>OY751097.1:1392376-3918396 GCA_963564075.1 Eupithecia subfuscata | reverse complement strand
GGAGAGATTGCCCTACCAAACAGACCTCTCTTTGGGTTAAATTGTCACTTTTGTGATTTTTTATCATTGACAGACCTCTTCTATCAATGATAAAAAATCAGGTGACAATCTAAATAGCACAAAAACTTTCCTTATTCTGTACCGTCGCGTCGGTAATAAATCTTTTAGATAATCGTTGCTCTGAACACATTTAAATTATTACTTTCGCAAGTCGCAACAGATTTTGTTGAGTAATGAATTTATGCGAGGGATTCCTTGGCTTAGAAATGTTAATAAAATATTTTTGGTACAAATTCTATATTGAATCATACTTAAGCCTCGCGTTCATTGAATAACTTCCATTTCGTAAGAACGCTTACAACAAAAATATCTTTTTGTGGTGTGGCTTATCCTTTAATCTGGTTTCAGAAATCAGTATGATGGTATTACGGCGATGATGATGATGATATCCTCCTAATCGAATTTCGGCCAGATCGGCCAGTCTCAACGGAGACTAGCCATGTGCGCAGGATATTAAATAACATAGTGCACGAGTGTGTGCGCAGAAAACCCGAAACGGCCACGGGGAGAGGTATTACGGTAGGTATAGATGAGTGCCCACTGTTTCTTCCTCTATAATACGTAATTTTTCTCTCAACTTGTAATAAAGTTTATTCTGTTACAAAAATAAGTACATAAGTAGGTTAATGTTTGTATTATATTGTTAAACTTTTTGGAGATAAAGTAATCACATTTAGCAAGACTTCTCAAATACACAGCGCAGGTATACAACTACTATACAACCCACACATTGTGCGCAACTTGGCAAAAAGGATTACTAAGTTAAGCCAATAAATTTGTAGCGAGAGTGGACATTGATGAAAGTTTACCTCATCAAGATCTTCTGTATATTTTTAATACTTCAACTGCTATCACCAATTTGCGTGATTATGGCACGTTCAGCCCTGGCCGTATGTGTGCTGAAGATGACCATCTGGGACCAAATATAGTCTATATTTAGAAGAACTAAAGCAGCAATTAGATACCTTCTTACTTAGAAGCCTCTCTTAGCATTAAAAGTAAAGTAAATGTAAGAAGTATTTATTCTGTGTCACAAAAATTACAAGTGTAAAGTTGGTATACGCAAATAAAAGATACAACCGTGACATCAAAAATGGTCGTCGCTCAGCATGATGCACAGTAACGATGGAGCTACTGTGCGCTGGTTCTATGCGACACCTAGAGGGCGCAGCAGCAGCAGCTGTGACACGCGTAAAACAATAAACAAGGCCAAAGAAGGTATCTAAAAATTAAAATGTTTACTATGAAATAATAATATTTAGTATTACAATGCTGGACCACACAGCATCGTTAGTTTTCCTATTTAGTTATTATAAGCACCTATCGTGAGAGAAAAATAAACGCTTTTTATTATTTATTATTATTATTATCGTCTAGGTCCATAGTAAGCAGAGCTTATGTAATGAGTATGGTTGTTATAGGATAACTGATATACTTCGTACTTATACATATATTTTAATCATACATAGAAAACACCCACAACATTCGGAACAAATATCTGCAGATCATCAGGTAATCAATGAACAAAAGAAAGACAGAAAGAGAAAAGGAGAACTATACAAACGAATGTGAAGAATATAAAACATTATTTCAACATTTCGTAGCAGTTGCTACGAGGCGCGCCGTAGCAACGCGCTGCTACGACGCCACGGCGTACGATTCTACGAATTTCTTCGATTCGACATTTTACTTCGTTTGTTTTCTTCGTATCTGGTAATTTGCAAAATCCATTTCTGGCCATCCGCGTATAAGGTAATTTGCGTTTCTGGTACTATGCGTCTGAACGACTTATGTCAGGATGAAAAAAAACACTGATATGCAAGGGTTGTTGTACATTTGCCACTAAGTAACTTCATCACAGTTTTATACATTTCATACTGTATTAAGTCGAGAGATTTTTATAATGGAAGGAGGCACGATAGAACCAAATTAGGCTGCCTGTCCATTGATGCGGAGCGAGGCAGCGGAGCGGAGATTTGAGAATTTTATATCGACACACTTAAATTGAATGTGTTTTTGAATTAATAAAATTGTATTTATTATTTTGATTACTGTGACTTCTGATAATTATGATTTTATTGTGACTTTATAAAGCTGTTTTCGTGTTAAGTCTATATTGTTTTTATTACTTTATTACTAATTCAATATAAATTAGTTGTTTTACAAATAGCAAACAATTTCTAATGTTAATGTTACAATTTATGACTACATGCGATTAGATATCAAAATATAAAATCTTTGTACGCTCAAAAGAGTAGATTGTGTAGACCGAAGACTATACACCAAAAGACCATGCTGCATATTACTTACCACAACCACAATGAATAAATGGTTTCAATGGTAAGCAATTCCATTGGTCCACTGTCCAGGATGTTATGCGATTGGTAAATACATTGGTAAATTAATGTTGAATAAGGCTCACTGAGTTAGTTTGTGGTATTTAGACAACTTTCCCAATGTCTTTTAAGTGGTTACACTTGCATTTCTAGGATATCATTTACTCCATTATCAGAATCCCTTAAAACCATTTAATCGTTTTTTTACTTCTATTATTTGATTGTAATTTTCTCTCCGAATAAAGGTTTAACCGTGACGAAGACGTGAGAATGTAATAAACAAACAGACAGACAGCGCTACTCCACCATTCACAGAACAAAAAAAAACATTTAGTATTCACAAACGACAAGTTTGCCCTCAATATCGAAACAGCGAGGTCCATTTATTATAGAATAACCCACTGGACATCGCAAATGCATACAATAAGGTCTAAAATGCTCTGCAATAGCTCTTAATCTACAAAACTTTTCCCATATATTTCTACCGGATGAAAGCACGCAAGAATATTCCGTCGGATATTCTCGAGCTACAAGTGTTCTTGAATTATGTTAGTTGGGTGCAGCCTTTGAGTAGGTATTGGCCGTGCGCGACTAGAATGGGAAGGAACCTTGTCGAAGCAGAAATTTTATGTCACACTGCCATACTAGTTTCTGCCCGCGGCTTTGCACGCGTGGTTTCTATGATTTTTATCCCATTGGAAATGATTTATGGAACAAAAAGAAGTATGTTCAATTCAAAGCTAAAACTACCTTTATTAACTACCGATCCGTTCTGTAGTCAAAGCGTGAAGAGTTAACAAACATCTAAATCTTCGCATATTATAATATTAGCACAGCTTTGTGATATAGTGTAATGTGATCCATTTTTTTCCCATTTTAACAGAGCGTGGATTTTCCGTGCTCTGCTTAAATTAAAATAAATAAATAAGTAATGCTGGACAATTCACACAGCATTAATTAAAATTATTATTATTTCTAGCGGATGAAAGCACGCAAGAATATTCCGTCGGATATTCTCGAGCTACAAGTGTATTATTATATTTAAAATTGGATGGAACCTTTTCAAAGTAAATGCGCGACCGAGTTTGTTTCAGTTCGAAATGGTTCTATCTCATTCTGATCGCGCAGGGACTATAGTTATGAGGAGGGTACGGTAAAGTTAGTTGGCTTATATTAGAAAGAGGGAAGCTTTTTCTTTGTACAATTTTTTGTTACAGTGTTACTGTTAGCTTCAAAGAATAATTTGCAAAGTTGTGTTTATTCAAAGCCGTGCTCGACTTCTTAATTAGCCTAGATTTTCAGCAGAACTAAATCCAGCAGAGCTAATGCAGAAAAACCTTAAAGAAGGCTTTTAGATTTATTATTGCAATTATTTTTGCAATGCAGCCAGGGTCTTGGGGACGCTTATGACTGGTATTGATTATGGATCAGTTGAGCTACCTGTAGATTGTTTGCAACAGTTTCTGCTGTTAGCACAATTGTAAACAATACTTCTAATTTATTTCTATCATTTGATTGTTATCTTTTCTATAAAGTACTTATTATAATTTTTTTTTTACTCTAACCATTACGTAATTAAATTTTTTAAAGTGATCACTTTGATTTTTTGCTCAATCTTTTTAAGGTGAAGTAAAGAAGCGAACAAGAAACCTTGTTAAGGTGTTCGTTTTCGAGCTGGAGCAAAACTCGTTCCAAGCTTTTTTAATAGTTCATCCAAGTATAACGAAAATAACTCTATAGGTCAACGTCGTGCCACGATGGAATTTAATCTGTGAACAGTGTAGCAACGGAAAAACAGCGGCCGAGTTGAAGCAGCCTTATTGTTAGTGGAGCCACACATTCGCGAACTTTAACTGATTTTAGTTATAATATTACATTTTTTTAATCTATAACAGTTAGTCACGGACAGATCTTAATGTGGTCAATGATTTTGAGTTAAAGTGGCCAGTGATTTTCACTACCAAGATATAATTTTCTGTTGTGAATGAGTGATTGACTTAGAAAACTATTGAGTCACCGTCATACTATGAAAAACAGTTCCTCTCAGTCCAGTAGGGGCGTTGTGTTGCTATCTATGGAATAAAACGAAAACTTTTATAGTTTTCGTAAACTAGATGAACCCATATTAGAAGACCTGGGGCCGAATTCTACTAAAGTTAATAAAGCAATGGTAGGTATTTTCTCAGAATCACACATTTAGATATGGTACCT
Source organism: Eupithecia subfuscata (assembly GCA_963564075.1). NCBI lineage: Eukaryota > Metazoa > Arthropoda > Insecta > Lepidoptera > Geometridae > Eupithecia > Eupithecia subfuscata. The sequence goes on along the minus strand of OY751097.1, from coordinate 3,913,789 downwards.
TGAATGAAAGAAACTATAGAAGATGTGAGGCGTGTCATAAGTGTTAAGGTTGAACAAATCTATCTATGCATGTAGTGTATTGTATTATGTACTAGCTGCGCCCCGCGTCTTCGCCCCCGTGGAAATTTATGTTTCCAACTTTCTTAATTTTTTCTTTCATAAGAACCTTCTCCTGACAATAACAAACACAACAAAGAAAGAATTAGCGAAATCGGTTTAGCCGTTCACGCGTGATGCCGTGACCAAGGAAACGGGTTTCATTTTTATATATATACTAGCTGCGCCCCGCGGCTTCGCCCCCGTGGAAATTTATGTTTCCAACTTTCTTAATTTTTTCTTTCATAAGAACCTTCTCCTGACAATAACAAACACAACAAAGAAAGAATTAGCGAAATCGGTCCAGCCGTTCACGCGTGATGCCGTGACAACGCGAAACGGGTTTCATTTTTATATATAAGACTAGCTGCGCCCCGCGGCTTCGCCCCCGTGGAAATTTATGTTTCCAACTTTCTTAATTTTTTCTTTCATAAGAACCTTCTCCTGACAATAACAAACACAACAAAGAAAGAATTAGCGAAATCGGTCCAGCCGTTCACGCGTGATGCCGTGACAACGCGAAACGGGTTTCATTTTTATATATAAGAAGATATCAGTTATCTAGTACCCATAACACAAGCTCTGCTTAACTTGGGGCTAGATAATGCTGTGTGAATTGTCCAGCATTATTTATTTATATATTTATCTATCTATCAATCTCGCCGTGTAAATAAAACCGCACGCACTATCTATAGTTTCTTTTATCTATGGAAGATTCTGCGAATAGTCGCAATTTTTGTTATAATACGACAATAGTATAGACTGTTTTCGTATTAGAACGATTAGTTTGCACAATTCGGCCCCAACGTAAATTACAAGCTGGCGGTAAACTGCACAGGACAGGAACAAACGGCGACTTCTCATAACGGAGGACACACTTCGGGTCGCTGAGCCTTGGGAGTAAGGAAGTGATAAGGCCTCTGCCCGTTTGCGACCGCTCTTACGCCTCTGCATTCATTACCTCCGTAACGCGGGGAGTAAGTGCATTGTTGCGGCACAAAAGATGCGGCGGTCCTTCGCTTTTGTTGCGCATTGTGAGGCAAATACCGCGGGAAACATGCATTTTCGTGTTTTTGTTCCAGGCATTTTGTAAGCTACGTTGATAGCGTGTTTTAACGTTGGACGAGTGTAACGGAGCGGCTTTTAAATTTTGTTGGGATTTGTTTTCAAGGTATTTTATTACATGAATTTGGTGGCGCTTGGGCCGGATTCAGGCCAGGGCCACCAAGTTCCGTTAATAAAAATAGGATGAGCTCTTTTTTGCGGATGCCCTGGGCTATAGCAACACTCGCTATAGCTCAGGGCATCCGTATATCCGGCTCTAGATGGCGCAGTGAGCGAGAGTCGGCCTGCGACGCAGGTTGCGGGTTGGATTCCCGTCGCAAGTCTTTTTTTACTTTTTTATTAATCAGGAAATATTTGCATTGGTTTTGGGAGTTTTCTACGTATAATATGACACGGTTTTACCTCTGTTTCTGAAAAACTGGCAGGAAATAAACGTATTATTTGGTACACTACGTAGACTTAGTGTACTAGTGTACTACGTAGACGTAGTTTACCAAATAATACGTTTGTACGTACCTACTATCATAACTCTATGGATTCTAATCCATAGAGTTATGATAGTACGCCTAATCCATTGGTTATGGTCGTTAAATACCTAAGTGCCTGTGAACTAGGTACCCTAATCACCTAGATTAGACAGAAAGAGCTAAACTAACCTGACACTTAGCTTAATGCGTTCTGTTTGCTAATGTGTAGAGAACACACAAACTGTAATATGTAGGATAAACATAATGACTGTAGCTTGAATATTCGTTCTTGGAGTCTATGTAAAGTAGTCCACATCAGCACACATTTAAGTCCACAGCCGAACGTTCCTCCCCCATAATAAGGGGGGCTTGTCGCAGTAGAGGTGCTAAAAATACACAGAAATATTAGCTGCTGACATTATATAGGGTCTCCTTCTAAGCTGGCCGCTACCGACGGTTTTTATATCCGGCGAGGCGGATTATGTTATCTGATACTCTTTAACATAGGTACCTACATAATGAGGTCGTATTACCTCAGAGCATCCTAACGGCTGAAGCAATTTTGATAAATGAAGTATCTAAATACTCGTTTGGACTCCTATATGGTTCAATTCCCATCCATCGATCTATCCCCTCCATCGACACATCTTCGCTTTCTAAAGTATGATAGCGGTCAAATCATCATCAATAAAAAATTGTAGGCCTTGGCATTTTACGCAAGCAAAGTGGAGGCCGAGTCTGGTTTTTTTATTTATGTAATTACTTGTTAGTGACCGTCATCAAATAAACAGATAACTTGTTATCATTGTATTCTCCTAAAACCTAACGTTCACATTTGGCATTTACAAGTCGTTACCAAAAGCTTAGTAATATTATTGTGGTCGAGATAATAACTTTATCATCCAATAATTCCCAAAAACTTTGCGTTCGTCTTTGTAAGTCTGAAGCCTTATTGTGTGTTCGCACTGCGCCCAACTCTTATCCGATTTGGGCATATCTAAAGCCAGATACTAAACAGTGTTACGGGGCGAACATGATACGACTATCTTACGCCCTGTAACAGCGGTTAGCAAAGGCGGTGTATCGACGCCGTGTACTAAAATCCATCTCGTTGCTCGTTGCGACCGCTTTCTTTGCCCGTACTGATTGCACAAACGTTCGATGTGTAACACGATACATTACAACCCGTAACAGCGGTTAGTACACACCTTTTTAGGTACCGAACCTGTAGAGTGGCTAATATGAGTTCAGCTAATACATAACAGAAGTTTTCGTTCAGGTGCCTATCGCTGAGTTGTCAAAAAGTTTATTCTAAGTTTAAGCTTCCTGGCTGAGATGACATTATTCAACCAGAAAATATTTCAATGCTACGGAAGAGTTTCTGTATTGTACAGGTATTGTATTGAGTTGCTGTATTGTACACAAACATAAAACCATGGCAATGGGACAAATTGATGAACTGATGGTACACTGTGCCATCCTCACGAACACATTTATTTTTTGGTCAGACACATCTGATACAAAATGAAAAAACACGTTTGTCCGGAACTCAATGAATTACTAAAGACCGATTTTTCACTCCGTTTTTAAGTTAAGTTTCAAATGAGGGTGGTTTCATTTGAAACTTGAGATATTGAATTAGAACTTGAGATGTAGAACGATTATTAAATGCAAGGGGTATCTACCGAACCTGGAGTTCACGCAGTGTCAGTGAATTACCGATAACTCTGTTTAACACATTATGACATAAATACATAAGTACAATGGATGGGCGTTATCCCTTAGAAATGAGCTCTTCCAGGCCAACTCCTATTTATATTATAGCCAGTTGTATTTAAATCCTTAGACCTCAAACTTAGGTAGAGAAGAAGAACTTAGGTAGGGGCAAGTGCGGAACATGTGGACACTTTCCAGAATTTGGAATAAAACATTTTTTTAATCTGAATTACTTAAGTTTTCTTTATTTTTAATATATCACATGTCTTAAGAGATAATCAGCCTTGCTTAAACTCAAATTCTAGTCTCATTAACACATATACTTACGAAAATAATCAACTTTTTTTAAAAACACCATATTTGTCCAGAGGTACAACAGGCAATTGTACCTATGTACAGTGAAATTGTACCGGAAGACGGTGTTGTACCTAGGGACGGTTCACATTAATTAGACAATTAAAAATAAAAAAAACAATTATAGACTTCTAGAAACAACTTCAAACTAACGTAAATATAATCTGTTATACTTATTTGTATGCATTACGACAGTCTTCATTCAAGTTTTGAGTAGATTCATCACTATCGTCATCATTGTCTAATACATAGCATGCCATGCAAACGAAACCTTCAACCTCATCATCAGACTCAAAGTTTTCTCTGTGTGACTTCGGAACACAATAAATATGATAGCTATGATTGCAAAAACTACATTTGAGCATTTGGTTTTTGTCTTTGGAATAAGTTTTACACCTTAAACATCTAACAAACGATAACTTCTCTTGATGAATTATTTTAATATTTTTTTCGCCAGATTTCTCAGTGTTTTCATTCGACAGCGCTTTGGAAGGACCAGGTTCAGAAATATTAGCCATTTAATTTGTTGCATATTAGCCAGCAGAAGAGTTTGAAGAGATGACTTTTAGAGCAACTAGGGTCAACTTTGGAGGAACCAGATTGTGCAATAGCTTTAGCAGCAATTATTTTTTGAGTAGCTTTTGCGTTTCTTTTTCTTGCCCGTTTTCAGGCCTGCTATTTTCTTCTTTTCAGCTTGTTTTAATGATAGTTAATCATTAAAAAAAGCTGAAAAGAAGAAGAATTTCATCTTTTTCTGGAGTGTGTTTTTTCCACGCTGAGCACCCTTTCGAGGACCAGCTTTTTGAAATGGGCGGACGGTTTCGGGCGTTATTTGTCGATCTATAATCTTCAGTGGAGTTCGGAATATAGGTTGTTCTGGTATCATCCGATCATCTTTCAGGGTCGGCGAAACTGGTTCTGTGATGGCCTGAATAATAGAATGTCCAACGGTGAAATGATTGACTTTGGTAGTTTATACCTTTCAGCTACTTTTCTGAACTGCCACTTCTAGCTTTCTTTACGGCTGCTGTAAGTGTATCAGAGCATATACCTTTTCTTTTTTGACCAGATTTACTGCGAATCACTGAAAATATTAAACAAAACTGCGGCTGATCAGGTTTTGTAAGTAAACATAATGACGATTTTGTACCTGTGGACAGTCCACAGGTACACTCATATTATTGTCCACAGGTACAAATTCAGACATAAATAATAAAACTGATCTAACTTTGAGGATAAAACAGACTTACAGGCAAGGAAAAATCACTAACTAAGCAATAAATAACACAGATCATACTGCAAACACGATCAAACCGATATCGTAAGTATTTTCACGGTAAAACTCATTTAAATTATGCAAAATAACTTACTTTTTGGCGCCAAAAACTTTCATAGCCGGCATACAAAAAACCACACAGAAAACAAAGATGGCGACACGTCAAAACTGTCAACCATAGACAAAGGTTTACGGTCGCGTTCAAATTAGAATTTTAGGGTAGCTAGTTTCGTCGGAAACAATTGTGTCCACAGGTACAAGCGTCCATAGGAACAGCACTTGCCCCTACTATAGTTACTAAAATAACCCTCGAACTAGTATTTTAGGAACCAAAATACGGATATGAACAGGACGCAGTGCGAAAACACAATGAGACTTTCATTTTACGCTATTGTTGGTTAAACTACAATATTCATTCGTGACCAAATTAATCATAATTTCTTGTCGTAAGCGGGACAATGCCGCGATAATGGAGAATATACAGGGTAACAATAGAGTTCCAGCTTTTGTGGTAATTTTAACAATATACTGTGGAAAGTAGCAATATTGAGTCAGGATGGATTATTTAGTTGTTTTGGATAGCTAATGGATGGCTTGGTTATAACATTACAAGACACATTACATTGTTAGTTATGGATTTGAATTGGTTCAACGAAACTTTAGGTAAAAAGTTGTTTTGTGAAAGTAAAACGTAAGTTAGATATGAGTTGTATAAGATTAGACACTTTGGTGGTGCTTTGCTGTCCAAATAACTCATTATAATTTTGAAACTCCAAAGCGGATGTTTGCGACGAAAAGCTCTGAAATCGTGATTTATCAAAAATCACGATTTCGATGAAACTATAATTATCTAACGGCACTAGAGTCTGTAGAAAGTCGCAAAGATTTTTGACTCCTACGTCACTTGACCTCCTCGTGTAGTTGGTTAGCACATTCCAGTACTGAGGGAAGGATGCGGGTTCAAGTCCCGTCGAAGTCGAAAAATTTTGCGATATTATTTAATTTCTATAATTAATGATTATTTATCGGGTCCTTTTGTTCTTATTTCCCCTACGTTTCCACCATGTTACAGCAATCATGGTCATAAATAATCATTAATTATGTTAACAAATCGCGAAAGTTTAAAAACGATACTAAAGTTTAAAAATACGATAGTTATAAAAGACTCAAGGCTACGACCATAAATTGGAAAGTATATCCATATCAATTTTCTATTGAGAAAATAAGCCACAGTGTAATACACGTCTTCCTCTCAGAGTAGCAGTTAATTTCCGGCTTGCTCATTTCTATCGCAACATCATAAAACAGAAGTAGATATTTACTATCTGTAAAGGCAGACTTATCGTTCAACTTATCATTATTATTATTATTTAGAGACTTCGCTATTTAATGGTTAAAAATGGTACATAGGTACCAAACTACATTTTAGATGGACATACTTTGGATCAAAGGTAATTTTTTCGGCTTCTTTCAAAATATTTCAAAAGGTACATAACCTACAGAAATTTAAATATGTGTTTTAGAATGTACAAAATGATACCTTTCAGTTGATACCCCACTCGGTGAGATAGCCCCCTTTTAAACGTTATTTCCCCTCCCCCTTTTATGACCATCTTTCAAAAAGTGTTAATTTACACACCGTTTTAATTGTTTCTGTAAAATATAGATATACAACTACCAACGCTACATATAGTATTTATAATGCATAGCACTGCAATTTTCAACATATTTCAAAAAGTATGAAACCTACAGAAATTTCAAAAACTGTTTTGAAATGTACACGTTGATACCTTTCATTTGATATCCCACTTGACCGTGAAGGTCTCTTGAACTGAAAATTTTCCTTGTAATTTTTCATTTATTTTTCTTTAAATCTTTACAGTCTCACAAATGTATAATGATTTTAAGGCACAGACAAAAAAAGTAAAACGGACAGACAAAGCGAGACCACAAGGATTTCGAAACCGATCTCGAAACCCTAAAAACGTGTATTTGTATTAGTTTTTTTTTAACAAATAAATCGACAGATGCTACAACTTAGACAAAAAAAAATAGGTAGGTAGGTGTGACTATTTCTTAGCAACATTTTATAAGGGATTAAATACCTACTAACTTTTAACACAAATTAACTAATAATTAAATTAGGTATGTACACAATATTTAACCTTGAACCACCTACTACACCATTAGTATTCGGTACACGATAAATGTATAACTAAACAGAATTACTCTAATGTTATAAAAAGTAGAATACATATTTATAGACGAAAGTTTGGATAGAATTCTACACACAAAAAACAACTTAACGGACCGGACCGATTCGGCACAAAATATGCTACTTTTCATGACGGCAAAACCCCGATCGTAGCTCCGTGGGTCCTTGTAAATAATAGAATAAATATACCTATGGCTACAAAAACTATTCCAGTCTGAATTCATTTTATATTTTAAGGGGCTAACCCTTAAAATATAAACACTCACACTCACATTTGTAATGAAAAAAATACTTATCAAAACCAGAGCTCTGAACTAACCCTGTATAAGCATTGGCTAATTAATGACGGTGGCTGACGAATACAAATGAGATTGATCAATCGCGACTTTCTGTCGAACACACAAATGACTGACAGAATGGTGCCGATTCATCCGGCTTATATAACCTGCTTACTTATACAATATAGGGATTGAGAATTTCATCATCTCTCATGCTGTCTTGCTCAGTGTGAAACCGATCTAGGCCTGACTGAGAAATGACGTCAGTCCCAATCCTTTTTTAAGAACGCAGGTTATACACATCTATTCCTTTTTTGTGAGTTTTACACGAATGCCAGCAGGTCGATTTGGATATATTAGTGATCGTGCCACTCATACTATTTACGACGTTCATTGGCTGCATTTGTATCACGATGAGCGGCGAAAATATATTGTACTAAACGATCGCCTCGTCTCGCGGATGAAATACCCGCGTAGTTCCCGTTCCCGTCGGAATTCCAGAATAAAATATAGCCTATGTCACATCTTTCCTCTTTATAATATTATATTAGTATAGATAAGTGTGTATCACCTATCTATACTATTCTCTCAAATACATCTCAATTGAACGGCTGATTTTTTGTTTGAGACTGAAAAATAAAAGTTCCTCTGCCGAAGTTTTCGGAGATTATCGAAAATTAAAATTGGGGCCTTGGGGTAAAATGTTAGCAAAAACTTCTGAAGCGGACAGTTAAATTTTCACCGACGGTTTTGTCAAAAGTTTTCATACATTTTACGTCAAAACTAACCGATGACGACAGCTGGTTACTTGTTAATATTTTTAGACATTATCGACGGATTAATTGATTCAGAAGTCAGAACTCCCCAGGGAAACGTTTTCATGTTATCTCTAGCTTATAATAAACAAGACCCGTCAAGTGCGAGTGTAACTCGCGCGCCGAGGGTTTCGAACGTTTGTGAACAAGTAGGTATGTACTAAAGGTACCGGTTAGAAACTCCGAAATTTAATGAAGACCTAACACTAGTAGGTACCAACCTACATTTCAGATGGATCTCTCTCCATGCTTCGGTGATAGGGTGTAGCGGTAATTTTTTCGACTTTTTTCAAAATATTTCGAAAAGTATTAAACCTACAGAAATTTCAAAAACTGTTTTCAAATGTACAAACTGATACCTTTCATATGATACCCCATTTAGTGGGGTAGCCCCCCCTTTTGAAAATAATCCCCCCCTTTTTGTCAATTTTTCAAAAAGTGTTCGTTTTACAGACTTCTCTATATTTTTCCTGTAAAATATAGATCTATGTCTACAAACGTTTGATACATTTTGAATGGATCACTCTGCAAACTTCGGAGATAGGGGGGGGGGAAAGGGTAAAATTTCGACTTTTTTCAAAATTTTTCAAAAAGTATGAAACCCACAGAAATTTTAAAAACTGTTTTGAAATGTACAAACCGATACCTTTCATATGATACCCCACTCAGTGGGGTAGCCCCCCCTTTTGAAAATTATCCCCCCTCTTTTTTACCATTTTTCAAAAAGTGTTCATTTTACAGACTTCTCTATATTTTTCCTGTAAAATATAGATCTATATCTACAAACGTTTGACACATTTTGAATGGATCGCTCTGCAAACTTCGGAGATAGGGGGGGGGGAACGGGTAAAATTTCGACTTTTTCAAAATATTTCAAAAAGTATGAAACCTACAGAAATTTTAAAAACTGTTTTGAAATGTACAAACAGATACCTTTCATATGATACCCCACTTAGTGGGGTAGCCCCCCCTTTTGAAAATTATCCCCCCTCTTTTTGACCATTTTTCAAAAACAGTTCATTTTACAGACTTCTCTATATTTTTCCTGTAAAATATAGGTCTATGTCTACAAGCGTTTAATACATTTTGAATGGATCACTCTGCAAACTTCGGAGATAGGGGGGGGGAAAGGGTAAAATTTCGACTTTTTTCAAAATATTTCAAAAAGTATGAAACCCACAGAAATTTTAAAAACTGTTTTGAAATGTACGAACTGCTACCTTTCATATGATACCCCACTTAGTGGGGTAGCCCCCCCTTTTGAAAATTATCCCCCCTCTTTTTGACCATTTTTCAAAAACTGTACATTTTACAGACTTCTCTATATTTTTCCTGTAAAATATAAATCTATATCTACAAACGATTCATACATTTTGAACGGACCGCTCTGCAAACTTCGGAGATAGAGGGGGTGGAGCGGGTAAAATTTCGACTTTTTTCAAAATATTTCAAAAAGTATGAAACCTACAGAAATTTCAAAAACTGTTTTGAAATGTACAAACCGATACCTTTCATATGATACCCCACTCAGTGGGGTAACCCCCCTTTTTGAAAATTATCCCCCCTCTTTTTGACCATTTTTCAAAAAGGGTTCATTTTACAGACTTCTCTATATTTTTCCTGTAAAATATAGATCTATATATACAAACGCTCAATACATTTTGAATGGATCGCTCTGCAAACTTCGGAGATAGGGGGGGGGGAATGAGTATTTTTTCGACTATTTTCAAAATATTTCAAAAAGTATGAAACCTACTGAAATTTCAAAAACTATTTTGAAATGTACAAACTAATACCTTTCATTTGATACCCCACTTGACTCTGTAGGTCTCTTTTAAAATTTTGACATTTCAATTTGTATGGAAAATGTTCATTTTCATTTTTCATTTACTTTCATTTATTTTTCTTAAAATCTGTACAGGCACACGAAATGTATTATTATTTTAAATTTCAAGTTGATAGCTGCTGTAGTTGCTGAGTTATTAAGGAGGGAAAAAAGGACAGACAAAGCGAGACCATAAGGGTTTCGAAACCGATCTTCGAAACCCTAAAAGTATTTAATGAGATATATTTTTCATAGGTAAGTCAACCTCTAAATAATTCTCTGTTTTGTGGTTACACCTACCTCCTAAGGATCCTCGGAGAAAGAGTTCTAACATCAAGAGACAAAGAAAAGAGCAGTGAGTTAAAAATAAAAATAAGTAAAAATTTTTAAATGTGTTTAACATTGGGTAAGAACATAAAAGCTTGTGGCCTTTATCTACTCTCGGGATACCTGATTACTAAGGACGAGTTTTGCATAGTTTACAAAAACTACAAATGTTTCGTTTTCCTCAGTGAGTGAGACGACCGACTTCGCAGCTTGCGAAGGTCCGCCTGCGACGCAGGAGGTTGCGGGTTCGATTCCCACCTCGGGACAAATGTTTGTACGATCTGCAGATATTTGTTCAGGGTTTTCTGGATGTTTTCTAAGCATAATAAAAAATATCTATGTATCTAGTGTATTGTATTAAGCATATCAGTTATCTAGTACCCATAACACAAGCTCTGCTTAGCTTGGGGCTAGATAGTGCTGTGTGAATTATCCAGCATTATTTATTTATTTATTTTATTATTTTCCTCCGTATATTTAGTCTTGCCGGTTACAGAGATTAAAAAAGTTTATAATATGACAGCAATCCAATAATTTCATTCTTTCTTGAACATCTTGTTTAATGCAGCCACTGGCTGAACTCGAAAGTAGTTTTGAATGGTTTTGTCTCATTTTGTGTGATTTGTCTCATTTTAGCAGTAGGACTTTGACAAGTCAGCGGCAGTAAACGAATTTTTTGTGTTTTGTTATTGTGCAAACTCATACTAGACTCTCACTACCACTCTGATGCATATTTATGACCTGATCTGTTTACCGCTAAGTGTCCATTACGGCCTTGTAATTTTGCTCTACAATTTTCCAAATAGGTTACCCTTACTTAAAACATTGAGCGTTTTAATTTTCCCTCCTACCTATGTAGGAGAGGCTCTTTAAAGGGTTATTGATAATACACATATAAAAGAGGCTCTATACAGGGTTATTGATAATACACTGACACTGCGGTAACCGTAGGTTCTGCCACGTCTTAATTCTCAAATTTGGTTTTGGTACTAGGTACCCCATTCAATAATTGTTCCTTATAGAATCTTTATTTAGTTTCAAACTGAAAAACCGCTCTGACTTGAACAAACAGTGGGTGTAGTAGAAGATCGGTCTTTAGCCATTCATTGGGTTCCGGATAAACGTTTTTTTCATTTTGTGTCAGAAGTGATTTGCAGAACCTACAGTTCAGTCAGTGAATAACCAATAACCCTATATAGTCGGTCTATTATTGTTATTTGCTATTTGGCACTTCGTCGAACTACCACATAACTTTGTTTTACCTAGTTACCGGTTTGACATTACTGACTCATAAACAATTTTTAATTTTTACCTACCATGACTTACGGTGCCGAGACATGGACACTCACTCATGAGGCTGTGTACAAGATGAGAGTTGCACAGAGAGCCATGGAGCGAGCCATGCTCGGCATCAAGCTTATAGACCGTGTTCCCAATGTCCAGATCCAAATTCGAACAAAGGTGAAGGACGTGGGAAATCGCATCATGGAACAAAAATGGACCTGGGCAGGACACCTTGCACGGAGACAAGACGACAGGTGGAGCAAAGCGCTAACTGAATGGCGCCCAAGAACTGGGTACAGAAGCGTTGGACGTCCAGTGGCAAGATGGGCAGTTGACATCTCTAACACCGCAGGGCGAACCTGGATAAGATTAGCGCAGGACCGTGTGGAGTGGCACAAAAGTTTGGAGACCTATACCCAGCAGTGGGTGAAGTCGGGTTGCGGATGATGATGATGATGATGAAACAATTTTTATTTCATTTGCTCCTTAACAACAGATAAAAAGTTGCATAAAGGCTCTAAACCTGGCACCATAGTAAACTGAAGGAATACTGAAACTTTCCAGAAAGTGTTAAAAGTACTTCCGCTAACAGAACCTATAAAATATGGTGCCCCCACGTGTTGACCTTTCTAGGAGTAGCGTCGCAAACGTGGTACCAAATTGCCTTGTTACTGTATAGGGACAACACGTGGAGAATTTTCTGATCTTATTGGAATTGAGTAAAAACGTGTTGGTCAAGTAACAAATTGAATGTACTTACGAACCCAATAACTCTTAAAGTTGTGCATTTAGGATAGTTGTTAATCAGAATCAGAAATGGGTTGTTATATTAACAGAATAAAACAATAACAACTAATTTATACAAGTAAGTACAAGTAAGTCTTAAACATCTAAGCCGTCACTAGAAGGCAGAGTGCCCAGAATGCTAGCAGCATTGCCACGTTGAATGGCAATGCTAATTCGTTGACCGAAATAAAAGCCAGCATTCCGATCACCTGTGGACTCTTTATGAAGTTATTAATTGTTAACTGTTGTACAAAAAAAATCTTAGATATAAAATTATGTACAGTTTCTCTATAATAGACATACAGTAAGTTTTAAATAGGTACCTTAATAGCTAGGTAGGTATATATTTGTTAACATTCCAAGTTATTTTATAAATTTAAAAATAGGACACATACCATTGGGAAACCATCATTTATCAAAGAATTCTTTGAGCGAATAGAACATTTGATACTAACCGTTTTTTTAGTTTTTTTTTTATATACCCTATTTATTTTTAAAATACCCAGCTTTGGAGAAATATTGCAGATATCAATAACAATCACTTTTATTCCATGTCCATTTTGAGAATTTGAGTTTTTCTAAGTATACAGTCATTATTTTTACGAAAATAATGTTTTTTTTATTTCATTGACCTCATGCATATGCAAAAAAACAGAATCACCGAAATAAAATTAGATTTTCAAGGGGGACATACATATTTTGTAACGCCGCAAAAACAGCCAGTATTTTGTTTTACTACCTCGCCCCTCGCATCACTTCACGCACCTTTATGTATAATTAAAAATACATATCTATGTATGTAATGCATTAAGTAGGTATGTCATTTATCTAGTACCCATAACACAAGCTGTGCTTAGCTAGGGGCTAGATGTTGCAGTCTGAATTGTCCTGTATTATTTATTTATTTATTTACGAAGGAGGTGTTAGTCCTCGTGCAACGATAATGATACGTAAATTTCCATTGGTAGGGGATCAAAGTGCACTAATGTGTGCACAAATATAGGCGCACTCTCTATTCCCTCACTCTCATAATTTGATGGGACGAAAACGACCGGGAAGAAGTCAGGCGCAGAACCAACGGTTTAACGTGCTTTCACATAGGTCAATCATTTGCTACAACAAACCAGGCAATCCTATTTATACAACGCAATGTTTCCCGTTAAGTAATGAGAGTTAGTAGCGTTCATGATCTAAGAAAACCAGGGCTGACATTCCGAGATCTTCCCAAGCCTACGTCACTGTCCAGTTGCCACAAAAAAGGGAGGTTACGTTTATTTGCCGGTGACTATCAAACTTTTATTGTCCCGTCACAGGCGTCACTCGCGTTGTTGATCGGATAAATTTTTAAAATAAACTGGGAGGCTACTATAACCGTAACTGTAAGTGTGAAAGGCGGTAAAATAAGGTTCTTTTCATTCCCGAAAAAAGAATCTGTGGCTATAGAAAGTTCCTGCGATTGTATAAATTTCATTTCAAGGGAAAAAAATGATATATCCATGTGCAGAGCTCATTATCGTTGCTCAAATTATGGAAACTAAGTGTGAAGAATTTCATGGAAAACCTAAAACCTAGATCTAGATCTCGAATTTCCCCAAACTAAAATGTTTGAGACCCGCCATAGTGCATTTATGACGTAGGCTTGGGAAAACCCACGTGACCGTTGTTTCTCGGAGTGCCATACCTTGTATTATTTTACCATGGTAGCGTTTATGACTGCGACTCCATTTGCATGATTAACGAGCTCACGGGTACATGTCTAATCTTTGAAGGGTGCTACAGCTATAATTTGAAATGTAAATTAATTTTACAAATTTTGTTTTAGTGTAACAGCTTTAGCGTTGGAAAATGGTAAGGAGTTTGGACAAAATACTAAGAGGTGATTTACCACTTGCCTCCTCCGCAAGTCCAGTGCTGAACATGCATAATGGGATATTTTACCGTGAGGTATTTTGTACCTTATTAAATAAATAAAATAAAACCTAAAAACGGAATATCGATCATGATATTATCATAACTTGATAACCGTCAACATTATTATGTTGTCGGTTATCAAGTTTATTTCGGTACAGTTGCATGCGCGATGATCACGAAATAACTGGAGTTACTTGCCCGATCGGTACTAACTTTTATCCCAGTTCACAAATGAGGTTAAAGCACAGAATTACATTATTAATATACTATACGGTACTATGTTTAAAGTCCAGATAATCGCCTGTGATACGTGTGAACGTGTCCCACTGCCAAATTTACAAAATCTCTCGTCTGAAAATCATAACTAAGTGTTGATTGCTACAAAATTTATTATATTCTCGGCTACATAGTAAGACTATCAACAATTGATAACGATTTACGTAGGTTGGGTTTTTTAGGAGTGTGGTTCAAATGCCTCCTGACCTGAGGCATCAATCCGGACTTTACCCTATAACCAACCTACGAGCAATGTTGCCAGCGTTCTGTGAAAACTTCCCAATTGATGAGATACCTACACAAATAGAAATTAATTTGGACCACAAGCCTAAACATTTAAGTTTTAAATATCCTCTTCAGTGCACATCGGAGGGATACAAACGATCATGCCTAAACATCCCTTCCTCTAACAAGGATTTTTTTCCGTAATCACATTTAAATATTTTCTCCTAATTGTTGTAGATAAAGCAATAATAGATCTCTAAGAGTTAAAAGCTAGTAAAACTGCTATTAACCACAAACAAAATAACTAATGAAATTAGTGGTAAAGAAACCATTAGTCCATTTTCATGGCCACTATTACGTACAGCTAATGTGGTCTAATGTATCCATCAAAGTAATGTGTCTATTCCATAACAAAACAAATATAAAGAAGGCAGTAAAGATGAGAGACGCAATAAATCAGCAACACGCTAGTATGTTGCTTCGTGATAAATTGTTCTACATATACGAGAAACATATATTCCGGGTGTTAGAATATTACTCTCGGAAAAAAACGGATGCTGTCGTGAATTTATAAACAAGAATTCAAATAAAACTTCTCGGTAAAGTTATTGCGCGATAGGATCCGGAATACGGAAATCCAGAGAACCAGAGTAACCGACATAGCTCTCCGAGTTAGCAGGCTGAAGTGTCGATGGGCAGGCCATATAGCTCGCAAAGCCGATAACCGTTGAGGAGGAGGTTCTCGAGTGGCGACCACGATGCAATGCGAAACGGAGTGTGGGAAACCTCCCACTCGATGGACCGACGACATGGTAGCGGTCGCAGGGAGTCGAGGATGGAAGCGGCTCAGGACCGCTATTCGTAGCGTCGTTTGGGGGAGGCCTATGTTCAGCAGTGGACTAGTACGGGTTGATGATGATGAAAGTTATTGCGTCCTATGGCAGAACATGTTGATGTCCTCTTAGCCTAATTTCAGCTACGGCGGCCAGTCCTAACGGAGACATTAAATTGCACAAGTGTATGCGAAAGCACAGGTGCACTCTATTTCCTCACTCTCACGCCTCATAACACCGGTCAGTACTTACTCGGGTTAAAAGAGGACTGGAGGACGAAGACAAACATTTAATTAAAACCGGAGTGGCAATGTTATTGCTACCAGTTAATATCTTATTTCAACCCAATTGTAGAAATGTATAAAACTATTGCAGTTGCCATTCAAATGTTGTGAGAAATCTACTATATAAAAATAAGTCTACTATATAATGTAAGCTTTGTTTATATAAATTAGTAAATTTAGCGGAAATTCTCCATAAATAACGGCTGGCGTGAGACACAGGGCAACCCAGCCAGGGTGATTCGTGTAGGAAACTTCCTATCCGAGGCGTCCCGAGCCAAACCGACCTTTGTTTACGTCGGAAAATACCAACTCGAAGCGACACGAGCCAAACCGACGGGTGTTTACGTAGGAATATTCTGAACCGACGAGCCCCGATGCGCGGCAGCGCGCTGAGTCGGGTTCCTATAAAATGCCAGGACAGACGAGCGGGCATTCATTCTATTTCAAGACTTTAACGAGTGTCATAATTATCTGATGTGTTGTTATAGTAAGTCAGTACTGATAAATTATTGTGTTTGCATAAAATAAAAGAAGAGAAAGTTTACACGTGTTTGCTGTTCCTCCTGACTTGTAGTAAGATATCAAGTCAGAATTGGGATTCTTCCAAAGAAAAGGTACGTAATTAGTTCTGTTACTAATCTTTTCTACACGCCCAGTATATTTTACATTTTATACCATTTGGCCAGTCATTTTAGATGATATTGTTAACAATTCGACAAAGTGTGGTTGGCTATACCAGATAGTATATACTTCTTGCTTGATTTTTGTTCCATGACTCATATACTTGGCACTCAAGTGCCAAGCAGGCCATTTAATGGCAATTTAAACTCGAACCTACAACTGCCAACCCATCCATACCTACCTATGGCAAATAGTCGAGGATCGTATTTACTAGAAAATTGGAGAATGTTGGTGCTTTTAGCAAGCAGCGATATCAATATCTATGTGATTCTGTTTAAAACAAACGACAATGTAACATAAATCAGTACGCAATGTTGATCGCTTTTTTTTTGAGTTTTACAAGTTATTGGAAATCATGATGTAGGTAGTTCCAATTAATGTCATTCATTTATACTCTTATTTTATTATAAGAGTTTTCTAAAATTATATTTCCAATGATATGTAGTTTTAACTTGGACTAGAAAACATTGATTTTATGAATGTTACAAGTAAGTTGTACCTACCTACTTGGGTAAAAGAAGTGGAAGTACTTATCAGCGTTTTACGTTTTATGTTTCTAATGTATGGGTTTAAAATTTATTTAACTACCTATGGTTTTAATTTAAAAAAAAAAGTACGTAAGTACGAACGTTTCTTTTTATACAACAACGTGGCTTTCTGAAGAGGATAGCAAACCTAAATTAACTTAGGTTAAAAACTTCAACAGGGTTTCAGTGACATTGGTTAGATTAAGTTACATACCTTAAATTAAAACCTACTAACGACAATATTCACCTAAAACGAAGTATCACGACCCTTTTTTGAACAATTGATGTCGTTGAAAATTATTTTTCAGCCCGGGAGGTACATGAAAGAAAACGAGGGAGAAGCTGGCCCATCTGCAGAGTCACCCCATATTGCAGTGGACCTTAGGAATCCTAGGCGTTTCAAGTCGCGGACACGGGCTCCTCTACAACGTGTTCTTCATTCAGCAGTCCCCGCGAATCTACGAGGCGTTACCCTGCAGCTAGGTGCAACTGATAACCTCTGTGGCGCAGCGAGCGAAGGTCCGCCTGCGACGCAGGAGGTTGCGGGTTTGATTCCCGCCTCGGGACAAATGTTTGTACGATCTGTGGACATTTGTTCAGGGTGTTCTGGATGTTTTCTATGTATAATAAAAAAATATCTATCTATGTAGTGTATTGTATTATGTCTATTAGATATCTAGTACCCATAACACAAGCTCTGCTTAGCTTGGGGCTAGATAATGCTGTGTGTATTGTCCAGCATTATTATTTATTATAACTCAATGCCACATTACTCGAGAAGTCGTTCGCCGATCGTGCAGCAGCGCGAGAGGATACGTCATCAAGCAGACTGAGATGTAATCAGTCTAACCTCCACCGACACCGGACACCAGATATTGATTTTGAAGCGGATCGCCACTACAACAGACCTCGGGATGAACGGCAAGAGAACTCCAGGCAGCTTGGACGACGACGGCGAGACTTTCGACTGAATTTACGTAGGTGTTAAAGAGCTTCACTGCACCTCATGTGCTTTTCAGAATAGGGAAAACTTTCTAAATTAACATCAAAAAACTGAATTGAAAATTAACCACTCTTTGAAAAACAAAATCAATAAAAATATAACCATTGGCTCACCAGGCAGTACTATGTAAAACATAAATTGTGATGGGTTTTTAAGCCATACTTGGCTTGTTTAAATACTTGTGAAGTCAGCAATAAAAACATAAAATCTAAACAGCAATAAACATAAATATATAAAATTCACCGATACCTACCAACATAAGAAAGAGAGTAAACATAATCTATCTTTTGATAATTATAGCCTATAACGGCTATAACTTAAAACAATACAAATGATACATACCTACACATAAAACAATACTAAGTTAAAATTATTACGAAACTTATTACCTACCTACAAGACTAATTAACATCGCATAATAGAAGTATTAGTAGAACATTACTTTTATTTATTCAGAGTGGCATACCACTCTTAATTCATATAATTTTTGTATGCATACAGGTATTATTCTTAGCGTGTAGGTAAAACTTGATAGTGACATTCACACAACTTAGCCTTGTAATTCCTTCCGAAGGAAAATAAATTGCTGAACCTACAAAACTCATCTCGGTCTCATCTACCTCAAACAAACCTACTGGAAGGGCACTTAGTAGCTATATGCACAAAAATTAAAGAAAAAAATGTAGAAAGTAATATCAGTACCTACTCGTAACACAAGCTCTGATTACTTTGGAGCTAGATGATGCAGTATGGTTTTTTTTGAGATTGTGGTAAGGGGATCACAGGGTACAAATATGTTCCTACAGTACAAAGTTAAAAGTTAATGAACAGGATACTGTATGTTTTGTCGACTCGGGTAGTGACTAAGTGTTTGTTAAAGAAAGTGTTACAAGGTAAATCTTTCGCAAAATAGACGATGCTACTAGTGACCTGATGTTAGGTTTTGACTGGGCAAAAGTTCACTTGGTTCAGCTTAGGTCTTAATTCAGATTCAGGGTGTACCTACAGTGTCGCTGTGTTGCCGGGTCAGTTCCTTAAATTACCCTTATTGGTGGAAACATTAACTGAGCAGCCTCATATCCAAATATTTTAAACTTAAAAAAAAAACTAGCTTGTCTAAAATTAGGTAGATATGATGAAAGGGCATTTGGCTAAAGTAGACTGTGGTGTAAAATTTAACGGAGACATTTATATACGTTCTTGTTATAGAGGGCAACCAGGTAAAGTCAAATATCAAATAGAGGGTGGCGTCTATTCATTATAGGATGGCGCTGGTTAAATTTTGATTGCATCGCCCTACCCTAATTCAATTACATTCAAAGAATGAATTCACTGCTAGGACGAAAATAGTACTTGTTATTTGGGTTATATTATATGATACACTTGAGTCAAAACTTTTCAGTCTACAAACTCAAGACTTAGGGTGAAAAACTTTTGCTTAGAACTGAATTGTTTGTTCCTATTATACCCATGATTACTGAAAGCGGGGAAAATGGTCAATACCAAATCAAGTGTGATGGCAGATTCTAAAAACATGTTAAGATGACTTTGTCCACTTATCTGTAAAAAAAAAAATATATTGACATAGGTACTCAAGGTGTTTTTGTTGGGTGCCCTGTCAGACTAAAGCCGATAGATTTGCATTTACAGTTCAAAGCTTGGTAGTTTTTGAAGCCTTTATTGATAAACAACTAACAAAGGGACAGAACATCATCATAATAATATTCTTTTTATTTATTTATATTGACATGCAAAACAGAAAACAATCATAACACTAATTTTGAAAATAATTATAACTAAGCTTCTTAGTTCTTAGACTAGATTGCGATCCAAAACATGCATACACAACATAATGAGATTTTATAGAGCAGTAAAAGCATATCATTTAATAACTATGAAATAAGGTTATAAGGCAAATCTAGAAATGTGGTCTGAATTATGGTACAATGATAAAATACCTGCTTGAAAACTAATCTAAATAAATGAAGATATTACATGCGTGAGTTAAAAATAAATAATCAAATCTGAAATTAAAAAAAAAATCAGATAAAATCATTTTGTTGCATGAAAACTGCTTTTATACTTACAAGTTCTATTCTCAAAGTTGGTTCCATTCCATATAATTCACCGAATAATTCGGCATACAAAAAGAAATATTGAAATAATGCAGTCTGCAGTTGCCAAAGGAACGTAAATAAGAGTAGATGTAAACCGTGCCAATTTAGGTTTGGGTAGACCGATCGACCTTTTGTCCGGGTTGAGTAAAAAAATAATTTGTAACAAAATTCCTATTGTAAATTATTAAGTAATGGGAGATAGACTGTAGAAGACACGCCAATCACCAAACAATGGTAAGGGCAATTAAAAGACTACGAAAATATTCATCCGTATCTAAATTTAAATGATCGTAATATGAGTGACAGAGGAACCGATAAGGGATACAATTTAATAAAAAAGTTCTGATGAAAAAAATTGGAGGGAAGATGAAAAATAATAATTTCGATAAAAAAAACAGTTCTGTTATGAGTAGTGAATAATAGTAAAATATATCATTGAAATAGAAAAAGTTAATGAAATAGATAAAGCGATAAACCGGACGAATACAATAAAAAGAAAAGTAAAAGGCAAAATGACGTTTAAAAAAAAAAGTAAAATGACGTTTGAAAACGAAACTGATTTTAACCATATATTGTGGATACATTGTAGTAGAGATTGGAAATTGAGATTATTAAAGGACGAGGTATAAGTAAATGATGATGATCATGTAAATAACGTTTGAAAAAGAAACTGATTTGAACCGTAATACTCTGGTTCTAGTATTGTAGTAGAGATTGGAGTTTGAAATAATTGAAGGATCAAATTTATTACATGACACGAAAAACGTCATGATTAAAATATGATTTGTTTTGATTCATATTATTAGTAGAATCAATTAACCTACCAGTTTTTGTAGCTTCTAATAGTACAGTAGTATTAAAACAATCACAATATGATAAAGTTAGCAATGTAGTATGGTAACTAGCAATGTAGTAATGCAGTAATGATGACACAAAGTCAATGATCAATAATACGGTCATGTAGTATGGTATCTAGCAATTTAGTAATGCAGTAATGAATCTAATGATGACACAAAGTCAATGATCCATGATACGATAATGTAGTATGGTACCTAGCAATGTAATAATGCAGTAATCAATCTAATTATGACACAAAGTCAATGATAAATGATACGATAATGTAGTATGGTACCTAGCAATGTAATAACGCAGTAATGAATCTAATTATGACACAAAGTCAATGATCAATGATACGATAATGTAGTATGGTACCTAGCAATGTAATAACGCAGTAATGAATCTAATTATGACACAAAGTCAATGATCAATGATACGATAATGTAGTATGGTACCTAGCAATGTAATAATGCAGTAATGATAACACAAAGTGTTACAAAAAGGATACGATAACATACTTTAATAAAATGTCTTGTAGTATTGTATCATAACAAAAAGAAGTGTGTGTGTGTGTCTCTAAATGAAGAGCAGCCATGTATGTGCACAGGACATAGTATCATAATAAGTGCACTCTCTATTCCTTCACTCTCATAATGAGATAAGATGGCAGACTGACACGACCAGGGCGAGATCAGGTGCAGGACTTGACGTACCTTACGAGGCAACGAAGATGTAACACCGCCAACTTCCTGATCCTGACCTTCTTGACTCCTAGCTGCTAATGAATATAAGAATACCTATCTATTCGATTTGGATCTTCCTAGATGTAGAGATGGATATGGGTTCAAAGAATTATCGATTTTGTGTCAAACTCACCTGGTTCGACACTACTTCAACAGTGCCTGTCTATAATCACATGCACGCTTACACAGTATGTATGTACGCTTATTGAGTATATATCACGAGGTCGTGATTTGATTATCAGGATGGACGAATTTGTAAGCTTTGTTTATATAAATTAGTAAATTTAGCGGAAATTCTCCATAAATAACGGCTGGCGTGAGACACAGGGCAACCCAGCCAGGGTGATTCGTGTAGGAAACTTCCTATCCGAGGCGTCCCGAGCCAAACCGACCTTTGTTTACGTCGGAAAATACCAACTCGAAGCGACACGAGCCAAACCGACGGGTGTTTACGTAGGAATATTCTGAACCGACGAGCCCCGATGCGCGGCAGCGCGCTGAGTCGGGTTCCTATAAAATGCCAGGACAGACGAGCGGGCATTCATTCTATTTCAAGACTTTAACGAGTGTCATAATTATCTGATGTGTTGTTATAGTAAGTCAGTACTGATAAATTATTGTGTTTGCATAAAATAAAAGAAGAGAAAGTTTACACGTGTTTGCTGTTCCTCCTGACTTGTAGTAAGATATCAATAAAAATAAGTCAGGTTTTCCTTCCTGACGCTATAACTCCAGAACGCACGAACCGATTTCCACGGTTTTGCATTCGATGGAAAGGTCTCGGGCTCCGTGAGGTTTATAGCAAAGAAAAAATTAAGAAAGTGGGAAACATAAATTTCCACGCGAGCGAAGCCGCGGGGCGCAGCTAGTTATTGTATAAAATTATACATATAAAACAAAATTTAAATGAAGTTATCATTTTCTAAATTCACGTTTCAGATATTTTTTCGGGAATCGAAAATAAAATCTATACCTAACGTATAAGCCTTCACGTTACATTAACAATATGATGATTTTCAGAAATCAGAAAAAAATTATTCCGGTTTTCCCGGGTCGCACCATGAGCGATTCGAACCGCAGTGCGAATCGCCCAATCACTTTTTTTGAATGGGACCATTCGCACCGAGTGGTTGGAGAGATGTCCGATGTGTTCATAATCTTTAAAAAAAATCTGTAGCAAGATTGTTTTTTTTTTAATTTTAAAAAGATTCTAGTAGCCTGCGATAGCTAAGATTTGCGAGCACAGAATATGTCCTCGATTATAATGTTATTTTGCCGTATAAAACCTATTCAATTGCATTTAATAAGTAACTGTAAAGGTGTATATCGATTTAGTCTAAACAAACGATCTGTATCTATTATTTATACCTAGGTATCTATTCGCATTCGCACTCAATTGCACCCCAAAGGAATGGCTCGCTCCGCTCCTCCTCAATCGTTATCTAGCCTCAATCAGTAAAGCTGTGAGTGGTTAGACGTTGCTGTTGTCTGCACAAAGCAGTCCTATGGCTATTCAAATAAGTAACAAATTGCTCTGTGCTGAATTTGATCGAATGGACAGATAGACAGAAACATTTGTTCGTGCTTGCATACTCTGCAAAATTGCATAACACACGAATATCCATGTTTGCCTTGAGCTCTGCTACGCACAAAATGTTAATTACGCAGCATTAATCATTATTATAGTCCCTAATTTTTGTGTAGTAGTTCGTAAGGTAAATAAAATTTTTTTTCATTTCAGTTTGAATGTTTGGATGCTTGGAACTCCTTCATGCCAGATCTACTGAATTGATCAGGCCACTAACACTATAAATAACTATATAGTTTTATTTAATTATTTTTATATAGTTAGTTATTTTCATTACTAACATCAGGATAAAATTTTGCATAGCTCCGGGCGAGAAATGACATGGGTTAGTGGTAAATATTATTTATCCCCACTATAGTAAGAAACTATAGTACTATAATACTGTAGTAAGAAAAGTGGAAGGACGGAACTTTTGACATGATTCCCGTGGCTTGGTGGGAATCAACTTTGCAATCATCTTCAACACAGGTGACTTCGTCACTGCGTCATACATGTTGTCCATAAAAAACTCATAGAATGTTCCAGAACCTCCCATACAAATAAGGCCACATTCACCAACATTCAATTAGTCCGTAAACGCAATCTAAAACCACCCTTCAGTTTAATTGATAATATCGTTACCTTCCCGACATCGTGGGAGCTTGTTAGCGATATAATAGCCTCTTCATAAATGCAAGCTGCATGGGGCACAGCTTGGAGGATTTGCAGCTACACATGGGGGGGGGGGGGGGGGGGGGGGGGGGGGGGGCGACACAAGATGCGCTTCAAAATCGCAAATCGCGGCTGGAGGCATAAGTAATGAGTCACAGGTAAAACAAATTACTTTTTTATGAATGTAAGCGGGCTAACTATGAACCTTGTTTGTGTTGGAAATACACCAACGTTTCATCCCTTAAGGTTAAACGAGTCGCTCATCTTTCCGACTCGTTTAACCTTCCGTTTAACGTGGAAGAGTAACAACTACGCTGTTTGCTTTTGACCATCGAAAACTAAGGATAATATCAATTTATCTCGTCTTTATCTATGTTTGTATACACCCAAAACCGAAAAAAGATATACATTTGAAAATTACTAATTTATGCTTCTAAACTTTCATGTTTCAACACTGATTTTGGTTCAACTTTTGGCGAAAATATATAATATTCGGAGAAAGAAAACTCCAAAAGAGCCCGTTGCGACATAGTTTCGTTATTCAAAAGTTGAAATAAATTTATTTTGAAAAGAAACACTCAATTGTTTTTCTATAATAACCCTTGTAATTAAGTAGGTTAATTCTGTACGCATTTTTTTACGAATAAATCATTGTGTATGTTATCCTAGCGCGCCCCTTCACTACATCAGGTGAGATAGCATACATTTAGGCCGGGCACACCGACGACGAGTTCGCGCCGATGACTAGTGTAACCTTAAACGCACGTTACAGTCATTTGTGCGAATAGGATAGGGATAGGATGTCGCGTTCATTGGAGCAGGACAGAGCATACCATTTTGGAAAGCCGTAAGCGCAAAAATTCAAGTCATTGTCACAAGAAAACTCTGGTTTAGAAGGGCCAAATAATTATTATTTATGGATACAAACAGAACTCCAACCCGTAAAGTTTTTACTAACGTCTGTAAGTAGATACCTACCAGACGTTAGTGAAAAAACTTTAAGCAATTTTGTTCCTGGTTGCATTTCAAAGTTTGGAATTCTTTACACGAACTAATTAAAGTTAAGTTCTGGCTTAAACGTATAGTTGGTGAGAAAACTTTTACTAACTTTTAGCAAAGTTCGGTTACTTTCATACTTCTTATTCTGCACGATGCAGTTAAAATCGATTACACTGTGGAGTAAACCCCTAGCGCATGCCATAATGACTCCTATGTTAATAGGATTACCAACTGAATTACTGCAAAAGTAATTAGCAAAATGTTAATTTATCAAGAGCTCAGGTCCGTAAAGGACGCTCATGTTATTTCTGTAAATTATATCCAAATGGTGTGGAGGCAGTGCTTCTCAACATTATAATGGTTTTTGTCAATTCTGTTCTCATTGTTGTTTTTGTTCTATTCATTATTTTGGAATTTCATTCATTGCAATTTCATTATTTTGGAAAATGGAACATGAATGCCTGGATTTGATTTGTACTGACTTACATAGTGAAAAGAGATTGTAGGATTTCGTAGAATTAGATTTCTTCTGATCTCGTACCTAGTTTTTCAAATATAAATATCATCGTCGTATTTATCTTACTTTTGCTGAAAATTTTGAGCAAACCACAATTTTTTATGGCCAATACAAAAATTACTCCAAGATGTACAAGTACGTACATAAACTTAATGACAAATAATAAGAAAAATCTTGGACAATTCACACACCATTATCTAGCCCCAAGCTAAGCAGAGCTTGTGTTATGATAACTGATATACAAAACTACATAGATAGAGATATTTTATATTACATAGAAACCTTTTATACTACAATACAACAAGACAAAATAATAATAATTTGTCCTGAGGTGGGAATCGAACCTGCAACCTCCTGCGTCGCAGGCGGAGCTTCGCCCGCCGCGCCACAGGAGAGCCGTGCCACAGAGGTCGTCAAAATTTTTGAACAATGCTGTTTGCGTGCAATTAAAAACTATTTTGGAAAGTTGACCCTGTAAATTTACATTTGGCCTTGACAGTACATCAAAAGCTTATGATCAGTTTAACAAAAGTATTTCACTACTTAAGTGTACCTACCACATTTTTTACCCAAAAAGATTGAGAGCCTCAGACCAAGTGTAATGAAACGATGAAAATTCAAGTAACGTCTGTAAACGCGTTTTTGGTGAAAAGAATTAAATGTAAGTACAGACATAAGTACTCATTAAATGACCATTAATAAACTAATAGCCTTATGTCTTGGAGATTGCGGGTAATTTATATTTTAATACAAAATTACGAGCGTCGAGTCACGTAGACATTATGAAGTAGGATTTTTGTTGAAAATATAGAAAGAGGTAGACAAACGGAATAAAGTTTTATGCTCAATCACAAAATATACAGATTTTTTGGACGGAGCAATAAGGAGAGGTACCTTAACCGTTGTAGCTTCAGGAAAATGATCTTAGGAGACGATCCATAATTTTTCCAAGAATTTTCATCCACATTCATATATTAAAAAAAAAATACAGTAAGCAAAAAAATGGGCTTTTCCTCAAAGGCTTTTTTGAAGCCAATCGATCGTGTATGATCTACTGATCAAAAACTTCTATTGGACCAACCAAAGTCAGAACCGGTAGGTACAAAAAAGAAGTCGCAATAAATTTTTCCCAAAGGGGAATAGAGTGCCCGGATGGGTGACGGTTGGTAATAATCCTAAATAATATTGTCAAGTCTTTTTTTGCCAGTTTTTGCCAAATTAACAGTAATTCTTTCGACAGACTCATTTGCTATTATTCTGTAAAATAATTGCGTCTAGGTTATGACTACGTGGTTCAGGGAACTTTTCCCGGTAAAGTGGAAAGTTATCTTTGGTACGTATCGCGCATATAAATGAGTGGTCTACAGAGTAGAAATTCATAAAGGGTTCGGTCAAATAGGTACAGGCTAGTATTTATATTCATTCATTTTTTCCTGCATGTACATTATTAAAACTAAAGTGTTAGCTTGGTCTATAGGTACATGCACCTTGGAAAAGCACTGCAAAACAGTTATTTCTTATCCATCAAGGATAAAACGATTTAATCGTTTTATTGCTTGAAGTAAGTTGACAAAACTCTAATGTAACCAAATTTTTGCCGATATATAAGAACAAGGTGTATATAGGGATTTAAAATGCTATATTAATTATTGACACATTTTTACATAAATTACAAGGTACGAAAATGTTAACGGTGGCAATGCCAAAATCAACATAATGCAGCCTGACTTCCACCACAGCTGGGCATATGCATCAAGTTCTTCTGTGTGCTTGCACATGCAATTGCGGATCTCAGACCCTTCTGACCCGCATGTTTTGACCCTATCTTTAAAAAAGTACCCGTTTGACCCGCTTCGTTTTTTCATGTCCCGTTTGAC
This sequence comes from Eupithecia subfuscata, assembly GCA_963564075.1. Classification (NCBI taxonomy): domain Eukaryota; kingdom Metazoa; phylum Arthropoda; class Insecta; order Lepidoptera; family Geometridae; genus Eupithecia; species Eupithecia subfuscata. The sequence continues at coordinate 3,886,216 of OY751097.1, read as the reverse complement.
CCGGTTTTCTAACAGGTACAGTCAATGATAACTTTCCAAGGATCTGTCATGCAGGTGGCCCGTTGAAATAAAAAGCCTAATGTAAATAAATGTCAAAGTGGACCCCGCGCTCGAGAGGTAATGTAAAGTAGAGAATTGACATAGTGCTTTGTCGAAAGGGTAGGATGGTTTTGTTGGTAAAATCAAACCAGATAAGGATTGTAAAATATAGTATTTATTACTTTTTAAACACATACGTTAACAATTTTTCCAGACAATGACCAAGAGTAATGTCTTTGTTATGAAATTGTTCTAAAATAAAACTAATTCTCCTATCTTTTTCAATGTCACTGTTTCTACGATTTTTCGAGGATGCTACGTTTTCAAATTTAGCCATCTTTATTGTAGTTAAAGATGCTTCTTAATCTAAAATTTCTAAAAATTTTTATGTTTGGCTTTGTCTTGCCATTCAAATATTTATTTATTTTTGAATGCCACCCCTCTACATTATTAGTGGTTCTATGGATTTGACCACAAAAATTCCATCTGCTTCTTAAATGTTCATCTTTTAACCACGTATTAATGAAATAATCATTAAAATCACATACATTTTTATTTTCTGTCGGACAATCTTCCATTATATACAACCATCCGTTGTCGACTTCTTCTAATGGCACTAAAGAGAGGGCAGCACATAATGCAATGTGTCTTTTGTGGCTTGGCTCTTTGAAAACATTTAACTTTTTCGCCTTTTTACACAAGGCCTGACTAAAATGAAAATAGCATCCTCCAATAGTAACATTTGGGAAAATCACTTTGATTGCATTCATTGCAGCCTTTTCATAGTCTGTAGTCATTTTAGAAGGACACCAATTTGGCAATTGCAATTTTATCACAGAAAATAGTTTTTCATATGTGTCTTGTTTTTTATCTGGCAGCAATGCGTAAATCAATGGCACGACATTCTTTGAATTTTCATCGGAGTAAATATCGCCAAATATGGTGTATAATTGATAAAATGGCTTTACCACACATCTAAAAGTGCCATCTGCGAAAAAGTCCTTAATTTTGGTAATATTTTTCCTCGCTTCTTGATTTGCGAATACTAAAATTCTTTTTGTGTCTCTTTTCTTATTATATTGATGACCGCCATGAAGCAATACAACGCCGCCTCGTTTCGATGTGACGAAACATAGGTCAGACGCACCAGACGAAGAACTTGCCATTATTTCAATGTTGTAATAAGTATCTAGAACAAGAGAGTAAATATTTTAATTCACAGAAACTATTCTTTGTCCAAAAATGGATTCATTACACTGTACACCGTAATTATAAGAAAAACTCGTAGATTGTGCAGAATTTAATTCGTAAGACTTTTGTTGACATTTCAAGACAGAGAAAAAATATTGACAGATAAAAACAAAACTAAAAATTCTAATGGCCAGCGGCCGATGAGGTTTTACCGAAGAGGCCGTCACATATACTTTGTCAAAAAATAGATTCATTACACAAAAGGGGCAGTTGTGGCTATTAGGTAAATATCGACAAATTTAAATATAAGGACACAAGGACATTAACAAGTGTCTAAACAAAATGTTTCATTAGATGTTGTCATGTCTCTCTTATACCATTTAATAGCATACATATGTTCAAATAATATGTCACTAATAATATAAAAAATAATAAATAATAAAAATAAAAAAGCAAAGTAATAGGAATCAGTATTTTGACTGATAAACTGCTTGGAAAGGGGTGGGGTAAATACCCTTAAGATGACCCTTAATTATTGTTATTTGGTTAACGTATCAGTATAACAATAGATGTTTATTAGAACTTTTTTTACCTGGTATTGCTATCAGTTCCAGGTAAAAAAATGTGCCATTGCAAACAGGGCCATTGTTAGAAATCCGTCGCAGGGTGCAGAAAGCAAGTACTTAATCTTTCGCTAGGTGTGTTTAAAGGTTAGTTGTAAACTTCTACGTATTGAACCATATCATACCATTATAAAAATGTGAAAATACTATCTATAATATCTCAAGTACACGTCACATTCCTAAATAATATAATACCCATACACCATAATTATAAATAAAAATAATTTCAATTTTTTTTTGGTAACTGTACATTCTATATAATTTATTAACAAAAAATGTTTTGATCCACAGTGGGTCAAATGGGTACTTGAAAGTGGGTCATAAGGGAACTTTTATTAAGCGGGTCAGAACATGCGGGTCAGAAGGGTCTGAGATCCAATTGCGTAGTTAGGAGAATTGACATAGGCCTCCTACGGTACATTTATCCAGGTTTATCCTGCAGCATGCACTCTGTTTAATTAGATTAGTATAGTGTATTTATATAATATAAACTATTGACTGCCTCGTTAGTCTAGCGGTCAGCTTTTTCAACCGCTGCTTATGAGGTCCAGGGTTCAAATCCCGGGTCGGGTCAATAGTTGCTATTGGGGTTTTTTATCAAGAAAAAATCACAATAGCAGCCCAGAGTCTCAGAAAGCACGTTAAGCCGTCGGTCCTGCGCTTGACCTCTCCCCGGTCGTGTCGTGTCCGGCTCATCGGATTATGAGAGTGAGGGAATAGAGTGTGCACCTGTGTTTGCGCACACACTTGTACACTATAATAATGTTCTACGCATCTGGCTAGCCTCCGATGAGACTGACCGCCGTAGTCGAAGTTCGGCTAGGACATCATCATAATCTATAGGCCTATAGAGCCATTTTACAAATGGGCTAAATCTACGATCCAGCGGCGGTGGCGATATACACAGTTCTTCTGTATTTAAGTTGCTTATTTAGTAGAAACAGTCCGTTTTACCTACTCTATGTAAGATATTGGTGTCTCTGTCATAAATCACTACTCTAAGGACTCAGTCGCCGGTGGCAAAATTAGATTCGTGAGCCGGACCACGGACAGCACAAGTAAATTGCTGGGTAGATATTACTTGGGTAAATTATAATTATCAATTTGCCCACATAACTTCATCAACATGGCTGGGAAGAAGGTGGGAAAATATCAAAATGTTTCCATTGCTGTAGATATTTTAGGTTGGCATCTGTTTATTCTGTAGGGAAACACTCGATTCACGAGTGGTTCCCTTTTTAACCGACGAAAAACGGAGGAGGTTTTCAAGTCGACGCGTATATTTTATTGTATGACCACGCATAACTTTTTACAGAGTAGTCCGATTTTAATAATTCTTCATTCTATTGGAAAGGGTATACCCCGAAGTTGGTCCCATACAAATTTGGAAAAATTAATTCAACCCTAAGGGTAGGCAAACAGTGTAGTCCGATTTGATAATTCTTTTTTTATTGGATAGGGTATACCTTGATGTGTCATCAAACTAAATCAGACTCAAATTTTAACTAGATGTCGTCACTAGAATTTGAAGTCAGTATAGAGTTTTTAAAACACGCGAAATTATGTCTTCAAGTGTTCTGTTTTAGTTAAAACGATACCGACAGAAATATAGTTTAAGTGTCTTAAAGACATTAATAAAGGGATTTATACTGATATTGTATGTGTTATTTTGAGTTTTCCAATATTTTGAGCCGGGTGCATTGCCATGATCAGTTTGCCATATCTTGCGAAGAACCGACAACCGATGGGGTATCATGTTTTTGAGTGGTGACCGCGATTAGGCAAACGTAGTGTAGGACACCCTCGAGCTAGTTGGGATGACGACCTGCGAAAGACTGCAGGCGGATGCCACGGCAAGCTGAAGACAGGGCGCTATGGCACTCATTAGGGGAGGCTTATGTCCAGCAGTGGACTAATATAGGTTGATAATGATGATGATGATACTGATCCACCCTCATCCAATCGTTTTAGTTTACAACCAAGATAGTTTTATTAGTTTAAAATTTATTTAGAGAACTGTTTAAAAAATCTAGTTGAATAAGGATATTTTAAGAGTTAAAAGCTTTATTTAGCCTTCTTACATTTACAAAGTTTCATTCATTACATCTAAAACATTCTGAAAGAGACAGAAAAACACCTTTTCTAGTGAACAAATAAAAGAAATAGAAACTACCGCGAGAGACAAAATTAAACGTTCTCTTGAACATTTGCAGCGGAGTAATTATTTCCGAGACTGGCTGGCGGTGAAATGAAGTTATCACTGACAATTGTTACGATTAAGGAATAGAATAGATTACATTTATTTGGATCGCTTTGAAAAACACAAAAATTAAATAAAAGTTTAAGGTAAGCGTGGGAGAAATAATAACATAAATTACGACGCGATAAATATTCTATATATTTTCATATAAAGCTCTTTTCCATCTTATCTTCATCCCTCAACATGCATAATAATATTATGCATGTTGAGGGATGAAGATAAGATGGAAGATGATAGCATCTCTCATCAATCGTCCTTTGGTACTTCGATTCCAACTTCGACTTTTTTAAAATAATGTATTCGGTATTTTGTTTAAATTGTTCGTGACACCACAAATTAGTGCAACTAAAGTCGAACGTATGATTTGCCTTTGTTATTTTAATGTAACTGAATGGCCAAATAAATGAATGTCTGAATATCTGACACATCAAACGTATACCACATACCACCTTACTTTGTAAAATCTTAGTAAAACCTTGATACTTTGCCCACTAAGTGAAAGCCTAGACCCTTTTTCTTTTCCCTTCACATCTGGTTTACAAAAATGACCCAAAAACAAGATGGCCACTGCAAAAAAACCTCCAGATACCTGAAAACAAGAGGATAATGACGATAAAACTGCAAAGTAAAAGGCCTTAGTCAACTTTCATAGTTCCGGCTCTTTGCAACATAAAACCTCTCTGCAAGTTGATTACACCGCACTATTAAATTGCCGAGACCATTCTTGAAGATGAGTAAACACTACTCTCTTCCATTTAAAAGTTATATCAATTTCCTGCACATAACAGAAGTTTTAATTGGATGTGGTGCCATCTAGTGCGAGAGGATGTGTGAAGATTATTGTATGGTGTCTGGAGAGCATGAATTGGAACACTATGTATGAAATAAAAAGATATATACAAATAACAATAACAAACACAGATATAATCCTTTATTGGCTGTAGGTTAGATAGTATAAGTTTCATTAAGTTTTTGTCTAAGAGCTGTGGATTTTGTTATTGAATAAATATATAAAAATAAATAAATAAATAAAATAAAACAAAGGGCCCAACAGCAAATTATTAAAGTCTTGCAAGGATATAAAACTATGCTCATGTAATGAAATGAGCAAAACTAAAAAATTGCTTAGTTTTGCTTGGTAGAATTAAATAAATAAATCGTTTATTAATATTTCTCTTAAAATCAATACAACCAAATTAATTGTTCATAGGTACATGATACTATGACCGGCTCTAAGAACTCGGCATCAAACAGCGTTTATCTTTCTTAGTTCAGACTCGCATCTTCAAATAGGTACTTCGGACACGTCATAAGGCAGAACGGTGACTCAATAGAGCGATTTCTGGCAAAATTCTGGTGGAAATACGCTCACAGAGTTGTTTTGTATAGAACTAAGTGACAAGACGAGACCAACACCGGCGAAACAGACGCCCGTAGAGGTAGACCATAAAACACGACCCATTCCCAAGTAACAAGCTTGCTATCTATTAATAGGTACCCTTATTTGTTCGTGTAAAGTAAGCTAGGTAAGTTTTATATCTATTTTCCCTGCAGATAGCAGTTAGACAAGCTATAAATAACGTCGCCCACAATCTTGATTCGAGTTCGAACTTCAGAACGTATCCGACCAACTTCGTAGACGATTGATAACAGCTCGTGCCGACTCGAAATTTATTCATAAATAGCTGCTAACTCAACCGTTTTCGTTAAAGCTTGAAATACTTGATATTAAATACGGCTTCTGAATATCTGGTATGAGTTTGCAAAACAAGACGACCTATGTGGAGCGGCGGGCGAAGGTCCGCCTGTGATACAAGAGATTGCGGGTTCGATTCCCGTTTTGGGACAAATGTTTGTACGATCTGCAATTATTAATTCTGGGGATTTTCTATGGAAGTATAATTAAAAATATATACCTACCTTAAAAAATTAAATACAAACGTATATTCTGGTACCCATAACACAATCAATCAATCAATCAATACTTTATTAGCTGAAATGTAGGTACAGTGTAGGTCATTATTAGTTAGAAGTTACAAGCCTTCCTTAGCCTGGGGCTAGATAATGCTGTGTTGATTGTCCAACACTTTTCAATTTATTTATACCAAAACGGAATAAGTTATCGAGAACGTGACAGTTTACCACCGCTTACCTGTGAAAGTTAACACTCATTGTGCCAAAATGCAAAAAAATATTCCAAATCATTCACAAACTATAATAGAGTTCGTAGGGAACTATTGAATCGCCGTCATACTCTGAAAAGTAGTTCCTCTTCAGTAGAGTGCTGCAAGGAGCTGTATCACAGATATTATAATACTAGCTGTATGGAAGAAAACCTTAACTTTTATAGTTTTCTTCAACTACTCGTATGCAAAATTCATACCAAGGCCTCTGATTTCGTGTAAATTGCTGCCGTGATTGTAATTGATGCATGAAAGATCTCTTGAGTATTTTACTTCTTATTACAGCCTGTATTAATGGATCAGCTCTACCAACAACTTTCCTTTTAGAAAACAAACTGATATATGAATGAACTTACTACACTTACTATTAGCTTTTTCTAAGTACCAGCATGGCGATTTAATACATTTGTGACTCATACATAAAATAGAATAAGTGATAATCTCACGAATGCATTATATACGAATGCAGTCAGATCAAGTGTAGGTAAAGTTTCGACAGGCAACGCAGCAATCGCGACAGCAATTAATAATAATGTCCTCTCATAATCTGATGGGACGACAGATCGACACGACCGGGGAGGGGTCAGGCGCAGGACCAACGGCTTAAAGTGCTTTCCGAGGGACGAGGGTGTCTCACTTTCTAACTGCGGGCTGCTACTGTGAATTTTCCTTGCTAGAAAAACCGCAAAAACAACTATTGGCCCGACCCGGAAATCGAACCCAGGACCTCATAATCAGTGGTTGAGCAAGCTGACCGCTAGATCAAAGAGGCAGAAGCGCGTATGACAGCAATTATTACAGAATGGACTCGATGATGGTCGTCACCTGATAGTAAAGGTCTTTACAGCGGGATTTTTGAGTTTTGAGCTTTCCATTATTTCGTCACAGTTTCATGCGCGATGGATTTAAATGATTTCTACCTGATTGAGTAGAATTGACCTGATTCCAGCTGATATTTAATTCAGGGACATTCTATATTTTGAAGCTCTTGTTCTCGAGTGCTTACATACTAATCAACTTTTGTTTTATGTGATAGCATCTAAAATTTTATCAAACCTTTGTGAATCTTCATTAAATCAACTCTAAATGGTAAATGCACTTATTCAAAATATTATCCACACTCCAATATTAAGCATACAATTCATCTTCCGACGGTTAAAATATCCTAAACCTACATAATGAAACGTAAAAGATACTTATACCAACCGCATCCAAAATGGCGTTCGTTACCACACTTAAAATTAACGGAGGCGGAAAATACCCGAAAAGTGAGGATAGCACATCAAACGAGATGGCTGCCCATTTATTAGAGGCAGAGTTTAAAGCCTTCAGAGCAATCAACGTAATTCATTCACTTTATCAAGATGACTGCGAACTCAACTTGAGTGTCAAATACTTGCTTGCCAAAATACCTGTCATAGTTCCTTACCCATGAAATTGGCTTTTTCAATCGCTGATAAAATTGGTGAAAGTTTGTCAAACCAACTCAAGTGCTTCACGGATTACTTTTGAACTTAGATTAGTTGAAAACTTCGTCAAATCATTGAACATGTTGAAATCAAGTCTAATCAGTTTCTGAACTGAAAACGCTGTTACCAAACGAAAAATATGCATTTTTCTATTAGCAAGCGTCAAATATTTGGCCTGGAGGACTGGATAATGAGGATTTGTTCAAAATATTTTTAATAACTGAAGTCCAACTTCCTTTTCTCCGTATATCTATAGTATAAATAAACAGAGTATTAAGATTGCGACACCGAACTATAAAATGCCACGCACAATAACAATTTTATTAAGAATGCAATGTAATGGCCAGTTGTCAATTTTACCATCGAGACCGTTTTGACAGTTTGGGTGGTAATATAAAAGAAAGAAAAAATACCCAAAAACGCAAACACTTGAGTTAAATCTTCCTGAAATTTACTTTCACTCTACCTTAAAATAACAAGTGTCTGCCGACCCTCCCACCCCCGACCTCAGCTTAATGTTGACCCAGAATTTCCAGCCAGTATGCATTGTTAAACTGCTAGTAAAAAAAGTATTTCCATAGTTCTAAACATCCCTTAGAACATTAGGCCAGTGCTGAAAATAAATCAAAAGGGTAGCTCTACCATAACTCAGCACTATCGGCTCGTAAAATAATATTTTGTCAGGAAATTACTGGTTTTTCCTAGTCGGTTATAAATATAGTTCCAACCCACAGCTTTTAGTAAAAGCCACCGTTTAGTTTTATAGGAGTACAGTGAAACCGTTTTAAGGTTGATTACAGTGATCAAAATAGTTCACGGCAAATATATTTTTGTAATCTTTGACTTAACCAATGCCATTTGATTCGTAATTGCTCTTTTAGGTTGCGTCCAACCAGATTTAGTAACATATTATATTATAAAACAATATAAATCGTCTTAAATAGCTATGTTTTATAGCCTGTTTTGTTACGAACCTTAATAATTGACACAACTGAAATCAACACTTTCCGGCCAACTAAATTACAAACCACTGAAACCACCACATTGTCATTTTCGTATTTGATTACGAAAATTTGCTTATGATGTACCAATAATTATAGAATAAACAAATTTTAATTTTCTTTATTGGCATACAAAACAGAAAACAATCGAATCATGACATTTTAGTTCAACTTCAACTTCTTTTATTAATGGCGCCGCTTGCTTTTCGCTACGACTCTGCCAGTGTCTGTGTAGGAGTGTCATAAACTTCGAGAACAGAATATGATCGGTAGCGAACCTAGATAATGATAACTCAAGTTCCTTTACTATTCAATAGCCAATCAAGGATCTGATCTCTTGTGAATGTCAATGCAGAAAGAACTCTTCGGTCTTTGATTCATCACACATTCATCAGCCTTTTGTTAAGTCAAAGGACGATTTCGGTAATGCCTAAGGTAATAATATGGTAATAATGCCTATGGAATAATGCCTATGGTAATAATGCCTATGGTATGTAAATGTAATGAATGTAAGTAATGCCTTCGGTAATAATGCCTGTGGTATAATGGTAGTAATGCCTATGGTAATACCTAATGCCTATGGTATGTAAATGTAATGAATGTAAGTAATGCCTTCGGTAATAATGCCTATGGTATGTAAATGTAATGAATGTAAGTAATGCCTTCGGTAATAATGCCTGTGGTATAATGGTAGTAATGCCTATGGTAATAATGCCTATGGTATGTAAATGTAATGAATGTAAGTAATGCCTTCGGTAATAATGCCTGTGGTATAATGGTAGTAATGCCTATGGTAATAATGCCTATGGTATAATGGTAGTAATGCCTATGGTAATATAATAATGCCTATGGTATGTAAATGTAATGAATGTATCTAAGTAATGCCTTCGGTAATAATGCCTGTGGTATAATGGTAGTAATGCCTATGGTAATAATGCCTAAGGACGAATTAGTTAATGCTCATGGTTTGGTTGAGTTTATAGATTATATTCCTAAACATGAAAATGATTAATTTAAGTATCTAACGAATTAGAAAACTAACATCGTCACAAAATCTCGCTCTAAAAAAGAGATCGACTAACATACGTCAATGTGAAAAAGCAACTAACAAACTAATTCGGGTTCTATTTCGATAAGTAACCCACAAATCAATTTATTTTTCCGTTACGTCAAAGCGAGCCTTTTGGAGCTTTCGTAATTCCTACCTGTAGACCGCACACCGAAAACAACCAAAGAAAGAAACTAAATAACGGGGTGATTGGAAATGTAACGATTAGAGGTAAGACCGGATAATACAAAATGAAAATGGAAAAATCAAAACAGGATTTTCGCAGACGTTTTGGGGTAAAACGACATTGATGACCTCAGTGGCGCAGTGGGCGATGCTGGTTTGATTTTGACAGCAGGGATTAGTTTCGGGTCTGGTGTATAAATAATAATATTTATACACCAGACCCGAAACTTATTCATTTATCAGTCATCTGTTACCTGTAACAAAAAGTTGTGCTTTATTTGAGACCAGAAGTCGTGTCAAATGTCGAATATGAATCCTATTTCCTTTAACTGAAGATTTTATTATATGAAATAATAAAATTAAGCATATTCTGTCCCATTGCTAGGCAAAGTTCTCCCTCCCCTTTATTCTGAAGATTTTTGTGTTCTTAATCTTAATGAAACGGTCTTTTCTAAAATGTTTGCTCGGTGTTCCTTTTCGCAGCGCAACCTGTTCGCTGGCTATTTTTCCTCTAAATATTTTACCCAGACTTCTTAGCGGATTACACAAAGAAATCAATTATTCAAAGTAGATTCGTCCCACTAATAGGAGTAGAATGTTACAGGGAGATGTTCAAAAAGCTTTGAAATTATAAGTTAAGTTAAAGGCAGGGAATAAATGTGTGTCACTTGGTGCTATTGAAAGTCTAGCACTAGTAGTTTCCGAGATATGGCCCCTCAATTTTGACAGCTGTCATCAAAAATGCAGATTCAATACCTGCATTTTGATGACAGCTGTCAAAATTGCGTTTCATTTGAACCAGAAACTGAAAGTCTATCACGAGTAGTTTCCGAGGTATGGCCCTTTCAATTTTGACAGCTGTCATCAAAAATATAGATATTAACCTTGCCTGTCATTTGAACGGAATTTCTTATTAATTTCTGAAAGTCTAGCACGAATAGTTTCCGAGATCTGGAGTATTTCATGCCAAGCCTGTGGTCTATTAGTGTTCTATTCTATATACACTTGTTAAGATATTAAATACTAGTTCTAATTTGTTTCCTCTAATTTGGTTCGTTATACTATATTAATTCCAGTTTTCCCCTTAAGGGGGATTTTCATGGGAGGAAACTGGAATCACCCTGTATTTTATTGGTAGGCACATCAATTGGTACATACAATGTTCTATTATTTAGAAAGTCAAGATCTCCCATTTGTTATATAGACTATGACGTCAAAGAGTTGTTACCACTTTTTATCTCTGCAGTTCCATGGTAGAACTATTGGAACGAAACCTGGCCCATTTGTTCTATAAAACGAATAGGACTTGGTAACTTCCATTCTTTAGAACTGAACTGTTCATGGAACTGAGAAAGCTTTTTTGTCCTTGTAGTACTATAATAGAACTATTGTAACAAAAAATGTGCTATTAGTCCCATAGAACTAAGAATACTGGTAACTCCCACTTGAAAACAGTTTTATACTTCGCGAACGAACAAATTAGCAACGGTAAGAGCTTTATAAATTACGTGTGCCCTAGGACCCCAAATCGGTGACCACGTCTCACGTTGCAGCAATCTAACACAATTTGTATTTGTAAACCATTTAAGCATCAAAGTAACTACATCGTTGGACGTATCTAGGGCAACGTGTTAGGTCTTCAGCAAAGGACACATGGTGTGTTGGGTTGGGGCGACAATTTCAACATCAAAAACACATCGCAAGTAGTGACTAAATACTACACGTTGAGTCATAATCAAATGTCGACGTACCTATTTTATAAATATATAAAATCCCCGAAGAAAATTTAACTTTTATCTATCATAACATAACATTTTGGTCAGCTTGTTTTTTACTTGTATATTCTTTCACGAAACTCAAATAAAAATAGTTGTCTAAAGCGGTTCGTTCATTCGCTTGGGAGCTACGAAGCCACGGAAAAACACGTCAAATTTATAACTGCCCTTTTTATGTCAGGGGTTGACATAGTAAAGATTTCAAGATTATTTACTCAATATCTATCTATTTGTTGAAGATTTAGGTAGTTTAGGTAGAAATAAGGGGGAATTTCGGGTTAGAATAAGGAGCAGGATTCTAAATAATAGAAATTGTGTTACATCTAATATACAATTTACTGAGAGAGTAGGTTGCGCTTTATTAATATAACCACTTGTCGATTGACCGGGACAATAGCTAATGCCCCGGTCAGACTTATTGCCTTATTTACAAACAATGACGTTTTAACAAACCTGAAGAATTTTCAATTGTGTGGAGTTGAAAAAACAGCAGTGTATGAAGTCTTAGCCGAGCCTGCCTATTAGGTGGCCGCAACATAAACACTGACTTGAAATTGCTAACCCTCGCCATGAGGCTTGTGCCGTTATTTATGTGAAATAGATACTTGCAGTGGTACTACAAAAAAGTTAGACTTTATCTTTGACCGCGTGTTTAACAAAAGCGTTACCACAAAACTGCGTTTTACGACAGTATACAGTTAGACACGGCTTCGACATAGTCAAAACAAGAGTTAAACTCTTGTTAGACCCATGTCTAACTGTTTAGACACTGTTTAACTAAACGCTTGCTAGACCATTGTTTACGTTGGTTTTTGTAGTACCGGTGGTGTTGGAGTTTACTTTAGTGACACTCCTTGCTTTAATCTACGCGCGATCAGAATGGGATGGGAATACTGTGTGATGGCTGTGTTTGTGGCATGACGAAAAATAAATGGCCGTAAGCACGTGAAAAGGTCCAAGGTGTTGTTTTTTTCTTTTGCTTAGATCGTTGACAAGTTTTTTTATTTTAAACTAGTTTATGCCCGAGACTTTGCACGCGTTTTTTCTATGGAAATGTTTCAAGGTGATTTATATCCCATGGAAACTGATTTTGAGATAAAAAGTAGCATATCTTGATTCTAGGATACCTGTATGGAAAATTCAGCCCGATCAGTTTAGTAGTTTTGGCTTGAAGAGGTAACAAACATCCATCCATGCATCTATCCATCCAATATTAGTGTGATGGTCTAAGGCGATCTGTACAATTTATAACTTAACCTTTATGTTGCTCAAGGATCTATCCAATCCTAAACCAGTACATAATTCTACTAAAACTATAAAGAAACCCCACTCGGTCCCCGCTTTTTCACATTTAAGCGTAGCTAAAAACCACAGGGGCAGCCCATTCGAGTATTTTGATACCTCATTTATCAAAATCGCTTTTCGGTGAGGAGTAAGTTAGCGAAAACAGTTGTAGATTACAGAGATCAAACTAGCTATCAATAGATAAAAGTGAAGTCTTATCGTCAAAACTACCAGCAACCCTACCTACCACCACGCTAACGAAGTTGCTGGTTGTCTATGTATAAACGAGGCGTATTACTTTTTTAACCGATTTCAAAAATTCACAAGAGGAGGTTCTCTGTTCGGCTATATGTATTTTCGTATATATTTTCTCGATTTCTCCGTTAACTATGCACAGATTATGAAAATTCTTTCTCTATTTTATACAGAATGATCCCGAATTGGTCCAATAAAAATGTTATTCCCTGGGGATAAGTATATGCCGCGGATGATTAAATGTTCCCGTGGTTCGGCGAAAATGGCGAGAGAGGGACACCGGAGAGGTTTTAGTGGGTATTACGTCCTTTTCAGGGCGTCGAGTCCCACATCATTCTGGTCCCCCCCAGACCAGTTTATTCGTGAATGAATTTCCTCGACGAGACAAAAAAAAAAAAAAGGGATAAGTATATACGGTCAAGCTTAAAAAACAACATAATTCCTTTGAAAAATCAGGACTACCTACAACAATTTTATTGATATCTTCGCCAGTTCTTAATAGATTTTGATGATTCTTTCGTTATTGTCTAAAAGTTAATTTTGAGGTGGTCCCATATTAGTTTGATTCTTATGATTGAATTTATATGTGAGCTGTAAAACAGATTTTTTTAGACAGAATACCAGAATAACAGATTATATTTTAAAATGAATGGTTAGAAATTGTGGTCATTCGCTCAGTCTACAAAAACTAGCTCAGATTTTAATATCAAATCCTCCTTATTCATCTCTTGGTAATAAGTAACAGAAGAGAGCATGTTTGATCTGGAACATTATGAGATGGGACGTTCATATCGGCATCATCTTAAACACAAAGGAACTAGAATATGAACCTCTATATTGGAAATAGTCGTCTGTGTACCAGGAAGTTACGTATCTCAGAGACTTTGTCCTTTGCAACATCAGAAGAATACGGAAATATGTATCTAAATGTCACGCGGAATATTTGTAAAAGTTCCTGACGTAAAAGATATTAGAAGTAAAGTGCAAAAATAAATAATGCTGGACAATTCGCACAGCATCATCTAGCCGCAACACAATTGTGCCACAAACTAAGTAGAGATTCTGTTATGTTTACTAGATAACTGATGTAAGTACTTAATACAATAGAAATAAATATATGATTAAATATACAGAGAAAACACCCGAAGCCCTGGAACAATCTGCAGACCGTACAAACATTTGTCCCGGTGTGGGAATCGAACCCACAACCTCCTGTGTGTGAAAACTTATATTATCTATATTATAAAACTATATTGCTATATTGTACAAAGTAGAATTTCTAAATTAAGATATCAAAGTTAACTCCGTTACGCGTTGTCCAATTCTAAAAAATGTTTTATAAATCTTTGCTCACCCTCATTGCTATAAGTTATTTTGAAACGACTGCCCAAAAAGGCGCGAGTTCCCTTTTGCGCAACTGAGATTGCTCAACCGGGAATAGTTGAGCGACGGGGCTTTCATTTTGCACAACTCATTTTGTTCCCCATTGCTCAAGTCAATAATTTATTGTGAAATTGAGCACTTTTTAGTAAACATTATTTTAGACCAATTAAATAACTTACAAAAGAAAGAAAGAAAATCAATTTATTGGCTCACACATTGATATACATAAGTATTTATTTTATGTGAACCAAAAAGACATCTATAATGTTTTCAGCTTATATTAAGTTTAGTAATCGATGAATTGACGACCTCTGTGGCGCAGCGGGCGAAGGTCCGCCTGCGCACAGAGAAGGTTGCGGGTTCGATTCCCGCCTCGGGACAAATGTTTGTCGATCTGCAGATATTTGTTCAGGGTGTTCTGGATGTTTTCTATGTATATTAAAAAATATCTATCTATGTAGTGTATTGTATTATGTCTATCAGTTATCTAGTACCCATAACACAAGTTCTGCTTAGCTTGGGGCTAGATAATGCTGTGTGAATTGTCCAACATTATTTATTTATTATTTATTATCAATAATCATGTCTACTAAAGCTAAGAATAGACCCTGTAACACCCCTTCCCGTTCACCAGAGCACTTAGCACTGTAAAGTAACATGATGTTAAGCCACTTCAACTTCGAGGTCCAAACTATAAATGTACATTGTACAGGATGTTCTATCCTAATGGAGTCGATAGTGTGTTAACTACCGCTGCCGGGCTGTGTCGCCGACTTTGGTGTAAAGTCGGCCCGACGGTGGCGGTTGGTGCGAAATGTCAGTATATGAACATTGCAGGCAGCCGACAGGGTTTTGTCAACTTGTCCGTTGACTTCATATCGGATGTAAGCGGGTTAACTACTAACCCTATTTGTGTTCGAAGAACACCAACGTTTCATCCCTTAATGAGGGACATCTTCTGGGTGAGTGCGGTTCTAGACGCGTGCGTTCCGCATCTCTCCGGGCACTACGCACGAGCCTGCGATGTGAGCGCCGGGGGTGGGGTGGTGGGGGGTGCGCTGCATGATGATGTTGCAGTGTCATCATTTTTAGGGTTCCGTACCTCAAAAGGAAAAAAGGAACCCTTATAGGATCACTTTGTTGTCCGTCTGTCTGTCTGTCTGTCCGTCTGTCAAGCCTCTTTTCTCAGGAACGCGTGGAGATATCGAGTTGAAACTAACATCAAATACTCAAATCCGTAACCTATTGAAGCCGTGATAAAAATTAAACTTCTAAGTCAACGCACTCAAAAGTTACAGCCATTTATGTCGAAAATTTTGAAATTTCCAAGGGAATCACATGCAACATAAAGTCGTAAGTGCAGGTCGGTAATTTGACATAAAGACCTATGTCCCCGGACCGCTATAGGGTACTTCCCGTAGACTTCGACTCATGAAATTTGGTGAGCAGCAAGGTCTAAATTTGTTGTATAATCACTAAAAAAATTACTTTTAATGCTCGCCATGAACCAAAACCTATATGGTACTTCCCGTAGACCTAAAATTATGAAATTTGGCAAGAAGCAAGGCCTTTAAGCACAAATAAAGGCAAAAATCCTTAAACCGTAAATTTGTAGTATATTCTCCAAAAAAAAAATACTTTTAGTTCTTGCTATAGACCAAAACCTATAGGGTACTTCCCGTTTAACTAGAACCATGAAACTTGGTAAGAAGCAAGGTCATATAGCACAAATAACGATAAAAATCTGAAAAATGTAAAATAGTTTATTAACTAAAAACAATCAGTTTTGATTCTTTCCCTCGACCAAAATATACAAGGTACCTACTTCATGTTGACCTAGAATCATAATATTTGGCAAGAAACAAGGTTACAATTAAACGGAACCCTTAGTGTGCGAGCCGACTCGCACTTGACGTTTTATTTTTTTATTGTCCGTCGACTTTGGTGTTTACTATATTTGACTATTCATAGGTGTTCATGCAAAGTAGGGTCGAAAATTCCAGTCTATTTTGACTTGACTCCCTGTATCTTGATTTTTTTTCTGGAAGTCAGAGCTGAAGCCTTTATTCACAAAGAAAATTCCATTAGT
Source organism: Eupithecia subfuscata (assembly GCA_963564075.1). Taxonomy (NCBI): domain Eukaryota; kingdom Metazoa; phylum Arthropoda; class Insecta; order Lepidoptera; family Geometridae; genus Eupithecia; species Eupithecia subfuscata. Next base: position 3,869,430 of record OY751097.1, on the reverse strand, counting down.
ATTTAAAATTGAAACAATTGAGCTAACTGCAGACTGTTGCAAACAATCTACAGGTAGCTCAACTGATTCATATCAATACCAGTGGGAAGCGTCCCCAAGACGCTGGCTGCATTGCCACGCTGTATGGCAATGCTGATGCGCTGTGCCAGATACTCACCAACTACACCACGAGGTCAAGTGACGTATCAGTCGAAAATCTTTGCGACTTCCTACGGTCTCTAGTGCCGTTAGCTTCACATACAGGAGAAACATTGAACCCAAACACCAATCCTGTTCAAAAAGTAAAGGATGCGGGTTTAAATCCCGTCAAAGTAGAACTTTTTTCGAAATCATTTGATTTCTTTGAGCTTTTTAGTTCTCTTTTAAACATTTTTGTTTTAATTTTTTACAAATAAAAAAAAACTCCACTTAGTTGGATCCTTTGAGGATAGAACACGCTGTATAATTATTGAAGTTGGGGCGCGGCTTAGAGTGAATAATCTCATTTATCTGTCCACAAGCTTGCTAATGTTTGAGTTTACGGCTTTGTCGCGCTTTCGCTTTTGCGGATTTTCTCTAACGACAATGTCATGTTTTTAAAATAAACGTTCAGAGGATCATAGAACCCTTTTTTTAAGTCGGTTAAAATAGATGAATATTGATTAAAACGAAATTATGTTACGTACGAAATTGTTCCATAACAAGGAAAATTTCTATTTACGAAAAGAAACAAATTAGAACTAGTATTTACCATAAAAAAACAGCATACCTCAACCTCAAGGTTGAGGTATCAACACATTTACCACTAGCTTGTACTCGCGGCTTCGCATACGTATTTTCGGTATAATAAGTAGCCTATTATCGTATATAGGCTTTGCTCTAAACGTACGACAAGTTTCATCTTGATCCGTTCAGTAGTTTTGGAGATCCAAAGTTACAAAAATTCAGATTTCATTAACTTTCGGCTTTTTATTATTAGTAAGAAGTAGGAAGTAGGATTAGTAGGATAGATAAATTTGTAAAAGCTGGCGCGATCCCCTTTTGTTTTTCATATACTGGAAGCCCGGTTTTGTGACGTCAGCGTGAATAATTGTATGTATAATTGTAAAACAAAAGACAATGGCTTTAAAACATTTATCTAAATAAATAAAATTACATTTATCTAAGTTGATTGTTGGTAGATCCGGCCCTTATCACTTGTAAATCTCTGCGGTAGCTCTGTTCATAATTGTAGTTAACAATTTCAACAGAGATAACAACTTGTTAGTTGTTTGTTTGTTTTGAACTGTGATTCCGTTTTTTGTATTCGTGCTTTGATGACATGGGCGAAAATGGATTGCTAAGATCTTTTTGAATAGAGTTTCTAAAGAAATAATTGAAATACTGTATATTGATGACCGATGTGGCGCGGCGGGCGAAGGTTCGCCTGCGACGCAGGAGGTTGCGGGTTCTATTCCCTCGCTGGGACAAATGTTTGTACGATCTGCAAATATTTGGTCCGGGTGTTCTGGGTATTTTCTATATATAAAAAAATATATCTATCTGTATCTATATTAAGTAGTCGTACAACAGTCCTCTAGTACCCAACACATGTGTGTCTGTGTGACTGAGGTATCGTAGCTCCCAAACGGATGAACCGATTTTCGTTTACTTTTTTTTGACATAGATATTTTTAAAATCGATTGACGGTTTTTAAAATTTTTAATTTTGTCTTGTTTTCAAAAATTGTTTAACGAATAAGGTTGGAACTCTGTCTCCTTTGGTAGCTACAATGTACTACAACAGAATTTCCCTTGTTCCTATAGCTGTAAATAGTAAGGTATAGTAAGTCTATTAGATACAAAAAATCTACTTGGGTAGGTATGTAATGTGTACAAGGCTTGTGATGTAGAACCCACACAATATCATTTCTACAAATTTATGTGACTTGTTACAAACTTGGCTTTGTTGTGTCACTTTCGCTGAAACGTTGCCACAGTGCTCTCGCGTAAAAACTTATTTAATCACATCAACGTTAAGTTACATAAGCAATGTTCTTACCTACTTACGAACTAGAATGTACAATATCCATGAAGAGACGGTAAGTTTCTAAACTCGGGAGTTGTGATTGAACGAGTAGGAGAAACGTACGGTAGGCGTAGGCACAGAATGGACTGTAAGACTGTTGTACAATCCAGAAAGTTCACTTTAGTTGGGTACTGCGATGAGGCAGGCAAGCCGTAGGGCTGATCCAGCCTAAAGGTTGCCGCAAATCAGAAACGCTCAGCTTCTACGCATCACAAAAATGTGCTTTCAAATATGGAATGCAAATCGTGTGATGTATTTCATATTTATTTATTTATTGAGCACTACTAACAGAGGGTACAATTAACATCGAAAGTTTGTGACCCAATATTAAATAAATAAATAATGCGGGACAATTCACACAGCATTATCTAGCCCCAAGCTAAGCAGAGCTTGGGTTATGGGTACTAGATAACTGATAGACATAATACAATACACTACATAGATAGATATTTTTTATTATACATAGAAAACATCCAGAACACCCTGAACAAATATAATGCAGATCGTACAAACATTTGTCCCGAGGCGGGAATCGAACCCGCAACCTCGTCATATTGTCCCCAATATTGAGTGGTAATATGCTATATTTTTTTTAAAGTAAGACCTCGACCTCGACAGCCTATATTGGTCCACTGTTGGACACAGGCCTCACCCTGATAAGCTGCTTATTGACTTTTATCTCATGGGGGCTGGTGACCATAATCCCCACGCTAGGCATGCGGGCATGGGGGTCGCAGTTCGGTGGTAAAATTGATCTGCGGGGGCGCTGCTGCCCGCTCGCGGCTGAAATCCCTTAGTCGCCTCTCACGACACCCGCGGGAAGAATTGGGGTGGTGTCAATTCTAAGCTGGCACCACACAGCTATTTTTATCTGATGTGTTTTTTAGCTTGTTATTGTAGTACAGTTTATACTGTTAGATTTCCATGCCTATGCATGGAAATCTAAGTAATAATCACACTCATTTATTATAAATGCGAGAGTTTGGATATTTTTTTTTTTTTATATATACGACCACCACGACGGCCTTTAAGTCGAGACTACGCAAATGGCTTATGACATACTCGTTCTACTCGATTAACGAGTTCTACGAACTGCCAATCTGTTAATAATATTTTTGAAATGTATAATAAAATAAATAAGAATGAATTATAAATTTAACAATAATAATTTACATATTCATAATTTAAGTTTATGATTTTTAAGTATCGTTATTTATAGAAATAATGATTATACTATTGTACTTTTAGTACCTACTCGACTTATAACTTGGTGTTATTAATAAATATATTGTATTGTATTGTATTGTATTGTATATTTTTTTAATAAAATTTAGATGTATGGATGGATGGATGTTTGTTACCTCTTCACGCCAAAACTACTGAACAGATCGGGCTGAAATTTTGCTGACAGGTAATTCTAATCCTGAAATCAAACATAGATAAGTACTTTTTATCCCATAAATCAGTTCCCATAGAAACAACGCGTGCGAAGCTGCGGGCCGAAACTAGTTATAAATATTTCTTTTTTAATGTTATAAATATTTCTATGGCTTAGAAACGTTTGCCCAACGACAAAAAGCTCTCAAACCTCTACTCCTGCTGTCCACAGAATATGCACCCATAAGTTTACCTTCTGTATCGTATAAGTAAACAGTTTGTGTACGTAAGAGGTTGTTAATGTGATTAGTGCTGTAACGCAACTTTATTATATGTTTATGTTCCAGCATCGGCCTGCTGGTAACATACAAAGGAAACTGTAATTAAGTTATCGCGGAGGGCAAAGTACCTACGTAAACCTATCCTTTATAAAGCTAGATATAGCCTGAGGAAAGAACTTGGAGTGTGTCGCACTAATGTTAACATAGAAAATCTCAGCATGAGTCGCTCAGATAAATATTGGGATTGAAAATGACCACCTTCCTCATGCTTCGATCGTGTTTGATCAGGTATGATGTAAGCGGTTAGGTTAGGAGAAGCAGTCAGTTAAAATCCCAATCTTAATCTACACGACTTATACTATAGATATAATATAGAAGTCGATGACTGTGTTCTATATACTATAGGTAGTCTGAGGAAAGAACTTGGAGTGTGTCGCACTAATGTTAACATAGAAAATCTCTGCATGAGTCGCTTAGATAAATATTGGGATTGAACCTTTCTCATGCTTAGATCGTGTCGAATCAAGTATGATGTAAGCGGTCAGCTTAAAAGAAGCAGTCAGTTAAAATCCCAATCTTAATCTACACTACTTATACTAGAAGTAGATGACTGTGTTTTATATACTTACTAAGTATAGGGTGGGAAGATGATGTCTCGTGGAGAGATGAAACTAGTTGACGACTTACTTTGATGGACTTTTCCATTGTGTAGTTGGTGTGGTTTTTTCTTCTACAATTAAATTGTGTGTGTGCTTGAAGTTGCAGGGTAAGGGTGAGAATATAAAGAAGCAGGTATTCCGGTACGGACTTATCGGTGGGGGTCGGTACGGACCGGTGCAAGATAGGCTACATAAAGAAACAGGTAAATGTGTCTTTATTGACCAGCATGGCACGCTACTCTGACAAACGTTCTAGCCTGTATGACCCTGTCCAAGCAGTCCGGTACCGACAAGTCCCAACCTGTTTCTTTATGCGTGGGTGCATAATATGCACCCGTTTTGATATATTTTTTACTGTAGAATAGTTTTATAATATTTAATTTTCTATAATAAAAAATGTATTATATAGACGAGATTGAAGAATAAATGAGTGTATAATAATAATAATAATGCTAGACAACCCACACAGCACCATATGGGACTAGACTAGACAGATAACTGATATAATTCATACATTATAGACATACTCGTAGTTAATGATTTTAAGGGGTATTTATCGCGTACCTTTTGTTTTATTTTCCCTACGTTTCTACCACTATGTTAACAAATCGCCAAAGTTTAAAAAGTTTTATTATAGACATAGATAGATAATTTTTTTATTATGTAGGTACATAGAAAACACCCAGACCAACGGAATAAATTTCTGCAGATCGTATACAAATTTGTTCCGAGGCGGGAATCGAACCCGCAATTGCATGCCTTGTCAATTTGTGGGCGGTGCACGCGAATGCATTTTGTTGAATCTTGTCAAAGAAGGTTTTGCGCGGAATTGCTACTAAATATATTTTAAGTTGAATAGTAGGGTGGATAGTGGCGCCACTACATATTTAGTTTTATAATTACGTTATACAAAGGAATTATCAAAAAATCGGACCGCGCGTAGACGATATCTATCATAAGCTTTTTTTAAATGTATATAAATGTATGTAGGCAATATTATAAATACCTAAAAATAAGAACAACTTAAAGAAATACCCAACTATATATACATACCTACTAAACGTTTATTTATTTACAAGTATTACGTCCAAATATTTGAGATTCCACAAAATGCAATAATTTGAAAAGCAGGCCTATACAAATGTGGAATCTATTTCATAATACAAACAGAATGCAGGAATGGCTACAGAAATTCCGAGTTGGCAAGTGTACTAATCTCCCTATTCATGCCTGAGATTTTAGTTAGAAAAGGGACTTAAATACAGGTGGTGTAGAAGTCAAAATCAGTTGTGCAGATGAGAAATTGTAGGCTCCGAATGAATGGTGAGGCTTCGTAAATCTCTAGGAATGTTATTGCAGCGGATCTAGCAACATCAGAAGTATTATTTGAGTACTACTAAATCTCCGTGCCGCGGTTTTTCCCAAGGACTATTACATCACATGTAGCGGCTTGTACAAGCCGCTAGTAGCCCACTGCTGGACGTAGGCCTCCACTGATAAGCGCCTTAAGGCGGTTGTATGCTGCACACTAGAGCCACTACCTATTTTTGCTTATAATTACGTTAAATACAAGAGTTTTCAAATATGTATCCATTGTACAGTTTGTAATACTCATCCTTAGATTTTTTAATCCCTCTGAAATTGTTCAGTTTCATATAATTTAGACAGAGATGCGACAACAGAGTTTGGTGGCCACCAAGTATATCTTCGCTATTCTGCATAAAGGAAGTAAAAGAAACTATTTTATGGGCATAAAAATAAGCTTATTATAGGCATCTTTAATTATACAATGGACTTTTAAAAATTCCTTTTACTAACGTAATTATAAGAAAAAAAGGCGGTGGCGGTAGTTTGAGGCATACAACCTCTCTTATTGTTAGGGGCAATGGCATAATCCCCGCGCTGGGCATGCGAGTTGGAGTTCGCAGTGGAGGTGTTATATTTACACAAAAGAAGCTGCTCTTCCTATGTTCAAATCTCACTAGCACATCAACGGAATGAAGTCAGGAGTTTAATAATCTTTATTTCTTTAGGTTTTCAAAATAAGCACTTCGACAAGTAAAATTTTATAAGTACTGTAAATTGTATTGAATGTGTTGGAGGGGTCCATTCTTATGGCGTGACCGTAACAGCAAGACGGACGGTGACCCCATGTCTTTCAAACAGGGCATTTTTTCTGCTTTCATAAAACCGATCATTTTATTTTTGTACCGATCATATTATTTTTTAAGTTTACGACGCCCTTTACTGACATTGGCAGAGTCGTAGCGAAAAGCAAGCGGCGCCATTAAGAAAGAAGTTGAAGTTGAAACAGGTGTAGCCCTGTTCCCTGCATTTACAGAACGGCTTGTAATTTTCTTTGTAAATAAAATTATTGTATTTTCCAGGTCTCGTGTGAGCAAATCTGCTATATCTCTAGCTCAGTATTAAATAGTGCAATGAAATGTTTTCTTATTCTTGATATAGGAAAACCAACGGCCATTTCTTAAAGTTGAGAACGTTTTGAAGTAGAGGGTATTTCAGAATTTACTTAACCCACCATTAATAGTATTCTGATATGCATTTTTAGGGTTTCGAAGATCGGTTTCGAAACCCTTATGGTCTCGCTTTGTCTGTCCTTTTTTCCCTTCTTAATAACTCAGCAACTACAGCAGCTATCAACTTGAAATTTAAAATAATAATACATTTCGTGCGCCTGTACAGATTTTAAGAAAAAAAATAAATAAATGAAAAATGAAAATGAACATTTTCCATACAAATTGAGATGTCAAAATTTTAAAAGAGACTGACAGATTCAAATGGGGTATCAAATGAAAGGTATTAGTTCGTACATTTCAAAATAGTTTTTGAAATTTCTGTAGGTTTCATACTTTCTGAAATATTTTGAAAATAGTCGAAAAAATACCCATTCCCCCCCCCCCCTATCTCCGAAGTTTGCAGAGCGATTCATTCAAAATGTATGGAGCGTTTGTAGATATAGATCTATATTTTACAGCAAAAATATAGGGAAGTCTGTAAAACGAACACTTTTTGAAAAATTGTCAAAAAGAGGGGGGATAATTTTCAAAAGGGGGGGCTACCCCTCTAAGTGGGGTATCATATGAAAGGTATCAGTTTGTACATTTCAAAACAGTTTTTGAAATTTCTGTAGGTTCAATACTTTTCGAAATATTTTCAAAAAAGTCGAAAAATTTACCGCTACACCCTATCACCGAAGCTTGCAGAGAGATCCATCTGAAATGTAGGGTGGTACCTACTAGTTTTAGGTCTTCATTAAATTTCGGAGTTTCTAACCGGTACCTTTAGTACATACCTACCTGTTGACAAACGTTCGAAACCCTCGGCGCGCGAGTTACACTCGCACTTGACGGGTCTTGTTTTATACTAATTTTAATTGATTTTGTTTACATAATATTTATTTGATCTACATCAACGATAATATTATAAAAAGGAAATACATATTTGTATTTATATATGTTTGTAACGATTAAATTCAATAGCAAAAACTATTTCACCATTAGAATGCTACATTATCCCTGAGTAACATAGGCTTATTACAACTCCACCCTTGAAACCGGGACGGGCCGCTAGTAAATTATAAAATAAATACATGTTAAACCTAAATTAGCCAAAGCAGAAGCCCTGGCATCGTAATATAAGTTTCGACTAAGCAAGGGCGAGGAACTCGTTGGTGTGGCCTTAAAATGGGTCGCACATCAGGTATAAACAATCTTAAGACCCACCTGCACTTATGTTAAGAAATGTTGATGTGTTAAGTACTTTTTATTCATGTATTACAAGAAAAATACATCATTATATTACAATCTCTTAAGACTAATGAGATTGACTAATCACCAAATTGACCAAATTTGACTTATATGCTAAGTAAAATTAATGCAAAGAATATGTCCATTAACACTATTCTTACTGTCTCTAGTTAAGGCGAAGACATTAAATGTCTTCGTCTTAACTTATCTTATAGAACAGAAGATCAAATTTTTTGATCTGGTCTTCTTTAAGAGAGCACTCACTACTAAGTTTCGTTTATAGAGATGTGTTACTTGAGATGAACTAAACATTTTTATCTTATCTTAACTTTTAATTAAAATATTATCACTCTATCAGACTATCACACTAATATTATAAATGCGAAAGTTTGGATGGATAGATGGATGGATGTTTGTTACCGCTTTACGCCAAAACTACTGAACGAATAGGGCTGAAATTTTGCATACAGGAAATCTAATCCTGAAATCAAACATAGGCTACTTTTTACCCCATAAATCAGTTCCCATGGGATAGAAATCACCTATAAAAGTTTCCATAGAAACAACGCGTGCGAAGCCGCAGACATAAACTAGTAATATTATAAATGCGAAAGTTTGGATGTTTAGATGTATGGATGGATGGATGTTTGTTACCTCTTTACGCCAAAAAGACCGAACCGAACGTGCTGTAATTTTGCACAGATGTAGCTCTGCTATCAAACAATCAAGCCTGGAATCAAACATAGACTACTTTTTATCCTACAAAACAGTTCCCTTGGGATAGAAATATCCTTTAAACGTTTCCTTGGAAACAACGGGTGCGAAGCCGCGGGCTGAAACTAGTTATAATAATTGACTACATTTGCCTAGCTTTAAATAATGTAATTGGACTTGTACGAGCTATTTACAGTCAAATAAATAAATTCAAATTCAAAGACCACTCGTAACCTCGTAATGATAATTCCCCGCCAAGGGACCGAGTGATAAACGGTCAATCGATTTCAGCTTATTGAAATCCGATTAATGCCGACTCGATTCTACCGCTAAGCACTTGACTCGTCAACATCAATATAATGCTCTTCAGATAATGTTTGGTCTCGAAGAAAAGATAAAATATAAAAAAGGTAATAAAATGAACGATTATTTGAACGGTAGAGAAAATAAAGAGAGTCAGCTACGAAAATTCGATATACGGTTGTCGCCACAAAATGCAGTGGTTTCCGGAATTTCGGGTCCTAATAAATAAATAGATAGTGGCAATAAATTAAACTAAGTATTTACAATAGGCTACTTGCCTCATATCAAAATTTAGTTAATAAATAATTATATATTTTCTTTAGTATTTGACTAGAAATGCAATAAAGTGTAATTTATTTGTATTGAAATGACGAACGTCAAGCTTAAAAAATATTATTACAACATTTCGTAGCAACGCGTAGCAGTTGCTACGGCGCCTGCTACGAAGCTACGAATTACTTCGATTCACGTTTTTTGGAAAAGTAGAGCGTTTTTCGTAGAATGCGTCTTTTGCTGTTTTTATTGTTGTATATTAAAAAATCAAAGCCTTTATCCTTCCGTTACAGGTTACTTAAACATTATAATATACGATATTTGGTTTTGATACTAAAGTCGATTTTTGTTTGTTAAAAAGTTTCCACACTTATTTTTAGAAAAATATTATTCATTGCTTCATTTTACGGCTGAAAATCCCCTATCTTCCCAAACAAGTAAAAATGTCTACCTTTTAGATTTATGTTTGACATAAAAATTCCAAATGATTCTTATTAGCGCCCCGTGGTTTATTCAGAAGTCTGTATAAAAACAATTTATCATTGTAATGGCCAGACTTTCCGTGGCCCGCCGCCGCTCCGCCGCAACGTTAAACGGATCTCCCGACCTTTTTAAGGGATACGAATTAGGCTCATGACACAAGATCCTACCAATTAGTATTATTAAGTGTGAAATAGCAGACAAGCCCTGGGGCTTATTAATAAATTGCGCGTAACATCTATGCTTTAGTATTGTTTCCAATTAAATTTTAGGGTTCAGTACTTACCTCAAAAGGAAAAAAGGCACCCTTAAAGGATCACTTTGCTGTGCGTCTGTCTGTCTGTTGGTTTGTCAACCCCCTTTTGCCGTCAACACGTGGTGGTATCGAGTTGAAGTTAACATCCAATACTCAATATAATTTCTTGTAGCTTCAATTTAAATAAAACTTCTAGGTCGTTCGTCGAAAAACATAATGTCGTTTGATACTCGTACAAGGTGCCATGGAAAGGGTGTACTAAGCCGAAAGGAGGTGATTCGGAACCACGAGGGGATCAACTTTTGAATAACGATTTTATGAATTTCGTGGTCTTTTACACACACTTTTGCATTAAATAACATTACAAAATAATTTACATATGTTTTTTCAGCAAAACCAGTGTTTTGTCATAAAATTATTACAGAAAATTATGTAAATCCTTTGATATTTCAAAACAATAATAATAATGTAAGAATACATGTAAAAGAACACAAATTTAAAGAAACGTCTCCAACTTTTTTAAATTAAGAAAAGCTAGATGTGTAAAAAAATTTGAAAAATTCAAAAAATCATAGAACAAACGTTGACCCCCTCGAAATCCATTTGATTTCCAAGTAATCTTACTTTTAAGCTAGGTAAAAGAACCTACCAATTAAGTAAATCCGTGGTCAAAAGCGAGTTATAATATTAGATAAAACTTTTCAAGGAGCGAGATTCAAATGCGGAGTAATCAGAAAATAAATTGGGTCCCGAAGGTTGAAAGGAATTTGAATTAATGTTTGGTTAGGTATGATATTATTTATAAACCAAGTAAAGTCGGATTCAAAATTAAATGATAAATAATTATTATAATGAATAGAGGCAAAAGTTTGTGAGTGTGAACAACATGTGAACATTTGTAACCTATGATCTCCGAACACAGAACAGATCAAGGTGAAATTATATGTTATATAAAATTTATAGACAAGAATTTGGATTTTAATCATATAAATCCAACTAAAATAACAAATTGTAATTAAAATACACGTTTGTTTCTTTGCCCCAACATAGTTAACGTTAATTATTATTGTAGTCTGTTTTCGTAGTTAGTCTGTTTGTACGCTACTTTACCGGAGAATATCCCGGGCAAAGCCGCGAGCAAAAGCTTCTAAATAATCATTTAGTGAAATGATAATGATTAAAATTAATTTTAAATGCTGTATAGATGAATAATGACGAAACTGATGTCAAAAATAGATGACGGGAATTGTTGTCAGTGTCGCGTTATAAATGTTTCCGAAATGGTTACAAATGACTGTAAATTGTACAGTACCAAAAAGTAAAACAACGACAATTTTGTGCCTATCGACTTCTGACACCAATTCCGTTAATCCCTTTTTGATGCTGACTGTAGTACCTCAGGCTGGTTTAATAACACATTCTGAAAGTCAACAAAAAGCACTAACTTTACCGAAATAGATATTTGAATCGACTTTCTAGGAAATGATAAACGACATAGCACAATCATCGATAGTAAATAAACTAACATAGAGTTGAAAGTCTGCTGTTTTCAACCCACGACGCAAAAAGAGAAGGGTGTTATAAGTTTAACGTGTCTGTCTGTGTATCTATGTATATGTCTGTGGTATCGTAGCTCCCAAACGGATGAACCGATTTTCGTTTAGTTTTTTTTGTGTCATAGATACTATTATCCCGAGTGTTCTTGGCTAATTTTTTAATTTTGTTCCTGTATCCGTATATTCCGAAAGCTAGAAATAAACCTGGGGAAGAACAGAGGATTTTTATTCAGAAAACTGATTGCGTGCACTCAAAATTATTCTATCTATCACCGAGTTTGTAAGAAACGAAGGAATCGTTGTCATACTAAGATAAGTAGTTCCTCTCGATCCGGTAGGGGTGCTGCAAGGAGCTAATTGTATAGGAAGGACTCGAAAACGACGGAAGTATTCGTAAAATAATGCGTAAAACCCATACTAAACATACAGAATAGCATTAGCCGTTTTGATGCTTGGGGATAGTAAAAAGTGTCTGCTAACCACGCGGAAACACTCGAAAATCGTAACCATACATATAACTAGCAAATAAATTAAAGAGCGCTGACTGTAAGCTGTTATATAAGTTACCTACTTGATGTCGGCACATTTTAAACTCTCACAAAGCTTTGTAAAGTATAATGGTGTATTCTTTGCTCAAAACCAAGCCTGACTTGTTCTTTCTCTTGTAAAATGTCAAACGTTTATCCAGCTAAGTCCAGGTAATAATCGTTGCTTGTTCTCTGGTCTTACTCCCTAAATACAAATTAAAATGGTGTCCATCCACCCCTCTACATTTTAAAATCTCCTACGTCATTAGTGCCGCTGAAGTTAAGTGTAAGTACCCGTTTAGTACCTCCATTAATGCAAAACCTAGGATGAGATCTCTTATCGAGAACTTTTCTCATCATCAATCATCTTGTAACCATTCTTCGACAATAATAGAACGACTGAGCAAATGAGTGCAACAGTTTGAGAAAATGTGCTACGGAAGATCAGGAGATCTTCCGATATTCCGGCAGGTACGTGATCAGAATGAGGCGTCTATACGGCTCAGAGACATGTCAATTGGTTTTGTTACATCGAGCACTCAAAAGTCGTCGCTAACAAAGGCCGTACTGCTCCAGCATCACTCCTGTGCAGCACGCCTCACTCTCAAATAGTTTGACCGCACGCTGTCCAAGCGCTATCTACGTGGCGCCCGCTAGCAGTAAGCCCGCTGTCCACGAACGCTCAGCAAAACGACGGATGATAGTACAACTTGCTTCAAGCAAGCGGCTACAGCACGCTAGCTTGAAGCAAGACTTCAACCAACGAGTAGCTAGATTACGCCAAGCCTTAGAATTTGACTGCCACCGACGCACACGGCCATGTACGACTGTGTTTTGCTTCAGCGGTGTTGGATGTACGTTTTATGTTACTAAGAGCTTGTGCATACTAGCCGATAAAAACCCCTGGTTAGCGGTTAAACTATCCCTTATTTATATATCTATATCTTTATTATTTGGTTATGGAAGCATCTTCCATGAATTCATCATCAATATCATCTTCGTCGCTTATTAGCTGCATTCTGAATATTGGCTAAAAAGAATGTTATAATATACCTAGATCAGCAGATTTCCTTTATAAATTAACCAAAAACGTTTAATATCCTTATTTACAAGACACTATAAGCCAGAAAAGTTTTTTCTATTGTAGGCTGTCATAGCGCGATGCCACATCCTTGGGGAAGAAATTATAAAGAAACGTATGATCATAAACATCTGCATCTTAGTCTAAAAACGTATAGTAAGTCTATACGTAGGTAGTTACGGCAACCGTGCCGTTTTGGAACCGAGATAGCGAACAGGAAAGTAACATTTCCGAATCTGTGTCATCTGTGTAAGTGTCTGGGGAAAGCTGTGAGCCATATTGATCCTCTGCCTTATTACCTTAATGCCCATCAACTAATCCCTTTGTTTAGGGGCAAAAGCTAATAAATATGCTGATCGGGTGCTGGTTTAAGCTGAACGGCCATCTTTTCGTGCCGAACGTGCCGCGAGAGCCGAAAGGCCAAGAGATCGAACAATGAAATTTTTTGTAATAAAAAGAATAAGGAACTCGCATGAAATAGGCTAATGTCCGAAATAAATCGAATTAGTCCGTCAGTTAGATTATTGCACACGTATTTTTTATTTTGTCGACTAAACAAAAAATGATGAAAAAATAGCCAGTTAAAGTTTCGCGTGACGCCACATCTTGCGACACTTTTTAGCAAAGTACGACATCACTAGCCCCCACTCCCAAACTTTGACGCGCTTAATTTTTGTCTTTTTTCGTTTAATCGACAAAAGAAAAAATATGTGTCCAATATCTTCTGATAATCTAACTGACGGCCTAAATAGAATAATGTTTTCTTACCCAGGAGTTGGGTAGTTACCCTATTGTATGCAAGCTACAGGTCTCGCACAAGTGCTAGTGGCCTCTTAACGGTTTGGGGGCAGCGAGAGGTGTGTGTCAAAAATACCTAAAGATTGGTCGTTTTTGCAGAAACCAAAAACTAAACGAAAACGAATTTAACCTTTCCAAGACATACGCGAGACACCCTTAGACACACACATACTTGTGTTTGCTGAGTCTGACGACTCATAGATATATTTGTTTGTAACCGAGATACAATTTAGAAGAAAGAGAACATAATATAAAAAAAAAAAACAGTTTGCTTGAGTCACAAAACGGTCCCGGTTCATTTCGCACGAGTTGGTTGTATTTACGTACAACCAACGCTGGTCTCGATGGATCGCCGGAAATCGTTCGATTCCTTCGACTTTTTCTACGCGTGCGTTCAGAATAAGCAAAGGTCGGTGGGAAGGTTCGAACCGTATGGTTGCCTTTAAGCGAGTACCCTATTACCGTCACCTGACGTAAGTAATGAACTATTGAATCCAATCGCCGTGAGAAATACGCGACTTGAATCGAATATGGACTCTGTTGTCAGCGAACTAAATTGGTTTTTGAGTGCGGGTGCGGAGTTGCGAAAAAAGTGGTGGAAAAAAGGCGATTCAATGTGGTTTCAAACTTGAAATACTTAGGAATCACCAATGGCGACCCTTGCGTTGCAGTGCCTCGTGATAATTAGGGCGAGTTCAGAAATCTAGCAAAAATCCACAAACAATGTAATTTCTTATGCTGGAGCCACACTACCGGGAAATGCCGTTAATTATCGCGCTGAGGGCGTTGAACGTTGGTGTTGCCACAACTTATCGTGATAATTTTATGTACAACGGCATTCATATTGCCGTTTGACGTTAGGCGATAGCTCAGTAGCGGTACAACAAAGAGCCATCGCGAGAATTATTGCGTTGAAGCGGCCAAACTACGTTTGTGTTTGTCGCGTTAATTATCGCGAGATTTATTGCAATGATAGGCCGTTGCCCGGTAGTATGGCCCAGCATTACAGATAATTCTATACAAAAAGCCCAAGATAGACATTGTCATTAAGCCCTCCAGCCGCGTGGTTCAACAACGTTGTCCAACATGTCGGGCGACGAGGAATTTTGATTCTTTGCTGTTCGATATGTCGGACTATTTCTTCATATCTCACCGCCACATTTCCGTTCTGTGTCTAATCCGGGCAGTACTGCCACCATGAATAGATATGTCTGCTGGTGAATGGAAGGTAGGAGTTCGCGAGACTCATCACCAGCTGTTGAGGCAATAAGTCTTGAATGAATTTAGATAGGTACATAATTCGGATTGGAAGAAAGTTGCAAACAAGATTTTTTCGCGAACTCATTCCATTTCTTTGCTAAGTATTTTTGGGAAAGCTAATCTGAGTTAACTTATTTCACTTGTCGGGGAGCGAAATGAAAAATACGAGACGGCAGCTGGTAAGTTACAGTATATTTATTGTTTGCTTTGGTTCCGTGGAATAATCATTAAGTCTCGAAAAGATTATAAGATAATAATAATAATTAACATTTATTTACCAAAAACATATGCAATAACAACACAGTACAGTTCCAGCGGAACTCAAATTAAGCAAAAGTCTAAGCAAGTCAAATTAATCACACTAATGGATCTCCAGATGCAAGCATTCTTGCATCTGGAGATCTATGAGTGTGATTAACAGTATGGGCTCAGAACATTGGCATTCAGAAAATGTGGGATTTAATTTATTTAATATGGACATTCTGTTGTAAAAATATATTTCTATTGTTACTACCATTTGAACAAATATCAATCTATCCTAAGTATTATGATAAAATCAAAATAAGTAGTAAAGTTAAAAGTACTAATATCTTACTAAATTTATGATATAAACGGAAATCTCGAAAAAAATTCTTAGATAGTCCTTATATACTTATATGAAACCAGTTCATTCAAATCATTTTGAAGATCTCTTTATTGTGAAGAATGTACTTGCTACATAGATAGGTATTACAGTAATAAGAGTCGAGTAAATAAAGATTTTGATTGTAAATGTCATGCTGTTCCGCTGAGATCATATTTGAAAAATACACTAGATAGATAGATAGATTATATCTTTATTACATCATCACACTAACCTCTCACCTATCTTCTACTTGCATTCAGCATGACATTATCAAACCCAATCTTAGTCCACACGACTTACACTTCTTTGTCACGAAGGCAGATAATTAATGACAAATGATAAATGACCGATAGATGTAGGCCCAGTAAAAGGGTTTTGTTGCCACCCGTTGGGTGCGGAACCCTAAAAACAACCCTAAAAAACCCCAAATGGGCCGAAAACGGTTAATTAGCCTGGCCGTGGTCGCGAAGACCCACCGAGCCACTTTAAAAAGATTTACACTCGTTATACGAACGTTAAGGAATCTCTTCTGAGTTTTACCTACTTTTAACTTGACCGCGTTCACTCAAAGTGCTATAAAAAATAAAGAATAATCAAAAGCGACATAATTTTTGGGATAGTTTTTAATAATGTCATTATTACTGAATTACCTCTTTAGAAAATGGCAAAAGAATCTGCCCGTATTTCACTAGAATAAATTTTAATCACGACCAAATTAGATGACTGCTAAAATTAGGTAGACGTTTCTAATCATAGCTAAAATTCAATGCAAAGAATAGGAGTTTAACTAAGTTGAGTTGTTTTAGATCTGTCAACCTAATTTCCAACCTGACAGTCTAATTTTTGAAACATAGAATAGCTTTCGTCTATTTGACATTCCTAAATCCTAATTTTAGCTAATTTCAGCTAATTCTAATCAACCCCGTGTGTCGTTTTAAATCGTAGACGAATTAAATTTTACAGCGTTCCAAATGGGTCGTGTTCCGTGTAGTAGTACCTACATAACAAACTAATTTTTAATAAATACATCTATGAATTATACTTGAAGTCTTGAACATTCAAGTACAGAATAAATCAAAACAAAATTAATCTTTGAAATCCAATTCCTATTAAAAATTGTTACAACTTTCGCCAGACATCAATGTCGGAAAAAAGTCTCTGTGCCGTATCTTCTCGACTCTCATTTTAATCAAGAGGATGTCCTAAATTGGCTTCTACTTGAAGGAATGTAATAAAAGTTGACGCTTATTTTTATTGCTTATCCGGATTGTGTCCTACATTTTGCTTTCCTTGCTTTGCTTTGTAATTGAATAATATTGTTGGGTCGAAAGTGTGATCATAATCACATTCATTCGCGATACTTGTGCTAGACCTGCTGGGCTATTCAGGAGTCTCCACTACCGAGTCATGGACACGGAATTTGACACAGATTCGGTTTTTATTTTATTCGTTCTGCAAGTAACTAAACATCGACATACCACTGTGTCGAACCAAAAAATTCTGCTCTACTTTTGTAACAAGCACGGCCAAAGAGTGGAATGAGCTTCCTGCGTCTGTTTTCCCGCTAGAGTACGATCTTGGAGTCTTCAAATCCAGGGTAAATAAGTTCCTTCTGGGAAAGCGTGCTTAGGCCACATCTTTACTTACATAAGGTGAAGGTCGCCAAACATTTTTTTATTGATAATGGTCAAGCCAGTATCAATTACAAAAAAAACTACCAGAAAAGTAGTTTCCCACAAACCGTAGACCAATTTCTATGAACCCATGTTTTAATAAAGTATGATATAATGTGGATTTGGTAAAAAGTAGATTTTTGGAATAAAGCTCTTTTATTATTAATAAAATTGCTTCAAAAGTAGCACTAAATCGAAATTTGTAAACAAAAACATGGGTTACCGACCGCAGCGGCCTAGTAAGAGATAAATTCCTATTTTCCGAATATGCACGGACAGGGGACGAATTTCACTAAATTAATCGTTCCATCATAACAATAGCATCGTCTCCGAATGACACATTTGGCATTTTACCTTTGTTGAAAGAAACTACAGATGTATGGACGCGTGTCAAAAGTGTCAAGGTTGAATGATACCAATCTATCAATTTCTCTGCACTGAAAACCAGCGCTGGGTAGACACACCAGATCTACCCAGCACAATGCTGAGTGTAGGCCATATTTGCCTTAATCCTGCTACGCACATAAATTGGATCTAAGATTTTTTTTGTGTTTAGTTACTTAGTTAATGTGTTGTGTAGTAAATTTAAGGTACTTAAACACACTAATGGAGGAAAAAGCATATTATACGGTGGATGAGTTTCTTAATGATAAATTGTAATGCTATATTTTATTTTATTTTTATTTACTTTTGACATCAACTTATTATCATTGACATTCATTCAAATACTTACATTAATGAAATTATAATTAATGGTATACTATTATGCTATTCATTGACTCTACCGATATAAAAAAAAAATGACTGTTTTGGACTTGCTTAACTTTAGCTTATTCTAATTTCCTGATAATTTCTCATTTTGCATGTTAATGCTGTAAACCTTACCATGGTAGACTAGAGATACTATAGATTGACATAAGACCAATGTACACATTACCACCTAATTACACAGCAATAAAATTCATTTATCATTTATCATTTAAATAAAATAATTTTCTTTCTTTTTTTCTTTTCTTTCTATCTCTATGCAAACAGCACCACATCCACTATCTAGAGTTTCTTTCATATATGGACGATTCTGCCACGATACTGTTGTCATTGTATAGCGATTGATTAGCCAAATTCGGGACCAGCTACGTACATTAAATACAGGCATCCTACTAAGCACAGAGCTCCATAAATCATACGTAACCCTCTTCAAATAAAACACGTACTTTCCAAAGTTCATTTTTATTACCAACTCGAAAGTGAGGAAATTACAAAAAAGGTCAGCCAAGCGAGAGTTTTCATTAGGTTGGCAATTTGAGTATTCTACGGTCATTCGAGTTCCAACTTTATTTAATTGGAGTTAGTACTAAGCGAGCTTAGAAATGGGGTAATTTAGAACAGAGAAGAAATAGTAAATATCTTCTTACTAAGCAAAAACAGCCATATTTGTTTTACGATGTTAATAAGACTCGTTTCGTCGCAGTAGGTACCTACGTAACTGGTAATAAGTTTAAATTTTAATTATTTGATCATCCCACGGGCATACTGTATTTTTCTCAGATCGAAAGCCTTTGTGTTCTTTTCTTTCAGGATACGCTATCCTATTATTTACCGAATTTCATCCAAATCCATACAGCGCGGTGTAAGCTTGAAGAAGTAACAAATAACAAACTTTCGCCTTTATAATATTGGTCTGAAAATTACTTAACAAGGTCAGGACTGGCTATCGTCAAAGTGGAACGGAGCAAATATCCAACACCATGGTGTCAAATGGACCATCGCGACATTTTGAGATTCTATTGGTAGATTTTATGGTTTATTAACAAATTGGGTAAGTTATCATAACACAGGTCGAAAACGTATATGTGTCGACAAATTTTACACCGTTAGATCACCAGTAAATAAATCGCTTCATTCATAACAATGCTATGGTCTCAGAATTTTGGCATTTTGGCGTTTTACCTTTGATGAAAGATGAAGAGAGGCGTGTCAAATGTGTCAAGGTTGAAGCCATTCTATCAATCTCTCCGTGCAAATACGCACGCACTATTTGCAGTTTCTTTCATCTATGGACGATTCTCAGACGGTACCACTGTCATAGTTAAGCGATTGGCCCCCGTTTGAGCCTCGCCATGTCGGACCTTTACTACAAATCTCTATGGTACTAGTATCCGAGCTATTTAACTCACAACTAGCTGCATTCTTACTACCCGTTGTCCTATTACCCGTATTCCCGTAGGAATGAAGCATTGCCCGCGGTAAAAAGTAGCCTATGTTCATCAGGAATAATCAAATTGACGACCTCTGTGGCGCAGCGGGCGAAGGTCCGCCTGCGACGCAGGAGGTTGCGGGTTCGATTCCCGCCTCGGGACAAATGTTTGCACGATCTGCAGACATTTGTCCAGGGCGTTCTGGATGTTTTCTATGTATAATAAAAAATATCTATCTATGTAGTGTATTGTATTATGTATATCAGTTATCTAGTACCCATAACACAAGCTCTGCTTACCTTGGGGCTAGATAATGCTGTGTGAATTGTCCAGCATTATTTATTTATTTATTTATTTATTTAATAATGTGGACTTCTAATAGTAAAATAATTTTTCAAATCGGTACAATAGTTTCGGAGCCTATTCAATACAAACAATCAAACAGTCAAATCTTACCTCTTTATAATACACTCGAGAGCAATGAATCCGGGTCACTCAAAGAATCAAAAAAATCTCGGAAAGTAAGAATGCTAGGTTAATGCAATAAATTGTATTTAATAGACAATTTAATACTCCTTAAATGAAAGTATTAAAACTTCTTAGTTATTGTAAAGTTATATCATAAAAAAATCAAATTTGAAAAGGGAACACTGTCGAAGATGGAACTACGAAATTACAGGATTTGTTTTTGCTTTTGTTTGTAATCTGTCATTTATGTTGGTACATAAACCAGGTTGATAGTGCTCAATATTCATTATTCAAGCTGAAATCATGTCGCTTACACTTGAAGAATGCACCAGAATACTTACATTGGTGGAAACCGGCCGGAGTCAGCGCGATACAGTCAGGACTGTCGGTGTGTCGCTGTCAACAGTACAAAGAGTTCTCCGACGTTACGAAGAAACTGGTTCTAACCTACGCAGACCAGGAACGGGCAGAACTAGGTGTACCACAGCACGAGAAGACCGATACTTGGTGAACACCATGCTTCGAAATCGCTTTCTCACAGGAACTGAACTCACAAATCAGTTTCGACGCCTCGGAGGAAGTAACCCAAGTGCATGGACAGTAAGACGTCGGCTTGCTGAATCTAACTTAAAACCCCTTAGACCTGCAAACGGCCCTAAACTGGAGCGTGGCCATCGTATTTCAAGACTAAGATATGCCCAGAACCACGTAAATTGGAGTATTGAAGATTGGTCGAAAGTTATGTTCTCCGACGAATCAAAATTTATGCTCTACAAGCACGATGGAAGACACAGAGTGTATAGAAGACCAGGGGAAAGATTCAAGCAAGCATGCATCGAAGAAAAAGTAGCCTACGGTGGTGGGTCTGTACTTGTGTGCGCCGGAATTTCCTCTGAAAGTCGCACAGAGCTGGTGATCATAGAAAACGGCTCTTTAACTAGCGTAAGATATGTGGAAGAAATCCTCAACGAACACGTTGGTCCATTTATGGTCAATTTGGGTGAGGATGCTATATTTATGCATGACAATGCCCGACCTCATACAGGTAGGATTGTGAATGACTACCTTCAAGAGATGAACATTACTTGTATGGAGTGGCCAGCGCGCAGCCCGGATATCAACCCGATCGAGCATGCTTGGGACGAGCTAGGGAGATGCGTAAAACAACGAAACCCTCCCCCAATCACGCTTCCTGAGCTCAAAATTGCTCTCACAGAGGAATGGGAGAATATTGCCCAAAATCGTATAAGGAACTTGGTGTACAGCATGCCAAACCGCGTAAACGCAGTAATGGAAGCACGAGGAGGTAATACGAAGTATTGAAATTCAAGAAAATCGTCATAAAGTTCAAAAATTTCATGTTTCCTATTTTTGTTTTAAGGAGAGATCAGCAGTTTTTTTTCTTTATGTAATTTTGTGTAAATAAAATGTATGGTGACTCATATTTTTTTAACTTTCATTTAAGGAGTATTAAATTGTCTATTAAATACAATTTATTGCATTGACCTAGCATTCTTACTTTCCGAGATTTTTTGGATTCTTTGAGTGACCCGGATTCATTGCTCTCGAGTGTATTAGTATAGACAAATGGATGACAAACCAAATAAAAAGATACGTCAAGTTTTTTAACCACATAGGTGCGATTTTTTCTGATGATAGAGCAAATCACAGAAGTTTGATAAAATAAATGGTTTTGCCAGTTATCCTTCTTCATTTCATTCGTTTCTAGTTCGTTTTTGATTTCGATGTGTACCTTGTCGCTGCGTATAGGCAAATAAACGTTGTTGAAGTTTTTATTTTAGTTACAAACGGTAAAAACTGACCCTCAACATATTCATCGGATTTTTGGTTTTGGAGGACAAAATTAAATGGGTAAAGTTCTTTACAGTATCCAATAAATAAATAATGCTGGACCATCTACTCAGCATTATTTAGCCCCAAGCTAAGCAGAGCTTGTGATGTGGGTACTAGATGACTGATAAACGTAATACAATACATTATATAGACAGATATTTTTTTACTATACATAGAAAATACCCAAAACACCCAAAACAAATATTTGCAGATCGTACAAACATTTGTCCCAAGGCGGGAATCGAAGGACCGCCTGCGCCTGCGGCGCAGGCGCTTCGCCCGCCGAGCCACATCGGTCGTCATTGATCAACAGTCGTATTTGTCATCATCATCATCAGCCTATATTAGTCCACTGCTGGACATAGGCCTCCCCTAATGAGCACCATAGCGCCCTGTCTTCAGCTTGCCGCATCCAGCATCTGCCTGCAGTCTTTCGCAGGTCGTCATCCCACCTGGCCGGAGGGCATCCTACACGACGTTTGCCGAGTCGTGGTCTCCACTCAATAACACGTTTACCCCAGCGCTGCAGCGGTTGTTGGTTCTTCGCGAGATATGGCCAGCCTACTGTCACTTAAGCTTGCTAATTCTTTGAGCTATGTCGATAACTTTGGTTCTCTGTCGGATGTATTCGTTACGAATTTTATCCTTCAGAGAGACTCCGAGCATAGCTCTCGTAGCGTCGTATTTGTAGTTAAAGGTAACTTGAAGATAACGATGATGATCCATCTGGGTCATGTTAATTGACGGAACCCTAAAAAGCAGAGCGAGGTCATCCTCACCGATTCGTTAAACTTGATTAATTAATCCTCACTGAAAGTTTCATCGCTGGTGAAATCAGAAAGTTTTTTGTTGAAATGTACAAGTCACGTGATGCCAACAGTAGAAAGTAAAGTTTGGGATTTTTACAAGTTTTAGGTAATCTATTTTGCAATTAATGTGGAATTAATACCTTTAGATTTCAATTTCGATACTAGTAATTACGTCTCTTATGGGCCTATATGAAACGGGGCCGGGACACTTTATGATTTATTGTTATTCAATGAGAAATCTCTACATAGTATAAAACAAAGTCGCTTCCCGCTGTCTGTCTGTCCCTACTTATCCTTAGAGCTTTAGAACTACGCAAAGGATTTTGATGCAGTTTTTTTAATAGATAAGGTGATTAGATTAAATATATAGAATAGAAAATCTTTTTTGGGTTATTAGTTGCGAAGCAAGACGAATACTTCTTTTTTAACAACTGGTTGTGAAATTTAGTTGCCAAAGCGGCCGGAGCGGACAAATGCCTCTTTCTACGGTTTTCCTGCCGCCTAAGATGTGGCCACTCTGTCTCTCTTGCCATATACTTAAATCTGTCTATCTGTCTTATAAATTGCCTCTTACATTTTCTTTTCCCATCTCGAGGATACCCATTTAAAATAGATTTTGTCCATTTTTCTGCTCCTCGTAAAATGTGTCCAGTAGGTACAACTGTCATTCTAAAGTTAATACTAGTACGTAAGCCTCAGGATTTCATTTATAGCTATAAATACCTACTAGCAAACTGCCCTGGCTTCGCACGGTTAGCAAAGCAGGTCTTTATAAGAGGACTAATACCGGAACAGTATGCAGTGCATGAATAAACATGTCAGCGGCTGAACTAGTCGCCAATCGAACTGAAAAAAAACAGCCAATTTGAAGACCTCCTCCTTTGGATTTCGTCGGTTGAAAAGGCAGACTCTGGTTGATTATATTCTACAAAGCCTTCTAACCTTAAAAGGAAGTGTAAAAGGATAAATTAAAAATTATGACGTTGGAAATCTAATCTGATTTCATCGAACTCCGCAAAAATTGCGCTCGCTTTAAAACGATAATTGAAAATCGGTATCCGTACTTGAAATCGGAGTTTTAAAATCGATTATTGACCGTACCCACGCTTATTAATCGAGTATTAATTCATGTTCATTTTAGGTTGGTTTACTTAAAAGCATCGCTGGTTTTAATTGATTTACTTTGTCAATTATTATTCTGTATTGTTATTTGACTCGGAGTGTCGATTTATTTTTAGCCTAATACCAAATGACATAGCAAATCCATACCACAACCTGTTTGTCTTTAATCGTTCCTGGATAATGAATTTTTATGGTTACCATGGCAAATTCACATTCCACGCATTTATTAACTTTCTTACAGTTCAACTGACAACCAGTAATTAACCAATAATTAGTAATTTGGTATTTATTTTACAGTCCTGCGTCTATATAAATTAATTTTTAGAATAAGAATATTCAATAGAATAAAATTGTAGCATTTTAATGTTTTGATAGCTTCTTGGCTCTGCCCGCGCCAATACAGGCGTCATTCCGGGATAAAAAGTAAGATGGATTAGACAATTCTGTGGTAAACATGCTGTCGCAAAGGTAATAAATGGTGAAATGAGTAGGTATATAATATTACCGTTTTCACAATATTACACAATTTTAATCGACTCGAACGAAAACTTTTTATATTTTGAAATCAAAATGAGCAAAATTAATGTAAATTATGCTATGTATAATGAGCCTAGGACCCTTCCTAGGGCCCCTGCCCTAGGCTCATTATACATAATGTAGTTAGTTCGATATCTTTTAACTACAAAATCCTTTCACCAATAATCCCTTAACACCATTCTACCTCCCATACATTTTCCCATGAGTATGCATTTATTGCCTTTCCTTCCCACTAAAGGCAAACTCTCCTTACTCTAAATTCGTCACGTTTACATCGCTGTACGCGCGGTGTAAGTTAACTCATTGTAATCCGATTACAAACGTTGTTACTGTGAGCACGAGACAATGGCCGTTTCTACATTGGCCGGCCCGGCTCGGCACCGATACCGACACCACGATACGACACTGACACCTACATTCTTCATTTGACCACACGACAACACGGCTTTGTGATTCCACAGAGACCTCGCACGCCCTAATAGAAGCTTGCCTATGTACACAATCGGTTTTCAATCAGTGCGTCCTACCTGTCATGACCTACGGAGCTGAGACGTGGATACTCACGGTAGGGCTGGTCCACCAGTTCAAAGTCGCTCAGCGAGCTATGGAAATAGCTATGCTCGGAGTTTCTCTGAAGGATAGGATTCGTAACGAATACATCCGACAGAGAACCAAAGTTATCGACATAGCCCAAAGAATTAGCAAGCTGAAGTGGCAGTGGGCCGGCCACATTTCGCGAAGAACCGACAACCGCTGGGGTAAACGTGTTCTTGAGTGGAGACCGCGACTCGGAAAACGTAGTGTAGGAGCCCTCCGGCAAGGTGGAATGACGACTTGGGAAAGACTGAAGGCAGATTCTGGATGTGGCAAGCTGAAGACAGGGCGCTATGGCGCTCATCAAGAGAGACCTATGTATGTCCAGCTGTGGACTAACATAGGCTAAGATGATGATGATGATAATTTTGCATTCTTTCAGTACAATTTTGACATGTCAACGGTAAATGCAATCTTTTTTCTCTTTGGCATTGTGTAAGCCCATAGCCATAGCCACTTATCGTGCGCGAACGTGTAGTAGTAAAGATACATTTATTTAGCTTTACAAGAGCGTATGTATGTAAGTATGAGATAAATGAATGGAATAGGTAGTAGAGTTGAGTAGGTAGTAAGTATATGTAGGTAGGTATACCTTCACATGTATCACATGGGGCTTTAATTAATCCAAACCGCAAATGTTCGGCGGCCACAACCGCCGCGGTATTTGAAACCCGCGACATGTTCGTAAATGGAATGCACGGGTATTGCCTGATGCTATATTATGTGCCTAATAAGAATGATTGTATTGGTCTGTTGATGTGTAGAAAGTATTATTTTCTTCATCATCATCATCAACAGCTTTTAAAAGTCCACTCTTGGACGTAGGCCTTGATAGCTCTTATCGTCATTACAAGTAAGCTTAGACGCTTACTTAGTGATCAATTTTTTCTTCAGTATTTTTCTTTTTTTTATGTTTTTGTTTTTTCTAATAAGTCCTAATAAGTCGTCAACTTACTGTTTATTTTAAGTAAATCTGCGGAAACTTGTAATTACCCGTCAACAATCATGCACTGGTCTATCCAGGCAGGTTCTATAATGTTCATCTTATATTTGTAAACCTAGCCGTAAGTTTCCCCAAAATCGTAAAAAAAAAAATATATCAGCTCACAAACGTCCACAGCTAGGCATAGGCCACACCCGTAAGATGTCACAAATCGCGGCCCTGAGCCGCCTCCATCCATCAACTTCCGGCTAGTATGAGAAATGTAAATAATAATGATATTAAGAAGTAATATAATATATTTTTTTAATATTATTTGATTTCTTAGAAATTACCCAGAGTATGACAGCTTACGCACTCTAATAACAAAAACCTTAACAATAATATTGCTGTACAATTCAAACAGCCATTTTAACAACCATCTAGCCCCAAGCTAAGCATAGCTTGTGTTATGGGTTCTAGATATCTGATATACTTAATGTATTACGTACATACCTAGATAGATATTTTTAATTATTTGGGAAACACAGAGAACACCCGGAAGAAATATCTGCAGATCATACAAACATACGTCCCGAGGCGGGAATCGAACCCGCAACCTCCTGCGTTTTAGGCGGACCTTCGCTCGCTGAATATTTAAACACCGTAAAATATTTACTTTGAGAAGGTTCCGTCCCATTGTGATAGGTAGTGTTCATAACCATGGAGCACTAAAACACTGTATTGTTGAATATAAAGTTCCCTTTGTTTATATAAGTGTATGTAAATTGAGTCTCATTAAGTCTGGAGCCGGCTAATGAAGACGAAGCGGAGCTGTTTTCCGAGATAAGGTGCTTACGCAGGTGACCTGACCAGAACAAAAGTTCCATGGAGATGGCCGGAAAATCCTCGCGACTTCAAATGTCTTTTTAAACTTTCATTACGGGGCTGTGAAGCCATGTTGGAAACTAAATTGAAAATTGTCATAAGAGGCCCCTAAGGGACATCCAACGGAGGTTGGAGAGAGCGGCGTCTCCTGCAGAACCGATCCACAACCGAACTAAGATTCCCAACCAGCATGGTCAGCGTGGGAATTATGGCATTACCCACTGCAGATAAATTGTGTCTAGCAACATTTTTAGAGCTCATGAGACGCTTATCAGGGGAGGCTTAGGTGCAGCGGTAGACTGGTAACAGCTGTTGATGTCTATCATTATGGTCAGGGATTCAATTTCAATTTCTTTCTATATTATTATTTTTTCGTATATGTAATTTTTATTTTAAGGCAGAAGCTTTTATTCACAAAGAAAATTACACTAGTACTTACATTTGAAACAATTGAGCTAATTGCAGACTGTTCCAAATAATCTACGGGTAGCTCAACTGATCCATATCAATATCAGTCGGAAGCGTCCCCAAGACGCTGCTAGCTGCATTGCCGCGCTGTATGTCTATTAACTCAAATAACATTTTCCCAAATATTCTTACTGCAAATTTTTTCTTAGTACTACAACTTTTGTTTATACTACTTGCAAACTTGGACATTCCTAAATCTAAAAATAAATTAAATATGAGCCTATTCCTAAAGCCCTAAAAAGTTAAAGCCGTAGCAGAAAAAATATCAAAAAATATAAGTTCTAAGAAAATCGCCGAATAGGAAAAGTTTGAAAAAAAAACTTTTCGACGAAATCTTTTGCTGAAATATTATCTCTTCAGGTCGGCCTTAAATTCCTCAACAAAACCTTTCCAAACAGCACACCCACACTAATTCACGTATAAAAAGCTACGTAGTACGTTGGTTTCCCAGATTTTCATGCTAATAAATAAAATATAAAAAAAATATTCCATGCTAATAAATTACTGAAATTTAATCTGTTAGATATTGGCAGATGCTAATATATTTAGCTTGAAATCCACTCCATACGACTTTGGTCTACTATATCTGCATTCTTCTCCCTAATGAGTTCGCTGCAGTCACTACAAGGAGCTTTTGTCCACGGCAATAGACAAAACTTTCTTTATTTCAAAGAGAAAATTTGCCTTTTCATCTTTCAGAGAAATATGGTTAGTTAGGTATAAGAATAAAGGCCAGACCTTTATTCGTATAAACCATACTTATTTCTTTTCATTTCACATTCATTCACAGTTTTTTTCATTTACAGATTTTAATTAGTATACGAGTAGAATTAAGAATTAAAGAAAGAATTACAAACAATAATAAATAAGATTCCTAAAAATAATCAGAAACTTTACCCACATTGTGCGCAAGACAGGATAAAAGTGTGAGAAAACCAAGATGATGACCACAACGTTGTTAGTTTTATTTGATTTGACAGTCTGGACAAGGTTATGCGAGTATTGAAAAGCCATGCCTTAAAAAAATTATAAATTGGAGGTAGGTACTTTCACGATTTAGTAAAGTAGTACTAAAACCTAACGAATACTATAAAATTGTTTCAATATCTATCTAGTTGTTAAGGCGAATAGTAGGGTGGATAGTGGCGCCACTACATATTTAATTTTATAATTACGTTATACAAAGGAATTATCAAGAAATCGGACCGCGCGTAGACGATATCTCTCATAAGCTTTTTTTAAATGTATCTGTAATAGTTTTGTTTTCTGTTATTCAATCAAAAACCTTGTTTGGAGAGCTTGGTGGCCACCAATAGGAACTGAACTCTTGAAACAAGTATCTGCCTAAATAATACAGTACAAAACTATAAAAAAAGCTTATGATAGATATCGTCTACGCGCGGTCCGATTTTTTGATAATTCCTTTGTATAACGTAATTATAAAATTAAATATGCAGTGGCGCCACTAACCACCCTACTATTCGCCTTAAGAGACCAACGTAACATGAAAAGTGAATGTCAACAGTAACAATTACCTTCAATCTCTGAGCAACTAATAAATTGCTGTGCACAACATGTATGTGTCGTGGCCATATCCTAGAATTGATCACTTCATGATGTGACCGACCATTTCATGAAATGGTAGAATTTCATGACATGGCCAGCTAAAACTGACTATATCGTTTAACCATCAACGTTTAATGATAATTCCATCAACGTTTGGCCATATCATTTATGTAGGGATTCCATGACATCAAAAGGTTTAAGGCTGTGGCGCTCATTACGGGAGGCCTATGTCCAGCAGTGGACTAATATTGGCTAATGATGATGATGAAAAGGTTTAATGAAAAATTCGAATTAGGAAGAAACTTTATATTTAAAAATTGCTTAATGCAGTTGGCTTTCAGTTTAGACGTTATGCTCGTTTTTCGAGTGACTTTTATAAAATTCCTGTAGTTTTTTATCGTAACGGCTCCTTACTTCATTTTTTTATTCTATTTGCACATTATTATTCGCTTTTTTAACTAAATAATTGTCCGCCGACATGATGCATCACAGAACAGAAACAAACAAACACTCAAAAACCACAGATGACAAAAACAAAACAAAACAATATCAGCGCCTCTAACGGTAGATAATGTAACTATTTTATGATATTGTTTGACCTTATCATGAAGTAGCCGTGCGTTTAGCTTTTCATATCGTTAAACGCTGATTATTCATTGATCTGGCCTGACTACATCATGATATGGCCAGCGCGTATTTACCATTTCATGAAATTCTACCAATTCTTGAAATGGTCGGTCACATCATGAAGTGATCAATTCTAGGATAGGGCCACGACATATGTACTAACTTTAGCGATAATTATTAGAACTAAAGCGACCTATCTATGTACATATTTGATATAAATAAATGAAATGAAATGTATAATATTGGTACATACCTACTGCAGTAGGTATTGACATTCGTGCGTTCCATCTGTCATTCCCGTATAACCCTTACAAGTCATCTTATCATCTACCTAAGTTCCGAAAAACGAACACTACATACAACATCCTTCGTGGCTAGGACATTTATGATATTGGTAGGTACATACATATTTTCGCACTTGCCCGTTTCTCACAGAATCCATTCATTTTTCCATTCCAAAGAGCAGTTCAAACAACGAAATGAAACCACATCTAAAACTTCTCATAAAACTTGGCTGCCTTGTTGTATGCAAATCAGATACATTTTGAATTTCAAATTCCTTTTCTGCTGAGAATTGGAGCGATATACGAAGTTCAATAATATTGTGAAAGAAAGAAAGCAAGTTTGTATGCTAATGAAAAGACAACCTCCGTGGTTCATTGGTTGAAGCCGAGACGCTTTGTAAGTTTGATTTAGTTTTGTCTTGCAGTTTATAAGTTCGTCGTTTTTCTTTGTCTTTTTTATAGTCTTTCCTACAGCTTTACTTTTCAGATAGATAGAGTTAATGATGATGAATTCGCTTTAAGCGATAAGGCCGCCAATTCTATTGCCTTTCTCTGGGATTAATTTAGATTAGCCTACTGTTTTTAAGGATAAGAAATAAATAATTATCTAAAATAATAACGTTGGACATTTCATACAGCATTATCTAGCCTCAAGCTAAGCAGAGCTTGTGTTATGGGTACTAGATAATGATTATACATAATACAATAACAAAATAAATAGATTTTTTGACGTGACAACGTCTAATAATTCGATAGAGCCGGCTGCACGCACGAAAAAACATGACGTCATGCGGCGTTACCTCGTCATGCGGCGTTACCTCGCTCTGAGTTGTCACGTTCAACTATCGTCAGTAAGCCGACGTTACAGACAACCAATTTTTATTTTATTACATCGAAACCATCTATGTATCACATAATATATATCTATACTAATCTATACTAATATTAAAAAGAGGAAAGATTTGTATTTATGTATTTTTGTATGTTTGTTACGAATAAACTCAAAAACTACTGGATCGATTTCAAAAATTCTTTTACCATTAGAATGCTACATTATTCCTGAGTAACATTGGCTATATTTAGTTCTTGAAAAAAATTAGGGATCCCTACTAAAACTTCAATAATGTAACCCAAGGTGTAAAAAAATTCGCCATAAATTGTCTATCATCGCATGCGCTGCGGAAACTATTGATGATAGAACAAAAAAATGTTCTACAATATTAAAGACTATATAAATATCTACAAAAAACTTAGCGATACCATATGTCCAACTATTGTAGTTATGTCAGTATAACAATTTTTTTACTTTTTAAAAGTTGATAGAAATTCTGACCGAAGTCTGACCATGTTAGCCATACCTCTGTATTAATCCTTATCCAAATAAATCATTTCATAATTAAGACTGTTTCAATACCTGTAGATTACTTTTAGAATTATTCAAATCGGACATTCCATTCAAAAGATATTAAAAATTTAAAAATGTCAATCTATACAAAATACTATTAGAAAAATAAATGACGCCGCACCCGGGCAACTCAGCGAGGGAGGTAGGTAAAAATAATAATAAATAATGTCCTCCTAGCCGAATTTCGACCACGGCAGCCAATCTCATCGGAGACTAGCCAGATGCGCAGGACAATTATAGTGCACAAATGTGTGCGCTGCTGTGTGGTGCCGGCTTAGAATTTGCACAACCCCAACTCTTCCCGCGGGTGTCGTAAGAGGCGACTAAGGGATATCCACCGGGGGCGGGCACGACCGGGGAGAGGTCAAACGCAGGACCAACGTCTTAATGTGCTTTCTGAGGCACGCCCCCGTGCCTCGGAGAGCACGTTAAGCCATCTAACACCGCCAATTTCCTTACTCCAGGCTGCTACAGTGAATATTTCTTGCTAGAAAATACCCAATAACACAAATCTTGGGCCGACCCGGGATTTGACCCCGGGACCACATTATCAGCGGTTGAACACGCTACCACTATACCAACGGGGCAGTTGGATAAAAGTATAAAACGTCGGCTTATTGCAAGAAGTCATTAACCGACAAATCCAAAAGTTTGGCAAAAGCAGTTTAAAGTTTTTATAACTTTAAGAGCCCATATCATCAAAACTACGACAGTTATCAATATAATTTAAACGCCAATATATAGAGATATGTGATTATTTTATAATTAACTGAAATCAGTACAAATTCAACCACTGCATTTTTTTTAAAAGCTAAAAATGCATAGATAATGACTTCTTGCGATAAAAAGTTTTGACTAAACTGGAGTTAAGTATTTCTGCAACGAAGTTATTAGTGGCCTCTTTCGAGTATTAAAAGACAAAATAATCATAAAATAACATATTTTATCACTAAAAGCTAAACAAATTACCTTGTATGTCGAAAACACTTAACAAAATAACTAAAATTAGTAATAATGGCACATGAATCAGTCAAAAACACGTTCTAAGCTTTTAGAAAATAATTCTGCTAGCCAGC
The DNA here is from genome assembly GCA_963564075.1 of Eupithecia subfuscata. Taxonomy (NCBI): domain Eukaryota; kingdom Metazoa; phylum Arthropoda; class Insecta; order Lepidoptera; family Geometridae; genus Eupithecia; species Eupithecia subfuscata. Next base: position 3,836,939 of record OY751097.1, on the reverse strand, counting down.
AAAGAGTTATAAACACATAAATAGGTTGGAAACGATTAAGTAAACTATTATTTAGATTAGAAAATATTAAGTAACAGACTTTGAGCTTTACCTGAAAACCTTCTTATCCTATCTACCCTCCTCATAACGCTCGACCTGGCCGCAGACCCGGTCCCAGGACGTGAGGACGCGTATGCCAAGGCACTCGAGTCCGTGGACGTCGGACCTCTCCAGACGCCTGCAGAAGTGGAATCCGAGGCCTCAGCGCTGATGGCGCGCATCATCGAGGCTAAGGCGGCCGCTTCCATACCCATCACCAGGCGCCAAGGCCAGCGCAACGACCTCCCCCAACACCTTAAGAGGGTAATAGAGAGGAAACGCGAACTCCAGCGCGAGTGGGCGCGCTCCCGCTGCCCGCGACTGAAGACGCTACTCAACCCGATATCTGCCGAGCTCTCGGCCGCAGTACAGGTTTGGCGTGAGACCTGGGACCGAATCATCGACCGGGCCTCCGAACAGGACAATAACCAGTACGCGCTGAATAGGACGCTCACGCGCCAGCCGGCAACAACTTACCCGCTGCTGGACCGAGATGGGGTCCGGCGCTTTTGACGGGCCACTTCCCGGAATCCTGGAAGACCGGACGGGTCATCGTGCTACCCAAGCCCGGCAAGGATTACCGCCTCCCGGCCAACTACCGCCCCATTACTCTACTACTAATAGTAGGCAAGCTCCTGAAACGCCAGCTTCTGGGGCGCCTGGCTCCAACTATCGAGCCGCGCCCGAAGCAATTCGGCTTCAGGAGTGGCCACTCTACCACGCTGCAGCTCACCAGGGTGCTACACCACCTTGCAGTCGAGCACAACGCCAGGCGCTGCACCGTCCGGGTCTTTCTGGACGTAAAAAAGGCCTTCGACCGTATTGGGCACCGCGGCGTTTTGTACAAGCTCCTGCAAACCCCAACTCCACCAGCTCTCATCAGGATCTCTGCTGGTGTACTGCAGGGTGGCAGCCTGTCGCCAGCGTTATACGCGTTCTATACCGACGACATCCCCACCCTGGAGGGCCACCTACGTCCCGGGGAGAGTGATGTGTCGCTAGCGCTGTTCGCGGACGACAGCACCTTCTTTGCGTCTTCCACCAGCCCCACCATCGCAGCCCGCAGGATGCAGCGGCTGCTGAACATCCTGCCGCCCTGGCTGGACAAATGGCGCATGGCCGTCAATGTGGGAAAGACGGCTGCGCTGTTTGTTTCCCGCCGCATCGGCCACCCACCGCAGCTGACACTTCGGGGCCAGAACGTGGCATGGAGCCCGCACATCTGGTACCTCGGCTTCGGGATCGACAGGTCGTTGAGGATGCAGCCGAAGGTTGACAGCGCACTACAACAAGCACGCGTCGCCCGACCGTTCTCCGACCCGTCCTGCGATCTCGCCTGCCTCTGAGGACCAAAGTGTGGGTCTACAAAGGCTAAGTCCGATCCCGACTCACATATGCGGCGGCGGCCTGGTACTCACTAGTCTCCCAGACGAATAGGGACCGGCTCCAGGGGCTGCAAAACGTGGCTCTGAGGATCTGCACTGGCGCGAGCCAAGACGTCAGGAACGATGTCATCGCCCGCGACCCGCAGATCCAATCCATAGACGAGTTTGTCGTACAGTACAGTCGTCGAATGTACGACCGCGCCGACAACGGCCACCAAGCCCACCTTCACCAAATAGCGCCTCACCAACCGCGGCCCCCAGATGATGACCGCCCGTGGAGGCCCCTTCCCTGGGACCTCACCCCCGCGGAACCCCCCGGATAGACCGTGGGTTAATTTAAAAAAAAATGTACCCAAACCAAGCAAAAAAAAAAGAAAAAAACATGCAAATATGTTAATAAAAAAATAAAATGATGAACAGCTAAATAAAAGCATTTTTTAGCGTAACTCGAGGACCGCGGAGTCGTCACCCCTCGAGTTGATGCCGGGGTAAAGAGGCCGAGCCTCGATGCCCCGCTCTGTGCCCCCACAAGGGCCGGAAAGAACGAACTACTACGCGGCGCGGCAGAGGCGCGAGCGGCCCCGAACAAAATACGCCTGTGCCCCGCTTCCGCGACTCCGGTCACACGGCACGCGGTCTCATAGGAAGCATAGCAACACGTAAATGTATGTGTGCAAAAGTCATTACCTTACATTTACCTGTTATTTTTACATTAATTATGTTTCGAAAAAAGTAATTAAGTGTAAAAAATGAATTCTATAAAAAATAAAAAACTCAGTGTAGACGTTACTTGTTTTGATAGAAGTCATTTAAAACCATTAGTACTTTTTTTTCCAAAAAATACGATACGACAAAACTGGTTAAGGTGCAAATAATGAATTATAGCAAAACTTATTCAAACGTTTGTGAACGTAAAAGCACTTTCAAAATGTTGTTAAGTCACATAAATGAGTTACGTATGAAAATAAAAATGCAAATTGTGTTTTTTTTCTTTTGTTATAACTTATTAATGTAAGTTAATGAATTTTATGAAACCAGATATACCAAAAATGCAGTTATTGACTTTATAACCAAGCCATAACTTCTAAGTTTGAAGAGCTACAAATTTGTGAGTTTTACCGAAATGTAGAGCTCATCGAGACGAACTCAATGGTATATCTAACGCAGTTAGTGACTTCTTGCGACTAATGACTTCTTGCAATAAGCCGACGAAAATGTCCTGCTACAGAAATATTAGAAACCTACGCTAATCCCAAATTTTTAAAAAATTTATATCCACCCGTGCGAAGCCGGGACAGGCCGCTAGTTATATTATATGTATGTATATCTCTATCTAAAATCAGACCACAACAAACTTTTATTCGCGAGTGTTTTGTTTTGAGAAATTAGCCAGCAGATACTTATTTGGTCTGATTTGGATGTTTTTTTTCGTTATCAGCTTAAATTGAACATTGTGCTACCATATTTACCAAAAATAAGAAGTAGTACATTCTTTCAGCAAATAACCGAAAGTGTTTGCCTAAGTTGAGGACAAGTGGAACCCTTCCTCTAGCATCCTAAACAAGCAAGCGTAAGGGCGGAAAACAAAAGTAATTGCTCCAAGGTTGTGATTGAATTTCTAAGGGAAAACTTGAGTGCCAATTCGGCCGAGGTGTGTTGCCTTAATAAAATACTTAGGTTGATACAATAGTTGTCGGTCGGGCAAGAGTTAAGTCACTTCCTGCGGTAGATACACATGCCAGCGATGAGGAAACACGTAAAAAATATTTCACGTCTTAGGTTATTCGAAAAACAGCACCTGACCTGCAAGGCAAATTTTAATAATTATGAAACCTACAGAAATTTCAGAAACTGTTTTGAAATAGACAAATTAGTACCTTTTATTTGATACTTGGTGATTTCGCCAATTTAAAAATTGAAATTATTCCCGCCCTTTTTGACCATTTTTCAGAACGTGTTCCACTCACAGACTTCTCTATATTTTGCCTGTAAATTATAGACACTTATCTACAAACGCTTTATGCATTTCAGATAGATCGCTCTGTAATCTTCGGAGATAGAGGGGTGGGGTGGATCATTTTTGGCCTTTTTCCAAAATATTTCAAAAACTGTGAAACCTACAGAAATTTCAGAAACTGTTTTGAAATTTACAAACTGATACCTTTCATTTGATATCCCACTTGACCGCGAAGGTCTCTTTTTATATTTCGACATCATTAATTGTACTGAAAATTTTATTTTTAATTTCCTAATATTATTTCTTTTTCTATACATCACATACGCATGAAATGTATTATTATTTTACATTTCCAGTTAACCTGCCGTAGTTGCTGAAATATTAAAGTTTGAAAAAAGACAGAAAAAAAGCGAGACCATAAGGGTTTTGAAACCGATCTCAAAGCAAAACTCTAAAAACAAAACAAAGTCGACTACACAGCCCGGTGGTTTTGAAACCGATCTCAAAGCAAAACCCTAAAAACAAAACAAAGTCGACTACACAGCCCGGTGCGTTGATGCGACTTTTCAGTGTACCAATAATGAAGACAGCAGACAGTGTTTTGTCAGCTTGCCAGCGGCCCGCCGACTTTGGTGTGTAGTTTCTTCCATCAACCAAACTTTCGCGATTAGAACAATTTCTACTAGCAATTTCACACATGTTTCCCTGGATGCTTACTTATTATAAGCTTTCTCAGGTCTTTATCAACGTCTATGCAAATTGTTTGTTCGATCTATTAATGTACTTTGGTGTGAAGAAGTTGCCAAACTTGGTCAATAAAAAACTTTTTTAACTTTCTTCTTAAGAACTTTTGACAAAAAAGCCTTTTGTATCACCTCTTAAGGCCTGTAGCCTACAAAATGTACAAATAATGCGTACCCAAACACTTGAGCTGTGATTGGCCGAGCTCACAAAGCCAGCTGTTGTGTACACGCTGGAGTACAAACGTTTGCGTTTGGCTTGGGTATCTGGCAAACACTGCTGGAAACTATGCTTTGGTAGTTACTTTGATATGCTTGGCTTTTATAGTTACCTTCCAATATTACCAGAAATTGCTGACGTATCATTTTATTGCAAGGCAGACATCATAATCCCATTACACACTGCACCATGTTAAAACAAAAATCAATAACGCTTATTTCTTTAGACTTACAAGATAAGCTCTTAGAATATATCAATTTCTTTAGTATATATACAAATTTATCAAAGTAAAAGAATCCCTGTCTTCCGTTGAGTTTTACCTAAACGGTTCGCCAGGAGAGTGTATTATAGCAAAGGACATAAGGGGGATACCTATGAGATTCTATAGTAGTCGATAGGGTAAACGATAGACAAAGATTATTCTTAAGGAAAATTACGAGCAGAGTCGTAGTCAGAATCCATAGAAAAGACTTGAGTCCCTATCACAATATACTTACATAGTTTTCAAAACTAGAGTGTATTTTAGAACTCCGTGATACATCCTCGACCATGAGATTCTATAGTAGTCGATAGGGTAAACGATAGACAAAGATTATTCTTAAGGATAATTAGGAGCAGAGTCGTAGTCAGAATCCATAGAAAAGACTTGAGTCCTTATAGTAATATAAGTACTTACATAGTTTTCAAAACTAGAGTGTATTTTAGAATTCCGTGATACATACTCGACCACGTCGTCACTTACCATCAGGTAAGCTTGTGGTGAAACGAAGGTAGGTATATTCACGATAAATAAGATATAACAAAATATATTAAGTTCAACCTACGTTTAACCTACACTTTCCACTGGTATTGATATGGATCAGTTGAAGCTACCCGCAGATTGCTTGCAACAGTCTGCAGTTAGCACAATTGTTTCAATTGTAGGTAAATACTAGTTCTAATTTGTTCCTATTATTTAATAGTAATTTCTTTAACTAGTTTGACCTTTATCTTAAAATTAGAATTTCATAGAAAAACCAAAACTCACATCTAAACGCAATTAGCTCTCCGACTTCCCGAGGACATTTTTACAAACTGCCAACATACATAAATCTCCATACATCTGCATACCATCCCGGGCATGCTAATCACAATTACCGCACTCTCTCGGGTGAAGTTTTAACTTATACTCACGTATGAATATTCCTTGGAGATTGCACAGTATGTTAATAAACAGTACGACAACTTGAGAACGGAACTGAGTGATTCAATTATGCTGATGAACGATGCAACAGTTTATGCAGGCGTAAATCGTAATGTTTATTTTATTTTTTTATTGGTTAATGTTACTTATCAAGACTTATGGCCAACAACGGATTTACTTTTATACAATATTTTTTATAAAACAGACAGTTAAATGATATACACACAATATATTTTTAGTGCGATGATTGAGTGATCGGCAATCATAAATATAATTTGAATTTCTGTGTCTTATTTTAAATTACCTAATTACTGTAAACTACAATTGATTAAGTTTTTAACTCAGGAACCATTTAGGTAAGTACCCAAACTGTTTCGTGTTTTATAGTTCATGTTGTTATTTTCTGTTGTATCTTTAGTGTTATGTCGTAAGTATGAATAGAGTATAGCGTCTTAGGTTTAAGCAACCTCTAACGTTCAATAAATAAATATATGTAGTGTAATAATAAATAAATAAATAATGCTGGACAATTAACACCACTCCATCTAGCCTCAAACTAAGTTTGTGTAAAGTGGATTATCACTCACGAAGCTCAGCACAATGTGCTGATCTTCATGTCAGGTGGAATAGCACCTTACGACTTACATCGGAATCTGTAACCACAGTAGGTACGTAACGCATGTGTCAGTGACATATACCATGTCACACCGTCGACCACAAGCGTGACTTACCTACCGTCCAGTGAGAATTGTGGTCAAACCAATCCGAGTTTAAATTTCAAGATAATAGCTGCGGTAGTTGCTGTGATATTAAACAGGGGAAAAAGGACAGACAGAGTGAGACCTTAATATGGTCTCACTCTGTCTGTCCTTTTCGAATTGTTTCAATTGTAAGCCTTATGGCTTTCGAAACCGATCTCGAATCCTTGAAAATACCATATCTGATAAGTTCCTATTATTTTTTGTAGGTATCAGAAGGAACTCACCTACTCCTTACATAATTTCCACTGTGGCACAATCCTAAAACTACGAAGGCATGTGAAACTTCAAATTTTGTAACCGTAAGAGGTCTCTTGGCTTTTCGTGTTAATGTATTAAATTATTGATTAAAGTTAGTTAGGAGTTCAGACATAGCTTCACCGAAATCGGTTTATTTCATCAACTAATACGCGAAGATTTTGAGATTTTCTATTAATTTACATTTTCGTAAGAAGTACGTTACTAAGTCGTTAGTACATTTAGTCTCGAGACAGTCATTCTTGAGTGAAGTGAATGGGCGCGGGAATATCAAAGATATTGATAAATAAAGACAATACCTACCTTCCATTTCACATATTTCAACATTTCAAATGTTATACAAATCGCCCATACTTAACCTTAAATTCAAAGTGATTTTTTTGTTGTCTTTTTATACGTATTTAAGATTAGGTACTTATCGATTTGAGATCCTTCCTTCAATAAATATCGCTTACAATTATATCTGAAACTCGACGCCAGAAAAGTGAGTTTTGGGCTGGTTCACAAATATTCTACATCGACTTTGGCTAGTATATTAACAAATATTTCATCTCAAATTTGGCCAGAGTATACCTACAGCTTTCGTAAAATTGTGCTGCTGCGAGAAACGATCCTTGAGTCAGCATAATAGACAATCCAGTCTACTTCAGACCAGACCTTGGTAATTACAGTATATCCTATTCTAACTACACACGGATGATTCCAAACCTCTGGGCTGGCTAGGTCATACGAGCCTTCCGCAAGAGTTTCTCCGTATCTCTAATTTCCTCAAGTTATGCCCCTTGAGGGACTTGCCCGAGCTCAGCAGACGTAATAAACGGTGCATTCGGCGTTCGTTACAAATTCATGACGTGCTTTCAAGATTTTTCTTCGGCTTTTGGTTTTATTGAAAGAAATAATAATTGTTAAGTAGCATGCACATGTTATAGCTCTTTCGTACGGAAACATCCCAATTTTTGCAAGATTCCGCTTAGTCACTAAACGGAATCTTGCAAAAAATCTTGCGAAATCTTGCTGTCGGGACGACAGCACCCTAAATGCGTTATTATACTGGACTAATCTTTAGTCCAGTATAATAACGCATTTAGGGTGCTGTTGCGGCTGCAGCGCCTCAGGTATGGTCGCCGATGATCGTACCGACTCTTTTGATGCAATATGACGCAAAAAGACAGCCTCACTGCTCAGCAGAATCCGCGGGAGCAGAAACAGTATCCTGAATCCGATATCTATCAAATTTGATTGTCCTCTGATGTATTCCCTACATCAGAAGACAAAATCCGTGTATAATTTGAGTACTAATAAACCTCTAGCCCTAGGTGTAGGTACTAACACAAGAACAAAATTAAACATTTTAAAAACCCCTCCGACAGATTTTCATGTTATATATGAGACATAAAAAACTAAACGAAAATCGGTTCATCTGTTTGGGAGCTACGATACCACAGAAAGATACACAGACAGACACATTAAGCTTTTAACACCCCTCCTTTTGCGTCGGGGGTTAAAAAAAGTTGTCTGAATAATTTTTATTTTTTATTTAGTAGATAGTGTTCTTGCTTCAATACTAGCAGTCACACGAGTATCCCGTTTACGGTATCCTGCAAAAACCGATCCGTTCGAATTTTTCAATTACCACTTCAAACTGGATCCAGTCGTCCAGTAAAAAATTAATTACAGGTACAGTTTAATGGAAGTATTCCCACTTCCTGCATACCACTTTGATCCACTTTGCTAATACATTAATCTGTTTCTACTTTTTTCCACTCTGATGATAGATAGATAGCGTTTATTGTTAAATGGTGTCATTTTTTACTATGAGAACAGTCTTATATCCTAAATTAGGTTCACTTAGAGTTTTCTAATATAATTTATAAAAAAGCGAATACCTATGACAATTACGTACACAGGCACAGCGGTGTCACGGTCTCGTGTTCTAGCTGTATGGCGCCACTAATCCACGGATGGATTCGTTTTTTTGCGACTGCTTTTCTAAGACTGCCAACTGCTGCTATTGCCGATCCAGCAAAACACCGTACTTGTACGGCCGGCCGGACTGAACGGCCGGGGGAAAGGTCCGTTAACCGCATCACGGCGTGCCTTAATTCGCTCGTTTAGGGTTGTAAAGTCTGTCAAACGAAACCAAAGACGTTTGTGGTGCCTCGGCCATTGGACGGGATACTTGAGTTTCTTTAATAAAATGTTGGCAGCGATTGTCTTGTGTTTTTTCTGACGTCACAGATTTAGGCCTCTAGCACAGGTGTGCTAGAGGCCTGAATCTGTGACAAGCGCTATGCCCTTTTGTTTTTCGTATACTAGAAGTCTAGTATACGAACAACAAAAGGGCATGGCGCTAGCTTTTAAAAATTTGCCATATAACTAATACAATGCAATACACTTCATTACACACCAAAAATATACAAATATACAGGAGAAAAGATAACAGAGCTGCACAATGGGCGGCCTTATCGCTAAGAGATAGATGTCGCTAAGAGAATGTTCGAAGAGCGATCTAATGTTTCAAACTTCAGACCTCTACAAAGGTATCCATAACTACAACTCACCTGTAATCTACCTCTCAATCCTACCTCAGCAATCTCTGTAATATGTTATTATTTTCATAAATAAATAATAATAAACAAAATTGTTTATACTTATTATTGTTACGTAGAAGACATTTTCGTTCCAACCATCACACCAGTCAGTGTGACTGAGCAGTGTGCAACCGCTCTGTTACACTGGTTTTGTTGTTTCACAAGGTACGTCGGTCGTGAAAAGTATATCTAGGTAATTGTATTATTCTATGTGATTTGGAACCAAAGCTTATTTCCAGACAGAAAAAAATAACATTTATATTCCAAGTGGTGTTATTGACAAGAAACTTTCGTAGGCTTTGATTATTACAAAGTGGCGAGGCCCTTGAATCCCAAAGCTAAAATTATCTTTTTCAGTAGGTAAGTATCCGAAATCAAAAGCAGAAGGTTTTGCATAATTCATAAGCTTTTGGAAACCTCCGAACTTTGCCACTCGAAGGCGAAAATTCCTTGCGAATTTGATAATAAATTGCCTTAAAAGGTAATGAGAGCGATAGATTGTGTTACTGGTTTGGTTTTATAGCGGTCTGAAGTTGGGCGCCAAGAAATAACTTTTGTATTCAAAAGCTTAAAATGAGTCAAAATATTAAAATTCCTTGAGAATTTGCAATAAACTTACAATTTAAAACAGATTTTTACGGCGAGAACCGTATATAAGAAGGCATTCAACTTATACCTACCATCCGTAGAAGCTAGAACCAAGCACAAAGCTACTGTTGGTCGCATAGATGGCAGCAGTGTTTTATCTTACTCGGCGGCTCGCCAGTTCGGTACTGAGACTGTATACATAGCAGGAATATGCTTAACATTATTACCGTCAGTACAGGCACTGAAAGGTTCTTCACAAGTTTACGTGTCGAGCGGATAGGTGGCAGCAGTGTTTTACCATACTCCGCGCCGCCAGTTCGATACTAGGACCACATAGGTTAACAAGAGTATGCTCATCATTATTACCATCATCAGTAGAGGCACTGAAAGGTTCTTTCTTCACAATTTTACATGTCGAACGGATAGGTGGCAGCCGTGTTTTGCCATACTCGGTGCTAGTTTGATACTAGGACCTCTTAGGTTAACAGGAGTATGCTCAACATTGCAAGCACTGGAAGGTTTTTGACCAGTTTACATTTCGAACGGATAGATGGCAGCCGTGTTTTGCCATACTCGGTGCCAGTTCGGTACTAGGACCTCATAGGTTAACAAGAATATGCTCAACATTGCAAGCACTGGATGGTTCTTGACCAGTTTACATTTCAAACGGATAGATAGATGGCAGCAGTGTTTTTCCGTACTCGGCGCCAGTTCGGTACTAGGACCACATAAGTTAACTAGAGTATGCTCAACATTATTACTATCATCAGTAGAAGCACTGAAAGGTTCTTTACAAGTCGAACGGATAGGTGGAAGCCGTGTTTTGCCATACTCGGTGCCAGTTCGGTACTAGGACCTCATAGGTTAACAAGAGTATGATCAGCATTATTGTATTACCAATTACCATCAGTAAAAGCACTGAAAAGCTCTTCACGAGTTTACATGTTGAACGAATAGATGGCGGCAATGTTTGCCATACTCGACGTTAGTTGGATACTAGGACTACATAGGTTAGCAAGATTATGCTCAACATGGCTCAACAATCATCAGAGTGGCTAGTATGCACAGTACCAGAACGAAAAAAATTACGTGTATATCTATCTAACTAACTAACTATCCCTGCAATATCTTTCAAGTAGTTCTGCTAAAATGCAACGATTCACATAAAACTATTAAAAACCACAATCGCATTGGCAGAATTGTGGCAAATTGACGCGAAGCCACAAAACAAAGATAAATAAATAAATAATATAAATAATGCTGGACAATTCACACAGCATTATCTAGCCCCAAGGTAAGCAGAGCTTGTGTTATGGGTACTAGATAACTGATATACTTAATACAATACACTACATAGATAGATATTTTTTATTATACATAGAAAACATCCAGAACGCCCTGGACAAATGTCTGCAGATCGTACAAACATTTGTCCCGAGGCGGGAATCGAACCCGCAACCTCCTGCGTCGCAGGCAGACCTTCGCCCGCTGCGCCACCGGGGTCGCCAAAGATGTAAAAGAAAGATGTAAAAGAGTTCGTATTATTTTATTACTATTACTAGATCGTTGTCATAATCATAACATAATACGAAAAGAAATTCTTAATTAAGAATTTGTTTACGTGGGCGTCAGGAAAAAAAGGAAACGAAAATAGTTTAAGTAACTGAGCACAACCCAACCCATACCAAGGACTCAGCAAAAGCACCGAACTGATCTTCACAAGCTTAATGACGAGCAAATAGATGACGGCAGTGTTTTGCCGTACTCGCAGCCAGTTTGGTACCAGGATCTCATAGGCTTACAAGAGTACCCACTCTTTTTATACAAGAAGTTTTTGATTGAAGACTATCAAAGCTTTATTGGCGAACAACTAGATAGCGGCAGGGTGTTGCCATACTCGCAGCTAGTTTGGTACCAGGATCTCATAGGTTTACAAGTGTACCTACCCACTCTTTTTATACAAGAAGCTTTTAAACGAAGACCATCAAAGCTTTAATGGCGGACAACTAGATGGCGGCACTCGCAGCCAGTTTGGTACCTACCAGGATCTCATAGGTTAACAAGAGTACCTAGGCTTTATGAAAATCTTGATCACTAAAAGCTGTTCTTCACAAGCTTTTTATTAAACATTTCATACCTTAGAGAAATTAAAGTCTTCATTTTTTAATCATAATACTAAAATTTATTAATAATAATTATCATATTGAAATCGCCAACGGAGTAGGTAACAAATAAGCTCTCAAAAAGTTCAATGCAACGTCATCTATCAGGCTTATACTTCACTACCCCGCCGCGCCGTTGGAGTTTAATATGCTTGGGAGTAATAAGCCAGAACTAGCACAAACAAAGCAGGGGTTGGGTAGTAGAGTCGAAATTTTAACATAGAGGGCATTAGTAGTATATTAATTTCATAAAATTTTTGAATAAAGTATATTAAACGGGTTTGATGCTATCCGAATATGCTTATAAGGTTAATGTCCTCAAGGATTTCATTCGCCACATCCTGGACTAACGGACTGATTGTTTCTGTTATTGCATCCTGTAAGCAAAGATAGTTAAATTGATTGAATTCCAAATATTAGAATTGTTTGAAAATTATTGTCGCTTCGTAATTTACTCAATTCTATTAGTAAACTTATTTTCTGAGTGACATTAATGTTATTGTTTTAATTAAGTATTTTTAACTCAATTTGACATGTTGTAAATAAAGTACGAACGAACTCAGTTTTGCAGTGCCCTTCCAGGGTGCATGTACCTAGCTAGTGATAAGCCTTTATCTAATCATTCACTTAGACCTAAGAATGAATGTACATGCAAGCAAAAATAAATAAATAAATAAATAATTCTTACCGAGTAGTTTTCTAATAATTCAAGCACCAAATTCTTCAAGAATAAGTTGATAAAGCTCTCCACGATAGGATTGTTAAACATTCCAGTGATTTCCGGCTGAAAGTTATAAAAAGATTTGTAAATATTTAAACAATGTATAGCTTGTTTAAAAATGTACTTATGTAATATTTTTCTGGAAATTCACGGTGAATTTTGAGTGAGCAGCGAACGCCATATTAGCTTCGAAACTTCTCGAATATTCGCACTCTTTATCCACCGAGAACAATATAGTCAATACCTGGCATTATATTAATAATAGCGAGATATGAGAACTTTGATAGCAAAGATAGTATTGGTGAGGGTATTGGGGGTATCTGGTAGATACCCCAAAAACCCTAATGCCTACTTATTAAGTAGGTAATCGCTGCACTGACTAGATTTTTAATAATATTTACTATAGCAGGTGTGTGCAGTTCCCATTGCCCGATTAACCAGTTTATCAACTCATCACAATAACCTAGTTGATTTCCTTTCATTTTCTTTACAATAATTTATCTGCACCTGGCGGATATTACCATCGGGTGGTGAATATCATTCTGCAAATTTTATGCACCCGTTATATATAGCCCTCGCTTTTATATTAACTCTCTTAAAGGGACTCCGTGGCTTCAGCACCACGAATGCCTCCTAAAATATCCGGCTAATAAGTATAAGGGCCGTGATCATGGGAATGAGAAACTCATAATATTAAGTAAAAATTAAACTTTTTAACAAAAAAAAATAAAAAAACGCAGAAAATACTGAAAAGCAAAAAATAATAAACCTTTTCATTTAACCTTGAGTAACTAAGTTACTACTGCGCTACTCACGCTTTACGTAATTAATTCTTTGCTTGTTTGGCGCCGACTCAAAATTACTTAGGTATGCTCACATTAGTTAAAGAACTTAGTTATTAAGGTTAAATAAAAAAGGCTATTATTTTTTGCTTTTCAGTATATTCGGCAGTAAATTTTTTGGTGTAGTCTCATTAGTCCGGTTACGTTAACGTGGACCGGACTACTGAGTCGCTTGTTAAAAGTTTTATTTTATAATTTTTGTGGCTATAATCAGTGGATTAAAGAAATCAAAAACTAAGCATGTAGTAAGTAATAAGTGTATTATTACTACATGCTTATTTTTGATTTCTTTTAAAATAGCTACCTACCTTACTTTAGCTATTAACTGTTATGATGACATAATGACATATATTTTTGTAATTTATTAAAGTAGGATTACAGTTAAAATTTGCTAACAATAAATCACCCCTATTTTGTAACCCTTAGGGTAGGACTTCAAGTTCAAACTAATTCCAAATTTAAATGGGACCAGCCTCGGGTTATACTCTTTCCAATAAAAAAAGAATTATAGAAATCAGACTACTCTGTAAAAAGTTATGGGGCGGTATACTTAATGCACCTGGGGTAATTCGACCGGGTGCACTAAGTACACTTTTAGTAGACTTGATTCATCCTTGTCATTCGCGGGTGCATTAAGTACACTATTTAGTAGATTTAAATCACCTTGATAAACCAATTAATTATCTATACCAAGTATTATAATATATATGCACCTACAAAACCTCTTTGAAAGCGAAAATAAATTTGGAGTGGCATAATGTCCACTTCCGAAAATAGGACTTATGCGTGGTCATGCATAAAAAAAAATATACGCGTCGACTTGAGAAACTCCTCCGTTTTTCGTCGGTTGAAAATAATAATAATTGAATTCTTACCTGTATATCCGTGATGCTGACCTCGATACGCGTGCTCAGTACATTCAGATAGATTCCTAGCCGAGGCCTAATGCCCACTAGAAGTTCGATCTTCAGTCTTGGCTTTATAATGGTGACCCTTAAATAAAACAAAATGTCATTTTGAATTAGAACAGCTCTTATATACTGATCTGAAATAAAGGTGCGAGGATCAAGAAAAAAAAATTGTATGTATACTTTTAAATGCATACTAATACTTATACCATAAATAATTTTGTTCATGTTGTCTATTATGTCTGTCTGTCTGTTACCTTTTTACACTTAAACGACTAAACGGATATTAATGAAATTAAGCAGGTAGCTAGACGCTATCCCAGGGACGGACATAATTAAATCTTTTTATCCCAGAAAAACTCGTGCGAAGCCGCGAGCAGAAGCTAGTTATATACAAAAGCGAAAATAGAAGCTGTTAACTAAATGCATTTGAAAGTATACATGGTATCTACGTACGTATAACAAATCATCCACTCTGTCTGTAAATCTGACTGTCAGTCGGTTTGTTTGGATTTTGACGGGACTTTCCCCGAGGAAGCTGATCTTACTTTATGCTAGCTAGTCGGATTGTTACTAGTCGTAATGTTTTTAGTCGAATTGTGTTTCAGTCGAATTGTTTTAGTCGAATTGTTTGAGACGAATTATTTTACTCGAATTTTCCGCAAAGCGAGATTAAAGGTATATCTTACTTACTTGGCATCACCATTTCCAAAGAGGCTCAAACCATTGGTGTTCAAAAATAGATCGTAGTTACCTGAAAATAGATAAGTACTCTGTAAGAATTTCATGGTAATGGAATTATTTTATGAAAATCATAAAATTTCGGTCAAAAATTTATTGGAATTGAGATATGAAACACGAATGCCTGGGGTGATTGTACAATTTGTACATTTGCCACAAAGTAAATTCCTCACATTTTTGTAAACTCCATACATACCTACATTTAAAGAAAATTCGTCCCATGCGTTAATAAAACAAGTGAAGTTATAGTAAATTTTTCCCAAATTCTCACTTTACATAATCTTATCTTCTTATTATATACAAATCAATTGCTGTTCGTTTGTCTCGCTAAAACTCGAGAACGGCTGGACCGATTTCGCTAATTTTGGTCTTGAAATGTTTGTGTAAGTTCAGGGAAGGTTTAAAAGGTGAGAGCGGTACGAAGTTCGCCGAGTCAGCTAGTTATACATATAAAGTAGGGTTAAAAAGTTAAGTTAATCTGCAACTGATTATTATCAGTTAATTTTTAATCCGATTGTCATTTATTTATTTACTCGATTCAACCAAAAGATTGCTCTTAAATTGCTTCGTAAACTGTTAAATAATTATTGTTTTTTGTTTGGAAAGCTCTTAATTTTGCGTTATAGATTTATTATTACCTACATCAGCGGTAGGTTTGGGTAGAATATTTGACGCCATAAAGCGGAGAGAAGAGAAATTTCTTAAAACCATCAACGGAGCATCGCAAAAAAACGTATTATTTCCATGAGGCGGTCAGGCATGACACATCAGTTCTATTTTGACATGCTATTTGTTATTGTTAGTTTTACACATCTGCATATGTTGCGCTTTACTGGACCTCAGCCGGTATAGATGTTCTTATCTACTGTCTGATACGTGGGGAGACAAAATTTATTTACACCATGCTGTGAAAATTTAATTTTCTTACGTCTCTCAATCTTCGCGTTTCGGGTGATTTATAGATAGACCACAAAACTGGTGGATCTCTGTAGAACCTTGTCAAAATAAGAAAAGAAACACCAAACACAGTAACAAACGCCACTTTTGGCGTTTGTTACACATGGAATTCAATAAAATAATGACCTCGGTAACGCGGCGAGCTAAGGTCCGCCTGCGACGCAGGAGGTTGCGGGTTCGATTCCCGCCTCGGGTCAAATGTTCTCCTGGATACTTAGTATAAACTGTGTTATGAGTGTGCAAAATACGAATACGAAATAAGTTTTCGTGAGCTCGATAGACTATAAGTATTATAACTTAAATTTCGCTATCGCATCTTGCTTACACGTAAAAAATGTCTTTGTCAAATCTCTCAAAACCTTTGGATTTTAATTAAAAATTTAATTAAATTACTATCGATATCATATGAAAATATACAATTTCTGTCAAATAACGAAAAGAAGTTTCTCTCCATCCGGTAGAGGTGCTGAAATGCGCCAAATGTACGGAACGAAACTAAATCTTTTTCCATGATAGTAAACGAATGCACTGCACAACCCATACCTTTTAAGGACTATGTTCTTACCAACATCCACGTCGATGACTGGCACTTCTCCGTCGATCACCACGTTGTACCGCTGGAGCCAGACCGAGGTTATTGAGATACTGACTGTGTTCAGCTCGAAGGTACTTACCAACATCCATGTCGATGACTGGCACTTCTCCGTCAATCAACACGTTGTACCGCTGGAGCCAGACCGAGGTTATTGAGATACTGACTGTGTTCAGCTCGAAGGTACTTACGAACATCCACGTCGATGACTGGCACTTCTCCGTCAATCAACACGTTGTACCGCTGGAGCCAGACCGAGGTTATTGAGATACTGACTGTGTTCAGCTCGAAGGTACTTACGAACATCCACGTCGATGACTGGCACTTCTCCATCGATCACCACGTTGTACCGCTGGAGCCACACCGAGGCTATTGAGATACTGACTGTGTTCAGCTCGAAGGTACTCAGTTTTGATACTGTCAGATCGTTGATCTCGAAACGGGCACTGCAGTGAAAAAATTGCATATAAGTTGGGAAGATCTGGAGGTCTACTTTGAAAAACGAATTATGATGTTGACGGATCGCATACAAGTTCACACAACTGACCCGTTCTTTAGATGACTACTATGAAAACGATTCTGACATTTATTTCTTAGAGATCTAGAACGAAAGGTGTCAGTTAGTGAGGTGTCCGACACAGCGTGTTGATAAGTTTTGTTGTTTGTTGAAGAATCTATACAATGTCAACTTGCTAGCGGCTTGTAGTGGGTCGGTCAGGGGTAATACATTGTAGTAAGTACCATTTTGGATATCTAGTACTCATAATACAAGCTGTGTTTACTTGTAGCTTAGGGCTAGATAATGCAGTGTGAATTGCCCAGCATTATATTAATACACTAATAAATTATTTTACCCATGCATAGGAATAACAGAATCATCCAGGTAGATACGATCGAGACTGAAGGGATCCAGGACCGGTATGTCATCACTGCCAGTCACCATGGTCTGCCGGAAGTCTTCTAGAGCGCTGATCAAGGCGTTCTCGAGGATGCTGTTCCTTCCATTTGCGTCTGTAATGTTATGAGATTCTTTTTAGAAGTTGGCGAACTGGACACCTTTGATATAACGTTGATCCACCTGGCTCAAGATTTTGAAGAACGATGTATTAATTTTATTTAAGTCCTAAATCTTACTCAAACTTACTCAATGTTATTCTAATTCTTATCTTGATCCATAAATAATAATAATTATTAAATAATTATGGCAGAAGCCTTTATTCACAAAGAAAATTACACTAGTATTTACAATTAAAACAACTAAGCTAACTGCAGACTGTTGCAAAAAATCTACAGGTAGCTCAACTGATCCATATCAATACCAGTCGGAAGCGTCCCCAATGCAGAACAGAACCACCACTGAACTGCGATTCCTGATCCGCATGCCCATCGTGGGGACTATGGCATTACGCCCTCATGATAAGAGTCATTAAAGCGCGTATCGTCAGTGGCCTGTATCCAGTAGTAGAGTAGCATAAATTTAGGTACCTACGTTCACGTGAACTGGGCATGGATTAATCACAATCAATGATAATCCTAAGTACAAAACTCCAATCTCAACAATCAAATGAGAACTGCAATGGAGTATGCAGGCATACCTGTTCTGGAAAGAAGTTCCAATAGTGCTTCTTGATCATTGTTCACTGGTAACGCCAACGTGGTGCCAAATATGGCCACCAGAAAAACGAAAATTGAATTCATTTTACCTGAAATCAATTGAAGAAAAAGTGTAACAATAATTTAGCAAGAAGATAAATATTTTAATCAACTTGAATTTAAAATCAGCTATGTTAAAAATCCGTAACCTTAGAAATAGCAGCCTGTTTTAAAAAATAATAATTACGATTAAACTTATTTTGAACATACCTTTGCAGAGACTGTGATAACACTAATAAATTAATCCTGCAGATATAGTAATTTGTTATGAAGTTATTTGATTAAGATAACATTATCGATCGATACTGAGGATAAAACCAATGCGAAACCAGTGCCATTTATCACCGCCGCTAATCCTGTGGTTTGGTGGTTCGGTGGTAATACATTTCATAATTGTAATCCTGCTTTCGATCCCGCTGTTTGCAAGAGTAAATTATGATTCATTTAAACTAATATTATAAAGAGGAAAGATTTGATTGTTTGTTTATTTGTATTGAATAGGCTCCGAAACTACTGGACCGAATTGAAAAATTGTTTCACCGTTAGGAAGTTTACTTTTCAGGGAGTGAGATAGGCTATATTTTATCCCGGAATTACCACGGGAACGGGAACTACGCTGATGAAACCGCGAGGCGATCGTCTAGTAGATTATACACTCGAGAGCAATGAATCCGGGTCACTCAAAGAATCCAAAAAATCTCGGAAAGTAAGAATGCTAGGTTAATGCAATAAATTGTATTTAATAGACAATTTAATACTCCTTAAATGAAAGTATTAAAACTTCTTAGTTATTGTGAAGTTATATCATAAAAAAATCAAATTTGAAAAGGGAACACTGTCGAAGATGGAACTACGAAATTACAGGATTTGTTTTTGCTTTTGTTTGTAATCTGTCATTTATGTTGGTACATAAACCAGGTTGATAGTGCTCAATATTCATTATTCAAGCTGAAATCATGTCGCTTACACTTGAAGAATGCACCAGAATACTTACATTGGTGGAAACCGGCCGGAGTCAGCGCGATACAGCCAGGACTGTTGGTGTGTCGCTGTCAACAGTACAAAGAGTTCTCCGACGTTACGAAGAAACTGGTTCTAACCTACGCAGACCAGGAACGGGCAGAACTAGGTGTACCACAGCACGAGAAGACCGATACTTGGTGAACACCATGCTTCGAAATCGCTTTCTCACAGGAACTGAAGTCACAAATCAGTTTCGACGCCTCGGAGGAAGTAACCCAAGTGCATGGACAGTAAGACGTCGGCTTGCTGAATCTAACTTAAAACCCCTTAGACCTGCAAACGGCCCTAAACTGGAGCGTGGCCATCGTATTTCAAGACTAAGATATGCCCAGAACCACGTAAATTGGAGTATTGAAGATTGGTCGAAAGTTATGTTCTCCGACGAATCAAAATTTATGCTCTACAAGCACGATGGAAGACACAGAGTGTATAGAAGACCAGGGGAAAGATTCAAGCAAGCATGCATCGAAGAAAAAGTAGCCTACGGTGGTGGGTCTGTACTTGTGTGGGCCGGAATTTCCTCTGAAAGTCGCACAGAGCTGGTGATCATAGAAAACGGCTCTTTAACTAGCGTAAGATATGTGGAAGAAATCCTCAACGAACACGTTGGTCCATTTATGGTCAATTTGGGTGAGGATGCTATATTTATGCATGACAATGCCCGACCTCATACAGGTAGGATTGTGAATGACTACCTTCAAGAGATGAACATTACTTGTATGGAGTGGCCAGCGCGCAGCCCGGATATCAACCCGATCGAGCATGCTTGGGACGAGCTAGGGAGATGCGTAAAACAACGAAACCCTCCCCCAATCACGCTTCCTGAGCTCAAAATTGCTCTCACAGAGGAATGGGAGAATATTGCCCAAAATCGTATAAGGAACTTGGTGTACAGCATGCCAAACCGCGTAAACGCAGTAATGGAAGCACGAGGAGGTAATACGAAGTATTGAAATTCAAGAAAATCGTCATAAAGTTCAAAAATTTCATGTTTCCTATTTTTGTTTTAAGGAGAGATCAGCAGTTTTTTTTCTTTATGTAATTTTGTGTAAATAAAATGTATGGTGACTCATATTTTTTTAACTTTCATTTAAGGAGTATTAAATTGTCTATTAAATACAATTTATTGCATTAACCTAGCATTCTTACTTTCCGAGATTTTTTGGATTCTTTGAATGACCCGGATTCATTGCTCTCGAGTGTATTATGATTATGACTAAATGAAATTAGAACATCGTTTTATCTAAATATATTCGGTTTTACATAGGTACATAGGTATAATCTTATTTTCAGCTAGTACTTTCAAAACATTTGAGCCAAGATGGGATTTGCAATTAATAGAAGTCCAGCTTCAATGAGGCCTTTACAGTTGTTCTGAAACAAAGTATAAGCACTTTTATAATTAAGCTTGATTGATGTATAAATATTTAAAATCATTAATTCAATTCGTCCTGCCCGTCATGACCTACGGAGCTGTGACGTAGACACCCACTGTAGGGTTGGTTTACCAGTTCAAAGTCGCTCAGCGAGCTATGGAAAGCGCTATGCTCGGACTTTCTCTGAAGGATAGGTTTCGCAACGAATACATCGGGTAGAGAACCAAAGTTATCGACATAGCTCAAAGAATTGCAATTATCAAGCTGAAGTGGCGGTAGCCCAGCCATCACTTTATTTCCGTGTCAGTGTTTAGTTTTTTATTTTGACCTTTTCTAAGTGTACATTTATTGTATTTATGGAAATAAAGAGAAGATTTTGATTTTGATTTTTGATTTTGAACCGTTTTCTTGAGTGGAGACCGCGACTCGTTAAACGTTGTGAAGGACGCCCTCCAGCTAGGTGGGATGACGACCTGCGAAAGACTGCCTGCAGGCAGATGCTGGATGCAGCAAGCTGAAGACCGAGCGTTATGGCGCTCATTAGGGCGCCTGTGCCAGTGAATTAATATAGACTTAATAAAAATTACAATAAGTAACTTACCACGTAATTATTTATAAGCTCCGGCAGTTTTGCTCTGAGGAAGTTATTCACCATTTCCGAATAGTCTGTGTCCATGAATTGTAGATTTATCTTAGACTGCAACAAAAATTACAATAGATTTATCAATGGTAATGCTTCAGTCGCGTCATGTCTCTGTTACGCAGTCGCCTTATGGGGCATTTGATGAGAACTCTCGTCATCATC
This sequence comes from Eupithecia subfuscata, assembly GCA_963564075.1. NCBI lineage: Eukaryota > Metazoa > Arthropoda > Insecta > Lepidoptera > Geometridae > Eupithecia > Eupithecia subfuscata. The sequence continues at coordinate 3,815,401 of OY751097.1, read as the reverse complement.
AGCATTGGCCTTTAGCTAACATCCATGGAGGATGGTTTATATAGTGTTTGTTTGTCGGCTCTTAGGTATATTCGGGAGCGACAGATGCGGCCGCAGTATTGACAAACGTTCGTCCCGTTCTCGTAGAACTTTCATACCCCTCGAGTTAATACGCCTGCTTAAATAATATTAGAATATGTTTTTTTTATTGAGATTAGTTTATTGAGTAAAAATTTTCACGTAGGATGCCCCTTTTAAAATAAATAAATCTATATACTAATATTATAAAGAGTTAAGATTTGATTGTTTTTTTTGTTTGTATTGAATAGGCTCCGAAACTATTGGACCGATTTGATAAATTCTTTCATCGTTGGGAAGCTTACTTTTCAGGGAGTGACATAGGCTATATTTTATCCCGGAATTCCCACGGGAACGGGAACTTCGCGGGTGAAACCGCGAGGCGATCGTCTAGTTTATAATATATAGTTAAACTCAAATTACCTGAATGTCTTTGACCTCTATATTAATATCCGCGTTGGAGGCTGCCACATTGCCTTCGTCATCTATCTCTAGAACAACAGCTCCCGTTATTCTTGGCTCCATTAGTGTGATCCTATAAAAAAAATATACCCAAAAATATAAATAAGCAGTGATGAGGATGAGGAGGAGATGCTGGATGCGGCAAGCTGAAGACAGGGCGCTATGGCGCTCATTAGGGGAGGCCTATGTCCAGCAGTGGACTAATATATAGGCTATATAGGATGATGATGAGGGTGGTGATGTTCTCCTAGCTAGATTTCGACCACGGCGGCCAGTTTGGACGGCCATGTACGCAGGACACATTAAAGTGCACAGATGAGTGCGTAAACACAGGTGCACTCTCTATTCCCTCACTCCCATAATCCGATGGGACGGCACATTGACACAACCGTGAGAGGTCAGGCGCAAAACTAACGGCTTATCGTGTTCAGTATGAAGATGTCACAATATCAACTAAACATTCTTCTTTTCTTTCATGCATTATCTAAGTTTACATATCAAAGCAAATTGGATAGACAAAAATGAAAATTCCTTCGTTTAATGTAATATAAATAAATAAATAATGCTGGACTATTCACACAGCCTATCTAGCCCCAAGCTAAGGAGAGCTTGTGTTATAGGTACTAGGTAACTGATATTACAATACACTACATGTCGATACATATACATTTTTTACTATACATAGAAAACATCCAGAACGCCCTGGACAATTTTCTGCAGATCGTACAAATATTTGTCCCGAGGCGGGAATCGAACCCGCAACCTCCTGCGTCGCAGGCAGACCTTCGCCCGCTGCGCCACTGAGGTAGTCAAATAATCTATATCTAGGTATACTACTAATATTGTAAAGAAGAAAGATTTGATTGTTTGTTTGTATTGAATAGGCTCCGAAACTACTGGACCGATTTGAAAAATTCTTTTACCGTTACTTACTTTTCAGGGAGTGACATAGGCTATATTTTATCTCGGAATTCCCACGGGAACGGGAACTACGCGGGTGAAACCGCGAGGCGATCGTCTAGTTTATAATAATAAGATAAAATAGGTGGTGGCGCTGATTTGGGTCGGGTTAGCGTCTTAACCAAAACTAAGTATTCAAACACTGAAATGTCGCACGTTGCGCACAAAATCGTCAAATCGTGGCAATAAAGCTAGTCATAGACGCTAAATCGTATGTTATTGTGACACTTGGTCTGAACACGTGCGTAGACTCTATTACAGATCTTAAAGTCACCACCACCACTGTATCCCCACCACCAAGGAAGAGATTTCCTATGAAATAAAATATGTAACATCAAAGTATGAGGAATTTGGCGAGGTCTGTATTCATGGGTATATAATTATCTACAGTCTAGAGCTTACCATCCTTTGAGTTCAGCTTCAAACTCCATAAAGAAGGCACTAACGGTTGCTTTTGAGTTGATATCACCTAGAAAACAATATCACAATCAATAGAAATAAAAACCATTGAAGTTTATACCAAACTACTAAACCGAGAGCTGGTGAGTACTTGGCGCAGCGCATCAGCATTGCCATACAGCGGGGTAATGCAGCCAGCGTCTTGGGGACGCTTCCGACTGGTTCCGGACCGATATGGATCAGTTGACCTACCTGTAGATTGTTTGCAACAGTCTGCAGTCAATTGTTTCGATTGTAAATACTATTGCGAATTTATTTCTATTATTTGATTGTAATTTTCTTTGTGAATAATGAATGACTTATTAAATTCATTACATCCGTATTTAGTTATACTTTGACGAATTCATATGACGACCTAGGTGGCGCGGCGGGCGAAGGTCCGCCTGCGCGGCGCAGGAGGTTGCGGGTTCGATTCCCGCCTTGGGACGAATGTTTGTACGATCTACAAATATTTCTTCCGGGTGTTCTGGTCGTTTCTATGTATAATAAAAAAAAATCTATCTTTGTAATGTATTATATTGTGTATGTATATCAGCCATTTAGTACCCATAACACAAGCTCAGCTTAGCTTGGGGCTAGATGATGCTGTGTGGATTGTCCTGCATTATTTATTTATTTTTATTTATTTATTATCACGGAACTGTTTGTTACAAACGTGCTCCAGCTCTGCAGATCGTGCCCGCCTCCTGGCCGTTTCTAAATGGGAGTCAGGACATTGGTTGCAAGCATTTCCTTCATATAACACTGGTACTTTATTGGATCCCGTAACTTTCCGTATCGCAACATGTCTCCGGTTGGGTGCAAGGTGTTGCGCGCCTCATCAATAGCCAGTGCGGTACTGCTGTCGAACAGCTTGGTCATCACGGATTATCGTGCACTAGGGCCGCCGGTCGGATATCTCGCCACGCTAGCCTTAACGACATCATCCGGCGGGCCTTTGTCACCGCTAACGTATCAGCTATTCTCGAACCGAATGGTCTGTTGCGTGACGATGGTAAGAGGCCCGACGGTATGACACTAGTCCCATGGGAGTTGGGGAGGCCCTTTGTGTGGGACGCTACATGCGTCGACACACTTGCGCCTTCCCATCTTCCGAGGACATCCGTGAGGGCGGGTGCGGCGGCAGATTTGGCCGAAGATCTCAAGAGGCGCAAATATGCAGGTCTCGACAGAGCCTACACATTTGCTCCCCTTGGAGTCGAGACCCTAGGTCCGTGGGGTACCGAGGCTCTTCGGGTTTTCAAAAAACTATCTGAGCGTCTGGTCGAAGCGACGCGTGACCCGAGAGCTGGTGAATATCTGGCACAGCGTATCAGCATTGCCATACAGCGTGGCAATGCAGCCAGCGTCTTGGGGACGCTTCCGACTGGTGTTGATATGGATCAGTTGAGCTATCTGTAGACTGTTTGCAACAGTCGGCAGTTAGCTCAATTGTTTCAATTGTAAATACTAGTATAATTTTCTTTGTGAATAAATGTATCTTCTTTATTTATAGTATTAGTATAAGACTTATTAAATTATTATTGAATTTCTTTATTTTTCTTTCCTTATTTATTTTATAAATATCTTAGAAATTACCTCGGGTGTGAGGGCTTACGCACTACAATAACAAAAACCTTAGTCTGAAAGAATAAATAAATTTATCTAAGCTCAATTACCCATTACCTAAGTACTCAGAACACAAGCCCTGCAGAGTTTGTGTTCTGGGTACCTAGGTACTGGATAGATGATAATTAAATTAATTAAGATTAATTAATGTTCCAGGCTTTTAGTTACACATTACATAATATAGTAGCCTAAAGATAATTTATTCCAAATCAAGGATGTTTATTGTTTTATAGAAACGTGTTTAGGTAATTTTTATCCCATTCAAACTGATTTATGGCATAACAAGTACCTTGCTTATACATGTTTATACATGTATGTATATGCCAGGTGCCTATATCTATGCTAAACTTCAGCCAGATCCGTTTAGTTTGTCCCACATAATTAAGGCCATATGGATTTCCTGGCCAAATAAAAAAAAACATCCGTTTAGTTTTGGCGTGAAGACGTCATAAACATCCTAACTTTCTAGTTAATAATAAATTACTGTTATTATAAATCTATATTCGTAGAAGTTAGATAGACAAAAAATGTTTTATTGCACAATTAAATCGATAGAAACAATACTCACGACAAAACACTTAGTGGCGGTCTTATCGCTCAAGAGCAAAAGCATCTCTACCACACAACCTTGAGAATAATATCACATCATACTAACTAATATCATAAATGCGAAAGTTTAGCTGTTTAGATGGGTGGATGGATGTATGCTAATTCTTCACGCTAAAATTACTGAACAGATCGGGCGGAAATTTTGCATGGATGTAGGTACTTCTAAGCCTGGAAATCATAGGTTACGTTTTATCCCATAAATCAGATCCCATGGAATAGAAATAACTTTAAAACGTTTCCATAGAAACAACGCGTGCAAAGCAGCGGGCAGAAACTAGTTTATAATTAATTATAATAGAACATTTGAACTCGCCACTGTCTGTGTCTCTGTTGAAAATTATCTGCACACCAGAGGTAGGTACTTAGTCAAAAGGAAGATATCATATTCTTACCTATCCCAAGAAACAGCTTAGGAATCGATATATCAAAGACAGCCCTGGAAGTCGTGACGTCATAGCTAACGTTGTTTACTACAAATTTGCTCGCCCCAGAGAATAGCAAATTTTTTATTGTGAGCTGGCAACTCAGGAGCCTGAAATCAAAAGTACAGAGCTTGAGAACGACAGAAACATATACCTACCTTACCTATGTAGCAAATTATTGACTGGTAATGGAAAAAGACGGAATAGAAAAGATAATCGTGCGTGACGAATCCATCCAATTTTCATACCTAATCAAATATGTTAGTACAGTTCAACGTCCAATTTCACCGTTTGCTGCCGAAACTAAGATCAACAAAACTAAGTTCAACCTTAACCAACAAATTCGTAATACCTACCTATTGTGTGACAGCTCTTAAACTCGGTTTAACCGTTTAACTCGCGTGAACCGGATCAACTTTGTCGGAAAAATGCGAGTTTATCTTATATTGAACGCGAGCTAGTCATGAGTTAGTATTCTTTCCTTATGACTGTAATGTTAATAAGGTATCATAACATTACAGTATTAATTTTAATATTAACTGACAGAATTTTCAGGGGCGTCTGTGTACCGAAGCGCGTGCAATGCACGAGGGCTGGAGCCTGAATCCGAACCTACCCTGATGGGTATCAGCCCTCGCGTCACGCGGCACGCTAGCTGATGCACTGCTCTGCACCACTCATCAGGCGCAAAGCATCATTACAGATGTAACGTTGCCGTTGGCATTGCCATACAGCGAGGCAGTGCAGCCGGCGTCTTCGGGACGCTTTGGATTGGGTAAAATGGGGCGAAATTGATTAATTTTCAAATTAAATCGCGTGTAACTCCTTCATTTTCCAAGTTAAAAAAAATAAAAAATTACCATGATGGCGACTTAAGGTGCGGATTCATTTAATTTAATAAAAAAAAATCTAGGTCTTCTACTTTTGTGGAAAAAAAATAAAATGTGACTTATCAATTTTATACAACAAATGGGGTCAGTTTGATTGCCCCCGTTATTTCAACTGTTTCTGAAAGTAACCCCAAACAGGAGTACAACAGTTTAAATTTTTTTTTTGTTCCGTAATTAATTCTTGAGATATTTAATTTCAAAGTCAAATGGGGTGAGATTGATTAGTGGGGCGAGTTTGATGACTCGTGTTTTGACACCTAGAAACAATGAAATCAGACCAATTAATTAAAATTATTGATTTTTACATACTTATTTTTATTTTTAAGTAATTAAACTTTAATTCCACGCAAAAAAAATTAAATGTCATAGCAAAAACATCTTATTGTACAAAGTACCAAAGGAAATCGAGTATGCCTGGGCCGCTGCACTAATGCTCATTGCTCCTTCAACTACTTTCTGCATGGCCTCTTCCAGCGTTTCTTCCGTGTAATTTTTATACGGGCGGCTAACCGCTACTTTTTTATGTTTACGCACCATATTTTACCATCAAAATATAGAAAATGTCACTTTGATAATTAATCCATTTTCTGTGTTACTTAAAATGACATTTCAATTGGGTGACTTTGATAATCTATCAATCTCGCCTCGTTTGAATGATCAAAGTAGCCCCATCGAATAAAACTCAATCTAGAAGACAAACTGATGCCTTACGACGAATAATAAACATTTTGGTAAACCAAACAAATGCACTATCAATGTTGTAACATTCAAAGAATCATACTTACTCTTGTACCAATGAAGTTTTCACCGCAACATATTTTAAATATTTCCGAGAGGGCCACAAAAAAGTTTTTTATCGCTCAACCGCAGCGTCAAAATAGTCAATTGCTTTAGAAAAAGATGGCAGAAATATCAGTACTTCCAATATAAAAAATTGATAAAGTTGCGTTCAGAAATTAGGGAAACATAAGTAGAAATGGGTAAAATTACAGTAATCATCAATGACGCCCCGTGTTTTGAAAGTAGCCCAATTTTACGTACCTATTGTTTTGGATCAGTTGAGCAATGAGATTTATATATAACATCATTGCAGTTGAGCTAGGATCCCCTATCACAGCCTGCAGGCAACTCAACTGTTTTGTATTTTGTTCATTTTGTCGAGTTCATTTTGTCCGCATCATCCCACTTCGTTCGGACCAAAATACGGATCGGAAAATCAAGTTACCTACATATATGCAGAAAACTTTCTTGATTCTTCCCACTTTATATAATAATACTTGAAGGATCTACTAGGTAATGCACCTAGTAATTTTCTCACCTCACCTCACCTCAACAACCTCATACGACACCCGCGGGTAGAATTGGGGTGGAGTAAATTCTAAGCCGGCGGCACCACACAGCTGTAGTAAGTATCTACTTAACTAACGAAGGCTTTATTAACTTTTTTGTGTTAATTAAAAAAAACATACCTACTTACTCAGGCAAAGTGAACTCCTTTTTATACAAATCAAATTTCCAATGTTCGTATCCATCAGAGATGATCTTTTGTCGGACTTGTTCCAACATGTTCGATATAAACTTGGTGGCTAGACGTCCGACCATGTGCTCCATTGTTCTTTTTGGTGCTGAAACGTCAAGAATAAAAACAGCATCAAATTATTAAATCTTTGTTAAAAGTATCCGTTAAAATCTGTGATAGGTAGGACCTTAGCCTATCTTGCTATTACGATGACTCACCTTTCGTCAAATAAAATAAAATGAACGTCAACACTATTATCACAAAACCTAATAAATATTCGTCCATGGAACCTCCTTTCGTTTTGAAATAAGTAGAAGGTAAGTAGTAGTCTTTCTTTTTCTCCAGAAAAGCTGTAGGTACACCGTCAGATCACAACACCAACTTATTCACAACACCACAACTTTTGTACATATCCATCGCTTTTATATAGGATATAGATGCACTTAATAGATGTACCTATGTGTGTTGGTTGGATTAGTGTGGTGAAACGCTTTGCAAACTTTTGCCGGAAAATAAAACCGGAACTGGGTTTTAGTTTCCGGCCACATTTTACAAACTTGGGTAAAAAATAAGGTGTAGTGGTGTAGTCTCAGTAGTCCGGTTACGTTAAAGTCAACCCGTGATACCTTATTAGCAACTGTTATTTCAGTGTTGATAACATTAATACTTAATACATTACATTGGAGGTTGCGGGTTCGATTTCCGCCTCGGGACAAATGTTTGTACGATCTGCAGACATTTGTCCAGGGCGTTCTGGATGTTTTATTATGTATAATAAAATATCTATCTATGTAGTGTATTGTATTAAGTATATCAGTTATCCTAGTACCCATAACACAAGCTCTGCTTAGCTTGGGGCTAGATAATGCTGTGTGAATTGTCCAGCATTATTTATTATTATTATTATTATTGCCGGCTTATTGTAGTTATCAAAATATTTTCTTTTGATCAAGTGACGGCAGATGCTGAAGACAGGGCGTTATGGCGCACACTAGGGGAGGCATATGTCCAGCTGTGGACTAATATAGGCTGATGATGGTCAAAAATGACAGCGAATGTCAAATGTGACAGCGAATGTCAAATGTGACAGCGAATGTCAAATATGACAGCGAATGTCAAATGTGACAGCGAATGTCAAAAGTGACAGCAAATGTGAAACGTGACAACAAATGTCAAAAGTAACATCAAATTACAGAAATCTGGAAAATCAATACAAAGACGCCGTCTGTATTAATTTTCCAGGTTTCTGTAATGTTGAGCTTTTCTATTAACGAAGAGTCTTTTAAATCTAAGATTAATGTTCTACAATTCCTATGAAGTTGACCTATTTTACTATTATAAACTATCGTACTTTGACGAATTCATTACGTATGTAACGTTGGTGTTCTTCCAACACAAATAAGGTTCGTAGTTAACCCGCTTATATCCATAAAATGAAGTTGACCTATGTGTTATTCCTTGTCCAGCTACATCTGCAAAATGACAGTCTGCTCCATGGATCAGAAATATAATTTAATTTAGTTATTATTTGTGGGAACTTTTAATTAGCCGTTAGTTACCCACCATTTCTGTAATTATAGTTACCTTGCTGTTAGTTTCCCTAACATTGTAAAATAAAATAAAATACTGAATAAAAAATATTGTTTATTTCTTTTACTTATCTTATACGGCTATCTTAAATATAAGCGTATACTTATACAAAAATGAATCCCTTTTTACCTCGGTCACGGCATCACGCTTGAACTTCTGGATCCATTTCTCTAATTTTTTGTTGTATTTGTCATTGTCAGAAGGTTCTTACGGAAGAAAAAATTAAGAAAGTTGAAAACATAAATTGCCACGCGGGCGAAGCCGCGGGGCGCAGCTAGTTAAGTATAATTAACGATTTTATGTATGTTTATGTATTTTATGTTAATTGTTTAAGTAATTTTTTTTATTATATATTGTAATACATTATGCCTTATGAGGTTAGTTTTGGGGTGGCATTCGTCCAAACCTCTCACCATTGCAAATCTTCACCAACATTGGCCTCAATCATTTATATAAGTAGTAAGGTAGTAGTAAGATATATAATAGAAGTAGTAAGTAAGGAAACCACTAGGCCGTTTAGGTAAATAATCTACTTGCTAAGGAATCCTTTCACTTTTATAATATCCGCTGCTTCGCACGCGTTTTTCGGGATAAAAAGTAGCCTATTGTTACCCCAGGTCCAGAACTTTATGTGTGCTAATTTTTAGCTCGATCTTTTGAGTTTTCACACAAATATCCTCACAACAGCACAAACTTTCGCCTTTATATTATTAGAAGAACTATTTGTCGTTATCCGGCTTTTTTCATTTCTATTTGGCGGTTTAACATTGTAACATCACTTAAACTGGCTGACGCAACAAATTGACGATTTGGTAATTCCCCTCCGATCGGTGCTTCGATGCACTGCGAGTTTTCGGTGTTGCTAGTATTGAAAATGATTAGGTGTTTCGCACAATCTTGAACCTTAATAGGGTTTCTTTTGTTTATATTACAAAAAATAATGTTTCGTTAGGTAACTATTTATGTTTTATACATTTGAATAAAACGTCTTAAATTTGATGTAGGTTATGTAGGTATACTATACCTCGTCCAATATCTAGTAGAATTTTTTAAATGTGACAACCCCACTGCATTTGGAAAAAAATATGTTTAAAAATCACATGTAGGGTGACGTCATCGTCATCACAGCGGGACTTATTTTTGTCGAACATTATCAACATTCGAGAGTTGATAAGCGCCGTTCTATGACTATCTTCATAAATGGCCTTAGGAATTAAAATAGGTACCGACGTACGGCTTGTCTATGTCACGGTAATATTATTGGATAATATTACCGTGTCTATGTATTACAGTAGCTAGCCAAACACGATGTGGAAAGTTTGTAAACAAACCGCCCATACTGAAATTCACTCTGTTGCCGCGTCACGCAATTTTCTTTACTTGCGGATTTGAGATTCTACCTTCAATAAATATTACTAATATCTGAAACTCGACGCCATGCAAGTGAGTTTTAGTTTTTTGTGTCGTGGTTTGTTTACAAACATTCCACATCGAGTTTGGCTAGTGTATAGGTAGGTAGACTCCACCAAAAAGTTTTTGCGACCTCTGCAGGTCTTTGGGCGAAGGTCTGCCTATCACGTAGAAAGATTGCAAGTTCGATTACTGCCGCGGAATAAAAATGTGTATAACTCTACAGGTAGGTAATTTAAATATGTATCTAACTAAGTAGGTATGTGTTTTCTGTACAAGAATGTAGTTACATTACAGGGAAAAAGTACTTGCCTACTTAATATTAAATATGAATTTAATATCCGTCATCCATCTGGGACCGTAGGTACAGACAGCGTCAGGATTAAGTAACCTCCCTGCTTAATTCTGACGCTGTCTGTACACCAACTCTGATTGTTTTGGTACTATACATAGATAAGACTGCGTAGGTGTCCAACATTATTCATTTGGCTTTTCTCGCCGCTTTAAAAATACACATAATCAAAAATATTAAAACGTCAAGTGCGAGTCAGATTCGCGCACTAAGGGTTCTGTACAAAGTACAATGAGTCAAGTCAGGCCGCAAAGCTAGTTCACCTAAAACCTTACATTTTAATGTGTACTTGCAAAACGTGATGTTTGTTAATACGTGATTTATATCTTCCGTATTCAGCCTTCATGTAAACTTTAATCTTAATAAACTTCAGTTGCGATCATCAATTGTTGGAGGACTTATTATTCACGGTATCCCTAACATTCTTCGAGCCGGATTCACAGTCTAAATCCGAAGTCGCGCTCATTAAACTGTCTATCGAAGGACAAAGTGATAACGTCCGTTGCTAAAGCGTTATCCTAAAGTTATACTACGTCGCGTTTTCACGTAGTATATAGTGTTCCATTCAGTGCTATTTGGGACCAGAAAGTATCCTGCTACCTCGAGTAAGATCTTTCAATTTATTTATCTACCATGGAGAGCCTACTGCACACCCTAAGCGGAATCCTCGAAGCCATACAACAAATCGACAGGAACTTCCGTAAAGATTCAGATAGCCGTAGGACACCATCGTACATTGAGACACGTTTGGATAAGTTAGACCAACTATGGGCAGAGTTTAAGTTAAATCACGAAAAGCTGATTGGTTGTGGACAAACAGACCATGTATATTTTGTTGAGAATCAATTTGGAAAAGCAAGGAGCTATTACGAAACTGTTAGGACAGCAATATCATCATGTCTTGCAGCGGAGAATAATCCACCAGGTTCATCCACTGCATCGCACGATCCACAGAAAGCCTCAGGTATGCCAATTAATATACCACTAATAGCCTCGCCGAGTCCAGCGGAACAAGCTGCTGAGTTATTGAGAAGACAGCGTACACTTTTTAAAGGATTTAGTCGCTATACAAACAGCTTCAAGGTAGAGGAGATTAAGGTCAAGTGGGAGCTTGAGGATAAGTTGAAGCGTATGCATAAGAAATGGGACGAGATAGAATCCTACCATACTCAGATAGATACTATCCTGCAAGGATCGGATGTTGAATACGAGGATGAATTTTTCTGCTATGAGGAATCCTTCGAAGCTCTTTCAAAAGCCCTCAACGAAAGGTTAGCGTCCACGACTCATCTTCATAATTCCACTCCAAAGCTAGAAGTGCCGATATTTTCGGGTAGCTACACTCAATGGCCTGCATTTTTAGATCTTTTCTCCGAGAGCATCCATAACAATCATCTGTTGACAAACTGCCAGAAAATGCAGCATTTGAAGGGTAAGCTAAAGGGGGAGCCAGAACGGCTTGTACAGCATCTCCACATTTCATCCGAGAATTACGAGACCGCGTGGGAGCTCTTAAACCACAGGTACAACAACCCTCAAGTTCTGTTTACAAAGCATATTGAATTATTTTTGAACCAGTCTAGCGCCGCCAAACAATCGTCCAAAGATTTAAAACGTATCTACGACACCTCCATAGAGAGTATTCACGCCATACAGAATCTCGGGATCGACACGACGACATGGGGGCCCATGTTGGCCCATCTCATTTGTAAAAAGCTCGACCCCGAGACAGTGGTAGATTTCAGGGAAACTCGCAAAGCGCCGCGAGAGATACCCACGCTCCAAGAGCTTATGAACTTTCTAGAAAATAAGTTTATTTCATTAGAACCGTTATCTAAGAAAGAGAAGGATACGACGACTCTGCCATCGCCCACGAAATTCCATTCCTCTCAGTCGAATGATAAATTCTTTTCAAAGGGTAACAAATCATTTCATAGAAACTATCGTTTAAATTATAGTAAGTCAGGCGAGCGCGAATTCAGTTCCGCTGCTTGCACTTTAACTTGTCCATATTGCAAAAATAATCATATGATTTATCGATGTGATGATTTTAAAAAATTGAGTTCCGAAGATAAACTTAGTGCGGTGACGAAGTTAGGTATGTGCCAAAACTGTCTACTTCCGCACGAAGTAGGTCAGTGCCGTTCGAAGCGCGTATGCAGGGCTTGCAATGGTAAACATAATTCTATGTTGCATGACGCATTTAGAGCATTAAACCAGTCCAATCCCTCCTCGACGAACTCTTTTCCAAAGCTTTTACCGTCTACAAATACGGGTCATAAGGCTAATCACGTGGCCACCGAAAGCGAGGAAATCTTACTCACAACATTATCCCTTAGGGTAAGGTCAGTTGATGGGACATACGTCACATTAAGGGCTTTACTAGACCAAGGATCTCAGATTTCGCTGATATCTGAAAATGCAGTTCAGTTGTTGGGACTGCCTAGGAAAAGCTATAACGCTTCCGTCAGTGGGATAGGTGAGGGATCCAAGCAAAGCAGGGGGATTGTTTCGATCGACGCCGAGTCGATTTATGGTGATTATAAGTTTACCACTCGGGCTCTAATAATTCCGCGAGTAGTTAATAATTTACCTAATATGTCGTTCCCGAAACAGACATGGGTACATCTTGGACATATCCAGCTAGGGGACCCGGACTACAACGTATCAAAGCCAATCGATCTCCTGCTGGACGCCAGTGTATATTCGGAAATTTTAATGGGTGGACTCATTAGGGGACCACCTGGAAGCCCCATAGCCCAACAAACACGGCTAGGTTGGGTTCTATCAGGTAGTGTGAAAAATTTCAAATGTAACGTTGTTTTAAATAATATGCCAGACCTTTCTCAGTACTGGGAAATGGAAGAAATAAGCGAAGTTCATTCTGACCTCAGTGCATCAGATAAGTATTGTGAAGACCTCTATCAAACTACAACAAAACGCTTAGCTAATGGTAGTTATGAGGTAGCGATACCCATGAAACCTTATTTCGAGCGAGACCTAGGCTCATCGAAGGGAAAGGCAATTGCGCAATTTCATAACATAGAAAATAAACTTGCAAACAACGAGGAATTCGCTGAGAGTTACAAAAAATTTATGCGTGATTATGAGGAACTAGGGCACATGAAACCAGCGCAAGGCCTGAAAGTTATTTCGTGCTATTTGCCGCATCACGGCGTTTTTAGAGCTGACTCAACGACAACTAAGCTACGTGTTGTTTTCAATGCATCATCCAAAACATCTACTGGAAAAAGCCTCAATGACCTAATGGAACGGGGTCCTAATTTGCAAAAGGATCTACAAACTCTTATCCTGACTTGGCGTCACCATAAATACGTCATAACAGCGGATATAGAAAAGATGTTTAGAACAATCTTCGTACGAGAGGCTGATCAATCATTGCAGAGTATCGTCTGGAGGTCATCATCAAAGGAACCGTTAGGGGTGTACTCCCTTACAACCCTTACGTATGGGACAAAATCTGCACCATACCTCGCCATGAGGACCCTTAAACAAATCGCGATGGACTATAGTAAGACTAATAAATATCCTTTAGCAATAAGGCCGCTGCAGGAGTCGTTCTATATGGATGACTTACTAGAAGGGGGTGAAACGATTAATGGAACCCGAGATTTACAACAGCAAATAATTTCTATCCTAAGCGAAGCCGGAATGAATATACGTAAGTGGTCAAGTAACACACCGGAGCTCACCAAGGATTTACCAGAAGAAAGTATAGATTCTCCTCTCAACTTTAAGAGCGGAGACTCCAAGAAAACTCTGGGAATCAGCTGGAGGTCAAGCACGGACACCTTTACATATCAAGATAAGTTTAAGGACATAAATGATGATGACAAGTTAACAAAACGACGGTTATTATCTCATATTTCGAAGATATTTGATCCACTAGGTTGGATTTCCCCGCTCACGATTAAGGCGAAACTTTTATTCCAGAGAACATGGTTGGAAGCTAAAGATGTTTGGGATGAACCATTAAACGAGGATCTTACCAGAGAATGGCATCTATTGAAAACAGACTTCCAGAACCTACATCAATTAGAAATACCTAGGCATTTAGGAAATAAAAATAATGGTTTTCAAATACCTACACGGATTTTGTGATGCGTCAGAGAAAGCTTACGCGTGCGTTATATACATAGTTACAATGAATGATAAAGGTGAGTGCACATCGAGACTGATCGCCGCCAAGACGAAGCTGGCACCAGTCAAAACTAAGCTCAGTTTACCAAGAATGGAACTTTTGGGGGCTCTACTCTTGTGTCGTCTCATGGAAAGGGTCTTAAATACATTCTCTGAAAAGGACATCAACATGTTCGCCTGGACCGATTCCATGATTGTTCTGGGATGGATACACGGTGGCATAAATAAATGGAAACAATTCGTGGCCAACAGAGTACTGTCCATCCTTAAAGTCATCCCAGCAACAAAATGGCGTCATGTGCGCTCAGAAGAGAACGCCGCCGACTGTGCGACAAGAGGTCTGAGTGTTACCCAGCTAGCGGATCACTCCTTGTGGTGGGAAGGTCCTAAATGGCTTCAGAACTTTGACCCTAATGGTCTTAGTACAGAGACATACCAATCTCCCTCCATTGAAGCGAAGAAGATAACCGTAAATACAGAATTCGCTCATAGTGTAAATACAGCATTAGCTCATAGTGTAAATACTGCCTTAGATCATACAAAAAACAATTTAATTGTAAGACTATTAAATAAGTGTGAGTCAATACAGCGCGTGGCGACAAAAGTAGGCTGGCTCTTGCGTTTCATAACGTGGTTGCGCAATAAGCAAATAAATAAACAAAGCTATCTAACGGTTAGCAAAATTAATCAATCCTATAATTTAATCTTTAAAACAGTGCAATGCTTTGAATTTTCGGTAGAGATTGAGCGTTTAAAGAAAAATAAACCGTTGAAAGGATGTAGTAAACTTTTATGCCTAAGTTCATTCATAGATAAGCAAGATGGATTATTAAAAGTTGGCGGGCGACTTAATAACTCGCTTCTTAAGCAATCGGTTAAGAATTCTATATTATTATCAAGTCACAGCGGTCTCACTAAGCTAATCACAAAGGAGGTAAATTTGCCACCCGGTAAGTGGCTCATGGGAAGAGTAACAGACATTCATCCTGGAAGGGATGGACGCGTCCGGGTTGCCTCTGTCAAAACGAAAAACGGAATTATTAGAAGACCCTGCTTGAAACTTTCAGTCCTACCTGTAAAGGAAAATCAGGATGCTGTCCAAGAAAGTGATGATGATGATGTGCAAAAACAAAGTCCACTGAAACCAAAACGTGCGACGAGATCCGGGTTGTGCCATCTCATCACACTGACACTCATGTTGTTCTTGGCAGTACTATCTCCAGCACAGGGTTCCACTTCCTACAATATTACTTATTTAGATCAAAACCAAAATATTTACTTCGAAAAAATAGCTAATTTGAACCTTATTCGGGACGAGTGGAAGCTCGTAGTTTATTTTAATATGTCGTCATACTGGACTGGTTTAAACAATATTAATAATTATGTTTCCCATTTAAATCAGTACTTAACTTCGTCATCGACACCGCTTCCGCCACAATACAAGGGTATCGTTGACCAGTTACAACAAGAAATATTAGAAATTGAGCATTATAATACAATCTTAACTAATAATCAAATCGGCAAGCGGCAAAAGAGAGGATTGGTAAATGGAGTGGGTTATTTGGCTAATGCGTTATTCGGTGTCCTTGATGACTCATTTGCAAAACAATACGAGAAGGACATTGAGAAAATATCACAGAACGAAGGTCATCTAAACCTATCTTCGAACTACCACTTACAAATGCGATCTGCAATACAAGCATTAACAACAAAGAGAAGTTATGTAATACCGAGGCATTGACCTGTCAGGAACGATGGGTCAAATTACAAAACAATAATAGGTGGTTATTTTCTTGTTGCAACGAATGCTCACTGCGTATTTTTTGCGCTGACACCGAAATACAGATGGAGACATTGACCGGTAATGGATTACTGAGCGTAGGTCAAGGTTGCGTAGTGAAGAGTAATGATTTTTCAATCTACGGTCACAACAACTACCTAAGTCAAGTTCAAATGGAAGGAGATTTACCAACAGTACCGGAGTTTTCCATTCTCAACAAAATCGTCAACTCCTCCGTAATAGCCCAATTTGTACCAGATAATCACGAAGAAGAGTGGTCAAACATGAAAACTCAAATAGAAGACATAAAGGCCCAAACAAACGTATCTCTCAATGTACATGACATTCACCAGTACACACTGATGTACGCGATACTTGCTATGCTAATACTGGCTGGTGTGTGCTACTACATCATACGACGGAGGAGGAAGGCGCGGCGAGCAGCAGCAGTACCTCACAAAACGTCGCCAGTCAGCTCGGCGGCCCTTGTGAGAGGCCCCAAGGCCTCACAGCAGCAACCAGCAGCGTGTGATGAACAATATGTGATTTCAGTGCGTGATAAGCGATATAAAAGCGGGTTCAATATCCCAACAGTGAACAGTGATACGTTATATAAGAATTAGTTAAATATCTCGACAGTGGAGTGCTAACAGATTAGAACGTAAAGACTTTAAGACAATAGATTAGGATGTACAGATATTAAGATAGTTTATAATTAATTTAAATCTTAAATTCGTGTTGCTAGCTTTACTCGCTCTTACTGTCATTATATTAATGATTATCTACATTTACTCGATAAATGTTAGTTACATCGTATGATTCGTTTATATTTACAGCTTTGAATAGATTTAAATAATTGTTTTAATTGTTAGTAATTCATATAATCTTATGTAGGTAATATCGATTCTTTCTAACTCTTTAACATTGTTTCCCTTTTTTGTGGCCAGGATGTACAAAGTACAATGAGTCAAGTCAGGCCGCAAAGCTAGTTCACCTAAAACCTTACATTTTAATGTGTACTTGCAAAACGTGATGTTTGTTAATACGTGATTTATATCTTCCGTATTCAGCCTTCATGTAAACTTTAATCTTAATAAACTTCAGTTGCGATCATCAATTGTTGGAGGACTTATTATTCACGGTATCCCTAACAGGTTCCGTATAGTTGTAAGACCTGGTTTCTTGAAAAATATCGTGATTCTAGGTCAACGGGGAGTAGATGCCTTGAATATTTTGGTCCATAGCGAGAAATAAATATTATTTTTTTGTTAATTCACTACAAATATATGTTTTTCGGATTTAGCCCTTTATTTGTGCTATAAGACCTTGCTTTTCGCCTAATTTTATGATTCTAGGTCAACGGCATGTACCCTATAAGTTTTGGTCCATAGGGAGAATCAAAAGTATTTTTTTAAAGAATAACAATAACTACAAATTTACAGTTTTCGGAATTTTTCCTTTACTTGTGCTCTAAGACCTTACTTCTTGCCAAATTTTATAATTCTAGGTTTTGGTCCATAGCAAGAATCAAATTTTTTTTTTTGTGAATAAAGTACTAATTTACGGTTTTCGTATATTTTCCTTTACTTTACTGCTCACTTTACAAATTTCATGATTCTAGGTCTACGGAAAGTACCCTATAGGTTTTGTGTGCATGTGATTCCCTCTGAAATTTCAAAATGTTCGGACATAAACGACTGTAACTTTTGATTGCGTTTATCTAGAAGATTAATTTATATCGAGGCTTCAAGAGGTTACGGACTTGAGTATTTGATGTTAATTTCAACTCGATACCTAGACGCGTTCCTGAGAAAACAGGGTTGACAGACGGACAGACAGACCGACGGACAAGAAAGTGATCCTATAAGGGTTCCTTTTTTGTTTTTGAGGTACAGAACCCTAAAAATAATATAGATCAAAAATATCCAAACAACGCTTGTCGCAAATATTTTTTATTAGATTCGAAAAGGTGTCGTCCGTCGTTGTCACAAATTTTTGTAAGTAATGCTTTACAGGATGTCGTTGATGATGTCGAAGAGGACAATTTCCAGGAGTTCGTTGATGTCGCCCTAAAATGAAAAAAAAATTAAGGAAACATATAATTTGCTTGTTGAAAAGACTTGAAATCCTTTCAAATTTATAAATATTAGACGCCACTTGTTACTTAGATCTTAAACTGTTTTGCTATATTGTTTCTATCGATAAGTGTGCAATAACGAATTTTCTATAGAGTCATTTACAACGGGATATTATTTACCATGATTTGAGGTTTGAGCATGAAAGTGCCGAAATATTGGAAATATCAATACTCAAATCATGTTAAATATCTCGATAAATGACTTTAGTGTTAATAGCCATGATGGATT
The DNA here is from genome assembly GCA_963564075.1 of Eupithecia subfuscata. Classification (NCBI taxonomy): domain Eukaryota; kingdom Metazoa; phylum Arthropoda; class Insecta; order Lepidoptera; family Geometridae; genus Eupithecia; species Eupithecia subfuscata. The sequence continues at coordinate 3,796,756 of OY751097.1, read as the reverse complement.
TAAAAGAATTTTTGATTTATCTATCTAATATTATGGGATGAATACCTAGTAATCCCTCGGCAATAAAATTTGATGGGGATCATTATCAAGGGATCATTATCTAGTACGCTATCTACTATACAATAATTAAATATACTACCAAACAATGCATTGGGAAAAGCAGCCAGCGCTGCAGCGTCTTTGGGACGCTTCCATCTGGTATTGATATGGATCATATGAACTACCTGTAGATTGTTTGCTACAGTATGCAGTTAGCTCAACTGTTTCAATTGTAAATACCAGTTCTAATTGTTTTTAATATTTGATTGTAATTTTCTCTTTAAATAAAGGCTATAGGGAAATATAACAATAATTATGATATTGTTTAGTACTAAAAAATAAATATTTATACTGTCTAGACGGCGAAAATCGGCAAACATACATAGAAGAGATATGACAACCAGTTGAACTTAGAACTCGTAGTCCATTCAACGAAGGATAGTGGATGGAAGAGTCGAAAGCAAAAAGTTTAACTTCTGAACTTTGTTTGGACTGTGTCTTCTAGACACACTAAAAGTCGCCTGTGAATGTCCCCTAGAAGTGGAGGCACAAAGAAGATCCCGTTTTTTAGTTTCTTGCTTACATCTCGTAAACGATGCGTCATAGGAAATTTTAGTTGTAGGTTATATGCTTCAGATTTTTTTTAGTCAATAGGAATGGTGATAAAATTCTCTAGCACTTTGGTTCTATATACTTTTTAACTACCCTCATTGACTGAACTATTGCTACTTTCTTGAAGTCTAAGAAATCAAATAACATCGCAAAAATTTTCACTTCGACGGGACTTGAACCCGCATCCTTCCTTCAGTACAGGAATGTGCTAACCAACTACACCACGAGGTCAAGTGACGTAGGAGTCGAAAATCTTTAGGACTTTCTACGGTCTCTAGCGCCTTTCTTGAAGTCAGCCAAAGCCAGCGAACAGATTGAATAGTTGGATTTGCGTTCAAAACGCCCTTCGGTTAGTGCACATACACTGTTTTGAATACGAATATCAACATTTAAATCCAATTTTAATATGGGGTACCTACCTACCCCATTTTAAAATTGGCCGCGTTGACACGATCAGAGTCTGCTCGGACCGAATCGACTCGGATACCTACTCGGACGCTAATCGTATTGTGGCAAACCGTAATCCAAGCGCACTCGGACGACGGCATCCGAATTAGCAGACTCGGACCGCGTTCTACTTTTCCGAACTACCTCGTATAGGAATAGAAAAACAAAATGGCGTCTAGTAACAACAACCAAGCCTCTCATGACATTTTTCGATTTTGACTAAGAAAATGATCCGAGTGAACTATTTAGCATCAACAGTTATCTGATTTCTAAGCAAACTTTGTAAGAAAAACTATTATTTACAAAACTTTTGCTATGCTAGGATACCCCTCGTGAAAGTTTCATGATATTGTTGAAAAGGTTGAAACTGAAAGACATAAATCCAGCACCGCACAACAATAAGCATTTAAATATCGGCCTTCACTCGTCATCTTTACATGCATTTTACAGTAACAAACATGCCTTACTGCAAGCTTCAAGCGCGCGTGAGCTGTGTGGTATCTAATTATAAAATGTACCTAAATATTTCGCGCTATAAGCCTATATTGCCGTGTGGTGCTGGTTTAGAATTTGCACCACCCCAGCTCTTATCGCGGGAGTCGGTAGAGGCGACTAAGGGATAATCAATTAATAACCTCGAATTCGTTGAGTTTTTCAGGGATGATGGTTCCGAGGAGGTGGTTGACGAAGGTAGACATTTTACGGCCGAAACCATACACGGCCAGGTCAGACTGAAACAGAAAAACAAGTTTAATAATTTCTGAATAATATTGTTTAAAGCATATACGAAATCGTCAAGTGCGAGTCGGACGCGCACACCAAAGGTTCCGTCTAATTGTAAGACTTTGTTTTTTGCCAAATATCATGATTCTAGGTCAACGGGAAATAATTACCCTATAAATAAGTCCACGACGAGAATCAAAAATATTTTCAAATTTACGGACTTCTGATTTTTCCCTTAGTTATGCTATAAGACCTTGCTTCTTGCCAAAGTTTATGATTCTAGGTCAACGGGAGTTACCCTATATGTTTTAGTTCATAGCGAGAATCTATTTTTTTGTGAATTATCTACTAATTTACGGATTTTGGATTTTATCCTTTACTTGTGCTATAATACCTTACTTCTTGGCATTCTAGGTCAATGGGAAGTACGTATAGCTTTTTTGTGCATGTGATTCCATTGATAATTTCAAAATATGCGCTGCAACTTTTGATTGCGTTGACTTAAAAAGACTTAAGTTTTATTTATATCACGGCTCCAAGAAATTACGGATTTGAGTATTTGATGTTAATTTCAATTCGATACCCTTACCGTGGAGCGTTCCTGAGAAAAGGGGGACAGACGGACAACAAAGTGATCATAAAGGGTTCCTTTTTCCTTTTTCAGGTACGGAACCCTAAAATTAGGGGGTTTGGAAGTCGATTTTAAACTCTGAACCCTAACGAATACGGCCCTCAAGAATAAAACAAGCGCGCCGATGGTTTCGAACGTTTGTCAACAAGTAGGTACCTACTAAAGGTAGGTACTGGTTAGAGACTTGGAAATTTAGCCGAAAAATTTCGACTTTTTTCAAAATATTTCAAAAAGTATGAAACTTACAGAAATTTGAAAAACTGTTTTGTAATGTACAAACTAATACCTTTCATTTGATACCCCACTTGACTTTGTAGGTCTCTTTTAAAATTTTGACATCTCAATTTGTATGGAAAATGTTCATTTGCATTTTTCATTTTTTTTTTCTTAAAAACTGTACAGGCCCCCGAATCTTATTATTATTTTAAATTTCAAGTTGATAGCTGCGGTAGTTGCTGAGTTATTAAGGAGGGAAAAAAGGACAGACAAAGCGAGACCCCGAGGGTTTCGAAACCGATCTTCGAAACGCTAAAAATTAGGCATTCCCATGCCTTCTTTTTAATAAGCCAATCCTGTGTAACCATCATTTCCTGCCCTGCTTGTTAAAAAATAGTCTATTTTCCATGCAAAAAGAGCTTAGATGTTAAATTTTTCCTTACTTCAATGGCTCCCACTTTGAAACTAGCGATAATACTGTTGAGGCTGATACCAGAGATGATACCGAGGCGCATGCGCATGTCTGTTTCTACGGCGATGTCTCTAATCGCCAAACTGCAACAAAAAATAGGTTTTATTGGAACTGAACAGAATAAAGCTGTGCGTCCACCAGAGCGTACGCGACGTAGGTACTTGGTGTCAGTATTTACAATATTATGCCTGACATCGGCACCATGGAAATTAATACGAAGCAAATCTAGGAAGAAAGACGGACGGAGCGGGCGTGTGAGTACGTCCACGAATCGGCAATCCGAATTCCGAATGAAGTCATCCGCATTAAGAGGATCGTTAGCATTGCTGCCAGTCCATCGCGTCCGTTCCGAGCGGTGGGATCAGTGGACGCCCTCCTATGGCAAACCATACAAAGAATACTGAAATCCGTCAGTACGGATTGTCCGATGCCGGCCTGGCAACACTAGCACGGTAATGTCATCTATACAGTACTGTGACTCGGCCCTGTCCTTGAAATAATTAGGTACCTACAGCCGCGCGGTACGTAAACCCGCGATAGGAGGGCAGCCCTATCGCGGGTTCACGTACCGTGCGGCCGCAGCCTGCAGTATTTGAATTATATCTGCCTACTTTGAGCTTCTTTCTTCTAGTTTTGTGATTGTAAATAGTATATTTTTACATAAATATCCTTTTTTATATGTAAATCTTACTAGGTAGTTAGGTGCCTTTAATTTATTAAGTACTCTCCTAATCATTTCTTAATAGATATTTCGTCTAATTCAATAAAATTTATGTAGCTAAGTAGGTACATCAGTAAGCCTAGCCTAGGAAACCAGGTACCTACTTTTTTCACCCTATCTACTTATTTATTAATCCAGGTACTTTAGTCGGTGGGTATTTATAAAATATTTTAAAGTCATACCTTTCGGAGTTTCCTGTTAGGTAATTTAAAAATGTCATCTCTGGGTGCGTTATTGAAGAATTCAAGCAACCAAAAACAGCACAAATTTTTGCTCTTTGCCATACTAAGTAAGTGTACTTGTGCTTTCAATCAAATATTGAAAAACCGCACCTACTGCTTACAAAACCATCACACCGTTCGTTTGTCACTGCGGTGCATTCGCGACAGGTTGTGTACCGTACCTACCGAGTGTTTACCGAACTCGAGGCGCATTACCTATTACTCGCGTTCCGACTGTTTGTATGAAGATAGAATACTGTATAGATAACATTATCGTGACACTAGCCTTAAGCATGACAATACAATACAATACAATACAAATATTCTTTATTGCACACCAAGATAGAAAAAAAAACAAAAGAAAAAACAAACACAAAAATAGTTGCACAATGGGCGGCCTTATCGCTAAAAGCGATTTCTGACGTGCTAGAATAGACAGGGTATAATGTATGTAACCCAACCAGAGCTAGCGAGACCGTCTTTTGTTTTTTGTAGGTATTATTGCTGTATCGACAGATTTAATCTTCAACTTCTTTTCTGATGGCTTCTGCATCTGGTTTGACACAATTCTGCCACCATAAGGAAATCAAAAACGATCGCGCCATTTTTAACTAAAAAAAACATCCAAAACCATGAACAAAACGCTGTCTATTTTCTAAATTTCTCCAAAAAATGGTGATCGTGTGAACTTTACATTGTTGATCTGAACGAAGTGAAACTAGAATACAAGAAAGGTTGACTATCATTCGGTGAGAATAGGTGATAACATAAGAAGAGAGAGAGACATTAAAATAGAGAGTAAGTACCTACGGGTGTAAATGATACCAACCTTCCTGATGCTGAAAAGTTGACCTTCTCTCCGAAGAAGCCGGCGTTCATCTCGGCGTTATCTGTCGAACAAGATTCAATTACACGTAGGTACAGCAGAAAAATATAAAAGAGATATATAATCTGATGTACTTATAAGTAATTTACGGATAGTAAATAGGTGGCGAAGTTAAGTAGCACACAAAAAATAAGAGATGAAAATATATACAAAGTTAAAGAACATAAAAATATAGATATCTAGACAAAAAACGTAAGACGAAAAGATATATGAGCCATGGTGCTAAAATGGTCTGCAAGTATGGTAGGTATATCTAATACAGGTTTCTAAACCAATGATTATTCTCTGCATTCGTCAAAGTGAAAAATGCGAAATATCACATCACACTTACCCAGTAATGTCCTATAAATAAAGTTACGGCAAAATTCTTGGTTCTCGCATAGTGGCAGTCCTCGTGTTTTGGTTCTATTTCTCTGTATTGTGAAAGTGAATTTCGGGTTTATCATTTTTGATAAACCCAAAGGTTCTTGGAAGATTTTGGATGGATGTTTGTTGCCTCGTTTCGTTAAAACTACGAACGGATCGGACTATAATTTTAAAATATGTATGTACATCTATGCCTGGAATAAAAAAAATACCGTAAAAGAAAGAATCTTACCCATAGTAGCTTTCAAGAGAGGCAGCCTCATGCCAAGACGCAAGCGAAGGGTCAGTGTAGTAAAGGTCAGTGTGGTGATCTGCATGCCGCTGAGACCATTGAATAGGAACTCCTCAATCTGACCGTGGAAATTGAACAGCCTGAAACAAAGATTTCTTCTTATCAGCACATGCACATGAGTCAGGGGATGCAGTCTCGGCAAAGCAATCGTAAAATACCGATCGCTAAGTATTAACGTAACGTACCTACTTGTTGTATCTACCGATGTTTTTGATAAAGGCAAGTCAAACAAGAATAATCGAAACCTGAGACGTCGCAAACTTATCAACTACCCGTAATAGGCATAGTGCCGATAAATGAAGCTCGAGGCCGTTTTACTTTTACCTACCTACCCACCCGAAATTTAAGTAAAATAGATAAAACTACCGATCGCTCGCTACATCATGGTCGTATTATAAGTATAATATCTACGTCCATGTGCTACATGCATATCGGGCTGTAAAATTTTCTTGCTTTCACATTCGCGGAAATCATAAAGTCGACAGACAGTTGTTGTTGGTACAATTGCGATAAAAATCGATAGTTCCGATAGTAGATCGGAGGAAGAGAAGCGCATCTATTGACGTTAACTACCTATGTAGTTAACGTAGCGTTGGTTATATGTCGCCAGAACTTCAGTAGGTTACTTACGCAGGCACGGGCAGTTCGTAGCTGGCTTCCTCATGAGGAATGTGCAGGGGGTCCAGCCCAGCGTCCCTGATACTCTGAGATAGTTCCTCGATGGTGCTGGCAATGGAGTCTGTTATCAGTCGCTCGTCGGACGTTAATAGTCCTGCAAAACCAGCAAAAGTGGCATTGTTATCCTATAGTTTTTGTAGGAGAAAATACTGACCGATTTGACAGCTATGCGTAAAATGAGTGCATGCTCAAACTCATTGTAAATACATTGATTTTCTTAGCTGCCAGAACTTTATTTCGTAAGTATCACATTTTTAGCAGGGAAAGAAATAACCTACCCATTTACTACCTTCGTTACTTAAAGTTCGTCGTTAAGTATACTACTTTGGACTATAATTTGATCGTTTTGAAAAACTAAAAACTGACTTAAAAATTCCTGTTTTCTTAAGTTTTTCGCTACAAATACTAATTACTCGAGAATAACGACAGAATTTTCCAAATTCGGTCCATAATTGACGGAGAAATCCACGATCATACATAAGAAAAAAACAAACCTACAGCCGAACTTCCTTCTTTTGAAGTCAGTTATTAAAACAAGAATTATCAAAATCGGACTACTCTACTCTGTAAAAAGTGATGTGTGGTCATACTTAAAAAAAAAATACGCGTCGAATTGAGAACTTCCTCCGTTTTTCGTCGGTTAATACCTTTACTAACCGACGAAAAACGGAGGAGGACTTACCTTTTGTGAGCTGCGGTGGCAGAGCATTGATGCCCGCGATGATAAGGGTGAAAACAATGAAGTTTTTCATATTTTGGCTGTAAATTTAAGACGTGTTTATTCATTTACGATCGATTATGGAAAATAATTATAGTTATAGTTAAACTAAGATCCTAGACAACCAGGGATTACATTGACATCCAAATAGTTATTTGAATGAATTTCACACTTTAAAATGTTTTCATATTTCCAAGTTGGTATAATAGCCGCCAAACAACTTGTCCGGTAACGGGCGCCGAGAGTGGGAAGTTTGCGCAGGTACACTCACGCATATAATTCACATGCCGCCGACAACGTAGCAGGTGAAAGAGATAGTTACAGCTTCGTATTAGCTCTATCTCGCTCTCATTGTGTGAAACAAAAACTCGACGCGACTGTCCAAAAGTAACGGTCCACCAACTCGGTCTAAGAATTGCATTCTGCGCATCTTTGTTACGCCCGAGGACAAGAAGTTTGACGATTGTTATATCATGTTTATTGTGTTTCAATTTAAAAATAAATTACATTCTTACCTTTTTTACCTCCAATTACCACCAAATGGTGATATGATTATTCTTTTATAGTGTTATCAAAACAGATTAACATATTGTTTATCAATTAATCTGTTTACTAATTTTATAATCGCTACCGTTAACTACAAGGGAGCCAACACATCGACGGCACCAATGCAACTCTAGAGTTAAATGGTCAAGTAAAACATAGGTGATACAGTAAACGAACCACGATACAAAAAACTAAAACTCACTTCCTTGGCGATGGCGTCCAGTTTCAGATATAATTGTAAGCAATATTTATTGAAGGAAGGATCTCAAGTCGACAAGTCATGTACGTACATTGCGTAGAAAAGACACGGCAACAGAGTAAATTTTAGGTGAATTTTCAGTATGGGCGGTTTTTTAACAAACATTCTACCTACATCGAGTTAGGATAGTGGTAGGTATTAAATTCGTTAGTAGGTACTATAGACAAAGTGAATTTATGACCCTTACCCCCCTTACCCACTAATTCGCTCGAAATTGTCAAAACTGTTAAGTTTTCTTATTTTTAGCAAGCCTGTTACAAATAAGACCTTTCTATATCTAGGTACAAATGTGGAAACTGCATCAATCAATATGGATCAAGGGGTTCATGAAATTTGACCTTTTTTGTAAACGCAATAAATTATACAGTACTTTTAAATTTACGCTCTCAGAACACAATTATTATAAATACTCACCTGTTGAAACGTCGGGAAAAGTAGGTAGGTAACTAAATAAAGGCGAAAAATACCCGTGAATATTTTACCAATAGATTATGTTTTAGAAAATGATCAGAAATCTATGACTTTTATTCCTAATAAGTAAACCCATACAAATATGTTTTAGAAAATGATCAGAAATCTATGATTTTTATTTCTACAAAATAAACCCATACATTTTAGACAAAACTGAAATTTAGTTCGAATTCCAATAAGTACCACTTTTTTACGAGTAATGGGGTGATGGGAACCCTGGCGGTTTATTGAATTCAAGAAAAACTTTAGCAAAACTTCTTAGAGTACAATGACAATTCAAACCACCGTTGTTACCTACCAGGGATACATAAACTTTTAAGAATATAACGTTTTATGTGAAATGCGACATAATTGTATTAGAATTTTTACCAAAAAAGGCTTAAGGTGGGTCAAGAATCACGGGGTCTACTGATAAAAACGAAAATCGAAGATTCTGATTCGTTTTCATCTAAGCGCTATCGTATGCAAATGACATAAGAATTGGGTTTGCTTGAAAACTAATCAGAAATATCGGTTTTCGTTTTCCCATTAGACCACCTTATTCGATAGTAGGTACTTTATTTTGTATGTAATACCATAACAGATGCACACAAATCTTACACCTTGTTCATATCCGACGATCCTATCTATACCAAGTTGCCTGGAAGAGATCGCTCTTGAGCGATAAGACCGCTAATTATCACTTAGGTTATAATTATTTCATTTGTAAATTGTTTCTTAGTTTTAAGTGTGCAATAAAAGTATTTTCGATCTATCTATCTACCTTCATTGTTGCAGTCTATATGGAATCATTCCCGATCAACCTTCACCGTTTTAAACTGCAACCCCTAGGTACACCTGGATTATCCAGCTAGGGTAAAAACAGGCCCTGGAACCTATTTTACAAAGCTTTATAGGTACCTACTTTTCTATTTTACCACAATTGCAACCAGACTTTATGGGTTAGTTAGGTACATTTTTTTTATGATTGTGGCCGTATTATGAGTCCTCTTTTAGATAACAAGGTATAAAATCAATGTAATCGCATTCCTACTGAATTATTACCGTACCTACACTCTTTCTATCTATGATATTTAAAAACATGATTATTCCCTGTTATGTATATAAATATTGCGTTATAAGTATGAAGTCTGAGGTATTTACATTAGATGCTAGCTTCTTCTCCGGCTCTGCTAGCGGGTTTTTTCAATAAAAGTAGGTATATTTAATGCTAACCGGGGTGTAGAATCACATCTACGCAAATTTGTAACCCGATCCGTCCAGTAGTTTTTGCGTGAAGAGTAAAACATCAATCTAGACATCCAAACTTTCGCATTTATAAATAATAGGTTATTTATAAATGCGAAAGTTTTATGATTTTGCCGTTTTATTGTAATAGGTGCTTCGAATTGACATAGAACCTTTATTTTATTTTTATTTTATTTTATTTATTTATTTATCGTACAAAACACATCACAATCACTTTCATATTATGAGGTTACTTAAAGCTAGATCAAAACTTGATTGCAACATAAACATATGTACGTGCTGCTATAATATAAATATATATCGAGTAAGTAGAGTTGTTATATTACTATCTATTACAGGTTGTTGAAACAAGACAGTAAAAAAGGTATTAAAAAATTACGAATTACGGTAGCAAAAATTAGATAACATGCTATATTATTGTATATACTATGTACTTGAACTCTATTTCATTTCTTGGATATTGATTTGGAGGATCTCTTTTAAAATTTTAATGAACTGACCTAATCTTGGAACAAATATGTCGAGTCTGCCGTCATCCCTATGTAGCTCATTATATTGACGTGCCATTCTTGTGAGGGGATTAAAATGGGAAATATTATTTCTAAAAGTGTGTAATGCAAAAACGTTCTTCTTATTAGAGTTACGAGATCTGTAATGAATATTAAATGATATTTCGGATAAGAGTTTTGGGGAATCTATTAGAGAGTGAAGTAATTTGTAGAAATAAATAAAGTCAGAATAAATACGACGAGTTTCTAAAGAAGTGACGCTGAATTTATAGAGCCTCTCTTCGTAATTCAGAGACAGGCGCCCGGGCTTAAGACGATAACATAAGAGCCTCAGGAATTTTCTTTGAATCCGTTCGATGTTGTAACTATGAACTTTGTAGTTGGGAGACCAAATAGGACTTCCGTATTCCAATACGCTTCGCACTATAGAGTTAAAAAGGTAAATTAAGATGCGATAGTTTTTAAAGCCCTTTGTAGATCTTAAGACAAAACCCAATAAGTGGTTGGCTCTATCTATGATATACTGATAATGTGCCCGGAAAGTAAGCTTATCATCGAAAATTATACCAAGATCCTTTGCAACAAGGGAGCGTTTGAGTTTATGTCTGCCAATGGTGTAATCAAAAGTTATTTTGTTTCGTTTATTGGTGAAAGAGATGAAAAAACATTTGTCGACATTAAGGTTCATTTTGTTATGTTTACACCAATATGAAACAGTATTCAAGTCATTTTGCAGAGATATGCAATCACTACGGTCATTAATTAAATTAAATATTTTTAAATCGTCGGCGTACAAAAGGCAGTTGCAGGATAAGCGAGAAACGAGGTCATTGATAAATATAATAAAAAAAAGGGGTCCTAAATGGGAACCTTGGGGGACGCCTGAGGTAACCGCCACTGGTGTGGATACATATCCCTGCAAGGCGACCAGCTGACTTCTATTACTCAAGTACGAACAAAGCCATCGATATAGATTTCCATGAAAGCCGTATCGATGCAGTTTAATACTAAGTAAATGATGACTGACCTTATCAAAAGCTTTTGAGAAATCAGTATACACTGAATCGACTTGACCGCCCTTAGCAAAAGCCTGACAAAGAAAATGTTTGTATTCAAGTAAATTGCTAATTGTCGACCTGTTTTTAACGAAACCGTGTTGTTTATCAGACAAGATAGGTTTGATGTGGTTAAAGAGTTGTGTATATACTAGAGATTCGAACAATTTCGCAAAACACGATAGTAAGCTTATAGGGCGATAGTTATCGCACCGAGATTTGTCGCCGCCTTTATAAATTGGAATGATATGCGCTGTCTTCCAAGTTATAGGAAAAACACCGCTCTTAAGAGATTTATTAAAAATAATATTGAGTGGAATAGCTAATTCATTGCCGCAAGCCTTTACAAAAGATGTTGGAATCATATCTGGACCAGGTCCTTTGTTTTTATTTAATCGTTTAATTTTTTGAAGAATGTCGTTTTCATTAATATAAACTTGTGCCAGAGAGTGTGAGATGTAGTTATCAACTGGGGTCAACAGGTCGTTTTCAATAGTTTCTTCTTCTGCACTAACATCCCTTTCGAAAACAGAACCAAAGTACTGAGAAAAGAGCTCGCATACACCGTTTCCGTCACTAGATGATATATTATTATACTTCATGGTCTGAGGAATAGAAACGCGGCCCTTTCTATTGTTCACGAATCTCCAAAAAGACTTAATATCCATCTCAATAGATTCTTCAGTCGCCGAGAGATACCTATTATAACACTCCTCGGCTAAAACCTTACATCTATTGCGAAGCATGGAGAACGTGTCGTAATCACGAGGGTTTCCAAACTTTTTATATAATTTGTGAAATTTGTTCTTTTCTAAGTTGCAATTTATCAACGGTTTGCTAAACCAAACAGGGTAAGATGAATACTTTAGAGATTTCAAAGGCGTGTGCCTTTTGATAATATCAAAAAGAATGTCATAAAATAAATTAGTACAACAGTTAACATCCGTTGAAGACAGCCTATCCTTCCAATCCACTGAATTCAGTTCAGAATTGATTAAATCATAATTACATTTATCAAAATTTAAGCGTTTTTTGTTCATACGTTTGAGATGTTTAGAAACCTTGAATAAAGGTATGTTAATAGTCATAGCAGGATGTAACTCATCCAGACGGCTTAGAGAAAGAGTTTCGCTTACGGAAATATTTTCTAGGTTGCTCAAAACTAAGTCTAATAATCTGTTATTAACATTTAAAATTTGATTAAACTGATTCAAGCTACATAACGACATTAGTTCAGTTAGTATATGACACGTTTTAGACGGTGACGCTAAATCGTGAGAGCTATTAGCATTGTGTACAATATTATAAAAATCCGGGGTGTTAAAATCACCGATTAATAAAAAATTCTCATTAGGATGGTCATTTAGTATTATTTTTTGACAGTTTAAATAAAATTTCTCCCTTCTGATAAAACTAATGTCAGGCGGCAAATAGCAGACACAAATATTCAATTGAGGTAAATCACGGCATTCAGGTATGACAGTAACCCAGAGATCCTCCATTTCACTATCCCACGATGATTGACGGATTACCTCATACTTTTTTAGGGTAGCTAGTAAAACTCCACCACCTTCTCGTTTTTGAGAGCATGAATCGATACGGTCCCTTCTAAAAATGTTGTAACGTTCGTCTACTACTTCACCATCAAAAACGCTTCTATTAAGGTTTGTCTCTGTCAAACATATTATATCGAAATTAGAGTTCAAGACATTTAAATAAAAAGTTGATAGCTTACTGCGAATCCTGTTAACATTTTGGTAAAATATGGTAACCATTAAAAAAGTTTAAACACAGTATTTAAAAGAAAATACAAAAAGATAATTAAACAATACAAAAAGCTTTTTAGATAAAGAAAATAGGTATAAGGTAACCGATGACAACTACTCAGAACGCAACTTATTAAGTATTTCAATATTTTTTATTAAAATTGCAGGACTCTTCTCGTCCTTACGTATAGACACTTGACCGAACCGCACCCACACAAATTTATAGTCTTTGTCTTTGCAAAATTTACGTGTTAAGCTATGGAGTTCTTTAGTCTCAGGTGATAAATGTTCAGACAAATATACTCTTGATGTAGCGTCCTTGAAACCAAGATGAGTTAGACAAAGTTTGTTGCCTGACTGGGCCTTGTTAAAACGAGTAACCGCAGAAAGTAGGATGTCTCGTTGGCGCTGCGATGAGAGGGACACAAGAATATTTCTTGGCCGCTTAGATTCGGTGTTCATCTTGGCTACTCGACGACAGGCTTTGATGTCGCCGTCGGAGATAGTTACTTGCAGGCACTCACAGAGTTTCTTAAATAAGAGAAGAAGATCTTCATTTTTGCCCTCGGGAACTTCATGAATTTCTACATTGAGCTCACGAGAAACCCTTTCCAACGTAGTTACACGATTTTGGAGTTTTGAGATAAAAGCATGATTTTTCGAGAGTTCAGACTCCAGATTTTTAATTCGGCTATCCTTGTCTGCAATTTCAAGCTTTAAATTTGACTGCTCAGCAGAGATAAGATTAGTTGTAGTAACAAATTCAGTTTTTACTCCTTCGACAGCGCGGCTCACTTCTACCGAAACCATTTCCTCAACGTCCTTCTTCAGCGCAGAGCGAAGGTTTATCATAAAAGCCGAATCGGGGGAAAGTTTCATGTCGAACAATCTGCTTATACTTTCCATGGTCACTGGTTCGTCCCTCATATTAGAGCCTGAAGCGGCGCTCACAGCAATTATAGAATGACATTCAAGGGTAGAGACTTGATCGAATGACGCATTCATCGAATCGTCAACAAATGGATACTGGCATTTCACTGGCGTTTCATCGTTACGTTTACGTCTTGTAATGTTTTGGCAGGAGGGACAACTCAGGGAAGCCAATAGGTCAGCGCCTATCTGCTTGGATGAATCCGCAGCAATATTCAGGCACAGATAGCAGTATGAGTAAGCACAGTTATTGCATTTCAACAGATCTTTAGTATCTTTATCGGATTTACAGCCGCTACAAAGCATTTTGTACTATTCACTCTTGTATTTAAAGACAATAGGTAAGCACTCGTAGTATGTATGATACCAGGCGCAAAAAAATAAGCCAGCGTAAACAAACCCGCAATAAGTGTGCGCTAAATCAGTAGCAGGAAAGCATTCACTAATTTCGACCGGGCGCCACACTGATTCAGTGGCTCAGTTGCTAGAGCCGCCGACCTAAGGCGCCCAGTACTCAGCGTCACTCGGGCACACCAGGTTCGAACCCCACTGAGGCCACTTTGTGCGAGTTTAAAGAATTCTCGAAGGGCTGTCACTGGCGGTTCCGGGGCCGACACCGAAGAAGCAAAGGATGACAGAGAGGTCCGTCAATCCTCAAAATGGCCGCTGCGTGCAGTGCAGCTCCTCACAGGAAGAAACGAGAGAGTCCGATCTTCACACAACGCAGACAGTCACCAAGAACGAGAAGTCCGACAACTTCCAAGATGGCCGCCGGTCACCACGGCAATTGTCTCAAGTGGAACAGAGAGGGTCCGACAAACAGCGTCAGTCAAAAAATAATTATTAAAACCACAAATTCACAATATAGCACAGCATGAACACTTAACGCGAACACGACCGCTCGATACGAATGTCGCAGAGCGAAAAAAAAGATGTATGGTTTGAGATTTTTGAAACTTTTTTCACATGGTACATATGAGGTTCTTCTTTTAAAAAATGTGCAACATTCGATTATCCGCTTTCAGTTGTTTTTTTTTTTGTTCAGCTTAGACAAGAAAGATGGATACTTTGAAAATGTGAGTGATTTTTAAATACCAGTTCCGACGCGAAACTAACGCGGCAGAAGCAGCTCGCAATATCAATGTTGCGACTGCTAATGAACGCACCGTGCGATTTTGTTTTAAACGCTTTCTTTTTTTGTATTTTATTTATTTTCAACTTAAAAGTACATTACATTATAATGTTTCTGCCAAACTGTGCAACAGTTTGTCGGCAGTAGCTCTCGTGGACTTTCGACGCTTTCGTGATGGTAACTTTGATTTGAGGAAGGAACCACATGGAAGACCGCCCACACAGGTGAATAACAATGGATTGAAAGAGATGGTGGAAGCCAATCCGAGCCTATCTATACAGGAATTAGCGGCATGGTTTAACGTTACCTTACCAACAATATTGACTCATTTGCGTCAAATCAATAAAATAAAAAATATGACTCTTCTCTACTCTCTCTCTCTATAACTATACAGGAACTGCAGTTAGAAACCATTCGTCACCCTCCGTATTCGCCAGACCTTGCTCCAACGACGACCGTTTTTTTCGTGATTTGGACAATTTTCTACGTGATAAAAAGTTTTCTTCCCAGGAGGCAGTACAAAATGCTTTCACACAGTCGAATCTAGATCACCAGAGTTCTATCGCAAAGGCATAAATGACCTTCCTATTAGATGGCAGCAATGTATAGATAATAATGGTATTTATTTTGATTAAATAAATATGTTAAATTAAAAAAAAAACTAATTACAAATCGGAAATTTCATACTTTAACCCTAATATTAGCGTGATCAGTGTATTCCGGTGAACCTCGGAACGTTCAACTGTTCTAAAACAATGTAATAAATAGTTTAGTTCTTACTTCATAGGTACATGTATGTACAAGGTACAATGTCATTCTGGTTGTACCTACATACGTGTAAAATTACTTAAAATAGCATAGTTACTTTTTGTCTACTTGCAATACGTGATGTTTGTTGTTACACGTGATTTATACACGTGATATCTTCCGTATTATGTCTTCATGTTGGCTTATTCCAATAATCCCCTGCCATAATCCCCTGCGAAGGGGATTCCTGGACTTTTTCTCCAGAAATCCCCTGCCGGCTCAAAGAGAAGACGCACAGGGGATTTGTGGACAAGAGTTCCAGAAATCCCCTGATCCATTTATTTACACCGTAAGTAGTTGATCGTTTTTGAAATAATCAAATGCAAACAACTACGTAACCTCACCTTATAAGTAGAATATACCAAAATATTAACATTGCATTCAGGAATTTCCGACTCACAATAGGGTTTCAGCTGATTTCGAGTAGTTTTTTTACGCTGTTTTTTCGTCTCATTATTTTGTTCCATTAATAGGACCACGAGGGAGAACTATTCCTCGTAGTCCCATTAGTATGTGCGGTTGTGGAAATTTTCGTCCTGTATATATTTTCTGCATGGATACACAGGTTTCGTCCAACACAACAAGAATTCAAAATATGACAGCTAATTAACCTAAACCTAATTATTAAACCAGTTGTGAATAATTATCATTGGAATTACCATTTCCCAGTACCTCTAACATTCTTCAAACCAGATTCACAGTCAAAATGCGCGGGCGCGCTCACTACTGTTTCTCGAAGGACAAAGAGATAACATACGTTACTAAAACGTTATCACGAGGCTAATACGTCGCATACACAAGTATTGTTGTGCGAATTGTGTTCCCTACATGGCCTGTCGGAACATTAATCGCAGAGCAGCTCTTGGGATGCGAATTGTGTTCCCTACATTGCCCCTCAGAACCTACGTCACAGAGCAGCATTGGACAAGTATCCCATTACAAAGAAGTCTTGCTTTACATACTAATAATGGATCATTTCAAGGAGACGTTTTAGGAGATTCTCTAAGCTCTAATAATTACACATAACACATCAGAACTATTCAGAACCAACTTCATCGAGGATCCAGCTAGTCAAAAGACTCCTAATCACCTTGTGACCAGTATAGACAGACTAGATAAGCTTTTTTACTTCATGGCAAATAAATTCAGTAATCTAGTAACAATAATGAAAAGAGAGAAAGATACGTCCGTGCTGCAGCTTCCGAAATTCAGTCTATTACGAGTAATAATCAAGAAGGAATTAAATAATTTAGTGCGGCAGCCCCTGAGACCAAATTCCAATACTTCTATTGTATTCTTCTTTCTACTTGCAGTACGTGATGTTTGCTGTTATAATATGTAACTTCCATCTTCCGCATTTTGTCTTCATGTTAACCTAAACATAATTAATAAACTAGTTGCGAATTATCATCGTCGGAGTTATCATTTCCCGGTACTCTGTCATTATTTATTATCCTATGTGATTATTTACCCCATCAGCACCATACGCCCGCCATTATGTCCACATCAACATTGGCGTCCCTAAGGGGGGGTTTTGCCATTACCCCCACGCTTGGGAGTCAGAAGTGATCGCATTGGATGCGTTCAAAATACACAGAAGCTGCTAACCTTTCTCTGGGAGGTACCTTTAGTCGGCTCTTACGATGTTTTTGGTTATTATAGTGCGTACACATAGGTTGGTAGCATATTCCCGTACTGAGGAAAGGATGCGGGTTCAAGTCCCGTCGAAGTCGGAAATTTTGCAATATTATTTGATTTCTTAGAAATTACCCTGAGTGTGAGGTTACGCACTATAATAACAAAAAACCTTAGAATTAAGCAACGCGACACCTCTCGTCAAAACGAACTAAATGTAACTTTAGTCTTTGAACAGGATTGGATAAACTTCAATGTTTCCCCTGTAGGTGGAGCTAACGGCGCTAGAGACCGTAGGAAGTCCCAAAGATTTTCGACTCCTACGTCACTTGACATCGTGGTGTAGTTGGTTAGCACATTCCCGTACTGAGGGAAGGATACGGGTTCAAGTCCCGTCGAAGTCGAAAATTTTTGCGATATTATTTGATTTCTTAGGCTCTTTCGTTATCTACGGTTTGAGTTGGAAGAGTCAATTCTTACCCCCATTTTTCTAAGCTACATTTTTATCGCATGGACCTTTCTCGAATCTTAGTTAACCATAAAAATTCCGTCATGTGCTTACAGTATTTTATAAGCAGATTAAAATTGGTTAAGAAAACGATATACATAATGTAAAATATAGGCAGAACTTAAAGAAATAAAATGAATTTATATACAAGCGTTTATTTTCATAATGAAACACAAACTTGCAAACATTCAATAATGCAGTTACAGCACTAATTACGAATAACTTACTTGAAACATCTTTCGCTATTAGAATTTAAAGAGTAATGATTTGCTCTACCATGATTCAAAACTATTTCGTTTTGGTTTTGTTGTTTTATTTTGTTTGCTACTAGTTTCTACTACGAAGCAGCAGCCATTGCCAGATCAATTAAGTATTCCAATTTTTTCGTATTTTAAACTTTTTGGTGGTGTCGAAGTATTTGAGCCATGGTAAGCCAGATCAAAAGAAAACAATATGCCGAGTTGCGTAGGCCCTTCAAGTGTGTCACCAAAGGCTTAGTTTTAGGCCATCCCTTATACATTGATTCATAGAATTTTATAGCCAAGCAGATTTGAAGCTAATTATCTTAGTAAGATGATACAAAATATCTTTCTTCACGAAAAACAATAAACAATATACTTTTACAGAAACTGTGCTACTGACTATGATATAAATAAATTTTTGTACATCAATTTCTAATTTATTTCCTGTTAAGTATATTATCAACCAATAGTTACCTAACAAATTAATAAAAAAATATTTTATACTTATAGATAATTAAACAAAGAAAAGGAGCTTTACAAAAACAGTGAGAGGAATTCAAAATTGCCGTGTTGCTATATTTCGGACCCAATACAGGTAGCAATAAGCTATATATTATCTGGATAATTTATGTGAATTTTTAAAAAGTTTTATTTTTTAAATCAGTAGACATATCCTTCTTCTTACTTTGCATAACTTTGGCACTACGCTATCGTTGGCCAATAATTTAAAAGAAATCAGTGCTTCATAAATAACGCAGTAGGTACTTCTACATCTACTTAATCACCTATGTGTATCAATATATATAAAAGTGAACAAGAGGCACTATATAGGTTTATACGCAGATTAAAATAAGCGTAGTTCTTGAAACATCGAATTTTGAACTAGACATCGTGGATCTAACTATGCGCAAAACTTATTTTACAGTTTTATAACAAGAGTTTTTCCGTATTTACAATTCGACATCATATAATCCGTCAGTGCCAATTATCAAATCAATATACGAAACCTAACTTTGAACTCTATTATTAAAACAGTAAAGTAAGTTTTACGACATCAGCAGACGCTGATGTTACAGACTAACGTCTGCCAGAAATACTTCTAAATAGTAAAAAAACAAAAGCAAGAGAGACTAATTACATTTAGCATTACTATTATCTCATAAGGTATCGTCTTCCACAACAGGTTATATTTTTCATATAATAATTACCATTATAGGCACCCGTACGAACCACCCTCGACATAACGGGCTCCTACTTAAACTAACACTCAATACATTATTTACATGTCTGTTGTAGTTTACAAGATATCTCATTTATGCATATCTTTTTCTTGGAGGATGACCTATTACTTCAACAAAATTAGTTTCAACGAAACCATGTGGATAAGAGCTGTTTTTTCTTACTCCAACGATGTAGGTACTTTCTATATCGATCATAGTTTTTATGAATCTTTGATAATTTGTTTGATAATTTTTATTATTTGTCTTTTTGAGTTCATTGATCCACATATAATGAGAGATCTTATATAAGATATCGTAAATCTCGAAGGACTTGTAAAGAGCTAATAACACCAATATTCGAAAGCTGACCGCTGGCACTACGTTTTCTAATCTAGATGTACGTCGACCCTAAAAAACGTTACTTACTAATTTGTATGCTCTATCCCAATTAGTATTCTACAAATTTTACATTTCAACATTCTTTTTACATACACCATATCTCTGGCATTGCTTCCTTTCTCGTTACCAAGTTATCTTTTACAATCTTTTCTTCATATCTAGTTTGTTCTGATTTGATATTTTCCTTGAATGTTATTGCATTTCTCATTCTATTTTTAATTCTGTTACATCGAACCACATACACGTACAACTTTCTAATATTGGTCCGCTACAGAGTTGTGAAATGACCTAGCTTATCTGTAACTTACCCTAGAATGAACTTAAACATCTCTAGCTTTGCGTGATATGTCTTGCGTTAGAGGCGCGTTAAAGCTAACATTTTATCATAATTACCATCCTCTACGCCATCCTAAACACCGTACCTACACGACCCTTAAGTTATTAAAGTTATACCATCAAAAAGCTTATATGCTTGTTTAAGTAAATTCTTATAATAAACGAAGACAAAGTTTACAATTTCAGTATCATTGTCACTTTCATCTGGCAGAAATACCTACTCACAAAGATATGTAATGACTTACATCTATGACGAAATTACGTCTACTATCCTATATTTAGTTATTAACAAGTGATATGTTGTTGGAGACATCACTCCTTGTAATATAATGTTAATTTTAAGTTAATAGAAATTTTACACTTATATTTTACTGAACATAGTAGTTTTCTAAAGTGATTGGACTTAGCACAATATAACTTGAATGTTAAAACTTAATCTACAATTAAAACTATACCATAAAAAAATAAAATCCATATACTTGACGGCAACAGATAGATTAATGTAACTTTTAATAACAAACGTATAACATGAAAGTAAACATGTAAATAATTTGAAAGACTCTTATAGTTTGAGTGGTCACTTAGTCGCGACAAAGAGTTCATGTGATGAACTTGCAGATATTGCTGCAGATACAGCCCGAGCCCACGAAGAGGATGAAGTTGACCCACTCGTTGATGGACCAGAGGGACCTCGCGTTGTTGGTGCAGTTTCGGGGCATCTCCGGCTTAGCTGAAAAACATTTGAGATATCAATCAATTAACTTTTTACTCAAAATACAGTTATAAATAAAGGTCAAACCTTAGTATTTTTCCTGTTCTGAGTATCCTACAAATCACGCTCATAAATGGTGAAATTTACATAGATTCAGTTTTCTCTATGTAAATTTCATTCGGAATAACATAATTGGTTATTTTTTATCTCAATAAACACGTTAAAGCCGCTTGTTAAAAAAACTATATTTAATTTTATAATATTTTTGTGATTATTATTAGTGTTACTTGTTTTGATTTCAAATATCATTATCTTACTAATTAATAGCGTGATCAGATAAAAATAACGTCTGTTACGTGATAAAATATAATTTTGTTGACCATAATACGAACGACAACGTCATAGAAACTAAATAGGTTCTATGGTTAATTCTATGGTTCCCTAAGAGGTGATAGTCTTTCCATTTAAGAAACTACCGGAGGCATCTGGCTTGCTATGCTCTTTTATCGGATGGTGATCATTTTCAACCCATTGGTTTACAGTATCCAAGTGGTAGACACAATATCGATATGCATGCAGTAGACCCGAAGATAAGCTTACTTGTTGCTGCCATCAACTGCGGCAGATACTTTTTCCAGAAGGCGCACTCCTTGACTCTCACCCCGTAGCCCACAGAGCTAGAGTTGACCTCTAAAGACAGGTACTCTCTGTGCATAGCGGTGTGAGCTGGCCAGTGCACATCCGGGGGTTCGCTTCCAGGATTCTGCGATGGGTTCCTGTAAAGAAAACCACCCGTTAATAGTGTGCAAGGTCAAAGAAAATATTAGGTTGTGTCCACTTTTAAGGCGAGGCGCTGCGAAGCAACGGTATTGATTCTATAGAATCAATCAAATTCTAAGGAATATATCTTGCAAATTGCCGCCAATCGCATCACTGTCGTCCTACTAGTGCAGCAACAGCCTACAAACTACAGAGATACTCACCCGCTCCTGGCAAAATTAGACCAATATCTCATCAGACGTTTGCTGAACTCCACCTCTTCAGGCGAATAGTTCTTCCCAGGGTTCAATGGCTCTCCGAAAACGAAGTTTATCTCATCAGCATGCATCACTCCTGTCCACGACGGCCAAGGATGGTTCTTACTTCGATGCTTGTAGTAATAAGTGTACACTTTATTTCCGGTTTCAGCGTAACGTAAAGCAAACTCGTTCACTCCACAAGTGAAATGGTAATCGCCGACCATTTTGTCAAGAGAATTCCTATTCTTTACAGGATCGTCGGGGTTTAACCAGTCTGTGTATTCAAAGACTATTGCTTGCTTTCCTACATCATTCACGTACGGGTTCAGCTCCTTCACAGCTTTTAGATACTGCTCCCTGGTTATGCCTACGTTTTCTTCTTTGGGAAATAGTTCTGTAAGGTAATACAGTATGAAGTAATATCCTTCTTCTGTGTTCGAACCCATTAGAATATTAGTTTTCTTGAAGTTCTGATGTATAAGTGCTCGAGACGGTGACTCGTCTAAGAATGCACCGTCTATTATAGGAACAAAAGGGAACTCGCATATCCCTAAGGTTCCCCACTCGTTGTTGACTAGTTCATCAGCACTCTTCTGACGCAAGCAGTCAATCATTGGGCCCATGTCTGTTCGTGAATGTGGACAGTGAACAGCTTCGGCCAGACGGATGCCGCGTAGAATACTTTCTTCTCTAGAGATTATCGCCCAAGGAACGGTAGCAGATCCTGATTGCATAATAGCTTGAGAGAACAAATTCCTTGAAAGTGGAGACAGTAAATGCAGAGAAACAGATGCAGCACCAGCAGATTCTCCGAACAAAGTTACATTGTGCGGGTTTCCTCCAAAGTAGCCAATATTGTCTTTCACCCATTGTAGAGCCATGAGCTGGTCGAACATCCCAGCGTTGCCTGGAACGTCTGGAGTATCGAAGTACAAGAAACCAAGTGAAGCCACTCTGTACTGCATCGATACGTAAACTATTTTCTCTTCTGAGACTAGAATTTTCGGGTCGTATATGTCTAGAGTGGCGGTGCCGGAGTAGAAGCCACCTCCAAACACCCAGAGCATTACGGCGGCGTTCTTTGGACGGGGTCGCGGCGTCACTATGTTTATGTAAAGGCAGTCTTCCTGCATATCAGTGTTAGGGTTCCACATCATCGCTCCCGGGAAATCTCCAAACACCGTGTCTACAATCTGGACGCATGAATGTGGCAGGGTCGTCGTGTTCAGAATCTCATCACCCCAACTCTCGACCGGTCTCGGGTGCCTGAACCTGAGGTCACCGAGTGGTTTTTGCGCGTAAGGTATACCGAACCACGCGTCGACCTTCTTTCCGGTCGCGGCTGTTAGTGTAATGCCCCTCACGCGTCCTTTCCTAGTTCGGACGATGAGAGGGTCGTCCTCGTCCTGTCCGAAGTGTTGTTTGGGGGTTTGCGTGTGCGGTTGGGGCTCATCGGCCATGAGCTGCTCATAGAGCCGCTCGTCGAACTTTGACCGCTTGGAGGAGGTTTCGAGGGCAGCTCGTTTGGAGGAGGTTTCATGGTCCTCAAGACGGGGGAGGATGGTATCGAGGTCGGGGTTGTACCGGACGGCCTCGCCGTGGCCGCGGTAGGGCTGCGCGGGGGGGTGGTCGGGAGCGTGGTGCCGCGCGCGGTGCTCGTGCGGACCGGCCCGAGCACGCGCCGCCAGCACCGACAGCGCCGTCAGCGCAGCCAGGACCACGCGCATGCCGCGCTTGTACTACGAACCACGGGATGCACCTGGAATACAAGGAAACATACACATCGGTTAAAGGTATCTATAGTTTACCGTGTAACTACATTTTTCTCTTAGTACCTAGAGAGTATGGAGTTCTACAACGGACATAATGTAATCAATCGGAACATAGGCTTTAAGGTTATTTGTTTTGAATAAAATATCTGTCTGTCTAAGGCAAACTAGAGATGAGCTGAGGCTCACCGCTGATTGGTTGGTTGTTGTTGCTATTGCAGAATTAATGCAGTTTTCTTGGAGAATCGTACGTACGATACGTAAAAACGAGTTAGATTAGTTCTAGAATGCGGTTCACTAGGAACTCTCCGAAAATACAAAGCCAAAGAAGATGGTATGGTCCAAATCATAATACCTTTTATAACTTGAGCCCTCTCACTGCTAGGTAAAAGCACCATATTCCTGTACCAAAATTTACAAATCCTCTCTTCAATTAATCTTCCTCTATCTTCTCTGCCTCGTTACTTTCAAAATATCTATTGACACAAAATCGTACCTGCGTCTTATCCTACCATAGACCATAGACATAACATTCGTTTACAAAGTTCAAAGTTATTTACTGTGCCACAAATAAGCTTTATATTTATACTCATTCGTGGGCCGGAATCTTTAATTGGGAACTTCAATCGATCGTCCCAACATAGATTTGCACAACTAACCAACCATCACAGGTTTTGACGTTAGGTTTCTTATCAGACCTTTTGTTAAAAACATTTTAAGCAAAGTGAAAAATTTAGACTTCTTTCCAACATCTTCTTAACAGATAAAATTCGTGGAACTTGCCAAAACTACTGTTCGATTACATAAAAAAGATTGTAGGTAGGTTAGATATCCGAATACTTATACACACGCATTAAGTACCTAATGTATCTACCTATAATGTAATGTAATAGACTGTTTGCAACAGTCGGCAGTTAGCTCAATTGTTTCAATTGTAAATACTAGTATAATTTTCTTTGTGAATAAATTTATTTTCTACCTATATATCTGATATTCGACGCTATGCGTTGGGAGATTAGAGGAATCTCTGAGGCTGCATAATTTTTTACCATAAATATTATTATATTCTTTTTACTGAAACCAAATATAAACTCCATCAAAGTAAGCAGTCCGGTTCAGATATCACAGAATTGAGTTATGGAATATCCGATAAAATACGAAGTGAAACAACAATATTGGCTCGCGCTGTTTGCCTTGGCGAACACACAGACAAACTCTTATTACTGGTCATCCGATATTGAGGGAAGTCGATACCTATGGTACTTGAATATTGCGATGGAAGCTCAATATTGCGAAGTAGGGTAAATAACGATGAAAGTTTGATATTGCGGTAAAGTTTAATAATGCGGTAGAGTTTTACATTTCAGTGGATATTGTGGAGTGAGGTTTCACTGATAAATAAATAGTAACAGTGAATTTCTGTTAGTCATTTTAGCAGAACATGTTTCAGATTTCAGATTTATTTACTACGTGAGATAGCGAACCCTTTCTTATAAAACGGTCACGTAAATGGTAAAAAAACCAATCAGCTCTAACTTCTTAACCGAAAACAATGTTAGAACATTCATGGATTCCAGTAATTTCGTAACACATCACACTAATCACACTTCGCTAGTAAATTATATAAATGGATTGCATAAAAACCCCCGCAACTCCCGATTTCTTTTGATCCCTTCAAACTGGAATACCATACAATGTATAACTAAAACTAACGGACCATCTCTAAATCGGGTCAGGGTACCACTATGCCAACAAACCCCATCGTTAAAACTCATTGTTTCAAAAATATCGTCACCGCATTTCAGCCTCGAACCCGTTACACCCCATGGGGGGTGAAAGAGGTTGAAGTGGGTCGCAGGCAAATGGTTGCGAGAGTGTTTTGTTCAGCTGAATGCGACGGAAACCTATTGTTGATCGACAATGACTCTGTAATTAATTGGTTTTCATTCGCTGCCGTATTCCAGGTGAAGGTTGTTCAAAGTTTTCTAGAATTTAGTGAACGTTACTGCTTGTTATGAATTTCGTAATTTTTATTTTTACTCTATTTTGTGTTTAGGAGCTTTCTGCTGCGAGCTTCGAGCTACGAGCTTCCCAGTTGGTGGAAATGGGCTGTTATGCTGATGACCAAGTGTGTGTAGTGAAGTTTTATTGTTATTTTAAACTTAAAATAAATTAACTCAATTTGAGAGTAAAAGTATTAAAGTACTTTTCGGAAAGTGTAGGTCTTCGTATGGCTTGGTCTCTTCGCAAGGTCTACGCTGTGACTAGCAACAGCGTTGGCCCTAGCAGTAGATGGTCTACCTCTACGCTGTGTCTTGTGACCAGGATCAGCGTTGGCCCTTGACGAATATGGTCGTCGCCGTGTAGCTGGTCTACGGAATAACTGGTCTACGCTGTAGATAAAGCTTACAGTTATATAAGTATATAAATAAAAATTAAAAATAATTAAATACTGCTGGGAAAATAAATTAATCTCCATAGATTTGTTAGTTACAGCATCAAGAGTTCTAGTATATGTTAGTATTAGGGTACCAAAATTAAATCAAATAAAAGACTATGCATGGTCTGTGAACATAATTGATACATCCACACATCCAAATACCGCACTAATGTTAGTTTACTTAATACAAAAGGGTAAATTAAAAAGGATAATTAGGGTTTTGCGAGGAACCAATCTGCTTTTTCTGTATAAATAAAACATCAAGATTTAGTATCACAATAAGATATGGACTTTTCAACAAGTTCTAACTACGGCTCCTATATCATAATCTACAGCCTATAATGGTCCACTGCTGGACGCAGGCCTCCCCTTAACAAGCGCCTTATTGGCTTTTATCATACGGGGGAATGCAGATAATCCTCACGCTGGGCATGCGGGTTGGGGAGTTCGATGGAAGAATTGTTCTGCAGGAGGCGCTGGTGGATATCCCTTAGTCGCCTCTTACGACATCATTACCTATGTACAAATCCAACCAATCAAAAATTTCCTCTGTGCAAATCCGTCCAATCACTACCTTCCTTCCCGGTCAAGTTATACAATCGTGGAATCACAAAACAGCAATTAAGGCCCAAGGGCGAAAGATAAGACGTTCTGTCGCAACGCCACTTTGAATTGCAAATCGTCTGTGACCTTCGCACGCGAAGCGATATCGCCCGATAGACCTTTATAGGCCCTGGTCATCGGGAGCTTCACGAATCTGATTTAGCTCAAAGTCAAGAGCAAAAATCTGATTGCGAGACATGTCTATAATAAGATTGCCAGCGTGAAAATCAGATTGAGATGTGAGTGTCGATAGCCGACTATATTGTCATGTGTCTTCTAGACCTTCGAAATATATTTAACGTATAGAAGACACCTATTCAATCATGTCTTAAAGAAACCCCTTATTTATTGTTATTATTGGTTATTATTGTTTATTATTGGTTATTGTTGGAATAACAGAGCAAGTTGCAAACCGTAGCGTCATGTCAATCTCTCCGTGTTGACTCATCAACAAAGAAGTCAAGTCAAATCACTGCCACAAGACTAACACTCAACTGCTACAATCAAAATAAAGATTTACAGAATCAAACGTCTAGCTAGTTCATTATACACAAATACACACCATCATAACGTAATATGTAAATTGAAAAATTCATGAAAGTAGCTATGTACAATGTACATAAGTATAGTAACCGTACGAAGCCGGGATATTTCATAAAGTCGACGATTGGCTCTCGTCACTGGCTAGTAATTCTCTCGAGAAAATATACTTGAAGTTTCAAACCTCCGCCTCGGTCTTGCTGCGACTCGGCCATTTAATGTAGACATCTCGAGTAGGGTAGCCATTTCTCAGCGAAAACATTTAAAACTTCAAAATTGTAAAACTTAGTTGGATGTTTACATTACATTTACATTGTAATTAATTTACAACGTAAATGTAATGTAAACATCCACTTACGCAAAAAATATGTAATGTAAATGCGATGTAGGTATTTAGTTTTACAAAAGGTTACACTATCATTCTCACCGACTCACATGGACGACTTCCTCCCGCTGCAGCTGCGGCGTGCCCCAACCGACCCGCAGCACCGCAGATGCATGGCAGATAATACTATATACCATTATCAAAGGATAGGAATTGGAAAGGATAGGAATCAAATCGCCCAAAAAAAATACTGCAATGGAATCATCTGATCCACTCCGTCAATCCAATTTGTATTTACCTATCAGCATAAAGGGTCAAAAACCCAACCAGCATATGTAAGTACAAAAAATAATTCTGATCAAATCCAGAAGCATCCCAAACAAAACCACAAAACTACTTCCATCCCAGTGGTTTTATATACGGAAAGGTAATAACTAATTATGACCCCTATCACCTCATCCAAAGGGTTGGCTTTGCGAAATTACAAAAGAAAATCGGAACCAGAATAAGGTAATCCCTTGGCTGGAAAATTGTGGTCATCCTGAAGGGCCAGGGTATGTTGGTCAGCGGAAGCTCGGGAAGTAATAGGCTTCCAACGGGATATAGCTGCGACCGAGGGCTGCGACTATAAATTTGGTTTTCAGCCACTTCGTTCAGCTATATTCGCCGTGGACCGCTAATTGGAAAATGGTTTGATGGAAATGATTACTTTGCTTCTTTTGAGAACTTTGCCCTTTACAGAAGGCGGAAGGAAGTAGGTAGACTGTTAAGAAAGATTATTAACATGGACTTTTTTTACGGGACGCTGTATCTAGGACGAATTCGTTTTAGTTTACGTATAATACAAGAGGATCGAGAAAAAATCCAGAGTACTATTTGGACCTGCGTTCATAAATTTAAATACAGTTTCCAAAAAAAAATAGTTTTATTGACATTGGATACAAAAAAAATTAGTATAAAATTTCGGATTGTTCAAAATTAATCCAAACACAGGTGTACCAATGATAAACCAGTATCCATGCAGATAAGCGTCACAAATTATTATACACATGCACGATTCTTAATATTAAATTATAAATAATTGTGATTTATAATCATCATCATCATTTAAGCCTGGTATCACCCATTGCTGGGTAGGTATAGACTTCCTTTCGGACGTATGCCCCAAAATCATAAATAGTAAATAATAAATAAAATATCTCTTCAAGTCATCGACCAGCTGGTAAATTTTGATGTTTTTGTGAATGTATCAACCATACTATTTTCGCCGCTTATGGTTCATTTAGTTTTATTTTCTTCGTAATAAGAAAATGTGATGCCGTTAAAATTGGTGCCCTAAATGGGAATACTCCAAAAATATTTTGATACTCTCTGTTCTATATGACAGGGGAGCACAAAGAAAACTTACAAAAGTCCCGGAACGTTAATATTTAACATTTTAAGCCATTACCAAAACTAAATTCGGTTGGTTTTGTTGGAAAGCTTTTACGTGGGAAAAAATACTCGAGTACAGTTGGTACGTACAGGCAAAAACATCCTGAAAACGTGACGTTATTTTATATTTTTGTCGATGCAATGCCTCGGGTCCTGTGTATAAACTCAGTCGACACGAGCACATCCTCAGAAAATACCGTACATTATAGGGTTGAGACTTAAACGAAGAGAAGATTTACTTATCGATGAAAATTATCAATTCTCACGCAGAGGACAAGTATTATGTTTTTTTATTGTTGTTTCCATTTATAGATGTGAATGATGATTTTTACTTTACCTTTTTTGTACCTTTAATATCTTATTGTGAATGAGAGTGATATTCTATCTTTTGTTTCATATATTGTTTTTTTGTGTAATATTATATTATTACTTATTGTATTGCGTGTTATGGGTGAAAACTATTAACATTAGATAGGTACATTACATAGGTACTTCAAAAAACATTATTATGTATCTATCAGTGTATAACCCATCAATTACTATTGTATCACCCATTAATGTTTAGTGTGCTGATGGTTTCAGTAACATAAATTTATAAATTATAATGTAAGCGGGTTAACTACGAACCTTGTTTATGTTGGCAGAAAACCAACGTTTCATCCCTCCTTTCGTTTCACACTACTCCAGGGTGAGTGCGGAGTCGCGAGCGTTCCCAAACTACGATAGTTTGATGATTAAATAAGACAAGACAGTATGGTTGTTAATTTCAAATTAACTCTTCTTGATGGGCGTTTTACTTTTCCTATCGCGGTTTGTTACTTAATGACCCTTTTAACATAAATAAATCAGTTGGTTTCTCATGAGATTCGTTATTCATGTGCTGTGCAAAATTTCAATAAATATTTATAGTTATTTCTTAATAGAAAATTATCTACAGTAAATCATTTTTCAAAATAACGACCTAAGTACTCTTATGAAGCTACCAACACAGATCTACTACTCAAAACATGAATGGCGTGAATGATTTGACTTTTAAAAGGTGTCGACATTTTTATTAAGTATATCGATATATCTTTTGTTCTTTACAAGTCACAACTCTAAATGTGAAGTACACAAGTCCCGTACGCCTTCTCCGTGCTTGCACATACAAACGACTTAATTATACAGGGTGAATCGACACTACTACCAAAGTCTTCACCTAGTGACCAGGGACGAATTATTTGTTATGTAAAATGAACGTTCACTAATTGGCAGGAAGCAAACAAATTATTATTGTAAAATTTTCAGACTTATTCATACCTTGAATTTTATAGAAACTTACGTTACACACCATTTTTATTCGTCAGTTCCCTCGCTATAAGTTTTTCTAGACTGTCAAGTCAAATAAATAAAATAACATGCTGGTGCTCTTATGAATACATTCGTTCAAACTAGACTTTTTCCTTTGTGAAACCTTGTACCCACTAAATAATTGGGTCCTACAATCAGCATCAATCGCGCGCACCTTAAACGAAGAAAACAATATGAAATCACCTAGTTCTGTGGCACCCTCTCCCGGCATGTTGCAAGCGCACCATTCGGGATCATAACCCCTGTTACTGGGATATTAAGTTCCAAATGAAAATGTTTAATGAGGTCGCGGGAACACACTTTATGTTCTCCGTGCGACATTTTTGTTGTGTGTTTTTCTTTGCGGTTAAGGATGAGGAACTTTTTTAATGTTATTTTTTACTCATTATAATGATAAAATATTCCTGTTTGAAATGTTCTTTCATCTATAGTCTCGGTATGTATGCGGTAGACGAAAAAAGTACGTCGAGTGGTGGATCTTACGGCACCCGCGAGATTACAGCATTACGTGTAAAGATAGAGGTGATAATTTCGTGGTTTAATCAATATCCGCGAGAATCACAATATCGATCTATTAATCAAACAAAATCTTCCACCTTCCAATTTTGATACATATTCGTTATCAGTTAATACCTACGGATAACGAATATTGGATTACATTGGATTAGGTGTTGGAAATACCTAATCATAACAAATACCCACATATGTATCAACCACGCTCAGCAAAGATTATAATTTACATGTCTTATTCCTGGCCAGAATGATCAGAAGAAAAAAAGTAGTCGACTTTATTCGGGTCCGCACCCACTCGAACCCCCTTGACTCGACCCGAAGAATAATACCAGATGTTATAAAGACTGATTCAATAAATACCACCGTATATATAAGATTGTTATGATAATCCTACTAATATTAAAATAATTCAGGAAGTCCATTCCTAAAGACCTCCGAGGGTGCTAGTCAATAAGTAAGACTCTGGCCATCAACTCTAGGAGATTTATAATAGACAGTTACAGGAGACTTAAAACAATGGCTAAGCAAGGGCTAAGCAGTGTTTCAGTGATAAATTACTCTGCTAAACGTGACTTCATACTGCGATATCATCGAGGCGAAAAATATCTATTGACTCTTCTGTCAAGAACTGTAATGCCGGTTACAGCAAGCGAAAGCTAACGAACGAACGCGAAATAACCTGTCTGGACGTCATTGAGAAAGCAAGCGAGTCCAAACGAGGGCCTTGGTTCGCCTCCGGCCATGCTCCGGCGGCTGTCGCTACATCAAAGAAAAATTGAACGAACGTACCGATCGTTAAAACCCACTCGTTTGCATTCGCTCGCTCTCGCTCGGTCTGTGCTCACGGTGCATCCATACCGAAGTTTCCTTTTCGTGGAGCAACATTCGGTCTGATATCTTTTAGAAAGTTTTTGAAAATGACTTTTGGTTTTCGTTCATTCGTCGTTGACTCAAATATTACAAAAGTACATACACCCGAGAATAAACACTTGAATTTAAACTTTTGAGTAGGAACAAATAATTATTTGAAGTTAGGTACCCAAATAAATAAATAATGCTGGACAATTCACACAGCATTATCTAGCCCCAAGCTAAGCAGAGCTTGTGTTATGGGTACTAGATAACTGATATACTTATTAATACACTAATAATACAATACACTACATAGATAGATATTTTTTACTATACATAGAAAACATTCAGAACGCCCTGGACAAATGTCTGCAGATCGCACAATCATTTGTCCCGAGGCGGGAATCGAACCCGCAACCTCCTGCGTCGCTGGCAGACCTTCGCCCGCTGCGCCCCAGAGGTCGTCATAGTCATAAATAGATAAGCCTAACCTAACCTACTCGTACCTGGCACTATCTCCGGAGCGCCATGCCTGCAGGCGGCGAGTGTGACTGATGCTGCTTCACTTCACATCCTTTACCCAACACACCTGCAACGAACAAACACCAGTTTTAACTAGATTTGAAGAAGAACTTTACTGACAGAGAAAATTACAATCAGATAATAGAAACAAATTAGAGCTAGATGAGCTAATTGCAGACTGTTGCAAACA
Source organism: Eupithecia subfuscata (assembly GCA_963564075.1). NCBI lineage: Eukaryota > Metazoa > Arthropoda > Insecta > Lepidoptera > Geometridae > Eupithecia > Eupithecia subfuscata. The sequence goes on along the minus strand of OY751097.1, from coordinate 3,764,402 downwards.
ATCTACGGATAGCTCAACTGACCCATATCGATACCAGTCGGAAACGTCCCCAAGACGCTGGCTACGTTGCCCCGCTGTATGGCAATGCTGATGCGCTGTGCCAGATACTCATCAGCTCTCGGGTCACGCGTCGCTTTGACCAGATGTGTCGATAATTTTTTGAAAACCCGAAGAGCCTCGGAACCCCGCGGACCTAGGGTCTCGACTTCAAGGGGAGCAAATGTGTAGGCTCTGTCGAGACCTGAATATTTGCGCCTCTTGAGATCCTCGGTCAAATCTGCCGCCGCACCCGCCCTAACAAGGCTATCAAGGCGCAAGTGTGTCGACGCATGTAGCGTCCCACTCAATGGGCCCCCCGACTCCTTTGGGACTAGTGTCATACCGTCAGGCTTCTTACCATCGTCACGCAACAGACCATTCGGTTCGAGAATAGCTGGTACGTTAGCGGTGACAAAGGCCCGCCGGATGATGCCGTTAAGGCTGGCATGGCGAAATATTCACCGGCGGCCCTAGTACACGATAATTCGTGATGAGTAGCTGTTTGACAGCAGTACCGCACTAGCATTAATGAGCCTTGCAACTAGCCTTGCCAACTAGCATTAACACCTTGCACCCGACTGAAGACATGTTGCGATACGGAAAGTTACAGGATCTAATAAAGTGTCAGTAGTATAAGAAGGAAATGCTTGCAACCATGTCCTGGCCCCAAGTAAAGTAGCGAATGGCAATGGGGAAAGCAACAATGGGGATCATTTTGGCAGCCTTAATGGTATCTAAATCTTATAAAACTTGAATAGGGGAAACTTTTTCTCTTAAATATTCCTCCTTTCAAATTTCAAAAGATTTGGACAGCGCTAAGGCTGCCAAAATGATCCCCATTGTTGCGTTCCCCATTGCCATTTGCTACTGTAATTGGTGGGCAGACTCCCATTTAGATACGGCCAGAGGCGGGCACGATCCGTAGAGCTGGAGCACGTTTGTAACAAACAATTCCGTGTCAACTCACACATGGTCCGTTGCATCCGTTGGGACAAAAGTGATTTTTTGGGAGCAGCATTGGGGCAAGCACTGCGTCAGGCCATTCGAGGTACGTCTAAAAATGATTTTCCAGGTGGGACCAAACGAGATGCGGAGGCAAACGTTCCATTAAAACCTATTATATTTTATTGTATAAATCTGTCAAAAGACCGAAAATTTGCCCAGGAACATAAGCTACCGAATTTATAACACGAATAAAACTACGGACAATAGCTAGTTGTGCCATAAAACAAAGTAGGTCAGCCAACAGAGTAACAAAAAACTTTTATTAGAGGGAAAGCGCTGCAAATCTAAAACGTTTTATACTATGTATGTATGCGAGTGTCCTCAATCTCAGCACTTAGCTGATTGCATGTATGACGTACAGTCGGCACCATAATTCATGTCCAAATATATAAAATTGTGTTGCTAGTAACAATAAACTGCTAGCTTAGGATGCCTCAAGTAGTCTTACACAATTTGAACGTCTTATATTTATGATTGTAGTGCCTATCCACTTCATATCGCGACGACCGATGGAGGTCCGTCCGTCTGTGTGGAAGTATGGATATCAGCATGGTATAATAATACAAGGTATGCTACTCCGAGAAACAACGGTCACGTGGGTTTTCCCAAGCCTACGTCATATCCGCTACAGTGGTTCTCAAACTTTTTAGTTTTGGGAGATTCTAGATCTAGGTTTTAGGTTTTCCATGAAATTCTTCAATCTTAGTTCCATAATTTGAGCAACGCTAAGAGCTCTGCACATGGATAAATCAATTTTTCCCTTGAAATGAAATTTATCTAATCGCAGGAAAAATTTTCAGCCACCGATTCTCTTTTCGGGAATTTAAAGAACCTTATTCTACCGCCCTTCACACTTACAGTTACGGATAGAGTTACCGCCCATTTTATTTTAAAGATTTATCCGATCAATAACGCGAGTGATTCACCGGCGTCAATAAAAGTTTGATAGTCACCGGCAAATGAACGTAACCTCCCATTTTTGTGGCAAGTGGACAGTGACGTAGGTTTGGGAAGATCTCGGAGTAGCATACCTTGTATTATTTTACCATGGATATCAGATATCTAGTGTCCATAACACGAGCTCTGCTTACTTTAAGTTTACTTTTATATGTAAATTATATTTTATAATAATGTCCTTTGTTTTATGTACAGGGTATAGTGATGTATTCCCGTTGTCCGGGAACGGGAAGTATTGTAATATCTGTGGTACAGGTGTTTAAAGTTAACTAAAAGTGTATGTAATGCACCTAGGTGAATTAGCTCAGGTGAATTAAGTTTACGTCACCAATTCGGGTTATTCCAGTTTTCTCCCTTGACAAATCCCCCTTAAGGGGGAAAACTGGAATTTATTTTTTTGGAGTCCAGTTTCCCCCTTGAGAAAACATTTTTCAAGGGGGAAAACTGGAATTCTAGTTTTTACCACGGAGATGTCGTGAATACTGAGATCTAGGGTTATTAAAATATACCCGTAAAGTATTTAAAGTACCCGATAGTCTTCATAAAGGGCAAAAACGCACCTTCACACTGAATCCACCCCGAAGTACCAATTACCTGTCCGCTTACAAAGTCGAATTGATAAGGTTATGCCAAAACCCACTAAAACTTTTTGACTTTGCCCTTTACGATTGGTCGATTCAAAATATCATTTGCTACACCCACACGGAACTAAAAGGGAACCTTTGAGCGATCTATTCATATTCCCAGGCTCCATTACGAACCGCATTCAATGCGAAAGCTTCTGAGGGTTAAGTTGCTGTTTGCAGCAGGAGACTTTTCAAAAATTGTTGTATCGATGAAAAAATTGCTCTATTAGGTTATAGATTTCAATATTGCTTTGTAAATACAGAAAATTTATAATATAATTTGTATCGAAAAAAAATTGGTTGTCTGTAAAGTCGGTTTACTGACGATAGTTGAACGTGACAACGTCTTAAGAAAAGAGCGAGGTAACGCCGCATGAGGTAACGCCGCATGACGTCCTGTTTTTTCGTGCGTGCAGCCGGCTCTATCGAATTATAAGACGTTGTCACGTCAAAAAGATTATGAAAATTTATCATAAACTGATAATAGCTGACGACAGCAATGTAACAACTAAAAACAAAAACCCCACCAACGCATAAGTAATTATCTGATAGTGAAAATAAATTTAAATTACAAAACAATTTTTCCAATACACTTCAAACACAAACTTTCTACGTTTAACGTTAACTATTAAAAGTAAAACTTAGCTATTATTTTGAAGGAATATTATTATTTTTATCCTCGTAGTCGCCTCCAGCCTCCAGCTTAGAAGTCCCAGGAGAGTGGTTCAGAAATATTTCTCGTATGACGTCAGACACTAGAAAAATAATTACCGATTTGGTTGTAGAGGTCGCCATTGACGTCATCTTGAAAACGTATGTGATAGCTAGCGTCTGCCTTCGATTTTTCTACGAGAGATGAGAGGTACGTCTTGAGGTTTGCTATGAGAGGTACTATTGAACTAATCGATTCGTCGAGCTGTGTGGTGCCGGCTTAGAATTTGCATTACCCCAACTCTGACCGCGGGTGTCGTAAGAGGCAAGGCATATCCACCGGGGGCGGACAGCAGCGCCTCCTGCAGAACAATTCTACCACCGAACTGCAATCCGCATGCCCAGCATGTAGATTATGGGCACTACCCCCCATGAGAGAAAAGCCAATAAGGAGCTTATCAGGGGGAGACCTGCGTCCAGCAGTGGACTAACATAGGTTGTTGAGAAGGAGGAGTCGATTTGTGACAAACCTTTAGCTCTATGTTCGGCATTATGTATGTTTTTTTTATGGTCGTTGATTTATTCGTGAATGATAGACAGATTTTGAAAATTCTTTAGCGATTGCATAGAGAATGATTTCCAGGTGGTCCCATAGAAAATTTATTTCCGTCGGATTAGTATTTACTACGCAAAACTTAAAAAACAGATTAAAACTAAGGGACACGAAGTCAAATTTTAGTTTTTTTTTAAAACAGTCCACTTATCTTAAAAACAATCTAATAATAGATAAAGGTCGAGTTTTGCATAAAACGTTTATGTGTATCCCTGGTAAGAAAGCTTGTTTTATCGTCATCTATCATAATTAACGTACAAGATGCCGTCTGCGAAGCGGGCGTGCCTGTTTTGACGTGCCTCTTGTCTTGCTAACTTTATGCAGTAGTGTAATTGGTTCATTAAATCGTACTACTATGAAATAAATAAATTATTGCAAAAAAATCAATCTGTAGCAGTAGACATGACCTCAAATGAGAGTTGAATGTAAGCGCGATCCAAAATATTTCGGTGCGAAGTTAGTGTAACTAACACATTTTATTTTCTTTTCACTGATAGCTAGATGAAACTTTACGGAGAATAATAGAAGATATTCTCCGTACAAAAGAAAGTTACATCAATCAGACGATGACCACGCCTTCACATCCCCGAACCTATCTTTTTAATTTAGGTATATGATCGAAATGGGTCTCGAAAGTCGCGCGACAAGTCGCCATTCTCGGAACAGCACTCACTTCAACCTTCAAAGCAATACAACACGGCCATTAAGCCGGGTTCTATAAACCTGTTTTATTGCATCGCAGTTCCCGTCATAAAAATCACTTTAAATTCTGCTATGGGACGCATTTACACAGGAAACCAACTGGTTTTACAGACTGAAAAACTTAGGCTCAATAGACACCGGAATGGCAGCGGCCGTTGGGCGTGACCTTTTCACACTCTCTAAGCTATACTGTCTGTCTTAAGATACCTGTATAAAATACTAAGTAAGCGATTTCGTTATTTAGAAAAATTGTTCGACGTAGTGACGAGTACTTTTAGTTTGAAGTTATATGGCATAATGAAATGAAATGAAATGAAAACATTTATTGAAAAAGAAATACACAATAACAGTGGTTAACTCAATGTTAAGCTAAAGCTAGGTGTTATCAGTTTCTCTCATAGACCCTGCATATGTTGACATGACACTCGAACACAATTTTATTCTTCGGCGAAAGATCCCTGGCATATATTGAGCTTTAAGGTACGAGTACATAGGGTTTTCTTTTTTGGGAAACGCCTTATTATACATAAATTACGTGAGGTTATTTTGGTATTTTATGTTGCTGCATGTGACTTCTGAGAACCGTAGTATAGAATCACAGTGAGAAAACCGATCATTGAAATACATAAGATTGTAAATATATAAATATCTTTATTCAAAAAGAAAAATTATACTAGTATTTACAATTAAAACAATTGAGCTAACTGCTGACTGTTGCAAACAGTCTACAGATAGCTCAACTAATCCATATCAATACCAGTCGGAAGCGTCCCCTCTTGGGGACGCTTCCGACGCTTCCGCTGGCTGCATTGAGATAATAAGACATTGCATAAGATTGTTCATTTCATGTTGGCGCGAGATTCTTTGTTTGTGGTTTTTTTTATAATTTTTTTGCCTTCGACAAGAAATAAAAATAACGGAAAAGCAATTTGCCGCAAATCGTAAAAGATTTACTATTACTTTTAATCTCGCGCCAACACGAACAACCTGGTAGGAAGTGCTAAAATTCGTGGAAAAAAAATACGAGAGATTTGCTGAGACCCCCCCTCTCTCCCACGTGAGATTGGGTGGGATTGCCGAGACTCCCTCTAGCCCCTAAAAGCATCACATAATTAATGCACGACCCCTTATTTGACGCTGTCATCCAGGTGTGAACCCAATAGTTTTGACGTGACAACGTCTTATAAATTGGTTTGCCGGGTGACACTTCAAGAAACTGCGTTACGCTCCGCGTTGGTTTGCCGGGTGACACTTCAAGAAACTGCGTTACGCTCCGCGTGAGCGGAGCGTAACGCAGTTTCTTCAGTTACCGACCGACTTTACAGGCAACCAATTTTTTAACCAATAGGGAACCCAATAGGGTTTCGATTGAACTTAGAATTGTGTATTGGCCTGTTGTTCGCACACCAACACACAAGTGTGAGAATTCTCATGGCGTCACGATAAGAAATAGATATGTCACATTGACATATAAAATGTTAAGGCCTTGACGGGCCTGCTGTGAGTGACGTAGCTTTCAGGGCCAAGGGATTTCCATTGATCCGCCCACGACTTGACCGAGTCATCATGCACATGTAAGCGGTAAAGACTACTTTTAGTGGCGTGTCGTTCGAAGAATGCTTCTCAGCTGTGGACTTTTATGGTCTGATAAACGAGATATGATATAAGCATGTTCAGGCTTTTTAATAAAACCAAGAGATGGTTGGCTGATGGGGCTAATGGGCTGCTGTGTGTTGCTGGCTTAGAATTTGCACCACCCCAACTCTTCCCGCGGGTGTCGTAAGAGGCGACTAAGGGATATCCACCGAGGGTGGGCAAAAGCGTGGGGATTATGTGCATTACCTCCCATGAGATAAGTCAATAACTCGCTTATCAGAAAGCCTACGTCCAGCAGTGGACTATAATTTGTCATTTGCACTATAATAATAATGTCCATAGCTAGTCTCCGTTGAGACTGGCTGCCGTGGTTGAAATTCGGCTAGGAAGACATCATTATTATAAAAACTATCGTAAATTTTCAAGGGGGAAAACTTGAATTTAAAAAATAAATTCCAGTTTTCCCCCTTAAGGCTAATCTTCAAAGGGGGAAACTGGAATTTTTTTGAAAACTTTTTTTTAGTCCAGTTCTCCCCTTTAAGGGGGATTTCAAGGGGGGAAACTGGAATAAGCCGTAATATCAACCTAGTTTATGTTTGAAGAACACTATTCCATCCGAGGACTTCTTCATGGTGAGTGCGGTTCTAGTCGCGCGCGTTCTGCGTCCCAACAACATCTAGGTTCGTAATTAACCCGCTTACATTCATAATGAAGACATCATCATCATTAGTGGCCAGGTCCAGACGCCTGTTTCCTTCACAAATGAGTCTCACTGACACTAATTACACTGCTATTGCAGTTTTACGGCCGCTATACTAGTACAAGTAATGGCCTGCAGCATTGCAGACTGGTACGCTCAGTACACAAACAGGCAGATAAAAATACTTCAATAAGTTTAGAAATACAGGTTGATACAGTATACATGGATCAAACCAAGTGGGGAGATAGGGGGCTTCAATATGCGTCGATATGCTCCTAAACCATACGAAATGGTAGACATGGGGGTCCACCAGTCTTTTTCGGATGGTTTTTCGCGCATTTTTTCGCTTTTCCGGAAAACTGCACACAAAGATTTCAACTGTTATACATCTACTAAATATTTTTTGAAATTGCTGAAAATTTATCACAAGCAGCACAAAAATGTACATTTAAATATCTTCGATCTTCTTTAAATTCTTCGTTCTCTTAGTTAGATACATTTTACAGTGAAGTTTATCTTATATCAAGGTCTAAGTGCAAAAGTTACAGTTAGTTATTTCAAAACCCCATCACTAGACACTACTTCTTTGTGGGTGCTCGAACTGGGAATGAAATAGGTCCCCTAAATGTGGTGCCGTTAAAATTAGTGCCCTAAATGGGAATAGTACGACAAAATGGCTTCTCCCAATCTTCAAACGAGAGGCCTGCGAGCTGTCTGTCATCTTATGGTGTCAATGTGAAATGCATCTAAACGTTACGAGGAAAGGTTTTAAACCTTTAATTGACTGCACATTTTTGTGTTGTGCGCTAGCTGAAGTGCACCTCTGATCTGCGACAACCTCTAATCTCACTCGTACCTACGCTAGTTATGATGTGCGAATTAATGTAAAGTTTCAGTTTTGACCAATTCACGATTATCTTTGCTTATAAAGAGATCCGTGATATGGTCGAAAATGGTGTGTGAAGATTTGAATAGCATGTAGGTAGAGTCTTAAAGCTACAGTCTACACAGATCTGAAGCTGTCTGTACCTACGTGTTGAAGTGCTTGTAATATCCCAAGTTGGGGAATAAATTAGGGGAGTACGTGCAACTTCCCAAATGTCCCCCCACCCTCTCTTACCTGCCTCGTTATGTTCGTTTTTCGCAATTATGGAGATTTACACGAATATTCTTTTGATATTTTGGGGAATTTTCAAGCGATGTAAAAAATGGATCGGATAAAGATTTTATTGATGTCGTACTATATGCACATATCTAATGCAAGTCTTAAGTTATTTCAGTGTACGTGACAAATGAAATAAATGAAAAATATATTTATTTATTAATAACAATCTTACAGAAATTTTCCTGCGGTCTCCACACTAGGCAAAGCCTGTATCGTGGAAACCAGTAATTTGACTTAGCTTAACGAAATTTCGGACTACTTGCTTACAATGAGATGGAAAATAAAATGTAATAAGGAATATAAGAAGACGTAGACGTAAGACGTGAACGTTTATATGTATTGAACTTCTACCACTGTCTCATTTTGCTATTTGCATTTTTTATTCATTTCGATAATTTGTTTGGTATAACATACCAAAAGGATTGGAAATAGAGTTATATACAATCTCTGTTTCGGATTTTTTCCCTTCTTCTTAACAAACTTCATATTCAGAATGAACTCATTTCATTTCACTCAATGTTTTTTTCAATCTAATTCACTAGGTAGGTTGTTTCTTAAAAAAAATGACAGCAATTGTGAGAAGCAACCACAGCCGAAGTCTTTCTTGAATAAGCTTGAATTTTCCGTATAAGCCTGCAAGCCACTTCCTGATTCTAAAACATCGTATCAAATTAGACAAAATAGACAGTGGGACGAGTATTTGGCAAGTTAACAATGCGCCAGTTTAGTTCTGCCGCACTGGAGGTTATAAATTCATACGTCTAACTTTTCCGCTAATAAACAAAAACAGTCAAGGCCAGTTTTGGATGGTAAGCAGGTCACAAGCGCATTGTTAGGAATGGCCGAAAATGAAACTACATTCGACTGTCAGTTGTTTTTGGTTGCTGTTATGTCCGCCGCAGTGTAGTGAAGAATTAGTACGACGGATCGTATTTGATACAACTGACCATTTTAAATCAGACTTTTAAGAAATGTTTTTAGAACCGCCTTGGTTTACTAAATTGTGTCCTTGAAGTGTTCGGTGCTATGAATAACGACGATTTTCAACTAAGAAATCAAATAATATCTCAAAAAAGTTTCGACTTTGCCGGGATTTGAACCCGCAACCTTTCCTCAGTGCAGAATGCGCTAATCAATTGCGCCAAGAAGTCAAGTGATGTAGGAGTCGAAAAACTTTTGCTACTAATAGTCGTTAATTTATTAACGAATGATTCAGATAAACAATATTTGCCGGTCATCGGCTGCATTTTGAATACGCGCAGAAAAATATGGAGGTCAATGCTCCTTTGGGATCTCAAAAAGCAGTTTGACGTCCTTCTTAAGACGTCACAACCAAACCCCGCTCGAAAGAATTAATTTTACTGACCGATAAAAAGCGGGAGAGCGAATCAGGTAACAATGCTGGTCATGCCCCGGGCATTACTTCCCAACCATTAGGTGGGTGCCCATCCACTCGTGAAAATTTAAAATTGTCTCCGCTTCGGTACGCTTTCCACTACGGCTGCAGATATTTTCACTGGAGTGTCGGCGAGGGTTGTCGAGCAGCTCGAAAGCCTTTTTTGAGGAATTTTCAAGCCTTTATAGACATAATTTCATGGAATGAGACCCTACAATAGGTTCAAATAACGAAAAGTTCAAGTCAGACACGCGCACTAAGGATTGCGTAAAACCAAATCATTTTAATGTTGTTGCGCTGTAATGGCCATAGACGGTAACAGATACTTTTTTTGTAGTTAAATTTTTTAAGATCGTACAAGCTTTGGACACGCTAAGTATTTTGACATAGGAACTTACATTTTGACATACTTACTCAGAAATAGTCACTAGGATTTCGTTCACAATTTTATTTTGTAGTGAATATTTTATTCCAGCGAAGGTTTAAATTCGCATCGTGAGTGAAAACAGACCAACCAACAACTAGTTTTCACTATGGAGGGCACTTGGTAACGGACTAATTGCCCTCCAGTGGCTACTGGAAACACACGTCAAGTAATTTCACACGATTTTGTGGTAATTTACGGCTTTCGTAGCTCAGCTACGCTTTTCGTAGCCCATATCTACGTCGTAGACACCTTCCTCGTAGACACCTCTTCGTCGTAGACGCCTCTGCGTCGTAGACACCTCTACGTCGTAGAGACCTCTACGTCATAGACACTGCTACGATGATGCAGTAGTTTGACTAAAGAGAGAACTAAAAAAACAATGGCAACCAAATGGGTCTTCATAGTTCTCTGCGTGTAATATCCCAATATGTTAAAACTGGAGAGAGTTGTTCTATCCACTTCGGTCATTCTAATTTCCTTCTCCTCTTGATCAATAGCATCTGGAAGTCGAAGGTAGTTTTTTTCGACCATTGCTTGGTGGAATTAAGGGTGCGGTTAAGGGCGCTCTATGGAGAGCGGGGGCGGGGGTGGTAGCGGATTTCTCACAGTTTTGTAGGAATGAGAGATTCATTGAGGAAACGTCGCTTTCTATCCTAAGCCTATAAAAAACACACATTCCTAGCTAATGACAAAGACATGGATAAGGAACAGTTGTGCTAGGGGTACGATTGGAGCAGATGAGCTACATCAAGATTGTTTGCAACTGTTTCAAATGTAAATAGGTACTAGGTTTCCGATGAAACGCGTTTAAATTGTAACTGGACGAATTGCGTTTTGGACGAACAGCTAACAAATCGTTATTAATAGACTATTGTTTCCGTTCATTAATTCAAACACTTAAAATTGAAACTTTCAAAGGTTTCATGAACCCCATAATATTATCGGGCAAGTAAACTAGGTGACAATTAATATGCCCTAGCGTGTGTTTAAACTTGAACGATCAAATACTGTAATTTGAACAAAATACGATGAGTAGTCACGACAAACCCGACTAAAGTAAATAAATAGTACGGGGTTATTTATAAACGTAGTCTGAACCTCGACAAAAAAGAGGGTCTTGAAAGTGTGATGAGTGTGTCTGTATGTCTGTCTGTGTGCGTCGTTGCTCCCATATGGATAAAATGATTAGATTTTTTGTTTGTGATGTGACGTCATCTTTATTCGATGAAAATCGGTGCAATAATGGTTCAAAGTAAATTTTTCGTCAGAGGTTTTCGATTTCGCATGTCTGCCGCAGAATTGATGACAAACGATTTCAAATACTTGGAAAGAGTGATGATTTGGAAGATAAATAACGATATAGCGAAAATTGTGGTAAAAATATCGAAAAAGAAAACGGAAAACGAAAAAATGCTTCTGACATTTCAATTCATTTATTAATATCATACTGACTTGTTCCATGGCAGTACAAAAATACAAAATAAAAAAAGTTTATTTTCAAAAACTTGTATTATATTGATTAACTATGACCGCTTCCCTCCTCCAGCCTAAGCTAGGGTTGGGTTTCGCGGGGGATCGAATGCAGTCATGATAATGTTGGCCATGATAATCGATAAAGGTAGTATACTAACAAATAAGGCAGAAAATTAAACTAAAACTCAGGAAACAACGTCAGAAAGTGCTACAATGGCCATACGTACTAAATACCTACTAAAATAAGATACAATAAAAATTACGGACGCTACCAAGTTAAATTATGTTAGTCGTACCAGGAAGTGCTCAAATCAAAACTAATTAACACCCGTAGCAGACCTTCGCTGCGAAACCATAACAGCGGAAACGCAGTAATTTCGTCATGTCTTGTCCTGTATGTAGGAGAGGCGGAATACTAGCAAAACTGCCTGTTCTAACGCATAGATTTTACCATAATTCTATCTCTTTCCCAGCGCGGTTTCGTCGATCTGCTCCGACGTCAGTCACACTTCCGCTATTTTTTTGCGGTGCCGCGTTGTTTTATCATGTGTGGAAGTCGACAAAAATAAAAGGCGGAACTATTTTTTTTTTCCTAAAATGGACATCAATTTTAGAGAATAATTAATTCAAGAGGTCAGCAATAGACTTATTTTCTATTTATCCTTTTCAAAGTTAAAGTGCACAATAATATTGCTTTCTCCTCTGACTGCACTCAACTGATTCGCGTGACGATCCGACGCCCAGTTCCACAAATAAAACTACCGCTACTCGTATTCCGCAGCGGAGGTGTGCTACGGGCGTCATTTATTCAATCATTCAATGTTTCTTATAAAAATTTATCAAAATAAATCTTTACTCCTCTCATAATAAATATAAAGCGTTATGAAACTTGCTTACACCAATAGCGTTATAGGCACATCATTAGTAGCTCATAACTTATGCAACGTTTATAAGTACGCCCATAAGTAATTCAACGTTGAACCAAATAGCTTTACGTCATCGAGTGTTATTGTCGACTTTAACGTGAATCGAATAAAGGTCATATTATTGTTTGTAGGTGTAAACATGCGTGGTGTAGTGTAGATTAGTGGTTATGGAGTTATGAAAGTTCTATTAAGGTGTGATTTGAGCGCTGATTTTTAGGGTTCCGGCTTACGTACATCGAACTGGGACCCTATTCTGGTTAGCTAATTCACTATGACAATGGTACCGGACACGTTTTAGTATTCTACCTTAGATGAGAGAAAGTACAGATAGAGGGACGCAATCCAAAGTGTCTAGTTTAAAATCAATCTATGAATCTCTCCGCGAAAATAGGAGCTATTTGCACAGAGCACTATCTGGAGTTTCTTTAATCTAAGGATTCTACGTGAGGTTTCTGCGACGATTCCATTGTCACATAGTGTTAGCAAAATTATGAAGGTTTTTTGATTGGTCATTATAACTATGGTTTCTTTTATCTATTTGTTCTCGAAACTGATAAAAGTAAAGGCAAATTTTCAGGCCTACAAAAATAAATGACCTCCGACTTCCATTCCGTTTCTTGTCATGAAATTTTATATTCACGTACATTTCACGCACCTCATTGATATCGCGAGGAATATTTGTCAGAATGGGAACCTTGTCAAAGTACCTAGTTATATAAAATGTCGGACCGCTTTCCAGTATGAAATGGTTTCATCCCATTCTGATCGCGCGTAGTTTATGTGTCAGTCAGTAAGTCACACTAACAATTATTATAAAAGGAAAAGTTTGGATGTTTATCATGTTCGTCACCTCTTCACGCCAAAACTTCTTAACAGATCGGTCTAAAATTTTGCAAAGATGTCGTTATAGAATTGGATTAACATATAGGCTACGTTTCATCCCAGGAAAACCCGTGCGAAGCCGCGAGCAGAAGCTAGTCTAAAATAAATCTACTGAGAATAGCTCCACTCTACCTTTTGTTTTACTTGCAGGTAGTTTAATAACGCTGTCATGACAACAAAGAACGGTCCCGCGGGGTCTAAGCTGATGATCAGCTGAAACCCCGCGGGAGTGCAGTTACAAATCGAGTTTACCAACTAACTGGGGTTGAGCCAGAGCTATCCGCAATCCCATCGATTGTGTTTGTGGTATAGGTTTAAAGATATTTATATTTCAAAAAAGACACAGTCACAGTTAGAAGAGTAATTTAGCTTAGTGTAAACCATTCATAAAAGTAAAGATGTTGTTCGGTCTGTAGATCTTACAGTTTTGCATAAATGAAAAGATAGGTACAGAAGTTAAAAAAACGTAAAAGGTAGATACACATTACCAATAATTTATATAACTACACTTGCTAGAATTTAACATTCTTATAAAATTGGCGAATTTTCCATAGCAAAACTAGCAAGTTCAGTTTTAAAGGTATGAAACGAGCTTACATTTTTCAAAGTTTCTGATAGTTTATTATAAAGCTGTGCTCCTTCCTGGTATTCTACCTTTCTACCTTACCACTTTGGTGACGGTGCCCAGGGTTAACATGACCTTATCCCTCCCTCCCCTCCCCTTTCCACCACCGGACAAGCAGACACACTGGTAAATACCACCCATGGTCATCCCACAATGCCGAACGAAACGTTCTAACGCTCTACTTTCGTTATAAGTACCGGTAACGAGTGGAACGAACTTCCTGCGTCCGTTTTTCCGGTAGAGTACAATCTCGGGAGTCTTTAAATCCTGAGCGAATCAGTTCCTTCTGGGAAATCGTGCTCCATCTTAGGCCACGTATTCGTTTTCTTAAGTATGATGGTGGTCAAACTTTACTTAAAGTCATAATGTTATTATCATTACAAAAAAATTGACATCGTCATCCTAATTGCTGACACTTTAAAAAACAACCCTAACAAAGAAAATTACTGTTAAGGAACAGAAATCAATTGGAACTACTATTCACAACTGAAATAGTTAAAGCTGCAAACAATTGCAAAACAATCTAGTGGTAGCTTAACTGATCCACATCAATACCAATCGGAAACGTTTGCAAGACGCTGGCTCTATTGCCCCGCTTAGTACCTGATTTGAGCAACGGCCAGGTTCCAGCGGATAAATAAGGTCCAACTCCAACTATCTGCATCCTCAAAGCCAACGTTAGGCCAATTTCCGGTGGCGTCTGGCCGACCGGAGTCCGGTGGAACAAAGATACAAGCAGTAAAGGCTGAATCGAATTATTAAGCCACTTTAGAGGCAAATAGTGTTAAGTTTTATTGGTCTCTGGTGCAAAATACTCGCGTTTCACAAAATATTATTATGGTGTTTGTGAATATGGGTGTTTGTTTGTAGAGAACGCTTATCGGGAATAATATAAGTATAGTTTTTATTTTGACAAACTAAATATTTAAAGTAATTGAAGAACTGAATCTCATGAACGTACGTGTACATGTGGTAGTGGTATAATCTAGGCTTCAAATGGCAAAAAAATAATTTAAAATTAGTTAAGAGATGTCAATTTTGTAAACCAGTTTTAAGTAGTTCTTTATGTAAACTATCTTACAAGCAAAACTCTAGAAAATTCGCCCGATATTGCCTCGTAGAAGGGCTCCCGTAGATTGAGCACTCGATATCGACCTTGACCTCGACCATTAATTCCTATTATTGGCAATTTGGCCATCCCTGACGCGGGCAAAATTATGCTTACCTTACGTCCCTTTTGGCATTATCCACTATGTATTAACATTTTTAGGATTGCGTACCGTCATAAAATACGGTACGAAATTATAAGGGTGTTATTTAAATGGCAGAATAACCCGGTTATTTTGCATAAATATATTAGTTTACTACCTAAGCTGCGCCACTATTATACTATATGTATGTATAAGAAATATTTAGGTAAACTGTGCGCCAAGGACGTTTATCTTTTCGATAATAGGCTGTTTTACTATTTTATACCTTTAGATTGTTTGCAGCAGTCTGCAGTTAGTTTCAATTTTAAATACTAGTTCTAATTAGTTTCTATTCCTTAATTGTAATTTTACCTGTGAATTAAGATATTATTTTATGAAAATCAGATATTTGTTTTTGTTAATTTCAACTCAACAAAGTAACTGCAACATTATTTTACTAATTAACTTTGCGCCAAAGCTGGAAACTTTGCCCAGCTCACCTATTCCAGCAAAGTTTAAGCCTTATTGAGATATCAATGCATCTTATGAGTCCGCCCGTACGCTTGCAGACTGCAGTCTCAAACTTTGCGCATTCAATTTCGAGTTTGCAGGAAAACTCGTTGAAGCATACGGACTTATGTAGAGTCCTGTACACGTGTGACGAAATATATTTAGATAGATCTATTTGAGATTTAAAATTAATTTGACGTTGGAAGACGAGTGGAAGAAACTCACACATGTAAGATATTAAAGTGCTTTCACTTTCTGACTTCACATTATCACCAATACTTTGCCTACAATACCGGTAAGTACCGATAAATAAGTTTTCTCTCTCGCTTGCACAAAATTGAATTGTTAATACCGATATTTTACGTGCATAATATCGGTAATTATATCGATACTTTGACTTGAAAATACCGAATAAAAGTACCGGTATAATTTATAGCGATACCATAGACGTACCGGTATCACGTCGAACCCTTCCTTGGTAAGTAGTTGAGAATTTCATAAAAAAATGCCACGTGACACCTTTATGGGGTGACCTGAATAAATTAGTAAGAAAAAGGTAAAAGAAATTTTAAATAATTTAGCGAAAATTTCTTCGAAAGAATAATGCCACGCAGGAATATTTTCAAAATAATATAACGCCAGTTTGTATAGCTTGAATTTAGCTTATTTCTATTTTTCTTGTAACTATTTTTTCACTGTTGAGTGCATGTACATTTTTAGAACAGACAAACTCGCATATTTTCTTAGTGCGTATTTCTAGCTAGGTATCGGATATTCACATCGGACGCTAGTTTATAACTCATCCCAACTTTGTCCATCTCGCCGGGTTCAGTATTACGTTAGAATCAATGAAGATACCGAACCGTATTGACTTTGCTATAAGTTCTGTTCTCTATTATAGTTATAGAGATAGAATGAGAGCTGAATTTCGAAATCCAGCTAGCTAGTATTCTACTATGGACTATTTATCGCAAAGCAGTGTTTAGACCTAGTACCTACCCATGTTGGTTTTTCTTTTGTCCAATTTGTTATGTTGTTTTGCTGATTCTTTCGTTTTTCTATTGAAAATAATTTTATTCTCGAGGGATTACTTAAAACCGTTAAAATTCAAACAACATTAAAAGTTTTCAGGAATTTGAATTCGGTATTAGTTTCTGGATCTTTTTAAAAAAAATTCAAAAATCTTATCAACGTTGCAGCGTTGCTTGTGTACAAATAGCGAAACCTTAAAAGATTAATAATGACATATAAAATCGTCGTCAAGGGTAGAAGATACTTGATGACGCTAAACACCCCCATAAAATATGAAACCTCGCCATATTCCCCGCGGAACCCAAATTCAGCAAATTACCAACACCGTCCTAAACACATTTAGACCGGAAGACATCAGCATACGTCGCACACATAACCTCCTTTCCTTCCGCAGTCGCGTAAGCTTTGTTACCTGTATGAAAATCAATACCTTTCATACGAGAGAGGGAAAAATGAGCATATCTACTCCTCGCCATGTTTGAATTTGAATTCGTATAGGAAATTTCTGCCTGACGCAATTTTGGTAAACTAAAAACACTCGGCAAGCTGAAGATGGGGCGCTGTTCGCTCTTTTGGGAAAGCTTTTGTCCAGCAGTGGATTAATATGAGCTGATGATGACGATGATGAAAAATTCTAGTTTTGGATGAGAAACGTCCTTCATGGATGGTTACTGACTGTATAATAAGGGAGAACGGTAAAGATAAGCGGTACCTACGTTTTTTTAGGTAAGATTTTTTTCGATAGGATTTTGAAGTTTGCATAGCAGGATGGTCCTACATTTTTGGCCCTTTATTTAAGGCGAATAGTAGGGGTGATAGTGGCGCCACTACATATTTAATTTAATCATTAAGTTATACAAAGGAATTATCAAAAAATCGGACTGTTGGTAGACGATACCTATCACAAGCTTTTATTTAATGTATCTGTAATAGTTTTGTTTTGTGTTATTCAATCAAAAACCTTGTTTGGAGAGCTTGGTGGCCACCAATAGGAACTAAACTCTTGAAACAAGTATCTGCCTAAATAATACAGTACAAAACTTTTAAAGATACATTTAAAAAAGCTTATGATAGATATCGTCTACGCGCGGTCCGATTTTTTGATAATTCCTTTGTATAACGTAATTATAAAATTAAATATGTAGTGGCGCCACTATCACCCCTACTATTCGCCTTAAGTTAGATTATGTCGAGTTGGATTAGCGTATTTCCCAATCCGCACGATAGAGGCGCTGTACCAAACTGTATGGAAAAAGGAGAGTCACGATCACGTCTAATGAGACAATTTCACCAGAGGGTCTATTTGGTGTATTCTCAGTAGTCCGGTTCCATTTAATTGAACCGGACTACTGATACGTTTTTTGAAACTGTTATTTCGGTGTTGATACATTGCCGGCGATTGTACTTATTTTGTGATAATGAAGGTCTACTGATTGTCAAAAAAACTTTACCTCTTTATAGTGTAAAAGATTTTTCCCGTTTTTTTTCCATAAGCTCTAAAATACCACTCACTGTTCTCAGGCGTTTAGATGGATGGTGTTCGAAGTAGCTAGCGTGTTTTAGTTTATACGGTTGATACCTTCACTACCTACATACGGTACCTCTTTTTTAGTTTTTGTTGCATAATTCTCGATGTTCCGTTTCTTATAAAGACACATCTTTTTTACCTAAAATAAAACTAGTAGTTCTACGAACAGTAGACGTCGCGAACACTAACTTTTTTCAACAATTAATTTATTTATTAATGCACCAAAGTAATTTAAAACGGGATATTTTGGTAGGTAGGTTCGGTAGGTATATTTTGAAAATAGTCGAAATGGTTACCCTTTCAACCATGTTTTTCGGCGGTGACTCCCCTTGCAAATCGCCATGTCAGTATGAAAGCATCTTATGTATCACGGAGCAAAAGTGCTTACTTATCAGAATAAGCACCAGCATAGGTAGGCACCAGCCTTCCTATAATGGTGCTAATCTTGTCATAAGTATTATAGGTAAGTACCTAATTTCTATGTAATTATCGGTGCCTCTTACTTTTTGACGCGTTGTAAGAAAAATCCTATGGGTAGGTAGGTAGTGTATCTACACTTTACCTACCTAAGTAGATACCCAGGTAGGTATATCCAAAAATCAGAAAAACTCTTGTAAGTAGGTAAGTACCTGAATATTGGTTTACGCTAGTGTGGTGTGCATTGAATTTTTGAACGAAATGTTGCACAAACACATCAACCATTATACCAATTGTCCATACAAAGTACCTAAGTTACGTTCCTCAGGAAAGCTCGAAATTCTGTACCTAGGTATCAATAGATGGCGTTGATCCATCAGCGCAAAGTTGTTGTTATTATTTAACCGACGACGACGGTGTATGCGGCCGAGCTATTTCATATAACTCTCGAAGTGTTACAAAGATGTTCTAATAGGTGGCGCTGTACTGTAAATGCTCTCTTGCATATTACTGCATTTTGCGGAGCTATTCTGCTCGTCATGCCGAAAATCCTCATCCGATCTTTACCAAATTTTTATAAGAACAGTTTAAAGTTATTACCTTTCAATTAAAAATACAATCATCAAAATCAGATCTCTTATAGCGGAGATATTCCAAATCCGCCTTTTTGCCTTATTGTGGAAGAAGTACGCCTTTAATCAAAAAATCCCGACGACAATAACATTCTATAAAATCATAGAATCTGTACACAAAGTTTCGTACCGATCGGTTGTAAAATACGACCTGTAGAGGAGTACGGACATACTGACAAAAACGCTATTTTGGCCAGACCTGAAACGAAGACTTTCGTTCAATTCTTTCACGACGTCAAAGAGGGTAAGTAGCAAAGTCATACCTACTACAAATTCAAACGCATAACAGCAAAAAATTACAGTTTTCCCTCACCTCATGGTATTCCATTATGTTACGATGGCCTGATGTAAGTGCCAAATAACATCTTTTACTACGATAACTTAAAAGGTAGGTTGGTACTTGATAACCAAATAGCCGTCAATCAAACCCCGACACAAACACGATATAATTAATGTTCCTTTTTGTTTGAGCTCGATACGAATCGGTACAAATGACCGGCGCTTTGTGTTACCTACCAATCGTGGTAACTATAGGTACCGTGTTGTGGTAGGTAGCTATAGGCTTTTGTGGTCAAACAATTAAGGCCAACAACTGTTATTGAATTCAAGAGTAGGTTTGAGCTATGCATAATATATGAAATATACTACAACCAGCTTCTGCCGCGGCTTCACACTTGTTTTTTCAATCAATAAAATAGTAGAATATGAAGCGTAAATACCTCATTGGTCTTCTATTTCTATAAACTCTTTGCTATAAAAACGAGTTCGCAACTGTTTAGATTTCATGTTCGATATTCAAACCGTCTAGTTTAAAGTTCGGCTTGTTTAATACGGTCAAGCTTTTAAACTTGACTTGACGTAAATCGCATTCCCTGTGTGCACAAAAGCTTTTTAGATGAACGGGACCTTATATCAATTTTAATAAGACCGAAATGATCAATGACGCGGAAGGAGAGTCGTGAAACTCAGTTGGTGAACACCAACGCTTTCAAATTGACGGTGAATCAAGAAGCGGGGTATTTGACACACTCGATTGAGTAATCCATTGAGGATGGAAGACTTGCGTGCTCTTATTTTGTTGATTACCTACCTTTTTACTTCTTAATTACGTTATCAGAGGATTTTGGTTACATTTAATCAGAAATTTTTATTTTTATTTTATTTTATTTTACAAATTTTCGGAAAACTTACAGCTATGTTTTTACATAGGTCTTTGCTTAATATAACATGCATGATACATGCATGCTATGCTACTGAGGGCGAATTACAAGTTTCCACATATAGATACTAAAAACTTAAGTAAAAATCAATAGACGACGATAATCAGGAAAGTATATGATGATAGGGAATGTTACTTAGCTAGAAACAAAAAGATAAAAAACACAAAAAGTTAAATTAAATTAGAAAAAGGTTAAAAATATGATTATATAGTAACCTGTAGTAAACATACATACGAGATCTTAGAAATGACAAGAGTCTAGACTTTAGAATTACGACGAGATATAATAAATTTTATTTGACTTGGCTTGGCCAGTATGTTTAGAGATACTTGATTTAAAAATAAAATAGCCTCAATTCCGTACAATATGGGCTTAATTACTGACGATAAAAGATTATGATTCAATGCGTTTTTCCTATTTTTAATAAAATGCACGTCTTTTGTGTTTCTACGAACCGCTTATCTAAAGTTTTCTTTATACCTTCTCTTAAATTTATTTCTTAACTTTCCTCCTACTATCCAACTGGTTCATCGAGAAAGCACTCAACTTTAAAATAACGGATGCATTTTATAGAAGATGGGTTTCACCAACGTAAAAACAACATTCAACATATATACAGGGAGGGTGGCATTTTGAGATTGGATTGGACGTTCAAACCTAAACTAAGTTAACTAAGTTAAACTATCTAAGTAAACTAAGTTAACTTATGAAAAATTACAAAAAGTCGTGTTACGAATCATGAGTTCGAGAAAAAGAAAATGACTTCTCAAAAAGCCACCCGGTACAGTAACGAAAATACCGTATTTCCATGCGACACCTACATGGTCCTCAATTCTATATTCATTCGCAACACATCGAGCTTGATCGTGTATTCAGAGCCTAACGCCGTGACCTTTCAGTACCGTGCTGGGCCCGCGATAACCGGCAGATAGAGCTGAATTTATAGCGCAGTTCTGCATAAGAATGTCCTAATAAACTTACAGTTAGACTCCGTCAGAATATGACCTCGGTGTAAACCGACGAACGTACGGGCTGGGGCATAGATATGTCGTGTATGGCCGCATTCTAGAACGGAGTTTTAACGGAATCCAGAAGGAATAAACAAGACTTGATTCGGTGATGATCCAATCGTCCGTATTTTTTTCTACGTCTATGATATAGTTAAATTTTATGTGTCGGTTTTGGGAGGCGTTTTCATAATAATGTCAATGTGTAATTTTATATATTTATTTAATTTATTTATGTATATAACTATAGTATTTGTTAAGTTATAGTATTATAAGTATTGTATTATATTATGTAGTAGTCTATTTACTAAGTAGGTTAAAATTAAATCTTGTATCCTTTGTTTAAGCACATATACCCACTTTTACAAATTTGTCTCTCTCTCCCAATAAGGTTTGCTGGAAGAGAACTCTTTATAGGGTTAAGCTCGCCTTTGCCATTATTTTTCCTGGAAAATGTTATACTTGTACCAATTTTGTGCAATAAACAATTATGAATGTCTGTCAGCCATGTTATGTTTATTCCTAGTCAAGCATCTCGAACCTGAATCAGACGACAGGTCAGGCTGTGTCCCTTTTAACTGTATTGTTAGGAACCTGGTACATCCTTCCAAGATATTTTCTTTATATTTTATCTAGAATCTTAATTTTGACAATGCCCTTTGCAGCTCTAGTAATTAATTTTATAAGTAATTATTCTGTTTGAGGCGCTACCCCGACCCAATCAGCGTCAACACCAATTGCATTTTACTATAACGACAACTTGAATACTAGGGCATTTCAGGTTCTTGGCGTTTTGTCGATATCGTCTTTTTGCTACATGGGTATTCTGATAGGTACCCTTTTATCTTATTATTATGTTAATCGAAAGAATTTTCAAAAATTGATTAGCCAGTTTATGATTCCTATCATAAGCTTTTTTTAATGCCCCTGTAAAAGTTTTATTTTGTATACTTTAAGTAGAGATGCGAAGTTGCTCTTTTCTTCTTCTTCGCTTCTCTTCCTACACTATACAAACTAAAACATTTAAAGAGGCATTAAAAAAAAGTTTATGATATGAATCACAAACTGCCCAATCGACTTTTGAAAATTCTTTCGTTTAACATAATAATAAGATGAAATAGGTGGTGGTGCTGATTTGGGTCGGGGTGGCCTTGATTATTGACAATGCCCATTTACAGGCAGATACCTATACGTATCAATTTCTTTGTTTTGTGTTACTATGATTATTTAGTTTGTCTTATTATTTAATTCTATTATAATGTGAAATGTAATTGACTTAACCAAGCCTTCACCTCCTGCGCCAAATAAATATATAATTATGAGTATGGTTATTGTTTTTTATCTTCATTCGTCGTGGTATCATGATGTCATGATGTCATAGTAGTATAATTTATAGAGAATTCAACGTCTTTACCTCAAGTAATACGTATGCAAGTGTGGTTTGTAAGCACCTCCGTGGCGCCATGCCAAGCGATTCAGTGACCTGGTACTGACTGCATTTGACGTTGTAAGTGGAAAACAACCTTGTAGCATACTTTTGTAGTGGCAGGTACCCGCAAAAGTTGGGTTTTTCCAGTTTTCCCCCTTGACAAATCCCCCTTAAGGGGGAAAACTGGAATTCATGTTTTTCGCGTTCCAGTTTTGACTTGAACACAAGGTATATGTTATGTACCCACTTATACTTTGTGTGAACCTCTAAACTTTTTAAAATATATTTTGCTGAGGGGAAGCGGTAGCATTTCCTTCCTTTTATGTTGGTAAATGTCTGCTTGATGAATGAACATCAAATATTTTCATTGTATTGCTAGGATTTTCAACGAGACCTAGGACGTATGTGCTTAGGCACTCGATAGTATCGATCGAGTCGTCGTCGAGACGTTAAATTTGGTATGGAATTATCAAATCACTCCCTATCTTCAAAAACTGCTTCATCAGCATTATTTATCCATGTAAAAAGTTAGACAACCTTATTTTATGTTTATGTAAGTTTATTTTAATGTTTAGATAGATAGATAGATAGAAAACCCTTTATTATACCACACAAATACAAGAAACAATACAGAGAAAATACTTAGAAAAAAAAGGAAGTAAGTATAAAGGGCGGCCTTATCGCTGAAATCGATCTCTTCCAGGCAACCTTGGGATGAACTGGAAATTAAAGAACAAAAGAGACGGTTTGTAGGCTATGTAGGTATTATAGTATGTAGTCTAAGTATTTGATATTTATTCAGCGCCACCGTCTATTTTGTTCTTTTCATGTCTAGTCCATCCCAAGGTTGCATGGAAGAGATCGCTCTCAGCAATAAGGCTGCCCTTATACTTCCTCTACTCTAAGTTTTTTTTATATTTTTCCTGTCCTTGTGTGGTATAATAAAGTATTTTCTATCTATTTAACCATCAAAAAAAACTAGGTACCGGTAAAGCTCCTACCTACATGGAACTACGCATACAAAAATCATACATGGAACTGCGTATACAAGGATGAGGACGGAACGGAATCGGAGCGTACGCAGCGTAAGGATTTGAATTTTGACCCCCGACGCCAAAAGAGAGGGGTGTGATAAGTTTGACGTGTCTCTCTGTGTATCTGTGTATCTGTCTGTGGTGTCGTAGCTCCCAAACGGATGAACCGATTTTCGTTTTTTTTTTTTGTGTCATAGATAATTTTATCCCGAGTGTTCTACCTCTCATTTTACCGGTTTTCGACATTTTTAATTTTATTCTTGTTATTGATTTTGACGGTACAAAGTCCACTGGATCGGCATATCTGCCGATACTGGTGCCAGGGACCTATGACATCATCCGCGACAATATCCGCGGATGACGTCATTGGCAAACTCAAGCGCTTTGAAAATACCACTATTGCCGATGCAAAATCCGAAAGCAGTGGACGCACCCTATCGGCATATTGTAAATACCGACGCCGCGTATGCTGCGTACGCTCCTATTTCGATGAAGTTGACACAACTTTTTTACTCTGTGTAATATCCCTACATGTCAACATAGAGTTAAAATACATGATAGCATAGAGTCTATGGTAACATGTATGTGGGGTAGATATGGGTCTATAGTCTATGCTAGCTACTCCAACAGAATACATGAATGATGAAGCATCATACATTTAAATCAGGTGATTATAGTTTGCATCCAATATCCCAATTCGATTGATGATATTGGCTTATGATAATCCGTTATGCATTAATTTGTACTGAGGTCCTCGGTATTAAATCTGCTTGAGCATGATTAATTTACACAAATTATTAACTCGACGACCCCTGTGGCGTAGCGGGCGAAGGTCTGCCTGCGACGCAGGAGGTTGCGGGTTCGATTCCCGCCTCGGGACAAATGTTTGTACGATCTGCAGACATTTGTCCAGGGCGTTCTGGATGTTTTCTATGTATAATAAAAAATATCTATCTATTTAGTGTATTGTATTAAGTATATCAGTTATCTAGTACCCATAACACAAGCTCTGCTTAGCTTGGGGCTAGATAATGCTGTGTGAATTGTCCAGCATTATTTATTATTATTATTTATTAACTAACCAGTTTCTGTCAACGGCTTGGCACGCGTTGTTTCTGGGATAAAAAGTACCCTTAGATACCTACTGTATTTCAAGTCAACAAAGATACTAGTTAATTATTGTTCTATGAAAACGTTTTATGGATATTTGTGTGTACTTACATAACTCGGGAACTGAATTATGGAATAAAAAGGAGAATAAGTGTTATTTCAGGTTTAGATGTACACGTAGGTATGCAATATTTCAACCCGATGCGATCAGTAATGGCGTGAAGTGATAACAAACATTCAAACATCCAAACTTTCGCATTTATATTGTGTGATTATGATAACAAAAATATCCTACCACAATGTTATAGGTCATTTTTTTTCCGGACTCGTTTAGCGCTAGCTTTTGCCATATTTATTTTTTATATAATGACCTACGTATTTTTTTTAATAAAATATTTGGGAAACATTTACAACAATATAAAAACCTACTACGACGAAACATGAACAATTTCGATTTTTGATAAAAGAACGTCTTCAGCAATTACATGCGTCACTTTAAGGGAAGAAAACAAAACACGAACGAAAGTGACTCAAGCCCCCAAAGTAATTGTATTTTTAAATCAAAATACGCCATTGTGCCGGCAGCGCCCCAATTTCAGGTTAAACGAGTTAAATCGCACAAAGGAGCGCGTTGCCGAATGTTCCCGGTTGCAGTCAAAGGGTGCATTCACAGAGTACTTTTTAATACCGTAAAGGTGCATTATCGCAGAATGCTAGCAAGCATGTAGAATTGTAGATACGTCACTATATTGGGGCCTGTATGCTATTACTTTGAAAAGCTAGGCCTGACAATGGAGATCTAGTATTAAAGCTTCTAACCCTCAAGTACTAGATAATGAAGTAGCGAGTAATTTTGTAGTCTAAACAGAAAAACAAATCTAAATCTTACGAATTTATAGAATGAAGTGTCTGTTTGTCATGTTAAAATAACAGGTTTTTAGTATGGAATCTTAAGGAATGCATATGAAAGTAGTAGGTAGTAGAGGTACTTAAAACAAAAAGCTAATCTTTTTATCTTTCTCTCTGTTTTGGTTAACCTCATTTTGCCAGGGTAATTTAGGCTGTTTTATTTTAGAAAAATAATTGCGGTACCTACCGCGCTAAAATAAACAATTGAAATACACGCAGTCGAAGCCACGGTCACAGCTAGTACTTAAATAAATCGATATTTAATCAAATAAATCAATGCAAATTATAAATTCTAGAAGAATGGCTCACTTGAAAACCGAAAATCGTTCGAAAATCCGCAGCAAGAATTGAAAATGGAATCTTGAACGCCGGAAGTCGTCAAAGTAATGGATATCATAAGTTTAAGACATTGCCATAACTCAAAATTGTCACGAAACTTTGTCCATTCCCTGCATTCGAAATTCGAATAAGTTCCTGGTTACCTTATTACTATTCGCGGCATCAACTCTCCCGAGCTTAGCTGTCAGAGTCCACCCTACCCAGTGAGTCCGAAATCACATCTTTGGTATTGTATACTTATCAATGATTCAACACAATCCTTCGCCACGATATTATTTTCCTGCTTAGCGATAAAAGTAAATTGGGAAGACATCAGAGTATATTTAATACTTATGTTATCAATTTATCATTGACAAAGCCCATACAGCTGCTTTTTTATTGACATTTGTTGACATGTATCTTAATTAGAATTTTATTTCTGACATTATAATTAATTGCAGGCCCTTTTACAGCCAACCATTTGTTATTTTATAATTATGTGTTTAGATAGGAATCACTGTCTCTGTTTTTTTTTCTTCGCTATTGTTCTGCTTACAATCCCTTATGATGGTGATTCCTTCCCTTTTAAAAATCTTGTGTGTGTCATAATTGAATATTAGGTGTTATTAGCAATATTCATTAAATTAGATTTCAACGACATCAAGTGTATAAATATGTACCTATATGGTGAAATAAATAAATTAAATGAAATGAAATTATTATTGTCCTGTCAGTCTGGCGTCCCATCGGTTCATGAGAGTGAGAGAATTGAGAGCACACCTATGTTTGCGCGCACACTTGTGCGTGCACTATAATATTCCCTGCGCACCTGGCTAGTCTTAGTTGAGAGCCCTGGCCGAAATTCGGCAAAGAAATAAAGATTTTTTTCTTCCTATTTGTGTTCTTGCATTAATTTACATTACAAATTATTCCAAAAATATTTATTGTTTGTTTTTTTTTTCAGCAAAACCAGTGTTTTGTCATGAAACTGTTACAAAAATATGATGTAAGTCCTTTTATTTAATTTGTGTACCCATCTGTCCTTTAATTAACGTAATTAGTGTATGTTACAGTATTATGTAATAGTACATTATGGTACCTACTAGTGTGTAACATTGGTGATTACCGCCGAGGCGCCATTGAGACCCGAGCCGTACGTAGGCGAGGGTCTTAAGAGAGCCGAGGACGGTAATCATCAATACACACGTGTATCATACGACGTTTTTCAACACACTTGTGAAATTGGGAATTTAAAGTTTTCTTTTAATAGGTACATAGAAAACAAAAGTTATATTTGAGTGAAAGTTTTATTTAGTAAACACGTACGAGTAAAAATTATCTATTTAAATAAGAAGTTGCATGAAATGAGCAAGCAATAGGAACATTAATTTGTTTGTTCTATTGAACACGATCTTTTTTTTAATAAAACTTTTTTTAATAACAAAGCAACGCAACCAATAAAATTGAAAAATAAATCTATAACTCACTAGTGAGTTATAGCAATGAAAAAGTCACAGTTTGATTATGGGTGTCATTATGTGCCTATTTGCGGTGACCATAGAGCCACTTTATGAGCAAGTGTGTTGAAAAGTAAATAAATAAGTTGAATTGAATTATCAGTTCGCGTGTTTAAAATGATACCCGTATAATCCTTCTCCTTGTTTTTCGCATATTTTAGCGATAAATATTATCATACATCGTACATACGAAGATGTTTTTATGACTAAAGCAAAACTGATTGAAAGTGTTGCTAGCCCCTCGCAGTAAAGCAAAACGCTCGTAAAGATGTCACTCGAGCGGACGGAGGGCCGCGCGCGGATATACCTATTCGAATTCAGAACACTTTATGAAGATTATTCGAGATAAATTGCGGGAATCGAATCACGGTGCTCTATGATTTTCATTTGTTTATTTTATTTGAAAATGGAAGAAGTTTGAAAAATTATTCCTAAACACAAATGAGGTAGAGACGATAATGTATGGTTTCTTATACCTTTTTACCTGTACGTTTTTTGTTCTTATGACCAATTTAGTTATGACGCTTGGAAAAAGGCATTTGCATGTCATTGTCTTATAAGAAGGTAGGTACAATTTTTGCTTATCAATCCATCAAGCATGTTGTGTCGCATATTAATGAAACTACATGAAAATCATGGATATATTATGATGATACACAAGTTTTTCACAAATAATTTTATCTCTACCTCTATCGAGACCTAGCAAATCCCCGCAGAGTTGTAAGTACTTATTCTTCGTTAAACCGCAACTATTGTCAATTTCCTGTTCTTAGGTCGGCGAGCACTCAAGCGTCCAACTTCCCGCGGTCCACTTAACTCCAGCGCTTAATTTCCGGACTAATAAAAATCTTCGCGGCTTGCCTCGTTGAAAGAGAAATTAAAAAGTTACAGGGCGCGGGCTGCGGACTTTTGAATTTGGAACGCCAACGTGGCTATTGAGAACTTATCACCAAAAGAGTCAAAAATGAGTTCAAAGTTCCCAGAGGTCCTACTACCTACCTCATTTTAAAGTAGAAAAAAATTATGCCTAACCTATTAATTACTAACATTTTATTACTTTACCTTCCTACGTAAGTACTTAAGTACAGTATGAAATGTTTCGTATACATATCCATAGAACAAAATTTTATACAAAATGGAGGTCAACGAGTCTCTGAGGGTTTTCTATTCTACTTAGAACTAGTCAACACTTATTCTATTCTTTGGCAGTTATGTACTACTTAATCTAATAAATGTGTAGATAACCCCCTACCCGCACGCGTCTTATTTAACCCACCCTATGCTAGAACTCTATAGCCGCATCTTAAGAGTATCAACTTGGACCAGCTTGACGGACTGGTTTACCTCGTGAGACTGACCCCCGAGAAATGATGTATAAAACCCTTTTATATTCTTATAATGCGATAATAAAACGTTTGCGCGATTCAGGATAGCTTACATAGAATATTGTGGAGTTAGTGTGGGAATTTATAGTGTTTTTGATGTCAAATAAAATGGAGTGCAAAAAGTTGCTGTTGGAGCGGTTCGAACCCGCGATCGCTTACCGATTCATTCAGTCACCGTTTTTGGAGAGCGTTGTAAAAATTTCTTTTGATTTAAATACACCATGTAGGTATTTAATATTTTTAGAATTTTTGTACTTACTAAAAATCTACATTGTTATTACACTAAAAGTTTAATTAAAGTTGAAACCACAATAAAATATTCTTGCGCGACCTTTTTAGGTAGACCAAAAATTATGTACGCTAGAAATTGAATTTGAATTTGAAATTGAAAAAAGACCCAGGATGAGATGGCGAGACGAGCTTGACGCACACCATCCATCATGGCCTGTGACAGCGTTAAATCGCGAGGAGTGGAAGGAGAAAAGAGAGGCTTTTGCCCAGCAGTGGGACAGTAATGGCTGAAAAAAAAAAAAAAAAAAAAAAAAAAAAAAAAAAAAAAAAAAAAAAAGAAATTGAATAAATAAATAATGCTGGACAATCCACACAACATCATCTAGCCCCAAGCTAAGCAGAGCTTGTGTTATGGGTACTAGATGACTGATATACATAATATAATACATCACATAGATAGATATTTTTTAATTAGGAGCCCTTTCAAAAAGTGTACATCCAGCTTTAAATAAAACAATCATTTATGTACCACTCCCAATGCACGATTCGTCGACACGATTCATACGAATGAGGATGTCGTTATTGTAAGTGGAATTACGATATGGCACACTGACAATTGTGAGCAGGACAATGTTTGTCATATGTAGTAGGCACCCACCTACTGGTGCGAGAGCTAGCCACCGTCAGAAATCAGAAATCAAAAGTGATTTCTGATTTCTGACCTGCCGGTCCTAACATCGGTCGCCATTTTGTTTTTTTTTTAATCGCCGCGCATAAGGCCGCGCACAATAAAAGTTATACATATTCGGATAGAGGATACTAAAACAAACAAAAAATGGCGTATAAAATAATGTTCTGGGGCGTCAGGTTTCTGAGATATTCACAGATATTTGAAATTTACCCCTTCAAAGGTTTTAGTTATTATAGTGTAGGTACACTCAGGGTAATTTCTTAGTAATTTAATTAATTCCAAACAAATTTGACTTCGACGGGACTTGACTTACTGGGGGTGGGTCGGTATTCCTAAATATATTTTCTTCAACCTCAATAATTTACGAAATATATGCCACTAGCTTCTGCCCGCGGCTTCGCACGCGTTGTTTCTATGGAAACGTTTTGAGGTCATTTCTATCCCATGGGAACTGATTTATGGGATAAAAAGTCGCCTATGTTTGATTCCAGGGTTAGACTTATCTGTATGCAAAATTTCAGCCTGATCCGTTCAGTAGTTTTGGCGTGAAGAGGTAACAAACATCCATCCATCTATCCAAACATTCGCATTTATAATATTAGTGTGATGTGATGTGATATTAGTAGGATAGTAGGATTATTTATTACCTATTTATTTTTACAATTTAGGAGAAACTTACAGCTAGGTATACAAATATCAGATGAACGTATGCATGCCTGGATAGACCAGTGCATGTTTGTTGACTAGTTACAAGTTTCCGCAGATATGATTATATTAAAATAAAAGTGCCTCTCTCCTTCCAGACCGCAGTCCAAGCCTACACGATCGGCGTGGTTGTCTCCTACTACAAACTTCTATAGTTTGGAAGTTTTTAACAAAAATACCTATATATTTACTTACTTGGTAGTTATTTAGCCACAAATACCTCCTTACCTTGAATTTTTTATGTAATATTGTTTTTCTTAACCCCTAAATAGCATTTCACGATAAAATCGATGTCTATTGTTTTAAAAATTCTTCTACGATAACAGAAAACGTTTCTTTCCATTTTACTGAACAGCTTGTTATAAATAATGGTCAATGTCAGCAGTTCACACGTGGAAACCTGGCGCACCACTGCGAACAATGATGGGAAACAAGAAATAGCTTGGAAACAGAAATCATTCAACAATAATGCTTGTTTCTCGCTTAGGTACATTAAAGCATTGGAGGAGGCCTTTGCCGATTGGCAAACAGATCTGCAAAAAATAAACAAACTACAAATACTAGGTTAAGTAAATCTAATTTTAATTTAGTTATACTTTTATTTTATTAAGTTTAATCGTGTTATTTAAGGTCTGAATAAAAGGCTATATTATTATATTACTATTATTATTACATAAAAGCTCTTTAGCTAGCATTTTCATGGCCCATGACGCAGATGTTAGTCTGCACCGGCGAGACTGGGCAATGGTAAGTGAATGTGTTAAACAAGTCAAATTTTTAATTATAAATTAGTATGAAATAAAAGCTGTGTGGTGCCCACCCCAACACTTCCCGCGGGTGTCGTAAGAGGCGACTAAGGGATATCCACCGGGAGCGGGCAGCAGCGCCCTCTGCAGAACATTCTACCACCAAACTACGATCCCCAACCCGAATGCCCAGCATGGGGATTATAGGCATTACCCCCCATGAAATAAAAGCCAATAAGGCGCCTATCAGGGGGAGGCCTGTGTCCATCAGTGGACCAACACAGGCTGTTGAGGTTGAGGTTGAGGATGAAATAAAAATGGTTGCGGCAAGCTGAAGACAGGGCGCTATGGCACTCATCAGGGGAGGCCTATGTCCAGCTGTGGATTAACATAGGTTGGTGATGTTGAAATAAAAATAGTCATCAATTGTTTTCTCGCTACTTACATTTTTTATCCACTGGTGAAAGAAGTATAAACGAAAAAACGGAGTTTTTGATAAACCCAATAAAGCTTCTTTAAAAATGTAAAAAAAATATTATGCGCTTAACAGAAAGAATTTTGTTATAATTTGTGATATGTAGGTATGTGGTTAGTGAACCTTTTAATTTATAAACATTTATTTATTTTGTGCGAATACATTATTATGTATAGTTTCGTTGGTTAAGTCGAGTTTGACTTGATTTATCAAGTTAATCTTGAGAGGAACTTTAAGAAAACGTTAAACCTCCTAAGCTTCCATTACCATCTTCTTAGTGTTTTCTTTATTCTTTAAGTATCTAAATATATTTATTGAAGGTCCACCACCATATTGTTCTTTTCTGTCCATTCCATCCTAATGTTGGCTTGAAGAGATCGCTCTCAGCAATAAGGACGCCCTTTATAGTTCCTCTATTCTAAGCATTTCTGCCTGTATTATTTCCTGTCTTTGTATTATATGAAAGTGTTTTCTATCTATCTATCTATGATACATAATTACATTAATTCAGTGGTCTCTGTATCTGGGATTAATAAATAGTACGAGTATATCTTGGAGTGGAAGACACGTATCTCGGACAAGGGTATTATATTTACGTCAAGTTCGCTGAAAGTTCAGAATCGATTGAATTCTTGTTATCCACGCTGTCAATTACTATTGCAGTGAAAGGTCAAGTTGATGTTTTATGAGAATCAAATCGGCCTTGGATGGTAACTGAATAGAACGGTAGTAGTATTTTCAAAGATGCAATGATTCAAATATTTCTTCACGTCTACATGGTATAAAGGTGGTATACTCAATTACAAATAATGTGCTCATGTCTCGCTATAGTCCTAGCATGCAATAATACAATTAAAAT
Source organism: Eupithecia subfuscata (assembly GCA_963564075.1). Lineage (NCBI taxonomy): Eukaryota > Metazoa > Arthropoda > Insecta > Lepidoptera > Geometridae > Eupithecia > Eupithecia subfuscata. The sequence goes on along the minus strand of OY751097.1, from coordinate 3,731,674 downwards.
TTAAAATAAAAAAATTGGTTGTGTGTAAAGTAGGTTTACGATCGAGATGTTTACGTGATAACGTCTTATTGGTGAGACAAGTTTCACGGAATGACTGGCAGCGCTCGAGATGAGACGGGAGATCGGTCCGTCTCTCTCTCGTTATACCTGCGATCGCGCTCGTGAGGTTGTAAAAAACAATAATTGTAAAAAGAGATTAACTTACATACCTGTGACCACCAGTCGATTTGAACGGTTGAATTTGGTTTGGGATCCTAAGCCATCACCTAATTACTCACATAACAACCCAAATGAGTCGTATTGTAGTTTTTTTTATAAATTCACCAATGCGTTCAATTCAATATTCACATCCAAATCGATTATGGTCTCAGAAAAACTTAGCTTTAGCTCGAGATGAGACGGGAGATCGGTCCGTCTCTCTCTCTCGTTATACCTGCGATCGCGCTCGTGAGGTTGTAAAAAACAATAATTGTAAAAAGAGATTAACTTACATACCTGTGACCACCAGTCGATTTGAACGGTTGAAATTGGATTGGGATTCTAAGCCATCACCTAATTACTCACATAACAACCCAAATGAGTCGTATTGTAGTTTTTTTTATAAATTCACCAATGCGTTCAATTCAATATTCACATCCAAATCGATTATGGTCTCAGAAAAACTTAGCTTTAGTGAGTGGGCAACAGTAGGTATACATAAGAGTAGAGAAACTTTGTATGAACTATATAGTGAAAAACAATACAATTTTAGCCAGGAGTTCAAAAAAAAAGTAAAAAATTACTCAAAAATGTTTAGAAAAGTTTGTCAAATCGCAAAATCAAATTATTTAAGCTCCAAAATTAGAAATAGTGAAAATGTCATAAAATCAACGTGGAAAATAATAAATAGTGAGACTGGAAAGGTCAGTACCTACGTTAATGATTACAATTTAAAGATAAATGATTGCACAATCAAAAATGACATTGAAGTAGCCCAAGCTTTTGAAAACTTTTTTACTGACATTCCAATCTCTACTACGAAGTGTCTAAACTCTTCTCAATTAATCGCTGAGTCATTACTCATAGAAAATGTACCTAAATGCGAAAATAAACTTAATTTCAACTATGTCGATGAAAAAGATATTAAAAAAGCCTTCAAACTTTTAAATATAAAGAAAACTGCAGATCTCTGGGGCATTTCCGTTAAAATTATTAAACCTTTAATTGATACGATTGCACCAGATCTAGCTTTTATATTCAATGAATCTATTGATTGTGGCGTATTTCCTGATCTAATGAAATGTAGTAAAGTAATCCCACTATTTAAATCGGGTAGTAGGTCTGACCCCACTAACTTTAGACCAATATCAGTACTGCCAACTTTCAGCAAAGTTTTTGAAAAACTTATTTTACATCAATTGCTTAGGCATTTTAATGGCAATGACCTGCTACATGGTAAGCAATTCGGGTTTACTCGGGGCAGGTCAACTACTGATGCCGGTGTAGAGTTAGTATCGCATATTTTTGATGCTTGGGAGAAGTCGCAAGACGCTTTAGGCGTTTTTTGCGACTTGTCAAAAGCGTTCGATTGCGTACACCATGAAACATTAATCAGGAAACTACATCACTATGGAATAAGAAACACCTCTTTGGATCTTCTTACATCTTATTTGAGTGATAGGATACAAAGAGTTGACATTAATGGGAAACGGTCTTCGGGGTCTGTAGTTACAATGGGTGTACCGCAGGGTTCTATCCTCGGCCTTTCCTATTCTTAGTTTATATTAACGACCTGCCTCATCTTGTCAAGAATATTCACGAGATTGTATTGTTTGCTGATGATACTTCATTAATTTTTAAAATGATGCGACAAAACACAAATTTCGACGATGTGAATAATGCAATCTCAAAAGTAGTTCATTGGTTTAGTGTCAATAATCTTTTGCTAAACGAAACCAAAACAAAATGTATTAGATTTATTCTACCTAATGTTAAACAAGTGAAGGCTGATGTAAACGTTAAAGGAGAAACTTTAGAAATAGTAGAAAGTGCCGTATTCTTAGGAATCACCTTAGATAATAAACTTCAATGGGGCCCACACATAGATAAGCTATCGAAGAGACTCAGTTCTGCAGCGTATGCAGTCAAAAAAATCCGTCATCTTACAGACGTGGATACATCTAGACTTGTTTATTTCAGCTACTTCCATAGTATTATGTCTTATGGTATACTGCTGTGGGGGAACGCTGCAGATATTAACACCGTATTTGTGCTGCAGAAGAGGGCTGTTCGGGCTATCTATAACATGGGTCCTAGAGAATCTCTACGTGATAATTTCAAAGAAATAAACATAATGACAGTACCATGTCAATATATCTATGAAAACTTATTGTACACTCATAAAAATATAAATCGGTTCCCTAAAAATAGCGATAAACATATTTTTAATACCAGAAATAAACATAAACTCGCTGTGCCCACAACTAGGCTACACAAAATAAATGTATCTTTTAAAGGGCAATGTATACGCTTCTACAACAAAACTCCTAGTGAGTTGCAAAAATTATCAGTAAATAAATTCAAACAAATTGTCAAAACCTTGCTGTGCAAAAAGGCTTACTATAAAATATCAGATTATCTAGAGGACAAAAAAGCTTGGGACGGGTTTTGCTCCAACTCGAAAAATAACAACTAACAGGCTAAAGGTTTCTTCGTCGCTTCTTTACTTTAGTCTACATACCGAAGCGACAGAAATCAAAAAATATCACTTTATTTCCGTGTCAGTGTTTAGTTTTTTATTTTGACCTTTTCTAAGTGTACATTTATTGTATTTATGGAAATAAAGAGTTTTTGATTTTGATTTTGGTTTTGGTGTGACACAAGTTTCTGAACATGTCACCCGACTAAAACGATTTTAAAGACGTTATCACGTCAAAAAATTAATTCTAAGAATTCAAAATTAGAATCCATAATTAATGATTGTTTTTTTTTATTAATGAACGTTAACTTTATTCACAAAGAAAATTGATATGTTGATATGGATCAGTTGAGCTATCTGTAGACTGTTTGCATCAGTCAGCAGTTAGCTCAATTGTTTCAATTGTAAATACTAGCATAATTTACTTTGAAAAATTCATTTAAGTCATATAAATTCCTATAATTTAGCTATTTAAACAATTTGATTTCAAATAAATATCTAATCATTATTTGTAGTGTTTTTGTACTTATCAAAACCTTAAAACTTAGTTTATTTTGTCATTTGCATTAAAGTAATCATTCATAATTAATTTAGTTTATTTGTTAAATTCATGTATTTGAATGGAAGAGCAGGACATCCTGACACAAGTATATTTACATACTTAAAAGGATGTCCTACCAACTGTTTAGCATGCAGAGTAACATATATTTATACTATACCTGCAAATAAACAATTTTCAATTTCGAGAATTCAAAAGTACCTACAAAAAACTGGAATAACCCAATCATCGTACTTAGCGAACAGCATTTGAGCTGATTTTACCTAGGTATTAATTTAATGAGTGCCTACCTAAGTAAGACACCATGACAACACCAATGACGCAAAAGAAAAGAACTTGAACAAACCAAGGATCACGTGGGCTATGTTCTCGGAAAATGAAGTTCCAAGGAAAAAGTAGTCGTTTTATAACTAAATTTTAAGTTTGGAACAACTATTTTGAACACGAATACTTAGGCACCTACCTACCTTTTTTGTTGTGTTATTGTGTTGGTATTATTAAATCCTGCCTAACAAGAGAAAGTTTTGACTGAGCGAACAAGCACATAGACCGCAATTTTTTTAAATTTCAATCGTCCATACTTGGAACGCCTGCCAGCGGAGAAGATAACACTTTTTGCACACTAATAAAAACAGTATTATACTAGTAACTAATCAATGTCATCGCCACCCACATAATTTTTATTCCAAATTCAAAACAAAAAACCCGCATTTATCATCTCCAGGTAAACCTCGGAGCCCCAAGTTAAAAACCATTTCATTATCAGGTATAAAAGTTTATGAAAGTGCCGCAATAGGTAAGTTTGGCCGTTACTCCAGTTATTTGTCAGGGTAAACAGCTCGTGTCGAGCCACCGCAGCCAGCCGCACTGCGGAGCCCGGACGCGCTAAACATTTTTGACGTTGGCATTTTTGACAGATGTCAAAATGCGTAGCTGTTTGTCATGTTGGTATTCAAGCCGAGGCCCTCTTTTCGTTATTCTCGTTGAGTTAGTGTAGTTCGATAGCGTTTTCCAGAAAAAAGTCGAGCCATCATCGCCCCAAACGCTTTTTCGATTTCAATAAAAAAGCTAGTCGCAATTTTCCCCAAACTGTCAAATTATTGACCCAAATACCGAAATCCTAGAAGCGTTTGAGTGTTCAGATGTGGGCATGCTCTCTTTTGTAGGGCATTGACATTTTTTCTGTATTTGTATTGTATTTATTTATTACATCGTAGGTACACTTGATGTTACACGATGTCGTTACATTCTATATTTAAGTACTTACCTATATTATAACAATAACACACATAGGTACTTCGTTAAAGGAAACACCTTAAGGTACATAAATTAAATAAAAATAATTAGTCAGAGTCAAATAAATAATGATGGTGGTTAATAGGTACCTACTTAGTTGTTTATATTTAAAAGATAATCAGACATAAGTAGGTACATTATTGGGATGGTATTTATTCATCGTTTGCCATCACGATGATAGAAATGCAAGGGAGACGTAGGATTAAAAAACAAACAAAAAACATCTCACCCTAAAGCTCAACGCATGTACCTACCGTCTCCGTTTCGTCGCGGATAAAAATATACCTACGAAATGAATAACTTCCCCATAAGTAAGTAGGTAGGTAGGTTTACTAAAACTAATAGTCAATGTTAATATTACAACTCCAATTTCTAATTTATTGTTCTGCACCCGATTTGATGATTGCACAGACCGTGTCTGTCAGTGTAGGTACATTATGTACACTTCGAACTTTAGGTACAAGATATCAGCCAGTTTTATGTAACTTTTTGCTACAAATGGCCGCACAAAGTGACAGCAAGTGACCGTGAATCAGCCCGTACACACCTCCGTACACAACACGTAACAGCGTAAAAACATCACGTGTATATTAGCATAGTCCTGAACCTTGAACGCCCCCGCTGTCGGTTCTATTTCGGTGCCTGCCCACGCATCAGCTGCAAAGTTCATAAACTCAGGCACAGTTGGTTCAGCAGTAACTGTAGCCCAGTGACCCGCCACGCCCACGGAAATAATCGTTCAAAGAGATTTTTAAGGCTCACACTTGATCAGGCCAGTGTTGACAGTTAGTAGTCGTTAAAAACCATAAACAGCGTGTGATTTTTTTTGTGCGTAAATTCTGGTGTTCAGGGGTCATTGGGTACTATAAAAAATTTAAATCGTTCTTCTTGCATTCTTTAAAAAAAGAATTTAAACGTCCACGTTTAAACTTTATCCTCTAGGACAAGAGTATAAACTTGTGTACAACACAAGGTTACAAGTCGATGAGAATACATAATATGTAAAAAGGAAATATCCTGATGGCAGTTTTTAGATGTGATGACAATCCATAATACAAGTCCTGCTTGGCTTGGGACTCAAAGAAGCTGTGTGAATTGTCCAGCATTATTTATTTACTTATGTTTCTTTAATCGTATGCAATACGTTTGAATTGCACCGCGATTTGCTCTACCAATCGTAAAAGGCAGCAAAAAAGAATCTGGTCTGAAAGAGACATAGTAAAACGGTACCTAAGAATTTTGTAACGTTACCAAAGACACAATTTTAATCATTTCACCAAAGAATAAACAACAAAATAACTTCAGACGCTATTCAATAATGCAACCCTGCACCCTCATCCGAAGGCTGTCTAATGGAAAAACTTCAAAAGATAAGCAATCTTTTCCAATAACGCAACTTTCTTGAGTTTCTTCGGAAATTAATTAACTTTTGCATTGTTTTTCAAGAAAATAAATGGAGTTGAATTCTTCGGGTGTACTGTTGAAGTTTGGAGTTCGGTCCCACGGGTCAAAGACCTAGGCTTGTACACACGTCGTCCGTGAAACAAAGGGATTATGGAATGTTCCAGCTTAATGGAAGAGTATCTGCGGAGATCACTGAAACTGTGATAGAAATTGTTTTGTAGAAACCGGGTAGTCGATTACGGGGTCACATACGAAAGATCTGATGGTAAGTGAGGGTAGAAAGTTCATGAACACAGATAATGTCAACTTTTGGCTGAAAGAATGACCTGGTTGCGGTGGCAGGGAGTCAGTGAAAGAAGAAAGAAAGAAGAAGAAAAATTGAGTCAAACAATAAGAAAGAATCCAAAAGATAATCGGATCTTTACCAGAAAAATAATCAAGAAACTTGAAGGAGGATTACACTTTTGAAACTATCCTGATTATAAACACACAAATCATGGTAAATATTCTTTACTTGCTCCACAGTTTTAAAGTTTTGCTGCCTCATTGTTCATATTGTAACCTACGTATTAAATACCTTTGTTTTAATAAATTATTTAGGATTTTATGGTATACGTAAGTAATTTTTGGCGCGGCGGGCGAAGGTCCGCCTGCGGCGCAGGAGGTTGCGGGTTCGATTCCCGCCTTGGGACAAATGTTTGTACGACTTACAAATATTTGTTCCGAGTGTTCTGGTCGTTTCTATGTATAATAAAAAATATCAATCTATGTAATGTATTATATTATGTATATCAGTCATCTATTACCCATAACACAAGCTCTGCTTAGCTTGGGGCTAGATGATGCTGTGTGGATTGTCCAGTATTATTTATTTATTATTATTTATTTATTTTAAAGTGGGATCTTTTCAAAACGAAACACACCAGCTACTGAGCTTTAAGCTCAGAAATGAGAAAGCTTCTTTGTAAGCACTACTATTCTTGCCACAGAATTCTAATGGCCACCCTTACGTCGTCTATAGTCTATGAAATAGGTATAGCTGTAGGTATGGATACCTAATGGGGTCAGTGTGTGATGTATAGCGGGACAGGAAACTAATTGCCAATTGCCGATGATAAATGCATACATTGTCACAAACAGTTCGAGTTATATTGATTGCTTTGAATGGAATGTATACCTACTGTACAAACCTAATGTTATAATATATTAATTACCTATTGTACTATGTTTATGAATATAAACACATGTGTTAGTACTACATGATTAGTTACGGCAAACACTTGAAAGTTCGACTACATTTGGTTATTATTTAAAAGGTAACGACAGTGGTTATTCGATCAATTATAAAATCAAATCTGATTTTTGATCGATCGCCAAATCGTTATTTCTCTTGCCAAATGGACGTTGACGATAAATTTGATGTTCAGAGATTAGATAAATAACCCTCTATAACCCAAGACCTCCTTTTGATATTTTTTTGCGGAATCGGATTTAGATAGATAAATGACTAAAATAAAACACGTAACTTTTTTATTTTAGAAGTTTTTTATTAATTAGGCATATTAAGACAAAAAAGGTTGTATGGATTGCGTATTTTTTATTACTTTTCATGTGACACTGCACATCAACTATTTAAAGATGTTGACACCACTAGCGACACATCGTCGTTACAAATTCATTTATTCTGCACTAGATTGAAAAAATGGTGTGACTTACATTATACAATAGGTGAAAACGGAAAGTAATCAACAATTTGAGAATTGTGGAGGGTAAAACAGTATGTTGCCTGGAGTATACCATATGCTTCAGAGGGTTAAGCGACTTCGAAAAAAGGAGGAGGTTCTATGTTCGTGCTGTGTATACTCGTACTACCCTTTATACTTCCCCTATTCTAAGCATGTCTGTTTGTATTGTTTTCATTCTTTGGGCGGTATAATAAAGTATTTTCTATCTATCTATTTATGTTTGTTCTTTTTATTACATGTGGGTATAGTCGTCGATGCTTCTTCAATTATGGACCAAGTTTTTTTGGCTATGGTATAGAGAGAGATCCCACCAAAAGTTTATTTATTTACTAGGCGATCGCCTTGCGGTTTCACCCGCGTAGTTCCCGTTCTCATGGGAATTCCGGGATAAAATATAGCCTATGTCACTCCCTAAAAAGTAAGCTTCCTAACGGTGAAAGAATTTTTCAAATCGGTCCAGTAGTTTCGGGGCCTATTCAATACAAACAAACAATCAAATCTTTCCTCTTTATAATATTAGTATTACCGAGGGAATAGTATTTGTTCCGCCCAACTTAAAAACAGTGCAAAATTTAAGGGGTTCGAAGTCAGTTTTATTTTTATACCATCAAATTATTATTTACTTATGTAATCCCATGTCGATTTTCTAAAACACTGATAAGACAGACGGAGTCTTTGCTCCCCTTGGAGTCGAGACCCTAGTTTCGTGGGGTACCGAGGCTCTCCGGGTCTTATAAAAATTATCTGAGCGTCGCATCTGGTCGAAGCGACCCGTAACCCGAGAGCTGGTGAGTATCTGGCCCAGCGCAAAAGCATTACCATACAGCGGGGCAATGCATCCAGCATCTTGGGGACGCTTGCGACTTGCTATATGGATCAGTTGAGCTACCTGTAGATTGTTTCCAACAGTCTGCAGTTAGCTAAATTGTTTTAATTTCAAATACCAATTCTAATTCATCTCTATTATTAGAATGTAATTTTCTTAGTTTATAAACTGATAAGTATGTATATCTCCTAGAATAAATTGACCTTGCTTATCATTTTTTTGTGCCGAGTCCCATTGAGCCGAATACATCTGATCTCGTATTGTACGAACCAGTTTGCCCCGGTCCAAACCAGTAATGCCCATTTACACATGTAGGGGACCTCGACAGTACAATGTTATGATTTCCGTATGGCACTGTCCTGATTACGATTGTTTAAAAACATCCGGGGTCCACGATATTGTGGGATTTAGCCGCCAATTCTTAAAATTTGTGTGTTTTGATTGTATAAAACGCCGTACATTTAATTTAATTGTACCTATGAACTATATAATATATAGTACATAGGTACAATTACATATTATGTATCTCACTTACTGGTAGGTACTCTAGATTGTTCTATTTTTTAAGTTATGATCGTTAGAATCCCGCTATCACATTAACCACATTTAAAATTTTTGACATTTTAATATTCAAGTTGACATTGTATTCAAATAATAATACTATTCGTTTTCTCTGATTATCATAATTATTTTTCATAACTTTTTATTACGCTGTTAGGTACTTTGTGTTTCCTATTTAAATTGTTTTTAAAATTGATTTGATTGTACTGTTAGTTTTTTGTGTACCTACGCCGGTATTTTAGATTTAAGTTACACACACAATGTATTTTGTTTATAGGAAATAAATAAATTGAATTGAAACCTCTCGATGATCAGCTATCCGAGAGGAGTAAATTGAAAAACAGCGCTGCTTGCATATTAATGCATAACATCAAAATGCTGAATTTACTCCTTTTGTCTTAGTTTATTTATTTTATTGAAGTAGGTGTAAGACTAATTTTGATTTCGAGTTTTGTAAATTAAGGCAATAAGTAAATGATTTATATTCACCAGCTCTCGGGTCACGCGTCGCTTCGACCAGACGCTCAGATAGTTTCTTGAAAACCCGAAGAGCCTCGGTACCCCACGGACCTAGGGTCTCGACTCCAAGGGGAGCAAATGTGTAGGCTCTGTCGAGACCTGCATATTTGCGCCTCTTGAGATCTTCGGCCAAATCTGCCGCCGCACCCGCCCTCACGGATGTCCTCGGAAGATGGGAAGGCGCAAGTGTGTCGACGCATGTAGCGTCCCACACAATGGGCCTCCCCAACTCCCATGGGACTAGTGTCATACTAATATCTGGCACAGCGTATCAGCATTGCCATACAGCGTGGCAATGCAGCCAGCGTCTTGGGGACGCTTCCGACTGGTGTTGATATGGATCAGTTGAGCTATCTGTAGACTGTTTGCAACAGTCGGCAGTTAGCTCAATTGTTTCAATTGTAAATACTAGTATAATTTTCTTTGTGAATAAATGTCCTATTTATATTCTATTCTAAAATTATATAAAGTCTATTTTTCCTTCATCATAAGAATGGATTGGTAGTACTTAGTAGTGAGAGGAGTAACGTCATGGTGGAAATCTCATCAAAAGTTTTGCTTTTATATTAATTAATAAATGAATAATGTTGGATAATCCACACCGCATCATCTAGCCCCAAGCTAAGCAGAGCTTGTGTTATCGAACCTGCAACTTCCTACGTTTCAGGCGGATCTTCGCTACGCCATATCGGACGTCATATGAATTCAATGTGGTTTCAAGTTAAACCCAAGCTGATGATGATGCTGATGATGATCCCCGGAGACAGTGACCTTACTGTGGATGGCTGCAAACTAATTGATAACGATTGATTTCAGTTTTGATTAGCATTTTTCTTTGTGTTAAAAGTCGCTGTCATACTTGATTCTCAATTTTTAAAATCTCCGCTGCACCTAGAGTTGGTTGTTATGTATAAATTTGTCAAAGAGTTCCATTACAACGTACAACAAAATTTGGATAGCCGACAATCTTTTTGAAATATACATACAGGGTGCCACGGAAAGGGTGTAAAGGGTCGAAAGGGATTCTGAACCCCGAGTAGGCCAACATGTGAATAAAGATTTTCTGAATTTCATTTTTTCTCCAAAAAAAATTTTTCGTCCTGCTCCTGTTCTTTTACACGCACTCTTGCATTATTTAATATTACAAAATATTTCACATTTTTTTTTGCTTGTTTTTTCAGCAGAAATGACATGTTATGTTATAATGTTATGTTATGTTATGACATGAATTATTACAAAATAAACCGGCCAAGTGCGAGTACATTCGAAATGGAAATTCAGAAAGTCGGAGAACAAACGTTGACCCCCGCGATGTCGAGAATCACCCCCTTTCGCCTTAGTACATCCTTTCCGTAGCACACTGTATACACCTACCTGATTTCACTAAAAGTGCCTAGTGAATGTTGCTATCTCGCATCATTTACAGTTTAGCACAGCTATGATGCTAACTGCAAAGCTCTAACAGCTTCAAAAGATACCTCACGCAGTCGATAGTAAAATTTCCGCGATAGTATCCAGTAGGGAAGATCAACCTCGGGGTTGTTTAACCGCGGTAACCTCAGCACCATGTTTAAGCCTGTACAAACTAACATTTAGTGCCTACGTGCTACGGTCCCCGCCCGACGCCACCATAAAGTAGTTAGTGGTCGTAGTTTGCCTTCTTTGTTGACTTGTGCAGGGAAAGCGTATGACTTCTAGAAGTTGTTTTAGTACGCAGTAGGTGATTGAAATCGATAACTCGTAGCTTGCTCGGGGCATAATTTAATAATCGTATGTTACCTTGTTTTATAAGTTATGCTATGGAATATAATCATCATCATCAACCTATATTAGTCCACTGCTGGACATAGGCCTCCCCTAATGAGCACCATAGCGCCCTGTCTTCAGCTTGCCGCATCTTTCGCAGATCGTCATCCCACCTGGCTGGAGGGCGTCCTACACTACGTTTGCTTAGTCGCGGACTCTACTCAAGAACACGTTTACCCCAGCGGTTGTCGGTTCTTCGCGAGATATGGCTGGCCCACTGCCACTCCAGCTTGCTAATTCTTTGGGCTATGTCGATAACTTTGGTGGAATCCTATCCTTCATAGAGACTCCGAGCATAGCTTTTTCCATAGCTCGCTGAGCGACTTTGAACTGGTGGACCAGCCCTACCGTGTGTGTCCACGTCTCAGCTCCGTATGTCATGACAGATTGGACGCACTGATTGAAAACTTTCGATTTCAAGCATTGCGGTATGGATGACGAGAAGACTCGACGAAATTTTCCAAAATATAGTGTACATTCTTTATTCATTATTGTAGTACCTACAATAAAAAATTACCGAATTGACCCAGGGAGCTAAAATCTTAGTAATGAAGATTTGGGTTTAATTGTTTAGAATGTGTATTTGTTCGAGATCAACTATGGAATCATTGCCGATCTGTTAAATTTTTTTCAGTTTATGGCATTCAGGTATAGTAAACAGATAGGACTTCAAAAACTGATAACCAATGGGTTTGATCACTAGATAAGATTTATAAACCTCAATATTATTAAGGCAAGATGTCATGTTAAAGTTTAACATTTTAAAATTCCTCTTTGGTAGCTAGAGCCATCAGTGCTCTAGCCGCTAGATTCAATTCCCATAATTCTCCATTCAAATAAAGCACTTCTTCTAGTTCACGTGTTACTAATCTGTTCCGTTAGTTATGTAGGTATTCGATGTTTTTATTCGACATAAGGAACTAAATTTAATTGAGTTTCATCAAACGCCATTTCAATTGATTGAAATTGCGAACAAATTGAAATCATGATTGTTTGATTGTTGGGACTCTCGGAGGAATAACCATGGGGCTATCCATGTATTAAGCAGGTATTTGGTATTTTTTTTTTTATTTCGTTTGGTTTGAATGTGTAACCAAACGTAGTCCAAGAATACATTACGTACTGGTCTAGTAATCTTGGACTTCCAGAAGCTTTTCTTTCCTGTAAGAGCTTTTCTCGACTGGAAAAAGCTGAATCCAGAAGCTAGCAATCAATTAGGTTTGGTTAACATTTTAGAATAAGTTTTTCTATTTAATCTGATAATTAGCTTTAAAACTGCTTAATGCGAGTAAAGTAAGTGAGTAGGCAGACTGTAGCCACTGCGAAGGCGTTAGCTGCGGGCTGTTATCATAACCGTCTGTCGTAGCAGTAGTATTCTCCAGCCACGCTTTTGCGCAGTTCCTTTCCCACAGGACTTTTCCATTTCCTTTCTTCTCTCAACACTATTTGTTATTCACACGTACATAAGCTACAGATTCACGTATCCGGAGATAGCACGAAAGCCTCGCGTGGAATAAAAAAATAAAAACACTCCGCAGAAACAAAGAATTCATGGTCCGTACAAGGTCGGCGTTTCAGGACAATTATGGCAAAATGACAGCCCGCCGCGGTAGCGCTGCCTTCTAAGACCTTGCCTTGACCGTGAACGCACAATCTTATCTGCCACTTCCGGACCGATCCTGACCTGTTGGTAATGAGCAATTACATAACAAAACAGGTGATGATGGCTCGGTGAGACTTACTTGATATAGACGTCTCGTTCTTTCGCTGAAGGTCGAGATGAGCGGGGGACACGACTGTCGCGGGTGGCGACGGCGGGCGGCGGCGACGGACTGAGCCCGGCCGCGAGCCCCGCCGCCGCCGCCCCGCACCCCGCGCGCACGGATAAACAACGTGCATTGTGGACCCCATCCAGCCGCCCGAACAGCCACATATCTCTCCAACACTTTCCACCTCGCGATACCCATTGCTGCTTCCACCTACAAACTCTGGAAGCTTCCCAAGCGAGGCCAGCGATGTGCGCGCAGGTTTTCCTCGCTCGATATGCCCGCCGGGAAGCTGAGGTTATCAAATAATTCTCCGCACAGATAGTAGTTCTAGCGTTATAGATTTTGGATTAAATTCTCGCGTAGTGCAAATCCAGGAAAATGATTATGTGTTGTTTCCGTGAAATGGGGCTGCAAATTGATGGCTTTCGTGGAAGCGCCGAGCTGGAGTTATTAGAGCCGGCTTTGCGGTTGTTCTTTGCAGCATAAAGCCGCATGACGGTATGAATTCCATTTATAAAACTGGGTAAAGTAGAATATTTTTTGTTTACGTAATAGACATCTAAAAACCTGCTCAAGAAAAGGACAAAAACATGAGATGGCCCAAGAAAATTACGAGTCACTGGGTCCTTAGGGAGCCTGTACATTTACGAATGTCGTTTACTTATATGAAAATGGTAACTTTTTCACAAGTATTCAGCTTGCTTGAAAAGTTTATTAACATTTTTGTAGAGTCAGGATGTTTTCTGTTTTTAATCGGAGTGAGCGAAGCGAACGAAGATCTCAGTGGCAGCTTGGTCATTTGGCCGTATGGCTAAATAGTCACTTCGAGTAGAACTGTCCAACCGCTGATACGATTAGCGTGAAAGACAAGACTTGTGCTAACTTAATAAGACCAAATCCGTCAAGAAGTTTTTGAGATACAGCGGGCTAAAATTAATCATTTAAATCAAGTGAGAGAATAAAGAAAGTTGTACTCACGTTTTCACGTTTCAAGTTTTAACTTTTCGTTAAAAATCATGAAGTTTCTTCTACAATCTATATTTTCTATATATTTTTCAAATATACCTTGAACATTGTCATTGTTTTTTTTAGATATTTCGGATAAACTAGACGAACCTCACGTTGATATTATTATAGCCTAACTACTAGTTTTAGAAGTTGTGCCGGCAACTGGAGTATTTTAGTTGGAATATCCTTCAAGGCAGAATTTCCGATGGACTGTCACTGCTGTAGTTTTGTGACAGTCAGGACTAACAAATGCTGGTTCGTTCCCTGGGAAATCTCCCAGGCGTATTGGCGTTACCTCGCTCTGAGGCGTTCCATGTAAGGCTTGAAGTGCAAGCGAGAGCGCTCGACATCCGTCTCTCTCCTACTTGAGTGAGCGATGCGTCTGCGTAGACAGCTGCTATACTATAGTACATTTACATGTTTTGATCGAGTATCAAATGCTACCATTCCATCAGTATTTTCTTAAGACGTTGTCACGTTCAACTATCGTCAGTAAACCGACTTTATAGAAAACCAATTTTTTTAATAGACAAAAGGATAATCTGTGTCCAATGTCTTCTGATAATCTAACTGACGGTCAAATTCGTTTTTTTTAGGACTCTAGCCTAATAGGCTAGAAACACTCAAATCCTAGAACAACTATAGCCCCAGTGTGCAGTGATCTCGCAGAAGGGGTCAGAGGCGCGGCTCCAATTGGATCGCGCAGGTAACGTGCTCATGCATAATGCGGTCGTCGTCTACCCTCACCTGACTCCAAACTATTTACCTATAGGTCTAGAGTTTTTGTGTAATTTACCTAGATCATCTATCTGATCTGATCGCTGTGTGGTGCCGGCTTAGAATTTGCACCACCCCATCTCTTCCCGCGGGTGTCGTAAGAGACGACTAAGGGCTATCCACCGGGGACGGGCAGCAGCGCCCCTGCAGAACAATTCTACCACCGAACTGCGATCCCCACCGCATGCCCAGCGGCAGCAATCCCTAGATTATGGACATTAAAACAACTTACGTAGGAAAATACATAGTACCAACTGTTTATAATAATAACTATATTGTACCTTAGAGACAGAGGCTGACGGACAAACCGAATTACGGTTTATGTTAGCTGTAGATAAGATAAGTTAATAATTATGTAACATAAATAAATGAAAAAAAAAAAAAAAAAACCAATAAGGCGCTTATCAGGGGAGGCCTGCGTCCAGTAGTGGACCAATACAGGCTGTTGAGTTGAGATCTATCTGATCTGTCATTATTAATTACAGTCTGCCTACTCTAATTAATAATGATAGTATATTCATGTTATATATTGATAGTATACTCTAATTAATAATGATAGGATAGTAATTTACAAGCAATTTATCGTGCAACGGCAAACAAAAGAGAGGTAGAGATCGCTTCTAAGCGATAAGGCCGCTATTTAGTGTACGATAAAACATTTTTACGTCGAGTCTTCTCGTCATCCATACCACAATACTTGAAAACGAAAGTTTTCAATCAGTGCGTCCTATCTGTTATGACCTACGGAGCTGAGACGTGAACACTCACGGTAGGGCTGGTCCACCAGTTCAAAGTCGCTCAGCGAGCTATGGAAAGAGCTATGCTCGGAGTCTCTTGATAGGATTCGTAACGAATACATCCGACAGAGAACCAAAGTTATCGCCCAAAGAATTAGCAAGCTGAAGTGGCAGTGGGCCGGCCATATCTCGCGAAGAACTGACAACCGCTGGGGTAAACTTGTGCTAGAGTGGAGACCACGACTCGGCAAACGTAGTGTAGGACGCCCTCCGGCCAGGTGGGAGGACGATCTGCGAAAGACTCATGCAGATGCTGGATGCGGCAAGCTGAAGACAGGGCGCTATGGCGCTCATTAGGGAAGCCCTATGTCTAGCTGTGGACTAACATACATAGGTTGATGATGATGATGAAAACATTTTTGTATTGTATTGTTATTATGATGGTCAATGCACACAGCATCATCTAGCCCCAAGCTAAGCATAGCTTATGTTATGGGTACTCGATAACTGATCTACTATTAATTATATAATACAATCCATTACATAGATATATTTTTTTACATAGAAATCACTCAGCAACACCCGAAACAAATAATTGCAGATCGTACAAGCATTTGTCCCGAGGCGGGAATCGGACTCGCTACTTCAGCGTCGCAGGCAAACCTTCCGTATCTTCTGCACTACAGATGTCGTCTATAAGTCTCGAAATAACATACAATATACGTCTTCTTTTTATCCCGGGTAAACGCGAGCGAAGCCGCAGGATAAGTCAGTATGTAATAGAGAGAACAATAACGGGTTTGCCAGGTCACTGCGCGAGCACCGAAAACAATGACAGCCAAAAATCAATGATAGTACGCTACAAAGTTCGATGCAATGGATTGTTCGTACCTCCACTCATAAAGGCTTTATTGTGTATTTAGCCAGTGTACCGAAGCTTTGCGTTGAGGGATTTTAATTAAAGTCCGTAGTGATGCGAATTTTAGTAAAATGCGTTTATTTTCAAACGACTTCGAGAAAAGGAGGAGTTTTTAAGTTGGGCTGTTCTCCGTCAATTGCCAACCAATTTTGATGATTCTTTTTCTATTGTATAGAAATTGATTTCAA
Organism: Eupithecia subfuscata; assembly: GCA_963564075.1. NCBI lineage: Eukaryota > Metazoa > Arthropoda > Insecta > Lepidoptera > Geometridae > Eupithecia > Eupithecia subfuscata. Next base: position 3,714,883 of record OY751097.1, on the reverse strand, counting down.
GATGGTTTTATTAAAGTTTAATTGGCATGGGATAAATATTTGTCGCGCTAAACTTAAAAAACTACGTAAATATTGAGGAAATGTGAATTTGAATAAATAGAATATTTTATTTGTAACTTAATCAAAAACAAACACGATTTAAAGATAAAATAAAAGATACAGCTTCTGTCGAATTAAGTCACAAAACGGTCTCTGTCTCAGCATAAGCTAGTTGTTACCACGTAACAACCAACGCTGGTCTTCCAACAGAGCCGTTTGGTGACGTCACGGAAGATAACACAAAACAATCAAAAATATAACAATTTAAAAAAAAAACATAATCTACGGCAACGGTTGACAAACACGAGATACATATGTGTTGCCGTGTATAATTTCATGATTTGAACCCGATTTTTAGAGTTTTTTACCACCAAATAAAACCAAGTATATTATGTGGCAGGTAGGTACAAAAATACAGGAAAAACAAACTAATCGTGCAAAATTGTGACTACAAAAATGACTATTACTTAGTTTTACCTGAGAGGTGATCAAAAGTGGCTTTAGAAAATAGACAGTTGGCCACGCACGATTCACACGCTGTTTTCCAGGGTAGGTAGGTACTTTATAATTGAACTATAGGTTTAGGTATCGTAATTATTTACCTACTTTTCCCGACGGTTCAGCTTGGTTGCGGTCGATGATTTTATTAGTTATCTGACATCCATCGTTTCGGCGGAACAAGCATAACCTATGTCTATCTTTTTGGCGTCGCATCGTAACGCATACATCCCATCACTAGTAGAATGCTCGTCACTACTGCCTCCATAAACAAGATTGGATTGTTTCCGTTTGTGCTTTGAGAGCGCAGTTTTAATTCAATTTTTATTATTATGCGCATTTTAATACTCAGATATAAAATTGTGAGCTTTACCTCGGATGCGGAATAAAGCTGGCTTTAGTGGAATTCCCGTTATTTTTCGTAGATCATCATAAATTGCAGCCATTTCATTTTAACATGTGGATTTTGCTTGAATATTCTTTAATAATATACCAGTATGTTCAAATGCGATTGGAATATTCATGTTTCCACACTGGGCTGTATCTATCTATCTATCTATGTATGTTCAGCTGTGGGCTGATAATAATGATAATGATTTGTTTCATGATCATTAATTCCATTTTTGTAGTTAAGTTTGGGAATCCAATCTACACCGTAATATCTAATTTAGACTGAAGTAAATTTTGAGGTCTGCGGTCACTGATGACGATGGAAAACTAAATCACTTTCAAATCAACGATCACTACATCTACAGCATATGATAGTCCAGCGCTGGACGGCCTCCCTGATAATGATCAAGTGAAGCTAAATCGTTTAATTTTTTTTAAAGTGATCACCACGCTGGCCCTATAGGTTCAAAGGTTCAAATTCAGTTGGAATCACATTTTTATTGAGCTTTTTCATGTAAAACAATCATTAACATGATTAAAGACCAGATAATTTCATTCTCGCACACAAAAGCCCTAGAGACCTGTAAGCGTCGCTCTCCAAGAAATTTAATTAGAGTTCCGCTGAAAATTTCACCCATAAAGATGTTCCTGATAAAAGAGTAGGGAATTTAGTAGAGGACTTATTCTGGGTCAGAAATATATAATATTCAAATTGGGTGCATTATAAATTTTTTTAGCAGTGGCTCCCCGCACGCGCTATTCCCAAGTTAAAATATTACTATTATTCAAGTCTAATTATTTTTTCCATGGTTCCCAGATTCTATCTTGAGCTGTTCAGTAATTTTGGAGATCGAAGGACAAAAATCTTCATGAACTTTTACTTTTACAAATAGATTCGGTTATGTTAAAGAAACAAATGACGTTCATTTGTTTCTAGCTGCATGCTATGAGCGTAGCACTTGCTACGAACAAACTGCTACGCTCGTAGGCATTGCTACGAACAAAGCACTGCTACGCTCGGAGGCATTGCTCCGCGCCTTGCAAATGAATACCTTACTCTGCCGAAATAAAGCGACGTACGAAGTTGTATAAAATATCAGATTATCTAGAGGATAAAAAAAATTGGGACGAGTTTTGCTCCAACTCGAAAAATAACAAATAACAGGCTAAAGGTTTCTTCGTCGCTTCTTTATTTTAGTCCCCATATCGAAGCGACAGACATTAAAAATATCACTTTATTTCCGTGTCAGTGTTTAGTTTTATAGTTTGACCTTTTCTAGGTGTACATTTATTTATTTTATTAATTTATTTAAACCTTTATTGCACTGAGGTACAAAGGGTGATTGTATTTATGGAAATAAAGAGTTTTTTGTGATAATACAGTTGAATTTCGCTTTTTATGACGGCAAAGCCAGTGAATGGTACCTAATTATAGTATCGCTATGCAGTGCTTCATGGTGCATTGCTGTCTTCCAAATTCGTAGAAATGGCATTGCTAGTAAAATTAACGGATTATGTTAGTTGTGTACGTCACAGGGGAAACCTTGATTTTTTACCTGGTCATCCAGGTAAAAAATCAAGATCTCCTGTGACTAGAGTAGAATTATTGGGAGTGGGACAAGATGGGAGCTTATACGCAGTAGTGGGTGAAGTTAGGTTGTAGAAGATGATATGCAGGATGGAGTCCTCATCTACATTTATCTACACTAATCTATACTAATAAAATAAAATTAAAATTAATAATGCTGGACAATTCACACAGCATTATCTAGCCCCAAGCTAAGCAGAGCTTGTGTTATGGGTACTAGATAACTGATATACTTAATACAATACACTACATAGATAGATGTATTTTATTATACATAGAAAACACCCAGAACGCCCTGGACAAACTAACTAATATTATAAAGAGGAAAGATTTGATTGTTTGTTTGTTTGTATTGAATAGGCTCTAAAACTACTGAACCGATTTGAAAAATTCTTTCACCGTTAGGAAGCTTCCTTTTCAGGAAGTGACATAGGCTATACATTATTCCGGAATTCCCACGGGAACGAGAACTACGCGGGTGAAACCGCGAGGCGATCGTCTAGTAATATAATAAAGAGAAAACATTTGTATTTTTGTATGTTTGTAACGAATAAACTCAAAAAGTAATGGACCGATGTCAAAAATTATTTTGCCATTAGAATGCTACATTATACCTAAATAATATAGACTATATTTATAAAACGGGCAATAGCCTTTATTCACAAAGAAATGTATACTAGTATTTACAATAATATCATAATATATATAGTTATCTTTATATGTTTAAAAAATAAAATTCCACCCATTCGAAGCCGGGACGGGCTCTAGTCTGAAATGTAAAAGGTAAGGTACTGTGGCGTTCAAAGATCGGTGACCCCCGGACGGGTTCACGTCCCGATATAACACTAGTTTTGGTTTTATAATATTAAATTTGTTGCTTTTATAAGGAACAGCTTGCTATCTTCATGTTACCGAAAATACTAATGTCAAAATATTTATATATGTTTAAAATAGACCTTAAACTTAACAGGGGAGTTACCTATCGATAAACGTCAATGTGCAATCACATCCTGTTAAAACATCATTAATGCAGAAAAGTGTTTTTAGTATTGCTCCTATAATATATAAGAAATTACCAAAACTGTATAGAAACCTGAATGATCAAACCTAAACGGAAATTAAAATATTAATAATTTAAAAATGTTACTATGACCAAGACGAATTTTTTAATGATAAATTTAGAAATTGATTTTTAAAATTAATGTTGCATGTCATCTCCCTAATTATTTTGGCATACCGTAAACGGTCAAGTATATTGTTTTTCCTATATTATTTGTTACATTTTTGTACACAATAAATATCTTTATCTTTGTACTTTGCCCAATATAGTTCTTATTTATGGGTAAGAAACGATAGTCAAGTTACATACTGATACTCAAGTTACCTAGAGTAACTTAAAACAAATATGAGTTATTGTATTATTTGTTTTATATAAGGTTATGGTTTACCTTAGGTAAGTAACTTTTATTTTATTAATTTAGAAATTTTTAGTCCGGTTTTCCATCAGCTTTATTATTTATATAGAATTTAAAATAGACACAGAAAGCTAATAATAGGCATTCGCTAATAGAATCGTAATAAACTACCTAAGTCTGAACACAACAATTTCTGTAATAAAATTATGTTAATTAAAAATTAAACTCAAAACAAATAGGAGTTTGACATGAAAAGACAGAGTTTAGAGTTTACAGGGCTCAAAAACTATGTTTAACTTATTTGACAGCAACAAAATGACGCCGACTCTTTCCTATCGATTAAAATAAAAAAGATGTCATTTAGAAATTGATTTAGCTCATAGAAAATTTCAATAACAGAATAAAGGATGTCATGATTTCTCATTCCATCAAAGTAGTCTTATTTAGTTTTGCCATCTGAATTGATACCTTACAGCTTTAGAATAACAACCGTAGAAGGAAGTTACGGCGATATTTATCAGTAGGTAATTGAAAATGTTTCAATCCGTCGCAGGAAGCTAACAAAATGGCAGAACGACGACATTTTTATTGCATTCTCGAACGTTTATTAGAATAAAACCCACTTACCTTGACTCTTAGTTACGGTAATTGAAACGTTATTGCGAATGTATTGATTTTTAACAAATGGGATTTATTTTTTATAGGTTTGTTCTTTCACCTTTGTAATTTTTTTTGTGAATAAATTACAAATTTATGTTTTTCGGATATTTCCCATTACTTGTGCTATAAGCTGCTCACCTTTCATGATTCTAGGTCTACGGGAAGTACCCTATTGGTTTTGTGTGCATGTGATTCCCTTGGAATGTTGTCGCTCTCGTTTCTCTGCCCGCTGTCACAGAGTGACGTGAACGAAGCGCGCCAAATTGAAGCCCTAGGAGCACACGCCGAGCCTCCGACCGTCCGCCCGACCGAGCCGTCGTACGTCAGACCAAGCCGACCGAGCGTCACACTGCGACTCGAACCTGCGACGGAACGAATCCAACCGGAGCCATCGAGTCGTACGAGCCACGAATACACTCCACTTTGCTCCTGACCGCCGGACAGTAAACTCCAATTAATTAATACTGAGTCCTGAGTAGATTCTAACCTAGATTATTGTACAGTAAAGTATAAATACATACCTTGTTACCTTTACAGTTTAAATGTGATTACTTACCTATGTTTTGTGAGATTATACGATTAATTGCCTAACCCTCCTGTTTCTTTTAGGAAATTGCCAAATATTCGGACATAAACGGCTGTAACTTTTGACTGCGTTGACTTAGAAGTTTTATTTATATTGCGGCTCCAAGAAGTCACGGACTTAAGTATTTGACGTTAATTTCAACTCGATAAGTCCATGCGTTCCTGAGAAAAGGGGGTTGACAGACGGACAGACAGACAGACGGACAACAAAATGATCCTATAAGGGTTCCTTTTTTCCTTTTGAGGTACGGAACCCTTAAAAATGCATTTATTAGTAAAAAATACATAAATTATACATGACATGTTAGCTACAGAGAGTTACTGTATTGTCACAAAAATCTTTACTATGAGTATTTCCATCCCAAATAATTCCTATCTATTCCATCGTATTAAACCTGATCTTCCATAGGTAGGTACTGTTTCAATCTATTCCATGGAATAATCAAATCTGGTATTCCATTAGTTTTCCAGTAACACAAACCTATTCCCCGCGCAATCAGAATAAAAACATTCGTACTCGGAACCGTCGAACGCAAAAAATTGCTATTGATCGAGGTTTCTAATTAACTGAGCTTACTTTCAATGAAACGTATTCAGTTCTCTATTACTATTAGCATATTGGAAAATGTAGATATCGGGGTTCATAAAAACGTGGGTATCCACGTTCTCTTTGTTTTCTCTCGAATGATGAGTCCCTTGGGTTCAAGTTTTTCTAACGTAATGTTTACTAGCAACTCTTTCAATGTTGCTCAGACGCTTAAGAGATTGGTGGTCTCAGAGAAGAATCCAGTCATCTTATAGTTGACGACCTCTGTGGCGCAGCGGGCCAAGGTCCGCCTGCGACGCAGGAGGTTGCGGGTTCGATTCCCGCCTCGAAACAAATGTTTGTACGATCTGCAGATTTTTGTTCAGGGTGTTCTGGATGTTTATCTATATATAATAAAAAATATCTATCTATGTAGTGTATTGTATTAGGTGTATCAGTTAGGTATCTAGTACCCATAACACAAGCTCTGCTTAGCTTGGAGCAAGATAATACTGTGTGAATTGTCCAGCATTATTTATGTATATTATTTATTTATAGTTACATTTCCAGTTAGTGTGGTAATTGGTTAAGGGTATTTGTACGTAGTGTAATTAAGCATCTTTATTGAAAAAGAAAATTACAATCAAATAATATAAATAAATTAGAACAAGTATTTACAATTGAAACAATTGGGCTAATTGCAGACTGTTGCAAACAATCTCCTCAATGTCCTCAACCTCAACAGCTTATAATGGTCCACTGCTGGACTCTGAATTCCCCCTGATAAGCACCCTGATAAGCACCTTGGCTTTTATCTCATGGGGGCACCCATAATACTTGGCATGCGGGTTGGGGATCGCAGTCTGGTGGTAGAATGGTTCTGCAGGGGGCGCTGCTGCCTGCCCCCCGATCGATATCCCGAAGTCGCCTCTTACGACACCCGCGGGAAGAGTTGGGGTGGTACATATTCTATGCCTGCACCACACGGCCGCAAACAATCTACAGATAGAAATTTCAAAATTTTCGGACATAAACGGCTGTAACTTTTGAGTGCATTGACTTAGAAGTTTAATTTATATCAAGGCTTCAAGAGGTTACGGATTTGAGTATTTGATGTTAATTTCAACTCAATACCTCCACGCGTTTCTGAGAAAAGAGGGTTGACAGACGGACAGACAGACAGACAGACGGACAACAAAGTGATCCTATAAAGGTTCCCTTTCTCCTTTTGAGGTACAGAACCCTAAAAATAGGTAAGATTTTGTCGCTGGGCTCGCCTCGTTACCCTGAAAGTGGTAGCTGAAAATCAGTGCTTGCTCATAGAGCAATATTATCACTGAGCTATTACCCATTCGCCACTGCTACACACACGTTTTTTGGTTTAGGATAATCAACAGTTCCTTGTATTGCAGGCCGGTACTTAGTGTTTAAACCCGGTTCCTTTAAACTACTATAAAATAATTACAATGTCGAAAATAGTTCGTTGTTTAGATGTTATTCAAAGGAACCTAGCGGCCGGGTTAGCACAGAAGAGATGGATGGAGAGGCACGGGAAGCAAAGCAGTTTAAAAGATATTTAAGACGAACAAAATAACTCCGTAATACATACATTCGTTTTATACAGAGTTCACTGACACTGTGTGAAGTCCAGGTTCTACTCATCATCACGGACAAGTTTGTGAAGACGTCAGGTCATAAATATTTGAAAATCATCCTCTAGCTAGTAGAACTAGGGGAGGATCAGACCTATTAGCTACCTGGTTTTTAGTGGGAAATACTTCCTAATCACCAGCTGTCAAATAAAATAATTATGATATAAATCCATGAGTTTGGACGGACAGATGAGAGTGAATTTAAATTTAGTAACCGTATAGTAGTTCTAAGCCTAGAATAACATACACTAAAGGCTACTTTTTATACCGCGAAAACGCGTAAAAAGCCGGTAATAAAGGAAAAACTGAGTACTTAGGTGTAAAACTAATTTACATAATTGGATCTGCTACAAAGCATGCCGCTGCATTGATACAGGCACTCACGCACCTGCAGAGTCGGATTTGGCAGACGTCCACAGTCGCTATTCATCGTGGAGGTAGCTTTTAAAAACTTTGTGCTGGCTCTTTCAAACTCTCGGGAAAGGAAAATGCACCTGTTTTTCTTGTCCCTCAACAGGAATCAAATAGTTGCGCTGCCGAATTTCGAATAAATGTTTTTTCTATTCTATTCTAATTTTAGACTAGTCTCTTCAATAGATGCAGCATCAAGTGCCTTAAATTACAGTACCTTTAAATCTCTGTATTACACAGTCTGCAGTTAGCCTGTGTTGCTATTGTAAATACTAATTTTAATTTGTTTTTAGTTTTTAATTGTAACTTTTTTCGTTAGCGAAATTTACTTTAATATAATTGGACATCAGTGGTTGGTTGGTACTTAGTTTTAGTAGAAAGACCACCCGCCGGCGTTAGGCAAAAGTGTTATGCTAGTCGAAAGCTAAACTAGTGATGTATAGGTAACCATTTTTATATTGAGTCGTGGAAACTGCCGTCAATTCTCTGGGGGAACATCAGTCATCCCGTGAGGGAAAGGAAACTTTAGGAATAAGATCAAAACGTACGAAAAATCAATCGATAGCCTTACTGTCATACATAGGTTTTTGTTATTATAGTGCGTAAACCATCGCACTCATGGTACTCGTATGATCAGACTTATATTTATAAATATTTATAAATGCGAAGTTTTAGATGAATGAATGAAACACTATAACTAATAAATGGATCGACTTAAATTTCTGACAAAATATAGTTCTAGACGGACATAAAGGCACAAATAATCGACATAAATAATCGAGAAAAACGCGTGCAATAGGATTGTCTTTCTGTCATGTCTATGTCTTTTTAGAACTAAATCTAAACCGCTGAACTAAATGGATCGAAATGAATTTAGATAAGACTGTTTCATCATCATCATCATCAGCCTATATTAGTCCACTGCTGGACATAGGCCTCCCCTAATGAGCGCCATAGCGCCCTGTCTTCAGCTTGCCGCATCCAGCATGGCAGATGCTGGATGCAGTCGTCGCAGGTCGTCATTCCATCTTGCCAGAGGGCGTCCTACACTACGTTTGCCGAGTCGTGGTCTCCACTCAAGAACACGTTTCCTCCAGCGGTTATCTGTTTACTGTTTCAAAAGGGACTAAACCATCCCATTATATACGAAGTTGTTAAGGATGACAAGACTGATTTATGATGGGTGGTTTTGGGACTAGTTAAACACTACTTTTCACTTCGATTGCGAGAAAATAAAACAAGCAAAACTTACCTTCAGTAAAATAATGCACACGTTTTTCATTTACTACTTCACGAATTTGTCATGAGTACTCTAAATATATTTCACGTGATTAAGACCGCAACAGATTCATAATAATTATTTCTTTGCCCATCTTTGCATATCTTTATTTTAACTTGATGACATTCTCAATTAATTTAAATGAGGCTCGTTCACCTTCAATTCAATTTGCAGTAAACAAATAATTCTAGAGATTCGCGCTAATATCAACATTTTTAATGTATTTTTTACGCGCAACACAAAGTACGCATTCTACCATGGAGAAAGAATCACCCATCTTATAAATCCAACAATGACCAAGAGGCGCTTTCGGTTCTGTTTAAAAAAAATTAATTCTTAAATGAAATGTGAACATACATGTTCATCAAAAAGTCGAGTCTTTAAGAGAGGAAGATTATCAGAGTAGGAAATAGTAGATTGTTTTACTAGGGACTTAACCACCCTAGTAAAACAATCTACTATATACCACGTTGTTATACTGAAACTCAACATCCAACAATTACCGAGAAGGCGGTTTCAGAACACCAAAAAGTCGAGTCTATAAGTAAGAGGACGAATGTCTTGTAACGGCTGATGATTTCAGACAATAATTAAAAAGAAAAATACTTATAGCCCTAGGGCTTAAACTCAAATTTAACTCCCGCTAAGGTACGCTTAAATAACACATTTTTAGGGTAGTGACAAAGTTATTTCTTATTCTGTATGCGAAGAAGCTGGCAAATAAACACAATAAACACCCGTGTAGTGTATGTCCAGGTATTTAACATAAAACATGGTGTACATACGTCATCTCGTAAATATGTCGAGGTGTTGTTAATGAGTTGTCACTGTCACCGGACATAGCCGAGAGGGCGGGAATCCGGGTTGACAGTTGAACGGATGCCTACTGGGAAGTGAGTTGAAGCTCATAGAATACCTTGGCTCTGGCGAGCTGATGTAGCCCTAATTGTGTATATTATCGGTCATCGTTACCCCTACAACCCGTAAGTATAAATATTAATTATAAAGTCTTCTGATCTGATAGAGTTCGTATAAACTATATTAATCTATGTAAGCCTCTCCGGATGCAATACACGGACGCATTGCGGTTGTGGCATTATGCTGTTACCTGGCGTACACTACGCGGTTGTAAATCCAGGCATATTTTTACGCTGGCGTATCTATTGTTCTGTTTTGGCAACGGATTCGTGTTACCTTGTTAGCTTTAGCAGAGAATATCAAATAACTCTACGTAGGTATACCCCGTTTTAGATTAATTTGCATGTGAATTCTGAATATACCCTATTCAGAAAACTTTTGAGTATTTTAAACAGTCATCTATTACCAAAACACAAGCTTTGTCTACTCTGGGCTGGGTGGTGACACTGTTCATGATATTGTACGCGGCGCAAGCGCATTTTGTCTTTTAAGTTTTTGACGTGACAACGTCTTATAATTCGATAGAGCCGGCTGCACGCACGAAAAAACATGACGTCATGCGGCGTTACCTCGCTCTTTTCTTAAGACGTTGTCACGTCAACTATCGTCAGTAAACCGACTTTACAGACAACCAATTTTTACATTAGACCGAGCAGTCACAACCTGAACCTCGCCTAATCCACACCTTTCATAAAACATCGGATTATAGAATAATTATTTGTTAATCAGGCTAAACATCGGTAAAGCCAATATCTCTGTTAACTTCGAACAGCGGTAAACTTGCAGTTTGGAATGGAAGAAATTACACATTACTTATATGGCTAACATAGCTATAATTAACCAAATTCCTTAACATTAATAAATTTCTAAATGAAATAATAAGAAATGTACTTACCGTTATTAACAAAGAAAAAATCTAATGTATTTAATAATAATAGACCACTAGACTATTAAGATCCACTCTAATAATATTGTAGGTTAGGTTCCTAGATCGCTAAGCATCCGCATTTCACGCTGAAGGCTATAAACTAAACAATAACCATACCCATTACTCTAGTCCTAACGGATAACGACCACTGCAATAGGCAAATTCACGTCTACGTCATTAGCGCGTAGCACCGTAGCGCCGTAGCACTGCTACGAGCTACGGCGTAGCAGTGCTACGAGTTAAGTTTTGTTTTGTTTTTGCTACTTTTTGTAGCAGATTTTTTCGCTTTCGCGGTGAAAAATGTAGCTCTCTTGCTGTGCGTTGATACTTTTCTGTTATCCATACACTATCTATATATATAAGGAAAGTCGTGTTAGTTACACTATTTTTAACTCAAGAACGGCTTTATCGATATGGCTGAAAATTGGTGAGGAGGTAGCTTGGAGCCAGGAGACGGACATAGGATACTATTTATTCCGTTCGATAGCATAGTAGTATAGTATGGTATATATAGTCTAACCCTGGAATCAAACATAGGCTATCCATAAATCAGTTCCCATGGAATAGAAATAACCTCAAAACGTTTCCATAGAAACAACGCAAATTCCATAGAAAAAATGCAAAGCCGCGGGCAGAAGCTAGTAATATTATAAAGAGGAAAGATTTGACTGTTTGTTTGTTTGTTTGTATTGAATAGGCTCTCGGCGATCGTCTATTATTTTATTTTGCTTGAGACGACCTCTGACAACCCCAAAAAAAAAGAAAGTTTCTTACTTATATCTTACTTATACTTATAGTGATTAGATAAGATAAGTAATTTAGTGTAATTGTACCTAATTGTTCCTTTCTTTTTCCCACTACTATAATAGATACCATTACATAGGTTGATAAATAGATAAAGCACCAAGGCTTGATTTTGTTTGAGCGAAAACACATATTTTTACTGAAATCCACTACCTATGTACTCTCAGACCATCTAAAAAGTATTATGTAATTAACGAGTACTCCTCCCTAATGAGTAGGTACTTATGTGATTATGACGATCTATATAGGTCTATATCCAGCAGTGAAAGTGTTTCAGCGAAATATATATTCCTACTAAGCCTACTATATTCCTAACGCCGAAAGTTTGTAAAATCTGAATTTTTCTTACCTAGGATCTCCAAAATGACTAAAGAGATCAAGATGAAATTTGGCATATTATTATGTTTAAAGCAAAGCCTAACTTAGATAATAGGCTACTTTTTATACCGAAAATATGCATGCGAAGCCACGGGCAGAAGCTAGTATATTATAAAAGTTATAATGAGGATTACTTATGAAGAGATTTCGACGCAGAAGACAAGTGTACCTAAAGGTTTGAGGTACCTTGGATAGCTTAGAGCTGATAAAAGCTACTCTACAGTGAAAGAAATCGAGTTATACAGTAGTCTGGCGACATCGCTCCTTCACGAAATCAAATTCCGCGAGGGAAAATTGTATTTACTGGGACCGAAGAAAATTACATACGGCACAGAAGAATATTATATAAAACTCGGTACCTATCGCCTGGGATTGCATCTAGTCACCAAGTTGAGAGAGAGAAAATATTATTATTTGTTTTTATAGTATTTGAAACTATTGTGTACAGTAGTTTTAAGAAACTACTATGCACAATAAGTCTTAAGACTAAATTAAATAATACTACCAAATAGTTACAAAGTAGATTTGTTTTGTGCGTAGCAGCAAATATGGCCTCAGCGTTATGCTGAATGCAGACTCCTGTATCCAGCCACCATTGATTTTCAGTAAAGACCAGATTTTGAGTGAAGACCAGATTTTCAGTGAAGACCAGTAGAAGAAGTTAGTACCTACCTAGATAGGTACTTACTTGGTTTTGACCGAGGCACGGACCGAGGTAAGACCCAGGTACCTACCTACCTAAGGTAGGTGTCCCTACCTCGGCCAGGACTATGCACCGTGGTGCATTATTCCAGGTGCGGTCGCAGCTCAAGACGTTGGGGCGGTCACACTTGGTCAGGGCCGTAGCCAGGAATTCATTTGGGGGCGGGTTATAGACCCCACCGAAAACCTCTTAACGTTATCGGTGAACGGAGCCTGACGGAGCGTCCCAAAAACTAATGTATTTTATAGTTTTTGTGTAATTTTTTTGTGATGTAGGTAAGGTGATCTTAAATGAGTCATCTCGAGACCACGGGAAAAAGCAGAGTTTATCATCAGCCAGAAACGTTCAAAAAATTCATAATACAGAATAGTTACTATGAATTTTTTGGACGAGCGGTGAGGGAAAGTTCCTGAACCGATGTAGCAACAGAAAAATAGTCTTAGGAGACCATCCATAGTTATTAGAGAAATATGTATTTTGCTAAATGTATTTTTTTTGTCTGTGAATGGGGTCACGGGTTTGGAAATTTTACACGATGAAAAATTTTATGCTAATCGATGCTGTTTCTTAGACTGATCAAAAACTTCTATCGGACCAACTGAGGTTGGAGTACTAAAAAAGTCACAAAAAAACTTTTCCCCTACATTTTTAATACCAACTTATTTTGCTTGTATATTATGAAAGTAGCGATTCAGTGGACGCTTTACAATAAAAATCATACAAAGCAACAAATCTACGCTGCATTCGCTACGATTCCGATCACGGGATCGGACGCACAGCTTTAGCGAGGACGATCAAGATGGCAGTCTATAAAATGTAGGTAGGTACCTACTTGCCTTGCTCGGTGAAATGCATAAACATCAGTGAATAGCATAGTAGGTACCTATTGTTATCATCACAATGAGTGCTAGTGAACTCGCTAAATTTGCTGACGAGATGGAAGCTGAAAGGATTCCGCGATACCCTTTGAAGCGATTTGGTTCCCTTCTTTAGGTTCGAAGGCGATAAAGTATTGTAGCTTGGACGAAAGAAATATTTCAATTTCACATCCAACAAACAATGTCGATCGATAAACTCTTTTAATCTATGGTCTACAAATATTTTTTCAGCTTGGCAACATGTCACTCTGTTATTGTTGACATTGACGGATGAATTGAGATGACACAATGTTTGTGTTACCAGCTACGCTCTTTTCACCCATATTCTATCTAAAATGTTTCGTTCAGTGGGTGAGAAACCGATTAGATTGTACCTACCAATTAGAAAACTGTAACCACTCCTTGTTAAAAATTATAACAGAAATGAAAACATACAGGCCCACACAATGATAAAACCCATCAAATGATGTCATCAGCTAGTTTTGTCGGTACGATCATAAGGACACTAATTGTACTCGACTTTGACACTGAGAATGCCAAGCCACAGGGACTGAGTCTTGCCAGTGATATTTTAGTCCAAGTTCCTCACGCACAGTCCTTGTGCAAAATAAAAGTATACCTAATAAGTTACTTACCCGCTCTATCATCATCATCTATCTCCCAGTGTAAGTCCCGCCAAAATCGGTTAAGCCGTTTCGGAGATTTTTTAACCCATATCTTCTACATTTAGCGCAAAAGACCAGATGGATAACTTTAAAAAAGCAGACTAGGCAGACATTTTTTTGTTTGAGCCATGTATTACAGTATCTCATTTATTTCCACCGTAGGGTGTACCTAAACACTTCATATGACTATAAGATAGACTATTACATTTATTATACAAGTTACTATTGCAAAACGAAAAAGGAAGCTCCTTATGGGATTATAAGCAGATCGAAAAACAGTCAAACTAATATCTAGTTTCCTATATCTAAGTGCAATAATATAAAAATAATAAGAGTTGTTATTTTATTAGTAAAAGAGTGATTATAAAATTAAAATAATTTAAAAAAATCAGAAATATCTAAAAATGCAGAACAATAAAATTCTACCGCTGAACTGCGATCCCCAACCCGCATGCCCAGTATGGGGATTATGTGCATCAAATCATATGGCAAGCATCTTAAGGCGCTTATCAGGGGGAGGTCTGCATCCAGTACTTAATGGACAAAATAATATAGGTAGGCTGTTGAGGTGAGGTGAAGATATCAGAAAATAAATAAAATTAATATATTCCATTATTGTCAAGAAATGTAATAAAAGCTGCTGTACAGGGGCATTGTCAAAATAAACTTAGAGCTAGGTACAACTAAAAACAAATAAAAAAAATCAAAATGTCATAATATTACAAATAATTTATGCTGCTGTAAAGGGGCACGTAATCTTTTTTAGTAAAAAGGTGCAATTTCTACATTACAAACCAACATGTCTATTTATTTAATTTTGAAGATTTGTATGACAGTTACAGGATAAGTTTAAACAAGAATCAGGAAGTCTGGTCGAAGCGACGCGTGACCCGAGAGCTGGTGAGTATCTGGCACAGCGCATCGGCATTGCCATACAGCGTGGCCATGCAGCCAGTGTCTTGGGGACGCTCCCGATTGGTATTGATATGGATCAGTTAAGCTACCTGTAGATTTGAACCCGCGTCCTCCCCTCAGTACGGGGATGTGATAACCAACTACACCAACTACATGGATAAACTTCAATGTTTCCCCTGTAGGTGGAGCTAACGGCGCGAGAGACCGTAGGATGTCGCAGAGATTTTCGACTCCCACGTCACTTGACTTCGTGGTGTAGTTGGTTATCACATCCCCGTACTGAGGGGAGGACGCGGGTTCAAGTCCCGTCGAAGTCGAAAACTTTTGCGATGTTATTTGATTTCTTAGAAATTACCCTTAGTGTGGGGTTACGCACTATAATAACAAAAAACCTTAGAATTAAGCTACGCGACACCTCTCGTCAAACGAACTAAATGTAACTTTAGTCTTTGAACAGGATTGGATAAACTTCAATGTTTCCCCTGTAGGTGGAGCTAACGGCGCGAGAGACCGTAGGATGTCGCAGAGATTTTCGACTCCCACGTCACTTGACTTCGTGGTGTAGTTGGTTATCACATCCCCGTACTGAGGGGAGGACGCGGGTTCAAGTCCCGTCGAAGTCGAAAACTTTTGCGATGTTATTTGATTTCTTAGAAATTACCCTTAGTGTGGGGTTACGCACTATAATAACAAAAAAATACCTGTAGATTGTTTGCAACAGTCTGTAGTTAGCTCAGTTGTTTCAATTGTCAATACTAGTGTAATTTTCTTTGTGAATAAAGTCTTCTACCATGTTAAAAAAAAGAATCAGGAATACTTTAGTTATACAGTTGGCATCACTCAGTACAGACGTCAACGTCATTCAGCCAGCAGAAAATCAATCAAAATTTTATCAAATCAACACACAACACATGAAAGGAAAGGAAGTTATTAAAGTTTGGTGAAATTTATAAAACTCTGATTGGAATAAACGTTAAAAGGGCCCAAGGATGGCAGCTTCTATACCCCTGATGTATGCTCAAGACGACTGTGAGCTTGGTGGGAAAGAATCTATCGAGGTATGAATTATATAGCGTAAGAAAAAAGAACGTACCTAATGGTTTGTTTCGTCACAAATGGCCTTGCTGGGTTTATTTGATTGTTTCCAAACAGCAGGTGGTATAGTTACCCAGCTAAGTACTTTTATTTTCATTCATTCATGCTAATTCATTGGCTCGCTACAGAATTTTTGTATTTGCACTCTATTTACTATTGGTACCTACATACATGCACATAAAAAACTACACCTGGTGGAGCTTATCATTAATTTTCATAGAAAAGATAAGAATCAGGTAAGTAAACATCTAATCTATATTGTTTATCTGTGTATTAAAAACGAGTCTCTCGGGGCAGTATCTAAATCTCAGAAAGTCTTATTGGTTTTCCAGCTCCATAAGAAAATAAATGAATAAAATTTGAATTCAATTTGCTTATTGCAACACATTTCAGTGTCACATGATTGCATCCTTCATTGCATCAACACCAATAGCGACTAAGTGCAATATAAAAACACATTTATGGTGAAACCATTTGTTTACATACTTCCTATGATTAAAAGTATATACTTAAAATAATCAGCTTGCCTGAGGGTTGGCCATATGCACCACAGCTTAGGACTGTATATTTTCATTTCCATTGTAATTTTTATCTTGACAAACATAATCTTTAGACGATGAAGCACTATGTGATGATGCAGTGAGCCAATCAAGCAAGAATCATCATTGACCTATTTGCATCTATGGAACATGATTCAAATGGCATCTGTCTGGCTTGGAGTCAGCCAAGCACTTTTGGCTGATTAGTTGTATTATGAATGTAAGAAGTTCAACTATGAACCTAGTTTGTATTGGAAGTACACCAACATTGAATTCATAAATAGTTTGTATACACCTAAGTAATAATGTTTGAGTAATAAATTTTCCAGGATGACTTTGCTTATCGCAACAATGTGATGAATGCAGAGAAGTCCATCCGACTGGGCTTCATCCGGAAGGTGTATGGTCTGCTGACGGTCCAGTTGCTGACCACTGTGGCTATTGCCGCTGTGCTGACACTAGTCGAGCCCGTGCAAGGGTTCATTCATAAGAAGTAAGTGGATTATAGCTTTACAAGAATAATCTTTTTCACCCAACCGTGCAATACATTACAAACAATAATGTAAAGTAATGAAAAAATATTTTGAGATTGGTAACATATTGCGTGATTGTAGTCCTTTACCTTTGCCCAGCAGTGGGACGAAATGGGCAGAGAAAAAGTAATTATATAAGTAAGTAAAAATAAAAATATTTTCTTAATTTTCACGAAAAACACTGTTGCTAATTTCCATTCACATTAGTTTGGTTTATTCACTTTAATCTTAGCTATAGGATTAAAGTAAAAAAAAACTACTAGTTGTTCATTTTATTATAATATTATTCCATCAAATGTTAATTATCATGTTTCTTCATCGTGGCACATAATCACAACATTTTATTTATTTACAGTGATTGGCTGGTGGTCATAGCATTTATTTTGAGTATGGTGACTCTATTGGCCCTCATCGCGAAGCGCAAGGACTCTCCTGCAAACCTCTACCTGCTGGCAGCTTTTGTAAGTATTTACCATAAAATCTTAAACAAACACTAGCTGCCGCCAGCAGCTATGCACGCTCTTTTTCGAGATACAAAGTAGCCTATGTCAGTCCCCGAAATACCATCTATCTCCATCTCCAAATTTCGATACGATCCGTTAAGCCGGGGTAACAGACTGACAGACAGACTTTATAGTATTGAGTGTGGAAGTATGGATAAAAGCTTATTTTTGATGAATGTTGGCAATTTTCCTGTTAAATAAGGAAAGTTGTAGGTATTTCCCCTTAGTCTACACATGTCCTTCTAGCTCTGTCAGTCAGCAGAAGTATAAGTCAGTTTCTATATGCATAATTGGATGAAAGAGGAAACCATTATGACCTTTGTTTACCTACTTTATTACTGTAACTGTAGTGTCCATGACGCAAATGATGCGACATTCCAGTCAGGCGTAAATGCATTGAATGCCGAGCTTGCAGCTTAGTTGAGGTGGCATGGGAACTCAGCATCGTTATTAAAATTAAATCCATAGTTATATTACTGACTAATATTATAAACGCGAAAGTTTGTAAGTATGGATGGACGGATGTTTGTTACTCTGAAAGAGTACTGTAAAAACTACTGAACGGATCGGGCTGAAATTTTGCATACAGGTAATTGTAATCCTGGAATCAAACATAGGCTACTTTTTATTCCATAAATCAGTTCCCGTGGGATAGAAATCAATCAACTTTAAACGTTTACATAGAAACAACGCGTGTGATGCCGCCGGGCGCAGCTAGTTATATTATAAGTTCGAAAGTAACTCTGTCTTTCTGTTTTATTTTTAAGCACGACTGAACTGAACGGATCTCAATGAAATTTGGCAGGGAGGTACTTACATTGTATCACGGGGACGGACATAAAGCGTGCGATGCCGCGGGCAGTAGCTAGTAATATTATAAACTAGCTTCTGCCCGCGGCTTCGCACGCGTCTTTTATATGGAAACGTTCAAAGGTAATTTATATCCCATGGGAACTGATTTATGCGATAAAAAGAACCCATGTTTGATTCCAGGATTACAATTACCTGTATGCAAAATTTCAGCCGGATCCGTTCAGTAGTTTTGGCGGAAAGACGTAACAAACATCCATCCATCTATCCAAACTTTCGCATTTATAGGTAATATTAGTGTGATTTATTTTTACAATTTTGGAGAAACTTACAGCTAGGTTTACAAATATCAGATGAACGTATGCATACCTGGATAGACCAGTGCATGTTTGTTGACCAGTTAAAAGTTTCCGCAGATATGATATATTAAAACTGCCTCTCTCCTTCCAGACCGCAGTCCAAGCCTACACGATCGGCGTGGTTGTCTCCTACTACAACACGGTGATCGTGCTCCAAGCTCTGGCGCTCACCTTCGCTGTTGTGTTCGCGCTCACTCTTTTCACTTTCAACACCAAGCGCGACTTCTCCTTCGTTGGATATGGGTAAGTTGTTTAACTCAGTTTTAACGTGGAGGTTAGTTGAATAGGTAATAAATTTGAATATAAATTTAAAAATTTTCAATTCCCAACTCTACTATAGTGGTATGCCTTCGTCCCACCATACCCCCAAGGGTATGGCCAGGGGTATGATGGGTCCGCAGTGCTCAAAGAGTAGCAGTGGAGTGAAGTGGGGTACCTTACCTACTTAGTACCTAGTCTACCCGGATCCTTAGTTAGAGATAATGCCCGCAATTTGTTGTGTGTCAAATCTGTGACTAAAATTTCATCATTTTCTTAGAAACTACCCTGAGTGTTAGGGCTTACGCACTATAATAACAAAAACCTTACCTACCAATAATACAAGCCCTGCTTAACATTCCCAACCACCCCATTGATGGGGAGGTTAATAAAATATATCAGCTTGGGGCTAGATGCTGTGTGAATTATCCAGCATTATTTATATTTATTTATTTATTTTCCAGCCTCGTCGCCGGCCTGTCGGTCCTGATAATCGGCGGGCTTCTGCAAATCTTCATCCAGTCTTCTGCCTTCGAAGTAGCACTTTCCTTCACTGGCGCTATTTTCTTCGGATTCTTCCTAATCTTCGACACTCAACAGATGATGACGGTTCTCTCCCCGGAGGAGTATATCCTGGCCACTATCAACCTTTACATGGATATTCTGAACCTGTTTCTGTATATTTTACGTATTCTGAACGAGCTTAACAGAAATTAGATTCGTTTCTGGTATTAGCACATTAGGTTTCAATTTTTAACACGTATTGCGGGATATTACTAAAATTAATGCTCTGGTTAGACGTTGCGACTTGTGATATATCACAAAAATAATAATGTGTTAAATTGGTAAATCAATCTTTTCTTCTGTATGTACCTATTTGTAATTAAATTTTCAACGTCTGTTACATTTTTGTGTCCAAGAAATAAAAATAGATTGTGAAAAAGACACGGTCATTTTATCTTTTAACATGAAATATTGTTTCTAGAAAGATCTCTACTCAATTACGGCGCTATTCGTATTGCAACATTTATTTAGACAATCTCTCGATCGTACATTCTCACGTTTTCGATCATTTAACATTTTATTCAGGGAGTAAGATAATATGCTATGTAGACCATTTTTTGTTCTCTAGTATTGCGTGCGAAGCCGCGGGCAAAAGCTATTTACTAATAAAATCGGCCATGCAATCAGCATGAATTTATAACTGGAATTTCCCTCTCGTGGCTAAGAGTGTTTTTCAACAGATATTTTTAACAGATATGTGACCCAATTTATGTATCACATTTCTGGTGAAAAGTACATCTGTGATATTAATTTTGTATAGATTCTTTATATTTTTCGAAATATTGAATGCGTTTTATGTCCAAATATTTTATTTATTTGTATTTATTGTAAAAAATATATAGATATAATTTTCTTTGGTAGTGTTTTTTGGTGTAATTCTAGCACAAAACATTCCTAAACACCAAACACGCATTGTTGAATAGTATTATTAAATTGTAAAAAAATATTCCTTTTGGTTTTAATTTCCTCTTCAATCTTAATTAATGATCCTTTCTTACTAAGAACAATCAGTGACTTGGAATTAATAAGTCTATTTTACATAGGAACCGTTCCAGAAACGTTCGCATTTACTTCGTAATTTAGATTGTCTAAGATGTAAATCGAATAAAGACTCTTGGGCTGATGACAAAAAGACAGGAAACCAAACAACGCAAGCGACTTCGTCAGAGGTCAGACTCTTACCTCTTTGGGTGAGGTAATTATGCTTCTCCCAAGTTCCACATGTTAAAATAATTAATAACCCAAAGAGGACGGTACTTAGAACTTCTGGCAAGCCGTTGTGTGCGCACATTTTGTCTTGCACACGTGTAGGCACCAAAACAAAATCCTGCCATCTATCGGGCGATAGAATTTAGAGCAATATGGCTACAACGGCAGAACAAAGTAACTAGGAAGGTACATTATTCACACAGACACTCCAAACCCAGTTTTAGAAAAAGGCTCTCTGGGTTTTTCAAAAATTATCTGAGCGTCTGGTCGAAGCGACGCGTGACCTGAGAGAGGGTGAGTATTTGGCGCAGCGCATCAGCATTGCATACAGGGGGGGCAATGCAACCAGCGTCTTGGGGACGCTTCCGACTGGTTGGATCAGTTGAGCTATCTGTAGATTGTTTGCAACATTCTGTAGTTAGCTCAATAGTCAATACTAGTTGCAATTTATTTCCATTAATTGATTGTAATTTTCTTTGTGAATAAAGATGTTTTAGAAAATAAATAATGAAATCGCTTAACATTACGTAAAAACCAAAATCCCATATACCTACGCTATTTTGCGGTTGCTAATTTGTTCGCCCGCGCAGCGCATGGTTTATGGTCAGGCTAGTGCGTTGCACCAGCGCTTGACTGGATAAGTAAGTAGACCTTTTGCACTTCTTGGCAACCACTCTTCTACCTGTCCCTTTCGGATCCAAATAAGCCCACCAAGTTACCTTGACTATGTCGTCAACCTAACGCACTTTCCGACGTCCAATACTTCATATCCAAGTCTTGACACTATATTTACAAAAATCATACAACGTATGTACATAATATCACTGTTTAATGACTATTAATTACCATTAATTTCCAGTGGGTATAAACTTAAGTTATTACTACCAGTAGCGACTTAAAATCACGATTACAAATAAATATCACTAAAATACAGTTAAAATTAAGTAATATCAGTCTGTCTAGTAATTTGAAAATCAAGCAAGCAGGAGATAACATTCGTTCTACTGCTACAACTATTTGTCGTAAGATATCAAATTTACAATTTTATATAACTTTATGTACAATTTTATATTCCGATAACATACCCCATAATGTAAATATACAGGTACTTACAGTATTTTATATATCCAAGGTAAAAATACGCCATAATAGTAATCGAATTGCTTTACGATGAACATGAAAAGAGCACATTATTTAATAAGTGTAATAGTAACAGTGAATTACGAACTTTTCACAAACAAAGTAAGTACTTAATAAATATGTACATAAAACGCTAGTACAAAATAATTTCCCGCCTTTGTGCTTTGTGTCCCAATTGATGCACCTTCATCGCGATCCGAATCCACAACGACTAACGGATCACCAAGTAGCCTCCTCTGGGCCACAAGCAACCGAAGGTTTCTAACTTCACAGACAATACAACAATGGAGTATTATAGTGGGTATACACGTACGTACATGCTCGATAAACTTGCTTGATCTCGAGCAAGTACGAACGTGTGTACCATGCAAGTCTCAAGACAAATGCTCGAAGCCAAGCAATATGTTCGATTCGAACAAGATTCAAACATCCACAATTCTTGCTCGATGTTCGAATTTAGACGTTACCAAAACGTAGAAAGTTCTGGTATAGAGACATTATTCGTAAATAGTTACAAAACTCTTCAGGTTCTAACTCTTTTATCAAATTAACATGACTATGACGTTATCTTCTTTGCAATATTGGCCTAACGCGACGACGACGACGCCTGCTTCGCGTAGATTTTCCCGGCAGTAAATGGCGATGCCCACCAAACAACAACGAATCGTCCATTGCTCAAAGAGTTTCAACGCACATTAAATACGTTTGTAGATAGCCATGCTCGGATGAAACATGCTCATCGCGCATGTACGTACGTGTATACCCAGCATTAAAGTTACTAAAGAAACCAATAAAATTAACTGCATGATAGTTTACTAAGATTTTGTGCAGTTTAACTATGACTGCTGTAGTACGGCCACAACTATCCGAATAGATCAAAACATATTCAATCTTGTTCCAAACTTTTCATTTCAATATCAGTCTCCATATCATTTTGTTCTATGTCCAACGGATTTCCTCCTAACTGGATCTCCATACTTTCTCCGGTAAAACATTCCAAGTGTATTTCAGAATGCAGTAGCTTTATTTCATTTTGGTCAGTTTTTTCATTTGTTAATTGTTCTGGTTTTATTATTTCACCATCTAATTTATGGGTTTGTATGTCTTTTTCTGTTATATTTATTTCCGATGTGTAATTTGACCTTGTATTAGATATTATTGCTGCCAATAACTGAAAGTTTCCTGCATTACTTACTTCACTAGTTACGTTAGTAGTGATACTAGTAACTTCGCTAGTATTATCATTTCTCACTTCATCATCTTTGTAGTTATTTTCATCATTACGACAAATATCCTTTTCCATTTTGGTAGTGTTATCATTTGTCACTTTATCATCTTTGTAGTTATTTTCATCATTACGACAAATATCTTTTTCCATTTCGGTAGTGTTATCATTTGTCATTTCATCATCTT
The DNA here is from genome assembly GCA_963564075.1 of Eupithecia subfuscata. Classification (NCBI taxonomy): domain Eukaryota; kingdom Metazoa; phylum Arthropoda; class Insecta; order Lepidoptera; family Geometridae; genus Eupithecia; species Eupithecia subfuscata. The sequence goes on along the minus strand of OY751097.1, from coordinate 3,691,228 downwards.
TGTAGTTATTTTCATCATTACGACAAATATCAGTATCTTTTTCCATTTCGGCAGTGTTATCATCTGTCACTTCATCATCTTTGTAGTTATTTTCATCATTACGACAAATATTTTTATCTTTTTCCATTTCGATAGTGTTATCATCTGTCAGTTCATCATCTTTGTAGTTATTTTCATCATTACGACAAATATCTTTTTCCATTTCAGTAGTGTTATCATTTGTAACTTCGTCATTGCAGTTATTTTCATCATGAAGACAAATATCCTTTTCCATTTCAGTAGTGTTATCATTTGTAACTTCGTCATTGCAGTTATTTTCATCATGAAGACAAATATCTTTTACCATTTCAATACAAGGCATGCCTGTATCAATTTGTCTAACTGAATTATTTTCTTCTAGCTCATTGTTATTTTCGATGTGAATGTCTTTGTTGGATATTTCAGAATCTATTCCACTGGATAAATGTTCCATTGGTACTTCAGAAATGTCTTCCATTTTAGCCTTTTTAATGAATTCTAGCCCTTTATTATGTTTCACCCCTTTATTCGATTTACCAGTATTTCTTTTAGTTTTAGCTTCACCTATTTTCGAGTTCACCGATATGAGGTTTATTACATGTTGTGTTTTGATATTTTTTGATAGATTATTAATATCTAAGCTAACTTCCGGGGCACTTCCACCTTGGAACTTGTCAATATTATACCGTAGCACATTTTTAAGGTGTGAGCTTTTAAACTTTTTGATTTCCGTTGGTGGAGGCAGGCTGCAACAACAAAAACTTTTATAAATACTTTTTTGGTACAATCAAAACATAAAATACCTATAGGTAAGTGATAATAACAGCACATAATACGTGACATTTACTGTAATTCCGCGTTCTTGGCGCAAGCAACGGAACCGTAATGTTGGAATACAGAAAACCTCACACATGAAAATAAATATCCCGCTATATGTGCTCTTAACACCATATTAACCATGAAAGTTTCATAAGAAATGCATGCAGTCTTCACCTTTATTACATAGATTATTACATAGACAATTGACATGATTTTTATTAAGGACTTTATAGTGTTAGGGGAGGGGGCCTAAAACTAGTTTAGGCTAGTTTTAGTGTAGCTAGACTACCTATGTTGGTGATCATTAAAACAATAATTAAAAAAAGAAATAATCTTTTCTGCATCCTGAGTAAAAGTAGTTTGCTCATATCACACATAATCTCAACCAAGTACTTACCACCAAAGGCAGAATTTTTGACGATTCTAACAATTTTAATCGTTTAAGATTTCGTTTCTTGTTCGCCGGTGTAAGCTTCATTTTCTTTTTAAGTGCTTTATTACAGATATTAATGAGGTAACTGCTGCTCTGTACCCCTATAGTTTGAATAAGGCATCCTTTACAGATATCGTAACTTTCTTTATTCAATCTCAGACGATAAGAAAATGTACATTTTCTATCTCTTTGTCCGATACTGGCCGTACCTGGAATTTTGTCGAGGATTTTGCATTTGATGAGGCTGGCAGCAAAATATTGCTGCTGCCAGTAGTTTATGCTCCAAAAATAATCGAAAAACTGCTGCCGGAATTCCTGCGGGATGTTTAAAGTGCATTTTTTCCTGCATGGATACAGTGGTTTAACGTTTTTGTTTGCGACTACGCGTCCGTCTATTACAGTCCATGCAATTCCGTTATTCTCCATCCTGATAATCTTCTTTTTATCTTCCTTATCAAGCTTTTCTTTTACTTTCTGCTCTTCCTTTAATGTTTTTAATGTAGTTATCACTTCGTTTAAGCCTACGTTTTTTGATTGTTGTTTACACTTAATCATTTTTAATTTTTTACGACACTTAAACTCAAGAGCTTGGTTATCTAACGTTTTTTCTGGAAGTTTCGAAGAAACCGTTCCTTGATCCGTTACTGGATCGGTTGGTAACGTATGGGATGGCTTGACAGATTTAGACTGTTTCTTCTGTTTGGGCCGTCGTGCTGATTTTTTATTTAACTCCGGTTCTTCAATAAGTTCTATGTTAGGAATAAGCATTTCAATGTCATCAATTTCTTCTTCTTTAGGAATAATACTGTTATCGTAATTTTGTTCTTTCTTCGGTTGCACGATGTTGTCTGGTAACCGAACATTCACAATCACCGACGTCACGTTTTCGTTCAAGATGTTGCTCAGAATATAATTTTCGTCTTTACCTCCTGTTTTCTGTATTTTATTTCCCTTTTCTTGCGTGACATCAGGGTCCTTCTCATCGATCTGCAATTCTCTTATTCGTGAGATCGGTATTTGCATGTTGAATATCTGCAATGTCTCTGTTCCTCCATGCCCCGCGATTCTGCAAGGAAATATTCGCTATTTTTCTACTTGTATATTGGCTTTTTTAAGGTGTTTTCGGCTACAGTTCGTTCAGGTCAGGTTTAGATTGTTTTGTTGATTTCACGCCAAATGGTGTTGGTCGCGCCAACCCAAAAGCAAAATAAATGAACTGAACTGAAGAAATAAATTATGCTGTGGGGATTTTCCATCATTATTATTAAGTCAGACAGGAAGCTATGTTATAACCGGTGTGTTATTATGTCAATAGACACAACATTCTTCGTTCAACCTTTATGGTGATACAAGGGCCTACTTTGACTAAGGATGCAGATAGCTTTCATATAAAATAAAACATAGATCTATTTTCCGGTCAAATTCGATGTGAACCAACCAAAACGAAAAAAAATTACCATTGGCGTTCAGATTCCAATATTAGTAATGTAAATTGTGTTAAAAAATATACGGCAACAAAGTTAATTTTAGGTTTGTTTACAAACATTTCTGGAGAATAGGTACGTAGGTAATATTAAAATTAAAGACTAGGCATGTGTTTTTCGCAAAGATAACCGGACAATTATATATTAATTGACGTTATTGACTGAAGTTTTTATACATTTTAAGTCAAAGTTAATCAAAGAAGCTGGTAATTGATCGATTATCTTTCCAAGAACACCATCCTTACCAATTTGTACATAATCTCCGTGTTCTGATAGGCTAAAGGTTGGCACTCATACGTCCAACACCACTGCCGCACAACACAAGTATGGGAACTCAAATATTAGCCTAAGGGACCGTTTCGTGTTGGCGCGAGATTCTAATAATTTTGTTTTTTTTCTGGAGAGATAAAACTAACGGAAAAGGAATTTGCCGCAAATTAATAAGTATTAGGGTTTCGAAGATCGGTTTCGAAACCCTTATGGTCTCGCTTTTTCTGTCCTTTTTTCCCTCCTGCTGAGTTATTCAGCAAGTACCGCAGCTATCAACTTGAAATTTAAAACAAATATACATTTCGTGCGCCTGTACAGATTTTAAGAAAAAAAATGAAAAATGAAAATTATTGATCATTTTTCATACAAATTGAGATTTCGAAATTTCAATGTGGGGTATCAAATGAAAGGTTCGTACATTTCAAAATAGTTTTTGAAATTTCTGTAGGTTTCATACTTTTCGAAATATTTTGAAAAAAGTCGAAATTATACCCATTCCCTATCTCCAAAGATTGCAGAGCGATCTATCCAAAATGTATGTAGCGTTTGTAGATATGGATCAATATTTAACAGGAAAGCCGACAGCATGAGCACAACAGCTCAGTTTTTTAAATTTCTCTAAGTTTCATACTTTTTGAAATATTTTGAAAAAAGTCAAAAAAATAACCTCATCTGCGAAGTATAATAAGCGGCACGAGTCGTGAGCAAAGATGGGCAGTAGTGGGGGTAAGCTCGCGCATGTACGAATGACATGAATGTAGCCGAATGACACGCGACCCTCCAATAGACGATGTGCATTGACTGAGGAACCAATCGCGTGCAGTTCGGCAACCCGCCCCGCCCCCATGGCTTCAAAAATTAACTACTGCGCAGGTGTCAGTTTGTGCTCACGACTCATGCCGGTCACTATACCTAAGCAGAGTGATCCATCTAAAATGTAGTTACTATTTTTAGGTAATCATCATATAGCGATATCTCTTACCGGTAATATTCGTATAATTGACAAACGTTCGGAACCCTCGGCGCGCGAGTTAAACTCGCACTTGAAGGATGTTGTTTTTTATAAACCCATGATAAAACCAACTTCCTTTCACTTGTATTTTGGGAGCATTTGGGAATTATGTTGATTTTTAGCCCAAAATCTCTTATTTTCCCAAATCCTCCAAAAATACCCTTGAATCGAAGAGAGTTCTTTCTAAATAATGTGAATCTCGCGCTAACACGAAACGATCCACCCTAAACTTTTAAAGCCTATGTTAGGTCAGAGTTCTCACCTGGTTCAATAGGAGGTATTAATAGGTATATTAATCGTAATACTTTGGTTATACCTATTTTTAGAACAATTACAATAAAAAACTAGGACAATCCGATGAATATCGGGTGCCTGTTGAGGAATATAACTTTTAACAAACTTTCAACTTTTAAATGAACTTTCCGGATAAATGAGCATTCAGGTATGGGTTTAAATTTGTAACAATTAGATACATTTTACAGTGACATATTTGGCTACCGCAAGCTACAAAGGCGTCCGAGTCCACGCGCTGTCTGCTAGTATGGCGTGACTGTAAAATGTATCCATACTAATATTATAAATTCGAAAGTAAGTCTGTCTGTCTGTCTGTTACCTTTTCACGCCTAAACGACTGAACAGATCTCAATCAAATTTGGCAGGGAGGTAAATGGTGTCCCGGGGACGAACATAGGCAACTTAAAAAATTGGTTGTCTGTAAAGTCGGTTTACTGACGATAGTTGAACGTGACAACGTCTTAAGAAAATACTGATGGAATGGTAGCATTTTTCAAAAGAAAATTTTAATTTCATTTGTTTAATAGATTTGTATGTATATAGAGAAGGAGGTAATTGGAAATCACAATGAAATTGATCAAGTTAGATTTATTTGTACGCATAAATACAATTATTTCAATTTTTTTTTTTATAATTTAATAGTTTTTACATGTATAAATGTGCGTTGAGCAATTGTTTTACAACTTTTAAACATGTGTAATATTTAATTTATTACAATCTGTGCTATTCTGTTGAGAATAGGACGATGATAGGAAAAGTAGGAAATGAAGGAGTGTTTCGAGTTTAATGTGTCTTGAAAAAGTCAAATCGATGGTGGTGCCTCCTAGAGTTGTTGAGTTATTAACGTCTGATGCACAATCGACATTAAACATGTCTTTCATGAATTTGATGAATGTTTCGTCATTTTTCACATTTGTGTTGAAGTCGCCACAAAGAAGAATTGGTATATCGGTATCAACTTCCATGATGGGATGTACATACTGGCTGTTATAAACATACGGATATAGTGCTTGATGTAGCAGAACACTGATGTTAGAAATACTTGCTCCAGGATGAATATAAACTGCGCCAAGAACCATTTTGAACGTGGTATCTGCGGTGAAGCATGTAACTTCTGCTAAGCAAACGTCACCAGTGTTTCTAATAAGGCGAATTGTATCTGAAAGTTCATCGTTGAGAATTTTGGCTGTGAATGTCGATGATAAGTTTCTATAAATTGCCACTCCACCTGCTGCATTTGTTTCAGAATCTGATCGATTATTCTGCCGGGTTACACATTCAAAATTTTCAATTGAAATTGGATCACAATTGTCACGCATCCACGTTTCAGTCAGAACCAAATAATCAGACCTTGGAATCACTGTGTCTTTTTCAATATCTGCAAAGTGAGCAGGCAAACTCTGTGAATCAAGGTTCGTTATTAAAGTTTGTCCTGCATTGTTTGAGTCATTACAGAATTTTACTGCATTATCAGTAATTGCTCGAAGTGTGTGTCCACGAAGTCGAATGTATTCCTTACGGATATCTCTTGTTGTCTGTGAATCGTTTCCCTCCCGTCCGTGTTTAAACCGAAATGGAGCATCTTTTTCGGTGATAATATGCAAGCCTTCTAAACTTGTTACCCGACTCAGCGCCACGTACACCAACTGTTGCGGTTGCTTGGATGAGTATTTATAAACAATGACAGCAAACGTCCCACCTTGTGACTTGTGAATAGTGATGGCACAAGCAGGAACGCAAGGAAACTGTCTTCGTTTGCATTTAATAGTTTTTGTTAGTGTAATGTTTACTATTTTCTTATAAACTGGTACCCAGTTTGTAGACAAAGTATTTGGCTTGCTTTGCACGTGAGGTCGACATTTAACTTTGGCTGTGGTTCCTGTTGTTTCTTCTGGAAACTCGAACCATAAAGTAACAATTTCTTCTCTAGCTGCTGGCGAAGTTGTACTGGTCGATGGTCCTGCTTCTGCAGAATTGTCATCTACATTTGACTGCTGACGTTCGATATGTCGCAAGACACCAATAGATCCATTTACTAACCCATCAGCGACATCTATGTTAGAAGTTATCATGTAGGGATATCCTTCTGCCAATGGCAGCAGGTACGGTAATCCATCGGTTTCTGCCACTGTCATCTTGTGTAGTTTACCTTGGTATTGTCTCTTCTCTTGTTCACTTGAATAACCAAGCATAATATCATGTGCGAGACAGTTGTATGCATTTAGAATTGCGCTTCGGTTGTACGAATCCACTTCATTGTTACTATAATACAGCCTGACAGCATCAGGCACGTTTTCCTTGCACCAAGCCTGACTTTTATGTCTGGACTCAATAAAGGAGATATTATCGTTGCTTAGTTGAAGTCCATCGCCGATTTTTGTTAGAATCGTTGAAAACCGCTCATCGGTTTGTCGCACAACACGAACCAGTGGGAAGTAATCAATGCTGTGCCAAAGAATCGGACCTCCTAATTGATTGATCGGCAAAGTATAACATGGACTTGCTCGTACACGTACGGTGGAAGCTGTCTGAAATCTCCACATAATATAACGTGAATGTCTCCGAAAGGTTTGTCGTATATGCCAGTAATCTGCTGCAATCGGTAGTTAACTTGTTGAAGAATAGCTGAACTTAACATGCTGATCTCGTCGATGAAAACAGCTTTGACGCCTACGAACATGTTTCTGTAAGCTTGCAAATTTTCTGTGGATAAGAGTTTCGTCACGCGAGAAGTTGTGAGACGAAACGCTGAATGGACTGTAGTGCCACCAAGAGGTACAGCGGCTTTACCTGTGCTTGCACAGGCAATGTAGGCGTTGTTCATTGAATTGTGCTCCTGAGTGTAGCGGTTGTATGTCTCCATGAGGCACTTTAACGTGTAAGTTTTTCCACAGCCTGCAGAACCCGTGAAGAAAATTTGATCTGCTTCAGAAGTGTAATCTCCACAACCATGCAATAATAATAATAAATAATGCTGGACAATTCACACAACAATCGATGTATAACCTCAAGAATGATCTGTCGTTGTTCCGGATTAGTTGTTCGTACAAGTTCACAATACTGTTGCTTTGACATTACATTGCTGCGTTTCTTTACAATCGAGAATCCTTGCCGTGAGACGATTTGGTGAACATCATCGACGTTTTCGGCACCATCCTCTCCTAACAACTGTTGAACAAAGGCTGTTCTGGATTCTTCTTCCCGCAAATTACTGTTGTCTTCGTTTTGCAAAATCATCATCGCTTCAAGTTCTCTCATGACGTTTTCAATGTTCAAATTAGACTCGAATTGACTACGGCGTTCCATGATCGCGTCTTTGTTGTCGTCAAATAATTGGAGAAATTTATTTTATCAACAATTTCTAACATTTCGTTGCGTAATTGTACGTATAATAGAACCATTTCTCGTTTATAATTGACAGTTTCGTCTATGTCGTAATGTCTGTACCGTATAACGCGTCCGATTAGTCGTTTGCGGTATTGATTTCGTGCTCTTGACATTCTTGCTACGGGTTCACTTTCTAGATCTTCTTCGCCATCCACGTGCACGTCGTCCTCCTCGTCAACGAAATCATTAGCTTTAGCATACCACGATGGAAACTCAGCTAAATACACTTGTTCTAAAGATGCAGGACGCTCTTCATAGCGCTGAATTATGTTTTTGGTCCAGACATCAGTACTGTTTTCGTCAAGCCCTTCGCGGTCCATTTGTTGACGACATTTGCGGCAACGTTGTCTTTCCGTCTGCCATACTGTTGGAATGTACGCAACTTGACGACTTGTCTCGCTCATTGGTTGACGTAGGAGATACCATGCTGCTTCTTGCGCTGACATCTCGACAGCGTTAAGCAGCTTGATGCTTAAAGCTTTCAACTGGTCTGTGTAGTCCCGTTCGGGCCCCCAATTAAAGTAGCGAATGGCAATGGGGAAAGCAACAATGGGGATCATTTTGGCAGCCTTAATGGTATCTAAATCTTATAAAACTTGAATAGGGGAAACTTTTTGGCTTAAATATTCCTCCTTTCAAGTTTCAAAAGATTTGGACAGCGCTAAGGCTGCCAAAATGATCCCCATTGTTGCGTTCCCCATTGCCATTTGCTACTGTAATTGGTGGGCTAGATGCTCTTGCATCATCGTAATAAGCTCACGACGTAGATTGCCCATTCCACGAGCTGATTTATTTACGTACTCAACAACATACTCTGCGCAGCTGTATTCATCCAAGATAAATTGAATGTCGATGTTTGAGTTGACTTCGCCAGCAATGTACGGATTGAACGTGTTTGTCATAAGTTCGTCAAAGTTTCGTCTGAACAGAAGAGTTGGTCTGCGTAACGTTGAGCGCACAATGTCAAGGTATGAATCGTGTGTCAAACCATTAGCTCCAAGAAAGTCATCCATGCCCGCGTACCGACGTTCATCGAGTGAAGTACGCAGCTCTTTCGCCTACTGTTGTAGTGTTCGACGGCGTTTATCAGATTGAGGCATTGGAACCAATACACGAGTCGTAGACATTGGCCAGTACGGAATTCCGAATCTACAAATTGTCTCACCTCGCTTCGTGCATGTGAAAGTATGTTTGTGTATCTGGTTGGCGTAGATGGAATTGTTAGGTACATCATTCCAGGCTACCGTACTCAATTTATCTACGAGCTCAATGGTTTTTGGCATATTTTCTGACGGGGTTTCATGTGCAAAGTACAGCGCTCGGAAGTGTTGAGATCTCCTGCTGATTTTCCAGGATATTTATTGCTCAGTCTGAGAAGTATAGTAAGCAAATTCATCCATCGTATTTCGTTTGCACTTATAGTGAGAAAGATGGTTGGTTTACCAAGTTGACGAATCATGGCAAAGAGGTCACGTTTGCGAGAAGCCCAGTATTGGACGGAGTTTGGCACTGTCTTCATGAATGCGAGGTTTTGTAAGACATATTCTTTCAGAAATTCTGGGTCTTCAAACATACGTCGTGTAACATTTTCTGTGACTGAAACGTTGCGAAACGTGCTGTAAATTCCATCCACCATACGTAGCCGCAAAATTTTCATTGCTACGTACAAGATTTTATGAGGCGTGGCTCCGCGTCTGTCGCTTCGTCGTATTTCACTGGTTGCCATCATGTAAGGTGTCACTGAAACTCATATGTGGAATCGACGTGGATTTCCATAGTATATTGATGGGAATGACAACTCTTCTGCATGACGGTCGTAAATGATGTTGAGGGGAGTTGCCCGGTGTCGTGGTGCGATATTGAGACAATCTTCTTCGTTCCACATCACGGTATGTTGTCTTGAAGCGAGAATTTCAGATTCAGGATTCTGTTCTGCGGAGATATTTTCTATACGGTTTGACGGGTCACCCTCTACGTCATCGAAGTCTGGCAAAGCATGATTCAGTCTCGACAAGTCCACTTTAATAATAATAATAATAATAATAATTTATTTATTTAAGGCACAGACAGCTAAGACATACATAAAAGGATAAGAGTAGGTAGGTTACTTAATAATGATGTACTTAGGTACTTACTTTATGTTAGTTCACAGTTAGCGCTAAAAACTTTACACTAGGATAATTCCTGTGTCGTAAAGTTTTCATTTAGTTTGATGTTTACAGACTTTATAATTCTGTTACTTAGCATAATAAAGTAGTTAAGTTAAGATAGGTAAGTGCTTATTCTAGTTATCGGCTAAGTAGGGTAATTTTTATAAATATCTTTCAATTGGCATTCAACGTAGGATGTAAATTTAAGCCGTATCATAGCATTTACTATTATGTCCTACGTGTATTATAGATAGGTACTTAATTTTTAGTTGATATAAGGTTGGTTCTATAAACTTTACACTAGGACAATTCCTGTGTCGTAAAGTTTAATTTGTTTTATTGGGCACATTTTCAAGGGGATAATTATGGGTACTTATGTTAGTTTTTGGACGTAAATAATAAATGAATATAGAAGAAGGTTGGTTAATTTGATCGTTAGAGCTAGGAACATAGATTGGCAAGTTACAGTTAGTTAGTGGTCTGTCTTGAGAAAGTTAGGTTAAGGGAACTCACAGATAGGTGTTAGCTTTGCGGTAGTTTCATGTCAGATGCCAACACCTGCCTACTGGAATGATGAGTGTGTGTAAGTAAGGTAGGTTTATTCCCAAACATTTAAAGTAGTATGTAAGTATTTTTGTTCTATTCCGTGTATTTAGATAGGAAGATTATCTAACTCGTAGATAGGTAAATGTACGGTTGAATAGTTTTTGTAATTAGATAGAATTAGAAAGAAAAGGTAGATGTGCCGCATGTATAAAAAAAAGAAAAGAAACAATAAATGTGTAGGTAAAAGGTTATTTTCTACTAATTAGTGCAACCGGTTATTTTAGGTTCCATGATCAAGACTTCTTTAGGAGAGATTCGGTTTGTTCATAATCAAGTGTTTGAAGCCAATGGTACATTTTCTTCTTGCAGGTGTTTTTAGTGCACTCAAACACACTCAGTTTGTTATCTACCTTTTGATACAGATATGGTCCTAGGATGCTAAAAGATTTGTGGGCGAAGTTGGTTTTTACCTGAGGAATGTCCCATCTTCTTGTTCTTGCTGATCTTTGGGGTTTCCGCAGTTTGCCGATTGCTGTACGGTGAAACCTAGTTACGGTGTTTTGTATGAATATCTGTCTAACTCTAAGGAATTTAGTTTCAAGATAAAGAGAGTTCGTAGAGAATCGGAAGGGTTTTCGATATGCTATCTTTAATATAGCTCTCTGGGCCCTCTCTAGGCTAATAAGATGAGTTTTGGCTGCTGAGCCCCATGCCACGATTCCATACGATAGTATGGACTGACATAGAGCTGTGTAAATAGTTCTTATCGTATGTGGATCGTCTATTTCTCTTAGCTTCTTGAATATGTGCATGAGTTTGCGAGTTCTACCTGTTAGTGCGCCTATTTGTTGTGTCCATCCTAAATGGTTGTCCACAATGATGCCAAGGTATTTTATGCATTGAACCTGTTCAATTTCGGCGCAGTCACAAGCAGTCCTAAGTGGGAATTCCTTACAGCTATGTATTTTAATGTGTAGGCTATTTTTAGGAGCGGATCTCTCTGTGATCCTGAATGCTACAAATTTGGTTTTACTGGCATTTAGTGTTAGTAGATTTGTTTGCAACCAGTGCGCCACTCGAGCCAGGCCCCTCTGTGTAACATCAACCACCCCCTCCCAGCTGTCAGCATTGAAGACTAGAGCTGTGTCATCAGCGAACGTGATAACACGAGCCCCATCAATATTAGCGTTGCAGAGGTCGTTGATGTAAGCTAGAAATAGGGTTGGACCAAGTACACTTCCCTGTGGTACTCCAAAATCTACTGACAACAGTTCACTTTGCACTTGACCATTGTTAAGAATTACGCGCTGTGAACGATTTGTAACGTAAGAGTGGAACCAGTCAAGAGCAACATCGCGCACTCCTAGAGCTTCCAGCTTCCTGAGTAGCATGGGTCTCGAGACCGTATCGAAAGCTTTTGCCAGGTCTATAAATACTCCGATACATCTTTGGCCACGATCCGCTTGCATACTTTGATTTCGTACAAACGATATAATGGAGAGTTCTGCAGAACAGTTAACCACGAAGTAACTGTACTTTTGGACATGTATCCGCTAATGTAAAGATTTGTGGGCAAGGTTTCTTTTAATGTTTACATTAATAACGTCGTCCTCATCCAATTGTCGCGGCAAACATTTTACCATTTCTTTTACGTCGACTGGTACGTTTATCACTTGTCCTATGATTCCATAAGAGAAATCATGGCGCAGACGACGCACTTGCATAAATGGTAGACGAGGCGAAATCAATCGTTCACTGATGGGATCTAACGGTGGTAGGCCTGGTGGTGGGTCAGGATATGAGAATCCATTAACTTTTGCTAGCGGTGGCATCGATTGTTTGTTTAGTGACTTTTTGCAAGTGTTGCAAACCAGTTCATATTCTTCGCTGCTCAGTTGTCGATTTTCTTTGATAAACCAATCCGAAATTACCTTCAGCTGTGCTGCAGTGATGGGTTTAAGGTCGTTTCTAATCCAAAGTCTGTCACAGACCGAGCAAGCGTAGCCAAAATCGTTGTCCAAAAATTGCTTGTCTGTAAAGTCGGTTTACTGACGATAGTTGAACGTGACAACGTCTTAAATACTCGATCAAAACATGTAAATGTACTATAGTATAGCAGCTGTCCACGCAGACGCATCGGTCACTCAAGTAGGAGAAAGACGGATGTCGAACGCTGCCGAACGCAAAGGCCGATTGTGCTTCTTTGTCGCTCGTTCCGCGCTCTCGCTTGCACTTCAAGCCTTACATGGAACGCCTCAGAGCGAGGTAACGCCGCATGAGTCATGTTTTTTCGTGCGTGCAGCCGGCTCTATCGAATTATAAGACGTTGTCACGTCAAAAAGTAGATTTGAATCTTATGATTGATGATGACCATTTAGTGTTCCAAGTAGATTGTGCTTGAACTTCAATTTGATCTGAAGAAGTACTTGGTTGTACAGTAGTTTCTGTTGGTTCTGTTGCTAAAGTTTGACGTTGTTGGTCGGTAAATTGTCGTTGAGTATCAATATGGACGGTGTTTAACCTTTGCCCTGAACGAGATGAGGATGTAGTTGTCGCTTCTAGAGAACCACTGGCAATAACCAAGTTAGCAGCTTGGCGTAATCTGTTGTTTCGATCTCTTAGATTACGTGCTTCTCTTGCAGCTGCTGCCTGTGCAGGAGTTTTGGATGCAGCAATCCGCTGTCTATACTCACGTTGTATTTGTGCCCTTGTTTTTGGAGCAGCAGTTGTTGGTTTTGCAAATAGCGTCGCAGAGGTAGATGCAACAGCTTCTTGAACCTCCATGGGAACAGGAATTGCAGGAAAGAGTGGCTCATTTGTGAGATTGACACGCTCATCAGGTTGATCTGCAGTGGTGGTAGATTGTTGTTGCGCGTGTTGTCGTTGACTTCTAGTTTGAACATTGTTCGACTCTTCCCCTGAACGAGATGGAGCTGTAGTTGTCGTTTCAAGAGAATTACTGGCAATAGCCAAGTTAGCAGCTTGGCGTAATCTGTTGTTGCGTTGTCTTTCGTTTTTCGATTTTCTCGCAGCAGCCGCCTGAGCAGGAGTTCTAGATGCTGTGATACGCTGTCTGTACTCACGTTGTTTTTGGGCTTTTGATTTTGAAGCAGTGATTATTGGCTGCGCGAATGGCGTTGCTAAAGTAGATGCTACAGCATCTTGAACCTCCGTGGGTTCACTCATCCAAGGTAGTGGCTTATTCGTGACATCCTGTGGTTCGTCAGGCTTTTTTTCCATGGTGGGATTGTAAGCGGTTCTGCAAAATAAATCGTCGTTCGAAACAATTTAAAAAAAAATTCATAAAATTCTTCAATCAGAAAATCATTTTAAATTTAAAAAATATAGATATAGATTGATATAGATATAGAGCCGGCTGCACGCACGAAAAAACTTATGCGGCGTTACCTCGCTCTGAGGCGTTCCATGTAAGGCTTGAAGTGCAAGCGAGAGCGCGGAACGAGCGACAAAGAAGCACAATCGGCCTTTGCATTCGGCAGCGTTCGACATCCGTCTCTCTCCTACTTGAGTGAGCGATGCGTCTGCGTGGACAGCTGCTATACTATAGTACATTTACATGTTTTGATCGAGTATCAAGTGAAGAAAGAAAGAAGAAGAAAGAAAAATGAAATTACAATTTTCTTTTGAAAAATGCTACCATTCCATCAGTATTTTCTTAAGACGTTGTCACGTTCAACTATCGTCAGTAAACCAACCGGTTTACCAATTTTTGTAAAAAAATTGGTTCTTCATTGTTGATCAAAATTGTCACGTCAAAAAGTGCGTGCGAAGCCGCGGGCAGCAGCTAGTTAAGGCACTTCTAACCGAAATGTAATGTTGTTTTTTACCTGAATAAATAATTCTATTCTATTCTATTCATATCTCACAAGCAGGTATGACTGTCCCATACTGCACCACTGGGTGAAGAATTAGTTATTTTCATTTTATTTTATTTTCTTTGACGCCTTTGTAGCTTGCGGTAGCCAAATATGTCACTGTAAAATGTATTTAATTGTTACAAATTTAAGCCCATACCTGAATGCTCATTTATCCTGAAAGTCATATCTCACAAGCAGGTATGACTGTCCCATACTGCACCACTGGGTGAAATTAGTTAATACTTAGAATTAATTATTTTCGTTTTATTTTATTTTATTTGTTGTTATTTTAAGTTGTTTGTAATTTTGTGTTTTCTAGGACCTTTGTTGTCTGGTAATAAAGATTTTGATTGAATGATTTATGTGCTGCGCGGCAGTGGGGTTGGACGAGTGAGCGACACAGCTGGGAAAGTTTTTGTATACCATACCTCCTAACATCATTCAAGGTCTTCAAACGTGGCAGGACGCTCCTCTTCTTGCACTGCTCGGTCCGGTGCTTGCTGAGCTGATGGAAACTGTCGAATTTCTTGTCGCAGACGTAGCACGCGAACCTACTGTGGCACGTTTCGTGGACGAATAGGTCAGTTCGCGTCTCGAAACCTGTCGTGAAAAGAACTTTGTGCATTCGTATAGACCTTGCTGAAAAGGGTTCTTGAATCAGAGGAATTTAGGTACTTATATCAATAAATCCCCAAGTGATATAAGATCCTCTGATTTAAACCCTTTGCACGACTAATGTCCAAATATGAAAAATGACAAATAGTCAAAAAATGCCCGACCTTTTTTGTGTTAACATATGGCTCTAGCTCTGGGTGCAATTAAACATATACACACCCTTTCAGTCACAGAGTCAACTTGATAGTAGGGGCCTTACCAAATTAACACTCTTACTACTGCATTCCTTCATCACATGATCACATCACTTGCTGATTCTGCTGCCCATTTGGTAGCCCTAAGCCCTAATTTTTTTTTAAATATTCTGTGTCACTGGGGTTGCTGGGCATGGGTAAAGGCTCTGCAAGCTATATGGCCTTCCCACCGCCACTTCACCCTGCTAATTTTAGCAATGTCCCTGACTAGATTATCTACGAATTTCTGTATTTGGGATTATATCGCGTAGAGGAATTCCGAGCATAGCTCTTTCCATAGCTGAGAAAAGAAGATCTACTATAAATAGATACTTTGTTTACTCACTTTGGTTACATATTCGGCATTCATTAGTCCTGTCAACGGGAGGCTTCGGCGGGGTCAAGACCGAGTCATACGAATGAACTGCTATCACATGCGCCTAAAAAAACACATTATAATTATTAATTTTGTTTGTGTTCCGAATAATAACATGCAAAAATAAGTCTCCCTTTACTATTTATTTTACGTGTTTATAATGATTAGCTTCTGCGTTTTTTCGGTATGAAAAGCCACTTCACGCCGAATGCACTGAACGGATCGGGCTGATTTTTTACATAGATGCAGATGCCAAACACGTTGTTCGGTGACGGGCAGAGAGTGGGAAGTTTGCGCAGGTAGGTTAGATACACTCTAATAAAGGCGAAAGAGATACGTACGTACAGCTCCGTATAGCTGTCTCGCTCTTTCATTGTTTGAAATAAAAACCCAGTGAATAATCGTCGCTACTGTCGGACTGCCTGTCAGAAGGTAGGGTAAGGTATCCTAAGAAGACGCACTTTACAGATAATGCCATATAAAATGAAGTAAAATAACGGTATTAGAATCAAAATACTTTAATTAGTAAGTAGTCATCAATTTTCGAATTTAAAAAAATTGCAGTAGTTAATATTACAAGTCTTATAAGAGAAGTCAAATGCGGAATCTTGGGATACCTGTCCCAAGAGTGCGCTTAAGGTATCATATCTTATGAGCGCGCGCATGCCTCCACTTTTTGATTAGATACATAAATCACAACAATAGTTTCCAATACCTGTATAGGCGGTGCATTTTTCATGCCACCTTTCCGTACAGGTCTGACATTGAATCCAGTCCTCTGTTATAGGCTCTTTATAGTTTTCCTAACACCCAGGAAATTTCCATATTTTCTTCTTTCTATTTGGTGGTTGAGCTGGTTTCTTGAGTAATTTCTTTGCTATCTTCTTCATTGGCTTTCCTTCGAATTGGTAATATTTGCGGACTTTTGATGCGATTATTGTCCACTCGTAGGACTTTTGCTTTTGGATAAGGCGATAAGTGCAAATGATGTGGATACAACTGTTTCGCTGTCTGTTAAGACAACATTTTCTTCAGGCAGGTCCTCTATACATTGATCTATAATTGCTGAAGAATTATCCATCAAATTGTGTTGGCTGACTATGGCTGATGTGATAACTGAATACGAGATACAGGTGTTCTAGTTTCTTGCAAATTCGGAGCTGGTTCCTGAACCTCTGGCTGATTTGTCTCTTGCTGATTGATTATGGCAGGCTTATTTCTGGCTGGTCTATTGTTGCGTTAGTCATGTTTTCTTCTGCTGGATTGTGTTGTGCTAAAGGCTTTTTAGTGACAGAGCTGGCGAGAAAAGCAACTTCTGTAAATCAATCCGTGTTGAATGGGCATATACCACCAACTTTGAAACCTTGTACAGTTGCAGTCTTTGCATAAGCAGCATTGAAAAGGGATGCCTGCTTGGTATTATAGGTCTCGCTTAGTGAAGCAACATCCGTTTCTCACTCTCGTTGGCGTAGTATTTATTCAGTGGAGCAAAAAAGCACCGGTCTAAGGGCTGCATTTTAAGCGTGCTGTGCGGCGATATTTCACGTGAATGAAATGTTTCCGGCAGTCATTTACAGCCTCTATACTTGTGTGAGATTAATAGTTGTCCAGAATAAGTAGTAGTGGACGTATTCCTTGGTCTGAAATTAGACAATGTATGTTCATGGGTACCGCACATCGAGCATATTAAATCTAAAGTAAATAGTTTCATTTACCTACGCTTTATGGAATACTAGCTTCTGCCCGCGGCTTCGTACGCGTTGTTTCTATGGAAACGTTTAAAGGTGATTTCTATCCCACGGGAACTGATTTATGGGATAAAAAGTATATATATAAAAGTATAAGCCTATGTTTTATTCCAGGCCTAGAATTATCTGCATGCAAAATTTCAGCCCGATCCATTCAGTAGTTTTGGCGTGAAGAAGTAACAAACATCCATCCAAACTTTCGCATTTATAATATTAGTGTGATTGCAAACATAACTGATCACAAAACTGCCCTACTAGCGTATCACGGTTATGTAGCATCCCTCCTTAGATACAATGTTATTATATGGGGTAACGCAGTTAATGTAAGGCCTTATTTATAGCGCAAAAAAAATGCCTACGTGCAATATTCCACAGACCCCCGTGGGAACCTTGTACACCAATATTTAAAAAACATAGATCCTGACCTTGCCGTGCTTGTATATTTTAGAAATGTGTACCTATATTTGTCAAATCACATAAAGAATTATTTGAAACTTTTGAACAGGTTTATAAATTTAATTGTAGGCATAAAGACCGATTAGCAATACCTGCAAAAAAAACACAATTGTACAGTCGCAACTGTTACAACATGGCTATCAAAATTTACAACAAATTGCCAAACAATGTAAAAGAACTGAAGGGTCCCTTATTCAACAGAAAGTTGGTCAATTTATTTATTGAGCATTGTTTTTATTCTGTGGAAGATTACCTTAAATTTAAGTTTTGAGCTAGTGTGTTTAGTAGACAATTTATTTAATCCAATTATTTCAATGACATCTAATTTTAATGTTTATAATTTGTGTAGTTAAGTACTCTTTACTCCTTAAATATTCACGTGCCTGTACTCGGGCGAGATATGCAGCTCTACTGTATTATTCCACCAATTTTTATGTACCATGTCATGTGTGAATAAATGTTACTGAATTACTGACCTCGGAGGGTTTTGCATGGTATTGGAAATGCTCAAGCCAAGTTATGAACAGTTCTGTGTTTAAGTACCCCGAATCAGTCACCAGTCCAATGGAAGATGGCGGTGCTCCATCAAGCCGGTCAGCTTTCATTCGTTTTCGAGGAAATATGAATGTTGGAGGTACATAATTCCCTGATGCGCTCATAGCACATACAACAGTGACGTTGGTACCCTTTTCGGCAATGCTTATTTCGTTTATACATCTTTTTCCTCTGATGCTCTAAACTTTGGGGGGCTTTATTCGGCACAGTAGAAAATCCAGACTCATCCATGTTATATATGTCGCATGCTTGGAACTTATATTTTTCGGTGATCTCCCAAAGTTGGTTATAAAATGCTTGCAGATGTGGGCTGTCGGAGGGAGATTTCCGGATGTCTTTTGAGAAACCCTTGCACCCATTTCGTACTAGCCATTTTCGTTTCTGTATTGAACTGATGTTTAAGCTTATGTTTTTGGGCGTAATCGTATACAAGTGATTGAAGTTTTTTTAATGTCATACCGTAAAACATGGCATCCATTTTTTTTATAAAGATGACCAGATTTTCTTCCGTCTCTGCTGTGAAAACTGGCCTGTGCCGGCCAAGGGATGTAGCCACACATCCACTATTCAATCGTTTTCTCAGCGTAGATTCAGGCATTTCTAGTAATTTTGCAACAAATCGTTTGCTCTTACCCTCTCTTATAAGTTCTAGAGCAACATCAAAGGTATCTTGAGAAACGATCTTTCGCTTCGATTTTCGAGGTTTTGACGCCATCTGGAATTAAAAATACCATTAAAAAACATTTTATCCCAAGAGTGCGCAGTGAGTCTCACAAGTGTACGGATGCACACTCTTGCTTTGCGCATTGTTGTCTTCATCATAATTCTGACCGAGGCACCTAGTGGCGACGTCTATACGACGCTCTTACGATTTATTCGTGCCGGCTTGCTGTTTGATACGTATTTGAATCTTATTACAATAGAAATACTTACCACAAATTCGTTAGAAAGAATTCACCACACATGTAGCAAGACTTACCTTTTTCCACCAAAACACAATATTTTTGCACAAATTTTCGCACAGACACAGCGTTGCGGAAGGCCATCAAAACACGTTAGTGTGCGATATGTTGAATGTGCGGACTCTTGGACACTGCGCACGCTTGAGGTACCTTACCCTAACCGCTCACCAATTTGGCCTAAGAATTGCTTTCTGCGCATTTGACACGTAATTCGCCAGAAGACAAGAAGATTGACTATTATACACAAGGTTACCTTTAGCCCTCTAACAGTATGGAACGCCTTCGTACACAACATACAATCCTTCTCGATGTCAGGAGCCGCGTCAGTCTCATCATCCGTTATAGGTTCTTTTTTCACATCCTGGAGCAAGTGCAAACAATCAAATATAAGTAAACTAAATAAAAGGATATTCACACAAAACTGGCTAAACTCTGTCGTTGTTGCTTGGCAGTTTCGGTGTCAATAATAGAATAGAATATAATTATTTATTCAGGTAAAAAACAACGTCATCAAAGCCATCAAAGTCAATTATTGTGGGGTCTTGCTTGATGATGTCTAGTGGAGAGACGAAACTACTTGACGACTTACTTTGATGGATTTTTCCGTTGTGTAGTTGGTGTGGTGTTTTCTTCAACAATTAAATTGTGTGTGCTTGAAGTTGGGGGGGGGGGCTAACACCGAATTCCAAATAGGTACATATGTACAAGAGGCATCTCGTTGAGAGTACGAGCGTCCGAAACCTTCGACGAAAAGTTTCAACCTACTGCCGCCGGCATCAAAGAACCTACTTACATCAATTTTTTTATGGTAGGTAAGGTACATCCACCGCAGAACGTACCTCCTCGAAATAAAGGGGGTTTTGTCAAAATCACCACGCATGGCAAGCAGGTTGGTAATCTAGTTGAGGTGTTAAAAATAGACAAAGGAACCTACTGCCCTTTTCTGGTAGATTCCCTTAATCAACTCTTACAATATCCACGGGATGAGTTTGAGGGGTCAGCATCATCTAACCACAAGCTAAGCAGAGCTTGTGTTATAGGTAGGTACTAGATTACTGATATAGGTACATAGGTAATACAATACATTACACAGATACCTAGATATTTTTTATTATAATATAGAACTACTCAGAACAAATTATTAATGTAAATAAACCATGATGATGCCTTCCTAGCCGAACTTCGGCCACGGCGGCCAGTTTTAACGAAGACTAGCGCAGAACATATTAATATGGTGCACAAACGTGCGCGCAAACACAGGGGCACTCTCTATTCCCTCACTCGGTTGTGTCGGCCTGCTGTCCCTACGGATTATGAGAGTTATTAAACCATTGAATAAACACGATAGATTCAAGTTTTATACACAATATATACAAATTACATTATTGATACGTATGTAATGGATATCAGTTTGGCGAATCATTCTGAGTTTTGTTATTTGTATTCTGGAATCTAGGAATCGTGATTGTCACATAAGGTAGATCAGCGTGCGAAAGCCCAGGCATCAAATCGGCATCAGTTTTAAGAGCATCAATACGTTTCTTCTCGCGATATCTTCTAGATCGTTCTCTGCAACATTCTTTCTTCCGTTGGGCTTTTTCTTCTTCAATTTGTTTTTCCCTCATTTCATCTGTTGCTTGCTGGTTTTGGAGAATGGCCTCCAATTGTCTTTTTTTACGATATTTTCGCATGCGAGCTTTAGCTTGCTCCCTTTTACGCGACCATTCATCCAGGAGTATGTTTCGTTCATCCATTTTCTGTAAAGGGCAATTAAAAAAAATTATACATTCTTATATTTTGGGTACGTGTATGAGGAATTTAATATATTTACTGATAGTTATTATGAGTATCATAAAGTATTGGATATATTTATTTATTGAACTTATATCAGTCAATTATTGAATGATTTACCTACTAATTGATAGGCATAAATATTTTGAATACAAAAAAGTAACTGTCACTTCTTACATAAATTACCCATATTAAATCATACAATTTCACATAGAGAATATAAGAATGTACCATTTTTTAAATATGTCCCTTTACACGCATGCAAAAATATCGTATAACAAAGCTGTAAAACTAAACAATTGGATTCGATGATACCAGAAGACCCTGTGATGAATAAAATTAAAAATACAGAAAAAATACTATTTGAATATGAAAAGCCCAACGAAGCAAACGAAAGAATGTGTGCCAGGGATGTAGGAGAAAGTACGGTGAGAAGAAACGGTGTTAATGCCCTGAAATGAGATAGATAAAAAAAGAAATTGTAAATCAATAACTTTCCACTTTTATTGTGTTGTCTTTAGACAACATAAATGTGAAAGACGCGCTTAGGGGGCGAACATAGCGGGTTTGCTTGTCAAACTAGGCCTAGATCTAAGTACTCACGGGATACCCGTGGTAAAAAACTAGAATTACATAAATTAAACATTTTTTCTTCGGTTCCTTAATTGCTTATCAATTAAGGAACCAAAGATTCCAAAAAAAATTACGATAAGAAAAATCATTCAATTGCACTGTTTTGTACCTAATTTAGTCAGGATCTCAGGAACCCTTTGGTCTATAGAAAAGATTTGTTTTGATTTGTAGGTTATTATTACTAATTCTTTGGTTCCTTAAAGGGGTACCTACCCTCAAATTGCTTATTTTCAACTCCGTCGGACCTCCATATCTTCCAAACTACTGAATATTTAACTAATTTTGATTTTGATTTTGATATATGGTAAAGTTCAGGACTTATTCTATCGATCATATGTTTCGAAAACACGGTTCCATAAAATTTTCTCGATAGAAAAAAATCGCAAAGTTACCTCTAATTTTTTACTAAAACCCTAATTTCTCAATAAATACAGATGATACGATCTTGAGATTAAGCATAGTAATTGAGCTAAGTATAAAGAACATTTGATATGTTGCCTTTTTTTCAATTAACTATTCTAATGTTTGTGGGGAGCAAATAACTACTAAAAACTTGATTTTTGGGCTTACACCGCTTTGCTCTGTCCCGCTCCTGTGAACGCGAAATCCTATGCCTATCCTCTTCACACAATAACGAGGTAGGGTACCCCCTTAATACAGTTTCTTCATAAGTTGTGTAGTTTTCTTGTGAATAAGCAATAACATCATTTTTGCGCTTACGCCGTTCCAAAAACGTATGCTCCGTCCCGCTCCTATGAAAGCAAAATCCTATGCCTATCCCTTTCACAAAATGGCGCGCCTTAGCGACTTCTTAAGCACGTACCCTCTTTATTAATGCTCACGACTGGAGCCGAGTTTACCCGATTCAGCGTCATCAAACTGAACTTGACGGACAGTTCTTCAGAAAGAGCGACAAGTGTGGCTTCATTCAAAAATAAATTATTATTTAAGCGGGCACAATGAAATTCAACTTGGAGCAAGCTAGGCTCTGTTAATTTAGGAAAAAAATTATAGGCTTTTTAGTCGAAAGGTCATAGCAGATTGAAGTCTTGAAACTATGACCATGATTTGAAGTCACCATATTTTTTTTAATAGAGCACAAAATAGCACATACCTGTCCACTTCCTGCGTGTGTTTCTGCATCACCATTTGGTATTGATGTTGGGTTCTCCTCTAGTGGTTGTATTGGTGAATCTGAATATTAAGAAAAATAAAATGACCATACAATATTTTAACTGATTAAATAACTGCTCAAACCATTCTTCAGGTACCATTTTTGTAAACAACTCACAACACAAATACCCAAAATTCTTATTTACAATGAGTTTAAACAATAATTGCCAGCATTAGAGCTCAAATTGCCAAGTACCTAGAGCAAATTCTGTCAAAATATCAATAGTTTTTTTTGGTTAAGTATGTTTACAAATGTTTACAAACATTGTATTTTCAGTTGGGCAGGAGAATAATAATACTCAGAATAATCAATATATCGCACCTTCGGGATCAGATGGGTCACTTCTGCATGTTTTCCAACTTTACAGGAGAAGCATTTTAAAGTTTTTTTTACGCAATTTTGTTATAACTTTGTGCTGTTTTAGAATATTAAGGCGTTTGTCATAGTCTTAGATTGGTTAGTTTTTCAGGTTTAATCGACGCTATCTTCTTTCTTCTTCTTATATATAAAAATGAAACCCGTTTCGCGTTGTCACGGCATCACGCGTGAACGGCTGGACCGATTTCGCTAATTCTTTCTTTGTTGTGTTTGTTATTGTCAGGAGAAGGTTCTTATGAAAGAAAAAATTAAGAAAGTTGGAAACATAAATTTCCACGGGGGCGAAGCCGCGGGGCGAAGCCGCGGGGCGCAGCTAGTCTTATATATAAAAATGAAACCCGTTTCGCGTTGTCACGGCATCACGCGTGAACGGCTGGACCGATTTCGCTAATTCTTTCTTTGTTGTGTTTGTTATTGTCAGGAGAAGGTTCTTATGAAAGAAAAAATTAAGAAAGTTGGAAACATAAATTTCCACGGGGGCGAAGCCGCGGGGCGCAGCTAGTCTTATATATAAAAATGAAACCCGTTTCGCGTTGTCACGGCATCACGCGTGAACGGCTGGACCGATTTCGCTAATTCTTTCTTTGTTGTGTTTGTTATTGTCAGGAGAAGGTTCTTATGAAAGAAAAAATTAAGAAAGTTGGAAACATAAATTTCCACGGGGGCGAAGCCGCGGGGCGCAGCTAGTCTTATATATAAAAATGAAACCCGTTTCGCGTTGTCACGGCATCACGCGTGAACGGCTGGACCGATTTCGCTAATTCTTTCTTTGTTGTGTTTGTTATTGTCAGGAGAAGGTTCTTATGAAAGAAAAAATTAAGAAAGTTGGAAACATAAATTTCCACGGGGGCGAAGCCGCGGGGCGCAGCTAGTCTTATATATAAAAATGAAACCCGTTTTCCGTTGTCACGGCATCACGCGTGAACGGCTGGACCGATTTCGCTAATTCTTTCTTTGTTGTGTTTGTTATTGTCAGGAGAAGGTTCTTATGAAAGAAAAAATTAAGAAAGTTGGAAACATAAATTTCCACGGGGGCGAAGCCGCGGGGCGCAGCTAGTTATATATAAAAATGAAACCCGTTTTCCTTGGTCACGGCATCACGCGTGAACGGCTTGACCGATTTCGCTAGTTCTTTCTTTGTTGTGTTTGTTATTGTCAAGAGAAGGTTCATAAGAAAGAAAAAATTAAGAAAGTTGGAAACATAAATTTCCACGGTGGCGAAGCCGCGGGGCGCAGCTAGTTAAAAAATAAAAAACAAGAAGTCGTTTTTGAGAAACAAGTCGTTAGCCGAGGGAAGGGTACCAAAAGTGGCTTTTTGTTACAAATCGCTAACTGTAGTTATGCAGAAATGACATTTATAAAATATTGATAAAATCATTAAAGTACGTATAACAACATGTTTATGGATGCTGTAAGTTTATTTTTTGTAAATTTGTATTTTATAAACTGAAACGCATGAGAAATTCTCATGCCATGCACCGTCGACATGCCGAAAGACATGTCTTTTAGAGATTAATTTGATTCTTTTTTAAATGATAAGCACAACTTTAACTTTTATAAAGACTTTAGATACTAGAACAGCGTGCGCTGTCGTGATATCTACCTATTCAGTGTAAACTAAGGTTTAAACTAAGGTTTATATAAGTTGTCTACGTTGAAAGCCATTTTTAGTAGTTTATTTCGAAATGTTTACTATTTTTTTTCATTTATGTGCCATTCGTTTGCATTTCAAATAAAAATGCTTGGTAATAACACCTATTTTATTTAATAATCCTCTATTTAACCCTTAAATTAAGCGATAATGCTCCTTGTTTTGCTCGTTTCAGTTTTGAGAAATCTAAACAAAATAGGCATAGTCTCATTTCAATTTAATAATCTATGAAAACTAGTATTTACAATCGAAACAGTTGAACTAACTTTAGACAGTTTGCAACAGAATGCAGTTAGCTCAATCGTTTCTATTGGAAATACCAGTGTTATTATCTTAAACTATAGTCAATAATCATCAGTCTTCTTCAGAAAGTAATCATCTTATAGAACGAGAAAGGCGGACAAAATCGTAGAAGATATTAATAAATTCTAAAATTGACATAACAATATTATTTTAATTCTATACAGTCTTAAAATTACCTTCAATACTTTAACATTTTATAAACGTTACAATATTCATTTCTTATTTATTACTTAGGTACCTACTTAAATCACATTTTTTCACAGCATTATGGCCTTTTTATCTAATTAGAAACTACAACTTTGGTAACAAAAAGAAAATCAGTAAGAAATGCTCTCAACACTCGCAAGTAGGAATACAAAACTGTTCTTTGTTAAATTAGGATATTACTTCAAAATATTGAGTTGTATGTAGATTCATAAACCTTTGGTATTATGTTGGTTTCAATTAAGTTTTTAATATCTGCCTTCTTTCTCGCTGCTAAGGGAATTTTATCCTCATAAGCCTGTTTTAATGATACTTCGTGAGGTTGTTGGACTCTTGTGCTTCGTGTTACTGTTTGATTACGATTGACTTCAATCCAATCGCCCTGGTATGAAGTTTTGCAGTAATAAACATCACTACCTTTAGTAAATTTCAGCTGACTTATTTCTGTTACTTTAACAGCTTGTCCATTTTTAGCTTTGGTTACATTCAAACTGATATCTTCGGTGAGACTCTTGAGATTATAAAAGTCACTGAAATTCATTTCTTTTACATAGAAAGGATTACCTGTCTTTTTTGCAGACCTTATCAGTTGACAATATTGGGCCGGGGCGTAAATGGGGCCAGATTTTTTGGCCCGTCTAACAGCTTTCTCTATCACATAATGGGCATTATCAGCCGCACTTTGTGTGTGCCTCGAATGAGGAATTTGTGTTTGATGGAATTTATTTGCAGTGTATTTACTGCATAATAATACAGGTTAATCATAAATCTGAAATCAAAACAAAACTATTACTCAATAGATTAGTTCCCACTCGATAATCAATCTAAGTAATAGTGTAAGTAGAAATCTAGTGATGATTATTTAGACTTAACACCCTTGAGGGATACCTTTGCTCAACAGTGAGAAGACGTATTTAAGGTGAAATGATTAAATATACCAAGCATAAACTACACTTACTTGTTTTTTTGTTGTCCACAACAATTATCTGAATAGAATATTACGTCGCAATTAGGATATTTCTGAGCTAATTCTTCCAGGAAGATGTAGACGCATGAGCCAATTTCATTTACTCCACGATTGCCTAAGCCTTCATGCCAAAAGAAACAGGAAGTCCTTTTGTCCTTGAAATCTGTCACCTAAAAACCAAGTAAGTACTTAAATATTTGTTATTTATTCTGTTCCAGTATTGTTAATCGTCATTATTGTGGCCGTGCATATCTAATCTATTTTCATTTGTTCACAAGGGGCGTTCGACTTCCTCTTTAGTAAGAAAAAGATGCATCACACTGCCCCGATGCAATTTTAACATAATCGTAACCACTAGAAAATACTTACTGTAAAATTATAGCAGTTCAATTTAGATTTATAAAATAAAGTTGACTTGAGTTTCCCAATGGTACTGGCTATACAGCCTGTAAGTCATATATTGCAACAATCAAATTGTCATGTCCTGGTTGTTTTAATAGTTTCATATCTGCCTCTTTTTGTTCTCTACTTAGTGTTTTTTCTTTCAAATGTAGCTTATACTCAGCTTCTTTTTTTAATTGTTTGGCACTTGATAAGTTATGGTAGGAGACGCACTGGTCACATTGATCTTTTTTAGGGGTAAAAAAAAATATATTAAATTCTTGGTTAAAGACTCTGTTATAAAAATCATAGGTTGCACAAGGTTTGTCATTTGCTTTTTGTTCTTCACAATATAAACGATGTAGTTCAGCAACGGTGTACTGTCCATCTATGTAATGACGACTTGTTTGGGCTCTTAGATAGATAGTATAGAGTTTATGTGTGCCCTTACGGATTCATGGATTTTTTTATTCTCTTTTTGGTAAGTGTACCTCTCTTATCGGGTGGAACGATTCCTGTGTCAGTTCTTTTGTCAATGATGTAGCGTACAAATCTAGGCGTGATAGCCAATGTTCTCACTAAAAATGTTTTACACACACGAACTTTATCACCATTTATAGTTAAATGAAAACAGCTATTAGGTTTTCGTGCAAATTTAGGGTTGCTTTTGAGTCGACGGTATTTGGATGCAAGAGTTGTAATACACGAAGCAACAAAGTCTCGCTGTCTCGTCAGACATCCCAGTTTCCAATATTCTTCAAAAAGTTTTTGGCGATCCTCATCAGAAATTATTATTGAACAGCTGTATAAACATTTTTCAGTACATGGCGATCCCATTTTTTTGGCCGGAATATTTTTTCCTGTAGAACTAGTATGTTCTTGGCCACTATTTTTAAGAGCTTTACGTTTATTTTGCTTCCAGGCAGCAGAATTTTTGGCTTTCTTTTTAGCTTTAGTCGCAACAGGTGTATTTTGAAATTCACAATCAAACTGAGATGTCATCTCCGTATTTGATTCATTGTTAGAGTCTCGAGTGGCGATTTGTTGCACGATCTGAGATGTCATCTCCGTATTTAATTCATTGATAGAGTCTTGAGTGGCGATTTGTTGCAGGATCTGAGATGTCATCTCCATATTTAATTCATTGTTAGAGTCTTGAGTAGTGATTTGTTGACCGATCGGAGGTGGTACATGTGCATCAAGCAGTTGGGTATTTGTTTGGTTTGGTATATTAAGTAGGTTTATTGATTTGGTTGATTCTGAATCTGAGCTTGAAGATGTCGTACTCGAACTTGAGCTTGATGACGAAGAACTTGAAATTATTTTCCTTTTACGACGTTTATCGGGTAAGAAATCTTTGTCTGTATCAATATCTGTTCCAGAAAAATCAGTACCATCACTCTCGAAACCGACTTCTGTGTTATCTGTAAAAATATGAGGTAAAATTATGAACAGCGTGAAACGAAAAAGTATAATAATACTTAATTAAAAATGAGAACCATACTTTTCCTTGACTGAGATGTTTCTCCTGTTGTATTTCCCTCTTTGACATAGTTAATATTTATTTCGTGAACAATGTCTGTTTTTTCTTTAAGCTGTTTTGTATCTGTTTTTTCATTATGCTGTTTTGTAGCTTCTTCAGCATTGTATGTTATTTTTATGACCTGTTCTGAAGTTTCCTTAGAACTGGCTTCTGTGTTATCTGTAAAAATATAAGGTATTACTATGAACAACATTAAAAAAAACTATGACAATACTTAATATAAAAATAAGAAGCATACTCTGTCCTGATTGCGATGTCTCTCCTGTTATATTTCCCTCGTTGGCATAATTAATTATTTCTTCAAAATTATCTGATTTTTCTATAAGCTGTGCTGTTTTTTCTTCTACATAGTCTGTACTTTGGTTGTCATTAAGCCATTGTAATACCTTAACATCTAAAAATAAAAATAATTTACAGATTATAAACGATGTGAAATACTTACTTTATAATACTTATTTTATGGATGAAAATTAATTATGGCTCCTATTTTTATATACCTTTTTCGTTGTGTTTGCTTTTATCTTGCTCAGGTACCACCTCGCAAACTTTATGACTCTTTTCATAGTGCGCTTCCTTACTGAATGCTTGTTTTTCACTGGATGGTGCATTAATTCCTTGGCGAGCAAGATTGCAGAGTAGCAACCCTCGCTTAGACATTGTAAAACCTAAAAAGTTGGTATTTTAGTACGACATTAATATAACCAAATAGACCTTACAAATTATTACCTTACAACCAAATAGACTTTTTTGTTTTAAAATGACTCGTACTTTCTATTAAAAAAAAAATATATTGTAAACATAAAACCATTTAACAACTTATGTGACATTAAAATATCATGCAACGGATATTATCTTTAAAATTAAATGGCACTTTAGGTAAAAACCACCAATTAATCAAATTACATATAAAAAAGTTTCAACAAATTGTCGTTTTTAATCAAAAACCACTCTATGTTCTTATTAAATTTTACATTTATTTTAGTAGTAAAAAGACACTCCGTATTGAAAATTCACAACAAAAAACAAAAAAAATTATAAAATGTTATTTCTGAACAAAAATGCTTGTTTGTTATCATCAAAATAACGAGAAATATTTGAACCAAAAACACACTTGTATACAAAAATAACATACGGTTACAATAAAAATGCTAATGATCAAAATTAATGTAACTTGTACACAGAAATGCCGTTTTGGTTCCAATGAAAACAAAAGTTTTATGCTATAATGTAATTTTTATGTATTTGATGTGTGTTTGTGTTTAGAAGTAACATTATTATTGCAAGAAGTGTGTAAACAAATATGTCATTACTTACCGTAGTGCCCCTCCGCCGCAAACGCACAAGGTCATCCTTCGGCTGTCAACACTCTACTGACCGGTGAGACGTTTCGTTTCAAGCAAACGGGCCAATCACGCAAAATAACAGAACGTTCCCCCCGCCCTCAAAACGATGTTATTCATGCGATTGTCACCCATTTTGCTGAGTATATAAAGTCGATTATCGCGCTTCTTTCTGCATATTTAGGTTGTTTTTGTAAAATGTTGCAGAAGTGACACTCTGATCCCGAAGGTGCGATGTATTCATATGATTTTTTTTATAAAAACATGTATTATACTATTTTTCGGACATATTCGTCAACACTGTAGAACGCCTTCTCAATGAGCCACAATTTAAGTCTAAATGAAGAGAAGCTAGGTGCAGTAACAGTATAGTTAATAGATAGGTGTTGGGGTAAATTATACTCACTATTAACTTCAATCAAAATGTTCTGTTGTATCAGTTCTTCGGGTTCTATTTTGATATCTAGTGTTTCCAACCTTGTATCTGATGTATCATTGCATGCATCATTGTCATATTCGTCTTCAGACACTACTTCCTAAAAAGTATAGCTGAATTGAGAACCTCCTCCAATTTATGAAGTCAGATAATTAATATATTTGACAACAACAAGTCCCCATCACAGTCCCAACAGTGATATTTTTCTGGCTAATTTTGATTTAAACAGAAACTTTTCTAGACCTTGAGAGCAGGAATTCTCAGAAGAGTTTATTTTAAAAAATGAAGTTGATGTATCTGTAGGCCAAGCACTGCGATTGTTGTATAGAGGTAGGTAGCATAGACAAAATGAAATTGCATTGTCATACATTCCATAAATTAAGTATTGAGGTTGAAAGATTTCAAATATTTTACACATTTCATGACAATGTGACAAAGTTTTTCTGTATCTTCAACAATTTAGTCAAAGAAAAGTTGCTTAAATGGGCAACTTTTAACGGTTAAGGATTATGAGGCGGAACGGGTCGAAACATTTTTAATACCGTCAGGTATCACACGGACCGCTCCGGGCCTATAATAAAGGTCACAATGGCTTCAAGTCCATAATTCATTTGATTCGGAATATACAATTACTTAGTTTTAATGGTTTTCTCACCAGTTATGCAATAAAAACATGTGTACATTCCATGGAATTAGAAATAAAAATGATGTGTTGATAGTCAAAAAGGGGTACGTGCCCCACCCCTAATCCTTGAGGGATGAAAGCTATTTTATGTAAGAATCCCTTTTAAGGAAGACTCCCGTTCCGTTCGCTCCATTAGTGTAACTCTTTTGTGTATTTGAATAGCTTGATCTGTCCTGTATTTCTGCAGTGGATGTTGCCATTTTCACTTACATTATACCTTGTTCACTACAAATAAATAAATATGTGCAGCTAAACATTCTGTCAACAATAGCTCTGATTGGCCTACAGAAAGTGTCTTACATAGGTTAACTGAAAAATTACCTGTTTTATATTTTCTATTCCCATTTCCATGTCTTGCAGTGCATCATTTGCTATATTCTTGTCAATTTGAATTGGCTTTGGCCATGATGATGCTTCAGTGAAACTGTGTTTTAGACGATTTCTAAGTAATATATCACTGTTCTGAATGCTCAGCATGAAGCTGATAGCATTTTCAAGCATAGTGCAGCATGTCTCGCAGATTTTTTTGGAATGAGGATCTGATACACTTATCTGAAAGAAGTGGAAAGTAGATAGAGGAGACATACCTATCATCAAAACTATAGGTAGGTACAGCTCTTCGCATTGATACAAACCTGAATGCCAGCGAGTTTAGCCAGGTCTTCGGCTATGGAGAGCCCCATTCCTGGCCACGGAGGGTTCCACGCACAGAAGACATCAACACACGCGTCTTCCTGGACCCTGGCCAGACAAGAACGGCACTCCATCATAGCATCCATAGAAGTAGAGAGTTTTTCTTCGATGTTATCATCTTTTTCAGTTTCTACGGGTTTATTATTAATTGTATCCGTCATTGTGCTGTTACTCGAGGCGGACTTCTCCATACTAGGATCCCCGCAGCTGTGAGCCTGATATGATGTGGTTTTAATAGATTCTCTTCTCTTCAATCGCCAAATTATTCACGGAAGAAGCAGTCAATGAGATGAGAATAAAAAAAATACTGAAGAAGTATGTAAAATCAACAAGAGTCAAGAGAAAACGAAAGAACCAGTGTTGAGTGTTGCCACATGGAAATTAACAAAATCACCAAAAAAATTGATTGAAGTAAAAAATCAGTAGTTTGAAGAAGAAAATGAGTAGATTTGAAATTTCCCTATGAACAGATTTTGATTCAGTTTTTTTTATGTTTTTGTTTAGGCATTCATCAAAATTACTCAAGTTGCAAAGTAAAATATTCATGGCTTTCGAATTTTGCAAAACTAGGTGGTTTAAGTAGGTTTTTAAGAAACTTCTTGCAATGATATGAAAACATTGATCAAAGCAACTCATCAGCTTGGACTTCGTCGAGATTTGTTCATTTTCAAGGGCACTCACTGATCATGTTTTTTGAGGTACCTAGGTAGTGTACCTACGATTATGTTCCGTTATTCGTATCTACAAGAAAAACTAAGTTCACTAGGGAAAGAGGGGTTGAAATTTAGAAAAAATCGACATGAAGTTGACCCGAGAATCGAATGAACCAAGTGAATTTTTTTTTCTGTTCATGGTGCTCCCCAAAACGTGATGCCATAAGCAATTGCTTAGTTTGCTTATCCGCTTGCGTCATAAACGACCACATGTCTCGCGCGATTGGCATGCCGTCGCGGCACAAGTCGTGGCGACCCTTCTTTTAATGTGAAGGATAGACAAAGAATAAAACAGTTCAGAACCGACAACTTCGAAAAAAATACACCTCTATGAATCTATGATTTTTATTTTAAAAATTAAGGCCTAAACTATGTTTTAGATGTTTTGTATTAGTTAATAGAATCAATATAAAGCAAAAAATTAAATAAAAACAAACCATCCATAGTACAAAAATTCTTGTTTCACACGCTCATCTACACTTGGGTACCTACACTATCCTGGTGTCTCCTGTTGCCCAGGCTCTTATGAGTCTGGTGTTCTCGGGAGACCCAGAACCACTCCACTATTACACACATTCGCACACACCACACAATCTCCTCACTTTCTTGGTATCTCCTGTGGCCCAGACTCTACAGAGACTGGTAGGACTCACATTACTCTCTTTAACACACTCATACATGTCTTCTGTCTGGCAGGCTTTTGTACTGTTTGTACTGTTCTATTGTTTGTACCACTCTAACATTAATATTAATTGATCACCTATATCTTCTTGTATAACGAACGATAAATAACACTGGACGTTCCACCCAGCTTCATCTAGCCTCAGGCCAGTCGGAGCTTGGCCTAGCTGGATCGTAACTGGTATTTTTATAAATACCTATTTATATTTTGTGCAGGTCTATTGTATGGGTCCGTAGAGTGAAGACCTGGTGACCTGTAACACAGGTTCTTTGAACCTACTTCAGGCACCAGTCTTCACAAAACAGGTTTTGGCAATATTTACCTGATAAAATCCCTAATCTTAATCTATCCTTTGCTATAATTGTCAACCACCTTTATGAAGAAAATAAAAAACATTTTTATTATTATGATTCTTTATTATTAGGTATTTATTAACGCACGGAAACAAAAGAGACGCGGAGTTGTTCGGAACAATTATATAAACTAATTTGTTGAATTTTTTCCGTCGCGTTTATGAATTGCTTGTTAGGTTGGCGTACATGAAGTTAAAATTCAAACGGGTGCAAAAAGGATGGTACTCATTTCGTATGGCTATTCTAGTGAGAAAAAGCAGGATAGAAGGTTTGTTTACGAGAGGTGTCGAATAACAAAATTGGGTACTTTTTGACCTTAAAAGCGTATTAGGGTGGGTAATATATTAGGTACCCAGGCTGATATAAGCGGTTATAGGTTAATCCGGCACTGCATTCAAGCCTCAGAGATTCAAGCACGTAGGTATGTCTTCAGTCAGTTCCTTGCTAATAGGTACTCGTAAACTATCGGTAAACTTCAAACATTCGAAAAGTGAATTTGTAAAACTCACTAAGGCCTCCATGCCATTAACCACGAAAGAAAAGTTAAAAAAAATAGACAAGAGAGAAGCGATAATGTAACCATAGACGTAGAGCAAATTTTTTACTTATTGAATGTGGCCTACTGGGCATATTAAAGCCTATTTAGCTCTCGCACCCCTTCCCAAAAACCATAATATTTTTAAAGTTCTATAGTTTAGGCTGATTTTACGAAGATCATTAGATTTCAAAGAATAGGTCTATGGTATTGTTTTTGTACTCCATGACTCTGTACAAAATGCCACCATCTGCCTACTGCCACAGATCAAAACGAAAACTGAAAATCACACACCTTTCACTAGGTTTTCTTGTGACATATGACGTGTATATGTTCAAACGAAGTCGCTATATTTGTTATAAAGTGGCTAGAAAAAATGGCTAAAAAATAGTAATTTATCCACGTCCTTGAAGTTGTAGCTAACGGGGGTGCAAAAGTTGCTAGATCTAGCTATAAAATAGTTATGTTGACATTACTGCGGACCGACGGACGGTGCACGAACCACAGATTATGTATATACCCTAAGCTATTCTTGTCTTTCTACGGCACGAACGAACAGTCGACGCATTAAAAATCCACGCTTGTCACATTTTTGCCGTTGTCAATGTCAACGTCAACATTGCTTAGTTCAACTTCAACTTCTTGAAATTTAGGTGTCAAAAACATGTGGTCAACAACTCTCACCAGCGTTGCCAGATCTACTGATTTAGCAGTAGATCTACCTGCTTTTTGAACCGTCTACTGATCTACTGATTTATTTCTAAGATTTCGTGAAATCTACCTGATTTTTCCCGAGCGCCAATGGTTCCGTGTCTATTATGTAAGCTGTCACTTGTCAGTGTCACTTCACAAGCCAATTAAATTTTCACCAATCCGGTTCGTCACAATACTGACAAAATATGAATGAAATTGAAGAGTTTGTTTTGTTCGTTCGTTTCTTCCACTTCCTGTAAACATCTGTGTTCCCATGGTATAATTTGTGGTATAATAATAATTATATGTATTATTTTAACATTTGTGTTCGTATCTTTTTCGAATTGATTGGTCGGTCCGTTCGTTTGTTCGATAAACATTTCCAGTGTTGCCAGATCTACTGATTTAGCAATAGTTCTTGTAGATTGATTATTACACTTCCTACGAGTAGATCTCCTTGATTTTTGAACAGCCACTGATTTGTTTTGTAAAGAAATCAACCAGTTTTTCCTGAGACAGACTCAAGGTCAAGGCATAAGGCCTTGTAACAACAAAAGAAATTAAATATTCAATTTCACTTTGTGTTCATACGATTCTCGAGTCAGCTTGGTTTCTAATTTTTTTTAAATAAAATTTTAAAAAATAGACACCTAGCATCCCTCTTTCTGTGATGAAAGAAAAAAAATAGTTTTTTTTTCTTGAAAGGAACAACGGGACACCATTGTACACTACCTAGTTACCTACCCCAAAAAACCTGATCAGTGCTCTTGGAAATGAACACATAATTTTTTGATATTCGAAGCCATGAATATTTTATTTTGCCTACCTAAGTTACAAAGTAAAATATTCATGGCTTTGATGAATGCCATCATTGAAAAGTGACACACACACACTGGATAAACATAAAAAACTGAATTAAAATC
The DNA here is from genome assembly GCA_963564075.1 of Eupithecia subfuscata. Taxonomy (NCBI): domain Eukaryota; kingdom Metazoa; phylum Arthropoda; class Insecta; order Lepidoptera; family Geometridae; genus Eupithecia; species Eupithecia subfuscata. The sequence goes on along the minus strand of OY751097.1, from coordinate 3,655,914 downwards.
GGTTCATCCGATAGGGAACTAATGACCTACTATTTATAGATCCCTAGCGGATGAACCGATTTTACAAAAAACTTACAGATACCTACCACGCATTTTTCGTGTCAAAAGCTAGAAATTTGTAATTTTTTCAAAATCTACTGATTTTTTCTTCAAGCTACTGATTTTTTACGTGACTTTCTACTGATTTTGTCAAATTCGATCTGGCAACACTGACTCTCACTCTCACCTCACAGGCTCACACTCGTAGAGTAGAATTGTTCTGTGGGCTCACAGCACGCACGCAACGCAACGCACAGACACAGACCGCTGTCTATTGCATTGCACGTTTTTGTTTACAAAAATTCGCAAAAACTTAAGAAAATGGAAGAGCAGACGCCTACAGTCAGTTTAATTTCGTGTATGCATTTTGTAAGACGTGGTGTCGCTAAAGCCGTCCCAGAAAAGGTACACATTTACTATCCTATTTTCCATTTCCAATCTAAACAAAATTCTTCTCATACTCACTGCTAACATGTTTTCAGATCGAACTCACTGAAAGAGAGTTAGAAAAAATCATTAAACAGACCGCTGAAGATTTACAGTAAGTAATTTCGTATCTACATAAATCACAGTCCACAGACGTTGTGATGTCTGTGCGACAAATAATTTTCTGGGCTCTCTGACTGAGGGTTAGAATGTAAATAGCTCTTTTTAACGCATTCACTGCCCAGCCGGCGGTGCGACCCGCAGGGGTGCGCCGCCACGTCACGGGGAAGTCGACTGGCATCTGCGTCTTGGGCCATGATAGTGTTAAAATAAAAATAAAATAAAAAGATTTTATTTCAGACAATGTAGTCCATAGATTCACGAGATACAAAGACGAGAAAAAATAAAATAAAACAACAATCAGACACGACAAATATGAGAGAGGAACCAGCTGAGCTGAGGATAATCAATGCGGGAAGTATTTTCCTTCATTGATCACCCTCCCCACAAAGTACTTCCAGAGTGGAGAAGATAGTCCCTCTGCCACAGTCCTTAGGATGCTGTTGCGACTGTCCCATATTCTGCGCATCAGGGATGCAGTTTTTTTGTGCACGATGGCATGAAAACCATCAGTGTGGTACTGCGCAAACATTTCCGATGCGCTGCAGAATCGGGGCAGTCACAGCATCATCCTAAAAATATTATTATATTGGACTCGTAGGGCGTCCATCGATCTTTTGGTGTGCCGGACCCACAGACTTCCCGTGTAAAAGCTCTGACAGTATGCTTTAAAAAGCGTGACTTTAACTTCTTCAGTACAACGGGAAAATCTGCGAGCCAGCATGTTACCTCTGACCGATAGAGCCCTACGCTCCCTTTCAATATCTTCATCATCTTTAAGGTCGTCGGCAACTATGTGTCCCAGATATTTAAACTTGGACACGCGATTGATGTCCAGGCCATTCAGAGTAATTTTAAGTTTATTATCGGGACATTTACCGGCGGCCTTAAAGACCATGTACTCAGATTTGTTGGCATTGTATATGAGCCCATGCTGAGCAGCATAGGCTTCACATACTTTTAAAAGCTCTCTTATTCCACCTACCGTCGGGCTCAACAGCACCATATCATCGGCATAACTGATATTATTTATGCTGACACCATTCATGCGGCAGCCGATACGTATACTGCTGAGCCCGCCGATAAGTTCGTCCACATATAAATTGAAGAGCTTGGGAGACGTCAGCCCCCCCTGCCTCACCCCGCTCTCCAGCCTATATGCTTCCGATAGAGAGCCAGCCCATTTTACAACATTAACTTGGTTATCGTACCAATGCTTGAATATTCTTAGGACTTCAACCGGTAGACCCCTCAACTTTCTCCACAGCACATCATATGACACAAGGTCAAACGCTTTAGAAAGGTCAAGGAAACAGGCGTATACCGGCGTCCTGCGGTCTGTATAATACTGGATGGTGTTCTTGAGGCTTATGATTGCGCTTTCGGTCGATAGTCCAGGCCGAAACCCAAACTGAGCGTCATGAAAATTTAAATATTTATCTAAATAAGCATCAAGGACACCATCCAGCATTTTAGCAATAATGGTAGCCAAAGAAATAGGTCTATAGTTTTTCAAATCCGAGACATCCCCAGTTCTGTTTTTCACAATGGGCACCACTATTGTTTTCATCAACTCTAGTGGTAGGTGAGAATGACTAATGCACATTGTGAAAAACATAGCCAGAACATTTGGAAGGTGCACTCCCGCGTGCTTTAGATGTTCAACACTGAGCCCATCGTGGCCGGGAGACTTTCCACCACTCATCTTACTCAGGACCTTTCTCACCTGTCCTGCAGTAAAACGAGCAAGTGGCCCGTCTACCCCGTCCATGGACTCAGTATTGATCGACATAGCAGAAGGACCAAGCGGGGATCGCACCTTAAAATGCTCCCGAAACATGTTCGAGATGTCTGCGGCGTCACTAACTCCACCTACACTCACCGGGCGGCCAGGCCTGACCTCCTGTTTATTTGTTTCCTTCCAAAATCTACTGAAATCTTTAGCTGATCTATGCTTAGCGAGAATATCCATTTTAATTTGATCCTGGTTTTTCTGGCACCAATTTAGACGACTTTTGAAGATTTTGCGGGACTCTTGCATTTTAGTATATGTTACTCCAGAAGATGGTCGATTACTTAGTACCCACATTTTAAAGTCAAGCCTGGCCTCACGATGAGCTTCACTGACATGCTCATTCCAGCCACATAGATGCCGAGTCTTTTTGGATTTTTTCGGCGGACCACTCGTGCTTACAGCCGCGCTACTTAAAATATGTACAATATTTTTATACATGTTGTCCAGCAGTAACTTATGTTCTATCGAACCACATGAACCGTGACCGCACCCGATAAACTCCATGGGAAAAACAATATCACGTAGTCCTTTATGGCATAATTCTAGGTACTTACTTGTTTGAGTATTACTTCTCTCCCCCCATATTACTGAGCTGCGGGTAAGGTCACGGGTCATTAGCTTAGGTCTCACTATATTTAAGTTACATTTCATTGAAAGAGGTAAGTGATCCGAGATAAAAACATCCTCAATGACACCCACCTCAACAACGGTTTGCCAGGCCGACAGTGACACAACACAGTGATCTAGCCACCGCCTACATCCATGGGCCTCACTGATAAAAGTGTAGGTATGTGACTGTAGACCTAGCTTTTCTATATCAGCGCAGATCCAAGACTGATCGAGACTGAAGTTACATAATTCCTTAAAAAACGATTCATGAGGATGAGCGTTAAAATCGCCTAATATAAATATACTTTCAGTATATGCACTGTCCACAACTGCACTTATTTCCCCCAGTACCTCGGAGAAAATTGACAAATTTTCCGGTGAATCAGTAGGCATATACACAGAGAAAACAACTATAGAACGCCCGTTACTCGTGGCTCGGATAGCTACTAGACGGGTGCTACTACAATCTAGAATACTAACACTATCGAATATTCCCTTCCTCCATAGAATGGCCACTCCTCCATACGGCCGTCCCCTTAACAAACCCGTTGACGTATCTACTGCAGACTTGCCCGTGTACTCAAAATCAGTCGAGGTCGTTCCTAGTAACGGGACGTCATGGGGGAGTAGCCATGTCTCTTGGAGAGCTACTATATCCGAATTTTGACATATAGTACGTATGTCATCAATCGACCGCTTGAAACACTTACAATTAAAACTTACAAAACTACAATATTTATTAGGGCTTAAATCCATAAAACAAAAACTATTTAATATCTTTAACTAGATTAACTGGCTTAGGCGAATTGTACATAAAATGCACAAAGCGCCTAAATGTAATGCCCGTTAACCCCAACGCAAAATAAGAGGGGTGTTATAATTATAAGTTTAACGTATCTGTCTGTGGTATCGTAGCTCCCAAATAGATGACCGTTTTTAGTTTAGTTTTTTTTGGGTCATAGATAATTTTATCCCCAGTGTTCTTAGCCATGTTTCATGAAAATCTGTTCAGCCAATAAACCTTGGAGGGTTTTTAAAATTTTTATTTTTGTCTTGTATTAAGTATTTATAATGCAGACTTGGCAGGAATGGTCAGCTAAAAAATATTTATTTGATAATAGACGAGCACCCTATGGCTGATATGTCTTTATCAGTTTATCACACAGTGTTGAGGTTATTGTGTTGATCATCTTCTCATATCCAGTTGTTGAGTTTATTCTTGAAGGTGTGTAACAATGTGGATGATAAAATGTCTTCTGATAACAGGTTCAAATTGTAAACCACTACTCTATTTCAAATAAAAAAAATATGGTTAAATACCTTTTTGGACAAACCTGTGTAGCTGAATGTAGCTCTTGTCTGCCACTACTTCTCACACTTGTCTCCTACACACGCTTTTTGAGATGCATTCATACATCCTACCATTCTCATATTGCAATCCCTTTTTTTATCTATTATTTACATTGTGTCCAGTTCCTATAGATTAGTTATTTATTGGCCTAATTATGAACACATTTAAGTAATTACTTATTACATTATTGAACCTCTGCCACTCTGCAAAGTTGAATTATATATATATCTATTCAGAACTGGATGCTACTGTAATTTATAAATCATCATCAGCCCGTATATTAAAATAATAAAATAATTACCATAGAACTTCACTTACAGTCAAGTTTGTTTAATAATGAATTAACAAAAATAATTATTTTTGTCATCAGTTTACATGAACAAGGTGATGATGAGAGTGGGGAAGAAGGCGAAGGGAGTGCTCCAAGAGAACCTCCTGCGGATCCCAATGATGAGTTCAACTTTGCCAATTATGATGAGGAGGAAGCCTGTAAGTACAAGTCCATAAATAAATAAATAAATAATGCTGGACAATCCACACAGCATTATCTAGCCTCAAGCTAGTAGAACTAGTAGCTTGTGTTATGGGCACGAGATAACTGATATACTTCATACAATACACTACATAGATAGATATTTTTAATTATACATAAAAAACATCCAGAACACCCTGAACCTGCAAATATCTGCAGTTCGTACAAATATTTGTCCTGAGGCGGGAATCGAACCCGCAACCTCCTGCATCGCAGGCAGACATCATGTTCTAGGGACACTATTTTTACAGCGTAGATTGTTTTACGTTTTTCGAGTGTTTCTATGTAGATAGAATAAAATTGGAGGTTTTTATTTGTGACATAATGAAATTACTTATAACTAATAAAATTAAACTTAAAAATACAAAAAGGTCACCTACTTAGCTTAGTGCTTAGTTGGTGGACACTTTTTGTTACCTCCAAGTACAAAACGGCTAAAGCGATTTTGATAAATGAAGTACTTATCTTAAGTCTCAGTCTTATCTCCTATATGGCTTTTAGCAACATTTTGTAGGCGGCAAAAAACAGTAAAAAGCCAAGCTAAAAACCAACAACAAGAAAGTAATTATGAGGGATTTTACAAACATTTCACTTCAGTTTGGCCAGAGTGTAGCTAATATTCACCAACCATCACTTGTTTACTATCATACTACTACTACTAGTATAGTACCTATTATAATATAGTATTATAATATCTGTGCCTAACCTAACTACTTATTTTTATGACTAGTATTATTATGGAATAAGGCTATTCTACTTGATAACGAATCATCATCTTAATTTTATTTCCAGTAAACCCAATTGGAATCGGTACAGTGGCTACTATACCAAACTTGGGGGACCTTAGTGAAAATGTGCAAATAAGAGTAAGTTGTAGCATATATTTATAACTAAATTCTGCCCGGGGCTTTGTTTCTATCCTCTATGTTCTATCCCATGGGAACTGAACAATGGGATAAAAAAGTAGCCTATGTTTTATACCAGGCTTAAAAATACCGGTATGCAAAATTTAAGCCTGATCCATTCAGTAGGTACCTAGTTTTGGCGTGAAGAGGGAACAAACATCCAAACTTTCGTTTTTATAATATTAGTGTGATTGAACAGTCGTTGAGAGCAGAGTTAGATGCATGTTTGATTTCAGTTATGCTCGACAACATGCTACATAATAAAAGTCAGAAAGTACACACAAAACAGACTTATTTTAGCAAGGAGGCACAAAAAGGCCCAAATAAGCCCAAAAAAAACTAAAGTATCTGAGTTGTAGACAGGGCGCAATAGTCCAACACGAAATTAAGTGTTTCGATTCGGCCAAAGTGGGGCGTATTTTGGAGAATTAGGGTTACCCCGCACTGCGGATATAATCCGCGCGAATTTTTTTGCTTATCAAAGGGAGGCCTGCGTCCAGCAGTGGACCAATATAGGGTGAGGAGGTGAGGTGGTCTTTCGACAGAACAAAGCCATTTGGTGATATCAAGGAAAAAACGTAAAATACAAGCAAACAATCCAAAATACAATGAATATTTCAGACTGAAGGCGCTGACAGCGATGAGGAGGATGACATCATAAAGCCGGATGACAACTTGCTGCTTGTGGGGCACGTGGAGAGCGATGCTAGCGTACTGGAAGTTTACAGTGAGTATTTAAACTTTTAACAAGACACAAATAAAAATTTCCGCCGACGTTTATTGACTGAAAAGATTTTCATGAAACATGGCTAAGAACACTCGGGATAAAATTATCTATGACACAAACAAAACTAAACGAAAATCGGTTCATCCGTTTGGGAGCTACGATACCACAGACAGATACACAGACAGACACGTTAAACTTATAACACCTCTCTCTGTTTGCGTCGGGGGTTAAAAACACAATAGAATGCGCGCCATTTTGTAAAAAGGATGGGCATAGGATTTCGCGTTCGTAGGAGCGGGATAAAGCATACGTTTTTGGAACGCCGTCGTACGTGCAAAATTCAAGTTAATCTTTATTTTCATAAAAACTACCAAACTTATGCAGAAACTGGTTGAAGAAACTAAATAATTAGTAATAACCTACGAATCAAAACGAGTAATTTCAATAGACCGCAGAGTTTTAAGAGTTTTATTGCGGGTATTTATTTTGGGACATAGCAACGCGAAGCAAGCCGCCAACCTGGAGGGTAATTCTCGCAATATACACGATAAATATCGAGCAATAAATAAATATGGCAAGATCTGTCAAAATATCGAGTGATTGCTTCGTAACAAACATGCGTATTCTCAAAATCTGCAATTCGATATTTATCGAGGGCTATTCTTCGATACTCGATAAGTAGCGAATTTTTTGTTGGGACACGATATATTTGTGATATTTCACCTGATAATAAATATCGAGTATTAGTAGTAATGCTCGGAGTCTCTCTGAAGGATAGGATTCGTAACGAATACATCCGACAGAGAACCAAAGTTATCGACATAACCCAAATAATTAGCAAGCTGAAGTGGCAGTGGCCGGCGATATCTCGCGAAGAACCGACAACCGCTGAGGTAAACGTGCTCTTGAGTGGAGACCACGACTCGGCAAACGTAGTGTAGGACGCCCTCCGGCCAGGTGGGATGAGGATCTGCGAAAGACTGCAGGCAGATGCTGGATGCGGCAAGCTGAAGACAGGGCGCTATGGCGCTCATTAGGGGCGGCCTATGTCCAGCTGTGGACTAATATAGGCTCATGATGATGATGATTAGTAGTGATAAGCAGTATAAATAAATAATGCTGGACAATTCACAGAACATCATCTAGTCCCAAGCCTGGAGAGCTTGTGTTATAGATACTATATGACTGATATACATAATAAAATACATTACATAGTCTATTATAAAAATATTATCCCGTGACACTTCACAGGATAATATTTTTATACCGTCATACTGCGTATCACATATGGCTGACAATAGAAAGGAATGGAAGGTGGAAAGGGAGGCCTTTGCCCTGCAAGGGGATCATGTAGGCTCTTAATAATAATAATAAATACTGCGTATCACTCGATAAAATATCACGTGATTGACTGTGGCCAAAGTCCGTATGTAGTATCTTCTTCCTCAGCACACATAGGTCAACTGCTGGAACTGGCAAAACAATTAGATTAAAAAAAACTTGTCAATGAATACAGTCAACCTTGAAACCTTGTTTTCAGTTTACAACCAGCAAGAAGGTTCGTTCTACGTGCACCACGACATCATCCTGCCTTGGTTCCCGCTGTGCATCGAGTGGCTCAGCCATGACCCCTCGGACCCACAACCTGGTACGTAGGTGCGAAGTAACTTAATTATACAGGGTGTCCCATGCTTTGTGGATAATCCTGCAGGTGCGTGGGCACACGCACACAAGGCAAATTATTTTCCACACATGAGGAATATTATTCAAAAAATCGGCATGGTAAAAAGGAATAAATTGGTACAACATGCTCGTCAACGAAAATTCATTTCGAGTTTTAACATTATCACACTGGCGATATGCGAGCGATTTCAAAGCGAGGCGACTGCGCAGCGAGCACGCCGCGGGCATGCAGCGAGGTCTGAGCACTTGCTCGCAAATCGCCAGTGTGATAACGATAAGGCACTTAGATCAGGAGGTATGAGTTCGTGGGATAGGACAACATGAGTTTAAAAAAATTAGATATCTCTCTAAGGCGATCAACACATGGACACCCTGTATATGCTACGTGTTCAAATGCCTCCTTTCTGAGTAAAAGAACAAATTGACCGAAGCCTTTATACAAGTCAGTCGAAATATTCCGGTGGTTCTTCCAGGCAACCTATGCGCGCTCGGAGGCATGGACCCAGTGATACAAGTGTGGGATCTCGACATAGAGAACTGCTTGGAGCCCGCGTTCAAACTCGGCAACAAACCGAACAAGAAGAAGAAGATTAAACGCGTTGGACACAAGGATGCCGTGCTCGATCTGTCTTGGAATAGAAACTTCTCGTAAGATACTTTTTAAACCTTTGCCGTTTATTGACGTCACGACGTTTGTATTTTGTATTTTGTACTGATATTATGTTCATATTTGTCACATCTTCACGCCAAGATGGAATAACATATAGGCTACTCATTATCCCGGTAAAAACAGTATAAAAACAGTATAAAAACCCGATTATAACCATAACATCATCTTTAATTATTACACAAAGGAGGCCATGTTTATTTTACTACTTTTAGTGTGCGCCACGATATTAACCGCTTTTAGGGCCAACCTCCGTGCAGAAATCACAATAAATGTTATTTATTTGGATAGAGGACGCTAAAATAAATAAAAATGTTCTGTAACATACTGCCATAAAGCGTCAGGTTTCTGAGATATTCGCATATGAAGAAAATTATTTTCATCTGCGTGACTATCTGGAAGACGCTATAGGATATTATTAATCAGACATTTTATTTGTTTTAGTGTCCTCTATCCATATGGCGCTTATAAACGGGCTATACTTTGCTGCAATTTGTAGCTGCAATACATGTGTCTGGTATGGCCCGGCAACATTGCCAGCAACACCAGACACACTATGCAATCTTGCAGTAATAGCCCGGCAATAATTGCCAAACATTTTCGGCGTAGCCCGTATAGCCGGTATTGCGAGCAATACCGGCCTTATATATAACTTTTATTGTGCCGGCGATTTTGGAAAAAAAAAAACAAATGGTGACCGATGTTAGGGTCAAAATTTTCAAACCCCTCTGTTTAGCTATGTCCTCTTACGTAGGTGAAACTACCAAAGTTCAAACAGATCAGACAAAATACGAGCCTGAAAAACCAAATTGAGGAGACACCTTCATTCCCCACCTAGCTCTCCGTCCACTTATCTGGTGATAAGTATTTCCTGCTGACAGCGGATCTCCCGGAAAATTAAAATCGAAGTTACGTTTTCGTAGACGTGCAAAACCTACTCTTATGTCGCTTGCTTAATCACGCTAAGATTAGCGTTTGCACGAAAACGAATCAGGAAGTTTGATTTCTCTTGATCTTCCCGCGGGTTTCATAAAACTCATAGGTCCGTAATATGAAAGCTTGTTCAGTCATCGACCTACGCTTGAGTAACGTTTATGCAATGTTGTTGTGTGTACTCTTGTATCCGCACTTAGACTCGGATTGGTCCCTTGTGCGTGTATTGTTTAGCTAGTATAACCAGCCTAACTCCGTCCAGAAGCGCAGAATCTTCCTGGGATCTTCACAGGCTTCGCGGAGTGACCTCGGGTGGTCGAGGATTTCGTGTCGTTGCGCTGTTACTCCCTCGCATTCCAGGACTACGTGGGCAGCTGATTCTTCGTCACTGAGACACCCTCTGCAGAGTGGGCTGTCTGTTGCTCCGATGGTGAAGAGATGTTTATTCAGTGGGCAGTGTCCTGTGAGTTTATGCGTTTATGCAATAGAAAAGCGTTACTCAAATCACCCAGACTCTTCTCGCTTAACTTACGACACCCGCGAGAAGAGTTATGGTGGTGTGAATTCTAAACCACTATATCTACACTTCCCGGCAAGAGCACGCACACCTTGAAATGATTATTATAATAATAATAAATAAATTATTTATTTTTTCTCACACAAAGGTTAATGCGATGTGCAAAAGGTTATGTATAATTAATTAATATTGACTAAAAAAATGGGTGGTCTGTAAAGTCGGTTTACTGACGATAGTTGAACGTGACAACGCAGACGCATCGCTCACTCAAGTAGGAGAGAGACGGATGTCGAGCGCTCTCGCTTGCACTTCAAGCCTTACATGGAACGCTTCAGAGTGAGGTAACGCCGCATGACGAGGTAACGCCACATGACGAGGTAACGCCGCATGACGTCATGTTTTTTCGTGCGTGCAGCCGGCTCTATCGAATTATAAGACGTTGTCACGTCAAAGTATTCTATGTCCTGCCTCGTGGTACGAGCTCAAATCGTGCCAAGTTTCATTTGAATTCACTCAGTATATTCGGCGTAATGCGCGGTCAAGAAACAGAGAGACAGACAAGCAAAAATGAAACATATATATCGAAAATAAAGTGCGCTCCTAAAAAAAATTCAAAAGTTCTTCAATGCACAGAATTGGACCTGTTACAGTTTTATTATGAGTATAGATACCTAAAGTATGAAATCGTTCGTTACAGACACGTCCTAGCCAGCGGATCGGCCGACAACACAGTTCTTCTCTGGGACCTCGACCAAGGCACGCCGCATACGAAGCTAGACTACTTCACTGATAAAGTAAGCACTTTTTACCTGCGAGGCGTGGGTATGTTGTTTGAGTGTTTCTATATGAAATGCTTACCGACCGATACAGCTTTGAAAACACCTAGGTGTTTTATTATTACCTATCGTATGATACACAAGTGCATCCACTTGCCACTTTTTCCGATAAATGCAAGAGTGCGTGTAAAAGAACACGACTGGGGAAAAAAAAACGAAATGATAGTATAAATACAAAAAAATCGTAGTACAGAAATGATCCTCTCATGGTCAAGAATCCCCCTCTGTCGGCTGAGCGGATAAATTATTTGTACTACGAACGTTTTTCGATTTTTTCTTCATGTTCGTGTTCGTTTACGAGTATTCTCACGTTATTATTATTCTTTTTAAAATTTTAAAGGATTTACATATTTTTTTTGTAATAATTTCATGACAAAACACTGGTTTTTCTAAAAAAAGCAAAAATAATGTAATATAATTTTATAATGTTAAATAATGCAAGAGTGTGTGTAACATTTCATGCTCGCTGCGAATGGTACATTACGCCCCGTACCACCGGTCGACCCCCGCGAGAAAAGTTAGGGTGGTGCAGGTTCGAAGCCCGCACCACACGGAGTACCCCACATATCTCAATATGATTTGTTTCTCGCCAGGTACAATCCATCCAGTTCCACCCTCTAGAAGCACAAACACTGCTGTCAGGTTCATGCGACGGCCACGCCAGAGTGACAGACTGCCGGACGCCGGAATCGCACCGCGCGTGGCAACTACCGCCCGAGATAGAGCGCGTGCAATGGGACCTGCAGAACCCATTCTGTTTCGCTGTGAGTATCATACAGTTCCACCCGCTAGTACAGACAAAACTGTCGGGTTCATGCGACGGTGACGTCAGAGTGACAGACTGCCGGACGCCGGAATCGCACCGCGCGTGGCAACTACCGCCCGAGATAGAGCGCGTGCAATGGGACCTGCAGAACCCATTCTGTTTCGCTGTGAGTATCATACAGTTCCACCCGCTAGTACAGACAAAACTGTCGGGTTCATGCGACGGTGACGTAGACGTGATTTAGATTTCTGTGTGCAGAACCCATTCTGTTTCGCTGTGAGTATAAAACCTAAGAAAACGGGTAAGTATTCACACTTTCAGTGCGTCAGCCTGGCTACCTAGGTTAGAAAAAACACTTTAGATTCTAGCCCCACGGCATTTTAGTTCATTTTATCTCAAGTATACTTGTCCAGCGAGGCTTGGACAAGTCAGAGCAAGATGTGTGAGCTGAAATATACTTGGGTTGGTTGTGGCTAGACCCTAACTGATTTAAGTTCTTTTAATCTTATCTAATAACTAGTTTATGCCCGCGGCTTCGCACGCGTTTTTTCTATGGAAACGTTTAAAGGTGTTTTCTATCCCATGAGAACTGATTTATGGGATAAAAAGATGCCCATGTTTGATTCCAGGGTTAGACTTACCTATATGCAAAATTTCAGCCCGATCCGTTCGGTAGTTTTGGTGTGAAAAAAATACATAAATCTATAAAAAAAATTGGATTTATAATATAAGTGTGATATTAATGTTGGTGTTTGACAAACTTAGCTTGCCAAGCCAAACGCACTGCCAGACAAGAGGCCGTAAAATATCAAAAGGTGTCTATGGTGATCCTGCGAGGATGATTGTCATAGTGAACCGATTGGCTTCGCCGAATTGGGTCTCTGGTCGATTCCATCCATTCCCTCCGCTCTGCTTAGAACGCACCAAAGTTTGTTTTTTATGTTCTTTCAGATGAGCAACAACGAAGGCAAGGTGGCGTACGTAGACTGCAGACAAGACCAGCCTATCTGGACGATAACTGCGCACGAGAAGGAAGTCACAGGTATAAGCCGTGGTGACATCCGGCCTTTACCAATGACACAAACAGTTAGGTCACCGGTAAAGCTACTTGCCCACTGGTTATAGAATAGAATAGAATTATTTATTCAGGTAAAAAACAACATTACATTTCGGTTAGAAGTGCCTTGAAGCCTATGTTAGGTTTAACTAGACAGAGTTCTCACCTGGTTCAATGGGAGGTATTAATAGATATATTAATCGAAATACTTTGGTTATGTACAATCTTTCAAGCTATTTTTAGAGCAATTACAATAAAAACTAAGACAATCCGATGAATATCGGGTGTGTTGGTTGTATAATACTTATTAAGACAATCTTTATTTACAAAGAAAATTACAATCAACTTATAGAAATAAATTACCTACAACTAGTATTTACAATTGAAACAATTGAGCTAACTGCAGAGCTAAAGCGTCCCCAAGACGGCGCCTGCATAATAATAATAAAAAAAAATTGGTTGTTTGTAAAGTAGGTTTACGATCGAGATGTTTACGTGATAACGTCTTATTACATGACGTCACGCGTTCGAGGTTTTGGTGTGACACAAGTTTCTGAACATGTCACCCGACTAAAACGATGACGTCACGCGCTCGTGAGGTTTTGGTGTGACACAAGTTTCTGAACATGTCACCCGACTAAAACGATTTTAAAGACGTTATCACGTCAAAAATATTCAAAGAAACTCGTAAATAGACAATACTAACACTAAACGAATAAATACATATCTTATATATAAAAATGAAACCCGTTTCGCGTTGTCACGGCATCACGCGTGAACGGCTGGACCGATTTCGCTAATTCTTTCGTTGTTGTGTTTGTTATTGTCAGGAGAAGGTTCTTATGAAAGAAAAAATTAAGAAAGTTGGAAACATAAATTTCCACGGGGGCGAAGCCGCGGGGCGCAGCTAGTGTATAATAAATTAGAGTGAACTAGGGAACCTGTGTTTCAGGCGACAATAGTCCTAATTATTAGATAAAAGAAGCATAAAGGCATTTAGTTTAATGTTGTTTGAGTTACAAACAATTTGTGTATGATATTAACGTACTTAACTTCCATTGAGTAAAAACTAGACAAGGTTAACTTTGTGTATAAAAATATAATTTACTTGATAATATACTTATAGTGACTTCTCTGAATCGTCGTAGTCTGCTTTGAAGTGTAAATTTGATATTGTAATAGGTCCAAGATTTTGAATTCAGATTTATTACACGTTTTATTTTATGAATTACAGGATTATTGCTGAGTGAAAAGGTTCCCGGGCTAATGGTCACATCGAGTACAGATGGAAAACTAAAAACTTGGGATATATCAAGGTAAGTAAATTAGCTAGTTTTTTTGACGACCTCTATGGCGCGGTGGGCGAAGGTCCGCCTGCGACGCAGGAGGTTGCGGGTTCGTTTCCCGCCTCGGGACAAATATTTGTACGATCTGCAGATATTTGTTCTGGTCGTTTTCATCATCATCATCATCATCATCATCATGTATAATAAAAAATATCTATCTATGTACTTATGTATATCAGTTATCTAGTACCCATAACACAAGCTTTGCTTACCTTGGGGCTAGATAATGCTGTGTGAATTGTCCTGCATTATTTATTTATTTATTTTCTATAAGTACCTAAATTTTCACCACTTATGGCGGTTGTATGCCTCAAACTAGCGCCACTGCTTTTTCTTTCTTTTAATTACGTTAAACAAATGAACTTTTAAAAGTCCATTGTACAGTTTATGATGCCCATTCACTTTTTATAATAATTAGTTTTTGGACTCCTCTCATGATACATAACCTCTGGTTTCAAGGATAAGATTGTTCACCCTTACACACTGTAGAGTGCAAATATTAAGGAATTCGTAGTCGGTTTTAAGTTTTTTCAAAACAATCCAAATATGATCAAAAATATAGCTCCAAGAATAGTTGCTTTAAAATAATAAAAATTAGTAGTTTTGGCGTGAAGAGGGAACAAACATCCATATATCAAAACTTTCGAATTTATAATAATTAGTGTGTGTGTTCTTCCAGCAACCCGCCAGTGCAGGCGAGCGAGCGCGCGGGCCGCGTCGGCCAGGCGTTGTGCGCCGCGCTGTGTCCCGACGCGCCCTACAGCGTGGCGGTCGGCGGCGACAACAAGGAGCATTACATAGAGCTGGTGGACCTAACCGTCAGTGAAACATGTGAGTATCGCCCTTTACAATTCCTTCTTAAGGCGAATAGTTGGGTGGATAGTGGCGCCACTACATATTTAATTTTATAATTACGTTATACAAGGAATTATCAAAAAATCGGACCGCGCGTAGACGATATCTATCATAAGCTTTTTTTAAACGTATCTTGAATAGTTTTGTATTGTATTATTTAGGCAGATACTTGTTTCAAGAGTTTTAGGTTAGGTTAGAGTTCCTATTGGTGGCCACCAAGCTCTCCAAACAAGGTTTTTGATTGAATAACACAAAACAAAACTATTACAGATACATTAAAAAAAGCTTGTGATAGGTATCGTCTACCAGCGGTCCGATTTTTTGATTATTCCTTTTTATAACTTAATGATTGAATTAAATATGTAGTGGCGCCACTATCACCCCTACTATTCGCCTTAAATATCATTTATTGTCCAACTAGCTTCTACCCGCGGCTTCGCACGCCTATTTTCAGTAAAATAAGTAGCCTATTGTTTAAGTTAGGCCACGTTCTAAGTGTATGCCAAATTTCATCTTGATCTGGTTAGTAGTTTTGGAGATCCTAGGTAACAAAAATTTTACATTTCACAAACTTTCGGCTTTATAATATTAGTAGGATGTAAAGAGCTGTCAACAAAATTATTATTGTCCTTTTAAAACCTATTGCGCGGCACAATATATAGTCGTCAGATGAATTAACACAATTCTTACATGTACTAAAGAGAAAAAAGCATTTATTTTTGTTAAAACTTAAATAATTTTATTCAATGTTGATAAATAACTGACTTCTGTTATTATAAGCTGCAGGGTATAGCGGCGAACTATGAACGCCATGGCTTAATGGGTGACATAATACAATAAGTTTGATCACAATAGACCTAGTTTGGCCGCTGTCACACCAAAATCCAAAGCAGCTGATTAAAAATACCTACCTACTAATTTCAGGACTTAAGGTTGATTCACACATATCAGTGAAGCCACAGTTCCGGCAACGTGTTCGCTTAGTTCGGTATCAGTGATACAGTGTTGCGTCAGTGATTCAATTCATACATGTCAGTACTCAGTTCATGGAGCTCCAGTGAAAACGGGTCCAATTCTATCAATCGCTCGTCCTCCATTTTGTTTTTGATACCGCGGTGTCCGTGATCCGACGAAAAATATCGTCGTCAACGAATACTTCAACTTCAACTTCTTGTTTGATGGCTTCACGTCCGTAATTGCCGGTGTCGGCACTGACACTGAGAGAACTGTGTCGTCACTGACACTGACAAGTAGGGGTGCGTTCATAGAGAATGTATGAAAGAATATTTCGCACTGTGCCGGTACTGTGTCGGAACTGTGACTTCACTGATATGTGTGAATCGACCTTTATCAATCGAAAACGGATCACTGCACCGCCTCAACTCGACCATCTCGGTATTCTTTGTACATAACTCCCAATTACAACGCCAACTCATCTGTAGGCCAAACACAGGGATTGTTCTCTAAGGTAGAAAAGCCAGAAACGGCATCGCATCGTACATTGCGTAAATGATTGAAGTTGAAGGAATTATATTCTACTCTAGATAAAAAACCCTGTGTTTGGCCTGCAGCAAGCGTCTGAAGCATCGCTTCGTCTCTATCCATTGACGGCTAGGCGATGAGGCATGCGGGGTTTCATTTCACAGTTGATATTTGTGTGAAACTTAAATTCTAATTAGTTTTACTACTGCTAGGAATAACCTCGCGTTATCCGGTCCTGCGTCACCTTTATTATAGCTGTAATTAAACGATAGTTATATGCAAGCTGTATAATAATTTGATATTTTCGTTCATTGTTTTGCACCCGTGTACCACTTATAGTGCACAATTATGTGCGCAAACATAATTGTGCACTATAAGTCCTGCGCACATGGGTAGTCTCTTACTTAGACTGGTTGCCGAAGTGGTTGGCCGATGAATTCTGCTAGGGGGATTTAATTTAAACTTGTAAACTTATGGGTTTTCAGTCACAAATCGCTTCGGGTCACGGCCGCTGGTTTCGATCACGACGGAGCCAAACGAAGCTATGGAGTCATAGTAGTTAGATCGTATTTACTAAGTTAAATATAGTTACTTTATGCAAGTATAAATAAATATTATCTGCTATATTGTGCCTATTGAATTGTTTTATTGCTGGATTGACACGAAATAAGGTGCTATGAAAATAGCACTCTTGTACGGGAGACTCAAGGCATTAATAACGTTTTGTCACATTTAGACGGTTCGTACATTGGCAAAGAGACACTTGCCTGTGGAGGCAGTTCTTTTGTATACAAAGGAAAATAAAACAAAGGTGTTAACAAACAAGTAATCAATATACTGCAACAATAACAGGCTATATAAATAGTAAATAATAAAAAAATGCACCATGCCACCTGGTATCTAAACGCTTTTAATACTGCATGACATTGCATGATCTAAATATTGCTCAACGAAAAAATCTATAAAAAGCAGTGAATACAAAGTAAATCTAAACATTCTAAATCGTGCTCATATATAATAGTAAAATAACATTAAATCAACATAAATTTTTATCTTTTGGCCTTTGATAACAAAGTTTCACAGCCACTAAATTGTGTAAAAAATCTCAATACAAATTAATATCTGGTGATTATATTTTATATCTACAGTATTATTGCTTCTGATAAATAGGTAATTTCCTAATACTTTTACGTGAGCTCGTTATCTTTTACACTTCTATTGTGGAACACATTTTTAACACAATATACCTACATGGTTATTTACATTATGTGTTAGAGTTAGGGTAAAGTCTATGCACTCTACTTTATGAGATAACCAAGTACCTTAAACAGAGTCATTCCCGCTCGGTAACACCCTGTCAACACAGTTGACGAATGGGAAATGAAAAGTTGCACTCGTTCACAGTGTTGACGAACGCAACTTTTTATTTCCCGATCGTATCCATCTAGTACAAGAGTCAAGATGTGTAGATATTTTCCAAATGTTAATAAAAAAGAAACGGTATTATGCAGTACTTATGTACTTCTTAGTAATAAAAATTGTTGTGAATGTTTTTCAATTTGTAGAATATGATTTGGTGGCTTGAACATGGCTCACTTTTATGGCAGGTAAGTATGGCGGTACCGCACCGGTAAAACAATAGATACGCACAACGCACACCACCCAAGCCCTAGGTTAGGCAGGTGCGTTATCTAACAGGACCTTGAATTAGCCAATCAGAGAGCACCACGGGATGAATTGTTGCATGATTCTGGAAATCAGGATTAGTCTTAGTATTCGGTTATGTCGGAACAAGATACAGCGGGTAGTTCAAGTGGTAAATCGGTACTTGTGTACTTATAAAGAAAATATTTTACTCCATGGTGGTCACCAATACTACACAAGAAGGAAACATAAAAGTGGGTTAGTTGTTTCGAGTTGCAGTCAACGTAAATTAAAGCGCGGCGGAATGGTGAATATCTCGTTTTAAATGACTTTAGTGTATTTCAAACAAATTCAAATATGCGGTATCTTTCTTTTCGTTTATTCAATGTGCCTTATAAAATTAACTTACTTTGATTCTCACAACTCCGCCGCACTTTAATTTACGCTGTCTGCAACTCCAAACAGCGAACTTTTTTTGTATCCTTTTTGTGTAGGGGAGAAGGAGGCAGCTTTTAACAGGGGCACCTTAGAACAAACGAGTTTACGAGGTTAGTTCTAGGCCAATTGTGGCGAAAATTGTATTTATAACACGGCAGTACCGACCTCCATGTCTGTCATTAGTGGCGCACATGTGCGCGCGCGAAAAATTAAATAATAGGCCATGTCTGTTTTCGGCACCCCGAAGTAAACATTACGGAAAAAAGCTGTAAGGGTGTTGATGAAAGATTTGAAGAGATTGGTAAGCGGAACTTGATTTATTGTATGGATAAATTCATTTTTAATATTTTTATGCTTTCGTTCACCAGCATTGAGTGGTCTTTTGTAAATAAAATTACCAGTTAATTTCTTCGAACCCATTGGGGCAGATTTGAACAAAACAAAGGGGGCACTTTTGAACATGTTCAAAGGTGGCTCAATATATCCATCACTAAAATAAAAGTGCGAAAATTTGTGTGTTTCTTTTGTGTGTATGTGCTTGTTTGTTTCAAATTTGATATCTCTTTGTTTAAACTAGGTCAATAAAACTAGTCGTTTATGTTCAATAGTGTTCAAATTAGGAAGTAACCCTAAATAACTGATTTTATCCGAGGAAGTCTACTTATATTGTTATCTTCTATAGTGATTGCGTCTGAACGTAATTTAATCTGATATTAGATTTAGAAAGTAAAACTATGTTAATATTATAATTTTCTTTTTAAAAGTTACTTTTTTATTGTTTTTTATGAAAAG
This sequence comes from Eupithecia subfuscata, assembly GCA_963564075.1. NCBI lineage: Eukaryota > Metazoa > Arthropoda > Insecta > Lepidoptera > Geometridae > Eupithecia > Eupithecia subfuscata. The sequence continues at coordinate 3,636,394 of OY751097.1, read as the reverse complement.
TTTATTACTTCAATATTTAACATTTGAATAATTCACTTAGTTCCTTTAATACTGTACGTAAAATCAAATAGCACAATCATAACATTTTAAATAACTTTTTTAATAAAAATATTTTACTTAAACAATGTATTTTTTGTTTAAATTCATCAAATCAAAGGTGCCCCTGGTATGTTCAAAGCTGCCCCAGGAAAGGGGCAGCTTTGAACATTTGAGTTACTTCACTAAAAGATCAATTCTGACTGAACCATGTAAAAATTGATTATTATTTTAATTGATTTATGTAGCTAGATCATCTAAATGTCTTTAATAGTAAAATTAACTAAATAAAAATAACTATCTTAGATATTACAGACTCTAATGTAAAAAATGTTCAAAGGTGCCTCCTTCTCCCCTAGTATTGGTGACCACCATGGAGTAAAATAGTCCCATGTTCTACAATTTGAAAAACATTCACAACAATTTTTATTACTTACAGGAATTTCTTATTTTGAATTTTGCTCAAGTCGTAAGTACATAAGTACTGCATAACAATACCGTTTCTCTTTTATCAAAATATCTACGCATCTTGACTCTGTACTAGATGGATACGATCGGGAAATAAAAAGTTGCGTTCGTCAACACTGTGAACGAGTGCAACTTTTTATTTCCCATTCGTCAACAGTGTTTACAACAGGGTGTTACCGAGCGGGAATGACTCCTTCAACAGATATCTGGTTATTGTTATATTTCAAATCTATATTTAGAAGTACATTAAGTTGTTAAACACCATTTTAATGAGAATCTCGAATAATGTCGTGAAGGTTTTGTGAAGCTATGCTATGCTATTATTTTACCACAGGTCCTCTTCAAATTGACTACCAACGTAACGTAACTAGATGTGTAACATACAGAAACCATGGTAACACTGGGTGAATCAACCCGATATAAATGAAAGCATTAGGTATAGTACCTATGCGCAAATCTTTATGAATTCTCGGAAGTACGCGCGAGTGGATGCGCGCGCAGTAGCTTATTTTATATGGTCAGAGGGACGCGGAAGTGTGCGCGGGCGACGAGCACTCGCAGTAAGTTACGGTAAACGCCGTAAGTTAGTGTGAGTGCTCGTTCCTACACGAAACACATGTGCGTTTCGTTTGAAAGTACAGTCGCCTGAGTGTCATTTCATATAGTTGTTATTTTGTTAATGCTGTTATTGTTATTTGTTTTCGTTATTAATAATATAAATAACAATGCTGGACAATCCACACAGCATCATCTAGATGATGCTGTGTGGATTGTCCAGCATTGTTATTCGTCATCTAGATGATGCTGTGTGGATTGTCCAGCATTGTTATTTATATTATTAATAACGAAAACAAATAACAATTGGGGCTAGCCCCAAGCTAATCAGAGCTTATGTTATGGTTACTAGATGACTGATATACATATTACATTACATAGATAGATATTTTTTATTATAAGTTCATGGAAGATTCCCAGAATACGGTTATTGTTTCTTGTTTTTGTTACAAATGTAGCTTCGTTATATACGGATATATCTTTATATATGGACTCCGAGGTCGCCTTGAAGTAACTTTACAATTAGGTCTATCTTGGCTAGTAATAGCATGTATTTACTGTTTAGCCGGGAACTTGTTGATCGCGTCATACATAGCCTTAGCAACATAGACCACGTTCGAGGGGTTCAATCCGCAGATGTTGATGCGTCCAGACTTCAGCAGGTAGATGTGGAACTCCTGAACCAGGTGCTCCGACTGCTGCTGCGTCAGGCCGGTGTAGGAGAACAGACCGATCTGTTTTACGATGTGGTCCCAGTTGCCCGGCGTGTTTAATCTGTGGACAGATGAATAATGTAAGCGTTATTATTATTAAGATCTTATTGTTTTTTAAATTGTGGGATTATTGTTATAAAGGACATTAAATCAACGAATCAAGTCAACAAATTCTAAAGTGCACCATAAGGACGATCAAAAACAAAGTAAGTATAATATTATAATATCTGTGTCCGAGGTAAAAACCTACCACAGGTACTTTCACATTAATAAACTATTAGTAAAAGTCGCGTTGATAAAGATGAGGGCTGGATTTAGTGCTACACGGACGCACCGTACGGAGGACTGTACGGATCCCCCGTACACGGCTTTCGGTCGGTCGACCGTTTAGTGCTCCACGGACCAACGTACGGCACGGACGTCGGACAAGTACAGTTGCGCAGAAATTAATCCACAGTACTGCATAGTCGTCTGGTGGGTTCTGCGACCGCACACTAAACGTGTCGATTAGATGCCTAGCGCGTCCTGGTGGGCTGGACACGCTCGACTCGTACTAAACGTAATAATTGATTTCTATACGACAGCTCCGGACGACGGACCGTCCGTGAAGCACTAAATCTAGCCTAGCACTGAAAATGACCGCATCTCATGCTGCCCTGTTTATACCATATTGGTTCAAAGATGATCTAAGCTTACATAACCTAAACAGAATGTACCTGCGTATCGTATATGAATACGAACAGGACACTGCCTACTGAACAAACACCTATTCACTATGGGAGCGACGGACAGCCCTCTCTGCAGAGGATACCTTGGTGAGGACGAATCAGCTGTCCACGTAATCAATGCGAGGGAGTAACAGCACAACGGATAGAAATCTTCAACTTGCCGAGGTCACTCCGCGAAGCCTGTGAAGACCCTGGTGATTCTGAGCTTCTGAACGGAGTTAGGCTGGCTATGCTAGCAAAAATACGCAAAAATGGACTAAACCGAGTTCAAATGTGGCCATGGGGAGTTCTTCCACAAACGAGACAGCACGAGAGAGGCTGCCATTTTTATCACAGTCTTTATCTACGCGGCTTATACAGATTCTCTTTTGCAAGCAGGTTTCTGTATGGTAAAAAGGGGCATGTTGCGATAAAATAGTACTCACTTTATGAGTTCAGACTTCAGGGACTCCCTCATCTCAATAACTCTGGTTGACATATACTTAATGTGTTCTCTCCTGAAAAGAAAACAAACAATAATGTAATAATTTCAGGAATTACGAACGACGGTCTCATGTGCATAGGAAATGTTAATTCCATTCTATATTTTAAGTTTCGTCAGATGTCCAGAATATGTTATATAAGCCACAACCCACAACGATAAACGCCTTCAAGAATAAACTCTACAATTGTTTACAAGACAAATTTAAACTCGTAAAATTTAAACCATAAATACAACACTGTGTGATAGGGGACATCAGACACGGGCTGCTCGTCTATTATCGAATAAATACCTAAATAAATGTATTTCAGAAATCAATAACGTTTTTTTTCTTTAGGCTTTTAAAATAATGTGACAGACAAGCCAAATATTAAACTACTAGCTGCGCCCCGCGGCTTCGCCCGCGTGGAAATTTATGTTTCCAACTTTCTTAATTTTTTCTTTCATAAGAACCTTCTCCTGACAATAACAAACACAACAAAGAAAGAATTAGCGAAATCGGTCCAGCCGTTCACGCGTGATGCCGTGACCAAGGAAAACGGGTTTCATTTTTATATATATAGATAGATGTACAAAATCTATGTTTTCTTAGTATGGTATGGACACAAACTTTATGAAAATAAAGTTTTTTTTTACATTATTTACACTAATCAAACATCTGCTAGTACGTACCACTCGTCATACATCTGCTAGTACGTACCACTCGTCATACATCTGCTAGTACGTACTACTCGTCCGTCATACATCTGCTAGTACGTACCACTCGTCATACATCTGCTAGTACGTACCACTCGTCCGTCATACATCTGCTAGTACGTACACTCGTCATACATCTGCTAGTACGTACTACTCGTCCGTCATACATCTGCTAGTACGTACCACTCGTCATACATCTGCTAGTACGTACCACTCGTCCGTCATACATCTGCTAGTACGTACCACTCGTCATACATCTGCTAGTACGTACCACTCGTCCGTCATACATCTGCTAGTACGTACCACTCGTCATACATCTGCTAGTACGTACCACTCGTCCGTCATACATCTGCTAGTACGTACCACTCGTCATACATCTGCTAGTACGTACCACTCGTCCGTCATACATCTGCTAGTACGTACCACTCGTCATACATCTGCTAGTACGTACCACTCGTCCGTCATACATCTGCTAGTACGTACCACTCGTCATACATCTGCTAGTACGTACCACTCGTCCGTCATACATCTGCTAGTACGTACCACTCGTCATACATCTGCTAGTACGTACCACTCGTCATACACTCGTCCGTCATACATCTGCTAGTACGTACCACTCGTCATACATCTGCTAGTACGTACTACTAGTCCGTCATACATCTGCTAGTACGTACCACTCGTCATACATCTGCTAGTACGTACCACTCGTCATACATCTGCTAGTACGTACCACTCGTCATACATCTGCTAGTACGTACCACTCGTCATACATCTGCTAGTACGTATCACTCGTCATACATCTGCTAGTACGTACCACTCGTCATACATCTGCTAGTACGTACCACTCGTCCGTCATACATCTGCTAGTACGTACCACTCGTCATACATCTGCTAGTACGTACCACTCGTCATACATCTGCTAGTACGTACCACTCGTCATATATCTGCTAATACGTACCACTCGTCATACATCTGCTAGTACGTACCACTCGTCATACATCTGCTAGTACGTACCACTCGTCATATATCTGATAGTACGTACCACTCGTCATACATCTGCTAGTACGTAATACTCGTCATACATCTGCTAGTACGTACCACTCATCATACATCTGCTAGTACGTACCACTCGTCATACATCTGCTAGTACGTACCACGCGTCACATATCTGCTAGTACGTACCACGCGTCATACATCTGCTAGTACGTACCACTCGTCATACATCTGCTAGTACGTATCACTCGTCATACATCTGCTAGTACGTACCACTCGTCATACATCTGCTAGTACGTACCACTCGTCCGTCATACATCTGCTAGTACGTACCACTCGTCATACATCTGCTAGTACGTACCACTCGTCATACATCTGCTAGTACGTACCACTCGTCATATATCTGCTAATACGTACCACTCGTCATACATCTGCTAGTACGTACCACTCGTCATACATCTGCTAGTACGTACCACTCGTCATATATCTGATAGTACGTACCACTCGTCATACATCTGCTAGTACGTAATACTCGTCATACATCTGCTAGTACGTACCACTCATCATACATCTGCTAGTACGTACCACTCGTCATACATCTGCTAGTACGTACCACGCGTCACATATCTGCTAGTACGTACCACGCGTCACATATCTGCTAGTACGTACCACGCGTCACATATCTGCTAGTACGTACCACTCGTCATACATCTGCTAGTACGTACCACTTGTCATACATCTGCTAGTACGTACCACGCGTCACATATCTGCTAGTACGTACCACTCGTCATACATCTGCTTGTCCCCAAGCACGGTGGCCACGACGCGCGCGCCGTGCGCCGGCGGGTTGGAATACATTCCGCGCACTATCCACGTGAATTGCGATTTGACGGGCGCGACTAACGCGGCGTCTTTTAGCACGACGGCGAGGCACCCTATGCGCTCGTCTGGAAGTTAAATAATAATAAATAAATAACAGAATGCTATACAGTGTGTAAGGGTGAGCAGTCTTATCCATGAAACCAGAGGTTAAGTATCATGAGTAGAGTCCAAAACAGACGAAAAAAATTTTTAAAAATTTTTTTAGAAAAAAAATACTCTTAAATCATAAACGCATTTCACCCTACACTACACACCAGGCGTGTACCGGCGGCGCGCGGCGCCCGGTACCTAATCAAACCTCTGTCGGTATGAAACAAAGGTACCACCTTGTGCGGCGCCGCGCCCTAGCCCCCGCTCGCCCGTCAGTCACCGCGCGGCTAGCAGGCAGTGAGCACGTCATTCACGCCACGTCGCTAATTTCTGCCGATTTGCGCGCGTAAATTGTACCTACTTACCTTGTGACGATGTCGTACACAAGTGTTCGGCTTTACGCCACAGCTGGTGATTACTTGAGCTTGGCTCGTACGATGTGCTCAGAGCTGTTCCCAGGACAACGTGGGCCAAGCTGGGAAACTATCCTAGCGGCTACACAAAGGCTACGTAGGTTCCTATGGTCAGTTTACCGTGCCTAGTCATGCACAAGGTCGTGGCAATCAACAGTTAGCGGTCAACATTCAAGAAGAATCTTGAATTTCTTCGCGGAAAATCCAGCGAAGAGTGCTAGAAGGCCAGCTCGTCTCTTCAATGTTTCGCACTGGACAGTTTGGAAAATCCTCCACATCGATGGCCAACACCCTTATCATTTCCAGCCGGTTCAAGAACTGGGAGACCGTGACTACCTAACTACCCATTTTGAAAAAATTTTACGTGTAATGTAGGTGAGTGAACCAAACTGTATATAAAAGTAGTTATGTACCTACGATTAGAGTAGTTTCGATACCTACTACGCCGCCGGCCGCCCCGCCGCCCGGCGCGCGGCGACAGGCGGGCGGCGTGCTAAGGTGACTAGAAATGAATTATGAAAATCCATCGAAACTAATTGACTATTATTTTTTAATAAGGTTTTGGACTCCACTCATGATACTTAACCTCTGGTTTTAAGGATAAGATTGTTCATAATTACACCCTGTAGAGTCCATATTTCTTGGCGCAGGTCGTTGCTAGCATAGTATTCATTGTAAAGTAAGCCGTATATATACTCACTGTAGAGTCCAAAGTTCTTGGCGTAAGACTGCGCGCAGACGAGTTCAAAGCCACGTTGTACGAAGTAACGCACGGCCCAGGCGTCGCGGTCGAGGTCGCCGCTAGCGAAGCCTTGGTAAGCACTGTCGAAGAACGGGAACAGTTTGTTTTCCTGTAAGAGAGGGGTTTAGTGTTGAATCTAAAAACGATAATCAAAAACTCTTTATTTCCATAAAGATGTATGACGATTGATATTTCTATGAGTGTGTGAGTTTTCATAAATATATTGACATGGTAGGTACTTTCATTACGTTTTTTTCTTTGAATTTATCACGATTCTCTGGACCCATTATTATAGCCTTTCCACACTCGCGCGCGAACAACCCGCGAACCATGAATGTGGATCCCATTCGCATATTCGTCGCGGCGTCGCGTCGCGTTCGCGCCTCGTTCCCGATTGTTGTCGGTTTTTTGGTCCCGCGACAAAGGGTTCGCGGAACGCAAACACGACAAGGCTCCTCATTCGCGGGCGGCTCAGTTACCTTTTAGCAAGCTACACGGATGGTTGTGTTTTTGTTTCGGATTTTACGCGCTAACTCAGTCCAAAATAAATAAATAATGCAGGACAATTCACACAGCATTATCTAGCCCCAAGCTAAGCAGAGCTTGTGTTATGGGTACTAGATAACTGATATACTTAATACAATACACTACATTTAAAGATATTTTTTATTTAACATAGAAAACATCCAGAACACCCTGAACAAATATCTGCAGATCGTACAAACATTTGGCGGAGGCGGGAATCGAACCCGCAACCTCCTGCGTCGCAGGCGGACCTTCGCCCGCTGCGCCACTAAGGTCGTCAAAAAATGAAAATAAAAATCTTTTAGATTGCTTTTACATTAATTTTATATGCTTTTGTATTTTTTTTATATAATCGTAATTGTAAATTGCCACAGCGTTAAGTAGCTCCGCAGTAGCAGTTTCGACGTCCATACTCATCAAGCGCCCGAGGTATACTAAGAATCAGGCGCGAACTTCGCGAGTGTGGAACGGTGGCAGTTTTGCCGTGGTTCACGCCGCGATCCGCGCGCGAGTGTGGAGAGGCTTTTATAGATTGTACGAACAGCCCTCTACTGCAGCACAAATACGGTGTTGATATCTGCAGCGTTCCCCCACAGCAGTATACCATAAGACATAATACTATTTAAGTAGCTGAAATAAAGTTTAGATGTATTTACGTCTGTAAGATGACGGATTTATTGACTGCATATGCTGCAGAACTAAGTCTCTTCGATAGCTTACCTATTTGTGGGCCCCATTGAAGTTTATTATCTGAGGTGATTCCTAAGAATACGGTCAACATCATCATCATCCTATACGAGTCCACTGCTGGACACAGGCCTCCCCTAATGAGCGCCTTGTCGCAAAGAATACGGTACTTTCTACAATTTCTAACATTTCTCCTTTAATGTTTACATCAGCCATGGCCATGGCCAGTCCTAGCACTCCCGTGCTAGGCCTGGCCATAGCTTGGTCCTGAGTACCCACTCAGGGCTAGGCTTGTCATCATTGGTATTTACATCGGACTAAGTTCTGCCCGCAGCTTCACACGCTTTTTTCCAGGATAAAAAATTCTTCAACCAACCTCCATAACATCGGCGATCTTCTCCCACTGCTCATGGGTAGGATCAAGTCCGGTGGGGTTATGCGCACAGGCATGCAGAATGATCACAGAGTTCTCCGGAGCACTCTTCAAGTCTTCGATGAATCCTTCAAAGTCGATGGTGCAATTCTTTGCATTCCAGTAGCGGTAGGAGCGGACGTTCGTGAAGCCAGCGTTCAGGAATACTAGGTGGTGGTTCTCTGGAATGGGTGGTTGGGTTTTAAGATTGGTTTTTAATATCGTTATATTCGGAGGACAAACAGTTTTAAACGCTTATCAATAAACTTAACACCAAGTTTATTGATAAGCGTTTAAAACTGTTTGTCGACTCCCGACTTTTTTCACGGGTGACCACCTTAAGTGCCCTTTTATAGAAACTAGTATTCAGTATTGAGTATTCAGTATTTTTATTGCAAAACAAAAATATTACATAGTTTTGTAAGTATTCTCATCTCTCATAGTCACCCTGTCAGGTAGGGTATGGCAATATATCTTAATCTAGGACATAAGATAAGGACTAAATTAAGTATTTTAAACTTTAATTCCATGTCTAAAACTTTTTTTTAAACTAGAGATTTTTTTAAGGTATAACATTTGTGTAGTTTAGAATAATATAAATTTACTTAGGTACAATAGCACTTGATAAACAAAATACTTTTCTTTTTATAAATTTGTGTGACTAGGTTATACGTAACATTTTATAATTAATCAATATAGGTATTATATTATATAGAACGCTTCGAAGCTTTTTCTTTGTTAAAAAAGAAAATGTATTCTATCCTAATAGTTTGTTGCTCAGACTGTTGTGTGACTGGTGTCCTCAAGAGACCCATCACAATAACGTATACTTTTACACTATATATTTTGTTTTTACTTAAATATAATTGAATGTTAGTTTCATGTACAGAACCCAAGGAAGGTGGTCCCGAAGATACAGGCTTATCCTAGTTTGCGAACCAACGATGTAATAATTTAAAGTCTTAAACCTTTTTCAAATGTAAAACTGTCCGACTTAATCGAATCGTTTTGTGTATGTTTTCCCATAGACGGATTTTTAGTTAAAAATATAATTGATTTCCATTGTTCTCGTCTAAAGCAGGCAATCTGATAACAGGCTATCTTATTAAGTGGCGAACCTTCTTTTTTTTCTCTTCGAGGAAATTCATTCACGAATAAACTGGTCTGGGGGGAACCAGAATTATGTGGGACTCGACGCCCTGAGAAGGACGTAATACCCGGGTTTGCTTGTCAAACTATGAGTATCTCAGTATACTCGCGGGATCCCCGTGGTAAAAACTAGAATGAGATAACATTCAACATTGTTTCTATTGTTTTGAAAAAGATTGCGAAAAAAATTACAATACAAAAAATCATGAAAGTGCACCTAATTTGGTCGAGATCCTCGCTTTCCATCGGGTGAGATTGCGGTCAAACGAAGGCCTATAGTCCGTAAAAAAAAGATCTTAGGAACTCTGCGGTCTATAGAAAAGATTTTTGTTTTGATTCGTAGGTTATTTCTAATTATTTGGTTCCCTAATAAAGTTTCTTCATAAGTTGTATAGTTTTCTTGTAAATAAGCAAAATAATCGTTTTTGCGCTTACGCCGCCGTTCCAAAAACGTATGCTCTGTCTCGCTCCTATGAACGCGAAATCCTATGCCTATCCTTTTCACAAAATGGCGCGCAATGCGCCCTCTTAAGGCTGCACAAGTCGTTCAGGCCAACTCATCAGTGGGCGCGGCCAAAGTGCATGCTATCTCACCTGACATAATAGACATACCCGCTCGCAACGATTTATTCGTAAAACGGCCGCGTAAAAAATGCGAATAGACTTTTAGCACAAGGGTTATTATAGAAAAACTATTGAGTGTATCTTATAAAAAAAATGTATTTCAACTTTTGAATAACTAAACTATGTCAGTACGGACTTAATTTTATTGTTTTCTTTCTCCGTATATTATTTATTTTCGCCCAAAGTTGGGCTAAAATCAGTGTTGAAATACGAAAGTTTAGAAGCTTATATTTTTCAAATGTATACTTTTTTATAGTTTTGGCTGCATACAAACATAGATATTGACGAGATAAATTGATATTATCCTAAGTTTTGGATGGTCAACATCAAACAGCGTAGTAGTTACCCTTCCACGTTTGTATGGAGAGATGAGCGACTCGTTCAGCCTTAAAACTTTCTAGGCTTAATTATTGTCTATACTTCTTTATGGTCAGTATAGGATTTTATTGACTAAGCCACTGGTGTCCCACTGCAGGACAAAGGTCTTACGTCCATGCCTCGCGACTTAACGCACTAAAAGGTATACGTGTTTATTTGACAGCCTTCTCTACGCTTTCCACGTGGACGCCTTACCTGTAAAAACGACGCTGATAGAGGTCGCCATAAAAATATTTATCGCCGAGGGACTTACCCCATGTCGGTGATGAGTAGTAGAATGTGGTGTACTTAAGTTGTTTGCTTAAGAAATCGGCGCCGACCCTCAAGGCTCCAGTTCCGGACAGGGTTTGGATACCAAAGGCCTAAAAATATAATAGTCATCGATTTAATTTTTCGATATTTTCGTTGCGAAGGGTTTTCTTTTATCTGAAAGCATTAGATCACCGACGCGTACCAGAATAATTACAGTTTTGGCCACTAGATGGTTCACATAAGCTCTGGTCAAGGCGCGCGTCTATAGGACTATTAAAAATCGCAAAATATGGCGATACTTACTACACGTGAATAAAAATAAAGCGGTAAGAACATAAATAAAGTATTCGCGCATCAAGTTTTAAACCAAAAGAATGAGAGACGGGAATGACATCGATCAAAATACCTAAGGGATTTATCGATCGACAGGTTTATTGAAATAAGTTCTCTAAATTTCATACGGTCATCATCACTATCCATTCAGCCCGTTTGCACCCAATGTTGCGTAAAGGCTTTCTCTTCAACGCACCATTCTTTTCCTCATTCTATGAGACTGATTTATGAGATTTAAGTAGCCTGTATTATTCCATGTCTAAACCTACTCTATGCAAAATTTCAGGCCGATCCATTCAGTAGGTTTGGCGTGAAGAAGTAACAAACATCCATCAAAAATTTTCGCATTTGAAATATTAGTTTATTCTTTGCCTATATATATAACACTGGTACTTTATTGGATCCCGTAACTTTCCGTATCGCAACATGTCTCCGGTTGGGTGCAAGGTGTTGCGCGCCTCATCAATGCCAGTGCGGTACTGCTGTCGAACAGCTTGGTCATCACGGATTATCGTGCACTAGGGCCGCTGGTCGGATATCTCGCCACGCTAGCCTTAACGACATCATCCGGCGGGCCTTTGTCACCGTTAACGTACCAGCTATTCTCGAACCGAATGGTCTGTTGCGTGACGATGGTAAGAGGCCGGACGGTATGACACTAGTCCCATGGGAGTTGGGGAGGCCCATTGTGTGGGACGCTACATGCGTCGACACACTTGCGCCTTCCCATCTTCCGAGGACATCCGTGAGGGCGGGTGCGGCGGCAGATTTGGCCGAAGATCTCAAGAGGCGCAAATATGCAGGTCTCGACAGAGCCTACACATTTGCTCCCCTTGGAGTCGAGACCCTAGGTCCGTGGGGTACCGAGGCTCTTCGGGTTTTCAAAAAACTATCTGAGCGTCTGGTCGAAGCGACGCGTGACCCGAGAGCTGGTGAATATCTGGCACAGCGTATCAGCATTGCCATACAGCGTGGCAATGCAGCCAGCGTCTTGGGGACGCTTCCGACTGGTGTTGATATGGATCAGTTGAGCTATCTGTAGACTGTTTGCAACAGTCGGCAGTTAGCTCAATTGTTTCAATTGTAAATACTAGTATAATTTTCTTTGTGAATAAATGTCATTCTTTGCCTTTATTTAGTCTTTTCCATAGGTGATTAACCAAGAAATTAAATTTGTAATAAGGAAGATCAAGATATACCTACACATTCAACAATGTAAAATAAAACTTACACGGCCGCTGGTAAGAGCAAGACTATCTTTTCCTAGCAGCATCGCAATCGAAGCGTTTGTAAATTGATCCAAACCTGGAAACAAAAAAGACATAATAAAAATTAAAAAAAAAACCGTTAACGTTCATTGGCTGAACAGATTTTCATGAAACATGGCTAAGAACACTCTGGATAAAATTATCTACGACACAAAAAAACGAAAATCGCTTCATCCGTTTGGGAGCTACGATACCACAGACAGATACATAGATACACAGAAAGACACGTCAAACTTATAACACCCCTCTTTTTGCGTCGGGGGTTATATATACTTTATTGCAACTAGTGTTCGACCGAACCTTCGGCCTCGGTGTCAGTTTCGAAACCGAACCGTTTTACATAATTATATCGTGAAATCCTTAACATTTTTACCCACAACACTTTGTGCATGTTGTAGGTATAACGTCTGTGTATAATCATCATAGCTCCCAAGCTAATAAACCGATTTTAGAGTTCGGAGTTCGGAACACGGTTTTGGTAGGTACTTGCCCGCAGCCGTGCACTATACAAGATGGCACATTTAGTTGTCTTAATGACCACTATTAAGTTGTCGAAATGACCACTATTTTGTTCAGTACAACATTCAACAGGTTTAGGTAACGATCTTAATATTGCGTTTTGTATCTTCAGGTGGTAAATTGACTCTATGGCGGCTTATAAGTCTTCAATGGTGTCGTAGCTTGTTTTGTACACTTACTAAAATAAATTAAAGGATATGAAAACAATGCATTTTATTCATTTTAGACATCATGTTTCATAGTAACATTTAATTTTACTGCTTAAGACCACATATCTAAATATGAATAGTGTTAGTTTTATTTCTCAAAACGTCGATTCCCGAGCAGACCTACAACTTTTTTTAAATGTATGAATGCAGTTTTTCTTGTTACTAAAATCAATGACATAGTTCCTAAGAAGAGATCTTCATATTATGTCTTTAGTTTCAGACTTTCCCATACTGACCGATCTAAATGTGCCACCCTGTATACATAATTTGTGTTTATGAGTAACAAACCGTCCACCATTTCTATTAATATCATAGGTATAGGTACTTTTTTATTCGACGATGGTGATGAGCGATTTCATATTAATTTTACTGGATCTGGAATACTGTCATGTGTGTGAACTTATACAACTACATCCGCCACGGTAAAACGGGTCTGTAAAATGGAATGCTGTGTGAAAATACCCTTAGATAAATGAATAAGTAAGTAAAATCATACTGGACATTTCCACACAGCTCATCTGGGAATGGAAGCAGTACTTGAGATACGGGAAAGTACTCCTTTAGGCCATTCATTCCAATTTAATCAATAATGATGAATGCTCAATACAGTACCCGATGACTGATGCACTGGTGAATTACTCCTTCATGCCATTACTTCCAATAGTTCCAATTTAATCAATAATGATGAATGAGCATTCATTACAGCATTCAATACAATGGCAATCTTTCCGGCTTAAAAATACCTATTAATACATGTAGGTACTCAATATTATTATCAAATGCGTCATTTGCATTTAAAAGATAAAGCTGTGTGTCTTATGTAATAAAATCATGGATAATCATCACTTAGCTAAATAATTAGCTAAATAAACATGGTGCACAAAACATTACTGTTGTGTTCATAAAAAAATACATGTTATTCCAGAGCTTTGTGTGCAAAATTGCAGCCCGATCCATTCAGTAGTTTTGGCTTTGTCTTTGGCCAAACATCTTCACAATGGCAAACTTTTGGCTTATTTAAAGGGATTACAAACAAACTTTTTTTTAACTCTTCGAATTAATACTGTATGTAGTGTATTTATTTAGCATAATCCAGGAGCCGAGATCTTCAGACTGAGATCATCATCATAATCATCTTAATAAAATACCATATGATTGGAATTACTTCTCCCAGTCTAGGTCAGATGATGATGAGATCTAGGAAGTGCATTTCTTTTACATTATGAATAAATCTATGAAGTCCACTCCTAAAATGTAGTTTCTTAAAATATTTTACGTTTAGTTTCATTATCATTCCACTCCTCACTCCTCAATTTACTAACAGAATAATACTTCAGCAACAATTATATACTTAAAATCTGAATTTTAAGTAAACAACAAGTAATTGTTTATAGTTATGGTAGCAATGTTTTTATAATTTGAGATAAGCTCTGAGTTAATCTATAGTCCAGATTGCATCGCTTGTTTTTGAGCCCAAGATATTATTTTGATTTAGTGTATGGAGAGGTTTATCGTTTAAATCAATTTGTGTGCAAATGCATCAAGGTTAAACGAAACAAGCAGGTAGATAATATCTTATCTATCTAATCTCTTGCCTAATGCCAGGCAAAGGTGATTTCTAATTGCAGAAACTGTGTTAGCAGGTTATAATAAGAACCCCTTTGTTGTCCTTTTTAGGGTTCCATACCTCAAAAAGAAAGAAGGAACCATTATAGAGTTACTTATAAAAGTTATTAGACACAAGAGGTTGCGGGTTCGATTCCCGCCTCGGAACAAATTTGTGTACGATCTGCAGAAATTTGTTCCGTTGGTCTGGGTGTTTTCTATGTATAATAAAAAAATACACATGTATTTATGTCTATAATGTATTAATTATATCAGTTATCTAGTACCCATAACACAAGCTTTGTGTAGCTTACTTTGGGGCTAGATGGTGCTGTGTGGATTGTCCAGCATTATTATATTATTATATTATTATTATTACACTTATACATATATATACACAAAGACGGACAACGCCGTCTGTCTGTCATGACTTTTTTGATATGCAATTCACTCTATTTGAATAGGTATGTTTGATGTTGTAAAGTACTTGTTTGAAAGTATAATGTAACAAACTAAGGATTCCATTTGTATAATTGCATAAAATAATGCAAAATAAGATCATAGTCCACATAACATGACATAATACATTATAGCAATTAGTATTAACAAACTATGTAACATAGCCTAATAGAAATTACCTCATAAACTAGGAACATCCTAATTAAAAGTTGTTTGTTATATAATAATAATTGACATCCAAAATTTGGCTGGTTCTTTCTAAATTTTTTGTATTATATACATTAGAAATAAGTTATTGCCATAGTTTAAAAATCTTTTCCTTCTGTTTCTGGTATTATGGTAACCTTTACTATTTAGAGTCAACCATCTTCATACAAAACGTGTTTGAAATGAGCATTTTGTTAGTAAAATTGATAGAAAACTCACCCAATACTGGTAGATACTCGTGAAGCAGTGTATCGTCTGCTGCCATTTGCTTTTCAGCCTTCCGGACCACAGGAAGGACCCATGGTTTGCCACTTTCATCTCTGTACGCTGAAAAAATTGAATTTTTTTTTTTATATTAACAAGTTTTGCAATTGCACTTGCACAAATTATTGTTTTGTACAAGTAATTCCTGAGAAACGATGCTTACTATCAAATAAAGTATTTTATTATAATGAAGATCTAATTTTGTTTCGTTATTTCTATTGACAAGTGAAATTCATTATAATATACCGGACTCCAAGATGTAATTTTTCGTGTGACGAATTGCTATAAAAATACGTACCGCCAACGCTCAAATTCACTTTATTTTCAAAAGTGTCTTCGGCAAATAGTTTCGATAGTTGGAACACTTCAATCGGTGGTCCAGTCTCGACAGCAGCATATCGTGATGGTGAAGCCATTCTGTTTTTGTAAAAGCACGATAATATATGCCGGCCGGCGGGTATACTAATGAAGCTAACGAATTCTTTATTTGAAAGCAATTCGCAAACGGACGCCTCTGGCAAAGGAAACTTCAGGAATTAAAAATAAAGGTACCCAACTCGTGTTTTTACTGAATTATTTGTCCTCGTTGACCTTTGGCAATTGGCTGGCACGAAAAAAAAAATGGTCCGGGGGAGGGGTTGACCACCTGACACTGACATCTCGCTGTCTGTGAAGTTGACATTTAACCAACTGTGGTGCGGATCTTCCACAGATTAAATATGGATCTTCGCACGTAACTACTAGTATTATAATATCTGTGCTAGTCACCGATCAAGTATGCGGCGGCGGCGGGCGGGCCGGCCGGAATTTTTTGATCGATGGTGCTAGTACAAAAAAATGTGTAGGTACCTACAAGAACCCCCAACGGTTGGGGCTATCGCGTGTGAATTTTCCACTAGAGGCGCTTGTGTCGCTTGAGGTGAATAACATTCACTTTTCACTGGTTTGGCTGCTACCTATGTTATCTTTTACTAGGAGCAGTGCTCCGTCACTCGCGCTCAGTTTTGAGTTATTTACCTACAGTTTTCCTGTGCCCTCGAGGGCACACTGTCAAAAGTTACCGCCGCGGCCGCCGCGCGCGAGCGTGCGGCTCGCGCGAGCCGAACGATAAGTTTTGTCTCGCTCGGACATAGCTGAGATTATCTCCGCGCGCGCAGGCACAGATAATATAATACTATGATTACCTAGGTTTGTTTTTTGTAGACTACGAAAATGACTGAAAGGACTTTAGATATGTCAGCTACATACATCTACCTATCATTTGTGATTTGAGTGTACAATTTTTTCTGTACGTACGTATGACACATCTGTACATACCTACTACGTATACAGAAAATAATGTCTTGACACAAAAATATTTAAATTATATCCTAGGATATAAGCAGCTACCTACCTAGCAATAATAATACCTTTTACCTAGCTTACAATGTTCTCTAATAATTAAAATGTATTTTTTATTCTACTATTGTTTTTGTTCACGGACTTATTTATTAAGTAGGTGGGATAGGTACCTACTCGTGTATTTAATCCTAAATTTAGGTATACTTATCCTAGGTATTGCAGAAGCAGAACCGTATGACGAACCTACCTACACTCCATCCAAATTCGGTTAGTTTACAAAAATGTCACACCGAATTTGGCTGGAGTATACGTAGGTGCTTACATACTACATAGGTACGTATTTCCTGATCAGTTTAGTTAGGCTCTAGGTACCAATGATATTACCTATATTTGGGTTCTACATAGGTACCTAGGTAAGTATTTCTTGAGATATACGTAGGTAGGCCTTGTAGAGAAATTTGAAGAAAAAAACGCGTTATCAAACTAAACATTCACTTAGATTTTTTTATATACATACACTTGCACTTCCCGAAATGTAAGTACCTACCAAGGTACCTACCTACCTAGTTATATTACATGAGAGTTAAGGCACTTAAACTAAAGTATAATATCCGCACTTGGACAAAAACTATCGATGGTCAACCCTACCGTCAAGCCAAGGGCCGCGGCCGGCGAGGGAACTGTAGAGGTAGGGGGGCGCGGGTGGCTTTGATCGAGCCGCCTCGCTAACAGCGAGTAGAGCGTTACGAACTTTATTTCCTCTCCCTTAAGACTCAAAGTAGATTGGTTAAATCGAGTAAGTGATGTATCTGTTACGTTATCTAATCTGTGCTAGGAGTCTGTCTCCTTTTTCAGGGCAGTTTTGCAAAAAGAAGCTGCCCTATCGTAACCTTCTAGGTACCTACCTATACTGAATACGGGCGACACAATTAGGATTTATTTTTTCAAATTTATAGATATGGGGCCAACTTCAAGGTATACTCTATCCAATAAAAAAAGAATTATCAAAATCGGACTACTCTGTAAAAAGTTATGCGTGGTCATACACATTACAATCAGTGAATGAACAATCAATCATCCCCTGTTTTCCTACCCTTAGGGTTGGATTTTTTATTCCAATTTTAAATGGGATCACTTTCGGGGTATACCTACCCTTTCGAATAAAAACATTATTACTATAGAAATCGGACTACTCTGTAAAAAGTTGTCATCAACAGCTTGGCGGCTTTTTAACCCTGAAAAGCAGATTTTTTGCTTTCTTCGAAATTTGAACTATTAATTGCTGTAACTTTATTTGTACGAAATAACATACCTTTTAGGGTTAAAAAGCCGCTAAGCTATTGCATTTGGTTCGACCTAACTAACCCCAGTTTCCCGTTGTGCCGAACATTGAAAAAGTTGAGTCACTGTAAGCCTCAACTTGAGTCACTGTCTGTAGTTATTGTCGTTTAAAAAAATTCAATAGTGTCACTTTTGTTCTTCAAGGTAGCTATTTTTGCCTCTGGGCTAAAGTGACCCCAGAATGATAGGTACCGAACTATTTTGATAGTAAAACCTCATAAGAAATAAAACAAATTGAATTCATGCAAAAATAATCAAGTAAGTATTTATTTTGAAAATTAAACTACCAAGACCTACTTAAATAACATAACATAACAAACATAACCAAATAATGTTTCGCTTATTTACTTAATTGTTTTTCAACGTTCAATAAGTCCCATTTTACACAATGCTTCCATAGGTAATAGGATTAATTATTCTTATTTTATTATAATATTTTGCGTCTAACAATCTGAAAAATAAATAAAGAATAATTCAAATTAATTAGTCAAATTTAATTTTAGTCCGTACGCGACGTGTCATACCGACGCACTTTGGTGTCAATCAGATGATGCCAAAACGAATCTGCAGCCTTTTTCTCTACTAAAAATAATGCCATCCTTTTTATTTCGATGGTCATGAAAGGGACCGCAACATTTTGAGTGCTGTCAAACAAATTGGTTTATGTAGTTTTGGCGACATCTGAACTGACATTATCCTGTTCAATCAAGTTAATTAAAAGTCACAAAAAATAGGTCTTAAAGTCTGATTGAGCCGGCCCCGTCGTATGAATGAGCGTCTACTCGCCGGCAGGCAGGATGCGAGATGTCAGCGCACATCGATATTCCCTCTTTCTAGAATTTTTGCGTGGGAATCGAAGGGACTTTTTATAGAAATACATGTTTACGACGACGTGGAAATAGGGTTCAATGTCCTATGAAGTGTTCAAAAATCGTTTGAAATGTGCCTTGACCCTTTGGATTCCGGGGTGGCCTTGAAGTAACTTTACAGTTAGGTCTATCCGATAATATTTACCATGTATTTACTGTTCAGCCGGGAACTTGATGATCGCGTCATACATAGCCTTAGCAACATAGACCACGTTCGAGGGGTTCAATCCGCAGATGTTGATGCGTCCAGACCTCAGCAGGTAGATGTGGAACTCCTGAACCAGGTGCTCCGACTGCCGCTGCGTCAGGCCGGTGTAGGAGAACAGACCGATCTGTTTTATGATGTGGTCCCAGTTGCCCGGCGTGTTTAATCTGTGAATAGATGAACAATATAAGCATTGTTTTAATTAAAATATTATTTTTTTAAAAAATTGTACTCGGTGTTATTATTATACCTACCTAAGGTTAATTACCTATTATTATTTATTATCCATAAACCTATCTTAATATATAAAAGAACAAGTGATATTCTGGTAACAATGCCCAGCCCAAACCGCCGAAGCTAAAGCTGAAATTCGGAGGGGAGGTAGGTACCTCCTAGGGTACAGTTTCGATAGTTTTCAATTTCGAAACTGGCTTACGAAATTCGGAACCTCAATTTCGAAAGTTCGAAGTTCAGACAGAAAATATAACTATTATCTATTTTACCCATAACACAAGTTCTACTTAGGTTGGGGCTAAATAATATCGTGTGAACTGTCCAGAATTATTTATTTATTCGATTTATTGATTCAGTACTATAATAATAAATAAATAATATATACATAGATAGGATTCCTACTTAAATGAACTCAGACTAAACTGAATAAACCTGAGACAGCAGCGAGTTTTTACTCTATGGAATAAACAGTAATTTTAGATTATACTACGTCCATGCGTTTATTTTCTTTTTGACGCATGCACGGCTATGAAGTTCCCTAAACGTCGACAGGCGAATGAAAATATAGACTGAATGTAACCTACATGTTTCCTGTATTTTTCTAAGACTACAAACAATGATGTACCTTACAACGGAGCAGTCACTGCCATCTGTAATACAGTTTTTATAACTAAAACAGAAGCGTAATCAGTTAATTCTTTCGAATTCCTCAAATTCTTTCATTGTTTCCTCTAGGTGGCTTCAAACTAAATTAGACTTGTATTAGGTAAGTAATTTATTACTTCTTCGCCACAAGAAAAATTCGCGCTATCGAAGTGGGAACACATGTGGACTTTTAACCTCCATTTTTTGCTTCAAAGAAATCTAAGAAATTTAAAGTCTGTTATAACTTTTTTAAACACGCCCTAATATTGTGGTTCATAAAACAACATTTTCGTTTTTCATTTTCAATCAAAGAATGCAATATTTGATGAACTGTTTTTTAGACCAAAGTCACGGAGACTCAAGGGCTGATGACAAGAAGAAGGGAAACCACCCAAGCAACTTCGTCAGATGGCGATACGGCGGCACGATCTTTGGAGCCAAAGGCAATAGATTGAAACCGAGGGTCCAAGTATACCGACGATCTGCCAGACATCAGTCAAGACGAGATCGTGTTAGCTCTGAGGCAGCTTAAAAATGGAAAAGCTCCCGGTGAAAACGGAATAACTTCAGTTTGAAAGCCGGAGGAGCCCCTGTAATACTGGAGCTACAGAACCTCTTCGACGCCGTCCTTCACAGTGGGAGAACTCTAAAGGCGTGGAGTGGGAGTTTGGTGGTGCTCTTTTTTTAAGAAGGGAGATAAAACCCTTCTTAAAAACTAAAAACCCATCTCACTCCTGAGTCACGTCTATAATACGTTCTCACGAGTGGTCACGAACTGTCTCGCCAGGAGACTCGATGAGTTCCAGCGGCAGCCACCAGAACCGGCCGGGTTTCGCGGAGAATATGGCACCATAGACCACATACACAGTGAGGCAGATTATACAGAAGTCTGAAGAGTATAATCAGCCCCTGTGTCTGGCTTTTGTGGATTATGAGAAGGCTTTTGACTCTGTCGAAACCTGGGCTGTTCTGGAATCCTTACAGCGATGCCAAGTAGACTGTCGTTATATCGAGGTGCTGAGACGTCTCTATGAGGCTGACACCATGAGTGTCCAAGTACAGGGCCAACAGTCTAAACCCATCCAAATGCGCAGAGGAGTGAGACAAAGGGATGTCATATCCCCAAAACTGTTCACAAGCGCGTTGAAAGATATGTTTAAGACGCTGGACTGGAAAGACAAGGGCATTAACATAAACGGCGATTACATTTCACACCTGCGTTTTGCTGATGACATAGTTTTAACGGCGGAGTCGCAAGAGGAGCTGAACCAGATGCTGGACGGCCTAGCTTCATCCTTGCGATGATGTATTGCGAGTCTTGGCATGAGTTAGGATTAAACCAACCAAAGTCATGATAAATGGCCACATTGATCCAAGACCGGTGGTGGTCGTACATGGTCACCTTCCCGAAATCGTTTCCGAATACACTTACCTCGGGTAGATTCTGCAGTTAGGTAAAAACAGGTTTGAGAAGGAGGCCAAGAAGAGGATCCAGCTAGGCTGGGCAAGCGTCTGGGAAACTACACTCGCGTGCAACTGAATCGACTCAAACATTACTTACTTTTGCACAAAAAGTAGATTCAACAAAACAGCATTGGGAAAACCATTCCCCTGGACGCCATTGTACTCGGCCTCTTCTGCCGTTACCACGGAGACATATTCTGCTCTCGTCAATTAACAGGACGGAGCTCGATTGCGCAATGGTCAGTTAAGGTGTTCTTGAGCAAATTGAAGCTAGGCTTGACGGTGAACTGCGGTCAGTCTTATGAGTTACTGATAAGAAATAATGGGTCTCCTGAGCCTTGAAGTTGATTTAGTCTCCCAACCAGTGGGTATCATTGGAACTAAGTTCCATATCGCGCGTTGTGAAAGGGGGCTAGACGGAAAAAATTCTGACGAAAAGTTGTAACGACATATTTTGACGTAGAGAACCGAGGAGAACCGAAGCGACGACCGCAGTCGAGTTGAGCCGAGGTGCGCTTCGATTCGAACAATCGTGTGTTCCGCTCGCTCGCGCAACGTGTCATTAGTTAGAGTGAGCGGGATATATCAGTTTTCTGCGGCCTCACTTAAGGCGCTACCCTGACCCAAATCAGCGCCACCACCTATTTTACCTTATTATTCCGATAAACGAAGGAAATTCAAAAAACCGATTGGCCAGTTTGTGCTTCCTATCATAAGCTTTTTTTTAATGCCCCTGTAAAAGTTTTATTTTGTATACTATAAGCAGAGATGCGAAGTTGCTCTTTTTGCCCACTATGGTGGGAAAAATGAGCAACTTCGCATCTCTTCCTACACTATACAAACAAAAACATTTATAGAGGCATTAAAAAAAAGCTTATAATAGGGAGCACAAACTGGCCAATCGGTTTTTTGAATTTCCTTCGTTTAACGGAATAATAAGGTAAAATAGGTGGTGGCGCTGATTTGGGTCGGGGTAGCGCCTTAAGATAACGCGAGGACGCGAGATTATTCGAAAGGAACTTCGTTCCATCCGGGTGTCCCTTGACACCTCTCAACTTTTTTTTGTGATACGCTCATGCTTTGAGCACACCTGACCTACTGAAGTAAGGAATAGACATAGACAAGATGTCATTTTCAAATAAAAAAAGTTGTATGTAAATCGGAAAAGCCGTTCCCGAAAAATCAGATTCATGTGCTGAATGTAGGTAGGTACTACGTGTGGCTTGAGTCGATTCAGTTGCATGCGAGTGTACATCGACTCTTCCTTCTCGTTATCCGTCAGCAAATCCCGCGGATCCGCGGGATTGATGTCCTCGATCCCGCAATTAAGATTTAGATACGGAATTGGATTTCCTCACTTAAATGTATCAAATTTTACTTTATTTTATAATAAACCCTTTTAAAAGTCCAGCATTTTGCCGCTGAGAGAACTCCTCAGGCGGTTACAAATGTACTCAGCCGCTGAGAAAGCTCTCTTAGCTTCAACACTGGTCGCAATTTACTCTTTCATAGCACACGCGATAAGCGACTGCGTAAGTTGCCTTATCTGCGCTAAAAAATTCGAAACATCGAATTTGTAGCCACCAAGTTCGAACTTGAAAATGGCCTAAAAGGCTATGAACTTCGAATTTACGAAATCCACCCCCTACCACCTTTTATTACACAACCTCCCGCTAAGAAGGGATTTTTGGAAATTCCACACCTAAGGGGTGAAAAGGTGGGGTTGTAGTTTTTATTGGTGTTTTCTTGAAACTTACAGAGAGAGAGAGAGAATAGGTACTAAAAATATAGGTAATGGTGATAGTCATGTTAGTGCGCCGTACCGAAAGGGGACATTCTGCTAGTGCCACAGAATATTATAAAATCGGTCAAACAGGTCCCAAGTCAATATTACACCTAAAACCATTAAAAAGGAGGGGGCATGATGCGATTCAATAATACCTACTCACTTTATGAGTTCAGCCCTCAGGGCCTCCCTCATCGTAACAATTCTGGATGCCATAAACTTAATGTGATCTCTCCTGAAAAGAAAACAAACAATACTGTTATTTATATTATAATTTCAGGAATGACTACCTACTTAAAACTAAAAAACAACATTCAGTAAAAAGATTTTTCCTTATTATATAAAAAATGTATCTACTTAAGAAAAGTTAATTCGTTTCTTTATTTTACGTCTCGTCAGAAGTCCAGAGACGTTATCATTATCAGTCACAGCGTTAAACGCCTTCATGAGTAAACTCGAGAAATTAATGGTTACGAGACAAGAATAAACTCAGAAAAGTAAATACAACACTGTGTGATATGGACGCATCAGAAACGGGCTGCTCATCTATTATTATTATAAATTTAACCTTTTCAAAAATCAATAACTTTTCTTCTTGGGCTTGATTTATCTATGTTCAAAAATGTTTTCCTAGTATGGACACATTGTCCACACCTGATAAACATGTTTTTTTTTCATTGCTTGTACGTACGTACCAGTCATCATACATCTGCTACTACATAGCACTCAAAAAGGTTTACTTACTAGAAAACATTGAAAAAAAACACTCCTCATACATCTGCTTATAGTACGCACTACTCGTCACATCTGCTAGTACGTACCATTCGTCACATCTGCGAGTACGTACCACTCGTCATATCTACTAGTACGTACCACTCGTCACATCTGCAAGAACGTACCACTCGTCACATCTGCTAGTACGTATCACTCGTCACATCTGCTAGTACGTATCACTCGTCACATCTGCTAGTACGTATCACTCGTCACATCTGCTAGTACGTACCACTCGTCACATCTGCTAGTACGTATCACTCGTCACATCTGCTAGTACGTATCACTCGTCACATCTGCAAGAACGTACCACTCGTCACATCTGCTAGTACGTATCACTCGTCACATCTGCTTGCTAGTACGTACCACTCGTCACATCTACTAGTACGTATCACTCGTCACATCTGCTAGTACGTACCACTCGTCACGTCTGCTAGTACGTATCACTCGTCACATCTGCAAGAACGTACCACTCGTCACATCTGCTAGTACGTATCACTCGTCACATCTGCTAGTACGTATCACTCGTCACATCTGCTAGTACGTACCACTCGTCACATCTGCTAGTACGTATCACTCGTCACATCTGCTAGTACGTATCACTCGTCACATCTGCAAGAACGTACCACTCGTCACATCTGCTAGTACGTATCACTCGTCACATCTGCTTGCTAGTACGTACCACTCGTCACATCTACTAGTACGTATCACTCGTCACATCTGCTAGTACGTATCACTCGTCACATCTGCTAGTACGTATCACTCGTCACATCTGCTAGTACGTACCACTCGTCACATCTGCTAGTACGTATCACTCGTCACATCTGCTAGTACGTATCACTCGTCACATCTGCAAGAACGTACCACTCGTCACATCTGCTAGTACGTATCACTCGTCACATCTGCTAGTACGTATCACTCGTCACATCTGCTAGTACGTATCACTCGTCACGTCTGCTAGTACGTACCACTCGTCACATCTGCTAGTACGTATCACTCGTCACATCTGCTAGTACGTATCACTCGTCACATCTGCTAGTACGTACCACTCGTCACATCTGCTAGTACGTATCACTCGTCACATCTGCTAGTACGTATCACTCGTCACATCTGCAAGAACGTACCACTCGTCACATCTGCTAGTACGTATCACTCGTCACATCTGCTTGCTAGTACGTACCACTCGTCACATCTACTAGTACGTATCACTCGTCACATCTGCTAGTACGTACCACTCGTCACGTCTGCTAGTACGTATCACTCGTCACATCTGCTAGTACGTATCACTCGTCACATCTGCTAGTACGTATCACTCGTCACATCTGCTAGTACGTATCACTCGTCACATCTGCTAGTACGTATCACTCGTCACATCTGCTAGTACGTATCACTCGTCACGTCTGCTAGTACGTATCACTCGTCACATCTGCTAGTACGTATCACTCGTCACATCTGCAAGAACGTACCACTCGTCACATCTGCTAGTACGTACCACTCGTCACATCTGCGAGTACGTACCACTCGTCATATCTACTAGTACGTACCACTCGTCACATCTGCTAGTACGTATCACTCGTCACATCTGCAAGAACGTACCACTCGTCACATCTGCTAGTACGTACCACTCGTCACATCTGCGAGTACGTACCACTCGTCATATCTACTAGTACGTACCACTCGTCACATCTGCTAGTACGTATCACTCGTCACATCTGCTAGTACGTATCACTCGTCACATCTGCTAGTACGTACCACTCGTCACATCTGCTAGTACGTACCACTCGTCACATCTGCGAGTACGTACCACTCGTCATATCTACTAGTACGTACCACTCGTCACATCTGCTAGTACGTATCACTCGTCACATCTGCTAGTACGTATCACTCGTCACGTCTGCTAGTACGTATCACTCGTCACATCTGCTAGTACGTATCACTCGTCACATCTGCAAGAACGTACCACTCGTCACATCTGCTAGTACGTACCACTCGTCACATCTGCGAGTACGTACCACTCGTCATATCTACTAGTACGTACCACTCGTCACATCTGCTAGTACGTATCACTCGTCACATCTGCAAGAACGTACCACTCGTCACATCTGCTAGTACGTATCACTCGTCACATCTGCTTGCTAGTACGTACCACTCGTCACATCTACTAGTACGTATCACTCGTCACATCTGCTAGTACGTATCACTCGTCACATCTGCTAGTACGTATCACTCGTCACATCTGCTAGTACGTACCACTCGTCACATCTGCTTGAACGTACCATAAGTCATACATCTGCTTGTCCCCGAGCACGGTGCCCACGATGCGCGCGCCGTGCGCCGGCGGGTTGGAATACATTCCGCGCACTATCCACGTGAATTGCGACTGGACGGGCGCAACTAACGCGGCGTCTTTTAGCACGACAGCGATGCAGCCTATGCGGTCGTCTGGAAGATAAATAATAATAATAGATTGCTGTAAAGTCCATATTTCTTTGCCCTGGTCGTCGTTTATTGTAAAGTAAATCGTATGTATACTAACTGTAAAGTCCAAAGTTCTTGGCGCAAGACTGTGCGCAGAGGAGTTCAAAGCCACGTTGTACGAAGTAACGCACGGCCCAGGCGTCGTTGTCGAGGTCGCCGGTGGCGAAGCCTTGGTAAGCACTGTCGAAGAACGGGAACAGTTTCTTCTCCTGTAAGAGAGAGGTAAACCTTAAAACGTGGGCATCATCGGTATTTTAATCGAACTAGAAGATAAAAAGTAGCTTGTTAAAATACAACAATACTATGCTACCGCTATCATCGACCGCTATGTAAAATTTCATCCTGATACCTGACTTACAGTCGTTTTTGTGTAAACAGGTAGCAAACATCTAATCATATATTTATCTACTGTGTCTTAACAATATGTACAAACATTAGCAATTATAATAATAATATGTGTAGGTATTTATCTACTTATTCAAATGCAGGCTGAAACTTGTTAGATTTTCAGACTTAAAAAAAGAAAGGGTTAAAAAGTTCTCAATTCGTCTATAACCAACCTCCATAACATCAGCGATCTTCTCCCACTGCTCACGGGTAGGATCAAGCCCAGTGGGGTTATACGCACAGACATCCATGGCCAGGTTTAGTTCCCTTGTCTCTTCTGTAGTTCGCTCATAAAGGTTGATGTAGTGCCCAAGGGAGTGCTAGGCCTGGCCATAGCTTAGTCCTGAGTACCCACTCAGGGCTAGGCTTGTCATCATTGGTATTTACATCGGACTAAGTTCTGCCCGCAGCTTCGCACGCTTTTTTCCAGGATAAAAACTTCTTCAACCAACCTCCATAACATCAGCGATCTTCTCCCACTGGTCATGGGTAGGATCAAGTCCGGTGGGGTTATGCGCGCAGGCATGCAGAATGATCACGGAGTTCTCCGCAGCACTCTTCAAGTCTTCGATGAGTCCTTCGAAGTCGATGGTGCAATTCTTTGCGTTCCAGTAGCGGTAAGTGCGAGCGTGCGTGAAGCCAGCGTTCAGGAATACTAGGTTGTGGTTCTCTGGAATGGGTGGTTGTGGTTGGTGTTTGAGACTGGTTTTTAATTTTTAACTGACGAAAAACAGAGGAGTTTTCAAGTCGACGCGTATGTTTTTTTTTATGTATGACCACGCATTACTGTTTACAGAGTAGTCCGATTTTGATAATTCTTTTTAAATTGGAAAGGAAAAGGGAAAAGTATACCTCGAAGTGGGTCCCTTAAATATTTGGAAAATAAATCTTACCCTAAAGGTAGGCAAATAGGGGTGGGTATAATCCGGCGGCGGTCACTCAGTGAACTTCGCTAGTAATTTGGCCATAACTCGTCAATTTTTGTCGTAGAACAAAAATTTTTGCACTGTGTGTTCAGGATTTCTTATTTCTATAAATATGCATTCTCAACTAAAAACGTTACGGATCCTCATTGGACCTGTTATGTTACAGTTTTATTATAGGTATAGATAGAAGACCCCGCTGTCCCACTGCAGGACAAACGTCTATCGTCTACGCTTAGCGACATTACGCACTAAAAATCTCCCTCGGCAGGAAAATTTCTCTAGGCTTTTTACGTGGTTACCATGCCTGTAAAAACTAGGTATGTTGATTGTGGTCGCCATAAAAATATTATATCGCCGGGTATTCGACTTACCCCATGTCGGTGATGAGCAGTAGAATGTGGTGTATTTAAGTTGTTGGGCTAAGAAATCGGCGCCGATCCTCAAGGCTCCAGTTGCGGACAGGGCTTGGATACCAAAGGCCTAAAAATATAACATATTATCCCCATTGGTATAAGACCTTGCTGCTCACCAAATTTCATGATTCTAGGTTTACGGTAATTCCCGTAGACCTAGAATTATAAAATTTGGTGAGGATTTGGGTGCATGTGGAAATTTTCGGACATAAACGGCTGTAACTTTTGAGTGCGTTGACTTAAAAGGTTAATTTATATCACGGCTTCAAGAGGTTACGGACTTGAGTATTTGATGTTAATTTCAATTCGATACCTCCACGCGTTCTTGAGAAAAGAGGGTTGACAGACGGACAGACAGACAGACGGACAACAAAGTGATCCTATAAGGATTCCTTTTTTCCTTTTGAGGTACGGAACCCTAAAAAACTACTTTTCTGGACACGCGTCTAGGGATCTCAAACATTGCAATAAATGACGATAGGTAGAATACTACAGGTGAATAAATGAATACCGTAACAGGGGGCTAAGTGGATTTTTTTTGTAGATAAAAAATTTTGCGCAAATAATAATATAACAAGTTATTTCGCGTGATCTTCCTTCATATTGCCCACCGGTGACTTGTAGCCAGTTGTAGCAGTAGGTATACCTACCTGTATTGTTTATAGTACAGAGATAATTACTATTCCAAAGCTGCTGTTCTACATACCATCATCTTGGGGGTATTTAGACATGGCATACTTATTTGACTTCGTTTTTTTCCAGTTATTCGGAAATATATTTATTTAGAGAGGGCAAGTGATGTATGAAACGGTATAAAGGTATGTAACCATTCATTTCAAAGTATTTTTGCTGTCTTATTTGAATAAAAAACAGTTAAGTAAATTTAAATCGAAACATTTTATAAACATTTTATGAATTGATAAATTTGGGCTAGTTGGAACACAAACTAATTTGCTATAGAATATAATTATTAATATTATACATCGATGAAGTTTATGTCATATTTGGAATTTAAGGGCAAGTTGTCTGGAGGGTTTAACCTTATCCATATTATTTTCTTTCAAATAATTTAGGTACGGCTCATAATTTTTGCCTTTCCTTGCATTCGTATACGTTCGTTGATAAGTACGCATGGTTGAAAGCATGGTGCTTTCAGTACTGTAAATTAATAGAAATACATTATAAATTTAAAAAAAACTTAATGTTACTTCATTAAATTTCACCAAAACGAGTACTTGGGGCTATTTGAAAATACAAACAAATCGCCTATAAAACCAATACTGACATAGTTGGGGCTAATTGGAATTGAATTCCAAATAGCCCCAAAACGAGTAAAAATACACCATTCAGTACATTTTTGGCGTTCAGGCGTCCAATGGAACATTTACGCTGAAGTCGGTCGTCACGTATAACATTTAATAGGAGATCGTAACCTAAGGGGTTCATTGATCCACCTCAACCTCAACAGCCTGTATTGGTCCACAGCTGGACGGACGCAGGCCTCCCCTGATAAGCGCCTTGTTGGCTTTGATTTCATGGGGATATTGCCCATAATCCCCACGCTGGGCATGCGGGTTGGGGATCGCAGTTCGGTGGTAGAATTGTTCTGCAGGGGGCGCTGCTGCTCGCCCCCGGATATCCTTTAGTCGCCTCTTACGACACCCGCAGAGGTGCAAATTCTAAGCCGGTACCACACAGCATTGATCCACAGGTGCATTGAAATACTTCGAATGATACCATACGGACATCGTTACCCATCCCGTTTGCATCCACTGTTGGATAAAGGCTTCTCTTCAACACACCATTCCTTTCGATCGCCTGCAAGTTGGATCCAGTGGCTCCTAAGGGTACTTTTGATGTCGTCGGACCATCGCTGCATCGGGCAGTCTGCCCATAGAGTTAAAATTTTTTGTAAACAAGTTTCAGTGCATGTGTTTTTTCTATGAAAAAGTTTGAAGGCTATTTCTATCCCATGGTAACTGATTTATGGGATAAAAGTACTTTGTGTTATTTCATGTCTAAACCTAAGTCTCTATGCTAAATTTCAGCCCGATCCATGCAGTAGTTTAGGCGCGAAGTATTAACAAACATCCGTCCATACTTTCGCATATAAAATATTATAGGTGATTATTTGTCTTTAGTCTTCTCGCATCTTCTTCCAAATGTAATTTACCAAGAAATGGAGAAGGAAGTTATAACTAGGTAGGTACACAATGTAAAAAGAAAACTAACACGGCCGCTGATAAGAGCAGGACTATCATTTCCTAGCAGCATCGTAATGGAAGCGGTTGTAAATTGAGCCAAACCTGGAAACAAAATTACTTATACTTTATTGGATCTAATGTCCGACTGAAACTGGATTTTCAGCCGAAACCGAACCTTAGGCCTCGGTGTCAGTTTCGGCCGAAACCGAAACCGAACCTTTTTAAGAGGGCGAAAAATTTCTGAGCGTCTGGTCGAAGCGACGCGTGAGTGGCTGGTGAATATCTAGCGCAGCGTATCAGCGTTGCCATTTTTGCCATACATCGATATGATTGTAATTTTCTTTGTGAATAAAGCTGTTAACAAGGAACCAAAGAATTAGATAGTAATTAATAACAATAATAACCTACGCATCAAATCGATTTCGAAGATTCTTTTCTACCTCTATAGACCGCAGGGTTCCTGAGATCTCGATCAAATTGGGTGCAAAACAGTGCACTTTTATGATTTTCTTTTTCTTTTCTAAATTGTAATAATTGTCATTAATAATTTGCCTGGTTTTTTTTACGTACTTACTTACAGTTTTGTATTATTTTACAAGTGAGGTAGGTACCTACATATTGCCAAGTTTTTTGACGTGACAACGTCTTATAATTCGATAGAGCCGGCTGCAAGCACGAAAAAACATGACGTCATGCGCCGTTACCTCGCTATGACGTCATACGGCGTTACCTCGAGGCGTTCCATGTAAGGCTTGAAGTGCAAGCGAGAGCGCTCGACATCCGTCTCTCTCCTACTTGAGTGAGCGATGCGTCTGCGTGGACAGCTGCTATACTTTAGTACCTACATTTACATGTTTTGATCGAGTATCAAATGCTACCATTCCATCAGTATTTTCTTAAGACGTTGTCACGTTCAACTATCGTCAGTAAAACGACTTTACAGACAACCAATTTTTTTTATTGTTTAAAACTGTTTCTGGTAATAATGTATTATGTATCTATTTAGAGATAGGTAACCATATTTAAACAAAACAGGTTGAAATGATGAAATTGACAGGACACTCACCTAATACTGGTAGATACTCGTGCAGCAGTGTATCGTCGGCTGCCATTTGCTGTTCAGCCTTCCGGACCACAGGAAGGACCCATGGTTTGCCAAATGCATCTCTGTACGCTGAGAAAATAAATTATAAAAAAACAAGTTTTGCAATTGCGCTTACATTTTTTTTTACAAAGAATTCCTGAGAAACTATTGTTAGGTAGGTACCTACCTACTATCAATGAAGTAGGTACCTATGTAGTTTACCTACCTCTTATTTTAATAAGTACCTACATACTTAGACTGAATTTCGTGCTCCAGGACACGTGAAATAAGTAGGTACCTACCTACATTATAATTTCAATTTTTTTTTATAATACCAATTCGAATTGCATTAAAAATAGGTACGTACCGCCAACGCTCAAGTTCACTTTATTTACAAAAGTGTCTTCAGCAAATAGTTTCGTTAGTTGGAAAACTTCAATCGGTGGTACAATCTCAACGGCAGCAAATCGTGATGATGAAGCCATTCTGTTTTTATACCTTAGTAAACGCTGGTCGGCGGGTATACCTACACCAGTGAAGCTAACGACTATCAATTTATTTGCAAGCGATTCGCAAGCCGAGCCGACGCCTGGCAAGGAAACTTCAGGAATTATTAATAAAATAGCTCACTTCGAATGAAATGACCTCATATTCTTTAATCTAGTAGGTTCTCACAGTAGGTACTATAACTATACTATACCTAAACATTACCTATATAGGTATATTATATCACATCTGTGTTTGCATAGAATATAACCTATTAAAAACAAGACCCGTCAAGTGCGAGTATAACTCGCGCGCCGAGGGTTTCGAACGTTTGTCAACAAGTAATTCAGTAATTCAGTAACATTTATTCACAAAAGACATGGTACATAAAAATTGGTGGAATAATACAGTAGAGCTGCATATCTCGCCCGAGTACAGGCACGTGAATATTTAAGGAGTAAAGAGTACTTAACTAGTTACACAAATTATAAACATTAAAATTAGATGTCATTGAAATAATTGGATTATAAATTGTCTACTAAACACACTAGGTCAAAACTTAAATTTAAGGTAATCTTCCACAGAATAGAAACAATGCTCAATAAATAAATTGACCAACTTTCTGTTGAATAAGGGACCCTTCAGTTCTTTTACATTGTTTGGCAATTTGTTGTAAATTTTGATAGCCATGTTGTAACAGTTGCGACTGTACAATTGTGTTTTTTTTGCACAGTAGGTATGTACTAAAGGTACTGGCTAGAGACTTCGAAATTTAATGAATACCTAAAACTAGTAGGTACCAACCTAGGCGTAGCGGTAAATTTTTCGACTATTTTCAAAATATTTCAAAAAGTATGAGACCTACAGATATTTTGAAATGTACAAACCAATACCTTTCATAAATTATGATATCCCACTCAGTGGGGGTAGCCCTCCCCTTTTGAAAATATCCCCCCCCCCCCCTTTTGACCATTTTCCAAAAAGTGTTATTTTAACAGACTTCTCTATATTTTTCCTGTAAAATATAGATCCCTATCTACAAACGCTTCATGCATTTCAAATGGTTAATGGATCGCTCAGCAAACTTCGGACATAGGGGGGGGGGGGGGGAATGGGTATTTTTTCGACTATTTTCAAAATATTCGAAAAGTATGAAAACCTACAGAAATTTCAAAAACTTTTTTGAAATGTACAAACTAGTATCTTTCAATTGATACCCCAATTGAGTTTGTAGGTCTCTTAAAATTTTTACATCTCAATTTGTATGGAAAATATTCATTTGCATTTTCTTATTTTTTTCTTGAAATCTGTACACGCGCACGAAATGTATTCTTATTTTAAATTTCAAGTTGATAGCTGCATTAGTTGCAGAGTTATTAAGGAGGGGAAAAAGGACAGACAAAGCGAGACCATAAGGGTTTCGAAACCGATTTTCGAAACCCTAATTACATATTTTGTGTCAAACGTTTGACACAAAATATGACATCTGTAGGTATGCCTACACTTTGATCTTAGCCAAAAGGCCGAGAAGCGATATTTGTTTACTGAAATAAATGACGTGACCGTTGGTTGACCTTTGGCAATTGGCACGAAAAAAAATTAGAGGTAACTGACAACTGACCTGACACTGATATCTCTCTGTGAAGTTGATGGTTGACATTTAGTTCACTGCGGTGCGGACCTTCGCGCGTGCTTTCCCAGTAAAAAAAATGGTTAAAGTGAAGATACGAAACCCCAACCGTATGCATAGATATTATCACCTTTTAAGGGTTCCATGCCCAAACGGCAGGCGCGGTCGCAGTCCAAGGTTTTGGGGGGTCATGCTTGGTCAGGTCAGGACCATAGATTCGAAGTTCAGGCTTTTGTCTCTTGATTGGCACCTAATAAGCTGCGTCAGACGACGCAACGTCGACTTCATCGCGCTTGCCCCTCACCGCTAACGCAGACTTCGACGGAACAAAAGACAAATTTAGACGTTTTTCATACGATTAGAATTGTGTTCGCCGGCGAAGTGTTCTTCTCTCTTTACGGACTTGATACAGCCCAAGGGCGGATCCAGGATTTTTCTGGGCGGGGCACAAGGGGCAGACGGGCAAAAATAATCAACAATAACTGTTAAAAATAAACTTGTAGTATTTATACCTATAAAGGTTTATGACAAAATCAATAGAAAAATTACATGTTTAATTAATATTTTTGAGATGTTTTCTTTTATTTCCGTTCACGGTTCACTTCCTTTCCTTCATTCACTTCCCTCACTTTTTCATTCCGGTCGTCGCGTCGCTCAGTTCTGTGCTGTGTGTGATGGATGTGACTGTCATTTTGTTTCTTTATATTTCTAATTATATGTGATTTTAAAGTTCTTTTTACTCGAATTTATTTCTGCTCTGTCTGTCTGTTACCTTTTCACGACTAAACGGCTGAACGGATCCCAATGAAATTTGGAGAGATCCCGGTGACGGACATAGATTACTTTTTATCCCGGAAAAGCACGTGTGAAGCCGCTGGCAGAAGCTAGTAGCACGTGCCCCTGTGCCCCCCCCAAACCTAAATCCGCCCTTGACACAACCCTAGAACATTCTAGATACTTATTTTGAACATTCTTTTTAACACTAGCTTCTGCCTGCGTCTTCGCACGCGTATTTTCAGTATAATAAGTAGCCTAGGTATTATCTAAGTTAGGCTTTGCTCTAAACGTAGGTACCTAAGTACGCCAAATTTCATATTGATCTGTTCACTAGTTTTGGAGATCCTGGTAACAAAAAATTCAGATTTCACAAACTTTCGTCTTCTTAATATTAGTAGGATTATTTAACTCAACTTCCAACTCCCAACAGCCAGCAGTTGGAAGCTGATTGGATTGACTTGAGCAAGATATTGCTCAAGTCAAGCCTCAGATGACGACCATGACGTGGCCAGGGTCAGTTGGTTTAGGTAGCCTGGTGATTCCTTACCTACTTATGTCGCTAACTAAGCCACGATAAGCTACCGCGCAAAGCTACCCTGAGCCCCGGGCTAACGGCATAGGTACCTACCGCGCAAAGCTACCCCGGGCCCCGGGCTAACGGCATAGGTGCCTACCGCGCAAAGCTTCCCCGGGCCGGGCTAACGGCATAGGTACTTACCGCGCGGTGACTTTTGTGTAGACAAGAGACTCCAAAAATCTCTTTACATCTCTTTATGATAATCTAGAGGGAAGAACCGGGCGAAAGGAGGGCGAGGGGCCCTCGTTTCTTTCCTAGCGAATAAGCTCCGCTAATCTACTCAACAAAGGTAAAAAAATATTTTTTCTATATTTTTATTTTTAGAAAATCAACAACCAATAATTAATATTATAACAATATTGTATCATCCTTTCAAATTCAATCATTGCAGGGTTTCAGGCTTTAATCTAACATTTATATTGTGTGAATACCGGATTTTTTAAGAGTTTAGCTCTTGGATCATTTTTCCTTATGACACAGTAATAACCCTTATATTCCTTATTATCACCATCGTTTTTATAGTAGTTGTAGAGTCCAATACATCCTAAAACACCACCAATTAAAGCCATCCCAGATGCCCCCATTATTTCTGGAATCTCCCACCAGCCTCTAAGAAATAATCCGTACAGTGTTTTTGGGAACTTTACTTCGTGACCTGGGCCTGAAAATTTGCTAAAAATTGCCATGATTGTACAAAATACTTTATTTTTAGACGCAACTCAACTCAAAGAGAATAAAACCACTCAGCTTCTATCTTTGCAAACAAAGAAATTTGTAAAGAGATACAACGCATGCGTGGAATACAAAATTTACCAACTTGCCAAATGACTGTTGACTTGACATAGAGTTTAAAAAAAGCTGGCAAAAACTAAGGAGTTTGTATGACTACAACATAGAAGGATGGACTTTTTTCTGTAACGCATTCACTGCCCTTGGCGGTGCGACCCGCCGCCGCGCCGCCGGCATATTTCTGTGGGCGCGCCCGGCGCTGCCCCATCCGAGTTAGATTTAGAGTCGGCTGACCTCTTTATCGAAGTTGGATTACCTAGTAGGACCATTTGGCCTTGGTAGACGTAATGATGATCAACAACTTCGATTACATCGTTCCAAACATAAACCGGTAAGGGTGACATGGGCATTAGACGGCGGGAAACGGTGTTAAGGTCTCCGTGCATCTTGCTAAGGTCTTGCATGATGACAATATCGTCGGCAAACCGAAGGTAAGTGACGTTATCGCCGTATTGATACCATATCCGTCCCAGTCCAAGAGCTTAAATTATATTCTCCAAAGCAGAGGTGAACAGTTTCGGGGAAATAACGTCTCCCTGTCTCAGCCCTTTTTGCAGTGGGATCGGATTTATGCTTTGGTCTTGGGGGCGGATAGACATAGTGGCCTTGCTGTACAAACACTTTAACACTTGGATATACCGGTAGTCGATTTGGCACTGCTGGAGAGACTGTAGCACTGCCCAGGTTTCGACTGAATCAAACAAAGGCTTTCACGTAGTCCACAAACGCTAGACATAACGGCCGATTAAACTCATCTCCGTCTTCTGTATAATTTGCCGAATTTATGTGGTCTACGGTACTAAGACCTTTTCGGAACCCGGCTTGTTCGGGAGGCTGGAAGTCGTCAAACTTTTGAGAGAGACAATTTGTGATTATGATTAAGCTCGAAAACAGCATAAACTAGACGTGACTTAGCAGCAAGATGGGCTTATAGTTCTTAAGAAGAGTCTTGTCACCCTTCTTATGGAACAGTACCACTTACCACCACGCTCCTCTAAATAGTCCTATAAATGTCAGAACCAAATAGACTCAGTTTTGAGAGACCGATTCGAATAATAAAAAAATTAAATTAAATAAATGCATTTGATACTCATAAAATGGTTTTTTTTTTCATTATTTGAAGGGTGTCTCAAAACTAAGTCTATTTGGTTCTAAAATTGTTCTTCCGAAACTTATAGTTTCGGAGTAAATCACTAAAAACTGATATCTGCCTACGGTTAACGGGCGGCGACCGAGCCAGTGACGTCACAATCACCCGCGGCGGTCACTCAGTGAATTTCGCTAGTAATTTGGTCATAACTTCGTCAATTTTTGTCGTAGAACAATAATTTTTGCACTGTGTGTTATGGTTTTCTTAGCTCTACAAATCTGCATTCTCAACTAAAAACGTTACGGATCCTCATTCACACAGCAGCATCATCTAGCCCCAAGCTAAGCAGAGCTTGTGTTATGGGTCCTAGATAACTGATATACTTATGTAATACAATACATAGATGGACATTTGAAAACATCCAGAACACCCTAAACAAATATCTGCAGATCATACAAATATTTGTCCCGAGGTGGGAATGGAACCCGCAACCTACTGCGTCGCAGGTGGACCTTTGCCCGCTGCGCCGCAGAGGTCGTCAAAATGCCACGCCTCTGGCGTTTGTCGCTCAAGAATGACGGAGTTGAACAGCTTCTGAAGGACTTTTTATGTACGAATAGAATAGAATATCATTTATTGTCCAAAGTAAAGAGCTACAGCAAAATTGTCCTTTTAAAACCTAGTGCGCGGCACAATACAATGGAGCTGTCAGGTGACACATAAGTTAACACATAAGTACACAATTTTTAAATATTATAAGTAGAAAAAAGTAATGCCATTCTTGTAAAAGACATAAATAAATTCTATTCAATGTTGCAAACCAGAGTCAAATGAAACAAAATGAACTAAAATTTATAAAGCTGTATAGAGGCTGTCAATAAAATATTGTATAGTAAGAATATTGTAAAAAACTGTTTGTTTCTGTAATGTGGTCGTCTTTCTTTGGGCGATGCTTGATACGAAAAAGTAACAAAAATTTCGGTGGCTCGCTCTGCTCGCCGTTACGACTTTTTGTATTCCTAATTATTTTGTTAATCTCGCCTGCTTCACTCGCCACCGCAGTCTTTAAAGTTTTCGGGATCGCTGGGCTCGCTATAGTTTTTTTTGTTTTAGGTAGGTTCTCTCTTGCTTACTTTTCCCCAACCATCAGAAAAAATCTCAAAAAAATTCGAGGCTCGCTTCGCTCACCATTACTTATATGAAACACAAAGTTTCGCGGCTCGCTCCGCTCGCCTTTATATCTTTTCGTATTCCTAATTATTTTATTAACTCGCTCGATTCGCTCGCCCTATGTCTACCAGGCTTTCCGAGGTCGCTTCACTCGTATTCATATTTTTTTCTCCTAGGTGGCTTCTCTCTTGCTTACTTTTCCCCAAACATCAAACAATATATCAAAAAAAGAGGCTCGCTTCGCTCGCCATTACTTATACTTACTGTTGTTGATAGTTGAGGATGGGGATGTCGTGTTTTAGTCAATATTAAAAACACTGCAAAAGAATTTAACGGAACACAAAATATTCGATAGTATTTTGTCTTTCTCTGTATTTGGTCCAGTGCTCGACGCCCGTTTAAAATGACTCTGCCACCACCTTGATGAAATTTACAAAAACCTGCCGATAACGTTTACCTATTGCTTTTCTGTGGGGTATGAAAACATATAGGTACAACTTATTCACAGAACGTTACCGAACGTTTCCATTTTGCTTAAAAATCTCGCAACAAATCGCGAAAGGGTATTTTTTCGACTACTTTCAAAATATTTCAAAAAGTATGAAACCTACCGAATTTTAAATAACGGTTTTAAAATGTGCATATCAATATCTTTCATATGATACCCCACTCAGTGGGGTAGCCTTTGAAAATTATCCTCCTCTTTTTTGACCATTTTTCAGACTTCTCTATATTTTTCCTGTAAAATATAGATCTATATCTACAAACGCTCCATACATTTTGAATGGATCGCTCTGCAAACTTCGGAGATAAGGGGGGGGGGGGGGGGGAATGGGTAT
Organism: Eupithecia subfuscata; assembly: GCA_963564075.1. Classification (NCBI taxonomy): domain Eukaryota; kingdom Metazoa; phylum Arthropoda; class Insecta; order Lepidoptera; family Geometridae; genus Eupithecia; species Eupithecia subfuscata. The sequence goes on along the minus strand of OY751097.1, from coordinate 3,597,200 downwards.
TTTTTCGACTATTTTCAAAATATTTCAAAAAGTATGACACAGTACAGAAATTTCAAAAACTTTTTTGAAATGTCCAAACCGTTACCTTTCATTTGATACCCCACTTGACTTTGTAGGTCTCTTTTAAAATTTCGACATCTCAATTTGTATGGAATATGTTCAATTTAATTTTTCATTTTTCTTCATTTTTTTTCTTAAAATCTGTACAGGCGCACGAATTGTCTTATTAGGTATTTTGAATTTCAAGTTGATCGCTGCGGTAGTTGCTGAGTTAGTTATTAAGGAGGGAAAATAGGACAGACAAATCTTCCGATCTTCGAAACCCTAGTTTTCGTCGAGCGAGTTGAAGCGAGAAATTCTACGGAAATTTCGTGTTTACCTCGGACAGTATTATAATATCTGTGCCTCGGACGTGAAATTTTACGCTATAGGTATCTGCGGACTTCCAAGCCATTAGGTACAAATATGGCTGCTGCCTCAAGAAGAACCAGGCGCGGTCGCAGCCCAAGACTTTGGGGGGGGTCACACTTGGTGCGGGCCGTAGCACACAAAATTTACTTGTAGGCGGTTGCAGACTAGGGTGTCCCGTAGAAACTTTTTTTTTATTTCCGTAACGTAAGACCACTCGAAAGTTGCGAAATTGTATGTAGATTACGAATAAAATTTAAAAAAAATCTAATAAAATGTCTTTAGGTCTCTACCGACCTTCAAAGTCTTCAAAAAATTACATTTTCAAGTCGATTTTTGACTCTTTATAATTTTGAATCCAGAAGAAAGTATTATTATTTTACTAAATTTTAGTGTAGAACCTGAACGGATCTTTAATCTTCGGGGTTGAAAACGTTTCCAGCAGCTTCGTATTTGTTAGGGTTACCCTCAATTCCATCTCCAACTACCCTCAATTTTCAACTCTTCTAAATTATATTCTTTATGTGACTCGCGACTGTTTTGTTTGTATCCAAAGTAAATTTTATGCCTTAAAGATACAGTTTCAATTACAATAATGTCAAAAGTGGATATTATTGACTTTAAAGAATGAGTTCGTGGCGAAGTGAAATATATTCTATATTTGGACATCAACAAAATTTAGACGATAGCTTCAATTCCAATCGTTACTAAGGCACGAGTTTTACAAATTACTTAAAGCTTATTTTATATGGTACCTCAGTTTAAAAAGATAGCCCAAAAACAAACGAAATTATAGTTATCAAAACGTACTGAAATGTTTTGTTGAATCGTCTTGACGTTGCTGCTTATAAATGCATTTCGTTTGAGTCTTGTTTGTGGTTAAACCATCAGAAGTTCATCGCTGAGCGAAGTTTTTTGTTGGACCATAGTAATCAAATGAAAATGGTTATCAGCAGTTTAAACAGACAAGAAACGGCTAAATTAGTTAAACGACATCTGAGATTTGAGAGCCGAAAAATGTGATTGAAGAGCTAAGTACGGATAAAATCATTGTGAGATATGTCAAGCTGTTTCAGCTGGTTCCTGCACTCCTGAGCTAGCTAACCGTCAACCTGGGAAAATGGTGCACTCGAGATGGCTTACTACAGCTAATCGGTTGTTCAGACTTTACGTGAGTTCTGCAAATCCATATGAAAACCTACAAATGCTTACCTACTACGTTCTTAGACTTCACGCACCGATTTGGTTCTTAATCAAGCATAAGGCATCTTTTAAGGAGTATTTATATCAACTGATTATGTTTTCTCGACTCTTACCTGAACTGTTGTAGATTCTGTGATCGCAAGAAACGCATTTTTTGCGCATCCAGAGAATATACTTGTCGGCATGATTTTTGATGAAAGATACACATTTGGGAACTAGGATTATGTATGTAATCAAAGTCAGAGAAGATGAAAATAATTCAAAACGCCGAATATTTAGGCCTTCTAAAATAAACTTCGATGTAAGTGATCACCGAAATGATAATGAGGCAAGAATGACAAGTTACCGCACCGCCGCCGGTTCTTCGACACATTTCAACTGAGGACCTTCAAAAAATGACTTTAGATAAAGATTTGCGTATTGAAGACCTTCCTTGCGACACTCAATCTGATGAGAGGTGTGTGAAATTAGTGACAGAGGCCTCACAAAGCGTAACTGACGCTAAATCGAGAGATGGATTTATTAGAGCCCGGATACAATCTCGTGCTGAAATGCCATAGTTTGGTCACAAGTAAAGTTTAGATTTTTATCATTTGTCCGTAACTTTAAGATTATATTTTATTTATTTTCATTGTTTAGGCTTTGTTTTATCCCTTAAATTCATTAAGTATGTTCTAAACTTTGTTTTTGTTATATTTAAGACCCATGATGTAGGTCACTAAAAATTTGAAATTTACAAAACTTCTAAGAGCGGTAGAGGCCTCAAGATGGGGAGTTAGTTTAGTTTTTTTACCAGTTTCTTAATCTACGTGAAATATCGCAACTTTCGATACCTCTTACGTTGCTGTAACTTGAAAAAAAAATATTCCCATACATCGACGGGACACCCTATTGCAGACCCCACTGAAAACCACTAAACTTTATCGGCGAGCGGAGCGAGCCGCGGAAAATTTTTCGGGTTGTCACAAACTGGTTCAGAAAAAAAATAACAGCGAGTGGAGCGAGCTCTGAATGAGCCGCAGCCTTTTTTGAAATTGGTGAGGTAGCGTCCATGCAAGACAAGGAAGCTTAATTATGAGCTTCTGCCCGCGGCTTCGCACGCGTTTTTTCTATGGAAACGTTCAAAGGTAATTTCTTTACCATGGGAACTGATTTATGGGATAAATAGTAGCCTATGTTTGATTCCAGGCTTAGAGCTACACCGATGCAAAATTTTAGCTCAATCTGTTCAGTAGTTTTGGTGTGAAGACGTAACAAACATCCATCCATCCACCTATCTATCCATACAAACTTTCGCATTTATAATATTAGTGTGAAGAACAATTTTAAAGTTTTACGAATAACAACCAAATATGCGGACAACAGACTAGACACCATATAGAATCAACGGCGAGCGAAGCGAGCCGCGAAAATGTTTATGATCTGGCTGTACGTGTGAGTTGTTTGGTATTAGATATTTTGCAGTTGCAAGCTCGCCTGAAACGGAGAAGGAGTCCTGAACTAGAGCAAGCCAGAAGCTTATCAAAACAGCAAAATGTTATCAGAAGCAAGCAGAGCGTGCTGCGATAATTTAGTGGTTTCGTTAGATTTTTGGAGTGTTTGGAAAACTGACCTCAAACGAGGGATGAGCCCATGATAAGAGGCAGACAGTGTAAAGTTGCCGGCAAATTTGGCAAAGTGACCTAAAGCGGGCCAGGTTTTAAGCTTTGGATTATAGTCAGAAGGAACAAATGTTATCAGCGACCAGACCAAAACGCGAAAATTTTGTTGTCTACTAATTTCTTGTACTGGTTGACAGTGACCTCGCAGATTATTTGTTATATTTTGTGCTTTTTATTGTGGTGGTTGGATTGATACAAACTGACAATAGCGGACCAGCCAGACCAATAAAATTGGGAACGTTGCCTCTGTGCTAATCAAAACACAGAGCACAAATAACAGTAATATCGGCGAGCGGAGCGAGCCGCGATTTTTTTTATTGCTGCAGTTGGTAACCATAATCAATGTAACGGAAGTAAACAGGATAATATAATGATCAAGCTGTGGGTTGCAATTTTTTAAGTACCTAAACTAAGATTTTGGGGGGGGTCATGACCCCCGTGACCCCCCCCCTGGGACCGCGCCTGAGAAGAACCCTTGGCCAATTGCTACAGCAGGGTTGGACTGAAATACCAGAGGTTATAGCATCAACCGGAATGGGCATAGGAGGAATTGCTCTCGGATTTATAGGGTGCTACAATTACGCCAAAAATGATGGGGACAACAAGCAATACAAGAAGTCCATCGTTATATATCGGCCCGACGATCCTAGAATAAAGCTCATAAAAAAATCCTAGGTGAAGAGTATCATGTACCTACATAAAGTTAGTGTGAAAATTATGTAATAAAAGCTTGTTGATGTCAGTTTGTTGTTTCTGTACAATCTATTGAAGATACCCAATAAGGTAATGATCAAAGTCAAGTGTTCAAAAAAACAATTTTATTCACGAAACACAATAATCCTCTTTCATCACAGTAATTACTAGGTAATTAAGGATAACTAGTATGGGGCTTCTAAACGGGCATTTCTTTTCTGATATTTGTGGCTGCAAGACGGTGCCCGGCCATCATATTGCAGCTATGGCTGGGCCATGTGTTGTAGGGGAGAAGGAGGCAGCTTTGAACAGGGGCACCTTAGAACAAACGAGTTTACGAGGTTAGTTCTAGGCCAATTGTGGCGAAAATTGTATTTATAACACGGCAGTACCGACCCCCATGTCTGTCATTAGTGGCGCACATGTGCGCGCGAAAAATTGATTAATAGGCCATGCCATGTCTGTTTTCGGCACCCCGAAGTAAACATTATGGAAAAAAGCTGTAAGGGTGTTGATGAAAGATTTGAAGACATTGGTAAGCGGAACTTGATTTATTGTATGGATACATTCATTTTAAATATTTTTATGCTCTAGTTCACCAGCATTGAGTGGTTTTTCGAAAATAAAAGTACCAGTTAATTTCTTCCATCCCATTGATTTGAACAAAACAAAGGGGGCACTTTTGAACATGTTCAAAGGTGGCTCAATAGATCCATCACCAAATTATAAGTGCGAAAATTTGTGTTTCTTTTATATGTGTTTGTTTGTTTCAAATTTGATATCTCTTTGTTTAAACTAGGTCAATAAAACTAGTCGTTTATGTTCAATAGTGTTCAAATTAGGAAGTAACCCTAAATAACTGATTTTATCAGAGGAAGTCTACATATATTGTTGTCTTATATAGTGATTGCGTCTGAACGTAATTTAATCTGATTTTAGATTTAGAAAGTAAAACTGTGTTAATATTATAATTTTCTTTTTAAAAGTTACTTTTTTATTGTTTTTTTTATGAAAAGTTTATTACTTCAATATTTAACATTTAAATACATAGTTCCTTTAATACTGTGCGTAACATCACATAACACAATCATAACATTTTAAATAACTTTATTTAATAAAAATATTTTACTTAAACAATGTATTTTTTGTTTAAATTCATCAATTCAAAGGTGCCCCTGGTATGTTCAAAGCTGCCCCAGGAAAGGGGCAGCTTTGAACATTTGAGTTACTTCACTAAAAGATCAATTCTGACTAAACCATGTAAAAATTGATTATAATTTTAATTGATTTATGTAGCTAGATCATCTAAATGTCTTTAATAGCAAAAATAACTAAATCAAAATAACTATCTTAGATATTACAGACTCTAATGTAAAAAATGTTCAAAGGTGCCTCCTTCTCCCCTATGCACAGTGCGAAATTTTGCTAATCTAGCTGGACAAAATTATTTGGTTTGAATTTAGTGTGTTATTAGGTGGTAGAAAGTATTTGAAAATAAAAAAAAAATATTCTGAATGATTTCAATATGATATTTTTACGAATTTATAGTAAATACACCACTTAAACTAAAAATATATATAAAAATAGAAACAAATCAAAGAATACAAAAAAGGAAATATTAAAATTGACATTGATAATAATCCCTATTAGATTCCAAATATTCTAAGGGTTGTAGACATATATACATTTAAAAATTATAGCTACATAAAACATATTTAAAACAAAAAATGGGTAGGTAAGTACACATTGAAATAAAAGGAGCAAGTAACATCAAGGAAATTCAAAATAAATTAGATTAGTTACATTCACTATCATATTCCTCAGATTCCTCATCAGATACTTCAGTATCTTCATTAGTCTTCGATATCTGAATCAGATAACTCTTCGGTAGATGTTGTTTCAAGAAGACTGGACTCTCCGCCTTTTTGTTTTGTCACTTGAACTTTCAAAGTCTTTGAGTGGTCTACCAGTCTGACTACGTGTTTCAAGTACTGGAATATCATCGATAACTTCACTGAAAATACCCGAAAAGGAAATGTTTTCTTCTAACCACGAAGAATTCGCTCTTAAGAAGCGTTCCCGATGTCTTCCTGATTTCGTCCATCTTTGGTTGATTTTTTCACTGATCCGACTAATTGTTGCTTTGCAACTCTTCAATTGGTCTTCCGAAACGACAGGATCACCAAGTTCTTGTAAAACATGGTATAACAAAGCTTCATTTCTTGATTCTTTGGCGTTAGCAAACCAAACGTCGAAAAATGAACGACGTGAAATTTGTGAAGACATTCTGAAAATAAGAAAAAGTTGTATGGGTGTCGCACACTTTCGCAAAAAACTAAACCTGATTCTTATAGTTCACAAATAGACCTTTCAGAAAAATATATTTTAAGAACAGGGAAATGGAGGGAAACCTTTTAAAACTCGAAATGAAATTGAAAAATGTGTAATTTTCATTTAAAAAATCGTCTCTCTTTTAATTAATGTGTATAACTAAACTTTAACATATATTTACTAAAAAAGTTTTGTATATTTACCTCAAGACTCCCAAAAAAACAATAAACACACAAACTCAGCACTTGCTTACAGACACACAGCGCACGGTGGTACCGCCCATAGGACATAATTCAAAAAAAACTTGTCAGCTACCCTCAATTTAACTACCTTTAACGATTAACCGATAAACGAGCTACCCTAAAGTATAAATATTCTACCCATTTTACCTAATAATCACAACATTTTTGACCTCCGAAGTTAACACATTATTACGTTGCACTCGCCTTATCAGTAACTCACTAACAGGCATTGTTTTTGTGACGGTGAATTCTCGGAATTGCATTGTTTTTGAGTGGTTTTGTGACATGGATTTCCAAGATCAAGGTATGTTTTCACTATTAAGTTATAATAATAAATTTTATTTGACATTATTATGAAGAGTTTTTACGTGCTACGTCATACAGGATTTCTACCAAATTTTTATCATAATTGTAAACTTTACATAGACTTACAATTAACTTGCTACATTAAGCTACTATTCTCACCTATCTTAAATTATAGATCAAACTGTCTATTTTGAGAATGTAAAGGTTTTATCTGCAGACGTTTGCAGATGTAGCTGCTATACAGCCTCTACGACTGCGTAGGCTATGGCGTAGAACGGTCAACGAGAAATATGTACCTTAAATTTTTAAATTTTCTTTTCAGGTACTTTTATTAAATGTACATTTTCAAGGATGCATATCTTTGAGATATGGTCTGCCGTACCTGGAGCAGTTCTTCAAAAACATCAACACGTATTGCAAACGATTCTAGCTTCTCTGGGTGAGGTCGAGAATCTAGATATTAGTAACTTGGTAGTAGAATACTAAGTTTATGTAAAAGTATTGAAAGATACTGGAAAACAGTTGCTAGAAAAAAATCTGCATTTTTGCACAAGTACTCTGATTGGCTAAAAGAAATTGAATGTGTCGAATTAGTAAGAAGTAATGAGCAGTGCATTCAAGAAAACACGAACGAGCCAGAAGGGCCGTCTAGGGGACGCCCCAAGAAAGATTTTTCACAATTGTGTAAGCGCTCGAAACGTAGAAGATTGGCAGAATTATCTCAAGTAGATGACTCGGCTGTAAATACACTACGCAATACTTCTGACAAGTCTAGTACGTAACATTAATTCAGACAAATATGGTGAATATGCTTTAGAAACTGCGCGACTTTTGGTACAAAAATATCCGTGGTATAATCTCCCAGCTTCCGTCCACAAAGTCCTTATTCATGGTGCTAAGGTGGCACAGTATGCCTTATTATCCATCGGAGAATTATCCGAAGAGGCAGCCGAAGCGAACAATAAAAATTATAAGGCCTTCAGACGAGATCATACAAGAAAAATGTCGCGAGAACTTACGAATAAGGACTTACTAAACAGACTTTTACTCAGCTCTGATCCATTTATCTCTGGTCTTCGGAAACTTCCCCGTAAGAAAAAAAGCATATTCTCGAGGCAGGTTTTAGATTTATTACAAATTTAGTTTAGATATAAATTAGGTTGATTGTGGTAGTATTAAGTTTCTTGTGTTTGAAATAAATTTTGTTGAAGTTTACTTGCTTTTTGTTTAATATAACATGTATAAAATATACAAAGATTTCATATATATATAATATATATATATATACTATATATATATATAACTATAACCCCTTCATAAAAAGCATTGATATCATATTCAGACGCATTTCCAAACGAGGGCAATAAATCTATAATATTGATTAAATAAATGTAAATAGCAAAAGTACATATTCTAAAGTTCATCCTATATTATGTTATAAATTTGGTAAATTAGGGTATTAATGTACACTTTAGAAGTCTTTTTTATTAATATCTCTAAAGAAAAATCACAAATAACAAAGTTATGTATTTATGTCCGCGCTTGTAGGGCGCTGGTACCACCGTGCAGCGTATTCATCGAGTAAACTCAGACGAATGACACGATCGCAGCGAGCGCTTGGCAGGGTAACTCAGGTAGCCGGCCGTTCCGACCCTTTTGTACCTGCTATCGTTCAGCGTAGCTTCCCAGAAAAATTGTTTTAGTGCAGTATAAGTTGTCTCCTTGGAATCTATACCATAAATTTACTTAATTAGACAAGTAGTTAAATTGACTTTTGTCCAGCTAGATTAGCGAAATTCCGCACTGTGCTATGGGTCAATGATTCAGACTCTAAACGGTCACAAAAAACCATGAGAACAAATACAGCAATTAATCACAGAGTCACTCACAGAAAACTTAATGTCACGTAGAAAGGGATACACTACCTTTACAATAGAGAGCAACTGAAACAACAATAGAACTTGCTGGGCAATTTTGCAGTAATATCAATCGCTCAGCGATCATCCAGTAACCTATCAAAACATCATAGTCCATACTGGCTATGTGGCCCGGACATTGTAAAGTTGCGAGTCTGACTGGTATTGCTTGCAATGTTGCCGGCCACTGTGTTGAACCCACATATTGCAGAAAAATATTGCCCATTTAGAAGCCCCATTATAATAACATAACTGGCCAGCCCACAAAATGCTCTACATTCTGGGTGATCCTAGAAAAGGTTTCATACCAAGTACAATACTAAATTAACAGAATATAAGTTGTATTAGCATTTTACAATTTTTAGATTAAGTATATATTTTACTTTTGTATATGAAACTTCCACACTACATAGAATTAAAGTTTTAGGTTCTGTGGACATCTTTTCAAGTTATAGGGTCAGTAGCGTGCATGAATAGGTAACCCCCTGACAGGTTCCAGGTTCAAAGTCTTGTTCGGTATTATTGTTGTTTTGTATACAGGGTTATTGGTAATTAGACCGGATCCTTTTAGGGGGTGATGGGGGAGGCCATTTGCAACTATTTTGACCCTATATCGTATTATGCAAAAGTTAACCATTTTTGAGATATTCGCAAATTCTTAATTTTTTGGGAAAACCCTGATTTACGTCTTCAAAATTAAATTAAAAAAAAAGTGATCATCCAATTCAAATTTTAGTGACTGATTTAGATAGCCTGAAGTCTAATTATTAATAACCACTAACACAATCGTATGAATCTGTACCCATATGGAAGCTAAAGGACATGTTTATAAAAACAAAGTTTATTTTTTTGTAAAGTCCTTACAAAAACCCCATTTAAAAAAAAATACTCCAGTGAATTTGGTCGGCATGTTATTTAAAAAACATCTACACATCTTTAGCTATCCAAAGAGGTATAAATCAATGCACTTTGTAACATAATTGCAGAAAAAAGGATAAACTATAAGCAGGTAGTAACTTCCAATAAATCAAACTATGAATTTTGTAAAACAAACAAAAAATTTATTACTATCAAAACAATTTACTATTTAATTTACAATTTACATTATTAATTTACAATTTACAAATTTTAATTTACAATTTACAATTCGTTTTCAAAATGTCCACCTCTATTCCGTATGCAAAGCCGCATACGATGGCGTAACTCAGTTTTAACAACCCTTGTTGTCAAATTTATTTTCATTTTTTCGGCAGCTCTTATTATTCGGCGTCTTAATTCATCCACTGATGAGATAGGTGACGTCAAATCGTCATAGACTAGGCTCTTCATATGACCCCAAACATAATAATCACATGGGGTAAGGTCGGGACTCCTTGCTGGCCATGGAATACTACCTCCTCTACCAATCCATCGGTTCGGAAAATGCTGATTGAACCATTGACGCACACTAGTCCTGTAGTGAGCGGGGCAGCCATCATCTTGGTAAATGGCGGCCTTGGCGTGTTGCTAATGGTACCTCACTAAGAAGGCCAAAAACTTCGTTTCTTAAAAACTCTTCGTATGTGTCACCATTTAAATAATTAGGCAAGAAATAGGGACCAATTAAATTATCATCAATTATTCCCATCCATACATTAAGTGAGAATCGTCTTTGCGACCCTTGCTCTTTCTTTTTATTGGGATTAAGATCAGCTTTTCTAGACCAAAAATGAATATTATGGTAATTTGTGATTCCATCCTGCGAGACCTGCTCCATGGACCGTATGCCAAACTTTCCATTGGGTTACACCGAGTCTTTGAGCAACTATGTTAGTTGAAATGGTAGGATCCTCTTCAAAATGACGAATGATTTCTTCTTCGTCCTCCGTTCGATGAACATGCGGTCGGCCGGCGTCACTTTGTCGTCTCTGAACACTGCCAGTCTCTCGAAGTCGCCGATATGTATTATCAAATACACTTTCATGAGGTAACCGGCGCTGAGGAAACCGAGACTGATACTCTGCCCGTGCACGTGTAGAGACACCGTTTGCATAACCATAACAAAACAGTATATCCGCATATTCTTCGTTTGAAAAGTCTCGAGGAGGTGGTAGGATGCGTGGCACTGCAGCCATAATTGTTGATAAATTAAATCTTTTATTACTTCACCGGTTCGAAAAATGCGAGAAGAAAAACTATTAGAATTTCATTTGTCATGCGTTTAGCGGGAGATTTCGGCGGTTATTTTCATTGCAGGTCAAACAACAAAAAGTTTTTACTCCGCCATGATATCAGCCTATTCTGTTTTCGGAACAATAATTCAAAAAAAGAACTAAGTGAAAATCGCGCAAGCAAAGCCCAAGTCCAAGATGTTGGTAAAGCAATGTATCCAAACTTATTCACCAGCTAAGTCATTACATTTACCCGTATTTTTCTGCAATTGTGTTACAAAGTGCATTGATTTATACCTCTTTGGATAGCTAAAGATGTGTAGATGTTTTTTAAATAACATGCCGACCAAATTCACTGGAGTATTTTTTTTAAAATGGGGTTTTTGTAAGGACTTTACAAAAAAAATAAACTTTGTTTTTATAAACATGTCCTTTAGCTTCCATATGGGTACAGATTCATACGATTGTGTTAGTGGTTATTAATAATTAGACTTCAGGCTATCTAAATCAGTCACTAAAATTTGAATTGGATGATCACTTTTTTTTTAATTTAATTTTGAAGACGTAAATCAGGGTTTTCCCAAAAAATTAAGAATTTGCGAATATCTCAAAAATGGTTAACTTTTGCATAATACGATATAGGGTCAAAATAGTTGCAAATGGCCTCCCCCATCACCCCCTAAAAGGATCCGGTCTAATTACCAATAACCCTGTAGAACAGCTTGCTATCTTCATTTTACTGATATATTCTAGTTTTAAACTATTTCCATAAAGTAAGGAAATTGACTTCAAACCTATCAGGGGGGTTTCCCATACAAATCACTGTATTTATAACAGGTATCTATCTACTGTTAATCAGAGGTTTGCAGGCAAGTCCATCTTCATTTAATGACAAACAAAGAAAACTAAGCCTTCTGTCAAGTCATCATGATCTATAAAATAAACTTAAATAACAATATTTTCGGTGGAATCATCATAGCAGCAAAACATCAGATACAATACTAAAGTCATTTACAATGGGATATTTACCATGATTTGAGTTTTGAGCTTTCCAATATTTCAGCACAGTTTCATGCGCCATGATCACGGAATAACTGAGGGCACTGCGAGTGAGTTGTTATTGGGAGATATATTGGTCAAATCAAAACTCAAATCATGGTAAATATCCTGTTGTAAATGACTTTGTTGATAACCATGATGGTTTTGAAAGATACATCACTATTTTTTCTTTTCTTTACTTGATTTTCCTTTGCCATTACCGGACATCCCTTTACTGGTACTGGGTTTCTCACTTGAACTTGCCTTTTCAGTATCTTTGACTTTCTTTTTCTGAAAAAAATTAGTTTGTTTCATTTTTTTATTTTTTCATTGACAGTCAATAAAATTTTTAAAAAATGCTGGGTGTGCGCATATTTTATTTTTCATAAAGCATCATGTATAAGAAAAAAATATTGAACCTAAATGCTACCTATCATTAGCCACTCACACGTCCGGGCGGCTACATCCGCCCAAAAAAATGTTGCTTTGAACGTTAAGGCGACTAGAGCAGCCCATAGACTTAGTTCAGTTTTATTTGATATTTCAACGAACGCAGCCTAAATTTGTTCTGTAACCAGTTACTACTACCAGTGGTGGCAACCAGGAATGACGGATAGAACCAGCGTAAAGACCCCTCAAAAGTAGGTTAGGTACCTTTATAAGTGCGTCATTCTCGGGATCGCTATCCGCTTCTTCCTCGACGTCATCATTATCATCGTAGTTGTCTTCGTCGCGCGGCTTGCCGCGTTTCACCGCCGCGGGCGCGTACGGTAGCGCTGTCGCCTTCTTGTTGTACGTGCGCGTCATCGCGGCTTTCACCTGGGGGTCACTCGGAATTCACAATAATTCTTATAATCTAATGAGATATACTTAGATGTCATCTAATGAGATGACCCCGTGAACTTCGAGTAATTTTTTTTTCATTTAGTACACCCCTTTATTAGAGCAAATAAACAAAAAATAAGATTCAAATCGTCAAGCTGTTTTTAAGTTTTAGCGAGACTAACGAACAGCAATTGATTTTTATTTATGCAGATAAACTAATTCTTTATTCAATTATCATAATCACTGGGAGGGGGGGGGGGGGGGGGGGAGGGAGGGAGCGCGAGTTGCCTCGTGCACCCTCTTCGCGGCAAAGGAGGCACGGGCGAAGGCGGCAGCTGCGGGCACGGCGACGAGGACTGGCGGCGCTGTGTTGGATACGGGTAGCGTAGGGAATGGTCGCGGGGCCTTAGGAACGCCTTCAGCGAAAACCGGCACCGCGACTTCAGGTAAACTGTCTGTTGGTCCTCTGAATCACAGACAGAGAAAAGAAAGGAGACAAAAAGCCTCCGCACTAATGCAAAAGGTGATGACCGATCGCATAGAGGGGTACGTGTACCCTGATATCTGTCGACCATAGCGCCGGCGGTCACCACGGTAATGAACCTCCCGGTCACACCCCATCCCCTACCCCCACTATACTCGGGGGCGGAGGGAGCCCCGCCCGTGGGTGCCGGTAACGGACAGAGCCAACACAGGGCCTCGGCCCCGTTAGTAGCTGCTGAAGCGAACCGTGATACCCCGCGGTCCGGGTTCCACCAGCCCACCGGGAACACGGACACAGACAGCGCCAGGCAGCCCAAGCGGCAGCGTAGTTCTGAGTTAGTCTCGCCCTCATCTGCAACAGCGGAAAAGAGGGCGTGCATAGAGAAGGACGGTGCCGTTTCGGCGGCTGGCGTTGTACAGGAGAGTGGCGAGGGGACCTCGTCGTATGCAACATCCGCCAAATCACACCTAAAGGTGGTGATAATGGAGAAAAACGGTGTTCATATGGACGAGGGACGCGCGACACTTCTCCGCAGACACCTGGACGTGAGCTTCGCGGCTCTATGCCGGGACGACAAATATAAATTCGAGCACGAGGCCCCGGGGTTCGAATCCATGCCGAAACCGGCACACGGCGGCATCAGCGCGATAGCAGCCGATGACCACAGTCTGGAGTGGCTCACTGCTACGGTCGCCAGTCTGCCACCGCTGTGGCCAGGGGCTAGTGGACTGGTAGTGGTGCCACAACACAAGCTGCCTAAATATCACAAAGGTGTCGTATTCGTACCGGACTGTGACGAATCCGCCGAAGACATCCGACAGATTTTAGCCTGGTGTAATAATCGGAGACTACCACCCCTGCGCATTGACCAATGGCCGATCTTCGCCCACAAACGGACCCCGAACAACGCCATGACCGACAACGTCATGGTCTTCGGGATCCCGGTGGAGGAGCTCTCGGCTGTGGCGGCCAGAAAAAATAAGCTGAAATAGAGGCTGGCCAATCTGCACCTCACCGTCAGAGCACCCAGAGCGTCGGACGTCAAGACCCCAATTGTGGCGCCGCCGACTGCCCCGGAGACACCCTGTGCTAGCGCGGGCGTGCCTGGAGCTGCGAGCGGCGCCACCATGGGGGTCGATGCTGACCCTAATACAGGTGAGAGGGAACTCTCCGAGGAAGCAATAGATAAGCTCCTAGGTGACGTGGGTGACGAGTTAGGAGGCCTTTCGGGCCTAAACCTACTCTCACCGGCGCCAGAAATGGACATGGAGCTCTCTGTTGCGTCCCCGGCGGGTTCCTTCCCACCGCAATATATGTAGAGCGGCGTAGGCCGTCATCTACTTCCCCCCATACCCCCTTCTTCTTTTTGACTTAATGTCTGTAAAAACTAAGGTATCGAAACAAACTTCCCACAATCCCACTCATGGGATACCAAACAACCAAAATCTCATCTCTCAAGATAGTAACGATAACTCGAATACTAGAACCACTATAACTCAAAGTAGGCAAGACGAAATTAATACAATCTCAGTAGTCCAAGCCAATATCCAACACAGCGTCACAGGGTTCGCATCGCTGAGAAGAACCCTAGAAGAACAACCGCACACCATTGCACTGGTCCAGGAGCCTTACATCGTCCGGGGAAGGGTATGTTTCACCTCTTTACCGGGCAATGTTTTCAACTCCCCAGCAAACAATAAGACAAGAACGCTAATATACGTACCCAAAAAGGCAAAAATATGAAAGCCTCACTGGTTACACACCTGTGCACGGATGATCTCACCGTGGTGCAGCTGGAAACTGGACTGGTAGGTAAGCTCAAAACTATTTTAATTGCCTCGGCATATTTAGACTGCACCGTGGAGGCACCGCCGGAAGAACTAGAGGTACTACTCCATTATTGCAACACTCAGGGAATGGAATGCATACTAGGCTGTGATGCTAATGCACACAGCACCGTATGGGGTTCCCCGGACACAAACGAAAGAGGCAAGGACATCCTCGACTTTATACTACGCCACAACCTAAATATTATGAACAGAGGCTCAGAACCGACGTTCGTAACTTCCTGGGCTCAGACCATCATAGACCTAACAATGGCTACCAATTCCATTGCAGAGTACATACAAAACTGGCACGTAGCGACACAGGAAGCATCATGCGCAGACCACAGGCGGATAAGATTTCAACTGCTGACAGGAGAAATCCCTCCCCGCACCTACAGAAATCCCAAGAAGACTGACACCGCCTTATTCGCGGAAAAGCTAAACAGAAAATTGGACGCTCTAGTGAGACCTGATCCCGGGCCTCGGCTAACTCCAGAGGACATTGAACACACGCTGACCGAACTGACGGCACATATAGCCACCAGGTACGAAGAGGCGAGTCCCTTGATAACCGAAAGCAACAAGATTGCTCATCGCAAAGACAAATGGTGGAACAAAGAACTAACCAAACTCAGAAAAAAAGCACGTCATCACTTTAATAGAGCGATGAACACTAAGGATGACCAAGACTGGTTGTAGTCAACAAAAAGGTCAGACAAGAATACAAACGAGCGATTCAAAGTAGCCGTAAAAACTACTGGAAACGCTATAGCAACTCCATAGCTACTCAGAGTGAAACAGCTCGCCTCAACAAAATTCTATCTAAGGATACGTCCATTAAACTCGGCTCGCTAAAAAAGCCAGATGGATCATACACAAAATCCGAGCGGGAACAGCTCGAACTACTGTTAAAAACACACTTCCCAGACTGCAAACTGGAAGAAAACACTAGCTGGGAAGCAAGAAATCATGTAAAACCCCATGAAAACGACTGGGACTTTGCACACCAGATAGTAACAGAGGAAGCGCTGGACTGGGCGGTAAGAAGTTTCAAACCGTACAAAGCCGCTGGCACTGACGGCATCTTCCCCGCCCTCCTGCAGTGGAATCTAACAAGAATCACACCAACGTTAGCCTCCATATTCAGAAGCTGCATCGCGTGGAAATACATCCCTCGCGCCTGGAGGGAGGTCAAAATAATCTTCCTACCAAAACCAGGCAAAACAGATTACACCCAGCCGAAGTCATTCAGATCAATAAGCTTAAGCTCGTTCCTACTGAAGACACTCGAAAGACTATGCGACAAGTTCATCAGAAGTGGGCCGCTAGTTAGAAACCCAGTGAACAAAAATCAACACGCCTATCAATCAGGTAAATCTACGGAAACAGCCCTACACCAAGTAGTCCACAAGATTGAAGGTGCGCTTGAAAGTAAGCAATCGTGCCTGGTCACCTTTATAGATATAGAAAGCGCCTTTGACAAAACAACGTTCCCATCAATAGAAAACGCTCTGCGGAAGCAAGGAGTCGATGAAAACCTGAATCAGTGGATAACTGAAATGCTATCCAGTAGAGCAACTAAAATCGAGAGTTCTCAGAATCCCTCGGGCAAGCAGCCCAATGCAGGGTGACGCGGGGTTGTCCGCAGGGCGGGGTCCTTTCACCGCTCCTGTGGATACTGGTCGCGAACGAACTCCTGGACTCACTGAACACAGATGGTATTCTAACGATCGCATATGCAGACGACCTGACAATCATGATATCGGGGCTTTTCAAAACAACTCTCTGCGAAAAGATGCAAAAGGCACTGCGGATTGTGGAAACATGGTGCACCAAACACAGTCTGTCAGTAAACCCGAACAAAACCGAACTAGTACTCTTCACTCGCAAGACCAAACTACCAAGACTAGAACTACCCTCACTGCTAGGTACAACACTGACTCTGAGCAAGGAGGTCAAATACCTCGGCATATGGCTAGACAGTAAACTACTATGGGGCAAACAACTAGACCATATCATAACAAAAGCCACAAACATGTTATGGCAATGCACCCGAGCGGTGGGCAAGGACTGGGGCCTAAAGCCCAAGCTGTGTCTGTGGCTGTATACAGTCATGGTACGCCCGGTGCTAACATACGGTGCAATAGTATGGTGGCCCAGAACAAACTTAGTCACCACCATCAACAAACTGCAGCAAGTTCAAAGACTGGCCTGCACACTCATCTGCGGATGTAGGAAATCAACCCCATCTGCAGCACTGGATATAATTCTAGGGCTAACGCCCCTGCATGTTCACATACAGCAGGAAGCAATGGCGGCGTCCCTAAGAATTAAATCAACAAACCAATGGAAAGGCGATTCAGGTCTAACAAACCACTGTAGGATACTAAGTAAAGCAATTGCTGCAATTCCAGAAGCAGCAAATGGTACTGACAGAATAGCGTCTACCTACTTAACCGGTAAGACCTACTTAACAACGCATGAAGAGAACGCAGCAGCGAACACCTCACATGACGTTACCACATATCACATCTACACTGACGGGGCCAAGAATAAGACAGGAGCTGGCTGCGGCTACTCCTGTCCCGAAATCGGACTCTCTAGAGCACACTAAACTCTGCCACCACGGCCTTTCAGGCTGAAGCACTGGCACTTCAACTGGCGGCAAATCATATGCTTAGGGAGACAACTATCAAAGAGTCGACCTGCAAGTTGCAGCTGGTCTTCAAAACAGACAGCGCTGCATTAATAAACGCACTCAATAGGACAGACACGAGATCAAAATCAATTGTGGAATGTCACAACGCTCTACAAAGTCTCTCTGAACACAACAAGGTCAGCATAGAGTGGACGGAGAGTCGATCCTGTCCAGGCAACATAAAAGCAGACAAACTAGCAAAAGAAGGAGCGAGACAGACCCCAACAAAACAGGACATCAGTCTCTCAAATCCGCCCACAGCGGAAGTAAAACACAAACTAAAACTAAACTCAGAAAAAGAACACCAAAAATTATGGGAGCGTCGAACAGACTGCAAACATACTAGATCAATATTCCCCTCCAAAGATAGGAAAACCACAAACACGTTGCTCAAGATGAGCCGCGAGGACCTGAGAACGATGGTGGGCATCATCACAGGACACTGTGAACTGAACCATCATCTGCTCAAGACTGGAGCCACAGACAGTAGCCTATGTCGCGGCTGCTTCCAGGAAGAAGAGACTGTGGAACATGTAGTGGTTCACTGCACGGCCACAGAGGAAGCCAGACGGGTAACGGGATTGAAGACTCTCTTAGAAGGATCTAACCCGTCCTCACCCACAGAAAAGCTGAAACGAAGCTGTCAATCGCCAAAAGTCCTGCTCCGGTACTTCAAGGAGCTGGGCTGGTTAAGGCCTGGTTAGGCAGGGGGACAATGCACAATACACTCCTAAGCGAGATGTCAGTGCAGATCCCAGTTCCCCCACTTAGAATTAGAATTAGAATCATCACTAATATTTCCTGACGCCAATATATCCAATTTTTTTTTTTTTTTATTACCCTTCCAACCCCCCCCCCCCATTTCCGAAGATTGCATAGCGACCCATCTGAAATGTACCTAGGTACCTACCTATGTAGCGTTTGTGGATATGGATCTATTATTTTACAGGAAAAATATACTTTGACAAGTTTGTAAAACTAACACCTTTTCAAAAGTTCTTGTACATGTTCTAGTAGTTCAATGATGTTCTAGTAGTTCTACGAACAGTAGACCTCGCAAGCACTAAAATTATTATTTAAGGGGGCACAATGAAATTCAACTTGGAGCAAGCTAGGCTCTGTTAATTTAGGAAAAAAATGATAGGCTTTTTAGTCGAAAGGTCATTGCAGATTGAAGTCTTGAAACTATGACCATGATTTGAAGTCACCATATTTATTTTAATAGAGCACAAAATAGCACATACCTGTCCACTTCCTGCGTGTGTTTCTGCATCACCATTTGGTATTGATGTTTGGTTCTCCTCTAGTGGTTGTATTGGTGAATCTGAATATTAAGAAAAATAAAATGACCATACAATATTTTAACTGATTAAATAACTGCTCAAACCATTCTTCAGGTACCATTTTTGTAAACAACTCACAACACAAATACCCAAAATTCTTATTTACAATGAGTTTAAACAATAATTGCCAGCATTAGAGCTCAAATTGCCAGTAGAGCAAATTCTGTCACAATATCAATAGTTAGTTTTTTTGGTTTAGTATGTTTACAAACATTGTATTTTCAGTTGGGCAGGAGAATAATAATAATCAGAATAATCAATATGTATTCATATGAATTTTTTGATAAAAACATGTATTATACTATTTTTCGGACATATTCGTCAACACTGTAGAACGCCTTCTCAATGAGCCACAATTTAAGTCTAAATGAAGAGAGGCTAGGTGCAGTAACAGTATAGTAAATGGATAAGTGTTGGGGTAAATTATACTCACTATTAACTTCAATCAAAATGTTCTGTTGTATCAGTTCTTCGGGTTCTATTTTGATATCTAGTGTTTCCAACCTTGTATCTGATATATCATTACATGCATCATTGTCATATTCGTCTTCAGACACTACTTCCTAAAAAGTATAGCTGAATTGATAACCTCCTCCAATTTATGAAGTCAGATAATTAATATATTTGACAACAACAAGTCCCCATCACAGTCCCAACAGTGATATTTTTCTGGCTAATTTTGATTTAAACAGAAAAACTTTTCTAGACCTTGAGAGCAGGAATTCTCAGAAGAGTTCATTTTAAAAAATGAAGTTGATGTATCTGTAGGCCAAGCACTGCGATTGTTGTATAGAGGTAGGTAGCATAGACAAAATGAAATTGCATTGTCATACATTCCATAAATTAAGTATTGAGGTTGAAAGATTTCAAATATTTTACGCATTTCATGACAATGTGACAAAGTTTTTCTGTACCTTCGACAATTTAGTCAAAGAAAAGTTGCTTAACCCTCGGTTAGTCGCGTGGGGTCTTTAAAAGCCCAGGTGTTACAAAAATGAAAAATTTAAACAGTTTAAACTATCCCAGCCGTTCAATATTTTGTGTACCCTCCTAAGTTGGATTGTAGTGGCCGCGAATCATCGCTTACTTTAATTCGCGTGCAAGCACTGTGAGTTATAGAAGTGTTTTGCGCGTACGGGCTTTGAAAGACCCCACGCGACTAACCACGTGAGTAAAATTGAAGCTAAATATATTGTTCTATTTCTTTTGTAACATGTGTTTTCTCGATATTTTTTTCTGTTTTTGATATAATTAACTTATAAAATGTACGAAAAACTACAACGTCGCACTTAGAGCTGGTTGTAAATAATGTAAATGAAAAATAAATAAATAAAGCGGTATACCCGCATGAAATAAGTGAATATAACACTGACTCAGAGCAGGAATGTGAAGATTAACCTACAGAACAACATGAGGTATCTCTTTGGCTCTAGAATCGAAACAGACTATGAGACTATTTTTACCTCCTCTTCAGAATGTTCAACCCAATGAAAACAATTTCGTTCCTTTGAAAAAGCGTTGTGTTCATTGTCCAAGACAAACAGATTGAAAATTTAAATCCGTTTGGTATTTTTGCATGGATAACATACGCCCAGTACATAGTAAATATGCATGTAATGACTGTGTTCAAAATTAGTTAGTAAAAAATTGTCTGACTTCAATTGGTAAAAGTTTATACTTTTTTTTATTAGAGAATTCCTAATTTTACGTAAAAGTTTCGTTATTCAAGCGTTATTGCATCAAAATGTATTAAAAAGAAACATTCTTTCATTTAGTAGGGTTAAAACATTTTTTTTATGACTATGATTACAAAGAAGAAAATTTATGTTCCTATTTTTGGACTGTCAGTTTAGGGCAGCATAAAACAATATAACTAGGCAATTTTTTGTAGTTTTATTGTTATAAAGTTAATAATCAATGACTTTATTAGAAAATTAGGAAATATTTAAGAAAAATGTGTTTATTAGCCTGTTTATTTTTGGGGTCTTCAGAAACCCCATGCGACTAACCGCGTAAAGAAAAAACGCGCGACTGACCGAGGGTTAAATGAGCAACTTTTAACCGGTTAAGGATTATGAGGCGGAACGGGCCGAAACATTTTTTATACCGTCAGGTATCACACGGACCGCTCCGGGCCTATATTAAGGGTCACAATGGCTTAAAGTCCATAATTAATTTGATTCGGAATATACAATTACTTAGTTTTAATGGTTTTCTCACCAGTTATGCAATAGATATGCATGGGACCAATAGTGTACAACAATCTTCCTGAAATTGTCACGAAGGCAACTAGCCTCACATCCTTCAAGATCAAACTGAAGCACTGGCTCGCTAACCACAGCTTTTACAGCTACGAAGAATTCTTAGCCTGTAAAAGCGACTTATTGTAATTACCTATCTAGTTAATAGATAAACTATTTGTAAATTTTTGATTGTGTTATTCTTGAAATGAACTAAATAAATGATTATTGATTATTGATTGAAAACATGTGTACATTCCATAGAATTAGAAATAAAAATGATGTGTTGATAGTCAAAAAAGGGTATGTGCCCCACCCCTAATCCTTGAGGGATGAAAGCTATTTTATGTAAGAATCCCTTTTAAGGAAGACTCCCGTTCCGTTTGTTCCGTTAGTGTCTCTTTTGTGTATTTGAATAGCTTGATCTGTCCTGTATTTCTGCAGTGGATGTTGCCATTTTCACTTACATTACACCTTGTTCACTACAAATAAATAAATATGTGCAGCTAAACATTCTGTCAACAATAACTCTGATTGGCCTACTGAAAGTGTCTACGTAGGTTAAATGAAAATACCTGTTTTATATTTTCTATTCCCATTTCCATGTCTTGCAGTGCATCATTTGCTATATTCTTGTCAATTTGAATTGGCTTTGGCCATGATGATGCTTCAGTGAAACTGTGTTTTAGACGATTTCTAAGTAATATATTACTGTTCTGAATGCTCAGCATGAAGCTGATAGCATTTTCAAGCATAGTGCAGCATGTCTCGCAGATTTTTTTGGAATGAGGATCTGATACACTTATCTGAAAGAAGTGGAAAGTAGATAGAGGAGACATACCTATCATCAAAACTATAGGTAGGTACCGCTCTTCGCATTGACACAAACCTGAATGCCAGCGAGTTTAGCCAGGTCTTCGGCTATGGAGAGCCCCATTCCTGGCCACGGAGGGTTCCACGCACAGAAGACATCAACACACGCGTCTTCCTGGACCCTGGCCAGACAAGAACGGCACTCCATCATAGCATCCATATAATTAGAAGTAGCGAGTTTTTCTTCGATGTTATCATCTTTTTCAGTTTCTACGGTGCCACTTGAGGGGTTCATAATTGTATCCGTCATTGTGCTGTTACTCGGGGCGGACTTCTCCTTATCCAAACGAAATTGCTTTTTTGGTCTCCCTTTTTTTGGAGTGCTGAACTTAATTTCAGCAGAATGTGTTTCAGTACTAACTTCGTTTAATATATTGTTCAAAGTTCTTCTTGAAATTCCAGTGGCATTTGCAACTCGCTCTTGAACCTTCATAAAATGACAACTTACATTTTCATCTTCATTTTTTTTAAATCTGTCTGCTTCGGTTACAAAATATTTAAAAACATTGTAGATAATTTCGCGTGACTGACCTGGTAAAGGTTTCCCTCTTTTTCCTAAAGATGCCATAGTACAACTTTAAATTATTTAAATTTAGGGGTGTTAACAACTCTCAATATATATTTTGAATTGGGCGCGACCGTTCTCTACCGCACTTGAACAACGACTGTCTGAAATGACATGACATGACATGACAGTGATGTCAAGTTAACAGGTATTATCCGTGGTGATGTTTCGTCAGTCCCAGTCGTTCGTATTCTCAGATTTCGTATTCGTATAGGTAGTGTGCGACAGAGATAACGCTCTACGAAGCCGAAATTAACCGATTGTCTCTTTCCACAGATCGATGTGCATTATTTATCTCCGGGTACTGTACTAGGATCCCCGCAGCTGTGAGCCTGATATGATGTGGTTTTAATAGATTCTCTTCTCTTCAATCGCCAAATTATTCACGGAAGAAGCAGTCAATGAGATGAGAATAAAAAAATACTGAAGAAATAAAATCTACAAAGGAGTCAAGAGAAAACGAAAACGAAAGAACCAGTGTTGCCACATGGAATTTAACAAAATCACAAAAAAAAATTAAGTAAAAAATCAGTAGTTTGAAGAATAAAATCAGTAGATTTGAAAAATATACAAATTTCTAGCTTCCGACACGAAAAACGCGTGGTAGGTATCCTTATGTACGTTTTTTTTGTATCTACTATTATAATCAGGCGTCACACTTGGTGCGGGCCGTAGCACCAAATGTACTTGTAGGCGGTTGCAGACCCCACAGAAAAGCACTAAACTTTATCGGCGACCGGAGCGAGCCACGAAAATGTATACCTACTCAACTCCCAACAATAGTAGGTATAAGTTATAGCGAGCGAAGCGAGCCTCGAAATTTTTTAGATGTTTTCTGAAGCTTGGGCAAAAGTAAGCAAGAGTATGTCCACTTGTTTACTCTCGCCCGCATCATTTATTTTGTTGTTGATAGGTATCTATAAAAAAATAAATGATAGCGAGCGTAGCAAGCCCCGAAATTCTTCGAGACTTGCGGTAGTAGATATAAAGCTATGAATATAAATAGGGGCGAGCAGAGCAAGGGCATCAACAAAAAATTGGAAATACAAAAGAGACATGGAAAGAAATGTAACGGCGAGCGGAGCGAGCCGCCGAAATTTTCATACTTTTTCGGGTTCACTACCCGAGCAAAACAAGTGTCAAGCACTGGACCAAATACAGAGAAGGACAAAATATAGTATTTTGTCCTGCGAGCGGAGCGAGCTGCAAAATGCAGTGTTTTGCATATTGGCCGCAAACATGACATCCCTTCCCCCAACTCCCAACCCAACAATAGGAAGTATAAGTAATGGCGAGCGAAACGAGCCTCAAAAATGTTGGAGATTTTTTCTGATGTTCGGGGAAAAGTAAGCCTATGACAAAATGAAGTGAGCGAAACCTGCCCCGAAAATTTTAAAAGTTTGCTGTGGTAGATATAAAGCTATGAATATAAATCAAAGGAAAAAAATCGGAGCAAACGAGATTAACAAAAAATTAGATATACAAAAAACACCGAAAAAGCTGTAGCGGCGAGCGGAGCGAGCCGCCGAAATTTTTGTTCCCTTTTTCGGGTTGTCACAAACAGGTTCAAAAAAAAAATTACAGCGAGTGGAGCGAGCCCTGAATGAGCCGCAGGCTTTCGAATCAACGGCGAGCGAAGCGAGCCGCGAAAATTTTAATGATCTGGCTGTACGTGTGAGTTGTTTGGTATTAGATATTTTGCAGTTGCAAACTCGCCTGAAACGGAGGAGTCCTGAACTAGAGCAAGCCAGAAGCTTATCAAAACAGTTTCGTTAGATTTTTGGAGTGTTTGGAAAACTGACCTCAAACGAGGGATGAGCCCATGACAAGAGGCAGACAGTGTAAGGTTGCCGGCAAGTTGAGCGAGCTGCGACAATTTTTGGTTTTTGTTAGATTTTGGGCAACTTTTTAGAAAATTTGGCAAAGTGACCTGAAGCGGGCCGGGTTTTGAGCTTTGGATCATAATCAGAAGGAACAAATGCTATCAGCGACCAGACCA
Source organism: Eupithecia subfuscata (assembly GCA_963564075.1). Classification (NCBI taxonomy): domain Eukaryota; kingdom Metazoa; phylum Arthropoda; class Insecta; order Lepidoptera; family Geometridae; genus Eupithecia; species Eupithecia subfuscata. The sequence continues at coordinate 3,572,399 of OY751097.1, read as the reverse complement.
AAACGCGAAAATTTTGTTGTCTACTAATTTTTTGTACTGGTTGACAAAGTGACCTCGCAGATTATTTGTTATATTTTGTGCTTTTTATTGTGGTGGTTGGATTGATACAAACTGACAATAGCGGACCAACCAAAGCAATAAAATTGGGAACGTTGCCTCTGTGCTAATACAGAGCACAAATAACAGTAATATCGGCGAGCGGAGTGAGCCGCGATTTTTTTTGTTTATTGCTGCAGTTGGTAACCATAATCAATGTAACGGAAGTAAACAGGACAATATAATCATCAAGCTGTGGGTTGCAATTTTTTAAGTACCTAAACTAAGATTTTGGGGGGGGTCATGACCCCCGTGACCCCCCCCCCCCCCCCCCCTGGGACCGCGCCTGATTATAATTCCCTATTGGATGAACAGATTTTGATTCAGTTTTTTTTAATGTTTTTGTTAAGGCATTCATCAAAATTACTCAAGATGCAAAGTAAAATATTCATGGCTTTCGAATTTTGCAAAACTAGGTGGTATAAGTAGGTTTTTAAGAAACTTCTTGCAATGAATATGAAAACATTGATCAAAGCAACTCATCAGCTTGGACACAGTAGATAAATATATTTATGTATTGTGGCTTGGACTTCGTCGAGATTGGTTCGTTTTCAAGGGCACTCACTGATCATGATTTTTGAGGAACCTAGGTAGTGTACCTACGATTATGTTCCGTTATTCGTATCTATAAGAAAAACTAAGTTCACTAGGGAAAGAGGGGTTGAAATTTAGAAAAATAGACTTGAAGTTGACCCGAGAATCTAATGAACCAAGTGAAATATTGTTTTTCTTTTCTGTCTATGGTGCTCCCCAAAACGTGATGCCATAAGCAATTGCTTAGTTTGCTTAAGCGCTTGCGACATAAACGACCAAATGTCTCGCGCGATTGGCATGCCGTCGCGGCAAAAGTCGTGGCGACCCTTCTTTTAGTGTGAAGGATAGACAAAGAATAAAACAGTTCAGAACCGACAACTTCGAAAAAAATAAACCTCTATGAATCTATGATTTTTTTTTTAAATGAAGGCCTAAACTATGTTTTAGATGTTTTGTATTAGTTAATAGAATCAATATAAAGCAAAAAATTAAATAAAAACAAACCATCCATAGTACAAAATTCTTGTTTCACACGCTCATCTACACTTGGGTACCTACACTATCCTGGTGTCTCCTGTTGCCCAGGCTCTTATGAGTCTGGTGTTCTCGGGAGACCCAGAACCACTCTACTATTACACACATTCGCACACACCACACAATCTCCTCACTTTCTTGGTATCTCCTGTGGCCCAGACTCTACAGAGACTGATAGGACTCACATTACTCTCTATCACACACTCATACATGTCTTCTGTCTGGCAGGCTTTTGTACTGTTTGTACTGTTCTATTGTTTGTACCACTCTAACATTAATATTAATTGATCACCTATATCTTTTTGTATAACGAACGATAAATAACACTGGACGTTCCACCCAGCTTCATCTAGCCTCAGGCTAGTCGGAGCTTGTCCTAGCTGGATCGTAACTGATATTTATTTAAATACCTACTTATATTTTGTGCAGGTCTATTGTATGGGTCCGTGGAGTGAAGACCTGGTGACCTGTAACACAGGTTCTTTGAACCTACTTCAGGCACCATCTTCACAATACAGGTTTTGGCAATATTTACCTGATAAAATCCCTAATCATAATCTATCCTTTGTTATAATTGGCAACCACCTTTGTGAAGAAAGTAAAAAACATTTTTATTATTATTACTTTTTATTATTATTTAATAAAAATTAAATTATTTATACTAATTTGTTGAATTTTTTCCGTCGCGTTTATGAATTGCTTGTTAGGTTGGCATACATGAAAATAAAATTCAAACGGGTGCAAAAAGGATGGTACTCGTTCCGTACGGCTATTCTAGTGAGAAAAAGCAGGATAGAAGGTTTGTTTACGAGAGGTGTCGAATTACAAAATTGGGTACTTTTTGACCTTAAAAGCGTAACAGGGTGGGTAATATATTAGGTACCCAGGCTGATTTAAGCGGTTATAGGTTAATCCGGCACTGCATTCAAGCCTCAGAGATTCAAGCACGTAGGTATGTCTTCAGTCAGTTCCTTGCTAATAGGTACTCGTAAACTATCGGTAAACTTCAAACATTCGAAAAGTGAATTTGTAAAACTCACTAAGGCCTCCATGCCATTAACCACGAAAGAAAAGTTAAAAAAATAGACAAGAGAGAAGCGATAATGTAACCATAGACGTAGAGCAAATTTTCTACTTATTGAATGTGGCCTACTGGGCATATTAAAGCCTATTTAGCTCTCGCACCCCTTCCCAAAAACCATAATATTTTTAAAGTTCTATAGTTTAGGCTGATTTTACGAAGATCATTAGATTTCAAAGAATAGGTCTATTGTTTTTGTACTTCATTACTCTGTACAAAATGCCACCATCTGCCTACTGCCACAGATCAAAACGAAAACTGAAAATCACACACCTTTCACTAGGTTTTCTTGTGACATGACGTGTGTATGTTCAAACGAAGTCGCTATATTTGTTATAAAGTGGCTATAAAAAGTGGCTAAAAGTAGTAATTTATCCACGTCCTTGAAGTTGTAGCTAACGGGGGTGCAAAAGTTGCTAGATCTAGCTATATCATAGTTAAGTTGACATCACTGCGGACCGACGGACGGTGCACGAACCACAGATTATGTATATACCCGACCCTAAGTTTTTCTTTTCTTTCTACGGCACGAACGAACAGTCGAAGCATTAAAAATCCACGCTTGTCACATTTTTGCTGTTGTCAATGTCAACGTCAACACAACATTGCTTAGTTCAACTTCAAGGAAATGGGGAACCTCAGTTATTTGTGAAGTTTACGTGAGTTTACGACACTCCTTACTGACACTGGCAGAGTCGTAGCGAAAAGCAAGCGGTGCCATTATAAAAGAAGTTGAAGTTGAAGTTGATTTCCTCCCCCCTGAAATCCCCCGTCCTACCTCCTTCAAAATTATAGTATCCCTAACCTTTTCCCCCATAATAAATTGTATACTCTGTAAATTTGTAAAAATCAATAATATTAGGTTATAAAAAAAAGTATATTATTTTATTGATTTCCTCCCCCCTGAAATCCCCCGTCCTACCTCCTTCAAAATTATAGTATCCCTAAAGTATCCCTAACCTTTTCCCCCATAATAAATTTTATACTCTGTAAATTTGTAAAAATCAATAATATTAGGTTATAAAAAAAAGTATATTATTTTATTTAATAATTAGTGTATTTATTTTATTTTGCATTAATCTGCGCTTTTCATGTTTCACGTTGTGTTGTCCGTTTGTTTTAGCAAAATCATTTTGATGCAAAATTTTAAGATCTAGGTTCGCTATACCTATTACACAAATAATGGTAATGGTTAGTTTATTTTACCAAACTGTACCTATTGTATTTTGCTGACTTAAATTAATCAGGCACTTGCCTAAAAAATGTTAGAATAGTTAAATAAATAAAACCGCTGCATAGTAATTATATTTACCAACACGTACGTGATAAACACTATATGTACGTACAACAGTTTTCACGGAAACACAGTAGCGTTTATCTTTCCTGAATACATATTCTTAGTGGCTCTGCTGGAAAGTATGCTACGCAGCAGCGCCACAATCAAAGTCTATTTTTATCATTACGTGATGCACGTACAGCAATAAGCGGCATACGTACGTAATGTACGTTTAACGTACATTAATTTAAAATATAAATGACCAGATTCTGAAGTGGTGGCTCTGCTGCATAGCACCACACTTTCATTTGTTAACCGTTTAAAATATTTTGTTTATCTTGGACAGGCTGTCTGTAGCCCTTTGGCCAAAGGGCTACATACTGTCCAATAAAAAACAAATGGTTTTTGTGTAATGTCACTGTCAGTCATGTCACTGATGTCAAATCAAATGGAAAAAAAACTAGTTTTCGTCGAGCGAGTTCGAGAAATTCTACGAAAATTTCGTGTTTACCTCGGACGTGAAGTTTTACACTCTATCTGCGGACTTCCAAGCCATTACAAATATGGCTGCTGCCTCAAGACGAACCCTTGGCCAATTGCTACAGCAGGGTTGGACTGAAATACCAGAGGTTATAGCATCAACCGGAATGGGCATAGTAGGAATTGCTCTCGGATTTATAGGGTGCTACAATTACGCCAAAAATGATGGGGACAACAAGCAATACAAGAAGTCCATCGTTATATATCGGCCCGACGATCCTAGAATAAAGCTCATAAAAAAATCCTAGGTGAAGAGTATCATGTACATAGAGTTAGTGTGAAAATTATGTAATAAAAGCTTGTTGATGTCAGTTTGTTGTTTCTGTACAATCTATTGAAGATACCCAATAAGTTAATGATCAAAGTCAAGTGTTCTAAAAAGCAATTTTATTCACCGAACACAATAATTCTCTTTCATCACAGTAATTACTAATTAAGGATAACTAGTATGGGGCTTCTAAGCGGGCATTTCTTTTCTGATATTTGTGGCTGCAAGACGGTGCCCGACCATCATATTGCAGCTATGGCTGGCTGGGCCATGTGTTGTATGGGTCAATGATTCAGACTCTAAACGGTCACAAAAAACCATGAGAACAAATAGAGCAATTAATCACAGAGTCACTCACAGAAAACTTCATGTCACATAGAAAGGGATACACTACCTTTACAATAGAGAGCAACTGAAACAACAATAGAACTTGCTGGGCAATTTTGCAGTAATATCAATCGCTCAGCGATCATCCATTAACCTATCAAAACATCATAGTCCATACTGGCTATGTGGCCCGGACATTGTAAAATTGCGAGTCTGACTGGTACTGCTTGCAATGTTGCCGGCCACTGTGTTGATCCCACATATTGCAGTAAAATATTGCCCATTTAGAAGCCCCATTATAATAACATAACTGGCCAGCCCACAAAATGCTCTACATTCTGGGTGATCCTAGAAAAGGTTTCATACCAAGTACAATACTAAAGGAACAGAATATAAGTTGTATTAGCATTTTAAAATTTTTAGAACATATTCTACTTTTGTATATGAAACTTCCACACTACTGTACCCGGCGATAAATAATGCACATCGATCTGTGGAAAGAGACAATCGGTTAATTTCGGCTTCGTAGAGTGTTATCTCTGTCGCACACTACCTATACAACTGACGAAACATCACTGTCAGTCGTTGTTCAAGTGCGGTAGAGAACGGTCGCGTCCAATTCAAAATATATATTGAGAGTTGTTAACACCCCCAAATTTAAATAATTTAAAGTTGTACTATGGCATTATTTTTATTACAATGTCTCATTTTAACAATAGGTATAATGGTGTTTATTATGTACACTGCAGCTGTAATTTTTCAAAATAATTAAATAGGTACGTAAACATAATGTGAATATGTTTTTTTAAATTTATTTTACTTCAACCTAAGCCAACACTTATAGAAAAATTGGTGTATTTTATACAAAGAATAAAAAATTATCAAAAGAAGCAAATCACAATTGTTTCAACAGCTCCTAATAGATACCGGACTGTTTGTATTTCGTGCGACAGAGATAACGCTCTATGAAGCCCAAATTAGCCGATTGTCTCTTTCCAAAGGTCGATGTGCATTATTTATCGCCGGGTACTGTACATAGAATTAAAGTTTTAGGTTCTGTGGACATCTTTTCAAGTTATAGGGTCAGTAGCGTGCATGAATAGGTAATCCCCTGACAGGTTCCAGGTTCAAAGTCTTGTTCGGTATTATTGTTGTTTTGTATAGAACAGCTTGCTATCTTCATTTTACTGATATATTCTAGTTTTAAACTATTTCCATAAAGTAAGGAAATTGACTTCAAACCTATCAGGGGGGTTTCCCATACAAATCACTGTATTTATAACAGGTATCTATCTACTGTTAATCAGAGGTTTGCAGGCAAGTCCATCTTCATTTAACGACAAACAAAGAAAACTAAGCCTTCTGTCAAGTCATCATGATTTATAAAATAAACTTAAAATAACAATATTTTCGGTGGAATCATCATAGCAGCAAAACATCAGATACAATACTAAAGTCATTTACAATGGGATATTTACCATGATTTGAGTTTACAGCTTTCCAATATTTCAGCACAGTTTCATGCGCCATGATCACGGAATAACTGAGGGCACTGCGAGTGAGCTGTTATTGGGAGATATAGGTATTGGTCAAATCAAAACTCAAATCATGGTAAATATCCTGTTGTAAATGACTTTGTTGATAACCATGATGGATTTGAAAGATACAACACTATTTTTTCTTTTCTTTACTTGATTTTCCTTTGCCATTACCGGTCTTCCCTTTACCGGTACTGGGTTTCTCACTTGAACTTGCCTTTTCAGTATCTTTGACTTTCTTTTTCTGAAAAAAATAAGTTTGTTTCATTTTTTTATTTTTTCATTGACAGTCAATAAAATTTTTAAAAAATGCTGGGTGTGCGCATATTTTATTTTTCATAAAGCATCATGTATAAGAAAAAAATATTGAACCTAAATGCTACCTATCATTAGCCACTCACAAGTCCGGGCGGCTACATCCGCCCAAAAAAATGTTGCTTTGAACGTTAAGGCGACTAGAGCAGCCCATAGACTTAGTTCAGTTTTATTTGATATTTCAACGAATGCAGCCTAAATTTGTTCTGCAACCAGTTACTAGATGGGTGGTGGCAACCAGGAATGACGGATAGAACCAGCGTAAAGACCCCTCAAAAGTAGGTAGGTACCTTTATAAGTGCGTCATTCTCGGGATCGCTATCCGCTTCTTCCTCGACGTCATCATTATCATCGTAGTTGTCTTCGTCGCGCGGCTTGCCGCGTTTCACCGCCGCGGGCGCGTACGGCAGCGCTGTCGCCTTCTTGTTGTATGTGCGCGTCATCGCGGCTTTCACCTGGGGGTCACTCGGAATTAGTCGGAATTCATAATTATTCTTATAATCTAATGAGATATACTTAGATATCATCTAATGAGATGACCCCGTGAACTTCGAGTCATTTTTTTTTCATTTAGTACACCCCTTTATTAGAGCAAATAAACAAAAAATAAGATTCAAATCGGTCAAGCTGTTTTTAAGTTTTAGCGAGACTAACGAACAGCAATTGATTTTTATTTATGCAGATATTTATTCAACGAAATAAAAACATTTACGCAGAGTGTTAATGTTATGTTTTAACTGTACTTGACCATTAAGTCAAAGGCAACTAAACTGATTAGACATTGGTGTCATTCAGATATTGCCTGAACTAAAATGTGTCAATTCAGATATTGCCTCATCATCATCATCATCAGCTTATATTAGTCCACTGCTGGACATAGGCCTCCCCTAATGAGCGCCATAGCGCCCTATCTTCAGCTTGCCGCATCCAGCATCTTGCCTGCAGTCTTTCGCAGATCGTCATCCCACCTGGCCGGAGGGCGTCCTACACTACGTTTCGATATTGCCTAAACTAAACTAATTTGACAGCCCTAAAAACTTTTCCGTCCCTTTCATAACGATCGTAATAAAAAGGATGGCACTATTTTTAGTCCTGTCAAATTAGTTTTGGCGACATCTGAATTGGCACCAGTATTAATCTGTCTACTTTTTTAACCCCCGACGCAAAAAGAGAGAGGTGTTATAAGTTTGACGTGTCTGTCTGTGGTATCGTAGCTCCCAAACGGATGAATCGATTTTTTTTTTGTGTCATAGATAATTTTATCCCGAGTCTTCTTAGTCATGTTTTATGAAAATCTATTAAGCCAATAAACGTCGGCGGGGTTTTAAAAATTTTAATTTTGTCTTGTTTACTAAATTGTATACCTAACACAGAGTGTCTATGACGCACAAGTAGTAAATTACTACTGCACAATCAAGTCCTCTACAACAGTCTGTTGTAGAGGACTTGATTGTGCAGTCGCGGTCTGCGCGGTCGCACCGGTGGTGGTGACGAGGCCGCGCCTGGGCAGTTAACGCGTTAACCAATTCACCAAAGGAATAAAACGTATCATACCTTAGGATCAACCAAAACAGCCGGATTCTTCGCCCCCGGCCACAGAGACAGCTCACTCAATGACTCCAGATCATCTCTGAGCAGATGGTACGACTCTAGGACTTCCAAAGATTTCTCGATTCCTTCCGTTTTGTCCACGATGAGCGGCTTGAGGATCGCGTCTCGCAAGTGGCTCGCGTAGTCGAGGAATATTGAGGATTTTGAACCCGTTGTGCTTCGGATAAGAAAGGCTCAAATTAGATCACGAATCCAGATCACTAGTGCCACGAAATGGGAGTTATGTAAATACGTTTTTGTGCATGAGTTTTAAATCACTTGCAATAAACTATTTGAATTGAATTTACTTCTGTAGTTCAGTCAAAGGTCAGAGCAGACAAAAAGCGAGATAAACATAGGGGCCAACATTATGTGAATCATATATTATAATACTGCCCCGAAACGTATTCATCATCATCCGCAACCTGGGCTATATTTCCACTAAATTTAATCGCTTCACCATAACCAGGCTCTAATTATAAATTATTAATCGCTTCACCATAACAATGGTATCGTCTCAGAATAACACATTTTGGCATTTTACCTGATGAAATAAACTACAGATGTCAATGGTTTCAATTATGACACGTGTCATAATTGAAACCCACCATATCAATTGGTTCGATTCTATTGGATACTTCAATCGTCGTTTATTACATGAGAACAAAACCGACGCCTCGCCACATTGATCGAATTGACTATTGTTCGCGAAATTCGCCTCAACTACAAAAGCGCGGTGCCCGTCCACTGACTCATGGCTACTAAACAAAAACAACCCGCAACGCGATACCCCACTCTCCCCACTGCCGCTTTCCTACGCGCCCCGTGAGCTCATCAGTCCAAGTGTAATATCTCCCAGCGGACACCCTGTATTACGTACATCGAATCTAAGCTATGTCTACCTATGTAGAGCCTTTTCTAACTTCTTCGGAGACTTTTAATGGCTAAAGCATAATCACCTTAGCACCCATAACAATAGAGTTCCCTTACCTCAGCCTTGTATGCGCATGTATTTCCTGACAGAGACGTTGCATCTTCGCGGCGCGTGAATTCTTCCCGAGCCAGCTGGGGAACTGGATCTGCCCGGCCACGTGACCGGACAGATGGTGACCTGGTATCACTGAGCTGTACATTGCCTGCGGAAAGAAGACTTTATTACTTTTATTGGGTTTCTTAGTACATTTTTTTCCTCATCAGTCAGCACACATGATCACTGCTGAATGTGCTTCTCCCAATAGAGGGCTTTTGCCTTAATCCCCACGCTCGGCAGGCGAGTTGGTGATGCCAGTGAAGGTGTTAAAAATACATAATTATAATGAAGCTGACTTGATTAGGTTATGGAATTCTCTCCCACACGATATTCGTGCTAGGCCCTCTTCATGTATACAGGGTGGAATTTTGTAATGCCACCTGGAGGGAAAGTACTCTTCATACTGTAGATAGAAAATTATACTAAAAGAAAACATTCCTTTAATTTTGAAAAGAAAGAAAACTGCATTCAAAGATTTTCGAAAATTCGCTTGCCACACCCGGGAATCGAACCGACTGAAATCTGTAAAAATTACACCCTGTACTTTTATTGCATAGATCGTTAGGGTCAATAATAAGGATGAAATCTCTCTAACAAACTTAATAAATTGAATGAAAGGAAAACCATGATATCTTAAATTATTTTAATTATTTACAATAAAAGTCAACTAACTACTAATTAGTTGCTCAAAATGGGCTCCATTTTCTTGGATACACAAATTTATTCTGCTTATGTACTCATTTCTAGTAACTTTTAATAACGTGTTGTGGTGAATATTATAAATCGTATTCTGAACTTCAACTCTCAAATAGTTTACATTCACATAAGATTTCATGTAAATTAGATTTTTTACATATCCCCACAAAAAAAATCTAAAGGGGTGAGATCTGGTGATCTCGCAGGCCATCTGATTGTGCCGTTGGTACCAATCCAGGTATTAAAATGGTTATTAATGTAGCAGTAGGCAGTAGTGATTCTGCTGTTATGGGCTGGAGCACCATCTTGCTGTAGAATTATTTGGTTTCGCTCCTCGGGAAACCATTTAACTCATGTCTTAAGAGATCCAGTATTTTAAGATAGAAGAGTCTGCATTAGGTACAAACACGTGCAAATTTCAATCGTCTTATCTAAATATCAATTCGTCATTTTAATGGATAAATGACGTCAATGATAATTATTTAATTACTGACACAAGTAAACAGATGGATCTTTAAGTTAAAGTGCTTAACTTGACCCATTCAATTTATAATTTAAGATTTCATGGTTTTCCTTTCATTTAATTTATTAAGTTTGTTAGAGAGATTTCATCCTTATTATTGACCCTAACGATCTATGCAATAAAAGTACAGGGTGTAATTTTTACAGATTTCAGTCGGTTCGATTCCCGGGTATGGCAAGCGAATTTTCGAAAATCTTTGAATGCAGTTTTCTTTCTTTTCAAAAATAAAGGAATGTTTTCTTTTAGTATATTTTTCTATCTACAGTATTAAGAGTACTTTCCCTCCAGGTGGCATTACAAAATTCCACCCTGTATAATTATAGTATTTGTTAAGTTATAGCTAGTATTATAATATCTGTGGTTATAGTATTTTATGTATTGTATTATATTATGTAGTCTATTTAATAAGTAGGTGAAAATTAAATCTTGTATCCTTTGTTTAAGCACATGTACCCACTTTTACAAAATACTTGCCACTATGCCAGGGGCAAGTAATTGCTTACCTTGTGGAAACAATTGTAAACGTTATTGCTCTCGGGGATATTTTTTTCAAGAACCATACCTAAACAGAGCTAAATTGAACCTTACCTGCATAGGAAGAAGGCTCCACGCCTGCGCACTCCGTATTCTCTTGTCGACAGTGTCGCCGATCGCTATACTTTCCGCAGCTTTGCTGATTCGGTCTAGTATTTCTTCTCTGCAAAAGTCAACTTAGTTTTACAAACAGGTAAGTACCTAATTATCTGTCTATAAAATTTTCACGGCTGAACGGATCTAACGAAATTCGGGAAGCAGAAATATTGTATCCAGGGAATAGGCTACTTTTTACTCGGGAAAAACGCGTCTGAAGCCACGGGCCGAAGCTATTACATATTCGATTGATTTAAACTGTGACTAACTTGGACAATGCGGCTGGATCTACAGATAGCTTCAAAGCGTATGGTCATTAATAGGATCACCCCCTTGGATCGCAATCCAAGGACTCTTATGTGTACGTTTAGGGACTACTGTACCCAATGAAGTATTTTAGTTACTACTGTACCAAAACAGCTGTTTTGGTAGATACCTTTCCGATTTTCACGGAATCTTTCGGTGAAAATATAGGTACTTAGTAGATATTTCCTCCTTTTGTCGATATCCTCAGTGCTGAGAGTCGGGACGAGACGTTTATTTAGTGCCTTAGAATGCACTACTTATGTGTCTCCATCGGGGTTGGTCTTCCGCAGCGTATAGCGTCGTCATGCTGGGCTCGTACTCTTAAGAACGAAATCTAATTTTCTGATTTGTTTTCGTGCAAACGCTAATCTTAGGCAAGCCACATTACCTAAGAGTTGGTTTTGCACGACAACGAAAACGAAACTTCGATTTTCTTTTTCCGAGTAGGCCCTCTGGCTTCCAGCGTCGAGGGGATTTGGTCGCACCAACGCGTAGGGCTCCGTCCTCGCGATGGTTTTCCGTACAACTAAGGTGACCACGAGCCTTTACAGGTTGTTTCCGTGTTTCCTAGCAATGTATCCTCAAGGACTCCGAGAAGATATGGTGGAGTCTGATCTTGATATTGAGCTCCTTTAGTATTGATATGTTGGTGCTGCGCGCAGTCTACGGTATCCGAAGCATTTTGCGCCAACACCGTAGGAGATATACCTACAGGGTGTAACAAAAAGTAAAGACCAAACATTCAGAAGTAGATCAGAGGAAAACTATTTACAAAAAATTTCCACAGTTTTATGCCAAAAAGCACATGCATCAGGCATTGCCTAGTCTAGTATAATATCGTTTTTATTTATTTTTTCGATAAGTACCTAAAAGTCGGTATTTTTTTTTCATATTTTACCCGTGTTCTGTGATCGAAGCTGAACCCCCCTTAAAGTTTTGTCCTTACTATTGCTTACACCCTGTATTACCCGATTTAAAATGTGACTAACTTGGGACAATGCGGCTGGACCTGCAGATAGTTTTCTTGCACAAATAGCGGCGAGAGACTGTAGTCGTAGAAGAACAGATCGCTCTTATCGTTGATTGTCATGGTCTTGTGGTCTTCTGCACTGAACACTTTGCGGATCGCCTCCCAGGGACCCTGGAAATTAACAAATATCAAAGTGCTTTATTTCCTTTAGACCTTACAGGACCCTTGGAAACGTCACTTGTTTATATAATACTAGACGATCGCCTCGCGGTTTCACCCGCGTAGTTACCGTTCCCGTGGGAATTCCGGGATAAAATATAGCCTATGTCACTCCCTGAAAAGTAAACTTCCTAACGGTGAAAGAATTTATCAAATCGGTCCAGTAGTTTCGGAGCCTATTCAATACAAACAAACAAACAAACACTCAAATCTTTCCTCTGTAAAAATTGTATTGTTTAAGATTTATGATTATTATAATGGTATTATATTCTTATGTTTTATTTAATCAATTTTTTTATTTATATTTCTTCAAGGCACTTTTAACCGAAATGTAATGTTGTTTTTTTTACCTGAATAAATAATTATATTCTATTCTATCCTACTAATATTTTAAAGCCGAAAGTTTGTGAAATCTGAATTTTTGTTACCTAGGATCTTCACTACTGAACAGATCAAGATGAAATTTGGCGTACGCTTAGAGCAAAGCCTAACATAGATAATAGGCCACTTATTATACCGAAAATACGCGTGCGAAGACGCGGGCAGAAGCTAGTTCTATTTAAAGCAGTATAAAAAGAAACCTTACCAATTTAACATCTTTCTTAGCAACCGACGCGTCTTTGCTGAGTTTCTCGGCCTCCATTCTAGAAGGATCGACGGCCCACATGGACAGCAGGTTCAGCGTCTGCCGCACGTCCTGGTTGGCGGAGACGATCAGCTGGCCGAGCACGTCGGGAGGGACCTTGATGTTTTCCTTGCAGCATATGGAACGCATGGCAGCCTGAAAAAGGGGGTATAATTGTAAAAAGAAATAAATATTTATTTCGACACAAGTGTAAAAAAGAAATTAGAAATAGAGAAAGATATGAGACGACCTCTGGTGGGCGAAGGTCCGCCTGCGACGCAGGAGGTTGCGGGTTCGATTCGGGACAAGTATATTTGTACGATCTGCAGATATTTGATCAGGGTGTTCTGGACGTTTTCTATGTATTAAAAATATTATCGATATACTCACTCTTATATTATTATGTATATCAGTTTTCTAGTACCCATAACACAAGCTCTGCTTAGCTTGGGGCTAGATAATGCTGTGTGAATTGTCCAGCATTATTTAATTATTTTATAATCAGTGATTTTGACACAGATTTGAGATGAATAGTTCACTGGAGCTAATGGTAATCTTTTTAATGAGACCACGTGGAAAAACATTAATACTTAGGTATTTCGAAATATTTAAAACGTGATTTGAAAATACTCTAGTTATCACATTTTGGGGATGATGGTTTGCTTGGTGCCTTTGTATTCTTATGATGTACCTAAGTACCTCGTCAAGTCTTTAGCTTTACCCTAAGGTCCACGGGAGGAGCTCTTACGATGCCAAGAACTACATTTCCGCTAGTGTTTTTCCTTTAAAAACGCAGAAAATATTAAACGCAAAACATTATGAAACATTGTTCCCTTTAACAACTATTTGCGATAATTTCTTACGTGTTTTTTTTGTTTATTTTACGATAAAAACTATCGTAGTTTGAAGAATGAATTATGGATGTAAGCGGGTTAACTACGAACCTTATTTGTATTAAATAATTTCAAACTTGCGCGATCTGAACACATTATTATAAGTATTATTTGACGGTTAGTTATCGCGCCTATTTACCTAATCTTCCCAAAGTTTCAACAGGTTTACACACTATCGTGGTCACGGGATTACTGGACGGCATGAAACAACGGAAAAAATCACACTAATATTATAAATGCGAAAGTTTGGATGAATGGATGTTTGTTACCTCTTCACGCCAAAACTACAGAACGGATCAGGCTGAAATTTTGCATACAGGTAATTCAAATCCTGGAATCAAACATAGGCGACTTTTATCCCATAAATCAGTTCCCATGGGATAGAAATAACCTCAAACGTTTCCATAGAAACAACGCGTGCGAAGCCGCGGGCAGAAGCTAGTAGATAAATAAACGTGATAAATACCCGTTAAATAATACTAATAATAAGCTTATTTGTGTTGGATGAACCCCAACGTTTCATTTCATCCCTAGGGACTTCTTCAGGGTGAGTGCGGTTCGAGTCACGCGCGTTCCGCGTCCTCGTTGGTGACGTTGGTGTTCTCCCAACAAAAAAAAGGTTCGTCGTGAACCCGCTTACATCCGTTATGTATTTTTTGTCATCATGTTAGATTACCTTGATCTGCTCCACCTTGGGCCGATTGAACCTGAGATCGTAGCAGTAGTTGACGAGAGAGCGCATCTTCTGGCTGTTTCTGTCGTTGCACATGCAGATTATAGGCACGGACGCTGTCTTTATCAGTCCTATGAGCTCCTGTAGCCCACCTGTGGACACAAATGGGTTGTACTGGCTATTCTGAAAAGCCAGTTCGATTCCTGACACAACAAAACTCAGGAGGACTAGTCGGAAAAGGACAATCGAAGTTTCATTTTCGTTGTCGTGCAAAACCTATTATGTCCTTGCATAACAAAGTGTTTGCACGAAAACGAATCAGAACCTTCGATTTAGTTTTTAAGAGTACGGGTCCTGTTCACTTTAGGGCTAGATGATCCTGTCACCCACACATATGTACGTCCACTGCTGACCATCCCTCCCCCAAACAAGAGGGGTTTGCCATATTCACTACGCTTGGCGCAATTTGACGACCTCGGTGACGCGGCGGGTGAAGGTCCGCTTGCGGCGCAGGAGGATGCGGATTCGATTCCCGCCTTGGGAAAAATGTTTGTACGATCTACAAATATCAGTTCCGGGTGTTCTGTTCGTTTCTATGTATAATAAAAATACCTATCTATGTAATATATTACATTATGTGTATCAGTCATCACATCAGTCAATTAGGGATCCCTACTAAAACTTCAATAATGTAACCCAAGGTGTAATTTTTTTTGCCATAAATTGTCTATCATCGCATGCGCTGCGGAAACTATTGATGATAGAACAAAAAAATGTTCTACAATATTAAAGACTATATAAATATCTACAAAAAACTCAGCGATACTATTTGTCCAACTATTGTAGTTATGTCAGTATTTTTTTACTTTTTAAAAGTTGATAGAAATACTGACCAGAGTCTGACCATGTTATCCATACCTTTGTATTAATTCTTATCCAAATAAATCATTCCATAATTAAGACTGTTTCAATACCTGTAGATTACTTTTTGAATTATTCAAATCGGACATTCCATTCAAAAGATATTACGAGTTTAAAAATGTCAATCTAAACAAAATACTATTACAAAAATAAATGACGCCGCACCCGGGCAACGCAGCGACGGAGGTAGGTAAACATAATAATAATTAATGTCCTCCTAGCCGAATTTCGACCACGGCGGCCAATCTCATCGGAGACTAGCCAGATGCGCAGGACATATTATAGCACAATAAGCACAAGTGTGTGCGCTGCTGTGTGGTGCCCGCTTAGAATTTGCACAACCCCAACTCTTCCCGCGGGTGTCGTAAGAGGCGACTAAGGGATATCCACCGGGGGCGGGCACGACCGGGGAGAGGTCAAACGCAGGACCAACGGCTTAATGTGCTTTCTGAGGCACGCCCCCGTGCCTCGGAAAGCACGTTAAGCCATTTAACACCGCTAATTTCCTTACTCCGGGCTGCTACAGTGAATATTTCTTACTAGAAAATACCCAATAACACAAATCTTGGGCCGATCCGGGATTTGAACCCGGGACCTCATTATCAGCGGTTGAACACGCGACCGCTATACTAACGGGGCAGTCGGATAAAAGTATAAAATGTCCTGCCACAGAAATATTAGAAACCTACTTTTATCCCAAATTATTTTTAAATTAATGTCCACCCGTGCGAAGCCGGGACGGCCCGCTAGTTATACACATAAAACACCCAGAACACCCGGAAAAATATCTGCGGATCGTACAATCATACGTTCCAAGGCGGGAATCGAACCCGCAACCTCCTGTTTCGCAGGCAGACCTTCGCTCACTGCGACATAGAGGTTGTCAATAATTGTGATTTAATATTATGTAGAAATCATTCCACAAGAATCATCCTATAGAACTTCAAATGAGGTTTATTAATATCTCACCTCTGTCTTCATTTCCCGACATGCCGTCAACTTCGTCCATCACTAGAACATGCTTCTTCGTAACTGCTTGTTTACCCGTATCACCTGCAAGAACATTTTCTATGAGCGGGTACGGTAGCGGTGGCTCTAGCCGATGTAGCGCCCGTGTGCCAATACTCTGGCGCCCCCTCTTGTAGACGTGCGATCAAAATGCGCGGTGCAAGCAAATTGTTCGCAAATTGTTTCTGAGCGCCTACTAAAATATTATAAGCAATTATCCTGAAGTAAATTGTGGCGTAAATAATATTTTTATTAAGATATAGAAGCGTAACAAATACATGTTAAGGTAGCACATAGGTAGTAAACATTTAAATTAACAACATAGTTCATACAATGCTAAAATCATGAGAACGTGGAAGTGGTCCAGCCAACCTGACATCAGAATGACTGACCACTTTATTGATATATTTCCTAATGCAGAGGTAGCAAATATTTCATTAAAGTAGTAAAAAGTAGAAAATAGGTACTAAATAGTGCACATGTTCAAAGACTGAAGTTACATTTAGTTCGTCACGAGAGAGTGAGGTTTCACGCACTATAATAACAAAAACCTTAAAAGGGATAAACTCCAAAATTCCTTGCACTGTCCCTACCTTTAGCATAAGCGGAGAGCGAGGTAGTGGTGAGCAGTTCTCCGATCTGCTCCTTGATGAGCGTCTTGTTCCTGGTGTCAGATGCGTTGAACTCCACCATGTCGAAACCCAGCTCTTTGCATACTAGCGACACTGTGGTGGTTTTGCCTGAAACGAAGATGTGTAATCTTATAGAAATGAATTGAGGTTTGTTACCCCCAAAAAGTCAAATGCAACTCAGACTTAAGCATGTCTCACGCCGGTTGAAATAAACATCTCGTCATCGAACTGGCTCCTGATTGGTCAAAAATACCTCTGTAGCTTTAAAAAAGTTCCTTAAATTTTAAATTCGAAGGAAAGTAGCTCTTACCAACACCCGGTGGTCCAGAAAGCAATGCAGCCTTGTAAAAGCCGCCGTCATCGTTCTTGGCCCAGGGACTAGGCCTGGGGAGCTTGGCCTTTCTGTTCACGTACCACTTCGTCAGCCAGTTCACCAATCTGGAAGGAATTACAGCTCCTGTTTTATATAATCGCTGCTATACATAGCCAGACTTGTTGTGAAATGTTTGTAATCCATCCATCCCATTCTATCCATTAGAATCTTAACATCTACGAAAGATGATGTAGGTGGCATCAGCTTGGTTGAGAAGCAACCGCACACTTTCCTGAAATGTTTGTAAACAACACAAAAAACTAAAACTCTATGTTGTACATCCAACTTAACTGGAATATAGATGCAATGTTGTAAACAAACCGCACATATATAAATAAAACGTTAAGTGCGAGTCGGACTCGCGCACTAAGGGTTCCGTTTAATTGTAAGACCTTGTTTCTTGCCAAATATTATGATTCTAGGTCAACGTGAAGTAGGTAAGTAAGTAGTACCCTGTATATTTTGGTCGTGGGAGAGAATCAAAACTTATATTATGTTTTGTTAATAATCTACAAATATACGGTTTTCAGATTTTTATGGTTATTTGTGCTATATGACCTTGCTTCTTACCAAATTTTGATTCTAGGTAAACGGGAAGTACCCTATAGGTTTTGGTCTATCTATAGCAAGAATAAAAGTATTTTTTTGGTGAATAAAACAAATTTACAGTTTTAGGATTTTTTCCTTTACTTGTGCTATAAGACCTTACTTCTTGCCAAATTTTATGATTCTACGTGAACGGGAAGTACTTTATGTGCCTATAGGTTTTGATCCATGGTGAGAATCAAAAGTTTTTTAGTGCATAAATAGCAAATTTATACTTTTCGGATTTTTCCATTTACTTGTGCTAAAAGACCTTGCTGCTCACCAAATTTCATGATTCTAGGTCTACGGGAAGTACCCTATAGGTTTTGGTCCATGGCGAGCATTAAAAGT
Source organism: Eupithecia subfuscata (assembly GCA_963564075.1). NCBI lineage: Eukaryota > Metazoa > Arthropoda > Insecta > Lepidoptera > Geometridae > Eupithecia > Eupithecia subfuscata. The sequence continues at coordinate 3,553,865 of OY751097.1, read as the reverse complement.
ATTTTTTTAGTGAATAAATTACAAATTTGTTTTTCGGATTTTTCCCTTTATTTGTGCTATAAGACCTTGCTGCTCACCAAATTTCATGATTCTAAGTCTACGGGAAGTACCCTATAGGTTTTGTGTGCATCTGATTCCCTAAACGGCTTCAAAAGGTTACGGACTTGAGTATTTGATGTTAATTTCAACTCGATACGTCCACGCGTTCCTGAGAAAAGAGGGTTGACAGACAGACGGACGGACAGACAGACAGACAAACAGAGACATACGGACAACAAACTGATTTTTTCCTTTTGAGGTGTGGCCAGTCGTTTTATACGTGCAGCCTCTGGGTCAAGCACTCCAAAAAGTCTTAGAATGCCCTGCGGTTCCAATACAACAACCCGTTGCGTTCAGGGTGCTGGTGGGGCTGCCGCGCTTCTGCAGCGCATCAGGAATTATTGCTGACGCACGCACGAGTAGACGGGTTCTCGGCGATAAAGCGCAAAAGATCTGCGTCCCTGATGCGCCAGCGCCGACAGCTCCAACAGCTACCTACAGCTCTAAGTTTTCATTTCAAATATGGACTCTTTATTTTATGTTGTGTGTATAAAGTTTTTTTCCCCAGCGTGGGGATTATGGGCATTACCCCCCAAGATATAACAGCTAATAAGGCGCTTATCAGGGGGAGGTCAGCGTTCAGCAGTGGACCAATATAGGCTGTTGAGGTGAGGAGGTGAGGTATAAAGTTTATGCTGTCTGCAATAAACGCAATTGAATATAATAAAATAACAGAGTAGAAATTCCCCACTTACTTTTTAACATTGCTAGCTTCACCCGTTTGTCCAATGATGCTCTTCAAATTCTGAGGCTTGTATTTCTCAACCCACATCGACGCATTGGCTGGGGTTTCTAGTTTCGCATCTGAAAATGGTTTTATTATGTGAGTAAACTGTTAAACCAAAGCGGGCTTTTATGTATTGTCAACATGTACTGAGTTATAATAATCGAAGGCGCAACGCAAACAGAAGGCGGCGAGGCGAAGGTACGGCACAGATACGGCGCAGATACGGTGCAGGCGCGATATCTGCGCAAACAGATGCGGCGACGGTACGGCAGAGAGTATTATTATACAAGTTGCTTTCGGTTTTTTTGTATCATATAATCCCAATCAATTTCCAAAAGTGGCAGATGGGTCATTAGTTTGTGGTGCTGTCGCTCTAACTACCGCTCTAACTACTCCAGTGTGGAGAGAAGCAGAAGAGCACAGGTTCCATAAGATAATGGAAACTTTATATGAATATCCTGATCGTTTTCGCACAGTTTATAAAATGTCACCGGAATGTTACCTTATCATATTGTCAAAAGTAAAAGAAGGACTTCGGAAGCAACTGACAAATTGGAGAAAACCTATCAGTCCTGAATAAAGACTACTGATAACTTTAAGGTAAGTGATATTGTTCAATATAACTGGCAAAACTCAATATTAAATTCAATTTCGTCACGCATCCTGTATACGAAGCGACGTGCCTCTTGCGTAACTATCTGTTCGTGACTGAAGGCGGCAAGCGGACGGCACAGACACGCCGCTCCTCGCCCCCCGCCACGTCGCCAGCAGATGGGATACCGGTAAGGCGCAAGCGGCGTCTCGTATTATATACAGTATGAACAAAGATATTTTTTAAACGGTTAAAATTTTTGTTTATTTGGGTATTTATCCATGGTTTTAATTAAAATCCGATGTAATTTAACTTCTTTTTTATATTTTAAAACACTTAAGGAGCAAACATAGCGGTTACATAGCGCAAACATAGGTACATAGCGGTCTACACACATTTACTCACGGTCATATTCTATAAATAGGGGTAGTTAGAGCGACAGCACTACAAAGTAATGACCCATCTGCCACTTTTGGAAATTGATTGGGATTATATGATACAAAAAAACCGAAAGCACCTTGTATAATACTCTCTGCCGTACCGTCGCCGCATCTGTTTGCGCAGATATCGCGCCTGCACCGTATCTGCGCCGTATCTGTGCCGTACCTTCGCCTCGCCGCCTTCTGTTTGCGTTGCGCCGAAGATTGTCATCCGCTGTGCGATTACGGTAAAATATCCCATTCAATGGATCGCGATGCGGGGAGACTGTTAACCTGGGTACCTTTAAACAATTTCGGCTTCCATCTTATGGTACAAAAACAAATAGGTACATACATTTTTCTGGCTGTATTGAGCCGACCGATGACGACGTAGGCGTAGCTGTCAACGTCATGTCACAAAATATCCAAGTCAATTGTAATGTCTTATTTTATTTGTTTGTTAATAAATTACTTGTGTTACTCATATCGTTAAAATTCATACTTATGTTACTCACACTAGACCTTGTTTTGCTCCACTACGTTTTATTACTACAAAGTATTTACTGTTTGTAACGTTGAATCAGAATTACTGTAATCGAGCAAAAAAAATCAAGTGTGTGAGTACGACAACTGTCTTTGACTTAGGTTATATCTAGACGTCGACGTTAAAATTTCCGTCGTGGACAGGCTTCGCCCCGCCAGAAAGTTGTATGTATTTTTTAAATTCCATATTGGAAACTGAAATCGTTTATGCCCAGTCTCCCCGGATGGCCTATTTAATAGGAATGGGAGACTTTAGCGTAATCGTACGGCCGATCAGTATAAGCTTGGTAAATTTTCGCAGTGCCATCTAGATCTCTTCTATTAATCATCTAAGAAAGAAATATATGCATACATAAATGATATTATTTTATTTTGGATGATAAAAAGAAACTTACTGTTTGCTAAATTGATACTTGAACTGGACGATGCGCCACTTTCTGATTTTAAATCAAGCTTTACTACACAATTCATTTTAGAACTTCTTTCCTCTTTTATTTCTACCTTAATCTTGCTTTCTTTCAATTGATTTTTATCAGATTTTTCTTTTTTTATTTCAGTTTTAGCATCCTTGATACTTTCACGTGATTTTTCTTTCTTAATTTCGGCTTTGCCTTCTTGTAAACTATCACTTGATTTGCCCTTTTTAATTTCAGGCTTTGCCTCTTTACTTTCTTTTGATTTGTTCATAGCATGTTTAGTTTCACTGACAGATTTTTCTTTTGTCTCATTTTTTGAAGTTCCATTGACTAGTTTATTTTTAATACTTTTCTTATCATGATTTTTATCTTTGTCTTCTCTATGCGAGTTGTGTTTTGATTTAGTTTTATTGGAATTTTCAATCATTTTCAGAAAATCATCTTCACCAATTATTCTGATTCCCAGTTCTTCAGCTTTCGCTATTTTCGCTGGGCCTGCATCTTCACCAGCCAAGACATGTGTTACCTATAGCGTATCAAATACAAAAAAAATATTGTTATGTAAGTCGCGGGACGCAAGTATCAAGTAAACTTGGTTCGAAAAAGTCCGACTATTATAGTAATAATGGGCTTGAAGGTACCTTGATATATATTATTTTATTTATTCTACTACACAAAAATATTATTGACGTGACAACGTCTTATAATTCGATAGAGCCGGCTGCACGCACGAAAAAACATGACGTCATGCGGCGTTACCTCGCTCTGAGCCTTCCATGTAAGGCTTGAAGTGCAAGCGAGAGCGCTCGACATCCGTCTCTCTCCTACTTGAGTGAGCGATGCGTCTGCGTGGACAGCTGCTATACTATAGTACATTTACATGTTTTGATCGAGTATCAAATGCTACCATTCCATCAGTATTTTCTTAAGACGTTGTCACGTTCAACTATCGTCAGTAAACCGACTTTACAGACAACCATTTTTTTTTCTTCCTGCTTCATCAAATACCTTTTTACTGATACCAGACTTGATGCAACCTCCATACTTTTTGATGGTTTCCTCAATTTCTTCCCTTTCAAAAGAGTCCAACACACCAGTCAGCAGAAATGCATAGTCTTTTAGACAATTTGCAGCACCCTGAAAACACAATTTTAGTTATTAATTATTATTGAATAAAAAGATAATGAAATTTCATAACTTCGCCAGCAGGCTTTAGGTAAAAGTAATGTTTAAGCATTAATAACTGGACTAATGTAGGCTGATAATGATGATTAATAAGTGGCGCTTATCAGGGGAAGCCTAATACGCCCAGCAGTGGACTGGTAAATGCTGTTGATGGTACATAGATATGGTATAAGTACATAGGTAAGGTAGTCAAATTTGTCCAGTTTTATCACAATCTGCTTAGTATTTTCAGTGTTTGTCTAGACGTAGTAATCAAACCTTTTCACACCTCTCTGTTATGGTGAACGCACACCTGTCCGCGCCGCACTCGCCGCAGTCATCGAATTTTATTAATCTTTAAGTACTTATATGAAACAATGTGCAACATCGCGCACCTATCCGCGCCGAAAGATTCGAATCCCTGTACAATCCTGTAGGTATAGGTACGTATTCCATCAAAACCGGCGCGGGCGTATCACAACTTCAGTTCTATACAGAAAAATTATGAATACGATTCGGCGCGTGCGGCGCGTAAGATGCGGACACACGTGCGCGAGGCCATGACCAAAGTTCGATGACTGCGGCACCTGCGGCGCGAATAGGTGCATGTTCACCATTAGAAAGTACAGAGTAGCTCAGGGTTCAATGCTAGGCCGTTTAAAATAGTAAGACTTTGTGTTAGACAACCTTGGCTCAAATGGTTTTAACTAGTCTATCCTAGCTTCTCATTGAAGCTTTGCACCTTGCAGCTACCTATCACCCTGTATAACCTACCTCAGGCATTTGCTTGGTTCCTAAATGTTTGGGGCCAGTCCTGTTCAAATACTGCTGGTATAAGGCTGCTGAGTGCCTCTTTCTCTCATGCCTTTCTTCATCTGTTAATGCTGAAACGTTAAAACCGTTAAAAGCATCTAGAATTTGATTGTTTAATTTAGCACTTTCTTTAAATTTTGTACTGGTCACTGGCATTTCTTTTTAATTATTTCACTTACCTGATTGATTAAGGCTCTTGTTTATTCTATTTTTCTTATGCATTGATTGATCAGCTTCATCTTCCATCATTGAATCATCAACAGTAAGATCATACGTTTTATTTTTCTTGCCATTTGTTTTCGGGTCAGTTTCAAGTTTAATTTTGTCAGAGTCATTTACTTTTGGGATTTTTACCTTTTTGTCAATTTCTTCAGTTTTATTTTCATTTTCCAGAAACTCTTCAAATTTCCTTTTGTTTGAATCTTCTTTTTTCAAGTTGGCCACAGTTTTATTTGTTTCTGAATATGGTAGATGCAATTCTTTTTTGGAAGGTAAAACAAAATTTGGGCTTTCTATTTCATTTGTTTTTGATTTTGTTCCAGATACGGAATGTCTTGTTTTTTTAGTCTTGATTTGTTTTTCTACTTCCTTACTTGATGATGGTTCAGCGGTGAGTTCATCTCTAATGTCCTTGGTTTTATCATGTTGTTGTTCGGTAGATGTAATCTCATCCAAACCATCTATTTCTAGAAGACTCTTTTCAAACTCATCATCTGAATGAATCCCTGTTTCAGTATTCTTTTTTGATTTTGGTTCATGTTTTTTAACCACTGGTTCAGTTCTTTTGATTGGTCCATTTCCAAATAAATCAGTAGCTTTGACTTCTTTGAGTGATAATTTAGAGTTGGTTTTACTTGATTTTTGAGCATCATTTGTTTTCTTTTTCTTTGAAATAAATAACTTGAATAATTAGGATAGGAAGCCATTTATTTTGAATAAGGTATAATAATAAAAACAACAAATTAAAACTATTTACACTTATTAATTTTCTAAAACTCTAAGTCTCATCTAACTCAAGTGGGAACAACTTAAAACAAGGACTCCTTAATATTCATGTTAATTATGCATTTAAAAAAAGTGGTTGAAAATTTTCTAAGTCTCTTTTGCCTTGTAATTGAGTGACACATTTTCACTTCTAGCGCAAGGTTGTTGAACTAAGAGGTCAAGGTCACTAAGAAAAGTTCCACTCCTAGTGACCCCCTCTACGATTCCACAAACAAAAAAATGTTACTTATACATCTATACCGTCTTTTTTGTCTCATAATTGCCTGCGTCCTGTAAACTCCACTCCAACCAGTATTTAAGTATTTGCTTTTAACTAATGAAATTAACATAAAAATCATTGTAAACAAAATATATTATTTCATGAGATATCTTACCTTGCTTATAATTTGTACATCAGGTGACTCGGGGATCACATCATCATCATCGTCTTCAATCCTCCTCTTTTTCACTGCAGCGGGAGATGTCTTCGGTTGAAAGAATTTTCTGATATCCTAAATAGAAACAAAAACAAAATTATAGTTAGGTAACCGTTTTTGCTGCGCTCACCTACACAGCAATCACATGGAGGCCCATATATCCAACCTATTTCAAAAGTGTAGTAAGTACCTATGTACCTTAAAATGATATTGTTTAAGTTATATTGTGTAATTGCGGTATTGAAAGTGAAAAAAATATAATCCTATATGACTTTATTTAATTATTACTACTTAGACAGCCTTCAAGAAATCAGGGTTATCACCACAATAATAGAAGACGTTTTGCTATGGTAGGTATGTATTATAGAGACCTAGGTTCGTGTAGAAATAATAGAGATACTTATCCATGATCCAAAAAATATAATACCTAACATGGAGTTAACAAAATTGATTCATCGGTGTCGGTTAGCACCTATCACATTCACTCACCATTTTCAAGTCCCAGATAAATACTTCGGAGATAATTTAGCACGGATCAATTTTACATGTAAATCATCACTGAGTTTTACACAAAATAATCTGAGACTGGAACCGACTGGATACGATCGCGTAGATTTCAGAAGAATTTTCAAAATTCAAAATCCAAGACATTATTTGCGAAGCGAGAAAGAGACGTATGTTAATGTAGGTAAATAAAACCGACCGTGAACCACAGAACAATTATTCTACTCTACGTACGAGCCGTGAACTAACTAAAACTAACCAAACCAGTGTGACCATTGAGAAAATACAGAACCTGCCATACGCTTACTGAAAATCTGCCAAAATCTGCCCAACACTTCAAGAAAAATGCCATAAAACATGCCACATACTTTTTTAGTCATTCTTTGATTGGGAAACAAAAAAAAACACTTATTAATATACTCAGATGACTTATTATAAAACATAAAATTAAACACAAACACATAAACATAAAACTTAAATTAAACAGTATTTGCTTTATAACTTCATTAAAATCAAATTCAGTGCTACTTTGAATGCATATTCTTCGTTCTTTTCGTCGTATTTTGATTCCATGCCCATCTGTTTAATCATTTCCTTTGTAGGTAAAAGAAATACAGTCGCCGTGTTCTATTATGCCTTCTTTTGTGGCTATAATAACAGAAATGTGTGAACAACACAATTGAACCGCAGTCGTCAATACAATACTAATCAATCAATAGCGAAATTATTGAAGTTATAATATTATGTATTAGAACTTTAAGGTAGTAAATAAGAATTTGTACCTTAACGTAGAGAATTTACAGTTGATGATTACATCGCGTAGAAATATCAACAAACATTATAAGGGAATTCCCCTTATGCGATGATTGCGAGTAAGTGAGCAAGACGGAGCGCAGGCAGCTGAGCACGATTTTGTAGGTATTTAGGTGTTTTGAAAAATATTTGTATGGCATATAAAAATATTTTCTAGTGATGCACTGCGTAATAACGTTTGCAATGTTTTGTTATACATTTTGTGTCATTTTATTCATTTTTCTATTCACACTGACCATTCAAAGTTTCATTTAGAGGTAACTTTGTAATTTTTTCTATCGGGTGAAATATCACCAATCGTGTTTTTGTCTTGTGATGCACTAGAAAATATCCTCAACTATAATATGTATGAATTTCAAAACTATAGGCCTTATAGTTATTGAGGTACGGGCAGTTAAAAATCCCGAAATCCGGGAATCCTCGCCTTAAGGACTACCTCAGACTAGGAGTTGCCAGGTGTCGATAAAATTATTGCCAACAAAATTTAATAACTATCCGTAATTTTTTGGTCTTACTATAAAATTTAATTTTATTGTATACGTATAATCTCCAAAATATATAAGAAGGTCACAAAGTTTTTGTTCCCAAATCTGTCAAAATCTGCCACACTTCTATTTCGTCAACGTAATATGCCAAACTGAAAATTCCATAGCCAAATCTGCCAAAATGGCAGAAATCTGCCACAAATGGTCACACTGAACCAAACTAACTAGCTAGCCAACTACTTTGTAAATAGGGTTGCCACCTTTTTTCAAGCAAATAGATACATTTACCTGGTACGGGAGTTTAAAAAAAGTACGCCAATGAAGTACCTACTAATTAGTTTGATGTTTTTAAATGAAAAGAAAGCCGGCAAGTAAAAAGAGCTACAAAAAAAGGAGTTTGTAGTAGCTGATGCCCAAAATTGAAAGCAAGCCTTTTCTAAGTGTTCATATATTGTATTTATGGAAATAAAGAGTTTTTTATATGATTTGATTTGTTATTTATTTGTGAATTTGGTTTGTTTATGACTACATGAACTGTAAGTAGGTAATCCATTGTTGTCTAATCCAATCAAGGATTTAGTAGCATAGCAAGTAAACAGATATCTTGTTCGAACTAGTTTTATACTAAGCTCCACCTTCAACTGAAGGGTGCCCCACGTTTGGTCGAATGTCAAAAAACTAATTTCATTTCAATAACGTACATTTGGTATAACAACTTTTGGTATAATGAACAGTTAATATAATTTTAGAACGTATAACAGTACAGATGATATAACATTCATTTGTTAAAACAACATAAACTATAATACTCAGATGGTATAATTTCATTTGTTATAATTTTAGGTGATATAACTTATTTTTCATATAATTTTAAATAGCATATACAAGAGTTGTTGTCTACACAGAAGGTTATTACGTGACAGTAGGTTTGATTTAGAAACCACCCATCGGCCGCGAAGCGGCCGTCCCCCTCTACACAGAAGGTAATAATGTGACAGTAGGTTTATTAGGTTTGATTTAGAAACCACCTATCGTAGTTTGAAATTCGATGATATGTTGATTATACGAAATACGACTATACCTACCATTTGAAAATTATGTATATTAAAATTAGATGAAATGTTGATTATACGAAATGTGTTTATACCTTCTGTATATTATGTATTTAAAAATTATTTGTTATGAATATTAGATCGAATGAAAGTTATGTCAAGTAAAATTATATTAGGTGTATATTAGTTTTTATAAAATTAGTTTATGTGAGATTAGGTGTTGTGTATGTTATATCAAATGAAATTATACGAAATGAAATTCGATCAACTAAGTGTTAGTTTTTTTGGCATTCGACCAAACGACATGGAACCTCAACTGAACCTAAAAATAGACTTCTTCAATATTTCTTTTTTTCAAGAACAAACTCATATGTATGAGCCGTTTTGAGAAGCGTTTTTGTCCGAAAAGATGCGCATAGCGTTATGGTACACAAAATGTCCGCAGATATAGAAAAATATCTGAAAAAGAGCAAAAAGATCAGCAACACAGGTCGCATTGAAAAAAAATTCAAGTGATTATTGCCATTTGACGTTATATTATATTGCGTTCAAACGCAATGTGTAGGTAGGTATTGTAGAATAACACGATGCGATCCGTTCTGTTACACTCAAAAACTTAAACTTTAATGTTTTGCACTAAACAATTAACATTAATATAGAAACTTGAAGCCAAATAAAGTATTTTGTCGTACTTTATTGTGCTCATAAAGTACGTAGTACGCGAGAAATAAAGTGCAATACTTTATTACAAAGTACGGGTAACAACCCTATTTGTGAATAAAACCAACGCAAAACATGTGGCAAACAAAACCAGTGCTCCGTCACTCGCGCTCAGTTTTGAGTTATATACCTACAGTTTTCTTACCGTCCCGGAGTGGTACTGTCAAAGGTTGCCGCCGCCGCCGCGAGCCGCAAGCCGAACGATAAGTTTTGTCTATTACCTATAATTTCTAATAATTATGTCAGCTACATCTACCTATCTTTTGTAATTTGAGTGTACAATTTTTTCTGTACATACGTATGACACATCTGTACATACCTACTACGTACAGAAAATAATGTCTTGACACAAAAATATTTAAATAGGATAGGATAATAAGAAGCTGCCACCTACCTACCAATAATAATACCTTTTACCTAGCTTACAATGTTCTCTAATAATTAAAATGTATTTTTTATTCTACGTTTGTTTTTGTTCCCGGACTTATTTATTCAGTAGGTGGGATACCTAGTTATATTTTATGAGAGAGTTAAGGCACTTAATTAAAGTATAATATCCGCACTTGGACAAAAACTATCGATGGTCAACCCTACCGTCAAGCCAAGGGCCGGCGAGGGAACTGTAGAGGTAGGGGGGCGCGGGTGGCTTTGATCAAGCCGCCTCGCTAACAGCGAGTAGAGCGTTACGAACTTTATTTCTTCTCGCTTAAGACTCAAAGTAGATTGGTAAAATCGAGTTAGTGAGGTATCTGGGTATCTGTTACGTTATCTAATCTGTGGCAAAACGCCAAGTTCGCAACAAAGTACACAAATAGTGCTGCCAACTCGTAGGCGCCCTAAACACCGTAATGTAATTAGTACAGACCGGATTGTATGCAACTTATAAAGCCCGAAATATGCATGCAAACTAACTGTTCCTCAGTATTGCAAAATGCCAAATCAAAAGTTATTCAAGTGCGCAGCAAGTAGGTATTGTCATGGAAGTATGAGCTGGAAGGGCAGGCATTACCGATGATGTACGACGGTAAGGGATTTTGGTTTCATATTTAATCCTTGACTGATATTCCATGACCATATCCGCACACTCACAAAGGATTGTTTCAAACGCCTAGGCTTTATAACAAGGAATTGCAAGGAATTCAATACGAACAATATCATCCGGCCGGTTACTATACACTGCATTGGTAAGATTGAAATTAGAAATTGCGTCATGCATGTGGAGCCCACTTGAATCTATTTATGCTCTGATGCTCGAAAAGGTCGAAGAAAGAATTTGGTTGTCATCTTTGAACCTATATTATCCTAGCAAAAGCACGTTAATGCAATCAGCCAGCGAGTTCACTATTCATTTCATTCACTTAGGTAAACGATTTCAGAAGTCCCTTCCATTACAAACCAAAATCACTTTAGCTCAATCACTCCTTCTTCCCCTATTAGATTATGCTGACTCTTGTTACCTTGACGCCACGGAGGAAATTCTCAACAAATTAGAACGTCTACAAAATTTATGCATTCGGTTTATTTTCGGTTTGCGTAAATACGATCACGTCTCAATGTTCAGACATCAGTTAAAATGGCTTCCAATCCGTCGCCGGCGTGATCTGCACGTTCTCTCTCTTTTTTATAACATTCTGAACAATCCTCTCTCCCCTTCTTACCTCCGTCAGCGTTTTGAGTTTCTTTACCCTCGTGATAGACCATGTAGATCAACCTTATCCCTCATCCTTAAATTTCCGGTTCACTCATCCAGCCGCTGCGGTGGCTCTCTCACTGTTGACTCGGTTAGGTTATGGAATTCTCTCCCACACGATATTTGTGCTAGCCCCTCTTTCTTCACTTTCAAGCGTAAAGTCAAAGAGCATTACCTATTTTACTATAAAAACTTTCGTAGTTTGACGAATTCATTATGAATGTAAGCGGGTTAACTACGAACCTATTTTGTGTTGGAAGAACACCAACACTCACACTTGGTGTTCTTCCAACACAAAATAGGTTCGTAGTTAACCCGCTTACATTCATAATGAAGCATTACCTATCTTTATGATTTTGTTGTATTTAATATATTTATTCAATTTATGTATGTATATAATTATAGTAGGTATTGGTTATCTTATAGTATTTTATGTATTGTATTATTATTATGTAGTCTATTTAATAAGTAGGTTAAAATCAAATCGTGTATCCTTTGTATAAGCACATGTACTTACCCACTTTTACAAACTTGTTTCTCTCTCCCAATAAGGTTTGCTGGAAGAGAACTCTATTTAGGGTTAAGCTCGCCTTTGCCATTATTTTTCCTCGTAAATGTTCTACTTGTACCATATTTTTTTTGTGCAATATTGAATTATGAAGGTCAAAATATTATACGAGTTATTTATAGAACATTCAAAGACAAAGTGGTAAAATAAAATCAATCCATGTGTAAAACTGGTAAATGGAAGGAGAAGGTATTGCACAATCTTTCTTTTTGTTAAATTAAAAAGCCCAGGGACAGTATTCCAGATTTAAGGCAAAATCAACGCAAAATTTTAGTTCCATCTGTTTAGTAGTTTACATCCACTCACCTGAATTCCACGAAAGACAGACATGGCAGCAGATTCATGATTCGAAATTACAATCAATAAGTGGAAATTCAATAAGTTTCTGGGCGGCCAAGGGTTCGGCCCATTTTTGGCTTAAAACCGCTTAATTTAGGACTTCGACTTAGTTGGCAGCACTTCCGTTGACTGATTATGACTTTGACGACCTCACATTTTGTTGTCAGAAACCGTAAAATAAGTGACTGTCAAAATAGAAAGCGGTTTATTTGAATCAACAAGAATCATCAGTCTCTATCTACCACAGATCAAATTCTAAGGTCTCACCCAACCATGTCTCTACTTCCGAAGATTTAAACCTCCGTCTACCTCAGTATTAAAAGAAGAACAATCGGTGAAAAAGACTTTTACTACTTATTGTAGTCGAGTTTTAGTTTTTAACTATTTTTTATTTCACCTATTTCGAGAATCGTAAACCTTACCAAAGTTTAAGAAATAGTTTTGAAAAGTACAAGGGCCTTGGAACGAGTACACTAGCATACACGAGCATAATTTACTTCTATTAGGTTTTTCGATCCTTGTACCTAAACCGCTATCTCGCTTAACCCCTATTTTTCATGTTGCAATCGGACTAGTAGGTATCAGCGCTACGCGGGAACATATAAATCGGCTACATAGATTGGTGCAACCTCATAACCCTCGTCCGGCAGTTGGGTACTTAGGCTGTGTCCCCAGTAGGCAAACTGTTAGCGGCCGACTGAGTTTGCGGCGTATCGGTTTAGTACGCCTTTCCATATAAGTATCTGAGATGGAGTGTCCACAGTTTGCTAGTTTTGCGCTCATTTGCAGCGTTACGTGCGCCGACTGTCTCAGTTTAGTGGCCGCTAACAGTTTGCCTACTGGGGACACAGCCTAAGTGTAGGTAGGTACCTAAACGTCACATTAACTATAAACGCGCTCTATGAAAGAATATACCTAGACCTAGACATAATAATATCTGCTAAGTGATAAGCTGCATAAATACAAGAAATGTTTAAAAAAATTCTTCCTGGCTTTAATTATTGATTAAAAATTTTATACCTACTTATTTATTTTAATTTGATCTCACATTTAGCTCCGTATTAGGTTAATACCATACATAACTAATTAATTTAAGTTGAATTTATCTAGTTTCTTACCCCCAACTTGAACCCCCAAAACCCTCCCTGTGGCTACGCCCGGCCCGTGCATACCTGGTTGCCTAATAAATAACAAAGAAGTCAAGTCCGTATCTATTGTATTCTCTTTGTTCTCTTTGATCAAGTCATCTTTGAAACACTGTGCGATATTTTTATAAATTTATTTTCAATGAGAATTCTTATTGTTATAGTTATTCTTAGATTATTAGTTTACGCATTTGGTGCTAGTGCGGGAAGTGCGATATTTAACACAGAGCCCTTGAGTTGTTGGGATGAAAATGAGATCGTAAAACTACGAGCACGGAGACTTTTCGAAGATGTTTTACCCGCGCCCGTTGCTCCTGAAAAAATCACCGACAAATTCATCAGAGATTTGGTACGTTACTTTCGTAGATCATTGCGTTCAGTGGAGGCAGGAAGCGATCACAGATCAGAGTTGCTAAAGGACGCCATGGCTGATACCCTCGGAGCTCACCTGAGAAATGAAATCCTACCCGCAACTAGGCTCGCATTTTACTCCGGTAACATCTCACACAAAAATGCTATACTTATACATGAATTGTTCGATGAGATGAAAGAATATCTGAACACCCAAGGTTTGGGTTGGCAAGAGCCACAGCGCCTTCAACGATGGTCGAACATAACCGTGGCGAAAATAATCATCCCGAGCACAACGTCAGTGATCTTGGATCCGTGCTCTAATTTGGTGCTAAAGCGAGACCTCAACTCGTGCATACACTTCCCGATACCGATGCTTGACGACAAAGAAAATCCCACCTCTATTGCTTTACCTTTTAAAATTGGAGGACTAGTGAGCTTGACCGCACCATCTTCTAAGAATGTTCTGCTGAAATATTATACGGCTGCTGCTAAATGCATTTTGAAAAGGTCCCCGGCTGCCTGCCGGAAAGCAGATATTGCAGGTTTAAATAGAGACCTATGGAATTGGCTGAAGCGTGAAGTCGCACGACATATTCAGGACGAGAAGCTTTATACTGCTTTCGGTGGAGTTCTGAAGGTAGCGGCTGCAGTGCAAGCCCACCGAAACTCCAAAATCAGACGCAATCTCTACGAAGACATCGACGTTGAATCCGACGGCATGACATGGCATCCGTTTGAACTTTTGGAACCCGTGCAAATAGACATCGACTGGGGCCCTGTAGCTTACATACTGGTAGTGGTTGCGATCGCAGTAGCATTTTTCGGCTGTCAAATAATCTTACACTTCTTGTGCACCAGTAATAGCTCTAATGAAATAAACCCCATTCTTTCATATACCAATGTAAATATGAGAGGTGGTTCGTTTGCATCGTTCCTGTACGAGCGTTTATCTACGTGCTTGCGGACATTGATACCTCTGAGGACGTTGTCGAATGCTGTTAACACACGCAATCAATTCAACGGTAAGCCTATGACTATGTCGTTGGGGTCTATTCGGACCCAGAAGGTTTACGATCTTAACGAGAACACTGAGAAGCTTATGGCGATAATGAGCGGGAACGAACTAAGCGAGTCTACGTCCGATAGCGACGCTGACGCGAGGAAGCGGTCGGACAGTCCGCCGAAGCTGGAGACGTCCATCTCTGAAGTGAAGATAGATCAGAGAAAGTTCGCCGTACAATCTTCGAGCCAGGAGCACACGGGAGACACGTATAATACTAACCCGCAGCCCGCGGCGTGTTCGAGTCAAGACTACACAGAGGAACTGTCCGAGCGGAACCACAGTGACTTTTTATGTACAGTGTCGGAGAGCGTGTCAACTTGCTCTGAAAGCTCCACTACTTCCAAGTACAGCCGTGAGAAGAGAAAAAAATTGCCTTTGAATCGAAGTTCCGGCTCAGTTACACCGGTTAAATTGTCTTCGAGCACGCAGATTAATTTGAATTCGTTTAGAACTCGCTCAGACGATACAAAATAATTTTACTTACCCACTAATATAATATTTTGTCATAATGTTTTAGATATCTTTAATAAATAAGTTTTACCTACAAAACGTTTAGATTATTGTAACGGTGAAGAATAGGTAAAATCTTTAAGTGAAATTATTGATGACCTCAGTGGCACAGCGGGCAAGGGTCTGCCTGAAACTGTCTCTTTTTCGCAACGCACAACGCTGCGGTATGCGCACGACGCGCGACGTAGCGTCACGATCACAGAAATCTTAATAACAAGGCACTAGAAATGCTGAGTACCATCCGATCTATCGGGAATGCGTGTCGCCGGCTCGCCCCCTCTACTACCTTACCACTACATACACAGACAATAACTACGGAATTACGGCTACGCCCATCCAAAAATGCAGTGCAAACCAAATTAAGCCTTATGCGTAGTTGCATACGTTCGCTTACTCACACATTAGTGACAAGTTTGCATTTTTTGTCGTTATGACGTCATTTTAATGTAATCTACACTAGTGCTGGGCACGAAATATCAGGTCACGTACCTATCGTACTGTTATTCTATGACTAGGGCATTGTACTAATAAAATAAAAATATAGTTTGTACTTCAATATTCATTTATTATTAACTAGCGACCCGCCCCGGCTTCGCACGGGTGCAATGCTTATACTAAATATACCTACTGCAGAATTGGTACTCCGGCCGATACCGCAATCGCTATGTCCCTGTAATTTTAAATCTGTAATATCTTCGAAAATATTCATTCAAATTACATGCTGTAAAGGGCAATAATAATCTATATTAAATGCACAATGTATCTAAGTTACTTAATTGGATAAGGATTAATGCTGTACTGCTTAAAATCGCCTCGTAAAATTTTTTTTGGAATCGAAATCATATGACCCCCTCTATACAACCCCCTAAAAATGTTTCATCAGTGTGACTCTGCTTGGCGCCCCCCTGGGGGGCGGTGGTTCCGGGGGGCAAATCTCAAAAAGTCGGAATTTTTCCTAGGTCCCCCGGACACCCCCTACATGATTCTGCAAAAAAAACATACCTCCCCCTCCACCATCAAGGAGAACAATTATGTCAGTCAGTCAGTCAGTGGTAATCGAGCTTTATAGATAGTTAGTTATTATGATAATAAATCATAAATAAACAATTTTAATATAACATCGTATTCCTAAAATACTATGTTAAATTATGCAAAGTTGTTTTACAAATCACAACCAAGGTAATATTAAGGATAATATTACCGTGTCACAACACTAGCTCGCGACCGAGTTCTGCGGCCGTACCACGATAGGAAATCGAGCGCGCAACGTTATCGTTCACTGTGCAGTACATTGCTTTTTGTAATGAGGTACCTGCCCGATGTTGACAAAAATAAGAGGCAATGTATAGTTAAACGTGATAATAAGAACGGTCGACTGTGACGTTCGTATTACTTTTAAAGATTCTATAATTTTAAGGAAAAACGGCATTATTTAGAACAAACAATACTTACCGATGAAAAGTTATTCCTTTATTAATATAATTACAACTTGTGGAAGAATTTCCGCAATGGGAAATGCTGCAACACACCATTTTTACACACGCACGTTTCGAGAGCAACTGAACAGCAACGAACGCACTGGTGGCGTGAGAGTCACCTGAGCGGCGACAAGGTCACGCGCGCTTACGATTTCTAGTGCCTTTTTATTCAGATTTCTGTGGTCACGATGCAACGTTAACTATGTGTGCGGAGAAGCGGTTTTGATTTTGCCGCAGCGGTATATGGTACAAAAAAGTCTATTGTCGGCGCCTTGACGCACACCGTAGCGTTGTGAAGAGCACGACGCAACGTAGTGCGGAGTACCGTGTCCCCACTTCACCGCGCTTGGCCCTCACCGCTACGCAGACGTCAAATGACCACTCTATACGTTTTTCATACGATTAAGGCGAATAGTAGGGTGGATAGTGGCGCCACTACATATTTAATGTTAGTACCTACGTTACGTAGACGATATCTATCATAAGCTTTTTTTAAATGTATATCTTTAATAGTTTTGTACTGTATTATTTAGGCAGATACTTGTTTCAAGAGTTTAGTTCCTATTGGTGGCCACCAAGCTCTCCAAACAAGGTTTTTGATTGAATAACACAAAACAAAACTATTACATATACATTAAATAAAAACTTGTGATAGGTAGCGTCTACTAGCGGTCCGATTTTTTGATAATTCCTTTGTATAACTTAATGATTAAAATAAATATGTAGTGGCGCCACTATCCACGCTACTATTCGCCTTAAGTGCCCAGCACTGCATATTTTAAGTTGTGATCAAGTAAGCAACCAAGGTTTCAGTCGGTTCGAAAAATTATACACATCAACTTGATTTACGTATTTATTAACTTAATTTAATCCATGAATTAACACTGCACCAAAACATTACAATCTGTCCTAAAACACGAAAGTAATTTATAAATAAAAATAATTAAATATATCACAAAAGTAAATTTGTACCTGTAATAATAATGCACATGTGAGTTGTCTATTTACATTTTAGGACTTTAAATTCTGGTCCACAGTGGTCAATAACACACAATAATACACTTGATTCTATGGTTATACCTACTACTATACTATCATGTTCCTATAAAGTCATTATTGCTTAACATTCCGTTACGCAGAAAAATGGCAGCTTGAAATGAGCAAAGTAATTGCGGAATACTGTCATATAAATATTATACGTAATATAATTTACAAAGTTGATAGTATTTATATAAATGGGACGTTTATTGGTCGTACCGAATAATGACTTTAACTAGAGCGTATTATTATTCATATTAGATTACATAGTACTTAAACATCACAGTATTTATATCTCAGTGAAATAAGTCTAAATATAGGTACATAATTCGTAAATAAAAAATGATTTTAACACAGATTACGCTCCAACAATATGAATAAACTTTTAAAATAAAAGAAAAAACGAATTTTATATTAATTTTCTGTGAGTATTAACCCATCTTAAATTATATAATACATCTAACGGAATCCGACTTACTATAAATAAACCGTAAATTCAACGTAGACGGAAAAACTATGAGACAAATCCAATGGTGTATGAAAGAGAACCACATATTATGTTTGTAGATCACAATTCACAAAAATAATATGAAGAAACGACACAATATGATTTCTCTGTCTATACTGTCCAACGATATAAAATCTATCCATATTGCAAGTAACTTCTTCTCCATATTTTCCTTATTCATCTTACTATACCTACATAAAACTTATAATACTTTCCCTTCATACGTAAATATATGTGCAGAAAATATACGAGTGAATCACATTGTAAATTAAACTTAGAGTGAATTGGAATAAAGATCATGTTCTAATATTTTTGTACTGGCGCGCGCTCCACTTTCTATGCATGTGTTTGACTATGTAAAGAGGTAGGCAGGATACGAGAGTAATTGTTATTACCTTCCACCAGAAGTCCCAGTGTCGTATGAAGTCCGCATCTGGAGAAAGGGGAAATCATAAATATAAATAATGCTGGACAATCCACACAACATCATCTAGCCATAAGCTAAGGTAAGTAGGTATTGTTTGTTTAATTCTCTTCTCGATAGGGATTTCTCTAGAAATCATCAACTAAAGTGCCGACAACGAAACACCAAGGGCCGAGGCATATCTACTTAAATTTACATTGCATACTTAAGGAAACAGTGCAAGTGGAGTGGAGCTAAGCGGAATTTCAAATAAAATATATGAACACGCGGCCCCGAGCCGGACAGAACGGAGTCGAGCAGGCTGTGGTGTCGAGCGGAGGGTTACGAGTGATTGAATTTGACTGATCGGAACACGGCTCAATGCAGCTCAGCTCCACTCCGCCCCGCTCCGCTCCGCTTGAATGGAAACGCTTGCCACTTTCACTACTCTTCTCCGCTTCACTTCGCCCAGCTCCGCGTCAGTGGAAACCCCCCTAATTAACCCTATCTCGATAACAACGTCATGCACACGTTTCCTCCAATCGGAGTGATTGCTCGCAGATGCCACGTGACAAGTAGAGCTACTACCATGATCGTCTCAAAAGCCAACATGATCAGCTCATAAGATACCGTATTATATTTTACTTACTGAAGTACACAAGCAGCGTGGTGATGTAAAGAGCCAGACTGACTAGCTCAGGACCCACTATGAGGTAAGTCATGATTAGGTTAGTTCTTACCGAAGTACGTAGTAAACACAAGCAGCGCTGCAGCGTAGCCATATAGAGCGCCAGACTGACCAGCTCTGTCGCTGCGTAGAGCCACGTAACATAGAGCCAACATGATCAGCTCATACAATACAATACCTTATTAATTAAGCCAGCTTATTGTATCTTACTTACCGAAGTACGTAGTAGCGTAGCGATATAGAGCGCCAGACTGACCAGCTCTGCCGCTGCGTAGAGCCACGTAACATAGAGCCAACATGATCAGCTCATACAATACAATACCTTATTAATTAAGCCAGCTTATTGTATTTTACTTACCGAAGTACGTAGTAAACACAAGCAGCGTCGCGATGTAAAGAGCCAGACTGACTAGCTCAGCGGCCGCCATGAGGTAATGCCACGTGACCACGCATAGAGCCACCATGATCAGCTCCGTTAGAATAAGCGCCGTGTAACTGATCTCTACTATGTGGATCAGTTGCTCTTCGAATAGGACTAACGCGCCGTACATTATTACGCCTCCTGCAAACGAGAGGTGTAGAGCGATAAGTATTGCCTTTTTTAGGATCATAAAGGTTGATTTTTAAAATGGAACTAATATTTTAATTGCATGAAAATCATAGTTTTCATGAGAGCAGAAAAACTCTTTTGTGTTTTTTCCTATACCTTACCACCAATACCTATACTCAGACTAAAGCATAGGTAAGTATACCTATGCTTTGGTCTGATTAAAGGTATTGATTGAGTAACTTTTATCTATTCAGGGATGATATTAAACTATGATGGCGTGCGAATTATGATTCCTTGACCTTTAGCAACAGGGATTTTGTACTGAACATTGTTGTAACATTTATTTGCTTGAGAAAAACACAATCATTTCTAACCTTGGTAAATAGAAATCCCTGTCCAAATATAGAAGGTCTTGTAAGAGAGCTGTCGTCCTTTAGTCAGTTGTTTGTATAACTGCGGGTACTTCAGTGCTGTTGTACTCGGAATGTCTTTGTCAAGCACCTGGAAATTACACAACAGGGGGTAAATAACGGTAGTTTAATTCCCGATCGTCGCTATGGTATGCTGTATTTTCACACCGCAATAAAACTTTCCCAAACTTAACGAAAAACAGTGTTTTTTTATCAATCTGAGGCATAAAACTACGTACCTAGCTACGTAGCTGAATGTGTGAAACTCAATTTTTTTTGTGTGAAACTCGAAAATTAGACGAAAGTTGCCATTAAAACCATAGCCTACATGCTGCTAGTAGTTCTGGTTGGCAGGCCTTTGGCGTGTAGCCCAACGTATGTTCTATTCTCGTGCATTAAAGTTTAAATCAATGAAATACCTGGTACTCTCACGACAGAATATTGCTTACCAATGAGAAGACCGGTAGAACTGTAAAAACAGTTCCATATCCAACCATCAGGAAACCAGGGTAAAGCGAAACGGACGAGAAGTAGAACACCACAGAGAATACAGCCTGCAAGCAAAAGAACAAGTCATCATCAACATAGTAAATACTCAAGTCTAGGTCCAGGTGGATATCTAGAGGTTTATCTAGAGACTGCCCAGGGTTACGGTTATGGAGCCATGAGTTCTCTCAGTATCAGAATCAGGAAAATTTCATTGCATTGCCCAGAATTTGACGCAGCATGTTATTATCGACTGGGCTAAAGCATTGTATACCGATTGTGGTAACGTTCTTTAAGAGTCCACCAGTGAGAGAGCGTTTGAAATAGAGCACACTAAATATTCAAGGATAAGGTAGACAAAAGAGGTGAAACGACATAAACACGGAACTGGCGGACGCTGACGTCACGGGCGAGTGTCAACACCTGTGTAAAATGAGTGACACACACCTGCATTGTGGAGACGATGAGGCCCCGATGCACTATGAAGAGACAGAGCGCGGCGGATCTCATACACGCTCGGCGGCCGTGCACCAACAGCAGACGCGCCAGGCTCGCGAACTGACGGACGCTGACGTCACCCGCCAGTGATGCTGACCGCCCCTCCGCGCCCTCTATCCCCACACCTGCGAACAATAGACGGGAGTCTAGATGTGCCGACTGACTGTACAATACGTAGCTTGCGTGAGCCCGTGAGATCAGTCCAGAAGGCAGAGGGGCAAGGGACGCGACGACGCGTGGTACAAAGCCGGCACCTACAGAATAGATATATTTCTGTAAGCCTAACCGATTGTCCGGGTCTAACCTATGCTGCTCTACATTGGGGGCTTAATTTTTTGATATTCCTGTGTTGTTACAAGGTTCCAACTAAAGCTCTTCGCAATTTCTAAGGGAAATTGTCAAAAAAATGTTTACTTTCATTAATCTCAGACATACAGGAAACTCTCGCCAGATAGCCTGATTGAAAAACATAACAGATACATGTTGAAGGTCACTGTACCGATATCAGCGTCCTGTATCATCGCGACATCGTTCCCTCCGTCGCCCACGGCCGCGACCACGTGCCCGCGGTTGCGCAGAAGTCGCGCGACCCTAGCCTTCTGCGTCGGCGAGCAACGCGCGACCACGACGCCGCTACAGTTCTGTAGCACCTCTACGAATTCTTCTTCATATGATTGTAGGCAAACCTGCGAAGAACAACACATTCATTTTATTAACAAAAATACATAATTAAGCATTAGTTCTATGCTGGGCGATGACCTTTTTTGTTATACTTATAAAATTGTTTGTACCTACCAACTTTACTTGTAATTTTGTGACACGGAATTAACAAAATTTTTTTATTGCACTTTACTGTTGTAGAAATTATATAAGAAATACAAATTACTGGTAGTCCCTTGCACGGGAATAATTTAGAAGAACCTTCCCAAGAAAGTGACCGGTGGTGGGCCTAAAAAGCCAAATTGCGGAACTTATCGATAGTTAGGCGAAAGAAACGCATTATTGATGTTTCTGATGTTGATTTGATTCAGAAGATTACGAAAGCATTGAATAAGGTTCTCAAAAACTGTGATATCACGGATATTTATTTACACAAGTCACAAGATAGAATCATCATCATCATCATCAGCCTATATTAGTCCACTGCTGGACATAGGCCTCCCCTAATGAGCGCCATAGCGCCCTGTCTTCAGCTTCTATCTTCAAGATAGAATGATCATAGTTAAATAGAGAATTTAATTCAGCACTCACTTCTCCCTCTAGAATGAGGCCGATGGTGGAGTCTGCCCCGAGCAGCTTTTCCAGCACTTCGAAGGCGTCGCGCCTGCTAGAATAGTCTCTGGCGGTGTGCCACGCGCTGTACCTCCTCACCTCACCAGCCTATATTAGTCCACGGCTGGACGCAGCCCTCCCCCCGATAAGCGCCTTATTGGCTTTTATCTCATGGGGGGTAATGCCCATAATCCCCACGCTGGGCATGCGGGTTTAAAATCGCAGTTCAGTGGTAGAATTGTTCTGCAAGGGGCGCTGCTTCCCGCCCCTGGTGGATATCCCTTAGTGACCCGCAGGAAGTGTTGGGGTGGTGCAAATTCTAAGCTGGCACCGCACAGCACGCGCTGTACAGATAGTTACTAAAGGCACTCACTTCTAAAGTCTCTCCCTCTATAATGAGGTCGATGGTGGAGTCTGCCCTATGCAGCATTTCCAGCAGTTGGTAGGCGTCGCGCCGGTTGGCGCAGTCTCTGGCGGTGTGCCAGGCGGTGCCTCCGCCCAGGTGCAGGGAGCGCGCTATGCAGAGCGCTGTTTCAAGCTTGTCGCCTGTTAGCATCCAGATCTGGGAAGAAATCATTTTGATTAGATTTTTATTACAACTGAGTTACAAGAATTTACAAAAATGTTCAAGATGATCATTTTTGTTTTACTATAAAAAACTACCGTAGTTTGATGGATTAATGTAAGCGGGTTAACTACTTATTTGTGTTGTATTTATTAACCAGCTTAAATCCGTAATGAATGATAATTATTGTTGGGTAGAATTGTTAATGTGTAACTCAACGCAGAAATTACATCATAAATAAATATGAAAGGACAGATAAAGCCAACTTCCTTGCGTGAAAAAGGGTCTCTGCCTCAGCATGAGTAGGTTGTGTTTACAATGCTGAACAAAGCCGTTTGATGACGTCACACAAGATAGCTTTCCGTTCCATACATAATTATAAGACTAATCAAGATTATTACAGTGTTACCTTTATCCCAGCGGTTCTCAACATAGCCAGTGTCCTCGGCACGTTCTCAGCCAATCTGTCTTCGACGCCAGTGAGGCACAGCAGTTCTAAACC
The DNA here is from genome assembly GCA_963564075.1 of Eupithecia subfuscata. Classification (NCBI taxonomy): domain Eukaryota; kingdom Metazoa; phylum Arthropoda; class Insecta; order Lepidoptera; family Geometridae; genus Eupithecia; species Eupithecia subfuscata. The sequence continues at coordinate 3,530,030 of OY751097.1, read as the reverse complement.
GAAGTGCAGTTTGGACATGGCGGCGGCAGTGCGTTCGTTGCGGTTCGCGATGCTTAGGCGGGCTTCTTTATACTCCGACTGTTGAAGGGGATCGTGACATTATTGATTGGGGTTAAGGTTTTACGTTTTGCGTGCTAGTTTTTTTACTTCAATTATCAACGGAGAAATGGTTTCGGTAAAAGCTGAACGTGAAACAAGGGCGAAAATGACGTCGCTAGTATCGCGACGATAAATCTGGTGAGACCCTTAGGCATGTATGAAGGATTTTAAACATTTTTATGTTCGTCGTTTCATTTGTTGTGCCATAAAGAGTTGACGTGAGAAAAATGTAGGCGACTTGTCGCTTTCGCTTTTCTGACCATCAGTAAGACCGTGGCGATATAGGGCTTTAATCAAAATTCATTTTGACGTGACAACGTCTTATAAATTGGTTTGCCGGGTGACACTTCAAGAAACTGCGTTACGCGTTACGCTCCGCTCTCGTTATGCAGACATAAAAAGTGAAAGGAACTCAAAGTCGTTGTCACGTAAAACTTTCGCCCGTATACCGACTTTACAGGCAATCAAATTTTTTTTTGATTATAATTTACTATCCTTCGACACCGTAAATATTGACTGAAAAACGTGTGGAACAGAGGCCCAACGCCAATCTATGTCTAATGCCACTTTAGGTATTTACGCTATCTACAATAACTCACTTCAAACTCTAGATAGTCGTTCTTAGAGAGCGGCTTCCTAGCGACCACCAGAGTCCTCAGGCCGTCGGCCGCGAGCTGCTTGCATTCTGTGTTGAGCCAAGTGGAGTCGAGTAGTCGCGCTAACGCCTACTCTATGTCTAATGCCACTTTAGGTATTTACGCTATCTACAATAACTCACTTCAAACTCTAGATAGTCGTTCTTAGAGAGCGGCTTCCTAGCGACCACCAGAGTCCTCAGGCCGTCGGCCGCGAGCTGCTTGCATTCTGTGTTGAGCCAAGTGGAGTCGAGTAGTCGCGCTAGTGCTACGTCAGCGCCTTTCACGAAGTACGTTATCTTGCCGGATTTCTCTTCCTGTTGAAATAAATGTTATTTTAATTCTGGCTTATATGGATGTAAGGGGTGTCTCGGAATGTTTTTCGTTTTGATTTGAGTACTATCCGCCAACGACAAATACTCGGTTTGACGTCTCGTTAAATTGAAATGTGTCTTGTAGAGACATCGAAAATTAATCGATTGTGGTTACGAATAGTTGTTTTTATAAAACGCTCACAAGCAAAAGGCGCACTGCACTCCCGTGGACGGTTTCATGCATAGAGGAGTTACGGAGAGGAGGGGGCCTAAGCAACTGTGCACTGTGATTCTCAACTAGGTCCTGACGTCATCACAGTGGGCGTGGCCTTAGTCAGTGTACTGTCGTCGTTCGTCCTGTGCGCAACTTTGTGAAGGGTGGAATTTCGTGAAATTTTCATGTAAATACGTAGAAAAGGATGAAGTGTTGTGTTCTAACTTGTAAAAACTACTCGGACAGACGTTCTGATGCTATGAATGGCATCACATTTCATGTGTAAGTAATTTTATGCGTAATTTAAGAATAGTTCTAGAAAAATCTCTCATCGTATCGGCGTCTCCAAATATACTTCTTCTACTTGACAATAGATGGCGACACCTAGTGTCATGGGAACTGAAAATAAATAGCCAAGTAGAGCAGTATTAATATATTTTAATAATCATACGTACGGAAATTAGTTCTACTGACATTCCTAAAGACTTTTTAGTCGCCTAAATATTATTTTTATTAATTTATAATCATTTATTAAACATACCGCCATCTATCGTCATCTATGAACATCAACCATGAATAGAACAAATAGACAGGGTCGTAATTAGGATCCAATTATTTTACCAAGTGTCCCACGGCTATGCTTCGTCAATGGAAAGTACTTTTAATAAAATATTTAATGCGCAGGAAATAAAAATAAAGCCTGCTTTAAATTCAATATCATCATCATCATGTGAATATCTATAAAGCTCGATTACCACTGACTGACTGACTGACTCATTGACATAATTGTTCTCCTTGATGGTGGAGGGGGAGATGTTTTTTTTGCGGAATCGTGTAGAGGGAGTCCGGATGACCTAGGGAAAATTCCGACTTTTTGAGATTTGCCCCCCTGAACCCCCGCCCCCCAGGGGGGCTCCCAAACGGAATCATATTGTTTGATTTTTCTGTAAGGGGTGTATAGAAGGAGACGAGTGATTTCTATAGCAACAAAAAAATTACCCCCTCTTGCCCCCCAGGACCCCCCCTTTTGAGAGTGCTACAAGATGCCGTCGTGATAGAGGAGTTTTGATTGCGGGATCGTATAGAAGGTTTCTTCTCAAATTGGAAAAAATAAAAATTCACCCCCCCTCCCGCCCCAATTTCCACCCCCCCCTTTTGATATCTCCCAAACGAAGTACGATACAAGAATTTTTTTTTCGCAGACATGTAGGGCTAGGCAAATAATTTTGAATGCGAAAACAAAATTGACCCCTCAGCCCCTCTAGACCCCCTTTTTTATTCAAAAACCGAAATTCGGCCATTTTAGCCTATATTTTGACCACTTTTTAGGGTGAAGCATTGCAGCGAGCGAAGCGAGCCGCAATTCGACTACGGCGAACTTCGCTCGCTTCGCTCGCCGTGCTGTGATCAACGCGTGCCCCCCCGGAACCCCCTCCCCCAGAACCCGGGGGGAGCATTGCGGCGAGCGAAGCGAGCCGCAATGCGACAACAGGGGAACAGCACTGTGCTGTGACCCCCCTCGCCCCCCGCCCCCAATCATATGTTTGACCAATCACCAACTCATAATCATATTATTCTTCTGTTTAAATCAATAGCTGAAAAATATATAGATATTCGTTTCAAGCATTTTGCGACCATAGAAAACGATAGGGCAACCAACCGACAACAACTAACGAAAACAGTTATTTTTTCAGGAAATTGAATTTTGTAAACACAGATGTACACAGACATACATTTTGTAAACACAGACACAGACAACACAGATGTACATAGAGGGTATCTCGTTCTACATCAAGCAAACTGAGCGAGACTTCAGACTATAGATAAATATTTTTTTCAAATAGCCTACCTTACCTACATCATCCAACCAACTTATTTGTTTGGTCAAGATGGGACAGTTTACGAGTTAAGATTTTTGACAGTTTACGGCGTTGGTTCAACTTTTTGTAATAATGTAACTAATATATCGTTAAGTACAGGCATCAGAAACTTATGAGCAGATTTATTACTATACAGCATTCGGTGATATCACCGACTTACCTGATTTTATGTAAATTTGTAATATGTTTTTGTAGATGATGATGATGAGCTTTTCAACAAAATTACCCCGAAAATTGGGAAATGTTTCGCTGGTGAGTGGGGGGTGAGGATGCCATGTTTTCGGTACACGGCGCTCCGTGCAAATAGTACTGCACGTATTCCTACCCTACGTTCCTACCGAACATTGTTTGTAAATAAAATTTAGTTCGACATACTTAATTTGTTTATTATTTTTTCTGCCTCTGAAATTAATATTACTTGACCATATCAAAAGACTTATGTTAAGTATCAAGCTTCATTCGCATCACGCGACTTTTGATTCAGGCAAGTATTAGGTACTTGTTTACATAATAGGTAATGGTACGAAAATTCTGAGTACGTCCCTGTTACATCCTACACTTAGTGACATCTGGTGTGAGGTAGTTAAACTACGTAACAGAACGAAGCGAACAGTTTTGCTTCTCACCGGTAGATGGAAAACAACAAAGTGGGCGGGATCTAACACCCCCTCATCCCGCAAAGTGTCACGCGTTGTTTCTTAGGGAAATCTAAATAGAACACCTCCTCTCTGTAATTCCTCTATGGTTTCATGGTTACTGAACTAAAGAAGCCAGCCAAGTGATCGAGACCACTCACCACCCGGGCTGTTTGTGGTTGGCGCGTAATACCTACTCAAATCGAAAACGAAAAACATTCTGAGACACCCTTTATTTCATAGCTCCCTGTGAGCTTAGTGGCGAAATGAGTGAAACCCAACCCAATAGGATTTAGTTTACATAGTTATGCAATCGTATTGGCTATGTTTGAAACATTATTATGTGTTGGTTTGCAATTAGACGCGAAACGGGAGACCATCAACTCGATGAACCGACGACATTGTAGCGGCATCAGAGAGCCGGTGGATGGAGGCGGCTCAGAACCGTTATTTGTGGCGTTGTATGGGGAGGCCTATGTCCGGTAGTGGAAGTGTGTGGGCTGATCTAAAATCAAAACATAATCATCATCATGATGTTTTAATTTTAGATATGACTTTAAGACCCGTATTATGTAATCTTGCTGAGTCATCTATGCTCGCCTCCGGTGGATATCCCTTAGTCGCCTCTTACGACACCCGCGGGAAGAGTTGGGGTGGTGCAAATTCTAAGCCGGCACCACACGGCGCAAATATAAACAAACCTGGACAATAATCCCCATCATCTTACTCTCGCTCGTAAAGGGGAATATCTGTAGTATTGTGTAGTTTACTATCTCGTTAGCTGCGCGCAGTTTCAGCGAAATGTTGTGTAGATCTCGTCGGTATAGTGATACACCCATCTGGGAAATAAGGAAGACACAATCATTATGTGAACAAGTTCTGTGATATTGTAGACAGGCAATTGTGGATAAATAATAAATAATGCTGAACAATTCACACAACATCATCTAGTCCCAAGCTAAGCAGAGCTTGTGTTATGGGTACTAGATAACTGATATACTTAATACAATAATAATAATAAATAATAAATAAATAATGCTGGACAATCCACACAACATCATCTAGCCCCAAGCTAAGCAGAGCTTGTGTTATGGGTACTAGATGACTGATATACATAATATAGTACATTACATAGATAGATATTTTTTATTATACATAGAAACGACCAGAACACCTAGAACAAATATTTGTAGATCGTACAATACACTAAATAGATAGATATTTTTTTATTATACATAGTAAACACCCTGAACGAATATCTGCAGATCGTACAAACATTTGTCCCGAGGCGGGAATCGAACCCGCAACCTTCTGCGGCGCAGGCGGACCTTTGCCCACTGCGCCACAGAGGTCGTCGTGGATGGTCGTGGAGAAACCAACATCATATTGGGAGTGAAGGGTACGTGGTCATAAAAATGTCTATACAATAATAAATAAATAATGCTGGACAATCCACACAGCACCACCTAGCCCCAAGCTAAGCAGAGCTTGTGTTATGGGTACTAGATGACTGATACACTTAATACAACTTAGTAAACAATCTAGAAATGAGAGTGAGTCGAGTTAGATGAAGTTTAGAAGAATGTCAAACGCGTTCTCTTCAGAGAGCAAGACAAGAACTTATTTACTGCAGTAAAAGGTACAAATTCAGTGATAGCCAGTGGCGCTCACATAGCCGAAGGTCCGACTCTACTAAACCAATAAACACATAGTGAGTCAATAATATCCTCGCAGAATCGCCAGTATTGCTTCACACTCATTGAAACATGTACCTTTTAGTACATTCTTGAGTGGGTGTCGCTTACGCAGGATACTATAAAAATACAGAGAGGCATATTTTATGAACACAACATGTCTGGAGTTTGGACCTTGGAATCATGATGCGTACCATATCCGTCCACTTGACCAGAGCCACCTCGTCCGGGCTGGAGGCCTGGTAGTCGCATAGCTGCTGCTGCGGGACCGCGCCCCCACAGCTCTCAGACATCACTGAGGATCCCATATCTGGAATAAAACATTAATAAGTTATACATTTCTAATAGTAATAACACACAAAATGTCCATAAATATGAGAAAGAATCAAGGTCTCATGAATGACCCTGGAGGAACACCCGAAGGAATGACACGAAGTGTGTAGATGCTGGCCGAATCAAACCCGCGATTTATAATAATTTGTGATCGTTGCGGAAGAATGATTCACATTACTTTAAGAGTAATCCGCAAATACTAAGTTTCCGACTGAAAACACCGTGATCAACCACATCGAACGCCTTTGAAAAACCTGTGTAGACATAATTTACTTTTGCTTAATCTCTTTTTTTGTGTATTGGTGTATAGAATAGAATATACTTTATTACACAAAAGTTGTACATGGGCGAGCATAATGTTAGATAGCAATCTCTACCTGCTAACCTTTGGGTAGTGTGGACAACAATTCAGTAGGTAGTGCTAGATTTAAAAATGTGTAGGTTTCAATACATGCGTAGGATTGAGGTCAATGGTATACATTATTAAACTTGTGCCGTGAGCACTGAATGGCTGATGATAAGAGTGCAAATACTAGTGTGTATCACCTGACTGCGCCTCGTCAGTGGTGTCAGACAGCTCGTAGACCGGAGAGACATTGTGACACAGCGCGACGGCGAGCACGGCGCGCCACACTTGTCGCGGCGTCGCGGCAGAGAGGTCGTAGGAGGACGTCGTAGGTGACGTGGGAAGGGATGGCGCGTCGTTTGTTATGTACTGGGTTAGGAGGGCCTCTACCTGTGGAGATTGAATAAATAAATAAAAAATACAAATAAATAAACAATAAAGTGGTTAACTAGGACACACTGTTTAAGTAGTTAGATAGATAATACTTTATTGTACAACACAAAGACAGATAACAATACAGAAATAAATGCTAAGAGTAGACGACGGAGAGAGAGAGAGAGAGAATTTATTTTACCCAAAAAACACATTAGTACATAATTTTAGGCAGAAGACAACAACACAGGTTATCAACCTATTTACTATGTAGGATATATTTACGGAGATAATGGTTAAGGGTAAAATGGGTCCCAGCCTCAGCATGTTGCAGTTAGCATTAAGGCATTTGCCCAATACTGTGCTGATTTTCAGGCAGGGCCCTTGAGAAGTGACGTGTGAGAAAATAATCGTGTGAGAACGAATTTGCGTATTATTGTCTTAAACATAAATGTCGGTAACATTATCCACTATGAATTATATAGGTACGTACACCAAGAATAAAAAGTAATAATAATAATAAATACTTGTTTAACTAAATTAAATTAGTAATGCTACACCTCTAAACAAAGGCGGCCTTATCGCTATGAGCGATCTCTTCGAGGCAACCTTGGGATGGACTCAGGCATAGAATACGGGCCTTAGTTTCAACTGCTCGCTCTAAGTTTTAGACTTGTAATGTAGACGCGAGGGATCTGTTAATTGAACAATCTGTCAATCAGGCACATAAGGGCCTACCAGCTACGTCTCAGATTGACGAGCGGCATTGGAGAGTGCACTTCTAGTGTGTGCCTGCTATTGCTCTGAAGCAATGGTGCTACCACACAATACCAGGCAGGCAATTTGCTTATTCCGTCAAATCAAATCAAATCATTTATTCGCAGGAATGTAGGTACAAAAGCTCTTAATAATAGTGGTAACTCCAATACATTCTGCCTCGACGAGGCGTGCAAAATTAAAATTTTAGGCTTTATTAAAGTAATATGTCAAATGTTAATTAAATTAACTAAAGCAAGCATTATATAATTCAAAATGGGTGTCAAAAAATTTTTGTTAGTTAGGTACATACCTCAAAAAAAAGTTTTATGGTCAAAATATTCCTTTATGTCATAAAAAAAATTCTCCAATAACCACACTTTTAATTTAATTTTGAATAAATTCAATGGCATAGCTTTTAATTCATTGGGCAATTTGTTGTAGATTTTTATTGTCTGGTGATAAGCATTTTTTGTAACCAGTTTTACTCTGTGTTCCGGGACATAGAGCCTGTCTCTATGTCTCGTCCGTCTCTCCATTACATCGGCGTGTGTCTTAAAGTAATGAGGATATTGTTTCACAAACAGGCATATATCCCTTATGTACATGCAGGGCAATGGTAGTATACTAAATTTCTTAAACAAGGGTTTGCAGCTATTTGTATTCCAAGCGCCACAGATGGCTCGTACGCATTTTTTCTGAATGATAAAGGCCCTATCTGCATCTGTCGAGTTTTCCTACAAAATTAACCCGTACGCCAAGGTCGACGAGACATACCCGTGGTAAGCTTTCAGTGCTGCGTCTGTGGAAACCCGTAGTCTTAGGCTTTTTATTGCGAAAACAAATCGATCCAATTTGTCACAGGTATGCTTGACATGTGTTTTCCAATTACAATGCTCATCAATCCATATTCCTAGGAATTTGGCTGTACTAACTTCAGCGGTCTCCGTGTTATTACAGTTAATCGCAAGATTTAATTTTTTACGCTTATAAGTCCCAAACTGTATCATATTTGTTTTTGTCAAGTTAATTTTCAAATTATTGTTATTTAGCCAATTAATTGTATTATATAATGTATTATTTATTTCACTTTCTAATGTCATACTATTTTCTCCCCTTATAACAATTGTGGTGTCGTCAGCAAATAAAATTGTTTTATGTCTAGTTATATTAGGAATGTCATTAATATACATAAGAAATAAAAAAGGTCCTAAAATACTACCCTGTGGTACTCCAAATCGATTGTATTTGAGGCTAGATCGCACTATCTTTTTATTTCCCTCATAGACTTTCGATACTTCAACGCATTGTTGCCGATCCCTTAGGTAGCTTTGTAGCCATTCATTTGCTCTACCTCTAATGCCATACCTATTAAGTTTATAGAGCAATAATTTATGATCCACGAAGTCGAATGCTCAAGTAGTTTTAGAAACCTGTTCAATTATTAACCTACTCTAGGTCATTCACAGATTGAGTTGAAACTGCCTCTATTCAAACTTGGGCCGTTGTGATTCAGATTTAAAACAGAGACGAGGTCTGTGCATAAAATGGTGGTTTCTTTGCATCTTTAAGACTAATTACTCGTTTATATACGTAACTAGCTTCTGCCGGCGGCTTCGCACAAGTTTTTAAAATAAAGTGTGTTATTCCAGGTACAGATCTCTATTTGTAGCCCGATCCATTCAGCAGTTTTAGCGTTGTTTTCGGCCAAACATCTTCACAACGGCACAAACGTTCGCTCATCCTACTAATATTATAAAGCCGAAAGTTTGTGAAATCAGAATTTTTGTTACCTAGGATCTCCAAAACTACTGAACAGATCAAAATGAAATTTGGCGTACATTTAGAACAAAGCCTAACTTAGATAATAGGCTACTGATTATACCGAAAATACACGTACAAAGCCGCGGGCAGAAGCTAGTAATATTATAATGCCGAAGGTTTGTGAAATCTGAATTTTTGTTACCGAGGATCTCCAAAACTACAGAACACATCAAGATGATATTTGGCGTACGTTTAGAGCAAAGCCTAACTTAGATAGTAGGTTACTTATAATACCGAAAATATGCGTGCGAAGCCGCGGGAAGAAGCATATAAGCTCACCTCATGAAAGTTGTTCTTATGAAACAAAGCGTTCCCTAGATGCAGTTTCTGGAACACCATCTCGTTCTTGGTGAGTGTTCCAGTCTTGTCTGCGAGGAGGTACTGGATCCGGCCCAATTCTTCGGGGATGGTGGTGGAACGCATCACGGTGCCTTCCATTTCCTTGTCGCGCTGGATCGCCCAGGAGTAGAAGGCTTTACCCATGTCGAGGTTTACTCGTAAGCTGTAAAGAAAATAATGATTGATAATTAATTTATAGGACAGTATGTGAGATTTAGTTTTTAATTATTATGGTTATCGAAACAATAACGAAGTACAAGGTGCTACAGCTAACCATGCATGAATTTATACTTAGAACATTTTATTCTGAACTGGACAATCCTTTTCCCGCGGCTTCGATTCGATCGGCTTTTAGAGACAGCTATGTTTGTCAGGAATAATCAAAATCTCTTCGGTCGACCTTCGGATGTCGTGGTCCGCAATAGACGTGACAACAATAAAGTCTGTCATATAAATAGAAAAACTACAATGATGGGTAAGAGTGTCTTTGCTATGGCACCCTCCATATATAATAAATTACCACAATCCATATTAAGACTACTGCCGAATATGGAGTTTCAGAGAAAGTTAAAAACGATTCTTTCAAATAAATGTTATTATGCTATAAATGAATTTTTAACTGACAAAGATTTTTCTGCTTCATGACATTCTTTTTTTTTTTTTTTTTATTTGCTTTCATCCAACATTAGTTTCTAGTTCAGTTTTAATTTATTTTACTGTTAAGCTTAATAAGTTGATATTATTTGTACACAGACATTGCACACCGTAAAACCGGTAAGAATACATTGACTCGCATAATCGATATAAAAACACCTGTACCCACATGTATTTCATGCAATAAACGATACTTTACTTTACTTCGCTTTTTTAGAATACGACCGATATACCGCGGCGGGCGAAGGTCCGCCTACAACGCAGGAGATTGCGGGTTCGATTCCCGCCTTGGGACAAATGTTTGTACGATCTGCAAATATTTGTTCCGAGTATTTTCTATGTATAATAAAAAAATATCTGTGTAATGTATCCGCCGAGCCACATCCGTCGTCAAACACAAATTTCGAAAGGCCAACTTTAGGACCAGCACTAGGTAATATCCAACTGATAAAGTTTAGATAGATAGATAGAAAATACTATATTATACCACACAAAGACTGGAAACAATATAGAAAGAAAACCTTAGAATAACGGAAGTCTAAAGGGCGGCCTATCGCTGAGAGCGATCTCTACCAGGCAACCCTGGGATGGACTGGACGTGAAAAGAACAAAATAGACGGCGGCACTGAATAAATCTATTTAGATACTAAAAGAAACCAAACACTTACACTACATACTCGTACTATAATACCTACATAGCCTACAAACCTCAAAACAAACTTTTCGTTTAAAAATTTCACTGACCTGATTGGTATAATATAGGAGAAAAGCAGCACGAATCGAAACAGGAAAGAGTACCAGGGCCCGCTGAACCCCTTCAGCGTGATCAGTAGAAGAGACACGAGCATCGTTGCGAAGAAAAGAAGCTTGGTCAGGTCGTTGATCTGTAGGTCCAGGCGACCGACTTTGGAGCGGGCTATGGCGTTGTTCATCACGCTTCGGGTTTCGCTGCCTGGAAAATAACAATGGTGAGTTTTCTTTCATTGGTTTTCTTCATCATACGCTGACTTCACCCGCTGCTGAGTATGGTCCTCCAAACCACCTTGTGCCACTCCACACGGCTCATTCGCTTTACATTTAAACGTTATGGTTTAGGCAACAGGTGTCCCATAGAATGTGGGAGTATTACTTCTGTAAGCGTTGTGCCTGTTTCTCGACGTATGAAGTCCTTGCTTAAATTTTGGACAGTTTTCAGACGATGACTTTCTTTCATTGCTATAAATAATTACTTATTTAGCTGCCTCGGAAGAGGACGAGGACTTTGCAATTTATACTAATATTATAAAGAGGAAAGATTTGATTGTTTGTTTGTTTGTATTGAATAGGCTCCGAAACTACTGGACCGATTGGAAAAATTCTTTCACCGTTAGAAAGCTTACTTTTCAGGGAGTGACATAGGCCATATTTTATCCCGGAATTCCCACGGGAACGGGAACTACGCGGGTGAAACCGCGAGGCGATCATCTAGTGAGAAATAAGAAGGAATCTTTGTTTGAGTGTGCAGTATCATCTTTTTTTCACATTTTGTACGCCAAGTATACATCACACTATCACACTAAATTATTATAAATGCGAAAGTTTGGATGGATGGATGGATGTTTGTTACCTCTTCACGCCAAAACTACTGAACGGATCGGGCAGAAAAATTGCATACAGGTAATTCTAATCCTGGAATCAAACTACTTTTTATCCCATAAATCACTTTCCATGGGATAGAAATCACCTTTAAACGTTTCCATAGAAACAACGCATGCGAAGCCGCGGGCATAAACTAGGAATACATAATATATATAACATCATAAGACGTTTCAGGTCATATTTAATTTCCCTCAAGAGCCTTTCTGTCATACCTTTCTGTCATATCCATATCACTTACTGTCCTGGTCTCCAGATTATACATACTAATATTATAAATTGGAAACTATCTCTGTGTGTCTGTTACCTTTTCCCGCCGAAACGGCTAAACGGATTTTAATAAATTTTGGCAGGGCGGTAGGTAGTCTCGGGACGTACATTGGCTATTTTGACGTGACAACGTCTTATAATTCAATAGAGCCGGCTGTACGCACGAAAAAACATGACGTCATGCGGCGTTACCTCGCTCTGAGGCGTTTCATGTAAGGCTTGAAGTGCAAGCGAGAGCGCTCGACATCCGTCTCTCTCCTACTTGAGTGAGCGATGCGTCTGCGTGGACAGCTGCTATACTATAGTACATTAACATGTTTTGATCGAGTATCAAATGCTACCATTCCATCAGTATTTTCTTAAGACGTTGTCACGTTCAACTATCGTCAGTAAACCGACTTTACAGACAACCAATTTTTTTTATAAGAAAATAAGCGAGCGAAGCCATCCAGCAGCTAGTTAAATATAATACCTGTGTAGATCACCAGCCCAGTAGCCTGTCCCGACGCGACGACGCATCCACTCCACAGCGTGTTTTCTATATCCAATGAATCGCTTTCCTCTTCGTCGCGTCTATTGCAAGTGCCAACGAAGGCGTGGATGTCTTTAACAGGCTTCTCGACGAAGATCTGGGCGTTTATGTCTAGGAGGTGCGCGTCGGTGGGTAGCTTTTGGGTTGATGGGAGGGGTATTCTGAAAATGTAACAAGTTTATGCTCAGTTTGGGGCAGATGAACATGTTTGGGACTATTTAATTAGGCTTTTTGGGTACCACTATCAGTCAGTAGCACACTAACGTCGGCATCAACTTTGTGCTTAAGTATATGAAACGAGTTAAGTTCTAATGAAGGAAAAATCGTTGGAACACGGATCCTGGAACTCAAATGGTGAGCTCAGAAGGGCTATTCAAAAACACCGTTACAGAGTAATCAACACGAAATCTGACACAGACTCGCAAAATGCAAATATTTTAGCGGTTTTCAATATTTTTTACTTTCTACAAGGAATATAAATAGAGGAAAAGTAGTTTTCCATAAATAGTAAAATATTTTCTATACACCCATGTTACAATAAAGTACGATGTAATGGAGCTTTTGAAATCTGTTCTGAATAGCCCATCAGGTCAAGCCGAGGTGGTGGCAGGTAAAGCAAACCACTTATTACAACTTATTAATGGGCGAGGATAGATACGGACGGCGGCGCCCGGTTGCAAGGTGGACGGTAAGTGATTTTAGAATTTGATTAAATTTTTAGGGGGTTTAGTTCTACTACAGTTACTTAATAGATGAATACTGTGTTGGTCCAGCATTATTTACTAAAATTAGCCTATAGATAATTACAGATTGCATTATTTATTGTTATTTAGACATTCGTCGGAATCTGGAATTCATATCATTTATATCCAATTATAATAGTGGCAATTATTTGCACATAACTGTTTCTGTGAACTAATGTGCGGTAGGTTAATATCTAAAAACGTAACTTGACAATGTTTTATGTATATTAACCGTCTTCGAAAAAATGAGGAGGTTCTATGTTCGGCTATATTTAAATTAATATACATATATGTATTTATTTCAATGAAGTACAATACAATTATTGTGCCCTAATTGCCAAGCTAAGTTTGTAAAAACTTGTATTTTGGCAAATATTAGGTACTCTTTCTTTGTTGATTACAGCTTTGTACTCACAATTAGTAGTACCTACAGGTTAATTTTGTTTATGTTATGTATGTACTTATGTTTTTTTAATAAATAACTAATGCTGGATTTGCCACAGTGGTAATGTATGTCCGTCGAATTCTCCGTCAATTACAGATCGATTTTGAAAATGATTTTGCTATTGTATAGTACAGAGTTATCCCAAGGTGGTCCAATAAACATTTTATTCCCGAAGGTTTAGTATTTATCCCACAAAACAAAAAAATAGTGTTTAAGGAATTTAAAGTAAGTTTTTAGTTTTTCAAAACAATCAAATTAAGTACCTACTACCTATTAGTCATTGTGTAATGTTTTGCCGATAAAAGTCAACGACTGATTAAAATTACAGCTCCCGGTAATGAATCACACTTAAAACACTTAACAGTGTATAATATACATACATACAACTTCTGTTTATACATATAGAGTAGTTGTACAATCGTTATGCATACTCCTGACCCCAAGCCAAAAACGCAAAAAAAGTACATTGTCCTTAGAAGAGTTGGATAGACGACCAGATGCATAAACTAGGCGAGTAATAAGCGAGGCTGTGTAAAAATAGGGTCCCAGCTAGTGAAGTTATGCCTATTATTCCATGAAGTCTGGTTTTCTCGATACCAGCTCCACCCAGTGTGTAGGATATAATGTCATCTGTGCTAGTAAGGCAGCCAGAGAAGAAATAGTTAATAACAAGACGTCTTTAAGTCTTTTCGGTTGAGTTTGTTAATGTCTTGTTTTTTTTTCATTTAAATGGCAAAATTTGGGTACAGAACTCTCTAAAAGAGACTTATTTAACTCAAGACTCACCGTAACTTCCAATCAATCTCTCCATCCAGCTGATCGGTCCTTATAAACACCGTGCCCATCGTCTCATTTGTCCTCAACAGGATCATATCAGCCGGCACCCTCTGCCCTTTATGCAGCATCACGATATCTCCAACGCGTAGCTCTGAGGCTGGCACTCGTTCTGTTTGGTACGGCCGGTAGTCATTTATTGTTGTTTCGAGGGCTATACGCTCGTAGCGTTGTCTATTCACTTCTCTGTCTCGTCTGTAATGCGGGAGGGTTATGAAAATTTACATTGGAGTTAGCAGCAGGGACCTGGGCAATTGACAGAACAAAGCATTTTGGTGTTTGTTATATGCATAATAACAGTTTTGAGACTATGTTTATGGCAGGCGTACGATGACTGCCCACAGCCCGATTACAAAGTCCATCCACCCGTCACAATAACCTGGTTTTTTATTCCTTTCTTTTTCCTTTGCAATGCAACAGTCTACACCTGGCGGTTATCATCTTTGGGTATATCATTGTGCACGTCAAGATGATACCCGCTATGTGTCGCTCTTGCTTTTAGATAACTGTCATACTCATACTCATTTATTCGCCGTAGGAGCACAAGGCACACTTGGAAATGTCAATTTGAATATACAAGGTTACAATATGTGGTGCCTATGGTATAATTCAAGGCCATAAAACCGACTAGACAGAAAATAACCTAGAGGCATAAAACAGACAAGACAGAAAATAACCATAGAGGGCCTCTGCGGCTTTGGCCCCACGAATGCATCATAAAATATCTGGCACGAATGCCACACTAATAATAAGTATATAGCCCGAGAT
The DNA here is from genome assembly GCA_963564075.1 of Eupithecia subfuscata. Taxonomy (NCBI): domain Eukaryota; kingdom Metazoa; phylum Arthropoda; class Insecta; order Lepidoptera; family Geometridae; genus Eupithecia; species Eupithecia subfuscata. The sequence continues at coordinate 3,514,708 of OY751097.1, read as the reverse complement.
CATGGAAATAAGAAACACATATGAATAGTTTTAGAGGCTGAGTTTTGTTTAGGAACTACGCGAGAGAAGCCACAGACAGGACTTAGGGATAAAATTAATGTGACTGCTAGCCAGCCAGCTAGAACATTCGTAATACTCAAGGTGAAGTTTAAATGCCTGCAAAACGTTAGATAATCTAACGTTCGGTAGTAAGTCAGCTATACGTAATAATAGTAGGAATCAAGAAACAATATTAATGTTCTAGTAACATGTGTTGTGCATGCATGTCTTTCAGAAGGGAAAACTGAAACTAGACAAACAATAGGTGCTTGTTTAATTTCACACGTGCGAAACTAGCGGCGACGGAAAATATGACCGAGAAAAATCGAAGCTATAGGCCATAGCCATAGCTATAGGCTTTGAGCCTTGATAAGCCTAAAAATTATCCTCATATTTCCTACTATACTATTCATAGTATAAATGCGAAAGTTTGTGTGAATATTGGTTACCACGTATCTCCGTCACTACATAAACGATTAATCTAGAACTTAAACAGAATCTGGAATAACACATAAGCTAATCTTATTTAAAAATAATAATCTCTGAGGGTGTTAAATAGGTAGGTATGTGGTGGTAAAGTTTCTATGGAATTATTTATATATATTTTTTTTTTATATAATTCCATAGAAAATTTCCTTGGTACGATTCACTCAAAACTCGGTATGAATAAACTATGAAGTAAATACGTATTTTTTGAATTATTTTTATTTATTATTATTTTTTTAATCACGTACTTTTTATTTTTACAAAACTACCCCCAGGGTATGCAATATGCAATAAATTTCTGAAATTTGTATGATTTCCCGGGCGTGGGGCGCAGCTAGTGAAATTATAAATGCAAAAGTTTGGATGGATTGTGGATGTACGTTTGCTATTCTTGACACCAAAAGTACAGAATAAATATGGCTGAACTTTTGCATAGATGTAGGTATACCTAGACCTGAAATAAATAACACATGGGCTACTATTATTCCATAAATCAGTTGCCAACTAACCATGGGATAGAAATAAATTGAATGACTTCACAGAAAAAACGCGTGCGAAATCGCGGGCAGAAACTAGTCTAAAATAAATAGGTCATATTCTTGTTCTTGTGGTTTCAAACCATATGTAAAATCTAACGTTTTGTTAAAAAGGTAAAAGTTTATTTTAAGGAGTTCCCATACAGGCAATAATGTCTCATAATTCCAAAAAGACACACTCAACATAATCATCTAGCCCCAAAATAAGCAGAGCTTGCTTTAAGGCAGTTAGATTTTACACTCTTTAGATAAAAAAATCTTACCTAAATCTTCGGAAATCATCCACAGCCTCTCTGAATATAGTGACAGTTAGCACAAAGCACAGCGGCCCCCAGTACGTGTATAGATACCCTATCCGGATGCTCGGGAAGAACTGACTGAGGGCCATCACAAGGAAGTACATGTTCAGGAAGAAACTGAACTGCTCAAATAGGACCAGCGGTAGGAATGTGAAGATATTGTATTTCTGAAAATTCAAATTCATTTTTTAACACTTCCATTGCCTATGTATGATGCACTTGCACGTGTTGCGATTGAGATCCACAGGTACCTTGCAGCTGCAGCTGCGCCGGTTTCTTGCAATCCCCAGAAACCGGCGCAGCTGCAGCTGCAGAGGCTGGGCAGTAGATGAGTTAATTGCAGATATGTATGTACATATGGTACATAGATACATAGGTAGGTTAGGTTCTTATTACAGCTAGAGTTAGTACATACACCCGGTGAGGTGGGTATAGCAATTTATTATTTTGACACAGATATTTATCATTATAATTAATTAGTTTCAATTTCAAATACTAGTTCTCATTTGTTTCTATTCTTTGACTGTGACTTTTATATATGTATGTAATTTAATTTCATAGGTCAGCTAGCTAAATAAATCTATAATATAAAAATGAATCGCAAAATGTGTTGGTAAGCGCATAACTCAACAACGCCTGGACCGATTTCGCTAATTCTTTCTTTGTTGTGTTTGTTATTGTCAGGAGAAGGTTCTTATGAAAGAAAAAATTAAGAAAGTTGGAAACATAAATTTCCACGGGGGCGAAGCCGCGGGGCGCAGCTAGTAAAAAATAAATAATGTCGGACAATTCACACAGCATTATCTAGCCTCAAGCTAAGCAGAGCTTGTATGATGAGTAGGTACTAAGATAACTGATATCTTAATACAATACACTACATAGATAGATATTTTTTATTTTATTATACATAGAAAACATCCAGAACACCCGGAACAAATATCTGTAGATCGTACAAACATTTGTCCCTAAATGAAGTAGGATTGTCATTATGATGTCTTGCTTTCGCCTAAGCATTGACGATACTCATACTCATTTATTTGCCGTAGGAACACAAGACTCACTTGGATAGGATTAAATGTTAATAGTGATTCGTTATTTATTCTTGTATTCTGTTGTTCTCTGTGTTTAGTAAATAATTCTATCAGTACCTGATAAATAAATAAATAATGCTGGGCAATTCACACATCATTATCTAGCCCCAAGCTAAGCAGAGCTTGTGTTATGGGTACTAGACAACTGATACACATAATACAATAATGTGTGTGCATATGCCTTTATGTTGTCTGAAATGAAAGAATATTCATTCATTTATTCATAGGAGATGAAGGAGTGTAAAACAACCAAAACATCTCCATTGTATGTCAAAAAGATCATGGGATGTTATTATGAATGACACAGACACACAGTGTTCAGTAAATGCTTTTACACATTTCTTTAGTTTGTAGAATTAAGGAATTTAATACAATGCTTTGTTTGTTTTTATACGTCCATCTTGCTCTAACCTTGACATATAAAACATTGATATTCATTAAGTTTTATTTAGTAGATAGGTAGGTACCTAAAAGGATGTTTGCTTTTACTCTGGTTGAAATGGACCAGTCAAGCAACTTTATCTTATTTGAAAGAGAGCTGGTTTGTTTAGTGTCCCAGATAAAAAAAAAATTGGTTGTCTGTAAAGTCGGTTTACTGACGATAGTTGAACGTGACAATGTCTTAAGAAAATACTGATGGAATGGTAGCATTTGATACTCGATCAAAACATGTAAATGTACTATAGTATAGCAGCCGTCCACGCAGACGCATCGCTCACTCAAGTAGGAGAGAGACGGATGTCGAGCGCTCTCGCTTGCACTTCAAGCCTTACATGGAACGCCTCAGAGCGAGGTAACGCCGCATGACGTCATAGCGAGGTAACGCCGCATGACGTCATGTTTTTTCGTGCGTGCAGCCGGCTCTATCGAATTATAAGATGTTGTCACGTCAATAACTAGAGATGGTGAAAGTAGGGTATGGCACTACACTTTCATCTCATCCTTATTTATTTAACTAAGTTTCATTGTAAACACACATTGTATTAACATGCTGTGTGAATTGTCTAGCAATTCATTCAAAATCCTCACCAACAGATATAGTATACCAAATTTATCAAAGACACTGTATACTATGAACAAAAACACAAACCTGAGAGGACACTCTCTGAAGCTGCAATGCGGGCCAAGTACCAGCAAACCCAGAGAGCACATACTGCCGAATCGCATAGTGAAAACTTGGAACCGGTTACCAGAATCAGTGATCAGTGCCCCCTCAGTGAACTCTTTCAAAAATAGACTGGACAAATATTTAAAGTGCATTGACAAAGACTCAGATATACACGTATCAGCTTAACAGCTGCCTGTGTATCACAAATAAATAAATAAAATAAATAAATAAATATTTATATATTAATTGTAGGTATATATGTTGCATTTAGCACAAAATGCCAAACACAACACTGCACTATTTGTATTAAAACAGGCAGAAATTATTATATAGTCACAAGAACAAGCCTACACTTCCTTGGAATTATAAACAAAGTTGTTGGAAATAGAATTTGTAAATGTAAACATCAAATAAGCATAAGCTTGCAACAATAAAAATCCATTGCCTGTGCTAATGAGATTTGGTTCTGATTGGTGTTTATACCTGCTAATTGAGATAAGTTCGATCTACTTACTTGATTGCAGACATAGTTGGGCGGATAGTCTTCCTCAGGGAGATGTCCTATATAGATCTCTCTAGAACTCAACTCTTTCTTGCGAAACGTAAGGAATGGCAACCTAAAATGACAATAGAATTAAAAAACCCATTTATATCACAAATTCATTGTGATCGATACGAATACTTGCAGAGGAGAACAATAAAAATAGTTACCTTGACCATAGTGGCTTCTTTTTGGGCCTAGATAGCAACGGCGTGGTTTCCATATTGATAGAATGCTTCTATATTTAGGGCACGTATTGTTCCTTCATATTATTTAAAGATGCAAAACTATAACAATAATATTTAGATCATATAACTTAGAAATATTTCGCACAAAACAAACGAAGTGTTGTTTACACGACGTGCACGCACAGTTTGTTTGACATTAAAATAGAAAGAGTGACGTGACGTGCGTGAAAACGCTTTGGCAGATTCCTTTGACAGCTGGATGACTGACGGCCGAAGCGTGTAATGTCAAAGTAAAGCTTCCGGTTTTTGTACAGACTAGGTGCTGTAATCTAAAGTTAAATGGTATGGGTTTATTATTGTACAGACCAGGGTTGTCGCTGATGCAGTATTTAGACACATCAGCGGATGCTGATGCTGATTTTGAATCTTAGGTATCTATTTTTTATAAAATAAGAAATAGCATGAAAAAATAAAAATAATACTACACTGTTAAATCAATATTACAAAACTATAACATACACATACAATAATATAAGTGCAGCTATCGCCCGGTTTATAACACGCACACAAACACGGAAACTAGCAAAACTCCTCGCTATACTCACACGCCCCACGCTCCGCGCTGGTATGTAGAACACAGTGCAGTCACAATAGATAAATTATCTACTGTGGTGCAGTGCAGTACAGTGCGCGGAGCTACGTCACAACACTACCGTAAACACAACCAATAACAAATATTTCGCAACAAATTTATTACGTTTCTATTCTACCCTCTAATAAGGTTGGATATGTTTTTTAAAAAATAATAACCTTCGCTCGCATTCTATTGTTGATTATAAAATTAAAGATTATTAAATTTGCATGTCATCTTAGCGTTAATAAATTTTAATAGTGTAAAAATAAAGCTTGGGTTCTAACCATACAGAAAGTATAAATAAGTAACCTTAAGTAATCTTACTTTTAGCAAACTTTTTAAGTTTTTAATGAGAATAAATTCTTTAAATCGAATCTTGACATCAGCGAATGCTGACTATAGCTGATGCTGATGCTGATTTTGTTCAAGTGCCTGTCTGACTCGCAAACCGAGTTTTCTTTAATGTAGACGGTCCTTTCATCATCGAAACCGGTCTCGATAAATAATGCCGTTTAGACTTCCGTCCCAAAGGGGTGCCAACTGGACCCTATTATTAAGCTTCCGCTGTCTGTCTGTCTTTCAAACTGGGAGGGGGCTGTATGAATCGTAAAAAGTAGACAGTTGCAATTTTCACACAGCTTCTTATACCAAATGCATCTAAGGGAGGTCTGGGCCAGACCTCACTTAGATGCCAGACAGATAGCCAGACCGTCTGGCTAAGCCTGTAAATCAAAAAATACTGAGGCTTCCACCATCCCACACCCATGGAGGTTGATCGGGGTGATAGGTCTTCACACTAGCACTTACACGCAATGTGTTGTGCGACGAATAAACAGATTTGGGCTTGTTTACCTAATTTGTACAAAACTGCGCTTTAATTAAGCCTCGCGCGTTCGGGTCATGTTGCGACTCGAACATCAGCATTGAAAATCAGCATCGATCAATGCGGATGCTGATGCCGATGTCTAAATGAATGCTGATCATCAGCGGATGCTGATGCTGATATTCGTAACAACCCTGGTACAGACTAGCGATAGCTTGCCCGTGTGAATTAGTCAAAGTCAGAAGTGGTAGAAAGTAGGCTACGTGCATTAAATAGTATTCCGTTTTCGATGGTTCTTATCCATTCTTCCGTAAAAAGCCAAGAAGTGTTTAGTTCTCACTGAAAAAGCTTAGCCTTATCAAAAAACTACGTTTGCGCTAGTTTTATTAAGTAGGTACAAAATACAGAATCATAGAAAGAAGATAAAAAAATGTGTGAATTTCACGCGTATATTATATAAAAGCGAGCTTATGTATTATATACAAAGATCCTATGACTACGTTATTATAGTAACTCTGTGGCATAGAATAGAAGGCATGTTAGAATTTTGCCATGAATCTGTAACAGTATGTTTTAATCGTCGCCTGCAACCTACTTTGGTAGAAATGGTAGAAATGGTTTCATATGGCAGGCAAGTCGTACGTAATATTGTAAATAAATATGGCTGCCACGGCTGCGGCTGGACTGGACTGCATTTCGGGTCGTGAAGTAAATTTATATAATTTTCGCTAATTCGATGATACATGACGCGTTCAGTGAATTCAGTTTTAAATTTTGTTTTCAGTTGTGATATTATCCTGTGAGTTTTGTGTGAGAAATTTAATAAAACTGAGATCAATGACTGCTGGCCTGGGGTAGCGAAGCGAACGCTGGTCAACTCGGGAGTTGGTACTTCCTTGCGCGGCCCGTGTCGTTTCTCTCCCTCATTTGCGGTTGTTTAGATGTTTTTACAAGGCAGCCTATTTTTCTTGAATGCGCAAAAGGGTTGTGAAGCCCTCGATTTATTCGATTTTTATTAACGTAAATTGTAGACGATGAAATCGTCGACTTAATTCGTAGTTCGAGATTCGAGATCGTAGGAGGTTGCTTGCCATCTCTGTCGCTGCGACCGGGCACACCTCCTGGTGACCTATTTTCTGGTTATTGCATCCAACCTAACTATGGGGTGGGAAACTGGGGCGCCGCCGGTTTGCATCCACCGTGCATTTAATCCAATTTGGTCGCTCTCTCACCGCTTATTGGGCTTTATAGTTTAAATATAAAGTGATTTTAGCGGTTTTTCAAGCTCCCTGCTTCAAAATATTGGGTTTGATAACTGCCTTATAGGTGAAAACATTGTAATATGTCAGTAATGTAATAGATTTCCATCATTGAATAGGACAGTGGATAGGATTTGTAGTTGTGATGTAGATGACAATGGCATCCAAAGTGCCAGCTGCTGTTGGTTTGAGGAAAAGTGCTAAGATATCACTATGATGGACATAGACCTACCCCCAGGAAGCTGTAACTCCACAGGACACCTGTCCACAATAGGATACCATAGTTTACCAGGTGAGAAAACTTTATATTGCTGGATAAACAACACAGCATCATCTAGCCCCAATGTAAGCAGAGCTTGTGTTATGGGTACTGATATACTTATTACACACCTACATATATTTGCGGTGTTGCAATCTGCGACACAGTATTTTACTTCTGCAGGTCGCATCACTGCCTATTTTTGTTATTTTCCTCAATATGTTCCTAAATAAAGACTTAAGTTTGTTTTTATTTTTTATTAAATAGAAAACACCCAGAACAAGTATCTGCAGATTGTACAAACATAGACTTATAATAAATAGGTTTTTACCTATTTAGTGTTTAGTTTCTTAGAACATTTCAATGTGCTTTGATAATCAGCATTAAAATTTTGATTGAATAATCAGTTCAATAAAATTCAAATACACAAATCTATAAAAACAAACAAACCTCAAGTTCTTATCAATCAATTCATGATAAACCTCAGTATTACTTATAAGCTATTAAGTAATTGTTTGACAGATTTATTTTTACACAAGTGTTTATTAGAAATACCTAGAGTTTATTGAAGTAGGTAGTCTGACTTACTATCTGTTCGTATTTTACAACTTATTTTCCATTTATGTGGTTGGTGAACCTTTTAATAAAATAAAACTACCTTCTGATAATAATTTATAAATAAATTGCCGCTCTCTTACATGTACTCATGTACTTACCTATAATCTAATTACAACCTTAGCTAAAACTAGGTACTTATGTCAAAAAAAAAAAACTATGTGTAAAACTATGTGATATATAATAATGATAAGTACCTATGTAATAAATAACTCTGAAATCGAAATACTTAAACATCCATAACAATACTTCTAAACTAAAAATATGAAAGGTAAAACAAAAAGTTTTTGTAACGGGTAATCTGCAGAACTTGGTATAGTTTCAAATATTCCTAAATGGTCAAATAATTATTCCTTCATACTCATGCAGGTACGGTGGTTCACCAAGGTGGAAGATGGAAGCTAATTTACCATACTTACTCAATTTTGTGACACAGAATAAATACTTTTACTTACTTACCTACCATTTAAACTGATAGTCAGTCTGATAAGAAACTAATTGACTTATACTCAAGTTATTTTGATGACTTATTTAATTGATATGATAATGCTATATAGTTAGTTAGTAATAATGGTAATAATGAATTTATTAATAGTTAATAATTAAGTCATAATAGTTAGTAATAAATAATGCTGGACAATTCACACAGCCCCATGCTAAGCAGAGCTAGTGTTATGGGTACTACTAGGTAACTGATATACTTAATACTATACACTCATACCTCAAGATCGATATTTTCTTAATACCATAGAAAACATCTAGAACACCCAGAACAAATATCTGCAGATCATACAAACATTTGTACTGAGACGAGAATCGAACCCGTAACCTGCTCCATCCACGCCATAGAGGCCGTCGTCGTTTGCCTCATTATAACAAGTAATTATAAGGCAGTTTCATGTAAGTGCAAAAAAACGCATAATACTATCACCAAGCTGTTCATTAAATTCTCACAGCTTAGTAAATAAAGTAGATTTAAGCCTATTTGCCTTGCCTTGCCTTGCCTTGGCCTGTCTTAATAATGCATATGCACATCTAAGCCAAACTTTCAACATTGATGAATAACACATGACATCATTCCACTTCAACTTACTCATAGAGGATTTATGAACAATAACTTCACCACAAATTGAGTCCACAATAGTTAGTCTGCTGATATCACACAAGTTTGGTTTCTATGCCTTGAGAATAAGGTCCACTGGTTATTTTACATATGCTGGGGCATAAAGTTTATGGATTGCTGTGTGGATTTGTGCCAGAATTGGGGCTTGTAAAGTTCTGCAAGATGACGAAATGATTATTGGCTCGAAATGATCTTTACTTAGACAAATAGGATCACAACAAGATCCATAAAATGTTGGTATTTTATGTCTTGTTCAGAGTTATTTTGTACCTGGATACAACATAGTGGACTAATAAAATACTCAGGGATATCACACTAATGACACAATATTAAAAACGTGAAAGTTTGGATGTTTGTTATCTCTTCACGCCATAACGTTTGATCCGATCGGGCTGAAATTTTGCATAGATGTAGTTCTAAGCCTGGAATCAAACATAGGCATAGGCTTTTTATCCCCTAAAACTGCAGCTCTAAATTCTACATTCCCCTGCAGGCCGAATGCACCACTCCGCCAGCACCCCCGCAGGCGTGGACGGCGCCGGCGGCGGTTCCCGCACGCCGCCCGCCACGCCCAAGAAAGGAGGCAAGATGCTCGCAGTCAGGGTACAGATGCTGGACGATAGCATATCCATGTTCCAGATACAGGTTTGTAGACAATTATATTAGAACTTCATCATTATCAGCCACTGTATAGCCCTAGCTATCGTGAACCTCCACTGCTGAACATATAGACCTATTCCAGGGGTTATCATATCACGCTTGAAGTTCCCGAAGGTAATTTTCAGGCAGAAGGTCACCAAGACTCAGATTTATCCCAGTTTGGGGACCAATAATGCATTAATTTTCATGTCCACATGATTTGATCATGTCGACATGGGCTGCAGCACCGCGCAAAGTACCCTAGGTACTATCCACCCACTTTAATCAGCCTGGAAAAAGAATTAAGATATCTGTCTCGGCTTTCTTTCCTTACCATGTCGTGTCGATAAAAGAATTCAAATAAGAATGCTACGTTATTTTACTTATTATAAGACCAAATTAATATTTCCAAACCTAGTCTTATTCTCGTAAACTCACGATTTGTCGGAGAGAGATTTCGTCTCCGCATCCAAGTTTCAGAGACTCTATAATCCGAATCCACTCAGATTCCAACGACAAAACTTTCAATATTTTGTATGTTGATTTTGAAATGGATTTGCCTGAAGCTGGCGGCTGTTCCCGTGTCTAAGGAAATTGAGAGGACGGGATTTGAAGCTCGGAATTTGAAGCCTGAATTTGTTCCACTTGAGTAGAACCTAAACACGAACAACAAATAGTAAGATATACCTATGTGTAATGATGTGTCATTATAAAATACTAGAAGCTGTAGGTACACACAGTATGCTGTGATCTGTGTAGATTCATCGTCATTCATCATTCAGTAGTAATGCATAATCAGAAACTTTTAGGTAATAGTAAGTAATAAGACCATCGTTTTCACAAAATACCTAGAAGATAGAATTCTCAGTTTTATCGAAAGTTTTCTTATTCGCTACGTGGTAATTGAATGTTTATTATCATAAACACGATAGCGAACGTACCAAGGCAAACGAGCCACCTTCGAAGCCGATGAACCTACGAAACTCGAAACATATCTCAAAGCGTTGAACTCACTACGAAAAAGCAAAGTCCTATTGAAGTCTGGTCTGAGCATAATTTCAAGCAACCTTGGGGCGGTGTTTGATTTTGCAAATTGAATCCGCAATCTCACAATTGGTTTTTGGTTTGATTGCTGACGATTGTTTGACTAATAAAATACCGATCAGATAAGCTAAATCTTATAATCCAAAGTACCTTTAATCGTATTAAATGGCCTATTAAGATCTGTGGGAGGACGATGAGATTATGATTTTGAAAGATGCTGAAGCGTTTTTTTGCTTTGACTAGTTAATTATGGCCAGTTGTGGCACACACAGGTTTCGTGGCTCTGTTTTTTTGCAATGTAATACTCTATCCATCTGTGAAAAAAACCAAACAATTAATCTGCAGCTATGATCAGACAACCACAGACAGCCTATAAAATTAACTACCACCAATTACATCGACCGCACTGTGCCTAACTAGCGTCAACAACAAAGTAGCCAAACAGAGATAGGACTCGTAGATTATTCATTGGGTTTCCCGCGTCTATTTAATTATGTTTGCTCGGCGTTGGCCAGCAAACCTATCAATGTTTCAGCTAATCGGTTCATAAGATAACACTTATTCAATAGTATCTGTCCTGTCTGTTTTATAATTATTACAAATGCAAATGCAGAATGTCTTCAAGTAAAAGAAGACCAAGACTAAATGTAAAATTTCTGTAGGTTTCATACTTTTTGATATATTTTGAAAGCGTTTGTAGATTTGGATTTATAAAAATATAGAGAACTCTGTGAGAAGAACGCTTTTTGAAAAATTTTCAAAAAGGGCGGGTATGATTTTCGAAACGGAGGGGCTACCTCACCGAGTGGGGTATCAAATGAAAAGTATCGTTTTGTACATTTCAAAACGGTTTTTGTCTGAAGGTTACATAATTTTTCAAATATACATTTTGAAAAACGTTGAAAAATTTGTCATTGAGCGATCCATCTGAAACGTAGGTTGGTAATTTTAGGTAGATATTTATTATGTAGCGAAGTCACTAGCCGGTACCTATAGTACAGTCAGCTGCTCAGATATGCTTAAACTCCCAAGTTTTTACTTTTATTTTACTCGGAACTATGAAAGTTCAAACACACACATTTTTCGTACAAAGTAGTCATCGTACTTGTCAGAATGCGGTATATAAATTATCACAATTACTTATACACTTGGGAGTGTATAAATACATTATATTCGCAACAGTAGGTACATATTTATATTATTGACTATTGATCGAATCGAAACCTTCGGCGCGCGAGTTACACTCGCACTTGACGGATCTTTTTCATTCTTGGACCGCTGCAGCGCGCCCCTGCGGATCGCACTGCCGAGGCTGGGTATTGATGCGATAAGCGGGATTCGCATCACCTTTGCAGGGTGTGTGCGTATGACACCGTCTGTTCCCCAAAAATCGACCTGCAATCAGCCCTGGACTGCGCAGGCCTCTTCGGCCCAGGCATGACAATAACGCTACATCGTTTGAGTTTATACTATCTTGTAGCAAAGCAGTCCGTAAATAAATTCCTCTCCTTAATCCCAGCCTAACAAACTGTTTATCCTTTCATCGAGATTGGTAAAAGCCTTTCCCTCAATTTGTAACTAGATTGTGGACTGAATGACGGATTACAGTTTCGTATACTCGTATAAGTTGGCCGTTGTTTGTTCCTCAAAGAGTTAACTTTCTGATCCCATACTGCCGCAACTTTGTCTATGTGTGATTTTGAATATTGCTTGAGTCCGAACTTTGGATGGGTGTTTCGAACTTTCTTTAGAACTGCTGCTAAACTAACAAATTTTTGCTAATTAAAAGAAAACTACTCAATTTATGAAGAAACTGGTTAAGGAAACCAAATAATTAGTAGGTAATAAAATAACCAACGAATCAAAACATGAGTCATTTCAATAGGCCGCAGGGTTCCTGATATCTTGACGAAATTATGTGCGGAACAGTGCACTTTCATGATTTTTTATCGTAATTTTTTTTCGCAATCGTGTTTTCACTTTCAAGGAATCAAAGACAACATTTTGAATTTTATGTAATTCGACTTTTTTTACCACGTACTGGTACGTATTTAGTAGTATTATGTGGTATTAGTACTACCATGATATCTAGGCCTAGTTTGACAAACAACCCGTTAAGTTCGCCCCTTAAAGTTTTTGGATAACACTGCTGCCTCACTAAAATATCTGTGTTGATTGCGTCTGTACACTTCTTTTCTGGCCCTGTCTCCTCTCATTACTTTTTTTCTAGTTTTTTTTTTATTGTATATCTCCTCAACCTCAACCTCAACTGCCTGTGTTGGTCCACTGCTGGACGCAAGCCTCCCCCTGATAAACGCCTTATTGGCTTTTATCTCATGAGGGGTAATGCCCATAATCCCCACGCTGGGCATGCGGGTTGGGGATCGCAGTTCGGTGGTAGAATGTTCTGCAGGGGGCGCTGCTGCCCGCCCCGGGTGGATATCCCTTAGTCGCCTCTTACGACACCCGCGGGAAGAGTTGGGATGGTGCAAATTCTAAGCCGGCACCACACATTGTATATCTACTTCTGTGTAAACTCATCTGACTACTCCGTTGTATTGTGCCGCGCAGTATGACTTAATAAGAACAAATTGTTGTAGCTCTTGGTCAATAAATTATATTCTATTCTCCTTGAGTCTAGGTCACCTTTAGTGTAACAATACTTGTATCGGAAATAGAGAGGCGACACAATACATCGCCTTGAAATATTATGATTTATTTGCACGAAACAGAATTCAGTTTCGAGTTTATAATAGCGCCGCTCGTGCATTTCCGGCGTCGTACTTCCGTTCAATAGGAAATATCAACTCTGTCGGAGTAATGGTCATTTCTCTCAGTAAATTTGGTGCATGTTTAACGGAACATACATAACAGAAGACTGACTGTACCATGTCTACATAATTTCCTACTGTTTAATGAGTCAATCATCAAAATGAATCTCTGCTTGGAATGCTTGGGAAGCGGGCACTATGCAATGCACTTAGGATTTTAAAAGCTGATCCATAAATTTATTAATATTTTATGGGTTAAGTAAGGTACCTACATAATATTAAATTTGTTACATCAGTCTACGACTATTTGCCTTATGTCGTGTAAGCATACAAATAATTTAGGAAGGTTGAAAGCTAGTATTTAAAGCCCCTACCACATGCAACGCAGGTTAAGTGCCTACATCTGGTAGACCTTCCATATTCAGATCATGGAAAGCATTTTTCCACAACGACTTCCCTCATAAATAAAGCCAACTGTTTCGGTAACATTATACTAATTCTCGTTTTGCATAATGTATACCAATACCATGGCTTAGGACCTCACTCAGCGCCTTTCATGGCTCCCGAAACACTGAACAAGGTGGCTATTAATATGCATGAGTCTGAAACCTTATTGACTTAAGCGACGAATATTATTACTATTCTTAAGACTGACACAGTATGAAATTGTTGAAACATTGCTGTAATAAGGGTGCTAAGGAACAAGCAGCTATAATATTCGGTATAAGCTTCGGCCAACCTGCGCGTCAAAACGCGGGACGCGAAGCGGGAGCGACGGCCGCGGCGGACGCTGCAATGGCAATTTAACGGAGCCTACGCAACCGAGACGCGGAATTTTTTTAGGGAAAAATTTCGCGTTGCTGACGCTCCCGCTTCGCGTCACGCGCCCCGCGTGTTAGACGTGTAGGTTTGACCGAAGCTTTATTAGTTCACTGTGTAGTTCGTTAGTTTCAAGGAGGTCGTAGCTTGCACAAACAAGCAGGAAGTAGGTAGCATGTAATGTATTAACTACTTGTCTGCTAGCAGCTTTACACGTGATTTTCGCTAAGCCGGATTTAGAACTAAATCTATGCAAATAATTAGCCCGACCAGTTAAGTAGTTATGGCGGTTTTCGCGCACCAAAAAAACCCGTAGCTTCATAAACTTTCGCCTTATAATGTAACTCGGATGGATCGGTAAAACTTAAGCTAGAATAATGAAAGAGCTTAGTTTCGGTTTTTTTATTGTTTATCAGCGGGACTAATATTTCTAATTTCTTCATTTTTCGACTTCGACGGGACTTGAATCCGCAACCTTCCCTCAGTACGAATATGCACTAACCAATTGCGCCACAATACAAGTACAATTGCGCGATTCGAAAAAATTTGGGACTTCTTTCGGTCTATAGCGCCATTTCTTGATTTATTAGAAATAACCCCGAATGTGATGGGCCCTTGGTAGTATATTATTCTGAAGTAAGGTATCTAAAGCTCAAGTTTATTTGTTGAATAATGTAACGTTTTGGCGTCCTTTTGCACTCGAAATATCGAATGGGAAACCACGAATCTCGAATCGCATATTGATCTCCCCGGAATTCAGGCGTAAATTGAAAACTCTACTTGCTCTATTTCTGTTTTTCGCCCGCTCTATCGCAAATTCAATCATGTTTCAGTTTTGCTAAAAGACTTTTATCTCTATTGTGTACTGATCGAGTTGTTTTTAGTCCACAAGGTATTTCTATTGGTTTGATGACAAAGGGTAGTCGTAGGTATTGTAATGTTGCGAGAGTCAACGATCATCATCTTCTCATCAGCTCAGATACGACCTATATTGGCATTACGGCTCAAGCGTTAGCAGTTGAAACGTTAGTGTGCGCGTTCACAGGCCGGCGTCGGACAATCCACTGACAAGTGCGTCCACTGATCGGCAATCCGAATGTTTCGCACTAAACGGAAAAGTTGCCTTCAAGAATCCTCGCCGGCATTGCTGACAGTCCGCTCCGTGCGGAGCGGATCTTGTATGGCCAACCATTGATGGGGCCAGTGCGGATTGTCCGACGCCGGCCTGTGAACGCGCACCCTTACGTTTCAACTGCTAACACTTGAGCCGTAATGCCAATAGGTAGGAACTGCACTTACTACACCGTGATCGCGGCCCTGAATGTGCCTCCCCTAAACAAGGGGGGTTTTCTCATACGATCATCACCACATCACACTAATAATATTATAAAATGCAAAAGTTTGGTTTAGTTTGATAGATATTTGCCTCTTTTACGCGTGAACTACTGAAGGGATCGGGCTAGCATTGGCTCCTTCTTGTGTTTTTTTTTGTGACTGTTAATCATTTTTCTTTTATTATGAGTATAGACATATAAGCAGCGACTAGGTTATCTATGACTTTAAGTATGTTGCCTGATATTAAGCAATTTCTTTTTGTTATTTTTATCCATTTAACCCCCCCCGAAAACGCAAACGAAGCCGTGGGCAGAAGTTAGTTGGGATATAAAACGATTGTACCTCGTTATTAGCTGCGTTTACTCTATGAATGAACGAATGGCTCAATTCATTCGAGATCTGGCCAGATTAAACTTTCAGCTGACATATCTTGATATTCATAAAATGGCGTGGTCTTTAATAAATGGAGTTCGTAAAATTGGTTTTCTCGCAGCAGTATCTTCGATCTGTAGGTTATTTCAGTTAGTGTTCTGAGCTCTAACTGCTAACATCGGAGTTATTGAACTCTGAAATTTTAATAAACTGTGGCTTTTCAATTTACCACGATAACACAACAACAACACTGCAGAAGGGACTAGGTAATTTAATTATATGGATTTGCTAATCAAAGTAGATAAGTAACCATAAATGTTTATGCTTTCTGATTACCGAATAAAGCATAGCACAGAATCACTCAAGCGAATCAATAATAACAAAACGTGACCTGAGAATGAAACTCGACAATTTCCATCTAATATTTGCTTGAACTTTCCAACTTGTTTTTAGTCTCACGATGTCAGTTATTGCCGGAAGTTCTGGCAACTGCAACGGCTGGAAAGTGGATCACGAAATCCATGGACGAATAATTAATGAACTTTTAAATAATGAACTTTTTATGTGCTATTCAGGGAATCAGATATTTCATTGTCAGTCAGTGCTTAAATTGACATGCACCTTAAGTTCTTCACTAGATTAGATAGTAGTTTGTCAGTTACTTGCTTAGTCCCCCTTAAATACATCTCTGAATATGTCCCTTTTCACTTTCAAGCAAAATTATCCGTACTAAACTGACAGTGTGTCTAGAATTCTTGATGACTGCCTGGAACGTTTGTGACAGTTCAAAGTTCAACAAAAGCTCCCCTAACTATGAAAACCTGCGCGAAAGTTTAACAAGCCTTCTAAAACTCTTCAGGGCAAAGTTTCCCGGGCTTCTTTTTGAATTCCTTAAATTCTTTGAAACGTTTTTGTTTTTACTTACCTACCGTTTCCCTTATGGCTATTCTTTCATGCAACATTAACTAGTAACAAACGAAGTTATTCTGGCGTAAAGTCATTTTGTGAGGGGCCATTACCATTTGCTATTCCCGTTAGGAAGCATTCACTTTTGTCTCTGGGTCTGATTGGTCCGATCGCCGGTAACACGCACTGAACTGTGAAATTACGCACATGAGACCTCGTAGGTGGCTGTACTAGTATTTATGTTTACGTTCACATGTAGTCGAGTGGAACTCTCATTCCATCCGTTGAATCGGTTGCATGTTAACTATCAAGGCTGGTGTTTCACCTCACAAATTGAATCGGTAATAGAGAAAATGATCGGAAAATGTGGTTGAACCTATTCAATCAATGGGTAGTTTGGTCAGATCAGTTAAATATAACCTAATCACTAATGGGTAAACCCTGTGGCGAGAAACTTCTGCCCGCAGCTACGCACGCGTTTTCTTGCAATAAGAAATTCTATATGTTTTATGTTATTCTAGGTCACATCGTGAAAAATTTCAGAACGATCCATTCAGCCGTTTTGGCGTTGTCTTCGACCAAACATCTTCACAACGGCACAAACTTTTGCTTTTATAATATTAGTTGGATAACTTTCGGAAAGGAAGTTTCTAATAATGATTAATTTTGTCCTACAAAATCCATAAAACCTGCTAGATCAAAGATGTAAGATTAGAGAAAATCGATCTCGTTTCTGCTTCTTCAGTAACTTGGAGTAGCAGACTCAAGTGGCATTGTAGGCTATAATCTTCTAGTGAGGTAGGTAAGTGATCTTCAATGCCTACGAGCGTCTAGCTAGCCAAACGTGGTGTAGAGTGCCCTCAGGTAGAGGGAGGGTTTACAAGAGGATAAGTGCTAAAAAGCTGAACATGATGCCTCGCTTGAAAACGTTTGGTGAAGTTGAACTTGGAATATCAGTCTGAGATTGTATCTCGTGTGACAAAATGTGGTAGCTGTATCAATTAATTATTCCACAGGTTTTATAAACCTCTCTCGGGCACCAGTCTCTTGCAAAACAAGATAACTAGATATAAATTAAGCATAAGCCAAAAATTGTAAACAATTATCTTTTGTAAGAGAAAATAAATACATTATTCAATTCAAATTCACTGTAAGTAGTATGGTTTAATTGCTACTTTATCTAATTTTGCGTGAGTGATACTGCCAGCGCAGCGGTGCTTGATGAATGCAATGTGCACGGGCACCATCATGGTAAGGAAATTCATGAAGCTATATCCATTCAATAGTGCATTAGTGCCTGCAATATTAAACGAAACAGAGCTAGGCTGAAACCAAGTATTAGACCTCGATCCAAGTTTACAAGAAACCTGAACTATTCATCCAGACGCCAATATACAAAAACTTTGAGAAAATGTATAAGTTCTCTTAAAGCTTAGGTATAAGTGGTATGACAAGACCACCATTTACAATGCGACTGTATTCGGAGCGAAGCTTCGTATCCTGGGTTGTATCTATTCAATATCTGTTGGCGACGGTTTTGATCGTCGACATTGGTTTCGTTTGTGGCGCCATGCGCCAGTTTGTAAAAGCGTTTTTATTTGTGGCATAGAGGCGGGACGGAGTAAAAGGATTTGTTTCGGTAGATTCATCATCATCATTATCATCAGCCTATATTAGTTCACAGCTGGACATCGGCCTCCTCTAATGAGCGCCATAGCGCCCTGTCTTCAGCCTGCCCCATCCAGCATCTGCCTGCAGTCTTTCGCAGATCGTCATCCCACCTGGCCGGATGGCGTCCCACACTACGTTTGCCGAGTCGTGGTCTCCACTCAAGAACACGTTTACCCCAGTGCGTCTTACCCGTCATGACCTACGGAGCTGAGACGTGGACACTCACGGTAGGGCTGGTCCACCAGTTCAAAGTCGCTCAGTGAGTTATGGAAAGAGCTATGCTCGGAGTTTCTCTGAAGGATAGGATTCGTAACGAATACATCCGACAGAGAACCAAAGTTATCGACATAGCTCAAAGAATTAGCAAGCTGAAGTGGCAGTGGGCCGGCCATATCTCGCGAAGAACCGACAACTCGTGTTCCAACAACCTCGGTCGATTATACCTACAATACTATATGGAATCCTGCTAATTGCTAACTTAAAAACGAATCGACATAATTTTTTATTGTGTATAAAAAATGAGAGCACAGATTTGCCGAAAATACAGATATTATTAAAATTTAGGTCATTCATCAGTTATTTAGCGCGACTCTCGCTCTAAATCTCCATTCCTTGTTTAGACTTTATTACGGGCCAGGTTAAAGGGAATTTTATTCGTGCCGGTTCTGAATATTCAGGGCTCAAATTAAAAGCAATTCCTTTGAATCTTGATGGGTTCTCGAACCACAGATTAAGTACTAGTTACTGAAAGGTCCCGAAGCTCGGAATTCATTGGTACAATGCTTAAAATCGTAATTACGTAAAGGGACGGAGGTTGTAACTTCGTACAAATGGTTGCGTCGACCTACATAAGTACAATATCATCTCCAGTATATTGAATCTAATCGTCCCATAAAAAGGTTTCACAGAAAAGAGATTCTATGAATGCCTATTTATAGCCATGTACACAAAACTATTTTCGCTGTTCATTTGACAGTATTTTGTGTGGGAGACTGATAAGGTTGAATTTCCGGCGAGAAATGAAATTGTATCATAAAAATTTCCTCATGTCGGTCCAGTTATCTTGACAGTTTATTGTATCAGATAAACGCTTTACCAATATAGACCATAATAGCCACGGACTACGCTTGCTTATTCCTCGACGTATATCTGTTTACTGATCCACCGACAACACCGATAATTACTAGCCATTGTTTGCGGTGTAATCATCAGAGTTTACTTTACATTTTGCTGTGGAAGTATTTGTCCTAGGCTGAGTTGTAGTGTAAAAATTGTGTTGCTTGCTAAGCCATGCTCTAGATTGGCGCCCAGCCAGGGGCTGTGGCTGTAGCCCGCAGCAAAAGCCTGAGCGCAGCAGTTTTCCTCGTCCCAGTGATTCCATTGTTCTTCAGAACTTTTGGTCAATTTGACACGACCGGAGGGCTGCCGTATTCCATGGTGATACGGATGATTTATTACATCTTTTGTCGAGTTCTGCTCTACTTTCCGGGAGGTAAATAACGTGGCGGCGGCGGCGCGGGCTTTTGACACACCGTTATTGCGTATTTTTATTGTGAGGGGTATCCTGCTTTCCTATTAGGTTTGGATCTTTTGATAAACGAAATGTAATATAAGCAGGCCTGAATTTGTTTGGGTATGTCCTCATATGTCATATCTCTAACTAAGGGATGGCTGTCGTGGCTTACAAACAGAATGTAATAATGAAACCTGAAACTATGATAGCTTACTCTGGCCCGTGCCAGAGCCCACCCTTTGTCGCAAGGCGATCGATGACATAATTCTCCAGTCCTAACAAGGAAGCTGCTATAATATCGCAAATTCACAGAAACCTTATATAAGCCTTGGGAAAGCTATAAAATATCTCTTTATTATTATTACCTCATTTCAATATGACTTTGGAAGATTATCGCTATAACTTCTCTCGATATAATTTTGTGTTCATCGCATGTTTCCTATCAAAAGTTACAGTTCTTTTGATTGATTTACAATAACTGCTCGAAATCAATCAATTCACAATTATCTCACTTAATAACAACTGAACAACATGCCGATGTTATTTATAATTTTAACAATTATTCTATTAAGTTTTCAGTAGGTTAGGTAGTCATCGATATATGTATTTGATAGTTATTTTCATTAACTACAGAGTAGATATTAGTTTCGGTTGATAGCATTCTTTACCTTTACATAAATCATTATTGTATTACAACTTTACGAATAATTTTTTCACAGTTTCAATAAATTCAAGTTGACCCTAATTCCAAAAGACAGTTATCGCCTACGTTATTGCAAATATAGCAATGAAATGAAGTCACAGCAATTACTAGGTTCTGTTGAGTTTACGCCAATTAGTGCTTGACTGCGCTTCCGAGGCTCGCAGTGCGCTCTAGGTATTTAACCGACTTAATTATACGCCAACTAGTTTAATTAGTTTGCCTATAACTTTAAATGAACTTTGATGCGAACTGTGAGGGCCATGTGCAAAGAGCATGTGCATATTTTGCATGCTTGCTCGGTGATTCCGACAATAGGAGCATAAAGTTGTGCTATTTGTGTTCTGTTTCTATATGAACGTTTCCATAATTTAATTGGGGAAAATGCTGTTGTTTTTTTAGAGACTCGAGTGTTTTACAAATGATTTACTTATTTCGACGTGTTTCAAAAAGTGAGCGAGGTTTTGCAAAACGAATTTGTATAAGTTTTATTTTGGGGATGAAACGTTGGTGTTCTCCCAATACAAACTAGGTTCGTAGTTAACCCGCTTATTATACATGCAAAATGAATTTGCATAAGTTGTTCAAATTGCAGCCTTTCTTAAAGTATTTTTTTAAGCGGTTTAATGTAACTTTCTCTCTTCGCTGAATAGGTAGGCTTAGCTAAAGGTTAATTTCAAGTGAAAATGCACAACCAATTTAAAGTCAGTTTAGATATATTCGATGAACTGAAGGCTCAAAGTTAAACGGTCAACGTCCACAGGGCATTTTGCTCGGTACCTGTACAAAAATCTTCTTACATGCCTCGGTCGTTATACAAGCAAACTAAATAAACTTTGCTTGTATATTGTTTGCCTGAATGTAGTCTGAATTATTACAAATTGACCTGGCTATGTCTCAGCAAATCTACTCGAACGTAAACTGCCTTTCTCTTCAGTTTATAAGGACTTCTAAGAGTTGACAGCACACGCTCCGAGTTTGTTGAACTCTTGTCAGCGTATCAGTATATCTTTAGAATGTTTTTAAACTAAACAGATAGCGGCGTTGCTAAATCTTCTTTAAAGTTAATCGCCTTGGGTTTATTCTTTAAGATTTCGTTATAATTATTACGTTTCACAGAATTTCTTTGATAATAACAACCGACGCCAGCTTGAGTTTATTATGACGCTCAATGCTGAAAAGGCCGAATCGGTAGAATAAATTACTTTACTGTGTAACAAATTGTTGAAATTTATCAATTCACCATGGCTGCCGACCTACTAATAATAAGGCGAAGATTTTCCTTATTCACAGCCCCGTTTCAAGCTATATTTTCTTGTTAGACTTTAAGTACAGGGTTGCAAAGGCTGGTTTTCAAAGGTACGTCTGAACTGTAAAAGTTGTGACGTCAAAGGTAGAACCTCCCGTGCCGTAACCATAAATAAACAGAAGCAAAAATAAACCGGTTGCCCTAATTGTTTACTTAAGAGTAGGGCATCTGCTGGGTTAAAATGATTGTGCTTTGTGTTTTGTGGTCAGCGATTTCTCATCACTTATTTTTAGTAGTGTTCTGCTGAAGCGTGCTAGTGAAACATAATTTCAAAGGATGCCATACATAACACAATAACAATTAGCTTTCTGCTCACTTCATATAAGCATAAAAACGCGTAGCTTTTAGGGGCTGTAAAGTTTAAGCACCTAATTAAACAAAAAAATGTCCATAATTTATAGCTCTATTCAGCTCTAGCACGTTTTCTTTGGCTATGCTCCAGAATATGGAATGGTATATGCAATTAAATTTGTTTAAAATATTATTAAGTTCTAGAGTTCTTTGACAAAAAATCATCTAGTTGATTAACCGGTCCAAAAGTAAAACCCACATATTAATCCTAGTTGGGCTTGTTAAGGTTGATGAGCTCAGTGATGAATAAAACTATAAATAAATTTGATTTGACTACGAATTACCATTAAATAGTTAAGTAGTTTAGTATTGAAAACTTTTTTGAAATAGTCGTACATTTTCGTATTTTATTTATGTATTTATATATGCGCGAGAGAGCCAATTAGTTTTTAATTACGAAAAAGTAAAGTTCATAGTATTGTAACTTGCATTTCGATAACTTTCCAACACAATTTCGTAGAGTGCTTTGTTCAAAAGCTCTCAGTATAATGTGCTGCAAATTAAATTACGGTTGGAAAAATCTTCTGAACTGTGAAATTTATGCGCACCCTGTTTGTTGAGCTGCAAGTGCTTTTCACCTGCAATTGACATCATTTATATTTGCGAAATACAGAGATATATTCACGGAACAAAATTTAACACATGATCCGGAGAACAGGGTGCTCAAGATGACTAGACAGATTACCAGACTACTAGACAGAACGCCTAGACTTGAACTTTGGGTCTAAATAAGATTATTATTTTGCATCGACTTGATTTAACCAAAATCAGTTGTTTACCCATTACTCCCTGAGGAAGTCGTCCCTGTGCATCTCGGTGGCAATGAAAGTGTTAATTTAAATATTTAATTCTGGATTCAACTCAAAAATATATGTTAATTTGAATCTGTCTCGTTCATATGAAAGTCTTGAACGTATAAATCGTATTAATAGACTTCGTCAGTTTCTATTTGTTCAGGATTAACGATTTAAGAACTTTGTTAAACGAGATTATACAGATTAAAATAATCCAAGACTTGCCAAAACAATTTGAAGGCAACCACTTCCAGAAACTTCCAATCTCAGAAAAATACGTCTTATATTTGGGCTTAGCCTTCCAATAACGGGACAAAGCTATCGGTTCTTTCAATAAAGCTCTGATACGTACAGGCCGTAAGACGTCGGCTTACGTTACACTGTTGTGGCTTCAAATAAAATTGTCCCCATTCTTTCCAAATTACATCATATAGATAGGGTAATGTTAATTTGTTTTGTATGTCTTTTGTAGTGGAACAACTGGGCTTTGAATACTAGTCTGAATACTAGTCTGAATACTTGTAATAAACGTAACTGTTTAGCACTTTTAATAAAAACACTGGGTTGTTGCCTCGAGCTAGTAAGCCGGCTAATGAAACTACACTTTCAAATTGCGAGGACAGGGCGAAAAAGTAAAGTCTTTATTTAGGAACAAATACAAGGTGCAAAACCAAAATAGGAAGCGATGTAATCTGCAGATGTAATAAAATACTGTGTCGCAGATCGCAGAAACAAACACATTATTTGAATTATTTGATCATCCTACAGGAATATTGAACTTTTGCGGAATCAGAAGATGCCTATGTATTAATCGAGTGAAAGAGCTATCATGGTATTAAAATGCATTTAAATGCGTTTAGCCGTTTGACATACAAATTTTCGCCTTTAAAATAGTGAGACTAGGTTCTATCCGCAACTTCGCAACATTTTTCGAGTTATAATGTATTCCAGATCTAGAAATATATAGGCACAATTACTGCCCGATTCGTTCGGTTGACGTTGTTCGCGCAAAGACACATCTTCACAAACATTCGCTTTAGTATACCTATTAGTAGGATTTCGTATCCTGATCGTGAAATAGTTTTCTTAAAGACTGGCCCTCTTTGCTCTGATATGATACTGAACTGTTTAGCTTTAGATCTTATGCAGGCGACACCCTAGAATTTCCATAGAACCACACTGAATTGCCATAGAACGACACCATAGAATTGAAACCCATAACACGTACAACAATCCTTTTCTGCACGGTGGCAATCCAATTTGCCTTGAATTATATTTATAAGCCCCCTCGAAGTTGGGATGTGGGGAATTTCATACAGTGCTCGATGTTTATGACTGAAAGTTTTATGCTTTGCTTTCGTAGGAAGTCTACTTACAATATGGGCTGCCTGTATGACTTGTACTACCTTTGGAATATATTTAGAATC
This sequence comes from Eupithecia subfuscata, assembly GCA_963564075.1. Lineage (NCBI taxonomy): Eukaryota > Metazoa > Arthropoda > Insecta > Lepidoptera > Geometridae > Eupithecia > Eupithecia subfuscata. The sequence goes on along the minus strand of OY751097.1, from coordinate 3,490,056 downwards.
CCTCCGTCTTAGCTAGAGCTGAGTTGTGTTAGGATTTGTCGATGTTTGTTAAAATGTATGTTTCCTTCTACGGAAATAACATGACTCAAAAATAAGTAAGATGTTTTGCCGCATCTCTTTTTTGCATGAATCATGGGAGGGCGTCAAAGATCGATTACTGTCGATTTATCATTTTTAGCACCGTCATCACACTCGTTCCTGACGATTTCAATGAACATATTTTTGAATAGTGTATTGAGATGTTCCTTGTACTTTGCCCTAAGCTCCCTATGCGTAGAAGAAACTCAGAGGTAATTGTGCTTACCTTTATACAAATCACTATTTTCATAAATCTTCAAAATGTCCTTGATCTACGATTCGCTTCAAGCTGTTGTCGTATCAAAACCAATGTCAAAGTAATATAAATCCATTCATCTGCAAATTATCCTGATTCATAACTGCCTCATTGCAAACGAATCACCTAAACTACCTTGCAGAATAAATAAACAATGCATTCGTCGTAAGTATCGATTAGAATGGAACGGAGCATCACTCGGCATCTCGTCTCGTCTCGGTAGGACAAGCGAGGTCAGGCACAGATTAGCGCATTGTTTATGAGGGTCGGTGGCAGCTTACCGCCGGGATGGGTGCTTAGCCTGAGACCAGATAAACTGCCTTGATGGACTGCTTGACGTTGGTCTTTGATCTGATGCAGAGAATAGACTTTGTAGTGTAGCCTATTCACTTTTTCTTGCTTCATTTGCACTTCATTTTCGGACTAAATAAATCTGTGCTAAGACCAATCAAAGTTGATACCAGATTTCCGATTGATTCTAGAATGCCAAAAGATTTTGAAGGCCAAGCGATTTTGGATCGTATTATGTCTCACTAATAAGCCAGGCACAGTTGTTTGCTGTCGCATCTACGGCTAGTCGCATGCGATAGGATAGGACATCTATATCAATCAACTTCAATCAAGCGTTCATTCATGCGCGTCGGGGTGTACATGGGTCTATGCCGACGCATTGTCTGCCCATACCTAGGGTTCACCTATCATGTTAAATGAGCCGTGCGCATTTTGCGTTTATATTTAGTCCTCGGTTAATGTATAATCGATATCTAATGGTCAGGATCAGTAGGGCAGGTGGACACGCAAGGTTGTGTAGATAGCTGCAGGTCGATTCAATTTCAGTAAAGCCTGGTAGAGATTGCTCATAGCGAAGAGGCCTTTGTTCTTTCCCGATCGAATTCCCTCAATTTCTTTCTATATTGTTTTTTCTTTGCGTAATAAAGTGTACCTACGTAACAGTACGTGCTATATCTTAAGTTTTATCATTCATGGTTTGTTCGAATCGAGGTCTCTGAAGCTGGCATCATGTATGGAGATCGCATCATGAATCATGTTTAGCTCAATATCAAGCAATAAAAAATACAAATTCATGTAAACTTCTCACTCAACATCGCTCCCTGTATAAATCGGAATCTAACCAGTTCTTTAAGCATTTTAGCGCAGTGAGACTTGTTTACAGAATTACTCCTGTACATTCATAAAATTCCTCAAAGGGAAGTGGGAGTTTTTAATTAAAAGAAAGGGTAAAGTAAGGAGCTGTTACGTAAAGCCTTGGAGAGTTCAGCGCGTTAAGTGTACGATAAAATCTCTTTACAGACGGCTTACATACCCACACTACAGTCGGAGTTTTAGGTATTTGTTTGAAATCTTATTGCATGAAGGGTCACATTATAAATTTAAAGAAGACTATAGGTATAATAATAATAAATAACGCTGAACAATTCACATAGCATTAGCTACAAGTTAGCAGAGCTTGTGTTGTGTAATTACAATAAATTATATGAATATGAATGAATATGTATGGGCATAGGTTGGGTGATGTTTATGTTGTTGTAACAATCGTATTCTAAATATTTTATTTTACTTGAAAATGTTTTAGCAAGCCGGTGCCTCGATGATTTATGATCTACTTAGTTCACAAAAAAAGGTCGACGGTTCTCAGAAAGTTATTCAATGCTTGTTAAAAGGTGTTCCTGTCCAACCCTTACTACAATATACTGCCACTTTCCATTTAAATTCAGACTCAGTACTTCTGATCCCTTAGGGACACCCACGCGCTGAGATAGCTCACGGCTCTGTTAAAAACCCTTAACTTTTCTCCCCGGTTGCAATATAAACTTTCAGAAATATGTTCCGGAAAATATGCTCCCGATTCTAGCTGTAAATTCGAAAGCGTTTGTTGGCAAACTGCGCAAGTTTGCAGCAATAGGAAATTCAATATAGGAGTTACTAGTTTGTTTCACTTGTAATTTGATAGTCTTGGGTTTCTAAGTTTCTTGCGGAGTTGTTGAGATTCATATTGCACATGATATACTCGTATAACATAATGCACAGTTTATGAACTAACTTATTAAATATTACAATCATATTCTCACCTCACACGTGTGGCTGGCGTATTTTTCTATAGTTTACTGTCTACATATTTGTTCCTGTATATTTCTTAAGCTGTTAATTTAAAGTCAATGTTTGTATTGTTGCAGTCAAAAGCCGTGGGTCGCGTGCTGTTTGACCAGGTGTGTCGGCAACTGCATCTGTTGGAAGCAGATTACTTCGGCCTCGAATACCTCGACACCAACGGGACGAAGGTACGTTCCACTACGACGATCTGTATCTTCAAAGTCATTTGAAGGGTAGCAGACCAGCTACGGTAGCTACGACTACGTGTTTCATTCAACTCTAGATCATTGAAACGTGCGGAAACTTTCCCCAGTCTTGACGTATTATAAAACTTTGGACCTTTCTGATGGATGTGTCCGTAATACTTCATCATCTGATGAATAGCCCCCACGCTTATCAGAATATTCTCTAAGAATATCCTATTAACTTTTCCCGTTTTGGTACGCTGGATGGCTGGACATGAGAAAACTCTCCTCGTTGCGTAACAGGGAAATATTGTTGATATAAATTGTATGCTGACGGGACATGCCAGCGTGTCAGAGATAGCGATGAAACGTGAAATGCTGACGGATTTGGGCCGCAGATGAGTTATGACGTTGTACACTTTTATGGTAACCAAGCGGGTTTACAATTCTAGTCTTACCCTTCCTCGGCCAAATGAATACACAGACAATCTAAGTGTCACGCGCACGACACACTGTTTCATGTCAGCCTCTCGAGTAAAAGCTTTGAGACAACTTCGGAATTCCAAGTTTGAAGTCATATTAAAAGGAACTCTTAACATTATACATAATGTATGTTAGATTTCAACGTAGGGACCACACCAAACTAAATACCGCTAAACCACACCTTTCTTAAAAATATTAAACCCGCAAGATAACAGAAAGCGCTGAACTCGATTAGTAGGAATGCTAATTTCATGTCAATGCGTAATGAAATGACTGAATGGTCGAGTCGAGAGTACGCTCGATTTCATTCAGACGTCTTATCTAGTTTTGGTACGGGAGTTTTTGCTTTTTTATCTACGTCGAGTTTATTCAGTGCTTTCTGTTGTCTTGCGGGCTAACCGTTTTAAATGAGTGGTGTGGTTGACCGAAAGCACTAACCGGTTTCTGTGGTATTGTGTGTACACGGGGTTTCGGAGTCTTCATCTGTTCGACTCTTTTAGGCGGTGACTGTATATCTTCCACCATTTCATAACAATACTCATCCATGGTTCAGCCGATGCAAAAGTCATTACGGACTACAAGTGCCAGTCAGGAAACCATACGGGGCGTACAAACATAATTGGATGATGCAAATGCAGCGCGCTCTGTCTGTCTGCTAATGCAATTGTTCGCTTAGCATTTCAACGTAATGTACTGCAGGCTTAGCATAATCACCCAGACAGCGATTTTGTCTAGGGTATTACTAAAATGGCATCGGTAAATATTTGCAATTCATTTCTTCAACTTGGAAAATTTACGCTTTGTATATTTACGCATTTGTCTGTATTATAATCTGGTCAAAAACTATTCTAGGGCTGTAACGCTAAGACTGCTGTGCTCAGTACGTGAATCATATAGCCATGTTACCCAATTGCTCACCGAAAGGTTTGAGTCACACATTGCCCTATAAGTATGAATTAGCGTAGCGTTCGAAGGTTAATATAATTATCGTGTTGCTAAAACATAAACAAAATGATTTATTTTTAACTAGGTAGCTGCGTCAATAACGATGGAAAGTGGCGATCACAACAGGCCATGGCCGCAGTGACACGAAAGCCACATAAAGGAAATAAATAACGATGGTTCAGTTTGTATCATCTCTTCAAAACTTCATTAAAATACTTTATTACCCTGTAAACATTTCTCATTTACACTAAAACCGCTTATGTATAACGGAATATTTGCCATGCTTTGTGGTGTTTGAGATTCTCTACCTACAACTATGATTGTTTCAAAAGTGCCTCTAATTGTTGGTATTTCTTCGCAGTATTGGCTCGACGTAGAAAAGCCGATGTGCCGACAACTCGGCCTTTCCATGCTGGAGCCGACTCTTCGGTTCTGCGTCAAGTTCTACACACCAGATCCAGCTAGGCTCGAAGAAGAGTTCACCCGGTACCTGTTCTGTTTGCAAGTGAAAAGGGACCTTATGCACGGATGCATACAGTGCAACGAGAACACTGCTGCGCTTATGGCCAGCTACATAGTACAAGGTAGGCTTATCTTAGACGATATAAGATATTAAGTTACAAAAAATTATCAACGATTCCGCGCAAAACCATATCTGATGAGATTCCACAAAATGCAATTCGCGTGCAACGCCCTCCTGCCCACAAATTGATATGCCATGCAATCAGATAAGGTAAAAACAGATTTACGCAATATAAAATTGCTAAGTCACTTATTCTCCTACTTCTAGCACACACACAACTTAATTGTAGAAGAAGCCACAATACTATACTTTGACACTGAGACTGCCAAGCAACAATGACAGAGTCCTGCCATTGATGTTGCCTCTCTGTCTCTGAGCTCCTTGCGTAAAGTCACGATTGAAGATGATTTTGGTTTTTAGTTCTATAAAGTCGGTTTTAGCACAGTAGTAGAAAGAAGAGTCTAGACAAGGCCTTCAAGGCAAAAAATGTCATTCACTGCGAATTGCGTGTCTCATCTTTTATTTTGTCACTTACCAACACGCATGAAATAGTGGTCAAACGAATGCATCGAAAAATGGTACTATAGAAAGAGAAATGTATTGCAACTGAAGGAAACAATTAGAAACAATTTTACGCATTCAATGAAGATTGATGTTTTTTTTGTCTACTTTACCCTAGACCTAAGCCGCAGACAAATAACTGTCTAGGGCAAGGAACATAAATTACTCTTGTCGAGTCTAGGGTGGTCATGCTAAGCTGGTTTCCAGTAACTTTTTGAGGCGTTGACACACCAAATTAACCTATTTTCCGCCTTAAATCTTACTAAACGACAGGTCCCAAACGAGCACCCTTTCTTTACGAGCATTACGGAACCCGTCTTGGTATCAAACTTTCGACCTTTTAAAGTCTTTAAGGACTTGTCTAACTTATTAAAAGCGAAGCAAGGAGAAGATGTTATAAATGTACTTTACGTCGTCGTCATACCGTTTATTTTCGATCAACGTCACGCACACAATCCTGCCTTCATAGACGAGACCTGTAACCTGTGCTATAAGTACAACACCCAATCAGGAAGATATATATATCCCAGCATGCAAACATTGGTTTTGCCTCGGAAATTGAATCCCTATTATCAGGGTTACTCGCGCGATGCTTTTGTTTGATTTTCCGCAACCCCTTGCTTTGGTTAACGACTTTTACGAGATTTTGTTTATTCTCTATTACTTTACCTCGTAAAACAACCGTGGCTTTGCATAGCATCGCAATACAGCCTATTTTTATCAGACTTCAAGAAAAAGGCGGTTCTATGTTTGGCTATGTGTAGTACGATCAAATTAAGCCGAATACGGGCAATTTGGGGTGGACACATATATATTTTAATATACTATCCTATTAATATTATGAAGCCGAAAGTTTGTGAAATCTAAATTTTTGTTACCTAGGATCTCCAAAAGTACTGAACAGATCAAGATGAAATTTGGCGTACATGTAGAGCAACTCAGACCAACTCAAGCCTAACTCAGATTATACCAAAAATACGCACGGGAAGCCGCGGGCTGAAGCTAGTAATCCTACTAATATTATAAAGCCGAAAGTTTGTGAAATGTGAATTTTTGTTAGGTACCTAAGATTTCCAAAATTACTGTCCAGGTCATGATGAAATTTGGTGTACATTTAGAACATAGCTTAACTTAGATATAATTGGCTACTACTCGTACTCGTAGTACTATACCGAAAATACGCGTGCGAAGCTAGTTTTATATATTTTTGAGGGCTTACTCCCTCGAGAATATAATTCCTTTATATTTTCACGTTTTTTTATGTTTTGCGGGATAACTATTACTATTAAAATATAAAGGAATTCTAAGTCGGTTTTTGTAAATAAAAATATAAAATTATGTAAATATTCATCTGCAGTATTTTTTTCATTGTCAGAGCGTGTCAGTAGATGCTAATAAGCAAGTATCGTTTTCTGCTTTACAGCGGAATGCGGAGATTTCGTCCCGGAAGACTACCCGGATCACTCTTACCTCAGCGGGTACAAGTTCTTTCCCGGACAGGATATGGAATCAGAACGAAGGATTATGGAGAACCACAAAAAACATATGTGAGTATTTTCATCACGTGCCTTCGTGTGTTAGATATAGAGTACAATATCCGAAAGTGTCATATGTGGAAATACGATATGAAGTTGGAATTTGGTGCGGGATAGGATCTTTGTGGCCGCTATTTGAGAGATTATGTTACTAAGATTCGCAGTGATTTTTTTCTGATGACGCTTACAGATTTTCGAAAGGCCATCGCCCTATTTTAGGCTGATTGTAGGTTTCTGTAGTTCTTTTGAGATAACAATCATTTGTTATATTTATGGTGGTGTTTTTACTGAATATAGACGTCGCGAAATCTAAACTACTGTGATGTGAGTAAGAATTGAGTTACTAGTGAGATGACGATTAATAGAAGCGAATAGAAAAAAAAAAACCTGCCATGCGACCCCACATGAGTGGGAAAAGGGCAAAGGGAATGATGATTATCGAAATAAAAATCTATCAGTATCTAAATTACTGAAACGTAATGTGTAAAAAAAAACATTCGTCAACAGTGTCTATTTAACAGTCGCATGATTTTCAACACCAATAATAATCTTATCCCTTGAGTAATAAATTCTAATAGGTTTTCCAAAGATCTGCACTGACACCCTTCTGTAGCCTTACTGATTATTTAAACCTTGTAAATAGTAAAATCATTTTCACGTGATACCCTGGCAATGTCACTCGTGGAATCGCAATGGCGAGACAAATAATCGTTCTGTTGCAGAGGTCAAAGCCCCGCCGAAGCAGATCTGAATTTATTGGAGACTGCGCGGAGATGCGAGCTGTATGGTAAGTGGTTGTTGCTAGGTTATTGGGCGTGATAATGCGCATCGGGTTTAGATTGGTTGGGTGGACTTGTTTAAGTTTGAGAGGAATGAAACTTTATTGAACAATTTAAGCGTTCATTCGAATGTTACAGTGCACAGTGCCGATACCCTCGAAGCACGAGTCTCGCTAAAACTAGATGGGTTTTGTTTTTATCCTCAAATACCAAGAATTGTTTGGGTTCTTTAACGTTGTTGGTCAAAATTCGGTGTAGAAAGGTTAGGTAACAATAAAGTCTTGAAGTTGCATCTTCTATTTACTTTCATCTTGCTGGAATTGTCCTTAATTAGTTATCCTTTATGGGTCTTTATTAACAAAGAAAATTACGATCACAGGATAGTTACAAATTAGAACTAGTAAATTACAATAGAAACAATTGAGCTAATTGCAGTTTTTTGTCATTACAGTGCGTAAGCCTCGCACTCTGGCTAATTTCTAATTTCTAAGAAATTAAATAACATTTCATCGCAAAAGAAATTTTATTTACAGAGTGTTGCAAACAATCTTTATCATTCAATTTATCCGTGATGGCGTGAATGAGCCGCCGTAGCTATTCATTATTTCTCACTAGCAACTAAATTTCTCTTCTCGCTTTCTCGCAAATTCCCAATTTTCCTACTATACTACAAACTGTTTTTTTCAGGAGTGAAAATGCACCCAGCGAAGGATCACGAAAACGTCCCCCTAAACCTGGCCGTCGCACACATGGGCATCGTGGTGTTCCAGAACTACACCAAGATAAACACCTTCAGCTGGGCCAAGATCAGGAAGATCTCTTTCAAGAGGAAGAAGTTTCTCATTAAGCTCCATCCGGAGGGCTATGTAAGTGAAGTTACAATTAAAGAAAAGTTGTAGATCTACCCACTTATTTATAAACCTCTAATTTGCACCAGAATGGCAGTGGCCGGCAGCGCCAACGCGGCGAGCACTTTCAGTGTCAAACTGGTGTCAATTTAAAACCTTACCTTTATAATTATAAGAACAATATCGCTTAAGGGGGTACCCTACCTCGTTATTGTGTGAAGAGGATAGGCATAGGATTTCGCGTTCACAGGAGCGGGACAGAGCAAAGCGGCGTAAGCCCAAAAATCAAGTTTTTAGTAGTTATTTGCTCTCCACAAACATTAGAATAGTTAATTGAAAAAAAGGCAACATATAAAATGTTCTTTATACTTAGCTCAATTACTATGCATAATCTCAAGATCGTATCATCTGTATTTATTGAGAAATTAGGGTTTTAGTAAAAAAATAGAGGTAACTTTGCGATTTTTTTCTATCGAGAAAATTTTATGGAATCGTGTTTTCGAAACATATGATCGATAGAATAAGTCCTGAACTTTACCATATATAAATTTCAAAGTTAAATATTCAGTAGTTTGAAAGATATGGAGGTCCGACGTAGTTGATAATAAGCAATTTGAGGGTAGGTCCCCCTTAAAAAGCACGATAAGGTCGCGCGATCACGCGCGAATTCTCAGTTAGTCCGGCGCGCGGCCACGGCGCGTCGCTGCATGCTGCCCGGTGTGAATTGGTCCTAACTCAGAGGGAATGCAGTATTTTTGAAGATATAGAGGCTGAAGCTAATAGAATATATAAAGGTAATTTGAGCAGTTTTAGGTAGTATGGCCCAACTCTTCCCGCGGGTGTCGTAAGAGGCGACTTAAGGGATATCCACCAGGGACGGACAGCAGCGCCTCCTGCAGAACAATTCTACCACCGAACTGCGATCCCCAACCCGCATGCCCAGCGTGGGGATTATGGGTATTACCCCCATGAGATAAAAGCCAACAAGGCGTTTATCAAGGGGAGGCCTGCGTCCAGCAGTGGACCAATACAGGCTGTTGATGTTGAGGAGGTAGTATGGACTCCTTGACCGAAAGAACTGTAGGTTGTTAAAGTATAAACGTGACCTTCAATGACCTTTAAAGTATTTATTGGTATGCCGTCATGAACGTTGACTCTCCAATCTCCTGTAATTGGTAGGATGGGAGTGTAGCTAAGAGTATTCAAAATGTAGCTCATAACATTTTGAAGGCCTTTGCACCCTTATTTTGCTTAAAAAGGTAAAATACGGGCGCAGAGTCCGATTTTCTTATAGTTTCACTAATTACTTGAAGACAGTAAAACCTGTAGTTCCTAAATTGAACTCTATTTCTTCTTCCACAGGGTTACTACCGCGACGTAGTAGAATTCTTCTTCGAAGGGCGCAACGAATGCAAGAACTTCTGGAAGAAATGTGTGGAGAACCACGGGTTCTTTCGCTGCACCAGCGTGCCGCGGCCGACGAGGCACAGGGCGAGGGTCATCACCAGAGGATCTTCCTTTAGGTGAGGACTTTGAACATTGCTTTATATAATTCCCCCCCTCTAAGAAGCTTATTTTATTCACTATTTTGGTGTTTGAATTTAGAACATATTCGACCTCAATCTCAATGCTATACAATCTCCTTGCGCAAAAAATACTCGATACAAACTCCTTGTGCAAGGAATACTCGACAAACAAACGCCTTGTGCAAATACCTCCTCGAGATTTGATTGGTTCTTTTTCTCATAGTCATGATATAAAGTATAGTATGCAACTCTTGAAGAAAACGGATTTATATCGAGGGCCGTGAATCACTCGCGGCCTCCGGATTCTAACACTTGAATCACTCGCTAGGCTCGTGATTCAATCATCATACGCATCACTCCCTACTCGTACGTCGTAATTCAGTCGTAATCCTTCACTTGCTCGTGATTTATCTGTGGCCCTCGCTTTAAATCCGTCCTTTATTCACTAATTGCATAATATACTATTAGGTCCCTACTTGAATTGAAGTCTTCTTTTGAACAGAGTTTTGAAAGTTCGGTCTACACTACTGCGTGCTGATGACAGATCAGTCACTGAACAGCTCAACTGTATCTGAGTAGGTAAAGTCATCGGTAAATATGACTGTAGTTTTTTGAACATCCGACTGTTTTGAAAGATTGTGCAGCAAGAAGTATTTTAAAATATATTTTTATGTACTTTTAGATAGTGACATTATTTAGCACCTTGTGTCGTTTATATAATAGAATGTACAAGAACTATCGAAGTGGGTTGTGGTTAAAAGTGGTCGCTTTATCATAAAAGTTGTGAAGAAATCGTCTTGTTTCATGAACTTATTTGATGGTATAGTAAGCCCAAAACCGCCCACAACAACTACTCGCGCCGTACACCAATGCGCGCCCTGCAAACGCCGTGAGTTAGTGTGAGTGCTACGTTTCTACACGAATTATGATGAATGCACACAACTGTATAGATGCGCAGTTTCGCATTCAAGGCAATGTTCACAGAATTCATTAAGATTTGCGCGATTTATATATGGTAAATTTCATAAGATATCCTATGCTTCAACAGGTATAGCGGGAAAACGCAGAAGCAAATCGTCGAGTTCGTTCGCGACAACTACGTGAGACGACAAACATTCCAAAGGTAACATTCTAACTAACTTGCTAAGCTTAGCCAACTTAACTAGATGGAAGTTTAGCTCGGCATTAAACGAAGGATAATCCATTCTTCATTTTCTGTCAAATTGCATGAAAAATATATCGTTTAAATCAGAGCTTCAGCTGCAATAGAGAAATGCTTTTTATAATTAACTTTAGGCGTAGAAACTGCTTATAGATGTAAATCTAGTTATCGTTTACACGAACTATAGGGTAAATAGGTACTCGTATCTAACAAGGGATAAATAATTACATGAATTTGATAAGAAAAGGTGAGTTGATGGCATGGGCTGGGAAAAACTAGCTTTTGGTTTTGTCTTGTGGGCGTTTGTGTGAGAACAAGTCATACAAATGTGCGATATAACGAGGTTTTGCATGGTAAAACAGTCCCTAAAAACGACTAATATAAAGATGAATTTCGTTAGAACGAGAAAGGCTTGGATAGTTTTTGTATCGATGGTGATTAGCAATCGAGCATGCGCTGTAAGAGTTGATCTTTCGCTTCTTCCAAGATATAAATAGTACGTTGCGATCGTATCGTGGCTATCGGTCGGAGGATGGTGTTTTCGGACGAATTCTAGGCATTTCACTACTAATTGTGGGTCTGCGTTCCGATATTTCTTGTTATTATGATATTTCTTTGTAAATCACAATGACAACTTCAATTATGTTTGGCGTCAGCGTTTGAAAATGCTATTGGTTTTTTAAGATCCTTGAATAAAATCTGAAAGCTGCTTTTACATAGCATTCCTTGTTTTATTAAGTTAGCTTATGTTATTTGAAATTTCTGAAGTGTCCAAGTGTCAGGAAATAAAGCACTTTGAATTGAGTTGATTATTGCAAGGTTCCCACAGGGTCAGTTATAGGTCGCGTTCTTTTCACACTGCACAAAGTGCACGTCTGCACTCCACCCATTGTAGAGTTTTCTCTATTGTTGTTAGTTTAGTTCGGATCGCAGGCCCACATAACAAAAGGCCCACTGCTGCGAAACCAAAAGCTGGCGGCCTATTTGTTACTAACGCAGAGTTTACAAACGAGCTCTAAACTACAGCTTATAATCGATTTTATGAATGTACAAACACGTGGAAATTTTGGACATTCCGATAAGGGAAGAACGAGTATACAATAAACAAGCTGAATCAAAATTTTAAAAGCACATGGACAGGACATATTTAGAGAAGAAACAATAACGAACAACAATATCTAAAAGCTTTTTACAGTATCGTCTAGGAATAATGAATGAATAGACAGGTTTAACAAGGGATATTGTAAAGCGATGTAAAGCGTTAATTTGCACTAAATACGTTAGGATTTTTAGAGCAAGGTATCAAAGATGCGTAAAATGCAGCACTTTGCTAGCTAATAGGAATTAAAAACCAATTTGACGAATAATTTGAAACTAATTTATCGGTGAATTTAGTTAACACTTCTCGTTTTTATGGAGAACTTGTTGAGTTTGGAGAAATAATTCGGGTTCATTGACTTTTTCAACAAGCGTGATTCCTGAAATATTTTGAAAGAGACCTTGGCCAAGCAGTGGGACAAAAAGGCTTCTTCCTGTTAATAAATCAAACCAAGGCAAAACCAATAGTTTCGCACGAGTCAAACCCGGTGTAAGCCATTAACTTGGGTGCATAGGCGGTAGGTGTGTATCAAAATAATAAATCAAGATCGAATCAGAATCAATTGTTTATTTGCAGAATACAATATACATGCCAAGATCTTAAAGCTATGTGATGACAATGTATTCGACACGCTGGCAGGTGTGCAAATATTAAATATGTCATTATTTGGTGTCATATAACTTAGGCGTACTAAGTAAGCTCTAGACAAGCAAGCTCAAGACAAGCTCTAGTAAGCTCGCTAAGGGATGAAACGTTGGTGTTCTTCCAACACAAACTAGGTTCGTAGTTAACCCGCTTACATTCATAATGAAGCTCTAGACGGGTCAAATCTTAAGCGAAATTATTATCAAATAAGAAATAAAGTGTTAATTGATTCTCGTTACTTAATTTTTTTGCCCACTAGTGGAAGAAGTTGAAAAGAATTAACTTAGTAATCAAAAAGAATCATGAATCAGAAATTCTTTATTTCCGTAAATACAATTTACCTACACTAGAAAGGTAATGGTAGGTAATACGCAACTTGTGTGCATAGGCGTTAGGTGTGTATAGAGTGTGCACAGTCCGCAGGCGTATATACAGGATGTGCACAGTCCATAGGCGTTAGGTGTGGTCCGGTGTGTTTGTAGTCCGTTACCATCCTCTGTCCGATGTCGCAGGTCGGGCTCGTTCCGCGCGTCGCGCTCCACCACCAGCGTGGCGGCGCCGCTCAACCAGAGCCTGTCCGCGCATCCGCTGCTGCCGCTGCCGCCGGGCTCTGACGGTACGTACTTTAAAACCTAACTCTAATTAAAAACACCAGCTACTTTAAGATGCGCCCCGCTACGAAATTTGTGTACTGTTTTGTCTCGCTCTTTTTTGTGCGAATATGAAATAAATGCACGACAAAACGGACGACAGACGGTCGCGGTGCGTATCGTAAATCGGCTGGAATATTATAACCATGTGTAAGAATCAGACCAAAATAGGTTGTGGTCTCATTCACTTTGGTGTTACTAAAACCTCACTATCCTTGTTATGTCGATCATAAAGCCAATACCTTTAAATAAATTAAATTAAGTTCAACGCATAACGAGTACAGCGGATAGTGCGCTAGACAGTGTTCGGTTCTTTTATACACTGACTCTCCCTTAAATAATCGCCCCTAAACACGCCAACGCAACGCTCAGCCTAGTATTTCTACTTAGGGAACGTACTACCATACTACGTAACCGAAGTTTTACAATTTTTTCCGCCCCTTGGTGACCGGCCGTAGTATGTGAGAAGACAAGTTCTTACAAAAACTTATTGCAACAGGAACTAATTTACAAAAACAAGTCTTGCCACCTGTGAGTTTTAAAAGCGCTAAACGCTGCGCGTCATTTTTGAATATAGCTCGAAAAAGCGCAAGATTTCCCTAGAGGATATACACTACGCGACGAAAACCTAAGATCGAAGGATCGGAAGATATCCCTCCGTGATTGAATTATTATTATACCCGGTTTTGTATTCCAAAATAATGTTATTGTTTGTCGTTGCAGCGATTTCCCTGGAGTGGGACCAGCAACCTCACTACCTGGAGGCTTCTCTGATGATGAAGGGATACTCAGCAGCCGAGGCGCGCACGGTGGCGCAGCGGGGGTCGGCCCCGGCCGCGCGGGTGGCGACTCGCCCGCCGCTCGCAGCTACCGCCTATGTCACCACGAGGGACAAGGTCTGTGTGCGAGGGTCAAAGATAATTCAATGTATAACCCGCGGACTAAAAGAATGGCCTTAAGAAGGACGTCATCTCTCATGCTGTCCCGCTCAGAACGAATTCAAACTGAGCGGGACAGCATGAGACATAACGTCATTATCAATCCCTTTCTTTATGTTCGTGGCTTGTAAAATATCAGGTAGGCTGTATCAGGGGTGTCGCAGTGAAAAACGTAAAACGTTGCTCGCTTCGCTCGCCGCACTGGAATAATCGTGAGGTCCGTCAAGCGCACGGAGTCAAGAACGTCTAAAAATATTGTGATTAGTCTGACATCTGGGAAAGCGCAACGCAACCTATGTACAGTTGCAAGTTTACTCATAATGATGCCACCGCATTCTTTGGGTTCAGTAATGTTCAAAATATTAATGTTATAAATATTAAGGCAAACTGACTTTGCCCACTTTAACTCAATTAGAATAGAAGCACACGACGAATAACAAATCAGCCAAGTATTTTTTTTTCTTTAATATCAACAAACATTCAACATTTTCTGTTTCTTTCAGCTCTCAAAACTATACTGCGATCAAATACTAGTAAGGGCGTTACAAAGTTGTCCTGTTCTTTCTAACATTTTCTCATCTGTCTTTAACAATCTTGTATTCATTGCCTAATTTGGTTACCTAATAAGCAACTTATAGACTAAGACCTAAGATAAAGACCTAATCACAGACTTTATCCTAATATTTATACTGAAAACCAAATTAGGTATCTTCCTTTAACGAAAGCATGGTCGAGGGTTTATCATTGATTATCTTAATAGTACCTAACATATTTGTGTGTCATCTTACTAGTGTCATGTTTAATTTTGCTTCACGTGTCTAGCTACCGTGTTTACATTTGGTTTACAAACTGTCAAATTCAGTTAAAAGGAAGATCTTCGATTGAAAGAAATGGAAATTGTAATATTAACTTGTACTATTTTGGTAGATTTTTGACCCCCGACAAAAAAAGGGGAGCGATGATTATTTTTATGTGTATCTGTATGTCTGTCTGTGAGATCTGTCCGTGACCCAATGAAGTCGTGTCCCGTGAATTCAGTCTTTTTGTTTCTTTTAGAGGTGACTTGATCGCGAATTTTTTTAGCTGCTCTAAAATCGCTGAAGGCGCTCTAATGTTATATGATGGAAATTTTCGTCGGGGGTTTTCGAATCTGCATTAGTTTGTGGTTACTATGATCGAAGATCTAATCTAAATCATTAATATTTTCACATAGAATGTATAACAGCACAATTCAAGCACGTAACACGACCCCTCTAAATGTTGTGGATAACCTTAACAAATATTGCGACGTGGAGAGGGTACGTGAACATCGCGATGGTTCCAGGTGGACGAGGTGGTGACGCATGCCGAGGTCAATCATTATCCTACGCGGGATTCACCTCCGCCTCATCGGACGACGACACCATTGGTGAGTCTCTAACCTGTGAATACTCAAACCAGATTTGGGCACGTGTTGCGTTTTATTGCCCGTTTCCCATGAAAATCTATCATAATTTGACGACTCGAGACGTGAAATGTGCGTTTGAATTTGCATAAAAGTAAGCAGACAAGTTGTGTTCTCAAAGTATCGTAACATCAGTTTGTGAAGTGATCATGTCGTGGAGCATTAATGGAAGATGTCTGTTTGGTTGCGCAGGATTCTCCGGAGACTACATGGAGCCGGGCGAGTTCGCGCGGCGCTGCGGGCGCGGGCGCGCCCACGCCCCCGCCGCGTGCCCGCACAGGTCAGTGTGCGCGCGTCGCGCCCTCTAGCGGCTACCCCGACCTCGTGCTCGCCAAGCGCAGCCGCTCCTTCCGCTCCTCCCGCGAGCGCCTCGACTACGAACTATCCATGTCCAACACGTACTCCGCCTGTCCTTCCTCCCGCTCCTCTCGCTCCGGTGGCTCGCTCCTCGTGGAGCCCGCCTCCCCCCCGCCGGAGGAAGCTCCTCCCGCGCCACCCGCGCGCCGCGCCGCCTCTGCACGCGACCTCACCCACCACAGCTTCGACTCGGACGGCGGAGCGCGGCGCCGGCTCGACTCTCCCGTGACACTGTACGCGGACGCGCGCGCGCTGCGGCTCGCGCTCGCGGATCGGCTGCCGGCGGACGTGCGGCGCGCGTTGCTTGGGCGCGCTTACTCGGCCAGCTTCCCCGGCGCAGACGGCGAGCCGACCCTGCGCCCTCCGCCCTACCCGCGCACCGCCTCGCAGGACGACGTCTCGCACGACAGCTACGAGGTGATCGAGCGCTCCGACGACGAGGAAGCGCCCCTCGCCCCCGCCTGGGGGCTCGCGCGCACGCGCTCCTGCTCGCTGGACTCCGGCAACGAGCCGAGCGACGAGGAAGCGTGCCCGGCGCGCTCCGACGACGACGTGCCACTCGACCCCTTCCTCGCCGACGACCCGCGCGTGCTGCCGCGCGAGAAGCTCTCCGTGCGCTCGGACGGCGCGTTCTACCGCGAGATCCGGCGCGCGCTCGGCTCGCGCTCCAGCCAGGAGAGCCGCTCCGAGATCTACGACGAGAAGATCTCCAAGAGCAGCGGCGAGTCGAGCAAGAAGTCGCGCGACTCCGTCTACCACACGGACAGCAAGAAGTCGCGCGAGACGCTGAAGAGCAAGAGCTCCGACCGCAGCGGGTCGCGCACCTCCAGCCAGGAGGACTCCAAGTCCGAGTACTACGAGTGCCGGCGCGCGCCCTACGACCCGTACGCGGGCCGCGACCCCTATGCCCCCGCGGAGCCCTACGCGGACGATCCGTACGCGGCCGCGGAGCCGTACGCGGACGACCCGTACGCGGCCGCCGAGCAGTATTCCCCGGGCGAACCCTACCCGGCGGGCGACCCGTACGCGCCGGGCTTCGGCCCCAGCTCCGGGCCCTCGAGTCCCGAGGACTACTTCGACCCGCACGGCGCCTTCCTCTCCCTGGAGCCGCCCGATTACGAGGAGCGCACGCCCATCGACCGCTCGCACGAGGAGCTGCTCGCGCGCCTGCCTTGCTCCCCGACGTACTTCCGCCTGCCGACGCCCTACTCGACCTTCCCGAGCGAGTCGCGGCGCGGAGAGGCGGCGCTGCACGCGGGCGCCGGCGCGGGGGCCGCCAGCCTGCCGCACGTGGGGCCGCACGTCGACACCGACACGCCGGACGAGGAGGAGCCCCCGCCACGCGACCCCGACACGCGTCTCGCCAAGGTGCACACCTTCCAGCGGCGCCGTTCCTCCGACACCGTCTTCAGCTTCGACAAGGAGAAAATAGAGTCTCTCACTCGCTCTACGAGCCGGGAGGCCCCGCCCTCTCACCTTATAAAAGAGTCGTCCAACGAGTCGGACGTGGCCGTACGCGTTCTGCCCGCTATGGACAGCATCGAGTATGCAAAGAACAAGATCGCGCTGCAGGCGGGCGGCGCTGCTCTCTTACAGTCGGAATTCGACAAGTCCATGCGCGGGAAACTACACACGCACATGGTCAGAAAGGACAGCCTCAAAGAGGAGCTCATGGCTAAGACTCACTTTGACGAGTATAACCCTAAGCTGATCCTGGAGACGAGCTCGAGCAGCCGCCTCGCCGACACGCCGGCCGTGCCATACATCCACCCGACGGTGGAGCGCACTAAAAGCGACCCCAACAGCCTGGCGAACAGGCCTCGCTTCAGCAGCGTCAACTCTCGCCGCCACGTGCTTATGCACCAGAAATCCATAGATCTGACCCCGGCCGAGTCCAGCGACGAGGACTACATATTCCGACAGATCCCGAGCGCGCCGCCAATCGCCACCAAGCGCTCCCACTTTGAGTTACCCTCCCGGCACAACGAGCACGTTCGCTCTCCCTTCGATCTGCCGAAGAACTATTTCAAAGAGTTCGACGCTTTCAAGGCCGGCTTCAAGGATAACAAGAAGGTGATCGACGACGGGTACGACATTCCGTATGTGCTTCACAAGAGGCACGTTATGAACGGAACTGCCCCGTCGCCTATGAACGAGCACAGGCAGCCCCCGGATATCATAATGCTCCCGCCTCAGAATGGCCGCCATATTGTGAACGCTCATCCTAGGTGTAAATATCATGACCATCCGAAATCCCCTCGCTCGCCTAAATCGCCCAAGTCTCCTAAATCTCCAAAATCACCTAAATCACCCAAGTCTCCTAAGTCACCGAAATCCCCTAAGTCGCCTAAATCACCGCGAAATAGTGTTCAACTAGATCATAGTTCTACCAAGTTTCTCGAAGTTGAGAACCGTGACTTTCTGTTTACGCAAAATATTGATTTGTCTAAAGTTGACCCCGTCACTCTTGAGGTCGACAAAACTGGTCAGATGCAACATCTGCCTAGCCCGAAACGTGACATCACTAAAAACTTGGACCCCCATTTGCTTGAAACTTTGAATTCTAAACTGTCTCAAATCGAAAGCGATTCTGCTACTAGCTCAAAAACCGACAGCATGATGCAGGAACCTCAGTATCCTCACGACATCAAATTCGCAATTAACGGTCGGAATGTGCAACAACCACCCATAAAGGAAGCTGCCAAACCCATGACAGCAGCCGAAAAACTTCGGGCTGACATCAAATCAAAATCAGAAAAGCTTCCAACTGGTAAAAGAGGTAATAAAATCCGTGGCACCGGCAAAAAAAGTACCGGTGGCAAAATTAAAACTAAGAGTAACAACAAAATTCGTATCACATCGTTCTCTTCCGATGACGAAAGTGTAGACTCCGATGACGTATTTGGTACAACAGAAGCAGCTCCAAAATTGGAGTTCTCTCCACCACAGTCACGCAAAGAACTGGAGCCGATATTACAACTTGAGTACGATAAAATAACTTCTGGCGCTTGGCATCGCGGTCAGACTATGAGCTCCACGGAGATCGAAGGATCTCCGCCGCAGTGTCGCAAGTTAGCTGAACTCGAAGCTAAGTACAATCCGCAAGTTCTTGAAGGCATAACGGGCAATGCTACTGAGTTGCGACGTATCTCAGAACGATCTATTTCCATCCCGAGCTCAGAAGATGAAATTGCAATCAAAATGGCAGAAAAAGATATGCAACTACAGCAGCAACAATTCAAGCAAACTAGCAAGGAAAGCTCTACATGGGAATACAATGAGAACTTGCCGTCGCCGATACTTGAGTCAGTCGAATTCTTCAAATCAGAAGACGAACATTTTGCTGATATGGAGATTGCTAAAGTGACTGGCTTACACGCCCCATCCGAAGAAAAAAGCGATTTTACCAAGGAAGATAAAAAGGACATGGTTACACTGAACATTAAAAAGAGCTTGCGTGATGAGCTAATCTCTCCTATGCTGCGCAAGCAAGGAGGGACGCCGATCATTTTCGCTCAAGGACGATTGAACCTTTCTGAAGGCTCTGTATTTTCCTTGCAACGCCAGAAAGCCACTGATTCACCAACATCCAGCCGTAGAGCTAAAAGCTTAGATACACCAGTCATTCAACTACACAGACTCCCGCCTATGAATGCATTTTCATCTAAAGATGATACACTTGGTGATAATGAGGAGGGAGATGTTCTGGAAGAAAAGGCTATTATAGAAGAAAAAGCAAAAACGCTACCTAAGAAAGATGTCATCGAAAAGATCGAGGAAGTAGAAGAAAACGAACCTCCTGCAGAAACAAAGTCTTCGGTCATTGATAATGAGGAGTTAGCACTTTTGGCTGATTTGGTTGAACACCGACGTCCGAGATCTTTCAAGCGTACCTACGACTTGAGTAAACTGATATCTCAGGGGAAATCACCTTCTCGGTCTCCACTAAGCCGATCCCCGCTATCACGATCACCTATTTCTAAATCCCCGTCAAGATCTCCGACTTCTTCACTAAATTCACCAAGAGGAAGCATTAGAAAGCTCTCGGACCTAAGTGAAGACCAAATAGTGCCTGATATCGAAAGAATCAAGCGCAAAGACAAAAAGAAACTGACCCTGAAACCCAAACCTGATGAGAAAAACAAGTTGCTTGCTAATAAGTTAAACAAAATGGGATCGCTTGATACGAACGCTCCGAAAATAAAAGCGTTGCAAACTCAAAAATCTCTGCCGTCCTCTCTGAAGGATAGGCCGGACTTTTTAACTGTACCACCACTTGAATTGGCTCGAGCCAAAAGCCAAGAACTAGAGCAGAAAGATAAAAAGATGATGAAAGAAAAATCGAAGTCTCTCGAGAAAATGGATATTAAACGCGGAAATAGCAAGGAACGAACAAAATCTCAGGAAGAAAGTGACACAGAAATTGCTAAACGCAAGGAAAAACAGCAGATGTTGTTCGAAGCGGCTTTGAAACAAACCAAAACCCTTATCAGTCCTGTTAAAGACACAATGCCACCATTCCCTCAACCCGAGGATAAGATAATGGTGAAGACTGAAGGGGACAAAATAATAATCGAAACCAAAATAACCAGTAAAGCTGAGGATCATGTTTTCATTGCCAAGTCGCCTAAAAAGCTGGACAATAAAATAGGAGGAAAAGTAAGTAGGAGTTTCGAAGATCAGAAATCATCTAAATCAAGTAATAAAATCAATAAAAGTATGGACGATAAAAGTCAGTCTATGGAAGACAAATTTGACGATCTTGCTGCATTACAAAAATCACCAAAGACGTTGTCAAAGAAGCAAGAGATTAAACAGCAAATTGAAGGAAAAGTAGTTTATCAGAAAATCAGCCCGGGTGCCAAGTCAAAGAGTTTAGATCGCAAGGTTGATAACCAACTTGAAGCTAAAATAAAGTCTAAGAGTTTGGATAGAAACTATGTGGTTTCGCTCCCGATCGACCTACCTCTGGAACCTAATGAAAAGCACTTCAAACAAGAAGTTGTCAAAGTGGAAGTTCACCCCACTATGCCAAATGTTTCTAGTGTCAAAGAAGAACCGGAAATCCAAGAAAAAAAGGAAGTTTCTCCTTCAAACAGTTATAGAGAGAAAGAAGATGACTCTTCTATAGAATGGATGACCAGTTCCCAACATACTGTCATCGAAAACGATACACAGACTGTTATCATTGAACGCCGCAAGATGGACATTTATAACAAACAAAAGGAACTTCAGGAAAGTAGAAGCAGTCAAGATATCCACGGGTTGGTTTCTAGAGAAAAGAAACCTGAAGTAACTCGCCTTACTAGCGAGGAGGAATCCTTGACAGATGTCAGCGATCTAAAAGTTTCAGATGATGGACAGCTGCTAGGAGTATCTCTACCATACATTGACGCCGACAGTTCTTCTGACCCAGAGTCAAGGAAATTGCAACTTCAACGTGGCAAAAGTACTGATACAGGATCTTGGGTTTCAGACTATGACGATACAGTTGAGACAGAACTGCAGATGTCAGATCTCAGTCATGCAACGGCCAGAGGACGGAGAACTTTAGATCCACAAGGAACTTTCGATGAATCTTCTGCGAGTCTCGTTGAATTCCTAAAACATGAAACTATCTCACAAATTGTTGCTGATACTGAAATCGACCCAAAACATTCAAACGATCTGAGAAACGTAGACTTATCACTGAAATGGAAAAATAAGAACAAGATTATTGTCACTCCACCGCAAGAAAACAGCCCTACTATAGAAAATATACCATTCATTGACTCGAGTACTTCAAAATCGAATAAGTCTGAGTCAGGGGAACACACAGGAAGCTCTGGCAGTGATAAATCTCCGACAGAGCCAAGACCAGAACACAAAGCTCTGTTGACAGCTAAGTCTAGACGAAGCGAGCTTTTGAAGCTAAGCGCTGAGCGTTCCCGGAGCTCAGAGTCAACGTCTTGGACTAGTATCGAAAAAGACGTGAGCCCGTCAAGCCACATTAAAGGCAGCTCTATTGATGACGAATCCAGTGTAAGTTGTTCTATAGCCAGACCACTGGGTATATCGCAGGATATTGAAAAGTTAAATAAGAAAGACAGAGAATGTTTAGAAGAGTTAAAACAAGCTATGGAGTACGGTGAAGAGCATTTACTATCACAGCACACTGGTTCGAGTTCCAAATCAAATTCGAAATCGCCCTCGCCAGTGCCTGAGATGTCTCGCATTGAGAGTCCCCGCAGTCCGTCAAAATATGGCACTAGAAAATCTCCAACGCCAACCTTAGAAAAACAAGGCCAGGTTGATTCACAAAAAGCTCCCACCGACTCTGACTCGAGCTCTGAAAGTATCGATAGAACCGTGGAACAACTATCTCGCCCTAATCAAAGAAAAACTGGCATTGACAAAGTTGCCAAATTTGAAGAATCGGAATCTAGTCACTCAGCTGCATCTAAGACGTCCGATGCGGCCTTGGAACTTCAAAAAACTGTCAAGAAAACTAAAATTGCTATAACAATATCACAAGAAGATCAAAATACTACCATTGATTTTGATGATGACGGCAATGTTATAACTTCTTCGTTTGAAAGGGAGCTAAGAGGTAGGAAGAGGACCTTGAGAGACGATGATCGTAGAAGTTCTTCTAAATCTAGCATGGATACTACAACTACCACAACACCCTCTAAAGGATCCCTCAGTGTCGATGATTCATCTTCCAGAAGGAAATGTCGTCTAGATGAGCAAAAGAGCTCGTCCAAATCCAGCATGGATTCGAAAGGATCTCTAAGTGTGGAATCCAGGGGATCGTTTGAAACTACGGAATCAACTTCAGGGTCACTTGGGGAGGCTTATCGCCGAGGTGAGGAGCTCAAACCGACATGGCGTCCGTTCTTTGGCGCTTCAGGTAGCGAAAATAGTACAAGTATTGAAGAAGCTTGGATACCGCAAGACCACGAAGGTTATGAGAGCTTAGGTCTCAATAAAGATGTATTCGAATTAAACAGTCAGCGTATGCTTCAAGAAGATTACCAGTCATTTTCAAAAAATCCACCATTATCGACCAACTCGTCAAAAGATTCTACTGAAGCCGATTTCACAGATGATCTTAACGATTTTCCAGTAAATTTCTTGTATCCCTCTACTTCATCTACGCCAAACGATGTTGTGATCGGATATGGCCAAAACTTTGGACGCACTTTATCACGAATATCCGAACGTAGCACCGCTTCGGAGAAAACAAGCGCGGATGAAGATTCTACAAAGGCGATCTCTCGCTCCGAGAGTATCAATGAGGAGTCGCTGAATTCCAGTGATCACCAAGCTAGTCTGAGTTCCGATCCGCCTAGTAACGCCAATATCGCTTACATTTCAGACACCGATAGAAGAACCTCTGCTGAAATGCCTGACATACCTATTGATCAAGCGAAAATAAGTGAAATGTATGAAAGATCAACTAAAGAAGCTAGAACAGGAAAAAGTCCCGATGATAAGAAAAACGAAAGTCCACGTCGAACTCCACTAAAAGCACCGCCGAAACAATCTTCGACTAGCGAAAGCCAGGACTCAGAAGATTGGCCTTTGCCGGAGCTTCCACCACAAGCTGTTGGCAAATACCCAGACTCTGAAGCCACGAGCCGACGCGTATCAAGTGACTTCGACCAATGGCCATCTCTGCCTTCTAGTCTACTTGAAACTCCAATTATAGAGAAAGTTCATATATACTACATGAGTAATGAACCAGAACAAGCAATGAAAGTTACTCTGCAGTCTGAAAGCTCTAAAGACCAGGTTTTGCAAGGTTCCGATGAAGATAGTGACACCCTAAATAATGACGATGATTTGGAAGGAGACATGCAGTCTAAATCGGAGCTAAGCGATGATCGCCCTCAGAAAAATAATAAAGTTATTCCATACGACAAATCTGGCTATATGGTAGAACCGTTAGAGAAGCATGACGAATCGGCATGCTTGAATAAAGGTGTTGTACCGAGCTATGACAAGTCTTGTCTCAGCGGGACATTCAGTAAAACGTGTCTCATGGGTGACGTAGGAGCCTGTTGCACACGAGGAGAACATAAATCATTCTCTAAAAGCGGTTTAGATGAACAAGTTATTATGAGCCAACCACAAAGGTCGCCCAAGTCTCCGGCTAACCTTAGCCCCAACTTCGAAGAGGATCATTTGTTTACTGATGATGTGTTTGGAGGTGACAGTAAGTCTGTTTCTCCCGACTTTGATAAAGGATTTTCTCAATTAGCGAGTCAGACCAAACATTCCTTTGGTTCGAATACTTCGGACACATCGGTCGACGATCTTCTGTCTCAAACTAATGCTGATGAAACAGTTCGAGCAGCGACTAAACTCAGTACCGGGAGTGCTGGCACTTGCAAAAGATGCAGTCACAGTAGCCATTCCGAGGAAGAAACGAGCTCTTTCGGGACTGATTTAGATGGGACGGTAAAAATTGGATTACCTCAAAAGAAATGTACTCACAGCTCTCATTCTGAAGATACATCTGTTTGTTTGAGCATATCTGAGTGGTCAACCGGAACAAACACAGTTCGTCAGTATGCAAACCTCTCAGCTTCGGAGAGCATATCTGCTGTTTCGGTACCTAAAAGCGAGAAGTCAGAAAATATGTCAGCCAAGGCGTATTCGGCATCCCATGCCAGTAAGAAATCAGATCCAAAACCACCTAAAATAAGCTCCCAAGCCGAAATGAGTTCTAAAAGCAGCAGCCTTGACAAAAGTTCCGAAAATATTAAATACGACAAACTATGCAGCTCTGAAACTACTATTTCACGCAAAGGAATGGATAGTAGCTCAGGCACTAAAAGCGATAGTACATTGACTCTTGCTCAGTCAATTTCTGACTGGTCGGCGAGTACCACACACACACTCGTAGCTACAGCTCGTGAAGATCATCTTCAGACTGACAATGGCAAACATGATGATACTATTTCACAAGAGCCGACTTCTGATAGCGAGGAAATCCTTGATAAATACGATATTGAAGTAACAGTGACAAAATCGTCTTCACCCGTACCTGACATGCACGAACCCACAGAGCCTGTGCTAAGACTCTCAGCCTACGGGAAGACAGATAAATCGTCCTCTATCAGTTACAGCGACAAGTCTGATAAGTCAAGCTCCAGTTCCTTGAGTAGTCTTCAGAAACACACGAATGGTGTACTGAGATTTGATCAAAGACTGAAGGGTTTTCACGGACATGATTCAAGGCATGAGCGCTATCATAACGCCCCACCGAAAAGCATGAGCTATGAAGAACAGTCTAACAAATATTTGAAACAGACTATTCGTTGCCAGAGCGAAGATAGTGGCTTCAAGCCTTATTTCGCCGAACCTCAGCCCGAGCTAGACATCGATATGCCATCTCAGCTTTACAGCCAAGAAGAAAAACGCAGCGAGCGTTATCAAAGTCAAGAATTTTCCAACATGATGCGAGAAGACATTGGCCCGCCTCAGTTCGTAAAGTCAGATTACAAGCCATTGTCCAAACATGCAAGCTACGACGACAAGACCCTCTCTAAAAACCAGATAAAAGAATACAAAACGTCTCAACAGTATCGCTGTAAACCAAAAAGCTGGTCTTTCCATGAACATTTTCTCTCTTCATCTGATTTGCCCGTTATTTCTGTGCCTGAAGTACCGTCGGTTCATAGAGATCTGCAAGAGAAGAAGTCAGCTGAAAGGTCTGGAAAGACCCCGCTATCTCGTTGCTCTCCTTATTATTCTAGTAGCTTGAGTTCAGAATCTCCACCAATTCAGCCATTGAAAGCACCAGTCAAGAAGTCGCTATTGGTGAGGAATATATCAATGAAAAGCCCTCCGAGTGGCAACGATACCGATAGCTCTTTGGACGTAATCAGAGATCCTAGGGAGAGGATGAGAACATTCAGGCGTAAGAAACAGGTGACCAGTGCACGCAAACGCCAAGAAAAGATACAAGACGTTCTGGAGGAAGATTCAACGAAGAGTCAGTGCTCTTCAGAAAGCGACAAGCATCATTGCGATCAATTTTTGGTTGTCGATGAATCTCTTCGTCGTATGGAGAGCTCGGAATGCTCGGACAGCTACTTGCCTGAAGTAGAGTCCGGCTCTTCTGAAGTGTCTAAAGGTGATGTGGCGGAGGCTGCCAGCTATTCCGAAGACGAAGGCCAAGATGAGTATGCTAAATACAAAAGTGCGAACTATGAAGCAAAACAATTTCCGATTAGCATAACTCCAGTACAATTCCAAGGTTTTGGATCGTCGGCTGATGAGGACGAGATGGGTTTCCCTCGCTTTGATAGATTAGGCAGACTGCGTCATCCGTATCTGGATTCACAGGAACCACCGTACGTGCCTGAGGATAGTCCCCCGCGGACTTCGTATTCGAACAAAAGCAGTCGCCAATCATCGCTGAAAAGAAACAAGTCTATTTCGTCACCATATCGCCAGTCAGATGATTTATCAATGGGAGAGTCTTCAGGACAACATCAACCAAGGGTGTACTACGAGGAACAAAGCGACAGAGATGATTCAGACGACTACGCTTATCCGATCGACACCATAAAGCGTGCTCCAAAAACGTCTAAATCTGGCAGCTACATGTTCGAGCGCGGGGAGTCCGTAGCTTACTCCGATACCGACATTCCAGTTGACAAGGATGAGTATGAGGAGTACAGGGGTAGCCCATATCCAGAACATTACGAAGAAGTCATTATGTTCCAAACACAGGAATGCTACCCTCAGTACGACCGGGAAATGGAAGCCAGAGACGAGGCGCAATACTCTCGTGACATGGACCAGCGTTTCAGTTTGAACAACGTCGAGAGATTCTACTCCAGTCACTACGTCGACTCGCAGGCTTCTAGCGACAGCCCCGAGCAGAAGTTCGACGTTTCTACACTGCCTCCGCCACTCTGCTCGGATGATGAGAATGAGTAGTCACTTTGAGTTCGCGCACTTGTCACGAGTTGAATCAAATCAATTAGAGGCTTGAATAAAATAAGATATCCAAGTGCGTGAAGTATAGTTCAATTCACATTAGCAAGCTTGCATTATTTTCTCGTAATCACCCCCTCCTATTGGATGAGTGTTCATGATGCGGCGTGCGAATGCTGAAGGCTGAATTTTAGTCAGCATTTTTTTGAAATTTGAATTCAGACTAACGCAATTATTGTTATATTGATATTTGGTATTAGGGTATTCATTATATTGAATATTTACATTGTCACTTTCAATATTTAGCAAATTATGAATTTAATATCTAGTGCCAATTCCCGGATAGCGCGAACTCTTCGACTATCGTGTTTTACGCGGACTTATACCCCTAGCTTACTAAGGACTTAGCGGTAGTTATATGTGTATCGAATGCATCTTCAGGCATTTTCTCACGATATTCTAGTTATAATAAGACGTGGAACTGCCCCTACTATTAGTTATTGTCAAATATTATCCTTTAGCGACCCTAGAGCTATAAAGGTGATCTATCAATAGTATCATGTTATTATGTACGTAGTGCCAATTTTATCTAGTTGAATTTGTTATTGATCTCTATTGAATTATTATTGAAAAAATTATTCAAACATAATAGTATTATTGTAAAGGCTGTGATTTTATTTTGTGTGTTAAGATCCAAGATCTTGGTTCATTGAATGTTATCTTTTTTGAGATTTGTTGTTGTTTGTGTCGTACACTCATTGGTTGCTACACCACTTTGACGCTATACATTTCATTCACATGATACTAGACTTGTAATCTACGAGGGATCTTGCAATCGTGCCAAATAATAATGCTCAATTTTTTCCGACACTTATTATCGTTTATATTAAATTTTTTAATGAATTTTGACAAATAGGTAAATGGTTTGGACTGTGAGAATCTCTGTCGTGTGAATGTTTAGCACTAGCACTAAAGTTAAGAAGTCATCGAAATGATTTTATTGTTGTTTGGTTTATGTGAAATTTGGAACTTATCGCTATCTTGTTATTAAGGATTCTAAAATGAAATATGCGTTGCATCGATCTTTTTCTGGCTTAAAATTACGATTTGGCAATTATAGTAGTGTTAAAAAAGCAATTTAAAAAACGACACTGTTCTTCCCGTTTTAAAGTAGTATGTTGGCATATTTAAATAATTATAATTATACTTTATATAACTCGTATTTCGTATGGATTTATCCCGAAGATGTAGTTAGGAAAAAATGTATGTGGAAATAGATATAACGTGGTTTCTAGGTCCCTGAATTCCTTTTAATTTTCCATGTTCCTTCCGTTGATTTTTAGAGATTTATTCTCTTCTTTTGTTGTTTCTTCTCGAGTTTGAGCTTTTCTTTTTCTTTTTCTGTCGGCGTTGGGATCTCGTCTATAATATTGTAAATCCCCAAATCCAATGCTGGATAGTGTTCAATTAATGACCGTGACGGCGCTCACGACGCAAATTAGATGTAGCGGTAAGGGCTCGGCCACCCTCTTAATGCAATAATCGGTCGGTCAAATGAGTCCTAGTATAAGTACTTCGACTTTTGAGAGTACAACCCGAATAGACTGTAATTTAATGTTGATCTCATTCCTATTTGTTTAAGTTTCACATGGAACCAGCTGAAGGAATAGTCTAAAGCTATTGATGTGATTGGTTCACAAGTTGACCAATCAGGTAGATGGGTTTATATCACCTTGGCTGGTCTTTGATATTGTTTCGGATATTGAAACGTTTCTTCCTTTTTGAATTTATATGTGAGTGTGTGTGTACTTTGCCCCGCAATACACGTCACTACCCCGTCACGGGGATAGTTAAACAATGAATAAATAAAACTAAGCGATAAAGGAGTTTTATTCAATTTAAATGTTTAGTTGCCCCTTTTTTTTACTAATTATAAGCTGCCAGGAAAAACGATGTGAGTTATCAAAATGTTTAAGAGCATGGTCGATGTTGTATTTCGTATCTTTAGTGTTTTAATTTGTTTCATTTTCAGTTATTTTAATGCAATACTTATTTTCAGATGATTTTGGTTTTTCTTAGTTTATACATTTTTATTCTAAGTAATATAATATTGAACTGGCTTATTACTTGCGTCTTTTCGTTTAACGCATTCACTGCCCAACCGCTACACAGCTGGAGGTGGGCATGTGCGTTGTGGGGCAGGAAAGAGTTAGTTTAAACTGCATGTTTTCGAGATACAATATTTGCCTATTTTTTCTGTTTGCTTATTTTATGTATTAAAGCACGAAGCTAACAAGCTTCGTTAAAAGTAGCCTATGTAATTGTATTTATTTGTCACTTTCTACATGTCCAAGTTAATTCACCAACTCTCCAGTCGCATCATCCTTTTGTGACAACAAACATCCATCTTTATATACAATTCAAAGATGATCCAACAAAATGGGGCATCCTGAGGGTCTAATCTGCATCTACCTCCATATAATTAGAACCCCCAAACACCCCACTTTGGTTGATCCCCTAAGAATGGAGCAGCCTGTATTCTTTGCCTTTTTATATTAGTTGGACGAGTTTGTATATACATTTTTACCGCATAATTCAACCTAACTTTGAATACACAGACGAAACATCGCCCGAGGAAGATAACACGGTGTCGTCCGCTAGTCTCTGCATGTCGCCCAGCGAGCGGACGGAAATGCCGCTGTGTGCGTCGACGCCGTACGCGCGACCGCTCACCAACGGACACGACTCTGTGGATAGCAGGCAGCGGACGCATAGCGACGTTATCAATGGCAATGTTAATGGTTAGTTGTCATGGTCATCTGGATCTAATATCTATATTGTGGTATAACTCGCGTAATAAGGATTGGGATTGAAAATGACCGCCTCTCTCATGCTGCCCCGCTTAGATATACGAGTACACTTCCGCTAGTCTCAGTATGTCGTCGATTGCAGGAAGCGGACGCATAGCGATATTATTAATGGGTGTCAACGGTTAGTTGTTATTCATCATCTAAATAGGTCTATATCTTGTAAGCGGACGAAAATGCATTCAATAACTGTTCGTTTGTAAGTAAGATCAAAAATCTGTAAAGCATATTGATGGGGCTATTGCGTAAAGCTACATTGCTCCGCACCGTGATACTAACCTACTAGCTATAGAATACTTCCGATATTAAATACTAGACGATCGCCTCGCGGTTTCAACCGCGTAGTTCCCGTTCCCGTGGGAATTCCGGGATAAAATATAGTTTATGTCACTCCCTGAAAAGTAAGCTTCCTAACAATGAAATAACTTTTCAAATCGGACCAGTAGTTTTGGAGCCTATTCAATACCAACAAACAATCAAATCTTTCCTTTTTATAATATTAGTATAGACTCGCTAATATTCAGTTTTGTTTGACAGTGAACATAATTCACGAATCAACGAACAGCATGGACGTGCTGAGCGGCGGAGAGAGCGACGCCGGCGATACGTTGACGAGACGAAACAATAATAGGTTAGTGCTCATTTATTTCAAGCAAAATTAGAGCAGTAGTGGTTATCATCATCATCAGGCTAAATTAGTCCACAGCTGGACATAGGCCACCCCTTATGAGCGCCATTGCGTTCTGTCTTCAGCTTGCCGCATCCAGCATGGGAGTGTGACAACAAAAACAAACTCATGAAAATATTTAATTGTTATTGTTAACAAATGATAGTGCGTGCCCTCCAAGATGAATGTTACTTCGGGAGGCATATAGCAATGGATGAAATTCGGCTGTGAATGATATTGATGTTCATCAGCATTCACAATCGAATAATACACGATGTACAAAGCGTGCACACATAATATGTGATGTAAGAAAACAGGGTTGAGCTCGCCTTTGTACATGTCTAGTATTTGTTAACTTCTATGTATGATTTAACTTGGGTGCATTAAAGAATTTAAGAATGTTTTACTGTAGTAACTTTTTGGTCTACAACCATGATAGTTAGTAATCTATCATTTGACACTAAAAGCTGCGGGATATTATGATTTATTTTTATGCATTGTTGTGTTTTGTTGAGTATGGTATTAATAAGAAACTCAAACACCGCCGTATTTATTTTATTCCAAGTTATTTTACTGACTATATTTGTATTATATTCCCAGCATATCCTCCTGCCTGCTGGGCACACTAAAAGAAAGCACGAGCGAACTACCTCGGCGGCGCAACTGTGATATTACCTACTTCGTGGCCAAGGAACTGCTCATGACTGAACGCACCTACAAACGGGACCTGGAGCTAGTTACTGTCGTGAGTATTATATTTTTACATCGTGATCAGGTATTATCGACTCTCAGTCCTACGCATAAGCCTCAAGCTCGAAAATGGATGTTGGTTCCTTAGTTTAGCTAGAATAGTCTTAGGTTCAATTTACTCCAAAATGGCAGCGGCCGCCAGTGACGCGGCGTGTACTTTCAGTGTCAAATAATTTAAACTTTATCAACTTACATAATTAAAAACCAGTATCGCTTAAGAAGCTCGAAAAGGTCGTGCAGCCTCGCGTCGCTGTTAGCCGCTGCCATCCTGGTGTGAATTCAGCCTTAGGTAGACCTTAGTTTTCTATTCCACTAGAGCTAAGCGTAGCTGAGTGATCTTATTTGTCTGTGTTTTCCATTCTTCCATACGTTACTTAGCTTTACTAACAAAAAAAAGTATATGGACTATATTAATTCCTATCTTATTTCCCCAGACATGGTCACAGCGGATATCAGAGTTAACGAGCGAGGGTGCGGAGGTGGTGACCACGCTGGCGCGGGCGTGTCTCGCGCTTGAGCCGCTGGCTTTACCCGCCGGCGCTTTGTTGGCGCGGCTCGAGCGGACCTTAGCCGCCGCCTCGCCTTCTAGAACTAATGGTATGTAGCTTTGATCCTACCGGCTACGCCAATTTACTTCTGTCTAGATAAAGGTGCTTCCAAATAGTCCACTACTCCATGAAACAAAAGACCTCCTTCGACAATAAGAAGGTGTCATGGCGACCCGAAAAATTATGAGATTGGTAAAATTTTTCACCTTCCTGAATTTTGGTAGGTACTTGAAGTCATCGTCAAAAGACGTAGCAAGTTACGAATCACTTGAAAGCTTTAATATCACTCTAGAAAGAAGCAAGCTATCCGCCAGGCTGCGCCAATTTTATTAGTATTTAGATACGTATGTGTTAATTTACACATTGACATTCCTTGTTCACAGATACGGAGGAACCCGAGTACAAGAAAATAGCAGAACTACTACACGACTACCTAAGTTCGACTTGTGAAGCGTACGCCACCTACATCGAACGCGCAGCCACCTTAGTCGGTCTGGTTGAAAGCGTACGGCGAAGTAACCCGATTGTAAGCCAGCAGTGTGCGAGCTTCGACAGCAACTCGCCGCTGCCGCTAGCTTGCTTGCTGTTGAGGCCGCTGCATAGGACGCTGCATTTGGAACGGCTTGCTGCAGGTAAGCATTATCCTTATGATCTGTATTTTGTAAACGATAGCCAGAGTGAACTCAATTCAATAATAGATAATACTTTATTGCACACTTAAAATGAATAATAGATTCAGGCGTGTTCTTTTCTTTTACAAATTAAGTTGTCTTCGTGCTTAAAGTTGGAAGGTAATTTACTTGGCAAATTATATTTCGTGAATCTGTTGTTTACCTCTGATTGTAAGTAGGAGCAATTTTACACACGAATTACATTTTGTTGGATCTTATCAGAAAAGGTTTTGCGCGGAATTGTTACTAAATTTTGTTTCATCCTAATATTTTACTTAAAAATGAACTTAGAAATAATTTATAAAATAATAATTATGGAATAAGTGACAATTGACGGTCTTATCGCTCAGGAGCGCTCTCAGTTTAGCGCAAGTTTAAATTTCTAAACTTATATTACAAGGGGTATAAAACCAATTTCAACATTGTTTGTAATGCCATCTATCTCCAAAACGATATAAATAATCTTTCACTAATAGTTAATTTCAATATTGCTGTCAATAATTTTTAACGTTTTATTGTGATATCATATCATGAAGCTTGTTAATACAAAACTCTTTTGATTGTACGTTTCATGTTGTAGCAAATACAAATAATTCGTTTCAGAGTTATGCTCAAACGGCGTCGGCGGCTCTGCAGCAGCAGCGTTCGAGCTGTCCCAGAGCATAGCGAAGCAAGCCAGAGAGCAACTGAGACACATAGAGAACCATTGTGCGCTTTGTCACCTACAGCGCGATATCGCGGGCTACGACAAACTGTTGGTCGCTGAGCGGGAGTTTATCAGGATGGGCTGTCTGTACAAGCATTCCACCAGGGGGCTGCAGCAACGAATGCTTTTCTTGGTGAGTATCTTTTACTTGGTGATTACGTGAACGAACTTTTTACAACTCTATCACACTACATACTCAACCTCATCTCAACAGCCTATATTGGTCTACTTTTGGACGCAGGCCTCCCCCTGATAAGCGCCTTAATGGCTTTTATCTCATTGGTGGCCCATAATCCCCACGCTGGGCATGCGGTTTGCGGATCTCAGTTCGGTGTTAGAATTGTTCTGAAGGAGGCGCTTCTGCCCGCCGCCGGTGGATAGTCCTTAGTGGCCTCTTAAGATACCCGCGCGAAGACCTGCAAATTCTAAGCCGCCACCACACAGGACACACAACATCACACTAAATGCTATACATACCTTATTTCAACAAAGCGACAAATTACAACTCTATTATTTTATTATCTGTGCAGCCCACATTCACTTCTGTCTATTCCCATAGATATCACGCCATTACATGCCAATACTTTCGGTCCTGTGTGTTGTGATTGTGAGGTTTAAAGGTGACATCATTTCTAGGCTTTGTATCTTTGCAATAGGTCTAGCCATTCTACAAACGGACTGATTCTACAATCAGGCGGCGACATATCCGTTGGATGTAGAAACGTAGCATGTAATCAACAGTGCATTGAAATATTATTCTATTATTTCAGTTCAGCGACGTGCTAGTGATCACATCGAAGTCCGGCAGCTCTCAGTTCAAGGCTCACGTCGCGCTGCCTCTGCACACGTTGGAACTCAAACCATCGGAGCTGCCCCACACGTTTGCGCTTGAAGGTAAGACTGCTGCTGCCAAAAATGCTATTTCTCTACTTAAATCGCCTTTGTCTAACTTAGCTTGGGAGTACCAATCGAACAGATATCTCCATAAAAAGGGCACGCATTCTCCACCGCTCAGCGACGCCGCTAAGCTGCGCAGAATACACGACCGTGCATGTCGTAAATGGTGACTCAACGGATTTCAAATAGGTGTGCCTGCGACGCAGGAGGTTGCGGGTTCGATTCCCGCCTCGGGACAGATGTTCTGGGTGTTTTCTGTGTATAATAAAGAATATCTGCTTTGTGGATTGTCCAGCATTTATTAATTTTTTTATCTATCTATGTATGAAATTTATATCAGTTATCTAGTACCCATAACACAAGCTCTGCTTACATTGGCAGGTCCCGACGTGGAAGTCCTGCTCAGCGCCAGCAACGACCAGGAGTGGACGTGCTGGTGCAACGCGCTGGAGCAGACGATAGAGTACGCGCGGGACGCGGGGCTCGCGCTCGATACTGAACTCACGCCCTATGACCAAGAGATTGGTGAGTTGTTCTTTCTATTACTACTGTGATTTATAAGGTAGAGTGTGTAGTTATACGAGTAGTATGTCGAGTTTAACATAACAAACATAAAATTCATTTATTGGACACAATTACAGTGTTTCAGTATAATATTGAATCCGTAGGGTCCTAAATTAGCCTAGGCTGTATTTCAGGATCCAGGGCTTCTCCTTTTAAAGTTTTGCACAGGTGCCTTTAAGTAAAAAATAAGAAAACAATAACTAAAAATTAAAATGTATATAGTATGTCGAATATGTAGAGTGTGTAGGGAAATCGTGTGCAGCGAGCTCTGCAGCGCAGTGCACGCAGGGACGCGGAAGCGCGCGACTAGAACCGCACTCACCCTAAAGAAGTAACTCGTAAAAGAATGGAACATTGGCGTTCTTCCAACACAAAGAGTTCGTAGTTAGCCTGCTTACACGAATTCTTTATGAATTCGTCAAGCTATGATAGTTTTTACAGAAAAATACTGGTGTGATGTCGCTACTGCTGGTTCAATGCAACACCTACCAGTACCAACACAACGACCAGCAGTGATTGGTAGCTAGTAGTTATGTGTATCTTCTGTTCCTTGTGAATCTCTGGTTGCTTCCTCTGCCCGCAACATGATGTAAAATACTTGTGTGAAAATAAAAAAACATTTAAAGTACCAAAACTGGCCTTTTCGACAAAATACAACCCACTGCCTCTCACCCCTGCAGTCTACATGATTTTTATGCATTTATCTAGGTGACCCAATAGACTTTGATCTAAAAAATACCAAAGAATACACACTTTCGCTTACTTAACATGTCACATAGTATTTAGTTCATATTTTATACCCGACTACTTGTGACTTGTAGTTTTACTTGGTTTCAGTGAAAACATGTATTTATTATTTGCAGAATCATCGAGCGCAAGTCTGTCGAGCGTGAGCGGGGGCAGCCTGGCGCACGTGTGTTGGCACCGCGCCACGTCGCTAGGGCGGGACCATCTGCATCTTGCTATGAGGGTAACACTTTTTGAAATACATTCATCTTCTTTATGTTACTAGAATAGAAT
Source organism: Eupithecia subfuscata (assembly GCA_963564075.1). Classification (NCBI taxonomy): domain Eukaryota; kingdom Metazoa; phylum Arthropoda; class Insecta; order Lepidoptera; family Geometridae; genus Eupithecia; species Eupithecia subfuscata. Next base: position 3,454,305 of record OY751097.1, on the reverse strand, counting down.
AGGAAATCATTTATTGCCTGCATTTAAAAATACACAAGGTAATATACTTATCCTATTTAAATAAAACAAAAAAAGAAGACAAAAGGAGTAAATTCAGCATTTTACTGTAATGCGATAATATGCAAGCAGCGCTGTTTTAAAATTAACTTCTACTAAAACTTCTTTGGTAATCTGTAGATAATGTGATTGTTTGTACATTTAACTAAACATAGACTGATGTATATTATTAATGACTCGGCAATGTACACTTGTTTATAGTCCTAAAAAACTAAAAAATAAACTATAATCATCCTCTCCCAAAGTTCTCCACAAGGACCGCAATCTATCATACATATTTAAATACACTAGAATAACATCCGACCGCAATCGGAATGATTAATTTCTGCTTAGTCTAAGAATACAAGCAAAACCATGATGTCATAGTAGCGTGGTGTATTTGTTGAAAGCGGCTTTACTTTCGTCACATTGAATGTAGGAAACATCCATCTCTGGTCTGGTAGCAATGGAAATAAGAGCTCTCTATGCTCTATATGATAGTTTCTCTGAAGGATAGGATCCGTAACGAATACATCCGACAGAGAACCAAAGTTATCGACATAGCCCAAAGAATTAGCAAGCTGAAGTGGCAGTGGGCCGGCCATGTCTTGCGAAGAACCGATAACCGATGGGGTAAACGAATTCTTGAGTGGAGTCCGCGACACGGTAAACGTAGTGTAGGACGCCCTCCAGCCAGGTGGGATGACGACCTGCGAAAGACTGCAGGCAGATGCTGGATGTGACAAGCTGAAGACAGGGCGCTATGGCGCTCATTAGGGGAGGCCTATGTCCAGCAGTGGACTAATATAAGTTGATGATGATAATGATGATAATCTCTAGTCTTGTGTACCGAAAGTTTATGACATTCCTCAATAAAAAATAAAGACCGCTCACTCAACGTTAACTCAAGTACGCAAACCGAATCAGGGCTCTGTGTCGGGGACTAGAATGACCAAAATAAACTAACAACTTAACTTTAAGCGAGAGTTTAGTTATTGCTCTTGATTTAAATTTATTGACTACACAGTAGTTTGTTTGTAGTGTCTATATTGTTCTATTTCTAAATTCTAACATTTATGTAGGTATAATACGAGTGTGAGCACCAACACAAACCTCCTGTGGTTTAATGGTGCAACATTGATAAACACAATCATGTATTCTTTCTAAATAAATAAATATTCTATTTTATTCTAGTGTGTGACATATAAACCTGCACCTCTGTTTGAAATGTCATGTATTGATGCTTGCACCAATAAATAAATCTCAATCTGAATTCTGTTGTTCCCAGACGCAGCTATCCGGGTACCTGCTCCGTAAATTCAAGAAGTCTCCGGGCTGGCAGAAGCTGTGGGTCGTATTCGCAGCGTTCACGCTTTTCTTCTACAAGAGCTGGCACGACGCGGCGCCGCTAGCCTCCTTACCACTGCTAGGGTAAGTGCGATCTGTAGATCTCTTCAGATCTTTAGTACATTATAAATAAATAATGCTGGACAATTCACACAGCATTATCTAGCCCCAAGGTAAGCAGAGCTTGTGTTATGGGTACTAGATAACTGATATACATAATAATATACGAGTACATAGATATATATTTTTTATTATACATAGAAAACGACCAGAACACTCTGAACAAATATCTGCAGATCGTACAAATATTTGTTCCGAGGCGGGAATCGAACCCGCAACCTCCTGCGTCGCAGGCGGACCTTCGCCCACCGCGCCACAGAGGTCGTCATTGAGAGGTCGACATTAATAACATATAGAGGGTATTTTGTGAGGAAACGTGTTGGAAACCAATCCATATCTTATTCCTATTTTATCAGCGGCGCGGTTTTGATGCCTGTAAATTTAAAATGCAAAGGTATAGTTGCCGCCAAACAACTTGTCCGGTGACAGGCAGGGAGAGGGGGAAATTTGCGCAGGGACACTCACGCATATCACACTAATATTATAAATGCAAAAGTTTGGATGGATGTATGGATGGATGTTTGTTACCTCTTCATGCCAAAACTTACAACTTTAACTGAACTGATCGGGAAACTTTGCATACAGGTAATTCTAATCCTGGAATCAAACATAGGCTACTTTTTATCCCATAAATCAGTTCCCATGGGATAGAAATCACCTTTAAACGTTAAACATAAAACCAACGCGTGCGAAGCCGCGGGCATAAACTAGTAATTCATATGCCGCCGGCAACGCAGCAGGTGACAGAGTTAGGTACAGCTTTGTATAGCTCCGTCTCGCTCTTTCATTGTTTAAAATAAAATCTCGCAGCGAATATCGACGCGACTGTCCAGAAGGTAACCGCCCACCAATTTGGCCTAAGAATTGCGTTCTGCGCATCTTTGTCACGTGGTTCGTGGAGGACAAGAAGTCTAACGATTATTGCAGTGTGCATTGCACTTATGGTGTTTTAAATTTACAGGTATCAATAACATAGTCCTATTCTTTTTTCAGATATTCCGTAGGCCTTCCGTCGACAGAAGACGGGATAGAGAAAGACTTCGTGTTTAAACTCCAGTTCAAGAACCATGTGTACTTCTTCAGAGCAGACAGCCAATTCACCTATAGCAGGTATGATTCTATCTATTCATAATAGGCATAAAAAGAACCTGAGACGCCAAAAATAATCGTTTTGAATTTTTCCGTCATTATTGATTTTTATTCGTATGAGGCTGCGGTTAAACCAGCGCGTCAAATACGCGGAACGCGAAGCGGGAGCGTCAACAACGCGAAACTTTTCCCTTAAAAAGTTCCCGCGTCTCGGTCGCGCAGGTGTGCAAGGCTCCATTGAGACACCATTGCAGCGTCCGCGGAGCGGCTGAAGCTCCCGCTTCGCGTCCCGCGTCCCACGGGTTTGACGCACAGTTTTGTCCGAAGCTTAAATTGTACTACCCGGACCATATCGAATCGATTGACACCTCATTTATCAAATTCGAATGTGTTGTTTAGGCGGCGCAACGGTGAAACGTACAAAAATACAAACATACACAATTTCAAACATTCTTAGCTAAAAAAAAATAACCGGAATTGTTTGACATATCTGAAGAATTTGGGAGTAAAGTTTTGTATGTTTTGTCTACAGATGGACAGAAGTGCTGTCGACGGCGATGGCTGAAGACCAAACGAGCGAATAACAATAATTAATTATGATATTATAAATTGAAACGGTTCTCAAACACTTGGTGCCATACGTGACTCCACGTAAACTTATTCCAAATTATTATATTTTATATTTTTATGGAAAGGAAAATCACAAGTGTATCTTGCCTGTATTTATTTTTAATCGGAATTGCGATCAATAGAAAACAATAAAATCATGGCGGCAAAAACTATAATATAAGTAACGAGGACCAATATGAATTGCCTACCCACAAGTCATCTAATCATGGTGACAGCAGTGGCGAAAATCCACCTTGCACGCAGAAAGTTGCGGGTTCAATTCCCGCCGCGAGACAAAAGTATGCATGATCTGCAATAATTTGTTCCGGGTCTGGGTGTTTACTGTTAAAAATGAGTATCACTTTACAAAAAAGTATTTATATAGTATATCCTGTCATCTAGTTCCCACAAAGGCCACAACAGAAGCTCTGCTTTGCGGGGCTAGATGATGTCTTGTGACATGTCCAGCAATATTATTATTAATAAGACATGACTGCATAGTACAACAAACTCTAGAATAGATAATTCCAACGACTTGCTTTGAACCGCGTATTTTAAGTATTTATTCAATGTTGTGATAGTAGGTAGCATCACTCAGGAGCATGCTCATCTAAACTATAAGATTCAGTAACAAGAGAGAATTTGGAAGGCATAAGAAACATCACATCAATCATAATCACAATCACAAATATCATTGGTTTCTGGTACATACAAAAAATATTTTGAGGGGAAATTTGGTTTAAATTATTAGATGCATCTTCAAATCTCTCGCACAAGGCGTCGAAATTGCTACTAAATTTTCCCAGACGTGATCGTGATGTCTACTTTTTGTATGAGAGTTACGTACGTTACGTTTCTTGTCCGCACGATAGAGGCGCTGTACCAAATTGTATGGAAAAAAATTGGTTGTCTGTAAAGTCGGTTTACTGACGATAGTTTAACGTGACAACGTCTTAAGAAAATACCGATGGAATGGTAGCATTTGATACTCGATCAAAACATGTAAATGTACTATAGTATAGCAGCTGTCCACGCAGACGCATCGCTCACTCAAGTAGGAGAGAGACGGATGTCGAGCGCTCTCGCTTGCACTTCAAGCCTTACATGGAACGCCTCAGAGCGAGGTAACGCCACATGACGTCATAGCGAGGTAACGCCGCATGACGTCATGTTTTTTCGTGCGTGCAGCCGGCTCTATCGAATTATAAGACGTTGTCACGTCAAAAGGAGACGTCACGGTCACGTTTCGTTGCTAACGACAAATAGACTGGCCCCGCAGGTCTAACTAAAATGTAGTGATTAATCATTCAGTTGAAACGTGATAAATTTTGTACAAACAGGTTAGGGGAAATGTATGAAATAGAGTGAATATGAATAGAACAATGAATGTGACCTTTACAATATACAAGGTTACATTTTCATAATTGTTTCATTTAGCGAAAGATTTTTTTTGTTCTAGGAATGTAACGGCAATAACTGAACGTTTATAAAACGTTGAATATTATAACTATCGTGTATTATAAGTTTATTATTGAAGCATGAATGATGTTGTTTCCAAAGTTAGATGTAAAAGAAATGTTCATATAAAATGTATGAAAGGTATGAATTTGGCAATAAAACTTTGAATAATTTACATGAATATATACTGTTTTATTTTACAGATGTCTCTTTATTACTATCTACTATGTATAATTTGGCTTGGAACATCTAATCTAAATAACTTTATAACTTACAGATAATTTAACATTTAATAAGCGCTTTAATTGTTTTTACAGCTCACATAAAAGTAATTACGCCTTGTAGGTCTATAAATCTAATTTTAAAGTTATGTCTATAGTAAAATTCAGATTCATTCAGATCTATAGTCTTACAGTAATTTAAAAATGCTGTTGAGATCAAATTGTTATTCATGGCACAATTGGAACCACAAAACTGAAAAGAAATGTCGCTTACTTACTAAGCACAATATCCGGTTGAATAAATAGTCGTCATATTTATGAACCGCGACCCTAATAGAGGTAATTTTCTTGGTAAATGTACTTTGGTACGGTAACCATTTATTTAGATTATATAGATTCTTTCAAGTAATTTACGTACACTGTACAATAAAAAGCTAATACGAACATTTTAATTTCTTAACCTAATTAAATACATACTTTATTTAATCACAATAAACTACACAATAGAGCGTAAGTATCCCAGGAAAATATTTGCTTATACTAAGTCGACCTTTTAAAAGCGCCCTAAAGTCAATTCCATGCGATGTAGTACCAAGATTTGGTCACCAATAACTTTGTCTTTTATCATTTCGCTTTCGGATCCATCGTAGAATTCGTGCACCTTAAGTTCACTGCACACTATTAATATTAACACATACGTAAGCCAAGGTGGCGGGTTCAAGTCCCGTCGAGGTCGTTAATTTTTTGGAAATAATTTAAATTCGTAGGTAGAGCTTTTGGAATCATCTAACGGGGCGCACTGATGTCAACACTCCCGCATCTGTCGTTCGATCGGCCTTACAAGTCGCAAGTGACGTAAATGCGTAACTATAAAACCATCCTTCGTGGATGTTGTGGTCATTCATTGATGATGAAGGCAATTATATCCGAGTCACGTCATCCACTATATTAGCGGGGTCCTTGGGCTCGTCCCGCGGTTCCCTGGCGCGAGGCAGGCGCGGCCTCCTCGGTGCTCCGTTGGCGTCGCCCGCGGCGGACGCCAGCGGCGACGGTCTGGGCGACAGGTCACTCCGCGGGCGGTGGTATGAGAAACTCGCAGCTTTTATTCTGGCTGCTGTTAAGGAAACACAAGTTTTATGTCAGGAGTAGAGCCAGCCAGCTTGCTTGAGCTTAGATGAGAGACCAGCCTTTGTCTTTGTGCCAACCATATCAACTTAAGATGTGCAGCAGAAGTACATATACCTAGTAGTAAATAATACCTTGTTTTAAATCAACAGTGAAACGCCTGTCTACCAGGTATAAAAAAGATTTTAGCTTGGTCTCATGTCACCAGCTCTTCTCAAATATATCTTCTGTCCATATCGACGCGGAATCGGATAGATAAGCCCGGTCAAAAGATGCAATCGGGCCACCATTCCGTAATTACCGTCCTCCCGACTACCTACCTATTAGCTGGACACTTGTCCTGACTAATTCCACGTCAGACCCGCGGAGTTTTCACAGTGAGCGAGCAAATATTTATTCAATAATCGGCTCAACTTAGCGAATGATGGAGGTGCTCCTGAGAGCTGCCTCAAGAGTGAACCTTTGTTACCTATGCCTCGCTTGGGCGGGTTGTCTAACGTTGGCGGCGGCGGCTGGTGGTGCGAGGTGGGCGTGTGCGGCGCAGACAGACTGCTGGCGGGGTTGGCGCCGTGCTCGCGGCGGACCACCATCGAGTGCGTCTTCGAATGGAAACCTGCCTCCGGGTCGCCGCTGTAAGAGGGGTGAGTGAACATGTTACATAACATAAATGAGACACTAGCTTCTTTTGGTCCGCTTTTTTAAGACTAGCTAATGGTAGTCTACATTAGTTATGTCCTTCCATAAGAAATCTAGAAGCAATCTTGCCTTGCAATATCTTACTAAGGTCCGTTTCAGTGCTCTTCTGCTTAGTCGTTGAAGGGGTACCTACAAACAGTTACCTACGTGTATAGTATTATAATATCTGTGCCTACGTGGACATCTATACTCCTTGGGAAAAATGCCGGGTTGACGGAATCGTGACCCTTCCTAAAGTGGAAATCCATTCCGAGTCAAATACCTAGTACGGGCGGTTATTGTCAAAGACAGCCTTTATCCATGTGCAACTTACTTCCTCTTAACCCTGGTGCGCACGCGCTGCAGCACAGACATGTGTCGCGTGGAGCCACTGGGCGCCGTCCCCGCGCGCCCGTTGCGGCCGGGCTCGCCGCTTTGAGCTGCAACACAAAATAGAAGATAGAGGGAGACATTTTTAGAGACATATAAGTAAGTAGGTACAAAAAAAACAAAACCAAACAGAACATTCTGGTCTAAAAGCTAAGTAACACAAAAGGTGGGCGTCAAATCGAGCTCGTACTCCTATTACCCTGTGCCGAAATAGGTGTAGCATTTTAAATCGCTCAGCATTTGCTGAGGGCTTGAAAATAACGCAACGATCGCACACTTTTCATCAACTTGCAAAAAAATCTACACCGCGTCGCCTTCAAAGTACATAATTTAGAATGTACAAAACAAAAGAGTCAAGATGATGCTGTAGCAGAATTAAGACTCCAGACGGTTTCCACCTGCCTGAGCGCTGATCGCTATGGCATGATCCTGCGCCTACCATTACTTTTACTGGTTTTTGCGAACCAGACGCTACAAAACTGATATCCGGAAATTGGCTCTAAGCAAGGATAACAAGAACTCACGTCTATCCACGGAGTCGAGCGGATGCGTATAGATCCTCTTCCGCATCATAGTGAAGACAATCGCAGCGAGAGATCTCGGATGGTTCTCGCTGTCGTCCGTAGCGGGAACGACGTCCGGTTTGACGGCCGCGCCGCGCTCGCTCACCACCCACCAGGTTTCCATGGTCCCCTTGCCTTTCACCTCCACCGGCCCTCGAGGTTCCAGACCGTAGCCTTTGCGATCCAGGAGCTGAAAAATGCTTTGAGTTTTAATCGTAATCTTGTGGCCAGGCTGTCAATTGATAATTCGGCGTCGTCTAGGTTTGGTTAGTGCGTGTTAGAAAGAATCAATCAAGCCCTGCGCCTAAAAATTCAATGCTCTATTTGATTTATTACCTACCTTTTATTTAAAGGTATACATATATTTATATTACAATTTTATGAGAATGTGCTTATGCAAATCAACCAACTAAAATCTGTTAGAAAAGAGATAAATAATTTTATTTATTTATTTTATTTTACAAATTTTCGGAAAACTTACATCTATGTTTTTAAAAAGGTCTTTGCTTAATATAACATGCATGATACATGCATGCAATTAGTAATTATGAGTATTAATACTACAAGAAACGACGACTTTTACTTTATACATCTTACATATCAGTTTTAATCCGAAGCCCCGATTTTATTGTTAAGTCTAATGTTAAAAAACTATATGTATCTGTATCTCCTACATTAATAAGAAATGTTGTTGTGTTACCTATGAATTTAATTTTTTTATAACTTAGTTCCTTCGAAAACGTTGATATTAGTAGCAGCATGCTATGGATCTTTTCTTTATAATTACCGTAGGTGTATTTGGTGACGAACGGTGATCGGGCTCACAAGTGCCAGATGCCCTTTTCCTGCGCTTAACTAGGCTTCTGTCATCTTTACGGCTTAGAGTTTCATTAAAGTCTGACTCGCTCAATATTTGAACCGGGGGATTTATAGGATTTACAGACGTCGAGGTATCTCGACGTGTATCGTACAAAGAGCTTGGAGTTCTGGGTGGAGAATAGCCAGATGATGATGAGCAGGGTTGTGGTGGTAGGCTTATATATTTCCTTGTTTTAAGATCTATGAAGTTTGACGTATTGGTGTTACGCTTAAAACGTGCAGATCGTCTGAAGACTGCCCTGGCAGCGCCTCCGCTGGCCCACCATGTGTTCATCGTACCAAAGCCTTTGACATCCACGGCTCCTCTAGCTTCGAACCCGCAGTATCGCTCCAGTAGCTAACATTTACACACACATTAGTCACATAAATGCCTTTTACCAAAGCAAAACGGAGATGTGTAGAAATAACCAAAAACATGTGTTGCATTTGATAAACATTTGACACTAGTCAAATGACATGTAGGTATTCGTGATCATTTTACAAATCACTGCTTATAATTGGTGGAAATCGGCCTAAAGCATGAAAAACAAGAATATTATTAACAATGGTGGAAACAGAAATTATGATAATGATGAGTAAAGAAAAATAAATAGAGCAACGCATAAAAACAGCTTTTGCAAAGTCACTGTTCACATTACTCTTAGCAAAAATAACAAGGCAAGAGGATGGTGCCGTCATCTGTAAATACAGAAAACTTACCATCCAGGTCCAATGCTGCTAGATTCAAAGATTCTAGCAGCCAACGGAACGGAGGCTGCTACGCTTGCTTTACTGGTATTTGCTGAAACATACCTGCTTGGTATACTGCGTGACCTGTATTCGGTCCATGGCCCCGGTGGACTCCATGCGAGAGGCCTCGTTGACGGTGTTCCCCCAGATGTCGTACACAGGCTTCCTTGCGCCGATCACACCACCTACCACGGGACCGCAGCTTATACCTGCAGTAGTGATGCTTGATTTAGAAGTCTGTATTCACTATAGCGGCAGGCTTGGCATGATAACCCTTGGTTGAATGATTTGTTTAAGGTAGAATAGATGGAAATTCCATCGGATACGTAATTTGTTTTTTAATTATTCCTTCAACTTACTGTAAAAATACACGCTCAGTTTGAAATTTTTCTCTAGTCTAGTAATAAATCCAACTTGGGCGAAACACATCACTTGGCATTTTTGAGAATTAAAAAAATCAAGTTTAAATGTAGATTTTTTGCTTATAAACTCACCAACTCTTAGACAAAACCGGTTGAAACTGTGTTTGTTGATCTCTTCGAGCGTCTTCGTCAAAGCGAATGCGTAGTCCACCAACGCATACAGATGGCTGCAGTCGTCTTCTCCGGACTAAACAAAATACAATGATAGATAAACAGATTGAAAAATACGTCATTATACAGGGTGTCACGGAAAGGGTGTCGAGAGTGTGGGACATCGAGAGGGTCAACGTTTGTTCGACGATTTATTGAATGTAGAATATTTTGTTCCTTTTTTGTTTTAAAATTAAAGGCGTTTTTTCTTCATATTCGTCTAATATTCATTTACGTTATTATTATAGTTTACAAATTTCAAAGGACTTGCATCATTTTATAATAATTTTATGACCAAATACTGGTTTTGCTGAAAAAACAAGCAAAAAACTTTTGTAATAACGCGGGAGTGTGTGTGTAAAAGAAAGGAAGAAAAGTCTTTATTTTCTGCAAAATAAATAAACCTATTAATAGACGAAATTTAAAAATAAAAATATTTCAATTTGATCCCCTCGGGGTTCAGAATCACCCCCTTTCGGCTTAGTAGCCCTAAGCCCTTTCCGCGGCACCCTGTATAACACAAAGACAGGAAACAATACAGTCAGAAATGCTTAGAATAGAGGACGTAAGGGCTCCCTTATCCTGAGAACTTGTCATTACGTGAGATTGTGCCCAAACAAAGGTCTATGATTGTAAAAAAAACAGATAACCGATGATGATTTATTAGTTTTGTTTGAAAGGTAAATTGATTGACAGTGTTCTAAGCTATTTTGATGAGATTCAGAGCAGTTATTTATCTCCTTACTCCAGTAAACTAAAGTCGCAGGCTCGTATCTTTGTAAAAATAAATAATGCTGAAGAATTCACACAACATCATCTAGTCCCAAGCTAAGCAGAGCTTGTGCTATAGGTACAAGATAACTGATATACTTAATATAATACACTACATAGATAGATATTTTTTATTTTACATAGTAAACATCCAGAACACCCTTAATAAATATCTGCAGATCGTACTAATATTTGTCCCGAGGCGGGAATCGAACCCGCAACCTCCTGCGGCGCAGGCGGACCTTCGCCCGCTGCACCACAGAGAGGTTTGAAAATGAATTTAATTTTGTTGCGTAATGGTCTCAAATATTGGGTAGTTATGCATGTTTACCTTGTTTTTCGGGTTCAGACCAGACGCAGCCATGTAGGTGGCTCCGATGGTCTTGATTTTTTCAATGCAGTCGAACCGTGGGTCCAGGAGGAGCTTATCGAAGTCAACTGAAAACATAATGAATGAAATTAAATATTGCTGCTTTCTCTTCAACGCTGCCGCAGATTTGCTACAGTAAATAGTTGCTAGATTCGAAATATTACTACGATGGAGATGTGTTTGCAACGACGAGAAGCCCTTGCTACGGCGTAGCATTTCTCCTAATAAATATTGCTACGGCGTAGAAATGGTTGCTACGCCGTAGCAATGCATCTACGAAATGTTGCTACGTGTCGTAGAGTGCATGCTACGGCGTAGCACTGCATCTACATAATTATTGCTACGTCGTAGAAGTGCTTGCTACGCCGTAGCATTGATCCAACAATATGTTGCTACGAAATATTTTGAAGACGATTTGCCACAAATCGGAAATGAGTAACTTTTCTTAAGGTGGAACGTGACAGTGGCCGGCGCGATCATCAAAATTGTTCTGATTTTTTGTAGTTTCTGCGTTCTAAAAATAATTTTGCGCGGGACGTATCACCTCAACGGTGAGTAGAATTGAATCTCCCTTTCGCTAGAATAGATTTATAGGTGTAGAGGTTGTCGCACATCTGGACCGCACCACTGCCAAACATCGCAAAAATTTGCATTCAAATATTGACTTAAATTCGTAACATTTGGATTAATTTTACAGTGACGGCACAAATAGCAGGCAGCGCACCACTCGACGCCACTCGTTTGAAACCTGCAGAAAACTTTTTCGTATACTCACTGTAAAGTGCATCTAAAGATGACGAGTTTAAGCACATATTTGAATGCTTATTGATGTGCCGTAATGGCTCAAATGAAAGAGTTGGTACATTACAGATGATCTCGTTGAGCAAGCGCATGCAGTCGATGGCCTTCTCCTCAGCGTAGAACTCGTGGAAGTTGGGGATGCCCGCGAACATCACGCCCACCTCTTTGTGCCCTTTAGAGAACAGCTTCTGCGGATAAAAGCATGGTTCAGCAAAAAAGGGGGAAAAGTAAAAAGCGTTTATTTTATCAAACCAAAACTGTTCTCGTTGTTACTAAACAATGTAGGCATAATACAAAGCTTAACAGGTTTGGTTCTTTATCTGTTGTCCGCCAGTCAATATGTACTATGGAATATCAGACAGTATCATAGCGCTGGTCTTTCGTCGTGAATTCGTGATCTTGGTGCATGAGGTGATAAGAGCAAATAAGGATCTTATCAGCTAAGGTCTACGTCCAGCTGTGGACAGGTAAAGGCTGTTGATGTGTGATATCGTTTCACTGCTCGTCGAAGACCTCCCACAGATCTTGCCGTTAAACAATTTTGACTTAGTTATTGGAAAGATAATAATAAGTACTGAATACTAACTCTTATTTTACTGCCAAAACATTTTGAACATTTTGAAAAAAATACACCATATACGTGTAATTAAAGTAACGTAAGTGTGATTTCAGAAGTTGCAGTTTAGATGAAAAATAACTTATGTTAGGGTCGTAAGATTTTACTTTTAGCAGAATGCATGCTGAACTGGAGTTATCTACCGAATGGTTTTAATTGTCCAGGCATCAAGTTCAAAAAGGTAATAATGTGCGATAGCTCGTTCGATTCCAAATGACGTAAAAAAATGAATCAAAAGGATTTAATTAGTACACAAAAAATTGCAACTGTTATTAACAAAATAAGATGGATAATAGTTTTTGAGTTACTAACGAAAAACTAAACATTTTTTTGTCCACCTAAATGAAGTTGTTGACTGGACTATAAGAGTTTTAAATGTTGTTCATCTCAGGAGGTAGGTCTTACTTCATTATTTTAACTAAAAATGCAAACCGTTTTGATTCGGGGCGTGCCCAAAATATTGCTATTGGTTCGTCATCCATGCCCTAGAAAGATGTTAGTAAAAGTAAAATGACCTTAGAGTTACCTCAGGACACCGTTTCTTAGACAGAAAATGGTTGACCACGTGATCCGGCAGTATATGCTCCAGCAGTAGTTCATTGGTTTTCTGCGTCTCTTTCATCCAATCCAGGTCCTGGCTGGCCTGCAGGTTCCACAGAAAGTCCAACCGTGACGTCACTTCCACCAGGCGCGCGTGGTAGATTACCACCACCAGGAATATCGACATTAGGATCATCATTTGAACGTACATGGGGAGATTACTGGAAATAACATTTACTTAATGTGTATAGGTTTAATTCTAAAACGTTTTGTATAGGTATACACAGAGTACAACAGGTATAGGTACTAGTACAGTGTAAAAACTGGAAATTATAGGTATATACGGTCGTGGCTCTACCAAGTCTACTCGACCGTGGCTGATATTTCTGATATTTATCATTCTGATATTTATTCATGAACCACTGGCCAAAGGCCTCCCTTTCCATCTCCCGATCTCCGTTCTTACGGTAGGGCAATCGCCTCTTTGGTACTTACGCTGCTGGGTCATCCGGATCCAATATATTCGCCGGCGTGATATTATAATACTTCAAAAGGAGCCCACAGTACACCATATAGTTTATAACCGCCAGAAAGGTCTTGATCAGGTAATATAGCTTCAGTATAGAAGTCAAGGCTACGAGGCACAGGATCCAGGTGAAGACGACGTATTCAGGGCTGTTGCATTCTGCGCAGGGGGTGTTGACGTTGATGGTCCCGTTGGTGATATTTGTTCCGTTGTGGGGTCTTTCACCGAACGTGCAGACGTAGAGTTTTATAGTGCTGGAAAATAAATGTTTGGTAAATAGAGTGGGTAAACATAGGGGTACACTAAACTGTTTGTGACAGGTCACACACACACACACGCACTCGTAGGCATCCCTATACATCACTGTCAAACGCACAGTTAAATCATAATTATCATTCATTATTTCATTAGTTACCTACTTTACAACACCAGCGACAAAACTATATAAGATAAATAAAACTATTTAATAAGAGTAAAACGTTAGTTTGCAAAGGTCAGTTGCTTTTGGTAAATGTGTGTTCTTTGATTTTTGTAACCGTAAAACTACAAGATATTTACGGTGTTTATCAGTCACACTTCCAACTTGGTCCAGCAATCACCCTTCATTTGCGTCTGAAGTAATTATATGGCATATCGCGACCTTACCTAGACATAGACATGATTGTGACAAACACGCAGATGTACGCGTCCTTCCGCCGCTGCGTCCCGCTCAGCCCTGAAGACAAGTTGAAGAGGTGCATGATGCCGCGCTTCTTCGGCGGGTCTTCCGCCTCTGGTTTGAACTCCGCCAGCATCACAAATACGAACGAGAGCAGCAGCGGGATTGTGATCACGCCCAGGACTATCATCAGGTTTGTGCAGCTGTAAACAGTACAGCATGGTAGTTATTTGAAATTTGATGATATTTGATTAATCTCATTATTTAGCCTCATCATTTAATTTAAGTTTCGAAGATCGGTTTCGAAACCCTTATAGTCTCGCTCTGTCTATCCTTTTTTCCCTCCTTAATAACTCAGCAACTACCGCAGCTATCATGTGGGGTATCAAACGAAAGGTATCGGTTTGAACATTTCAAAACAGACCTACACAAACATTTTTTGAAATTTCTGTAGGCTTCATACTTTTGGCAAAAGTTGAAAAAATAAGATAAAACGCCCTTAATAAGTTTTGTTGGCTTTTTACTTGTAATTAATTTAATTGATTGAATCAATAAACCTTGTATACCAATTATCCAAAAAATAGCACTCACTTGCAATGCATGCACGCCTGCACGGCGACCACGAACAGCCACAGCACCAGGCAGCACATGACATTGCTCTTGAAGGTCATCTCCTCTTGTCCCTTAAACTTGACCTCGAGCGATGGCTCCCGGAAACGCAGCGTGCCCGCGCACATGTTGTTCTTGCGCATGCGCCGGTTGGAGCTCACCTCGATTGACTTCAGAATGTCGTTCTCCTGGAAGGGCAAGCCCTTTACAGGAGATGGGGGTGAGAGTCGTGCAAATAGAGTGGAAAGGTGCAGGAAATAAGAATAGAGGGAAGTCCCAAAGATTTTCGACTAGTCGGTTACTTTACCTAGTGGCGCAATAGGTAGCACGTTCCCGTACTAAGGTGAAGGTTTCGGTTTCAAGTCCCGTCGAGGTCGCAAATTTTTGGGATATTATTAATATTTCTTAGAGAGGTAAGTTTCTAAGGCGATGACTAAGTTAAGAAGCGAGTATGACTGAATTCGGAAGGTAAAAGCAGATGAAGTTCGGAGCAGTTCCATTCCATCAGCCTTAATTCCGTCCACTGGTTCATTTTATGAAGCATGCAGGCCTATGCAGTTCCCTTTCAGTTGACAGGTGAGTGAATTAAAATGAAAGAATGCAATATTTCGTAGAAATTGTTTCTTTCTCTTAATGTTAAATTCTTTATTGCACTTAGTCTTTTATGTATGATAACTTGTGTTATCATACATAAAAGACAAAGTGCAAAAGTAGTCGAAAGTTCTTTTTAAAAACGTGATGGGAATCTGTCGACAAAAAAACCAGGACGAACAAAAACTTCGATATTTATCGTGCCGTGTCGACAGATTATGTATAAAGAAGTTTATTCAAGTTTATGTTTCCTGTGAGAAACTTCTGAGAAGCTTGTAATTGAATTTATAATTATAGATAAAGGTATTCGCCCGTGCTATTGATGTTACCTCCACGTCCTCAGCGAGTGGAGGGACGTCCTCAAGGTCCGGCTCGGCGTCGTCCCACTGCGACCGCGGACGCTCGCTCTCGGCGCCTCCCGCACTGCCCAAGTACAACTGCACGAGTATTTCATTAACTTTTAATATTTTATATCAGGGTTCTTAACAGATGGTAAAAACTATGAGCAGTAGTATAGGCTTAGATGCTACTAGATCTACGATAACGTGGTAATGTCCCTTCAAATTGCAAATAGCTGTCGTTTCAGAGAGAATTTCAAGACCGTTTGCAGCCCAGGGTTCCTGAAACTCTATTTTTGACTAAGATTTTATGCGTCACTGACTGACCATCTAAAAAAACATAAGATCGTGTCGTTCATTATCCATAGAATTACCATTAGCTTAATAAACTGAATAAATCTTTTGAAACCATACTTTTGATTCAGGATGAATTGCGGTGTTAAGAGTTTCCCGAAAAGAGGTGTAATTACGTAAAAGCGAGAATTTTATATAGTTTTCTGTGTCTGATACACGGGCAGCTTGAAGCAGTGAGGATGCCACTGCTTCAAACTAGGACTGCATAGTGAACTATGCAACTGCTGGTTTGAAGACCGTGGTTCACTATGCAGTCACAGCTTGAAGCAGTCGCATCTAGACTGCTTCAAGCTGCTCGTGTGTCTAGACCCAGAATGTAGCCCCATATATGTAGAGATCAAATGTGAATGAGTCTACTTCAGTTTTTCTATGACCATGACACGTGAAACCCGGCCGAAACGTCAAAAAACTCTAAACATCACAAATCGTCTCCAACCGAACGTGAACACAATAATCTACCCAAAGAAAAGCTTTTGCGTTCTGACTTCTTTATTTGAAACATACAACACTACCAACGCAACGTATGAAATGGTGCAAGTCTAAAATATGCATATTTTAGATGCAAGCGCATGCGCTTGCATCTTCGTGCTACATGAATCTCTACTTCAGAAGAATGAGTTAATTTCAGACAACTAACCTGGCATCAAGTGGGCCATCTATTTGTTGTCTGCTACACACAAAAAGACAATCATTAGGAAAGTTATCAGTTTCAGTAAATCCACCACGAACCTTTTTAAATTTGAACTACATATCAGTAACATAATCTTAGTAAAATAGTCTTCTAATATTTCTTCAGGTGCAGTATTTAAGCATAATTAATTAGAAACAATGAACGTATTAATTATATTACCAGAATAAAATGATTCGAGGAGTTATCACACTAATATTATAAATGTCACATTTTCACAACACTACTATTGAACGGATCGGGCTGAAATTTTGCATTGATTTCGGTTTCACCTGGAACACGCAAAGGCTATTTTTTATCGTATAAATCCGTTTTTATATGATTTATATTACCATGAAACGATTCCATAAAACGCGTACGAAGCGGGCAGTAAATAGTTCTCTCACTAACTAGTTAGGGATTGATTTGGTCAGGAGCCAAACCAATCCCTCGTGGTTCATACAGTGTCATACATTTTGGAAAGGCATCTCGGGTCCAGTCCAGTTGTTGGGCGCTGCTTCAGAGTTGTTGCTCGGCCGTCGTGACGCATCGGAAGGCGCTGGCGGTTGCGAACTGGGGTTTCTAGGGGGTTAGTACAGTTTTGGGTTACATTTCCTCTAAAAAATTGTGTATTTATCCTAACTGTATAAATTAAGCAAGTATATCAAATGCAATTATCATCATCATTAGATGTCCACAGCTGGACCTATGCCTCTCCTAATAAGCGCCACAGCGAGCGCCCTGTCATTAGTTTTTCGTATCCAGCATCTACCTGTCTTTCGCAGATTGGCATCCCACCTGGCCACAGAGTGACCTACACTACGTTTTGGGTTGATCTGATCATATCAACTAGCACGGGTATTAAAGTAATAAGAATTTCCTGCTTGTGAAGGTTTACTCACACTGCTCTAGAAGGCTGTTCCATAGATTTGGGTACGGCGGTGTGCTCGACCAGGTACGTAGTAAGGTCTTGTTCCTGGATGTAGGGGTCGCGGCTGCTGCCTTCTCCGGGTTCCACCTTGAAGGCTCCGTTCAGGCACTCCTTGGTTGCACTGGATATGTGGACTCGCCTGTTCATGGACAAGTTGTGAGGATATTATATTAGGAGAGAAGAAAATTCGGAGGACCGAGGTTCCGTCTGGCCCGGCATGAGAAAATCCTGAAAGACCAAGGCAGATGCATTTGTTGTTCCGTCTGCCCCGCTTCGCATTTCAAGGATCAGGATCGTTTATTCTAGTTGGGTATTTGGTGGTGGTAGGAAGGAAAGGTAGTCGTGGTGGGCCGGGGGGTCTAGACCCCTCAACTCAGTCTGTAGATGTCGTAAAAACCGATTACTAGAAAATATTAGAGGAACGGCAGAAGCTTCCATCTGTGTATATGATGATGACGTTCTCCTAGCCGAATTTCGACCACGGCGGCCAGTCTCATCGGAGACTTGCCAGATGCGCAGGACATATTATAGTGCACAAGTGTGTGCGCAAACACAGGTGCACTCTCTATTACCTTACTCTCATAATCCGATGGGACGACAGACCGATGTGACCGGTCGGGTGCAGGACAATGTGCCGTTTTTAACGGTTTTCGAAAACAGGGGGGGTCGAGGTTAAAAGGTTAACGTGCTTTCCGAGGCGCGGGGGTGCAATACCGCCAACTTCCTGACTTCGGGCTGCTACTGTGAATTTTTCTTACTAGAAAAACCTCAATACAACTATTGGCCCGACCTGGGGTTTGAACTTGAACCCAGGACTTCATAATTAGCGGTTGTACAAGCTGACCCCTAAACCAACGAGGCAGTGTATATTAACACCTACACTATGATATTCACATTGATAACCAATCCGCCTACCAAGCGTGGTGATTATCGCAAAATTCTTCTTGTTTGGAGGCACTAGGCAGCTTGTTCAGCAGTGGACATAACTTTGTGTGCTGATGAGGTGGGACGAAATGGGATACGAGATATTTCTTGCTTTTCAACCGATGAAAAACGAAGGAGGTTCGTGTTGTGAAAAAGTCGACGCGTATATTTTTTTTGATGTGTGACCACCATCGATCAAAAATTCCCGCCGGCCCCCCTTAGATGCACAATGCGCGCCCTGAAAACGTCAGTATCAAAAGGTATCCCATTTGGCATTTTGGGATACCTTTTCAACTAGTGTCATTTTAGCTCTCGGACCGAAAGCATGGTGAAGTGCTCGTATAAAAAATGCAATAATCGACCGACCACGCAACAGAAAAAGCATGGAATTTCTTATTTTCAGTAAGTTTTAATGTAATTTTTACCTGTGTTTTGTGATATGAGCCAATTGAGCCTTATATACTTGAGAAATCAGCATTAAATATTGTTGTTGGGTTTGCCTATGTAAAAATATTTATTTTGTTCTAAGTTGATGAATGGAGCGGCTATTGTTTCTATTTTGACGTGACAACGTCTTATAAATTGGTTTGCCGGGTGACACTTCAAGAAACTGCGTTACGCTCCGCTCACGTTATGCGCTCACAATGAGAGCGAGTGAGAGGCACGCGTCCCTTCCACTCGGGCATGGTTAGCCCGCCTAAGAGCGAGAGAGACAGACATAAAAAGTGAAAGGCACGAATGAATATTCACATTAAAATTATTTTACCACTCAAAGTCGTTGTCACGTAAAACTTTCGCCCGTATACCGACTTTACAGGCAACCAATTTTTTTTTTTATTTATTTGTGGTAAGTTGTAAGTGATAAATTTTTTTTCATGAAAAGACATTTAAAATAACTGGACGAGGTTTATAAAATAATTATATATTATAACTAGCTGACCCGCTCTCAATTTTATTTGCGTGGACTCTCTAATAAAAGAAAGACTACCAAAAGTATTAGATTTAATCAACTTAGTATTTATTTTTATCCTTATAAAAATAAACAGTGTATAAATTATTTTTAGGTACCTTCCTACCTACTTACAAAATAAAATAAAATAAATTCGACTCCACTAATCTCTTGTTCCGCATGCAAAAAACTTGACAGGCTCTGCGCAAACTGTCTGCGTTGAGTGTCATTCTTGTAAGGTTCTAGGTATCTACGGGGGAGGCCGCATACTTGATCGATGGTGACCACGCATAACTTTTGACAGAGTAATCCGATTTCAATCATTCTTTTTTTATTGAAAAGAGTTATACCCCGAAGTTCCATTTAAATTTGGAATAAAAAATCCAACCCTAAGGGTACGAAAACCGGGGATGATTGATTGTTCACTCACTGATTGTAATGTATGACCACGCATATCTTTTTAAAGAGTAGTCCGATTTTGATAATTCTTTTTTATTGAATAGGACCCCAAAGTTGGTCCCATGTAAATTTGAAGTCGGTTCATAGTTTTTCGAAACACGCCAAATTTATTATTCTAAAGGGGCCTAGTTTGTGGTTCTCTTTGGTTTAAGTCTCTCGTCACTTTTGGTCAACACATTATGTTTTCGTACAGAGGAATAGAGCAGAGCTGTGGAGAAATTTCTCCTTCTTGCTCTAATTCGTGTCTTACCCCGGCACTCCCCCGCTCTCCATATGGTTGGCGATGGTGACGTCCTGCGACCACAGGTCGAACTGCCACTTGAGCAGGCCCAGTACTCCGCACAGCACCGTGCCGCTGTGGATGCCTATCCGCATGTCCAGGTTGTCTAGGCCCAGCTGGGAACAAACAATGGTAGGCAAATTTTTAAGTCGTCGCTAATCCATACTATACAAAACAATAACAATACAAGCATAGGTACTTACTTAAACAGGGTTTTAGTAAATCACAGGCACCACGTGAACTGCAGGTTTTGCCTATCACCACAAACACTTTTGAGAAGATGCCAGGTCTTAATTCTTAAACTTGGAACTGGTAGTAGGTATCTAGGTACCCTCCTACATTCAATAATCGTTCATTAGAGAGGCTTGATCGGTCCTTAGTAATACATTAGGTTCCGGACAAACGTGTTTTTTCGTTTTGTATCAGAGGCTATTTAAAAAAAAAATAAGAATGATGTCTTCACGAACGTATTCTTGTTGGGTTATTCCAGTTTCCCCCCTTGAAATCCCCCTTAAGGGGGAAAACTGGACTTCAAAAAAGTTAATGGGCAGAACCTGCAGTTCAAGTAGTGTCAGTGAATTTCCTCTAACCCTGTATATTACACAAAATAACCTTAAAGCTAATTAAGTAATTAATAGGCAAGTCCATTTCCGAGAAACCGTATCAAAGATGGAATAATTTAAAGCCTAAATACGAAAACAGCTGAATGTATAATGTAAATTGTTAAAAGCTGGCACGAGCCCCTTTTGATTTTTGTCTACACGGCCGGCCTGGATTTGTGACGTCAGCGTGGATTATTGTTTAAAAACAAAAGAAAATCAGCTTTTAAACAGCTTTTAAAACTCATCTTCTACTATATAAAAATAAGTCGGGTTTTCCTTCCTGACGCTATAACTCCAGAACGCACGAACCGATTTCCACGGTTTTGCATTCGTTGGAAAGGTCTCGGGCTCTGTGAGTTTATAGCAAAGAAAAAAATTAAGAAAGTGGGAAACATAAATTTCCACGCGAGCGAAGCCGCGGGGCGCAGCTGGTTACGGATATAAGTCACTGTGAACCTTATTTGTGTTAGAAGCACACCAACGTTTCATCGGCCGCGCACGTGCTGTTCGAGCCGCGCACGTATATAGTTTTTATAGTAAAATAGCTATTAAAATGTATCTATAAGCACCGTATTATGGCTGCAGCGCACTTCCCTGATGGCGCGCAGCATGTGCAGCCCCATATTGACGCACCAGAAGGCGTGCTCCTCCGTCCGCTCCGGCAGCCCGCTCACGCAGAAGTAGCAGTCCCCCAGTAGCTTTATACGAAGGCATTTGTTTCCCTGCAATTTGTACGGTGCATTTACTTGTTGTTCGTGTAGTGTATTTGTGCTAAATCCTAATGATTCTACTAGCTAGTGGAGTTTCACTTGACATGGGTACGTTTGTTCCAGCAGTGGAACCAGCAGACCTAAACATTTTTTTAGTATCACCGTTTTTTAACCCCCTACGTAAAGAGAGGTGTTCTATATTTAACGTGTTTAAACACGCGGTAATTTGATTTAGGTAGTTTTTTCATTGTTTTTAATTTTCATCATTTTGATGCAAATCGGTGCAGCTCTTCTAAATTTGGTTTAAGAAAAACCGTCATCGAGGATTTTTGAATTTTTTTTAATTATCTTGTTACTATAGTAGACAAGAACTCTAAAAATAAACTCGTACCTGTTTCCAAAACCCACTAATTCCAGATTTAGGTACCACAAAGTTGACTTGATACTCACCGAAGCTAGTTCATCGAATCGTCCAAACAAATCGTTGAGCAATGACACCAAAGCCGGAGCACTCAGCCTGCCAGACAATTCTGAAAAATCATTAGGTACATATACCATCAATAAGACACGGCACATTAGGGTTCATTTTACCCCAGCACTCACCAGTAAAGCCCTTGATGTCAGCGTAGAGTATGGAGACGTCGTAGTACCTCTGGATATAGAGGTTATTGAACTGCTGCTCTTTGATGTTGACTTTCTCGTTCTTCATGTCGTTGTAGATTTCTTTCGCCAAGAAGTCTGGTATAACTGGAGAGGGGAATACAAATCTCTCATCAGCTTATCATTCAGTACCAATATCACATTCTTAGAAATTATCAAACAATTGTGACGATCCCTTGATAAAATCATCAATGCACATATCATTATCAATACAACTGCTGTTTTTTCCAATTTCCTCTAACGGTCGTCACTTAATAGAACCTACGAATAAGGATTTGTTGCACGAAAAATGATACCAGAATTAGAATTAGAATTAGACTAGACTGTAATTTAAACTCATCAAGGTCTTCGTAACTCACCACTA
This sequence comes from Eupithecia subfuscata, assembly GCA_963564075.1. NCBI lineage: Eukaryota > Metazoa > Arthropoda > Insecta > Lepidoptera > Geometridae > Eupithecia > Eupithecia subfuscata. The sequence goes on along the minus strand of OY751097.1, from coordinate 3,431,772 downwards.
TTGAACAGCTTCCAGTATCTCTGCGACTCCCGCTTGATCTTCAACCTGGTGATCATCGTCTTATGCGTCTCGAAGAAGGCCTTGCGCTGTCCTCCATCAGCCAGCGACTTGGCGTACATGCCGACAAAGTTGACGGCTATGTACAGGAGTGTGTTACTCACCAGCAGCCGGTAACTGCATACATCGAGCTGGAACAATCGATATGATAATAAAATTGCGTAAACGTAGCAAAAGAATAAATGTTGGGCATTTACGCAGAGTCATCTAGCCACGTAGTAAGCAGAGCTCGTATCAGATACTATGAGATCCTAGATATGTTATGGGTTCATCGTGTTTATACTACAGCAGTTATTTATCGGTATGGAAGGTCTCCAAAATAACTTGCATCACGGGATCGGAACACCAAAACGGATGTTTTGGATTTTGTAAGAGTTCCCGTAAAAATGTATTTTCTTTGAGACACCACGTCTATGAGCCTCAAATGTTTTAAAGTGTCAGATTTAACTAACGTTTTGGATCTTGAAGATAGATCTTGAAGACTCCCTAAAGACAGTCGTAAAAAGTATCAAAAAGTTAGAACTCTTGGAAAAGCGAGTTGTACTTGACCATCTTCCAAATAAAACGAAAGTTTAAGAGCATGTCATACTCACTATATTGAAAGCAATGATCAAATGCGCCACCGAAGTCAACACGCCGATGACGATGCACCACACCAGGGAGAGCGGAAGCATCGTGTAGGGCACAAACACGATGAACAGCATGTACCAGACTTTCCTCTCCGGGGTCTCGAAGCCGATGCCAGTCCCACTCAGTCCTGGGGACAGGGACAGACATAGAATGAATAAATAATGAAAGAATAAAGAAAATTATATTTTTTCTGACGACCTCTGTGGCGCAGCGAGCGAAGGTCTGCCTGCGACGCAGGAGGTTAAAGTGCATCTGTCGTCGCCGGATTGTAGAATCCGCCATTTAGTAGAATGGCTAGGCAGTTTACAAAACGGTGCGTTCGTTACACCCACGAAACGTTGTTTTAAGTAAAGTACAATTTTGCAACACTTTTGATCAGTTCAAATAAGTTTTCATGGATGTTTCTTATGGTGAATGCGCCATAGACGATGATTCTGTTCCAGAAGTGTTTCCAAAAATAGAGGCTTTTTCAACCGACGAAAAACAAAAGAAGGCGGTTCACAAATCTGCTGTATGTTTTGCGTTTTGCGGCTGTATGTTTTTTATGTTACTCGATAGTTTCGCCAATTGGTGTTCGATTTTGATGATTCTTTTGCTTTGATATTGAAAATAATACCGAGGTGGTCCCATAATTTTTTTATGTATACTAATATATCCCGTAAAACTTAAAAAAATAGTAGTATACTCCGAAAGAGTCGGTTTTTAGTTTTTGTAAAAAGATCAAATTATTGTATGGTAAATGAAAGATACCGGTTAGCTGCCAATTCATACCCACACCGGGTATTAGTTGGTATCTAACCATAGGTACACGTCGAGGTTCAGGAGCGAGTAGCTAACCGTCCACCGTGACCTTTGTGTTACCTTGTGAGATGAGCAGCAGCCATGTAGCAGTGGCAGCCCAATGCAAGTAGTCGTTAGCGAAGCACCGCCACCAGCCCAGCAGACACACGGCGAGGTTCAGGAGCGAGTAGCTAACCGTCCACCGTGACCTTTGTGTTACCTTGTGAGATGAGCAGCAGCCATGTAGCAGTGGCAGCCCAATGCAAGTAGTCGTTAGCGAAGCACCTCCACCAGCCCAGCAGACACACGGCGAGGTTCAGGAGCGAGTAGCTAACCGTCCACCGTGACCTTTGTGTTACCTTGTGAGATAAGCAGCAGCCATGTAGCAGTGGCAGCCCAATGCAAGTAGTCGTTAGCGAAGCACCTCCACCAGCCCAGCAGACACACGGCGAGGTTCAGGAGCGAGTAGCTAACCGTCCACCGTGTCCTTTGTGTTACCTTGTGAGATGAGCAGCAGCCATGTAGCAGTGGCAGCCCAATGCAAGTAGTCGTTAGCGAAGCACCGCCACCAGCCCAGCAGACACACGGCGAGGTTCAGGAGCGAGTAGCTAACCGTCCACCGTGACCTTTGTGTTACCTTGTGAGATGAGCAGCAGCCATGTAGCAGTGGCAGCCCAATGCAAGTAGTCGTTAGCGAAGCACCGCCACCAGCCCAGCAGACACACGGCGAGGTTCAGGAGCGAGTAGCTAACCGTCCACCGTGACCTTTGTGTTACCTTGTGAGATGAGCAGCAGCCATGTAGCAGTGGCAGCCCAATGCAAGTAGTCGTTAGCGAAGCACCGCCACCAGCCCAGCAGACACACGGCGAGGTTCAGGAGCGAGTAGCCCACCGTCCAGCCTATCTGGTCAGCCCAAGCCTTCGAATCTTGTGGGGCTTGGGCAGTCATTGAAATTTAAACACATAGCATTAAAAAATCTAGTTTTTCGTAAATATTTGTATAAGTTTAGTAGTAATTAATTATAATTCCATTCCATCAACTTTCATACTGAGTAATTGAACATTGAATGAGATTAACATATTATAATGTTGAATTATGCCAAGTCTCGTCTTATAATATTCCACTGTAAAAAAAATTGAGACCCGATACTAATAATTGATAAATCAGCCATTTCATTTCGACTATGAAGTTGGCAAATTACCTACCTACCTGTGTAAATTTAGATAAATTTCGATCATCTACTACTGACTTGGCAGGGTACTGTGGCCCCTGATAAACATGAAAATATAATAAAGCTATGTCGTCTCGTCATTCTGTTTCGTTTTTACACTTAACTGCTGAATCTGAACTTTTCATGGTAAATGGTGGTTTCCAAGGAGGGACATAGACAACTTTTGTCGACGAAAATGCCGTGCAAAATGATAAATAAATCGTTATTATAAAAGAAACACTAAAGATCTACTTACCACTGATATCTCTTCTATATGAAGAATAAATTATCGCTAAACATATCTGAAATAGGTAAAAATCTATCTGTAGTCATTTATTTGAATTAAATGATCAAATCTCAGCATTTTATACGTAGACAAGTACAAACCTTAAGTATTAAATCGACTACGTTAACCATAATGAGTGATTTTTGTCGCTGCCTTCTAGAGTAACATTGGTACCGGTGCTCCACCTCTTTATCCTGAAAAAAAAAACTTAAAATTAACCTCTTTTTTCTATATAACACAAACTTTACATGATAGAAGTGGCACTCACCTTAAAAGTATAAGACAGTGAAGGCCAGAATATCCCTCGATAATAACGCGGCCTTTTTAGTGTGCATTCTGTGGAATCTGAAATAAAACAAGCACTAATAGAAACCCTTCTCTCGAGAATCTTTCTAAAGTCTAGACTCAAGAGCCAAGATCACAGCATACGCCGTGTTCGGACCGTATCTACGTATGATGAAACGGGCAGAACAGTTACATGAAAATAAATAAAAGAGTCGCTATCGTATCATCTAATGGGACAGTAATCAAATGGGATTGTAGTGTCTTAGGTCTGCGGGTAGGTGACGGGCAGTGAATTCGTTTTAGACGGTTAAGGTTGTTGCAGATTAGGGCTGCACCGTTACCGCACAGCACTAAAATGTGCATTCAAATGTGGACGTTAATTCGTTAAGTTTAGATGTATTTTATATAGACGGCATCAGATGACAGACAGCTCGCGGGCCACTCGTTTGAAGCTTGTGGAAAGCCAATTTGGTCGCTGTAAAATGTATCTAAAGATAACGAGTTGGCAACACAAAAATGTGCCATTGCACATTTTGTGCTGTACCTTAGCGGTGTTGGATTAATGTGCAGAGCTTTAGCCGTCGAAAAGGCATTCACTGCTCGTCGCCTCGCCGAGCTGCACTTTGGCATGTCCTTCGTGGGCAGGCCACTCAAAGTGTTAACTTAGAAAATAACTCTATAGTCTAACCGCCAAACTTATTGTCCTCTGGCGAACGAAGTAACAAAGATGCGCAGAACGCAATTCTTAGGAGAAATTGATGGGCGGCAGTGGCAGCGTAGCGTGGGTTAGTAACGGGGGCGGTTCTCTACCAAGCATGAGTGTGCCTGCCCAAACTTCCTATTCTCACTGCCCGTCCCTGGACAAGATCTTTGGCGGTATCTATACAATTTTAAAACAAAATTCTCTTTCCTACATTATCGTAGCAACTGCTACGAGGGCGATTTATCATGCTACGGTAGAGCCATGCCAAAATGCCATGCAATGCCTAACGTATGTAACGGTGGTCAATGCATGGTTGGTAATTAAATAAATTTCAGTAGTTTCTGTGAATTATTTACCTGGCTCTTCTTCTATATTGAATCTGCTTACGTAATTAGACCGGCTTTCCTCTTGTCGATTCTGGAAGATAGACAGATACGTTTTCTGTATCATAGGTGTAATTTGGTTTGTCGGTACAGTCGTTGGTGCAGCCAAAGACAAATGTTTTTCAGATTTCTTGGTGGAACAAAGCCAAAATCAATTAAGTACTTTTTCAACACACTTGCTCATAAAGTGGCTCTATGGTCACCGTAATTAGGCACAGAATAACACCCATAATCAAACTGTGACTTTTTCATTGCTATAACTCACTAGTGAGTTATAGTTTTTTTTTTTTAATTTTATTGGTTGAGTTGTTTGTTCTTAAAACCTCTGTGTTCAATAGATCAAATAAATTAATGTTCCTATTGCTTGCTCATTTCATGCAACTTCTTATTTAAATAAACTTTCACTCAAATATAACTATTGTTTTCTCTGTAATATAAGAAACGTTTAATTCCCCATTTTGTACGTGGCAGAATAGGTGCAAACCCTATGCGCGGAAAATAAAAAAAAAACCTCATCTCTTTAGTCTGTGGACGATCGCAATGAGTTTTTATTGTTATTTTATTCACAAGTGTGTTGAAAAAGTCGTATGATACACGTGTTTATTTATGATTACCGTCCTCGGCTCTCTTAAGACCCTCGCCTACGGCTCGGGTCTCAATGGCGCCTCGGCGGTAATCACCAATGTTACACACTAGTACCATAATGTATCTACTATTATTCCATTACACTTATAAAATAAACTCATAGACAAGTTAAATTTACTAAATTACTATCAAATACACAGGCAAATCATTTTTATATCCTACTATATTATAAAATTTGTAAAATCAGAATTTTTGTTACCTAGGATCTCCAAAAACCTGAACAGATCAAGATGAAATTTGGCGTACGTTTGGAACAAAGCCCAACTTAGATAATAGGCTACTTATTATACCAAAAATACGCGTGCGAAGCCGCGGGCAGCAGCTAGTTAGAAATAAAGAGTAAAGTGACTCTCTGCCCTTCATTTTTTGTCCACAAGTGGAAGAACCACTAACCTGTTCGTCCTGAGCTGTGCTGCTGGCGCCATCTCCCGGTAGTCTATCGCCCGGCAAATGTGTCACTGTTTCCGGCTCCTGCGGTAGACTGCCCCGGCCACTACTGTGTGTCTGAAAGTCAGAGACAACACAAATTAAGAACGATAAAGTGACGAGTCCCCCGAGACCCGAGAGAATAAGTTCCTTCTGGGTAAGCGTGCTCCATCTGAGGTCACATCCTCGCTTTCTTGTGTGATGATGGTCAAACGCTTTACCTCAACCTCTACAGCCTTTAATGTTGGCCCTGATTGGATTTTATCCATGGAAGCGTAGTGTCCATAATTCCCACGCTGGGCACGCGGTTTGGAGATTGCAGTTCGGGTTTAGAATTGTTCTGCAGGAGCCGCTGCTGCCCGCTCCCGGCGGCGGACATCCCAAAGTCGCCTCTTACGACACCCGCGGGAAGAGTTGGGGTGGTGCAAATTCTAAACCGGCACCACACGGCACGCGCCGTTACCGTTTTACGTGAACGCTTTACCGTAATCCATAAAAAAAGAGGGCCGAGTCTCATTTTCGAGGAGCGCGTCATCGCGGGACCGGTAAAGATTAGAAAAATCAATAGATCCACAGGAAATCTAGCAATTTGCATAGTTCGATGTCCGCACGCTAGAGGCGCTGTACTAAATCCCATACAAAAATGAGCCCTCATGGTGACATCTCGATAATTATTGCCAAAACGAACTCTGTATTATTGGTTTGGATCAGCACAGCTTACATATACTCGTATGTAGAGGTGTTTATGTCATGCCATAAAGAGATAACGACACTTTTGTATTATGGTGTCTTGCCTACTCTATCTACCGCAGACTCTATCTGCAGCCGCAGTCTCGCATTGTATTGCTTTATTTATTCATCTGAGTATTTCATAGAATACTTAGAGCTACGCTGGACTAAAGATTTTTAAACTTTCGCGAACAGAGCCCTGTGAGTTTGGTTGATGTTAGTATCGAGACTGGCGTCTTCTTTTTTCGCAAATTCCGACACTAGAACAAAATTAAATATTTAACCCCTGACAGATTTTCATGAAACCTTATCATATACTTTCAATATCATAGAAGTAACACGGTACCAAATTTCTAATCGATCGGACATGAGGGAGTTAGTCACATCCCCTCATCAACTAGAAAAGAGCTGATGATTTTCATGAAACATGGCTAAGAACACTCGGGATAAAATTATCTATGACACAAAAAAAACTAAACGAAAATCGGTTCATCCGTTTGGGACCTACGATACCACAGAACGGTTTCACAGATACACAGACAGACACGTTAAACTTATTCGGTCTCTTAGTCGGGGGTTAAAAAATGAAACGTCACGATCACTTCTCAACACTACCGTCAACCAAACATTTGGTGTAATTTTTTATAAATTATGTCATTTTTGACATTGCTGTCAAGATAGAAAATAAAAATTGATTTTACTGTTCAGTACTGTAGTTTTTATTACTTCTCTTTGGTTTCCTTTTCTCAAGGGGGAAAACTGGAACGCGAAAAATCGTTGAGGGGGAAAACTGTGGGAAATGCTGCAACACATCATTTTTACACACGCACGGTTCGAGAGCAACTGAACAGCAACGAACGCACTGGTGGCGTGAGAGTCACCTGAGCGGCGACAAGGTCACGCGCGCTTACGACTTCTAGTGCCTTGTTATTTAGATTTCTATGGGGAAAACTGAACGTCAAAAAATGAATTCCAGTTTTCCCCCTTAAGGGGGATTTGTCAAGGGGGAAAACTGGAATAACCCACCAAACTCAAGGCTCAGAACGTTATAAAGGTGCGTGCAGATTAAATAACAAAACATATTTTAAAACATAGTTGTTTAAGTAGGTGACATATATGTTATACAACTTATGCTATCGTCCACATAATAAAACATGTTAAACATGCTATGACGCACCCTAATATTAATAACTATTCACGGGTATTTATCGCTTTAATTTACCTAATTTTTCCCGACGTTTCAACAGGTTTACACGATGTTGTGGTCACGGAATGACTGGAGTACGTACACTGCGTGCGTAGGTACACTTACAAGAAATACGTAAGAAGTCGTAAAACCCTACTTAAATTAGGTCATCATCATCAACTTCGAGTAATGTGACACCAGCAATTACTTCGTCAAGAGGTAGAGTACATTTTCCCGTCATTTCGATTGCATTCTGATTTCAACTTGTAGTAGGAATACCAACAGCCTACAGCTAATTAACCGACTTCCAAAATAGTATGTTATTTTTTTATGTCCGCCTACTTTTATGTAGTTCATGCCCTCGGCTTCGCGCGCGTTGTTTCTATGGAAACGTTTTAAGGTTATTTTATCCCATGGGAACTGATTTATGGGATATAAAGTAGCCTATGTTTTATTCCATGCCTAGAATGACCTGTTTGCAAAATTTCAGGCCGAACTGTTCAGTAGTTTTGGCGAGAATAAGTAACAAACATCCATCCAAACATCCACACTAAAGTAACCTACCTACCTTTTTTTTTTAGATATTGTAGGAAAAGCCACATGTTTCGCCATGTAGCGTAGCACGGGGCATCTGTCCATCCGAAGGTGTTTATCGTTGCGTGGACGCATTAGCGCCTTATCTGCGACACCGTCTGATAAGCCTGTCGGGACATTCGTTTAGAGATGTTTCGGAGCCAAACAGTCAACGTCATGCTATCGAAGCGCTTTCTACGAATATTCCCGCCTCGGGACAAATGTTTGTACGATCTGCAGATATTTGTTCATTGTGTTCTGGATGTTTTCTATGTATAATAAAAAATATCTATCTATGTAGTGTATTGTATTATGTATATCAGTTATCTAGTACCCATAACACAAGCTCTGCTTAGCTTGGGGCTAGATAATGCTGTGTGAATTATCCCGCATTATTTATTTATTTATTATTCTAGGCACTCTAGAGTTGGTTGGTAGAATGGCTTTGACTCAAGTATAAAATTTTCTAAAATGTAGGTATTACCTGCCTACTATGACCCTGCTAATATTATAAATCTAAATTTTTGTTACCTAGGATCTCCAAAACTACTGAACGGATCAAGATGAAATTTAGAGCAAAGTCCAACTTAGATAATTGGCTACTTATTGTACCGAATATACGCGTGCGAAGCCGCGGGTAGAAGCTAGTCATATATAATTTGCCGAGATTGGTAATTGTAATTTACTAAAAGCTGAAACAGCTATGCCATGTCCTATAAATCAATGAAGTACCTATTAGATAAAGTACTATAATTGGATTGTTTTGACTAAAAACTGATTTCAAATCCCTCAGCTTTATACAGTTTTTTTTTATTAATTATGCGGAATAAATACAAATCCCTCGAGAGTAAAATTTTAATACGACCACTTCGTGATCATCTTCTATACAACTACAAAGAATCATCCAAATCAGTCCATACCTAAATGACGGAGAAACCCGACGAACATACCTACATAAAAAACATACATACTGCCCAACATAGAACTGCCTCCTTTTGTCGAAGTCGGTTAAAAATTGTCACGTCTGCAGTTTTACGTTTAATCAGAAATGCTATTAGAAAAACCACTTTTACAAAACGTTTTTTATAAAACGTATCTCACCTTACAATATGACCCCTACGACATCGGCATACGGCACACATTCTAACTTGAGCTAGCTGTCCACCACATGTGTCACTGTCGATTTATCATCACGGATTGGGATGATTGATGACCCTTTATAGTAGTTTGCTATGACCGTTAGGGTAATAACCGTATGCCCAATAAAAATACCATTTAAGTTATGAGGATCACTTACATTGTGCCTGTCTATGTAATATATTAAGTATATACATAGTTATATAGTACCGAGGCCCTTCGGGTTTTTAAAAAATTTACTGTTCGTCTGGTCGAAGCGACAGCTGAGAGCTGGTGAGTATCTGGCGCAGCGCATCAGCATTGCCACACAGCGGGGCAATGCAGCCAGCGTAGCGGGGACGCTTCCGACTGGTATTGATGTGGATCAGTTGAGCTTCCTGTATATTTGCAACAATCTGCAGTTAGCTCAATGGTTTCAATTGCATATACTAATTCTAATTTATTCTATTATTTGATTGTAATTTTCTTTGTGAATAAAATTAGTTTTATACTTATGTAAGTAGGTACCTATATCAGTTAATATGTATATAAGTTATCAATTACCCACAACACTCGCTCTGCTTATTTTGGGGCTAGATGATGCTGTGGGGATTGTGTCCAGCATTATGTTTTGGTTATTTATTTATTTACGGTTTATCGCATTTCAACTCCTTGCATGTAGCTTTTTTTTTTATTTAGCCGTTTTACAAGTGGGAGCTTATTGCATATAAACACTTTTGATATGATCAGTGTGACATTACCCACCGCCGCATATGCTTCGTAGACAAGCGAACTGAATTTCTTCTTATATCAAAATACGATTTGCATGAATTTAAAAGTTGCACCGAGGAATCAAGCTTTACCCATGCATAATAATATGTCACCTCACAGTGATTGTATTTACGAAATATGTGAGGTGACCTCACACCAGAATACTTATTCCGTAGGTTCTTATAAAAGACTAGGCAGGCCAACAATTAATCAAAAATGCTTTATTTCCGTAAATACAATCACTGTCTTGTCCACTAAGAAAAGGTCAAATTCTTAACAATACAAAGCGGATAATTCGAAACATATTTGCGAATCACAACACAACAAACTGTAAAGCTCGGAGCAAACAATCCACTTACAAAGAACAGAGGCTACTTAGGGCGATGATATCGCCAATGAGGTACCCTATTTTATAAAGACGTTTGGACTAAACAGAACAAATTGGGACTGACAACCAGCGTTTCGAAAAGTTTATCTTGTATTTCCAAAATCCATGGTTATGCCAACATTTCTGTGTGGTATCTACAAATAGAACTGCATTAAACATAATCATCCACTAATCTTGTCATTATTCTAGACATTCGTTTATTTATGGAACTAATTAAGTAATAGCAGTACATAATAGTCGAATTGCGAGTCCCCCAAAGTAGTTACAGTATATTATAACTTAAGAACGTGACCAGCATAAATGATAAAAAAAATGTCTAGCATTTGAAAATCATAAAACTCGTAGTTAATCCGTACTTAGATGCTTTAGTATCAGTGAGGTGTCCAAATAAAAATAATTACTCCCTACTTGTACACAACAAACAACTTACTCTACATAATTTCTAACGAAATTTGTTCCCAATTTTCCTTTTTACCTGTCGTCGCTATGGAGGACAAAGAGACCTTAAACTGGTTGAGCGTAGTAAACGGAAGGCCTTTTAAAAATTGGTGTTCATTGGTGTAATAGCATGGCACTCATCTCGGGAAATGTGCACTTTGTGCGAAGTGAACACGACAACTCACAACTGGATAGTTTTTATGATGCATAGGCGGGCAAAACGATGGATTACCTGCTCGTTTCTTTTGTTTAGCAAAAAAGCCCCGAATACATTTTTTTACGGTGGTCACGTTCTTCTGAAACACGCTAGGTATATGTCACGACCAGCCCAAACCCAAAAACCCTTTGAAGAACATCAAATCAAATCTTGTAGTCCAATCCAAACCAACCCAACCTTATGTAATATGTATATTATTATATGTATGGAGTATTCAAGTCCTAATCACACACACAATATGTCAATCAGAGATGCAAATTAATTCGCCATTTAGCATATTTGTCGCAGCAAACCGGTTAGTTTGGGGTTTGTTGACTCTTCCCCGGAATTTGGATAAGTTTACCTGAAGGGTCTTGACACCGGCCTGATCTTGCGAAACTCTTGATCTAGATAGATTGTAAGGGAAGATTTAAATTAGACTGGGCCGTGCTCGGTGCGCACCATGTACGTGGCCCGGACGGGGCACGGATTTGAAACGTTACATACATTTTGTACGAAGCAGCTTATATCAAACATTGCATGATCCGTGTACCGTCCGGGCCTGTCTACTAACGTTCTCTTCGGCTCCGAGCCAGACCGCCCCGACCTCGGCCCGGCCCGGACACGGATCGGTCTAATATAAATCTTCCCTAATATTGTAAAGACCGATGCCCGGGGCGGTCCCTGCATAAGAATCGACTAACTATAAGGAACCTACCCGAGGAAACGCAGCGTACCCGGCAGGTATTTTTAACAGCTCAACTGCGATCACCATCCGCCTGCCATGCGTGCTGATTTAGGCAAAACCGTTGTTTGGTGACCAACAACCGCTGGAGGAAACGTGTTCTTGAGTGGAGACCACGACTCAGCAAACGTTGTGAAGGACGCCCTCCGGCAATGTGGAATGACGACCTGCGAAAGACTGCAGGCAGATGCTGGATGCGGCAAGCTGAAGACAGGGCGCTATGGCGCTCATAAGGGGAGGCCTATGGCCAGCCGTCGACTATAGGCTGATGATGATGATAAAGATTGTTTGTGGGAGGCACTTTCAGCAATGTGCTGAAGAGGTTCAGACCGATGGACCAAAGCAGGCCTAGAATCGGTAGGAGCGTATCGTTCTGAGGCAGACCTTCAGCCAGATGGACTGATGATAAGCATCGGGGTACCTTGACGGCTGAATGAGGCTTGCAATTAAGCTGTCATGAGAAAGCTGAGGTTGAGGAGCTATAGCCGTGGCTATGAACGAGCTGAGTTGCTGATGATAATTTTACTACATAAGTTTATTTCCTCTTCCTCATAGGTATGTACTTAAAGTCATCTGGGTATTAGTCGCTCGGCTTAGGCGGTCGATATCCCCAGAAATGGATAAGAAATCAGCAGGAAAATCATTAAAATAACTAAAGCCAAGACCGCAATATGATCTCTTCCGGCCTCTGATCCGAAAACCAAGTCTCTGGGCACGATGTCTTATTTAAGAAAAGCAATTTTGTGTTGATCCATTTTTCTATTGTATAGGTACGTGGCCCGAACCATTGATGACTTAAGGAATAGAAGGTCAGTTTTGTCAAAGTTATAGTGATTTGCTTAGTTTTGTCAAAGTTATAGTGATTAGATACGTCCACCGGCGGCACGGGCGGTGATATTTTTGACTTTAAAATAGTTAGATATCTCTGAAGATCCTATCATGACATTGTAAGCGTGTATGTATATCTTATTTTTATTGTACGAAATACCTTCATGCATACAATTTCCACAAAATACATAATGAGCTGTTGTGTCGTAGTCATAACTTGTTATCCTATCCAAAAAGTTAATCGTAACAATAAAGTTTTGTAAGCTAGTGCCTACATGATCAATTGTAATAAAGTTAGTTAACTTCCTTCCTAAACGACAAAGTTGCGTGGAAGTACTTCTTATATTGTTCTCGACCTTGATATAATCCATAAGGTATTTATAACTCGGGAACAATAACGCAAAAGGCTTGTCAATCTATTTTATTCCATGTTCAATTCGACTTACCCAAGAGGTTTTGTCAATATCTTACGACTGTGTGTATTTTCGTCCCGTACATTTTATTACAGTGTCAATCACTGATGGAGGATAAAGAATATTTCGTGTATTGGATCGTAAGAAGTAGGTGAAGGATTTAATGGAATGTAAAGATAAATTTCGTATATTTATTGGGTAGGTTTCCATTGGCTCCAGGCCTTGGAGAAAGTAATCCTCCTAACGGACCCTGTCTGGGTTGGCATTAGACTTTTGTTGACTTAATTAAGCCGTTTGTTCCAGATAGGCCTTATATCTCAAAGCTGGAGACTTCAAACAAACCTTCAGTTGGGATTAGGGCCTGCCAAGGGTCTATACAGTAAGTACCCACCTAGCTACTGAAGGCATGGGCAAACGAACCACCAGAAAAAACAGGGGTTGTACGCGGAAAAGGAAAATCGAAGTTTCGTTTTCGTTGCCATGCATAACCAACTCTTATGTCACTTTCATAAGATTAGCGTTTTCACGAAAACGAATCAGCGGCCTGGGATTCCTTGCAAGTACAAACTTATTTATACAGTGGTCATATCTGCTTTAAGTGAACGGGATACAAATCAGTGACAAACCCCCGCTGTTTGTCACTGGTCTATATCTCGTTTGCGCTTTCTATATTATATATAAACTATACCATAGAGATATTATTAGTACAAAGCCATTTATTACATTGTCGAAATATTAAGCATCAAAGCGTCACTTATTCCGTGTAAATAACATCAAATTTCTATTTTCTGTTCTGTCATTGTTTTTGACATGTTATTAAACCAAGACTTTCGCAGAGCCGTTGAAATTTATAAATTGTTCTCAAGCGGTCACGACCACAGCTCGCTCGGATAAACCTCGCTTATTTATAGTTTAACTATTCTGGAATTTATAAGGTAATGACAACAGGATAATAACACCTAATTTTGTCCTTGGTCTTGCACGCTAATTTGGACCTTGTGGTGTAAAAGGTAAAACCCAACGTTGATTAGATCAAGTTGTTTTGAAGGACCAATGATAAAGAAAAGGGTTGTAATTTAATCAAATAACACGTGGAGTGATTTTGTTTCTGGTTTCATTAACAAAGAGACTGGTGCTGGTGCGGGTTTTTCTATTCAATTTACTTTATCATCGACATCAAGGCTGTATCCACTCGTAATTCGTAAACATTTCTATTTGGTAAGTTACTCATGCGGATACCTAGCCATAGGAACCTACTACACAATGTAACATGAACGTACGTCAGTTTGAAGAGAGGAGCCACTAAATTATATAGGTAGGTACCTATCTTACTACCTTTGAATTACTCTCACTCACTCAGGGCTTGTACAAACAGCACTTTTTGGTGGATCTATGTTAGCTTTCAAACCTTTGTTGAGTGAAATGAAATTGAAAAATACTGCGCGCGGCGGACAAAAGTTTGATTAAGGCCAGGTAGGTATTCCTGCACCAGTGGACGTAAGCGCCAGCGCTACAAAATCGCGACTGTGGGGTCGAGGAAAGCCCAGCCGTGCACTTTGTAGATATTTAAACATAGTGATTAAGAAAATCATTTTAGCAAGCATTTCCTTCATATAACACTGGTACTTTATTGGATCCCGTAACTTTCCGCATCGCAACATGTCTTCGGTTGGGTGCAAGGTGTTGCGCGCCTCATCACATCAATGCCAGTGCGGTACTGCTATGCGGAACAGCTTGCTCATCACGGATTATCGTGTACTAGGGCCGCCGGTCGGATATCTCGCCTTAACGACATCATCCGGCGGGCCTGTGTCACCGCTAACGTCCCAGCTGGTAAGATGCCCGACGGTATGACACTAGTCCCATGGGAGTTGGGGAGGCCCATTGTGTGGGACGCTACATGTGTCGACACACTTGCGCCCTCCCATCTTCCGAGGACATCCGTGAGGGTTGGTGCGGCGGCAGATTTGGCCGAAGATCTCAAGAGGCGTAAATATGCAGGTCTTGACAGAGCCTACACATTTGTTCCCCTTGGAGTCGAGACCCTAGGTCGTGGGATACCGAGGCTCTTCGGGTTTTTAAAAAATTATCTGATCCTCTGGTCTTAGCGACGCGTGACCCGAGAGCTGGTATCTGGCACAGCGCATCAGCATTACCATACAGCGTGGCCATGCAGCCAGCGTCTTGGGGACGCTTCGGACTGGTATTGATATGGATCAGTTGAGCTGACATGTAGACTGTTTGCACCAGTCTGCTGTTAGCTCAATTGTTTCAATTTTAAATACTAATATAATTTTCTTTGTATAATGTTCTTTGAATGAAGAGGAAGGTGTTCGAGCGGTGTGTGCTGCCGGTCTTTACTTACGGTGCGGAAACCATGACCCTTACAGAAAGATCTGCAGAGAAGATAAGGGTGGCGCAGAGGGCAATGGAAAGAGCGATGCTTGGAATTTCCTTGCGAGACCGTAAACCCAATGAGTGGATCAGGGCCAAAACGAAAGTGAAAGACGTGGTGGAACTGATTGGGGCGCGAAAGTGGAGATGGGCCGGGCATATTGCTCGAATGGATAGGGAACGATGGACGCGAAGACTGCTGGAGTGGAGACCACGACAGCACACCAGACCGCGGGGAAGACCACCAAAAAGATGGGTTGACGACATCCGACAACACGCAGGCCATGATTGGATGTCGAGGGCTCAAGACCGTCTAGAGTGGAAGCGTTTGGAGGAGGCCTACATCCAGAAATGGATCCATGACAGGCCGCGATGATGATGAATGTTCTTTGTGAATAAATATATTATATGCTATTGCCCTACTTATCTAAAAGATGTATTTTATCAAAACACGAGTTCGCGAGTTTGTAAAGAAATATTTAGTGTCTTTAGTTATGTACAAAAAACAATTGTAGAATTTCAGTACTTAGTTCAGTCATAATCATAATATTAAAAAAACATTCCAAAAGAGGGTAGGTAACTTTGGGATTTTTTATCGAGTGAAGTTCATTAGATCTTGTAACTGACTGCCACTTTGACTAGACTAGATCTTTATGTAATACCTGGGTATATCTTTTTTTCAGAATTTTAAACACTATTTTCTAAACCTCATGTCTCGATGATTATAAAAATCACAAAAGTGCAGCCTCTGTTAAAATACCAAGCCCTAAAAACTGTCAAAAAGTCCACCGCGCTTCCGTTCCGAAAAGGCATAGTAGGTAGGTAGTCGAACAAGCATTCATCTGTTGTCCGACTGAAAGGTACTTTAATAAGTAATACCCTAATGCTACGGCTCCACCTGCGTTAGCGTTGTCGTTAGTGTTAATGTCCATTAACGCGTTAATTAAGGCGCTAAAAATGCACCTTGGCTACATCTTGACGACCTCCGTGGCGCAGCGGGCGAAGGTCTGCCTGCGACGCCGGAGGTTGCGGGTTTGATTCCCGCCTCGGAACAAATGTTTGTACGATCTGCAGACATTTGTCCAGGGCGTTCTGGATGTTTTCTATGTATAATAAAAAATATCTATATAGGTAGTGTATTGTATTAAGTATATCAGTTATCTAGTACCCATAACACAAGCTCTGCTTAGCTTGGGGCTAGATAATGCTGTGTGAATTGTCCAGCATTAATTATTTATTTTTGTTTATTAGTAATGCCGTTAATAAATGAACACAATGAAACCTTGGCCACATCTGCGTAACGCACAAATTAGCGCATTATGTAACGCGTTAGGACGAAGGTGGAGCCGTAGCATAAGACTAAAATGTGGTTTCTAAAATAAATACTATAGGACTCTCATGGTAGGTATTTATTTAAGAAACTTTATTTTACCTACCAAAATCCCTAGACGCCTAAACCCTTCTAAAAAGCGCTCTACTAAAGCGTCCTATTATAGCCATAGTAAAAAGAAATGATAATGAGAACAAGAACACAACTTCATAGTGCCTGAAGCTAAGTACTTAGATACTTATTAGCTTTGGTTATTAAAAGCACATTTTCCCTTAGGGTATTCCCTCTACAATGTTACACAATTTAGCGCTTGTTTATCATCAGCTCACTCATCGTTTATATTCCTCATCTCCATAACTTTACATAATTTCAGGCCAAAATCACAATGGCTTAATTGCATCTGTATTTTCCGTAGCATGTCGAACAAGGTGACCCCGCCAGCTCCAGCCAACTGTTAATATCACGTGGAGCCAATGACTGTTAATAATGCCTATTGGACCAGCCATTCTTTGGAAAGATAAACATATATGCTGGTGAACATTATTTAAAATAGCAACTATGGTAAAAGCAGTACATCAAGTCGCCTGGCTGCGTTGCCGCGTAGAGTGAAGAGGCGGCCAGTTACATGGGCTGGGACCCAATTCTGCCAAATGATATCATCGCAGAATCGCCTCGTAGAATCCACAGATGATGGCAACTCCATAAACTTAGTTCTAGCGGTGCTATTTGCACGGAGATTGATAGAATGGTTTCAGGAGGCCTACTCGGAAAAGGAAAATCGAAGTTTCGTTTTCTTTGTCGTGCAAAACTAACTCTTATGTCGCCTGCATAAGTAGCGTACGAAAATAAATCAGAAACTTTGATTTCGTTTTTAGGAGTACGGGCCCAGATTGGTGGCTACCTCGACACTTTTGACGAGGTTGCCACCCGTAGCTTTTTTCGTGTGAGGTGAAATATCAAAATGTGTATAATGGCGTTGGCGGTGGCGATTCTGCAGCGATACCAGTGTCATAGTTATGTAATTAGTTTAGCAAAAGCTACCCTTATGCTATGTTATAATAGAGTTTCATACAAATACAAGATTACTGATGACGCTTTTTGTGCTACATTCATGAATGACAATTAATGAGCGTATTTTTGGTACCTTAGAAAACTGGTGCTGAAAAAAATTAAAATGCGAAACTTTCCGCTGAAAATCGTTCAAAATAAATACGGTCCGGCTTCCGCTGCTCATCAAAAATGAACCGTTAGGTACAGTAAGCGTGTTGTTTTACTTTTAACGGGACGGGATTATGGAGCTTCGTTCATAATCCTGGGGGACTTTCCTGAAATCCTTTTTTATTATACTTACCCCAAGGATATTCAAAGAATATTTTCTTCTTTCAGATCTCTAGATTCATTGGTTACTAACATATGTAGATATAAGTAAAATTCTGTAGATAATATACGGTCTGTAGGTACGTTCTCCCAGCGCTAACTTAACAAATGGCCTGTGTTGTGTTACAAATAAACGCAAAGACACGCTATTGCCAATCTTTTGCAATAAACCTACCTTTTGAACAACATAGATGGAAAGACGTAGGTACAGTCGGCTGCAAAAATATGTATACACTCCCAAGTTTTCAATTTGACTAAATAGTAAGTGTATAGTAATTGTGATAATTTATATACCGCATTCTGACGAAGTACGATGACTACTTTGTACGAAAAACGTGTGCATGTCCTTTTATTTGAAAAGTTCCGAGTAAAATAAAAGTGAAACCTTGGAAGTGTATACATGTCTGTGCAGCTGACTGTACCTAGACCGAAGTGCGATCGTTACAACGATACGCACGTGAAACACGATCGCCGGCGGCGCCGGTACACTGACGTGGTAAAACCTAACCGGACCTAATTTGAGCGTTCCACTTTCGAGAAGCTAGAAACCAATCTTACGAATTTTACATCGATGATTCCAAAGCTGTCCTAAATAATTTACCAATAGTAGCATTTTTATTGATATGACTTCTTATGGTGTTCCACACTGCTGTTAGAAAATGTTTACAAACATTTACTAACAAATGTTATAAATTGTTACATTTTGTTAGAAAATGTTAGATGTTACAAGTGCTCCTACACTGACGGAAAATGTTTACTAACATTTTATAACATTTTTGGCTCGCAGTTTGGTTTTGCGTTCTGAGGTGTCTACATGAAAATGGAAGAAGATTTGCTCATTGGAATAGCTTTTATTTTTTGTTTAAAAAAAAAAGATAACAAATGTTTTATTTTGTTATAAAATGTTTACTAACATTGTCTAACATGAAAACATTATAACATTTTATAACATTTGTGATAAAATGTTTGTAAACAAATGTTTACTAACATTAGTTAACATTTTCTAACAGCAGTGTGGGAGCACCATTAGAGGAGAAACGTGATAACGATGTTTGTCTGTGTCTTTGAAAGTAAGACGTGTAATAAAAATAAAATACGACTGCTTCATAACACTCTCCAAACATGGCCTACCTTTCCACCAGCCGCTCTGTTCAATCTATCTAAGCTATGATTATGAGAACCATGATAAACATTATCTGGGGCGAAAGATTAACTTTAAATCTCGCGAAATCGGTGAGTTTGCTTCAAATTTATGGTGGTAGTTTCAAAATGAATTGGTACTTAGCTATAGTCACCAAACAACAAAAGGTAACAAACAACAATTCATATTACCTATTAATTCCCCATTCTCTTGCTTTTATTCTGATTAAATTATACATCTATCTGGGACGAAAGATAAACTTTAAAACTCGCGAAATCGGCGAGTTTGCTTCAAATTTATGGTGGTACTTTCAAAATGGCTTGGTACCTAATAGTAAACAGCAAAAGGTAACAAAAATCAGTTCATATTATTACTTCCTCTTTCTCTTGCTATTATTCTGATTAAATTAAACATTGAGAAGTTTTAACATTTAAGTTCAGTTTTTTCCGAGTTTTTCCATTTCAACTGAAACGCGAGTGCAAAGCGTGATAGGAATTGCATTCAGGTCGCGGAAAATACCGCGAAAGAAATTTTCCAGTTTTCAATTCTAACGTAGGGTAGGTACGTCAGAATTGAAAACAGGAATATGTCTTTGTACCTGAACTACATAACCTTGAAAGAAAATCCACAGTAGCAGTTCGGTGTCAGGAAGTTGGTGGTGTTTACGTAACACACACATAAGCCGTTAGTCCTGCACCTGACCTCTCCCCGGTCGTGTCGGTCTGCCGTCTTATCGGATTTGGCGCACACACTTGTGCACTATAATATGTCCTGGCTAGTGTCCGTTGTGACTGGCTCGATCGAGGGCATCATCAACCTTGACACCAAGTAATAATGTAGTCCTTTGTCTGCAATTTGGAGTCCAAAATTAATTTATTACGGCGTAGTTAAGAGAAAATGCATGTTAGAAAGGTCTATTCTGGAGGTAGGTACTACAGGGTCCCATTTACCATAGTACTCCACAAACTTGCGAATAACTCGACACTGCTGCTACTACGAGTATTTTACCTCTTTCCTCGACTAGGCATAATTTAACTTCGTAATTTCCACAGGGACTGTGTAAATGTACGCCATTTGAATAAACTTCCCTGTCCATTCCATTTCGTCAACACCGAATGGTGAAAATGGCCTTGATCGACAATTGAAGGTACACCGAACGAAGTAATAAAACATTAGATATGTGCAGAAGGTAGGTCAGTAGGTATTTTGTTTTATATTATAAGTGAATTGCAATAATATTTATTGTACCGATTTCATCTTCCGTGTAGAACGGCCATTATTAATAAATAAATAACTCTCGACAATTGACACAGCATTATCTAGCCCCAAGCTAATCAGAGCTTGTGTTATGGGTACTAGATAACTGATATACTTAATACGATACACTACTTATATAGATATTTTTTATTATAGGTACATAGAAACCGTCCAGAACACCAGGAAAAAATATCTGCAGATCGTACGAACATTTGTCCCGAGGCGGGAATCGATCCCGCAACCTGCTGCGTCGCGTCACAGAGGTCGTCGATCCGATAAATCGTGAAGTTCGCTCGCGAGAAGATGTTTTATTTATTTATTAGAACGGCGATTGTCAATTACACTAACTACCTTATTATACTCGTAATTTAGGTAAGTACTTATACTCGTATACAAAAATGTTTTAACACAAACTTAAGAAGATCAATGCTCGATTTCGTACAAAACAAAATTGTTTAATTACCAGTGGTGGTTTCACTTGCATTTTTCCAGGATAAAAAATATCCTATGTTATTCCAGGTCTTCACTACATCTATGCAAAATTTCAGGCATCCAATTATTAGTTTTGTCGTTATCTTCATCTGAACATCAACAAACTTTCGCCTGTTAAATATTAGGTAATAGGACTAGACCTTTATGAGGATTTTCTTCGTTTGTTTATGTATTTTTGTTGGCTACAGGAAGTCGCATGGTGTGACATTCTACACTACCTACTACCTCCTCAACCTCAACCTTAATAGCCTGTATTGGTCTGACTGTGGCCTCCCCCTGATAAGCGCCTTATTGGCTTTTATCTCGTGGGGGATAATGCCCATAATGCCCACGCTGGGCGTGCGGGTTTGGGATCGCAGTTCGGTGGTTGAATTGTTCTGCCTGAAACGCTGCTGCCCGCCCCGGGTGGATATCCCTTAGTCGCCTCTTACGACACCCGCGTGAAGAGTTGGGGTGGTGCAAAATTCTAAGCCGGCACCACACTGCTAGCCTCCACAGCTAACTTACTACTTACTACCTACATGATAAGAATCTTCTAATATTTTCATCGATCGAGCTCCAGAAAAGTTTATTTCTAAAGAGTTAGCGATGCGTGAAGCAAGGCTGTATTTGCTGTCATTTGTAAGCGAACTATGGCCACATAAATCCCTCGAAGTCGGTTGAGAGCTTCGTAAACCCAGCAACTGTAGGGTATGAACCAAAATACGCTGACCAAATAAAAACTGGCCAAAATGTAGTATGGACATTTTATTGAGAAAACTGATGTAAAATCCGCTTTGTTGCAGAAAATTTGAATAGTTTTACTCTGTAATGTTATTTTGTGTAAAAGAAAAAAATTTTTTTGACTTTTATATAGGGTTATTGGTTATTCACTGACACTGCGTGTACCTTGTATAATTTGCCAAACTGAAACGAGTTTGTAGAGTTTGTTTGTGTGGTGTAGGGAGGTATAGTTATTTGAAGGTGACAGCCATGGGCGCCGGCAGGGGGGTGCCAGGGGGTGCACTTGCACCCCTTGGGAATCTCGAGGAACCTGAACCCTTCTTGACTTTGACAAGAGTCGGTCTCTTTCGCACTGCATAGAAACTGAATTGCGCTTTCTCTGTTAAGTTCATCCCATTTATGCTGGTGTTATCTGGTGTGGAGTAGCAGTACTAGGGTGCGTTCAGAGAAGTAATGGAAATCGATTAATATCCACAAACTTAGAATTTTAAACCAATCGTCGCGAACAAATAGGTGTGAGCCGTGACGACTGGGTACATATAAAATAAATTCATAATGAATAGTCAGAAAATTGTAAATGTCTCGAACATAAAATAAACCGGGCTGCAGATGTTTAGTTCCAAATAAAAATTAAAATTTTTAATTAATCATATACGGCGAAGATTGTAAGAAAAATAAAATCTGCACCACCTGGAAACTATTTCTGCCGGCGCCCATGGTGACAGCCCTAACGCACAGCGGAACAACAAGCACTACGCAAACACTCTGTAGCCGGATATGTGGCAAATTGAACGTGAACCGGTAAAGGCAGGAATTGGACAACTTCCTACGAACATTAACATTACATATTTCCGAGTGTGGATCTCGCGCTAAGGTCGCGTGAAGTTGGCGTCTAGTCTAGCCTATACATAGCTCGTGGGTTCCTTGTTTTCAATGGGTTTGTGACACACAATCAGCGCTATGGTCCTCTCACGCATTTTTTCTGAAATCAAGTTGAAATAGTAAAACGCTTAATGAAGAATGCTCAAGAAAAAATAGCGCATAAATAATAAAATTAATATAAAAACTTTCGTAGTTTGACGAATTCATTATGTATACGTTTCATCCCTTTGAAACGTTGGTGTTCTTCCAACACAAACTCCCAACTATACCATAGGCCGACCTATGGTATACGCAGGCAACCCATCAGATTTAATAAGCAAGACATCAGTACGTAGACGAGGTCTTCCATTAGTTATTCCAATTCCATTAGGCATATAATGCAGTTTGTGTGTTTACGAGTTACGTTGGCCCGAGGGTTATACGTCTGATGGAACCAGGGAGATGTCAATTCAAATCGCGCAGATAACTTATTGCTTCTTTTAGTGTTCTGTTCTATAATATAAAATTTATTTTATTCACAAAGAAAATTATATTAGTATTTACAATTGAAACAATTGAGCTAACTGAAGAATGTTGCAAACACAGGTACAGGTAGCTCAACTGATCCATATCAATACCAGTCGGAAGCGTCTGCAAGGCACTGGCTGCATTGCCACGCTGTATGGCAATGCTGATACGCTGTGCCAGATACTCACCAGCTCTCGGGTCACGCGTCGCTTCGACCAGACGCTCAGATAATTTTTTAAAAACAAGGAGCCTCGGTACCCCGCGGACCTAGGGTCTCGACTCCAAGGGCTTGAATTCTGTTCTTAGTGATAAAAGAGGAAAATGGTAATGAACAAACAACAATAGACAAAGGTGGGAATGGCTGAAACTTTTCCAATAACGCTCAGTTTTGTGATCTATTCATAAATTGAAAACGGGTAAAGTTTGCGAGCTTGTTTGCAACGTGTAGGTAACATCCGGAAGTACCGGTATGATTCCATAAAAAAAAAACCTTATTTATTTTGATTAGAGTAATGTATCTAGTTATATTTAACCAGTTAGGTACAACGTACGTGAGCGAAAACGCGGTGTTTTTAAGCGTAAAGGGACTTACGATGTATTGTTATTATATTATTTTCCGCGAAAGTATACCTACTGTCCTCCAAGCCGAATTTGAACACACGGCGTCCAGTCTCATGGAGACTAGCCAGATGCGCAGGACATTATAGTGCACAAGTATGTACGCAAACACAGGTGCACTCTATTTCCTCACTCTCATAATCCGATGGGATGGCAGACCGACACGACCGGGGAGAGGTCAAGCGCAGGACCAACGGCTTAACGTGCTTTCCGAGGCACGGGTATGTAACACCGCCAACTTCCTGCCTCCGGGCTGCTACTGTGAATTTTTCTTGCTAGAAAAATCCCAATAACAACTATTGGCCCGACCTGGGATTTGAACCCAGGACCTCATAATCAGCGGTTGAACAAGCTAACCGTTAGACCAACGAGGCAGTGAAAGCAGTTCCGCGAAAGTATTCTTACCCTTGACAAAGTCAAAGCCGTGCCTATACTCAATTTTTAATGAAGCACTTAGTCAAGCCTAAAAAACTTGAGCAAACTCTTTGACGTCTATGTAGATAAAAATAATACTGAACCCTTTCTGAAATATTTATACACGGGAACACTAAACCTTTTGTTTATGGTGAAGACTTGCATGTAATTCAACTGAGGAGGCCGACCGCCCCGCGCCGCGCCGGCAGAGGCACTTGCCCCCGATACCGGGGGTCAATAAGGGTGTTCCTATTTGCCGTTCGCTTTAATAAGAACGTGTGGGGAGATTGCTATCACTCACTTTTACGAGTGTTCTCACTGTTGTCACTGTGGAGAATAATATTGATGTTAAAATAAATGAAATTCCAGGGAAAATGGTGGCAATCGCAATTTAATTTATTTTAGCACAAGTATAGTTTCCGCTGTAAGTACCTTGCTTACTGTAATCCTTAGATACGAGGTACTTCCCCTTTTTTAAATGCATGAATGTGACCTACCATTTCATTCAATTTTAACTGACTTCAAAAATTAGGAGGTTCTATGTTTGGCTCTATGTATTTTTATGTATTCGTCGACATCTCCGTGAATCTTGGACCGATTTTGACGATTTCTTTGGTTAAATGTTCCAGGACCAGGATGGTTCCATGAAAATTGTATTCTGAGGGATTACTATTTGTCCCCCAAAATATAAAAAACATTAAAAAGAAAATATTAAAATAGCTACTAAGTGTCGAGCGAGGGGCCGTCGGCAGAGGCTTATAAACGAGGTTGATTAATTTCTCGTCTAAGTTTTTCTTTTCTAAAGTTTACGAAAAACATCGTGTTACAGCTGCTGAAAATAAAATACGTAAAAGGCTCTCATTTTCATATTTGCCCAGACGAGACGTTAGAGCGGAGCGCGGGCTGCGAGTCGGTAAACATGTAGCGCCGAATGGTCTAGCTAGCCAGAACGCTCCTCTCAAATAACATTTTACAATTTATTTGTCCTCAACTTCCACAATTTCTAGGGAAAACGTTGGTGATATACTCTATTATCAGTTTTGACTCATTTATTCACCGTAGGATACTTGACTTGGATACGTCAATTTACAATTATTTAACGCATTATAAGTTACAATAAATGGTGCGTATATAATAAATTAAAGCCACAAAGCAGACAAGGTAGGAAAATAAGCAAGGAACTAAGGAAATGAAGGTACAAAAAACGGTAAATTAATACGTATAATCAGCTGTAAAAATATAATGTAAAAAAATTTACTCTAAGTTCTTAATAAAAAACTGATTTGATAAAGAGGTAATTACTCGTATCTAAGTTTATTTTTTCAACTGGCAATATCCACAATTACCGGCCCGATTTTCAAAATTCTTTCACTGGCAATCATCGATCAAGTATGCGGCCTCCCCCGCCGGCCGGAAATTTTTGATCGATGCTGGCAATAGATAGATCTGTCCCATATGATCGAACTTGCGGGCGATGATACGATGTTCATGTCCCTTTTCAGTTGATATGCCACCTAATCGACGTAAAATGTAAATTAATTATGCCTAGGCGTGTTATGGTTGACGCAGGTGTGTTGGTTAACGACATCATGCAAGGCAATACCATAAATTGTTCAGTGATCTGTGATCATAACGTTGATTATGTTATACAAAATCCTTTTCACCTATGGAGCTTCGTTAACTGTGCGACAATTCGATCTCTGTGGTCCACCGGGGGAAGGTTCGCCTGCGATGCAGGAGGTCGCGGGTTCGGTTCCCGCCTGGGGACAAGTTATTATAGAGATTTTTTTCTACATAGAAAATACATGGAACACCCTTAACAAAATATCTGTAGATCGTACAAAGATTAAATTTTTGTACGATGTACAGATATGTAGAAAAAAATCTCTATAATTTAACTATTAATTACAAATATCAGTTAAGTAGTATCCATAACACAAGCTCTGCTCAGTATGGGTCTAGATGATGATGAATTGTCCTGCATTAGTTATTTATCATACCATCGATATTTATTTATGATCGAATTATGAGCAGCCTACATAAAAATATTTGAAATATTGCATTACGAAGCTGTAAAGGAAAGCCCGAAGCGAAGGCAATCTTAAAATGGAATGTTATTAAGTAAATTCTTCCATTATGAATTCTCGAGCCACACTATGAAACTAGTTTCGACGCTTTAAACTTTTTTATTAGTTCTCTCCCTCGATGGATCTTAAATTAGTTCTTTGGCCATTTTTTGAATTCCATCAGTAGAAGTTTAACCATTATATCAAAAACTGAATTAACTGAATGATGATGATAATGTCCTCCTGGCCGAAGCCAGATGCGCAGGACATATTATAGTGCACAAGTGTGCTCGCAAACACATGTGCACTCTCTATTCCCTCACTCTCATAAATGGGACGGCAGACCGACACGACCGGGGAGAGGTTTGGCAAGGACCAACAGCTTAACGTGCTTTCCGAGGCACGGGGGCAACTTCCTGACTCTAGGCTGCTACTGTGAATATTTCTTTGCTAGAAAACCCTCAATAACACAAATCTTAGCGACCTAGGATTTGAACCCGGGACCTCATTGACCACGTTCGTCTAGCGGTTGCATGTTCAACTGCTGTAAAATTAACTGAATAACCTTATGTGGCAGCTCCAACACAGCCCGTGGATGTCGAGAAGCCAGGAACCAGAGGATTCCCTCTGTGTATTTTTCACATCTCTACTACGATCATCAATCCGCCAGCCTGCGTGGTCATTATGGCAAGCCCCCCCCTTGTTTAGGGGAGGGAAGTTCAGCTGTGGACGCATACTTCCACTTCATCGCGCTCCAGCACTCATAAGTGCCAATCACGGTGTAGTAAGTGTTGACATTACGGGTTAAGCGTTAGCAGTTGCATCGCTAGGGTACGCGTTCACAGGCCGGCATCGGACAATCCGCACTGGCCCCATCAATGGCCATACAAGATCCGTACCGCACGGAGTGGACTGTCGGCAATACCGGTGAGGAGGACGGCAACTTTTTCGTTTAGTGCGAATGACGTCATTCGGATTGACGTCGGCCGATCAGCGGACGTATTTGTCAGTGGATTGTCCGACGCCGGCCTGTGAACGTGCACCCTTACGTTTCAACTGCTAACACTTGAGCCGTAATGTCACTAGGTAACTGCACTTACTACACCGATCGCGGCCCACTCGGTCGTCTGATAGATGAAGGAAGCTTACATTTCCATTGGCGCTGACATAGCGTCCCGTGTCGCTGTCCTCCTCGACGACAGCTGACGGCACCTCCACCATTGTTCCCAATCAACCAACTAACTGGAACAAAAGGATAGCGGTTCTTTATTCCAACTTCTTTCGCCTGTTACTATCACAATGAAATCTAACAGACTCATCACATTGGGCAAAAAAAATCTACCACAGAATTATCCATGGTTACTGGTAATTCACGGACGCTATGTGAGCTGCAGGTTCTGCCCATCATCACAAACACGTTTGTGAAGACGCCATTTCTTAATTTTTATGCTTAGTATTGATAGTAGGTGGTACCACTTCCACTCAATTATCGTTCTTTATAGAGGCTTTATTTGATATTGAACTTTAAAACGGCTAGGCTATGTGTGGAAGCGGGAGATCAGTCTTTAGTAATTCATAGGATTCCGGACAAACGTGTTTTTAATTTTTTTAACACAGGATATTTCTAAAAAAAAAATAAGACCTAGCTTCTTCCCACGAATGTGTTCGTAGAACCTGCAGTTTACGTCGTGTCAGTGATTAACCAAAAACCCTTTAAGGGGGTACCCTAACTCGTTATTGTGTGAAGAGGATAGGCATAGGATTTCGCGTTCACAGGAGCGGGACAGAGCTAAGCGGCGTAAGCCCAAAAATCAAGTTTTTAGTAGTTATTTGCTCCCCACAAACATTAGAATAGTTAATTGAAAAAAAGGAAACATATAAAATGTTCTTTATAATTAGCTCAATTACTATGCTTAATCTCAAGATTGTATCATCTGTATTTATTGAGAAATTAGGGTTTTAGTAAAAAATTAGAGGTAACTTTGCGATTTTTTTCTATCGAGAAAATTTTATGGAATCGTGTTTTCGAAAGATATGATTATAGAAAAAGTCCTGAACTTTACCATATATAAATATCAAAGTTAAATATTCAGTAGTTTGGAAGATATGGAGGTCCGACGGAGTTGAAAATAAGCAGTTTGAGGGTAGGTACCCCCTTAAAGTACTAACCCTACACCACCACACCGGTGGCTGAGGAGTAGATACCTATGCCTAGTTTAGTCGAATTTCAATTGTAAATACTAGTATAATTTTCTTTGTGAATAAAGTTACTAATGTTTAGTCGAATAGTTAATTTTATTAGTATTTATTACTACTCAGTGTGTATGTACTACTTTAGTGTCTTCTAATTATAAAGGCAAAAGTTTGTGCCATTCTGAACGGTGTGATGTTTGTGCGAAGTTGACTGCCAAAACTACAAAAGAGATCGAGCTGAAATTTTTCACACACATATCTCTAGCTCAACCTTAAATCACATATACACTTTTTATTCCGTAAAAACACGTGTGAAGACGCTGGCAGAAGGTAGTATGGACTTAAAGTAAAGGTCTAAAGTATTGCGCATCGTGCAGTCACGATTACTTCAAGCTTAAGGGTTATAACTACATATTTCAATAATTAACCTAAGTACAACATAGAGAAAAACAAACATTTATCCAAATTTTAGAAAAGCGCTAACCCATCTGAAATAACAAGTCGTTGCATTGCACCATCTAGCTTTGGAATGTAAATGTTGGGACGCGTTGCGCAAACATGAGCGTGATATTTGGTCTATATGTACTCGGATAAAGAAGCCTAGATATTTTTTGGTAACCCTACAAAACAAAATTAAAACGAATATTGGTGGAAAATATTTTATGACATTGGTTTACCTACCTACTATCGAGAAAACCGCATCAATTTGCAAATTGCAGAAGGTCAAAACTTTTTGGTTTTGAAAGCTTTTACATCACATAATTCGTCTCTCGTCCGTTTTCAAACTCGACATTTATATTAAAACTAGCTTCTGCCCGCGGCTTCGCACGCGTTGTTTCTATGGAAACGTTTCGAGGTTATTTCTATCCTATTCTATTTTTGAGGTTATGTCAAGTCACACTTGAATGCTATCGAACGGAATAAATAGTATCCTATGTCCGTTTCCTGGCTCCAAGCTACCTCCTCACCAATTTTCAGCCATATCGGTAAAGCCGTTATAAATGGTGTAACTAACACGACTTTCTTTTATGTATATAGATGTAAACATTTTGCATTCTTGAAGTTTGTTTTTAGTGATTACTCTGAATAAGTACCTACCTACATACTTTAACTAAGTACATACTGATAGATTTCGTAACGGTGATTAATTATTCATTCATCTTTGTTATTCCGTAGAATTCTACCAAGCCATTCGGCTGAATGGAAACTTAACATGGTAATCATGCTGAGTTGCATTACATTTACGCTGGGAAAAATATCGCCACACGTAGAGCGGCGAATTTATCGTCTAGTTTTTCCCCAAGTGTTGAATTGCTCACGCTTCCCATTCCCACGGGGAAAATGTTTCTAGTTTGGCAGTTGCAGACATTTTAATCCAAAATACTGAACGGTATTTTGCAGCAGAATCTCGCGAGTTTTCATATTTTAAACCTAACACAACGAACAATATTTTATTATTATTTAAATATTAGGCCTTCAACGCTTTTCTAAAAAGCAGTTTTTTCTTTTTAATATATATTAAATTGTAGTTGTTACACTTTTGTCATGGATATGTATATTATATATTTTTTCTTATATATTTTTTCTAATAATCTGGCCAGAAAAAAAACATTATACCTACCACCATACTTTCGGAAATAAAACTGTTTGTTTGATCGATTTATACATACAGTACATTACCTATGTCACTTATCACACTAATAATAATATAAATACGAAAGTTGGGATGCTAAGATGTATGGATGAATGGATGTTTGTTAGGTACCTCTTCACACCAAAACTACGAAACGGATCGAACTGAAATTTTACATTTAGGTAGTTTTAGGCCTCGAATAAAGCATAGGCATTTTATACATAAATCAGTTCCCATGGGATAAAAATAACCTTTAAACGTTTCCATAAAAACAACGCGTGCGAATCCGCGGGCATAAACTAGTTAACCATATAGCGTACCCAATGTTCTTAGATCCGGAAAAAACACGAGAGAAGTTGTAAGCAGACTAGGTACACGTAAATATCATAAATACTAAATACAACAGCAACATTTATCGATACAATTCACGTTCGCCAATTATTTATTTTTTCAAAAACAGCTGTGTTTGCCGAGGCACGCTTCGAGTTACGATTGTAAACGTTATTATCAAATCCCTACTGCTTATTACAAGGTTCAGCATAATGTCCGCTAAAGCATTAGGTACTGAAATTAATCAAGAAAACGATTCTTTGCTCTTTTCTTGCTTTACAAAACTGCTTACATCGACAGTGGATTACTTATTAATACTAAAATGAAATCCGAGACTCATCTATAAATATCTCATTGATTTTATAGACAACAGACTTTGGGTTTATGTTTTTTTTACGGAGGCAATTTTCCCGTAGCTAATTTTTCCCTGACTTCAGAAGGTAAAGCACAAATAACTAACCATACCGCATTACACAGAAACTCAATAGAGCACTCTGAGTCAGCATAAAACATATATCGTAGAAACTCAATAAAGAGCAATCTAATCAGAATAATTAATTGATTAGAATCTTTTCTCGTAACGGTGATTAGTAGCCTTTGTTGAAATGATAAAAAAGTTAGATGGATTGAACTTGCGAGTCTTTTTATGCATACTGTAAGTCACGTTTTGGTGAGCAAGCACGATCCACAGTTTTGGTGAGCAAGCACGATCCACAGTTTGCAACATGTTATACTCACATTGTAAAATGTTGGTCAACACAGAACTTATTATCGGATGGTGCCATCGAGCCAAAGATCTAAAGGTCAGTACTCACATACGGTATTACTCGATCGAGCTAAACTGTCGAGTAAAACCCATGGCATGGGCTTTCGTCCACACATTGAGCATTGATCTATCGAGTGAGGCGCGCCGTTCAGTATTCACCGAACCGTTCGAGCCAAAGGATGTCTGTGCAACAAAGGAGACGGTAGCTGTATTTAGCAAGTCTCACAGTGCTTTATAAGAAAATCAAAGAAAATGAAAAGAAAAACGTGAAAGGATTTTTTTAAAAAACATTTCTCTTAAAAAATGTGTTGTTTATCGTGATTGAAACAAGTGTCAATCATGATAAACAATACCAGACTGACGCTCGCCTCGCGCCACTCGCAGTCATGTACACACGTTCGAGTCAAGATTGACGGCTCGCTTCGAGTAGGTTCGAAGGAAATTACTTTCATTTAATTCCATCGAGCCGGCTCGGTGCGAGCCTTCGAGCTGTGAGTTTTGCGGTCCACACGTTGATTTTTACTCGACTTCGAGTAAAACTATCGAGTAATACCGTATGTGCGTACTGACCTTTAGATTAGTGTTTCAGGTGCCCGTATTCTCGAAACAATTTTTTTATTCGTTGTAACTTATCTAAAGGGTTTTTTCTCGCGGCGCACAATGAACGCGATATGTAGGTATATTTGGAAGAAGTACACATTAGTTTTCTCTATTCAAATATACACGCCAAGTAAATAAAAAAAATCTAAAATAAAAACGTCAGGTTTCTGAGATATAAGTATGAAAAAAAAAATCATCAGAGCACTAGTTATATTCATCTGTGAATGTCTCAGAAACCGAACGCTTTAGGACATTATGTTATAAGACACTTTATTTGTATAAGTGTCCTATATCCAAATAAAGGTAATAACTTACATTGAGCGCTATGATTTTGAAGAAAAAAAACAAAGTGGTTGCGATGTTAGGGCCAATCTACATGCACAATCTTCAAAGCCCTATATAGTGTTGCCAGCTTATGGAGGTAATCCTTATCCTTAAACAGGTAACACTGTGATCTACTTTGGCATGTGCGTCGTGTGCACCCTAAGTGTTATTATTATCACACACACATTGTCATTTAATACATTATCACAATTTCTGGTAGCCAACCGTTAAGATCCATTACCCATGCCTGTCCCCCACAGGAGCTTGGGTAGTAAACTCGTTTACCGTAATCTGGCTTTGGGCGGATCCGCCGCGCCGACTTAAAGCGACTCAACTCGGAACAAACGTTATTAGGCGGTAGTTAAACAGGCTCAAGCTTTAATTGATTTTTCATACGATTTACTGTTTTGGATATTAAACTGTAAACGACTGAGACTGAAGTAGAAATGCCATTAGAAGTGAAATCACTTTAGAAATGTTACGTTATAGGGCGACCTAGAAAGTTTAGTTTTAAAAAATTGAAATGGAATGAGTAATTTTTAGGTCTAGCCTACAAGGTTAAACAAAACATGACGACCTCCGTGGCGCAGCTGGCGAAGGCCTGCCTGCGCCGCAGGAGGTTGCGGGTACGATTCCCGCCTCGGGACAAATGTTTGTACGGTCTGCAGATATTTGTTCAGGGTGTTCTGGATGTTTACTATGTATAATAAAAAAAATATCTATCTATATAGTGTATTGTATTCAGTTTATCAGATATCTAGTACCCATAACACAAGCTTAGCTTGAGATACATGATGTTGTGTGAAAGGTAAAAAAAAACAATGTTCAAGTCGAAAGGATGACCTGCTATTTTTTACTTTACATTGATTTGTTACAATTTATAAGGGTATATTCTTATTTGCTTTATTTGTTGTATTTGATGTAACTATTCCATAAAAGGTAAATATATATTTGTTCCAAATAAGTGAAAGATTCGAGCCTTTGAACGCTCTAAGTTTAGGCAGTTACTTTTATTTCCAAAACTGACTCATGAAGACCCTTATTTTAATTAAAACATTTATCTGTATTAATCCAGCTTTCTGCTTGGCCGATACAAAAGTTCCATTGCCCAATTAGCAACACAATGAATGTAAAATTAATATTAATTAGGTAGCAGTTCCAACCTAACCGTTTTGGAACATGTCATGGCGGGCGGCGGGCGTCCACAGGTGTCTGATAACAAAGAAAATAATATTATAACTTTGTGATGAGGGTCTGTTCAACAACATAAAACTTTTATTTAACGGCGTGGACATTTACTTTTTATTTATCTTTACTGTTATGCGCTTAAACAGCTTAGTAGAAACCGGGTACCGACTATGGTGGATCTCAAAATAGCAGCTTTGCGACGCCATCTTGGAATAAACGAATTTGCTGACTGAGGTGTGAATGTCATGTCACGCCACCTTGGTGATCTCGTGAGTGGCACAAGATTATTGTGTTACTTGACATCCAATATGGCGGAATTAATGTAGCTTTTACCTTGCGTTATGTTCATAACACCTACATGAAAAACGTTAAAGGAAATTTTATGAGGGCCACTTATGCTCTCTTACAATTTAAGTACCAATACGAGTACCTATTTCGTCATAAACTCACTGCATGCTCTACTTTCAAAGCCTTTATTCACAAAGAATATTACACTAGTATTTACAATTGAAACACCTGAGCTAACTGCAGACTGTTGCAAACAATCGACAGGTAGCTCAACTGATCCATATCAATACCAGTCGGAAGTGTCCCCAAGACGCTGGCTGCATTGCCACGCTACTACTACTATACTACTACTTTCATTAATCAAATGGGTGCGTTTCAAATATGAATTAACATTTTATCTTTGTCATAAAACCTTAGGAAGGCTATTTTCTTTGGTCACTGAAACTTTCAGCATAGTAACAGCCCACTTTACACCTAACAAGTGATACTCGCCTCTTTACAGCTCGTAATTTGTCGTCTAGACAAGCGCCCTCCTAAGTTCTACTTAATAAATAGCCGGTCCATGAAGATTAATCGTTGACCCATTAACCGATTAGCTGTCTCCATGTAACATGGACAGTGTTTCGCTGACATTTTACAAATCTATTGTTATGAATACCCGTAGGTTTTAATCTGAAAAACATTCCTACTAGAGGTCAGTTTAATTTTACAGATTTTATCATAGAGGTCAGTGAACGTGCCCCGAAAGGTTAATTGCGTGATATTCGATATCTTTTAAAAGTGCTCTAACCTGTCGATGACTTTCGAGAATTTCGAGATGCTAATCTTCGGTTAAGAACTTTTAATTTTTTATAACCTGGGATAGAGCAGGACTTCCAAGAGCTTTTGTTGTATGAAATTTAGGTACTTAGAAAACCGAATATGAAGAATGTTTCAAAACTTGTTTGTTTAACAAAGTTTGAGAAGTTAAACATTGCTTTGCAAAGAAACATTTCAAATTAGGTATTCTCGAATGCTCACCATAATAATTTTATGGCAACTCTTTTCAATCAAAGTGATTTATTGCATATTTTTCCAGAAAAAACGAGTCATAGAGAGTAGATAAATTAATAAGCTAGACAAAAGCTGATGCTTACTGAAAAGCAACCACATCCGATTGGTGAGATTATCAAATATATGATTTATAGAAATTCTTAGTAAGGTAAGTGGACTAAGACCTAAGTGAATTACGAAAATGTACACAAACAACAAATAACTGATCGCTACGGTACCTACGCAAATAACCACGTGAATATAAAATTGCGGCAAGGTGCCAAAACCGTGACCTGCAATCCGCATCAATAACCAAATCAATTTATATCGCGGATTCCGATGAAAATATTATCATAACAATTGGTCATCTTCACTTGTCCGATTTCGTATCTCTCATGGCGAAAAAGTAACAAAGACTAGCCCGTTATCTCTACTAGCCCTTCATCATCATCATCATCAGCCTATACTAGATAGATAGATAGATAGATAGATAAATGTTTTATTTGGATCACAAAAGGACAGCACAAAATACAATAAAACATAAACAAGTAGGTAGGTATATAAAAAACTAATATAAAACTTATGAGTAGGTACAGGTCATAGTTTATATATTCTTATAGCTAAGCTTACATTCTAAAAAGTTATACCCACTAACTTATCCTACTCGTGACATGTAGGTGTGTCAGTGCTGCCGAAGTGAGCCAAAACGGATCAGTCTCAGCTTTATGCTGTTTTGCAACGGGGTACAAAACAGCGCTGGTTTTCAGACTGACCCGGTCGTAGTGACACCAGGAACCGAGACGAGCTCTTTGAATTTCGGTAACAATGCTTATGTGGAATAAGTGCAAAACATGTGCAAAAAAAAACGCGCTGTTCCAAATTGATTTTGTCCGTGTCAGAATTTTTTTTTTTTTGCTATGTCAAAGTGGATTAGTGGAGAGAGATTAAACAAGAAGTTGAAGCTTACTGACACTGGCAGAGTCGTAGCGAAAAGCAAGCGGTGCCATTATAGAAGAAGTTGAAGTACTGTCACATGCGACTTGACACGTCACGCACGTCCACGTCCACATACATTCATTTCCAATCTAACGATAATACGTGGCAACTAAACGAACTGTATTCGATCGAAGGGGAAAAAAAAGCATAGCACCACCAGTACTACAGCACTGCATTGGATGGAGAGTAAGAAATAAAGTAGTCTGGATCACAGAAGAATGACACGAAAGTGCAGAAAAGAATGGTGAGTGTAGGTGAAATTGGACTTTCAGGATTTTTGCCGCCCTAAAAGCTCTTTTTTGTATTGTGCTCTAAATGAACCAACTGTTTTTAGGGAGTGGAGTGATGGAGGCTTCAACACATTCCAACAACGAGTAGCGGCAAATCGAAAGGACCCTCTGAAAGCCACAGACTTATGCCTTGGCGTACGGAAAATTAGTTGAGAACAGGTTCGCTTAGGGTAACGATTACAATCACTAGCCCAATTAAGTTTGGAGTAGAGGTAGGGGGGAGATTTATTTAAAATGAGGCCAAAAAGAAGGGTTGCTAGATGTAGTTCTCTACGCTCTTTCATTTTCAAAAGGTTTGAAGAATTAAGGAATGGGGTTATGTGAGTACGGGGGGGAACATGGAAGCAATAACGTGCGCAGGCATTCTGCACACGTTGTATGAGATTAATAGTTCGACTAAGAAGACAGGGGCCATAGACACCGCCGTTACGGTGCTGGCGGCCAAGCTGGGTGTCGCCGTAGAGGAGCGCGACGTGGTGTTCGCGGAGCGGGTGGGCGCGGCGCGGGGCGAGGAACCCGAGGGCGCAGCGCGGCCACGCGCCCGCCGAGTCGTGGTACGTTTCACGCGCCGTGACCTGCGCGACCGCCTGCTGCAGGGCGCGCGCGTGCGCCGCACGCTGACGGCCGCGGATGCTGGTCGTGATGCCGCTGCCTCACGTATTTATGTGAACGAGCGGCTCACACGTGCCAACCGCCAGCTATTCTACCGCGTGCGAGAGGAGTGCCGCCGCGCGCAGTGGAAGTTCTCGTGGACCAAGCGAGGCCGAGTGTTCGCGCGGGAGGCGGAGGGCAAGCCTGCCTACCCGCTTCGCACAGAGGCTGATATCACGAGGGTTTTTGGAGATGTTCGCGTTTAACCCGTTCCAACGTCTTTGTACTGTAAAATATATTTTTTACAAAAAATTTAGTTCTATAATAATCTGTCATACCATTCTTACTTTTAGACATAATATTATGTGCTGTAATTTTGTTATTAGTTATATTTATCTGCATGCTCAAAAATTCTGTGTGTCATTTGTGAACTTGTGGATACAGGCACTAGTTGTTCTTTTGAAAATTGTAAAACAGGATATACACTTGAGTTCATTGTCAAGTAAGAAAATTATTTTTGGATTTATTAATATCTATGTACACTGTCTGACCTTTTTTGAATCATGTATTTGGTGGGTATGGGCACTAGCTGTTTTGGTGAGATCTTTAAAACAATTTGTATGTATGTTTTTATTATTCTGTATTACATCTAAAAATCTTAATTTACAATGCTATTATGTAAATATTCACTATGATTCCCGTGCCATTCTATTCCATTGTTTAATACTATTTACAAACACATACAATACTAACGAGGCATTTGTTCTATTTATTAAGTTTTTACCGTTCAGTGATATATCCCATAAACAAAACTTCCTTTAAAACATTTGAAAGTCGGGCTTTTTAATGCAGGTTCACTGAACACAGGACAGGATGAATTTGCTGCAGCAGTGGACCGGCTAGGTCCGGACATCCTTGCTATTAATGAGACTTGGATCGGGCAAGGGCAAGACTTTAAAGCTACTAAATTGCAGGACTTTCGCTTTGTTCATCAATCTAGACATAAAAGCATTAAGGGCGGACGTGGTGGAGGGGTGGGCTTTTATATAAGAAAAGGTGTTAATGCTCACCTAACCCCCTTCCCTGCCATGTCCTCTGTAGAGCAGCTGTGGCTTAAACTTAGTATGATGGGCAAAACTGTAATTATAGGTACTGGTTATCGGCCTCCCTGGCAGGATCCCACTACTTTTTTGGATGCTATTATGGATTCGATCACTTCGTTTGCAAAATGTGATAACCTTATATTGGTGGGTGATTTTAATATTGACTTGCATAATCCAAGCAATAGGAAGCTAGCATTGCTGCAGCAATTCTTGCACTGTCTTAAACTTAATCAAGTGATAACCGAACCGACACATTTGAATAATCACAATGACTTGACACTTATCGATATTGTCTGCACAGATACCAAGGTCCGAGATGTGAGGATGATCCATACACCGGACTTGGGTAGGCATGCAATGTTGCTTGTTGAATTTAATATTAAAAAAGACAAGCCCCTACCCCATATAGTAACCTATAGGCCACTAAAGAATATTTTACCGGACATTTTTGAAATTGATCTTGATGCTATCAATTGGACCCCGCTGCAAACACCCTGTACTGTTGACGACTTAGTCTCCTCCTTCAACTCATCAGTCCTTAACCTTTTTGACCTCCATGCCCCTATAAAAACCAAGACATTTAAAGGGCCTCCTCACCCTTGGATCACTGATACTATTAAAACTATGATTGGCATCAGAGACAACTACTATAAAAACTATAAGTTGCACAAAACTGAAAATCTAAAAAACTGTTACAAAAGCATGAAACATATAGTAGCCACAGCTATTGATAGTGAAAAACGCGCTTTCTTTACCCTCTACATCAATAATAGTGTCAACAATCCAAAGCGGTTATGGAGGAACCTAAAAAATAATATTTTACCCAGCAAGTCCCGGTTAGATGATCTACCCGCACAATTTAATGACCCTGACAGTATAAATTTGCACTTCCTTAATGTTCCTGGTACAGACCATATTAATATCTCACAACTCACATACTTTGAATTTCATCGACATGGCCACCATACATTCTCCCTTCAACCTGTCAGTGAGACTACTGTACTCAAAGTAATTCAAAGCTTTAAGTCAAATGCATTGGGGATTGATGGTATATCTATAGACATGCTTCTTCTCTCTCTGCCCCAGTCTCTTACTTCTATTACCAGTATCATAAATAAATCTATCAATGAATGTGTCTTTCCAGAGTCTTGGAAAGTAGCTGTGATAAAACCAATCCCCAAAAATAATCAACCATCCACTCTAAACGATATCAGACCCATTAGCCTACTTCCCTGCCTGTCAAAGGTCCTGGAAAAAGTTGTATGTATGCAAATGATCAAGTTCCTTGAGGATCATCACATACTCCCTCAACATCAGTCTGGCTTCCGCAAAGGACATAGCACAGCAACAGCACTTCTTGATGTGGTCGACAATCTACTGGCTGCTCAGGATGGAGGCAAGTGCAGTATTCTGGTCCTCCTGGACTTCTCCAGGGCCTTTGATTCAATTAATATTCCTCTTCTTCTTTCCAAACTAGTTTTTTATGGCTTCGATCCAAAAACTGTGCAATGGTTTTCAAGTTACCTTGAATGTAGATCCCAATGTGTTGAGGTACAGTTACAGGGTGGTAGGGCAGTACGTTCTCCCCCTCGTCTAGTTCCACGAGGAGTTCCTCAAGGTTCGGTCCTAGGTCCAATCCTGTTTGTGCTATACTCTGCTGACATCATCAATAAGGTTACTTTCTGCCAACATCACCTCTATGCAGATGACCTTCAGTTATATCTTTCCTTTCTTCCCACAGACTGTACTGATGCTGTAATAAAAATAAACCAAGATTTAGAGCAGATCAGCCAGTGGTCCTCTTCTAACTCTCTTATACTAAACCCAAAAAAATCTAAATACATGGTTTTTGGCACCAAAAATATGCTTGGCAAGCTCAGCAATGTTAATATTAACGTTAACGGGGAGCTAGTTGAGCGTGTTCATGAAGCCAAAAACCTTGGGTTAACTATGGACAGTCACCTACATTTTGAATCCCATATTGCTGAAACAGTGCGTCAGTCCCTCTTTCGCCTCAAGCTCCTATATAAGATTCGCCCTTACTTAAGTGAAGATGTTCGAATAATGCTCTGTGAATCTCTAGTCTTGTCCCGTCTTAATTATTGTGACACTGTCTATGGTCTATGGTATACTAGTCCACTGCTGGACATAGGCCTCCCCTAATGAGCGCCATAGCGCCCTGTCTTCAGCTTGCCGCATCCAGCATCTGCCTGCAGTCTTTCGCAGATCGTCATCCCAACTGGCCGGAGGGCGTCCTACACTACGTTTGCCGAGTCGTGGTCACCACTCAACCTACTCAACCTAACTACTAGCCCTTGGTCTTTGCGAAATATAAGCTCGATGAGTTGTTTAGCTGTTTATTCGGTCTCGATTTCGGATCTTCAATTTTCGCCTTTAAAATATTAGTAGGATATCGATTGCTCTTATAAAAATATGCATAATTTTCACTATGCCGCCGTTGGTAGGATTAGAAAAAGTTGTCTGCCTTTTTCTCAAAGAATAAAGCCCCACGCTCTGCCTTTTAATCTAGGCTAGGGCGAAGGAGCTACTTACAAAGCAATTTCCATCTATAACAAAAGAACTACCCACCGACGCGAGGGCGTTAACGCATGGGTAGACTTGGTACCTTTGGAAAATTCAGGGATTTATGCCAGAAAGAATTTTCATCATTTCGGTTTGGGTAAAATTATGCATAGGAGTGTTTGCAGATCTAAAATGAGGCTCAACAAACATCTAAAATGATTTAAGATCTCTGATCGTGATTTTTGTCCGGGACGAGACAATTTTCAAACGTCGTCGTTAAATACAAAAGTACAGTAGTAAAATATACGCGACCGGAGCGTGGACGAGACGGGACGTGAAAAAATTGGTTGTCTGTAAAGTCGGTTTACTGACGATAGTTGAACGTGACAACGCAGACGCATCGCGCGGGCCACGTCTCGTACGTGATTCCGCGGCGTATGCACAGGAGTTTCGTTCCGTCCGGGACGAGTAAAATCACGTTACGTATGCGACCTTAAGGCAATACCGATTAATACCAATTCTTACAATGAAAATTCCGTCTTTGGCTTCGTGGAACTCTCACGGTGCGTATGCAAAAGTATAACCTCCCTGTCTGGGTTTACACAATGCCACGTTCCGTGTCCGTCCCGTCCACGGCACAACCCTGTCACGTATGAAGAGTACCTTAACCTTTTTGGATACGTACCTATGGTATATTTTCAGCTGTGTGGTTCCGGCTTAGGATTTGCACCACCTCAACTCTTCCCGCGGGTGTCGTAAGAGGCGACTAAGGGATATCCACCGGGGGCGGGCAGCAGCGCCCCCTGCAGAACAATTCTATCCCCAACCCGCATGCAGCGTGGGGATTATGAGCATTATCCCCATGAGATTAAAGCCAACAAGGCGCTTATCATGGGGAGGCCAGCGTCCAGCAGTGGACCAATACAGACTGTTGAGGTGAGGTGAGGCTATATTTTCATTTACCGACAGTATAATAGACTAAAAATAATATTTATTTACCTTCTAAAATACCTTCTTTGTGAACGCTCGATTTACAATAGTATCGTTATCACATCACATGCCGCAACTTCACACCCCGGCGTGACGTTTGAAGTCCCTCCAGCACACAATCAAAGGGCATTCCACTTAATAAACATGAAACCAATAGACCCTTCGCTCCTCCTAGAAATTGGATAGGCACAATACGCATCATCATGAGCAGCGGCGCGGGACCGAGTGGGAAGGCCCAGGTGCTCGGGGTGCTCAATGGCTTGCACT
The DNA here is from genome assembly GCA_963564075.1 of Eupithecia subfuscata. Taxonomy (NCBI): domain Eukaryota; kingdom Metazoa; phylum Arthropoda; class Insecta; order Lepidoptera; family Geometridae; genus Eupithecia; species Eupithecia subfuscata. Next base: position 3,390,669 of record OY751097.1, on the reverse strand, counting down.
AAATGAGGTCGACATGGTAACAACATTTTTAGAAACCGAAAAATAAAATGTTAGTTATAAATTAAGACCTGGGGTCTTCACAAACGTGTTCGTGATGATGGGCAGAACCAACAAACAGTTCACGCTTTGTCACTGAATTACCTTAATTTCGAATACCTATTGTATTTTGCGTTCAAGTGTCTACATTTGGAGCCGTGACAAGAGAGATTTTCTTTATGAACTCAATAAAACGTAAATAGAGCAACACGTATGAGTGATGAGTAGGTACAAATCGATAAGGAGGATGATTCCAGTAATCGGGCCACGATGAACCATAATTAATGAAGGGGCAGGGGGTGATTGCGACAACGAGCTACAATTAGAAGCCGACGTCGGCGGCGGGCGCTAGGCGTCGGTGTGTCGACAGGCATCGCGCACACTGAAGCCTCAGTGGATAACCAGGCTTTAATGTTTTTGCTATGATATTATGTTTTGTCTAGTTAGTTCTTTTTTTAAACTACCTCGAAAAAAGTAGGTGGTTCTACGTTCGACTGAAAGTAGGTTTTTATGTTTTTTTGTCGATTACTCCGTCAATTTTGGTTTTGTATAAAAAAATATCCCGGTGTGGTCCCATAAGTATACATTTTGCAAGCGATTGCTATGTGTCCTGCAAATCTTAAAAAACAGTGGAGATATAATTGACTTCTAAGTCGGTTTTTCGTTTTTGTCAAATACGAAATTATTTAGTGTAACCTGTGTACATCTATACTAATATTATAAAGAGGAAAGATTTAATTGTTTGTTTGTATTGAATAGGCTCCGAAACTACTAGACCAATTTGAAAAATTCTTTTACCGTTAGGAAGCTTACTTTTCAGGGAGTGACATAGGCTATATTTTATCCCGAAATTCTCACGGGAACGAGAACTACGCGGGTGAAACCGCGAGGCGATCGTCTAATAGAAGCGTACCTAATAGAAGCAATCAATTGTCGGTTTCTGTTGCAAGATTCAAGAACTTTTTTTAATACATTTATTTAGGGATTGTTCAATTATTTGAACATGCCACCCTTGAAAAATACACAAATTATAATAATGCAAAAGACACCACAAAAACCAATTAAAGAAACAAATTAAACTAAGTAAGGTACAATAGGGATACATGACACAAAACATTAATCGCGTGTTTCAATATATGTTCGAAACGGGATCATCTGCAAAAGACTGCATTCAGATGCTGGAGGCGGCAAACAGAAGACACTGCGCTACGGCGTTCATTGAGGGGGTGCCAGGAGGCATATGTCCAGCAGTGGACATATATATGCTGATGATGATAATGTTCGAACAAAAGTTTGTAATGTGTTAATTCTGTTTAGTTTAGCTAAGTTTCGCTGAGGATAGAAAGAAATACAAATGTTGTTTGTGTATCTACGCTTACTTGGTGGGTGTAGTACCTAGCAGCCCGGCTGTATAATCATTATTAATATTGCTATCGTAGGCGAGAATTTTCGAGTCAACGAATGATATGTAGAGAATGTCATTGAATGAATAATAGAGCCTGAGCCCTAATGAGATTATTATCTTAGCAACAATAAAGGGCTCCACACACTATTGAAACACCACGCGACTCGATGAAACGCGATGCGTGTTGAGTTGAATCAAATTGTATTAATTTGCTATGACTAGAATCACATTATTAACACCCGACGCGACGAAACGTCAATATTTACATAGTGTTTCTGGTCATCTGTGAATAGTGTGTTCCCGGCTCAATAGTTCTTTGCTGAGCCCACGCCCCACTTTATCTCTGTAGGTACATGGGAGTTAAAGGAATGAGACTTACGCCGATACATGATTCAGAGAGCGCGGTCTACTGAACAACGCTACAAAATATAGAACGGCTTAGCTGAAAAACGGCCATTGGTTTATTTATTTTATTAAGGTAAACCACAGAGTTATAATTTTCAATTGTTTAAAGCTTGCATAGATCGGTATATACTAAAATTGGATAGCCATTTTGTAAGTCAATATCCTGTACATCGACTTACAAAATGGCTATCCAATGAGTTTTTTGGACGGGGCAGAATGGGAAAAGTTTTTTTGCCATTTATGACTTTTTTAGTACTCCAACCTCAGTTGGTCGGGATCAATTGGGATCAAAAAAAATCGACCCTGTATAGGAGAAATTGTAAATAAATAGATAAATTATTTTGATTCTGTATTAAATAAACAGCCACGAAAAAATTAGTACGTAAAAATCCCCTCCAACACAGCCCGTGAATTTTGGACCTTAGAACCGACCAAAGGATCATACCAGGGGAAGTTCTGCAGCCCTTCTGTGTATTATTAATACCTCCTCTAAACTTGGTAATAACGGCAAATACCTCCTTGTTGACGCATGGATGCTGGTAGGTAAATCAAAAAACTGGCAAAATCACGACCACAAACGTTCTAACAGTCTGCTAACTACATGATCAAAAACTTCATAAACGCTCGAACAAAGTTCCAGTTAAATTAATCGCTGAAATAAGTTTATATTTAATAACCTATCTTGTTCTAGAACCCTTATGAATATAAAATATAGTAAAGCTACATATATGGAGATGTTAATTAATTCAGCTGATTTAATTTAAAGGGGACATTTAAATTCACCAAACGAATGGATAAACGCGCACTTTGGATCCCCAATTAGTTCATAAAAGGATTTGCGAACATTTAGAAAGATAATCTTTATGTCTTCGACGAGAAAGTTTAATTTCACTTGGGACACCGACCCAAGACATATTCTCTTTAAAATCATACACAATTAAAGTAAATACCAGGGGACTGGTTGCTCTGACAACTGTTTAAATATCTTTTGAATAATAAGTAGAAAATAACGAGATGGTAAGTATCTACATCTTTTGTTGTAGGCTTTAATAAAAGACCATTTCTTGTAATACCTACAATTGATGCCTTCGATGTTTTCAGTTTTGAAACGCAAGATGTTTTCAACTGAGGACCTTTATAAGGTCCTAAAATAATAGTAATAGTCATAATAGTCAAGTAGTAACAATTATTACACGTCAAAAATAGTAGGTGTATTTGGCTATGTATACCTAATATTTTGCCTGAAAATGTACTAAATTGATTAGAATTAATAAGTACATATCATTCAAAATAATAAATAAAATGTTTGAAATCGTAAAAATAAATTCTTATCAAATTGATTAGCGTAATTAAATATTTAAAATAATATCATTGCATGGTAATACCAATTAAAATTCTATAACATCATAAAATCTTTCCAAACGAATTACATTCATACTTCTAGGCTACGAACTCGTCGTCGCTATAGACGGTTTTCTCAACAAACCAGCGTTTAGCTTTGTTTTTGAATGCAGGCAGACTGTGGACTTCTGTAACGAAATTGGGAAGCCGGTCGGACACGCCTGGGCATATGACATGTGTCAACTGCTTGGACGACTTCGTCAATAACGTCAATTATTATGTATTCGAGAACCTATTGGTTATTTTTACACATATTCTCTCCATTTAGGTGGAACCCGGTGTTGTATCGATACTAACTGTCATCTTCTTACTTAATTTATTACAGACCCCAACAACAAACCTTAATGTACACTTAGTAGGTAGGTATACCTACTGATCTATTATTTGTTGTAGGTCGATGACTCATTACGAATATTGGTAATCAGTGCTTCGTCATGACATGAACGAAGTTGACACACAAATTACAATTCTTCAATAAATAAATAACGAATGCAGGACAATTCACACAGCATCATGTAGCCCCAAGGTAAGCAGAGCTTGTGTTATGGGTACTAGATGACTGATATACATAATACAATATATGTAATATCAATAATACATTTTTATTTTATTACAAAATAAAAAAATACTCTATGCACCTATCAGGTTCTCTGGGCGAGAGGAGGCGGAGGAGGCCCTTAGATAATTCTTGAAAGAAAACAACTTCGCGAATATGACACTTCTAATGCACATAACCACAAAGACCCAGTCTACGACCCGAAATCAATGCAACGCGGTCCATTTTATACCATGCAATGGGCGTTTTTCGACTCACCGGCCCGGCACCGGCACCGACGCCGGCGCCGGTGCCGTGTCGGTGCCGGGGTAACAAAAATGTATGAAAATGTATGGCTCGCTTTTTCACTTACCGGCGCCGGCACCGGCCCGGCGTAGAGTCCCGCCGGTGCCGGCGCCGTCGCCGGGGTAGCAAGCTTCCCACTCGGTGCCGGCCCGGCAAAACTGCATGTGTACTGTATATGAATTGTAGCAATGTGCGTGTGTGAGTGCGCGGGGCGGGTAGGAGAGCGGAGCGGAGGGCAGTGGTGCCAGATTAGGCGAATTATCGCCATTTAGGTATCATATATATCATCGTAGGTGTAAAAGATATAACAAGTATAGTCGACGGCTTGACGATACCATTGTTATATCTATCTACGCGTTGTACTTTACGTGTTGTCGTGTTGAAGTCCGTGTCAGCACTGTACCACTCACCGAGCGTAAGCCGGCATCGACACCGGCACAGTGGAAAAACGAAGCCCCGGCACCGGTGCCTGTGCACGGCCATGCCGGTGCCGTGCCGGTGCCGGGCCGGTGAGTCGAAAAACGCCCATCAGCACGCAAATGTATTTATACCTTTCACTTGCGCCTTCCCATCTTCCGAGGACATCCGTGAGGGCGGGTGCGGCGGCAAATTTGTCCGAAGATCTCAAGAGGCGCAAATATGCAGGTCTCGACAGAGCCTACACATTTGCTCCCCTTGGAGTCGAGACCCTAGGTCCGTGGGGTACCGAGGCTCTTCGGGTTTTAAAAAATTATCTGAGCGTCTGGTCGAAGCGACGCGTGACTCGAGAGCTGGTGAGTATCTGGGAAAGCGCATCAGCATTGCCATACAGCGTGGCAATGCAGCCAGCGTCTTGGGGACGCTTCCGACTGGTGTTGATATGGATCAGTTGAACTACCTGTAGACTGTTTGCAATAGTCAGCAGTTAGCTCAATTGTTTCAATTGTAAATACTAGTATACTTCTCATAATATATTGTTCAATTCCATCTTCCTTTGCTTTGGCACACAACAATAGAATAGGAATTCATCGTAAAAATCGCAGGGAAGAAACAAAAACAGAAAGCCGAGTCGTTTCTTTGATAAAACCGTGGAACTCCATTAACTTCCAATATCCGCTACTTGTAACTCCAATCTCGTTCTTAATCCGTTTTGCGACATTCCTTCGACGACGATTCGACGTTTCATGTAGATTCGAGGGATTTTAGGAATTCTCGGAAGTGCTTTCGTTAAAATTGTCTTCAGGACAGAACCATTATACTGACCCACGATATGAAAGGTCCCTTTCTAACTAGATTACTGGTTTTTTGCCATTTTAAATTGACCCCTTTTACTTACATAAAAAAATGTCCATGCAATTAATAAACACAATAGTCATCTAATTTTGATTGACACTTTTTACATTATTAAGGCGAATAGTTGGGTGGATAGTGGCGCCACTACATACTTAATTTTATAATTACGTTATACAAAGGAATTATCAAGAAATCGGACCGCGCGTAGACGATATCTATCATAAGCTTTTTTTAAATGTATATTTAACTACTACTTAAGTTATTAAAAATAATAATAATAATATGGTGGACAATTACACAGCATTTTCTAGCCCCATGCTAAGCAGAGCTTGTGTTTTGGGTATTAGATAATTGAAATACTTAATATAGACTTAATACAATACATATGTAGACAGATATATTTTATTAAACATAGAATGCATCTAGAACACCCTTAAGAAATATCTATAGATCGTACAAACATTTTTACCGAGTCGGGAATCGAACCCGCAACCTCTGGTGTCACAGGCGGACCTTCACCCACCACGCCACGGAGGTCATCGAGCGAATAACTTCTCATACCTAAATTAATAAGTACTCTTCCACAAAAAAACATGAATTTATGATTCTATTCAATAAATCTCTCTCTTGATTACCTAGTGCGTGCTACAAACATTAATTTACCCCGACTAGTTTTCAAAGTAGTTGTTTTCGCTGTGTGGTGCCGGCTTCGATTTTGCACCACCCCAACTCTTCCCACAGGTGTTGTAAGAGGCGACTAAGGGATATCCACCGGGGACGGGCAGCAATGCCCCTTGCAGAATAACTCTACCACCGAACCGCGATCCCCAACCCGCATGCCCAGTGTAGAAATTATGGGCATTACCCCCCACGGGATAAAAACCGATAGGGCGCTTATTAGGGGGAAGCCTGCGTCCAGCAGTGGACCAATATAGGCTGTTGAGGTGAGGTGAGGTGAGTTTGAAAAACTTACATTACCAGACCAAAATAAGCAGCAAAATAGGGCTAAAATAGTGTTATTTCCTCCGGGAAAATATGATATTGACACTAGCAGGAAAGCCCCGCCTCGCAAGACGTTTTATTTGTTTTCCCAGCCTGGTTTACGAGTGTCTCTGCTGATTCACTGATTCTAGAGGCAAATGGCAATTCTCCATCGTCTTAATTAATTTTCTGTTTTCCTCGTACGGGTTAGAGCAGACGGGCGATTATCGATGCTAACTAATAGGTACTCTCTTAAAATATTTGGGCGCGTTGTCTTGATAACATTCACGTAAACGGGACGTGCGAGGTGACTTTGACTTTCTATGCGAGTTTAGTTGATACACACTCGAAATCCATGGCCCGTTTGCACGATCCTTAAACTCATTAGGTAACATCTTCTTGTCGGTACTTCTGTGATAGATTAAGATAAGCCGTAAAATTATAAAAGTTGTAGATAAATAAAATTAATCGTAAAAGTTGGGACTTTAAAATTATCGCTGACACTACTAAAGGCACTTGGTATCGCGAAATAAGTATTTTTAAATGTAAAGAAATAATTTTAAATATCTTGAAGGACTGAACTGCTGAGGACAGGACAGGACGCGACTGAACTGCTTCATCAGCAGTAACTATCCTTGCAAAGTTAGACAACTTTATTTTTATGTTTATGTAAGTTTTATATTGTTTGTAGGTTATATGTATTATAGTATGGACTGTAAGTATTGTTTCCTTTTTTTTCCAGTGCCACCGTCTATTTTGTTCTTACATGTCCAGTCCATCGCAAGGATGCCTGGAAGAGATCGCTCATAGCGATAAGGCCGCCTTTGTACTTCATCTACTCTTAGCATTTCTTTCTGTATTGTTATCTGTCTTTTTGTGGTACAATAAAGTATTATCTATCTATCTATCTAACTGTAAGGTCGAATTAAGATTAATTTTAGTACAAAAAGATGTACTTACCTATTTTGCTACTTTCTTTGGTAACAAATTGTACTTTATTGTAAAACCAGCTTCTGATTGCGGCTTTGCTCACGTTTTCTGGGATAAAAAGGCCGGCAGAGGTTCTTAATGTTTTTCTATGTATGTTACTAGAATTATTAAAGTCGGACCACAATTGGGGAAGATATCACTTCGCCAATTGTGGTCCGACTTTAATATTTCTTTCACTGTTGTTAGGAGAATAATCTCGAAGTTGTAACATATTTTCTTTTATTCCCGCGGAATGACTATTTGCTCCGTAGAACGTTCTTGAAGTCGGTTTTAAGTTTTTGTAAAAAAATCTCAAAATATACAATTTTTAGACCAAAATAGAGATCGAACACCTCATTGCCACCTGTAAAAATATCTACAATATTGCCTACAAAAGCATGTTCCTGCCAAGCGACAAAAAGTGGCCGGTCCGAGCTAACCCCTCGCAATTAATAAACACCATTTAACACAAACCTTCCATGTTTTGTTGACCGGCTCAAATACAAATGGAACGAATAATGAATGGGAATGTATCTCATTCATAATAACTCAATACTTATCACCCCATTTACTTTTTCCAATGCCATACTTTCAAACCTGCATAAACAAGATAGTTTACCGTATAAAGGTGGTCGCAGATGGCTTTAACTCGTAACATTTACATGTATTTTATTTTGACGGCATCAGATGATAGACAGCTCGCGGGCCACTTGTTTGAAGCTTGTGGGAGCGATTTTGTCTCTGTAAAATGTATGGAAAAATATATAACGCGCTTAAACTCATATTTGAACACACATATTTGTGCTGTGCGGTATCGGTGTTGTATTAATGTGCGCAGAGCGTACGCTTACTTAGCTGCGCAATACGGCCACTTTTACAAACGTGACTCTCTTTCCCAATAAAGTTTCCTCGACCTCGACAACCTGTAAGCTTCCTAACGGTGAAATAATTTTTCAAATCGGTCCAGTAGTTTCGGAGCCTATTCAATACAAACAAACAAAAACAAACAAACAATCAAATATTTCTTCTTTATAATATTAGCATAGAAAAAGCGATAAAAGTAATCGAGAACCATTGATGTCTTACACAAAAAGGCTTAGAATAGGCGTAGACACAAAAGAGGTGTAGCCAAAAAAACGCGACAAATACGTCTCATATTCCTATGCGCATTCGTGCGCTCGTGTGAAAGCAATAAAGCCATAACTATGCTCATAGATTCTTTTTTACCTACAAAATTAAGAGAATTGTTGAATGAGCGTCATTTATCTCTATGATTGACGTGTTTGGGTTAGACTTGGTACGCTCATAGATCGTAAGGGAAAAACTAAGATTCGGTGCAAGTACCGAGGGAAATGTTTTCCTGTGTATTCTTATTTCTTTTAAAGCACCAATTGAAGGTATTTCTATAATCAAGCTATGTTGGTAGTGTAGTATCTCTATTTACTTACATTTATAACATCAATGGCGCAAACGTGACTGGCTCTGTCAAAGTGCGATAAATTACTCAAAATCATTCGAAAAATATCATCGACTTTCTAAGAAACGATTGGATTGTCGTCGTACTACGAAAAGTAGTTCTTCTCTACCTAATGAATTTAAATTATTGAATGACCATTTATTTAAAAAAAATTGGTTGCCTGTAAAGTCGGTATACGGGCGAAAGTTTTACGTGACAACGACTTTGAGTGGTAAAACATTGTGAGCGCATAACGTGAGCGGAACGTAACGCGTAACGCAGTTTCTTGAAGTGTCACCCGGCAAACCAATTTATAAGACGTTGTCACGTCAAAAGAAATTATTTAGTTGGTCTTAATGAACGTAATTTATATGATATTAATGAATTTATTAATTTTAAGCCATAGACATAAGTTTATAATTTGCATGCTATAGAATGGTTAAACATGAGCTCATAACATAACTCATAACGAACCACCTTTTATACCATGTTTTATGCAATAAAATATCATTTCATTTCATTTCATTTCTCGATCCGGTAGGGGTGCTGCTTATATTTTGACCTTTTCTAAGTGTACATTTATTGTATTTATGGAAATAAAGAGTTTTTGATTTTGATTTTTTATTTTGCTGCAAGGCGCTAAATGTAATTTGTAAAGAAGGACTCGAAAACGTAAAAGTACTCGTAAAATAATGCGTCAACCCATACTATGTTCAATTTAAAGTTTTACATCTATGTTTATCTCGTGCAATAAAATTGTAAAAATGCCGTAAAATAATATTAAGATAAAATATGAGCTTGGTTTACTAAGCGAAATATTAAGGGAACTTTCTGGTTTTCCAGTTATCCATCAATGTCTACACAGTGAAAAAACAACTAGAGCCCAATAAATAAAATTAAAAACTTCGACTGGATTTTGAAAGTTTTGCCTAACGGAGGGTTTATAAATGATAGAAGAGACAACCTGATATCCATCAGATTGAAATGACGAAAGGTAAGCAAACATAGATCTAAGCCAAACTTATTAAGACTGAATTCACGAAAAACAGGTTAAATGAAGTTCTGGTAAATGAGTTAGAAGTTTCGGCCTTTAATCTTATGTTTCCGCTCGGATGGATGCTGGACCTTAAGATGCAAAGAAGTAAAAGTAACCCTGAAAGTTAAATTAAGTTTAAAGTGGCCGTGAACATCACGTAACCTTTTTAGGTCCCTTAATAGAACTCACGTAGACCCATACCGCGTAGACTTTCTACCGCGTAGACTCTCTACCGCGTAGACTTTCTACCGCGTAGACCCTCTATCTCGTAGAGGGTCTACACTCACGTAGGCCCTCTACCGCGTAGACCCTCTATCTCGTAGACGGTCTACACTCACGTAGACTTTCTACCGCGTAGACCCTCTATCTCGTAGAGGGTCTACACTCACGTAGAATCTCTACCGCGTAGACCCTCTATCTCGTATAGGGTCTACACTCACGTATACTTTCTACCGCGTAGACCCTCTATCTCGTAGAGGGTCTACACTCACGTAGGCCCTCTACCGCGTTGACCCTCTATCTCGTATAGGGTCTACACTCACGTAGACTTTCTACCGCGTAGACCTTCTATCTCGTAGAGGGTCTACACTCACGTAGACTCTCTACCGCGTAGACCCTCTATCTCGTATAGGGTCTACACCCACGTAGACTTACTACCGCGTAGACCCTATACGAGATAGAGGGTCTACACTCACGTAGGCCCTCTACCGCGTAGACCCTCTATCTCGTAGAGGGTCTACACTCACGTAGACTCTCTAACGCGTAGACCCTCTATCTCGTATAGGGTCTACACTCACGTAGATTTTCTACCGCGTAGACCCTCTATCTCGTAGAGGGTCTACACTCACGTAGACTTTCTACCGCGTAGACCCTCTATCTCGTAGAGGGTCTACACTCACGTAGGCCCTCTACCGCGTAGACCCTCTATCTCGTAGAGGGTCTACACTCACGTAGACTTTCTACCGCGTAGACCCTCTATCTCGTAGAGGGTCTACACTCACGTAGGCCCTCTACCGCGTAGACTCTCTATCTCGTAGAGGGTCTACACTTACGTAGACCCTTTACCGCGTAGAGGGTCTACGACATAGCTTTTTCGTAGCTATCGTAGCGCCGCTACGCGCGACGTTATCTCCATCTACTCGTTATCGTTAGAGATTGCTGTAGTGATAACAGAATACGATATTTGTTTACACAATCGTACCAACATCAATATACACTTCGATTATTTGAATAAATACGAACAAATTGTGGTAGACTATAGAAATAATAGTGTAAGTTTCACAATACAATGCCAACCAAAATATGTGTAGTTTTTACAACCGCACATAAAAGTTACATTCCTATAGATAAACATTAAAGCTAGTCTATGTATGTTGTTAATAAAAACTGTAATCTAGTTTAACCGTACTGACTAAAATAGATTGAAGTTTTGCATCTTTTTATGTATTGTAGTATAGTATTATAATATCTGTGGTATTGTAAAGTATTCTCTACCATAAAATGCTAAATATATTTAGTTTATGAAAATGAAGTAAATAAATAATGCTGGATAATCCACACAGCATCATCTAGCCCCGAGCTTGTGTTATGGGCACTAGATGATTATCTAGATGATGAATTATCTAGTATCTACCCATAACACAGGCTCTTAGGTTGGGACTAAATAATGCCTCAGGATGACTATATAGTCGGTAGGTGATAATGCAATTCACATAGAAATGTTATTTATTTAGGTTGGAATTCAGAATTTCAAATCCTGAATAAGTCGCTGCTATGCGAAATTGAAAGTTCCCATTAAAAATAAATAGTTGTGTAACATATGTTTCACTTCTTATGCGTTTTTAGCGTGGTTCTTGCACATCAGCATTTCTTCGTCACGGTTTATGAATAACAAGGGAGCTGAATAAATAGGACATCACGTTTACGACGAGACATCATCGTATGAAGTTCACTTTATGGCTGTTGCCGAAACTTTTATGCCGAGACCCTCTCCCGAAAATTAAAAGAACATAAACTAGCGCGACGGGGTCATCTGAAGCTCCTTCAAGGTGACGATGCTAATGATGAGTTATGATATCCGTCGACGAGCACCATCATTTCGACCTACGCGAAACAGGTTCTCGGGGGAAAGGACAAGGCATAGCTTTTTCCCGGACGGTCGGGAAAAAGCCCTGACGGACGGACTTGTTGCGAGCCGAAATCAACTTTATAGCCTTAATTTTAATAATATCCCAAAGTTGTATTAATAGCCTTTATTCACAAAGAAAATTATACCAGTATTTACAATTGAAACAATTGAGCTAACTGCAGACTGTTGCAAACATCTCATACACTCAAACATCAAAAACACATCTCAAAGAATACGTAAATTTAGGTACAAATAGACAGAACCGAATAATTGTAAAAGCCATTGACTATTAATTTTGAGCAGTCTGTCCGAAGTTTTGTTGAAATTTTGAATTTTCTCGTCTACAAATGACCGAAAAGACTCATCAAGAATTGGTGAACTAAGGAGTCGAAGTGAACACTTATCTACAAATGTAATGTTGGGGGCTAAACTATTGAATTTTCCATTGTATTAATTAATTATTCTTAGAAATCACCCCGAGTGTGAGGGCTTACGCGCTATATTAACGAAAAAACTTTATTGCGTTAGTTACAAAAGTCTAGTCATAAGTACCTTAGTAGAAGAAATGCAAAAAAAATTATTTCCTAGCCTTCAGAAATGTCCAAACGATTGTTTTACAATTTTTTTTTTCATCCGTTACTCTCTCACTGCTGGACCTTTCTCCTCACTTTTCGCGATTTAACCCTGTCACAGCCAAGGTGGATGATGTGCCTTGTGTTATATTATGCCTTATCGTCTAAATATCCAACGGAATATATGAGCGCACTAAATTCCTGGTCTTCTCTATTCTAAGAAATAGATTTAGTTTCGTTAAGTATACCTTATGGGTACGTCATACGCTGTCTTTCAACATACCTTGTAAATCAATTACCTATATTTAAAGTGGTTTCATTTCCACAAAAACAGATATTGCACATTTTTTTGTAATTTTTTCACTACAAACCTAGGTTCTTAGTATTCGACATACATTTTCAAATAATGAAGTTATTGGCAGTTTCAGATTATTTTTATTCGCAAACAAAAAGAATTGTGACGGAATATTTACAAAAGTTAAATACGAATATAAAAAATCACTTCAATCAAAATACACCAAGTAAGATTATAAAATATGTCACAACAAATATAAATTGACGCATACAGTGTAATAAATTAAATCAGCAGTTAACCGAATTAGTAATCTATTGTTATGGTCCCCAAAATAATAAATATTGGCACTATTTTGTACATTGAAATATTATTTTTTCAGCAGATTAAATTTAGACGAATTATAATTTATTTAAATCATTTGTCATACATGTCTCTATTAAAAAACAAGACCCGTCAAGTGCGAGTGTAACTCGCGCGCCGAGGGTTTCGAACGTTTGTGAACAAGTAGGTATGTACTAAAGGTACCGGTTAGAAACTCCGAAATTTAATGAAGACCTAACACTAGTAGGTACCAACCTACATTTCAGATGGATCTCTCTCCATGCTTCGGTGATAGGGTGTAGCGGTAATTTTTTCGACTTTTTTCAAAAATTTTCAAAAAGTATGAAACCTACAGAAATTTTAAGAACTGTTTTGAAATGTACAAACCGATACCTTTCATATGATACCCCACTTAGTGGGGTAGCCCCCCCTTTTGAAAATTATCCCCCCTCTTTTTGACCATTTTTCAAAAAGTGTTCATTTTACAGACTTCTCTATATTTTTCCTGTAAAATATAGATCTATATCTACAAACGCTTTGCACATTTTGAATGGATCGCTCTGCAAACTTCGGAGATAGAGGGGGGGGAGCGGGTAAAATTTCGACTTTTTTCAAAATATTTCAAAAAGTATGAAACCTACAGAAATTTCAAAAACTGTTTTGAAACGTACAAACCGATACCTTTCATATGATACCCCACTCAGTGGGGTAACCCCCCTTTTTGAAAATTATCCCCCCTCTTTTTGACCATTTTTCAAAAAGTGTTCGTTTTACAGACTTCTCTATATTTTTCCAGTAAAATATAGATCTATATCTACAAACGCTTTGCACATTTTGAATGGATCGCTCTGCAAACTTCGGAGATAGGGGGGGGGGAACGGGTAAAATTTCGACTTTTTTCAAAATATTTCAAAAAGTATGAAACCTACAGAAATTTTAAAAACTGTTTTGAAATGTACAAACCAATACCTTTCATATGATATCCCACTTAGTGGGGTAGCTCCCCCTTTTGAAAATTATCCCCCCTCTTTTTGACCATTTTTCAAAAACTGTTCATTTTACAGACTTCTCTATATTTTTCCTGTAAAATATAGATCTATATCTACAAACGATTCATACATTTTGAACGGATCGCTCTGCAAACTTCGGAGATAGAGGGGGGGGAGCGGGTAAAATTTCAACTTTTTTCAAAATATTTCAAAAAGTATGAAACCTACAGAAATTTCAAAAACTATTTTGAAATGTACAAACCGATACCTTTCATATGATACCCCACTCAGTGGGGTAACCCCCCTTATTGAAAATTATCCCCCCTCTTTTTGACCATTTTTCGAAAAGGGTTCAGTTTACAGACTTCTCTATATTTTTCCTGTAAAATATAGATCTATATCTACAAACGCTCAATACATTTTGAATGGATCGCTCTGCAAACTTCGGAGATAGGGGGGGGGGAATGGGTATTTTTTCGACTATTTTCAAAATATTTCAAAAAGTATGAAACCTATTGAAATTTCAAAAACTATTTTGAAATGTACAAACAAATACCTTTTATTTGATACCCCACTTGACTCTGTAGGTCTCTTTTAAAATTTTGACATTTCAATTTGTATGGAAAATGTTCATTTTCATTTTTCATTTTTTTTCATTTTTTTTTCTTAAAATCTGTACAGGCACACGAAATGTATTATTATTTTAAATTTCAAGTTGATAGCTGCTGTAGTTGCTGAGTTATTAAGGAGGGAAAAAAGGACAGACAAAGCGAGACCATAAGGGTTTCGAAACCGATCTTCGAAACCCTAAAAACGTACTCTGCGAGTTAATGTGCAAAAACAATTTGCATGGAACTCCAACCACCTTTAGTATAAAAATGCGAGTAAAAGGTTCCCCTTTTACCGGCTACAGTTTACCATAAAGATTGATAGCTCAGCGACATGCTATTTTGACTCGAGTTGCCGTTGTCTCTCCCCATTGTGTGTGTATTCTAAAATAAGTAGGTATAGGTACGGGTATTCTATTGTTCAATGTCTCTTGCATAAACATTGCCATTGAAACACGTATGCACTCGTGCGCATTTCAACCGGAGATAAGATCTCTTCTCTTCACGTTTCTAATTTAAGTACGAGTATATCCATGAGCACCTACGTTCTTTCAAAGTGGACAAAATTAAGGTAAATAGAAAATCAAGATCTTTTTATTTCTCAATTGATAATCTATTCTAAATTACAGAACCTGGAGGTTCACGCACAGTCAGTAAATAACCACAACACCCTGTATATGATGATTGACGACCGATGTGGTGCAGCGGGCGAAGGTCCGCCTGCGACGCAGGAGGTTGCGGGTTCGATTCCCGCCTTGGGACAAATGTTTGTAAGATCTACAAATATTTGTTTCGGGTGTTCTGGTCGTTTCTATGTATAATAAAAAATATCTATGTATGTAATGTTTTATATTATATCATAATAACACAAGCTCTGCTTAGCTTGGGGCTAGATGATGTTGTGTGGATTGTCCAGCATTATTTATTTATTATATTTATTTATGTATAAAAATGAGTCCCTATTTCCCTTGGTTACGGCATCACGCGTGAACGGGATGGACCAATTTCGCTAATTCTTTTTTGTTGTTTTTGTTGTCTGGAAAAGTTGTAAATTCATTTCATTTATTTTTGCTTGCGTGTTGTTATCGAGGACAAGAACATAATAAATAAATAAAAAAAAATTGGTTGCCTGTAAAGTCGGCATACGGGCGAAAGTTTTACGTGACAACGACTTTGAGTTCCTTTCACTTTTTATGTCTGCATAACGTGAGCGGAGCGTAACGCGTAACGCAGTTTCTTGAAGTGTCACCCGGCAAACCAATTTATAAGACGTTGTCACGTCAAAAAAATTAAAAGCCCCCTGACAGATTTTCATGAAACCTTACCATACACTTTCAATATCATTGAAGTAACACGGCATCTTCAAATCGATCGCACATAAGGAAGTTAGTCAGATCCCCTAGAAAAGAGCTGATGATCTTCAAACGGCTGAACAGATTTTCATAAAACATGGCTAAGAACACTCGGGATAAAATTATCAATGACACAAAAAAACTAAACGAAAATCGGTTCATCCGTTTGGGAGCTTCGATACCACAGACAGATACACAGATACACAGACAGAAACGTTAAACTAATAACACCCCTCTCTTTTTGCGTCGGGGGTTAAAAAAGGTTTTTGTGAAAGAAAAAATTCAGAAAGTTCCACGGAAAATATTTGAAACATAAATTTCCACGCGGGCGAAGCCGCGGGGCGCAGCTAGCTATTTATAGTTTAAAATTTGAATCATCTAATCTAAATGCTTGCAAATTTTGAAAGCCATAAAATTTATTTATTTAAATCTTGTATATTATAGGGCTTTTAACTAAACACTGACTACGTCAGCCCTGTTAATACATTCAATTAGTTGCTAATCTTATAAAATATTATAAACCATTTTATACAGAATCCTGGCCGCTGAGCAAAGCGGGGCGGCTAAGATGCTTTGAAATATGCCAATATTTAACAAATTCAATTCAAAGCACGTTTCTAAATGTGATCTTAAAGACACACTCTGTCAGAAGATGATGTACATCTTCTATGGCTCCACAAATAAATAAAGTTATTGACTTACTGTTTACTGAACGAAAATGGTTGAATCTAGAAAAAAGTGTCACGTAGGCGCTCTTTTAGTTGCGTAAGTCATTTTTAATTTTGGAGAAAAATGCTCTACGGCTACAACAAACGAAGTTCGTGCAAAGCTCAAAGCTTATGTGAACCCTTTGGAGGTTTTGGCATTGATTTTATTCTTCGACCTCGTTTGTTATTTGTTATTAGGTCTTTTGTTTTGCTACTTTGAAACGACTTGAAAAAAGAAGGAGGTTCTCGATTCGGCTGTATGCTACGAATAAGTAATAAGTCGCTGTATGTTTATTTTTGTTTATTGTGTCTTTTGCTTCATGCGAGCAAAAATACGTTATGGTACAGTGTTAAGAAACATACTACTAAGTAGGTAAGTACTAGTAGGTACCTACTGCTTTTGGTTGTCCTGGTAGTACTTGTATTTCCTCTCCGCTGGAAAGGTACTTACTACTCGACTGCAATTTGCGATCAGATGAAACTATACCTACCTACTAAATTTAACTAATTCTACATTCAGGGTATTTCTCGAGTTTTTTCCCGCAGGCACGGAGAGCTCTACCGATAGACCCCTACAGGTTCCAAGTATCACATTTCAGTTCGTTGATTAGTATTTTTTAAAAACAAATTGTGTTTTCATTTTACCAAAAGATTCTTATAATATTTTTGGATCAACAGGATATTTCTGAATCAACAGGATTTGTCTTCAAACTTAGGGGTTACCTATCGATGGACTTCTATATATAAACCTTCGATAACTAAGTTATGGTGGTAATGGTTCCATAGTTATCGTCCGGAACTCAGCGCGCCGGACTAATGGACTCATAATAACCGATGGAGTAGGCAGTAGCTCAGATAGCTTTATATGTAGTAAACAAGCTATTCTGTAGCTACATTATTAACAAGAAAATTACAATTCAAGAATAGAAACCAATCAGAACTAGTATTTACAATAGATACAGTTTAGCTAACTACAGATTGTTGCAAACAATTTAGAGGAAGCTCAACAGATCCCTATGAATTTTCGAGTCAGCGTCCCCAAGACGCTGGCTGCATTGCTCCGCTGTATGACAATGCTGATAGCTACATAGAACGGACCATATTGCACCAACTTCTCAATTAAATATATTATATACCTACCTACTTACTAACATAATAATATACCTAATTGGTTGATACTAATTGTTACACAGTTCGATTTTCCTTATTTCATCCGTTGTATTATGGCGTATAGATCTAGGAGGTAAAACAGTTTAAGGATTTATTTTAGTGGAATGATCAAAATCCTATTATTAGATTATCAGTTTTACCTTGTTAAGTAGTGATAATACAAAAATATGACCGTACTTAATGCACCGTACCTACCTACTTGTACAGGGTGCCACGAAAGGGGTGTACTAAGCCAAAAGGGGGTGATTTCGGACATCGACGGAATCAATCAATACTATTTTTGCACATCGGACATTTTTTCCTATTTTTGAAAAAATCAGAGACGTTTTTTCTTCATATTCGTGTTTTTATACATTTATGTTTTTTTAAACAAAGTAGGGATCTCCTTAATTCCTTCACATTAATATTATAAGGACTGATAAAATAACTAGCAAAATTACCTTTACAAAACTTTCATAGCCGCCGTTTCAGGCTTGAAACTCACTTCACGCAACTTTACTAACAAAGTTTCACACACACAACACAAGGACCTATAATTCAATTAAACACAAATCCGATTCGGAACACAAATTTCAGGATTGGAAGTTGTAAACTTTGAAAAGGTGTAGTGTGCGAGAACTTGCGGGATGCCTCGCATAGAGCGAACACGTACATCCTGAGCCGCGGCTGTTACTAGACTGAATGAGGAAGCCGTGAATTATGACACATGGGTTGTGTACTGTGTGTGATTTGTTGTACTGTGCTTTACCATGTTTGTACTAGACGGTTTTCTCATTTATCCCCAAACAGGAATTCTTTTTGGAATAACGTAACTTTGTAAGTGAACCAAAACTATCTTATTAATTAAAATCTAAGGTCAAAGCGTAATTAAAACTTTTTGGGCTATGCACCGAAACGACATGTAAGATAAAAATAACTATTAAGTCAGTTTACTTAAATCACCTTACTCTATGATAAAGGGATTAGGTATGGCCTTTAAACGTATGACTCAAATTCAAGATTGTTTACGGCGTCCATTAATTCAGGAACTTATAAAATTCTACTGAATTTAAATAACGTTCAAATGCTAAAGCAAAAGGAGGCCTACGAGTACCTATAACATACCTACCAAGCAGTGGATAATTCTAGAGATCATCATCAGCCTATATTTAGTCCACTGCTGGACATAGGCCTCCCCTAATGTGCGCCATAGCGTGCTAGAGATGATACTCAACTCAATTGAACGATCACCTCTATGATCGAGTGTATTGTTGACGAAAAAATCTAGAGTACACTAATAATATGGTACTCTAGATTTCTCTGAGTAGGTATTCTCAAACTTTTGAAACCATCATGGTTATTTAACAATCACACTTAAATTTAAACTAAATATGTAGAATTGTAGATACCATGATTTGTGCTTCTAGGAAAACTCAGAACACCACAATCATACATAACTAGTGTCTGCCCGCGGCTTAGCAAGAGTTGTTTCTATGGAAACGTTTAAAGGTTATTTCTATCCCCTGTGAACTGATTTTTGGGAAAAAGGTAGCCTATCCCAAGTTTAGGCCTACATCTATGGAATTTCAGCCCGATGGGTTCAGTAGTATTAGCGTGAAGGAGTAACCAGCTTCCATCCATCCGAACTTTCGCATTTGTAATACTGTGATGTGGTTTTAATTAAATTAAATAAGCTGTATTAATATAATAAGTTGTGGTTATAATTAATTTATTCAATAATTATAATAGGGTTAACTCAACGAATCCTGAACAAATAGTGGAACAAATACTAAACAAATACTGGACATGTACAAAGGCGAGCTTAAGCTTGCCTTTGTACATGTCCAGTATTTGTTAACTTTTATGCATGATATAACATGTGTGTTTAATGGGCTGTCTTCAGGAGAAATGTTTCAGTCTGTTACTTTTAACACTCTGTTGAAGTGTAGCTAGGTACTATGTTATTGTGTCGAATGTTTGTTCAAATGTTTGAATCTTAGGTACTCCGTCACGTAACTACTAAACGGATCGTAATGAAATGATAGATGACATGTACCTACTTAGTTTTCGAATATTACTTTTACTTGACTTTTTGGCAACTTTTTCCCAAGAGCTTTTCTTGGAATAAAGAATAGAATAGAAGAGCAATAAAGAATTTAAATTTATTCATTTGAGGAAAGCAGTATAATCACAAGATTAAAAATGAAAACAGAAGTAGGTACCCAAGTTAGATAAGTAGGTACCTAAAGAGGTACCTACGTTGCTAGAGTCCGAAGGAAGTCTCAAAAGTTTTTCGACTCCTACGTCACTTGTCCTCGCAGGGTCGTTGGTTAGCACCTTCCCGTACTGAGGTATGCGGGTTCAAGTCCCGTCGAAGTAGTATGTTTTGGAATATTATTTGATTTCTTAGAAATTACCCTGAGTGTGAGGCAGGTACTTTATGTGATCATCATAAATTTTGATTGTCATAAAGCCACGCGCACACTCGACAGGTGACACACGCACACCTCGAATGAGATATTGATTGAGGATGTTATCAGTATCGATTGCGAGTGCTTTCTGTTGTTTACAACTCGTTTCGTTTGTATTGTGATTGTAACTCTTCAAGGATGAATCAGCTGATGAGCAGGAACTAATGTACTTACGTAGAGCTGGAGAGGAGCTTTTTGGTACCTACCAACTTGTTAGAATTATTTTCGAAAAAAATATGTTGTATTGTTTTGTATTTTATTATATTACACACACGAAATTAAATTAAATTCGAAATTACAATAAAGATTAGATTATATTAAATTTCACTATATTAAATTACATAGTTATAGCTAACATCGAGTCAGACATCATACTCACAGACTGGTGCATAACCTGAAAATGGGTTGCACAGGGAGACAGGGTGACAGACAATGCTCCGTCACGGTTTTTAAGATGCTGTTGATCTTCCGAATGATGGCGTGGAAACCATCAGTTCGATATTGAGAAACCTCTCTGTCAGAGAGGTTTCTGGTTTCTGGTTTTGTCAGAGAGGTCTGAGGCGCTACAAAAACTATACTTATTGATATTTTTTTATTTCTGTTCTAGTTATGGATTAAAAAAATAATCCATAACTCCATAAAAAATAGTTGCTTTCTAAAGTTTTGTAACGGCGCAGAATAACTATACCTAAGCAATCACTCTTCTTCTAGATAAATAATAAGTAAATAAAATAATGCTGAACAATCCACACAGCATCATCTAGCCCCAAGCTAAGCAGAGCTTGTGTTATGGGTACTAGACGACTGATATAGGTACTTATTAGAATACAATACATAGATTGTTTGCAACAGTCTGCAGTTAGCTCAATTGTTTCAATTGTAAATACTAGTTCTAATTTATTTATTATTTAATTGTAATTTTCTTGGTCAATAAAGATTTATTTATTACATAGATATATATGTTTTATTATAAATAAATAAATAAATAATGCTGGACAATTCACACAGCATTATCTAGCCCCAAGGTAAGCAGAGCTTGTGTTATGGGTACTAGATAACTGATATACTTAATACAATACACTAAATAGATCGATATTTTTTTTATACATAGAAAACATCCAGAACGCCCTGGACAAATGTCTGCAGATCGTACAAACATTTGTCCATTATGCATAGAAAATACCCAGAACACCTACACATATTTGCAGATCGTACAAACAGTTGTCGAGAATCGAACCCGCAACCTCCAGCGTCGCAGGCGGTCCTCCCCCCTCGCACCACATCGGTCGTCTTCTTTTTAACCCCCGACGCCAAAAGAGAGGTTGTTATAAGTTTAACGTGTCTGTCTGTGTATCTGTGTATCTGTCTGTGGTATCGTAGCTCCCAAACGGATGAACCGATTTTCGTTTAGTTTTTTTTGTGTTATAGATAATTTTATCTCGAGTGTTCTTAGCCATGTTTCATGAAAATCTATCGGAGGGTTTTTTAAATTTTGTTCTTGTATACACAAATTTCTTGTATAAAATTCGAGTCTTATTTAATTTGATGACACATCGAGGTGTAGTCTATCCAATAAAAAAATAACTATCAAAATCTGAATACTCTTAATAAGTAATGCCTGTTCATACATAAAAAAATATATATATGTATATACCTACGCGTTGACTTGAGAACCTCCTCCGTTTTCCGTCGGTTGAAAATACACAGGGGTCGCTCATTGTGTCTGCTTTTCCTGTATAATAATTATTTGCTCAAATTCAAATTTATTAATTCATAAAGACGACCTCTGTGGCGCGGTGAGCGAAGGTCCGCCTGCGACGCAGGAGGTTGCGGGTTCGATTCCCGCCTCAGGACAAATATTTGTACGATCTGCAGATATTTGTTCAGGGTGTTCTGGTCGTTTTCTATGTATAATAAAAAATATCTATCTATGTACTCGTATATTATTATGTATATCAGTTATCTAGTACCCATAACACAAGCTCTGCTTACCTTGGGGCTAGATAATGCTGTGTGAATTGTCCAAGCATTATTATTATTATTATTATTATTATAAAGATGTCAGGTATACACTGCTGACAGTGTATACCTGACATCTTTATAATAATATATTCTTATATTATAAGACTAAGAAGACGACTAAGACTAAGAATATATCGATGAATAGGTAATAGATTCACTACATCTTACCCTAGGGTCGTATGAATTGAATATGTCTAGGTTCGAGCGAGGTTCTATTAATCACATCACATCACACTAATAATATAAATACGAAAGTTTGGATGGATGGATAGATGGATGGATGAATGTTGGTTACCTTTTCACGCCAGAACTACTGAACGGATTGGGCTGAAATGTTGCATACAGGTAATTCTAATCCTGGAATCAAACATAGGATACTTTTTATTCTATAAATCAGTTCCCATGGGATAAAAATCGCCTTTAAACGTTATAGAAACAACGCGTGCGAAGCCGCGGGCATTAATTAGTTTCATATAATTTTTCATATTTATTAGAATAACGTTACACACTTGTGTTTGTTTCTGTTGGCTCCACTGTGCTGTAAAATTGTATCCCGAGTTGCATGCATTGGTAGGCACTTTATTATAAATAATATTTTGTTTGTTGCCTGTATTATACACAATACTTTGCTGGGTTATTTTGTGATCATGCAATATTATGGTATCCCTAATTACATAATATAAATAGTGAGTAATTTAAGGAAAATGGTATCTGAACATAAACATTATGTAAGCCAAATCTTGTCTCGTAATAGTTCCGCCATAAAAAGTGTCGAGAATCCTGAGAAGAGCCAAATCAGCCATTATATTACCTGCGACTTTGAAGTTGGCAAATGGTTGGCAAATTATAATAAGTAGTTTATGATAACTTTCGAGTAGAGTAGACTTATAAAGTTCTATTGACAGGTAATTTAGATATTAATAAAAAACAAATACAATTAATGTTTCTCAATATTTACTACGAAGCTAATCTAAGCATGGATAAAGAAAATTACTTCGAGGCGTTCTTGGACGAACGAAATCACCTTTGTCCTATTATTCCTTAACGCCCTGATTGTTTTGCTAGAAACATAGTTAGGTAATTATCCCTGTAATTTCGGGGGTGCATTACTCACATTTTTTAAATTTATCGCGCTTTTTCAGTATCATCTCTCGGTAGGCAGTATAGGCTGAACATATATGATGATGTATGATGTAATTCGAGCTGACTGTATCATTCATTATAAAAATAGTTGCGAGATGGGAAGGTTGCGAGATGGGAAGGAGCTTAAATACTTAATCTTCGTCTTCGTCTATCCATTGTTATATTGTCAACCACCTTTGTGAAATAAATAACATTTAAATTTTTTATTTATTTCTATTTTATTAAAGAATAGAAAAATTAGAACTACTTAGTAACAATTGTACGCTTGTACGTAAATAAAACGAGTTTTTGGAGAAAGCTACAGGCAAGCCTTAAAATAAACTAGATTATTGTTATATAAAAAAAAATTAAACAGTTAACTGCACACTGTTGAAAACAATCTAGAGATAACTCAACTGGTCCGTGACTTCATTGAAACTGTTCATCACATTATTCACAACACCACACAGCATCATCTAGCCCCAAGCTAAGCAGAGCTTGTGTTATGGGTACTAGGCAAGTAAAGTACTAGGTAACTGATAATACAATACATTACATTCAGGTTTTCAGTCGTTCATCTGACATAATATATCACATGGGAATCGCTGGCACGAGGTAACCGAGCTACAAGCAGAAGCTCGGCTCAAAGTGTGCAATCAAGCGATGACGACGCCCTCGTATTAGGTACCTATC
Source organism: Eupithecia subfuscata (assembly GCA_963564075.1). Lineage (NCBI taxonomy): Eukaryota > Metazoa > Arthropoda > Insecta > Lepidoptera > Geometridae > Eupithecia > Eupithecia subfuscata. Next base: position 3,366,438 of record OY751097.1, on the reverse strand, counting down.
TAAAAGCTTGTTAGCCGGTAAGCTGGTGTTGTGACCACGGGGGCGTTATAAAAGTAGGTGACTGACAGTGGAATTCAAAATTTGAATAGAAAGGTTCTAAAACCCAACAACATTTTAAAAATTGAATTAGGTCAGTACTACGAGTAAAAATTGTAAAAATTAAATTAGGGAGTAAAAATTTAATTAGGTAAGTACAAGGTAAAATTTGTGAAAGATTTAAAGTTGATAAGTAACTTACATTAGATGGATAGATAGATAATGATTTTATTGCACCATATACTTATGAAATAATAAAAAAAATAATAACTAAACTTGAATCTAGTGTGCACAATCGGCGGACTTATCGCTGAAATATTGTTAGTCGTAAATGCGCTGCGAAATATTGTTAGATTTATTCAAAAACGCCTCTCTTTTCATAAAAGTCTAGGATTCTAGAACCTGTTTTAAATCTAAACTGAGCTAATCAAAGTAGAACAAATGCCAGGCTTTGTATTTAATCCATTCTTAATACTCTCGTGTACTTATGCACGTATTCGATTGCGGTTTGGAAGCACTAGAAGTGTATTTTTCAAATATATAGGTATTGTCCTTCGAAAGTAAAAGCAAAAAGTAAAGATGTTATTATTGACAATAGCTGGTGTAACAGACAATGTGAGTCCATAGGCTCCTGATTTAGTTTAAATACTGTGTTTCAGGAGCCAAAAGTCCTTCGAAAGGAATGATGACTTTCTTGATTTTCTCCACAAGTGTGCGATTGATATCTCACCACACGTTTTTGGTGAGCAAGGGGAACCTTGCTCACCAAAAAACACTAAAAAGTTCAGACTAAGCTGCAAGTGAACCTGCTTTCTTAACAGATGCAGCCAAGTTCATTGAGTCGTCTCGAGCAGTAGCAGAACAGTCAAGAGCACAGGCAATAGCGGGCTCACACGCCTCGGCTGCAGGTGAGCACATAATGGGTCTGGCACCTGCGGATTAGACGGATAGAAAGGCCCTGGCAACTTGAGATAAAAGGTGCAAGCTACGCGGCACAAGGCTAGCCAAGAATGGAATGACGTTTGTGATTTTGTTTGTAGACGTTTTGTAACGTTGACGGAGAAGATATTTTGGTAATTCCATGGCTGCAGTGCAGCACAGAATAAGTATATAGTACTCTGCAGACATAATTAAGTGACTTCCAAATACTAATACGTAAGCCGTTTTAGAATTTAATAGTCACTAAAGTCTGACTATCACTATCTGTAGAGAGTCGCAATATTTTGTAAGTTTTCAATGAAACTCAGTCAAAAATTCCCTCGGTCCACTAAAATCCATTGTTAAGATCCATTGATCTTTTTGCACCTTTATGCCTACTTTATTCCTTTGCTCATGATTTTTTGCAAAGTGGATTTTTTTAACCTATCGGTCCACTAAAATCCATTGCAGAGATCCATTGATGGATAGAATATTTATTTATTTCCAAAACCACAGTAGGTTTGTGTTGGTGCTCACACTTATACTGGACAATGCATTTGGATAACTTCTTATCATCTACGAGAGACCTTTATGTCCACTTTATTCCTTAATCTATTGATTTTTCGGAAAGTTTCGTCACTTGAAACCGACTCAAATCTCATTTACTAGGTACGTTTGAGTATTTTACTCTTACGCCGAAATAAGACATGAATCATCAAAATTAAAGGCTTTAGGTAAGTAGATTCAAAATGTTGGTAATTAGTTTCTGCCCGCGGCTTCGCACCCGCTTTTCCGGGATAAATAAATAAATAAATTTGGCGTGAAAAGGTAACAGACAGCCAGAATTACTTTCGCTTTTATAATATTACTAGCTTCTGCCCGCGGCTTCGCACGTATTTTCGGTATAATAAGTGCCCTATTATCTAAGTTAGGCTTTACTCTAAACGTACGCCAAATTTCATCTTGATCTGTTCAGTAGTTTAGGAGATCCTAGGTAACAGAAATTCAGTTTTCACAAACTTTCGGCTTTATAATATTAGTAGGAAGGATAATATTATATTAATTAATGGATATTTTGAGCACCGTATCCAACTAAGAGGCATATCCCCAGCATGCCTATACCCAGCAGTGGGTGACATAAAGGGCATGATGATTATGATAATCTAACTAAACACTATGTAGAGCAAAAGAAACCACTGGTCTTTGAAAATCCGATATGTATTCCCACTCGACTTTTTCTAGATTGGTCCTTGTTGTATTTCCTTGTGTAATGATGGGCTTTTAATAATTACCAATGCCCAATAGAATGATGTAGTTTACCTTCAAGTTATGCTGAAGTTTTTCTCTATGAATTACGCTGTTGAAAAACCTCTGACGTACCAACACTTTTCTACCTGGAATTTGTAAAAAAATACGAATTCCAGGTAGATAAGTTGTGTGTATTATCCAGGCTTTATGAATGGTTAGGTTACTATATGGAGTCGGTATACTTTTCCACAAATCTATGTACAGACATGCCATGCCGAGTAAAAATAATTATAACGAGACGATGGCCTCGCGGTTTTACCCGCGTAGTTCCCGTTCCCGTGGGAATTCCGGGATAAAATATAGCCTATGTCACTCCCTGAAAAGTTAACTTCCTATCGGTGAAAGAATTTTTCAAATCGGTCCATTAGTTTCGGAGCCTATTCAATACAAACAATCAAATCTTTCCTCTCTATAATATTAGTATAGATAATGTTATACAGGGTTATTGGTAATTCACTGACACTACGTGAACTGCAGGTTCTGCCCATAACCACAAATAGTTTTTTTTATAAAATACGTCTTCTACAAAATAAAAAACGCGTTTGCGCGGCCAATAACCTTGTATAACATTATTATATATATTACTAGTTATTGCCCGCGGCTTCGCACGCGTTGTTTTTTTTTTTTTTTTATTTGTATGAAAATTTTCAGCCCGATCCGTTCAGTAGTTTTGGCGTGAAGACGTAACAAACATCCATCAATCTATACATCCATCCAAACTTTCGCATTTATAATATTAGTGATTTTTACTCGGCATATCTGTACCTATATACAGGGGTATCACTTTTTAAACGCATCAGCGATTTTCTTCTTCTAGTTCCAAACGCTTATGCGTTTAAAAAATGAAAAACGTGTTATGAAACTTTGATAAACGAATTCAACAATCTTTTACAATGCATTTTTACAAACCTCACATCGATGTGCCAGGTCCAATTTTCTAAAACGGTTTCTGCACTCCATGTTTCGGCAGAGTACAAAACGAAAGGGATGGAATTCAATTAAAACAACGTAGCTTTGTCCACAGGACCAGCCTCTGAACTATTTGCGCCGGCCCTTCGTTTTGCTATTTCCATCAGCCAGCTGAAAAACCCGAGGTTTCCTATTTCCTTTTACTTTATTTGAAGCGGTAAAGTCCGGAGGTTTTTTCAGATGCAAAATCGAATTTGAAGTTGAATCTAGGCTCCTACTCCTGCCTAATCGAGTTTTTTATTGAAGGCTAGAAAGGCAAGGCATGTTTGTAAAAATGTTGAAGCTTTCGTAATTCACAATGTTATTTATTGTTCTAATGATTGAAGTTATGTATTTGTAAAATAAATACCTCCTCAACAGCGTGTATTGGTCCACTGCTGGACGCAGGCCTCCCCCTGATAAGCGCCTTGTTGGCTTTTATCTCATAGGGATAATGCCCATCATCCCCACGCTGGGCTTGGGGATCGCAGTTCGGTGGTAGAATTGTTCTGCAGGAGGCGTTGCTGCCCACCCCTGGCGGATATCCCTTAGTCGCCTCTTACGACACCCGCGGGAAGAGTTGGGGTGGTGAAAATTCTAAGCCGGCACCACCCAGCACACACAGCAAATAAATACCTAATAAATAGAAATTTCTGTATTCAAATTGCTACTTAAAAATAACATAGGTTCAAAACGGTCCTTAGTAAAAAGAACCTAAGTTCAAAAAGGTCCATAACTTTACAAACGAACGAAAGAGAACAAGTTGATTTTCCTCGAAATGGATAAAAGATTAAACTTTTGTAAGTCCAGACCGTCACGGCTTGTTTCATTTAGAAATGAGTTTGCAACTCTTTGCTTTGAAAGTTCGTCGACGTTATCATTGTAAAAGGAAAGCACGTCGGATTTAAATAAACACACTTTAGTAATTTTACTTAACCAACTAAGTTCCAGAATAAACGATGAGCCACTCGCTGTTAGCTCTCGCTTTTACCTACTCTATTTTTACTTTACTCAGGTCGTAACCCATAAAATTGCAAGCTACAAGAAAACCTTTATATCTACCTACCCACTGTATGTTTTCTTTCCCAATATGTTTCTACATGGTTACAGGGAATATAAAAAGTTGCTGACTCATGCGCTGTAGTTGGGATTAACATTTAGATTAGACGTAGGACGGAAGTTTTTATAACTCGAATAATAACTTAGGTAGGTAGGTACGTCTTGCCGGCCTGGCGCCATCAATCCGACCAATAGATTTTATGTTTATAGAAGCTTATCTGTAGGTCCCTAAGGTTGTCGCAGATCAAAGACGTACCGCTAGAGCAGAGCGCAAAAATGTGCGTTCAAAGATGTATTTCATATTGACGGGAACAAATGACAGACAGCTCGCAGGCCACTCGTTTGAAGGTTGTAGAAAGCCATTTTGTCAGTGTAAAATGTATCTAAAGATGCGAGCGAGTTTAATCCCATATTCGAAAGCACATTTTTGTGCTGCGCGTGAGTGGCATTGGATTAATGTGTGCAGCTTGAGGGCAAAGGTTGCACTCACTCAAATTATTCCATGCAACATTAAAGAAAATCCTTGATCAACCCCTTTTATTCCGTTTTATCTATCTTATTTTTAGGTACTTTTGAATAGGGTTCCTTACTTATTTTATTTTAACTCTCTTTTAGTTCTTTTATAACTACAAAGAAAGTGCAAAATCGTATTATGTGGGTAACACGTAAAATTTTTACAAGACTTCCAGCTAGAGAAACGTAACAATCCTCGCATTAAAAACAGAACTAAGTATATTTGATGGTCTACAAAGAAGATGGTTACTACTTCAAAGAGCTTTACTTCGCTTGCTGTAAGTAAGCACATTATTATTCTCTTTACAGAATAAAATAAAAGTTGAAAAAAATTAAACGCTGGGTCCTAGTGGGGCTTGCTTAGTCTCTAAGAGGTTTTCATACAAAGATAGGTAATAAATTACCAGAATTAGACTAGGCATGGCCATCTTTCTGTACTGATAGGTTTTTAGGGGCGTACTTTTATCTTATTATACCTATATTTACACATAGTACCTATAATCTTTCTTTAGCGAGGCACAGTTCATCACAGAACAGAGAAATTACGCGATAGAGCAGCTCGCTTTTTTATATGGCACGATACACAATTTCTGTTAACTGCTGATTTTTAGGGTTCGGTACCTCAAAGGAAAAAAGGAACTCTTATAGGATCACTTTGTTGTCCGTCTGTCAACCTCATTTTCTCAGGAACGCGTTGAGGTATCGAGTTGAAATTAACATTAAATATTCAAGTCCGTAACCTCTTGGAGCCAATAAATAAAACTTCTAAGTCAACGCAATCAAAAGTTACAGCTTATGTCCAAATATTTTGTATTTAATGCATTGTATTATGTTTATCAGTTATCTAGTACCTATATAACAAGCTCTGCTTAGCTTGGGGCTAGATAATGCTGTGTGAATTGTCTAGCATTATTTTTTTATTTATTATTTTATATATTTTTAAATTTCCAAGGGAATCACATGCACACAAAACCTATAAGGTACTTCCCGTAGACTTAGAATCATGAAAATAGGCAAAAAGCAAGGTCTTATAGCATAAGTAAAGGAAAAAATCCGAAAACCGTAAATTTGAAGCTTATTCACAAAAAAACCTTTTGACTCTCGCCATGGACTAAAACCTAAAGGGTACTTCTCTATGACCTAGAATCAGAAAATGTGGCAAGAAGCAAGGTATTATAGCACAAATAAAGGGATAAATCCGAAAAACATAAATTAGTAACAAAAAAAAATATTTTTGAGTCTCGCCATGGACCAAAACCATATTTCCCGTTCACCTAAAATGATTATATTTGGCAAGAAACCAGGTCTTACAATTATACGGAACACTTAGTGCGCGAATCTGACTCGCACTTGACGTTTTATTTTCCTTTGCTTCGTTAGTACCTAATGTAGGTACATGATCACAAAATATTTTGTGATAAGTACCTACTTACACGTGGCGGAGAAATGAGAATATAAAACCTACGTGCAACAACCCTTGCAGAATAAATAAAAAGGTCTTGACTCTCGCAGCTTTTATTGACTGTTCTCACGATAACAAGACTTTTCCATCGGGTACGCTCTTACTGCCACAAGGTCACCCACCTGACGAGATTCTCTTTGCAAAAATTTTACAGTTTTAAAAATACTTACGAGAAAATAACATGAATATTACGCGCAGTTAATTCAATGAAAGCTTCAAACTTGGCCAAAGGGAGTTTTAAGAAGTATTTTATACAACTTCGTTAGTCTACGACTCTACGTGCTTAAAATGAGCTGTTTCTTTAATCTGAAAAATTGGTGCTTACAGGTTTTTGAATATTCTAGTAAAAGTAGCAATCCTATTTCGTCATACTTACCTAAAGTCAATTTATATCACTCTGATTCTTATTCAGTACACTCAGTTTCACTGACTTACTTATTCAGTAGGTATTCAATATGTTACTGAATAACAAAAAAGTATACAGTTTTGTAAACATTAATTTCCATACCCTGTGGGTTAAGGTATAAGGTAACAGATATTTTGTAACAATTGTATTGAATTATTTACACTAGTTTTTGCCCGTGGCTTCGCACGCGTTGTTTATAATATGAAAACGTTTAGAGGTTATTTATATTCCATGGGATAAAACGTGGCCAATGTTTTATTCCAGGCCTAGCATAATTTCAGCCCGATCCGTCCGTTCAGTAGTGCTGGCGTGAAGAAGTACCCACTACCTGTAAAAATACATGTGATATTTTGAATAATACAAATATAAATCTTAGGATTCAGATAAAAATTACTTATTTATTACTTACTGGCGTGGCGCAGTGACCCGACGTGAATCTTGGTCTACGACACCAGAGGACGTCAGTTGGCCCGGTCCTTTGCAGTAGTCTATAAGAAATTATACATTTCCAAGTGTACTTTATGTAAGTACCTGAATGCAACAAAAAAAAATGCTGAAAAATCCACACAACACCATCTAGCCCCAAGAGTGTTATGAGTACTAGATAAATGAATCAGAATTTCAGTCCAATCTGTACACCTAAAGTCAATTTATACCAACGCGCAAGTAGGTAGATATACCTATTCGCATCTAGAATAGCTAGAGACTATTAATCATAATTTTGCTAAGCAGACAGCAACAATGTCCATCATAGTCCAGAAGCCAAGGTGGAGCGAAACCAACTGGCAAGTCTAGGTCTTATGAAAGAAAAAAAACTCCCCCTGTCCGTGAGGTCGTCTCCGGTAAAAATAATAATCTATAATAATAATATAATAATTATAATAATAATGCTGGACAATTCACACAGCATTATCTAGCCCCAAGATAAGCAGAGCTTGTGTTATGGGTACTAGATAACTGATATACATAATACAATACACTACTTATATAGATATTTTTTATAATACATAGAAAAACATCCAGAACCCCTGAACAAATATCTGCAGATCGTACAAACATTTGTCCCGAGGCGGGAATCGAACCCGCAACCTCCTGCGCCGCAGGCAGACCTTCGCCCGCTGCGCCACAGAGGTCGTCATCTATGAAACAGAAGAATCTTAGAATAACTTGAGAAGCTTCTGCTGGTTTCGTCTTCAAAGCCCAAAAAGCTACCAAAACCTTACCAATCCATAAAGTTTTTATGCCTACCTTCTTGCATACCTAATACTTAAAACATCGCGCAACAAACTACCTCTATCTCTTAGGCTAGTTACCCCCAGACGTGATATAATTGCACAATCTGACGTCCAACAGGCTACACTGGCGGCTCGGGGGCTCCATCAATCACCGGCACAATTTAAAAAGGCTGTCAAGCAATGTCGCTTCTTATAAATGGGTTCGTCGGTATAATTAGAAAATCGTTATAAAGAGCAGCCGTTCTTTCGCCGCACAGCTGAAACCTGGCAATTAACGCATTAAAAAGTACGCATACAAATTAAACCTGATTAAAACCACTTACGTACTTAAACCTAGAAGTCAAAGGTAAATAATGTATAGACCTTACGGCTCTAATTTAGGTGCACGGTTGTTATAATTATCTGCAGCTAAGACAAGTCCTATGCTGGATCTAGGCCTCCCCCTAATGGCTTTTATCATATGGGGCCACTGCACATAATCCCCACACTGGGTATGCGGGTTGGGGATCGCAGTTTGGCGGTAAAATGGTTAAGCAGAAGGCGCTGCTGCCCGCTACCCGTGGATATCCCAGTTGCCACTTACGACACCCGCGGGAAGAGTTGGTGTGGTGCATATTCTGAGCCACACGGCCACAGAATTATTTCGTAACTAGGCAGACTCGGGATTCAACTGTGGGTATGAAAAATAAAGACGTTAGCGTACATGCAACGCCACACTTACGAAAAAGTGCACCTCCACTCATTTAGTCTTTTTATATCAACGGTTTAAAACCTATTGGAAGTGAAAAGCTCTACTTTAATGCGAAATGTCCAGCTAGAGAAGCTGCTTGTATTTTGTTAATTAGAACAGCGGGCTGACGGAAGCTCTGCAAACTTATTGACGTTCGTGACCCAAAACAGCGTAGCGCTTTAAAAGGAAATGGCCTGTCAATAAACCGCATATAAACCGCAATTTGAAATGCATACCTATTCGATCAAACTTTACCTGCTTATTAATGAACGCTCTAAAACATAGCGTTCTAGCGATTCTACCATAAACAAAAACAAACAAAAAATTATAAGCGTACCTAATGCAGAACATTCTGCAGATGAAAAATATATTATCACAAAAATCTTAAGTACTTTGCTTAGTTAGGCGCTAGATGATGCTGTGTGAATTGCTTAGGATGATTCATTTATATTATAAATATTAGGAGAGGCATAGGTTCCTGAAAGCACCTATTCCACTAAGTTCAACTATAAGTTCAACCGTTGAACTAATTGCACCAAAAAATTCCAGTTCTTTCAACTTTGTTATTTTTTTCTAAAAATTGAACTTTCTGGACAATATTGGTGCTATTAGTTCAACTTTCTGTCACAAAGGAAGAGCCATGGTAATTAGTGGATACTTATTTTTATTTTTTAAGTAGGTACAATGTTTAAGAACGTAAACTCTCTAAAAACAGGGGTACGGATAATTCACCATTTACTAGCTGCATTTGCATGTCCAATATTATTTTGTCATTTATAACATATTCTCTCTTTGGTTATTTCAGTAACTGTTGTCTTTAAATTTTTCCTCTTTTAAATGTTGTTAATTTCGCGTCGTCGTGTAGCACTTTCAATAATTGTATTAAGTTTACCTGCTTTCGTTTAATAGCGTTATTTAATTTCAAATGCCAACCCTCCACGTTATTGTTAGTACGGTGTCTTTCACCGAAAATACACCATGATCGTATAAAATCACTACTTTTGAGCCAAATTTTTTTAAAATATACAACAAATTCATTTAATTCCGTTATATTTTCAACATGAAGTTTTAAAAAACTTATTTTGTTTAGTATATATTCCCAACCTTCTAAAATGTGTTGGCTGGGCAGAAGGGGTAGTACACTAGTAAGAGCTATAATTTTTTTAATGTATCCCGGTTTGGTTAGTTTTAATCTTTTTGCTTTTCTCCATACACTATTAGAGTAGTGATAGTAACAACCTTTCACGTCTATATTCGGAAAAATTGAAGCAATAGCTGCCCTTGCCGCTTCTTCATAGTCGGAAGTACACTTGTTAGGTGCAAATCCCGGCAATTGAGATTTTATTATTTGAAACAAATTCATATAAGATCGTTCGGACATGCCGGTCATTAACGCATATATAAAAGGTACAATATTAGTTTCTGTTTCGTTACTGAAAGCGTCAAAATGGATCGTATAAATTTGTTTGAAAGGAAAAGGACAAGCTTTAAAAGTCCCGTCAATAAAGATGTGCTTTATCTTCTCGACATTATGTCTATTTTCCTGGGTACAAAACATTAGTATCCTTTCTCCATCGTAATTGAAGTCACCCAGTAGAAAAGATGAATATTTAGGTGGCACAATAACTTCCGCTGGATTGACGTAACAAAACTTGGGCATACCTTCACCTATATTTCGTGCATTATATAAACTGCTTTTTATAGAAGTAAATGTCGGTACTTTACAAGCTTTGTCGTAGCCTTTGTCCATGATAGATATAACTGATTCATTATATACTTCCGGAACACTTTTATGTGAATCGGTTGTTGCAAGTTTGCTTTTACACGTAGCTATTTCTTTTTCTAATTCAACTTGGGCTGTATTGGATTTACAATTTGCATTATGTTCTTTAAATTTTTTTATAACTTCGTTCTGTAACAAGTAATGATTTAATAGATAAAACTATAGGCTCTTGAAGTTCGTTTAATTTTATTTAATACATACAATTATGTGTGTGACTTATGCTTTGTCGACACTAAAATATAAAAAATACAAATAGTATTTTGATTTAGCTATAAATATAGTTATATAGTTTAGTAGTTTTTTGTTTAGTTTAGTTTTGTTAGAAATTCACGTACCTTTACTGTTAAAGAACCGACGCAGTTAAACTTTCCAGATGATTTGGCCGAGCATCTCCAAATGCTGGATCCATCTTTATATTCTCTTATCCGATAATATTTATATCCGTTCGCACATAAAATTATGCTTTTTCTTCCTTTTTGAATATATGATAGCTCACTGTTTTCCATTTTAATATATTTTGAAGCGTATTATATTAAGATAATAGACGAAAACATAGAGTAAACATGCAGGAAAAAGCAGAATGTCATAGAATGTCATATTTTGTTGGTTTGTAATATAGTATTATTGATGGCCAGTATCTAGATAACCTTTTTGTGTACGGAGATTGCATTACTGTCTAGGAATAGGAATAGTTTTGGAGATCCTAGGTAACAAAAATTCAGATTTCACAAACTTTCGGCTTTATAATATTAGTAGGAATAATGAATTCTCTAGCTACAAGCAAGGCCATTGATTATACTTACATGAGCACGTCAGCGTGATAAATCAACGTGGCTACGACTTCAAATTGCAATACGTTTGTAGGTCAAAACGATAGAGATTGATTGAAGACGCTATCGATCCGCGCTCGATGTTCTAATTTAAATGCTTGTTACAAACTTCTACTTTCGCAAGTAGTTTCTGCATAAAAAGTATGAACGAGAACTAATAGGTGAGTTTTTTTTCATGGCCTCTGAGGGGAATTCTGAAATCACAGAATAGTCACGTTAAGAGTTAAGTTCTTGATTTTGAAAAAAAATAGATCTACATTTAAAAAAGTCAAAAACAAAATATTAGTTTTCCTGGAAAAGGGAGTTTTGAAAAAAAAAAATTGGTTGTCTGTAAAGTCGGTTTACTGACGATAGTTGAACGTGACAACGTCTTAAGAAAATACTGATGGAATGGTAGCATTTGATACTCGATCAAAACATGTAAATGTACTATAGTATAGCAGCTGTCCACGCAGACGCATCGCTCACTCAAGTAGGAGAGAGACGGATGTCGAGCGCTCTCGCTTGCACTTCAAGCCTTACATGGAACGCCTCAGAGCGAGGTAACGCCGTATGACGTCATAAAAAGGTAATGCCGCATGACGTCATGTTTTTTCGTGCGTGCAGCCGGCTCTATCGAATTATAAGACGTTATCACGTCAAAAACAATTTTTGGGTTCTTTATTCTTGACTTCCCCTCAGTGGTCCTGAAAAAAACACGCACCCTGTATATTTCGTCGTTGTGGTGCGAGAAGTCATTAAGTGCAATAAGCTAGTTGCGAGATAATCGCGATCAAAGTTTTTTTGTTCTTGATATCGGTGTAACTCATTAAGGCTTATAGGTACAAAAATTATTTCTATGAACACAATATAGATAATTTTACCATACATTAGTTAATTAACTTTCCATGTTACAATTAGTGACATATTAAATGTGAGTTCAAGAGATAAAATACAATTTCGCGTACGCGAAATGTCACTAAGTGACTTTAATGAGCAATGCAGCCCCAGTAATTGAAAAAAATGTTAGTTAACGATTAAAATAAATTATTTAAGTACCCTTAGTACTTTTTGGTAGACAGATTATTGGCTCAACAAGCAGATAAATAGTTCTGACATTCTTGTATTTCCCGAAATTAAAAAAATTGGTTGTTTGTAAAGTAGGTTTACGATCGAGATGTTTACGTGATAACGTCTTATTGCATGCCGTCACGCGCTCGTGAGGTTTTGGTGTGACACAAGTTTCTGAACATGTCACCCGACTAAATCGATTTTAAAGACGTTATCACGTCAATAAAAACAGCTCTTTTACCTTCTCATAAGATACATAATGGGTGTAAAAATACTTTGGCATCATTAAGTCATTTTGGCCAAAATTGTTACTTAATGACTTCTCGCACGACAACGACGATTTCAGATAATAGAGCAAAAAAAATGAATCAAATAATTTTTAACCCTATCTGAGAGTTCTTATAAACAGCTTTAGGTACTAACAAACAAAAATATCATTTAATCACTTTGTTACTTTGAAACACTCGTTCGTTTATGGTACCTACAGTGAAACATCTAACCAAAGACAAGTTTTAAATGTTGTGGGCAAACTACAGGCAAAACCAGTAGCGCAGAAAACGAAAACAAAGCGCCGGCGGATGAGTTGTGGGTAGGTACTAAACGCTGCACGGCGGAACTTTCATGAACTTTCAGAGTTTTTTCACATTTTATATTGATTTATAGCGTGAATAAAGGCTTGATACAGCTTGACCAAATAATTGCAAAAAGCGAGTTCCAAGTTTATTTGACCGTAGGTAGGTAGGAATGTGGTTGTAAATTGTTATAATACTAGGTGCATCTAGAAATATTATGGCTATAAAGATTTGATTTATCATGATGATGTACTTGTAACATACCTACATTTTAAAATACTCTAAAATAAAACAAATTTTCGCGGCACGCTCTGCTCGCCGATGCTGTAAGATGTGTATTCCTAATTATTTCGTTATTATCGCTGGCTTCGCTCGCCACCACAGGTTTTCGGGGGTCGCCTTGCTCGTTATATAGAAAAGCAGGTCACCAATTTCACACCTCTTACTGAGCGGAAGAAGGTGGAACTTCCGGCAAAGGTCAACATAATTAGCAGAATTATTTTATTTTATTTATTTATGTGGAAAACAAACAGCTTTTAAACACTTAAATGAGTAGAAACAGTGGTGGTACAATTTAAGCTTATGAGTTTTCACTTTTTCACTTTGTTCTTATACGCAGAGAGATGACTTGACTTGAAGGTATTTTGTTTCCAAACTTCGGAACATATTCTTTTTTATTTCTTCAATATTGAATAAAAGAAAAATAGCCTTATATTTCATGAATGTTTTTCAGCTTTCAATGAAGACATAATTGCATCAGTACCTATTTTACTGTACCTATTTAATTGTACAAAAGAAAATCACCACCTACCTAATGCTTTGATACCTACCTACTCAAAAGAGCAAGTTGAATATCTAATAATAGCTGCGCCCCGCGGCTTCGCACGCGTTGTTTCTATGGAAACGTTTAAAAGTGATTTCTATCCCACGGGAACTGATTTATGGGATAAAAGTAGCCTATGTTTGATTCCAGGATTAGGTACAATTACCTGTATGCAAAATTTCAGCCTGATCCGTTCAGTAGTTCTTACCTGAAAGAGTAACAAACATCCATCCATCCATACTTACAAACTTTCGCGTTTATAATACAAGCCTCTGCCCGCGGCTTCGCACGCGTTGTTTCTATGGAAACGTTTTGAGGTTATTTCTATCGCATGGGAACTGATTTATGGGATAAAAAGTATCCTATGTTTGATTCCAGGGTTAGACTTACCTGTAAGTATGCAAAATTTCAGCCTGATCCGTTCAGTAGTTTTGGCGTGAAGACGTAACAAACATCCATCCATCCATCCACCTATCCATCCAAACTTTCGCATTTATAATATTAGTGTGATTAGTAAGATTGGGCGACAAACGGGGTTATTAGTAAGCGTAACCTAGCTAGTACGCTAGTACCTACCGTATAGTAGGTATACCTTTATCAATAAAGGTGTGAACATTGCAAGTACCTACCGAGTTGGGAGGGATTATCGCACAAAGCTTTTTATTAGATTAAAAACGGCAAAGTAATTTCTTGATACAAACGATCATCCGTTTTCCATCAAACTAGGCCAAGAAGATTACATACCAATATTTTTATAGCAAGTAGGGTCACTCCCTTAGACATTTGTTTGAACACGTTTCGCGTGACCACTCACTATCTCATCCGATAAGTAAGTATAAGGTTATAATCCAGGCATTAAAACTTTTAAAACTTTCGCAGCGGTACTACAAAAACCAACGTAAACATTGGTCTAACAAGCGTTTAGCTAAGTGTGTCTAAACAGTTAGATATGGGTTTAACAACAGTTTACAGTGTAAACTATGTCTAAGCCGTGTCTAACTGTAAACCGTCGTAAAACGCAGTTTTGTAGTAACGTTTTTGTTAAACACACGCTCGACAGATGTCTAACTTTTTTGTAGTAAAGCTGGACCTTAAACTTTTAACATAGTTAATGATTTTATCGGGTATATATCGATCGCTGTAACAATCGCTGTAACGCGGTAGAAAAGTAGGGAAAATAATAAAAAAACGTACGCGATAAATACCCGATAAAATCATAACCTAATCCGGGCATTGGTTTACCTAATTCTTTTATGTTAAATTTGTACATCCAATTTGGTTAGGCTCATTCATAGCCTGATCTCTGAAAGACCAATGAAGTATTCATCATCATCATCAGCCTATATTAGTCCACTGCTGGACATAGGCCTCCCCTAATGAGCGCCATAGCGCCCTGTCTTCAGCTTGCCGCATCCAGCATCTGCCTGCAGTCTTTCGCAGATCGTCATCCCACCTGGCCGGAGGGCGTCCTACACTACGTTTGACGAGTCGTGGTCTCCACTCAAGAACTCGTTGAAGTATTATCTTATCTTAATAATAGGCGAAAGTTTCGGACGTTGTGAAGATGATTGGCGGAAGACAACGCCAAAACTACTAAATAAGAAGAAGAGAAAAAGCTCTTCATTCTTTTCGCTTTTCTCCGCCCTGGAGCAAAAAGGCTACTTTTATTCCGAAAAAACGCGCGTTACTAATTGATCAACCTTCACGGACAAGTACCTACCCTACCTTTGCCAGCAATAGGCATGGCATGGTGGTAGTTCTTCCTCGGAGGAGCATACTCACAATAAGCTCCTCTATCTACTCATCTTAAGACTACATCATAATCATTAGCCCGTATATGTCCACTGCTGAACAATGGCCTCCCCCAAACGACGCGACGTCACGAATAGCGGTGCCGAGCCGCCTCCATCCATCGACTCCCTAAGCTAGATACAATGTCGTCTGTCCATCGAGTGGCAGGTCTTCCCATACTCCGTTTCGCATTGCATCGTGGTCGCCACTCGAGAACCTTTACTCCTCAACGGTTATCGGCTTTGCAAGCCATATAATCTTAGAACATCTTACTGCTTTAATATTTTGTTAAAATAGGTATTCTAGTCAGTTATTTTCGCCCAAATTTTATCGTTCAGTGTTTTATGTACCTCGCAGACTCGCCCTGCGCTAAATTATGCGCATCGGTAATCCTGTAAACATCTCATCCGGAATATCGGTAATCAAGTAGGCGGATGAAGGCAGTTAGTTTTTACTGTTCATACAACGACTACTTCGAAGAAATAAGATTCAGTTCGGAAAATAGCATTTTTAAGTCTAGGCGATTTATATTATCGATGAATTTATGAAGCGTAGGCGGAATCGAGATCAACTAAAACACGTAGGTAAAACCACACTAATATTGTGAATGCGAATGTTTGGATGTTTTGATGTTCGTTATCTCTTCACGCTAAAACTACTGAACAGATCGGAGTGACATTTTGCACACATGAAATGCCACTTTTTGTCCCCGGAAAACTCGGTCAGAAGAATGGACAAAGAAAAGAAAATATTTTATTATATTTTTTAGATTTCTTACGAATGTGAATGAGAATATCATCGTTCAACCCGGACTTACCATTTATTCCTGGGTATTACGAAGTAAATGCTAATGTTAATTGGATACGTCTTGCCGTCCGTATCAGTAACCTTTGATATTTGTAATGAGATCATCAAGAGAAAAGTCATCGTAAATATGGGTATTTTCGAGTCATTTGTGACCCCTTACAAAATAAAACCCAAACATAATACCTAACACTCATTTATTCAATAGTATTATAATAATACTATTCAAACGTAGGTACTAACCTATTAAAATAATACTATATAATAAATGAGTGTTATGTTTGGACGAAGACTGACGAAGTTTTAACTTTTCGCTTAGAGTTTTCTTATAAAATCTATATTTATTTCAAATATTTCTTTTAATTCACCTTACCTTGTTGAACATTGTCATTGATTGTCTTAGATATTTAGGATAAACTAGACAGAACTCACGACGATACTGTGAGGGGCCAACAACTAGTATTTCAGGTTTACAACTATAGTACGTATTCAAAATTTCGGCCCGATCCGTTCAGTACCTAGTTTTGGAGTTGTCTTCGACCAAACATCGAATCTTCACAAACATAATACCTAATTAGTAGATAGAACACGGAAGGTATTTCGGGGAAATATGGAAGGTACTTTACCAAAAGCAAAAGCTTACAAAAGCTCTCGTGAGTCTCGGGCAGTAATTAGAGCTAGCCTGGTATATACCCGTGCAGTGGACGACCGCAGTTTACCTTTCGCCTCGGCAGCGAACTAGACAAGCTAGAGAGCGGTTCTATTTATCAACGAATACCTTATGTAGGTAGCGATTTACTTTAGATGGTCTGAGGCGATTGAGAGTCCTTGAGGCAGACCGCCTGCCAAATGTCGAACGAAGCGTGTAAAAGGAGGCCGATACCTAGCAGAAGATGTCAACGGGCTGGATGATGATGATTGATAAGGATGACAAAGGCGATTTACAGTTCAGTTGTTTAGTTTATTTAAATAGAAATGATATGTAAATACCTTAAAGCGATCCGGATTCAAGTTTCTTTATTGTGAAAGGCACGTAGCAAACGTTTAAAGGTA
This sequence comes from Eupithecia subfuscata, assembly GCA_963564075.1. Classification (NCBI taxonomy): domain Eukaryota; kingdom Metazoa; phylum Arthropoda; class Insecta; order Lepidoptera; family Geometridae; genus Eupithecia; species Eupithecia subfuscata. The sequence goes on along the minus strand of OY751097.1, from coordinate 3,349,117 downwards.
GCTTGTATGGCATGTATCAGGCGTCTGAACCGCGTAGCACCTCCTACGATGATTTGTAGCAAATTTCTACGGCGCGTTGCAAACGTCTCAACCGCGTAGCACTTTCCACGACGATGTGTCGCACATATCTACGGTGCGTAGCAAACCTCTGAACCGCGTAGCACCTCTACGGCGATGTGTGTGTGGCACATGTCTACGGCGGCGCGTAACAAACGTTTCAACCACGTAGCACCCCCTACGACGATGTGAAGTAGAAGTCTACGGCGCGTAGCAAACGTATCAACTGCGTAGCACCTCCCAGGACGATGTGTAGCACATGTCTTCGGCGCATAGTAAACGTCAGAACTGCGTAGCAACTTTTTACTTCCGACAATTCCTGGGCCGCGTAGCACCTCATGGCTACGATAATGGAAGCAAATATCTACGGCGTATCAACTACGCATTGTTATTATACGTAGCAAATGGGGATAGAAGTATTTGCTACGCAAAATGTTCAATCCCCTAAAAGAGTTTTCATCAGTCGTTAATAGAATGGCTAGATTATGCGAAGCTTCTGCATAATGAAGCGATTATACTATACCGTGGATTGTACCTATGTCTATACCTCCAATAAGAATAATTAAACAAACAATCAAGCCGATCTTGTATCGCAGTCTGCACAAAGGAGATGTTCATTATAAATGTGGAGAAATGTCTCGGTAATTAGAGGATTAATGGCATTAGGGAGGATGATTACGGGCCATTAAATAATTACGAACTTATTAAGCTTCTAGATTGCTCGTGTTTGTAGCTTTATTTTTATTAGATTATATCTACGCCTCGCGTCAGAAGAAACTTCGCAGTTTTTTTAGGGATTTACGGTTACTTCAATATTAAACTGAAAACTGAGATTTCAAAAATATTCGAGATCGTTGACAATAGGTCCCTAAAGTGTTGCAAATAGTTGCAATATATGATACGTGGGTGGATTGAAAAGTACTCGGCCTAACCAAGAAAATAAACACATACTAAATCAGTTATATTTTTATTTTTCTACATAATCACCATCAAGTTCAATACACTTTTGCCACCTCCCCTTCCAAGCATTTAGACCGTTGAAAAAAAATGATTCTTCCTTAGAGTCAAAATATGCGTCTACAGCTGCTTTGACCTCGTCGTTCGTCGAAAATCTTTGACCTCCCAAGTGCTTTTTTAGGTTAGGGAACAGAAAGAAGTCTGATGGTGCCAGATCAGGTGAATAAGGCGGATGCGGTAACAGTTCAAAGCCACAGTTGTGAATTTCAGCCATTGACTGTACTGACGTGTGAACACGGGCGTTATCTTGATGAAACAGGACTTTTCTTCTGAGCATTCCTCGACGTTTTTCTTTTATTTCCTCTCGTAAACGACGTAGTAAGGTGCAGTAGTAATCAGAGTTTATAGTCTGACCCCTTTCAAGATAATCAATCATAATAACACCTTTCGAGTCCCAGAATACTGAAGCCATCACCTTATTTGCCGACAAAATCGACTTAGCCTTTTTAGGGGGTGGTGAACCAGGTCTTCTCCACTGTTTTGATTGTTGTTTTGTTTCCGGTGTACAGTAATGAACCCATGTTTCGTCCATAGTAACAAAGCGATTCAAAAAATCATCTGCATCGGCTTCAAATAACTCCAAACAGTCGCGTGAAATAGTCAATCGCGTCCTTTTTTGTTCAACTGAAAGCAGTCGCGGAACCCACCTCGCAGACACCTTGTGGAAACCCAACTCGTTGACTATGATGTTTTGAGTTCGTTCATAAGAGATGCCTATAATCTCGGCTATCTCTCTAATTTTTAATCTGCGGTCTCCCATTATTAAATCAAGTCCTTTTTTAATATTTTCGTCAGTAGTGGACGTCGAAGGCCTTCTGACGGCACGCTGCTCGATTTGCTCCATTTGCGGAGATTATGTCCGATTGCTTTGTTAATAAATTTATAAAATCACAACTAACTATCGCACACGTTTCGAACTTCACACAATGAACTAGTCTGAACTGAACTAAATAATGTGGGTAGATTTGATTTTTAGAATTGAATGAATCTGTGTTAGGCCGAGTACCTACTTTTCAATCCACCCAGGTATCATACTAAACCTAAAATAACCTGACATGCTTTATGAAAACAACACAACTACATGTCATAATGAGTGAAATTTCTTAGACCGATTTTAAAATGTTTGGAATAAATCAGAAAGCCTGAGGACGGGTTATGTTTTTACCAGTTCCATCGTTGCGCTCAAACTCATCTGGTGTTTTTGCATATCCCTATTGAACTAACACATTCATGCCCCACGACGCACTTGCCCACCTCCAGCTCCGTGTAGCGGCAGCGCGCCCCTGTGGGTCGCACCGCCGCCGAGGCTGAGCAGTGCGGTTTTTGTGGTCCTGGTACTGACCAGGACCACAACCGCACTGCAACCGCACTGTGGTACCTACTGAGGTACCACCTATTCATGTACAAAATCCAGATGACGGATGTATCATCAATAAATTAGGGGTTTAGAGTTAGAGGGAACCCTCCCTCCGCCTGCCAACCTGCAGTTTTACATACAGTACATATGGTACATAATTATTGTTAAATTGTCTATACTAATATTATAAAGAGGAAAGATTTGATTGTTTATTTGTATTGAATAGGCTCCGAAACCACTGGACCGATTTGAAAAATTCTTCACCGTTAGGAAGCTTACTTTTCAGGGAGTGATATATATTTTATCCCGGAATTCCCACGGGAACGGAAACTACGCGGGTGAAACCGCGAGGCGATCGTCTAGTATTTTATACATGGGGAATTAAGGCTATTTTTATTTTTATTTGTTTATTTTAACCTGTAGTTTTACCGTTTACAAAATTCCTAATTATCATCTACCTACACTACTTAGGTACACCTACGTTCCAAATCGACTAAGTCTAGCTGAATAAGTCTAATCTTATCGTGTCACAGGAATATTTGAGTAAGCAAACATATTTGCTGATGTTTTTGTGGACAAAAACGTGTTTTATCAACTAGCGAGCTGATAACAGATGATAGTGAAGGACATCGTCTAAAAGCTTTAAGCCTTTCCGTATAGTAGGTGAGTTCCACCAAGATATTTTGTAAAGGGCATAGCTCTGATCACTCCGATCAGCCGCATGAGACAGAACTCGTCGACGGCTGAACTGAACACGCCTTCCACAAACAAGAATAGAATAGAACAGAATAGAATCGTTTATTCACAGAAAACATGTCAAATATTGCAATACTGTTGTTGCATCAGCGGTATCAATGCAATACCACTAGAAGCTTTGGTCTGGTGTGTGGATTTTAATAAGCCTACCTACTTAAATAATTATAATGATTATGAATTAAATTGAAAATTTATATGTATATCTACTTCCCGTTGACCTAGAATCATGATAATTTGGCAAGACACAAGGTCTTACGGAACCCTTAGTGCGCGAGTCTGACTCGCAATTGACGTTTTATTTTTCCTTTTGTTTTCTGCTGCTTGGCTATCTGATTTTTAAATCAGTAATCCAGTCTGCATTTATAATGTTAGTGATTTTTTGATTTATTATTCTAACTTTCGAGATCTCGTGTTTAACCTGTACTAAACGTTTTTTGAAAGTCTTGTCTTTTGAGTTTGATTTCTGAGTTTAGTCGTTGCTTACAGATCTCGCTTTCACTCGCCGCGCCGCTTGTCTCGCGGCCCGCCTAAGTAATTGAATGGGCGGGCGGAATGTTCCAGATAATTTTCCTTTTATTTTCTACATGATGGAGTGGATGGAAGCTACTTCTCGGTACATTATTGTCTGAGATGATTATAGGCGTTACTTCTAAATTACTTTATTCGTACATGAATGATGGTTTGTGATATGTCCAGTAGGTATTTTATTTACGTATTCGCCAGAAGATATTACGTTATTAGATAGTTAAGATATTAGATTATCACACTTCACACTAATATTATAAATGTGAAAGTTTGGATGGATGGATGTTTGTTACTCTTCACGCCAAAACTACTGAACGGATGGGGCTGAAATTTTGCACACAAGTAATTCTAATTCTGGAATCAAACATAGGATACTTTTTATCCCATAAATCAGTTCCCATGGGAGAGAAATCACCTTTAAACTTTTCCATAGCAAAAACTAGTGCGAAGTCGAGGGCATAAATTAGTGACAAGTAAATAAATAAAATTACTATGAAATAATAGAAAAAAATTAGAACTAGTATTTACAATTGAAACAATTGAGCTAACTGCAGACTGTTGCAAATTATCTACAGGTAGCTCAACTGATCCATATCCATCAGTCGTCGCGTCCCCAAGACGCTGGCTGCATTGCCCCGCTGCATGACAATGCTGATGCGCTGCGCCAGATACTCACCTGCTCTCGGGTCACGCATCGCTTCGACCAGAGGCTCAGAATTTTTTTTTAAACCGTTAGAGCCTCGGTTTCCCACGGACCTAGGGATCTAGTCTGTGCCTAGGGTCTCGACTCCAAGGGGAGAAAATGTGTAGGCTCTGTCGAGACCTGCATATTTGCGCCTCTTGAGATCCTCAGCCAAATAAATAGGTACATAATGTACAGTCAAACACTTCTACTGCATTCGCCAATCCACCTACTAAGCGGGGTAATTATGGGTTTTTCCCTCCTAGTCGAATTTCAGCTACGGCGGCGGCCAGTCTCAAGGAAGACCAACCAGGTGCGAAGGACATATTACAGTGCACAAGTGTAGGCGAAGCACAGGTGGAATCTGTTTCCTCACTCTCATAATCCGGAACGGCAGACCGACACGACCGGGGAGAGGTTCGACTCAGGACCAACAGCTTAACGTCTTTTCCGAGGCACGGAACCTAGGTAGGTATTAGTCAGAGGTAAACTTACGTCACGATGCTTGATACGAATATTTGGTTCTTTTGGTTTTCCATTTTGGATATCGTTTTCCTCATTTTTGTTAGAGAAGGAATTTATAACAAAACTTCAGATTCAGTTTAGTAAGTTTCCTTTTATTCATGTAAATATTATAAATAAGCGTTTCACGTAACAAACAGGCGTCTACAACTTTACAGCAAACATCGAAGGAAAAAAATCGTTTGGATACAGTCAAAACAATCGTTAACCCTTTAACAACTACACAAAGAGACACAATTTTTTTTCGGTTCGCCGGATTTCTTCAGCCTGTGGCTAAAGAAATAAATTGACGTATAAATAAATTTTTAAGAGCTGGTGCGATCCCCTTTTGTTTTTCGTATAATGGAAGTTTGGATTCATGACGTCATCAGCGTAGATAATTGTATAAAAAACAAAAGACAATCAAGCTTTTAAAAAATACCCATCAGATCTATGGTATAGCGTCTATGGTATCATTATGCGTACAGACAGTTGAGTTACACACATTCCTTGTTTATGGAATGTGTAAACCGTCCCACCATCTTCATGTAGCATTGCGAATAAGGAACATAATTCTAAAATATAAGTTTGATTTAGTCTTAGACCGAAATAATTTTGGTTAAAAATCGACAATTGATAAAACATCTTTTAAAGATTTATTAGAAAACATTGCACATACACTACGTAAACTTTCGCAAATAAAATAATTTGCAATGAGAGAAGATACAACATCAAAAAGTACAACTTTTAAGTTAGTTTTGGATAAAAAGCCTTAAACAAGTAGTCACCACAGCCAACACAAGTAAATAAATAAGGATTGGTGTCAATCCAGGTGTCTTCAAAAGGAAGCAAAACTAATTAATTTCCTTTTCTTACTAACTTATTAGTCGTACAGCACTAAAATGATGCCATCCTTTTTATTTAGTATGAAAGGGGCGGTGACATTTATAATGCTGTCAAATATTATTTTAGTTATGTTTGGCGACATTTGAATCAACACCATTCTCAAACTTTGTTGTTTGTTTAACTAATTTGGTTATCCAAATAAAAATAGATTGACTAACCTAAACATTAAACAACATTATAATAATACGGTTTATTTATTCGTGCGTTTGGCTCTGAATCAGAACACACAAAATTACTAAAATATTAAGTATCTACCACTTCCACTTAAAATTATTATAAATACAATTTGACTCTCAGATAATAGTTTGGTTTTAGATAGTAACAGACTTGACTAGTCAAATTGTTAACAGCCATGTAATTTCAGGTCATACCAAGAAATCCTCACGCACAGACGCACTGCTTGTAACTTTTCTTGGTGAAATTGGCCAAAATGGCCATTTTAATTAGCCCTAATGCCACCCGCATTATGGCCAATTTCACCAACAAAAGTCAATTTTGTTCATAAACCGTTAAACTATTTCTTTTATTCGTAATACATAAAACGATTGAAAAGCACCAGAAAATATGTTTAAACAAACACAAACGACACGACATTTAGAAGACTTTAACAGTTTAAATATATTTTGGTAACAATACAATAACGACGTTATGCAACACGCACTAAGTAATAAATGTAAAACTTTAAAAAAGCTATTATACTACATAAACTTTTTATATTAATAAACTACATGCAAATACATAATACAGTGACAATAAGGCAGTGAGTTAGTCACAACTTTTAATTGGCAAAATTGTATAAAACTCTGTTTAGAAATTCGGTGCCCGTGACGCAGGCGTCTTAGGCGCTGAAAGTATTAATGGATTATCATCAAAAAAGTTATTGTTGATTTGATCATCAAACAATAACTCTTTACTTAATTATTATCAGTGCGGATCCTTAAAGCATCATGGATACAAAGCGAGGTAAGACCACAATGGGGTACTCAGTATAAAATAGGCCCCATTGCTTTTTGTATATTACTTATAAATACATATATTCATTCTACATCACTACTGAACACTCATCAGGCAATACAATTATCGCGATTTATACTTAGCTTATTCTATTAGAAGGTTTCAAAAATGTGGAGGATAGAACAAGTAAATTGTATAAAATATCATTATTTAAAGGGATTCTAAATCGAGACTGAATACTTGTTATTTAACATGACGAGTAAAAGAATTAGAATTAGGAAAACAAGGACATAGAAAACAATATGAAACCAAAAGGGTATAAGACAAGCAAAGCCGGTTACGAGGAATCGGTATTTTCAAAATAAATAGTAGAGAAATATAGAGCTTTTAAAAATATTGTCAATTCTATAGAAAATTTGTAAATTGTATATGAATTTAAATTTTAATAAAATAAAAAATATATTACCTTACATACCTTATAACCCTTTTTATCTTTATAAATAAGCAACGTGAGATTCTTTATAAAGCAAAATAACTTATATCACGAATGTCCGAGATATGATAAGATGTATACATTCTTCTTGGCTACCTTTACATTTTACTATCCATATGTTTACCATTTTAGATTATGATATGCGTCTCATTAAGTACTTTTGAAAATGTATTAATATGAAATGTGAAGATGAATCTGAGAACACTATAGTAACTCGCATTATTTAACTAGATTTCGCTACGAATACGCTACGTCGAGACAATAATGCATGTTCTTTCATGACCAAGGAACCGAAGACGTATAATTTTATATCTTGCACAGGAGCAAAACAACACTTGGTTTAATATAGTTACCTACACGATTTTACCAGTTAACAATGGAGGGCATATTTTCTGTACTTAAAGCAAGAGTTATTTGAATTCTACTAGCGCCAATTTTACCATGGCTTCTATAACCAGGGCCATAGTTTATTTCTACTTCTGCTATAAGCTTTGAAAATTATTATTCTACTTGTAACTTTTGTTGGTGAAATCGGCATTAGGGTCAATTTCACCAACAAAGGTCAATTTTGTTCTTAAACCGTTAAACTGTATCTTTATTCGTTATACATGAGTAGGTCCTTCGCCTTCCTTGTCGGGTAGATCCACGACCACGTGTTTGGCCATATCAGCAATATCCTGGTGCTCCCCGTGAGCCGCTAGATCGAAATCAGACCCTGACAGTGAGGCTATATGGTTCCAATTCGGTTCTGTGTCGTCACCTGTGGTTTGAAAATATTATTGAATATCTTAAAGGTTATGTTTTTGTTTTAGGAAGATTGTGAAGGGAAGTTAAGGAATGTATTTTGGACTGATTCAGCTATTGCCAGTAAAGTAGATTAATGTGTTGACTGACTATAAGACTTTCAAACTCTTTTAGACCTTAAAAAGGCTTTTATTTGATTTTTTTCTCCATAAACCTTGTTAAGGTATTAAGTTTTTAATTTGAAAATATAAAATGCAATTTTAGGTGTAAAAAAAATCACAATAGGAATTACATTTTGTGTAATTTGAATGTTATTACGAATATTGTGTTAATTTGGCAGTGATATGTTAAATAACATGAAAATGGTGGATTACTTTGCCTACAATTAATAAGCTTGTATGCCTAAGTACCTTGTTAAGTTATAAAAGCCTGTTTCAAATTATGTAATGCAAGCTAATTGTTAGAAATAAAAATGTTAGCTTGGCTGCCACACAATAGTTAATCAATCTATTCAAAAAATACTGGTTAGTGTGAACCTTAAGCCAGAGTTTAAAAGAAATAAAATATTGAATGAGTAATTTGAGTAATATTGAATGAGTCGAATAAATTGAAACAGCAAAATAATTAAACAGCATTCTTCGCATGTCAGTGTTACTGTGTCAAACTCAACCAAATAAAATATGTTATCAAACGTGTTACAAATCCATGCTGTTATCGTAAAAAGAGCAAAAACTCACATGGCCGCCGGTGGCGCCAGCTACCTGCTTCTTACAATTATCAGGTCAATAGAAGCTTAGCTTAGTAAGGAAATCTACCTTTTTGCGAGAACTTTTCTTCATCTATAGTTCCCCGAGGGAAGATAGCTTGCTTTTGGGAATTAGTGTCTAACCCTCTTATTAAACGAACTGTTAACTAAAACTGTTGCTAAGTAGTGTTTTTGACGTGACAACGTCTTATAATTCGATAGAGCCGAGTGCGCGCACGAAAAAACAAGACGTCATGCGGCGTTACCTCGCTATGACGTCATGCGGCGTTACCTCGCTCTGAGGCGTTCCATGTAAGGCTTGAAGTGCAAGCGAGAGCGCTCGACATCCGTCTCTCTCCTACTTGAGTGAGCGATGCGTCTGCGTGGACAGCTGCTATACTATAGTACATTTACATGTTTTGATCGAGTATCAAATGCTACCATTCCATCAGTATTTTCTTAAGACGTTGTCACGTTCAACTATCGTCAGTAAACCGACTTTACAGACAACCAATTTTTTGTCACTCTCACTTACGTCCGTAAAAGAAGTCTGAGTGAGAAGTTACACTGCTAAGCAACTGTTTTAGCACGGCTTATCCACTATTTTAGCACTGCTTAACAACTGTTTAGCACTGCTTCGCAACTATTTTAGCACTGCTTAGCAACTGTTTTAGCACTGCTTGGCAACTGTTTTTTTTTTTTTAATTAACAAACTAATATCAGTAAGGGGGTAAGGGATAACTAATAACATGTAATATTTTTGTATGTGTGGAGTAGATTGTGGTGACCTAGAACGAAATTTCTGATTATTTGTATACTAATATTTGAAATAAATCATTGAAATAAATGGTTTCAATGGTAATACGTAGGCTATTTGTTTAAGTTCACATAGCAGGGCTAAGAAAAAAGTTTGATAACTATTGCATACATACACATAGATTATTGCGTTTTGATATATATTATTAAATTATTATCAATGCAACGAACAGTTGAAAGTCATACAAGTCCAAATTCTCAATGCTATTAATACCTACGCTCTCTTCAAAGTTCTCGCAAAAATCAAAGACTGCATTATTTGTGTGTCATACACATTTTGGAATCGTGGGCAAGCAATTTAAAAGCGGTTTGAAATCTTTCCGAATAGTTACTTAAACATGACACAAAAGTCAATAAAACGCTTAATAGGGGGGAGGCCTGCGTCCAGCAGTGGACCAATATAGCCTGTAGAAGTGAGGTATTTAAACCAGGTTTTTTATGTAGTTATACAGGAAATCCAATATCACCAATATAAATCACTAACTACATTATTATCTTTAGTATTTAAAAACTGTTGAAAATATACAAAGTCTTTTGAACTTTACAATTTCTAAAACCTTTAGATGAACTTGTTAGTTCTCATTCTAAAACTGAACTATCACAGTATGGACACACACAAAACACAGTCTTATGTATTCGTTTTAATTTCACTGGTTACTGCTAGAATTATAGGTAAGGTCACTTTTAGGCATTACAGCACTTTTGTTATGTATCAATCGTTGCTGAGAATAAGACTGAAAGTTATATCGTCTTGATAGTATATTGAACTGAATTTATTTGTCCGTATTTTGTCACTGTCAATTTATAATTATTTAATTTGTTAGTTACTTAATAACAAATTAAATAATCTCCCTCAATTTTAATTTATTGACTTTTAAATATTATTTCACCAATAAAATGGCTATGTCAATATCTTGATTTTTCGTATTAAACTCAACACCTCTTGTTAAAAAACTATGTCGAAAAATCCATACTAATATTATAAATTGGAAAGTAACTCTGTCTGTTTGTTACGCTTTCACACCAAAAATGCTGAACGGATTTTATTCAAATTTGGCATGGAGATAGATGGTAACTCGGGGACGGGCGTAGGCTACTTTTTACCGGAAAAGTGCGGGCGAAGCCGCGGGAAGAAGCTAAAAGTATATACAAAAGTGCTGGAAATCTAATAATATACTATCTGACACATAAGTGTCAGAAAAGAGGATCTTAAAATTGAAAACCAGTGAACGAAAAACGCTGTTAATACAAACCGAAAAGAAAGTAAAATAGAAAGCATCGTGCTGCGTACCGTAACCACAAACTAAACGGGCGTGGAGGCGGCGAGGTCGTCGTGACCCCACGGATGCCTGTGACCTTGACCTTGACCTGTGGGCTGCGGCGTGGGGGTGGCGCGTGACCTCGCGCGCGTCTCTTGCAGGATGAACGTGTTGATGACGTACGCCTCTCGCCGGATGCGGTCGCGCAGTTCCGCTGACATGTCCGGGATCGCCCAGCGGACTATTATCATCACTAACGCCACCACGTTCTAAAACATTGAACATGTCATCCCAAGGGTGCCTGGAAGCGATCGCTCATTGCGATCTCATTCAGGCAACCTTTGTATTTCCAAAAAAGGTTGCCTGGAACAAATCACTTAGAATAGTGGAATTAATACAAAAACTGCCAAAGTAGAAAGTACATCCACTATACTTAGCATTTCTTTCTTTATTGTTTTTTCGGTCTGTGTGGTATAAAAAAATGTTAACTATCTATCTTTGTCGTATTTTGGAGGCTTGTGTAGACACTTTGGGTCCATGAAGGAAGTCGGGGCGATTAAAGGCTGTGGAACCACAATGTATATCGAACACTAGCGCCACCATGTTCTGGGTGATAGAGGAAACTAGAAGCCGTGTATGCTTTCGAGAGGTTCACTGAACGAGTTTAAAATATGATCTATCTACTTTTGCAACGTTTTAAAAACACAAAGCACGTTAATTGACAGTCTTGAGGTATTTGCAACCAAAGTCAACTTCGACTTATCAATGATAAATGATTTAAGTGTCTTTAGCAAATTACTAAATATCAAAATGCTTTATTTTCTTTAGAGCTTACAGGACTTTTGACGTGTCACGAAAATTCAAATAACATACCTAAGTAAGACTAGGAAATAAAGTGATCACTTTGATTTTTTGCTCATTTCAATATTTTTAAGGTAAAGTAAAGAAGCGAACAAGAAACCTTTACCTTGTTAGTTTTCGAGCTGGAGCAAAACTCGTCCCAAGCTTTTTTATCCTCTAGTCTAGATAATCTGATGTTTTGTAGTAAGCCTTTTTACAAAGGCATCCTTTTCTTTCCTTTCTTTTCTTTATCTTTTCATTTGACAATTTGTCAATTAAACCGTAGATTAAACCTAACCGTGAAGCTTTTGACTGAAGAAACACACCTCGAACACCACCACGAAGGCCAGCCGAGCTCCAATGATGTGCCAGTACCAGTTCGAATGCTCGTAGTTATCGCCGTCCTTGTAGTACCAGTAGCCGGGGTAGCTTGAACATGAACATGCGCTCATTTGAACCATCATTTTTAAAGAATAGAGTTTCAAAGCCAACGTAGATTTCGAACAGTAGGAATATTTCAAATCCGACTTTTAACGCTTACTATAAATGAACACAACAAGTTAATTTTACAGAAATAAAAACCCTTGACGATAATTTTACTTTGAACCACATTCCCATAGATGTACCGGTAAATACAGCTAGGAACACTGTGGATGACGTCACCGTTCAAACAAAATAAACAAAAATCAGCCTTAAGAGCTAACGTGCCACAGAAACTCACCCTTATTTTAGGGCAGATTTAAAATATACCATCAGGCTCACTCAATTCACACCAGAATGGCTGCGTCTGGCAACGAATAAAAAAAAACCATATTTGAATGCACATTTTTGTGCCATGTGGGAGCGATGCGGTATATTTTTAAACCTCCCCTAAAACGAGTTAACAATATAGAGTCCAACACACTTGGACGACAGCGTTTTGTACCCGTCCAGTACTGTGATGTTGGAATCCGCGAGCGTATGGTCCAGTGGTCGAGGCTTCCTATAAGCCTTAACACTAACAATATAGAGTCCAACATACCTGCACATAGTGTGGTTGTACTTGGACGACAGCGGTTTGTACCCGTCCAGTACTGTGATGTTGAAATCCGCGAGCGTGTGGTCCACGTAGTTATCGAGGTTGCCGTAGACGGTTCGGTAGACGAGACGGGGGATGAATTCTGATGTGAATGCTATTATGAAACCCTGAAAATAGGCCAAGTGGGGGTTTTACGGGAGTTCTAAAATATAAAAAAGATATCTGTGTTTTTATGAACAATATGTGTTGAATAAAGTTTAATTTCTGTTTCATGCTTTCGTGTTTCTGTTTTGAGACTTATTTTTCTTATTTGAAGTCTGTGCAATAGCTTTTAGCTTACTGCTTTTAGCATAACGGATGTAATCGGGTTAACTATGAACCAACGACGATGGTTCTTAATAGTAAAATACTCTTAAATAGCTTTTATCTTCCATAAACTGATAGGGCTCATTCTGGGCTTATGAATAATACGCACAGTGCTTCATCCCTCTACTTTTGTTGACACTTAATAAACTCGGAATACTCAAACGCAAATCAGATTGAAGCCGATCTCTAATAACGATTTTTGACTTTCAATAAAAACTGTCAACGATTTGCTACTTGAGACCAGCTCAGATCTGAGCCCAGAGTCCGGTTGAAGATGGTATCGAGCCGTTATCGTGACGTCTCCTTTTTCTATAGGATTTGGTACAGCGCCTCTATCGTGCTGGCAGGGAACTACGCAAACCAAATACAAAAATAAAACGTCACGATCACATATCGATACTACCGTCAACCGGACTGAGGGCACTGATTTGCGTGGAGTTCCTGTCTCATACAATTACTTTTCTATCCAAATTCTGTGCGTATTTTTTAAATTACCATTTACTCTTTACTCACATTACTGATACTATACAAGATTTTTGTTTTTTAGCATCAATCTCTAATATGTAGTTTAGTGTTATTAGCATAAGTTATTTTGGAAATCTGCACTGACGCTTTGTTTTACTTTATCTATGTAATTATTTATACCTATGTATTCATTGTAAGCCATTTTGCCTGAGATACAGGTTTTACCTAGTTCAGGCACACGTAATCTATAGAATTTAAGTTATTATTATTCTTATGTTAAGCAGTCTTGAGAAATTTTTGAATAAATTATTTTATGTATTTATTTATTTTACATTGGTGATAATGCTGAGCTTCCCAATAGAGTCCAGAATCCTGTACCACACGCCGATGTCGTTGACCCTCTGCGGCACCGGCCGTCGATAGCAGGTGAGGAACTTCTTGGCGTCCAGTCGCATCTCGAGGATGTTGTTGATGAGCGCGAAGAGGGGCGCCAGTGGGAAGGCCGCCACGAATATTGTGACGAAGCCGTATTGGAGGACTGGAAAATTAATTTTTTTATGTAAGATTCAATTTTGGTCACGTCTGCCGCATGCCAGGAGAGCTATGGACTAAGGTAGCCACCGATTGGCAACCTGAACAGGCGAGAAGGCGACGCGGTAGACCGAGACGGAGATGGCAGGACGAATTGAACCAATTCCGGGTCGACTGGACGGAGCTGGCCAGTGATCGTGATGTCTGGAGAGAGTGGGGGGAGGCCTTTGCCCAGCAGTGGGATGGCTAATAATAAATAATGTAAGATTCGTTTCTGTCCGCGGCATCGCACGCGTTGTTTCTATGGAAACGTTTAAAGGTTATCTTTCCCATGGGAACTGATTTATGGGACAAAAGTAGCCTTTGTTTTATTCCAAGACTAGAACTACCTGTATGCAAAAATGCAGCCCGTTCTGTTCAGTCGTTTTGGCGTGAAGAGGTAAAAAACATTAAAACATGCATCCAAACTTTGGCATTTATAATATAGGTGTGAAGGTGTGACTAGCTTCAGCCCGCGGGTTTGTACGCGTTTTTCCGAGACAATAAGTAGCCTATGTCCTTCCCCGGGAAACCATCTATGACGCTAGACACAAACATCTGTTCGTTCACATTGAAAATAGACTATAATTTCATCAATAACTTACATAATGTTTGCCGTTTTGGAATCTATGTAATTCAGTAAGTCAAGTTTGAATAAATAAATAAATAAACAAGAAACACAACATAGTTTTTACTACGGATCAAACACTCACCCATTTCTAAATACTCTGGGAATAGACCCATGTTGCCGAAGTCAACCAATTTGAAGTCTTTCACCCATTGCATAGGGCTCTTTATCCTGAAAAACAAAATCACGTGGTCACTTTCAGCACAGCCATACACTTACCTTTACATTTTTATGCTTTACGTACACTTTTGTCATTTTATTAGTTAAGTTGCTATCTGTGTAACGCTCTATAATTTAGTAGTTACGGTTATCTAGTACCCATAACACAAGCTCTGATTACCTTGGGGCTAGATAATGCTGTGTAAATTGTCCAGCATTATTTATATTTCTTTTTTTATTTTAAATACTACTAATTTTATATTCCGTGCTGTATCAGGTCAGGTTAAGTCAATATTTTTTCCTATCTCTACTCACAAGAACGCATTCCCAGTATTTCTGTGCTATAGTTCAATTTCTGACCTTTGCTGTCATGTTTGACATTTGCTATCATTTTTGTTATTTACTGTCATTTTCTAGCTGTGTGGTGCCGGCTTAGAATTTGCACCACCCCAACTCTTCCCGCGGGTGTCGTAAAAGGCGACTAAGGGATATTCACCGGGGGCCGGCAGGAGCGCCCCCTGCAGAACAATTCTACCACCGAACTGCGATCTCCAACTCGCATGCCCAGCGTGGGGATTCTGGGCATTACCCCTCCATGAGATAAAAGCCAATAATCGGAGCACACAGTTCGGAGCTTATGAGTGGAAGGCCTGCGTCCAGCAGTGGACCAATACAGGTGTTGAGATGAGGTGAGGTCATTTTCTGTCATTTTGACATTCAATGAATTTCATTAGCCAACATTTTTGCAATAACAAAATATATTTTAGATGCACACAACTACTGGGAATAAGCGTACAAGAACGCCGGTAAAACAAGCTTCCTGCAGTCTGAACATAAAGATGAAATTCCCTCATCATAGAACTTACTGCTTTTTCCTGCCAATGGATCTCATGACGTTCCACCATTTGAGTAGATAGGGCATCAGCATTTCCACGCAGGTGTTGATGAACTGTTTGCCCACCATTATGATGGCCAGCTGGATGGAAAGCTCTAGAAGGCAGCCTCCGGGAGCGCACTGAAATTGGGACCTTATTAGATGGTGTTTTCGGGTAAGGTTGTAACTTTTAGAGGCACTTGGATCACGCAATGTCTTTAAAAAACTTACAGAAACTTCACAAACTGTTTTGTAACGTACAGATTGATACCTTTCATTTGATACCCCACTCGATGAAGTAGCCCCCCTTTTGAAAATAATTCCCCCCTTTTTGACCATTTTTCAAAAAGTATTCGTTTTACAAACTTTTCTATATTTTTCATGTAAAATATATATCCATATTTACAAACGCTATATACATTTCAGATGGATAGCTCTGCAATCTTCGGAGATAGGGGGGGGACCGGTAAAATTTTGACTTTATTCAAAATATATTAAAAAGTATGAAACCTAAAGAAATTTCAAAAACTGGTTTGAAACGTACAAACCGATACCTTTCATTTGATACCCCACTCGAAGAGGTAGCCCCCCTTTTGAAAATTATTCCCCCCCTATTTCAAAAAGCGTTTGTATTACAAACTTCTCTATTATTTTCCTGTAAAATTTAGATCCATATCTACTAACGCTACATAAATTTAGGATGGATCGCTCTGCAATGCAATCTTCGGAGATAGGGGGCTTTAATGGGTATATCTTTCGACTTTTTTCTAAATATTTCGAAAAGTATGAAACCTACAGATATTACAAAAACTATTTTGAAATGTACAAACTGATACCTTTCATTTGATACCCCACATGACCCTGTAGATATCTTTTAAAATTTTGACATCACAATTTGTATGGAAAATGTTCATTTTCATTTTTCATTCTTTTTTTTCTTTTAATCTGATAGCTGCGGTAGTTGCTGAGTTATTGAGGACGAAAAAAGAACAGACAAAGCGAGACCATAAGGGTTTCGAAACCGATCTTCGATCTCGAAACCCTAAAATTCGCAGAACAAAAGTTGAGTTAGCTTATTCACTTTAAGTCCATGCCACAGATCTTTCAGTCTCATGTGTTTGTACAGGTAAATATTTAAAAGCTGGCGCGATCCCCTTTTGTTTTTATTAGTGGGAGCCTGGATCAGTGACGTCAGCGTAGATAATTATATGAAAAATAAAAGACTATCGCTATAAGATTATCTATAGCTTGTATTCCATATCTTACCTCCTCTTG
Organism: Eupithecia subfuscata; assembly: GCA_963564075.1. Classification (NCBI taxonomy): domain Eukaryota; kingdom Metazoa; phylum Arthropoda; class Insecta; order Lepidoptera; family Geometridae; genus Eupithecia; species Eupithecia subfuscata. Next base: position 3,332,110 of record OY751097.1, on the reverse strand, counting down.
CCTATGCCCGAACAGCCGCACAAAGTCCCCCGGCCGGCCGACCCACTTGCCCTTAAAGAAGGCGATGTAGAAGATAGAAGCGTAGTAGTTCACGAACTGCAGGAGATATATCTTGAGGGTCAGTGAGTCGTCGAACTCTGTCTGAGTGCGCAGGAGTTCTTTCTCGGTCAGCCACTCGGCTAGGAACTGGTATATCTGTGGAGAACGGGTAGGATTAGCTTGGAGATAAGTTTGTCAGTAGTTTTGATTGATTCATCATCATCATCAACCTATATTAGTCCACTCATAATGAAGAATCATGATATTTGGCAAGACACAAGGTCTTACAATTATACGGAACCCTTAGTGCGCGAGTCCGACTCGCACTTGATGTTTTATTGTTCATCATCATCATCAGCCTATGTTAGTCCACAGCTGGACATAGGCCTCCCCTAATGTGCGCCATAACGCCCTGTCGTCCGCTTGCGGCAAATCAGCATCTGCCAGCAGTCTTTCGCAGGTCGTCATCCCACCTGGCAGGTCGTCATCCCACCTGGTAAGACTTCGTGTTCGATCTAAGACGAAGTGTTTGGCCACAATGGAAAAACACTTCGCAACGTCGCGATAATTAATTTTTCGGAAAAACGGAAGAGGCGGTTGCGCTCACGGTGGCAAATAATTATTTACTATACTCCAACTCAGAATCTAAGATAATTTATGTCAACAAAGAAATGTCATGATATGTCACTGTCATAATGACAAGTCAGGGGTAGAAATCATTTTTTTACCATGGATCACTATTAGTAGTGATGGCGCGCGGTTTTGCTTGTGCGATACGAAAGATACCCTACCTGTGGATGCGGCATTGTCGCGGCCTCGTCTCCCTGTGACCGTAAGGAAATACAAATAAAACAATGTAAATAATTACATATTTTTATTGCTTAAAAAATTAAATATTATTCTGACATAAATAATAGATTCAGGCGTTACTTTGCGGAAATCCATTGTACATTATTATGATAAAACAATATTTAGTAACAATTCCGCGCAAAACCTTATCTGATAAGATCCTACAAAATGTAATCCGTGTGTACCGCCCGCCCTCCCACAAATTGATCCTACTTAAAATTAGAGAAGGTAATCAATAGACTTATGTAATATAAAATAACCTAATTAAATTACCTACCTACCTCCTTAAATTGATCCTACTTAGAATTTAGAGAATGTGAACAACAGACTTATGTAATATAAAATAACCTAATTAAATTACCTACCTACCTCCTTAAATTCATCCTACTTAAAATTTAGAGAAAGTAAACAATAGACTTATGTAACATAAAAAAGCAACAACGACAGAGTCCTGCCAGTGATGTTACGCAGGGAGCTCAGAGAGGCAACATCACTGGCAGGACTCTGTCGTTGATGCTTGACGGTCTCAGTGCCAAAGTCGAGTATTGTTATAGCGTCCTGATGATGTCTCGTGGAGAGACGAAACTAGTCGACGACTTATTTTTGATGAGTCTTTTCATTTTGTAATTAGTGTGGTCTTTTCTTTCACAAATTAAGTTATATTCGTGCTTAAAGGTGGGAAGGTAATTTACTTAGGCAATTTTATATTACATAAGTCTGTTGTTTACTTTCTCTAATTATAAGTAGTTTCAATTTAATGAGGTAGGAAGGTAATTTACTTAGGCAATTCTATATTACATAAGTCTATTGTTTACTTTCTCTAAATTTTAAGTAGGATGAATTTAAGGAGGTAGGTAGGTAATTTAATTAGGTTATTTTATATTACATAAGTCTGTTGTTCACATTCTCTAAATTGTAAGTAGGATCAATTTAAGGAGGTAGGTAGGTAATTTAATTAGGTTATTTTATATTACATAAGTCTATTGATTACCTTCTCTAATTTTAAGTAGGATCAATTTGTGGGAGGGCGGGCGGTACACACGGATTACATTTTGTAGGATCTTATCAGATAAGGTTTTGCGCGGAATTGTTATTAAATATTGTTTTATCATAATAATTATTCTGACATCTCAGAATCAGAATTGGATTCAGAATCGGATTCTGAATCAGATTCCCTTAATTTTATAACAAATCTATCCTGTACATCATCAATGATGTGGTTTAATTGGTACATTTCATTTTCAACTTTTTTTACATGGTTGATGCAGTTTATCCATTTTTCGGGTGTCACCTCACTCAAACCTTCCTCTAACAATTTCTTTACTTCAACCATTTTAAATGTTTTATTGTTTCTTGCGACGTGCCCCTTTACCTGAGCCCACACTAGCTCAATAGGGTTGAGCTCGCAGTGGTAAGGAGGCAGTCGCAAAACGGTGACACCCGACTGGGCAGCCAGCTCATCAACCACATACTTATTATACTGTGATTTATTTTCTCTTACAATTTTCATTAATTGAGCCTTGATCATAGTTTCTTCATAGGCAATATTTTTAGAGCAGAGCCATGCCTGTATGTCTGCTTTTTTCCAGGCAGTAGTAGGGGTTTGCTCCATTTTCCTACTATGGTATGGAGCATTATCCATAACGAGCACAGAGTTTGGTTTTAGTTTAGGAAGAACCTGCTTAAACCAATCCTCAAAACACTCCGCATTCATTTCTTTGTGATAATCCTCAGAATTTTTTTTTGATTCAAACAGGAGCAGAGCTCCTTCGACAAATCCTTCATCACTTCCGATGTGGCTTATTATAAGTCTTTTCCCTTTTCCTGAAGGAGCCTTCAGCCCTGTGGTTAGCCTCTCCCGAAAAGCCTGTTTTGAAGACTTTACTTCGGTGTCCACCCAAACTTTATTGACTGTATGGCCTAAAACAAAATAATGAATGGCAGATTATTATACACATCAACTTATTAATAAAACAATCGGATTTATAATCAAAAGTACATAATAATTAATGACAAAATCACAATCATAGGTAATTTTTATAATATTACCTTCATTAAGCCAGGTCTCGTCTTGGTAGTATATAACCTTTCCATCCATGCGGTGCTTTTTTATGGATGACAAATAGTTTTGTCGCCACAGAGTTATTTCTTCCCTATCAATCAAACAGCTGTTGCGTTTTCGGCTGGTGTACTTAAACTTTAAACGCCTTAGTACTTTTTGAAGTTTTGTAATTGACAGGTTTGGTAAGTTTGAGTCCTCATTTACAGCTCGCAGAACCTGAAATATTAAAATTATTTTGAATAATAGGAAATGTAAGACTTATCCTATCATAACACTACGTCCATCGCTCAGTGCATCGTGATTGATATGAGAGGTATTTATAAGTTCAATGTTGGTCAACTTGCGGAGCTTTAATACATATAATTATTTATTATCCACTCAGAATTGCAATAAAACTCATTTCTTTATGAGAATTTGGCTCGGTTATATTTAAACATTAAACTAATCATACCCCCCTTGTTTGGGGGGAAGCATGTTCAGCAGTGTACATTATGAGTGAAAGATAGGTAGGATTCTTATTACTGTGTAGACATTGCCTCTACAAACAATGGTTCAGTGGGTGCCTAATAAATAAGCAACTAAACTCTTACCTTTGCTACAGTAGGAATCTCATTTCTACGATAAAACTGGTGAACAATCCGTCTTATTGCTGAGTATGAAAATTCGTCCATTTTTTGTAGGAAGTTGGTTTTCGGACCATCTTTTTTGGGAGACCTGAGAGTGCCTGTTGTTTTGCGTTCTTTCAAGATTCTTTGCACTGTTATTGCAGAGAGTCCCAAAAGCTCGGCCGTTTTTTTCGCACAAGCTCCAAGTGACCAGACTTTACCCTGTGGCCAATTTTTATATGTATTTTTGTATACATTCATCACCATAAGTTTTTCTGTAGCAGTCATAGATTTCTTCGGACGTTTTTTTTGTGGCGACAGATAGTCACTTGTTGACGATGTCGATGGACCCGGCATCTCCGCCGTCGGCGGCGCGAGCGCGGGTTGAGGTTCCATGTTGTGTGAGTGTGACACAACAATACAAGCACAACAACAACAACAAGGTTTAAAACTTAACAAAAACTGATAACAATAACAGACAACGATAATGTCAAAACGAAAACAAAACAAAAACTCAACAACGCACAATTGCACACGAGCAGCGAGAAAGGAACACATTCGACTTCGGCGGACGAGAGGCGAATGAAATTACAATACAATGCAAACACGAAATAAAATGGCGTTTAATGTCAAAATGCGAAAATTGTTTCGAACTTCTGTGATTTATGCCCATTTTACTCCGGTAATACCAGTGTCATAAAATATTTTCTGCTAATATTTCTTCATCATTTTATAACTTTGTTAAACAAATGAAATAAAATATAATATGTAGCACAAAACCATTGCTATTTTCCATTCTATGGATATTGATTAGAAAATAAACCCTACCTTCAGTATTTAGAAAAATTGAGTAATCTTCTATGAACTTCTATTTCGAAACATTTTTTTTGATATGGTATCACCTTTGTTGACATAAATTATCTAAGATTCTGAATTGGAGTATAGGTACGTCTATTATTATTTAAACAAAAGCCACAATACGTGCACACCGCTCGGCGTCTCGCTGTCAACAAAGCGCGCGCGAAGTTTAGCCAACTGCACGAACTTTTGTCGCGACAAAACCCTTTGATATGCGGCAGTTTACCGACAACGTCGCGAAGCGAATTTGTAGTAGCGATGATGCTTCGCGATAGGACGAACTTCTTGGCCAGACTTGTCGCGACAGCGCAAATCTTCGCGTTATAGCGATAGTGTGGCCGTAGCATAAGGGATATAAACTCTGCAGAACATACCCACTACTGAGCTGCAATCTACCAAACGGGGCGATTATGGAAATCCCCCAAATGTTGACCTTTGGGGAGGTCTATGTCCAGCAATGGACGTCTTCTAACTGTAAATGGGGAGTCTATAACCATAAGAGACTCACATAGTTAAAGATGCAGATGAACACCAAGTTAATACAAGCCGCAGTCGCCGTAGTAAACATGATCGGACTGTACGTAATCAGCTTGTTGTCGTTCTGTCGCAGGATGCTGGCGCCCAGCAGCGACATGCGGTACAGCACGACGCCCAGCACGGTGGCCAGCGCGAGCAGCACCAGCAGCGACACCACGCTGAACGACATGAGCGTGGCGGGGAGCCGCATGCGCCAGAACGGGACCATCGGCTCGCGTTCGCCCGTCACTACGTTCAGCTGAAACAAACATTATACAATCTTACAAATAAGAATGATAGAAACAAAATAAATTGATTCCCTCCTAAACTTTTTTTTTTTTTATTGCGTGCTCGTGACACATTAGACACCAGCCGTTTCTATTGTTCCCTGCACCGTACCGTTCGAGATTACGTAGCACCTCCTACTTTTTTTACGTCATCCTCCCATCTTTTGAGCTGTCTACCTCCTTTTCGTTTGCCGTCACGTGCTTACCCCAGATTCCAGCGATTGGTCATCTTACTCGCACTTAGTGTAGCTACGAACGAGAGTGAGACGGATGTATTACCTTAGTCCGTTTGACGTGCGCCAGGCGCGCCAAGTACTGCGGCCGCGGATGTTCCTCATACACGTCGAAGCCCGTGAGGTCCCAGCGATGGGTCATTTCGGATGAGTAGCGCTTCCATAGCTCGAGGAAACAGGCGGCTGTAAGGAAATACTTTGGATAGAGATGCGACAAATATCAATATGGCAGATTACAGTAACTTCGGATAGAGATGCGACAAATATCAATATGGCTGATTACAGTAACTTCGGATAGAGATGCGACAAATATCAATATGGCAGATTACACTATCTTGAGGCAAACTCCTTCCACTAGTGAATAAAACAATACAGTGGAGAGTAAAAAAACACCTTGTTTCTGATTTGATAATAGAGTAGTGTACTGGGTAAAAAATATATTGTTGTCATTTAGATTATCAGAAGATAGTGGACACATATTTATTTTAGTCAATCAAATAAAAAATGACAAAAAAAGCGCGTCAAAGTTTGGGAGTTGGGGCTAGTGACGTCACACCTTGCGAAAGTGTCGCAAGGTGTGACGTCACGCGTAACTTTAACTGACTATATCTTCATTATTTTTTGTTTAATCGACAAAAGAAAAAATACGTGTCCAATATCTTCTGATTATCTAACTAACGGACGATTAGAATTTTTTAGGACAGTAGTCTATTATATTGTTTAAAATTTGACTTTTCTACGAGTATATCAGCAGCTTATCATGGTCCAAACCAGGAGCAAAGACGTGCAATAAGAGAAACACACAGATTTTTTTTTAATGACATTATTCCATATCCTAAGCCCGTTTAGTATTGTTCACGCCATTGATTGAATGAATATGTTCTATCTCCAAAAGTTTTGTGGCATAAAAGGGCGGCCTTGCTAATGAAATACCGTTTAAATCGAAGTGACAACAAACAACTGACAGCAGATCTACCAAGAAGTAAACTCACGGCAAAACGTGGCTAGACTGAATGCAAAGCTTTGTTCTTTTATTAAAATAAAGGGCCTCTCCAATACTCTCCATATACCCTGGTTTTCTTTTCTCATTAGTTCAGGCAAATATTGCAAGCTAGTCGTCTTCAAAACATGTCAAAATAATTTCAAAACAGTATTGAAAGGTGTAACTTTTTTGTTTATCACTTTAATGATAAATGGATGTTTTTTACCCCGCTTCAGGGTAAAAAAATAACCGTTTAATTGAACCTCTTACTTGTGAAATTCATCTCAGGCTATATGGTATTGATATACCATAGCCTAAGATGAATTTTGGCGATAAATTTTGGGTCGAAATTTAAACATTATTCACCATAATCGTGCTAAAACCTCATTGAACTCACCCCAAAAGCTCATAAAGACAGCAAAGAACACCGTAGTAGGGTTATCGAAGAGATACGTGATGCGAGACTGAAGACACGTCGCCTTCAGGTCCCAGTAGTCGCAGTGGTAGTCGCAGAGAGGACACATCATTATAGTCGAGTTGTAGTTGCATACTTCTTCGCTGGAAGGGAAAACAGACGTTATATGCGATGAGTAGGACTGGTTTTGGTTCGGTAACGTCTTTTTTGCTATTTTTTTGTTTTGGTATTCTTCCAAGGTCGGTCAATTTGCGTGCCGACTAATACACGTTTGGTCTTAGGTCTGGACCGCAACACTGCCGAGCAGAACAGAAATTCAGATTCAAATGTGGGGTTAATTCGACATATTTTAAAATGACAGCAGAAAATAGCAGGCAGCGCGTGGCCCACTCGCTTGAAGCTTGCGGTAAGCAATTACGTTACAGTTAAATGTATCTAAAGATAGAAGTTTATGCCCATATTTGAATGCTTATTTTTGTATCGTGCGGTAGCGGTGCTGTGTTTATTTATAAGTCCTTTATTCTCAATACTAGTAAATGGAAATTTATGAACCGCAGTGTATTATAGACAACTAGCCGAAATCCAATGATCAAATTAAAAACTATACAATTGTTACTAAGGGCCTATATAAATAATAAATATAAATAATGCTGGACAATTCACACAGCATTATCTAGCCCCAAGCTAAGCAGAGCTTGTGTTTTGGGTACTAGATCACTGATATACTTAATACAATACACTACATAGATAGATATTTTTTATTAACCATAGAAAACATCCAGAACGCCCTGGACAAATGTCTACAGATCATACAAACATTTGTCCCGAGGCGGGAATCGAACCCGCAATCTCCTGCGTCGCAGGCGGACCTTCGCCCGCTGCGCCAGAGAGGTCGTCATAATACGACATACACGGGCACGGGCATACACGGGCAGTTTGAAGCAATCAGCATACGACTGTTTTAAGTTGCAATTACATAGTGAACTACAATCTTCTATTTACATACATGTGAATTGAAGCAACGGATACTTGATATTCAATTATATTTCTTGCCAGCTCGGCGCTTGGAAGTTGGAAGTGCCAACGTGCCGGCTTTTTCCACTCATTTAAGGCTGAGCGCAGACTTGAGTCACGACAGTTTTAAGACAGTTTTAAGACAGACTATTGCTTTACAAAATGTATGAAGATGCAAGACAAAACAGTTTTGTTTCCGTTTTAAGGCAGACTTTCTATGTGAGGAAAGTCTGTCTTAAAACTGTCGTGACTCAAGTCTGCGCTCAGCCTTACATAACAGCTTCGCAAGACGGCACAATTCGCGCCAACGACGCAATTGGACGAGCGTTAGGCGCTCACTATTGGCTGGCGCTCCTGGTCCAATCGCGTGCTGCGATGTTGGCGCCAAGCGTTATTAGTGTTACTGACATACAATTATATTTCACAATGACAGAAATGAGAGGAGTAATTATCATAACTATTCAACTTTTACTCGTACAAAGATCACGACACATGGAACCGCTCGAGCAGTTGCATAGTTAACTATGCTGTCGCAGCTTGAAGCAGTCCCTGCCCGTGTATTAGAAAGTTACACAGGGTTTCCTCACCTAGGTTTGTTGTCATAAACCGTGGCGGCCGAGTAAATAAAACATATCAGTCCAACAACAGACGCCGGGATCAGCATGTGAGTGTAGAAACCTAACCAAGCGAAATATAAACCTGAAACAAATATACCACGTTTTAGGATACTTTAGCTTTAGGCTTGGGTGTTTTGAGAGGGCGTATTGCGCGCTATTTTGTGAAAAGGATAGGCATAGGATTTCGGTTTGTGCTTACCTATTTTAACGCCAAAATAATCCTTAACATAGTCCAGCGGCTGGTACTTCACACATTTGGAGACAGCCGCCCATTCCGTGTATAATAAATGCCTCATTGAGCCTGGAGTTTTGAGATCACCCTGTAACAAAATTGAAACAATCAAAACACGAGATCTTTTAAGAAATCAAATAATATCTCAAAATTGGTGATGCTGGTTCAAGTTCCGTTGAAGTCAAAAAAATTTGGGATACTGTTTGATTTCTTAGAAATTACCCCGAGTGTGAGGGCTAACGCACTTTATTAACAATAAAACGTCAAATGCGAATCGGACTCGCGCACTAAGGGTTCCGTTTAATTGTAAGACCTTGTTTCTTGCCAAATATCATGATTCTAGGTCAACATGAAGTAGGTACCCTGTATATTTTGGTCGAGGGAGAGAATCAAAAATTTTTTTTTTCGGTGAATAAACTACAAATTTACCGTTTTAGGATTTTTCCCTTTATTTGTGCTATAAGACCATGCTGCTCACCAAATTTCATGATTCTAGGTCTACGAGAAGTACCCTATAGGTTTTGTGTGCATGTGATTCCCTTGGAAATTTCAAAATATTCGAACATAAACGGCTGTAACTTTTGAGTGTGTTGACTTAGAAGTTCAATTTATATCACAGCTTCATGAGGTTACGGGCTTGAGTATTTGACGTTAATTTAAACTCGATACGTCCACGCGTTCCTGAGAAAAGAGGGTTGACAGACAGACAGACAGACAGACAGACGGACAACAAAGTGATCCTATAAGGGTTCCTTTTTTCCTTTTGAGGTACGGAACCCTAAAAACGAGATCTTTCATTGTGGTGGACAGCGAACCGAAGACACCAAGGTATATTTTCATGGAACTGTTCCACCACTGCGTCCTCAGAGGGAAAACGGTACAGAGGGCGCCTTATAAATGGAGAACTGACATCAAACAAGAGAGCATCAAACTACTGTGACAAATAATTGTACAACGGAAAACATTTGAATGGTTCAATTGTCAACGGAAAGCGCCGACTGGAGGACCGCCGTATGGAGCCGTAAGTATGTATTAAAACTCAAAGATTCTGGTCTTATTTATTTATTTATACTTGGGGACGCTTCCGACTGGTGTTGATATGGATCAGTTGAGCTACCTGTAGACTGTTTGCAACAGTCAGCAGTTAGCTCAATTGTTTCAATTGTAAATACTAGTATAATTTTCTTTGTGAATAGAGATGTTATTTTTTATCTATACTAATATTATAAAGAGGAAAGATTTGTTTGTTGTTTTGTATTGAATAGGCTCCGAAACTACTGGATCGATTTGAAAAATTCTTTCACTGTTAGGAAGCTTACTGTTCAGGGAGTAACATAGGCTATATTTTATCCCGGAATTTCCACGGGAACCACGCGGGTGCAACCGCGAGGAGATCTTCTAGTTTTTTATTAAAGATGATAGAAGTTTACAGTGTAAGAACGAAAGCACTCACTATCTTATCACTATACGCGACCTTATTACAATGCCAGTAGAGTACATTATATTTACATCGTGGAGCGGGTAGGCGGCACTATAGGTGCCGTTGGTTATGTTATGAGCCTCGTGATTCCGAACGCGAAGTCATCGTGAGGAGCGTCGGAGAACTTCTTGCGGTCCAGTATGAACTGCACTATACGCGACCTTATTACAATGCCAGTAGAGTACATTATATTTACATCGTGGAGCGGGTAGGCGGCGCTATAGGTACCGTTGGTTATGTTATGAGAATCGTGATTCCGAACGCGAAGTCATCGTGAGGAGCGTCGGAGAACTTCTTGCGGTCCAGTATGAACTGCACTATACGCGACCTTATTACAATGCCAGTAGAGTACATTATATTTACATCGTGGAGCGGGTAGGCGGCACTATAGGTGCCGTTGGTTATGTTATGAGAATCGTGATTCCGAACGCGAAGTCATCGTGAGGAGCGTCGGAGAACTTCTTGCGGTCCAGTATGAACTGCACTATACGCGACCTTATTACAATGCCAGTAGAGTACATTATATTTACATCGTGGAGCGGGTAGGCGGCACTATAGGTGCCGTTGGTTATGAGCCTCGTGATTCCGAACGCGAAGTCATCGTGAGGAGCGTCGGAGAACTTCTTGCGGTCCAGTATGAACTGCACTATACGCGACCTTATTACAATGCCAGTAGAGTACATTATACTTACATCGTGGAGCGGGTAGGCGGCACTATAGGTGCCGTTGGTTATGAGCCTCGTGATTCCGAACGCGAAGTCATCGTGAGGAGCGTCGGAGAACTTCTTGCGGTCCAGTATGAACTGCACTATACGCGACCTTATTACAATGCCAGTAGAGTACATTATATTTACATCGTGGAGCGGGTAGGCGGCACTATAGGTGCCGTTGGTTATGAGCCTCGTGATTCCGAACGCGAAGTCATCGTGAGGAGCGTCGGAGAACTTCTTGCGGTCCAGTATGAACTGCACTATACGCGACCTTATTACAATGCCAGTAGAGTACATTATACTTACATCGTGGAGCGGGTAGGCGGCACTATAGGTGCCGTTGGTTATGAGCCTCGTGATTCCGAACGCGAAGTCATCGTGAGGAGCGTCGGAGAACTTCTTGCGGTCCAGTATGAACTGCACTATACGCGACCTTATTACAATGCCAGTAGAGTACATTATACTTACATCGTGGAGCGGGTAGGCGGCACTATAGGTGCCGTTGGTTATGAGCCTCGTGATTCCGAACGCGAAGTCATCGTGAGGAGCGTCGGAGAACTTCTTGCGGTCCAGTATGAACTGCACTATACGCGACCTTATTACAATGCCAGTAGAGTACATTATATTTACATCGTGGAGCGGGTAGGCGGCACTATAGGTACCGTTGGTTATGTTATGAGAATCGTGATTCCGAACGCGAAGTCATCGTGAGGAGCGTCGGAGAACTTCTTGCGGTCCAGTATGAACTGCACTATACGCGACCTTATTACAATGCCAGTAGAGTACATTATATTTACATCGTGGAGCGGGTAGGCGGCACTATAGGTGCCGTTGGTTATGTTATGAGAATCGTGATTCCGAACGCGAAGTCATCGTGAGGAGCGTCGGAGAACTTCTTGCGGTCCAGTATGAACTGCACTATACGCGACCTTATTACAATGCCAGTAGAGTACATTATACTCACATCGTGGAGCGGGTAGGCGGCACTATAGGTGCCGTTGGTTATGAGCCTCGTGATTCCGAACGCGAAGTCATCGTGAGGAGCGTCGGAGAACTTCTTGCGGTCCAGTATGAACTGCACTATACGCGAGCGGATTGAGGGCGTCCAGAAACATTCCGTGTTCGTGTCGAATCTATGACAAAGATTATACTTTTAAATTTTAGTAATAAGAGAAGGTAGGAGTAACCAGAGGTTTTTGCATTACGTTTGGAAATATGGTTGGGTTTAGAGGTAGCGCTGTATTGACCCAAGCATTAATTACCAATTGTGGGCGACCTCTAGGCGACATCGGCCGAACTACAAGGCGTAGTCGTATAACGTCAATAGAGGCGCCAAAGAAAGTAGCAGCGAAAAACGGAAGCTAGTAAAACCTACCTAAGCGCTTCAACGAACGTCCGCTAGATGTCGTTAAGACAAAATTTCAACATATCGGAAAAGGCAAAAGGGAAGCAATCCTAGATCGCGCGAATGCTTGACTCAGTTACAACTGACCATATACGAGTATCCGACATCAACTGTCGGTCGAAAGACCACCGGGCTCAGTGGACCAGGTGGGTCGGGCCCGGTTCAGAGGAGATCTCCCTTTGTGACTATTTGGGGGAAATTCCACCTTAACCCTCAAACCAATTAAGAGTACTCACAAATACTCCTTAATCTTAGAATGGCAGTCAAGCGGTGCTTTCTTGAGGTCGACCCGGATCCGGGACTTGGAGTTGGTTCCAGCAAGCGTCTACTTTGACACACATGCTGTTTGTCTTAATATTTACTTACTAACTTAGGAAGAATACTCACAAATACTCCTTATCCTTAGAATAAATGGCAGTCAAGCGGTGCTTCCTCTCCGGGAACTGGTCGGGGTCGACCCGGATCCGGGACAAGAGTCGGTCCCAGCAAGCGTCTATTTTGTCAAACATGCTATTGGTTTTGTCGCCGACATCTTTTAGCGCTGAAAACTGTGAGATATTGAAGTTAGTTCTGGATTAGATAGAACCGTGGTAGTTTTACTGAGATTTCTTGATAAGCGAAAACGACTTCTATGGCTTCTCTAATAAGGTAAATTTTTTTGTTAATGTTTTATTTAGGAAAAATTTAAGCCGGTTTTGATAAATATGAGACTCGGATGACAAGATTGTTTTCTGCCCTTATATTTTGAAACGTTCCAAATGAAAAATAAAAACTTGAGAGGTGAAGGGACACCCGGATGGAACGAAGTTCCTTTCGATTAATCTCGAGTCCTCGCGCCATCTTCAGTGAGGCCGCAGAAAACTGATATATCCCGCTCACTCCAATGAAATGACACGTTGCGCGAGCGAACGGAACACACGATTGTTCGAATCGAAGCGCACCTCGGCTCAACTCGGCTGCGGTCGTCGCTTCGGTTCTCCTCGGTTCTCTTCGTCAAATTATGTCATTACAACTTTTCGTAAGAATTTTTTCCATCTAGCCTCCTTTCACAACGCGCGATAAGAAACTTCGTTCCAAAATTATGTAAGATTATTTAGTTAGATGGTGTAGGGTAGGTAGGGTTACATTGTCCAGCATTATATTTAATTTCATTTAGAGAATTCTCAGTAAACTTCCACGGTTAACATACCTATAATAGTCACGCTCAAGCAATCGTTGTTTTTACACTTTTATGGGTGACTAGCTTGAACAATGTAAATTAAGATGTTTAATGTTAGTTGCCTTAAACTTATTCGCAGGCAATAAATATTCAGCACGATTTCGGTAATATTAAATAGCCAATTAATAAATACTTATTAGCCAACACCTTTTATAATTATTAGGCGATCTTTCGTGTAGGATACAATGATAGATTATTAGTAAGTGACGCGAAGCCCAAACACCAAAGTTAGTAAAGTCAATGTATTATTCGGCCGTTTCATGTTAAACAATAATACAGGGTGTATTTTTGGACGGGCAGTAAGGGGAGGTACCTTAATCGGTGTACCTACAGGAAAACCGTCTTAGGTCCATAATGTTTAGAGATATTTTTATGACCATTCACAGATTTTAAAAAAAATTACAGTTTGCAAGAAAATGGGCATTTTACTTTATTTTCTTTTTGATGCCAAGTGATCCTCTTTTTAGCACTGTGCAAAAACTTTTATCGGACCAATCGAGGTCAGAGTACTAAAAGTCAGAAATCGTAAAAAAAATCCCCTTACATTTTATAAGGAGTCAAACTTAATTTAATTTTTTTTACCCAACCCCGTCCAAAAATTACATTGTTTATACATTCTTATACCTATTTCTCTATTAAAATACTCGATAAATTAATAAATACATAGATGCAATAGAATACAACATCAATACAAATACAAATACTAACAAATAATTTCGATACACTAGCTAGCGACATCTAACCACAACTATTGTTAACTACTTAGACCGGACGTCTCTTTCAGATCAACTTAAAAATAGTAAGTTGAAAAGAGACGGCTAGTCTTGAGCAGTAACGGTTTTTCGCAACTCATTTTATAACCAAAACGATTACGTAAAACGATCTTTAGTTATAAAGTACAAGAGTCGAAATTCGTAGATTTAATTAGTATCAATATAAAATCAGTTGCAAAAACTAGATAACACTTGTGATACGGTTAGCAAAGCGGTCCATGCTTCGCATACCTTAGACATATACATTGCGGCATTCAGTATGGCATTCGTCCGGCCAGTCTTTCGTATCTTACTGCATTCCTACGAACGACACAATGTTACAGTGCACGGTGCGTATTACGAACAAAACACATACTTTCATTATGCAACTAGTTATACGGTATTTATACTATTATTTGATTTTAGGTCTAGACCCTTCCTTCATATATGTACCTTTGCCAAAAGACCAGTATTGTTTTAAGGGATAACTTAACTTACATTAAGGCGCATACCTACCTGACGCAAATCAGCGCCACCACCTATTTTATCTTATTATTATGATAAACGAAGGAATTTAGCAAAATCGATTTTGCAGTTTGTGATACCTGTCATAGTGTAAGCAGAGATGCGAAGTTGTTCTTTTTGCGAGCAAAAAGAGTCTCTACTCTTTTTGCTCGCAAAAAAAACAACGCATCTCTATGCGAAGTTGCCTACACTATACATAATAAAACTTTTACAGAGGCATTAAAATATTAAATATAAGCTTATGATTGGTAAATAGCTACCACAAACTGCAAAATCGATTTTTCAAAATTCCTTCGTTTAACATAATAAATCAGATAAAATAGGTGGTGGCGCTGATTTGGGTCGGGTGAACGCCTTAATAGTTAATTTATAAAATAAATGACTGACGAAAAACCCCCTCATGTTAACCAATAAGTGTCGATTTCCAGTTTAGTTATTAGAGAATATTACCCAAGAAAAATACTTATTCCTTCCCTTTTTCTTAATTTATACTTTGCGAAGAACATTGAAATTAGACGCCTTCTCAATAGAGTACACACTTGCACAACAGTGTCGATAAAAAGCGTCTACTCTATGCTCTTGTATTGCATCAACTATTTTACTTTAGTATACAGGGACATTTCTACATTATAAGCTCAAAGCCCCTGGGTTCTAGTTCTATTTTCTAAGCCATTCAAGTTACGCAGGGTAAAGGATGTAAACATACCTTCATAGGCATCCGTAGTTTCAAAATTTCACTGTAATCTTTCAGTACTGTGTAAGGTGCGTGTATCTGAAAGAAAATAAATGTTTGCAAGAAGCTGTCGCCAAAAGTTTAGTTTCAGAGGATTGAAACCGCACTTTTGCATAAAATCGGCAGTGTCGATGCCGAACGCTTAAAATATAAGGAACAATTCTGCGCAAAACATTATCTGATAAGATCCAATAAAATGTGATTTGCCCACACTCGCACAAATTGACATGCCTGTAATCAGAGAAGTATTCAGAGAAGGTTTTGCGCGAATGGTTACAAAATATTTTTCCTCATATTATTTTGCAATAGATTTCCGCAAAGTAACGCCTGGATCTATTATTGAAATGAAATAAATCAAATTCCATACAAAAAGCATGGAATTAATGGACAGGGCCGTTCTGCAACCTCACCTTAACAAAATTCAGTCCATACAAATTCTCAGGCGCCTCCCTCTCCAGCTGCAAACCCTCAGCCTCGAGGTTCTCCTCAAATATCCGCCTGTGTTTGATCGCCTCCGGTTTGTTCTGGTCTTCCTTCTGGCTCTCCCAGACGAGCACGTAGTCTATGGAGCGCACGCCGTCGTTGAACAGTAGGGAGGGGTTCGTCATCTGCCCGCCCATTATTATGCTGCCAAGTTACCATGTGCAAGTTATTTGAAGTGGTTATTTAACCATGTGTGGTAGGAATGATGTGCTGTTTGTGATAGATATGATTTTAGAGAGACTTGATTTCTTTGTTTATGGCAACATAATGTCTGGTTTGCTACTTTTCTGTCAGTGATTTAAGAGTGAGAGTCTGTTATCCATTTGACGTTTAGTCAATGTTTGGAATCAAAAGATGTTCTCGACGCCTGAACATTGTAAAACTCGGGCCTTCATTTAACTCTGAAGGAGTACGCATAGGTACCAAATGGAAGACACATCAGTTCAAATGCGAAAAGGGATCAGATTTTTACCATAAGACATCCCAAAGGCATATTTTAACATAATAAATAAGATAAGTAGGTATTCGAGAAACGTGAAACTAAATACCTTATACCTATCTCAGTTTCAACGAGTTACAAATTACTGTTGTGGCCGAGATTAAGGCAAACTTTGATGGGAAATTCAATGAAGGTCGATATATATGTAAATCAGTATCATTATAAAGCTATAATACCGTATCAAACTTGCAAAAAGTGAGGGCGACCTAAGGGCGACCAACAAAACAATTGGTAGGTATCAATTGATCATACACAGTTCATCTATGGACCTATCCTAGTTGAACTCATGGAGCTAGAGAATTAAGTAAACCTACTTCTCTTTTCCAAGGTTGAGCTGATGGTGTAGTATTTCAAATACGATAAGTTTTTATATTATTTGGTTTTATAGTGATCCCTGAAGTTTTTAAAAAAATTCCGGTGCCTCCCAGCCATGGACAATGCGCTTGGGCTTTTACGTTCTATCCATAGACATATAATGGTTCCAAGGTTTATCTATCTACCATAAACTACTGCAGATAGTTCAATATATTTCAGCAAATCACTTGCCTAAATGTGTATTTTTTGTTATTATAGTGCGTAACCCCAGACTAAGGGTAATTTCTAAGAAATCAAATAAAATAACAAAAAAAATTCTCGACCTCGACGGGACTTGTAACTCGCATCCTCCCCTCAGCCAACAAAAAAAATTCTCGATCTCGACGGGACTTGTAACTCGCATCCTCCCCTCAGCCGTACTGAGGGGAGGATGCGAGTTACAAGTCCCGTCGAGATCGAGAATTTTTTTTGTGCTAACCAACTACACCACGAGGTCAAGTGACGTAAGAGTCGAAAATTTTTGCAATATTATTTGATTTCTTAAAGGTGCATTGTATTAAAATAATAGTAGCTAAGTGAAAATGACTATGGCATAATACTATTAGGCGAAACGTCACGAACGTTTGCATAAATGGTAAGCGAAACAAAAATGGTGGTGTCGACCCAAGCATGAGTCATAAAAACCGTGGCATATAATTATGTAACTTGTATTTAAATTTATCTCAAACCAGATTTCACGACCGGATGGATGCCGGATGGATACGCACCTCTTGAAACAAATCAGCCAAGTGGCACTTTCGATAACACTGTTACATTGTTAACAAACCACTTTATATTAAGTTTTGATAAAAGTAGTTAGGTTCATAATGGGTTATGTTATGTGTTGACCGATAGTAGAGTTCAAGTTAATAATGTTAATATTAATACATGCCTATTCATGCCTTGCTAAGCAGGGCGTTCGGGGACATTTTAGTGTCGATTTTGTACACTTCTATATATACTACAATAATAGGCAACTTCGTAACAAAATCGTAATGAAACAAGTTTATTGTAGAGTAGGCCTTCAATTATTTCTCACGGTCAACGTACCAGCTAGATCAATTTCATGAGAACATGTTGATGAAATCAAGATTTTAGAAACATAATACATATCGTATGTTTACTAGCTTCACGCCAGCAAAAATCTGAGACTGTTATAAATAGTTCTAAGAAATGGATGGACAATGATGTAGTGCGTCATGTTTAAGAGAAATTAGTATCGGTGCTCCGTAGTTTTTTTTTTCTTCAATTTTTGAGCGGAAATTTGTATAAATTTCTCATCGATCAGAATTTTTTCGCAATATTGAGGAATGCAATGTTTGTTTAACCCTGCCCTGGTGCAATTGGTGATATTGATCGTGCTGGCGACATAATTCTTGATACAGTTTGATGCTCAAATGTGATCTTAAGGTGCTGCTTGATGAGTGGTCTGTTACTCACGAGCAATGGTTAGCCGGGGGTTTGCCATTGCCCTTCGGAAGCTCGGCTCCTATCGTGTTGCCACAGCCGCATTCTTCAGCGGCGCGAGTTGACGCTTCGCTACCGTTGTCCCTGAAATGTTGTATGGAACACATCTAATTTCACTGCAAATTTCATTTCTGCGTTCCTATATTTTCATTTGAACTTATTACGTAGACAGTACATAATAGTATTCAGTGTTTAATAGTAAACAAACTAAGCATCTACAGAATAGAAAAGCTACAGCAGCTACCGTATATGTGAAGAGAAAAGCTTTAGAAAAATCTGATTAGCCACGGAAAATCGACGAAGAACAACGAAAGTCAAAGGACCATCAAGGAGTCTCATCCTGAATGAAACACACGTATTATCACAAGAAAAGAAACGGACATAATTTAAAGAACCCTCAGGACAGTAACAGTACAAGCACATATATCACTTCAAATAAAGCATGACTTACATCATTTTGCCAAATAAACTAACACCATCAGAAAAGTCCAGGGGGTGTTGTTGGATGAATTCAGGAAGTACCTCGTTGCCAAGGTACTGATGAAGCCCCTCTGGGTAAGAACTATCTGCAAAATGTCACTTTCCCAGCTTTCTAATGCTGATAAATCTCGACGGATATACGAGCTCATTAACATAACTAGATCAAGTTGGTTTGTGGGTGGTACAATCAAGCTAGGTTCTAATTAGATTATCAGATACAGCCGCAATTGTTATGGCTATAGGTACTTTTGCCAGGGTCTACACGAGAGAAACCGCGTAGAGAAGCTGCAGCAGCAAAGCCCCGATTTGAAGGAAGATTATTGTGATGTGTAAGAACTCAATAGTTATAGACACTTGGCATCACTGCATGAATTGATCATTTGAGCCGGAAAAACAAACATGAATCAATTACGTTAAAAGTGAAGGTGGGAGATTTTACACATCGATTCAATTGCCATTGTTTTACAGAAAAATACAATATGCCGGTAATAATAATAACATTAGAAAATTTTGAGAAGGCATTAATCGGACCATTAACGGATGAACGGAAACGTGTGAAACCGAAATGTCGTCAATCGCTATGATTGCCTGCAGTGCAGGTACCTAATTCCGATAATTCCTACCTTGTACCGAAAAAGGACTTCAAAGGTAAGTAGACAATTTTAACGAGGAAATGTCAATTGTTAGTGGCTAAACGAACAGCATCAAATCATGATTCATGCAAAATCATTTCGCAATAACCACAAATAACCAGATGCTAAAATAAAAAGAACAATCAAGAATGACATAAGCATTTAAAACCACTGTTTGGTATTTAAGTTATATTTATGGCAACTAAGTTGAGACCATAAAATAATACGCTCAACTTTGTTTGTTTCAAGTCGTTGCTAATGGCACTTCATTAACTTAATGCCAAGCCTGGTTAATTATAAGCACTTCTTATCAAGACACAATTCACGGGGTAAGTAATTAATAGATTAGGTCAAATAACATCACCCTGCGGCACACCCACACCTCGATACCCCAAGGACCATTCACCAAAACATAAACATTGACCCTACTTCAAACAAATGGCTATTATGAACTTAAAGAACAGTTTTTACGACAATACACTTTATTCTTTATGTTATTTAGAACCATTCTAATAAAGAAAGCATGATATCAAACAATAACGGAAGCCTTGCCAATAACCAAAACAAGCATAGATGTATTGTATAGAAATACTGCGTAGACTTAATATAGCTTGATCTGGCTATAACTATGATCATCTTATAGTTAACTACATAGTACAATTCCATTATTTATTAATTATTGTTTCAAGGATTATTCCCATTATCGACTTGACAAGTGCATTATATTTATAAGGTGCTAGCAAATAAACTACCTATACCAATTTAACATGTAAAGCAAACAAACGAAAGCAAGAAGAGATAATTTAAGGGGACCACATTAAGTAGGCTACTGCTATAAAACTAAACTACGAAGGGTGCAGTACATTCGACCAATAAAACTTAAGTACCGAACGGTGCAAAGGTTAAGAAACTGGGGCAGATAGGTAGGTAGGTAATACAAAACTAAATAAGGAACGGTGCAAAAGTAGAAAGTGGCAGATACCGGTGTCATTTCAGATGTCGCCAAAACTAAAGTAACTAATAATGACAGCACAAAAAATTACGCCATCCTTTTTATTTTGATCGTTATGAAAGGGACGGCAGCATTTTTAGTGCTGTCAAATTAGTTTAATTTTGTCGATATGAATTGAGACCACTACGTCACTAAACTACGGAGCGGTGCAAAGGGCAAAAGGGGAATAGACGGGCATAGTACGGCACTCACCGATCGGTGTTCATTTCCTGAGAGAGGTTGTCCTGGTAGTTGCTGAGGACCGACATCGCGTGGAGGTCGCCCATCCTCCCCTGTGTCTCCCGCTCGGTCTGCACCAGACAGAACCAACTCAGTACCAGATGCGGCAGGTTTGATAGAGGAAATTGAGCTTACAGCGGGATGAGATTGGATATGGTTTGGACCTTTGCATTTTATTTAATTTTAATCAGAATTGTCTTGGTGAGGCAGGGACGTTCTAGTCCCCCTTTCAATTATAAAGCCATTAATTTGGCCTCCTGCTGATACCTATGAGACGGCGAAGGTATAGTTGTAGTTAAAATACGAAAATAACGCAAGTAAAATGTACCGGGAAAACCCATCTTGTTCACAATATTTGCATAAAATCAACAAAACTCCGATGACTCGTCCTGACGAACGCGACTTGTTAATCAGATAACTATGTGTATGTAAAGTTAACTATTAGTCATTCATGAGCAAAGATGTCTGTAAGTTTACTGTCTGTTCTGCGAACCTTGACTCGACAATGCTAAGTTCACAAGAACAGACACTGCCAATTTTCATGCCGAGAATTCGCTTGCTTTTAAGGTACAAAGAATTTAACACTGTAAGACATACTACAGACTATACAGTCCAATTTACACGAAACGCGATAACCTATTAAGGAAGTAAACCATGTAAAGCACAAAAGGAGTTAAGTGATAATGATAACCGTACGTGGGGTTTTCTACGTCCATACTTGTTCACTCTCAATAGAGCAGCATCGTATGTGACGTAACACAGCACTTCTACCACACACCTAGCTATCATTTGCACTACCGGGCTTGGAGATATTGCCTTCTCAAGTAACGTTTTTTGACTGTAGCTAAGACAAGCCATTAACATTACCTACGTACTGCGACCTTGGCCTGTCCAATTTATTACTGATTCATCTAAGTTCGAGTTCACGTTAGTGGAATTTTGTGTTTTAAGATTTCGTTCAAAAATTAAGGCGTTTAACACATTTCTTTTGTGTATTAAATTAAATAAAGATGTAAGAGAGACGAGACACGTTCGTTCAAATAAAAGTTAGTAAAACAACTAATGTTTTCGATAGTGAATTTACATACGTGCGGGCAAACATTGATAATGCACGCGAATCGCGAACAAGGCCCTATTATCCGACTTAAGCTTGTCTACACAAATTATGATTTATGAACATAGTTCTTATTTAGTTTTAATATGCCATAATTTCTAGACAGGAATACTTTCGTGGCCCAGCACGGTGGAAACACAAAACGAGACGCTCAATAATTGAAAATGCAATGTTGCTTATGATCAAAATGTGACATTATAGCATTTGTGTGACTAGATAATAATGTATTCTCAAGTTTACGCATGACTTAATGTTTTCAGCAAATGGAGATGAGATTATCATAATCAGATAAACACAAGGTTGAAATTTTCATACCTATTTCAGCCAACAGAAACCAGCATGGAGCATGAAAGACGCGAAATTACTCACATCGGAATAAATAATTATTTAATAAGATAAGAAGCTGCATTGTAAAAGTTTTTAGATCCACATGGATTTAATATCCATGTGGTAGGTTTAGGTATGATCACATAGGACAATACACTACACTACAAAGACAATTTGCTTCCCTAAAACTTCCTCAACTCAAAACAGATGAATTCACAGACAAAAATTTCGTAGTTAAGTGTAAACAAGCCTTGAATTAAACCACTTTATCTTTATTAACTGTTTGCATCACCAGGGATTACTCTGCAAATTGAAAATGAATGGGTAAATAGAAGAAGCTATACTCAAGCCATTCGAAAGGTATAATGTTTGTAAACAATTCGCAACTAACAATTCAAAAATCTCTTTTTGGCATGGTGTTAAAAAAAATATTGTCAGCGTTCTCATAAATAAATAATGCTGGACAATTCACACAGCATCATCTAGCCCCATGATAGAGCTTGTGTTATGGGTACTAGATAACTGATAGGTATACTTTATACATACTACATAGATTTATATTTTTTTATTATACATAGAAAACACCTAGAGCACATAATCTGCAGATCGTACAAACATTTGTCCCGAGGCAGGAATCAAACGCGCAACCTCCTGCGTCGCAGGACCTTCGCCCGCTGCGCCACAGAGGTTGTTCCTTTATGCATTACACAGGGAAGAGCTCAAACTGATAAGTCTTGTGAATTCAATCCCAAAATCGACAGCAAGAAGGTAATTTTAAGGTATGTGATTTATAAGATATGTATGTTGGCCAATGTTTACAAACATTGTATCTCGAGTTTGGCCGGACTATATGTATCAAGGTTCACATTATTGGACTAACAATATTATATTTACATGTGAAGTGAATAGTTACTTTATAATATTTGCATGGCAGCATTGATTGTTTTCAATCACATTCAATGAGCAAGGTTAGAGGAAAACGAAACTGAAAACTAATAGTTTTATGTTTGGGTTGAAAGAGTATTTCATCTCATTACCATAGTTGGTAATTAAAGGGATAGCATATTTTTTTTCAGTTTAAC
Organism: Eupithecia subfuscata; assembly: GCA_963564075.1. Taxonomy (NCBI): domain Eukaryota; kingdom Metazoa; phylum Arthropoda; class Insecta; order Lepidoptera; family Geometridae; genus Eupithecia; species Eupithecia subfuscata. Next base: position 3,308,908 of record OY751097.1, on the reverse strand, counting down.
ATTGTTAAAGAATAAAAAGTATTTATAAAACTTACTTTCTAACACAGGTTTCAGGATATTCACCTGAATCAACAAATATTGAATAAGTGATAAAAGTTTAAAGCTGTAAATACTTCATCATCATCATCATCCTATCAGCCCTTGTCGACCCACTGCTGGACATAGGCCTCTCTATGTTTATGCCATTCACCTCGATCTTGTGCTAATCTGGGCCAGGTGTAGCCTACGGTTTTGCGTATGTCATCGACCCATCCGCCGGTGGACGTCCTCTACTCCTACAACAGTCTCTTGGCCACCATTCAGTGTAAATACTTACTAGTTCTAATTTATATTTGATTGTAATTTTCTTTGTCAATAAAGATTTATTAACATGAAGGTTTAAAGGCAAATAAAAGATTATCCAACCATTAATTACTTGAAAAGAAAGTATGAATTTTATCATGTTATGAGGACACAATATTCATTCTAATAAGAGTAAATAGAAACAAACATACCTAACAAAACAGTGCACTTAAGCAGTGGGGGACCAATTTGAACAAGTATTTTATCACTTAAGCTGGCTAGGGGACCACATGGGGGTAATTTGTTTTGTGCTAGAATATTCAAGAAAATATATGCAGTCAACAGGGCTACAAAATAATGTCAACCATGGAATAAAATACATAGTACCTATTCAAGACTTTTTACCTGTTTTGTTTAAACTTTAATCTTTTTGTATTTATTTTATGTAGTTCAAGTTATCCAATGTTCTCTTTGATACAAATGTTTGTTGTTAGTAGTCTTATAAGTTTTTTTGTTATCTAGGATTCTCTTTTTTATAACAAAATTGCATAGTTAATAATCCGACCTCTCTAATGGCCAACTCACATTATTTTAATAATAATAACGTAATGTAGGGTACCTAAGTAAATCAATTAAAATAAATAGCCCGATGTCAACCAAGATGGCAACTAGAAAGCTAGCCCATTATTTCCACTGTTGAACATAGGATTTTTAATACTAACTAAATAATACATGTAAGTATGAGCTTCTGCCTGTGGCTTCGCACATGTATTTTTGATCTATTAAGTAGTCTATTATCTAAGTCAGGTTATGTTCTAAATGTACGCCAAACTTCATCTTGATCTTTTCAGTAGTTTTGGACATTCACATTTCACAAACTTTTGGCTTTATAATATTAGTAGGAAGGAAGTCGGATGTAAACAAGCTTTCGTGCTTTGGACTCATCAAGACTACTTTCATCAATTTATCAATGGACTGTAGCTTACTTAGTAAAAGTATATCTACCTCATGAAAGTCCTCTCCCTCATTTCCATTTCCATTTTGGAATAACTGGCTGAACGCGAGGTCGTTCCTCTGCTCGTCCGAAAGAAAAGACTCCGTCTCTGCAGTGCTGCTCCTCTTGTGATGTAGCTTCACACCACCCGTGTAGATAGGCGTTGATATCTTCGGCGTAAATACATTCTCCTCCGCCGCTCTTTCCAGCAGAGGCTTCGGTATATCCTCTTCTAAGGAGGGATCTCCGTCGGACATCACACACACTTAGCACTGTCCTTCCGCAATGGTCATCTCCCGCGGAATCTCGGCGATTAGTCACAAATCACAATACAGTTTTCAATTCACTGACCTGAGAGAACCCCTTGAAATATTAATGAATGATTGAGACTATTTTGATAATTTCAATGACTGAGGGTTTGTTTTTTTTGTTGGCGAGGATGAGAAAGTAACGAATTCATTGGATTACCATCGCTATTTGTAATAAATTCTATAAAAATGCAGACATTACTGGTACACCACCACACCACTCACAACCAACAGCCAGCTGTCCGTCCGTCAGTCAAGTCAAGAGCAAGCAAGTCCGAAAATGACTGCCTGCTGACTGTAATTGACAAATTTGACAATGACAAAACTGCAAAGTCAAGTTGACTTTGGTGAAAATCGCATCGTATTTTGGAGTTGCCAGGTCTCCTGTTTTATTTTCATTTAACTCCTGAGATTTCAACTCAGTCAGTCAGTCGTCGCGTCCGACTCGGTTGGACTCAGTATTTTACAGTAATTGTCAGTTTAAATCGAATCAAAACATTTCCATGTTCCGTTTGTCGACTTACAGAATTCGCTTTTAAGTTTAAAAAAATACTTATTATTGAAAACTGGCAACAACGATCTGCCACGCCGGCGCGCCACTTTAATGTCAACTTGCGCTGCCGACAAAGTTGCCACCTATCTTTAAATTTTGATAATTGTATCCTTTTGCGTATCCATTTCCGTGGCGTCTCGCGGAAGCGTTTTGGAGCCTTGTGTAGGTCACGGCGGCGGCGGCGTCGTCGTCGATGTCCTTTTTTAAATCATTTTTACAATAATCGTTTGAACAACGATGTGGTTGGACTAGTAAAATCAATTTTTCGGTATTGGCGGATACAGGCCCCCCCCAAAAGACCTGGGAATTCTATACTTTCGACTCTATTTTTCGAGTCAATTTAGGTGCAATTTAGGTTTAGGTTTACACGGCATACCTACTCATCGGTAGGTTAGCTATGTACCCTTATTAGGAAACAAATTTATCCTGAAATTTTACTTGTCGGTACCACCACGTCCACTTGCACCAGCAACATAAATACTTAAAAATGTAAACTTTTACATTCTTGGGCTGAGTTTCTAAAAAGCTAAACACGAATTTTCCATCAAGCAATAGGCAAAATACCTACCAATTTTCATGTTTCTGAGTAACGGAATTCCTATACTACAAAGGATAAATTTACAAAAATACTGAAGCACGTCTTATTTAATTACCGACCGAAAAACTAAATGCCTTAAATCCCTAGGTATCAAATTTTACTGATTTAACTTCAAGTTAAATCGAAAACTAAACTAGAAACTACTATTTTATCCCCTTAGAGCTGCTATTCTCAAAGTGTGCTCCGGGCCTCTGTGGAGGCTCCGCGACAATACTGGTCATATAAAAAAATAAAGGTTCAGTACGTAAACATGATTGTGGAGAAAATTATACATTATATATATTATATTAAGTTATATGACAGTCAATAATCATATCAATTTTAAGTAGACAATCTTTATAACTTGAACTGCAAGGCGCGTTGTGGTCCACGGAACCAAACTACTTCTCTACTACCTTTTAATTTTCTGTAGAGGGGGATTGGCGCAGGTGAGTGCTAGAATACCTTCTTACTTGTTCCTAGGAAGAGAAATAAATTCAATAAGTGCGGAAGGACAAAATATGCCCAGTGCGACTGTCAAACCAGATATTTTAATTATTTAAGAATTAATTTCGTGTATTTATAGATAGCTTCAGCTCACGGCTTCGCAGACGCTTTTCAGGTAGCCATGTACGGAATACCGTTCGTTTAACTCTCTGCCAAATTTCATTAAGACCCGTTTAGCCGTTTAGCCGTGAAAAAAAAAGAACGTATCAACACCTATTAGTGTTGTTCTCTTTTCCCAACAGTCGCTAGAAATGACGCAAAATTTTAGCGGCTCGCTACGCTCGCCGATATTTTTGCCTTGGCTTCCTTCTCTTCCACAAATTTTCCCACCACCGCTGGAGTCTCAATAATTGTCGCAGCTCGCACCACTCGTCGGCGCTGTTAAATCGTATTTGCTTTCTTTGCTCGGCTCGCTCCGCTCGCCGTTTTTATGTCATCTCTGCTTTCGTTTGTCTCACAAATTTTGCAATCGTCGCTAAAATAACATGAAAACGAGGGTTGCTCCGCTTGCCTATTTTTTATGTATACTCTTTACTTTCACAAGTGTCCCAATCGGCGCTAAAATTCTCAAATTTTTGAGGCTCGCTCCGCTCGCCGCACCGTTTTATGTCGTGTTTTCTACATTTGCACTTACAAATGTCCTAAATTTAGCTAAAATATGTTTATAATTTTCGAGTCTCTTTCTTCTCGTCTCTTCTGCTCGCCGTTTTTATATATTATCATCTTTTCTTTTGATCATCTTTTCTTTTGCAAATTTCCCAATCGTCGCTAAGACTTTAAAATTTCCGAGGCTCGCTTCATTCGCCGATATTATATCGTCTTTTCTTCCTTTTCTCTCAAAAATTTTCCAATCGTCACTAAAATATTTCTAAAAATTTCGAGGCTCGCTCCGCTCGCCTATTTTATATGTTTAATCGTTTCTTTTACTAATATAAGTCGCTAAAAAGTCTTTAAAATTTTCGAAGTTCGCTCCGCGCTCCATTTTTTTCATTTAGGCAACTAACTTAATTGTAGGTCTCCGTCAAATATTTCGATGTCCAAAGGGTTTAAGAACCGCTATCTCATAGAATGATTTTTTTCGGCGTAACGCCGCACTGCCGTCTCTCCTCCCGCGCCGCCCGCGCGTGACTCGATGATTTATTTTGTAAAAAAAAATATTAGGTAAGTATATTATATTTTATAAAATATTTTGCAAAAAATAAAGTTTTTATTATTTTACCTTTAATTTTAACCCTTTCTCCAATCTTTGTCAAAATGACACCCCCCCCCCCCTCCCAAATGAGATCCTTGATCCGCCCTTGTTCGGTATAGTGCATTTTATTTAGCGCCTTCGGGTCATATCATAAGCTAAAAATTTTATAAAATGTCGAGTGCGTGCATCGTGTGTCGGCCGAAAATAACGTCCATCAACGGCACGACCGGCGCGCGGGGCAGGGCAGGTACAATAAGCGGTTAAGTGCTAACAAGACGCCTTGTTAGGCTGCCTGTTGGCAGCAAAGCGTGTGAGATCTCCTTTAGCGAATCAATTGCAAAGTCATTTAAAATACTCGTTTCAATTGTAAATACTAGTCCTAATTTATTTCTTTCAGTTTATTTTTGTGAATTTTCAATAACGTTGTTTCTGTGAGATAAATGTTTAAGTTGGTTGAAATTTTCCAATCCTTATTTTAGAGTGTAACCAAAATATGAAATTGTAGCTGGTAGCACAGCACAGCCATACAAAAATCGGCTGAATGCTAAGTCCGAGTCTATTGCAGGTTGCCGGCGTATTTTATGTTTATTCGATTATTTTCGTTTCCCCTATGAAATATTGATAAGGAATAGTGTAAAATAAGAAGATCTTATTGATCCCAAGATGACGGCGGAGGTACAGAGTAAGGGGAGGCTTCCTCACCTATCATCGGATAAACAGCTAACATTCATAAAACTAGCTGTTTTATCAATGGCAGCGATATTGTGTGAGTATTTTCGGCTTGTTTTCCTCTATATCCAAGTTCCAAATGTGAAAATATCTGCCTATAGTAGCTTTCTAAAGTTCCATAACCAACTATGTTTTGGACTTACGTGGTCTCTGTTATCGATAAGAAATGGCTACAAAACGCTGACACAACCCCCGAACTGCTTGTTTTTGACGAAATCTACTGCAATTTGTGCTCATTCACAAATTGTAAAACTCCCTACGAAGCTAACCTACAAAGCATAGAATATTTTGATGAAAAATAATCTGTATCGAAATCAAACACTATTAACACATTTTTTTTTTTGTATTTTAGCATTTGGAACGCGTCTTTTCTCTGTTCTAAGATTTGAGAGTGTGATCCACGAGTTTGATCCATATTTCAACTACAGAACTACAAGATACCTTACTGAAGAGGGCTTTTATAGCTTTCACAACTGGTTTGATGACAGAGCATGGTATCCACTGGGCCGTATTATTGGTGGTAAGCTATATGTTTCAACTAGTTTATGCCTGTGGCTGTGCCCACATTGTCTCTATCGAAACATTTAAAAGTTATTTCTATCCCACGGGAACTGATTTATTGGATAAAACAAAGTAGCCATGTTTCATTCCAGGCTTAGAGCTACATCTATACATAATTTCTGACCGATCGGTTTAGTTGATATCCAAACTTTCGCTTATATAATATTAGCGTGATAGATGATTAATTGGATAAAACAAAGTAGCCATGTTTCATTCCAGGCTTAGAGCTACATCTATACATAATTTCTGACCGATCGGTTTAGTTGATATCCAAACTTTTGCTTATATAATATTCTAAGACTTCTAAAACCTTAGTCTTACCTAAACATCCTTGCTAAGCAAATGGGAGGAGATTCACTTATTTATTTATTAGCTGTGCAGCTTCACCTGCTTGGATTTTATTTCATAGGTTTTATTTTTTTGCATAAAACCTATATCTTTTTCTATAATAAATGTAGACTTAGCTACCCCATATAACATCCAGTGAAAATTCTGTTAAAACCAGACAATCTGTTTAGTAGTTTAGTAGTTGATTAATCTGAACAAACAGACATATGTATAGTTTTTAATTAATCTTATTGTTCTAAGTATGTACTGTATTTACTTTCGTATGCCAATGCATATGAAAGTAAATACAGTAATACTGAAAGAGCTGTTATTTTAAGTGAGTAAAATGCTGTTAACTTAAGAATACAAACACTTCAATTTTACTCATTTTTAACCCCCCAACTCAAAGAGAGAGGGGTGTTATAAGTTTAACGTGTCTGTGGTATCGTAGCTCCCAAACGGATGAACCGATTTTCGTTTAGTATTTTTGTGTCATAGATAATTTTATCCCCAGTTTACCCCCTTCTTAGCCATGTTTCATGAAAATCTGTGGGGGGGGGGGGTTAATTTTGTTCTATAGATATTATTTGTACATTAACTGAAACTGGTTTCCAGGTACAATATATCCTGGCCTGATGGTAACATCAGCTACGCTGTACAATGTGATGCAGTTCCTCAACATAACCATAGATATTAGGAATGTCTGTGTGTTCCTCGCTCCATTCTTCTCCTCGCTCACAACTATCGTCACTTATTTGCTGACCAAGGAACTGAAGGTCAGTACCTTGTATATACAAAAATAAAAGTAGAAACTGATAAATAATAATAAATAATGTTGGACAATCCACACAGCATCATCTATATCATCAGCCCCAAGCTAAGCAGAGCTTGTGTTATGGGCACTAGATGACTGATATACATAATATAATACATTAGACCAGAACACCCGGAACCAATATTTGTAGATTGTACGACCATTTGTCCCAAGGTGGGAATTGAACCCGCAACCTCCTGAGCCGCAGGCGGACCTTCGCCCGCCGCGCCACATCAGTCGCCAATAATGTATGGATTTAATTTTATTAGTTCACAGCACACCAGTTCTACTTTGGGGCTAGTTATGATTGCTGTTTGAGATTTCCTGCATTATTCATTTATGTTGCTTGTCATAGCAAAATATACCCTACTACATACGTATTCATGCAAAAATAAAAAAAAGTTACGAATCTAATAGTATTTATGGGAAAAATCATATGAATTCTGTCAAGCATGCTTCATTTCTTGGTGATAACCCTAAAAACAGCTGATTTCCAATATTTACTAACATTCTACAGGCAGAATGGCTCTAGTATAGCTCCTTATTCATGCACCTACTGATAAAAGTATTTAAAAATAAATAAAAGCTATAATAAAAGTTCATCACCCAGTTTTCAAATCCCTATTTGGCCCCTCTTTATGTGGCTCCTTGTATAATATTACCATGAAGACCTCTGCGGCGCAGTGGGAGAAGTTCCGCCTGCGTGGCAGGAGATGGCGGGTTCGATTCCCACCTCAGGACAAATATTTGTACGATCTGCAGATATTGGTTCCAGCTGTTCTGGATGTTTTCTATGTATCATAAAAAATATCTATTGTATGTAGTGTGTTGTATTAACTATATCAGTTATCTAGTACCCATAACACAAGCTGTGCTTAGCTTATGGCTAGATATTGCTGTGTGAATTGTCCAGCATTATTTATTTCTGAATTCCTCAACAAAGCTATTCTTAACCCCAGGATGAAGGAGCCGGCCTGGTAGCTGCGTGCATGATCGCCATCGTCCCTGGCTACATCAGTCGATCCGTCGCGGGCAGCTACGACAACGAAGGCATTGCCATCTTCTGCATGCTGCTAACCTACTACTTCTGGATCAAAGCGGTCAACACGGGCACTATCCTCTGGGCGACGCTGACTGCCCTGGCTTACTTTTACATGGTGAGTTTATTTATTCAGAAAAGTAACAGCGTACAGGTTTTTTTAAACCTCAGGCGAATTGCGCATTAAACTAATATTATAAATGCGAAAGTTTGGATTGATGGATGTATATATGGATGGATGTTTGTTACGTCTTCACGCCAAAACTACTGAACAGATTAAGCTGGAATTTTGCACCGGTGTAGCTCTATGCCTGGAATCAAACATAGGCTACTTTTTATCCCATAAATCAGTTCACATGGGATAGAAATTACCTTTGAACGTTTCCGTAGAAATAACGCGTGCGAAGCCGCGGGCAGAAGCTAGTGGTAAACCCAACATTTGATCCTATAAGCTAGCTGTGTTTTCACATTCTGCTTCTAAGCTACGCCGCCCGCACAGCGGATCGAACGTATGGAACAGGCAGGCATACGAATCGTAAGTTTTCGAAGTCGTGATTTCATTGAATATGCCATTCGATAGCTTTTTTAAATCTAAGCAATATATATTCCATGGCACTTTAGGCCTAGAATTCAGGAGTAACCATTTACAATTCAATGAAATCCGTTTTATGCCATCGTAAATCTGATTTTATTGGAAGAAACATACAAACAGAAACTCTACTAGACCTAAAGAATAACTCTCTCTAGGCCTAAAATGCAATAGAATATTTATTGTTTTGATTTCAAAATCTATAAGCTTGCTATATCTATCTCGACCGATGTGGCGCGGCTGGCGAAGGTCCGCCTGCGGTGCAGGAAGTTGCGGGTTCGATTCCTGCCTTGATACAAATGTTTGTACGATCTACAAATATTTGTTCCGGGTGTTCTGGTCGTTTCTATGTATAATAAAAAAAACTATTTAAGTAATGTATTATATTATGTATATCAGTCATCTAATACCCATAAATAACACAAGCTCTGCTTAGCTTGGAGCTAGATGATGCTGTCCAGCATTAATTATCTAATGGCACATTAAAATTTAGGAAATTACGACTTTAAAATTTTTAATTCATATGTCCGGTTACATACTATCGATGCACTGTACGCCGCCGTGGCGGCGATTGTGGTACAGCGTCGCTATGGCCGTCGCTTAAATCTATGTATTTGAAAAGTTAGTACTTTTCAAATACATAGATTTAAGCGACATTGTTAGGGTAGTCCCTAACAATGTGTTTCCATCAAAGATGTGCTTCGAGAAACGAAATGGTGGCAACTCTCCGCCGCCGCCGCGCTGAATCAATAAGACTTTTCTTACTCTCTCATATGTGTATCTATGTATGTATTGTATTAAGTACATCAGTCATCTAGTACCCATAACACAAGCTCTACATAGCTTGGGGCTAGATGATGCTGTGTGGATTGTCCAGCATTATTTATTTATTTTACCTCTTATTTTAGTTGTACATAAGTTGATCGCAGATACACAGTAGTTCTATGAAATAATTATTATTGATTGACTTTTATAATAACGTCGTTGGTGGAACAGAGTAATCTATTCCTCCGTCGTCGCGTCGATACGATTTCAGTGTACACTCATTGAAATCTTCAAAGCCAATCATAGATCATCAAGACGAAAGTTTCACGCCAGTAAGTCGTTGTGGCTTTTTGGTTTTTGCACTTTCGTACATTTCAAACTTATCTACTACCTACCTGAATCTCATCTACCATCTGGTACTCTGTTATTAAAATTGTCTTTGTTATTATTATAAGACATTTATTCACAAAGAAAATTATACTAGTATTTACAATTGAAACAATTGAGCTAACTGCCGACTGTTGCAAACAGTCTACAGATAGCTCAACTGATCCATATCAACACCAGTCGGAAGCGTCCCCAAGACGCTGGCTGCATTGCCACGCTGTATGGCAATGCTGATACGCTGTGCCAGATATTCACCAGCTCTCGGGTTATTTGTTTTTTTTATTAAACGTTTTGACTTTGTTATTAAATTAATTAATCCTCTACTACATACAAAGTAAACTAAAACATTTGTAAGGCTTTTTGTATACACAATCAAATAGGTACCAGTTGTTCAAACATGCATTATTGCTGAATCAATATTGACTCTACAATTTGATAAGAATCTATACGCTTTATTGGCGTATTTTAAGTGAAATTTAAAACAAACATGAAACAATGCAAAATTTATAGAATTTGAGTCTCAGAATCAGAATTCGAAATTAATTTAACTTCTAATATATCATTGGAAACGTATCACATTTTTAATTTCTTTGTTTGTTCCATTTATTTCGGATTCATCTGGACTTTGTGCTATTGGCTAAGTAGGCCTACTGGACATACGAAATTATCTAAAACACTTAGAGTCCATTCCTTCTGACACGGAGCGGAGCAGCATCGAACAATCACATGGATGAGAAACACACACGTCTCCTGCTGGATCCTGATTAGTCGGTTCGGAACCCTCCCTGGCAACTAATTGTTGAGGAATCAAAGAAAAGAGTTCGGTTTGATTTAACACAGAACACGATTTATTGCAACACTTAAAATACTTTAATAATAATTGATGTGAAAGACTTGTTAATGAGCCGCGATATTAACGTGAACTGGCGCGGATTACCGCATGTCGCGCCTCGATCGGTCCCACGGTGCTCTGTGAATGCTGAGTTGCATTCATGTAGGTATATATATACTTATTTCAACCGTGCACTAATATTTCCCATCCTTACAGGTATCATCATGGGGAGGCTACGTATTCCTAATCAACCTGATCCCTCTCCACGTGCTGGCGTTGATGTTACTGGGCCGTTTCTCCGGGCGCGTGTATGTGGCGTACAGCACGCTATACTGCGTCGGCACTATCCTCTCTATGCAGATATCTTTCGTGGGCTTCCAGCCGGTGCAGAGCTCGGAACATATGCTGGTAAGTTTAATTCACTTGCTAGATCGGAGAGCGTATAGATCTCTGCGGGTAATTGCGTAATACGCAGATAATTGGATTCGGAATTATCTGCGTGAAAGTCTGTCCACATTGATCTTTTTGGGCTATATTTTTGGACCTAGAAAAAATATATTTTAGATTCTAGCTGCTACGTAAAAAAGTTCATTTCATCTTGTACTTCTCCGTCAGAAAGTTAACAGCTGTCGAGGCAAAAAAGTCGTAGAGGGCATCTCTTTCTACGCCATGCAAATTGAGCGTGTGATACGTTGCGTACGGACCATAAATTATTTTTGATTAAATTTTATTTCAAATAAATGTGCATAAATGTACTATTTAGAACACCAAGTAAAATAATTATACATAGTGTAATTTTGGAGTTATATACAATTTAAGTTGGTCCGTGTGAAACGTGTTGTTCTGTACGGACCATGGCGTATATTGCATATATTTAGAAGTTTTTTTATATTTTTTATTATCTGGAAATGTGCTATTTAGTACAACAAGCAAAGAAGCTGTACCTATCGTAAAATAGTATTTATAATTATAACATGATTATACATTCAACTTAAATTGAATATAACTCCAAAATTTCACTATGTATAATTATTATACAATTAAAAATTACGTTAAAAAAAGTGCACAGTTCCGCACATAATTTGGTCGAGATCTCAGAAATAAGCAAAAACTTGATTTTTACACTTACGCCGTTCCAAAAACGTATGCTCTGTCCCGCTCCCATAAACGCGAAATCCTATGCCTATCCTTTTCATGAGGCATAAATTCAAGTGCGGTAGTGGTGGCGACATAGAGAGCCGCCGGGATCGGCAGGTTTTTGGCGATAACACCGACAACAGCCAGCAGGCTTCGATAGGTTGAAATAGAATGAATGTAAGTTAAGTTGTTGAATGTAACCTAAATTCCCTCCACAGGCGCTAGGCACGTTCGGTCTGTGCCAGCTGTACGCGTTCACTCAGTACCTGCGCGAGCGGCTCTCCCCCGCCAACTTCGAGCTCATGTTCAAGGCTCTGATCAGCACTCTGCTCGCTACCTTAGGCACTGCGGTCGTGGCGCTCACTGTTACCGGTTAGTTTTACACATTTGTATTTTATAATCATTTGGATAACTGTACATACGAATGGCCATCTTCATCAGCCTATATTAGTCCACTGCTGGACATAGGCCTTCCCTAATGAGCGCCGGAGCGCCCTGTCTTCAGTTTACCGCATCCAGCATCTGCCTGCAGTCTTTCGCAGGTCATCTGGCCGGAAGACGAGTGGTCGGGCCCAGTTTAATCTATGACTGGTTTTGCTTATAACCAGCGTACATTAATGACGTCATCAATCATGCTGTCCCATTCAGTTTGGATTCTATTTGAGCGAGATAGCATGATGACGACATTCTCAGTGCCATAGTATAAAAAAAAAATAAAAAAAAAAAAAAAACGATAGAAAGTTTGTAATTAATGGGAATGTCCCTAAAGTTTAAACTTGACACTGCAGTAGGCCTAGCACGGGAATTGTTGTCTCGTCGCATCGTCACTGAATGCGTATAAAATGTTTGAAACTCATTCCTTCAACTTCAATAATTTACGCAACGCAAGGCGATGTGATGTCATTATTGTCTATTCTACCCTAGACAAAAATCCTCGTGCTAGACCTACAGATAGTCTTTAATTTCTCATGCCTTTGTAAATAATACTGTTGTGAAAAAACCACTAAAGCTTTTGTACCATCTTAAACCTGATTTAATTCATTATTTGTAACCAAAACTACTTCTATTCGATCAAAAGCCTGTTATAAATGGACCACTTCCAAAATAGAGTACGCATTTATTATTTGACTATTTCAGGAAAAATCTCGCCATGGACCGGAAGATTCTACTCGCTACTGGATCCTTCCTACGCTAAGAACCACATTCCTATTATTGGTAAGTCTTTATAAATTCAACTGATGTCAAAATTATGGCGTGAACCCTAAAGCTCTGTTCACATTCATACGGCTGCCATCTAAACGGTCTCGTACATTACTGGTTACCCCGGCACGGCCGTTACCGAGTGAATCTAAAGAGGGCCTTATTGTGCGAGTTGGCTGGGTAATCTCACTGCGAATCGAAGAAAAACGAGATATTTACCATTTGAGTTGTTTTCTTCGTAGATTTCCGCACAGTTGCATGCAAATCATGGTAAATAAAATTACCTATGTTATGTAATTTCAAGGTTTCAAAGACTAATTCATCATGACGACCTCAGTGGTCCAGCGGGCGAAGGTCCGCCTGCGACGCAGAAGGTTGCGGGTTCGATTCCCGCCTCGGGACAAATGTTTGTACAAATATTTGTTCAGGGTGTTCTGGATGTTTTCTATTTATAACCTCCTGCGTCGCAGGCGGACCTTCGCCCGCTGCGCCACTGAGGTCGTCGATTACGGGGATATTCTTATTTTATATGTTGTCAGCATTTTTTGCTTGAAAAACAGGTTACCTAGTTCAAGCACATGCACTATTTTATCCCACAAAAATATAACAGCAATAGCGCACTAGCGGCTAAGCCGCAGCGGCCAGGTCGCGGCGGCCATCGAGATAGATACCTTAGTATGAAATCGCTACTGAGCACGCGCACCTGGCCGCGCGCGGCCCGCGGCCACACCGAGCCGCAGCGGGCAGCGAGATCCAAGCGACGCAATTGCGGCCCGTGTTCAGTCGCTGGCCGCGTTGCAAATCGCAACGTCTGCGGCCAGGCCGCGCTGCCAGGTCGCTAGTGCGCTATTGCCCTAAGATTATGTACTCTTTGTTATCCTTGTCCTAAGTTATTTTATTTATTAACCTCGATGTCCCTTCCAGCGTCCGTGTCCGAGCACCAGCCCACGTCGTGGTCCTCGTTCTACTTCGACCTGCAAGTGCTGGTGTTTCTGTTCCCCGCGGGACTCTACTTCTGTTTCACGAAGCTCACGGACGCCAATATCTTTATTATTCTGTATGGAGTGCTTAGCATTTACTTTGCTGTAAGTATTGGTTTCAATTTGGATAAAACCAAAATGATAAAGACTAGTAGTTCTACGAACAGTAGACGTCGCGAACACTAACTTTTTTCAACAATTAATTTATTTATTAATGCACTAAAGTAATTTAAAACGGGATATTTTGGTAGGTAGGTTCGGTAGGTATATTTTGAAAATAGTCGAAATGGTTACCCTTTCAACCATGTTTTTCGGCGGTGACTCCTTGCAAATCGCCATGCCAGTATGAAAGCATCTTATGTATCACGGAGCAAAAGTGCTTACTTATCAGAGTAAGCACCAGCCTATGTAGGCACCAGCCTTCCTATAATGGTGCTAATCTTGTCATAAGTATTATAGGTAAGTACCTCATTTCTATGTAATTATCGGTGCCTCTTACTTTTTGACGCGTTGTAAGAAAAATCCTATGGGTAGGTAGGTAGTGTATCTACACTTTACCTACCTAAGTAGATACCCAGGTAGGTATATCCAAAAATCAGAAAAACCCTTATAAGTAGGTAGGTACCTAAATATTGGTTTACGCTAGTGTGGTGTGCATTGAATTTTTGAACGAAATGTTGCACAAACACATCAACCATTATACCAATTGTCCATACAAAGTACCTAAGTTACGTTCCTCAGCAAAGCTCGAAATTCTGTACCTAGGTATCAATAGATGGCGTTGATCCATCAGCCCAAAATTGTTCTTTTCCACGATTAAACCAAGTAAATCAATATGAGTCGTTTGTAAATAGTAAAAAAACTTTTTTAGTTTATTCAATAACCTTTTTGAAGCTTGCAAATTGTTAGTTTATTCACATAAAATTGTTAGTTTATTTACAAAAGTTCAGTAGATATCTCTAAGATGTTCTAATAGGTGGCGCTGCTTATCACGTAATTCTCATCAGATCTTCACCAAATTTTTATGAAAATAACTTAAAGTAGAGTAGGTACTTACCTACTAAAATTTAAAAATAATCTTCCAAATCAAATCTCATATTATATCAAAAAAGTTCAGTAGCTTTAGCGACATCTATAAGATTTCTTACTTGCACAAACTGGCAAGTGGCCGTGCTACGTAGAAGGTAAGTACAACGTGTTACAAAGATGTTCTAATAGGTGGCGCTGTACTGTGTATTCTCTTGCATTATACTGCATCTTGCGGAGCTATTCTGCTCATCATGCCAAAAATCCTGATCAGATCTTTACCAATTTTTTATGAGAAGAATTATAAACAACAACCTTTCAATAAAAAGTATAATCATCGAAATCAAATGTCTTAAAGCCGAGATATTCTAAAGCCCCCTTTTTGCCTTTTTTTGAAGGAAGTACACCTTTAATCAAAAAATCCCGACGACAATAAAATTCTATAAAATCATAGAATCTGTACACAAAGTTTCGTACCGATCGGTTGTAAAATACGACCTGTAGAGGAGTACGGACATACTGACAAAAATGCCATTTTGGCCAGACCTGAAACGAAGACTTTGTTCACTAACGTTCACGACGTCAATAAATGGTCACATTGATCCAAGACCGGTAGTCGTACATGGTCACCTTCTCGAAATCGTTTTCGAGTACACTTACCTCGGGGAGATTCTTTGTAGTCAGTTAGGTAAAAAAAAATTTGAGAAGGAGGCCAAGAGGAGGATCCAGCTAGGCTGGGCAGCGTTTGGGAAACTACGTCGAGTCTTCTCGTCATCCATACCGCAATGCTTGAAAACGAAAGTTTTAAATCAGTGCGTCCTACCCGTCATGACCTACGGAGCTGAGACGTGGACACTCACGGCAGGGCTGGTCCACCAGTTCAAAGTCGCTCAGCGAGCTATGGAAAGAGCTATGCTCGGAGTCTATCTGAAGGATAACGTAACGTCGTAAATACATCCGACAGAGAACCAAAGTTATCGACATAGCTCAAAGAATTAGCAAGCTGAAGTGGCAGTGGGCCGGCCATATCTCGCGAAGAACCGACAACCGCTGGGGTAAACGAGTTCTTGAGTGGAGACCACGACTCGGCAAACGTAGTGTAGGACGCCCTCCGGCCAGGTGGGATGACGATCTGCGAAAGACTGCAGGCAGATGCTGGATGCGGCAAGCTGAAGACAGGGCGCTATGGTGCTCATTGGGGGAGGCCTGTGTCCAGCAGTGGACTAATATAGGCTGATGATAATGATGAAGTATTGGTAATCAATCACACTGTTTTTAATGCAGTTGTCGTGGGCGCTCTTTTCAAGGGTGTCAGACACAATATATTTTCTTCTGTTAAGTGGAGTTCACACTCGCAAGTTTTTGCTGCAATATCTTAAGTTAGCACTTACTGTTCTACTGTCACTGCTTGCATTTATTTTCCGTTACACTGCACTAAGCAGCAAAATTCGTAGAAGTTGGAATGCCTATTTACTTAGTAATAAGAAAATAAAGCAAGTTTTATTACTAGTAGAAACCCTGCTTTGTGTATTACGCAATTTAAGCCTGCCTACTGCATATTTGGGTTTTCTCTGTTAAAATAACCCTTCCAGAACACTACAGAAACTATATTGAAATTAACACCAATCTGCCGGCCAAGTATAGATAACTAGGAAATTCTACAAGACTTTTTATTTACGACTAGCTGTACCCGCGACTTCGTTCGCGATTGCCATACCGGCCGACTAATTAAGTTCACATTTAACCATAGTTTAATGAAATGCCGCCGTGCAAAACAACTTCAATGCGCAGAATTGAACCTTTTACACTTGTAATATAGGCATCTATATTTAGGTAGGTACCTAGTTAAATTATGTATAGATCGTGTAGGGTCTACGGGGGATAGCATGTTGTCATCTGATTCCGTTCAGCTGGGGCCCTATTCTGCCAAACTAATCGCTTCACTATAACATATCATATAACATATCGTCACAAAATTACACGTTTTGGTATTCTACCTTAGATAAAAGAAATTATAATGAATGCAGATGGAGAGACACGCGTCAAGTTTGAAACGATTGATTTATCTCGCACGCACTATCTGGAGCTTTATTAATCTAGAGATTCTACGTGATGATTCTGCGACGATTCCATTGCCATAGTGAAGCAATTGTATTGCAGAATTGGGCTCCTGATCCATTTGACTGGACCACCGTATTTTTTTTTTCGTTAGTAGGTAGGTACAGTTGATTGTGTGTACCACAGTAAAAAATATTTTTTCTGTGGTCCTGTTAGTTTCATTGAACTTACTGCACACTTACTGCAACCAAACTTCGGTGGTGAAGTTAACTGGACCAGCTAAACCACCAAATATCATGTTTAAGAAGATTGCATGGACCATTTGTACATTTACTTTGCCTGAAACAGGCATTGACACACTCATATGTTAGGTTCCTACCTACTAAGGTAGGAACCTAACTAATGGGTGCGACTTGGAAAAGAGGTGTCAAGGGACACCCGGATGGAACGAAGTTCCTTTCGATTAATCGCGGGTCCTCGCGTCATCTTCAGTGAGGCCGCTGAAAACTGATATATCCCGCTCACTCCAATGACACGTTGCGCGAGCGAGCGGAACACATGATTGTTCGAATCGAAGCGGACCTCGGCTCAACTCGGCTGCGGTCGCCGCTTCGGTTCTCCTCGGTTCCCTTCGTGAAAATATGTCGTTACAACTACTATCCTATCCTACTATCCTATCCTACTATCCTATCTTACTATTCTATCCTACTATCCTATCCTACTATCCTATCCTACTATCCTATCCTACTATCTTATCCTACTATCCTATCCTACTATCCAATCCTACTATCCTATCCTACTGTCCTATCCTACTGTCCTATCCCAGTGTCCTATCCTACTATCCTATCCTACTATCCTATCCTACTATCCTATCCCACTATCCTATCCTACTATCCTATCCTACTATCCTAACACACGATTGTTCGAATCGAAGCCCACCTCGGCTCAACTCGGCTGCGTTCGTCGCTTTGGTTCTCCTCGGTTGTCTTCGTCAAAATGTGTCGGCTCAACTCGGCTGCGGTCGTCGCTTATATATCCCGCACACTCCAATGACACGTTGCGCGAGAGAGCGGAACACACGATTGTTCGGAGAGCGATTCTAATTTTTGTGCAAACCTAATGTCATTCGCGATGACAGCTGCATATCATAAACGCTACAGTGACAGTTTTACACTTTGACACTGACTTAATATTGTGTTTACTTTCCATCAAATGTTAGGATATATTTGTTCTGTGGCAATAATATATTTGTTCTGTGGCAAAAAGTGTCGCTCCAATTTTCGTTACAATTTTTTCCGTCTAGCCCCCTTTCACAACGCGCGATAAGGAACTTCGTTCCAAAAGAATGCATGAAATCGGACGACGCGTTAATGAATTACAACTAAGTACCTACTTTCACATTTTGACTTTTATCCCCTCTCCCGAGAGAACCGTGCCTACCGTCCCAGATAAAATGTAGGTATCCTATGTTTTTCCTCGTAGTATGAGATCAAATCATGCATAGTTTCATTTGAATTCATTTAGTAGCTTATAGTAGCTAAGGGAACCGTACAGATTGCGGGATAAAAAATATTGTTCATTTGAATTCATACTGTACTTTTGGCGTGATGCGCGGCCCAGGAATATGACTTTTATCCTCTCTCCACGGAGAACCTTACTAAATTCCGGCATAAAATGTACCTATCTTTCCCCGCAGTAGGAACTCAAATTATGCCGAGTTCCATTCGAATTCATTCAGTAGTTCCGTCGTGATGCGCGATTAAAGGATTTTACTTTCATCCTCTCTCCCGGGGGAACCTCACTCAATTCCAGGATAAAATGTACCCCATGTCCTTCCTTGTACTATGAATGAACTCAAATCGTACCATTTCAGTCCAACTCATTCAGCTGTTTCGGCGTGATGCGAGGTGAAGGAGTTTGACTTTAATCCCTTCTCCCAGGGGAACCTTACTGAATTCCAGGATAAAATATATCTCTCCTCGTAGTATGAACTTTTAGCGTGCCGACTTCCATTCGAATTCATTCAGCAGTTCCATCGTGATGAGCTGTTATAGAATTTTACTTTCATCCTCTCTCTCAGGGGAACCTAACTGAATTCCGGGATAAAAAGTATCCTATGTCCTTCCTCGTAGTCTGACCTAAAATCATGCCGAGTTTCATGTCAATACCTTCAGTAGTTTCGGCGTGATGCGCGTTTAAGAAACAGACAGACAGACAGACATGAATGAAAAAAATTACAGTTTTGGCTTCAGTATCGATAATAGAGTGCCCTCCAAAAAAAAATTTAAAATATCTTCAATGTACAGAATTGGACCTGCTACAGTTTTATTATAAGTATAGATGCACTTTCCAATGATGAAACAAGAAAGCTTGAGCGCGTAGAGTCACGTAGAGATATCACTCCGTCGACTCCGCCTATGATAGTTACACTTTGATCGCTGACTACCCTCACACCCGCCACCCACCAACCAACCAATCCGCCAACATAACCTGACCCCTATACCGTAATCTCTCACAGGGCGTGATGGTCCGTCTAATGCTGGTCCTCGCTCCGGTGATGTGCATCGTGTCTGGTGTTGCCGCCTCGAGTCTGTTGAGCCTGCATGTGAAGGATATAGAACCGAAAGTCGAGAAGCATCATGAGAAGAAGAAGAAGCATGAAAATAATCTGGTGTTCCGGTCAGAGGTAAGTATCGTAGCTATGCTCAAGGAAAATAGGTTTATTATTAATATCAAAAACTGTTTGAGCAGAGATTCCCTTAAAATTCAGTTTTACACAAGAACCAGAACATCCTTTTATCAAAACAAAATGTATCAGAAACCATATTGTTTATTTCTATAACACCCAAGGGTACTAACGACATTATGAAGGTAAGCTGGTTAACTACGAACCTAGTTTGGATGGAAGAACATCACCATTTAGAAACGTCAAATTTTAAAACTAAACAGGAAATAAAGCGCCATCTTTTTGAAGCTTGAGAAAAGAAGTGCAAGTTAGACATCTGATCATCGAACACATTATAGGTCGCGTCACGTAAAAAGAACGCTGGAAGAAAGTGGAAGGGGTGTGTTCGCGCATGGGTACACTCGCGCACGATAGTACCTACTATGCCAATTTGCTAAGTCTATTTTTAACTAATATTTCAGTCGCGGTTTATTGGTTATTAGAAAATAATATTAGATAAAATTAAAAAGAAGTTTAGAATGTTTGATCCAATTACAAAAAAATTACATTATGTTGCCTCTGCGGTGCGTTTCATACACTGTTTTAAATAACAGCATTATTATCTACCTCTCTCTTTATAAAACAATATCTGTCATAAATATTTTTTCTGACTTTTCTATGTAAAACCATTTCGAAAACTTTTGTGCGCGATGGTAGTTTAACAAGAAACGTGACGTGGACAAAACGCGAACCAATAGCGCACCGGCAAGCATGCGGGGCGTGATTCGCCCGCCCCGCGCCCCACCGCATACCACCAAATATACCTTTAAACCGCCTACTGCGCAGCTTGACCGCCAGCGTTCTTTTTACATGACGCGAACTATACCTCAACTCAAAAAGTTTATTACACCATTGATGAATTCCTGAATGTAAACCTATAACACTAATACCTACATTCTTATTCATTAAATTTTATTCTTAAATGTGAAATGCATTCCTATTGGTACAAACTTATCATATAGCTATTAAACCTTAATTTTTAAACTGTATTTGAAATATATCTTACCACTACAAGAGACAAACTAGTGTAGTGAAAAACTTAAAAAGCACTGTGATATAGACATATCAGCTCTCAGCTGCTCGTCTTTAATTCAATAATAATATATATTTTTCTCCAATGTCATAAAAATATTTTTGATTTGATTTATTATTGCTAACTATTTTTCTCAGACTAAAGTTCAAGACGTTAGTGAGTGGATGTTGGGGCTCAAATAGAGTTGGGCGACACTTGGCCGCACTTGGTGGCAGACGGAGTGAGGTGGACTGAAGCACTGACCGAGTGGTGGCCGAGAGACGGTTGTAGGAATAGTGGACGTCCACCGGCGCGATGGGTCGATGACATACGCAAAACCGTAGGCTACACCTGGCCCAGATTAGCACAAGATCGAGGTGAATGGCATAAGCATAGAGAGGCCTGTGCCCAGTGGGTCGACGAGGGCTGATGATGATGATGATTTTTCTTCATATTAATGTTGTAGTCCTGACCATGGCAGACTAGTGATACAAATAGAATCGTACTAATATTATAAAGCCGAAAGTTTGTTAAATCTGAATTTTTGTTACCTAGGATCTCCAAAACTACTGAACAGATCAAGATGAAATTTGGCGTACGTTTAGAACAAGGCATAACTTAGATAAAAGGCTACTTATTATACAGAAAATACGCGTGCGAAGCGGCGGGCAGAAGCTAGTATGATATAAAACAAATAGAATGTTACCACCAAGTCTATACAACAATAAATTCATTTATCAAAAAGAAGCAGCCTTTGTCAAGTTAAGATAAGGTTTTCCTAACTTCACCATCCTCTAAATTTCTCAATAAAAAAACAAGAAACAACCTATTGCGATTCAAAATCACACCTTATCTCCAGGTGGGAGCGCTGTTCGTGACTATCCTCGGCTGTCTGCTCGTCTCGTACGTGTTCCACTGCACCTGGGTGACGTCAGAGGCCTACTCCTCGCCCTCCATAGTGCTGTCTGCGCGCGCGCACGACGGCGCGAGAATCATCTTCGACGACTTCCGCGAGGCTTACACATGGCTCAAGATGAATACTGCTGAGGTGAGGGATGCCTTCTAGATAGGTGACGGTTATGGCTTGTCTTCTACGTATTCCACTGCACATGGGTGACGAAAGTAATGCTGAAACATCGCGGCAGCTTATCAAAAAATTATTAATCAACAATAACCCACATGGGTCCCACCCCCTGGACCCATTTTACTTCCATACTCTTTACTATAGACCAGCCCAGTGTAGTTTGTTGTTGATTTCTTAATTATTTAGTCAATTTATGGTAACAAAAAATTTACTATTATTTAATTTATCTCATCTATCAGTCTAATTTGTATAACAATTTTTTTCCGAGTATCGAGAAAAATTGAAATTTTTAATGAAACACATTTTTTATTTGTATTAAAAATTAGACTGAAAGCAAAAACTAGAAAACAAGGTCGTGTTTTAAAAAAATTCTAATTTTCTCTAGATACTCTGGAAACTCTAGAAAGAATCAAAATAAAAAAAGTCGAGAAGCAAGAAACCCCAGTCCGGAGTCGACCCCTTTAGACTAAGTAGCCTCGTGGCACGTTATCTAAACATCGCCTCGTGATTTAAATATTTTCATTAAGTAATAGATTTGCCACGTAAAGATTTACCAAAATCAATGTTTAATTAATATTTTATTATAAATTTATTTTATATATCTTTTCCAGGACGCAAAAGTAATGTCTTGGTGGGACTACGGGTACCAGATAACAGCGATGGCGAATCGAACCGTCATAGTGGACAACAACACTTGGAACAACACGCACATCTCACGCGTGGGCCAAGCCATGGCGTCCACCGAGGACAAGGCTTACGAGATCATGAAGGAGCTGGACGTTGATTATGTCCTAGTGATCTTCGGAGGGCTCGTTGGGTATACTTCTGATGGTAAGTGGTTTTTATAGACGAGATTCAATGTTCGTATACGTTGCGTTGTATAGCAAATTGAAGTGAAGAGAAAATCAATAACACTTTATTTCTTATTTGATAACAGCAGAGCCTCCTCGATAATCCGATCACCGTAAATTTATACCCTGTTCGGATTATAGTATGTAGATTTTTAAAAGCATTTTTCTAAGTATACCAAGCTTTTTTATGATTGAGAATATGGTTTTAATATGCAAAAAGGTTATTAAATTAAAGCTTTATAGAATTCCAATTATAGCGACATAGAAAAAGTTATATCTTAAAATTTTCACAAAATCATTTTTTCTGGAATAGAAATATCGATTTTGTCTTGCGCGCCAAATGCCCATTCGGCGCGCGGCGGATGGCAAAACAATGTTTAATGTATACCTACACGGTACTACGAGACTGAGAAACAGCGGTCGCGCACGGGTAGGGGGACCCCCCCTACCCGTTTGTACTATCATCGAGGCGTTCGGATTGCCTACTGCTAATTTAATTTAAAATTCGACCTGTCTATACTCATTCCACGAACTTATTTTCTAACGATCACATATCCCACGAACAGTCGTATCCCAATGCTTTACCGATCTGCTGAGCAAAGGCCTCTCCCTTATAAACAAAGAAAGAAAAATAGTATTTAAGTTTTTTAACGTAAAGGCATATCTGTGGTCAATTTCGAGACATCGACAACCTGTTTTTTTGTCTGTCTACATGACGACGGATCCATCACTCTGCTCAACTGTCTCATGTACAAGATGAGCTATTACAAGTTTTGTTGGATCTTATCAGAGAAGGTTTTGCGCGGAATTGTTACTAAATATTGTTTTAACCTAATATTATACAATGGATTTCCTCAAAGTAACGCCTGAATCTATTATATTTACCTGTCTACATGTTAACTAGTACCAAGTCCCTTTTTAAGTCATTACCTAATTTTGTTTGTGTTGTCTAAAAAATAATTTTGTTCATCTTCAGACATAAACAAGTTCCTCTGGATGGTCCGTATTGGCGGCAGCACGGACCGCGGCGCGCACATCAAGGAGTCCGACTACTACACGGGCGCGGGAGAGTTCAGGGTCGACGGCGACGGATCCAGCACGCTGCTCAACTGTCTCATGTACAAGATGAGCTATTACAAGTTCGGATCTGTGTATACTGAGGGAGGTGAGATATTTATGCACACTTTCTTTGAAAATTTGCTCAACTGTCTCATGTATAAGATGAGCTATTATAACTTCGGATCTGTGTATACTGAGGGAGGTGAGATATTAATGCACACTTTTTTTGAAAATTCACTTTCGTTTGACCCCAATTTTTCCAGATACTAAGTGACGATTTGTCGCGAAGAAGACAGGTGTCTCCTTCGCGACGTGAGTTTATAGGTTTCTTGTCTTGAAGAGATCCAGGTTTATGTCGGCCGGAAAAAGCAGAAATAAGCAGAGAAGAAGATTAGTACGAGATGACCTAGATATTTTTTATCTACCTACGCAATTTTTGATTAATATAGCATAAAGCCTAAAGCTGGAACAACGCATAGGGTAGTCCAGTAGCCTATGTGTTGTTCCAGCTTTAGACCTACATCTATGCAAATTTACAGCCCGATCCATTCATAAGTATTGGCGTGAAGAAGTAACAAACATCCCTCCATCCATCCTCACTTCCGCATTTATAATAATAGTGTGATGATAAGACAAGTAGTAGTGTACCATTCGGTTCCTCCTCGCAGGTCGTCCGCCCGGCTTCGACCGCGTGCGCGGCGTGGAGATCGGCAACAAGGACTTCAACTTGGACGTGCTGGACGAGGCCTACACCACCGAGCACTGGCTCGTGCGCATATATAAGGTACATATTATAGCGGTGGTGCCGGCTAAGATTTTGCACCACTCCAACTCTTCCCGCGGGTGTCGTAAGAGGCGACTAA
Organism: Eupithecia subfuscata; assembly: GCA_963564075.1. Classification (NCBI taxonomy): domain Eukaryota; kingdom Metazoa; phylum Arthropoda; class Insecta; order Lepidoptera; family Geometridae; genus Eupithecia; species Eupithecia subfuscata. The sequence goes on along the minus strand of OY751097.1, from coordinate 3,284,457 downwards.
GGGTTATCCACGGGGGGCTTTACCTCGTAAAATTTAGATGAATTTTAAATTGACGGCATCAGATGACAGACAGCTCGCGGACCACTTTAATTTATTTTTTTTATTTTAATGAGCGCAGAGCCTAACAGGGAAAGACGGCAGAATATCGTTAGGCGAATAATAACAGCCTCTCAGCAAGGAGAGATAGGTACAGCTTCGTATAGCTCTGTCTCGTTCTTTCATTTTATAAAACAAAAACTCTGTGAATAATCGACGCGACTGTCCAGAAGGTAACCGCCCACCAATTTGGGCTAAGAATTACGTTCTGCGCATCTTTGTCACGTGGTTCGTGAAGGACAAAAAGTTTAACGATTATTACACATTTTAGTACAACACAAATCGCCAGGCTAGCTCTGTGACGCGCGCAAAGTACGCGTTCTGTTTGCTTTGTGTTCGCTTTCCGCTGCGGCCACGGCGAGCGCGTCCTACATTAGACCTCAACTTCCAGGTGAAGCCGCTCCCCAACCGCGGCGCCTGAGTGTACGCGGCGGCGGAGCTGCGCGCCCTGTACGCGCAGCTGGCCGCCGCGCGCTACCAGCAACGGCTCATCCAAGCGCACATGGACATCGCGCACCAGCTGGTCGGCAACTTTCGCACCGAAACACGCATTATTAGGGAGAATTTCCAAAAGAAGGTAGATGACTATGAGTTGGCTATGAGGAATAACTTGTCGGTGACTAACGGTTCTGTGGATCCGGTTACAGGGTAGAATAGACAGAAATCACATCGCATCGTACACATTGCGTAAATTATTGAAAGGAATGAATTCGATGACGATGTGACGTAATTTTTTCTATTCTACCCTAGACAATCCCTGAGCCTGGCATACAGGCTCTGTCTTTGAAGAGTAATGTTTTGATACACCGCACGTCACTGCACTGCACTAGGGAGCGGAGTTTCAAAACTTTGCTCAAAATGTCAGTGCGTCACATTTGTGCCACTTCTCTGTCTATACCTAATATTTAGTAGTGGGAGGTTAACCGAGGCCTCAATGCTTTTATACTATCGCGACGCGGAGCGAAATCAATTCAGGAACCAGTAAGACGAGTGTATTTCGAACTTATGTGTGTACTGTAGATTCGGTCCCAATCCGTGAAGTCGTGGCAAAAACAGGGGGCATACTCGGAAAAGGAAAATCGAAGATTCGTTTTCGTTGTCGTGCAAAACGAACTCTTATGTCGCTTGCATAAGGTTAGCGTTTGCACGAAAACGAATCGGAAATTTCGATTTTAAGAGGGGCCGGCTTTTTTGAAAAGTCTTCTCATAGTGTTTAAACCTAAGCGAATATTAGGCTTTGTAAGAAAATGTGCAATGCATAGTGGAGCCAGCTTATTTTAAATTCCAAATAATACACAAACACAAATGAGAGCTGCTTCAAGATAGACGTTTACTGTGCTCGGCACAAGTACAAAACACGTCGCCTGCCTATTAATCTAAGCATGTGTTCTTCAAAACGATAATCGGGTCACTTTAATCAAGTATTTTGTTTTTTTGTATTGTCAAAAATTTACCAATGAAAGCAGCCAAATTGTCTTTTGGAACACCAGCCTTGATTTAATGTATGTTGATCTCTATCTTGATTCAGCCTGCACATTATGAATTTAAGCGTGTTTCAAATGTTATAAAGAATGCTGTCAGCTATTTACACTAACTATTAAGATCTAAAGGTACGACTTCCAGGTTTAAGAAGAGTCAGTTATTGTATTCCTATCGCATTTAAGATATTGCAGTTTGACCGAGAATTTATTATTGTACTAGTTTGAAGTCACCAGTGTGCCCTTGCCGGCCAAATTGCAATAAAGTATGAAAGTTTTGTATAATTTTGTAAAGAATGATTACTGTCACAAACAAGTGCGTTTTAGTTACGGAGTAAATGAATTTTAGTTTTTCAATCTCTATTTACATAGTTATAGCGTAATCGGTTCTGTAAAATAAGTAAAGCGCACAAGTTTTTAAAATTCTTATTATTCAGTAGCTAGGATTGCAATTACACAAATTACTATCATGACATTCTGCTTAAATAGATTTTTGAAAAAATGTCTTAGTGTTTAATTAGAAGTTGTATATATCATTTTTTATTTTTATGAGAAAATAAATTTTATTATAATACATTACTCACTGGTTTTTTTTTTCAGACAACAATAAAACCCTCTAACGGCTATAAGGCACACACACAAACAACTTTACGGTGGATTAACGTCACTGGTAGTAGTAGATAGGCGGTTCTCTGACCAATGTTCAAACTTGTTCTAAATTGTATCAATCCATAATTGTAAAGCTCCATTTACACCATTGGCTGTACAGTGTAAACTGCGGGAGTTATCTAAAAAATTTATCGCTTGTCCCGGGGGATAAAGTCGTAATAGCAAAATCTATTTTTGTCAGGAAAAATAAACAGGTAATTCTATTATTTCTAGGCTCCTAGGTACACTACATACATACGAAACTAAGTATCTTTTTTTCTATTTCACGATATAAAATTATATTTAGTGTAAATAGGCTAAAACTAACAACATGTATTTTACAGTAACTTAACTAATTACTGAAGAGCAATAGTATTTTAAAATTAACATAATTACTAATAATACAGCAACCGCACATTGCGGCGGTAACATTGATGAATGCCTAGAACGTAATAAGTTATTACCACTCTTTTCGCGGAAATTTATGAACTTTTTGGCTTTTTGACTCAAACCTCGTCGTATTCACTTTTACGATTATTTTGTAGAATTACATCTAAATTGATACCAGTTTCATGATTGTTGCGTTTTATTTCCGGAAAGTAAAATTAAGTAAACGAGTAGTACTGAGATACTGTACAGAATAATTTCCGTGGAATGAAGACATCTACGTGTTATTTAAAAAAAAATGTTCTGCGAAATATCTAAAAAAATTACAGTTATAGTACATCACCTAACGATGTCAAAAATGAGAAAACAATAAAACAGCCGTAATAGTCCTTTACGACTTTGTTCCCCGGCGCAAGCGATATATAGGCAGTATACTGCCTCAGATAGATGTGAAGCGCTCTATTCCTCCACATCATCTTCGCTGGAGCAGTCTTCGGGGCGGAAGGTATCATCGTTAGGGTTGTAGGGGTTGGCGGGGTGGGCGCGCTTCTGTTTGCGACGGCTTGCGGGTTGTTGGCTGCCGAACTGAAACAATAAAGTGATTGTTTACATTTATTTAATTTCCTCGCCTAAATAAGTATGCAGCTTATACACCAGTTAAACTCGATCTAAAATGTTTGTAAACAAACTGGCTATACTTACCCTAAAATTCATACAAATCAAATGTTAATCTAAAATGACAAAAACGAATATTCAATTTCTTATAATTCTAAAATAGTAAAGATTAGCGTTTAGGATAATCCGAATCGCAATGGCATCGAGGTCATCGTGGTTTCAAATGTAAAAGCATCGTAGGTATGATGAGCTCGAATCGACAAGTAGTGCAAAAGTCTGCCAAAAAAACAAATGTACACAAACATTGGTGTCAAAATTCTGATGTCAGCAAAACTATACTAAACTAATTTGAAAGGACTAACAATGTTGCCACCCCCTTCAGACCGATTGAAATAAAAAAGGATGGAGTCACTTTTAGTCCTGTCAAATTAGTTTAGTTCAACCAACATCTGAATTGACACCATTGTTTTGTTGAGTTTTGCCGGAGTGTAGGTCTAGTAAAGTAATGCTAAATTACCTGTTGAACCATAGTGTAGGGTCCCACTTCGTTAAGGAAGGCCTCCTTGAAGGCCTTATAGAGCGGCCTGCGCTTGAAGACCTCACACTGCTGCGACAGCGCCTCTACTGACCCGTCCGGTAAATCTGGATTACGGGAAATGGTGGCATAAACATCTTTTGAAGACCTCTTAGACGCAGCGGGCGATTGTCCGCCTGCGTCAAAGCAGGTCGCGGGTTCGATTCCTTGCCTTGGAAAAAATGTTTTGGGTGTTTTCTATGTACAGTAAATATATATCTACAAAATGTACTAAGTATATTATAAATAAAATAAATAAATAATGCTGGACAATCCACACAGCATCATCTTGCCCCAAGCTAAGAAGAGGTTGTGTTATGGGTACTAAATAGAAGCGTTTTACATAAAATAAAACGCATATTAATTTACTTACCTTTTTAAAAGCTATACTTATGAGATAGGCCTATCGTTTCCCGCCACAATATTCAAATTATACAAGTATTTGTATTGACTATCTGTCAAAATTGACCTACAGCCAATGACAAGCTTCGTCCAATTAGGAATTGGCCAATCAGGTGTCTTCCCGCCACGTCAGAGAGGCGCGCGAGCGAGCCTGTGGCGCCACCATTTTGATTCTCCATTGCGTCGAATATCACCAGGCAGAATTAAAAGTTATAGCTTTTAAAAAGGTAAGTAAATTAATATGCGTTTTATTTTATGTAAAACGCTTCTATTAATTGTACTGTCGCTTTTTAAAAGCTATACTTATGAGACGTGTTTGTTATCGCCTGGTGGTGGTGAAGACACTCAACGCCAATGTGAACTTACTTTATGAAATGTTATAATCGTAAGATTCGTAAGCCACACAGTTTTGAATGCAAATTAGTCATTGTAACATTCAAACGAGATACATAGCTAATGCACTTGTGCTTAGAGCACAAGTATTAAAAATAGCCAAATTTAAAGGTTGGCATATTATACCTAAATAATAACAGTGTTTCATTAAATTTATTGGAAAATTGGATTTTGGCTCTTTGCTACTGCCATGCCATGATAGAAGGTTCAACCGATGCTAGTATAGTAAATAAATTACACTAGACAAATACACAGCATCATTAGCCCCAAGATTAGCAGAACTTGTGTTACGAGTACTAGATGACTTATAAACTTAATACACAATACAATACATTGGTATCCGTAAAATAAGACCTCAGCGGCCACGGCTCAATTTCTTTTAGAAACAGTTCATTTTGTAATTTTTATCATCCTTGAGTTACGAGATCATTACTACAAATGTGAAAATAAAATTTCTGATCCAAAATAAAAATATTGGACTTATTGCTATGCTGGCCATAATAAAAACCTCACCCATCAGGCTGTATGGTCGTTCTAAATAATTTAAATCATGTAGGTAGGTAGTTAAAAGCACTCTTCAAATTATTGCAGTACGTATAATAACGCACTGAACCCTTTTAACTATAGTGAAGCTATGCTCTTCTAAGATGTCCAGTTATGGCAAGTTCTTATAATGGGTTTCAGTAAATGATTAACTTTTCCCCCCCCACATTGTTTGGAATACAACGTTACAAGTGTTAAAATAACAGACTTGCATATAATTTCCAACTGTAGGAAAGCTTACGGATCATTTGATCCGATATCAATAAAAATACAGCTACCTCTATTGAGAAAACCAACCATGTTATGTTTTGCTCTTAGAAACGTGCCATTGGTACCTTTGTATCTCATCTAGACTTCATTCCGAATATATATTTAGTATATACATATATTCACACAAGCATGTCATTCCTTGAAAGAGAGAAAATGATCGAGACATCTATAAAATTATGTCTCATAATTGTGACTACCAGGCACTAGATATCCTAGTTTAAAAACCAGCAATACATTGTCACGAATTATTTCAATTACGAGACTCACAGCGCCACCTAGCTCTGAGCGAAGTCATTAGATTGGTACGCATCCTTAGCGCAGACAGATATTTCAGCCATTGTTTCCCTCACCGAGAGCGACATCTATTATCGAGGGATTGAACGAGATCACGGATGAGGCCTAGATATTCTAAAAGCGCTACCTAGTTTGGTCAGTTAAAAGAATGAAGGGATGCCGGAATTCGATGGAAACTCAACGTGAAAAGGAGAAACAATGAGGCAGTCAGGTTTTCACAGCACAGCGTCGGGAAAAATATGCTTGCGGTGACATCTTGCGAGGAGTAGCGAAAGCTCACACTGGGAGCTCGATAAAGAGTGACGCACAACGAGTCAATTATTCGTCGGCTTCGGAAACGTTCGATCGTACGAAATAAATTAATTCATCTCTGGACCAAAATAGTGAAATATGTGTTGTTCTCGGAATCATGTTATGGAAAAGTTCACAGGCTTCGTGGGCAGTCCCAATTCGCGAGGAAGAAACCCAATAATTTCCAAACAGGACTACCTCGCCAGAGAAAAAATGATCGCACGACGAAAAACGCCGCGCGCGAGGGACAGGTGGGCGGTGGCCCTCATGCTAGAACATTCGATCTTGTTTGCCGGAAGGAAAGAAGTGATCGCAGCTCGAAGCAAGACCGTCTAGAAAGTTCGAAGACGAAGGTTATATATCGGACCGCTCACAGGCGGAGTGACATTCTGGGAGTGATAAAGACGGGGGTGAGACTGGACTCGGAGGATTTTCAAGTTGGATTTGGTGGAACGATCCGCGCCGCCCACGCCGATAATTCCTGCTTCTCGACACGTCCGAGAATTTCCCGCCGCAACCCAAGAGGAGGTTTCATCCAGGAGTCGGCGCAGAGGACTGTAACAAACCCCGAGGAAGGCTAGGCGAGCGTCGGAGTCCCCAGGACATTTTTTTAGCCGGGAGCAGGCCCCGAGAGGAGAGGAGAGAACGGGAGACGAATTGCCCAGGTAACATACGTGCGATGTGGGAATTTTCTCGGTGGAACGGGGAGGGTAGAAAGGGTTGTTCCGGTCGGGAACGCCTCGTGGATAGCATAAACTGACGTGTTTCCTTTTCGGGGAATTTCAGGTTGAGCTGAACTACAGCTCCGACGGGCAGGCGATCCAGCAACGGCGAGGCCGAGGCGTTCAGCGGAAAGGCCGCGAAGGCGAAAGGCGACGGGAGCAGAGTCCCGTATCCTGAGCGTCGACGTGGCGACGATCGCGGGAACCCCAGCCACTGCGCACGTCGGAAACCAAGGTGTGTTCTTTCCAGTCATTTGGGGATCGGTGCCCCTGTCTCTTCCAGAATCCTAGTGTGTGTTTGTATTGGTTATATTTCGGTTTAGGTAAAATTTTGTTGTTAGGATTACTTTCTTTGGATAGAATTAGTGAAACGCTCGAATCGCAGAATCCTCTGTTAGGTAGACTGTATCGGCAACCGTTGCTAGTCCACATCATTTTGCCCCTGGAAGCTTCGCTTCCAAAGGTTAAATACTTTACGAGTCGGACCTGTTAGTGCTGAAGTAGGCAACAGGAGCGGGTGGAGGCGCTTCTCGCACCCATTACCTGCCTGTTTTGTTGAGCAGATCTTCGGCTTTATCCGTGGACACCTTTGGCCTAGCATAAGGTTAGGTGGAGTTGACCGTAAGAACTGTGAATAGGTGGTCACGGCATTATAGAATCAATTTTGACCTTGTTAATAGAATTTTGTATCCTTTTTTTCTTGGAACATTTGTTCATAAGTTTTGTAACCATTTTCCAGATAATATTAGAAAGAAACCAATGTGTAACTTTTGTTTATAAATTTTGTACCCATTTTTTTTCTGAAAGACAACATCAGAGGCTCGTTGTGAGTTTCAAGTTAGCCATAAGTTGTGAATCCATGAGGTAAATCTTGGCCTTGTATAGAGCTAAACGTAAGATCTTCACTAATAGAATAAGACTGATAAATTGCATGTAAATTGTGTTATTTGCTTAATATAAGGTATCCATATTTATGCTTGTTTTCTTCCATAAAGGTAGTTCCCTGGTTAGGTAGGTAGGAGTAAAACTTATCACGGTCCGCTCAAATTTAGGCTAGCCCGGCGGAGTAGGAACCCGTGACAATGGCGCCCAACGGTAATTTTTAGAGTTTTTTCGAGCTTTAGCAAAGGGAACTACCACGATTTTCGGGATACTGTCGGTCATTCCAATACAAACACACACTAGTCTAGTTTTAAGTGATTTTTTAGCATAAGTTGATGCGGTTTATGTGATTTATGTGTACATCAGGTAGGGTACGCTAGAACTATTTTGTTTTAACTGTGTTTTTTTTTTTTTTTTTTTTTTTGTTTAACTCATACGAACATACCTGGAGGTTGATTTACCTGTTTTAATTTGTAGTTTAGTTTTGTTTATTTATGTTTAAACGTGAATTTGGTCTAGGAAAGCGTGCTCCACGATAGACCAAATCTGCAGTCAGCTTTCTTTGCTGTATAGTTTGGTTTTTATTTCCCTTTTAATTGATTACATAGTTTTGTGGTAACAAATAGCCTTCTAGAAGGAGGGGCGATCACTACCAGGTCTCACAAGCTCGTAGGGTCTCATTTGTTAGTAAAAATGGGTTCCAAATCATATCCCTTGCCGATACACTCGCTATCAAAGGACGAACTGCAGTACGAAGTTTTTATCAGGTCGGAAACACCCGAGTCCACGGTGGAAAAACTGAGGAGGCAGCTGAGGAAGTTGATTGTAGAAATACCATCGGAGGAAATTTTGGAGGTTCCTTTATTTTCAGTGAACGAGATAGAATTTGTTCAGGCAAAGGTAGCGGAGCTGCAGAAGAAATGGACGGAATATGAGGCCACGAAGGAGAAACGTCACCTGGTTAGAGCCAAAGCTTTGGCAGTCCACCTTTTTTTCAGACTTTCAAGACCAGTGGAGGGGGAGGAGGCTGAGGTCACAACGTTGAGAGAAAATGATCTACAGGTTGTTTCCTCCCACTTAGAGAAAATCGAGGGAAAGGAAGCCACAGGAACAGATAATTTAATCGCAACACATAGGTCTATGCCCGAAATGGATGGATCAGCCGGAGGTACAATGGGGGACAAGGTTTCGGGGGAGAGTTTGGTTATAGAGTGTGGAGGTCCCAGGATTCCAATTGCGAGATGGGGAGTGAAGTTTGATGGATCATCGGATGTCCGATCCTTTATCGAAAGGTTACAGGAACTGGCGGCAGCAAACAACATCAATGAAGACAAGCTCTTTGCAGCGGCAGCTGAATTGTTCGTTGACCAAGGTCTACTTTGGTTCAGGGGTATTCGAGACTCGGTACACTCATGGAAGGAACTAAGGGACCTACTGCTAGAGGAATTCAACCCCATAGACTACGATTACAGACTCATAGGGGAGATTAGGGCAAGGACCCAAGGCTTGGAGGAACCTACCCACATCTACTTCGCGATCATGAGAAGCATGTTTTCAAGACTAAAGGTGATCCCATCAGAACAGGACCAGCTAGAGATTTTGTTGCACAATATTCGTCCGGCTTTTGCAGAACAATTAGCGTTGGTTGAGGTCAATTCCATAGCAACTTTGAAAGATTATTGTAGGAAACTGGAGGCGGCGCGTCAAAGGTCGCAGCTTTTCGAAGAGCCAACGAAAAACAATCAAAGCACACTTCATCCAAATTTGGCATATAAGTCTACGAAGTCAAAGAACCAGGCAGCGGCGGTGTCAAATCCACCTCCTCCTCAGGCCACAGCACAAGCAGCAGCGCAGGTACAGGCGGTAGCGGCTTCCTCTCCATCGACCCCAACACCAAAATGCTACAGATGCGGGAACGAAGGGCACTTCGTGAGGGATTGCAAGGCGCAGGTTCCCACCCAAACACAATCTCCGGCCCAGCTGAGGTCTTTTCGCTGTTTCAGTTGCGGCAAGGAGGGTCATTTTTCTAGAGACTGTAGGGGCCGCCGTAACAGTAAACGAGTGGAGTGCTTTACGTGTGGGGAGATAGGCTACACTTCTAGGTCGTGCCCAAAGGACCACAAGCCGTCGGAAACATCCCCGCCAGACCAAGAGACACAGAAGGCGCAGCAAAAAAACGCGTGAGGGACCGAGCTGGTTTTACATCGGAAACGGAATGGGCAGCCTGGTTGGAATCTATCAAGAATTTTTGGAATTCTTGTAAGAACCAAAAAGGTTCAGCGTCGGTCCTATTTTCACCAGGGACTGGTGAATCTCGCCCATTTTTAAAAGTAAAGTTGTTGGATCTGGAGTTTTGTGGGTTATTGGATTCAGGAGCTTCGGTATCACTATTAGGGAACAATTCGCATAGGAGACTGATGAATCTAGGGTACTCTTTACAGCCACTCGAGAAAATCATCGAAGCGGCGAACGGGGGCAACATGAAGGTGACAGGGGTCATGAACTTGCCGATCACATTTCAGGGGAAGACGAGGGTGTTGTCTTTGTACGTGGTACCGGGAGCAACAAACGATGTAATTTTTGGTATAGATTTTTGGAGAAGTTTCGATATTGCACCAGAGATCTTCGACTGGAGCGTGACCTCGGCAGGAAAGCCGAGCTCATTTATAAATAGTTTGTCGGATAGCCCTGTTCATACAATTTTGCCTTATCAAACACTATCTGCGTCGCAAAAGGTTTTGGCAGACACAGTCATAAGTAAATTCGAACAGATTTCGTCGGAGGTAGTAGGGCTAGGTAAGACCACTCTAATAAAACACACCATAGACACTGGGGAGGCGGCCCCCGTTAGAACAAAGCAATACCAACTCTCACCCGAGAAGAGGGAGGCACTACAGAAGGAACTGGACAAGATGTTGGAACTAGGGGTGGTCGCGCCCAGCGAGAGCCCATGGAATAACCCGGTCCTACTAGTCCCGAAGGCAGAGGGGGAATGGCGGTTCTGTTTAGACTCTAGGAAGCTAAATGCAGTATCAAAGGGGGACGCATATGCAGTTCCATACATTCCTCAGATCCTAGATAGCCTGAAGGAAGCCAGATTTTTGTCATCCATAGATCTAGCTTCATCGTTCTGGCAGATACCATTGGACGAGGCCTCCAAGGAGAAGACGAGCTTTTCAGTGCCAGGGCGAGGACTATTCCGCTTTGAGGTTATGCCATTCGGGCTTTGTGGGGCTTCTGCCAGACAACAGAGGTTGATGGATCTATTGTTCAATACAGGTTTTGCGGAAGACATCGTAGACGGGATGGTGTACGTTTATGTTGATGACATCGTGGTGGTTAGCTCGAGCTTAGAATCCCATCTAACCCTGTTGAATAGGGTATTAGATCGACTCAAGTATGCCAACCTCACAGTAAATTTCAAGAAATGCAAATTTTTCAGGAGTTCTTTAAAGTATTTAGGTTTTGTAGTTGACGAGCTAGGTCTGAGAACGGACCCAGACAAGGTCAGGGCAATCCTAGATTTTCCTGTTCCGGAGTCAGCCAAGCAAGTAAAAATGTTTCTAGGGACGGCTTCGTGGTACAGGCGTTTTATTCGAGATTTCGCATCGATAGCAGCACCTTTGAATGCTCTGACATCCACAGCAAAAAAGGCACCGAAATTTAAATGGACCGAAGAGGCTGATAAGGCATTCACAAAGTTAAAGGAGAGTTTGGTCTCAGCCCCCGTGTTGGCCTGCCCAGATTTCGACAGGCCCTTTATAGTCCATTGTGATGCATCTGCTTTCGGATTAGGCGGGATGCTGACCCAGAAGTTCGACGATGCGGAACACCCTATAGCCTACGCGAGCAGATCATTATCAAAGGCCGAACGCAACTACAGCGCTACCGAACGTGAAGCATTAGCGGTAATCTTCGCAATTGAGAAATTTCAGGCTTATTTGGGATCAAGGCACTTCACAGTCGTAACTGACCACGCTTCACTGAAATGGTTCATGAAGTTGGAAAATCCCACAGGTAGACTGGTGAGGTGGGGGTGTAGATTGTCCCAGTTTGATTTTCACATAGAACATAGGAAAGGGTCGGAGAATGTAGTACCAGACGCTCTCTCGAGGTTGCTCAAGGTAGAGGTTTTAGGAGATGTAACGGATACCCAGGTACCAGACCCGTGGTTCGACGACATCATGGAGGGTCTAAAGACACACCCAAATAACTACCCGAATTTCAGAATAGAGAACAACAAACTGATGAGATTTTCAAAGGCGAAATACACACTCAACAAGGAGTTCGAGTGGAAAGAGGTCGTCAGATGTGACCGGAAGGAGGCTGTAATGATGGCAAACCACGGAGACCCAACAGCCGCACATCTAGGTACCTTCAAAACTCACAGAAGGATTAGCTTGTTTTACTATTGGCCGAAGATGTTTAAGGACATAAAGGAATTCGTGGAAAAGTGCGATGTTTGTGCGGCATACAAATCGAGCAATCGCACAATCCCAGGTTTAATGGGAAAGCCAAAGGTCTGTCATCGTCCATTTCAGGTACTTTCTGTAGATTTGGTAGGTCCTCTACCAAGGTCCAGGGCAGGTTATACTTTTCTCTTGGTAGTTACGTGTTGTTTTTCAAAGTATACGATTCTGTTCCCACTAAGGCGGGCAACTAGTGCACTGGTCGCAGGAGCTTTGGAAAGAGGCGTATTTCTGACACACGGGGTCCCAGAAACTGTAATTGCAGACAACGGAGTGCAATTCACAGGATCGGAGTTCCGCAGGTTGCTGGAGAACTATAAGGTCCCGAAGACACACTACACCCCACGGTACGCTCCGCAGGTAAATTTGGTGGAAAGGTACAATAAGACGGTGATGACAGCGGTATCAGCCTACGTAAAGGAGGATCACAGATCATGGGACATCAACCTGCCGAAAATTCAATTTGCAATCAACAGCGCCGTAAATGAGTCCACACAGTTCTCGCCTTTCTTTCTAGTTCACGGCAGGGAACCGGTAGTAGATGGCTCGCTCTACAAAGCAGATGAGGGCGACTACGAGGCAGGAATGCCAAGAGAAGATTACGCGGGCGAGTTAAGTTTCTTGCGCACCATATTTGACCAGGTTCGTCATCACATGTTAAAGGCACACGAGACAAACGCAAAGTTTTACAACCTAAGGAGAAGGGATGCGAGTGTAAAATTAGGGGACATAGTCTGGAAGAAGACGTACCCGCTGAGCGACGCGGCTAAGTTTAGGGCAGCAAAATTATGTCCCAAATACGAAAAATGTAGGGTAAAGGAGATCCTATCACCCTTGGTAGTAGAGCTGGAGAACATGCAAGGGAAGTTACTGGGTTCTTGGCATATCAAGGACCTGAAGATTTAGGAAGCCTTTCGTACCTTGGTTACATTGGAGGATCCTCGGAGTGTAAGATTGAATTATTTCAGCGGCGTTTGACGAATTGGAGTGGTGGCGCTGAGCAGATTTTGTTACAGGAGTCCAAAATACTAGCCAAGGACCGCTGAGGGCAGCGTAGTTTCAGCCAGGAGCTGAAACTTTGGTCAGCGGGGAGGGTATTGTCACGAATTATTTCAATTACGAGACTCACAGCGCCACCTAGCTCTGAGCGAAGTCATTAGATTGGTACGCATCCTTAGCGCAGACAGATATTTCAGCCATTGTTTCCCTCACCGAGAGCGACATCTATTATCGAGGGATTGAACGAGATCACGGATGAGGCCTAGATATTCTAAAAGCGCTACCTAGTTTGGTCAGTTAAAAGAATGAAGGGATGCCGGAATTCGATGGAAACTCAACGTGAAAAGGAGAAACAATGAGGCAGTCAGGTTTTCACAGCACAGCGTCGGGAAAAATATGCTTGCGGTGACATCTTGCGAGGAGTAGCGAAAGCTCACACTGGGAGCTCGATAAAGAGTGACGCACAACGAGTCAATTATTCGTCGGCTTCGGAAACGTTCGATCGTACGAAATAAATTAATTCATCTCTGGACCAAAATAGTGAAATATGTGTTGTTCTCGGAATCATGTTATGGAAAAGTTCACAGGCTTCGTGGGCAGTCCCAATTCGCGAGGAAGAAACCCAATAATTTCCAAACAGGACTACCTCGCCAGAGAAAAAATGATCGCACGACGAAAAACGCCGCGCGCGAGGGACAGGTGGGCGGTGGCCCTCATGCTAGAACATTCGATCTTGTTTGCCGGAAGGAAAGAAGTGATCGCAGCTCGAAGCAAGACCGTCTAGAAAGTTCGAAGACGAAGGTTATATATCGGACCGCTCACAGGCGGAGTGACATTCTGGGAGTGATAAAGACGGGGGTGAGACTGGACTCGGAGGATTTTCAAGTTGGATTTGGTGGAACGATCCGCGCCGCCCACGCCGATAATTCCTGCTTCTCGACACGTCCGAGAATTTCCCGCCGCAACCCAAGAGGAGGTTTCATCCAGGAGTCGGCGCAGAGGACTGTAACAAACCCCGAGGAAGGCTAGGCGAGCGTCGGAGTCCCCAGGACATTTTTTTAGCCGGGAGCAGGCCCCGAGAGGAGAGGAGAGAACGGGAGACGAATTGCCCAGGTAACATACGTGCGATGTGGGAATTTTCTCGGTGGAACGGGGAGGGTAGAAAGGGTTGTTCCGGTCGGGAACGCCTCGTGGATAGCATAAACTGACGTGTTTCCTTTTCGGGGAATTTCAGGTTGAGCTGAACTACAGCTCCGACGGGCAGGCGATCCAGCAACGGCGAGGCCGAGGCGTTCAGCGGAAAGGCCGCGAAGGCGAAAGGCGACGGGAGCAGAGTCCCGTATCCTGAGCGTCGACGTGGCGACGATCGCGGGAACCCCAGCCACTGCGCACGTCGGAAACCAAGGTGTGTTCTTTCCAGTCATTTGGGGATCGGTGCCCCTGTCTCTTCCAGAATCCTAGTGTGTGTTTGTATTGGTTATATTTCGGTTTAGGTAAAATTTTGTTGTTAGGATTACTTTCTTTGGATAGAATTAGTGAAACGCTCGAATCGCAGAATCCTCTGTTAGGTAGACTGTATCGGCAACCGTTGCTAGTCCACATCATTTTGCCCCTGGAAGCTTCGCTTCCAAAGGTTAAATACTTTACGAGTCGGACCTGTTAGTGCTGGCCGCACCGAAGTAGGCAACAGGAGCGGGTGGAGGCGCTTCTCGCACCCATTACCTGCCTGTTTTGTTGAGCAGATCTTCGGCTTTATCCGTGGACACCTTTGGCCTAGCATAAGGTTAGGTGGAGTTGACCGTAAGAACTGTGAATAGGTGGTCACGGCATTATAGAATCAATTTTGACCTTGTTAATAGAATTTTGTATCCTTTTTTTCTTGGAACATTTGTTCATAAGTTTTGTAACCATTTTCCAGATAATATTAGAAAGAAACCAATGTGTAACTTTTGTTTATAAATTTTGTACCCATTTTTTTTCTGAAAGACAACATCAGAGGCTCGTTGTGAGTTTCAAGTTAGCCATAAGTTGTGAATCCATGAGGTAAATCTTGGCCTTGTATAGAGCTAAACGTAAGATCTTCACTAATAGAATAAGACTGATAAATTGCATGTAAATTGTGTTATTTGCTTAATATAAGGTATCCATATTTATGCTTGTTTTCTTCCATAAAGGTAGTTCCCTGGTTAGGTAGGTAGGAGTAAAACTTATCACGGTCCGCTCAAATTTAGGCTAGCCCGGCGGAGTAGGAACCCGTGACAACATTATTTGTTACAATGTACTCGACTTGTAGATAGATACGTCACTCATTGCCAATGTACTTTCATCCAAAATGGTTTTGGTTCAAGATGCAGTCGTGACTGTTCGATAATGCTAATGAAATAATAAACAGGAACGATTTAACGCTTAACTAATAGTTGTGTTAAAACATCTCTTATTATGTCAAATTACTGACTGCATACCGCTTTCGAAGCGATGGTTGCAATTTTTTTCTCGTTCAGGATCATATTTTACATAGCGCAACAGCTCAGAAGCTGACAATGATCGTTTGCTCCACCACAAAATTTTTGGAAATAGAAGTCTTCTATAGTGTAAAACTATAGAAAATAAAAACAGGTCCGCGCGTCAAGGACAGAAGCAGTAAGTAGGTACTGATGTTTTAAGAGGTTAAACTCTCCCAGTTATAAAAAATTATAGAAATAAAATAGGTAGTTAACATGTATCATTGACGTCGTGATTGACGTCGTGAACGAAAGTGAACGAAAGTCTTCGTTTCAAGTCTGGCCAAAATAGCTTTTCTGTCAGTATGTCCGTACTCCTCTACAGGTCGTATTTTACAACCGATCGGTACGAAACTTGGTGTACAGATTCTATGATTTTATGGAATTTTTTTGTCGTCGGGGTTTTTTGATCAAAGGTGTACTTCCTTTAAAAAAAGGCAAAAAGAGGTCTTTAGAATATCTCGGCTGTTGGCTGGGCTTGATAGGTTGTTGTTTCTTCTTCTTCTTCTTCTTCTTCTTCTTCTTCTTCTTCTTCTTCTTCTTCTTCTTCTTCTTCTTCTTCTTCTTCTTCTTCTTCTTCTTCTTCTTCTTCTTCTTCTTCTTCTTCTTCTTCTTCTTCTTCTTCTTCTTCTTCTTCTTCTTCTTCTTCTTCTTCTTCTTCTTCTTCTTCTTCTTCTTCTTCTTCTTCTTCTTCTTCTTCTTCTTCTTCTTCTTCTTCTTCTTCTTCTTCTTCTTCTTCTTCTTCTTCTTCTTCTTCTTCTTCTTCTTCTTCTTCTTCTTCTTCTTCTTCTTCTTCTTCTTCTTCTTCTTCTTCTTCTTCTTCTTCTTCTTCTTCTTCTTCTTCTTCTTCTTCTTCTTCTTCTTCTTCTTCTTCTTCTTCTTCTTCTTCTTCTTCTTCTTCTTCTTCTTCTTCTTCTTCTTCTTCTTCTTCTTCTTCTTCTTCTTCTTCTTCTTCTTCTTCTTCTTCTTCTTCTTCTTCTTCTTCTTCTTCTTCTTCTTCTTCTTCTTCTTCTTCTTCTTCTTCTTCTTCTTCTTCTTCTTCTTCTTCTTCTTGCTCAGCATGTTGAGATTTAGGCAAAAAATTCTGTATTTTTGGTAGAAGCTAGCCTGATTATACTAAAAAGTATCCCACGCATCATTCCAGTTCGTGTTGGAAAAAGGGATAAGGAAGTTTCTAATATGTATTACTCATATTTAATGTAGACAAACCAGCATTCATCTTTTGTTTGCATTTCTATGATTACTTATCGTGGCCTTAAAAATGTTGATGGTGCCCAACAGATTTTCATCTCGGGATGACAAAAATAACATTGAGGGTAGATAATTTTAGCGAATCAGTCTTTTTAATGCGACAAGTCTGGTAGGCAACGAAATTTTGTAGGTAGGTAGACGGAATGTCAATCTGTTTCACTCATTTCTGCGATCTCATGAACCCATAGAAATGTTCTTAAATCCTCTCCTACTTACTATATACATATACTATATATCACTTATATACAGGTTATATTATCCTAAAAACTACGCGGATGGTAGTAAGTTTAAGTAACTGGTTAATTAACAATGTTGAATGTAAGTCAGTTAATCAATGAATCATCAATCCATCAAACTTATCAACCTGAGTTGGATAAGAAGAGGTTCTCACAAAAAGGTACGATATCCAAGGATGATTTTATCACAAGTGCGGTATACCAGAAGATTTTATTAATCATACAGCTAAACGGCTTTTTCTAAAAGTTAGAGGTACCAGGAAACAGACATAGCCCAATGTTACAGATGATAAATAATATTTATAATATAAACATCAATAGGTATCCGATACCTTGATAAGAAAATCGTCATAAAGCGGTAGTGCACCAAGCATATGCGAATTGTCTCAAAATAAATACTAACCGAGCTTCCCGGAAGTTTATATAGATGGGTATGCAATGCCCGAATCATTATGGATATTAGTTAGCCTTCTTGGAAGTTCTTGTCAATAGGTACGCGATACCCTGGAATTTTTTCATCACTGGTGGATTTGCACCACGATGACTTCCATTCAATACAAACTCATGATGTGGGTATCCGAATCATTATGGATAGAAGTTGGCCTTCCTGGAAGTTCTTGTTCTGTATGTGCTATTGCAGCCCTGCGAGGGTGCTAAAACAAACCCTGCGAGGGTTTGTACTACTTGCAAGAAGATACATCGGGTGTGTTGCTTAAACACTATTAATATGATTTTATTCCTTATTCATCCTTCAATCGTATGCTCTCGAGCGTGGACTTGATTCTGTTCGATAACCACAAACGCTAGACAACAAAATATGTAAAAGTTCTGAAAAAAAGAAAGTTAAATTTGCCATCCTAGGTTAACACCTTCAGTGCCCTTGCAAAAAAGCTGCTCGGACAGTGCAGCAAATGGGCAGTGAATGGATAAGACAACCCAATCACGCAAATTATTTGTGACTATACTAGTACAGCAATATAATTTTTAAAGGCAGTAACAAAACATATTCTAGAAACAAACAAATTGTAGTTGATAGTTGTAGCTGTGTGTTGTCGTATCAAATGATTCAGAAATATTGTTACAGCTGGGTTTCAATATTATATAAGGAATCTTCCTTTAGTTGACATAGGACATTCGATTCTGAAAGCTAGAACTACATGGACACCCAAGCTTTTGAGTTGAGTCATGAAAAGCAAATCTAGCAGACGTTGAGCGCAGTCCACGTGCTATTTGCCAATTACTTATAATGTATGAGCAGGGGCACCAATCAAACGCCCTACGTAGGCGTTCGTGGCCCACAATGCCCAATTACTATATTTTAAGAGTACCTAGTCACGATTTTATTCCCATGACGAATCCATGTCGAACTCTTTCTCCGGCTGTTCACGGCCCGTCGTCGATCCCACGATTTCAGTGGTCGGAATTTGGCATTTTTATCGTATTTACATCTTTGCTAGAAAAAACAGTATGTCAGCATACATGAACAAAAACCAACAAAAGACCGGAAAATAAAATTAACAAAACGAACGGTAAAACCGTAAAAATATCGTTTTAAAATAAAAAGAACTGCCGCTAATAATAGCGGAAATACCACGTGCTAGGTTGGACAAGCCTCAGCTTACGTCTTTAAAATAATGAAAATTACCACGTGTTTGCGAAGCACGTGTTATTAAATTCGAAATAAAAAGTCTTTAAAATAATGAAAATTACCACGTGTTTGCGAAGCACGTGTTATTAAATTCGAAATAAAAAGTCACACATACATAAATAATTTACGCGGTACCACCTCGTGCGAGGTAGTAAAAGCGTTAGCTTTCGTTATAACAATGCGACACGCACGTGTCGTCAGTCTACGAAATAATAGAAATGAAATGGACTGAGGAGTCCAAGGAATATTTTCACGAAATTAAACTTTATAAGGTTTAAGATTGAAGAAAAAGGTTACTTACGCATTTTTCACCAAACCTTTACATTTGTGCACTTTGATAATAAATTCTTTGTGAATTAATGCACGTTCAAATATATCTGAAATAGGTATTTCTTCAAAAGCGTGCTACGTATTGGTAGCACGTCCGTACTCGGCGGGAAACTAAACGCCAATGGAGAATAGTCTTGTGTAGTTCAGACACAATGTCCTAAAAAGAACTAGTTCCCACATGTGAACTAATAGGAGCTATTCAGCTAAACTCGTTCCTAGCAGTACACTAGTACACTTGCTCATCAGTCACGAAATCTCGGAACAACTAAACTAAAAAGATCTTATTTTGTATGCCGTAAAGTTTAAAATCTAAAAGCAAGAAGAAAAGAACTATTAGGGAATCATTATGGAAGAACAGAGATAGAAAACGTATAAATCCGCGGTAATAAAAGAGACAGAGTTATACATCTAGTTCTCTAGTTCAGTAGTACTCATGTTTCCTTTAGGTTACTGTTACATTATGTCGGACAGCATTGCAAGACAAAGAAAGGATAAGGAAGAACAGAGATAGACAGCGCATAATCCGTTGTAGTAAAAGAGACGGAGATATGCATTTGTTTGCTTCGGCCATGTAATGTAATGCTGCAAAATTTTGTAGAGCTCAAACTCCTTATAATTAGTCTCATGTCAGGGTGTCAACATTACTCGACTGGATTGCTATTTTTGGTAATTTGTCAGCATTGGGTCAAAGGTACCAGTTTAAAAACATTCGGTAACTAATAGAAAGATGAACTTTGTTTGTTTAGCGTAGAGATCATTTTTCCTTGTTTTTATTTTATGTTTTCAACTGTAAGTGAACTGTTTAATTTACCTTTTATGAATTTTGTTGCGAGCAAGGAAGGAACGACTTTTCTTGCGAATTTCGTTCGTATTCTTGTTTGTTTCGTTTGTTTTTAATAAATCATTGAGTATAGAGTAATATGAAAAGTATTTTTATAAATCAAAAATCAAATATCAAAAATGAAATCAAATATTTGCTTACAGAAAAAAACCCAGGTTATAGATATATTTTAGTTTTCCCAAAGGAAACCCCAGCCGTTGTTGTTCCCGCCCAAAAAAAACGTAACAAAACATAACAATTGCGTATTTCGGAGAATTAAATCGACTCGAAAATTTTGCCGAGCAGGGTACTAATAGTACTAGAAGTCCGAACTAGTACTTCAGTACAATTGTACTAGTTCGGAGCGATCCCTTTACTGACCGAGCAAGAACAAGCCTAATGGAGAATCAAAATGGTGGCGCCACAGGCTCGCTCGCGCGCCTCTCTGACGTGGCGGGAAGACACCTGATTGGCCAATTCCTAATTGGACGAAGCTTGTCATTGGCTGTAGGTCAATTTTGACAGATAGTCAATACAAATACTTGTATAATTTGAATATTGTGGCGGGAAACGATAGGCCTATCTCATAAGTATAGCTTTTAAAAAGCGACAGTACAATTAATAACTGAACTAGATTAACTGATATACTTAATGCATTACATTATATAGATATTTTTTATCTAGTACCCATACCACAAGCTCTGCATAATTGGGGCTAGATGATGCTGTGTGGATTCTTCTTTACTTTAGTCTACATACCGAAGCGACAGAAATCAAAAATATCACTTATTTCCGTGTCAGTGTTTCGATCGTTTCTAAGTGTACATCTATTGTATTTATATGGAAATAAAGAGTTTTTATTTTGATTTTTATTATTATCGTCCAGTTGGCCGCCCATCTTACCAATCTCCACAAAGGACCACTGCTTGGGTCGTATATCGTAAACCCTGTAGTCCAGCATCAGAATGACGGCTATATGTTCATCGGGCGGGTGGAGCTCGCTGCGCGCTGCGAAGGATATCTCTACGTGCGAGCCGTCCTGCGTCTTGTTGAGCGTGGCTTCCAAGTGTAGAGCTTTCTGGAAGATTAGACATGCATTTAAGATATCAGTGGCGGTGTTGCACCCCGTGCCACGGCCGTTGTTCCTCCTGACCTTTCCCCGCTCTTGTAGGTCTGCCGTTCCATTGGATTATGAGTGAGGGAATAGAGGGAGCACCGGTTTGCGCACACATCTATGCATTATAATATGTTCTGCGCTAGTTCCGTTGAAACTGGCTGCCGCCGTGGCCGGAATTCGGTTAGGCAGCCAGCATCTATCAGTATTATTAATGCTTGTTATAGATGAAGGATATGGTGCCATTGTAAAGTTATTTTAACAGGGATTTCCCATAGGGTAGGGTTGAAATGATTGTTCGTATAAATAAAAAATAATAAACCTAGTATATGTATCTATAAGACAGGGCGCTATGGCGCTCATTAGGGGAGGCCTATGTCCAGCAGTGGACTAATATAGGCTGATGATGATGATGATTATGATGAAACCTAGTATAGTGACCGGCATGAGTCGTGAGCACAAACTGACACCTGCGCAGTAGTTAATTTTTGAAGCCATGGGGGCGGGGCGGGGTGCCGAACTGCACGCGATTGGTTCCTCAGTCAATGCCCATCGTCTATTGGAGGCTCGCGTGTCATTCGGCTACATTCATGTCATTCGTACATGCGCGAGCTTACCCCCACTACTGCCCATCTGTGCTCACGACTCGTGCCGCTTATTATATACGGCTTGAATATAGATATATAATAACAGACTGATAATTTAAATAACAGACTAAATAGAATGATATTTTTGTTTCACCCAGGACACTACACTAGCAACAATCATATTACTAAATATTTTTATCCTAATATTTTGACATGAAAATAGTTCTAAGCGCTTTCAAAGTTTGGGAGTGGGGACTAGTGACGTAACACCTTGCTAAAAAGTGTCGCAAGGTATGACGTCACGCATCGAAACTTTGACTGGCTATATCTTCATCATTCTTTTGTTTAATCGACAAAAGAAAAAATACGTGTCCATTATCTTCTGATATTCTAACTGACAGACTAATTAGAACTTTTTAGGACACCAGCATAATCCGCGCAAAACCTTCTCGATGTCGCAATGGAATATAAATTTGCGGTACACGCAAATTGCAATTTGTTGAATCTCATCACCATCAGAGACAGGTTTGCGCGGCATGAGGTTCCGTAAAGTTTAGTAATTTCAACCTCTCAAAACTGAGTCCATTTGGTTGTGTAATTTTGCAGGCGCATCTTTTTACGTAGCTAGATCCGATCGATCGTACGAAGCTTGCATAGTTAGGTACGTCAATGAACCAAAGTACTTATTAACCTTAAGTTTATCAAACTGCTCCAGTCTATCGTAATAAGCGACGAGCGCCTTCCGAACTGACACCAGACACTCCGGCAGCATCACATTGTCGTACTGTTCCAACACTGCATTCAGTTTGAAGCCGAGTGGCATGGATGAAGATGACACTTTGTTTCTTCCTGAAATTATTAAGTACATATTGATTGGATATAATGTACTTACCCTAACATCCTTATACTAACAGATTCTCTACTGTGTATATTATGTATTTTGTGACACTATTATTCATATAGGATTCCTGTTTGCAGTGCAAAAACGAGGTTCTACATTAGGCTGTATGCATAAAAAACACATATATTATGTGTTTTTTATGTATGTTCGTTGATTATTCCATCAAATGTGGACAAATTTGGATGATTCTTTTGTTATTGTATAGAAAACTAGTTTATGCCCGCGGCTTCGCACGCGTTCTTTCTATAAACGTTTAATGGTGATTTCTATCCCATGGGAACTGATTTATGGAATAAAAAGTAGCCTATGTTTGATTCCAGGATTAGAATTACCTGTATGCAAAATTTCAACCCGATACGTTCAGTAGTTTTGGTAAGAGGTAACAAACATCCATCCATTCATCTATACATCCATCCAAACTTTCGCATTTATAATATTAGTGTGATGTGATTAGTGTGATGATCCCGCGCCTACCAAAGCAGGAGGGTTATGAATGAGGTTCGCACGTATGTTTGTTTGTATCTATGTAGCTGATTTTTATGTCCTGCGCTGAAAGAACTAGTCCGATTTCAACAAATGATGTATCGATTGATTTGTCTCAATACCCCAGTGGTCCCCCGGTATCCACCGGGGTATTGAGACGAATATTATTGACGTCAGCAACTTTGGGGTCTAAATAAGTCAAGGTCGAAAATTTCATTGTTAGTAAATAATACTTGTGTTGTGGGGCATCGTTGCAAAGGCCTTTGTTTGTACTTTCGAAAACTGTTTTTAAAGTTTACTGTTTATTCTCAAGCAATTAGCATAGTGTGGAAAGAAATATATAGTTAAAAACTAAAACCCGACTACATCAAAGTCTTTGACAAGGTTCACCAATTTCATATCATTTTCTTTGATATTTAGGTTGTCGGAGGCCTTTGTTCGCACTTAAACCCTACTAGGTATATAGTAGCCTTGAAGTACAGTAGTAGTCTCCGGGTCCAGACAGAATACCACCCTCTTTGGGCTTACCCTTTCCGTGGCACATTGTATACTACATGTATTAAGTATACCAGTTTTCTAGTACCATAACACAAGTTCTGCTTGGGACTAGAAGATGCTGTGTGAATTGTCCAGCATTATTTTTTTTTACCTGAACTGGTGTCAATCATCAGGCCATGTTCGGCCTCGTGTTCGGAGTCATGCTGCATATGATACACAACAGTGCAGTGGTCATCAGTCTCATAAGACTGAACCTCCATGCCGGAGAGTATAGCTAATAGTTCTATCTCCTTTTTTAAGCTTTGTATGGAGTTTGACAGCATTATTTTCTGAAATAAATGAAATCAATTTATTTATAACGCTAGACTTGAGTACGAATGCAATAGTTTCTTTTTACAAAATTTTGAGAGTAAAATCAGAAGCGATTGTCACAAAATTTACTCTACCTATGGGTCGGTTACTAGCTTAGCAACACTGGTCTTCCATAGTAGTAAATTTTTGATCATATTAGATGCAATATGAGCTGTGTTGGGAATTAGCCACTTTTGTCTTATTATAACAACAATATCCTTCAAACCGAATTTTAGCCATGGCAGCCAGTCTCAATGGAGACTTGCAATGTGCACAGAACTTATTTTAGGATCACTTACTGACATACATAATGCTATACTTACTACTTCAGGTAAGACTCACCTGAAGTATTAGTATACTTTATGCGAGTACAGTAGTTATCCTTACATAATGGGGGACATGGGTGTTTGGAAAACCGATTTATTTGAATAATTTTATGTACTGTTGTATATTACCAATAAATAACATATACACCAATAAATTGAACCTCGGTTTCTTACAGCGGTTAGTAGGAATATGTGAATTACGGATTAATTAATTACTTTTGTTGTTCTATGTTGTATAATAAATATTATACATACAGTACTTATGCTACTCCTATAAAGAGTATTAACGTTTAAAGAGGTCCACAATTTTGGTCTGCTGAAGCGAGCCTTCCCCGCTTACGCGCAGCTACTCGTAAGTCACGCACTTTTTTCAGGATAGATATCTGATACGAGCGCGCGAGAACTAGCAGGTCGGTTAATGCGGTCGTTCGGTTATTCGACGTTCGGAATTGGGATAATCGACGCTCTACTGTACTTTGAAGTAAATACGATTTTTATACATACCTCTGGCCTTTGAAATTGTTTAGATGTTTCATCTAGAAGCGCCTTGCCATTATAAGGTTTTGTGTCTCCCCGCTGGTGACTGCTTCTCTGCAGCGCGAATAACTCGTCATGTTTCTCTTTCAGCTTTAACTCTAGCTGCTGTACTTCCTGCTGCAACTCCTCACAGTCGTCTGGCAGCTGAGGAGTAGCTGGATACAAACATTGAATTACGAGTTTGAGTCTAAATACTTACTCAGTAGTAAGTTCGAAATTTCATGTCGACACTCACTTACCTTTTCTGCTAAACATTTTTGTAATTTTCATTTGCTTTTTTGTTTGCGGCATTGTTCTAGCTATGTTATTATAGTCGCCCTCAACGTGCTTTTTTAGCTCAAAATCGAATGACTTAAGTAAACTTAAACACCAAAGTAAACAAAACAAACACTGCACGATGCACGTACAAAATGTACAAATACAATTATTTAATTTACAAACAAACCCAAGAGAATGTACTTTTGAATTAAACGAACTTCTTAGTTCAAATTTGTTTTCTTCTTCTTTTAACATAGTCAAAGAGAATGAACGCTACGCTAACTTGTCTTCTTCTTCTTTTATCATAGTCAAAGAGAATGAACGCTACACTAACCTGTCTTCTTCTTCTTTTATCATAGTCAAAGAGAATGAACGCTACGATAATGTGTTTACTTACGCTTAGAACATTCAGAACGGGAGCACAGATTAGATAAAGTAACGGGAGTAGCCAAGCCTACGAGCCAAGCGCTACTTTCAGTACCTACTAAACTTTCTGCCGGTTTTTGCGGGAGGCGAGGTAATACGATACAGTACACATTTACATAATTACGCACACTAATGCGGAAAAATTAAGCGTACCTATAAACGCACACGCAAGCAAAAGCTGTACACAATTATAAAACAAGCACACATTTAAAAAATTACTGTTTTTACGCCATTGTTTAGTTACACACTAACACAAAAAAGTAGTGATGGGGTGTAAAAAGACCGATAAAATGAATGATTTCTTATGCATGAAATCAAGGTTGTTCAAAATTATATCTGTTATTTCCTTTTCTTATGAAGAGTTTGTAGGGCGTAATCTCTAAAACTACTGAATTAAATAAAATAAAAAACGACGACTTAACAATGATTTTGCAAATAGAAAGCTAAACTGTTGATAAGTAACTAGCTATATTCTATCTACGCAAGTATAACCACGAGGCGCTAATAGTTATTGTATTTACTTAAACAATTACAACATTATTTTATACAGTCATGTTCCGATCTTAGTTCTAAGCATTTTTGAATGCATTTTTTCTTAATTGGTTTGGTGAGTTGAGAAAAATTAAGAATAGCGGCTGTTAGTAAATGTACTGCCCCACTCGGATCTGTTAGGCTAGGAATAAAAAAAGTATATGTTATTGTGATATTTAATGTAGACGAATATTATATAGTTTTTTTACACTATTGGTTTTTAAAATGGACTAATTTATTGTAAATATGTCGAACACATTTCTTTTTGTTCCACTCCAATTTTTGCCAGTATACTTCTCTCTTCCTTATCTATTAAAGACTTTTCACTTGAGTTATTTAAAAGTTTATGTAAATCATTTACTTTCTTCTATAAATCGTCGGCTTATTGCAAGAAGTCATTAGTCGCAAGAAGTCACTAACTGCGTTAGATATACCATTGAGTTCGTCTTGATGAGCTCTACATTTTGGTAAAACTCACAAATTTGTAGCTCTTCAAACTTAGAAGTTATGGCTTGGTTATAAAGTCAATAACTGCATTTTTGGTATATCTGGTTTCATAAAATTCATTAACTTACATTAATACATTTTAACAAAAGAAAAAAAACACAATTGCCATTTTTATTTTCATACGTAACTCATTTATGTGACATAACAACATTTTGAAAGTGCTTTTACGTTCACAAACGTTTGAATAAGTTTTGCTTTAATTCATTATTTGCACCTAAACCAGTTTTGTCGTATCGTATTTTTTGGGGAAAAAAATACTAACGGTTTTAAATGACTTCTATCAAAACGAGTAACGTCTACACTGAGTTTTTTATTTTTTATAGAATTCATTTTTTACACTTAATTACTTTTTTCGAAACATAATTAATGGTAAAAGAATACGATTCGAAGGAAGTATTGTTTTGTTAGTGATTTTTGTTATTGTAAAAATAACAGGTAAATGTAAGGTAATGACTTTTGCACACATACATTTACGTGTTGCTATGCTACTTATGAGACCGCGTGCCGTGTGACCGGAGTCACGGAAGCGGGGCAGAGGGGTATTTTGTTCGGGGCCGCTCGCGCCTCTGCCGCGCCGCGTAGTAGTTCGTTCTTTCCGGCCCTTGTGGGGGCACAGAGCGGGGCATCGAGGCTTGGCCTCTTTACCCCGGCATCAACTCGAGGGGTGACGACTCCTCGGTCCTTGGGTTTCGCTAAAAAATGCATTTATTTAGCTTGTTCATCATTTTATTTTTTTATTAATATATTTGCATGTTTTTTATTTATTTTTTTGTTTGGTTTGGGTTATTTTTTTTTTTAAATTAACCCACGGTCTATCCGGGGGGTTCCGCGGGGGTGAGGTCCAAGGGAAGGGGCCTCCACGGGCGGTCATCATTTGGGGGCCGGGATGGTGAGGCGCTATTTGGTGAAGGTGGGCTTGGTGGCCGTTGTCGGCGCGGTCGTACATTCGACGACTGTACTGTACGACAAACTCGTCTATGGATTGGATCTGCGGGTCGCGGGCGATGACATCGTTCCTGACGTATTGGCTCGCGCCAGTGCAGATCCTCAGAGCCACGTTTTGCAGCCCCTGGAGCCGGTCCCTATTCGTCTGGGAGACTAGTGAGTACCAGGCCGGCGCTGCATATGTGAGTCGGGATCGGACTTAGCCTTTGTAGACCCACACTTTGGTCCTCAGAGGCAGGCGAGATCCCAGGACGGGTCGGAGAACGGTCGGGCGACGCGCGCTTGTTGCAGTGCGCTGTCAACCTTCGGCTGCATCCTCAACGACCTGTCGATCCGAAGCCGAGGTACCGGATGTGCGGGCTCCATGCCACGTTCTGGCCCCGAAGTGTCAGCTGCGGTGGGTGGCCGATGCGGCGGAAAACAAACAGCGCAGCCGTCTTTCCCACATTGACGGCCATGCGCCATTTGTCCAGCCAGGGCGGCAGGATGTTCAGCAGCCGCTGCATCCTGCGGGCTGCGATGGTGGGTCTGGTGGAAGACGCAAAGAAGGCGCTGTCGTCCGCGAACAGCGCTAGCGACACATCCCTCTCCCCGGGGCGTAGGTGGCCCTCCAGGGTGGGGATGTCGTCGGTATAGAACGCGTATAACGCTGGCGACAGGCTGCTACCCTGCGGTACATCAGCAGAGATGGATCGAGTGGAGGATGTGGCACCTTCAACTGCGACGAAGAACAGCCGGTTGTCGAGGAAGGATGCCACAATCCTGATGAGAGCTGGTGAAGTTGGGGTTTGCAGGAGCTTGTACAAAACGCCGGGGTGCCCAATACGGTCAAAGGCCGTTTTTACGTCCAGAAAGACCCGGACGGTACAGCGCCTGGCGTTGTGCTCGACTGCAAGGTGGTGCAGCACCCTGGTGAGCTGCAGCGTGGTAGAGTGGCCACTCCTGAAGCCGAATTGCTTCAGGCGCGGCTCGATAGTTGGAGCCAGGCGCCCCAGGAGCAGGCGTTTCAGGAGCTTGCCCACTATTAGTAGTAGAGTAATGGGGCGGTAGTTGGCCGGGAGGGGGTGATCCTTGCCGGGCTTGGGTAGCACGATGACCCGTCTGGTCTTCCGCTGAAGAGCCGGGCGAGCGCAGTGACTCCGCGACGAGACAATTGTTGGGGACTCCGTCATAGCCTGGCGCCTTCCGTCTGGGTAGACGGAGGACGGCCTTCCGCACCTCGGCAGGGGAGATGAAGTACTCCCCGTCTAGGGGCGGTGTTGGGCCAGACAGGAAGTCCCTCACTGTGTCCTCGACCTGGTGGTGGTGGTTCAGGGTTTCAAAGGTGGCGTCGGCTGCAACGGGGTGAGGCGAGAACTGCTCCGCGAGGTGCTCAGCCAGAATTTCGGCACGGTCGGCGGGACCAAAGCGCCGGACTCCATCTCGGTCCAGCAGCGGGTAAGTTGTTGCCGGCTGCCGCGTGAGCGCCCTATTCAGCGCGTACTGGTTATTGTCCTGTTCGGAGGCCCGGTCGATGATTCGGTCCCAGGTCTCACGCCAAACCTGTACTGCGGCCGAGAGCTCGGGAGATATCGGGTTGAGTCGCGTCTTCAGTCGCGGGCAGCGGGAGCGCGCCCACTCGCGCTGGAGTTTTCTCTCTATTACCCTCTTAAGGTGTTGGGGGAGGTCGTTACGCTGGCCTTGGCGCCTGGTGATGGGTACGGAAGCGGCCGCCTTAGCCTCGATGATGTGCGCCATCAGCGCTGAGGCCTCGGATTCCACTTCTGCAGGCGTCTGGAGAGATCCGACGTCCACGGACTCGAGTGCCTTGGCGTACGCGTCCTCACGCCCTGGGACCGGGTCCGCGGCCAGGTCGAGCGTTATGAGGAGGGTAGATAGGATAAGAAGGTTTTCAGGTAAAGCTCGAAGTCTGTTACTTAATATTTTCTAATCTAAATAATAGTTTACTTAATCGTTTCCAACCTATTTATGTATTTATAACTCTTTGCTGGTTAGCAGAATTATTTTCTAAAAGCTTAGAACGTGTTTTTGACTGATTCATGTGCCATTATTACTAATTTTAGTTATTTTATTAAGTGTTTTCAACAAACAAGGTAATTTGATTAGCTTTTAGTGATAAAAGATGTTATTTTATGATTATTTTGTCTTTTAATACTCGAAAGAGGCCACCAATAACTTCTTTGCAGAAATACTTAACTCTAATTTAGACAAAACTTTTTATCGCAAGAAGTCATTATGTTTGCATTTTTAGCTTTTAAAAAAATTGCAGTGGTTGAATTTGTACTGATTTCAGTTAATTATAAAATAATTACATATCTTTATATATTGGCGTTTAAATTATATTGATAACTGTCGTAGTTTTGATGATATGGGCTCTTAAAGTTATAAAAACTTTAAACTGCTTTTGCCAAACTTTTGGATTTGTCGGTTAATGACTTCTTGCAATAAGCCGACGAAATACCTTGTTTTAGATTGCAATTGCTTAATCCTTTTAGTTTTGAATTCTAGTTGTTTTTTAAGTTTTCTCTTGCGAGGTGTATTAACCTGTGAAAAAAAAACGTCATTAAACATAACCATTATTATTATTTTACTCCGTAAATTCATTGAGACTACTATTTACAATTGAAACACTTGAGCTAACTAAATACTGTTGTATACAATCTATACGTACAATACTAGTCTTAATTAATTTATTGAATTGTATTTTTTTACTACGTCATTGAGAATAGGTACGTATACCTGCATCGCTGTCTACCCACAAGAAATGACACAAGAAATAAGGAAATAACACATCATGATTATTTATTAAATTTTGTGTCTAGCCTAGTGTTTCTTTTATGCAATAAAGTGACGAAACAAGTCGTTGAAGTTTTGTATCATTTGTAAATATGGCGAAAGAATATTAAAAAAGAACTAACAATTTGACACTGCGATGCTGACGATGACGACGGCACTGGTGGTGAAAAGGTCAGTTGTTGTTGACCATCTAGGGGATTTAATTCAACATTCTGAAAAAAAGATAATTATATTTTTTTTAATTTTTTGCTTGTTATTTATTTAGGTAAATCGTCCATTATGTCAGTAATGCAGTACAATACGTAGCACAGAATGCTCACCTTAATTAATATAGTTGGCTGGGCACTTTCGTTCAATATTCTTCTATTATTTTTGGGTAATGATTGGAAACTTAAAGGGTCAAAATGATCTGAACAAATAGCACTTGTCCTTGTCCCAGCCATCGCTTCTCTGGCAAAAAGTAACCCATTGTTTTCGCAAAAGAGGGTCCCTCGGGAATCTATAAAACAGATAATTTATTTTAAGATTAATTTGAAGTAACAAATGATCAATGTGTCATTATAAGCATTAGGAACATCTTTGTATTATAAATTTAATCGATTATTCAATATTAATCAATTTTAAAAAATTAGGGAGTTTTTCGTTAAATCTAGTGATATTACATGGACTTTAGACTGCATTTCTATTCATAGGCTATTTATATAGCTAGTTTACCGAACCTCCTTTTTATAAATCGGTAAAAAATAGGTACAAAAAACATCTAATTTTAAACTAATTTTACCTTCACTCCATCATTCATTCAATCAATTTCACTCAACTAGTCCCCACACTACGCCTTCTACCAAGGAATACAAACTCACCTACACCTACTGACGTTAAAACTGTCGCAACTGGTATTCCATTTAAATCTAAATTCAACTATATTACATAAACAATTGTCCAAATGAGTTCAGTGTGTCTCAGTAGCAGGTCATTCCAGCGAACCACGGGGTGTATGCTTTGGAGTTCCCCAGGGTAGCATACTGGGTCCTACTCTATTTTTATTATACATCAACGACATAACTTTCTGCGAAGTTGAATAGCTCAGAGTTTAATAGATGGTATGGTGATTTTAAAATTCAAGGATTAGTAAAACCTCATGCGCCGTCACATGAAATATTGCAAAATTTAGAAAGTTTAATTTCAAACATTAAAAAAGACGATATTTTGATTGTGTCAGTCGGTAAACACGATAAAAACCCTTATAGATTTATAACGAAGATGTATAATATTTTAAGCGAAATAAAGAATTGTAAAATTTATCTATTAAATGTTACTGAAAATCGATATATCAATGTCAATAAACTCAACAATGAATTAAGAATAATGGCAAAGAGCATCGAAAATTGTAAATTTTTAGATATTAAAGATTTTTTGATAAAATTTAGTCCGAAAAAAACATTGATAGATCTATTGACATTTAAATTGAATTTAGAATTTAACAATGAAACTAGCTCTACAAATTGGCAAAATGTTCAAAAAGAAAGTCACATAGAGTCGACAACTAAAAAATTTTTTCGTGGCCCAACAAGATGCCCTATGTAATAATTTAAATATTAAAAATGCGTTAGGCAAATTTAGAATATTGCACCAGAACATAGCAGGTCTTTGTAATAAAATTGATAGCTTGGAAATTTTTCTATCAGAACTAAATTCTTGTAATAAAGAGGTAGACATATTATGTTTTACGGAGACAAATATAAAAAAGAACGACGAGGGAAATGTTATTATGAAAAATTATAAACTTGCTTCTTCATACTGTAGAGACGACAAATCGAGAGGAGGGGCTTGTATACTTGTAAAGAAAACATTAAACGCTAAGCCTGTGAATATACCACCGGGGCTTGTAACTAAATTCAATTTTGAAGGTTGTGGCGTTGAAATTATTGGTTTAAATATTGTAGTTTTTTGTATTTACAGAATTCCCGATACTAAACAAGCACAATTAGGCACTTTTTTGCATAAATTAGACAATTTATTAAATTATGCAACAGACACTTTTAGGAAGAAGAAGATTGTAATTTGTGGGGACTGGAATATAAATATTTTGACGGAAAACATAATCTCTAAAGAATTATTAAATATACTAATTTGTTATGACTTTATTGCTCACATTAAATTACCTACGAGATTAAATGCCTGCCTAGATCAAATAGCTAGTAACATAAAAAATGTCCAGTCAGAATTATACCTCTCGGGGTTATCTGATCATGAAACAGCTCAACTGATCAGTTTTAAAGTTAAAACACAGAGAGCTCTTTCATCTTGGTTTGAATTCAAACGTGATTATAGCGCTGACAATATGAGGAAATTCTGTGAGTGCATATCGTCCCTATCTTTTGCAGACGTCTATCATTGTTGCAATTTTGTTGATTCTTTTAATATTTTTTATGATGATTTTATTTTGTTTTACAATTTGTGTTTCCCTAAAATTAAAGTTAAAATTACCAACAAACATAATAAAGTAAATTGGATAACCGGAGGAATAAGAAAATCTTTAGTAACGAAACGTTCTTTATATATGAAATATAGACAAAATAATGAAAACAAAAAGAAAAATAAATTTCAATTTAAAAATTACAGTAATGTTCTTAAGAAATGTATACACAAGTCACAAAAAATAATGAATTTAAAACATATTCAAAATAGCAAAAATAAAAGTAAAGCTACCTGGGATGCCATCTCGTCGTCTCTATCGAATAATTTGTACAAAAATGACATTGAACTAATTAATTATGACAATATGACCTATGACAAACCTTCTGACATCTGTAATATTTTTAATAATTTTTTCAATAATATCTCATCTAATCAATCTATAGTACATGACAATAAAAGTAATATAAACAATGCGGACAGGTTAATGAACTCAATTTTTATTGCTCCATCTGACGCAGAAGAAATACTTAAAATCATAATGTCCCTGAATAATAGTAAAACCAGTGGTAGTGATGAAATCACTACCGCTGTGCTAAAAAAATGTGCCAAATGGATAAGTTGCCCACTTTCCTATGTTATTAATTTGTCTTTTTTAGAAGGTACTTTTCCAGAAGCACTTAAAATGTCTATTGTAAAGCCTCTCTTCAAAAAGGGAGACAAAACAGACCCAGGCAATTACCGACCTATAACAATCGTACCTATTTTATCAAAAATATTTGAAAAGGCAATGGTCAGCAGATTAAGTAACTTTATTAATAAACACAAAATTCTAAACGATGCTCAATTCGGCTTTCGAAAGGGAAGCTCAACCGCTCTCGCATGCTTTAACTTAATAAAGTTTGTTACAGAGAGTATAAACGAATGTAGTAGTCCTGTGTTGTCACTTTTTATGGACCTCAGTAAGGCATTTGATTTTGTTAATCACGACAGACTCCTGGTCAAGCTAGACCATTATGGTATTCGCGGTAGCGCACTAGACTGGTTGACCAGCTACTTACATAATAGGCAGCAATGCACAGAGATAACAAAGGTCACTCGAGATACCAACGGCGGCTTTGTGCAGCAAGTGTTTAGATCTGCTAACATCTTGAACAACAGTGGTGTCCCTCAGGGTAGCATCTTGGGACCTCTGTTATTTCTGTTGTATATCAACGATCTTCCTAATTGTGTATCACATAAATGCGTTCTTTTTGCCGACGACACAACTCTTATTATTAAAGTCGACAGTAAAGATCGGGCTCAGCACACTTTGAATAGTGCTCTGTCTGACATAATTAAATGGACCATCAACAATAATTTAATAATTAATATTTGCAAGACCAAAATAATGCAATTTAATTCTTATAATACAATTCCTCTAAAACTTGACATTGACCATAATATTGGGAGGGTGGGTGAGGTTACTTCTTTTAAATTCCTCGGGGTTATACTTGATAGGCATTTGAATTGGAAGGACCATGTAAACCAGGTGTGCCAACGGCTGAGCAGATTTGTATTCGCTCTTAAGAAGGTTCGTCAGACTGTTTCTTTTGACGCCGCTCTAGCTGCCTATCACGGTCATGTGTCTTCGGTCCTAGGGTATGGGTTGTTACTGTGGGGCAACTCAGTTGATGTCGAGAGAGTATTTAGAATTCAAAAAAGATGCCTCAGAGTGATAAACAGGTCTTGGTTCCTTGACAGTTGCAAGCCTCTCTTCAAGAATTGTAGGATCCTACCTCTAGCCTGCATGTATATTAGGGAAATTTGTCTATTTGTAAAATCACATCCCACCTACTTTCAAAAACGTAGCGATGTGATAACCCGGCAAAAAAGGCGTAAATTTAATAATTTGCTATACAAACACCAGTGCCATAAAGATATATATAAAAGAAATGTTTATAACATGTGCATCACTATCTACAATAAATTACCGGAAGAATTAAAAGAACTAAATGGAAATATATTTAGGAATAAGATAAGAGGATGGCTACTTGAAAAGTGTTTTTATACGGTGAACGAATATTTGGAAATTTGAATTGTTACTAACATGACTAAGTAATATAATTTAATATAATTACCTATTAATAATATGACTCGCATAATATTTGCACGCCTGCGTGCAGGCTGAATACATTGACTAAACTAGTTATAAGACCTGACATATTGTATAATTTTGTATTCTTGCAAATAAACGATTTGATTTGATTTGATTTGATTTGATTAACATCTCTGTTTACTGACCTTACCCTGACTCAGATACTGTGCTACGCAGACGACACAGCTCTTGTGTTTCACGGTGACTCCTGGACTGTGGTAGCACGGCTGGCAGAGGAGGACTTAGCACGGGTTGCTACTTGGCTCGACGTTAATTTAGTAACACTTAACGCAAACAAAACAAAATACGGGTGCTTCCTCATAACAGGTGCTTCCAGTCCTCCCACCTCTATCTCTGCGTATTCACAAATGTGACTCTTTAGGTAGGTAAGTACATCTCATACATGTCCACATTCTTGTCCTGAGCTTGAACGGTCTCCCGTGTTTTAAATATTTAGGAGTTCACCTGGATGAAAACCTGTGCTTTCGCCAGCATATCAATACTCTGTCTGGTAGAGCAAGGAAGATCATTCACATTATGAAATTGCTACGTGAAGGCGTAGATAATGACACTCTTATGACCGTGTATTCAGCTCTCTGCCAGTCCATCATGGGTTATTGCATTACCGCCTGGGGCGATGCTGCTAAAATAAAACCATCATGATCAAACTCGAACGAGCTCATAGGTCCGTGCTAAATGTCATGTTCCGAAAGCCATTTAGATTCCCGATCATTACCCTACACTAACCCAGACCTTGTCTGTTCGTCAACTCTACGTCTCGGGTGTCGTCTCTGCTTTTCACAAGATATTTTCTGCTGGTGCCTCGTCGAACAGTCGTCGGGTGAGAGTCAATGTTCCAGCCATTAAAACTGCCTTTGTTAAGCGTTTTCGTAAGTTCGCCTTCCCTTACATCTATCGCCGGGCCATAAAGCATTGCAATCTGTCTTGCACGCTATATGACGCAAAGGAAAAGATTAGACGATGGCTATATACTAAGGTATCCTTGACTACGATGCCACTGAAGACCTCTTAAGTACCTATCTTAAAGTAAACGTAAAGATTACTATAACTTCTCACCATAGGTTCCATTATGTAAGTAAAATACCTAATATAATATTCCCCTTTTCCTCATCTACTACTCCCTTACCTTTCCCTCCTTGCTCCTTGCCCTCAAGTCAGTAACTCCGCTCTACACAAATGTACCTAATCAGTGAGTGTGACGAGTGACTTAAATGTTGCAGACTTCGTGTTCTGATTTGTTTAGTTTTGCATCACCTAATTTTTTAGATTCATCTTAATATTACATTTTTATTTTCATTATGAATGTAAGCGGGTTAACTACGAACCTAGTTTGTGTTGGAAGAAGTAGTTTGTGTTAAGGGATGAAACGTTGGTGCGTTTCATCCCTTAACGAGAGACTTCATCAGGGTGAGTGCGGTTCGCGTCGCGCCTGAACGCGTCCTTCCGAGCACGCAGAGCACGGGTCGTAGGCGCCGGGGGTGGTGGGGGGCACGCTGCTTGTCGATACTGTTGAGCAGGAGAGCCAGCTTCTCGCAGAGATATCATTGTAGTTATACTTTGTGTACATACGGAACTAACAGTATCTACATCAGGCTCTATACTGCTATCCGACTTCCCATGGAGACACGGCTTCCAAGCGGGTGGTAGGTTCCAACCTCTATCTCTATTCCGTCGTCGTTCAATCTCTGTCGCCTCGCGTATCTTTCGGGGAACAAAGAATTTTTCCCTAGACAAGACACGGGCTTTGTCGAAACGAACGTAATGCGATGGACCTTCCTCAATACTGTGTTCTACCGCCGCCGAGCTATTGGTCTCAATATTCTTTCGAAACGTTGGTGTTCTTCCAACACAAACTAGGTTCGTAGTTAACCCGCTTACATCCATAATGAATTCGTCAAAACTACGGAAGTTATTATAGTAACATTTTTATTTTGTGGTTTGTCCTGTGTAGGTTACAAATAATCTTTACCGTTAAGGTTACTTTTGTAAACAGGCTTCCCGCGACACAGGCTTGCCTCGTGCGTGGGCCGCCAGTAATGTGTACCTACATATAAGTTAAATGGTATATAAATCATTTTGTATTTTTGTCTAGAACCGCACTCACCCTGAAGATGTCCCTCGTTACGGGACGAAACGTTGGTGTTCATAATTAGGACTTTTCATCTCATAAAAAGTAAATAATAATCAGTTGGTCACCATATTTTATTTTATTGCTGTTTTAAAAGAGTCATACAAAATTATGTACTTTGGTCGTAGCACTCTTGGTCTCCAGTTATCCACCCTTGGCTTGGTATCAGCTCCGTCCCGTCCATACATGAACGAACCAGCGACCATCGGAGTGAGAAGCGAAGTGAACGTAGTTTCAAGTTGGTAGAATGATTACCAGACTACGCCCATTGCCTTCAAATGACTCTCATCTATGCGGTTTTCATCCCATTTCAGTTTCAACCTGGAATGAAAACTATTTTTTAGATCTTTCATAATACGTATAGGATAATACTAAGTTATTAGCTCTTTGCTCTTTGGTTCATATTGAGCTTGTCATGCCCTACCGCATGCAAGGCAATATCCTACTATCCTACTTAATATATTTAATAGCCGAAAGTTTGTGAAATCTGAATTATTGTTACCTAGGATCTCCAAAACTACTGAACAGATCAAGATGAAATTTAGCGTACGCTTAGAGCGGAGCCTAACTTAAATAATAGGCTTCTTATTATACCGAAAATAAGCGTACGTAGCCGCGGGCAGAAGCTAGTAAATAATAAATAAATAAAACTGGATAAACCACACAGCATCATCTAGCCCCAAGCAAAGCAGAGCTTGTGTTATGGGTACTCGATGACTGATATACCTACTTAATACAATTAATTATATACATAAATAAGCATCAATAGATATTTTTTATTATTCACAGAAAAAAAAACAGAACAA
Source organism: Eupithecia subfuscata (assembly GCA_963564075.1). NCBI lineage: Eukaryota > Metazoa > Arthropoda > Insecta > Lepidoptera > Geometridae > Eupithecia > Eupithecia subfuscata. The sequence continues at coordinate 3,246,841 of OY751097.1, read as the reverse complement.
AATGACATTTGTCCTAAGGCGAGAATCGAACTCGCAACCTCCTGCGTCGCAGGCGGACCTTCGCCCGCCGTCGGCCGTACAACAATGACCACCCCGTGCCTGCCTTCACACGGCTAATTCACCGTAGGTTTTTATGTCGAAAGAAACGTGTGTGTACAAGAGCCTTAATAGTATACCTGTCTCTATTATGATGGATAGACCAGAGCTCCGGCATGTGCTTAGGGTTCATAGAGGTGAGGAAATGCCTCCGCCATTCCTCTTCCAGCTTCAGAAGTCCTCCATCTGACTGTAGATACTTCGACACCACTCTGTAGCCGTGGGACTCGGCTGTGAAGTCTTCGTTGGGCGTTCTGTTGATAAAATTAAAAAATATATGTAAAGTTTTTGGTAGCTTAATAAAGGAAGTAGATATATTTATAGCCGCCTCGTTGGTCTAGCGGTCAGCTTGTTCAACTGCTGATTATGAGGTCCTGAGTTCGAATCCCGGGTCGGGCCAAAAGTTGTTATTGGTTTTTTTTAGCAAGGAAAATTCACAGAAGCAGCCCGGAGTCAGGAAGTTGGCGGTGTTACACTCCCGTGCATCGGAAAGCACGTTAAGCCGTTGGTCCTGCGCCTGACCTCTCCCCAGTCGTGTCGATCTGTCGTCCCATCGGATTATGAGAGTGACGGAATAGAGAGTGCACCTGTGTTTGCGCACACACTTGTACACTACAATATGTTCTGCGCATCTGGCTTGTCTTCGATAAGGCCGCCACAGGCCGCCGTGCTCGAAATTTGGCTAGGAGGGCATTAGGAGGAGTGGATGGCCAAATCCAAGACCATAAGAGTCACGACTTTTCTCTAACTCTTATGGTTAATATGGTTAATACTTTTACTAACTCTTATAGTTTATGACTTTTCTCTAACTCTTATGGTTTTATTCTCTCATAAATTGAGAAAATAAAACCTGCATAATTCGTTTCCGTGTAAATTTTGGACGGTTGCCACTTAACGGAGAATTTTAACCGTCCAAATTTTGGACGCCTGCCACGGGAGAGGAATCTTACTTTTGCAGGAAATCGAACCGATTAATTTTAATGCGCTTGACTAAGTAATATTACAAATGCGAAAGTTTGTATGGATGAATGCCTTGTTATTAATACATTATCACGCTAAAACTACTCGCCTCATCTCAACAGCCTATGGTCCACTACTGGACGCAGGCCTCCCCCTGATAAGCGCCTTATTGGCTTCATCTAAACTGCATGTTTCATACGTTGTTGGCTTTATTATAACAAGACAAACATTTTAAAAACCTGCCGACGTTAAATGGCTGAACAGATTTTCATGAAACATGGCTAAGAACACTCGGGTTAAAATTATCTATGTCAGAAAAAAAAACTAGACGAAAATCGGTTCATTCGTTTGGGAGCTACCATACCACAGACAGATACACAGACAGACACGTTAAACTTATGACACCCCTCTCTTTTTTCGTCGGGGGTTAAAAATAATAATGATGGTGTACTAACGCATTCTGCATAACAGCGGCTTCCTCCAGCATGGTGTCTGTGACGGTGTCACAGCCCGGGAACTGAGCCAGCACCACCGCTTCGAGCTGCTGCCGCCGCGCGTCAGGCAGCGAGTGCTTGCGGCCGTGGACCAGTAGTGCACGCGCTGACATGCGGACTTTTCTGCAATAAATAAGTAACGAGTTCGACTCAAACTACTACTATAATTTCCAACACAAAATAGGTTTTTGTTTAACCCGCTTACATTCATAAAGAATTCGTCTTATAGTTTTGAGAAACCAAATAATATCCCAAGTGTTTCTACTTCGACGGGACTTGAACCCGCATCCTTCCCTCAGTACGGGAATGTGTTAACCAACTACACCACAAGGTCAAGTGACGTAAGAGTCGAAAAACTAGTCTTGGGATAATATTTGATTTCTTAGAAATTACCCTGAGTGCGAGGGCTTAAGCACTGTAATAACAAAAATCTTAAGTTTTTTCCTCTTAGCCGTTTCCGTCCCACAGCTGGGCAAAGTACGATAGTTTTTATAGAAAAAAATAAGAGTTGGATACAGTGAAAATAGTCCCGACTAGAGACAATGTTGTGGCATGTTAATTCTTAGACAACAGATGCCACTTCGCGCCGTGTGGTGTCAGCATAGAATTTGCACCACCTCAACTCTTCCCGCCGTGGGTGCCGTAAGAGGCGACTAAGGGATATCCACCGGGAGGGCGGGCAGCAGCGCCCCCTGCAGAACAATTCTACCACCAAACGGTGATCCCCAATCTGCATGCCCAGCGTGAGGATTATAGGCATTACCCCCCCCCCCCTCCTCCTCAGAGATACAAGCTAATAAGGCGTTTATCAGGGGGAGGCCGGCGTTCAGCAGTAGACCATAGGCTGTTGAGGTCAGGCGCGTTTTGTAGCCCGTCGCGAGAGGAGTAGTCTTTCATCAGGTCAGGTAGAGACGACGCACCTTATGGCAGTGTCCTCTATAACCTTAGGGTTCTCGCTCGCGATGGGCGCCCCGCAAGCCTCCGCGAGGTGGTTGCGTTTCACCTGGTCCTGCATGTTGCTGCGCTGGTGGCACGGCATGCAGAGCAGCAGCACGTCGTGAGAGGAGTGGTCTTTCATTATTTCTGGAAAACACACAATAAAACCACCTGATATTATTTATAGGTAGCTCTAGCTGCTTGCTCTAGCTGTGTGGTGCCGGCTTAGAATTTGCACCACCCCAACTCTTCCCGCGGGTGTCGTAAGAGGCGACTAAGGGATTTGCACCGGGGGCGGGCAGCAGCGCACCCTACAGAACAATTCTACCACCAAACGGCGATCCCCAACCCGCATGCCCAGCGTGGGGATTATGGGCACTACCCCCATGAGATGAAAGCCAACAAGGCGCTTATCAGGGGGAGGCTTGCGTCCAGCAGAGGACCAACACAGGCTGTTGAGGTGAGGTGAGGTAGCTGCTTGCTGCCCGCGGCTAACATCCTTTCACCCCGGGATACCATTTATCTCCATGACAAATTTCATTGAGATGCGTTCAGCCGGGTGTGAAAAGGTAACATACAGGTAAGGTTACTTTCGAATTTATAATATTAGTAGGTATGGATGGTCTAGCGATTGGCCACCATCTCACTCGAGTAAGTGAAGATTTGGCCAGAGATATGAAGACTTTACCTAGGCCGGAGGCCAAGACACACTTGGATCGATGAGTCGTAAGTAACATAGTTTGTAATCTCATGCATTAATTTTGTATCCATGAAATTCGAAATTTTATTCAAAGAGAAGTAACTGTTTTATGGTTGACAACCTGGACGAAGAAACTTAATACATTGATAGATTACAGTGGAAAAAACGGAATCTAATCCATCAATGGATTATTCCAGAGGATCAGAGTGGAGCTGTCGCGAGCGCCATTAATTGAAAGATGAATACATAACCGGTGGTGGATAAGTTCATAACGTTTTTACCACCGACCTCTGTGGCGCAGCGGATAAAAGTCCGCCTGCGAGGCAGTAGGTTGCGGGTTCGATTCCCACCTCGAGACAAATATTTGAAAGATCTACAGATATTTGTTCTAGGTGTTCTGGGTGTTTTCTATGTACAATAAAATGTATCTATCTATGTAGTGTATTTTGTATATATTAAGTAGCTATATCAGTTATTTAGTACTCATAACACAAGCTCTGTTTAGCTTGGGGTTAGATGATGCTGTGTGAATTGTCCAGCATTATTTATTCATTCATAATTTATAATTAATCCTCATATAATAGTATTATCGACTCAGCTTGTTATAGGTTATGTTATTCTAGTCTAGCAAATAACAAATATGATGATGACACAGGTGCCTGTACATCTGTGTAGGATACTCTAGCAAATAACAAATATGATGATGACACAGATGACTGTACATCTGTGTGGGATACTCTAGCAAATAACAAATATGATGATGACACAGATGACTGTACATCTGTGTAGGATACTCTAGCAAATAACAAATATGATGATGACACAGATGACTGTACATCTGTGTGGGATACTCTAGCAAATAACAAATATGATGATGACACAGATGACTGTACATCTGTGTAGGATACTCTAGCAAATAACAAATATGATGATGACACAGATGACTGTACATCTGTGTGGGATACTCTAGCAAATAACAAATATGATGATGACACAGATGACTGTACATCTGTGTAGGATACTCTAGCAAATAACAAATATGATGATGACACAGATGACTGTACATCTGTGTGGGATACTCTAGCAAATAACAAATATGATGATGACACAGGTGACTGTACATCTGTGTGGGATACTCTAGCAAATAACAAATATGATGATGACACAGATGACTGTACATCTGTGTAGGATACTCTAGCAAATAACAAATATGATGATGACACAGATGACTGTACATCTGTGTAGGATACTCTAGCAAATAACAAATATGATGATGACACAGATGACTGTACATCTGTGTAGGATACTCTAGCAAATAACAAATATGATGATGACACAGATGACTGTACATCTGTGTAGGATACTCTAGCAAATAACAAATATGATGATGACACAGATGACTGTACATCTGTGTAGGATACTCTAGCAAATAACAAATATGATGATGACACAGATGACTGTACATCTGTGTGGGATACTCTAGCAAATAACAAATATGATGATCACACAGGTGCCTGTACATCTGTGTAGGATACTCTAGCAAATAACAAATATGATGATGACACAGGTGACTGTACATCTGTGTGGGATACTCTAGCAAATAACAAATATGATGATGACACAGATGACTGTACATCTGTGTAGGATACTCTAGCAAATAACAAATATGATGATGACACAGATGACTGTACATCTGTGTGGGATACTCTAGCAAATAACAAATATGATGATGACACAGATGACTGTACATCTGTGTAGGATACTCTAGCAAATAACAAATATGATGATGACACAGATGACTGTACATCTGTGTAGGATACTCTAGCAAATAACAAATATGATGATGACACAGATGACTGTACATCTGTGTGGGATACTCTAGCAAATAACAAATATGATGATCACACAGGTGCCTGTACATCTGTGTAGGATACTCTAGCAAATAACAAATATGATGATCACACAGGTGCCTGTACATCTGTGTAGGATACTCTAGCAAATAACAAATATGATGATCACACAGATGACTGTACATCTGTGTAGGATACTAAGTAAAATCTCACCAGGAAAGTACTTCCTGTACTCCCTAGGAACAACATTCTTCCTAATATAGGAGTTGGTAGAGCCGCACACAACGCAATGGTTTTCCTTCTTCAGCTGGTAGTATTTGCCGACGTCGCCCGTGGACCGCGCGGCCGGCTCGAAGCGCAGGCGGACGGTTAAGGGCTCTTCGGTTATTAGTACTGCAAGATCTTTTTTAATGTACCTGCAAAGTTCAAAAGAATGGAATGAGAAAATTTTATTCAAAATTTTACAAGATAGCCTTTCAGTTAATCATAGCTATTTATAACACTAAATAAAATGTAATTGAGGACCTCGGTGGCGCGGCGGGTGAATGTCCGCCTGCGGCGCCGGAGGTTGCGGGTTCGATTCCCACATGTTTGTACGATCTACAAATATTTGTTCCGGGTGTTCTGGTCGTTTCTATGTATAATAAAAAATATCTATCTATGCAATGTATTATTTATGTATATCAGTCATCTAATACCCATAACACAAGCTCTGCTTAGCTTGGGGCTAGATGATGTTGTGTGGATTGTCCAGCATTATTTATTATAACTTAGCACGCCACATTTGCTCCACTTGGAGTCGAGACCCTAGAGCCTTAGGGTATCAAGGCTCTCCGGGTTTATAAACAAATATCGAAGCGGCGCGTGACCAGAGAGCTGGCAATATCTGGCGCAGCGCATCAACATTGTCATTTTCACCTCAACCTCAACAGCCTGTGTCGGCCCACTGCTGGACGCAGGCCTCGCCCTGATAAGCACCTTATTGGCTTTTATCTCATGGGGGTATGCCTATATTCCCGACGCTGGCATGCGGGATTAGGGATCGCAGTTTGGTAGTAGAATTGTTCTGAGGGGCTGTTGCCCGCTCCTGGTTGATATCCTTAAGCCGCCTCTTACGACACCGATTATTTATTTGACAATACATAAATACTAATCCCTGAGAATAAAAATTTAATGGGACCACCTTGGAATTGGCAATTGCAAAATAAAGGATTTTGCAATTGCCAAAGAATCATCCAAATCTGTCCATAATTGATGGACAAACATAAAACAAAAACATACATACAGCCAACAATAGAACCTCCTCCTTTTTCGAAGTCGTTTAAAAATAGGTACATACTTTCGTTCAAGACTATGATTTTTCACAAGTTTTCTCGCGATAACGTTTTAATGTTCAAAGCGAATGTATAAATAATTTTTAATATTTTTTGTTATTATCTAGCCTGATTTGTCCCAAAGGCAAAGGCCTCTTTCCACTCGGTGCGGTCTCGCGCAATAATATTAATTAATAATTTAATATTTTAAAAACAACTTTTTTAAATACAAGCTTTTAATGCATTGTCACAGATATTATAATACTACTAGCTGCGCCCCGCGGCTTCGCCCTCGTGGAAATTTATGTTTCCAACTTTCTTAATTTTTTCTGAATTCTGAAAGAATTAGCGAAATCGGTCCAGCCGTTCACGCGTGATGCCGTGACCAAGGAAAACGGGTTTCATTTTTTATATATATAGATGGCATTGTCATCCAAACTAAACGTGTATGCAAAATTTCAGCTCAATCAGTTGAAGATATCTGCTTCAAAATTAAGTTGAAAAATTCCACCCGTACAAACATAGTTACATACATTGCAAGTTAAATAAAAGCTTGTATCATTCTGGGATTTTGTAAGTAATGTATATTTACCAGTAAGCCTTATCAACGTCGCAGGTACACAGTAGCTCGCCATCCGGCGCTTGCAAGAAACAGTTGTGGTAGAGGGGCTTGGAGCGTGCGGTGTGACCGCGGTATCCGTGCTTCGGACCGGTGCCGCCGCGTTTGTGACTCTTCTTACTGCAATCAACAAACATTTAAAATAACAATTAATTAATATTAATTGACGATATCTGTGGCGCAGCGGAGTAAATCCGCTTGTGACGCAAGAGGTTGCGATTTCGATTTCCGCCTCGGTGCTCTGGGTGTTTTCTATGTATAGTAAAACTATCTATCTATGTTATGTATTGTATATCAGTTATCCAGTATCCACAACAAAAGATCTGCTTAGCTTGGGGTAGATGATGCTGTGTGAACTATCCAGCATTATTTATTTATTGCTCGTTGGTATATTATTTTCAATTTGAGTTAATTAGAATAATATTTTATGGATTAGATTATAATAATTTTGGTGAAAGCTCAATGAGCCTTCTGTAGAATTTTTAGAAAAAAAAAACTGTTGTGATGTGTTTTAAGTGGCTGATATTAAGGTGGGTTTAAAGATCTGATGTCTAGAAGTAATAGAGCTTAGAGCAGGGCCCACTTCCACAGGCAAGCAGAAATCAATAACTTTCATTTGTTTCTGCCTTCAAAATAAGCCTATAGACAAGTCAAATTTTCATCCATGCAACTCTTTATCACTGCTGATATTGACATCAATTCAGGTGGCGCCAAAACTAAATTAAACTAATTTGACAGCACTAAAAGTAATGCCGTCCCTTTTTATTTCAATGGTTATGAAAGGGACAGCAACCTTTTTAGTGCTATCAAATGAGTTTAGTTAAGTTTTGACGACATCAGAATTGACACCATTTCGTCATCTCTGGCGAGAGTCGCTACACTGACTAAAGTCGATTCTAGAATTGTAGATAGACAGTATTTTATGTAAACAACGGAGTTACTTAACCAAAGAAATATTAGTGGAATATATTTAACGAGACTGGTATCATGCATCGGCGCAAATCAGCAGGTCGTAAAAATGTTGGTTTAACAGTTTTCATTTGTTTTGAATCTTGATTTTGCACCTTTTTTGCTGCGCGTATGCAATTCTGCGTTACTGAATTTTGTATTTATCTGTTATTGTTATGTTAACTTTTCATACTTAAATGTCTTTTTTTACCTAAAATATCTTGGATTCTAAAAACGACCAAGCAATATCAACACTTACCTACCCTCAACTCTTTGCGCGCCATTGTTACACTTCGCCTTATAGCTCCTATCACTATACTGCCAGCAGATCTCGTCGACTCTCTCCCAGACGTCAGTTGTCTCCCTCCAGAAGGCAAAACTTCGTTTGTTGTAGTTGTTGAGAGCTTTGACGAATATTTGTATGGCTGCGTGTGCGTCCGAGGCGGCGTAATGTACTTGTGCGGGAGTTAGTTCAGGCTCTTCCCAGTTACTGCAGCGAATCTAGAAAAGGAAAATGAGACTAGAACTAAGCTGCAATGATTTATATACTGATACAAAACGCGATCAATTTAAAAACAAACCGCCAGAAACATTCAAAATGGTGAAAAACATGCAAATGGTGTACTGACATGAACAATATGTGCAAATATTCTATTTTTGGCTTCTTCAGTCATCTCAGCCCCGAAAAAATAAATTTAAGCAGAAACATTGTCACCGTAGCGGAAATGGGAAGGAGGACATCAAATAGAATACAACCACACAGTCCAGGAATGCAAATTTAATGGGTGCTCATTCACTGGCTCAACATAGAAAAATCTACATATCTCGTTCAGTCTCACCTTCCAATATTTATTCAGAGTGACATTCAGCAAGTTCTCCGTCATAGCACCCAGCCCGCCTCCCTTGTACCCACACAGCTCCACAATGTATCTGGCGTCAATGGTCGCTCGCACATTGCTCTGGTAGTCAGTGGCGATGTATTTAGCATCGCCCGTCGGAGCTACGCCTATTTTGTAGATGTCTTCGCATTCTAGAAGATCCTGAATTTATTAATTTAATTTATTAATTAATCCAACAGTAGTACAATAAAACAGTATTTAAAACTTATGCTAAAATAAGGCCAAATAAAGAATAAACATTTTTACTTTCTCTATATAGTTATTATATAGAGAAAGTAAAAATGTTTAACAGAAAGGTGAGTGAAGCTGATAAAAGAAAAAGAAAAATATGAAAATAAATAGGATTTCAGTGGCTTTGCCACCTGTATTTCACTGTGCGTGCGTGTATGCATGTGTGTGGTGTAGTTAAGTGCTCCTGAAGCACCAGTCTCATATGAGTCTGGGCAACAGGTATCCAACTCATGAAATCTATGTTATGTTTTGAGGGGGTTGGCAGAATACACTCAAATTAAATAAATAATATTGTTAATTGTTGGGTTCAGACTAGAAAATTACCTCATCATATATTTCAGATTAGCACATATTTTGTGTCGTGAGTTTCGTGCAGTGAAAATTAAGATAAATACATACTCGCAATGAATTAGGAATAGTGTTTTGAGGGAAGAAGTTTAATCTGAATAGGCCGCAGTAGCCATCGAAGGAAGACAGCTGTAGCAAGGATACCGGATGCCGTCCTCCGCTGCCCGTCACCCATTCACAGTCAAACCCTAGGGCCTGGTGTTTCATGCTCCTTCTAGAAAATTTGTATATGTATTATTAATGTAACATCTATTATGACAGTACAAATAAGTAACGAGGCAACTGTTTGTCATAAAATAACATTACTGTAACCTATTTAAGTGAACTGTTACTATACGGCTTGTTATTTATTTATATAGGAATATCTACAAAGGATTCACAACAGATGTGACCGGGGGTAGGGGGAGGCCCTATGAATAAAATAATACATTACAAAGTAACTTTTTTTGGTAGTCACTTTAAGTATTTCAAAACTCATGTGAAATGACGTGACGAAATGTTATGCAATCTCGTTTAATTACGAGGTAGTCGTTCTCTCAGTAAATAGAGGTAGGTAATGTTATATTATAATTTATTAAGTTCTATAATTTAAGATATAGGTAGGTAGGTACATAAAAATAACTCTTACTTGCGCAATTCGTGAACTACATGGTCGCAGTCAGCCACCGTAGTAACAATATTTATTTCCAAATAGTTGAATACTTCGGCAGCTTTTCGAGGTTTGGGTTTTTCATGTTTTCGATAATACCGGATTATTAAAATAGAAGCAGCCCCTAATATTATCGCAGAAGATGCTCCAAGCAACGTCGATAGATTTCCCATTGCGGCACAACTATCCAAATTTAAAATAGTATTGTATTCTCTCTCTTTGATAATAGTAATCAATGGGTTGATAGCTTTTGTTGATAGCCCGTGCGTGCGATACAATACAAAGTGCCTACTTTGTGGTTGCCACTGTTGCCAGACTTGTGGTTTGGACTTGGTTTTTATTAAAGTTGATTGTTACATGGTTATTACGATCTATCCAATCCAACAAAAACAAAACAAACATTTAGATAGAATGATTGAATTGAAAGAAAAAGCCGGAAAAACCTATCAAAAAAACTGAAAGCAATGAATGAATGAATGAATGAAAGTCAAGCAAGAGACTAGACCATTTTTAGGCTAGCTTCTTCTTCTAATGCTACGGCTCCACCTGCGTTAGCGTTGACGTTAGTGTTAACGTCGATTACCGCATTAAGGCGCTAAAACGCTACGCATCTGCGTAACAGCGCCGCCGTCAAGACTTAATTTCTAGTGAAGTTACGCGTTAACTGCACAACATTGGTTTTTTGTACTTGTTTGGTATACTTTTTGTAGGTACCTATTTTTTAAATGGATAGGGTAGTATCACATTAGGGAATCTTTTTTTTAAATTTTTCGTATGTCACAGCACAGGACATGATAAAGACTGGATGATACGCCGTCATGTAAGTACCTATCTCTAACTGACAAGCGATTCTTGTGTGATTGAAGTTTTGGATTCCATAAGGATGGTTCCATTTTGAGTAATTCCAGGAACTCTAACGCCTTTTCATTGGATCATTCTTTCACCATAATGCAGTCTGCAAAAAAAACAAACTAAATAATAATATGAACAATATAAAACTTGGCCACATCTGCGTGACGCCTAAATTAGCGCGTTAAGTAACGCGTTAGGACGCAGTTGGAGCCGTAGCATAAGGATTTGACAGTCAACTTCAGTCCATGAATCCTAAAGCCCGATTCGCACATATCAGTGTAGTCTATGTAGGCATGGAAGATTTCACGCATCACTGGTTATATCACTATTGAAAACATAAATCACGTGCCACACCAGTTACATGCATCAAAACCGTGAGTTACTTATAACGCGAGCGTGATATTTCACGCGGGCTAAGCTACATTACAATTCGCAGAATTCTATCGTGCGAAAGAGACAATGCTACAGCATTTGAGCGAGAGCGACTGTAGCGACACCGTGCCACTAGCTAGAAGAGAGAATTCGTTTAAGTGAAATTGCATCTTATTCTCAACTCCATTAGGCTTTAATTTATCTGGAGTATTTTTAAAACTTGCTTACTGCTTAGATAAATAACGCTCCGTTACAAAAACTTCATATGAAAATGAGTCTTATTGACGTGACAACGTCTTATAAATTGGTTTGCCGGGTGACACTTCAAGAAACTGCGTTACGCGTTACGCTCCGCTCACGTTATGCGCTCACAAAGTCGTTGTCACGTAAAACTTTCGCCCGTATACCGACTTTACAGGCAACCAATTTTTTTTTAAGACGATAAGGTGCTCATTTAATGTAGGTACATGTAGGTACTTGAACTTTATAATACCAGTGAAATCACGTTGTGAGAGTTTCACTTCATTTCACTCACTTGTAATTTTTACTTGTTGCTGCTGCACGTGCAGTCCCAAGCCTGTCGAAGTATGAGGGAAAGTTTATTGAAGAAAACACGTTTCATTGTCAAAAAAACATCGCCGATTAGCTAAGCGATAAGTTCTGAATCATATCACTATCACTGCAACATGTAACAGGCGGAAAAAATGCACCCACTGTGATAATAACCATCACTAATGATATAACGACCGACCTGATTTATCACGCGTGATATAACCGTGACAGAATAAAATAACTTCGCGACGTGATAGTGAAATAAAAGTAGCTATAACTTCCATGCCTTGTAGTCACAGTTCAGTACCAGTGAATCTCAAATTCGGTACAGAATATTGTCGGTCCGTCATCGATCCGGGAGATTCACTGATACTGAACTGTGACTACACTGATATGTGTGAATCGGCCCTTAGACCAAACTGCCACTGAAAACAAAGATAGGGGTCTACAAGAATTACATTCGATCGAGGCTCACATATTTTTCGCACACAAGACCGCTGGATGCAAAAACTCCGAGGCGGCCCCTTCCCCGGGTGCTCCTGGAGCCCCCCGAAGTCATCTCCCAAGAAGACTAGAACAGCCAGCAGGCTAACGAACAGCTCTTGAGAAGCCAATAAGGCTCTCTGAGCCACAGCACATGACATGAGAAAAGCTTTTCTCGACGTGGAAATCGAAAAAAAGAACTACATTTGACAACGCAACGCAGAGCAACGTCAAGAGTCGAATGTTGAAGACCACTGATGATGATGATGATCTTCAATTTCAACTTCTTTTATAATGGCACCGCTTACGCTACGACTCTGCCAGTGTCATTATGGAGTGTCATAAACTTCAAAAATTTTAAAGATGATGATGATAATGTAGAAGCCATTTGACAAGAAGAAGAAGATATGCAAAAGTGACATTGACTTGACATCCAAAACGCAAATATTTTTTTGTCCTATTTTGTTACAACACATTGGTTTTCATGTAATTCCAGAAACGAAAACCGTAAACATTATTTTACTATAAAAAAGTCAAGTTTACGTAATTGTGCATAAAAATGGCGAGGGACAAAAGTCCCGAACGTAGGCGGTCACGCTCTCGAGAGAAACGCGAGAGAGACCGCTACGAAGAACGCGAAAGTCATCGGGATAAAACAAAACGAAGAGAACGATCACGAAGCCCTAGAAAGGACCGGGAAAGATCTCGAAGCCCTGCCAAAAAGGATTACGACAAGGCTAAAAGTCCTCGCAAAGAGACTGAGAAGGTTAAGAGCCCAAAGAGGGATAGAGAGAAAACTCCCAAAAAGGACGCAGATCGTCCGAAAAGTCCAGCTAAAAAAGACAAGAAGCGGGATGGTAAAGACAAAGATAGGCGTAACGATGAAAAAGATAAACGTCCGGACGAGAAAGAGAAACGCCACGATGAGAAAGATCGGCGTCATGATGAAAAAGACAAGAGCAGGGGTAAAAGAGATGACGTGAACAAACAGCAAGAAGAAGAAACCGAGGAAACCAGAAAAGAAGAAAGTAAATCGGCAAAGCGTGAACCTTTGTCTCTGGAGGAGCTACTCGCTAAGAAGAAAGCCGAGGAAGAGGCTAGAAGTAAACCAGTGTTTCTTACTAAGGAACAGAGAGCGGCACTTGCTTTGGAGCGACGTCGAGAACAAGTTGAAGCCATGAGAGCAAATGTTGAAAAGCCTATTGACACTATAGATCTGACTGTATCCTCAAAAAAAGAAGAAGAAAGAAGATATAGAGAAGAAAGGGAAAAAGAACGAGAGAGAGAAAGGGAGAGGAGGGAAGAGAGGGAAAGAGAAAGGGAGCGCAGATTTGAAGAAAGAAAAAATCAACAAAATGATCGTAGGGGTGGAGGTGGAGATGATAAAAAGGATAGAAATGATGATGTCTCAAAAACTAAAGATAAGGAGAGGGAAGAAGAGGCAATAAAAGCTCGTTATCTGGGCATTGTCAAGAGGAAGCGTAGAGTGAGGCGACTTAATGACAGAAAGTTTGTATTTGATTGGGATGCTTCCGAGGACACTTCAAATGACTACAACACCCTATACAAAGAAAGGCATCAGGTTCAGTTCTTTGGACGTGGACACATTGCTGGCATTGATATCAAATCTCAAAAGAAGGATCACAGCAAATTCTATGGCAACCTGTTAGAGAAAAGGAGGACAGAACTAGAAAAAGAACAAGAAAAAGTACGCCTCAAGAAAGTCAAAAAGAAGGAAGACAAACAGAAGTGGGATGACCGGCACTGGTCTGAAAAAGACCATGATGAGATGACTGAGAGAGATTGGCGTATCTTCAGAGAAGACTATAACATCACCATCAAGGGTGGAAGGATCCCCAACCCCATAAGAAACTGGAAAGAAGGTGGCTTCCATGAAGACATCATGGAAATTATTAACAAAGTTGGGTACAAAAGTCCAACTCCTATTCAAAGGCAAGCTATTCCTATTGGGTTACAGAACAGAGACATCATTGGTGTTGCTGAAACTGGCTCTGGTAAAACGCTGGCTTTCCTCATTCCACTACTCACTTGGATCCAGTCACTTCCGAAGAAAGAACGTATGGAAGACGCAGATCAAGGACCGTACGCCATCATTTTGGCGCCAACACGTGAGTTGGCTCAGCAAATTGAAGAAGAAACAAACAAGTTTGGCATTCCTTTAGGAATCACCTCTGTCGTAGTAGTGGGAGGTCTCTCGAGAGAAGAACAAGGTTTCAAACTCAGGCTTGGATGTGAGATAGTTATAGCCACACCTGGTCGACTTATCGATGTTTTGGAGAACCGGTACTTGGTGCTGAACCGTTGTACCTACGTCGTCCTCGACGAAGCCGATCGTATGATAGACATGGGTTTCGAGCCAGATGTGCAGAAGATTCTGGAATTCATGCCTGTTTCGAACATCAAGCCAGATACAGACGCCGCGGAAGATGCTTCCGTACTTTTAGCGAACTATAACACGAAGAAGAAGTACAGACAAACTGTGATGTTCACAGCTACCATGCCGCCGGCTGTGGAGCGCCTGGCGCGTACCTATTTACGTAGACCCGCTATAGTTTATATTGGATCGGTCGGCAAGCCTGTCGATAGAACAGAACAAATCGTCAACATGGTTGGTGAGAACGAGAAGCGCAGGAAACTCACGCAACTGCTCCAATGCGGAGTGGAACCGCCGATCATCATCTTCGTCAACCAGAAGAAAGGTGCCGATGTGCTCGCCAAAGGTTTGGAGAAGTTGGGCTTCAATGCTTGCACATTGCATGGTGGCAAAGGCCAGGAACAGCGTGACTTTGCTTTGGCCAGTCTCAAGAATGGTTCGAAAGACATTCTCGTCGCTACCGACGTCGCTGGTCGTGGTATCGACATCAAGGACGTCAGTGTGGTCATCAACTACGATATGGCGAAGACGATTGAGGACTACACCCATCGCATCGGTCGAACGGGTCGTGCAGGCAAGACTGGTAAAGCAGTTTCTTTCGTGACTAAAGAAGATTCTGCACTCTTCTATGATCTAAAGCAGGTCTTGCTGGCGAGCTCCGTGTCCACCTGCCCGCCGGAACTGATGAACCATCCTGAAGCGCAGCACAAGCCGGGCACAGTGGTTACCAAGAAGAGAAGGGAGGAGATGATATTTGCTTAAGTTGTACGGTTTTTTTGCAAATAAAGGTAAATGACCAGATGTCGTGTTTTTATTTCACTATCAACAATCAGAGAGAAGGCTCTAAGAGTTCCTTTAAATGCCTAGGTAGGTACTAGGTTTTGATTTTAGGAGGGCAGAGGTAGGTAGGTTTAGGTTTCCTTTAAACAACAATTAAAAAATATAGTTCGTTTATTCAATTTATTTAGTACATACTTTAGGACAACGATAAAATAGCACTGTATGAGACTAGCTAATAATAAATAACTACCTAATTACAGGATCTTCGCTGATTTTCTAAAACCAGCTGGTGAATAGAAGGGCTGGAACAAAAGAGAAAACATTTTATTTATGATTTGTCAAATTATACAGATTACGAGGTCTTACGTGTAGGGTGGTAAAATAATAAAAGCGACGTTATAACAGGTGAAGATGGCAGGGAATCAAATAATACTGAACATGAATTATGGTAAAAACAAACATCTTGAGGGAAGAGAGAGGTGTGTTATTGAGAAGCCTCTTCATAGGTATTTTAAGTACCTATGTATGTATGTTTGTGATAAAAGCGAATAGGCGCTTATCAGGGGGAGGCCTGCGTCCAGTAGTGGACCACTACAGGCTATTGAGGTTGAGGTATGTATTTTTCATAATACTTAGAACTTATCATTTGCTTCTTAGCAAAAATGTTGCAGTGCCCTTCAATCTATTTGAATGTCACTGTTCCCTGACAGGTCAGTGTTTTTGGTTTTCTTTCACACATAACATAGACTTTAGGACTTCAATTAAGTATTTTAGAACAATAAAATAAAAATATATCATTTAGTTGCCGTAAGTCATGCATGATATACTCGTAGGTACCTACCAGACAGTTTAAATTGTATGAAATGAAGCAAATGCAACCTTATCTGGAACGGTTCCTACGTGAAATGGGTTACAGCAGGGTGGTAGGTACTATTATGTTACTATAAGAAATCTATGTACAGCATGTCTCGCAATAATCATGAATCTTGCCTTTCCTTGCATTATTAATTAATTAATGGCTATGAATGAATTAATATCCAAATACCCACCGTCCTTGTTTATGTCACTAGTTAATCATCTACTTCGTTTTTGCCTTTTTCACTGTAATCTGAAATAAAAATATGTTTAACATTTGAATTGAAGACGAATTGCATTCCTGAGAATAGGCCGAAACATAACCAAGCTGACAATATTTAGATAATGGCGCAAATAATATTTAAGCTACCGAATGCGTTAGGAAATAAAAGAAAACAAGCGAGAGTATTTATTGCTGCATACTTGAATACTTAGCTACCTTCCTATCTTACAAAAGTGCAAACTAAACAATAACTTTTAAAAAATAACACCCAATCCAACAAAACACGTAAAATTAAACATGCATACAAATAATAACTGTAGAACAAAGAAAGTATAAAATTGCATTGTTATTCGGTTATTGGTATTATTTTTAGTACTTATTATTTAACGGGTATTTATCGCGTTTAATTTATTAAACTTTAATTAAATACCCGTTAAATAATACTAATAATAATGTGTTCAGATCGCGTAAGTTTGAAAATATTTATTGTTATTGTTAATGCACACAAATAATAACTGTAGAACAAAGAAAGTATAAAATTGCATTGTTATTCGGTTATTGGTATTATTTTTAGTACTTATTATTTAACGGGTATTTATCGCGTTTAATTTATTAAACTTTAATTAAATACCCGTTAAATAATACTAATAATAATGTGTTCAGATCGCGTAAGTTTGAAAATAGTTATTGTTAATGCACACAAATAATAACTGTAGAACAAAGAAAGTATAAAATTGCATTGTAATTCGGTTATTGGTATTATTTTTAATACTTATTATTTAACGGGTATTTATCGCGTTTAATTTATTAAACTTTAATTAAATACCCGTTAAATAATACTAATAATAATGTGTTCAGATCGCGTAAGTTTGAAAATATTTATTGTTATTGCTATTGTTAATAGTACCTACACCCAGGAAGATTATAAAGTATCTTAAAACAGTAGGGAACACAAAGCCAAGCCACCTATAATCTAAACTCTACCTATTCCTTCTTCTTTTCTTCCGAAGGTTTAGTTTCCTCTTTCGTCGGTGGCGGCATGATAGCGCGGTAGATCGTACAGCCCATTGACATGGTCATGTCTGATAGCTCCTTAAGATCCTTCGGGAAGGTCAGCTCGGGGAACTTAAGCTCTAGCTGCGGATCGCCTGGCTTTACTGGTAAATACATAAATAAATAAAATAATAGCCTGAATGAGATCGATTTTAGAAAAGGCTTAGCACCTTCTGTGCCGACGCCGCACGGATGTACTTAGTGTAGCGTTTAGAATAATATTGCGGCGATACGTATATCACCTTCTTGTTTGTAACTGCTGTCTTGCAGTGAAGCGAGTATCGAACCGGCTTTGATAAATAGCTCCTTTGAAATGTACCTAGTCTTGAAAAAATAGTATGAAGACTCTGCAATCTGCATCACTTTATTAGTAATTGCGACTGAACGCGCATAAACAGCAGGTAGGTAGTACGTCAGAGATGTCGTTCATTGAATAACTTAATTCACTTTTAAAAATTACAGTATTTATCAGTTTTAAGATCGAGACATGAACTATTCTTACCTCCATAAAAGAAGTTATAGGCGATGTTGATGTATTGTTTAGCAAACGCGGTATTGTTGTCCAATACCTCCTTTGTGTCTTCAGGGAAGCAGACCAGCCCCATGCTTGTTGTGCCTAGACCCGTGTATATCAACCTCTGTAATAGAGGAAAAACAGCTTAAATGAGGATCCGTAACGTTTTTAGTTGAGAATGCAGATTTATACAGCTAAGAAATCCTTAAAACACAGTGCAAAAAATTTTGTTCTACGACATACATTGACGAAGTTATGACCAAATTACTAGCGAAGTTCACCGAGTGACCGCCGCCCGCGGGTGCGTGTGACGTCACTCTCTCGGTCGCCGCCGTTTAACAAAGACCTACACTACAGCTATAAAATATAATTTATTTTATTTAGGGATTAACAAAATTTTGGGACATAAAATTACCCCCCTAAGATAAAAACCAATAAGGCGCTTATCAGGGGTAGGCCTGCGTCTAGCAGTGGGCCTACACAGGCTGGTAAAGTAGGTATAGAACATGCCTACCTAGGTAGACCAGTGCAAAAAATTATCAGAATAGTGGAAAATGATAGGTTACCTTGATAATGCCGCCCCTCAAGCCGAATATAAATCCTGTAAGACCGCCCATAACCACTGCTCCATACCGGACATCTTTGTTGTCTTCCTCGCGAAGGTAGTGAAAGATCCCTGAAAGCTCCCAGAAGCTTAGAGTCAAGGCCTGTACCAACTAGTAAAAAAACAATCTAACTTTTTGATTTGTATTCGTGCAAACGCTAACCTTATGCACGCGACATGAGCATGGCAAAATACAGACAATGCTGGACAATTCACACAGCATAATCTAGCCCAAAGCAATAACTGATAGATAGATAGATAGATAGATAATACTTTATTGTACCACACAAAGACAGATAACAATACAGAAATAAATGCTAAGAGTAGACGAAGTACAAGGGCGGCCTTATCGCTATGAGCGATCTCTTCCAGGCAACCTTGGGATGGATTGGACATGTAAGAACAAAATAGACGGTGGCACGCGAAAATAATAATAATAATAATACTTACACTACATACTATACTATACTGATAGGTATATTTAATACAATCATCATCACCATCAGCCTATATTAGTCCATGCTGGACATAGGCCTCCCCTAATGAGCGCCATAGCGCCCTGTCTTCAGCTTGCCGCATCCAGCATCTACCTGCAGTCTTTCGCAGATCGTCATCCCACCTGGCCGGAGGCCGTCCTACACTACGTTTGCCGAGTCGCGGTCTTCACTCAAGAACACGTTTACCCCAGCGGTTGTATTGTATTGTATTGTATTGTGTACTCTATTTTCCGCACTTAGACTCGGTTTGGTCCGTTGTGCGTGTTTTGTTCTGCTAGTGTAACCAGCCTAGCTCCGTCCAGAAGCGCAGAATCTTCCTGGGATCTTCGCAGGCTTCGCGGAGTGACCTCGGGTGGTCGAGGATTTCGTGTCGTTGCGCTGTTACTCCCTCGCATTCCAGGACTACGTGAGCAGCTGATTCTTCGTCACTGAGACACCCCCTGCAGAGAGGGCTGTCTGTCGCTCCGATGGTGAAGAGATGTTTATTTAGTGGGCAGTGTCCTGTGAGTGTCCCCACTAGGACGCGTAGGTCCATTCTGGTCAGGTTTAGTAGGCGCTTAGTTAGCCTTGGTGATGCAGCTGGAAGGGCTGCTCTTGCCTGGCGGCACTCTTGTAGGTGTGTCCATCGTTCGGTGTGTTGTTCTCTAGTTTTAAGCCTTATCCATGTTCGTATTTGGGAGAATGGTAGGGGAAGGAGCGGAGGTGGGCCTATTATCGGCGTCTCCGAACCTTTCCGTGCCAACTCATCGGCGGCGTCGTTACCGAGTGATCCGCTATGCCCCTTGATCCATTGAAGGGTTATCCTGTTTCTGCAGGAAATTCTCTCAAGTGCCAAGTGACATTCGTACACGATCTTGGAGTTGCAGCTGTGTTCTGCCAAGGCCGTGAGTGTAGCAGCACTGTCAGATAGGATACGCACGCACTGGTTGTCTATATCCCTTCTTAGCACAGCTGTGGCTGCCTCGGTTATAGCTGCGCATTCACATTGGAAAATGGAGCTGTGTTTGCCTAAGGTCATCGATACATTGATATTGAGATCCATTGAGTGAATCCCTGCTCCCGTGCCCGTGTCGGTCTTGGAGCCGTCCGTGTATATTCTTACTTCGTGTGGGCCTGATTCATCTCTTTGATTTTCATGTAGTTGTATCTGGTAGTGTTTGTTTTGTATTGGTTTGCTGGGAATTCTGTCACAAGGGGCCGCTAGAAGAGGTTCGTAGGCTAAAGCCCTGTCCAGGATCTGGGCGTGCGGACTATCTGTGGTCCCCCAGTGTCCCGTATTTTGTAGTCGCAAAACCCCAGCGGTTGTCGGTTCTTCACGAGATATGGCCGGCCCACTGCCACTTCAGCTTGCTAATTCTTTGAGCTATGTCGCTAACTTTGGTTCTCTGTCGGATGTATTCGTTACAAATACTATCCTTCAGAGAGACTCCGAGCATGGCTATCTCTCGCTGAGCGACTTTGAACTGGTGGACCAGCCCTAGCGTGAGTGTCCACGTCTCAGCTCCGTAGGTCATAACGGGTACGACGCCCTGATTGAAAACTTTGGCAAGCATTGCGGTATGGATGACGAGAAGACTCGACGTAGTTTCCCAAACGCTTCCTAGCCTAGCTGGATCCTCCTCTAGGCCTCCTTCTCAAATTATTTTTACCTAACTGCAGAATTTGCCCAAGGTAAGTATACTCAGAAACAATTTCAAAAAGGTATGACGACCGGTTCCGGATATTTAAGACAATACTGGATGGATATTTTTATAATACATAGAAAACACCCAAAACTAAATTCTGCAGATCATACACACATTTTTCCAAGGCAGGAATCAAACCCCTCACCTCCTGCCCTGATAGATATCCCTTACACACCTCGTACAACACTCGAGGAAAGAGAGAAGAGTTGGGGTGGTGAAAACAGCTGGCACCGCACTGCACATGTACATGCATAACATACTACATTTTTCGACGACCTCTGTGGCGCAGCGGGTGAAGGTCTGCCTGCGATGCAGAAGGTTGCGGGTTCGATTCCCGCCTCGGGCACATGTTTGTACGATCTGCAGACATTTGTCCAGGGCGTTCTGGATGTTTTCTATGTATGTTATAATAAAAAAATATCTATCTATGTAGTGTATTGTATTAAGTATATCAGTTATCTAGTAACCATAACACAAGCTCTGCTTAGGTTGGGGCTAGATAATGCTGTGTGAATCGTCAAGCATTATTTATTATTTATTTATTTATTATTATTTTCAATAATTAAGTTCTAAAAAGCAGGCTTTTGCTGAAGTTCAACAGAGAGCAAGAAAATGACAAGATACAAACATTCACTTTTATCCGACAGTTCATGGTAGCTGTCTTGTACAGAGTTCTTAACGGAGTCTGTGTGGTCCCACACAACCTGCACTTGTTCTCTCACAAGGGTTATTGGCACGAGTAACAATCCTCTTAAGAAGCTCTTCTTCTTAGCCTTGGCTTGCTCTTGTACATATCTGAAAAACAATTCGCATTATGTTTTACTAACTCATTATGTTTGTGTTCAGTCATACAACTAATATTTATTTTGAAATCTATTTATTGAATGAATCTAAATCTGTTTTATTATAATGAATTTTACAAGAGCCAAAGAATGTTTCTTGAGATGTTAAATCTTACAAACAGGTTCTAAGGTTATTATTGTAGTGACCATGTGAAGCTTGGTCTCCACAAAAATTCGATAAATCTTAACCACTCAAACCATCGTTGGCCTCCTTGCTTGATATATGATATCTTTGACAAAAGCCCAATTTTGTTTTGAATAGATTGTGACTTGTTTTTTCGTTTATTTACATACTCTGCGTATTCAGCGTGCGGGGCTTCGTATATTGGCAGGTCGGAAGGCTTCATGGGCTTCGGACAGGCGGGGACTTTCGGTTCGTTCGAAATAGGAGTCGCCGCAGTCACCGATGGTATCAAAGCAGCTGCCCCCAGCGATCCTATTACTAGACTACGCAACATCTGTAACAACAAAACCGGGTGAGCTTCTCCTATAAATTACAGCAATCAAGTATAAAGCAATAACACCGTAGATTACCTCGGAAGAGATGTTTCCCCTTGTAAAAATGTAAAATTACATAAATATCGCGTTGCGTTGCGCTGATAGGATTTTCAGGATCAGCTGGTAAATGACAGTTCACTGACATGACACATCTGAGTTACTGACTTCAAATAGTTATATGCCACTGTCACCAAAATCAGCTGACAGTCGCAAACTAAATGCTGCCAACAAAACGCTTTCTAGCTAAAAATAACAACATTTTGTTGATTCATCTCAATGCTCATGTTGAAAATAGGGAAAACCACACCACCTTATGTACTTAGCGTACCCATATAGGTATAAAAAATGTAATCTGTTTATTTTGAATACGTAAGGTAATACGTAAGCAAACTTTGGTTTTACTTTGCTGGTACTTTTTGATGGAAGCCAGTTGGCATCCCCTCAACTACCTCATTCTTTCTCTCGCTCGAGATTTGTATTTTGTGGTCTTGGTCTGTGTTTGTAGCGTACGTAAACTGTGGTAGCGTATTTGTGGTGATTTTTTTATTCAAACCACAAGCAAAGCAAGACGAGAAGTGAAGACGAAACGTGTTTTGTTTTCAGTTTCGTCAACTTAAATATATAATTATTTTGTGTTGTGTGCTGTGATGTGCTTTCTGTGCTCGCTCTAAGTACTAATTAGTGAAGAAAATTAGAGGCTCCTTGGAAAATATTCACAACCTTTGTAATTTTCAATAGATTCTCTCATTCTCTCAGTATCCTGTGTCACTCGAACAAATAAACGATGGTGATTGTGAGTACGGTTCTATAGATATCGAATCAATAATACGTTTCAACTGGCTCAAGAGTAATACGAATTCGGCAATAATGTCCGGGCTGCTAACCGGTCGAGTAGCTAAGCCTAGGAGAGAGCAGCGTGTAAAAAACCGCTCAGGTACGCAACCAGACGCATGTTAGCTTAGCCAAGGCTGATTATCTTGCTTAGAAAGTTTTCTCACTAGCCTGCATTCTTCAGATTGGGCCAACTCATTTTCAATTCACGCATTAAATAAACTTATCTCAATAGTTCTCATCAACTTCACTTAGTAATCAATCATTTACTGAGATACCTATTCTTATTGTTGTTTTATACCTATGTATAATTTGAATTATTATTATACTCTTTGGGTTACCATCTAATCCAATCACAACAAGGACATTGTAACCAATTCCCTTGAATGTCCAATAGGCATTCTAAAAATAACCTTGACAATAGAAGAACAGTCGACAGACAATACAGAGTCATATATTGCTTAGACTAATATGTTTGGAGTTATTACTAACATGATTTGCCTTGATACAGGAGTCTGAGGTGCATGAGTTAGAACTGATGGTGGCTTTCCTCTGAGGCAGTCACGGACACCAGAGGATATCTTTGGGATGAACTGGTACAAAATATTTGTGTATTTTTGTTATGTACCCAATCTCTGGTTTAAGTTTGCTTCCTTTCACTGTCAATTCTGTGAAGTATTCTGAGCCTTACTATTCACTAACATCCAATTGATTACAAGCTTTATTTAAATTTAATAAAATAACAGAGAAATGAATACACCACATTATTGAAATACAGTAAATCTTATTAGAATCTTGTTTCAACTTATAATTTCTTTCTTAGGCTCATTTTGATTTTGACTCCACTCTGCTTTATAATGGTAAAAAAATACCTTCAAAACATTTTATAATGGTGTTTAAATTAGGATAGAATTAAATTAGCTGGGGTATAATCATGACGGGCCTAGGTTTCAAGCTGTATTAAAATAAATTGAACTTTTTGCATGTTTGCTTCAACTAAAATAATTAGAGCTGGAATTTGACACTTTGAGGAAAGACGTAAATATCATTGTAATAAATTATTATCTGAACTAATAGATTCAATATGCAATATTTTTATCATTGCAATATTATAGGGGCGGTACCGGTATTGTGAACTTTTATCTTTTATAAATATGGTAGGTATATAGATAACATCGTTCAATGAGTGTGACCATGAAAACTGTACACAACAGTATGTCCTCATAGCCGAATTTCGACCATGGCGGCCAGTCTCATCAGAGTCTAGTCTAGCCAGATGCGCAAGACATATTATAGTGCACGAGTGTGTGCGCAAACACAGGTGCTCTCTCTATTCCATCACTCTCATAATCTGATGCGACGACAGGCAAAACTATATCAGTGTGCTATCATGTTTAAAAATAGCATTATTCCTACCCCCATTGTTTAGCAAAGCTCAAAAGAGACAATGTGTAATAGTAACTGTTTCTTATCTAGCAAGTAGTTGTGACATCGCTTAACTGCGCCGCAGTAGGTAATCATCTCGCGTCCATTCCTTTGTAGCCTCCCATTAGCATCACAATAGCATACCCCTACCATGAGTTGTCAGTTTTCGTAAACTAAAACATGCGTGAAAACTTGCACAATAACTATTTTGACGATTATAGTTATGTAGGCAAAACGCACCGTATAAATTTAGGTAACTATGGATGAAGTACATATAGTATAGTGACTAAACTCCAGCCTCTAACCCATATACTCTTGTAAGGCCTGATCAGGCCCATTTGCCGTCGCCATTTTCCGCGACTTTTCCGCGAGTAGGGAGTTACGCCTATTTATTCTCAGGTGTCAAGAGGTTTAAGATACAACATAGTTTGACGCTGCCACGACCGCGTGTATTAAATTCGTTGAAATTCTTAGTAGAGGACATGCTCATTTGTAAGATATTTTTTGTGCTTCATGAACGATGACGCTAGACCTAGACAACCTTAGTAAAGTACCTATATAGGACTCTTCGGTCGTCGCATCTTAGGTCATCTCATCTATCAGACTTACTCTAACTAAAGAACCACTTGACTCGACCGACTATGTATTGCATCGCTGGCGTTAATCTCTTATGCCATCGTTTATGACACTTAAAGCTTTTCAGATAGACAGTCATACATTATTTATCATCATATTATCCTAAAAGGTATAACGTTTAGCATAGTGCACAGCACAGTGGTTCGAAAATACAAAATTATGATTTATTTGAAACTTATAAAAACTGAAAACTGAATGATGCATGTTTACAAACTATTATTTTGACAATAATTACTTGAAAGTATGCAAAAGAAAATGTAATGTATGTAAATAGTATATCTACGCGTTAAGTTCCTTTAGAAATATCTGGGGCAAATTACTAGTCTGTTAAGTGACAGGCAGTCAGTCCTAAAAATATAAAATAAAAGCCTTATCACGGTGGCGATTCGACAGCGATTTGAAAGCGAGGCCGCGGCGTCGTCACGGCGCGGCGTGCTCGCTTCGCTTTGAAATCGCTCGCAAATCGTCAGTGTGTTATGGATCTTAATTTTTCATGTCGTGTTGGTGTGGGGGTTTCTCTCTTTGTGCTACCGAACAAAGTGCTTGGTTAACAAAGCATTTGTTTAACACAATAATATGAAGCGAAAGACGTGACGCGTGCTCCCGTTGTGTAAACGTTGAGGGCCAAAACATACAGGCACCTCTGGCACTTGAAAGGTGCCAGATGCGGTAATACTCCACGCCTTTGTTTAACTATTTTTAATTTAACCACCCTTGAACATAGTTATTTAAACTACACCTGCTCAGAAAATTGCTTATTCCTTTTCTAGGTAGAAAGTACGTCATTCATTGCAGACGCACTGAAATGCGGGAGGGAAAACTATAGAATTTCATTTCTCACGCGTTTAGCGGGAGAGAAAAGTGTACGGAAATCCATTTCTAACGTGTTATTTTTTTTAATTTTCTGAAAATCAGCTATGGTTATTTTCATAATAGTTCAAACGACAGAAGTTTTTACTCCGAATCCGCCATTTATGATATCGGCCTCTTCCGTATTCGGAACAATAATTAAAAAAAAGAACCATGTGAAAATCGCAAGTGCGCGTATAAATAATAACATTTGAGTTTACAATTTGAATTTGTTCGACTGATTTTCAAGATTCTAAAACGATGATTTTCCTCGAAGGTGTAGTTACCGCTAAAGTGACGCTGAAATTCACACTACACTGCGATTCCTACCTCGTGTGTTAAAACACAAATCGCTCGCAAATTACTTTATTTTAAGACATACTCGATAGGAATTGGGCACTTTCTCGCCTAGAATGACTACTATTTCATTTAAAACAAGATCCGTCAAGTACGAGTGTAGGTAACTCGCGCGCCGAGGGTTTCCAACGTTTGCCTATTATACGAAAAATATATTCTAAAGGTACCGGTTGCGAATTAAATTGCGAAGTCTCTAACTTCGCAATTTAATGAATACTTACTTAAAAATAGTGTGTACCAAGGTACCAACCTACATTTCAGATGGATTTCTCTGCATACTTCCGTGATAAGGGGATAGTGGTAAAATTTTCAGCCTTTTTTCAAGATATTTAAAAGTATGTAACTTACAGAAATTTTAAAAACTTTTTTGAAATGTTCGATAAAAAAAATTAAGTAAGTACTTAGAAAATACCCTGAAATATCATAAGCAAATATGTGCCCATGCACTTACTCCGAATACTCAAACGCAACTCAGAATAATTATGGTGAAAAGCCGAATTTTTGACAGAGACAAAATACCGTTTTTTTTTTCGTCGAGGAAATGGTCTGGGGAATCGACGCCCTAAAAGGACGTAATACCCACTAAAACCTCTCCGGTGTCCCTCTCTCGCCATATCCGCCAAACCACGAGAACATTTATACATCCGCGGAGACAAAATACCCTGCGATAAAATCGTCTTGTGTTCTTCAGTTCAAACTCTTTCTAATGCAGCATAAATGATACGAATCTAACGTAATTTTCTATGACCATGCCATCACCTTTATGGCCCTAATGGGGTTAGGTGACTCGGGCTTTAAATATATTATTTTCTACTTTACTAAGGACGTCAAGGACACCAACCAACAGTTTTATTTTCACGGCAACAATAGTGACATTGAGTTGACCGAATGACCACTAGACTCATGAAGATAATTAATTAATCAAAGGCTTAGTTCAACCAAAATGAACCTTATGCCTTTGCAATACATCGCACAACTGACTTGTCTGCTCTGAGTCTATCAAAACCGTAACTCATAGTGCTTTACGGTTAAATTCCTATAGCCTATATTCTGGTAGTTTAACCAAATTGCTTTATTGATAACCCTGTCAGCAGCGTACGATTAAATTAGTATCTTGTCGATTTACTTGCCAGATTTGCCAATTTTTTCTGTCTTTGATAGGCAAATGTATACGGAATTCATTCCGAAGATCAACTCAACACATAAAGGTTCTAAATTACACTTCAGATCTTTCATCTTTGAAACTCCTAAATCATTATTAACTTTCTTACTAACTTGAATTCAAAACTTCAAATGTTCAGTCATTTTCCAATACAAGTTAGCGAGCCTACTCGGAACAGGTAAATCGATGTTTCGATTTCAGAACCAACTCTTATGTCGTTTCTATAAGATTAGCGTTTGCACGAAAATGAATCGGAAACTTTGATTTTGTTTTTAAGAGTACGGGCCCAGTTTCTCTATGAGGTTTTTCTTTGTCAATTTCCGGTGCGGCCCGCACAGGCGCGGCGCGCCGCCGCGCCGCCCGCCCCGTCTCGTCGCGTCGCCTCCACAGAGCTGCAGACGGTCATATACGTCATGAGCAATGAAAGTGTTTGAAAATTACATTCAAATAATAGAAACAATTGAGCCAACTGCAGACTGTTGCAAACAATCTACAGGTAGGTCAACTAATCCAAATCAAGCCAGTCGGAATGCAGACGCTGGCTTCATTGCCCCGCTGCATGGCAATGCTGATGCGCTGCTTCTTGACGCGTCGCTTCGACCAGACGCTCAGATAATTTTTCAAGTATTTGAGAATTTGTTTTAATCGTGTATGAGACTTGCAGGACAGATAAAAATATAAACCTGTTTAAAAACACCTGAAGAGTATTCTCTTTATTTATTGATTCTAAGATTGCCTTCAGATTCAGACCTTTAGACGTGAGTAAAAAAACCTGCAATGAACAGGACTCAAAGTAATGTAGCTATAGTTGCGGCCTAGCGGGGTTAGCGGCTGTCATCGCGTCTCCCTGAAGGGTGCTTTGCTTATGTAGAGCACACATACTGCCCTAAAAATAGGCTAGCTCATACACAAACCCTCCTGCCTAAGGGGCAAGGCGGCAAGCTTTTAAAACTCGTAGTACTGCACAGTTGGCGAATGCGATGCGTGATAGTTTTAAAACTAAAGGTGGATCGTTTCGTGTAGGCGCGAGTTTTTATTTTTTATTTTGTGATTTCTATTTTGTTCTGCGTTCTACAAGGAATAAAAATAATGGAATAGTAGTTTGCCGCAAATAGTAAACCATATTTTATGAACCCATGATGACACCAATACCTACATAGATTCACTTGTAGGTATTTTGGG
This sequence comes from Eupithecia subfuscata, assembly GCA_963564075.1. NCBI lineage: Eukaryota > Metazoa > Arthropoda > Insecta > Lepidoptera > Geometridae > Eupithecia > Eupithecia subfuscata. The sequence goes on along the minus strand of OY751097.1, from coordinate 3,218,151 downwards.
AGCGTTTAGAAATATGTTTTTATCCCAAAATCTGTTATTTTCCCTTATACCTGTGAATCGATGTTAGTTATTGCATAAGTGAATAGAAAAATGTTTACGATTTGCAGCGTAGATATGTACGTTTCCGCTAGTTTTATTCCTTGTATAATGAAATTCAAATTATTTTGTAATAAAACGTCAAGTGCGAGTCGGACTCGCGCACTAAGGGTTCCGTTTAATTGTAAGACCTTGTTTCTTGCCAAATGTTATGATTCTAGGTCAACATGAAGTAGGTACCCTGTATATTTTGGTTGAGGGAGAGAATCTAAACTTATTTTTTTTTTGATAAACTACAAATTTACGGTTTTCAGATGTTGATCGTTATTTGTGCTATACCTTGCTTCTCACCAAATTTTATGATTCTAGGTAAACGGGAAGTACCCTAAAGGTTTTGGTCTATAGCAAGAATTAAAAGTATATTTTTTGGTGAATAAACAACAAATTTACGGTTTTAAGATTATATCCTTTACCTATGTATGTGTTATAAGATCTTGCTTCTTGCCAAATTTTATGATTCTACTTCAACGGGATATTAACTATAGGTTTTAGTCCATGGCGAGAATCTAAAGTAATTTTTTTAATGAATAAATTACAAATTTAGGTTTTCCGGATTTTTCCCTTTACTTGTGCTATAAGACCTTGCTGCTCACCAAATTTCATGATTCTAGGTCTACGGGAAGTACCCTATAGGTTTTGAGTGCATGTGATTCCCTTGGTCATTTCAAAATATTAGGACTTAAACGGCTGTAACTTTTGAGTGCGTTGACTTAGAAGTTTTATTTATATCGCGGCTTCAAGAGGTTACGGACTTGAGTATTTGACGTTAATTTCAATTCGATACGTCTACGCGTTCCTGAGAAAAGAGGGTTGACAGACGGCAAGACAGACAAAAAAAATCTAATTATTTTGTGGTTTTTACCACAAAATAATTTGAATCGTGCTAACATAAAACGATCAACCTGAGGAGCAAAACAGTTGAGACTGCCTATTCTATTCAAAGTACCAAACAGCGTCTATAGAAAAAGTATTGGCTTTGCCTATAACTTTGTACATAGTAGAAGTTTTTGTCTCATAAATAATTCCCGTCGGATTAAGGCGTGTTAATTGCCTTTGACGGAAAACTAATTACACGTTGTATTGTTTGTTAATTAATTTCAAGCCTTTGAAGAACGACGCAAGAACTTAATACGGGACGTGACAATTGACGGTATAAACTTAAGTCTAGGTTTAAACCTACGTTTAAACGAAACAGTTGTCATATCCTTCCTACACCGCAGTGAACTTAGTTTTCATGGTCACACTGGCTGTAATGCTTTAATATGCAGCATAGATTGCACGATACACGTAAGAATGCTTTGTTTTTGATAAGTACTGGCTTTTATTTCTGGTAATCGATTCAATGTCTCTAGAATGTGTGCCAGATAAGTGCCAGATGTGTGCTAACCGTAGCAAACCAACCATAAACAAAATTTACCTAATCGTCCAAAAGCTAAAAAGCTATTTTGTACGCTAGGTATATAAGTATTGCACCAACCACCCGGCTTCATTATCCGGCTCACACTCTAGCTAAAACAAAAATAACATGATAATCAATCTAGAGTAAAATTGGTGGTACAAAACCTACAACCACCACCGCAGAACCACATAATGAATTCAAAGCAAATGTCCACCCATTTCCAGTGCTGAGGATGATGGCAATAATGCAGGACGGGAATAGCGAGGAAGTGCCTAAGGAGTTCCTGGAGACAGGGCGCACTGGGCGGCGGAACGCGATGCCTAATGTACTGAATCCCCAGGGCGCGGAGGTCAGCACAGCGGACCTGCCGTCGCGGCTGCAGCAACTCGCTACTACAGGTAAGTCGTGGAATAGCGAGGAAGGGCCTAAGGAGTTCCTGGAGACGGGGCGTACTGGGCGGCGGACATCGATGCCTAAGTACAACTGCATCCCTAGCGCGGAGGTCAGCACAGCACATCGGACCTGCCGTCATGGCTGCAGCAACTCGTTAGCTACTACAGGTCAGTCGTAGACTCTAACGAACTGACTCTTATGAAAGCTTGCTCAGTCATATATCTATGCTTGAGTAGACTATATAGACTTAGAATGACTAGAGAAAGAGAATGAAGAAAAAATAAGAAACCGAGGTAGTAAAACTTCTTCAGGCCCCCATACAGTTTAGATATAATTTAGAAGGCATCAGCCCACACCGGTCTGTGGTCTGATAGTAACATCCTTTTATTTTCGTCTGTGATAGATATCTCACTCAGTGCCGTGCCATAAGAAACGCGAATTGAAGCTTTTGTAATTTTATACAGACGACGCTTAAAAGTTTTTGTGTTCGTTACCGTCCACAGCAACCGCATCCTGTTGCCAGCAAACTATAAAAGCATCCAGTAACTGTAACACTAGCGTGGGGTTAGCGGCATGTTTATCCCAGAGGCTTCATTTCGCTTCTACCAGCGTTTTAACTGGTCTTCTTTAATTCTCGTGTCCGTATTCCATATTTTGTTTCATGTATTCCACCATCATGCCGAAAACGTGTTACCTGTCATTACCACCATGTAAAATTCCCCAGGGGTCAGACACTGACCGACGTTCCTTACATTACCGATACGTAGATTAGATACGTACGTGCCCCGTAATATAATTGCGGAAAGTGGCACATTAGCATACCATGCGACCCCATTGCCGTTTTTAAGAACCATAACTAGCTAGAGGAATATCCATAATGTTATTATGATTATGACCCATTAGCTTAACTTATCGGGCCAAATGCCAAAAAAATATCGGATCCCCATAACAATGGTAACTCATTCGTATGTCAAGTAGTCTCAGAATGACACATTTATTAATTTACCTTTGATGAAAGAAACTTATCAGAGGGACGCGGGTCAAAGGTGTCAAGGCTGAAACCAATCTATCAATCTCTCCGTGCAAATAGCACCCCACGCACTATGTAGGTAGAGTTTCTTTCGAGTATGGACGATTCTGCGACGATACCATTGTCATAGGTAAGCGATTAGTCAGCAGAATTTCGCCCCCTCCCTTTCTCGCAGTAGCACATTATGTTTCGGCACAGGCAGCTTTCTTTTCTTCTTCTTCTTATGCTCTGTAGAGCTCAGTGCCACGGTAATCTTACTATATATAATTCTTCTGTGAGTGTGTATGTCACTGAACTTCTCTCAAACGACTGGACCGATTTTGATGAAATTTTTTGTGTGTGTTCAAGGGGATCTGGGAATGGTTTAGATTCACAATTTTAACGACTGGACCGATTTTGATGAAATTTTTTGTGTGTGTTCAAGGGGATCTGGGAATGGTTTAGATTCACAATTTTGTTTAATTAACGCGTGCGAAGCCGCGGGCAGAATCTAGTATTATCCTATAATATTACCGTGTCAGTGCTCACTCACCTCTCTTGCTCATCGCTAGATAACGTTCTTGCTTGTATTGTAATTGTAACGAAAGTTTGGCACGTGTCGACGTCTTTTTTCATCTCGTAGCCATTAATTCCAAAAGTTCTTGCTTGGAAAGTCGCTATTCCTGCATAATTTGTTCTGAAATTTTTCAACTTCTTCGGCTAAGTTTTTTTGGCTATCAGCCAATAAAACTTGAAATAAGTGGATTAAAACTTTTTTCGTCTGAATGTGTATTGAGGGAGATTTGTCAATACAAAGTAGAAAAGTATCTATGGCCCAGCAACAGCCCTTGCCTTTCTTAAATTCATATAATTCTTTCCGTCTAAATATTCTTGGAATAGACCGCTTCATTGTACGTGTCTTATGTAATGTCTCTCTGGATTTTTTTTTTCTGATGTACAAATAAAGCATTTTTGTATTGTAAAAGTAGAAAGGCCACTACGGCCTTGGTGGGCCAGTCAATCAGCCCATCTAGAGGTCAAGGCCGTTATAAAAACAAGTATAACCCTCTCCCCACTGAAACCATATTAAATCTGTTCAGCCTTGACTGTTATGGACTGGACTATTCTATAGATTTACTAAACACAAGTGTTTTCTCTGGTAGCATTATGCAATGCAAATGCAATTCAGACAAAGGAAAAACATCGTGTGTCTACAAATAGCACTAATTTACTTTACTCTGTAGATGAAGATTGCCGTTTACGCAAACCGAGTTTGCGGCTTCCGTTTACATTTGCGGAACGATTAGATAATCTACAAGACTACCTACAATAATAGTAGCTCTAACTTAGCTCTAAGTTATGTTCCTACTAGCTTCTCTGTCCGCGGCTCAAAGAAAGTTGTGGTTTAAGATATTTATTTCTCAAAGAATATGATTGATTATACATTCACTTACAGAGAAATGTGTTTTTCTTAGTATCTAATGTACTTTTATAACTTATTTATGGTTGACGTTTACAGTGCAGTTGTTATCGTTATCTTCGGTTATTCGACAGGAATATTCTATATATAATACATATTTCTTGAGTCTTCTTGAAAACAGTTAAGGTTGAGGATTCTTTAATATTTTTTGGCAAGTTATTATGTAGTTTAGCTTCTTCAAATATTATGTTTTTCTTTCAATAGAAAGTTAAAACTACTGATACAAAGGTCAATATCTGATATCGTAACGTACGTTTGTTGCTAATTCTAATCCTATACTATAGACGTACTTAACTTATCTTCCTATCTAATCGACTAATCACACAATGAATTAAAGTATCGAGTGTGTACTTACGTACAGGTGTTGGCTTGGATATAGGTCCCTGATGTTCACAACTTATACCTTCTCTGTAGAAATTACAGTTTCACTTTCATTTATTTTCACTGCAACGTTACATTCCACAAATGGAAAATCAAGTACATATTGCAGACTAGCTGTGCCCGCGTGGAAATTTCTGAAATTATTGCACACCTGTTTTTGGAGTTCGTAAAAAAGTACTGTAAAAATAAAAAATGTGTATTCATTATTTACTTTTATTTATACCGAGTTTTGAGTGAAAGGAACCAAGGAAAAATAATTTTCCATAGAAACTTTACCACCCCTTTTCACCCCGTCAGAGGTTAATTTTCGAAAATAAGATTAGTCAATGTGTTATTGTAGAACCTATACTATCTACGCACCAAATTCATCTAAATCGGTTAAGTATGTAGTTATGGAGATACGTGGTAACAAACATTCACACAAACTTTCGCATTTATAATAGTAGTATGAGTATAGTTTGTCCCTGAGATGTAGGTACGTTACAAATTTTTACAATTAATTATGCTATCCCCAGTCCTTTTCAAAGACGTATAATGATGTACACTCTACATATTATAGGTACCTACTAATTTAAACATTTTCGTTGTTTTATGGCCGTTACAGATAAGTACCGAAAGTTTCAACAATACGTCGATTGTTTGATACTTTGAATAGAAATTGTGGGAGTAGCTATGTCGTTTTTGCTGTCTGATAGCAATATCTAATGGTTCATTGAAAATCAATTGGACATGATGGTATTGAAATATTTTATGGATGGCGGAGAGATGACAGCCATGTCCTTTTCATAGGCTTTTAAAATAATAGCTGCGAATCCATCGGTAAAGTTAAGCCCTGCGCCATTTTGCGTGATACCTACTATGCTATACTTACTCAGTAATTTGATTGTTTGTTTGTGGTTTGTGACTTTTGAATCCTTTAATTTTACAATGTTTTTAAGTTTTGCGAGATAAATACGAATCCCTCGGAAATAAATATTGTAATCGGGCCACCTCAAGACCATTCTCTATACAATAGAGAAATAATTTTCGGTCGGTCTATAGTCGAGATACAGGATGAGCTGGACGAACATACATAAAAAAATATGCATACAGCCGAACACAGAACCTTCTCCTTTTTTCGAAGTCGCATAAAACAAGATCCGTCAAGTGCGAGTGTAACTCGCGCGCCGAGCTCGAACGTTTGTCGATTATACATACATGTACTGAAGGTACCTTTAGAGACATCGTTATTTGATGAATACCTACCTAAAAAACTATTTTTAGGTATAAGTAACGTATAGTTTGGTACCTACCTACTAAGGTACCAAACTATATTTTAGATGGATCGCTCTGCAATATGCAGATTTTTTAATTGACTTAATCTCCGAAGTACCTATTAGGTACTTCGGAGATTAAGTCAATTTATTGGCTTTATATTTTTCCTGTAAAAAATAGATTCATATTTACAAACGCTACATACATTTCAAATGGATCGCTCAGCAATCTTCGGAGATAAATTTCGACCTCACAATTTGTATCGAAATTGGTCATTTTCATTTTTCGTTTTTTTTTTCTTTAAATCTGTACAGGCGCACGAAATGTATTATTGTGTCTAAACAGTTAGACATCATGGGTTAATAGCCAAAGCTTTGCTAACTCTATATTTCTTCTTAAATCTTCATGTTGTTCGGACGGATTAACTCTCACACGGGTTGTATTATTGTCCCGAAATCTATCGACGTAGTTCATGTCCTCTTCATCGATTATTTCCACAAAATCAATAATAATATCCATTTTAACACCAAACACTTCCAACGAATACCAATAATTCTGAATTCTGTCACAAGTTCACAACTAGCTCTCTAGACACTGGTTATACAAGCGCTTTCGACTGTTTAAAATTATGTGTCTAACTGTACGACGGGTTACAGTTTTAGTTTTGTGGTACCTAACGGTTTCGTTAAACACGCGATCAACAGTGTCTAACTTTTTTGTAGAAAAACTGTAAGTCGTCAAACACGCTCTGAATGCAATTTTTCCGTAGCCTTTTTAATATCTTCCATATTTCATTTATTACAATATCGACAACATCTTTACCTACTCTATCCATCTTCAATCGTGATTCGGTAGTCGGGAAGAAGTAGATTTTGGCCCTAACATCGGCTATGCCACTGTTTTATTTTAATCGCCACGCACGACACCGTTAACATTATAAATACAGATAGACGACATTTTTATTTCTTTCATTTTTTTAAAGTTTTAAAGTCGTTTTCTGTAAAGTAACGGTTTTTAAGATGTCACACTGTCGTCGCAAGTGGACGATATCCTAAAAGATATTCACATATAAAAAAAATTTAGAGCAATAGATATCTTCATCTGTGAATATTTCAGAAACCTGACGCTTTTGGGGCATTATGTATTGGGACATTTTTTATTTGTGTAAGTGTCCTCTATCCAAATAAATTACTTACATTTCATTTCCTTCTTTTCTAAAGTCTCAGTGTCAATGCTTGTAGAAATTGAAACTTACGATATTAAGTTTTATCCGTTTTTAAGCACGTTCTACCAGTACAAAGCTGCAAATAAATAGCTAAGCCAGATAAATTCATTCAGCGTATTGCCAGCTTATCTAAAGCCAACAGTAGTGTTATATGTAGCTACGATATGGATGACGCACGAACCAATGTGATGCGCTGATGATGTGGGGTTATCTACCTCTGACGTCACCAGTCTTCGATTACCATCTGGCATGACCTTCGTGTGTTTACTGTTAACTGTAATACTGCCAAGTACGAGGCTGGCTGCAGCTCTCGGGTGTTGTTGCTGTCGTATTGCACTCAGATTTCAAATTTCAATAACTTTGTTTCTTTAAGCTTACAAAATAAGCACTTCGACTAGTACATTTTTATAGTAAAAATTACCAAATAAGAAATAGACCTAATTTCCCATTTGGCTAGTTTTGAGTTTGAAAGGTAGGTTTAAAAGGTGAGAAAATGTAAAGAAATAATTTTGGTTTTGAAATATTTTTAGAAGTCCAAAAAAGGTTGAAAGTTGAGAAAGTGCTACTAACAAACGTCAATTGACTTTATATCATCGATGTAAGTAAAATTCGGGAGATTGGGCACTAGCTCCTCGAAAGTGGAACGCTCAAATTGTGTCCAATTGTGTCCACCCACCTCAGTCATAGTCGGACCGGCGCGGCCGGCGTACGTGTTTCGCGTGTATTGTTGTCTCGATCGCACTTCGGTCTAGGTAGGTACGTCTTTTTATCTTTGTTGTTCATTAGGTAGGTATATTGCAAAAGATTGGAAATAACGTGTCTGCGTTTAGTTGTCACACAACATAGGCCATTTGTTGAGTTACTCGTAGCACTGGGAAAACGTGCCGTATCTACAGAATTTTACTTATATCTATGTTTTATATACATAGACTTATAGATTTTCAAGTTTAAATTTGTCATGCGTGTGCGTTCTTCTTGTTTTCTTGACAATTTGATTTACTCAACGTTTATTTTGGTGATGATGACATGTGATGTCGCAGTAAAATTATAAACTAAGGCCATTTATAAATTAATGCCGTTCTCATTATTCTTGCATTTATGACAATCAGGAGCAATCAAGCCAATAAAATTTTGCAAACACTAAATGAACGTACGAGGTGCCGTTTGTACACGGTTCATGAATACGACAAGGCCATGATTTGAAGTACCTATAGTCTGAATATTTGAAATAAGAGAGAGGTTCTAAAACTGAATCCCAGAGCTAGATATTTTTTGTTAAAATTTCTAGGTTTTGGAAAGTATCTATAGTTTTGAAAAAACTAAAAACCGACTTCGTAGTTTAATTTTTTTTGAAGTTTTCGGAATAAATACTAATCCCACAGGAATCAAGTTATGCTTTTATGGAACTAACTCGGGATTATCTACTATATAAAAATAAGTCGGGTTTTCCTTCCTGACGCTATAACTCCAGAACGCACGAACCGATTTCCACGGTTCTGCATTCGTTGGAAAGGTCTCGGGCTCCGTGAGGTTTATAGCAAAGAAAAAATTAAGAAAGTGGGAAACATAAATTTCCACGCGAGCGAAGCCGCGGGGCGCAGCTAGTCTTCTATAAGATTGCGAAAGAATCATTGTACATAAAAAAAGAAGATAGAAACTGTTCAGTTTTCATTCGTTTATCTCGTCTTCGAACTCGAATTTGTACCTTTTTCGCTGCGGTTTTGCGTTTTTGTTTTTAGTGATTGCCTTGCTGGTAACCCTTTTGTTTTCTGTTATAGTTTCCATACATGTCTTTGTTGACATAAAATATTTTGGATTCTAGCATCGACTATACAACATTTATTCTATTGTTATCTTCTTATTCATTAGTTAATTTACTATTCCTCCTTTATATATCTGAACCAGCCGAGAGCACACACTGCTGAGAATAGAGCATCTTCGGCCATCAAGCCCGCGGTTTCGCACGCGTTGTTTCTACGTAAACGTTTAAAGGTGATTTCTATCCCATGGAAACTGATTTATGGGATAAAAAGGCGATGTGTTATTCCAGGTCCTACATCTACGCAAAATTTCAGGCCATTCAGTGGTTTTGACGTTAAGAACTATCAAACATAACATCCATCCAAACTTTCCCATTTATAATATACTAGTTTCTGCCCGCGGTTTCGCACGCGTTGTTTGTATGGAAACGTTTATCAGCGACCCTGGTGACTGCTGTCTTCCCCATTCTGAGAATGTTCTTCGAGACCCAGGCGCGGTGCATGCTGTAGTCCAGGAATCTGGAAGGGGTGCTGCAGCCAGGACCGTACACGCCTAGACCTGCCTGGAACATCATTATGGTTCATCAATGTTGTTTTCAAAAGGTCGCTCGTGAAGGTTATTTCTATCCCATGGGAATTGTTTTGCGAGATAAAAAGCCTATGTTTGATTCCAGTAGGCCTAGCACGGGAATAGTTGTCTGGGGTAAAATAGAGAAGAATGACATCGCATTGTCATACATTGCGTAAATTATTGAAATTGAAGGAACGAGTTTCAAACATATTACGCATTCGATGGCGATGTGACGTAATTTTTCTCTTTTCTACCCTAGACAACAATCCCGTGCTAGGCCCACAGGCTTCGAGCTACATCTATGCAAAATTTCAGCCCGATAGGTTCAGTCATTTTGGCGTGAAGATGTAACAAACATCCGTCAATCCATCCATACATCTAAACATCGAAACTTTCGCATTTATAATATAAGAGTGAAGTGATTATAATTACAAAGCGAAAAGAAATATGCAATAGTACAAAGCGCTGCCTGTACTATATTTTAATAAAAGCACGCTTAACTTATCTATCGTGCTATCGTTGCCGCTCTCGATGACCCAAATGATCGACATGATATTCAAATTATAGGCTTTCGCCGCTAATCAGCGGAAAATCCCCTATTGTGAGGTTTTTGGGACGATATTCGATCTGTCAACAACCCGAGGGAACTTCCCCTTTCGGGCAAATTGGTGTCAAGTGAGACTAATACTCTACCTATAATCATTGATGTAGAAAAGGGAAGATGGGTTACGTTCTCCCAGCGCGTACTCAACAACTGGCCTGTGTTACAACTACACGCAAACACATACGCTCACAGTTACATTTCCAGTCCTGTGCAATATAAAGAACAACAAAGATGGCAAGATGTACCTAAGACCGAAGTGAGACAGAGACAACTATATTAATCTCTGGTACGACCCCACTAGGTATAATAAAACAAATTCGGGATTTCCCCGAGTTACGGTAGGTACAATAGTAGAGTCGTTCCTTTAACCCACACCATCAATCTTGTCCCAACTGGTATGAGCGGACGAATCGTAAAAATGTTATACGCTTCGTTAGTAATTTGAATTTTAGTACAGTCAACCAAAAAAAGTTAGTAAAATAATAGGCAAGAGGTATATTTATTTTGTGTTTTGTACATAAAATAATGTGAAATGAATACAAATGATAGAGGTTCCACATTGAGTTTGTGATTGTACTCGACGTATAAATTCAATAGAAACAAAGAGTGATGCGAGTTGCAGATTGAAAATAATACCTATCATCTTTACGATTTGTCAACTCACACCAGTTGGGACAAAATTGATGGTACGAGTTGAAGAACGACTCGACTCGCAATAAGGCTATTGCTATCTCTGTTTACACACTTATGTTTCGTATATTTCTATCCCTCTCTGCAAATGGCGAAAAAAGGCAGTAAATTAATCAAAAAACAAAATTCTTTGGTGTACTTACGCGTGAAAAGTGATGCCTTGGGCTTTGTTTTTGGTTTTTGAGCTATTTGTACACCTTGTGAACGAACACGAAGGCATTGCTTTAGTCTTTTAGTCAGTAAAACACAGTCAGTACGTCGTAGCAAGCACGCGAATCACGTCCGCCCGCGCCGCCGGTCCTACTATGACTGCGGCGAGAGCACACAATTGGACTTCATTTGAGCCTGCCGGTTTCGAGAAGCTAGTGCCTCATCTTCCCCTTTTCTACATCAATGCCTATAATATATTTGTTTACTACACGTATTAGATCAATCATTAATATTAACATCTGAGTATATCATAATCATAAATAATTATGTAATGTAATAATGGGCAGCTGATTGACATGAATATCGGTTTAAAGAATCTTTATTTTCTCAAAGAACATAAATACAGTTCACTTAAATGAGAAAAACAAAACTTGTACATAATATTCTACTTAGGTTGATATTTAAGGGGGTACCTACCCTCAAATTGCTTATTTTCAACTCCGTCGGACCTCCATATCTTCCAAACTACTGAATATTTAACTTTGAAATTTATATATGGTAAAGTTCAGGACTTATTCTATCGATCATATGTTTCGAAAACACGATTCCATAAAATTTTCTCGATAGAAAAAAATCGCAAAGTTACCTCTAATTTTTTACTAAAACCCTAATTTCTCAATAAATACAGATGATACGATCTTGAGATTAAGCATAGTAATTGAGCTAAGTATAAAGAACATTTTATATGTTGCCTTTTTTTCAATTAACTATTCTAATGTTTGTGGGGAGCAAATAACTACTAAAAACTTGATTTTTGGGCTTACGCCGCTTTGCTCTGTCCCGCTCCTGTGAACGCGAAACCCTATGCCTATCCTCTTCACACAATAACGAGGTAGGGTACCGCCTTAAGTTCGAGTGTGCTTGTATGATAATATAGCTCTAATGGATTCACGGAAGCGTCTTATTTCATTTATTTCGTCCTAGCTCCTACCCGGAGACCTACTCACGGGAACCATAAAAGATACATTTAAAAAAAGCTTATGATAGATATCGTCTACGGGCGGTCCGATTTTTGGATAATTCCTTTGTATAACGTAATTATAAAATTAAATATGTAGTGGCGCCACTATCCACCCTACTATTCGCCTTAAGAGCGCGTTGTAACCGTAAATTATCGTTGGACGACATTGAGCTAGCTCAATGTTGGACGATCATCTCTAACCTTTCTGTAGATGTCGCGATTTTTTTGTGGAACGACTATCATAATTTTAGTTGTTGCCATTGGATCGTGACGATATTTTACGGTTCACGGCAGTGACGATTAGATGGTGACGTTTTATATCGTTTCACGACTGTCGTGCTAGATGTTCCCGTTATAACATACACTCGAGAGCAATGAATCCGGGTCACTCAAAGAATCCAAAAAATCTCGGAAAGTAAGAATGCTAGGTTAATGCAATAAATTGTATTTAATAGACAATTTAATACTCCTTAAATGAAAGTATTAAAACTTCTTAGTTATTGTAAAGTTATATCATAAAAAAATCAAATTTGAAAAGGGAACACTGTCGAAGATGGAACTACGAAATTACAGGATTTGTTTTTGCTTTTGTTTGTAATCTGTCATTTATGTTGGTACATAAACCAGGTTGATAGTGCTCAATATTCATTATTCAAGCTGAAATCATGTCGCTTACACTTGAAGAATGCACCAGAATACTTACATTGGTGGAAACCGGCCGGAGTCAGCGCGATACAGCCAGGACTGTCGGTGTGTCGCTGTCAACAGTACAAAGAGTTCTCCGACGTTACGAAGAAACTGGTTCTAACCTACGCAGACCAGGAACGGGCAGAACTAGGTGTACCACAGCACGAGAAGACCGATACTTGGTGAACACCATGCTTCGAAATCGCTTTCTCACAGGAACTGAACTCACAAATCAGTTTCGACGCCTCGGAGGAAGTAACCCAAGTGCATGAACAGTAAGACGTCGGCTTGCTGAATCTAACTTAAAACCCCTTAGACCTGCAAACGGCCCTAAACTGGAGCGTGGCCATCGTATTTCAAGACTAAGATATGCCCAGAACCACGTAAATTGGAGTATTGAAGATTGGTCGAAAGTTATGTTCTCCGACGAATCAAAATTTATGCTCTACAAGCACGATGGAAGACACAGAGTGTATATAAGACCAGGGGAAAGATTCAAGCAAGCATGCATCGAAGAAAAAGTAGCCTACGGTGGTGGGTCTGTACTTGTGTGGGCCGGAATTTCCTCTGAAAGTCGCACAGAGCTGATCAGCTGATCATAGAAAACGGCTCTTTAACTAGCGTAAGATATGTGGAAGAAATCCTCAACGAACACGTTGGTCCATTTATGGTCAATTTGGGTGAGGATGCTATATTTATGCATGACAATGCCCGACCTCATACAGGTAGGATTGTGAATGACTACCTTCAAGAGATGAACATTACTTGTATGGAGTGGCCAGCGCGCAGCCCGGATATCAACCCGATCGAGCATGCTTGGGACGAGCTAGGGAGATGCGTAAAACAACGAAACCCTCCCCCAATCACGCTTCCTGAGCTCAAAATTGCTCTCACAGAGGAATGGGAGAATATTGCCCAAAATCGTATAAGGAACTTGGTGTACAGCATGCCAAACCGCGTAAACGCAGTAATGGAAGCACGAGGAGGTAATACGAAGTATTGAAATTCAAGAAAATCGTCATAAAGTTCAAAAATTTCATGTTTCCTATTTTTGTTTTAAGGAGAGATCAGCAGTATTTTTCTTTATGTAATTTTGTGTAAATAAAATGTATGGTGACTCATATTTTTTTAACTTTTATTTAAGGAGTATTAAATTGTCTATTAAATACAATTTATTGCATTAACCTAGCATTCTTACTTTCCGAGATTTTTTGGATTCTTTGAGTGACCCGGATTCATTGCTCTCGAGTGTATATGAACAATCTATCCTCACAACAAAAACAAGTCGTGAACGACACTTAATCGTGCAGTCCTTTACGTGAACACCTCCATTTAAATATACAAGCCACGATACTTTAGACTGCGACTTTCTGTCGTCACTACACAGTGGGAACGCGCCTTAATCTGGTTCATGTTGCGAGTACTACCCCTTCCTTCTAGTAAATGTTGCTTTCTTTATTTTCAGACACGGACGTCCAGCCATCCACATCGAGCACAAAGCAAGATCTCGCAGAAGAAACGAAAGAGGATCCATCGGAGGAAGCAAACGCCAGCTGCAGTTGAGCTGTCTCCCTCACTCCGGTCCTAAGGACCCGCATTGGACTCGCCCAAAGCTAAAGTAATCTCAAATCTATAGTATTACTAAGCACTGAGTAGCCCCACCTGTGTGTAGTGAGGTGTATAGCTCTTATGTATAGCAGCAAAAGTTAGATTAGGTTTTTGTACTCTGTCGAATTTAAACGCGCTGGTTAGATTTTTTATTGAGCTAGTTTTACCGGTTTGTATTGAGCCTATGATATCAAATTCAACTGCGTGCTATACAAGTGTCCCAGATGGTGATGCCAAGAAAAGAACTTCGCATCTCAAAAATTAACTTTACAGTAAAGTCTCAATTAAGCTAATCGCCACGAGAAGTCGCCTGAAACGGAACAAATTAGTCCGTTAAGATTCGGCTACCAGTTGTTATGAGGCAAAATGACATATCCGAAAGATTTCCAGTGATTTAAAATCTGAAGCAATTACAACACTATTTTGAGACATTCTGTATTGTAATATTTATAGTTAAGGCAGCTTTTTTTAACAAGTGTTGATATTTGAATGCAAGTCCTAGGAAGTAGACAATATGGCGCTGTGCAGCTAGTAATTATTTGTTAATGTTAGTTTTGTTATTAGCAGATCTAAAACGCGAATTTGAACAATGGATTGGTAGGTATAGAAAGATTGTGAACACCATGTTCTTATGAGTTATACTTATAAGATTAGCAATAGTTAACTATTTTTATGCATTTTGAGTGACAAAAAATTGGTTTTGCCATCTATTATGACCGGCATTAGGCAAGTTTGAGAATAATCTACGTTTAATCGCACTTAAGTTATTCTATTTGATTAATTTTAATAAATACGTAAATATACGCTTACTTATTTATTCATAGATTAGTTTATTAATATGTAAAGTACAATTTTAACAGTCAGCGCCAATAATTGCCGAACATTGTCAATTATTTACTCATAATCGTCTCGTATGACACCAAAAAACACATTTGGTACCTATGTTGACTCTGTGAGCCTACTCAAAAAAGGAAAATCGAAGTTTAGTTTTCGTTGCCTTGCAAAACGAACTATTATGTCGCTTGCAAAAGATTAGCGTTTTATTTGATTAAAAACGAAATCTTTTTTACGAGTACGGGCCCTGTTAAGTGGTTTTTTACGTTGTCTGTAGGTACCTCTTAGCTTTAATTATATTTATTTCTCGCAATCATTCGTGTGGAGTGAGGTAGATAAAACAGGTGCTTAGATTTGTTTTTAGTACTTAGTTTAGTTTTTTACCACGCTTATATAATCGTAGTCGCCCTGTGTATCACAATTATCAACCCTGACATAAAATAAACAATATTAGAAATATTATTTTGGAATATAATTTTCTAATATTAAAAATACATAGTCTTAGACTTAGTTGAGTCAATTATTCAAATAATAACGAATAACGCGAACTTGAGGCTGCTATATATGTATTATTTATAAATGTTGTAGTCCATTTTATACAATACTACTTGTAATTTCACATCAAGCTTGAGACTGTATGACTACCAAAATAAAGCCTTTTCTACACTACCCTGAACGAGGAACCTAATTTGATATAGTACAGCAGCGCTCTCTAAGGGCCTTTTTTCACACACGTTTTTTCGCCGTGAATATCTACGGTCAATCACCAATTATTCAGGGTAGTGCACGAGGATTTTATATAACTAACGAAAAGAACGACCAACAAGCCTGTTGATACCTTGCGTACTAAATTATCTCTTGTCAATTTCACTTTGATGTCTAGCTCTTTGTACTTTTTAATAAGTATCTACCTAAGCTATAATACCTAAGTACATAATTGTGTAGATTTATCTTAGTCGATAGGTCTGTTCTTTTCTCTCGAGCAGAAACGTAAAGAGAATCATTGTTTCGATTCAATTGTTGCATTATAAACTACCTATAGATCATTTGACATAGGTTACTTGAAATCCCCGCAGCTCTTTATATTAAGGTTCTGAACCCAAAGGGTGAAAATGGGGTCCTATTACTAAGCCTCCGCTGTCTGTCCGTCCGTCATGAATCCTAAAAGGGAGAAAGTTGATTTTTTTACAGAATGGGTTTTTTCTTGCCACTGTATAAGCTCTCATACAAAACGTTTTATTCTGGCTCTACGTTTGCAAAGGCTGTATCTCATGAACCGTAATAGGTTAGACAGTTGGAACTTTTGTGGTGTGACAGGGTGTGCATTACTATTGCCGCTATAACAAATAATAAAAATAAAATAAGCTTATAATTAAGGGGGCCAACGTCCATACCACGTTGAGTATCGATCGCCAAAGTTACTCTTCAGGCAGATGTAAAAAACAATTATAAATAAACTTTCATTTCAAATGTTTATTTTAAGCAACGTCGGGCGCAGTCGGTACATTCTTGGATGGGTCATTAACATGTTGGCTTTTTACTTATTTTTCGATCCATCAAAAAATCCGTTTCTTAGGGTTTCATTTGCGAAAGTTTTCTTGATGATACGGAACCCTCCGTGTGCGAGGCTACTTGCACGGTTATATTGGCCGGTTTTATTAAGATCCATGAGACAGAAACCTTTGCAGCGCTCTCAAATAACTTAAGGATAATGCAACAATAGAATCGACATCAATTGTCATCGAAACATCGAATTTTAACTATCCAACGTCTTAAGCTAATTTGTATTGTCCATGTTAATGTAGAGGTATAAACTCAAACTCAAAGTGCTTTATTTCCCTTAAACCTTATAGGGCTCTTGGACGCGTCAAAAGTTTAAAATAAAAGAATTTTAAACAACAAAATTAAAACTAGGAAATAAAGTCATCACTTTGATTTTTGTTTACTACACTGCCACAATCTGCACTAATAAAACCTAACCTAAGTATAACAAAAACATAACCCTCTTTAGTCCTTAGTCGGGTAAAATAGCACAACGTAATACCTAATACACAGATTACTTATTATTTATTTATTTAGATATACGAACCTAGACAAACCACTGTCTCACTGTTTACTGAGCAGAGGAAAGCAGATGCTGATCACGTTAATGATAATCTCAGTTGGTGCAAAGATTTCAGGGATAAACTCCCAAGTCAAATCTTATTGTACAATTTTGTAAAAGACAAACAATTTAAGTAGGTACCTACCTACATCCAAATTGTTTAATCGTGTATTGAAAACCACACGGCACTGAAAGGCAAACAATTAAACTACCCACATCTAAAAAACCGTTTAATTGTTGCTTGAAAACCACAAGTTATTGTAGTATAATGATTGAACTGTAACCAGAAATTGCACACCCCGCGCCGCACCGGTAGTTAAACATTGGTTCTTGTGACAGCTTATTAACAATTACTGTGTACTATCAAAACACATCTGCCACTATTTATCGGTCCTGCGTTTTAGGTACAACAAAATTTAATTGCCTAACGCAAGGATCAAGACCGTTTGCGTCGTAGTATTCGTGTTGCCATCTAAACGATAGCAACGCCCTCATTTATTTTCTACTCTTTTCGGTCGTACTATACATTTATTTCAAGCAATCAATAATTACCTACTTTACTTATTGACTGGGCGTCTGGAATCCACAGATGTAATTCTGTCATCTGTGCTAGAGCTTCAAGGCGCCAATTCTGTCTCTCAGCGTTATGATAAACTTATATCCTTAATGACGTCATCCCTAAGGATGACGTGATTAAAGATATAAGAATCCTCGCCAAATCAAATCCGTTAATAGTAACGGATTTGATTTGGCGAGGATTCAGAAAAATAAATAAAGACCATCATTATAATGGCAAACCCATATACTTACAGCGAAAAGATAAAATTGTAGACACACCTACAATTCACAATGTGGACTACACCTACAACTAGTGTCTTCTAAGCAAGTGTAAAATAGGTTTTATATTAACTGTTAGAGTATGGCATTTGAACCTGTTTTTTTAATAGGTTTCAATTTAAAACTAGTTATTTCCCCCTGATAACGATCAACTTACTTAATTTAGTAAGTAGGAAAGACAGGAACCTATCAGAATAGGTACCTACGTACATCTACCCGTAAATATATTAATTTGTGATGTTTTACTGAATAGGCTGGTTCTAGATATCATCATTTATTTTGGCTGTGTAAGTACATACATAATTATTATAACTACCTACGTAAGTATTTGTATTCTTAGTGGTGTAACTTTTTTGAATAAACATGGAAAAAAAACTAGTTTTTTTTTGAGTGTATTTTCATTGCAACTCTTGTATCAATGTCCTATCGTAGTCGTTTCATTATATGTTCAACCGTCCTGGCTGGCTTCTGTTGATGATGATGATGATGATGACTGTCTCAAGAGTGTATTAGCTAATGTAATGACCATTAGTTTATCGGATGAATTAAAAAAACTTTATTGCCATGACCACAATCAAAATGTTTTATACCTAGGTGTCTACCAAACGTTTTGATTGTGGTTTTGAGGTACCCCAACACCTAAAAGGAATGTGTGACTATGCTTCATTTGAGTTGGTTCGAAGATTTTGGCCATATCATCGGTCACCATTTTGTTTTTTTTTAAATCGCCGCGCACAATAAAATTTATTGCCGGACAATTCACACAGCATTATCTAGCTCCATGCTAAGCAGAGTTTGTGTTATGGGTACTAGATAACTGATATAGGATAGGTAGGTACTTAATACAATACATACATAAGTACCTAGATATTTTTTTAATATATATAGAAAACATCCTGAACAAAATATCTGCAGATCGTACAAACATGTCCCGAAGCCAGGCGGATCTTCGCCCGTTGCGCCACTGACTGAGGTCGTTATAATAATATACTTAGGATAGGAATGTTCAGTGAGCACCAAAATTATTTTTTCAAAAGCTCATAAGGCGTCAATTCAAATGGCCTCAATCTGTCATGCATGATATTGTGAACTCCACTCCATCGCAATTGTTTATTATAGCTCAGTGGTTAACCCTCAAAAGCTATCGCACACAGAAGCCGTGGTCGGGCCGGAGGCGAAGGCGTGCGAGTTGTCATCATATGAATTTATAATGAAAGACTACACCGCAAGCGGTGCACGGCCGTGGCAGCGGGCCGGCTCGGCGACACAAACAGTCGGCGTGCGCGACGCGGCGCGGAGCCGTGGCGGGGCGCGGTGGCGAGGCGGAGGCGTGGCGTGTGAGCGTTGTATTTCAGCATCGTTTATGGAGTCTCTTCACACAGAGCGCACGCCACGCGTCGCGGTGCGGAGGCGTGCTACTAGCGGAGTTTACGAGTTGTATATATTTACAAAATTTTAAGCTTATGACCTGAATAAGGCGCTAAATAAAATTGACTATACATAACGAAAACTTGATTTTACTATTGCAACCACATCGTTGTTTCCGTATAAAAATGATTTCAAAAAGGACATCTTTACAATAATGCGACGCCGCCGCCGTGACCTACACACACACAAGGCTTCAAAACGCTTCCGCGACGAGACGCCACGGCTCTCGCACGCCTGCAATGTGAAGACATCCGCACCGCGAACGCCACGCCGGCCGCCGCCTGGCTCGGCTACCGTTCTACTTCGCTCCGCGCCGCCGCCTCCGGCTTCTGTGTGTGACGGGTTTAAAGGTTAACCTCTCGATTCAAGAATTTTTTTTGTAGTGGCAATGTTAAAACTGACATGACAGTTCTTTTGACAGATGCTTTTGTATCATCTGTGGTTCAGTCTTGAGAAAATGACATTTTCACAAACGGATGTGGTATTGGAGAAAGTCAATTGCAAAATATGTCTGAATTTTCGCGTTTACTGCTGTAACCATTGACCAATTAGCATTTCTACAACGTAAGAAATGCTTTTATTTTCATGTCGTATCTTGCGCGAGTGCTTATTTACGGTAAACCCTACAAAAACATGTTGGAAAGTGGTGGTGGCTGACACATCGTTCGCTACAAGTAGTGTGTAATTTTGTGTTTCTGTGATTTTATCCTTACAAAATGCCTAGAGGAGAACATCGTCCTAGTGTGTTGCTATCGAGGGAGGAGAACGAGCAAGTTTTCAGTCTGATTGGACCAAAATGCCAGGTGAGATTAGGGCTCAGGTATTCCTCGTGATTCAGGACCTAGAATAAATACCTACTTGCATATCAGTGAACTATCAGTCGATAGCAGTGAGATAACGCCTACAGATCATTCCGTACATAGTCCTATCAGTCAGATAAAATAATTTCATAAGTTTTTGGACTTGTCTGAAGTGATGTTTCACATGTCCTGTCCAAACCCAATACAGGAAGTATTATGTAGTTATTGTGACAATTGTGTCATAATTAATTTCTTGTACTTCCTTGAAATATTCTGCATTTAAAATTGGCCCTGAATATCAATACAGAAGTCATTGTACTATTCTGTTTTGTAAGCAGAAGACAATAATATGACATCACCTGTAGAACAGCACAGTCATTTAATGAAGGAAAGCGGCTGTCTATGCAATTTCTCTCCTAAAGCCTTTATGGGGAGAAAGTTCTATAAAATGAGCCTTACAATGTTGCATTCTGAAAATGAGAGTTGCAGGTATTTTTTAATAGTTGATTTGATTCGAACTCAGATAATAACTTCCTTTGATATTTATTCTGAGACAGTATCATGTAACAAACAACTTGCGAAAAATACCTATTCTATAATATTGTTGCAATTTTTTCATGAAATCTTGAAACAATAATTATTATTATTTTTGATTAATGATTATTTATCGGGTATTTATTGCTAAACTTTTTTTTACAACTATCTAATAATTATTTTCCTATTTAAGTAATCCTATGTTGTCTTGTCTGTAAATAGTAACAAAACTATTGTACAGTTTGTTATAAATATAACACTACTATCACATATTACTGAATTAAATTATGCATGCCATGCAATATTGCATTCAATAATCTAAACCATAGAACTTACACATATACACCGATACCTACACCTTTATTCGTCATTGTTGCAGAGCTTAGCAACAGCTGTAGTCCAAATTTTCACAACGGAAGGACCAGCACACTCAGAATGGAAGAAGAGGGACACAGGAGTCCTCTGTCTCATAAAGGACAATGCCAAACGCTCCTACTTCTTCAGAGTCTACTGTCTGTACCGGAAAGCTCTTATATGGGAACACGAAGTCTATACCCAGATCGAATACAAAAGCCCACGGCCTTTTCTGCATACATTTGAAGCTGAGGTGAGTAAATTCAGCTATTTGTTTACTTTTGAGTTAAAGAAAACTAGGCCTTAGATTTATGTAGGTAAGATTATATTTGTGTACACAGCACACATTGTTTATA
Source organism: Eupithecia subfuscata (assembly GCA_963564075.1). Taxonomy (NCBI): domain Eukaryota; kingdom Metazoa; phylum Arthropoda; class Insecta; order Lepidoptera; family Geometridae; genus Eupithecia; species Eupithecia subfuscata. The sequence goes on along the minus strand of OY751097.1, from coordinate 3,196,576 downwards.
AGAACTCTATTTCTATTTTAAGACAGACGAAACTAGCTTCTATGGGCCATCTGTTTAATGTCAAGGTCAAATCTAGTGAAGCAGCAAAGTGATGTTTATGTTATGATTCTTGATTCAGTGCAACTATGTTGCAGACAACTCGGTTATTTATAATGTAATTGTATAAGAACATCCTTAAGTGACTGGATATAAAAATCACAGTTGTAACTAGTGATAAAGCCTGAAAAGTGGGCACTGTACTGTTTATGGTTTATTTAAAACTATACACTAGCCAAACTCTATGTAGATTTTTTGTAAACACACCACGAACCAAGTTTCAGATATATTAAGCAGAAAGTACAGTAAGTAATATTTATTGAAGGAAGAACCTCAAATCGACTACTAGTGTAAATTGCTTATAAAACACAAAAAGAACAGAGTGAATTTTAGGTATGGTACCTATGGGTGGTTGTTTACAATCATTCGACATCGAGTTTGGCTAAGTCTATAGTTTCAACCTGCGGTCCCGCACACATTGTTTATACATATAGACATTTTTAAAGGTTATTTCTACCCCATGAAAACTGATTCATGGGATAAATATTGTGGTGTACAGGTCTAGAACTAGATTTATCCGAAATTTCAGTCCGATCCGTTCAGTAGTTTTGGCGTAGGTATAAATAAATAAATTAAATAATGCTGGACAATTCACACAGCATTATCGGCTAGATAATGCCAGGCTAAGCAGAGCTTGTGTTATGGGTACTAGATAACTGATATACTTAATACAATACACTACATAGATAGATATTTTTTATTATACATAGAAAACATCCAGAACGCCCTGGACAAATGTCTGCAGATCGTACAAACACTTGTTGTCCCGAGGCGGGAATCGAACCCGCAACCTCCTGCGTCGCAGGCGGACCTTCGCCCGCTGCGCCACTGAGGTCGTATAGAAGTAACAAACAGTTTGTTTGTATACATCCATCCAAATGTTCGCATTTACCATAATATAAATAAATAATGCTTGACAATTCACACAACAATATTAATATGAGATAGATCAGTTAGGCTACCTGTAGATTGTTTGCAACGGTCTGCAGTTAACTCAATTGTAAATTCTACTTCTAATTTCTATAATTTGATTGTAATTTTCTTTTTGAATAAAGACATTATGGATGATAGAGTGATTACAAAGATCAGTACTTATTAACAAGTGTACTTTAAGGTCCAATTTAGGTTTTGGTTTGATGGAGATCCTTAAGAAGGACTACCTACATCACCATGGGCAAGTTTGTCGCGTCGTTGGGTTAATTGATTGCCGCGATGATTCACGCTGACATTCATGTATTGATTATGTATTCAATTCAATCACAGGGTGTTCCCAAAAACCATGACCTATTTGGTTTATATGTACTTATAATTCTAGTTTCTGCTCGCGTTGTTTCTATGGAAATGTTTGAAGGTTATTCATATCCCATGGGAACTGATTTATGAGATAAAAAGTAGCCTATGTCTGACAAATTTCAGCCCTATCGGTTCTTCAGTCGTTATGGAGTGAAGAGGTAACAAACATCTATCCAAACATCCAAACTTTCGCATATACTCGTATAATATTAGCGTGATGTGATACTCGCGCGCTATTTTGAAGCTGCTGGGGGGACTATGACGACGACACAAGACACGGTTCAAAATCGCGGCTGTGGGGTGGAGGCTTTAGGGTGCACACCAAAGACCCTATTACTCAGTCTCCGTCTATCTCATTTCAACAGTCTCAAGGCTGTATATTTGTACCCGTAATAGGTAGATACAGCATCACTTTAATCCTAGACCTTCGCTAGTTAAATGAAGCACTTGATAAACCATCAGGTCACTGACTCGCCATACATTGTATCCTATCAGAGGATTTAAAGGCCAAAATGTCAACAGTGTCAACACAGATTTACGTTTTCATTCGTGAGTCACGCGATTGGATTTGTAACAAATAAAATACATATGTATAATAATATGTACATTAATGCGTCATCGATTCATCATATCCTATAATAGATAACCAGTTTCTGCCGGCGGGTTCGCACGCTTTGTTTCTATGGAAACGTTTTAAGGTTATTTCTATCCCATCATAGGCTACATCTATCCAAAATGTCAGCCGATCGGTTCAGTCGTTATGGCGTGAACAGGTAACAAACATCCATCCAAATCTAAGAAATCAAATAATATCGCAAAAATTTTCGACTTCGACGGGACTTGAACCCGCATCCTTCCTTCAGTACAAGAATGTGCTAACCAACTACACCACGAGGTCAAGTGACGTGGGAGTCGAAAATCTCTGTGACTTCCTACGGTCTCTAGCGCCGTTCCATCCAAATATCTATACATCCATACATCCAAACTTACGCATTTATAATATTAGTAAAAAGTAAAAGTAAAAATGCGGTTATTTTGTAACCAATACATACATAGCACATACAAAAGATAAAGGTTAATATAAAAGTAACAAGATAAAGGTAAAAAAATTGCCAACACTCAGCAGATGCTATGGCAGGATGTATCCTGCCATAGCGCTGGTCTTCCGTGGAGGCCAGAATGAAACGCGTGGGTCGCGGCGTAGTGTGATATGATATCCTATATTTTCTATCGCGGGACAGCTAAGCTAGCGACTATAGTTTTGAAACCCACATTTTGAACTGTAACTTCTCAGTGAGTATCTTCAGCCCGGGGATTCGTTTATGTAATACCTGGTTAACACTTTCATGGCCTGTGGTTCATCTGCAGTTGATCTTGATGCGGCGCGGCGCGGGGCGCATCGACGCGTCCCTCCTGGCCGCACCGCCCCGAGGCGGGGCACAGAGACTAACTAGGCTACACAAAATTACTGTATCTTTTAAAGGGCAACGCTTCTAACACACGCTTCTAAAACTCCTAGTGAGTTGCAAAAATTATCAGTAAATAAATTCAAATAAAGTGTACATTTCGTACAGTTTTGTACAGGTCTATTCCCGCCTCGGGACAAATGTTTGGACGATCTGCAGACATTTTTTCAGGGTATTCTGGATGTTTTCGATGTATAATAAAAAATATCTATCTACATAATGTAGTGTATTGTATTAAGTACCTATATCAGTTATCTAGTACCCATAACACAAACTCTGCTTAGCTTGGGGCTAGATAATGCTATGTGAATTGTCCAGCATTATTATTATTATTATTTATTGTATTTGTGAAATAAAGAGTTTTAGATTTGATTTGAGGTCGATATACTAAACTATCACTTTCATGGCCCAAGACGCACATGGTCCATCTGCAGCTCCTCGAGTCTGGAGAGCGAATGCGTTAAGGGGAATAGTAGGGTGGACAGTGGCGACACTACATATTTAATTTTATAATTACGTTATACAAAGGAATTATCAAAAAATCGGACCGCGCGTAGACGATACCTATCACAAGCTTTTATTTAATGTATCTGTAATAGTTTTGTTTTGTGTTATTCAATGTGTATTCGAGAACTAATTTAGGTAAATTTGCATCTTTGCCAAGACTCTGCAGGATTTATAATTCGCTTGCCAAATCCGAGAATATAGACCTCACGGACTCGCTGTCTAAATTTAAGAAGGAAATCAGAAGTATTATTCTCTCAACCTCTTGAAGTAGGTACTATACCTACCTGCTATGTTAGTCTTTCATTTGAATAAATTAAATTAAATATACCTACCTACTAAAACAAACAATATAATATATTATTATAAGGTTGATCTCATTGTTATTGTATAAATATATAAGTATACATACTTATATTTAAAGATCTCATCGTAAATTGTAGATTTTGTAGATTTTAGATTTTGTGTATGATAATTTTCATATTGTATAACAACTATTTAATTCAATTTAATTTTTAATCTGAAGCATTTGCTCAATATTGTCTTACCTTTTATATTTTATTTTTCCTTTAATTTTTGTAGCTACGTTGTCCGTCCAATTAAAAAAGAACATTGTTACTATACTTGTTGATATTCTGTTACGTGTGCACGCTGACTACGCTGAGGCGTCCTATATTATAGAGTCACATAGATTTAAGAACCATACAATAATGTTACTAACTTGCTTTGTGAACTCATGTTGGATGCCCTTTTTAATAAATAAATAAATAAATAAATTCAATCAAAAACCTTGTTTGGAGAGCTTGGTGGCCACCAATAGGAACTAAACTCTTGAAACAAGTATCTGCCGAAATAAAACAGTACAAAACTATTAAAGATACATTTAAAAAAGCTTATGATAGATATCGTCTAAGCGCGATCCGATTTTTTGATAATTTCTTTCGTAATTATAAAATTAAATATGTAGTGGCGCCACTATCCACCCTACTATTCGCCTTAGTGTAGCCTATACCCAGAATGAGGGTCCGTAACGTTATAGCAATTTCAATAGAACTAGTATCCACGTTATTCTTTATGACTTATGAATGATATATCTGTTTGAATTATCCAATTCGGACCATTACGTACGAAGTTATGAGCAAATTACTAGCGAATTAAAAAAAAATCCTTCGATGGGTCTTTCAAAACTGAGTCTATTTGGTTCTGTAATTTTTTATCCTAAACTTATAGTTTCGGAGTAAATCACTAAAAACTGATATCTGCCTACGGTTAACGGGCGGCGACCGAGCCAGTGACGTCACACGCACCCGCGGCGGTCACTCGGCGAACTTCGTTAGTAATTTATTTATTTGGTCATAACTTCGTCAATTTTTGTCGTATAACAAAAATTTTGCACTGTGTTATGGATTTCTTAGCTCTATAAATCTGCATTCTCAACTAAAAACTTTACAGATCCTCATTAATTCGACTATCTGTCTGTAAAATAATTTACAAATTTGGATGAGTATTATCGGTGATTCTGATTACCCATTGCCATTCCATACATCGGCAGCTGTGACTAGACAAGGAAAAGTTACATAAAAAATGTAACTCGATCTTTTCCTTTACTAATTACAATACCTCTTGGTTTATTTTTACACTACCTATTTCTTTTTTCCCTTATGCTGAACTAATTTTATTTTACCTTGAGTAAATCAATAAATTAATAATAATGCTGCACAATTCACACAGCATTATCTAGCCCTAAGCTTGTGTTATGTATGGGTACTGGATAAATGATCACACTAATCAGTAATCACACTAATATTTTATATGGAAAGTTTGGATGGATGTATAGATGGATGGATGTTTGTTACTTCTTCACGCCAAAACTACTGAATGGATCGGGCTGAAATTTTGCATGCAGATAATTCTAGGCCTGGAATAAAACAGAGGCTACTTTTTATCCCATAAATCAGTTACCATGGGATAGAAATCACCTTTGGACGTTTCCATAGAAACAACGCGTGCGAAACCGCGGGCAGAAGCTAGTATTATAAATGCGAAAGTTTGGATGGATGGATGGATAGATAGATGGATGGATGTTTGTTACCTCTTCACGCCAAAACTACTGAACGGATCAGGCTGAAATTTTGCAGACAGGTAAGTCTAACCCTGGAATCAAACATAGGCAACTTTTTATCCCATAAATCGGTTCCCGTGGGATAAAAATAACCTCAAAACGTTTCTATAGAAACAACGCGTGCGAAACCGCGGGCAGAAGCTAGTAACTTAATACAATACACTACAATGATAGATATTTTTTATGATATCGTACATAGAAAACATCCAGAACACACGAAACAAATATCTGCACTCTGCAGATCGTACAAGAATTTGTCCCAAGGCGGGAATCGAACCAGCAACTTCCTGCGTCGCAGGCGGACCTACGCCCGCCCCGCCAGAGGTCGTCGTAGGTAGTTACAGTATTGATTTCCTTATTATTTATATCCGTTCGTTCAATTATTTCGTAATTTACAGCAACCCACAATTGGAATAAAGTGCATAGCCAGGTTAAGTTAGGCTCTATTCACACCGGGATGGCAGCGACACGCGGCGAGCACTTTCGTTGTCAAACTGGTGTGAAATAATTTTAATTTTTATCTACAGAATTAATAACAAATAAGACCAGTATCGCTTAAAATGCTCGAAAAGGTCGTGTGGCCATCCCGGTGGTGTGAGCAACTGAGCCTAAGTATACATACACCCAAGTTGGTATTATAATGAAGCATACTATATGTATGTATGTAATACCCGAGAGCTGGTGAATATCTGGCACAGCGTATCAGCATTGCCATACAGCAGCGGGGCAATGCTGCCAGCGTCTTGGGGACGCTTCCGACTGGTGTTGATATCTGTAGAGTAGACTGTTTTGCAACAGTCGGCAGTTAGCTCAATTGTTTCAATTAATTTTCTTTGTGAATAAATTTATTTCTGTATGTAATCGAATAGTATCCTCTATTGCCATGCCTGCCATCTCCCGGAGCTCTGAGCAGTAAGGGACTTTTAAAACTCCTCACTCCACAGCCTATATCGGTCCTTTGCTGGACGCAGGCCTCCCCCTCATAAGCGCCTTATTGACTTTTATCTCATGGGGGGTAATGCTTACAATCCCTACGCTGGGCATGCAGGTTGGGAATCGCAGTTCGGTGGTAGAACGCAACACAACATAGTTGCGCATATTGTATGTGCCGAGACGCGACTTTTTGGTCGAGTGCCCGCGGCGTGCCCAAACCCAGTGTGTAAATTCGGGTCGCTTACGATGATTATCAAATAAACATAAATTTAACAACATAAATTATAAAAATTTAACAACATAAATTTTGAATACACGGCGGCAGGTAGGCCAAAATGTTTGCAGATCCTGCAATGTCTAGCTATAGGTTGGTATACTACCGTACCACGGAACTCTTAGCGATTGCACGTTTTCGATAGGGTTGTATGGTAAGCGACAGAATACTTTTATTGGAGTTTAAGTTAACGTAATGAAAGTAGGTGAATGTCCTCTATTGCCACGTTATTTGACACCGACTATACTAATATAATTTTGTGTGAATGTTTGTTATCAGTAACCGCGTATATAATTTAAATGAATGAAGAAATGTATGTATGTAGATAGATACGGTTCTAGAATAAAACATAAAAATGAACCTCTGGGGGGGTTAAAAAGTGTGGTAATGTTTACATGCAAAAAAAATATTCCTTGGTTCGAATCATTCAAAACCCGGTATAAATCTATACTAATACTAGCTGCGCCCCGCGGCTTCGCCCCCGTGGAAATTTATGTTTCCAACTTTCTTAATTTTTTCTTTCATAAGAACCTTCTCCTGACAATAACAAACACAGCAAAGAAAGAATTAGCGAAATCGGTCCAGCCGTTCACGCGTGATGCCGTGACCAAGGAAAACGGGTTTCATTTATATTATATTCTATATCTATACTAATATTATAAAGAGGAAAGATTTTATTGTTTGTTTGTTTTGAATAGGCTCCGAAACTACTGGACCGATTTGAAAAATTCTTTTACCGTTAGGAAGCTTACTTTTCAGGGAGTGACATACTCAATATTTTATCCCGGAATTCCGACGGGAACGGAAACTACGCGGTTGAAACCGCGAGGCGATCGTCTAGTAAACTATAAAGTAAATAATGTATCAGGTATATTAATTTTTACAAATCTACCGCTAGTAGTAACTTTCCACGCGGGCAAAGCCGCGTATAAAAATTATTTTTTTTAAACGCCAACCGCCCAAACAATGTTAATTGCGTGAGGAGGGAACGCTGCCTGTAATCACGACCAATTGACTGATTTCACATGTTCAAATATTCAGCTCTAGGGCGTGTGGATGTGGACTTCGTCTGTCCGGTCATGGCCAGGTGAAATCAATAACTGGGAGAAACTCATAATCTGATTTGTACTCCCTAGCTACACAGTTCATGAACTTCACGTAAACAGCGAGTTAAGGCGAATAGTAGGGGTGATAGTGGCGCCACTACATATTTAATTTTATAATTACGTTATACAAAGGAATTATCAAAAAATCGGACCGCGCGTAGACGATATCTATCATAAGCTTTTTTAAATGTATCTGTAATAGTTTTGTACTGTATTATTTAGGCAGATACTTACTTGTTTCAAGAGTTTAGTTCCTATTGGTGGCCACCAAGCTCTCCAAACAAGGTTTTTGATTGAGTAACACAAAACTATTACAGATACATTAAATAAAAGCTTGTGATAGGTATCGTCTACCAGCGGTCCGACTTTTTGATAATTCCTTTGTATAACTTAATGATTAAATATGTAGTGGCGCCACTATCACCCCTACTATTCGCCTTAATAATTTTTGTCAATATGACGGAAGTTACATACGAGTACCTAAACCCAATACTATGAAAACTGGCTCAGTCATAGCTCTAAGCTTGCTTGAGTGACGTTTATGCCATAGAAAAGCGTTACTCAAGCATAGATGGATAACTGAGCAAGCTTTCACAATACGGGCCTAAGTTCAGCTGTTTCTTTCGTGGAAATAAAGATAAACTAGCTGTAGACTGCGACACCGTTTGCTTGAAGGACCTTTAATCTCGTATGACGAATATGTATTCGTCATATAAGATTATATTCATATTTATTTTAAATCAATGATTGTGTATTTGTAGGTCTTAGTATCTAGGTAATGTATGTATAAGAAACACAATGGTGAATGAATAGATATTCATTCACTATTGTGTCTCTTATTCATGGACAAATTCTAGGATAAGACAATTTATTGCATATAATAATTCAGTTACTGACATTATATAAAGTATTTATTTATTCTAGATTAATATTAAGTTAATTTGCATGCTGTTAAGCTGATCCTGGCTGTGCCCATTTTATATTTAAAAGCAGGGTGTGGCAATCGTTACAGAGAGTGGAAGTGGACTGGGTTTCTAAAAAAATATCTAGTTAAGTTTATAGCAAAATGCAACCCTGGACTGCGAACAAACGCAAGCAAAGCAAGAAAATATTTTTTTCCAATTAGGCTAGGCCCAGGCATCTACTTGAAAATATAAAACCCTCCATATTTTTTGTCCAATCAGTTAAATTCTTGTGCAATCTGAATTGAAACTACTATCTAGTAGTTTAGTCATCAAAGAGTACCTAATAGTTTTTATTTTATTTATTTGCAGGACTACATGACAGCATTTAATTTCGCAAACGAAAATGAGGCGCGGCTCCTACGAACAATACTTATTGAGAAAATAGAACTGAGGAAAATCAAAAGAGAAGGTTGGTAAGCTTTTAGTTCACTAATGTCTGCCTGCGGCTTCGCACGCTTTGTATCTATGGAAACATTTAAAGATTATTTTTATTTCTATACCATGGGAACTGATTTTTAGGACGAAAGCCTATGTGCTAGTCCAGTTCTAGACCAACATCTATGCAAAATTTCAATCCTTTTCGTTCAGCAGTTTTGGCGTGAAGAAGTAACAAACATACTGACATGCAAACTTTTGCATTTATAATATAAGTGTGAAATGATCAGTTGTCTACTCTCTCTACACCCCTTTACAAACATTTAATTAGTTTAAGCCTAGTTTATTAGTTTCCTAAGTGCCTTTTCATACTTCCCGGTTCCCGGGTAGCCGGTGCCGGGTTTTCGGCGGCGAAGTGTATGGGCATGTATGTGGGTACCCGGTACCGGCTACCCTGCGACCGGGATGTGTGAAAAGGCATTAACCGTCATCCTGTTATCTCCCTCTGTGTGTGGCGGTGGGCTGCTAAAGTTTTATAAAGCACGAGCGTCAATGCTCCAATATTGAAGTTAAAAGCCTTGTCGACCTTGATATTTATCTCTGTTTTTACACGCGAAGCGCGGGTTTTGATTATTGTGTTGCTATTTGGTTGGCGGACACTTTTTAGTACCTCGAAGCATCTACAACGGTCATAGTCTCAGGTTAGAGCGATTGTAGTGAGTGAGGTATCATAACGCACGTCTAATCTAATTACCTGCATTTTTAAGACATTTGCCGTATAAAAGTGAAAAAAAGGGGTCAGACTCGTGATTTTTATAGTTTTCAATTAGTTACGTTCATGTTTTCTACAACATATAGGCGCGTGCGCACAAAACAGTACCATTTCCATTAGCGCGTAGTCATTATTTACTAACAATAGCTTTATGAATAGGATATAAATCAAAACAGATTCTACGCGTTAAATAATGAGATCAACAATGGTGTCATCTCATCTGTTTTATAAGGGAACACAGAAAGCATCGAGGCATTCATTTATTATAATATTTCCTACATCGCCTAGGTACTAACTTTTTTCATAATCCCTTTTAGGCTTAGAGCCTGTGACCGCCAGACCTTCGTTCTTTTATAAAGGCTGAGAGTTAGACAAACTCTCAGCCTTTATAAAATGAAGAAATACGCAGACAGCGTATGCTCCCCAAACAGCTACAGGTAGGAACGAACACCGATTATGAAGTTTAGGTTAGGCTTTGGCAGATATCGGCTTGCAAAGTTGCTGAATTTGCTCCAACAATTCGATGTAGTTTAAAAAGGTCTATTTTTTATATTTTGTTCGGGATAGTTTTAGAAATCGAGTAAGTAAGTACTTACAGACGATTTCCATAGTGGCTTTGGCCTCCTGCCGTAAGTACTCAATTTCTTATTAGAATGTCTATTTTTTTTATATTTTGCTCGGGATAATATTTGAAATCGAGTACTTACAGACGATTTTCATAGTGGCTTTGGCCTGCCGTAAGTACTCGATATCTTATTAGAAGGTCTATTTTTTATATTTTTTTCGGGAAAGTAATCGAGTAGATAATCGAGTACTTACAGACGATTTTCATAGTGGCTTTGGCCTGCCGTACGTACTTGATATCTCATTAGAAGGTTTATTTTTTATATTTTTTTCGGGATAGTAATCGAGTAGATAATCGAGTACTTACAGACGATTTCTATAGTGGTTTTGGCCTACCGTAAGTACTCGATTTCTTATTAGGTATTTTTTTATAGAGATTTTAAAATATAAAAAATAGACCTTTATACTACATCGAATATTTGGTCGAAATTCAGGAACTTTGCAAGCCGAAATCTGCCACTATAACCTAAAGTTCATAATCAGTGTTCGTTCCTACCTGTAGCTGTGTGGGGACGTGGGGAGCATACGCAGACAAACTCTCAGCCTTTATAAAATGTCTAAGGTCTGGCGGCCGCAGGCTCATGTTCAGTCCATTTGTTTATTGTTCGCAATTTAGTAGAAAATAAATGTTTTGTCTTCACTGGATATTGTATGAGACGAGACAATAGATCAATTTTAATTTCAATAGCTCAAAATCGATCCGTTCAGGCACTTTCTAGGATTTTTATACTTAATCGCACATGAAATTGATCATCATCGACCGAAATGCATATTCCCGACAATGTAATTAAATTATTTATTTATTTATTTGGAAATCAAACAGCTTTTTTAAGATTAATAATTGGAACTAATTGGTGGTCACTGACCACTTTGTGTTCTTGAGTGGAGACCGCGACTAGGCAAACGTAGTGTAGGACGCCCTCCAGCCAGGTGATCTGCGAAAGACTGCAGGCAGATGCAGGATGCGGCAAGCTGAAGATAGGGCGCTATGGCGCTCATTAGGGGAGGCCTATGTTTAATATAGGTTGATGATGATGATGATGACCACTGTAGTCGGACCAGATCCGCACGAAGTCACAGACTTCACGGGGGAATCACCACCCTTTGTATAGATACAGTTAGTATGTACTACTATACTTTGTATAGATAGTTCAGGTCATCATTATCAATCGCGGTCAAATCACAACACGTAAGTTATGACATGAAAGCATTGTCATCATCATTGGTTTACGCTAGTCTCCTGTTGGGCATAGGGCTCCTCTAATGGACATTGTCAACTAAAATATCATCATTATGGTCATAGCCGGATTCTACCAACTGCTGGGTGAAGGCGTCCCGAAGTTTGAGCCATCTATATTCAATTTGTATTAATTCTTGTTACAGAGAAACGACAACGCGCGCTCTTAGCGAGCCGGTCCAATCCGCATTTGAGACAGAATGGCGCGCCGCCCCCGGTCCCGAGCGCCGCGCCGGAGCCCGAGCCCGAGCCCGCGGCCACGCCCGCGCCCGCCCTGCCGCCCAAGGCGACCCCGCTGCCCGGCTTGCCAGGTACTTATGACCCGCGCTCCTAGCGGGCCGGTTCAATCCGGCTATCAGACAGAATGCCGGCAAAAAAGTTGTTGGTTGATGTGATAAATGATCAAAACTCGGATACCTAGGTACATCTTTGAATGACAACGGCGTGACCCTAGTCGTTAAAATCTTTGATCGCGTTCCTATAGCGGAAATTAAGTTTGATGAGTTTTCCCATATTTCGGCACAGTTTCATGCATCATTAAAAAAACTCGCATATCTTGATCATGACTCATGATCAAGATATGCGAGTTTTTTATTGGCAGACTTACCGATGTACCCTCATTTTTTGTCTTTTGCTGCGAATGTTACCACTATCCCGTTGTAAGTTTTTTGACTTTAAAAATGTTCAAAAACATTAATCATACCTGCCTATGATATCCATAAGTGACAAACATACAAAAATACAAAATTAATATCTTAATGTTACTTAAGGCGAATAGTAGGGTGGATAGTGGCGCCACTACATATTTAATTTTATAATTACGTTATACAAAGGAATTATCAAAAAATCGAACCGCGCGTTTTTTATATGTATCTTTAATAGTTTTGTTTTGTGTTGATTGATGATTGAAAGATGTTACATTTGCATGATGTAATGTGAGAGTATTGATTACCTATGCCTACCGCACTAGCCTAGGCCTGTTTCGCGGGAGACCGAGTGAACAATGATTGATTGCTATGACACTGAGACAACGGTACACTAGCAAATAGATCCGATAGAAATTTTATGAAAAATGCATAAATAAAATAGGTACAATGTGAAAGGCATGCAGTAAAACTAAATAATTATATAAAGATAGTTTTTTTTTAAAGCATTTAAGCATAAGCTAATCGATGGGTGATAATGATTCTATATATAATAATTCTTATTCTTGTTCTATTTCTGCAGGATGCTATGAAAGCTAACATGCTAATATAATTGTAATAATTTCGCAGCAAGCAACAGTAACTACAACACGCTCTCAAACAAGAAAGGCAGCAAGGCGAAAGGCGGCCGCAAGATCACGAAGGCGGACATAGGGATGCCGCAAGACTTCAAGCACATATCGCACGTGGGCTGGGACGCGCAAAGAGGTACCTTATTCCTGTACTACTCAAATCACATTTTCATATCTGTCACTATAGTTTTCTTTTATTTATTGATAACTAGCTGCCGCCCGCGGCTTCGCACGCGTTGTTTCTATAGAACCGTTTTGAGGTTATTTCTATCCCATGGAAACTGATTTATGGGATAAAAAGTCGCATATGTTTGATTCCAGGGTTAGACTTACCTGTCTGAAAAATTTCAGCCTAATCCGTTTAGTAGTTTTGGCGTGAAGAGGTAACAAACATCCATCCATCCAAACTTTCGCATTTATAATATTAGTGTGATGGTTAAGCGTTTGGCCACCAACTCACTTAAAGTAACTGAAGATGTGGCCTAAGATGGAGCACGCTTTCCCAGAAGGAACTTATTTTCCCTGGACTTGAAGACTCCAAGATTGTACTCTAGCGAGAAAACAGACGCAGGAAGCTCATTCCACTCTTTGGCCGCGCTTATTATAAAAGTAGAACAGAATTTTTTGTTTCGACACTGTGGTATGTCGACCAGGTACGGGTGGTATTTTTCTGTGCGTCTGCTGGTTCTGTGGTGGAAGGGAGAAGATGGGATAAGGTCGTGCAATGCCTGCGCACATTACTTGTAGAACACTGACAGTCTGGCGCCTCGCCGTCTGTGATCGAGGCTTTGTAGGTTTGTAGGATTGCAATGTATTTTTACGACTGGCGCCATCTAGTTAGCAAGTAAAAACAAAAAATTCAATCTCCTTCATGTTTTTTTAAATTTATTTTTGTTTAAATAAAATATATAAATAAATAATGCTGGACAGAATGGAATTTACTTTATAGTTTGCAAGAATGGATTCTTGCAAAGTATAAAGTAAAGTCGTTATTTTTACTTTACTCCCTTGGCGCAGGGTTGTTATCCAATCGAATTAAATGTTTTATGTCTGTTTTAGTGATTTCTAACATGGCGTCATCTCTTTAACTACTGCATGTGTACCACTAGTAAATTGTTTTTTAGTTTGTTTATTAAGCAAAGAAAACCAGTTTACGCCTACAAAAAATAACCATCTTTTAATAATGTAGGTCTAAAACTTGATTGTAACACAACTACGTGCACATAGCGTACAGAAAATCATATTATAATAATAATAATAATGCTTGGATAATTCACACAGCATTATCTAGCCCCAAGCTAAGCAGAGCTTGTGTTATGGGTAATAGATAACTGATATACTTAATACAATACACTACATAGATAGATATGTTTTTATTACAAACTTCTCTATATTTTTTTTTTAATATAAATAAAATATAAATCGTTTATTATGTTTTTATTATATATGGAAAACATTCAGAACACCCTGAACAAATATCTGCAGATCGTACAAACACTAGTCCCGAGGCGGGAATCGAACTCGTAACCTCCTGCGTCGCAGGCGGACCTTCGCCCGCTGCGCCACTGAGGTCGTCATTAATAACAGTTATAAACCAACTAACACATTGGACTGTAAAATTGTCATAATAAATCAATTTAATTATTATTATTACTATTAACATGACTTACTTTAAAATACAAAGTATTCAAGATTACAACACAGTAAATATTTTTCCTCAGGTTTCGACGTAGACAAAGTGCCGAACGACGACCTCCGCTCGTTCCTCAGCAAAGCGGGGGTCTCGGAGACCCAGCTGCAGGACGAAGAGACCAGGGAGTTCATCTACGGCTTCATCGAGACGCACGGAGGGCTGGACGCGGTCAAAGAGGACTTAGACCAGGCTAAACCTGCCAAAGGTTAGTTATTCAACCATTTCTCAGCAAAGCGGGGGTTTTTCGCCTCCATAATAGTATGGATTTTGCTAATATAGGCTGGAGTTTGCACTTATTCAGTGATGGATGAGCTTTCTCTAAAACCAACATGAGCTGAAAACTTGCTTGGCTAAAAGATGTTTTGTTTGTCCAGGTGTATCCCGACCGCCTGCGCTGCCGGCGGCGCCGCCGGTCCCGGAGCGAAGCCCTGTCGTGCATCCGCCCGCACCGCGTACGTCTTTACATGATATTTCTATGGCTAACTTCACATACTGTGTTTTCCAAACATTATCTGACTGTTTTTTGATTTTTATTTAAGTTTCTGATGTTAAAAGTCATAAACTTGACTTCTGACCTAAATGGCGAATGAAAGGGCTGCATCACTGCTAGGCAAATACTTCCCCTAAGGCGCTATGCAGACAGACGAGAGTTACTACAGGCTATTCTATTCACATTATAAACTTGAAATTTATACGAAAAATATTAAAAGGTTGACAGTTTCTTCAAATGAAGTTGCTTTGTTTACATAGCGCCTAATAAGTTAATCATAACAATACGCGCCGTGATGCACATAACTAGATAAGAAAGGTACCGGTTTCCGGCCACCCGGCACCGCCTACCCAGAAACCGGGACGTATGAAAAGGCACTTATGGAAGAGAGTGGAGCAAAAGCATGTGCCGACCCCACCTAGTGTGGGGCAAGGATAAGAAGATGATGAATATGCCCCCTGATGTTCATAATATTCTGTAGTATAATATTCTGTAGTCATAATATTGTGTATTATAGCATCCTCATACGTACTAAAGCAGGAAACATTACAAAGGGGCAACACTGTTAGAGATCTGGGAGTTTTACATGATCCAAAGTTACTCTTCGATAAACATGTCGATGCTATTGTTTCTAAGGCATCTAGATCATTAGGATTTGTCATGAGGAGTTCCGCTAGTTTCAACCGGGCTAAAACCTTCAAAATACTGTATTGTTCGTTTGTCCGGAGCATTCTTGAATATGCGTCACAGGTATGGAACCCGCGATACGGTATATACACTGATAGAATTGAAAGAATTCAAATAAAATTTATTAAATATCTCTGCTTTCGGTTAAAAATTCCGTATAAGTCCTTCGGTTATGATGCACTCTGTAAGAAGTTTCACTTTCTTCCTCTTTCAAAAAGGCGTGAAATTGCTGATATCTCTTTCCTGCTCAAAATATCTTCCAATATACTAGATTGTCCTGAGCTTCTCAGTAAAATAGACATTTATGCCCCGTCCAAAATCACCCGATTTAGTCCTACCATTTCGATTCCTATTGCCGGCACAAACTATAGACAAAATTCGTTTTTATGGCGTACAAGCGATCTTTTTAATAAGCTTTGCAGGCAGACTGATTTAGACCTAGATCTATTCTGTACGAGCATCAATTCAGCCAGACAGCGACTGACCAGAATTTTCTTTAATAGTAACGTAGGTACTTAGGTTTACATACATTTTATGTACATAGTTTATTGCTTATCCTTTTTGTTCCACGTCATTGTCGTTCGAGCTGTTTTCTATTAAGTTCACATTTGATTAGTTAAATTGTCACTATACGTGAAAATCTTTAATTGGCTCTCTGTTGTTAGTACGTAATTTGATCAAGTTAGTTTAAGCCGTTGGTTTTCCAATAAATTAAATAAATAAATAAATAAGTAGTTTGATATGTAAATAAGTGTACTTAATGTATGTTGTAGCGTCCCGTGCGCCGCCGCCGCCGCCCGCGCGCGCCGTGCCGCCGCCGCCGTCCGTGCCGCGCGCGCCGCCGCCGCCGCGCCCGCCGCAACGTGAGTATACTTACTACCAAAGGCCTAGAGCTTAGATCATTTAAAAAAAAATTCTAAGCCCGTAGGTTGAACCTACTATCCGTCCACGCGTTTATTTTCTTATTGACAGCTCGAGTAACAATAAATTAGTCGTGTCCTAATGCTTTACACAGCTTCGATTTTTTATGACAATCGATTTTAACCGACTTGAAAGAAAGGAGGTTCTAGCTCGGTAAAAATCAGTAGCGGTCGAGCCGCGTCGAGCGCTCGCAGTGTTAAGAGTTGGAATGATGCTAAAATCGAGCTACTGAGCCATTTGTGGAAGTTAGTAACGTTAAGTCTTGTTTTAAAATTGTTAACCTTTATTCCAGCTCCGACAACAGCGCCGCCGTCGGTCCCCCCTCCCCCGCCCCCTGGCGTTGCACCGCCTCCTCCGCCCCCGCCCCCGCTGGCGCCGCCGCCGCCCCCCGCACCCGCCGCGCCGCCGCTGCCGCCTGACACGGCCGCGGCCGGGCCCCCCGACGCGAGAGCCATGCTCATGGAGAGCATACGGACTGGATCCAAGACTCTGAAGGTATGTCTGCGAGAGAAGTTTCTCTCGAGTCATGTGATATTGCTCCACTTGCTCCGGAGGCGTCACAAGATTGATTCTTAAGCCGATTAGCTACAACGATCTTGAGAGATAACGTTAGGAGAGTCAAAAGATTCCCGGAAGGGGTCGCCAGAGAGCTTTTGCATGTCTTTTCAAAAGAACCTACTAAGTGGTGAAAATTTTTCACATGATCGTACATTTTGTGCGCTAGTTTTAGCACAAACTCTTAATAAAATTTTCTTACTTACAGAGGGTAGAAGTAAACACCGACCCGCCGCCGCCGGTCGACGACGGCAGGAGCAACCTGCTCAGCGATATCAGGAAAGGAATATCGCTCAAGAAAACCGTATGTATACTGTAACTGACTTTCTTTCAATGGTTCGCTCGTTGGTGATTTTAGAACACCCTTTAAGCTGTGTAGAAATAGTTCTACAAATCTCTCCACTACACTCGACATTTCATAATAATGAAATAACTGTTCACTAGACACACGATTTTGTATATGCCTAAAGGTAAAATCGTGTTTGAGCGGCGCTGCTTTGGCCACGCGGCAAAATATTCAGACCAAACACGATCAAAAATTAATAGTCTCACTGCAATTATGCGTGAATGAGTCATAGCTGCTGACACTAGAATCCGGCAGCAAGTATTTCATTTCTTTCATATGGCGATACTCTTGCAAACAATCTACTTTATTCGTCTTACCTTACCGCACCTTAACTGTACTTTCATCATCTTCATCATCATCATCAGCCTATATTAGTCCACTGCTGGACATAGGCCTCCCCTAATGAGCGCCATAGCGCCCTGCATCCAGCATCTGCCTGCAGTCTTTCGCAAATCGTCATCCCACCTGGCCGGAGGGAGTCCTACGCTACGTTTGCCGAGTCGTGGTCTCCACTCAAGAACTCGTTTACCCCAGCGGTTGTCGGTTCTTCGCGAGATATGGCCGGCCCACTGCCACTTCAGCTTGCTAATTCTTAGAGCTATGTCGATAACTTTGGTTCTCTGTCGGATGTATTCGTTACGAATTCTATCCTTCAAAGAGACTCCGAGCATAGCTCTTTCCATAGCTCGCTGAGCGACTTTGAACTGGTGGACCAGCCCTACCGTGAGTGTCCACGTCTCAGCTCCGTAGGTCATGACGGGTACGACGCCCTGATTGAAAACTTTGGCAAGCATTGCGGTATGGATGACGAGAAGACTCGACGTAGTTTCCCAAACGCTGCCCAGCCTAGCTGGATCCTCCTCTTGGCCTCCTTCTCAAAATTATTTTTACCTAATTGCAGAATTTGCCCAAGGTATATATAAAAGTATACTCGGAAACAATTTCGAGAGGGTGGCCATGTACGACGACCGGTCCCGGTCCCGTAACTGTACTTTAATACTGACTAAATGTATGTTGTTGTGTGCAGGAGGTTTCCCGCTCCACCAGCAGTTCCAACAGCAGCGTGCGCGGCGGCGCGGGCGGCTGCGGACTCGCCGGCGCGCTGGCGCGGGCGTTGGAAGAGCGCAGCCGCGCCATACACTCCTCTGACTCGGAACACAGCGATAACAGTGATATGGATGATGATGAGTGGGACGAGTAGACGAGAGACCACCTCTCATCCTACCCTACCGACACTTATGTAAGAGACCCGCACCGAACTTACTCTTTGTGGAGCACTCCTCCCTTCTACTCAGACCTCAGCACTAACAGTGATATAAATGATGATTGGGACTGAGTACAACCACATATCTGCACTTATGTTGTAAAAGGACCCACGGACACCAGGAGCAAAGTTGAAGTTACTTTTGATGGAGCAAGGTTCAAACAAAAAATACACGCCTACTACCAACGCAGACGTCCGCGTCGGTGGTAAGTGATCATGATGACTGGGACTGAGTACCATACCACCGTGAATAATCCTCTACACATTATGTTCATCAGCATCATTATCTATAGATAATGATATACTGGACATGCGTATATGCCCCCCCCAACAATACCACAATGCTTCGAACATAAAAGAGGGAACCGCTATAAAAAAAACCGAACATCCCTCCCAATGCATGTGTATTGTTGATAACTTATTTTTTACGGAACAATGTTTAAAAAGTGGAAGATTGCAAAAACGGACTTTTTACGTTTTATGGAAGCTGAAGCGAAAGGAAATGAATGTCTTAAAATTGAGTCACTAATGATTACTGTAAATACTTTGTGCTTACTTATTCGTTAACAATCTACTTGATAATTTAGTTTGGTTTATTTAATAAATACTTAGTATAAGGCTCAAATAAATGAGGCACTTTATTTTTATATCTACTGCAATATGATAAACACAGTATTTTTTGTAGCATCTTATGTTATTTTGTTTCCCATTCAATTTTGTCTTATAATTCAGTATATGTACTGGAGTTAGCCCAAGGCTTATAAAAGTGATTGCAGTGCCAATACAGAGGTGGGATAGAATCGGTGCCTAAAATGTGTCATGTCATATCAAATTATAAACATCTACGAGCATTTTACTAGTCAGATTGAATTGTTACAAAAGTAATGCTCTTTACACGAAATGGTTGTTATAGAATACGTGTTTGGCTAAGTGAGAGTCGATATTTTATATTTTTTATTTAGCAGTTCGATATAAAGCAATAATCGTTAAGTTATTATAGTTTCAATTATTTTATTAACGGCTTACACCTAATATTTAGTTAGATAATAAAATGTTTAGTTTATCTGATGTGCAGGTAAATGTTAGAGTAATTGTACCTAACTTGGGAAAACTGGATTAAAGGGCGTGTTCCTATTGAAGTGTTTTAGACCCTACAGTCACGTGCCTACCTCTATGTATTCGAGATGATAATGGTTGATTTAACACTCCTTACCACTTTCAATATGAACGCATCCTAATTTTTCCATCATTACGGAATTATACGGATTATCGTAATTTTAAGGTTGATCAAGTGTAACTTCGGTACATTATAACTTTAACCGTAGTTAGGTGATTATTTCATTTCAAACATTATAAAATGACTGATGAATGAAGCTTCTTGCTTTTGTTGTAGTTAGTAGAAATTCATAATTTCACAAATTTAGTCAATATCGACCATAGGCTCAAAAGATAACCTCGTAATCTAATGTAATTGGCCTGGACCAATTGTAGCAAACTGAAATATCATGTTAACTTCTTATTATTTAAAATAGCTCTAAGTTGTGGCTCATTGTACCTATAGTGCCAGAAACTTTCATCTTGCTCATTATAACATGCACTGTTTGTAGATTAATACTTTGTGCCTTTGACATAAAGTCCATATTACAGGCACATAAAACTGCCTTGTTAGGTGTAATGTCCACCTTAGCATAATGTTCTTGTAAAATAAAATCTAGCTAGGAATATTCTAAACGTAATAATCTATGACACCAAGGTTTTTTGATAGACTTAATTACATTACCGAAGTTGTAGTAACTGTTTCTTATTTATTTCCTACTTAATTATTAAACAATAATATTAAGAATTTAGTTAACGGTACCTATTTTTTAACGTTTGTTTTAACAGATTGTAAATTAAATTAGCTTTAACTGTGTATAAAGCGGTGAGCTATTTTTGTAATAATTAATAGATGAATGAATGATTTATATCGTTAATATCGTGTTTATGTATTAAAAGGGTACAGCGTCAAGATGTAAATTGTTATTGAATAACGGGAATCGGTCGGTACTGCACTGGAGACAGCCAATCAACCACCAGTCTGTAAAATCTGTCTGAGTCTTGGAATGGATGTGGCCACATTACTTTCTCTGCTGCTCAGTGAAGTTCCGACAACATGCCTTTAAAGGTTTTCTAATTAGGTGACTATTTCTGTTATTTGAAAGAAGGAAAGTTTTTTCTTTTACTGCTTGAATGAGGAGAACAGCTTCCCTATGTATTACTTTACTCTTTCCAGCCCTGAAATGAATCAACAGAGAAGTGAATACGGGGCGCCTTAGCAAGTTTGAGTACCTACTCAAACTTGCTAAGGCGCCCCGTATTCACTGTATACCTATACAGGGTGGATTTTTTGGACGAGACGGTAAGGGGAGGTGCCTTAACACTTACATGGCCTACGCCGCCGCCCTTGCCCACCTCCAGCGCCCTCCGGCGCGCCCCTGCGCGAATCGCATCGCCAAGGCTGGGCAGCAATTGCGTTAACCGGGTGTCAGTTTAAAAAAAAATACAGTTAGCAAGAAAATGGGCATTTTACACAAAAACTTTTTTTGATGGCAAACAATCCAGTTTCTTTTCTGACCTTTTTAAGTACTTAGTCCCAATGAGGTTGGAAATCGCAAAAAACGTTTCCCATACATTTGAGTCCAAGAGTAATTTTATTTTGTGTAGCTCACTGGTTAAGGTAGGTACCTTTCCTTACTGCCCCATCCAAAAACTCCACCCTGTATATACCTCTACCTGTCTGCAATGACATATATTTCTTTAAACTAGTCGAAATTTAACTTCTATGAGCTTGATCATAAAGGAATTATGTAATGTAAACTGACTAAACCTTATAATGTCCAGCAAGTCAAACGTGGTCTTGATATCTAACAGTTGTCCTTTAGTTTTAACTACCAGAAATAATCACTGGATTCTAAGGGTGTATGTTGACTAAATAAAATTAATAAATAAAGTTTTATCTTTTATTTCCATAACAATTCACGAATATTTGACACACTAGGCAGATCAATCACACAAATTAAATCCAAACATCTGTTCACTGTTGCAAAAAAATGACTTACGATATAAATTTTATAAGTAGAAACAATTATCACGTCGCTCTTACAAATGTACCGAAAAATTAAATAAAATAAAATTACAGAGTCCACCTTATCATTCACCCATTTCACTATACTAATTACATTAGATACTATGCTTGCTTACGAGTATAATGGGCTGTTGCTTCAATCGAACTATGCTTATGAATAAAATCACCTTTGAACTCATGAAAATATAAAATTCTGGTGTTAAGTAACGAAGTGTGAATTAAAATACAAGTTACATCTATGTACCTACTACAACTGGAGGAGAATTTATGTACAAAGACAAGTCGAGGGTTTCCTAAAGCGGAATTATCGTGCATCCGCTTTGAAGTTATTTTTTTTTTGAGCAACCAACAATTTGTCAAGACAACAGTACCGTAGTGTCTTCTTAAAGATTATCGCACAATTGACGTTTTTGTCAGAAGTTTTCATACAGTATATTCACGGAAGTTAAGTACTTAATCTAAGGTAAGTTCAGTTTGAGTGGTACTTCAGAAGAAACTGCCGATCTGAGATAAGTTCTCTGGAAGTTTCTTGATGATGATAATGCAATAAATAATGCTCGAAAATTGTAGCCCTAGCTAAGCAAAGTTGTTGCAAAAATTCTGTCAACAAAAACTTACTTCAGAGTGGATGCGTATAACACCTTGGATATATTTAGATAAGTACTTAATCTAAAATTCTAAATATTATCAGAATCGTTGGTACCTAAAATTAATGATTTATTCTATACTTTATTGTGCCCGACACGGGAATCGTCATATCAGTATTTTAAATGAACAAGAACAAAACATCACATATTACCTAATTTTGGTAAAACAATCTTATTGCATATTTATTTAAAAATACTATAATTTAAGACATAATTTTCCTAATAACTACGAGTCAGCACATGTGATTTACGGCACAGCTGTCATAATTGGTTTAATTTGAAAACACTTACAAAACAGGACTATCTCCTGTGCAAAACCCTACTCCTAAACCACTAAAGATTATAAGTTCTTATACCTATATCGCCACTATTAAACCCATACATACAGAAATCGTATGTCATCACATCATCAGCCGTTTAGTACCCACTGCTGGGCATAGCCAGGCATATTATATTTCTCTACTTGCTATTTGCCTCGCCGTACATATCGTCTAGCCCTCAGTAATCCTTTGTCTAGAATAGAGTTCCTACTAACCAGTAAATGCGACCTTTTACAGTAAACGTGGCTAAATATTTACATTAGCATTTACAGTGCCCAAATATCCAAAGATGTGTAAGCTTTATACGTAGAGGAACTATAATATAAAATTTATATAAGTCATGCAGTAATCGAATTTTTAGACAAAATCACATAAGCGCGAGTTATTTACAATCAATACTATGCTTATTTTACAAGGTATAGCTTATGATAATTATTAGAAAACAAATGAAGATTCATGAAATAGGCAGTGATAATCGCGCATCACATTATGGCAATTTTTACTACGATAGACACCTAAGATTGAATTGCGTACTACAAAACATTTTGATTCTATTTGAATTTGTACCTCATAATTGAGAAGAAAACTTAAGAGAATTTGCCTAATCGTCGTCTATAATGACAATGGGAGGGGCAATATCATTCATGTCCATAGAATCATCGTCAGTGAGAGAAACAACCTCTCCCGAAAACGGTTGTGTTCTGGCGCCGTCACCGTCCTCAGTAGCGTCGTCGTTCTGGTACAGCGACAGAACATCCGATATGATCGGGGACTGCACCATCATGTGGAGATCCCTCTCGTACTCCGCCTCCTGGGTCAGTCGCTTCGGCTTCGGTTTGCGTTTAGTCGGCCCGTTCATCGTCTTTTTAAGCTTTTTCTCCTGCTCTGCAGTGATCGCTGGAGGAATTTCAGCTTCAACCTCCTCTTCGTCGTCTGTGTAGCCGTAGAACTTCTCATCGTCTTTTAAGTCTTTAGGCATGTAGGTGTTGATGAGTGCGTGAATGTTTTCGTCGGAGGTGAAGACTTTGGTAGCGTCCTCATCGATGACACCGCACTGGTGTCGCGCAAAGAGACGTGAGGAGGTAAAGTATTTGTTGCAGAACTGGCACTGGTTGGTAAGGTGAGCGCGGTAGTGGTTGTGCAGATTGGGTAGAGACTCCCCGCAGATGACGCAGCGTTCGGGTTTGACCAGCGCGCGGTAGTGGCTCTTCTTAACGCATTTGTGGACCACCCTCATGTGTTTCATAAACGGCCCGTACTTGATGAAGCGTTCCTTGCAGACACGGCACTTCAGCGGCTTCTTGGTATACTTGCGGCTGCGGTGCGAGAACGCGTGGATGTTGAAAGCGTCGAGCGTCTTGAATTTGAGATGGCAGAACCTGCAGGAGATCGCTCCCGAGGTGCGGTGGAGCATGTCGTGCTTTTTCTTGGAGTCCTTCTTGGTGATCGGCTTGAAGCAGAAGGTGCACTCCTGGTAGGGGACGTCGGAGCGCGGAACGCCCGGCGCCTCCTCCGCATCGCTCTCTATAGCGCACAGGTGGTTGTCATAATCCACGGTGGAATAGAAGTACTCGTGGCACTTCTTGCACTTGTTCTCCTCGTGGTAGTCCATGTGCCGGTGGATGTTGAAGAAGGTCTTATTGCAGATGGAGCAGGTCTCCTCTATAGACTCCTTGGGCATCACGATCCATTCCTTGTCGTCACCGTGGTCGTCGCGCATGTGGTAGATCATCTCCCGGAACTGGACAAACGCCTCGTCGCAGTGCTCGCACTTGAAGGGTTCCTCGACGTTGTGAACGGTGAAGTGGTGGTTCTTGTGCTTGCGGAAGGCGGTCTGCGTATTGAACTTGCGCTCGCAGTAGATGCAGCCGAAGTAGCCGATGGTGCGGTGGTAGACCTTGTGCCCGCTGAGCGCGTGCTCGTTCTCGAATACTTTGAAGCAGTAGTCGCAGACGAGCTCCTGCCTGCCGGCGTGTTGGTCGCGCTGCACTTTGATGTCGTGCTGGGTCCGCAGGTGGCAATCCAGCTTCACTTGTAACGCGAAAGCCTTGTAGCAGATCTCGCACTTGACGCGTTTAGGATAGGGATCGGTGTCACCGACGAGGTTTTTCTTGTCGCAGGTGAAGGCGAGGTGTCCCTCGAGGAAACGCAGCGTGCTGAAGTACTCGAAGCAGTAGTTGCAGCGTAAAGTGTTGTGGTAGTCGAGATGTCGCTCAAAGTTGCCCTTGCTGGCGAGGACCTTGAGGCAGATGGAGCACTGCAAGTCTTTGAGTGGTCCTTCTAGCGCCGCGTCGTCGCGCTCCGCCACCCAGTCCTCCTGCACGCCGTGCTCGTCGCGCAAATGGTGGTGTAACGCGTAGCCCCACACGAAAACTTCGTCACACCGCGGACACTTCAGCGGATTCTCGACATACTTCTTCGTCATATGCTTCTGCTTGATGTGTAGGTGATGATTCTTCATCGATATACTTTTGTATCCGCAGAATTTGCACTTTATGAAGCACGGCTTGCGAAGATGCGACTCCTGGTGGCTCTTGAACCGTTTCTCGTCGTAGAAGGACTTGGCGCAGAGCTTGCAACTGTAGTACTTAGGCGGAGGTGCGTCGGGGTCCTCCTTGATCATCTTGCTCTCGGGGTGTGTGCGGCGGAGATGGCGGATCAGGTGCACCAGATCCGGATAGTACCGGTCGCAGATCGGACACTTCACCTTCCCTTTCCTCAGCTTCTCTATTCGCTTCTTGTGAGATTGGTGATCGAAGTTGTGTCCCTTGACGTGTCTCCTGTGATACTCCTCGTCTATGAAACCCTTACCGCAAATATTGCACTTAAACTCACCGTTGGGGTCCTCGTAATGGGAGCGCGTGTGGAGCTCTAAATGACGCTTGTTCGTGAACTGGAGATTGCACATTTGGCACTCGTGGCGCGCTCCGTACAGCAGCGTCTTGGACCTGTGCCAGCTGGAGTGACATTTTAAAGAGTTTTCAGAGTCGCAGACCTTCCCGCAGAGCTGGCAGGTGAAAGTGCCGTCGTACTTTGCTTTATTGAGGTTGTTCGGAACCATATCGCCGACGACGGTGTTCTGTCCGCTCTCGCCCTTCTTGTAATGGACGGCCATGTGTGAGAGATATACCTTCCTGTACTGGAAGACTCGCTTGCATATGGAGCACTGGTAGTCCTTGGTCTGGAAGCGGGTCTGCTTGTGCCAGTTCATGTGCGCCTGCGCCGCGCGGAGGTGCTTGCTGCGGCGCTGGCAGATGGCGCACGTGAGGAAGGAGGCGTCGATGTTGGGGTCCTTGTAGTGCTGGCGCATGTGGATCTTGAAGTGACCTTTGAACTTGAACGTCTGAAATAAAAAGTTTTACTGAGAAATCGACAATCAACATAATGCAGTAACTTATTTTTAGTGTTCTATGTCCCAGAAAATACATTTAAGTGCTACGTCGAATGGAAGTGATTTTTAAAGTCAAAGTAAAAAATTCTTTAATTTCATAAATACAAAAGATGTAAACTTGGAAAAAGATATTACATTAAAAGATAACCCAAAGGAATCGATTTTTGAATCTTTTTTTTATGTTTTGTGATTACTAAACTAAAACAGATAGGTAGTGAAAGGTTCTTTTTGAGACAAGGTTTGACTTGTGCAGGCATATTGAGGTTGTTTCTCTTCCTAGCACATAGTCTTACCTCTTTACACACGAAACATTCGTGCTTCGACTCCAGATTGTTCCCCACAAAGGAGTGCCAATTGACGTGCCGTTTGAGGGACACCAGCGTCGGCATCTTCTTGCCACAAATAGGGCAAGTGAACCCGGTCAAGTTTACCATCGGCGCTGCATTCTGCGGAACCTAGAAATGGTCTCATTTGTTAGTTGTGTTCAATCAAGTACATAATAAATTTTCCATGAATTTTATTTTATTTTTGTTTTTACGTCTTAGGGATAACAAACAATCATACTTAAATAATAACAGTAATGTAAAGAGGAATTCATATTTAGTTTTATTTATTTATCTTTGGGAAACAAAATAATTAGGATCAGTAAAGTTATAGCAATTTCAATAGAACTAGTATCCGCGTTATTCTATATGACATAAGAATGATATATCTGTTTGAATTATCCAAATCGAACCATAACGTACGAAGTTATGACTAAATTACTAGCTAAGTTTATCGAGTGACCGCCGCGGTTGCTGTGACGTCACTCCCTCGGTCGCCGCCAGTTAGTGGCAAAATACTAAGCTCACCTCTCCAAAGCCGTTGTGACTCTGGGATTCATCCAGAGGTTCCGCTTTTGTCACAACGACCTCACAAAAATCCGCCATGTCTACGCCAGCAAACTGCTTTGGCACCTCTTGTTGTTTCAACCTGAAATACACAGAAAATACGAAAGTCTATCGAGAATCTATTTGGCTAGGATAGCATAAATTAGTTGCTAATAAAGTAGTTGGAACTGATTAGAGAAGAATTAATGATGGTTACCTGTGCACTAGTTTAATGTGATTGGCCAGATTGCTACAGCTCTTGAACTTCTGAGCACACTCCGCGCAAGTGTAGATGTTCCTCGGCCGTATATTCACCGAGATGTGCTTCTGGTTGTGCTCATTGATGACACTCACTTTCATTTCCTCTTCACAGATCAGGCACCTTACTGAGCAATCTTTCAGGCTTATTTTGGCTCGCTTCATCCCCGCCACCATCGTGTGTTTCGTTCGCTTGTGTTGTATTAGCAGCCGTTTGTAGGAGAACTGTTTCTCGCAAATATCACACGTGTTATCTTCCTCTCCCTCGTCTTGACTAGATTCGGAATCATATTCCTGGTTGTTGGCAGTGTCCGCGATATCGTGTTTCTCCGCAAGCAGGTCGGCGTGCGGCGCTTTATCAGGAGGCTCGTGCTTCACGGTCACATTCTCCTCGGTGTGCTTCAGCTCGTGCGACGCAAGAGACTTCTTGTAGGTGAACTCTTTATCGCAATAGCGGCATTTAATGGGGCCCGATTGAGATGCTTGCGAGCTCTGCGCTGAATGGACCGACATCGAATCGTCGGCTACAGTGGCATCTCTGAAATACACATTCTTAACAAACAACTTTTCCGAATAAACATTCACAGCTCTGAACATTCAAGCAAACATTACTAATTCTCAGGCATTGTGATATAAATATAACTAAACTAGTACGTAACACAGAGACAGTGAAAATTTACCTTGAATCAAAGTCGTCTGCGATCGTGTCGTCCTCGGCGACATTAGACATATGCGCGGCCAAGTGCGTGATCAGCAGCGCTTGTGTTGCCAGCTTCTTGCTGCACATGCGGCACTCGAAGGCCGCCGCGGCCGGACTCGCGGCGGACATCCGGAGCTCCGGCTCCACCTTCGGGCTGGTGCTGGCAGCGCTGCCCATGCCATGCCCCTGATAGTGCCCGTGAGAGTTCCTCACGTGGCTCACGTAAGCAGTGAGGCGACTGCAGCTTTTCGGACACATGGGACATTGGTAAACGGAAAAGTTCTCTTTCATCGGGCAGCCATTGAAATGGGAACTGTAGATGTAGTAATCTTCATATTCTTTACTGCAATAGAGGCATATTAGCACTCCCCCTTGCTTAGTTTCGCTGTTTGTTTTTTTCCGCGTCGCTGCATGGACCACTCTCAGATGCTTCTCCAAGTTGTCGACAGTTTTGAATTGCGCCGTGCAATATTCGCACGTGGGTTTCTTGGGGCGCTGCGGCACGGCGTCTATCGGCTCCAGCGTAATCACCAGCTCCTTCATAGGAGACGTGGAGGCGACCTTAGCAGGTGACTTTTGACAAGTTTCTTGGTGACGCTTCAGCATGATTTTCAGTTTGAATTTCTTATCACATTTGTCACAGCTTGTCTGTTCATCTTCACTTTCTGCTAGATGTTTTTGATTTGCTTTCTTTATAGGAATATTGACATTCATTTCTGGGGCTCTTGAGTTGGCTTTCTTTCCAGTGTGTATATGAGCCATGTGAATCTTCATGCTTTTCAGCCATTTGAAGGTCTTAGGGCAGAGGGGGCATGTATGCTCGTTTTTGAGGAGTGGTTCGTCTGAGTCCGTTTCATTGACAATACTAGAAGCTCCATTATCTTCGTAATCAGAGTCGGCGGAGTAGCGCGGTCGCTTCGGTTTTTGTGCCTTTTTGAGTTCTTCTACACGCTTGGAACTACCCGGCCGTTCTTGGGACCGGCTACTAATCGACACATCACTCTCAACACTTCGTTTTCTGCCTCTACTAGCAGGTGTTACTTTATTTTCAGAGAAAGATGACTTTAAATTTGAGCTGTCTGTGAGGGTTGAAAAGGCAGAGTCGCTGCTTTCTCGATTTGTTGGTGGCGGTGGACTGATACTAAAACCTACAACAACAATTGTTATAAATTTTGTTCAAAGATTACTTACTTCTCAGCTGTTACTCCAGTAAATAAAAATCTTACCTGGGGGTGGAACATAGTTTCGCCGTAGTTCTTGATCAGACCTCTCGCATTGCTGCTTAAATATGTAGGCACTGCTAAGCTTTTGTACGCAATCAGAACATACTTTATCTGGAAGTCCATCTCCATCATATACCTATGAATGAAAGAAATATTGGATATTTACATATACGAGTATCTATGAATGAGAATGAATGAATATTCTTTTATTTCAGACTAGCGGCCTGTCCCGGCTTCGCACGGGTGGACATTAATTTTTAAAAAATTTGGGATAAACGTAGGTTTCTAATATTTCTGTGGCAGGACATTTTATACTTCTACCCGACTGCCCCATTGGTATAGCGGTCGCGTGTTCAACCTCTGATAATGTGGTCCCGGGTTCAAATCCCGGGTCGGCCCAAGATTTGTGTTATTGGGTATTTTCTAGCAAGAAATATTCACTGTAGCAGCCCGGAGTACGGAAATTGGCGATGTGAAATGGCACGGGGGCGTGCCTCAGAAAGTACATTAAGCCGTTGGTCCTGCGTTTGACCTCGCCCCGGTCGTGCCCGCCCCCGATGGATATCCCTTAGTCGCCTCTTACGACACCCGCGGGAAGAGTTTGGCTTGTGCAAATTCTAAGCCGGCACCACACAGCAGCGCACACACTTGTGCACTATCATATATCCTGCGCATCTGGCTAGTCTCCGATGAGATTGGCCGCCGTGTTCGAAATTCTGCTAGGAGGACATTAATTATTATTATTCTTACCTACCTCCCTCGCTGCGTTGCCCGGGTGCGGCGTCATTTATTTTTCTAATAGTTTTTGTTTAGATTTACATTTTTAAATTCGTAATATATTTAGAATGGAATGTCCGATTTGAATCATTCAAAAAGTAATCTACAGGTATTGAAACAGTCTTAATTATGAAATGATTTATTTGGATAAGGATTAATACAGAGGTGTGGATAACATGGTCAGACTTTGGTCAGTATTTCTATCAACTTTTAAAAAGTAAAAAAATAGTTATACTGACATAACTACAATAGTTGGACACATAGTATCGCTGAGTTTTTTTGTAGTTATTTATATATTCTTTAATATTGTAGAACATTTTTTTGTTCTATCATCAATAGTTTCTGCAGCGCATGCGATGATAGACAATTTATGGCTAATTTTTTTACACCTTGGGTTACATTATTGAAGTTTTAGTAGGGATCCCTAATTTTTTCAAGAAATTAATATAGCCTATGTTACTCAGGAATAATGTAGCATTCTAATGGTGAAAGAATTTATGAAATCGGTCCAGTCTGTCAACTGTCTAAGAACGTACTTTGCTAACAAGATATACCTACTATAAAACCTGGAATACACATGCTATTTAAAAAAGCATACTTATTTGCTACTAGGTAGTATGCTCTCTTAAGGCTGCCTTCCACCAGAGATGTGCGACATTGCTAAGTTTCCAGCCGACCAATAGGATCGCTTCATAATCGGGTAATTTTTGTCAGGTGTGAAAATGACGTGATAACGGAGCGATCCTATTGGTCAGCTGGAAACTTAGCAATGTCGCACATCTCTGGTGGAAAGGCAGCCCAAAGCTCTGGGAGCGTGTTTGTGTACATTTGCTCATGAAAATACAGACCTCAGATGCATATGAGCATACTTTTTTCTAGAACATCTGGGATATGTATGCTCATTTAGCTGGATTAGCAGAAAACAAGATCTGCGAGCAAGAGATAGATAGATAAATCTTTATTTGCATCCTCAGACACACACATACAGACTACAGCAAATATATAGTACACTAATACAAATAAATAATAATAAAATACAGTTAACAAATAAAACAAACAATAGCATTATTAACATATATAAATGAAATGAGACAAGATATTGGCGGTTATAAGAATCATTTGCAAATGCAACCAGAAAAATTTAATGAACTTATGAACAAAACTAAACTTTTATCTCATTGTGCATGCACTCAAGTAGCGTGCTCGCAGATAATTTTACGATTAAGTAGCATACTTTTGCGATTAACTAGCATACTTTTGCCATTAACTAGCATATTTTTTTATAAGCATGCTCTTTCAAAAACACATGTCATGTTAATTACACATTAACATTGCTACTAAGCAGCTTCTGCTCAAAATTAGCATGCTTTTGTTCTATTAGTAGCATGTGTATTCTAGCACTACGAACACTACATTGCACACATCTAAATAATGGTTTAAAATACAAAAGTTTTAAATGGATAAATAGAATTTTGTACACAATTAGGTACAACATTTTTTTGAATTATTGCAGAAAAGCCATCGGTTACAGCATCTGCAATATTTCCACCACACTACAATGTATTGAGGTAAATTTTCACACTGCATTATCTAGTCCCAAAGTAAGCAGAGCTTGTAATATGGGTACTAGATCACAGTTAACTATAAATACGAAAGTTTTGATGATTGGTTGGATATTTGTTATGTCTTCATGACAAAGGTGTCAAACGGTGATCCGTAGCTAAAATTTTGCATACATCTTGTTCTAAACTTTGATTAACGTGTGGGGTACTTTTCACGTGCGAAATGCGTGCGTATCCGCAGGTAGACGCTGGTTTATACTACTCGGAATAAAAACCTGCAAATTTTTTAATCATTACAAATTGTCCCGCGGTGGAAATCGAACACGCAACCTTCCGCGTTTCAGGCGGAACTTCGCCCACTGCACCAGGGGTCGTATACATTTAAAATATTAAATGAGAGGAGATAGTGTGAAGTTATGAAACTTTTCAAGTCAGATCGATTCATGTTTTCTATCCGTAAGTAATAATTTTCTCTTTATCATTAAGAAATCTGTTTGCTATAGCTCAATGGACTTATGGAACGGTAGTTTTACGTTTCCATCCCAAATACATGAGGCACAAGGGAGATCTTGGTTCCGACGACGATAGAATCGAATTTCAATCAAGACGATGATCAACCATTCTCTTCAGAGGTACATTTAACGCAAACTTACCTTTATTCTGGAACATGCCATGACCATCTCAGATAGCTGGACATCGCTATCCGAGGCGAAGATGGAGAAGAAGTCCCCGAGTTTGAGGCAAAGCCTACATTTTCCAAGTTTGAGGGCCATATTGATTTGACACAAGCCTGCATTTCACCTCAGCATCACATTTACAACTACGAAAAGAAACACTTCTGAGTTTAGCTCATAACGAAGGTAATGGAAATTCATAAAGATTGTAGAGCTTTTAATGTTTGTGTTACGAGCAGTATAGAAAAATTATAAAAGAATTTCCACCGGCATTTTCCTTCCAAAGCCGTTCGCTCGCTTCGCTACGAGTGAATGACAAAGAGACAAACTAGAGTGAGTGAGAACGACGAACGAACGAGAAAGAAAGCTTCAAGATTCATGGCTTCATCCTATTCATTCATTTATTTCAAAAAGGTTTCTACCTGTCTATGGTTTACATAAGAGCATATTTAATATGCTCTAATTTAGACCATCCTAAATATCGGATACGATATTTAGTC
Source organism: Eupithecia subfuscata (assembly GCA_963564075.1). Taxonomy (NCBI): domain Eukaryota; kingdom Metazoa; phylum Arthropoda; class Insecta; order Lepidoptera; family Geometridae; genus Eupithecia; species Eupithecia subfuscata. The sequence goes on along the minus strand of OY751097.1, from coordinate 3,163,532 downwards.
AATCCTAAATTCAGAGAAGTTAAATCGCATTTAGGAAGGTAGCATCCTAATTAGGCTCCGATTTAGGACAAGAATGGCTTCCGACGTTCTAAACCTATTTGGGATACTAAATCGGAGGAGTATAATCACAGTTAGGACTTAAGTTAGGACGCTCACGCTCATTCGCCGCTCGCCTACCGTCGAGCGCACGTAGGTACGTCATTGTTTGATTGTGTTGTGCGCATAACAACATAGTAGGTAAAACAAAATGAGTGAAAAGGAGGTTAATCAAAATTTATTAGAATTGGATGGAATTCGTATGGAGCCAACTCTATGGAGCCAACAGCTGGCTACGACAATACCAATTTTTTGGTTTTTGACGTGACAACGTCTTATAATTCGATAGAGCCGGCTGCACGCATGAAAAAACATGACGTCATGCGGCGTTACCTCGTTCTGAGGCGTTCCATGTAAGGCTTGAAGTGCAAGCGAGAGCGCTCGACATCCGTCTCTCTCCTACTTGAGTGAGCGATGCGTCTGCGTTGTCACGTTCAACTATCGTCAGTAAACCGACTTTACAGACAACCAATTTTTTTGATAGTGTAGGGGCCATTTCGTCACACTTCTTTGCAATATCGGACGACCTCTGTGGCGCAGCGGGCGAAGGTCTGCCTGCGACGCAGGAGGTTGCGGGTTCGATTCCCGCCTCGGGACAAATGTTTGTACGAACTGCAGACATTTGTCCAGGGCGTTCTGGGTGTTTTCTATGTATAATACAAAATATCTATCTACGTAATGTATTGTATTATGTACCTATATCAGTTATCTAGTACCCATAACACAAGCTCTGCTTAGCTTGGGGCTAGATAATGCTGTGTGAATTGTCCAGCATTATTTATTTATTTACAATTTTATTATATATTATTTTATATATTTTATACAATTTTACAATATAATATAATGATGATGATGCTAGTAAGAAGATAATAATATGATGATGAGGAACATATGATCATGATGATTCGGCTAGGACCGAATTTCGAATGTCAGTGCTTAGTTTTATAATTTGGCCTTTTCTAATTTATTGTATATATGGACATGAAGAGTTTTTGATTTTGATTTGAACGAGGCGGTATAACGGTATGTGAGTCCATATAGTTTTCTGGCCACAGTTTCTGGCCTATGTTTCTCAGAATTAATGAATGTAAGTAATGTGTAGGTATGTATTTTTTCTAGGCTTTGAAAGACTTCTGGGCCTGGAAAAAATACATTTTAAATTCTAACTTTAACGCAATAAACTTCATTCACTTTTACTTCTCCGTGAGAGCGCTAAATGTCTACAGCGGTCTTTATCGGTTAAAGACCGCTGCTTTCTACATTACGTTATTCTACATTATTTTCTACCACCGCTTTCTACATTACGCAAGGAACTTATAAACCAGTTATACCACGTAGATAAATATACTGATAATATAGAAACTGAAACTGATAACACCTAGCTTTAGCTTAACATTGAGTTAACCACTGTTATTGTGTATTTCTTTTTCAATAAATGTTTTCATTTCATTTCATATACAGTACAATGGATCAGCCGTCTCTTTGAACTTTATACCTTACCTAGGTATAAAGTTCAAAGAGACGGCAGTTGTGATACACAATTAGGTAGATCGTTGATATACAACAGAAATAACAGAGGTCCCAAAATGCTGCCCTGAGGGACACCACTGTTGTTCAAGATGTTAGCAGATCTAAACACTTGCTGCACAAAGCCGCCCTTGGTATGTCGAGTGACCTTTGTTATCTCTGTACATTGATGCCTATTATGTAAGTAGCTGGTCAACCAGTCTAGTGCGCTACCGCGAATACCATAATGCTCTAGCTAGACCAGGAGTATGTCGTGATTAACAAAATCAAATGCCTTACTGAGGTCCATAAAAAGTGACAACACAGGACTACTACCTTCGTTTATACTCTCTGTAACAAACTTTATTAAATTAAAGCATGCGAGAGCGGTTGAGCTTCCCTTTCGAAAGCCGAATTGAGCATCGTTAAGAATCTTGTGTTTATTAATAAAGTTACAGTCTGCTGACCATTGCCTTTTCAAATATTTTTGATAAAATAGGTACGATTGTTAAAGGTCGGTAATTGCCTGGGTCTGTTTTGTCTCTCTTTTTGAAGAGAGGCTTTATAATAGACACTTTAAGTGCTTCTGGAAAAGTACCTTCTAAAAAAGACAAATTAATAATATGGGAAAGTGGGCAACTTATCCATTTGGCACATGTTTTTAGCACAGTGGTAGTGATGAAATCACTACCACTGTGTACTAATACTTACTATTACCAATACTTACTATTATTTTGATTTTGGTATTATTCAGGGACATTATGATTTTAAGTATTTCTTCTGCGTCAGATGGAGCAATAAAAATTGAGTTCATTAACCTGTCAGCATTGCTTATATTACTTTTATTGTCATGTACTATAGATTGATTAGATGAGATATTATTGAAAAAATTATTAAAAATATTACAGATGTCAGAAGGTCTGTCATAATAAGTCATATTTTCATAATTAATTAGTTCAATGTCATTTTTGTATAAATTATTCGATAGAGACGATGAGATGGCATCCCAGTACAGCTACCTGTACTTTTATTTTTGCTATTTTGAATACGTTTTAAATTCATTAGTTTTTGTGACTTGTGGATACATTTCTTAAGAACATTACTGTTATTTTTAAATTGTAATTGATTTTTGTTTTTGTTTTCATTATTTTGTCTACATTTCATATAGACTATAAAGAACGTTTCGTTACTAAAGATTTTCTTATTCCTCCGGTTATCCAATTTACTTTATTAGGTTTGTCAGTAATTTTAACTTTAATTTTAGGGAAACACAAATTGTAAAACAAAATAAAATCATCATAAAAAATATTAAAAGAATCAAAACTTTTTAAACCTTCGCGATTTGTTAACATAGTTAATGATTATATCGGGTATTTATCGCGTACCTACCTTTTGTTTTATTTCCCCTACGTTTCTACCGCGTTACAGCGATCGTGGTCACGGGGCGACTGGATGTACTCGGAGTTACCGTGACCACGATCGCTGTAACGCGGTAGAAACGTAGGGGAAATAAAACAAAAGGTACGCGAGAAATACCCGATATAATCATTAACTATATTAAAAGAATCAACAAAATTGCAACAATGATAGACGTCTGCAAAAGATAGGCTCTCGCATAATTTCCTCATATTGTCAGTGCTATAATCACGTTTGAATTCAAACCAAGATGAAAGAGCTCTCTGTGTTTTAACTTGAAAACTGATCAGTTGAACTGTTTCATGATCAGATAACCCCGAAAGGTATAATTCGCACTGGACATTTTTATGTTACCTAGCTATTTGATCTAGGCAGGCATTTATTCTCGTAGGTAATTTAATGTGAGCAATAAAGTCATAACAAATTAGTATAATTAATAATTCTTTAGAGATTATGTTTTCCATCAAAATATTTATATTCCAGTCCCTTCAAATTACAATCTTCTTCTTCCTAAAAGTGTCTGTTGCATAATTTAATAATTGCGCACATATTGGTGATTTTTTTACGAACTAATTAGATCTGTACTTTTGACGTGACAACGTCTTATAAATTGGTTTGCCGGGTGACACTTCAAGAAACTGCGTTACGCGTTACGCTCCGCGTGGCTCCGCTCACGTTATGCGCTCACAATGAGAAGTCGTTGTCACGTAAAACTTTCGCCCGTATACCGACTTTACAGGCAACCAATTTTTTTTTTTATAAATTCTAATGAAACTGTGATGTGTTGGTAATAGAAACTTGTCCTTTTGAAAAATGATACCTTAAAATAACATAATAACTTGTTTAATAAGTTTCTACTAGGTTGTATAGTATTCACTGTCTGCTAGCCATTATTACGTACTACTTTCATAGTGCGCAAAATATTTTAAAACATGTGTTTAACATTCTCAGGGGCCATTCATTTATTACGTACCTAAGACGATTTTCGCTAGTTTTGACCCCCTCCCCCCTGTCTAATATTTATTATGTAGGAATATGAACAAAAAATGGACACACGTTTGGTTTGTTTTAATGTTTATTTTTCTAAGTAATGATTTTAAGAAATTTTTATTTGTATTTACAAAGGTACTAATAATTTTTAAATAGCAATAACGAGTGTTGTTTACGCAAACAAGTGACGACTAGTCCACAAGCGGGGAGTTCCCGAGAGGTGCAGTGCAGTACGAGGTGCGAGTGGCGCGAGTCTGTTGCCATGAAAATGGAAAGTGAACCTCGGCACTTGCGCGGTTGCCCGCGCTTTTTCAAAGTATAATTTTAACTTTGTGCATTTTTGTGATCTTACGTAAGAACTATCGAGACTCCCTCCCACCCCCTTGTAGGAATAAATAAGACATAGACATCACGGAACCTCTACCTAAGTACAAAAAGAAACTTTGTGAAATTGTATTTCAAACACAAAGTATAAACAGTTAATTTATTTTTATGCAGAACTCTGTTTTAAATTTTATACCGTTATGTACCTACTTGAATTGAAGTACTGTTAACCACTCTTAGGCATTCTGAATACAACACACCACACGCATCTCAAACACACCACACACACATTATACACACCCTGGTAGCTCCTGTTGCCCGGACTCTTATGAGACCGGTGTTCTCAGGAGCGCCAAACACTCGCACACTCATCACATTTACACACTAACACACCCTGGTTAGCTCCTGTTGCCCGGACTCTTAAGAGACCGGTGTTCTCAAGAGCGCCAAACACACACACATCACTCATACATACACACACACTCAAGTAGCTCTCGTTGCCCGGACTCTTTAAAGTCCGGTGTCCTCAGGAGCGCCAAAGACATTATCATAACTCTACTTCATTAACACAATACTCTAGTACCAACCACGGTAAACTGTTCGCTCCTGATTTTCTCTAGTGATTAAGCACTATAACGTTCTATCATTAATGGTAAACCTCCACTTATCTGATACGTCAGCATACGACATTTCTTGAATTTTTTGGGTAGCTTGCAGAGATTCAATAAATATCGAATGCTGCCAACAACCTTATCTAAATCACACATATTATGTTGTTTTTATCTAGTTTATAAGATTTTCCTTAGTTTTTTCCTATATTTTTATCGTGTAATTTTACCTATAGTATTTTTATTGTCTAACTTTAATATTTTACCACTCCATTCCTATTATTCTGACCTTTGTCTTTGTATCATAATATTTGTTGTTCAGTCGACCTTATAATTTGCTCACGCTGTGGCACCCTTTATTTAGAAAAACACTAGACTTAAAACTACTTTATTTATGTTATTCTGTTTGTGATGTGATTTTTCTGTTGGGAGTCCATAAATAAATAAATAAATAAAGACATGGTCGACCCCCCCCCCTCCCTCCCTAAATCGTCTTACTTACCTTACGTAATAAATGAATGGCTCCTTACGGTAATGTCGCTGCGTATATTGGACAGCTTTTTAAAAAGTACATCAGAATTAAGTTTATCAGAATCTTAGTTCAAAATCCCTATGACATCGTATTGTTTCATGGACACCCTACACCATGTTGCAACGTGCTAGACAAGGACCAACTACTACTTTCAAGCCCTCTCACTCGACTCGTTTTCGTACTCTGAGATGTCACAAAGAAAATTAGCCTAGATACATGAAACTACATAAATGTCCTATTTATTTCCAGATAGTCGTTTTGTTTATAGAAAACTACCAAATATATGCAAAATGCGCCATGGTCCGTACAGAACGACACGTTTCACACGGTCAGCTTAAATTTAATTTAACTCCAAAATTACACTAATTATTTTACTGAGTGTACTGAATAGTACATTTATTTGAATTAAATCTAATCAAAAATAAGTTGTGGTCCGTACGCAACGTATCACACGTTCACAGAGTACTTTTGAATGAATGAAATATGTTCGTGCGCGATCCAGTTTACTCTAGATACATGGCGACAGTGTTGCCGTTCTAGCGACTTTGTCGCTAGAACTAGGGGATTTTGTGGGTGTTTAGCGGGCAAAATTCTAAATTTAGCGAGAAAAAAGTTTTTGGCGACTTCTAACGACTTTTAGGCGGGTCAATATGACGCTAGAAGGGCAACCGTCTTTATTTCAAAACTAAAGATACTGAATTGATAAACATAATGAATCAAATTAATTATATTACATAATATTATATATTTATAGAAGCAGGGCACTCGGGATTTCCCAAATTATGAGCATTCTGTGCAAGGTTTGTTCTGTCTCGCTCACTGTTATCAAGAATGAGTGAAACCGAGAATTACGTACGTAGGTATAGGACAGTTTCGAAGGAGTTCATTCATTTTATCGTCATATTCATTTTATTAAAAAAATTGTAGGTAGAACAAAGTTTATCGTAGGTAGTTTATATTGGCACCCTGTATTTCCTTTTTTATTTTGCCTTTTTCATTGAACATGACGTACAGAAACTGCGAGTGACGGGCGGCCGCTTTTTTAGTTCAATCGGGATCTTAAGCTGCTGATGACCCAATTGTTGATTACAACAAAAATGTGTGAATAATTGTCTTGCATTTGGTCGGTGTGGCTCCATAATTACGAAATAGAAAAGTCAATAACGTTTTTTTACAATTTCTAGACGTATATTCTATTAATAGAAAAAGTAGATTGGGGTACATCACCATCTAGCAATAAATAAGGTTGGACACCACACATGGATCACAGCATCATCTAGCCCGAAGCTAAGCAGAGCTTGTGTTATGGGTACTAGATGACTGATATACTTAATAGGTACATTATACTACATATAATTTATAGATAATTATATTTTTAGGGTTCCGTACCTCAAAACGAAAAAAGGAACCCATATAGGATTACTTTGTTGTCCGTCTGTCTGTCTGTCTGTCTGTCAACCCTCTTTCCTTAGAAACGCGTGGACGTATCGAGTTGAAATTAACGTCAAGTACTCAAGTCTGTATCCTCTTGAAGCCGCAATATAAATAAAACTTCTAAGTCAACGCACTCAAAAGTTACAGCCGTTTAAGTCCGAATATTTTGAAATTTCCAAGGGAATCACATGCACATAAAACCTATAGGGTACTTCCCGTAGACCTAGAATCATGAAATTTGGTGAGCAGCAAGGTCTTATAGCAAAAATAAAGGCAAAAATCTGAAAAATATAAATTTGTAATTTATTCACTAAAAAAAATTACTTTCGAGCATTAAAAGTATATAAAGTATTTTTTGACGTGACAACGTCTTATAAATTGGTTTGCCGGGTGACACTTCAAGAAACTGCGTTACGCTCCGCGTTGGTTTGCCGGGTGACACTTCAAGAAACTGCGTTACGCTCCGCTTGAGCGGAGCGTAACGCAGTTTCTTCAGTTACCACTCAAAGTCGTTGTCACGTAAAACTTTCGCCCGTATACCGACTTTACAGGCAACCAATTTTTTAGTGAATAAATTGGACCAAAACCTATAGGGTACTTCCCGTTGACGTAGAATCATAAAATTTGGCAAGAAACAAGGTCTTACAATTAAACGGAACCTTAGTGCGCGAGTCCGATTCGCACTTAATTTGACGTTTTATTTATTACACATATCGAATTCGCAACCTCCTGCATGACGCAGGAGTTTGCGGATTCAATTCCCGCATTGGGACAAATGTTTGTACGATCTGAAGATATTTGTTCCGTGTGTTTTCTATGTGTAATAAAAAATACACATAAAAACCCTTAGAAAAAACAAAGATGTTTATCTATGTAGGTAGTATATAATGTCCCTTTTAAGGATATCGCGTTATGAAGTACTTATCCCATCCTGCGTCGCATGCGGACCTTCGCCCGCTGCGCCACAGAGGTCGTCAAAGAGTAGGAATAGAACAAAGAACTGCGGAGGAATAGAACCACAACTACTACCTAAAGCATTTCGGTTTGAGCGTTACTGAGGTCACAATAGATGAGGTAGGTTAGCGACTTCTAGCGGATTTTTATGGATCGATTTTTGACGTGACAACGTCTTATAATTCGATAGAGCCGGCTGCACGCACGAAAAAACATGACGTCATGCGGCGTTACCTCGCTCTGAGGTGTTCCATGTAAGGCTTGAAGTGCAAGCGAGAGCGCTCGACATCCGTCTCTCTCCTACTTGAGTGAGCGATGCGTCTGCGTTGTCACGTTCAACTATCGTCAGTAAACCGACTTTACAGACAACCAATTTTCTTCCATATCTAGAGGAATTTCTAATACTGGCTAGGGACTTCTAATTTAGTTGAACGGCAACACTGCATGGCGACCAGCCGCCGCCGCCGCCGGTGGGTAAAATAGCTACCAACCAGCTGCTTGCTTGCTTTGTAGTTTGTAGCATCTTAAACACATTCACAGAGTACTTTTTTATTAAACAAACACCAACCATCATACATAACTTTGTAGATGTTTATTTTTAACAGGCGACGGGATTTGCCGTATTTGTTGCTTGGTGAACTAATTTTGATTTGACACTCCTAAAAAGTACTTTGTGGTATCCTCAGCACATCATGTACCACGTAACCGGCAGCAATTTGTTTGGGCAGTGGATGGCAAAGGAAAACGTAATCGACGGATTTCGTCATGTCTCAGGAAAGATCTATGACAATAACTCAAGAATATTTCATATTTGTTGGTCATACAACATAGTACAAAGCAACAATGAATTCTATGCTATTGGAGCTTGGAATGGCTTAGAAAATCAGTGTCAGGAATTAATACTCCCTGACGAATGCAAGCATTCTTGTTTAGCTATCGTGGGCAATGACTACCGACTAGTTGTAGTCAATAAAACTACAAATACGCTATGGTCAATCAGTTTGGAACAACAGGATGATGTTAAGAGAATTAAGTTAGACACAGAAGTTCCCTTTGAAAAGGAGCCCAAAAAGCAAAAGAAGGAAGATAACATTCTAAAAGTGGCTGCTTGTAATGATACATTTGTATTCCTGACTACTGAAGGAGTGGTTTACCAAGGCTTGTTGCCCAGTTATGTTGATACAAGCCTCTGCACAGGAAAGGTAGTGGATGTGCAATGTGGATATGAACACTGTTTATTGCTAACAGACACTGGAAATGTCTACACATGGGGTAATGGACGGTGAGTGATACCTACTCTGTCACATTTACATATTTTTCAATAAAAATAAGAAATGTATTGGTAAATAAACTTTTTATTTTCCAGGAGATTACAGCTTGGTCATGGTGATGTAAATATTCTTGATTCACCTACAATCGTTGAAGCTCTTGGTGGCATTAAAATCGCTAAAATAGCAGCTGGAGGCTGGCATTCTTTTGCACTCAGTGAATTTGGGGACTTGTACACATGGGGATGGAATGACACTGGCCAGTTAGGGATCTTGGATAAACAGAAAGAACTGAAAAGTTGTGCTATTCCATCTTTAGTGAACATCTTTGAGGATGGTGTGGAAATAATGAAAAATGTAAAAGATGTAGCTTGTGGCTCAAGACATTCAGCTATTTTACTTGATGACAACACAGTTTGGACAACTGGTAACAATAAATATGGACAGTTAGGGCTAACAATGGATAAGCATCCTGTTGTTCAAAGTTTCAAAAAATCTTTTCATTGTAAAAAGGAGACTAAACTCAAATGTGGGTTGTGGTCATCAGTTCTGATATCAGAATAAAATGCTTGTATCTTTTTATTAGGTAGTGTTTTTTTTAGGTAAGTAAGTAGGTATAGTAGGTAGTATACTACTTTTTGCTACATACTAGATAGTATAATACCTACTAATCCAGTTCAAGAATTCATACTATTTGTAAACAACTCAACACAAAAAATATACAAAGTTCGCGTTTTGGCGGCGAGTTTAAAATGAAGGTACCTACCTAATTGTCGGCACTAGCATTTTTAAGTACAAGAAAGAGCATTTACCGGAACTACATACCTATCTACATATTATCATATGTACGTAAGTATTATTTTCTGATATACGATCTGCAGATATTTGTTCAGGGTGTTCTGGTCGTTTTCTATGTATAATAAAAAATATCTATCTATGTACTCGTATATTATTATGTATATCAGTTATCTAGTACCCATAACACAAGCTCTGCTTACCTTGGGGCTAGATAATGCTGTGTGAATTGTTCAGCATTATTTATTTATTATTATTTATTTATTTTAAATTCTCCGCCGCACAGTGGCTCGAATGTATGGAAAGGGTCGGACATAGGAATGATAATTTTTTTGACGTGACAACGTCTTATAATTCGATAGAGCCGGCTGCACGCACGAAAAAACATGACGTCATGCGGCGTTACCTCGCTCTGAGGCGTTCCATGTAAGGCTTGAAGTGCAAGCGAGAGCGCTCGACATCCGTCTCTCTCCTACTTGAGTGAGCGATGCGTCTGCGTGGACAGCTGCTATACTATAGTACATTTACATGTTTTGATCGAGTATCAAATGCTACCATTTCATCAGTATTTTCTTAAGACGTTGTCACGTTCAACTATCGTCAGTAAACAGACTTTACAGATAACCAATTTTTTTTGTCAAAATATGAAAATTTGATGATGCTATCGTGTTCTACTAATAATTCTCTACTAATGTCTTTCTTACCATTTTTGCTGTTAGTGCCACCTTTAATGAATAAATTGAGAAAACGTTGTTTTTTTTCATTGTTTTGTATGGAAACGAATATTAGAAAATTCATATCTTCACATTGCCCTATGTTTTTGGGATGCGGTTTTTTTTATATTAATCTACTTGCACACAGCTTCAATAACTACCTTGACACATGGCACGCGAAACGCACAACAGAAAAGATGTTATATTTTAAAGTAACGAAATCATAACATTTTGGTACTGATATTCGTAATCTAACTATACGCAACTTCGATTACCAACAGACAGATGGCGTGCGCGATGCACAACAGAACAAGATATAGGGTGTTATATTTTTAGATAACAAAATCATAACATTTTGGTACTGATTTTCGTGATCTAATCATACACAACTTCAATTACCTACATACAGATGGCGTGCGCGATGCATAAATGGTGTTATATTTTTAAGGTAACAGAAAATAACTATTTTATTATTCGCTAAACTTGATATTATTGAAAAAAATCGATAAATTTCTTGTCTAGATATTTATTTGTACAGGGATTACAACAGTGAGATTAGATATTTATGTATATTTACAAAACAATAATATCCACCCATTAAACACAATACATACAATACAAAACATTTTATTGTCCACAAAAAACATAGTTAACAAAGTCGTAAGGACATTTTATAACAGATGGGCATGCAAAGATCGATATAATAAACTTATGAAATACATACCTACCTACCTATTTAACTTAAACATAAACGCAACATTAAAAATAATCTATTTAGAAGTCGTATACCTATTGGAATACATTTATTTACAAATATATTAAGGGCATTGCGTATAATTATATTATGTTTTTAAGTTCAATAAGTAGATTTGTATGTACAATGGGCATACAAATCTACTTAGTGAACTTAAAAACATAGTCAACATTAAAATAATCTACTTATAAGTGGCTTAGCTATCGTTTTTTCATATTATAAATTTTCATATTTTGACAAAAAAAAATTGTAATCCTATGTCCGACCCTTTCCATACATTCGAACCACTGTGCGCCGGAGCCGCTGCGCTACTAGCGAGAATGGAATGGTCCATAAACTATTTACTCTAAAGATTCATGTCAAGAACAAATCTAGCACTAGCACTTCCTTCTACTTCTTTCTTCCAAGATCCTATCCCTTAACAGTCGGACAAATAGACCAGACTCTGGTATTCTCTTCTCTTTGAAATAGACAAAGCCATTCCTTTCGCTGTTCTTGTCATGAATGAATTTTTAAATTTTAGGACTCTAACTAATTAATTACGTATAAATCTGTGATTTAATATAAATTCATTTCATGTAGGTACCTTGGAAACATGAATGGTAATAAGTTTCATCAGGGTAATTTTGTTACAAAACATCTATCATTGTTTTTCAGGTAGGTACAAAATGGATTCTACAATGTCGACTAACTTCATCGGACTGGCCCGGGCATTGCAGGATGCTGGGATGTATAGCAAAGCCTTTGTAGCCTACCTAGTGACTTTTACCAAAAACTCGGAGCTAGCAGCGCGACATAGTCATGAATTCCGGTACGTTCTCGACAAACTCAACAACGAGATATTAGAGAGAGGGGGCGCAGAAGACATCCTCCTCAACTTTGAAAAAGCATCAAAAATATATCCCGAGTGCCTTGACCTGTGCTATGACATCGGAAAATATCTTTTGATTCTTGGTTACTTCAAAGAAGCTTCGGCGCATTTTTTAAAAGTACTGAGGGTACGTCCTAGTCGCATTTCTGTAGAGAAAAACCTGAACTCTGCTAAAAATATGCTTGTGGAGAGGTGGCATTTCAGGATGTTGAATGATAATCTCCGTAACGAAGCCTACCGGCAAGCCATCCGTAAAGTAGTACTACCTGAAGAAGACACAGTTATAGATGTTGGCACAGGAACTGGTCTTTTATCAATATATGCTCATGAAGCTGAGGCCAACAATATTGTCGCTTGTGATGGATCAGAAACAATGACAGAACTAGCAAACACTATTTTATACCATAACAAACTAGTAAAAGGTATCAAGATAGTAAATAAGATGTCTACATCTATGAACAGTCATGATTTGAAAGGTAAAGCATCACTTCTGCTCACAGAGATGTTTGATGCCGGGCTGTTTGGAGAGCATGTGCTCCAAATGTTACAGCATGCTTGGTCCAACTTGCTATCTCAACAAGCTAGAGTCATACCAGGTAGAGCTGAATTTTTTGTTGCTGGGGCTCAGTGTAACCATTTAAATGCAAGGTATCAGTTGGGAACAGAAGCAAAAAAGCTCTTGAATATTAAGAAAAAGATGATCCATGTTTTAGCACCAGATGAGACATATGATTGTGAAGATGTTCACCTTCAGAAGGAAATAAAATATTTAACAAAGCCTGAATCTGTTCTCGAAGTCAATTTCAATGATTTAGAAAATATTGAGAAGCATCTCAACCGAACTGAACCATATGAGGTGGAACTAAAAGTTACTGAAGATGGAATTTGTAATGTTGTCATTGGCTGGTTCAATTTATACCTGACAGACTCAATCATTATCACCACAGATCCGAGAGCTGAGTCTAGAGCCAATGCATGGCAGCAAGCAGTGTTTTTTGATGAGCCACCTACTCCTGTTAAGAGTGGTAATTCAATCAAACTTGAATTCCTCATGAATGGAGGATGTTTAAAACTGAAACCAAGAAGCAATGCCAAAATAACTAGAGTATCTCCAGATGTAGTGAGATTCTTGAATGATGAGGATTATATAAAAGCTATCATAAGTGGCATTCCTATGGCAACAGTATTTTTAGGGCAAATAGTAGACATGTCTCAAACAAGTGTTGCAGATTTATGCCCTTTTCCAGTATTTGGCATACTCTTAATGAAACGCGGCGCATCATCACTCCTCTGCTGCGCCAAGAACGAACATGATAAAAAGTTCCTTATTGATGTTTTTAAGAAAAACGGTATACCACTTGCAAAAGTAACAATTTTAGTTGGAAGAAAATGGACTGTTGATCATTTAAATGATGAGAAGTATCATGCCATTTTCGCCCATTTCTTAGAACTAGGAGGGGATATTGATACTCGTCTTAGTCATATTTGTGGCATAATGAAAAATAAGCATCTTCATACAGATGGGTTATTTATCCCAGCTAACATGTGGGTTGTTGGGCAAGTAGTGAGTAGCAATTGGATGGAGATAAACAACACTCTTTTTGATGCTAATGTCAGCAAATTTAAAATGGCAGAATTCGTGAACAATTATAGTGTGAGCATTAACTACTTTATTGATTATAGTACATTGCAATATGTGCCTTTAACAGAGCCTACAAACATATGGTCATATGCTAGTAACAGAGCTACAAATATTTCACCCCCTCTCCCTATAACCAAAGATGGAAAAACAAATGCTATTCTGTGTTCCTACAATATAGAGCTTATGAGAGATTTGAAATGGATTTCCACAAGCAGGGATAACAGCTTTATTGATGGTATGGTGTTCATGGCAGAATCAAAGGAATCACTAGGCGTGGGTGCTTCAGTTCAAATTAGATTCCAAAGAGATTTAGAGGGATCTATTAAACTGACACTTTTAAAGTATGAAGAATGAATATTGTGCTGAAATGTTGTGAATCATCCCAGTAGAAACATATGGGCATCACCATGCCCTGGCTGCTACTCTCGATACTAGATAAAGTCTATTTGGTCTTAATTAGAAAATACCAATGGAGGGAAAATACTATCGAGATAGACAGGACAGCTGGATGTCAACAAGGCCAAGGGTTTCCAGTAGGAGTAACATCAAGCATATAATCGAAGGGCTACTTTAGATCTGTTCCAATGTCGTGCGAAAAAGTGGTAGCGCTATGTGGAGTCTCTTCTATGCAGGGAAGAAAGAGATGCGTAATGGGAATTGGGAAATAAGCCAAAAAATTTGAAACCCTACAAAATATCAGTCAGTATCAATGTATAAAAATCTGTAAGTATATTAATTATGGTACCTAGGTATGTCTAATGTGTCTAACAAATAGTAGAATAAATTAGTACTGAACAATCTTTTTACACTTCTGATTAGGAAAAAGTTGGAAAGACTCATCTTTTTTGAAAATAAATTTAAGTTTCACCATCGATCTGAGTAAAATTTGTAACACCAGTTAAAATGTCTTTTTGTTAAGTTTTTTTGTAGCTTCGATCCCAATATTGCCGCTAAGTAAAAAAAATAATAAGTCAGGAAGTAGGTACAATTCAGAACAAATTCCAAACAAAAAGTGGCCCTACTTAGAACTAAAACGACGTTTGATTAAAAAAACGAGTCGCATCCAAAGTTAGAAATAGACTTATTATTGGTGATTTGTTTAAAGAACAATGGCAACTTTCCCTTATGGTTTGTCCCAAAAATTTGAGGAAAGATAAGAAATATACCATTCAATTCATCTCAAAATTTTGAGGAACTCTGCATTTTTAGTTTTTCCGTGATTTTTCCAGAAAAAATTTAATATTTTTTTGAAAATTGGCAGAATAATTTCCTATCCTTACGCCCGAATACTCAAACGCATCTCAGCTCATCAACTCGGCTGAGTCCTTCTTATATCTGATGACATCTTACATTTTAATGGCATACTCAAACTCTACTTATCAAATAAAGTGAGATCGTGATTACGTTAGCACGTCTCAAGTCCTTTGTATAGGGCAACAATTTAGCGGAAAGTTTGTTTTCTATTGCATTTACCACTATTTCTTTTTGACTTATGGACTGGCCTATAGCCCTTTGAGACATTTTCCATAATTTTCGGTCCAAAACGTCTCATTTCATGCAGAAACATCGTTAAATTGTTCGATAACTTTCAAAATGAATTGAAAATTAAAGTAACGAATCGTAATACCTACATCTGTCAGTCCCATTCATCACTACAAAAAACAGCTACGTCGTAGGAGTCGTCTCAAATGGAAAAACTTTTGCAACAACATAGAATCAAACTCTGAAGCGAACAGAATCAGAAAAATTTTAGCGGCCGAACCAAACCGCGAGATTGGTTCGCTTAAGAAGCTTGATAGCACCTACACCAAAACAACAGCAGAAACACATGAACTCCTATTACAAACACACTTCCCAGGGTGCCTCATAGACGGTGAAACAGAGTGGCACAACACCGATCTAGTCACGCCTTCGGCGACGGACTGGGCAGTAGCAAGCTCAGTGGTGACCGAAGATAGGGTAAACTGGGCCATCAACACATTCAAACCGTACAAGTCGCCAGGTATGGATGGGATATTCCCTGGCCTCCTACGCTGGGGTGTGGCGCACATAAGCGGTATGCTGACGGCTATATTTAAAGCCTGCTTGGCCTTCCGCTACGTGCCGCTTATGTGGAGAGAGGTTAGAGTCCTATTCATACCCAAACCAGGAAAAAGCGACTACACTGAAGCAAAGTCCTACAGGCCGATCAGTCTCACCTCATTCTTACTTAAGACCCTAGAGAGGCTATGCGATCGCTACATAAGGGACAACATACTCACAATAAAACCACTACACCCACAACAACACGCCTACAGCTCAGGCAAATCAACAGAATCTGCGCTGCACTCAGTAGTTAGTAGATTAGAACAAGACATCTCAAACAAATCGCTATGTCTCGCAGCCTTCATAGATATCGAAGGGGCTTTTGACAAGACAAACTTTGACAGCATTAATACATCCCTTCAAAAGCAAGGAGTGGAGCCAACGCTGGTTAATTGGATCATTAGCATGCTCAAGCTGAGGGCAGTACGGATCGACGTACACGGGGGGACCAGGGGAGTTGTGGCAAGGGGATGTCCACAGGGCGGCGTCTTGTCACCGCTTCTGTGGAACCTAGTGGCTAACGATCTAATTACTAAGCTAAACGACCAACGCTTCTTCACGGTAGGCTATGCGGACGACCTTGCGATACTCATATCGGGACACTTTGCCAGTGTGGCGTGTAACATTATGAGTAACGCACTAAAAGTCGTCGAAACCTGGTGCATAGACTATGGACTCACCGTGAATCCAACCAAAACAGAACTAGTAATGTTCACAAACAAGCGCAAACTAGGAACCTATCAGCTCCCGTTCCTGTTTGACACGCAGCTAACACTATCCGACACAGTCAAGTACCTAGGTATAACTCTAGACAACAAACTAAACTGGGCAACACATTTAGAAAACAAGATAAAGAAAGCCACCATCTCATTCTGGCAGTGCCGGCGAATGCTAGGTAGAACATGGGGTCCCAGCCCAAAGATTACCCTATGGCTCTACAACACTGTAATCAGCCCTCCCTGACTTACGGTGCCCTAGTTTGGTGGCCGAGAACAAACCAAAGCACTACCATAAACAAACTGCAGAAGTTCCAGAGACTAGCCTGCGTAGCAACTACAGGGTGTATGAGAACTGCCCCCACGGCAGCACTCGAAGCCCTGATAGGCCTAACGCCACTGCACCTACACGTGCAACAGGAGGCAGCCGCAGCAGCTTACAGACTCTGGGCGCTAAGTTTATGGGACCACAACACTAGAGCACAACACACCACTATTATAGATGAGTACGCACGGAGTAATCCCATGCTACTCTCGATTTACGATAGGGTACCCAAAAAACACATACCTACACTCAAAGAGCTTCACCATACAAATGCACGAAGAGCCAAGTGATAGCTCAAACATACACGAAGTAAGAATATACACAGATGGCTCTAAAATGAAAACAGGTACCGGGGCGGGAACGTTCTCGGAAGAACTCAACATACACAGGACAACAGCACTGGGCGCCCACAATTCCATCTTCCAAGCGGAATGCGTAGGTATAATCCAAGCTGCTACCGCGGTGCTAAGAAGAAAGGTAACTGACCAAAATATCAGGATCCTCTCGGACAGCGCGGCTGTACTACAGGCCTTGAACAGGAGAGAACACAACTCAGGACTCACCCTACAATGCCACCACCTGTTAGAACAAGTAAGTGAGTCCAATAGAGTCACCCTACAATGGATAAAAGGACACAGCGGATCGAGAGGAAATGACGAAGCTGATGCACTGGCAAGGAGAGGTTCGGAGCGGCAACCGACAGGACCCGAACCAATTATCCCCCTACCATTCAGTCAAGTCCGCTCATGGATCCGTCAACGTACAACCAAACAACACCAAGACTACTGGGCAAGTATCCCAGATTGTAGACAGTCGAAGGAGGCCTTCCCGGCTTTAAACCCGAGATTCTCCCGAAAACTCCTCAATCTGAAGCGTGACAAACTCCGACAAATCGTCGGTATTGTCACAGGACACTGCATGCTTAATAAACACCTATTTAATCTGGGTATTACGGACAGCCCCCTATGCAGAGGGTGCATGAACGCAGAGGAGACGGCCGCGCATGTGCTTGCAGAGTGCGATAGCGTTGCTTCTCAACGATTACAACACCTTGGGACACCGAGGACGCCTAGGGAGGCATGCACCGGCGTCAGCGAGCTGCTGGCCTTCCTGGAGGACATCGGGTGGTTAGATTAACAGCCCCCCCCACCCGACACGCAAAAAGGGCCCACCTGTGGCCTAGTTGCGGAAACCAGTCCAGAAACAAGTAACAAGTAAGTAAGTAACAGTCCCATTCATTATTTGTTTACAAAAATTACTCTACGTAAAGTTTGATTGTACAATTCATGTCTCTGAAGCAACCGATATTGGTAAATACACAATGAACGACCAAACTAAAAAAGGAAGGGTAACAATTATAAAAAAGAAGAAAAGGAAGCCCTTGTGGCAATTGTGAACTGGTAAGTGAAAGGCTGTTGCTCCTAACCTACGGTACATTCACTACAAAGAACTTGCATATTTCGCTACAATAAAGTTGTTACCACTCCTCCATTTTGCAGTTACCTCAACCAGCCAAGTCCCGTCTAAGGAGGTCAGCGGAAGCGAACCGAGAGGGCAAGCACAGAAAACCAAGAATCCACAAAGTCGCAGGCTCCACAGGAGAACGGCTACTCGAAGGTCCAGAATGGACCGACCCAAGGACCCCTCGTCCTTAGGCGAGGGCGGATGCGCTCCGCAGTAAAAGCCAAAGCCTGAAACTGCCTACCCCACGCCGGCTTTGCCGGCGTGTGAGAAGACAGAGAGTAGTAGTAGTCTTTGCAGTTACATTGGCATATAATAAAATGTAAAAAGGTAACGCTAGAAATTAATTTATTAATATTAAAAATTAAAGGTTTTCCACCTTTAGGTAATAAATGGTTTCTCGTTTTATTTCAATTCATATTGACTCCCTTACTTATAAGAAAACAGTACTACATAGCAAAATAGGTATTTATTATCATATTTCTGGATAAAAAGTTCTCATTTTGTACTGAGCCCTGGGCCGTTCCACAACATCATCTTTTCTAATAGCCACATCATCCTCGAACAAGTCTTCAAACAAGTCTTGCCTAGACAAGACCATATTGTGGAGGATGGAACATCCTACTATTATAGTAGGAATATTATTTTCTAATTTACTTTGTAGGCATGGGAATCTAGTAATCTAATGGTATTTTTACCACTCTGCACAATCCGGTGCACTGTGGGTTGCTCCACCTTGAAAACGTCTCCAATGACCATTTGGTAGGTAGGTACCAGTGGCGAACTAGCGCAGTGTTATTAGTAGTTGGTCCATAGGTTGAATCGCCTTATTTCTTAGAGTAACGGGCTGAATGCTAGTCTGAATGAGAGCGCAAAGATGCTGAACAGTGATTTTATTGAGGCGGAATCTCGATTTGAATTGCTCTTCATCATAAACAGAAAAAGCGTAGAGTTTTTTTGTCAATGCGTGGCCGCGCCGCTGTCCAACCAAATCTTCCTCGTCTGAAGAAAATGAAGACAGCGTCTTCGCTGTCAGAAAGCTGTGTTCACACAGCTTTCTCCAATGATTTTATTGAGAAACTTCTGCAAGGTACGAACTTCTAACTAAATCGTCAGTTGTAATGTAAGATTGATAGCGACCAGTCTCAAATACCTATAAGCGCATGCTCATCGATCTGAGACGTCGTTTGAGTGCTGTCAAAATTTAAGTTTCGTTTATGAATATCAAATTTACTGTACCTAAGTCGTCGTTGTGTCTGGGTTGGGGATGATCTCAAGTGTAGCGTTCTTAAATTTTAGGATTGATGTTTCAGTCAGTATACGATTTCGAAGGATAACGAACGACGTCTTAAACAGCTGAGCTGGTCTCAAATATGTAAGATGCGTTTGAGTATTCGGGCGTTAGTTCATCTCTTCATTGCAAATGGCGGCGGGGTGACTAAAAAGGTTTCAATTCTGAAGGTTAGTTTTAGGTTAGGGGCAGGTTTAAAACCAACCTCCTTTTTTCAGTTGGTAGGTAGAGTAAGTTTATCGGCCATGGATGAAAATAGCTAGGTCTAAGAGCGTTTTCACATTATCCGATCCGATATCGGTAACGGACGCCGATACGATATCGGGGTAAGTAAAATGTATGAAATATGTACCTGTCTTTCATACTGTCCGGCCCGATATCGGATATCGGAGCCGACACCGATATGCTGGCGGCACCATCGGACACCCGTGAGCCGTCGGGCGATAATGTTTGTATGTGTGCTATAAGTGTATCTATCAAACCAAGGATTAAAAAACAAACATGAAAATAGTAAACTTACTTTAATGTCACAGCCAGCATTTCTTTAGGCCCCACAGCCATTCGAAAATGTGTGTCTTGTTTCTTGATACTGTTTGTGAGACGAATTAGCAAATAATTGATGTGGATTCACTCACACGAAAATAATTAAAAAACTTTCTAGGTGCTTCTAAAAAGAGTATAAAATGCTCCCTCTGAATATTTAGCTTCCACAATGGGATGTATCCAATACTGTCTGTGGACAGATCTTTTTTTGCGTCTCAAATATACAAATAGATACAGCAAATAAAGTTTTCTAATAAAGTCTGCCATGATGACCTGCCCGCACTAAGCTATGGAGCAAATGGCCGTATCGGAACGATTTTGTCGGAAATATGTGAAAATAGCACATGGTGTCGGCTATCGGATGTCGGCTATCGTCGTCCGACACCGATATCGGATCGGATAATGTGAAAACGCTCTTAGGCCCTGCTACATTTTTGGATAGAGATTTCCGAACTTTATATGTTGGTACCCTAGCCTATACATACCTACCTACCTACCTAGCCTAGCCTAGCCTAACCTAAACCAACTCAGGTGTTTTGCCGCGGCTTTACAATTCGTTCCAAGAACCTACCCTACCTGTTCGAATAAAATTGATAGGTACCTAATGAACGCCATATCGCCCAGTCTTCAGCTTGCCGCATCCAGCATCTCCCTACCAATTGCGTCCTACACTACATTTGCCGAGTCGCAGTTTCCACTCAAGACAAGAACACATTTACCCCAGCGCTTTTCGATTCTTAACCTACCCATGGTACAACTTTTATTTGTATTGTAGGTAGGCTTGCGTGGAGTATCGTACGTACCTACGTACCTATCTACCTTCCTAGAGTGAAGACATAATTAACCGCTATCTCATTAAAAGTCATAGGTCTACCTACCTACAGTCATCGCCAATTACCTATAGCGATGGACAGATGAAGATGTGACGTCACGACTGTCAGCTGGTGCATAACTAGTCCCACTGTATTATTTTAATTACAAACAAAAAAAGTTCATTGACCCGGTTTACGTTGATAAATTAAAAGTTTATAGAGTTCTCCATGGACAGTATCGTTATCTACTGTGTTTAGTGCCTGATAAGGATTTTAAAAGCAATATTAAAATTGCATTAACTAAGTGAACCTCCTCTACCCGCATTTATCTGGATGGATTAAATAAAGTGATCTCAGTTATTTGTCGCTTCGTGAAGGACCGCATACCTTAGTGCGTGAGTACCTCTGGCTTGAGAAGAAAGTGTACAACAAAATAGGCTAGGGCTTAGTACATAAACTTTGCAAAATAATTACTATTACAAACCCTAACTACAGCCAGCGCCATCTAGTGGCGAGTAGGAGTGCTACGAACACTAACCGACCGACCTGCTTATTGATCGTATTGTGGGTTCTCGTCACGTCCATCACTGCGCATGCCATGAGCTCTAAATTAAATTGTATAAGCTGCGGGAAATTTACGTCGCGCACTACAGATGGCGCTGTGTGTCCGAAATGCGACTCAGTAACACACCGAATGTGTGCTGGTTTTAACCAACGAGCTAAAGTCCACGCTTCTTGGCGTTGTGCTGCATGTCAGGCGAATGCTCCAAAAGGAAGGGACCCCTCCACCCCCGTCCGGAGTAGCCAGGACGCGTCTTCCGTACAAGAGCTCCCAGAGACTAGTGTCGAGCCTGTGGCTTTGGATGACACGGCTCAAAACATCACTGCCGAATCTTCGGGGGCGGACATACCGCTTCATCCAAGGCCATTAAAAGAGGAATTTACTGCTGATATAATGAAAATGCATGAAGCTTATATGTCTGAACTCAAATCTTTCAGAGACGAATTCCGCAGCCACTGCTCCGAAATGCAAGAATTAAAAGCTGAGCTCTTTACTTTGCGAGCGACTGTCGAGGCATGCAACGAGAGAGCAGCCGAGGTTGAGAGAAGGATGGTGCAACTAGAGCTGGCACACGCTCAAAAAGAAGACTCAACCCTACAGGTCTTTGAACAAACCATAGCCGACCTGAAAGCGGAGCTAAATGACCGCGAGCAGGAGGCCTTCCTCAATGATGTTGAGGTATCTGGCATTCCTGAGGAGAAGGGCGAGAATCCTTCTCATCTTGTAAGCGTCTTAGGTGCTGCCATGGGGATGACGCTTGACGAGCGGGACATTGTGTCTGCGGAGAGAGTCGGCGCGGTGATACGGCCCCAGTCGGGCGAGGCTTCGTCACAGGCGGCCGTGAAAACGCGCAGGATCATAATACGCTTCGCGCGTCGCTCTACGCATGACGAGTACCTACGTGCTGCGCGAGTGCGCCGCGGTCTCACCTCTTCCGACGTCGGCGTCTGCTCGACGCCGCCAGTACGAGTCTATGTGAACGAGCGCCTTTCAAGAGCAAACAGGCACCTATTTGCCAAGGCAAGGGAAGCGTGCCGCCGTCACCAGTGGAAGTACTGCTGGACAAAAGCGGGCCACATCCAGGTACGCAAAGAACATGGCTCGGTAGTCATGCGCATCCGCAGCGAGAAAGATCTGGAGCGGATTTTTGGGACATCCTCCGTTTAAATACTTGTATGCGACACAGGCTAATCTTAGTACTCACATTATGTGCCCATTGTTTTATCGTGTCTTCTATGGTGTATTACTTTAATCAATGTTTATTACGTGTGTTAATTAATTTCTGTTTTTGCTTTTTATCTTATTGTTTTTACCTAATAAGTGTGTTATTTGTGCGTAGCAGCATATTCAAATTATGCGTCATTTTGTACTATACCTTGCAGGTTGAACCGATAGAAACATGTCAGCTTCTTATGTTCTATTCTAAGTTAAACATTAAAAAAAAAAATATCGCCTATCTTAATCTTGTTACAATTTTATATCTGGTATTTAAGTTAATTATGTTATCATATAAGTTACGCCGTTATTGTAATCCATTTTATCCATGCTCTACACATTGTCATACCATCTATATTTTATATTACAGTAACTTACATCGTTTTAATCTTCAACTAATTTATTTATTTTTGAATACTACTCTAAATCACTGTCACGATGTTTGTACCATTACCGCGCCTTACACAAAGAACGAGAACAAATCTACCAATACCCTACACTATTTACAGTGTGCGCATTTGATAATAAACTGTAATAATGGTTAAATTCCTAAAGGTAGGTTTGTTCAACGCGGGATCTCTAGGTACGAATCATGATGATATTTTGGTGAAAATGGATAGACACTGTGTAGATATAATGGCTATTAATGAGACCTGGCTGAGGCCGGGTGAAGACGGTCGCGCCCCAGTTGTCCCTGGGTACCGGCTCCGGCACACCCCGCGGCCCGCCTTCGTCCGCGGTGGTCGTGGTGGTGGTATCGGGTTTTACATAAAAACAGGCATAAGGGCACGTATATGGCAACATCCAGTAGATCCTCAAAGCCGATCAGTAGAGCAGATGTGGCTGACTTTGTCTGTTAACGGCAAAAAGTTAGCCATAGGTACCGCCTACCGTCCACCATGGATGGACGTAGATTTATTTTTTGATGCGTTAACCGATGCCGTAAACTCTACGCCTAACTGTGATAAGGTGATTTTATTGGGCGATTTCAATATAAACCTTCTCGATGACCGCGATGGAAAAGCAAAAAAGTTAAATACTTTTACAACCTGTCTAAGCCTCGCTCAATTAGTCTCTACCCCGACTCATTATACTGACAAAAGCCAAACACTTATAGACGTGGTTTGTACTAATTTAACATCGAGAAACCTCATTGTAGAGCCGATGGGAAATATAAATGGCCATTCCTTTATAACTTGTGAACTTAACGTAAAAAAAGAAAAAGCTTGCCCTAGTATAATTAGTTATCGTGCCGTGAAAGATATCTTACCTGAATTTTTCAATAATGACCTTAATAGTATCAGTTGGGAGCACTTGTTGTCATATAAAGACACCAACGAAATGGTAAATCGTTTCAATGTCTGCGTTAACCTATTATTTGATTTACATGCGCCGGTGAAAACTATAACTTTTAAAAAACGTTCCCCTGCATGGATAACGGATACAATTAAAATTATGATGAAGAAACGGGATGCTGCTCTCTCAGATTATCGAAAATACAAGACCCCTAGTAAAAAAGATTACTACCTTAGCCTTAAAATATTAGTTAATAAATCACTTTATTATGAAAAATCAGCTTATTTTAAATTTAACATAAATAACCAAATCCAGGATCCAAAGCAATTGTGGAAAAAATTAAAATCGGAGTTATTACCATTTAACAATCGAAATGAATTGCCACTTCATTTTACAGATCCTGACATAATTAACGCACACTTTTTGAACGTACCTGGTAGTAATGACGTCGAAATATCTATCTTGACATATTATTTATTTCATAAATCTAGAGACTCCACTTTTATAATTAATACCGTAGATGTCAATGAGGTCGTAAAAATTATTAAAACGTTAAAAAGTAACGCTGAAGGCCACGATGGCATAACATTAACAATGCTTCTTTCTACGTTACCACAATCCTTAGAGACATTAACACGAATCGTTAACAGCTCAATAGAAACCTCGACATTTCCAGACGTTTGGAAGGTAGCGGTCGTTCGACCTCTGCCTAAAAACAATAATCCCCAAGGGGTAAAAGATCTAAGGCCAATTAGCATTCTCCCTTGTATATCTAAAATTGTTGAAAAAGCAGTCTGCCAACAGTTGACCGAATATCTTGAAAGAAATAACATCCTTCCCGATGTGCAGTCAGGTTTTCGTAAGAGCAAGAGTACAGCCACTGCTTTATTAGATGTAACGGATAATTTGTTGTGCGCTCAGGATAAAGGTCTCTGTACGCTATTGGTATTGCTTGATTTTTCTAGAGCATTCGACTCTATAAATGTAGAGTTACTCATGTCCAAATTAAACTATTACGGATTTGATCAATCCGCTCAAAATTGGTTCAATAGTTATCTAAGTGACCGATTTCAATTCGTAGAGCTCAGAAATAGTGATGGTTCCTCATTAGTTTCGCAAATAAAACCGGTTCGTAGAGGAGTACCACAAGGATCCATACTAGGGCCAATTTTGTTCATCCTATACTGCGCAGATATCACAAACTGTTTAAAATACTGTCAATATCACATATACGCAGATGATGTGCAAATATATATATCTTTCAAACCCGGCGAAATTGACACCGCAATTAGAAATTTGACAGAAGATCTTAACAACATTGTCTCATGGTCTAATAAAAACAGCCTTATACTTAACCCTTTAAAAACTAAATACCTTATCTTTGGATCGAAACAAAAACTTACGCAAATACCACAGCACGTAAATATTTTCCTCATGGGTGAGCCCATTGATCGTGTTTATGAGGCACGTAACTTAGGGCTGCTAGTCGATGCTGATCTCAGATTTGAAAAACACATCACGGAGTCAGTTCAAAACTGCTTCTATCGTTTAAAAGTTTTGTACAGAATGAGATCATATCTGAGTGAAGAACTTCGAATCCAGTTAGTAGAGTCATTAGTCCTATCAAAACTCAACTACTCTGATCCAGTTTTTGGTCCCCGTCTGCTGAAGCGTACTCAGCGTCTTATCCAGAGGGTTCAAAATGCTTGCGCAAGGTTTTGTTTTACTATACCACCACGAGAACATGTTACTCCATTTCTAAACCAACACTTCATCCTTAGAATGAAGTCGCGCAGAAAACTCCACTTAGCTACTCTTCTTTTCGGTGTCGTCAAGTTTGGTGCGCCCTCTTATCTCTATGATAAGCTAAGTTGGTTTAAGAAAGAAGGAACGAGGAGAAAATGTTGCCCTATTTTAGCAATACCCCAAGGTTCTTCTGCAGCCTTCAGGGGTAGTTTCCGTTACGCAGCTACAAAGTGCTGGAATAATATTCCACCGCCAGTCAAGGACCTGAAAAATATAAATACGTTTAAACTTAAATTAAAAAAGTTCCTTCTCAGCGCTCAGAAGGAGGATGAAAGTCTTAAGGATAACGATAGATCTGTTATCTAAAGGTTCTTATTATAAGTGCTATATATGTCTCTTAGTGCTTTAAATAGGTACCATGGAATGCGACACGTAGGTACGTTGATACTTAAGTACTAAAATACTTTTTCATAAAATATACTCAACTTTCGGATGAAGCTTCATTTATATTCGCGCTGCCGCGCCGCCCGCCCGCCCCCAACAGAAACACTAACAGTAGGTATTGCAATATTATTTAAAAAATTAATTGTTTACTCTTATATTTAGGTATAATAAATAAGTTTGCATACATAATATATATTCACACAAGTATACGTATATTCATAACAATTAAGTGAAATCTTATAATTAATGATATCTACACTCACCTGACGATCGTGACGTGACACAACCCCTCTGGCCTTCACTGAAAATCAGCGCTGGGTGGACACATCAGGACTCATTCGTCAACTCGCTTGAAAGAATCACGCGAGTTCGCGCGAGTTGGCACCTTCTAATTTTACCTACTTTTTGTGTCGTCAACTCGCTTGATTCTAAAAATCTAACGATTTATGTACAGTCTGGTACAAAAACGTTTTAGTAAAAATGTGATGAAGATACCTTCTTTAAACGTGTTAAACACGTTAGTTACGATTTGACTTTAGATTTAAAAGACAACATAGTTTTTGATATAGATACATAATATAATATAAAACAACATGACATAAATATTAAATTGCTTATTTTCCTAATAATTATTAACAACATCACAAATCACTAATATCACCCAAGAATTTGGTTTATTTACTATTATGTAAACTATCTAAAACTAAGCAAATAAACAAAAAATTAACATTATTTGTGGGCAGCGAAATTGCTCATTATCATCTTAATGTAATAAAAATAGTAATCAACAAGTATACATTTGGTTAATCATTTACTTACTTATAAAATATATCAGTCTTAGGAACTATAAAATCACAGAGGGTTTGTTGTATATGATTTTTCTTAACAAACGTTACTATTAAAACCTATGCTTAAAAATATAAATATAAAAATCACAACTAATAAAATCAATCAGTCTTAGATACTATAAAATCACAGAGTTTGTTGTAAAAGATTTTACAAACGTTACTTTTAAAAACTATGCTAAATATATAACAATAAAAAATCACAAGATTAGAAGTTCTTCACATAAATCAACACTTAAAACTATCGCCTAATTATTACTTCCTAATAAAATCAGCCTTAGGATAATAACAATCACAATGCTTTGGTTGTAAATAATTTAAAAAAATCAATAGATTAGAAGTTCGATACATAAATCGATACTTATAGCTCCGTGGATAAATTGGTTAATAGTGCAGGTAACGTGTTCATCAATAGCGCAGGTTTCCTTTAATTTTGCTGTTATATCAGTTAAATATAAAGATTGATAATAGCTGTCTTCTTCCTGCAAGATGGTCAAAAAATGTGCAATACTTATGGGTTTACTGTTAGATTTTTTGTTTACAGTAGAATGCCAACTTTCGACCATGTTTGTGGTGCGGTGATGCATGTTATAGCAAGACCATTTGTCGGCAAAAAACGAAGTCTCATTCAACCAAGTCCCTACGAAATAATCATTAAATTTGACAATTTTTTCATCTTTCGGACATTGAGACATAACGTACAACCAACCATTCTCAATAGCTTCTTTGGGCAAATGTGGCAATACAATACACCACTTTAAATGTTTCTTAAACAGTACAGATTTAGTAATTCTTATTTTGTCAGCTTTCCGCCACAAGCTTTGTGAGAAATGGAAGAAACACCCGCTAATACTCGTTTCAGGGAATGTATCTATATATATATATAATGTATATATATAGGGTTTGCGCGCAAGCAACGTCATACTAAGAGATAGCAGGTAATCATGCGTCACCGGCTGCGGCCCCTTGCCTCATTACGCACCTCAAAATCGAAATCTATGTGGATGCATTTCACTTGCTTACCTACATGCTTATTTCCAATACACTTCTGCTCTCCTGGTACTCCAGAGGTATTTGATGTAAGTAGGTAAATTTATCTTAGGTAGAAAGCACTTGCACTTGTGCACTTCCGTTATATTTCTGATGACCGTACTTTGGATAAGGAACGAACTCTGCTACAATATAGTCGTCTTGGCAGTTTAAGTTAATGCATCTGACTGTACAAAACCGCTTTTATCATGTTCAAGCGAGTTGACGACAAGAAAAATAGGTAAAATCGGAAGGTGCCAACTCGCGCGAACGCACGTGTTCAATTCAAGCGAGTTGACGAATAAGTCCACATCAGTGTGCATCCAGCACTACGCTGAGCGAAGGGCCATATTTGCCTTTAACGCTGCTACGCACAAAACAAATCTTTTTCTTTTTGTAACTATTTGGTAGTCTTAAGGTTAATTGTGTATAGTAGTTTTTAAGGTAAATAAAAATATTTTCTTTCTTTCTTTCTTTCTTTCAAGATTCCAATCCAAAGCACCGAGCAGCTTCTGTTGTCTTGCAACAAGTGTAGTTTAGCGATTGCTCGACGGTTTTGGAGTCTTCAACTTTACGAGTTACGAGCACCTACCTACCTAGGTACCTATGCAAAAATGTTTTTTAGGTAGGTAGGGGAGAAGGAGGCAGCTTTGAACAGGGGCACCTTAGAACAAACGAGTTTACGAGGTTAGTTCTAGGCCAATTGTGGCGAAAATTGTATTTATAACACGGCAGTACCGACAGGCGCGGTCCCAGGGGGGGGGGGGGGGTCACGGGGGTCATGACCTCCCCCAAAATCTTAGTTTAGGTAGGTACTTAAAAAATTGCAACCCACAGCTTGATGATTATATTATCCTGTTTACTTCCGTTACATTGATTATGGTTACCAACTGCAGCAATAAAGAAAATCGCGGCTCGCTCCGCTCGCCGATATTACTGTTATTTGTGCTCTGTGTTTTGATTAGCACAGAGGCAACGTTCCCAATTTTATTGGTCTGGCTGGTCCGCTATTGTCAGTTTGTATCAATCCAACCACCACAGTAAAAAGCACAAAATATAACAAATAATCTGCGAGGTCACTTTGTCAACCAGTACAAAAAATTAGTAGACAACAAAATTTTCGCGTTTTGGTCTGGTCACTGATAACATTTGTTCCTTCTGACTATGATCCAATGCTCAAAACCCGGCCCGCTTTAGGTCACTTTGCCAAATTTTCTAAAAAGTTGCCCAAAATCTAACAAAAACCAAAAATTGTCGCAGCTCGCTCAACTTGCCGGCAACTTTACACTGTCTGCCTCTTGTCATGGGCTCATCCCTCGTTTGAGGTCAGTTTTCCAAACACTCCAAAAATCTAACGAAACCACTAAATTATCGCAGCACGCTCTGCTTGCTTCTGATAACATTCTGCTGTTTTGATAAGCTTCTGGCTTGCTTTAGTTCAGGACTCCTCCGTTTCAGGCGAGTTTGCAACTGCAAAATATCGAATACCAAACAACTCACACGTACAGCCAGATCATAAAAATTTTCGCGATTCGCTTTGCTCGCCGTTAATTCTATATGGTGTCTCATCTGTTGTCCGCATATTTGGTTGTTATTCGTGAAACTTAAAAAATTTTCTTCACACTAATATTATAAATGCGAAAGTTTGTATGGATAGATAGATGGATGGATGGATGTTTGTTAAGTCTTCACATCAAAACTACTGAACAGATTGAGCTAAAATTTTGCATCGGTGTAGCTCTAAGCCTGGAATCAAACATAGGCTACTAATTATCCCATAAATCAGTTCCCATGGGATAGAAATTACCTTTGAACGTTTCCATAGAAAAAACGCGTGCGAAGCCGCGGGCAGAAGCTCATAATTTAGCTTCCTTGTCTTGCATGGACGCTACCTCACCAATTTCAAAAAAGGCTGCGGCTCATTCAGAGCTTGCTCCACTCGCTGTTATTTATTTTCGGAACCAGTTTGAGACAACCCGAAAAAGGGAACAAAAATTTCGGCGGCTCGCTCCGCTCGCCGCTTTTTGTTAATCTCCTTTGCTCCGCTCGCCTCGATTTATATTCATAGCTTTATATCTACCACCGCAAACTTTTTAAAATTTTCGGGTCAGGTTTCGCTCACTTTATTTTGTCATAGGCTCTGGCTTACTTTTCCCCAAACATCAGAAAAAATCTCCAACATTTTTGAGGCTCGTTTCGCTCGCCATTACTTATACTTCCTATTGTTGGGTTGGGAGTTGGGGGAAGGGATGTCATGTTTGCGGCCAATATGCAAAACACTGCATTTTGTGGCTCGCTCCGCTCGCTGATAGTATTTTGTCCTTCTCTGTATTTGGCCCAGTGCTTGACACTTCTTTAACATCATTTTGCTCGGGTAGTTACCCGAAAAAGTAACAAAAATTTCGGCGGCTCGCTCCGCTCGCCGTCAATTTTTTTTCCATGTCTTTTTTGTATTTCCAATTTTTTGTTGATGCCCTTGCTCCGCTCGTCCCTATTTATATTCATAGCTTTATATCAACTACCGCAAGTCTCTAACATTTTCGGGGCTTGCTACGCTCGCTATCATTTATTTTTTTATAGATACCTATCAACAACAAAATAAATGATGCGGGCGAGAGTAAGCAAGTGGTAGGTCCACTTGCTTACTCTTGCTTACTTTTGCCCAAACTTCAGAAAACATCTCAAAAATTTCGAGGCGCGAGGGATAACTTATACCTACTATTGTTGGGAGTTGAGAATAAATTTTCCGCGGCTCGCTCCGCTCGCCGATAAAGTTTAATGGTTTTCAGTGGGGTCTGCAACCGCCTACAAGTACATTTGGTGCTACGGCCCGCACCAAGTGTGACCCCCCCCCAAAGTCTTGGGCTGCGACCGCGCCTGGTTGTATTTACGGTATTCAGTAACTCCTGTCAAGCATCATGTAAAATGAATTTTATTCTATCTTTGTTAAGTCGGGTGCCGGATGGCTCCAAGTGATTATCTAGGAGGTAGTACCTACCTAAAATCCCTTCGTCCATGTTCGTAACTTGGTTATGAATCGAGAATTTTTTTCACTGTTTCATAACCAGTTAGTAAACCAGACTTTTTTATGTCCGTTTTTCATTTTTTGCGATAAATCCCGACAAGTCACACGACAGCGTATAAGGGCTAGAGTTGTCAGAACAGCATAAACGAAAGTCATAATCAAAAATGTTCCTCAAGGGGCGAAACGACACTATTGTACACGGAAAAACAACTCCCGAGTACTGAGGCGGTGGTTGTTTGGTATTCGGGAGCGTGCTTCCCCTGGCCCGTCCCTTGCCCCCCACGATTTCCCTGTCAAAATGCCTTTGAAAATGCCAAGAAAGATAAAATTTACCCAGTATGTTCACAACTTCAAGGGCCCTTAAAAAAATAAAATTACATAAAAAATACATACCGTTTGGCTTTTAAAAACTTGCTCTATTTATCAGGTAGCTACTCTGAAAATTTCATTTTATTATTCATAAGGCTTCAATCAAAAATTTTTAATCTAAATGTGGTAAGTGCAAAATTTTAATTTACATGATGATTAATGCTAGCAAAGTAAAACCAATTAAATTACAATAAATGTTCAAATGGCCCCCCTGTTGCTCAATGCAAGTGCGACATCGTCAACCAAAAGCTACCTGATAGATAGAGCAAGTTTTTAAAAGCCAAACGGTATTTAATTTATGTGATTTTATTTTTTTAAGGGCCCTTGAAGTTGTGAACATACTGGGTAAATGTTATCTTTCTTGACATTTTTTTATTCCATTTGAAGATCTAACGATAGTAAATGTTACCATACTGAATTGGCTTATCTATCAGCTTAGCACACAAAAAAAATCAAGCAACTACTGCAATAATTCACGTCACCATGAATAAAAATCTCATCGTACTCGGCGAAAGGTGAAAAAAATCATAACTCCGAAAATACGAAAAATCGCGGAACATACATGGGGGTGATTCAGATAGCCCTTTAGGTCTTCTACCTCCCAGCTTCAGTATATCACTACTTCTTGGGACACCCTGTATATAGAGTTATGAAATCTTAGTTCTGGGATTTATATTTGCGCGATTTACCTACCTATCCATTTAGGAAAATTATCAAGTAGGAATGAAGCGAATAAAATGCAGATGTTTTACAAAGTGGCGTTTATTTCAACATGTTTCGGAACAAATCGTCCGCCATTGGGTTGTCCAGCCCGGCGGGGTTGATCGTCCTGGCACGCGGGTGCGGAACTTGCCACGATGGCTATTTCCCAGATGTTATATCCCTTCGGATGAAAGGAGGATCCCATAGATGTTTAGGATCCGGGAAGGCGGTTTCGGTTCAGTTTAGTCGAAGAGACCGAAGCCCATGTCGTCGTCAGAGCCTTCTTCCTCCTCCTCCACTTTCTTCTCTTCCTTCTTCTCAGCAGCCGGCGCGGCGACGGCGGGGGCCGACGCGACAGCGGCAGCCACGAACTTGGATGGGTCCTGAAATTAAGAATAGAATAAGAATAATTACATACATTTCTTACTTTACTGTTCACCATTATACTTGGGGTTCTACAATCCTAGATATTTTTTGTAAACAAAAATGGTACAAAACATAAGAAATATTGGTGTGTACGACAGCGTTTCTATGGACGGAGGAAATTAAGTTCGAAACCATCGTTGGTTTTCCTTTCATTTATATTTTGACAAAATTTGGAGAAATTAATTTGTTTTGTCAGATTTAAAACTGAAATTCGCACCCTTTTTCGCTGCGCGTGTGCAATAAATGCGTTGGAAGATTTTGTTTTTAGCCATGCTGTTCTGTCCTTACTTTTTCATTAGGTATTCAATATATTATAATTGTCTTTATGTGAACCATTACATAAAATATCTTGGATTGTAGAACAGTGTAGACAAAAAACTTCGTCGATTTGTCTCTCCAAGATGCCAGTGCAATGTTTATATTATAAAACTCACACTAGGATAGGATTGAAGACGGTATACTTTTGTCTGAAAGCGAAGCCACA
Source organism: Eupithecia subfuscata (assembly GCA_963564075.1). NCBI lineage: Eukaryota > Metazoa > Arthropoda > Insecta > Lepidoptera > Geometridae > Eupithecia > Eupithecia subfuscata. The sequence continues at coordinate 3,130,253 of OY751097.1, read as the reverse complement.
GAGCAAATTTTAGACTCAGTGGTCATTAGGACAGACACCTCTCATTTCAGGTCAAAGTAGTGATATACCTTGATGAACTCCTTGATGGTGGTAGCTTCCTTGAACTCAACCTCTGTAGCGGCAGCAATGGCCAACAGGTTCTTGAATCCATTGGCGATGGAGTGAGGCGCGGAAGCCACAGTGGGGTAGCCGATGGCGAGCGAGACAGCAGCCACATTGGCCACTCCAGCCATGAACTTCTCACGGAGATCCTCAGGCTTGATGTCCAGGATGGCAGGGGTGAAGATAGTGCCAGAGTCGTACACCTGAGATAAAAAACAAATAGTTTAATCCTGAATTTCATCATGCAAGAGTAGCATATAAATTATGTTGGTTTTGTCTACCAATAGTGGTGTTAACAATATCAAAACAGAAAACTTTACCATGGCATATTGATTTCCCAAAGATAAATTCTCAGAATACTTTTCATAAAAGCATTCTGTACTCAACACTTTGGTCTTACTATGATGTTGCACAAGAAGTTTTGCACTTTTTCATAAAACTATGCTCACCTGCTTTACAACAAGACCATATGAGAATGGAGAGATGTTTAACATGTTGAGCAGAGTAGCTTCTGAAGCTCCCACTTTGTCTCCAGGTTTCAGGATGTGGACATCATTGATGATTTCAATTGTTCCTGTAACAATCAGCGTGAACTATTAAAATTTATCAGTGGCAAGATTGTTTTTCCTATGAATTGAATTAATTTGTATCTTCAAAATGCCAGTGCAACATTCATCAAAATTTTAAAGTACACTAGGATAAATTTGAAGGATTATTTTAGTCTGAAAGCGAAGCCATAACGCCAGAAAACGCCATGGTATTAGGACAGACATTTTGACAGAAATATTTTAATAAGATGTTTATTTACCCTTGGAAATCTTAGTGGGTATGGACAAAGCCTGGAAGAAGGAAGTCTTCTCAGGTCCAAGACCGGTGTTGTGGGCGGGGATGATGACAGACAGCGGGGCAATGGCACCGGGACGAGCTGGCGCACGGACTTTGTTCTCCAGCAGTTTGTCACGGACCTGTAATACATTGAAACTTAAAAACCTACCAATTCACTTAATGTAAGAAGTTTTACATAATTTATGTTACAGTTATGATTACAACAAGGTAACTACAAAATGCTTGTTATTGTTTACTTTAACTAGCATTTTGTAGTAACCTTGATATAATACTAGCCACTAGAGAATTCATCCTGCTCCGGGTCAGACTTGTCATACCATCAAGGCGAATTCGTCCCGGTCCGGGATCAATGCTACAGGTCAATTAAAACTTTATTTTTTTAAGGTTTATTATGCCTTGTTACACATAAATGAAGTTCTATTGGGAATGAAATGAACTACAATGTGATATATCCAATGATGACCCATGTCAGAATAACATACATTGTTTGTGAGGATTTTCGCAAAGCGCCGCCTCCCTCTGATACCGGAATCTGAGCATCTTTTTTATTAAAGCTAATACTTGAAAAGTTGAAAGGCTAGTCTGTCACATTTTACTCACTTCAACAAGGTCTCCACGGGTGAAGACAAAACCGACATTTCCCTTGATGTGGGGCAGCAGCTTCTCAAGGGCTGGGTTGGCTTCCAGGTGGTCCTTGATAGCCTTCCTCATCATGGTGTTCTTGCCCATGAGAACAATGCTGCTGCCTCGCAGCGAGATACGGATCTGCTGCATCTGGGTGGAGCCCACATTGTCTGCACCCACGATGAAACATTTAGGGTACTCGTCGAGCAGTTGCTGTGGACCACAAAAAAATAAGCAGTCATAGGTATAATCTAAATAATTCATTTATCTACCTAAATGGTTTTAGGCTCTTAGTAGGTACTAAGTCCGTTAACATTCGAATTTTGAACAAATGCATAGAAGCTAGCCAGCAGCCTTAAATGATACGTGGTTAGGAGTTACGCTTACATGAATTTGTAGGTTATGTTAGTGATCAAATTTGAGGCTATATAAGCAGATGTTTACGATTTCAGTTGATACTTACGATGATTTTGGTGAAGTAGTTGGTCTTCCAGGTAGCTTTGTCCTCCCTACCCATCTTGTGGAGCGGTGTAGGGACTTCGTAGAAATTTAAGGACTGCAAAAAGAAATACAAATTTTGAGCGCCTGCGTGTTTGATGCAAACACGTAAATATTTACGTAATTGAACTTTTCGTATATTCTTCAGCACAATAACAATATGAAATCACAAAATAACACATGATTACTACGATATTATTCGAAATAAAAATTGCAAACTTACCAAAACTAAACGCACAAACTTTCGTGCGGGACAAAAATGGCCGATTGATTGAGCGATAAGATAGAGATGTGTGCCACACCTTTATTTTTTCGAATCGATTATTCTGCCGATTAAAAAATCCATCGAGTTAATTGCGAATGAGGTTACGAACAACCCGATAAAAATTTGGAAGGTCGCTTTTTTCTGTTTTTCCATCAGTGACCATCATAAATTAGCCGAGACCGGATTATACGCAATTGCATATGCATATATTTTAGCCCGTTTTCATCGGTCATTGTATGGGTCATTGCATATTTTTCCTAAAATCTAGTAATGAATGATGCATACTACATTTTCGCTACCTACCTACATTTGCAATGTATATCTGGGTAGGATAGTTAAGTTAATGATGATAATATGTTATAATAATAGACTAGCTGTGCCGGCGGTTTCAATCGCGTATTTTTTAATTTTTGCACGGAACCCTATGTATATTTTTTGATGGTTATTCTGCTATTCTGGACGGAGACAAATCCAACAAATCGAAGAAATAGGGAAATTAATAAAATTGCTGCTGATGATAAAGAAATGACTAATCCTGCCACTGTTGGTGATTGTTTTAATATCTTTTTAAAGACATCGTGCGTAATCATAATCATATAACAGTTAACGATGACTCCATCAATTTGAATTTTAATAATGCATCCAATGTAAATAGCATGTATGTTACTCCGGTAAGCTTAGATGACCTAAAACGATTGTACGCTCTCTTAAAAACTCGAATACATCCGAAAAGGAATGTATAAACGACTATAATAATAACGTTTCATCGAACAAACGAAATCATAAGTGATGATCCAGCCACTTTTAATTAGTAATGAAAATCGCCGATGCTTTACCTAGTCTAGATAGAAAAAACCCAGTAGGTATCTGTTATATTCATGGACATGAGTAAAGCCTTTGACTTTGTTTGTCATAAAAGATTTTTAAATAATCTTTACAAGTACGGTATCCGAGGACCGGCATATGATTGGCTGAAGTCTTATCTAAGGAACCGAAAACAGTTAAGTGTGTGAGACCTCGAATTATGACACAAAAACTAAATCGATTTTATCATTTAGTTCAAAGCTTATCTACTCCTTCTACTACAATTGTTGCGTCGTCTGCAAACAAAATACAGGGATGACTGGCTGTTCTTGGCAGATCATTAATATATAAGAGGAACAGCAATGGGCCTAGAATGCTACCTTGGGGTACACGATATTTGTTGGTTAAAAAACTTGATCTGAATCAAATCAAAAACTCTTTATTCCTGAAATACAACAAATTTTCACTTAGGAAGAAAAGGTCAAATAATAAAACTAAACACTGACGCGGAACTAAAGTGATATTTTTGATTTCTGCCCCTTCGGTATTGTAGGTAGACTAAGGTAAAGAAGCGGCGAACAAACCTTTAGCCATCCCGCGTGTAACGCGGGATGCGGGCTCGCGCAATTGTCGCGACTGATGCTATGGCCAGACTATCGCGATAACGCGAAGATTTGCTGTCACAACAAGTCTGGCTAAGAAGTTCGTCTTATCGCGAAACATCATCGCGACAACAAATGGCCTTAAGGACGTTGCGAAGTTTTTTTTCAATGTGGCCAAACACTTCGTCGTAGAACGAACAAGAAGTTTTATCACGACTATGCGAAGACGAATCTTCGCCTTGTAATGTGGCCATAGCATTCCAAGTAGCCGCTAGTCGATAAACTAAATTTTGCCGTACGTAAACGTGTTGTCCTTTCTATGAAAGATAAATTAATAAACAGCTAGAGGAAGGCGAATCTTTATTGTTTACTTGGTTAGATATTGCCTTACGTTGATTTGAAACACAGGCTGAAAGCGACCAGTATCTAATTTCTGTCCTTAAAAAAGTACATGACCTAGCCGCTCGTAAGCGGGTAGGCTTGCTTCGGCAGACGAAGCAAGCAAGTTACTACAAGATTTTTGGCACATACTTTGTTTAATTCCTAGTTGTCATTGTAGAAATAAATGTAAATACGGTTTTCATTTACCTGTACGTAAATATGTATGACTGAATCAATATACATATAGGTAGTTCGGTTATCCGAAAATACCGGTTTTCCGGACACCCGTGTCCCCCAATTAGTTCAGATAATCGAAGCTCTACTGTAATTTAAATTCTAATATTAGGTACATAAATTCATACAAAGTAAAGGCAGGTTTTGGTAGCAGTTACTATAAGAATAATTTTAAGATCTACCTGTGCATATAAACCTGAAACTTTATGAATAAATGAGGAATTGACTTTTCATTGTTATAATTTAAGCAGAAATATGTTTCATTCTATTCAAAAAATGTCTGTCTCCGATTTTCTAACGAGGACACATATAGCACACAGACTACAGAGGCATGATGAGTGATGACGTTCACATTCCTTTATGTTCGAAGTTAAAATTACAATGTTTTTTGAAGTTAATTTCTCGAGTTGATACAAGCACATCCCTATGGAACTTCAAATTTCTGTAGACTTCAACTTCTTGTGTGATGGCTCTCAATCATCGCAAGCCATAAGCTATGAGTGTGCATTTCTATTTATATTAAGGCGCTTCTAAGCGGGCTATACTTTGCTGCAATTTGTAGCTGCAATACATGTGTCTGGTATGGCCCGGCAACATTGCCAGCAACACCAGATACACTATGCAATCTTGCAGTAATGGCCCGGCAATCATTGCCAAACATTTTCGGTGTGGCCCGTATAGCCGGTATTGCTCGCAATACCGGCCATACATGGCCGAGCGATCGCTGACCGATCGATCTGAACTGCAATATTGCCGGGCTAGTTCTATTGTTGTTTCAGTCGCTCCCTATTGTAACGGCATAGTGCATCTTTTTCTACCGACATTCTAGTAAAGTTTGTAAATAATTTTTCATCAAGGCTTATTTCCAGACTTAAATTGCCTAAAGTTTCACGCCTATTTAGGTAAGGTCGAATCCACAATCTGTCTTTTTTCTTTTTTGATTTTAAAATAATGTAAGCCGCTGCGATTTCGTCAGCCATTGTTGCCGATTTGTGTAGCCCGTTTAGGAGTCTGCATCCTGAGCCACTGTATAGCCGACATGGCCGGGCCATGTGCAACACATGGCCCGGCCATACATTGCCCGGACATCAATTTCCGAGCAATGTTTTTGTAATGGCCGGGCCATCAGTTGCCGATAATGCAGCTACAAATTGCAGCAAAGTATAGCCCGTTTAGAAGCGCCATAACTCAAACCTTTAACCCGCCAACGGCAAATCAGAAAATGTGCGCGTATCTAATTAATTACACACCCCACGCACCACGCGCCTCTTAATGTTTCCCAATTTTTTTTAAATACATAATATAAAAAAAAATTGGTTGTCTGTAAAGTCGGTTTACTGACGATAGTTGAACCAGGCGCGGTCGCAGCCCAAGATTTTGGGGGGGGTCACACTTGGTGCGGGCCTTAGCACCAAATGTACTTGTAGGCGGTTGCAGACCCCACTGAAAAGCACTAAACTTTATCGGCGAGCGGAGCGAGCCGCGGAAAATGTATACTCAACTCCCAACAATAGTAGGTATAAGTTATAGCGAGCGAAGCGAGCCTCGAAATTTTTTAGATGTTTTCTGAAGTTTGGGCAAAAGTAAGCAAGAGTAGGTCCACTTGCTTACTCTCGCCCGCATCATTTATTTTGTTGTTGATAGATATCTATAAAAAAATAAATGATAGCGAGCGTAGCAAGCCCCGAAAATCTTCGAGACTTGCGGTAGTAGATATAAAGCTATGAATATAAATAGGGGCGAGCAGAGCAAGGGCATCAATAAAAAATTGGAAATACATAAAAGACATGGAAAAAATGTAACGACGAGCGGAGCGAGCCGCCGAAATTTTTGTTACTTTTTCGGGTAACTACCCGAGCAAAACAAGTGTCAAGCACTGGACCAAATACAGAGAAGGACAAAATACTATCGGCGAGTGGAGTGAGCCGCAAAATGCAGTGTTTTGCATATTGGCCGCAAACATGACATCCCTTCCCCCAACTCCCAACCCAACAATAGGAAGTATAAGTAATGGCGAGCGAAACGAGCCTCAAAAATGTTGGAGATTTTTTCTGATATTCGGGGAAAAGTAAGCCTATGACAAAATAAAGTGAGCGAAACCTGCCCCGAAAATTTTAAAAGTTTGTGGTGGTAGATATAAAGCTATGAATATAAATCGGGGCGAGCAGAGCAAAGGAGATTAACAAAAAATTAGAAATACAAAAACATCGAAAAAGCTGTAGCGCCGAGCGGAGCGAGCCGCCGAAATTTTTGTTCCCTTTTTCGGGTTGTCACAAACTGGTTCAGAAAATAAATAACAGCGAGTGGAGCGAGCCCTGAATGAGCCGCAGCCTTTCAAATCAACGGCGAGCGAAGCGAGCCGCGAAAATTTTTATGATCTGGCTGTACGTGTGAGTTGTTTGGTATTAGATATTTTGCAGTTGCAAACTCGCCTGAAACGGAGAAGGAGTCCTGAACTAGAGCAAGCAAGCTTATCAAAACAGCAGAATTTTATCAGAGGCAAGCAGAGCGTGCTGCGATAATTTTTGGTTTTTGTTAGATTTTGAGCAACTTTTTAGAAAATTTGGCAAAGTGACCTAAAGCGGGCCGGGTATTGAGCTTTGGATCATAGTCAGTCAGAAGGAACAAATGCTATCAGCGACCAGACCAAAACGCTAAAATTTTGTTGTCTACTAATTTTTTGTACTGGTTGACAAAGTGACCTCGCAGATTATTTGTTATATTTTGTGCTTTTTATTGTGGTGGTTGGATTGATACAAACTGACAATAGCGGACCAGCCAAACCAATAAAATTGGGAACGTTGCCTCTGTGCTAATCAAAACACAGAGCACAAATAACAGTAATATCGGCGAGCGGAGCGAGCCGCGATTTTTTTTATTGCTGCAGTTGGTAACCATAATCAATGTAAAGGAAGTAAACAGGACAATATAATCATCAAGCTGTGGGTTGCAATTTTTTAAGTACCTAAACTAAGATTTTGGGGGGGGGGGTCATGACCCCCGTGACCCCCCCCCTGGGACCGCGCCTGAGTTGAACGTGACAACGTCTTAAGAAAATACTGATGGAATGGTAGCATTTGATACTCGATCAAAACATGTAAATGTACTATAGTATAGCAGCTGTCCACGCAGACGCATCGCTCACTCAAGTAGGAGAGAGACGGATGTCGAGCGCTCTCGCTTGCACTTCAAGCCTTACATGGAACGCCTCAGAGTAACGCCTCAGAGTAACGCCTCGGAGGTAATGACGTCATGTTTTTTCGTGCGTGCAGCCGGCTCTATCGAATTATAAGACGTTGTCACGTCAAAAAAGATGGTTGTCTGTAAAGTCGGTTTACTGACTATAGTTGAACGTGACAACGTCTTAAGAAAATACTGATGGAATGGTAGCATTTTTCAAAAGAACATTTTAATTTCATTTGTTTAATAGATTTGTATGCATATAGAGAAGGAGGTACTTAATTGGAAATCACAATGAAATTGATCAAGTTAGATTTATTTTTACGCATAAATACAATTATGTCAATTTTTTTTTACAATTCAGACGCATCGCTCACTCAAATAGGAGAGAGACGGATGTCGAACGCTGCCGAACGCAAAGGCCGATTGTGCTTCTTTGTCGCTCGTTCCGCGCTCTCGCTTGCACTTCAAGCCTTACATGGAACGCCTCAGAGCGATGTAACGCCTCAGAGCGAGGTAACGCCTCATAGCGAGGTAACGCCTCAGAGCGAGGTAACGTTTTTGTGCTTGCAGCCGGCTCTATCGAATTATAAGACGTTGTCACGTCAAAAAACAAATTTGGGGTGCTAGGGATGAGTCTTGGGCGGGCAACGTGGGCAACAAGGCAAACAACTACAGATTTTTACAAAAAAGTGTCCCACTCAAACCTGCAACAACAGTTATCATAAGGATGCGGCTGTGCAATACATGCACCTCAACCAATCTAGCGCGGATGAAAATTGTAAGTGACCCTTCTTGCGAGTGCGGTGATGAATTTGGTGACGAAAATCATATATCTTTTCTTGAAACAAATACGACCACAGTTCCTTCTATGATGATCTCATCTCCCTCCGTATTCCGCTTCCTGTTAATATTGCCTTTCCTCATTAGACCCCTCTATATATCATTTTCTATCATCCTTTACTTTAATATAAATATATCATATTTGTATTAATTAAGGGCTGTGGATTTTGTTTTACCAATAAATAAATAGTGTATAAAGTATGTTTGTTGATTCCCTTATTATATTCCTATCTATTAATATTTCCTATCCTAACTCTCCTGAGCCTTACACGTATTTTCTCGTGTAGGTTTTTATTTAGGGTATAAATGTTGCCAAATTTTTTATTAAAAAAAAAACGAAAAATGGCAAATGCTAAAACTAGCGAGTCCAAAAAAAAACAAATATGGCAAGTATCCAATCCAAAAAAATCTTCTCATTCATGCATGACATTCATTCATTCATTTCATTCAAATGCAAACGCAATGCAACGCAAAGTTCTCGTTTCATCGTTTAGCTAGCATTTCTGTGTTTTGTGAATTTGTAACTCCTTTCATATTACCTTCATAAAACTCTACTCCTTTTTGTTGCGTGTCCCATCGATCAGCAATGTTTCGCAAGCCAAAAAAAATACAGAGACGGGTTTTCTGTGCTGATGATGACGACGACGATGATCCGGAGCCTCCGCCGCCGCCGATCATCAGCCAGGAATCACTGGAGAAGAAGGAAAGAAGAGATAAGAAAGAGAATAAGCCTGTGAAGAGTGTGGCGCTTCTCAGTTTCGCTGATGAGGGTAAAATCCTAGCCGTAACCTTCAATTTGCTTATTGGTTCATGCTGCTTCATTATTGCTTTTCAAATATCCTCTTCTAATACAATATTCGTGTAAGTAAATAGATACTTGATATGGCACAGAATTATGCAACATTTCAAAAGAACAAAGTGGAATTGTTTTATGTGTAGTGGGGACATGAAACAATACCTACCAATAACTTTATTCTTTCCATTTCATTCCTTCCACAGATTCAGATTCATTTATTGGTTTTTGTTAATATACATGTCACACACTAGTAATATGACACTTGTAAATAACTTCTTGATTACCTATTTCTCAGATGATGAATGTGAGGAGTTCAAAGTGAAGAAATCATCCCAGAGCAAGCGCCTGTCCAAACGTAGAGATAAGGAAAAAAAGAAATTGCCCGATGGTGATAGTAACAAAAATGACAGTAACGGCCACGAGGTAAGGCGTACCATGATGTTGCACACTCTCACACTGCTTTACAGATTCATACAACATGTACTGGAACCTGGACTGTTCAAAAGTTATCATTGATACTGGTTATGGTAAGTCTCGAGAAAGCTTATAATGTGAAGGTTTAATTCTGAAACTAAACAGTTTTATTTGTAATTTTGTGAGTAAATCACTTGACTACAGTTTTTTAGCAAGTCATGCTCGCATGTGTTATAGTATGCACAAATCTTTATGAATTCTCGTGAGTGGCTGCGCATATTAGTATACTAGCTTGTGCATGTGGCTTCCCACACATTTTTCCGGGATTAAAAGTAGCCGATTATTTATTCCAAGTCTACAACTACATCAATGCAAAATTACAGCTCGACCAGTTCAGTACTATTGGTGTGAAGAGGTAACAAACATCTAAACATCTTCACAAACTTTCACCTTTATAATGTAAATGTGATTATACATACATATAAAAAGATTATTATTATAGCGATACTAAACTTCTACCTGGGTAGGTATGTAGGTCCTATACCAAATTTTATCTCTTACAGTACCTAATGATTATGCATTCAATGTGAGGAGTTTCATATTCACGGCTATGTTCACAGAATTCATAAAGATTTGCAAACTATACCTATAACTATCCAAAACTGTGGTCAACTCAAACCCAGCCCCCTACTAAACAATCAATTCCATCCCTAGGAAAACACAAACCACACGGAGAAAAACGTGAAGCCAAAGAAGAAAGTAACTCTAGAGGGGCTGATTCTCTCCGGTCGTGAGGCGCTGGCTGCCGACGGAGCTGGGGATGTGTCAGAAGAGGAGACGGAGGATGACAGGGGGTTCCACACGTACCGCGCCGAGTCGGTCAGGGCTGCGCTGGCGGGCGCGGGGGGACCCATCCCCGACGCTGCACTTATCCACGCCGCGCGCAAGACTAGACAGCAGGTATGAGAGGTGAGGGACTGGCGGTGGCTGCTGATCTCGCTACAAACATATCACTACAAGGTTTCTCAAAGAAAGGTGTTCTCTTATATTCAAGTTTATATTACTCGCTTCAAAATCTTTCGAGTGTAGCTAATGGTCTCAAAAAAGATATTGTTCTCTATCCAAGTTTATTCAGCTGTTTTAATTTTGCGATAGTTGTTCTTCTATAGCTGACTTTATCAAGATTTTTGGAAGATTGTTATCTTGTAAGTTGAGATTATATGAGAAGAAAAGAGGAGATTGGATCTCAAAGCTGTGCCTTCTATAAATAGTAAAGATCACAGTTTAATCACAAACGATTTTAAAAACCCATGTTTGGCTACATTATCTGATAGAAAAGAAAAATCTCTTATCTTTTTTCTTATCAATAGATGATGATTTATTGTGGTATTGTTTGTGAAGTCTTTGCCAATAGATGCTTACCTCTAATATATCCATGTGATGAATTTGTTTGGCTTCCTGTTTTCTTCACTGAAACTATATTGAATTTTTCCTTGTCCAGCCACCTCTGGTTTTTCTCTAAAATACATGAAAGTGAATTCATTCATTCACTTTCAGCTGATTTTTTTGAACAGGCTCCATGTGCATTGGATTGATTGTTGTCTTCTTTCATGTCCCATTGTTGAAACCATGTCATGTTTTAGCACACATTGATGTAACTGCTGCTGCTACAAGTTATGCTGTCCACCTAGATTTTCTTAAAGTACATTACAGAAAAGGAGCAAGAGTGACAAGTGTAAACTCCAATGTTTTTAAATATTACAAGTGTAGTGCAGCGCTGCTTTTTTCAAAGTCTTCATCTAATTTTCAAAGCTTATCCAAAACATGACTATGCTAATTACGCTAGTAATTTTAGCCAATATTTTAATTCAAACAAAAGTTCAGTTGTTACAAGTGTTTTATAATTAGTGTTAAATAAATGATTTTTTTTATTAATAATACTTAAACCATTTAATATTCTAATTTCCTCATAGCAATCCGTTCCTAAACATTCTATTTATCTTCTATGACTAATATTTTCACATTCTATCAGTTATAGAACTGGTTCTTCTGTTTTGCATGTCAGTCATTTCAAATTGATATAAAATTGATTGTACCAAAGATATTGCTCTTTCTGGTGCCATATATTAACGCAGCGCTGCACGCCTCACGCCTCAACAACAAATATCATAACAAAGTTCAAATTCCTAGGCCCGCGAACTTGGTGACTTCGTGCCGATTCGGTCAGAACCCGCGGCCGGCTCGCGGCTCGTGAGGGAGGGAGACGACTCGGCCGACGACGAGGACGACCGCATAGCAGTCCGGGGGCTGGAGATGCCTAGCGATAAGCCTCAGCGTGAGTATCACACAAATATTATAAATGAGATAGTTTGAATGGATGTTTGCCTCTTCACGCCAAAATTACTGAACGGAAAATTTTGCCTACAGGTAATTCTTATCCTGGAATCAAACACACTTTTCATCCCATAAATGAGTTCCTATGGGATAGAAAACGTTTCCACAGAAACAACGCTTGCGAAGCCGCGGGCAGGAACTAGCCTAGTATACATTCCTAGGCTAGCGAGCTATAGACCCAATCCAGGGTTCGCGCGCGGCCGGCTCGCGGCTCGCGGCTACAGGTAGACGACTCGGCAAGCGCCAAAAAATCGGACTTTGTTATCTCGAAGAGTCACAAAAAGAGTTCGATTCACGCCGCGTCATTTGTATGATTTGCAAACATGACATTGTGTCAGATTGGTTTTTCTAAGAAAAATAATTATTTCAGACCGTATATCTCATTCCCAAAACAAAAGCTCTACTTTCTTACTAGACTTACTGTAGATAGAATGTTAAATGCTGTGGGGGAACGCTGCAGATATTAACACCGTATTTGTGCTGCAGAAGAGGGCTGTTCGTGCAATCTATAATATGGGTCCCAGAGAATCCCTGCGTGATAAATTCAAAGAAATAAACATAATGACAGTACCATGTCAATATATTTATGAAAACTTGTTGTACACACATAAAAATATAAGTCAGTTCCCTAAAAATAGCGATAAACATAATTTGAATACCAGAAACAAACATAAGCTCGCTGTGCCCACAACTAGGCTACACAAAATTAAAATATCTTTTAAAGGGCAATGTATACGCTTCTACAACAAAACTCCTAGTGAGTTGCAAAAATTATCAGTAAATAAATTCAAACAAATTGTTAAAACCTTGCTGTGCAAAAAGGCTTACTATAAAATATCAGATTATCTAGAGGACAAAAATGCTTGGGACGGGTTTTGCTCCAACTCGAAAAATAACAACTAACAGGCTAAAGGTTTCTTCGTCGCTTCTTTACTTTAGTCTACATACCGAAGCGACAGAAATCAAAAAATATCACTTTATTTCCGTGTCAGTGTTTAGCTTTATATTTTGACCTTTTCTAAGTGTACATTTATTGTATTTATGGAAATAAAGAGTTTTTGATTTTGAAATGTGCAGCAAGATTTACTTATGATCTGTTGTCAGGTGGCACCGCGGCCATGGACCCGGAAGAGGAAGACAACAGCGAGACGGAGGAGTGGGCGGAGCAGCAGATGCATAAAGCAATGCCGGCCATCATTGACATCACAGGTATTTCATAGGGTGTTACCTCACTAATCGATCGGTTGTCGATCGATTACATCAACCGATGGTGGAAAGGATTAGTGGACGTTGGTCGATAGTTTCTATCACACCAATCGATCGATCATATTTTCTGACACATCTCTGGCATTGATCGACGATCCATATATTGGTAAGTCGATTGGTGGCCGTCGATCAACCAACAAAGCTACCACACTAATCGATTGACGTGCATCAACGTCGCGTCGATCGATGCCATCGATCGATTGGTGTGGTAATACCCTTACTCTTGATCATCTCTGCACTGCCTCCTGAAGTTTGTGCCATCCACCACGGTCCTGTGCTAACCGCCTCTATCGATACAATCTCTAGTTATTATAATTAAATAAATAAATTGACATTTATTCACAAAGAAAATTATACTAGTATTTACAATTGAAACAATTGAGCTAACTGCCGACTGTTGCAAACAGTCTACAGATAGCTCAACTGATCCATATCAACACCAGTCGGAAGCGTCCCCAAGACGCTGGCTGCATTGCCACGCTGTATGGCAATGCTGATACGCTGTGTAAATAATAAATAAATACAATACAATACAAATACACTTTATTGCACACCAAGAAAATAAAAAAATAAAAATATAGGAAAAGAGAGATACAGAGTTGTACAATGGGCGGCCTTATCGCTAAGAGCGATCTCTTCCAGACAACCTTGGGATGGACACGAAACAGTTGTGCTTGTAAAGACGGTGGCGTATTACTTAAATATACAATACATACATAATTATAATACATAATATAAAATATACTAATATTAAGATACTATAATAATAATACCAAGTTTTATAAAAATAAAATAAAAAAGAGATGCAAAATAAAAGACTAACAATTTATAACTGAAGAGAGATAGTGTTTATAGACCATATTCTTAAATACAGGGAGAGACTTTGCGTGTCTTATAGTAGTAGGTAGAGCATTCCACAGCTTTGTGGCACGCACGGAGAAGGAAGAGCTGTGGGTGTGACAGGAGCGGGTTTTCAGTGAGAGGGTTTCGGTGGAACGAAGTGAACGGGAATAAATGACAATTAATAAATCAATCGACGCCCCCTGAGGCGTATTATGTCGCACTTTTCACTTCACTTCACTCCTCAACCTGAGTATTCTGTATTGGTCCACTGCTGGACGCAGGCCTCCCCCTGATAAGCGCCTGTTGGCTGGGCATGCGGGTTGGGGATCGCAGTTCGGTGGTAGAATTGTTCTGGAGGGCGCGCTGCTGCCCGCCCCCGTTGGATATCTCTTAGTCGCCTCTTACGACACCCGCGGGAAGAGTTGGAGTGGTGCTAATTCTAAGCCAATTTAAATCTATTATATCTAAATCAATTAATCTGAACCTATTGATATATTTGGCTTTGTTATTTTTTATTCTTACCCACGACGGAGGTGACTCGGCGAACCGCGTCTATAAATAAGATGCATGGAAGATGTTTCTCTTAGCACTGAACTAAAGTGAAGTGAGAAGTAAGATATTTAAACTACTCGTAACACAAGGTCTCCTCCGATGCGTAAAAGGTACGCGAGCGGGGCTGGAATGGCTAAAACTACTGAAGATCCCGCTGTTTTACGAATTATAAATGCAGATTTGACGACATGCATTTGGTTTTCGTAAGCTGTTTCAAAAGGGTTATGGTAGATGGTGTTGGTTGATCCCCAAACTGCCCTTTGAGATTGGTGTTTGGTGTGTTTGGTTGGTGGGCAAGGAAAGTCACTGGTGTGGTGGTACGGACTATATACACAAGACACGTTATTTATGGTTATTTAAACTACTGCCGCCAACGTATGGTATAAATGATATGAATGGTACGAAATGGTAATATTGGTTTGGTTTGAACCTGAGACGATGGCGGTCGAACGCGAACTGAGTAAATTTAGGTAATCGCGAGTAAATACGCATTCTCATCACTGCAAGCGCAGCTAAATGCATTTCTGCTGCGTGGTCGGTTTACCCGAACACTGTTAGTGTTTTTTTGACACTGAATTCCAGCTTTATGAGGCCAGCCCTAAGTGATACATGTATTTGCAGGCGAAGGCGCAATAGAGTTGAATCCGTTCGCAGTGGCGCCCCCGCCGCCGCGGATGCCGATGGCGCCGCACCTGCGCCCTCTGGCGGCCACGTCGGCCACTCAGCTGGTGACGGCACTAACGGAACGGTAAGGGACCGCCATTTATTAACCTCTGGAAACTCAGTGCGTCATCGCAAGATCTAGGCGGGCGTCATGACCCCTTGAGACGACACCGAGGAAACTGATTGAACTTCGAGCTGGCTATTCGTGGGGGCGGGCACAAATCGAAGCTACTTTTCTTGACCTCTTTTCTTGGAAATAAAAATAGCTTTTTGTAGCTTTGGTGATGTAGGGTGGCGTTCCTAACGTTGACTCGGAGCGGAGTAAAATCGACGAATCACAATGTTTGGCAAATACACACACACCCACATGTCCCTGGTGCTGGTTCATAATTCAGACATCAATAACGTTCATTTCAATGAGCTTACAAAATAAGTTCTCAGACAAGTTAAATGTAAAATATAAATTCTTATCAAATTAGAAATAAAGTGTTAATTAATTTCTCTTCACTTCTATTCTTTGTTCACGAGCGGAAGAAGAGGATTGGGTATTTGTGGATTTGTGTCTGTTAAATCAACTTCACTTTTCATAATCTTATATTTTATTTACAGGCTAGAAGAACTTCAGCTAGATCGGATCAACACATTCAACAAGCGAGAGGCTTTATCGCAACAGATTCTGAATCTCGCAAGACTCCGCGAAAACCGAGCGGCGCGGCGCGGGGAGCTGGACGCGGCCTACAGGCGCGCGCAGGCCGTCAGGGGATACCTCACGGATCTGATCGAGTGTCTGGACGAGAAGGTGATGTTACACGCAACACGCACGCACGTTCAACTAGAGACGACAGCACACCAGACACAAATGACTTAGAAGCGGCTTGTAGGCGCATAGAATGTAATATCTGTGTGGTTTGACAGATGCCGTTACTGGAGGCACTGGAGGGCCGAGCCCTAGCGCTGCACAAACGGAGACACGAGTTCCTGGTGGAGCGACGCCGGGCTGACGTGAGGGACCAAGCGCAGGACGTGTTAGCGCTAGCAGGTATGTATCATTATAGGCCACCCTTAGTACTTCCGCTATTCTTAGCATTTCTTTGTATTATTTTCTTTCATTGTATGGTAAAATAAAGTGTTATCTATGTATCTATCTTTGTAGCTCGTCCAGGCTCCGCGCGTCCCCCCGACGGCGCAGACAAAGTGCGTCGCACCGCGGAGCGCGAGGGGCGGCGGCGCGCGCGGCGCCTGCAGCGCGCCTCGCTCCCCGGCGCGCCGCGCGCCCATAGAGACGGAGACTCCAGCGACGACGAGCTGCCGCCAGATATGCACCATCAGCATCTCAATGAACGAGGTACGCGAGATCTGTAGGGTTAGCATAGACACTGGACAGCCTCGACAAACTCTGTGTGTGGCTGTCACGTCGCGGCTGTCGAGCCGAACCGATGATAGCAACTAGCAGTCATCAAGTAAGGTGCATTCCGAATTACGCTTAAATAGATATTAGCGCTCTCACAAGCGTTCCTAATTGATGATGATGAGATGACCTCCTAGCCGAATTTCGACCGTCATCGTGATATCTAATTTGGAACGCGAAATATCGTTGTGTTCGCTATCAGCGCTGTAATCGTATTTCGAAATGCACTCCTAGTACCCATAACACAAGTTCTGCTTAGCTTGGGGCTAGATGGTGCTGTGTGGATTGTCCAGTATTATTTATTTATTCTAACCGCGCATCCTGCTTGAGTGTGCCCTACGGCTGTGCCGTGCGCAAGCTGTTTACGGAGCGCCGATCGTGCGAATACGGTTAAAATAGGTGTCCTGAGAGCGCGCTCGCCCGCACTCGAGTATCTGTAACGTGTAAGAGACTACTACAAGCGGAGTCGCCGCTATAAATTCTATCCTACTAATATCATAAATGCGAAAGTTTGCGTGAATGTCTGTTACCACGTATCTGCGTAACTACTTGTACTCAGCGCCCCTACCTATTTTATTTAATTATTATGTTATACGAAGGAAAAAAAATCGATTGGCCAGTTTGTGTATCCTATCATAAGCTTTTTTTAATGCCCCTGTAAAAGTTTTTTTTACCGTATCTTGCAATTATCCCTTGCAGAGATTTCTACCAGACGACCATATAGCTCAAGGGACCTTATATCTAAGGCTACCTATGAGCTAGCTAGTTGTAGCTAGCTGTGTGTGGTAAGGCTAGCCCACTGTCAGTGAGTCGGACAGCAGTTGCTCACTATCCCCCCAACTAGTATAGTAGGTACTGTATCTCAGAGGCAGTAGACGCCCATCCGCGCCAGCTTCTATGCCCTGTCTCATTGGACGCGCACTAATGTCGCACATTGTTTACTTACAGAAAGTATCCGCGCGGGCAGCGAGTCCCTATTCTCGGACGCGCTGGCGGCGTGGCGCGGCGCGCGCGGCGTGTGCGCCCGCCTGGGCGCCTGGCGCGCGCGCCACGCCTCCTCCTACTGCGACGCGCACATGCCGGCAGCTCTGCCCAGGCTGCTGGCGCCCTATGTCAGACACCAGGTACCATGCAGTCCCTGTTCTCTAACTGCCCAAGCTATTGGGAAGGAAGCTATTTGAGCCCTTTATACAGATGGACGTTCTAAGCGCCCATATCGCTGATAGCCGTGTGGTGCCGGTTTAGAATTGCACCACCACAACTCTTCCCGCGGGTGTCGTAAGAGGCGACTAAGGGATAACCACCGGGCGCGGGCAGCAGCGCCTCCTGCAGAACTATTCTACCACCGAACTGCGATTCCCAACTCGCATGCCCAGCGTGGGGATTATGGGTATTACCCCCAAAATGAGTGAGATAAAAGCCAATAAAGCGCTTATCAGGAGGAGGCCTACGTCCAGCAGTGGAGCAATACAGGCTATTGAGGTTGAGGTATATCGATGATAGCGATGTCACTTGCTCGTCGCTACTGATGCCTTCTCGATGCTAAGGACATCCTGACTGGACTGTCCAGCTATAATCTTCACGATAACGCATCTTTTCCTTGAAACTACTGGCAGCTACTGCTATAATAAAGTTGCCTTTTTATTATTTTTAGCTCATATTATGGAACCCTCTAGCTGACGAAGACAATGAGGATTACGAGAAAATGGATTGGTACAAGTGAGCACACGTTTCTTTATTCTATTCTCATAACTTACACACATTCGAAGCTGATGAATGACCCGAAAACAGAAAGGAAAAGAATAAAATTCAATCACATACTTGTAAAATGCGTTTGAAGCCGCGACCAAGGGCTCAGTCATAATCAAGCCTCAATTTTCGTACTACACAAACAAATAGTGCTACCAATGCAAACTAACTGTAACTCAGAACGGCTGTTAATGAAAAACGCCAGCGAGATTAAAATTTTTAGTGGGTGTTAAACAATTTTTTCTGCTAGTTTTATTCCTAGTAGAACGCAGAAAATATTAAAATACGCAAAAAAATGGAATCTCGCAGGCAATGTAAATCCCACCTTAAGGTCAAAGCTTCTATCCCGGGGAATGAAAAGGCTACACGGACAGACGCTAGTAAAGTTGTACTTTCGCAGATGTCTAATGATGTACGGCGTGCGTGTAGAACCCACGGGCGACTCCTCCGACTCTGAGGGCGAGGGCGCCGCCCCGGAGCCCGGGCCGCTCAGCGAGGCCGGCGTGCGGGACGACCCGGATCTCATGCTGGTACCCACCGTGCTCAATAAGGTTGTACTGCCCAAGATTACAGGTTAGTGCCACTGGGGTCTACAGCCGTGGTATGCATCCTTTCAGATACTGACAGACACTTCGTTCGCTTCGATACCACTCGAAGGATGAGTCAAAGCTAAGTTACATTTTCTAATTCTAAAACTGTTTTCCCAAGTAAATAAATAAATAAGGGTTCAGACCAAAAGGAAGGCTTCGATCTTAGATACCACCACTAGGAGTCAAGGGTAAGGGGTCAGTCCAAAGGGAAGCAGTCAACGAGGCCGTCCGTAGCTGGCTAATCATCAGCTCCAGAATTTCGTATGTCTGTCTTTACCTCCGCATGCCTAAAAGCTAAACAGGGAAATTTTTTGAGATGGTGCAGCAAGTTGTGGAACCTGACCTGACATCTGACGCCTCAATAGGCGTCAGAAGTCAATAACTTTATTCTCAGGCTTACAACTTAAGCATACAAGTCAAATTTCATACCAAAAATTATTATCATATAAGAAAGATTAACTTACTATTGCTCTCTCTCAAAAATGCATTCTATTTAATGACTGTAATGATTATTTCTTAGTAGTTCGTAGTTGTAATACGCCTCGTTTTATTGTTACAGAGATCGTCGAGAACGCATTCGACCCGATGTGCGTGCGGGCGTGCGTGCGCCTCCGCGCAGTGCTGGTCAAGGCAGGCGACGTGCCGGGCTGCGAGCGCGCGCTGCGCCAGCTGGCGGCGGCCGCGGCGCAGCAGCTGGCTGCCGCGTTGCACGCCGATGTCTTCCTACCGACCTTACCTCCGCAGTAAGAGCTCCTTCCATCTAATGGCTACATCCAATGTATCAGTGCTGATCTAAGGAGCCAACGTCCCGGGCTGCGAGCGCGCGCTGCGTCAGTTGGTTACTGTCCAAGTTTATCCATCGGTTTAGCAGTTTTGACACATTTCCTCACACGAAATCTCAAAATTCAACTACCGTTTTCCATAGAAAGACTACTGTCTTCTCCAAGAGCCATTCACCTTAATCCAATCCACCCATTAATTGAAACCTGCCTAACAAATGCATGTCTTGCAACGGGTCACACTGCGCATCTCATTGTACCAACACTGCGATGGTACGCGCGCGGAAAAGGGTGCCGTTGCCTTGCGATGCAAATGTGTTTCCACATCTTGAAGCTGCCTCGCTATGTCGAGTTCCTTTCTTCCTCGCTAATTATACTACATGGTGGTGTTGTAATGTTTCTAAATAAATACAAATAAGTACTTGTGTTTGCGCGCACTTTTGTGCACTATAATATATGTCCGGCTAGTCGGAGACTGGCCGCCCTGGCTGAATTTCTGCTAGGAGGAGTTCATCTTTCAGGTGTATGATGTGAGTTTCCTCCCCAGTATAATGGAGGGTCCGGGCGGCGCGTTCTGGCGGCGCTGCGTGGGCGCCGGCGTGCGGCTGCTGCGCGGCGCGCTCGCGCTCACCGCGCCGCCGCCGCTGCTGAGGAACGACGACAACGTGCTGGCAATCATTGGTGAGAGGCGAATCAGGGGACACGTGTGCCAGTCTTAGAAGCTGCGGGGCGCTTCTTCTGCAGTGCTATTACGCTAAATTAATAGTTTGTAGTTACAATTTTATGGATGGGAGTCAATTGCACGATGGGAGGATTTAGCGTAATAGCCCTGCTGAACGCACCGTATAGGTTGGGCAGTGAATGCGATGTACTAACACTTTTACTGCCTACAACGACGTACATGTGGTTCCAGCAGTCCTTAAAGCTGGACCATGAATGCGTTAGTATATCAGTTATTTAGTACCGATAACACAAGTATCTGGCTCCATTGGGCTCTGCTTGCTTAAGAGCTATCCTGATTCAACAACCTCCTCAAGTATCAATATTCTCCACTTCCAGAGACACTAAGCATGGCGTTGGGCGCGGCACCCGGGACGTCCATGTCGTGGGCGGGTGCGGCGCTGGCCGAGACCCTGCCGCGCGCCGGCGAGCTCCGGCAGAGAGCGCTGCAGCGGCTGGCCAGGCTCGCGACACTGGCGCTCACTAGACTAGACAGTGATAACCCGCTGCATCTGTGAGTATACAATCTACACGCCGGAGAGCTCAGGCAGAGAGCGCTTCAGCGGCTGGCTAGGCTCTAGACACTGGCGCTCACTAGACTAGACAGTGACAACCCGCTGCATCTGTGAGTATACAATCTACACGCCGGAGAGCTCAGGCAGAGAGCGCTGCAGCGGCTGGCTAGGCTCTAGACACTGGCGCTCACTAGACTAGACAGTGACAACCCACTGCATCTGTGAGTATACAATCTACACGCCGGAGAGCTCAGGCAGAGAGCGCTGCAGCGGCTGGCTAGGCTCTAGACACTGGCGCTCACTAGACTAGACAGTGACAACCCGCTGCATCTGTGAGTATACAATCTACACGCCGGAGAGCTCAGGCAGAGAGCGCTGCAGCGGCTGGCTAGGCTCTAGACACTGGCGCTCACTAGACTAGACAGTGACAACCCACTGCATCTGTGAGTATACAATTTACACGCCGGAGAGCTCAGGCAGAGAGCGCTGCAGCGGCTGGCCAGGTTCGCTACACTGGCGCTCACTAGACTAGACAGTGACAACCCGCTGCATCTGTGAGTATACAATCTACACGCCGGAGAGCTCAGGCAGGGAGCGCTGCAGCGGCTGGCTAGGCTCTAGACACTGGCGCTCACTAGACTAGACAGTGACAACCCGCTGCATCTGTGAGTATACAATCTACACGCCGGAGAGCTCAGGCAGAGAGCGCTGCAGCGGCTGGCTAGGCTCTAGACACTGGCGCTCACTAGACTAGACAGTGACAACCCGCTGCATCTGTGAGTATACAATCTACACGCTGGAGAGCTCAGGCAGAGAGCGCTGCAGCGGCTGGCTAGGCTCTAGACACTGGCGCTCACTAGACTAGACAGTGACAACCCGCTGCATCTGTGAGTATACAATCTACACGCCGGAGAGCTCAGGCAGGGAGCGCTGCAGCGGCTGGCTAGGCTCTAGACACTGGCGCTCACTAGACTAGACAGTGACAATCCGCTGCATCTGTGAGTATACAATCTACACGCTGGAGAGCTCAGGCAGAGAGCGCTGCAGCGGCTGGCTAGGCTCTAGACACTGGCGCTCACTAGACTAGACAGTGACAACCCGCTGCATCTGTGAGTATACAATCTACACGCTGGAGAGCTCAGGCAGAGAGCGCTGCAGCGGCTGGCTAGGCTCTAGACACTGGCGCTCACTAGACTAGACAGTGACAACCCGCTGCATCTGTGAGTATACAATCTACACGCCGGAGAGCTCAGGCAGGGAGCGCTGCAGCGGCTGGCTAGGCTCTAGACACTGGCGCTCACTAGACTAGACAGTGACAACCCGCTGCATCTGTGAGTATACAATCTACACGCCGGAGAGCTCAGGCAGGGAGCGCTGCAGCGGCTGGCTAGGCTCTAGACACTGGCGCTCACTAGACTAGACAGTGACAACCCGCTGCATCTGTGAGTATACAATCTACACGCTGGAGAGCTCAGGCAGAGAGCGCTGCAGCGGCTGGCTAGGCTCTAGACACTGGCGCTCACTAGACTAGACAGTGACAACCCGCTGCATCTGTGAGTATACAATCTACACGCCGGAGAGCTCAGGCAGTGAGCGCTGCAGCGGCTGGCTAGGCTCTAGACACTGGCGCTCACTAGACTAGACAGTGACAACCCGCTGCATCTGTGAGTATACAATCTACACGCCGGAGAGCTCAGGCAGGGAGCGCTGCAGCGGCTGGCTAGGCTCTAGACACTGGCGCTCACTAGACTAGACAGTGACAACCCACTGCATCTGTGAGTATACAATCTACACGCTGGAGAGCTCAGGCAGAGAGCGCTGCAGCGGCTGGCTAGGCTCTAGACACTGGCGCTCACTAGACTAGACAGTGACAACCCACTGCATCTGTGAGTATACAATTTACACGCCGGAGAGCTCAGGCAGAGAGCGCTGCAGCGGCTGGCCAGGTTCGCTACACTGGCGCTCACTAGACTAGACAGTGACAACCCGCTGCATCTGTGAGTATACAATCTACACGCTGGAGAGCTCAGGCAGAGAGCGCTGCAGCGGCTGGCTAGGCTCTAGACACTGGCGCTCACTAGACTAGACAGTGACAACCCGCTGCATCTGTGAGTATACAATCTACACGCTGGAGAGCTCAGGCAGAGAGCGCTGCAGCGGCTGGCTAGGCTCTAGACACTGGCGCTCACTAGACTAGACAGTGACAACCCGCTGCATCTGTGAGTATACAATCTACACGCCGGAGAGCTCAGGCAGGGAGCGCTGCAGCGGCTGGCTAGGCTCTAGACACTGGCGCTCACTAGACTAGACAGTGACAACCCACTGCATCTGTGAGTATACAATTTACACGCTGGAGAGCTCAGGCAGAGAGCGCTGCAGCTGCTGGCTAGGCTCTAGACACTGGCGCTCACTAGACTAGACAGTGACAACCCACTGCATCTGTGAGTATACAATTTACACGCCGGAGAGCTCAGGCAGAGAGCGCTGCAGCGGCTGGCCAGGTTCGCTACACTGGCGCTCACTAGACTAGACAGTGACAACCCGCTGCATCTGTGAGTATACAATCTACACGCTGGAGAGCTCAGGCAGAGAGCGCTGCAGCGGCTGGCTAGGCTCTAGACACTGGCGCTCACTAGACTAGACAGTGACAACCCACTGCATCTGTGAGTATACAATTTACACGCCGGAGAGCTCAGGCAGAGAGCGCTGCAGCGGCTGGCCAGGTTCGCTACACTGGCGCTCACTAGACTAGACAGTGACAACCCGCTGCATCTGTGAGTATACAATCTACACGCTGGAGAGCTCAGGCAGAGAGCGCTGCAGCGGCTGGCTAGGCTCTAGACACTGGCGCTCACTAGACTAGACAGTGACAACCCACTGCATCTGTGAGTATACAATTTACACGCCGGAGAGCTCAGGCAGAGAGCGCTGCAGCGGCTGGCCAGGTTCGCTACACTGGCGCTCACTAGACTAGACAGTGACAACCCGCTGCATCTGTGAGTATACAATCTACACGCCGGAGAGCTCAGGCAGGGAGCGCTGCAGCGGCTGGCTAGGCTCTAGACACTGGCGCTCACTAGACTAGACAGTGACAACCCGCTGCATCTGTGAGTATACAATCTACACGCCGGAGAGCTCAGGCAGGGAGCGCTGCAGCGGCTGGCTAGGCTCTAGACACTGGCGCTCACTAGACTAGACAGTGACAACCCGCTGCATCTGTGAGTATACAATCTACACGCTGGAGAGCTCAGGCAGAGAGCGCTGCAGCGGCTGGCCAGGTTCGCTACACTGGCGCTCACTAGACTAGACAGTGACAACCCGCTGCATCTGTGAGTATACAATCTACACGCCGGAGAGCTCAGGCAGGGAGCGTTGCAGCGGCTGGCTAGGCTCTAGACACTGGCGCTCACTAGACTAGACAGTGACAACCCGCTGCATCTGTGAGTATACAATCAACACGCCGGAGAGCTCGGGCAGAGAGCGCTGCAGCGGCTGGCTAGGCTCTAGACACTGGCGCTCACTAGACTAGACAGTGACAACCCGCTGCATCTGTGAGTATACAATCTACACGCCGGAGAGCTCAGGCAGGGAGCGCTGCAGCGGCTGGCTAGGCTCTAGACACTGGCGCTCACTAGACTAGACAGTGACAACCCGCTGCATCTGTGAGTATACAATCAACACGCCGGAGAGCTCGGGCAGAGAGCGCTGCAGCGGCTGGCTAGGCTCTAGACACTGGCGCTCACTAGACTAGACAGTGACAACCCACTGCATCTGTGAGTATACAATTTACACGCCGGAGAGCTCAGGCAGAGAGCGCTGCAGCGGCTGGCCAGGTTCGCTACACTGGCGCTCACTAGACTAGACAGTGACAACCCGCTGCATCTGTGAGTATACAATCTACACGCCGGAGAGCTCAGGCAGGGAGCGCTGCAGCGGCTGGCTAGGCTCTAGACACTGGCGCTCACTAGACTAGACAGTGACAACCCGCTGCATCTGTGAGTATACAATCTACACGCCGGAGAGCTCAGGCAGAGAGCGCTGCAGCGGCTGGCTAGGCTCTAGACACTGGCGCTCACTAGACTAGACAGTGACAACCCGCTGCATCTGTGAGTATACAATCTACACGCCGGAGAGCTCAGGCAGAGAGCGCTGCAGCGGCTGGCTAGGCTCTAGACACTGGCGCTCACTAGACTAGACAGTGACAACCCGCTGCATCTGTGAGTATACAATCTACACGCCGGAGAGCTCAGGCAGAGAGCGCTGCAGCGGCTGGCTAGGCTCTAGACACTGGCGCTCACTAGACTAGACAGTGACAACCCACTGCATCTGTGAGTATACAATCTACACGCCGGAGAGCTCAGGCAGAGAGCGCTGCAGCGGCTGGCTAGGCTCTAGACACTGGCGCTCACTAGACTAGACAGTGACAACCCGCTGCATCTGTGAGTATACAATCTACACGCCGGAGAGCTCAGGCAGAGAGCGCTGCAGCGGCTGGCTAGGCTCTAGACACTGGCGCTCACTAGACTAGACAGTGACAACCCACTGCATCTGTGAGTATACAATTTACACGCCGGAGAGCTCAGGCAGAGAGCGCTGCAGCGGCTGGCCAGGTTCGCTACACTGGCGCTCACTAGACTAGACAGTGACAACCCGCTGCATCTGTGAGTATACAATCTACACGCCGGAGAGCTCAGGCAGGGAGCGCTGCAGCGGCTGGCTAGGCTCTAGACACTGGCGCTCACTAGACTAGACAGTGACAACCCGCTGCATCTGTGAGTATACAATCTACACGCCGGAGAGCTCAGGCAGGGAGCGCTGCAGCGGCTGGCTAGGCTCTAGACACTGGCGCTCACTAGACTAGACAGTGACAACCCGCTGCATCTGTGAGTATACAATCTACACGCCGGAGAGCTCAGGCAGAGAGCGCTGCAGCGGCTGGCTAGGCTCTAGACACTGGCGCTCACTAGACTAGACAGTGACAACCCGCTGCATCTGTGAGTATACAATCTACACGCCGGAGAGCTCAGGCAGAGAGCGCTTCAGCGGCTGGCTAGGCTCTAGACACTGGCGCTCACTAGACTAGACAGTGACAACCCGCTGCATCTGTGAGTATACAATCTACACGCCGGAGAGCTCAGGCAGGGAGCGCTGCAGCGGCTGGCTAGGCTCTAGACACTGGCGCTCACTAGACTAGACAGTGACAACCCGCTGCATCTGTGAGTATACAATCTACACGCCGGAGAGCTCAGGCAGAGAGCGCTGCAGCGGCTGGCTAGGCTCTAGACACTGGCGCTCACTAGACTAGACAGTGACAACCCGCTGCATCTGTGAGTATACAATCTACACGCCGGAGAGCTCAGGCAGAGAGCGCTTCAGCGGCTGGCTAGGCTCTAGACACTGGCGCTCACTAGACTAGACAGTGACAACCCGCTGCATCTGTGAGTATACAATCTACACGCCGGAGAGCTCAGGCAGAGAGCGCTGCAGCGGCTGGCTAGGCTCTAGACACTGGCGCTCACTCGACTAGACAGTGACAACCCACTGCATCTGTGAGTATACAATTTACACGCCGGAGAGCTCAGGCAGAGAGCGCTGCAGCGGCTGGCCAGGTTCGCTACACTGGCGCTCACTAGACTAGACAGTGACAACCCGCTGCATCTGTGAGTATACAATCTACACGCCGGAGAGCTCAGGCAGGGAGCGCTGCAGCGGCTGGCTAGGCTCTAGACACTGGCGCTCACTAGACTAGACAGTGACAACCCGCTGCATCTGTGAGTATACAATCTACACGCCGGAGAGCTCAGGCAGAGAGCGCTGCAGCGGCTGGCTAGGCTCTAGACACTGGCGCTCACTAGACTAGACAGTGACAACCCGCTGCATCTGTGAGTATACAATCTACACGCCGGAGAGCTCAGGCAGAGAGCGCTGCAGCGGCTGGCTAGGCTCTAGACACTGGCGCTCACTAGACTAGACAGTGACAACCCACTGCATCTGTGAGTATACAATTTACACGCCGGAGAGCTCAGGCAGAGAGCGCTGCAGCGGCTGGCTAGGCTCTAGACACTGGCGCTCACTAGACTAGACAGTGACAACCCACTGCATCTGTGAGTATACAATTTACACGCCGGAGAGCTCAGGCAGAGAGCGCTGCAGCGGCTGGCCAGGTTCGCTACACTGGCGCTCACTAGACTAGACAGTGACAACAAATTCTTTCTTACGACGTAAGGACCTAAACTGAGCTGGCATACTCAATAACTAAAGATTTGTTCATTTTGTTCATCTA
This sequence comes from Eupithecia subfuscata, assembly GCA_963564075.1. Taxonomy (NCBI): domain Eukaryota; kingdom Metazoa; phylum Arthropoda; class Insecta; order Lepidoptera; family Geometridae; genus Eupithecia; species Eupithecia subfuscata. The sequence goes on along the minus strand of OY751097.1, from coordinate 3,102,902 downwards.
GAAGTATTTACAAGAGCGCCACTGTCGCTCCCCTTCACCCTCCGATGATTCTAATACATTGATAACTTTACAGAAAAGCCATTGAGCAAGCTCGGGCGGTGTTAGCAGAAGCGAAGGCGGTGGTAGAATGACCCAACTTCCAGCAGGCTGGCTGGCCGCAATTTGGGAATAGTTAAACCATCTCTAAAAGTATTCAAGTAGAATTTAGTTGATGCTGTATAAAGTGGGACTGAAATAGTGAAAAATCATGTGAAGCTTACTTTGCACTAAGACTACATTTTCAGTGTATCAGATTGAATCCGTAAATGAATGAACAATTTTGCTAGTTATTTCAAATTTCTAGCTTTTTATGTATGTGTAACTATTTTGTAAATATGACAGTGAATTACATTACTGAATGCATTAAAAAGTCGTATTCAATCTATGTATATAAAAATCTCTTTGTGGACACACTTCTCCAAAACGGCTCGACCGATTTTTATGAAATTTTTACGTACATTCTGTCAAGAAAGTCAGGAATGGATGATTTGTTTATGGTTCCAAATTAATTTTTTTTTTTTTTTGTTAGATTGAAACAACTGTTTTCCATTTTGGCACGGAGTTTGAGTTGCATCTGTTATTTATATTAAATACAGTGCTGTTTTTAGTTATATCATATCTAGTGTATTGCGAATTTTGTGGACAAAAACATCTAACAAAGATAGTCTTAAATTTTGCATCGCCAATGGAATTTCGTGTTCGGAGTCTCTGAAAATGTTACAGAAGGCTTACGGTGAATCGACTTTATCAAAAGACGTGCTTATGCGGTACAAAGCGTTCAAAAGCGGTCGAGATGTGATGGAAGATTTGCCTCGCTCTGGTAGGCCATCAACGTTGCAACTGAAGTTAACATCGCAAAAGTGAAGGAAAAAGTGACTGAAAATCCTCATTCAACTTTGAGAGAGATAGCCGCCGAACTTTCTGTATCTCACCAGTCGATCCGTACCTTTTTAAATAATCACTTGGGTATGAAACATGTTGCCGCTCGACTAGTCACAAAAGACCCGATTTTTTTCCAAAAACTTAATCCCATGAGAGTCGCTGAGGACACGCTAGAACGAGTCAATTCCGACCCAACATTCATGAAACGCATTGTTACTGGTGACGAGACGAGGGTTTGAGTTTGACATGCAAACTAGTCAACAAGCTTCGTAGTGGCGCCTTCCTACTGAACCGAAACCGAAAAAAAGGAGAATTCGCGGCGAAAACTGAACTCAATTCTGGAAACAGCGTTTAGTAAATGTTTTGATGATTGGATTATTCGTTGGCGTAAGTGTATCGTTTCTGAAGGAGCATACTTTGAAGATGATAAAATAAATTTGGATGAATAACAAACATTTTGTGTATTATTGATCTTTTCCCGGTACTTTCTTGACAGAGTAGTATATTTGGTAGGTATGAGTATCGTATCGTAATATCGGGTCGTAAAGTATAATTTCATACCGCTAGGGTGTCCCTATCCAGAAAAATAACCAAGCGGGCGAAGCCGAGGGGCGCAGCTAGTTATTTATATGAAGAAAAACAAAATATTTGCGTCAAAGGATCTTTATTTCTTTGGCTTTATCCTAAACATTGAAAAGATATAAGCCCTGTTCAAAGCGGCTTTCAATTTTATATACAAGTGTAATCAGTACCAAGTCCTAAAAATCAATAATCTGTGATACCTTACGTTTTATAAATACGTCTATGTATTGCCAATCGATATTTTAATTTTAGCATCTGTGAGCAACGCAGTACCTTGACAACACTGTACAATGTTGCTACGACAGAGTAATTATTTGGGGCACTAATATTATCTGGACTTAAGTAAGTTTAACAACAAAATCACCATTGGAGAACAACGGAATACTAAGGCAATTTGTTATAAATAAACCACAATTCCCTGATATAAAAACTAAATATCACAAAGAATATACCATACACATTTTTCGCCTTTTCTTTAAAATCACGTGTTAGTAATGTTATTTATAAATGATTTCAGAATACGTTCAGATGCCTTGAACATAGATTACTATGTGTTAAATTGTTTTTAAAAAACAAATGGGCGGTACCTTAGGTACACATATAGCTTTTGTGTCGGTACCTACCTAAGGTAACGCCTAAGGCTTGAATATAAAATAAAATTAAATAGGTACAAAACAAACGCTGGAAGACAATGGCCATTTTCTGACATAACACTGGGAAACGCCATTTTCCTATGATTATTCAAATTCTTTAAAAGCTTATTTTAAAGAAGGAGCTTGTTTAATTTAAACATAAACTATCAAGTTAAAGAAAAATTCAATTGAATATTTGTGTAGAAAGAATGTGCAATAAAATATGAATGAATTAACATTATTTACTATTTGTATATAAACTTAACCAAGCAATTATTATTATAATACAGACATTTCAAGGGTTTATTGATTGAATGTTCGCTCAGCTCACTCACAACCTTTCAACTGGTGTAATCTTAGCTCGATAAGGAATCAAAAACTTCACAAAAAAAAACAGCAATGTAATTGCGGTTTATTTTATCTACTTACAATATTCACCATGATATTATACATTTAATGATATCCCATTGGTCGAAAGCGTCGTGATGCCAAGCGTTTGCATCTCTCTGACGTGAAAGCATAAATAAAAATGAAATCTTTTAATTCTAGGCTAATGGTGGGTTTAGACCAAACGAACAGAGCTAGATGAAGCAAGTTCTTTTATTCTTCTATCTTCTTTTAATCTCTACGAACCGAAGAATTCTCTCTCTGTTTACACAAAAAATATTTGACGTAGTAGGGGTTCCATTTCAATTTACTCATAGGTATTAAAGATTCACAGGAAACACTTAGTCAAGTCAAATAGATTCAAAACATTTTAAAACACAAAACAAAAACTCAGATGAATGAACATTCACTTGTCGAGTCCAAAACCACCTTAATAAAATGATAATAAGAACATGATCAATGGTATTATACAACAAATGGTACTATGTAAACAAAAACATGAGTAAATAGTAATATGTGACTTATCTAGGTTATTAGTTATTTCAACGTAACTGTGAACATGAGTGATAAAAACACTTTCTATTTATTATTCCTAAGTTCACACACAATTTAACAGCTAGGTAATGTCTACGCAGTCAAGCTAGATGAACGGGTATTCAAAAATTACCCTTCTAGCCAGAAAGATAATTTTTGGATACCTATTCATTTCTTGATTAGCTGCTGCCCGCGGCTTCGCACGCGCCTTTTAAGTAGCCTATGTCCGTCCCCGGGATAACAATTACCACCCTGCCAAATATTTTTGAGATCCGTTCAGCCATTTAGGCGTGAAATGGTAACAGACAGAAAGACAGACAGTTTCTTTCGAATTTATAATAGTCATTATTAGTTTTATTAAAATTTTTAATTATTTATCGCGTTTATTTACCTATTTTCCCCGACGTTTTAAAAGGTTTACACACTGTCGTGGTCACGGGATGACTGGTGTATTATAAAAGTAATATGGATCCGCACAAGAATCAAGGAAAACACAGGCTGTTGATAGAAAATTGATAGGCAATCGACTTGTTTACTGTACACATTATTAATAATGATCCATCATTACACATTATTAATAATTCTTCAGCGTTTCAAAAGTATGCAGCAAGAAGGCCGCGGTTAGCATTTTATATAAATAATTAATTTACAATCTTCATCTCAGACATGGACACAGGTTCCGAGTTATAATAGTCAGAGACAACTCTAAACAGGTTTCAATTCTAATCCTCGTCAAATTCGACATTGGCTCGTAAGCCCGTCACCGCCTGACTTCAACCAATCAAAACTACATCACGTAAACTTTATGCAACACTTTAACCAAATAATCACTTCTTTGCACATTAAGCTAAGGTGCTAATTCGCCGTGATCTAATACATAAATTACAATAGAATCGTTATAGATACAGCAACACTTTCCAGCGTGTAAGCCAGTCATCTGTATTTGAACAGTTTACTTTATTCATGGTCACTCCATAGGTGCACGCGTAATGGACCTATTTTTGAGTCCAAATAGGTTAAGGGTGCCCACTGAATCTATAGGTGTCGTCTAACTCAGAAACTTCTCTTCATAACATTCACTTTAGCTTCAGCCATCAGTTCTAGATTGCACTGTCCAATAGGGGTATTGATTGCACTGTCTAATATGGGTATTCTTTCGAGAGGGTATGGAGAAGCCAAGGCATACCCACGAAGGCCATCAAACTGACAAGCTAAACTCTTTATCACTACTAACTTCGCCCATCTGTTTAAAACAGCACAGTCCAAAAGGGTTTCTTTTTCAGCTCCTGCCAAAAAGCCTCTTCTCTTCATATAATCACTATAACTTTAGCCATCACTTTAAGATCGCACTGTCCAATAGGGGTTTTTTTCCAGCTCCGAGGGTGATGATAAGCCTCTTCCTAACATTCACTATATCTTTAGCCATCACTTTAAGATCGCACTGTCCAATAGGGGTTTTTTCTTGTGCGAGAGAGGGCAACAAGAAGCCGGAGTTCACGTAAGCGCATGTGCGGGGCGGAGACTCCGCACTCTGGCCCTCATAAGTTCACGACGCGACGCGTCCCGGGCGCTGGCAGGGCTGCTACTCCTGTAACAGACATTGATAAAACTACAGGGTATTTATACGCGTTCCACGGCTACGGAGGGAAAGTATCTTAAATTATTGTAGATAGAAAATTTCTATCTACAATTAAATTAAGAAAAGAAGACTTCATTTTGATCTTCATTAAAATCAATTTGAACTCGATTCAACGATTTTTGAATAATTGCCTGTCTGAACCGGGAATTCCCAACAAATTGTAAAAAACACATCCGTAATTTGTTGCGGGTGTTTATATACAGGGTTATTGGTAATTCACTGACACTGTGTAAACTGAAGATTCTGCCCATCATCACGAACACGTCGAACACAGTGAAGACGCCAGGTCTTAATTCTTATTTTTTTGTAAATCGCCTCGCATACAAAATAATGTCCGAAAACCTCCCACTCCTATTTACATAAATCCACATCATCACCATTGGCTTATTTTATATGTCGGCATTTTAGATGATTTAAGTGGCATTACCCTGGCTGGGAGACAGTCGAACACACACACACACTGATAATTCAGGGCAGAGCCATTTTTAGTTTCAGTTTCAAAGAAAACCCCTGTAATGAAAGATTTCTGAATGGACGGGAGTACATACTAATATCCTTCCAATTTTAATTTTAAGAATCAATTTTAAGAATTGGAACCTGGCGTCTTCACGGACGTGTTTATGATGGTGGGCAGAACCTGCAGTTAACATAGTGTCAGTGAATTAACAATAACCCTGTATAACTTCCAGAGTGTCATCTGAAAGGTAGGATTTTTGAGATTCCAAAAGATTGCGTTACCGATCTCTCCTTGCGCTGAGCCGGCGGGCGCGGGGTCGGGCGCGGAGGCGGCGCGGGTGCGCGCGCGCGACGCTCGCCGCGTGCGCCGCGGCCGCCGCTCGCGCTGTGACGTCACCCTCACGCGAGGCACCGCACCAGCAGCTTCAGGGGTATTCTCACTGGAAAATAACCTGAGATTAGAGCGTTTGACTGGAGCAGACCGGTTAGGAATCGACCAATCGTTTCTGATTGGTTGATTCTTTCAAACGTCTGGTCAGGGCCTTATTTGATAATACGTAAAATTACCAAAAAATCCATTCATACTAACATATCGTTTTTAAAATCAAAGCAAGTGACAAAACGCAACACTCGCCGAGCTAGTTATCTTGTTTTGCCCAAGGTTAGAACGAATTACGGCAAAAAAATGTTTACTTTTGAAGGAGCACAGCTGTATAATAAACTACCCGAAACATTGAAAAATGTAAGCTCGTTTCATACCTTTAAATCTGAACTTGCTAGTTTTGTTAAGGAAAATTGGCCAATTTTATAAGATTGTTTAATTCTAGCAAGTGTAGTAATATAAATTTTATGTACCTAATCTACCTTTTACCTTTTTTGTATTTAGCTTTTCAATTATGCAAAACTGTAATTACTACCTACAGACCGAACAACAACTTTAACTTTTATACCTAAATTGTTTACACTAAGCTAAATTACTATTCTCATGTAAGTGTCTTTTTTGAGAGTCTCTTTAAACCTTATTTGAAAAACGGTATAAAATTATACGATATAAAAATTCGGTATAAAAGACTTACCTGTCATCATTGTTAATATTAGCTGCATTCATATGGTCATTGTCATTTGGAGGTGACGGTGGTATCTGTAAAAGATAGACATAACAAACCTTGTTAGTAAGAATTTTCTGGGCTAATGATAAGTTAGGCCAGGACGATATCGGTTGAAGCAATAGCATAGTGTCAAAATTGCGTCATATGATCATAAGGTACCTACGACGTGTATTCGAGAATCTATTGGTACATCTGACCACCCAATGATGTCGATTTTGTTGTTTTAGGATTCCTATCTTAAATTTTACGATTTCTAAATTTCTAAGTTAGGTTGACCTAAAATTATGGTATGCTCTGTACAGATCCTAAAAATACCACAAAATCCAAAATCATATTTAATTTTTTTCAAAAGAATTTGCCCGTTTTTTACTAGAATCAATTTTAATCACGACCAAATTAGATGCCTTCTAAAATTAGGTAAATGTTTCTAATCATAGCTAAAATGCAATAAAAGAATAGGATTTTAACTATTTTAAATAAGTTGAGTTGCTTTAAATATGTCAACCTAATTTTAATACAGTCTAATTTTTGAAACATAGAATAGCTTTCGTCTATTTGACATTCCTAAATCCTAATTTTAGCTAATTCTAAAACAACAGAATCGACACCAATGTCTCTTTCTAAGTAGTAAGCATAGTTAAGCCGGGGCTAGTCAGTCACCTCTGCATCTCCGTTTGCTCGAGCGCGCAGTCTCGCCATGAAACGCGTGGCTCGCGCGAACGGATTCTCACGTTGCTCGTCAAATGTACCACCCTGAAACAACAATCATTGATTATAAAAATTTATATATCCCAAAAATTACCGATAGAGGCGGGACTAGAACCCGCAATCTTTCCAATCTGTACGGGAATGTGTTTGCCAAATACACTGTGTCAACTACCTGACCTTTCGAAAATCTCTGGGAAGTTCTACGGATCACAATCGCCGTTCAAGTCCCGACTGTGTCGGAAATTACTTTCCCCTTGACTGTAGGTTAACTTTACAATAACAAATAACGAATGATTGATTAATATGTGATACTGCTGCACAAACCACGCTGCTTGGCGACAGAAAAGGGCATGTTGTTCTTACAAGACCTTTCACAAAGAATTTATAATTTTTTACATTGGGGTACCACAAGGGTCGATATTTAGTCCTATAGCCTTTATTTTCTATGTCTTGAATGTGAACTTGCCAGTTGTATCGTAGAATGAGACAGCCACGAGTTAGTTCAGGAGACACACGCGCTTGTTCTAAATCAGCCACGGGTTGAGGTGTGGTGTGGTACAGTCGGTGTGGAGTGGTATAGTTACCGCGGAGGGCACGCTGCGCAAGAGAGGCTGCGACTCATCCGCGTCCGCGTCCGCGTCCGAGGAGTCTGAGAGGGCGCGCCGCTCGCCCGCCGCGAACACGCGCCGCTTGCACACCGGACACACCCGCTTGTTCTGAGTCAGCCACGGGTCTATGCAAACGGTGTGGTATGCTGGGGAAAGTAATAAAGTCTCTTTGACGACCGATGCGGCGCAGCGGGCGAAGGTCCGCCTGCGACGCAGGAGGTTGAGGGTTCGATTCCCGCCTCGGGACAAATGTTTGTCCAATCTGCAGATATTTGTTCAGGGTGTTCTGGATGTTTTCTACGTTTAATAAAAAATATCTATGTAGTGTATTGTATTATGTATATCAGTTATCTAGTACCCATAACACAAGCTCGGCTTAGCTTGGGGCTAGATATTGCTGTGTGAATTGTCCAGCATTATTTATTATTATTATTTTAGTGGCATCTGGGCAGCTCGGACGAGCAATGATATAGCACACGTTCACTGCGGAGCATGTCTTCCATCCCCCTTGGATTGGTATAATCACTAACGTACGCTTGGCAAGCGGATAGCTGAGCACAGGGCGAGTGTTAAAAAAACAGACGTAAGCTGCCCTTTCTCGGTTAGGTTCCTTTAGTGTGCTCTTACGACAGTTTGACATACACGGGTCGATTCTTTCGCACTTACAGGAGACGTAGCTTATCTCCCCTCCTGATAATAGTCACGGCAAATACCGCAGGTTCTGTAAGAGTAACTTTTACTGAACCTTGTAAGTAGGTACATTTTAGTGGAGATGGTGTCTGTCTGCCATCTTGAATGATCACTTACCATGCGCGCAAGGCAGCACCCGTAACTTATCCCCGTCCTGATAATCGTCGAGGCAAATAGCGCAGGTTTCATAGGGGTCGCCCTTACTGAACTTGTAGGTAGGTATCTTCTTCAACGCGTTGTTCGGGAGGCGGTGGCGGCGCGCGCGTCGCCTGTCTTTTATGCATTTCACAATCTGTGGGGAAATTATTTTAGTAAAATAGGAGCGAAACAAAAAGTTAGTTGGCTATTGGAAAACTGAGAATCAGATAAAAACCAAAATTTTGTAAGGCAGTAAAGATTTCTGATGTTTTGCTAACTTAGTCAACTTAACTAATAATAAATAACTAATAATATCAGATTATCAGATTATCTAGAGGATAAAAAAGCTTGGGACGGGTTTTGCTCCAACTCGAAAAATAACAAATAACAGGCTAAAGGTTTCTTCGTCGCTTCTTTACTTTAGTCTACATATCGAAGCGACAGAAATCAAAAATATCACTTTATTTCCGTGTCAGTGTTTACTTTTATATTTTGACCTTTTCTAAGTGTACATTTATTGTATTTATGGAAATAAAGAGTTTTTGATTTTGATTTTTGAATAAGTAAGTTCGTGTGAATGCTCGAGGTTTGATTGTTTTTAGAATGTGTAACTTAGTAAACTTATACTAATAATAAGTAAGTTCGTTTGAATGCTCGAGGTTTGATTGTTTTTAGAATGGGTAAGAAGATGCGCCTGCTTTCGGTTAATCTACAAACATCAGTTTAAAAGTGTAAATACTTACCGCAAATATGAGAATAACAAGCAGACTGAGGAACACTACAACGGCGAAGGGCAGCAGCAGACGCGTGTTTATGTTGAAGGGGACGGCATCGTTCACCATTATATAGAACCTGGAACAAACACCTTCGAGTTTAACTTATTGTTAGCTGTGGTGCCGGCTTAGAAGTTACACCACCACAATTCTTCCCGCGGCTGTCGTAAGAGGCGACTAAGGGATATCAACCGGGAGCGGGCAGCAGCGCCCCCTGCAGAACAATTCTACCGGTGGTAGAATTGTCACGAACTGCGACCCCAACACGCATGCCCAGCGTGGGGATTATGGGTATTACCCCCATGAGATAAAAGCCAATAAGGCGCTTATCAGGAGGAGGCCTGCGTCCAGCAGTGGACCAATATAGACTGTTGAGGTTGAGGTATTTCGATGTCACTTGCTCGTCGATACTGATGCCTTCTCGATGCTAAGGACATTCTGACTGGACTCTCCAGCTATAATCTTCACGATAACGCATCTTTACCTTGCAAACTATCTGACAGCTAAAACCTAGAATAAAGTTGCTTATCAGCGGGAGGCCTTTGCACAGCAGTGAGACAGTGGTGATTCAAAATAATAATAATTGACCTATAGAAAGAAAGTTCGATAAGCATATCAAACTTTCTCTTCAAAAGTTACATAAAGGACATAGCACAAACATCCAGCACCAGCTACGGCACGGCACAAAATAGGCATTCCATACATTTTACAGTGACAAAATGATTTACTACAAGCTTTAAACGAGTGGCCTGCGAACTCTCTGTATTTAATGCCATCAATTTAAAATGCATCTTAGTTATACCCATATTTGAAGGCACATTTTTGTGCTCTGCGGCAGTGGTGCGGTCCTTGAAAAGGAAAATCGAAGTTTCGTTTTCGTTTTCGTGCAAAGCCAACTTTTGTGTCGCTGGCATAGCATCAAGCCTCCACCACACAGCCACGATTTTGAAACTGACACGAATATGCGTGACACAAGCCGCGCTTTAAACTCGCGGCTGCGTGGTGGAAGTTTTAGCGTTTGCACGAAATCGAACCCGAAACTTCATTTTCGTTTTTACGAGTACACATCCAGGTGTACGACAACCTTTATAGTTACGTTACTACGAGTAACAGATGAAAACGACCCAGATTAATAAGTATGGCTTGAAAATTTCCAATTTCGATATATTCCAATCCAATATCACCATAAACTTGCACGTCGCGTCTTCGGTGTTTACAGATATCAAATGAATTAAGTAGATAAATTGATATGAGAACTGTTTCAAGAGTACGGGCTGGTTATCTTTACTTGGAATTGGTGAATCATCCTGTCACACAAAGAATTATCAAGCTGAAGAGCCAGTGGGCCGGCCGTATTCCGAAAACAACGCGTGCGAAGTCACGGGCAGAATTTAATTTATAAATAAACTAGCTATTATAGTTAGCTTTTAAGCTAGTTTCAGCAGCGCCCCTGCAGAATAATTCTACCACCACCGAACTGCGATCCCCAACCCGCATGCCCAGCGTGGGGATAATGGGCCCTACCCCCCATGTGATAAAAGCCAATAAAGCGCTTATCAGGGGGAGGCCTGCGTCCAGTAGTGGACCACTAGAGGCTGTTGGGTTGAGATGATGCCCGCGGCTTTGCACGCGTTGTTTCTATGGAAACGTTTAAAGGTGATTTCTATCCCATGGAACCTGATTTATGGGATAAAAAGCCTATGTTTGATTCCAGGATTAGAATTACCTACATGCAAAATTTCAGCTCGATCCGTTCAGTAGTTTTGGCGTAAATAATGTGTACTAAACATTATTTTATTTTGTTTATAAGACCATAACTTCAATAAATAAAATAAATAATTGAAACAATTGAGATAACAGCAGACTGTTGCAAACAATCTACAGGTGTGATGGTTATTTAGTTCTTACCCATTGGTATATACGTATTCCTCGGAGAGTATGAGCCCGGAGAGATCGCTCACGAACACGGATGGTATGTTTATACCGTCGCTGTCCTCCGCTGTCATCACCTCTGCAACAATACATGTCGTTAGGTTATTCAGCGAATTGTCAGTACCTAAATTATATACAGGGTTATTGGTAATTCACTGACAGTAGTGTGAACTCCAGGTTCCAACTATCATCACAAACACGTTCGTGAAGACTCCAGGTTCATTCTTAACTTTTTCTGAAAATTATCTGTGCTAAAAATCATTAACCCTTCCATCTTGGGACCAAAATGTCAGAAATGAATGACAGGCCGGCCTTAGACACAATGGCGCCGAAAATCTCAATTCGACTGCCAAAAAAAAAAATTAACGTCCACAGATATAAAATATTTTTCGTTCAGTATGTAGAAAATATATCAAAGAACCTAACTCATTAAACTTCTTTATAGGAATGTAGCCTCTAAACATGTAAAATAAGGTCCGTAATCGAATGCAGGAGAGCGGTGGCCGGCTACCGCTTGGGGTTTGAGTGAACGGTGCAGTGACGTAAGGCGCGGTGGCCGGCTACCGCTTGGGGCCTGGGGGGTTAAGCACGTTTGTCCGGAACCCAATAAATTACTAAAGACCAATCTCTCATATCCACTGTTATATCAGGGCAGAGCCATTTTTAAGTTTTGTTTTAAATAAAGCCTCTCTAAAGAACGATAATTGAATGGAAGGGTACCTACTATCAATACCAAGTTTACGAATTAAGACCTGGCGTCTTCACAAACGTGTTCGTGATGATGGGCACAAACCGGCAGCTCACGCAGTGTCCGTGAATTACTAATAACCCTGTATAACCATCGGTAGAACCGCTAATCGGAAATGGCCTTGGGGAACGGAAATGTGCGAAAATTTGCTATTACCGAAAATAATATCCGTTCTCATCATCATTTTGCAGCAACTCAATCAAAACTAAAAGTGCTTTATTTCCTTTACACCTTACAGAACTAAGGTTTTTGTTATTTATATAGTGCGTAAGCCTCACAATCTGGCTAATTTCTAAGAAATCAAATAATATCGCAAAAATTTTCGACTTCGACAGGACACGCCAGAAATGTTTAATAGAAAGAAACATTTTGTGGACTGCTTTATAGTACTTCTATAAACTAATTTTTCAACACACTTGCTCATAAAGTGGCTCTATGGTCACCGCAATTATGCACAGAATGACACCCATAATCAAACTGTGACTTTTTCATTGCTATAACTCACTAGTGAGTTAAAGATTTTAGTTAAAACTCGTACGTGTTTAATTAAAACTTTCACTCAAATATAACTTTTGTTTTCTCTGTAATAAAAGAAAACTTTAAATTCCCCATTTTGTACGTGGCAAAATAGGCGCAAATCCTATGAGCGATAAAAAAAAAACCCTCATCTCATTAGTCTGTGGCCGATCGCAATGAGTTTTTATTGTATACACGTGTGTATTGATGATTACCGTCCTCGGCTCTCTTATGACGCCTCGGCGGTAATCACCAATGTTACACACTAGTACCATAATGTACTATTACAGTACTGAAAATGATTTCATCCTTTTATGTGGATCGCTAAGAAAGGGACGCCAACATTTTTAGTGCTGTCAATTAGTTTAAGCGACATCTGGATTAACACCATTGTTATATTTCATGGTCTTTCGTAATAAGCAATGTTTGACCCAATTTGTTTCATAAAATACAGGGTTTTTTCTATTTTACTGGGTTTAACCGTCTGAGGCAAGCCAACCCTATTTAACATTTTGTGAATGCAGTACTTATTAGGTACTTATTTATTAAACAAAGGTACATTTCACCCTATATTCTATTCTATACAGCTATTGGACCGCTTTAGGTACTTTGTATGGCAAAACAGTAATTTCAAGAGCAATTGTACAGTGGCAGACTGTTGAATAAAAAGATAAGCCAAATATATAATACTAGCTTCTGCCCGCGGCTTCGCACGCGTTGTTTCTATGGAAACGTTAAAAGGTGATTTCTATCCCATGGGAACTGATTTATGGGATAAAAAGTAGCCTATGTTTGATACCAGGCATAGAGCTACACCGGTGCAAAATTTCAGCTCAATCTGTTCAGTAGTTTTGGCGTGAAGACGTAACAAACATCCATCCATCTATACATCCATCCAAACTTTCGCATTTATAATATTAGTGTGACTAGCTGCTGCCCCCGGCTTAGAACGCTTTTCTCGGGATATAAGAAGAAGTAGAATATGAACGGTCCCCGCGATACCACCTACCTCCCTGTGCGCGGCACAATACAATGAAGTCGTCAGATGAGTTGAAGTAGAAAAAGTAATGCCATCTTGTAAAAACCCTAATTTTTTTTTGGCAGGCATTGGTTAGGCAGACAGACAGTTAAATTCGAATCAATATTAGTATGAATGGATAATTACTTAATTTTATGTAAACAGACAATGTTAATAAAAACAGCAAGGCATTCTTTATGTAACAAAGGCAGACTACACAAGAGTTTTAGGCGTTAGCAGTCCGGAAATAGAAATGTTTACTGATAAGATTTTCATGTTGAATGAAACTATTTATTTTGGAAGAATAAATATGTAACATTGTTCTAGGCAGCTCTGCGGTAATAAAGGTTTAAAGAACTTTATTCTCATCTCATAAAGACAATTACGTCACTTACATGAGAATTAAATTAATAAGTAGGTACTTAGTTATAATGAATAATAGAACTAAATTAATAATAGATACAATTATAGTTTTAAGCTGTGTTACAGAAGCAGCGTATTCCCTAATGCACCCTGCAACCTACACTATTTTTAGTTTTAAAAGAAACGAGTTACAAATATATTCTTGGAAATAAAAGATGAAACATTTTTGTGGACAGCTCTGCCTTCTGTGAGGGTTTTAAAAACTGCGTTACAGAAGGCAGCGTCTTTACCATTGCATGTTACACTATTTGTAGTTTTAAAAGAAACGAGACACAAATATCTTCTCGGAATTAAAAACCAACACCTGAAAATTATGATAGAATTAATACGTTGTTTTACTGAAGTATTTTTGTTTTACAGAATCATTTTATTACTCTATCGAGATAAAGTGTTATTTTGCGGTACAAGCTCGTGGTCAAGTAACTCATTTAACCTGATGATCATTAAGAAGATCATACAGAAGTAGAGAACCCCCTTATCTATACTATCTATACTAATATTATAAAGAGGAAAGGTTTGATTTTTTGTTTGTTTGTTTGTTTGTTTGTTTGTTTGTATGAATTGAATAGGCTCCGAAACTACTGGACCGATTTGAAAAATTCTTTCACCGTTAGGAAGCTTACTTTTCAGGGAGTGACATAGGCTATATTTTATCCCGGAATTCCCACGGGAACGGGAACTACGCGGGTGAAACCGCGAGGCGATCGTCTAGTCTATACTAATGTTATAAAGAGGAAAGATTTGATTGTTTGTTTGTTTTGAATAGGCTCCGAAACTACTGGACCGATTTGAAAAATTCTTTCACCGTTAGGAAGCTTACTTTTTAGGGAGTGACATAGGTTATATTTTATCCCGAAATTCCCACGGGAACGGGAACTACGCGGGTGAAACCGCGAGGCGATCGTCTAGTGGCTAGATAAATTTAACGTTAAGGATTTGGATCGCAACTAACGTTAATAGTCACCTGTCTTTTCATACATCGCTAGTATGTATATTAAGCTGAAAGATGCACTAATATGCATTAATAAATAATATGAATATTTTGTGGCATGATTTAAAGATTTTTTTATAAATAGGTACATATTTAGGTAACTTATCAATTGTTACTTAACAATGTTCCACCGGGGGGCGGGCAGCAGCGCCCCCTGCAGAACAACTCTACCACCGAACTGCGATCCCCAACCCGCATGCCCAGCGTCGGCATTATGGGCATTAATGAGATAAAAGCCAATAAGGCGCTTATCAGAGGAAGGCCTGCGTCCAACAGCGGATCAATATAGGTGTCGAGGTTAAGGTTAGGTAGCTTACCCTTTCTTCAAAACGTTTGCCTCCTCCTTTTAAAAAATAGAATTTTGCATCTAAAACCACGTTGACGAACACTCGGTTAAGAAAGCCAAAACACTTAGAAATCACTGTCAACCCTCCCGTATTTTATACAATAATGTAAATTAAGAGATGAGAAAGGTACGCCCCCGATGACGATCCAATGTGAATTGTAAACAATATTTGCGTGAATCAATCAGAGAGCCATTGTGTAGATAATGTTTCACGCTAAAGTACAATAACATTGAACTAGCTACATATGCAACGTATTGATAACTTCAAATCTCTGTATTTTTATACTTACCGTCTTATAAATATTATAACAACCAATTGTCGCTTACTCTATCTACCAAAGATTGCTGAATTTGACACTAATGCAGATTTTTGAAGTCGATTTTGAATTACATTATTTTAAAGTCCCTAAACGGCCATATCAATAACTGATTTGCCGACTATACGACTCAATTATTCTTTCGTAAATTATTTCTAAGAGTTCAAATGGTGTGCAAAAATTTATCTATCTATCGATAATGCACCAGTTTACGTCTGGGTGGATGTGTGGTAGTTTTTAACACGAAAAATAGTGACATAATCGGGTTGAAACTTTCCATGCCTGTCGTCCTAAACCTAACCTTGAGGCTTGACTATAGAATGAAGTAACAAAAGGCTACTTTTTATCCAGAAAGTGTCTACTACGCGTTTTAAACTTTTTCGAATAAATTTTACAGTAGGTATCCTTGGTCCTTTCCTATATAATAGATTTAATGTGTTAGACGATATTTATTCCTTAAATTATAATAGTTGTAAGAAAAAACTTAAGGATACACTGCAATGTATGTCATATGATGACACAGAAAATTTATTGACGGTTTCAAAGTAGGCCAAAAATTTGTAAACACCTTTATTAAACTAGTTTAGTGTAGGTAGCATAAGTAATTATTTTAAAGTATGCACCATCGCCTTGTATAATTTTGAATAAATTATTTTATTTTTATTTTTATACAAACGGAGCTCCGTTTGTATAAAAATAAAAATAAAATAAATGCGCAGTCGACACGCAAGATGCAGCGTGATGCGCGGCAGTGTGTCAACCGCCTAAAACACGGGCGTTGCCGCGGGCAAATCTAGTTTCCAATACAACTAAGGTTAAAAAGATTTGGCGAGATGGGCGGATGATATCACTAAAGTCGCGGGGCGAACCTGGGTGAGATTTGAGCTGGACCGTGCGTGTGGAGTGGCACAAGAGTTTGGAGGCCTATACCCAGCGGCGAAGTCGGGTTGCGGATGATGATGATGAAACTATTTAACTATCTTTTCCGGCGGTTTCATTCACGTCATACCTATAGGTACGTAGACGCTTTCTATAGAAAGCGTCTAGCAATACAAGCAGTGTTGGAGATTGCTCCTGTAAGGTCTAATCTAAACTAATGTTAACCAATGAAAAATATCCTTCCTTATCTTAAAGGAAATAAAGAAGTTTGAGTTTGTAGATTTTAATGACTGTACGATTGTATCATAAAGACAATATTAAATTTGACAGCCATACTCACTTTTTCTCTCTCTCTCTTTCTCTCTCAATGCTGTCTTTTTTCTGGTAAAGCCTGTTGTGTAGCAAATCTTTTTATGGTATACACCCAAATAGTTAGAGCGTATCCATAGATATTTACTACGAAAGTATCAATGAAAAAAGAGATCCCTTTCGGTACAAGGAAGGGCCCTAACATGGAGTTAGTACAAAAACTTTATATTCCATGGCCAGGTCAGTCTGACCATGTTTTGAAGTCAAAAGTTTTCCATGCTCTATGGTTTTTTAATGCTGTTTTGTTTCAAGTTTTGTAGTAGATCTGCTGACAGTTGGTATTTTTTTCTTGAAATAGCCGCCATGTAGTGAAGTTAAATTGTTTTAGGTTATACACGAAAATTGTATTGTATAGTTAGGGGCCATCCATAGACTATACATCTTTGCAAAAGTACTTACCTAGCTGACTGGAGTTGACATTGTGAACGATGGCCGCGTCAAAGCCCGCCGCCTGCGCATTTCGGATCTGCGTCTCAAAGCTGCAGTTGTGTCTGCAAATAACAACGTTTAGGTACATAACATGTATTCAAACTTGAGAAAGAATATAATTTCATGTTTTTAAGCTCAACATTTGACAAGGGGCGATGGAGCGTAGCATAATTTTTTGATTCTTGAGTAAATGGTTCTTGGTGATTACGAAAAAAAACTCAAATCCAATTTTTTTTTGCATCTACGCACTGATCATGACTTAAAAGTAACTGTACTCATTTGGCCTTCTAATATCACCGGATTAAACTGTCAAATCAGGTGGCGACGCAGGAGGTTGTAGGTTCGATTCCCGCCTCTGTATAAATGTTTGTACGATCTGCAGATATTTGTTTCTGGTATTTTCTATGTACAAAAAAATCTCTATCAAAATAATCAATACATTTGATTACTTAAGACGTGTATGATAGAAAACAATCGGGGCTGACGGAGCAGTCGGCAGCCCCGTTCCTAGCAAAGCCGACGGACGCTAAGTTACGACTATTCTGTCTTAACTTAAAGAATTGGCAAGCTGAAGTGGCAGTGGGCCGGCCATATCAGACGAAGAACTGACAACCCGCTTGGATGAACGAGTTCTTCAGTAGAGACAGCTATTCGGCAAACGTAGTGTTGGACGCCCTCAGTCCAAGTGAAAGGACCACCAGCGAAAGACTGCAGGCAGATGATGGATGCGGCAAGCTGATGACAGGGCGCTATGGCGCTCATAAGGGGAGGCCTATGTTCAGCAGTGGACTTATATAGGCCGATGACTACGAATAAATAATAAGTCGCTGATGATGATATTCTGTAGTTCTGTAGTACTTAGGAGTGTATACATATTTTTGCAGCCGACTGTACCTACGTACACAGTACAAATAAGATATTGTGATATTGAGTTTGGTTATCTGTGCTCTTTATAACAATGGTTAATGAGATACTGTCCAAGTCCTATACAAACCAAAAGCACTTAGATTACTTCGTGTGAAGATTCACAATATTGACTCGATTTTGTGAACTCTAAGGCCTTGTCGCCTAGTTCATGGATAGTTCTTAGACAAATACAAGTGGGATTTAAATCAATATTATTGATTTGTATTTTATTGATAAATAACTTCTATATTCTTCCAGGATAAATATCGATTACCTAGAATCGATGAGTACGGTTACTGGTTGGTTATTCCTAATTCAGGATGGGTCACAAATTTATCAACTTAGCATCGAATTAAGTTTAGCAACGATCTAGAAAAAGCTTTACGACATAAAGGGATTCTTTTCCTAACCGAATTGATGTGAACGACGTCATTTTCAGGATAAACGCTAATATTTTTGCATCGATAAATGAGGAAAAGAGAGGCTCAGAGTAAAGATATAATGTAATTTGTTTTGGAAGAGCCAGATTTCCTATCACAGGTATTTTCTTTACTTAGAAGGGAATCTCCAACACTGTTTAAGGAAATGAATATTTTTGTATTTTTTACATATGGCATAGACGATGGTAGGCCATATGCCTTTATGCCTAGCAGGTTGGTAGGTGGAAAAAGAAGTCTGATGACGATTGGATGTGATGATAATAAAATGTGGTAAGAACTAGAAATCAGGTTCCCAAAAAGGAAGTGGATATGAAAATATAAAACGTCGAGTGCGATTCGGACTCGCACACCGAGGGTTCCGTATAGTTAAAAGACCTTGTTTCTTGTCAAATCTCATGAGTCAGGTCAACGGGATTAGGTACCTTAATAGACGACCTCAGTGGCGCAGCGGGCGAAGGTCCGCCTGCGACGCAGGAGGTTGCGGGTTCGATTCCCGCCTCGGGATAAATGTTTGTACGATCTGCAGATATTTGTTCAGGGCGTTCTGGATGTTTTCTATGTATAATAAAAAATATCTATCTATGTAGTGTATTGTATTAAGTATATCAGTTATCTAGTACCCATAACACAAGCTCTGCTTAGCTTGGGGCTAGATAATGCTGTGTGAATTGTCCAGCATTATTTATTTATTATATTATATTTATTTATAGCTTTTGGTCCCTTGCGAGAGTCAAGCTTTTTGTGTATGGTAAACTGCAAATTTATTGCTTTCGGATTTTTCCATACACGGACGGCACGTTAACGACGGCAAGGCAACATTTTTTTATGAATATCTTCAACTTTACCGGTTTCGGATTTTTTCACAATAACCTAAGACACTTGTTATTATGAACGTAGATTAGGTACCTAGATTGCGGTGATTAGGTTTCGTGCGTAGTAGGGTTTAGGGTAAACAATGCCCCCACTCCTGATAGTGCTGGATACTCCTGATAGTGCTGGATAAACACTGTTGTGTGGTTTTAGTTGGGCTCTTTTTATTCTAGAATAGCGAAAGTTAGCTAATCTTATTTCGTAAATAGTGCTAGATTTTATAATGTATTGCCAGCCAATATTACCAATCTGGGCGAAAAGCACCTCACCGAGAGAGCCTATAATGACATAAAGGGTTATCTCTCAGTTCATAATTTTTGGAACGACATGCTCAACACTCAACAGTACCTTTTCTTGATTCTATGTATGTATGTAAAAATAAATTAAAATAATTATGTAGGTGTTATTTTAATTTATTTAAGAATTTCTTAAGTGCAATGTAATGTAATGTGCCTCTGAGAAATAAATGAATGAAACATGAAACATTCACGAACCGATTTTTACGCAAAAACTACACTCAGTTACTACAGTTGAAACTCACTTGGCAATAAGCACGATCCAGCGGCCGGTGAAGTTGTCATCCACTGGCGGTTTGGTCATGTTTGAGCAGCCATCTTTGGGGGCCCCTTCCACTAAGAACCCTCGAATGCCTTCCACCGGGATGTCCAGCCCAAAGTCTGCTGGCATGTCTAAGAATTCCTCCATTATCTGGAAACACAATTTATTTTAAAATCGTTAGTAAAAAATAATATGCAACTAAGTCCTTTATTCACAAAGAAAATAACAATTAACAAATAGAAATGCAATTAAGGGTTAACTGTTAACCATACTATTATTATAAATTCTAATAACGTAACTCGTCTGTCTGTTAAAGTTGTAAGAATACGAGCCAAATTTACCAAAAAAACTGAGTTTAATTCATAGATTAAAATCGATATTTCACGTACGTATTTGTCAGTTCAATCGCGTATAATGAATATGGAAATTATCGATGGGTGAATCACAATCAAATCAAATAGGTAACCTACGTATGTAATAGTTTAACAATTCCAAGTATCTAGTCAAACAATAGGGTAATTATGCGAGGCGATCAGGCGTCTTAAATAATCAAATAGCTCTTTTATACTGACTCATCATCATTGTCATCTCAGGGTGTGGACCCTCAGCTGGGAACAGGCTACTCGCAAGACGACCTGACCTTGATTTTGATAGATGTATCAAAATAACTAGGTATTCTTCATCTATCAAAATGACTACTCCCCCGCTGTCCGAGGACCGAGGAGGTTCTCAAGTCAACGCGTATATTTTTGAATAGTGGTGTTGGTGCAATTGTTGGAATAGTGGTGGGGCTAGTGGTTTCTTTATCACTTCTACCACTAGTGGAATAATATAATAATTTACAATACAAAATTTGAAAGAACTAAAGGTTATTGATTTCTGATTGAAAGCGAATTTCTCAAACTGTCCTAGAGACTGTCAGCTGCACAGACCTGTATAAACTTCCAAGGTTTAACTTTTATTTTACTCGGAACTTTTCAAATAAAAGGACATGCACACGTTTTTCGTACAAAGTAGTCATCGTACTTCGTCAGGATGCGGTACATAAATTATCACAATTAACTATACACTTACTATTTAGCCAAATTAAAAACTTGGGAGTGTATACATATTTTTGCAGCCGATTGTACAACCAGAGAAAATGTTTAATTTCAAGGTGTTCATACTAACAAAATGTTGCAGCCCGACGATGTGCATGACTTTCACTGCGTTTACAGCGAGGTGAGGCAACATGGTGCCCTTTACCCGACAGCGCGGCACAGGGAGGTTCAATTACATCCTATTTCATCCAATACCACTCCTACCACGGCAGCAAACTCTAGTATTTACCATGAAATACACAATTTCAAAAACATTTCAACAAAAAAATACTACAATAATATTTGATAAAAGTAATTTTCCAGGTCAGAGAGACTAGTACACGTTAATGAAGATACGCTAAGACTAATTATCGAGTGGAAATATCCCCCATAGAAGCTCGTTGATAAGGGTTATCTTTGAGTATTTACTGTTACTCAACATTGATAGAGACATTGTTCGACGATAATGTCGATTGATTAATGTTCAGGAAATGTTTCATGTTTGGCATTCGCGTCGATTCTCCTAATAAAATCGGTGTGTGCCGGTTTCCATCAAGCCACAGCTCCACTGCAGCGCACGCTAAGGTTTTAGTGCGCCGCAGTAGGCCAGCGGCTTCAATGCTGAGGGAGAGGAAATGTGTCAAAAATTAAAATAATATTGAAAATCTAGGTTTTGCAACGTTATTCAGCACTATCTCATATTTGTCAACTCGCATAAATTCTACCGAACGCATTAACTTAATCATAAATCTCTAAACTTCCTTAACAAAGCAATGCTGCTGCCAACATGTCATTATAAAACCCATAGGAATAACCGGCTGGCTAAACGGCTCGCAAGCTTATTTCTATAATACCTTTCAAGTAATGGTTTTAATAACTTCTAATGTCCTTAAATGTCATGTCATTGCTATTTACGTTTGGCAGACAGTCTCATTACTACGCCGTTTCCACTGATGATTCATACAGAGGCAAGTAGGTACGCACGCACCTACCCGCGCGGTGTGAGAATGGGGCATATCTTTGCTCTCTAACAAAATTATACTAGTAGGTATTTACAATTGAAACAATTGAGCTAACTGCAGACTGTTGCAAACAATCTACAGGTAGCTCAGCTGATCCATATCAATACCAGTCGGAAGCGTCAGCAATACGCTGGCTGCATTGCCACGCTGTATGGCAATGCTGATGCGCTGTGCCAGATACTCACCAGCTCTCGGGTCACGCGTGGCTTCGACCAGACGCTCAGACAATTTTTTATGTTTGAAGTTTGGATGGATCAGATTGACGCATGGATGGATGTTAATCAGCGCTGGATGGATGGATGAAAATCAGCGCCGCTTCTGGCTTCGGCTTGTAGCGGCATAACGCTGATACAGGGACCTTTTTGGCCCCATAAGTAACATTGTATCTGTTTCTATTCATGTGTTTTTGTATCTACCTAATATAATATACATAATGTGTCGTGTTCTATATTAAGGGTTAATTTTTTTGTCTTTGTTTGTTTGTTACTTCTTTACGCCAAAACCACAGAATAGCGATCTATTATTTATTTCAGCCCGATGATGGCTAAAATAATTAATTTGCATGCATGTATCTCTAGACCTGGAGTAACAAAGAATACTTTTCATCCCATAAACCAGTTCACATGGGATAGAAATAACCTTTAAACTTTTCCATAGAAGACAGACAGAAACTTATAAAGTGCCTAAAACTGTTTCTTCTCCGAACACAACAAAATAAAATTTATAAAGTCGAGAATACGATGCCTAAATACCATAGGAATAACCAATGTTTTGCTGTATTGTTTCTATCTTTAAATGTGCAATAAAGAATTTTCTATCTATCTATCTAAATACTCTTATCTCTTGACAAAATTTAGTTGTTCGCGCATGTACTCGCTACTCGACTTATCTACTAGCCTTATTGCGATCTAGGTTTAAATTACGCGGATAATTATAATGATTTGTGGTGGAGTGTATGCGCCATAACCACGGAATATCTCAACAACACAAACCATGGTAGCTGGATAATGGTAACTCATTGGTAACTATAGCAGGTGCCATTCAAGACTATCTTTTCCATCTGAATGCTCAGATGCCCTCTTAGGTATGCGCTTAAGGGGGCATCTATAAATGACGTGAGACGATTTTGGCGATTTTTCTCCCCTTGGTGAGATGTCTTGAGATTTTGATTGACGCTTATTTTAATGTTGATAAGTTAATCAGTGCATAATTGCAATGCATTTAAGACACACTGCTGTTCTCATTCTGAACAGCAGTGAAAAAATCGAACAATCGTTTCATGGAAACACGAAAATACGTGAAATTTCCCCCTCTTCCCCACGTGACATTGGGGTGAGATTTGGCTCGACCCACTCCCCCCTAAAAGCCTCACGTATTTAATGGACGCCCCCTTAGTGAGTGTGCTTTCAAACATTTGCTCTATCGTAGTTTAGCAAAAGCAGTCTTCATATCACAAAAGTCACCAACGTGCGGCAAATACAATCATTGTATTGATTAGATTATGTGTTTGACCTTTATTTTATCATTTCGGCCAGTGGGTTATCCTTAGCCAATTTATAGTCAAATACTTTCAAATAATATGCACTTTACTCGAATTTAGCATGTCACAGGTTAAGAGATTCGTCATTGAAGATTCGTCTCTTTTAATTGGACAAGGTTCGTAATCATTATCAGCGCTTCACTGTTATCGGTACCTCCACAGTGTCTGATAAGGTTTTTTGAAGCCGAATTGTTTTTGCCGTCAAAATAAACAATACTCTACATAAATAGAGTCGACTGCAGAATGATCAAGATGACTTTAGCACCTTTTCGATTAACGTTGGCGCAACTTTTTTTTTGCTCTTATTAATGTTTTCTGTGTTCCCCCTAAATATGTTTTACTCGAAGACTCTGTTACGCAAAACAGCTGTTTAGTAAGACTAGGTACTAAAGTGTTATTAAACTATATAATACTTACATACCTACTGTTTGATGAATAAATAAACGTGCTTGGAAGACAATGCTTGCAAGCAGTTATTGTTAAGGTTTGCTCCACAACTGTCATTGTGGCCAGCTTAAATAATACCTAAATTGTATGGACCTAATTATGTTAATGATTTGAGGATAAATAATATTTGGATGTTGGCTCTGCGTCAGCTTTTAATAGACGCGATAATGTTTCAGAACGATAGTTTTTGGAAACGTGCCTGTCTCGAAACATCTCATTTATGCATCACAAAATGTCTCAGTATATTCCTATCCTATATATTTGACCTAGCTGGCATGCTTTAGAAAGCGGAAGTTGGAACAACAGCACTTCCTACTAATATTATCAAGCCGAAAGTTTGTGCAATCCGAATTTTTGTTACCTAGGATCTCCAAAACGTTTAGAGCAAAGCCTAACTTAGATAATAGGCTACTTATCATACCGAAAATACGCGTGCGAAGCTGCGGGCAGAAGCTAGTATGAAATAATATTCTGTAGGGCTGTGAAAAACAAAAACGCGAGTAAAGTTGTTATTTATGTATGTACTTACTTACGCTAGTATCTTAGATTGTATTGACTAGCCAAGGCTGACCTTATAGAATCGGTTTTATCGTAACTTCTTATCGAATCCTACAACCATTATGGCAATGAGTTTATTTATCTAATCAAATACTATAATGGATGGACTCCATAGCATCTTCAAAAAATATGAGCGGCACTAAATGGTTATGCTGATTTTATCCTATTCTATTTCTTTTTAGGGTTCCGTACCTCAAAAGGAACCCTTATAGGATCACTTTGTTGTCCGTCTGTCAAACCTCTCAGGAACGCGTCAAAACCGTAATCTCTTGAAGCCGCGATATAAAACAACTTCTAAGTGAACGCACTCAAAAGTTACAGCCGTTTTTGTCCGAATATTTATGAAATTTCCAAGGGAATCACTTGCACACAAAACCTATAGGGTACTTCCCGTAGACCTAGAATCTTGAAATTTGGTGAGCAGCAAGGTCTTATAGCACAAGTAAAGGGAAAAATCCGAAAACTATAAATTGTAATTTATTCCCTAAAAAAAAAATATGCTCGCCAGGGCCCAAAACCTATAGGGTACTTCCCGTTTATCTAGAATCATAAAATTTGGTAAGAAGCCAGGTCATATGGCACAAATAACGAGAAAAATCTGAAAACCGTAAATTTGTAGGCAGTTAATTAACAAAATATAATAATTTTTGATTTACTCCCTCGACCAAAATATACAGGCTACCATGTTACTTCATGTTGACCTAGAATCATGATATTTGGCAAGAAACAAGGTCTTACAATTAAACGGAACCCTTAGTGCGCGAGTCCGACTCGCACTTGACGTTTTATTTAATATTATAGTTATGATGATTGCTTTAGCCCAGCAGTGGGGTTAGAAAAGCAGGTTGCAAAAAAGAATAACTGTGATACATACTACAACCAAATTTCGTCATAGAACTCTATCATCTTGTTTTGTTTAAGTTGTGATCCTTTCATTTGAGTGTGCCCTTGGTATATGGTTTACATTACTTTGTTTTAGGTCGCATTGAGGTAAGGCATTCATACATTAAATTGTGAGTACAATACAATTACAATGCATCATAAGAGTCGAGATTAAATTGTTTTAAAAGTGCAGTACATTTGTATACAAAATATCTAGTCATTTTGATTCCTGGGTCAAAGCAAAAATTAATGTGAAACTTTGACCATTTAATTATATGAACAATTTACGCAATATAAATATAATCTTAATAATTTGCATACCTAATTTTAAGATAGAACATAATTGAAACATTTAATATATTTAAGATCTACAACTGTAACCTAATGTAGGTTGAACCAGTAAATTTATCTTTATTTTTAAAATGTTCTGCATAGTAAATGAAATGTGATAGTGTTCAGAATTTAGTTCTAATATTAATGTAAATCATTAATCTTGTGTAAACAATGCATTACGGATAAACTTTTGACTTTGAATTAATAAGATAATTTCATAAAGTAGAACAAATGCTTCTCCTAACTTAGAGGAAGAATGCAACACTTTTTAAACTGTTAAGTTACTATAAAATAAATAAATAAATAATGCTGGACATCCACACAACATCATCTAGCCCCAAGCTAAGCAGAGCTTGTGTTATGGGTACTAGATGACTGATATACATAATATAATACATACATAGATAGATATTTTTTATTATACATAGAAACGACCAGATCACTATGAACCTATAAATCTTCTTAATTAGAGAAACTATTACTAAAATTGTTTAGTAATAATTTCTCTATTTTAGAATATTCCACCTAACTTCCGCGCGCGGCATCACACTCATTTATTTGAATAAAAAGTAGCCTATATGTTATTCCAGATATTCAGATATTCACAAAGGCATATGGGCACAAACTTTGGCCTCTTTAATATTATTTGGATGTACTTATCCATACAAAAGTTTAGCCTTTTCTTCCTCATAGCATTATTAGCAATTCAGTTCAATTTAAAACAATAACATTCAAGTATCACACATCCTCAATTTTTGCACTCCAGCTCATTTATTGAAATACTGAGCCTAAACCTGTTTACTATATTAGAGTTCAGGTCAAAGACCTCTCTCAAACACAAAACCGATATGATAATGTTTTGAGGAATTCCGTCAAGGACATTACCCCCTTAGGACCAGAAGTTTTGGGACCTGATACCAAAAATGCATGAGATACAGTTTTAGCCAGTCAGCTGCCAATGACTCATTATTACATTAAAAAATCTTCCCATGTATACATTTTGTAAATAAGGGACTTTAATCAAGTTGACTTACTGAATGTGGGGTGGCTTGAGTGAACACAGAGATGTCGGCGTCAACTGCAGCCAGCACGGCCAGCAGCCCCAAGCCACTAGCAGTCCACATGATGAATCCTGTTCACATCACACTAGTGCTCGATCCAGTACGTCACCTCAGTGATTGTCCCAAGAATTATTCACATAATTTTGAACCCTGTAGTGATAGTTTACGTACACATTCTATGACTTACAGTAGGTAATAATAGGATAGATAGGTACTTCAATGTGTGACATAACTACATTCAATAAACAAGTCCATGGTTGGACCGGAAATTTACTTCAATTGATGATGTGATGATGCATCAGGCATAGTGCACTGGCCTGCAACCAACTGTCTATGTACACGCACAAAGGAACGGCGTGTAGTCAACCTGATAGAGCATGATTTCATAATCTAACTACACATACAAAATACTTCTGTATTGTATGAGTAGTCGCTACAAACCAGTGGAAGCTAGACTAGAAATAATTTAATTAATTGAGGCACTGAGTGGCCTTGGATCACGTGTGTATCGACACAACAACAATACCTCCTTGGATTCACACATTACACAAAATAACGTGAAAAATATTGCGAGAACGGGCGGACAAAACAAAAGCGATGATTACAGCCACAATTGGCGAAACTTACATGAGTCAGAGGAATAAATTTTGGATAATATGCTGTAGAATCACAAATATGGACTTCCTACCAATTACAACATGTACAATTTTGCAAATATTTCAAAGAAAAATAAATTACGACTGATTCAATTCAACACCACAACCATACCATCAAAAAGCATAGCAAACAGCTTGATTGACGTTTTGTTTTTGTCAATTTGACAATGTCAGTTTGATTGTAATTTGACAAAAGACCTGACATTTGTAATGTCAATGTCACTTTGTTTTGACGCTTTCCGAATTATAAAGCCGCCACACACAGAAACCGGAGGCGGAGCGGGGCGGCGGACGGTAGCCGAGCCAGGCGCGTGCGTGGCGTTCGCGGTGCGAATGTCTTCACATTGCGTGCGAGAGCCGCCGCGCCCCGTGGCGTCGTCGTCGCGGAGGCGTTTTGGAGCCTTGTTTGTGTAATGTGTAGGCCACGGCGTCGCATTATTGTAAAGATGTCCTATTTTTAAATCATTTTATATTATTTTATACGCCAATCGTATAAACAACGATGTGGTTGGAATAAAATCAATTTTTCGGTATAGTCCATTTTATTTAGCGCCTTATTCGGGTCATAAGCAAATAGTTTTGTAATTAAATACAACTCGTAACTCCGCTAGTAGCACGTCTCTGCACCGCGACGCGTCGTGTGCGCTCTGTGAGAAGACACTCAATATACTAGCTGAAATACAACGCTCACGCACGCCTCCGCCTCGCCGCCACCCGCGCCACCACGGCACGGCTCCACGCCGCATCGCGCACGCCGAATGATTCTGTCGCGGAGCCGGCCCGCCACGGCCGTGCACCGCTTAGCCACCGCTGGCGGCGCGGCGGCGGCGGGCGTGTCTGTAGTCTTTCATATAAATTCATATGATACAACTCGCACGCCTTCGCCTCCGGCCCGGCTACGGCTTCTGTGTGTGACGGCTTTTAGTGTAGTCGAAGTCGACATTCTACCACGCAGAACTATAAACGCACCCTCAGAAAACGGTACGGAACCATCCGTACCGTTTTCTGAGGGTGCGTTACGATACCTCTCAGCTCGTGTTTTCGACACATCCTTGGGCCCAGAGAGGTGGTATCTGTATTGTATGTAGTCCCACGTCTTACCTCCGTGTTTGTTTGATCCATTCAAAAACGAAGGTAGGTACCTACCTACCTACCTACCTATCATCTTCATCATTCCACTGTCCAAGTTTCAGTCCACTGGTCATCGCTTCACCAGGATTGGCGACAGCGTGCTCTCTAACTCCCATAAGTACCTAGATACCTATCTCTCTCAATATTTCGATTCGCTCAAAGAATTCTTTGATTAGCTAGCTCTAGACTAGCTTAGCTATTATGTTTGAGAAATGTTAGGTACTTTAGGATATTAGGATTGTAATAATAAATACTTTTATACTTTATACTTTTATAAATGATGGTTCCCCAATGGTATGTGTCCTATTTCTATATTCATAAAATAAATAACTTGGCATGTTTACATTTAAATATATACCTACCTAGCTATAAAGGTACATACCTACCTACCTATTTAAAACTTATTGTATGTCTATTATACTTAGTTAGGCTGTTGAAACTGTAGGTACTAAACAATTTTATAGCTAAGATCTTTTTTGTCCAACTTTTTGACGTGACAACGTCTTATTATTCGATAGAGCCGGCTGCACGCACGAAAAAACATAACGTCATGCGGCGTTACCTCGCTATGACGTCATACGGCGTTACCTCGCTCTGAGGCGTTCCATGTAAGGCTTGAAGTGCAAGCGAGAGCGCTCGACATCCGACATCCAAGTCTCTCTCCTACTTGAGTGAGCGATGCGTCTGCGTGGACAGCTGCTATACTATAGTACATTTACATGTTTTGATCGAGTATCAAATGCTACCATTCCATCAGTATTTTCTTAAGACGTTGTCACGTTCAACTATCGTCAGGAAACCGACTTTACAGACAACCAATTTTTTATCTTGTCAGGACGATGTGGTCGCAAAGCGACAAAGTCCTTGTTAAAAAAACATCGACCTACGTACAGTACAAACTTTTAATCAACGATTTATTCCATTATTTTGAAATAAGAGAGATTAGGGTAGAGAAGAACTACCCTAATCTTTCTTAAGTAGTCCATAAGTAAGTATCAATTGACTGTAGGTGTAGAGGTAGCTTTATAATCTCATGCCATATGCACAGGAACTACTAAAACACAGGAACACATTCACTGCCCTGGCATGCTTGTACACCTCCATGTGTGTCATGATGTGCAATAAAATTGTTTATTTATTTAATTTAGCATATGTGCCTAGTTCCATTTTGTATCTGACAAAAGTATTATTTTAAATTAGATGTCGCTTTATCAAAACTATACTAATTAGACTGCACTAAAAATGATGCCATCCTGTTTATTTCGATTGTTATGAAAGAGGACGGCAACATTTTTATAGTTTTGGCGACATCTGAATTAAAATCAATTGACAAATTGACCAATTGACCGAAAAATATTGCTATACTATAAGTACATAGCGATCAATGGATTTACCGCCTCGAATACCTGCTCGATGACTTTAATTATGTATCTATTATGTAAATGTAGAGATAACACTGTGATTTGAATAAGTAACAAAAGTTGGAGATAAAAAAGTTCATGAATTTGTACTGTTTCCAGTCCCAAGGGCAGCTGACTTTCGGCCGTAAGCCGTAAGCTTATAAAGCTCAGGTACTCGGCTCTTATTGGCCAGCCACCGCTAGGAAATGCCGCACTGCGCTTGCCAGCCAACTTTCTTTCAGAAGTCAAAACAGATAGGTACACACACTAGCTGCTAAGCCAACGCACACGTGAAAGACGAGTATAGTGAGCTAAATATAGAGCTTCTTTTTATTTGTGGTGTGTTACTATGTTTCTCGGCTGTGGTGGTCGTTCTCGCTCGTCAGTACAAACATAAACGTGGTCATATAGAGTGGCCTGGTCATGCTATAAAGAAAATATTACTTTTGAATTTCGAACGCGGGGCATTTTCAGTGAAAGTGTCGTTTAGTGTCCCTAGGTTTCTTGGTGCTACAATATTTTGTGAGTTACAGTTTATGGCCGAAGTGTTAAACAATAATAATAAAAATCTTTAAATGGTAAGTACCTACCTAAGTGTTTCGAAACTCGAAGAACTTTTAGAAATGCATGACATGACGTAAATGTATTTGTTCTTTCTGGATTAAAATAAAATTTCTAATGAGGCCGTTCATTATAAATAATTCAAAAATTAAAACCGGTTTCAGACCTACCTAAGAGCAAAGTCGTCTCTTCTCTTTCTTTAAGTATAAATTGCTACTCAACCTACCTTGCCTACATTCCGTACCTACACCTATTTCTACGTAACGAGCTGCCATACAAAAAGACTTAAACGCGCACTTTAGCCTACGAAGCTACGCAGCGTAGAGGCCGCTAGTTCCTTTAATGATAGTGAAGGCCTGCGCTTTTGCTACGTAACGGTCTACGAAGCTACGCAGCGTAGAGGCCGCTAGTTCCCATAGTTGTTTGTCTACGCTTTTGCTACGTAACGGTCTACGAAGCTACGCAGCGTAGACGCCGCTAGTTATCATAGTTGTTTGTCTACGCTTTTGCTACGTAACGGTCTACGAAGCTACGCAGCGTAGACGCCGCTAGTTCCCATAGTTGTTTGTCTACGCTTTTGCCACGTAACGGTCTACGAAGCTATGCAGCGTAGACGCCGCTAGTTCCCATAGTTGTTTGTCTACGCTTTTGCTACGTAACGGTCTACGAAGCTACGCAGCGTAGACGCCGCTAGTTCCCATAGTTGTTTGTCTACGCTTTTGCTACGTAACGGTCTACGAAGCTACGCAGCGTAGACGCCGCTAGTTCCCATAGTTGTTTGTCTACGCTTTTGCCACGTAACGGCCTACGAAGCTGCTAAGCAGAGTAGAGACCGCTAGCTCCCATAGCGTAGTGTTTAGGTCTTCGCTTTCCCTACAAGCGTAAATGCCACTTGCTGCCTTAGAAAATATTCAAACGCGCATGTCGGTCTACGCTTTTGGTACGAAGCAATGACGACAAGATGACGCTATCTCCCATTAATGTAGGTGTACACTTTCGCTGTGCTACGGCTAACGAATTTTCTCAGCGTAGACACAGATTAGGTACCTACCTAATGTAACTAATACAAACCATACAAAAATGTTAACGGCCTACAAGCACAGCGTATGTGTAGTGCACCAAAATATTCTCGAAATAAGAATATCAATAAATAATGTTGGACAATCCACACAGCATCATCTAGCCCCAAGCTAAGCAGAGCTTGTGTTATGGTTATTAGATGACTCAAATACTTAATATTACGTAATGTAGATAGATATTTTTCATTATACACACATAGATGAAAATACCCAGAACACCCGTTACAAATTTTTGTAGATCGTACAAATTGGTCACGCCGCGCGCGCCACATCGATCCTAAGGCGGGAAGTGAACCCGCAACCTCCTGCGTCGCAGGCGGACCTTCGCCCGCCGCGCCACATCGATCGTCGAACGAAAGAAACAAAATAAAATGCTACATAAATACCTTCTTACGTAATGGTGTTTCCAATGCAGAAAAAATAATAAAGTAGGTAAGTACTGAACATAAAACGTTTTTATGTTTTACCTTAGGGGGCATCCATAAATTATGTGAGGTGATTTAGGCCATTTTTCGATTTTCCCCCTTTCCCCTTGGTAAGTTGTCGTGAGATTTTGCTTGACCCCTCTCCCCCGCTCCCATAATCTCACGTGAGATTTTTCAAAACGCGTATTTTAAATTCAATTTTTCTGAGCGTCTGGTCGAAGCGACGCGTGACCCGAGAGCTGGTGAATGCACAGCGTATCAGCATTGCCATACAGCGTGGCAATGCAGCCAGCGTCTTGGGGACGCTTCCGACTGGTGTTGATATGGATCAGTTGAGCTACCTGTAGTCTGTTTGCAACAGTCAGCAGTTGGCTCAATTGTTTCAATTGTAAATACGAGTATAATAGTCTTTGTGAATAAAGATGAGTTACTTAATCTGTAAGTAATTATATTTTTTTATGTAATTTTATGTAATTAAAAGAAATCAGTTCCCATGGTTCCCAAATAACGTGTGCGAAGCCACGGGCATAAACTAGTATGCCATATAATAATGATATAATAATTTTATTCAAAAATGTCTTCTAGGAAAAAAGGTTAAAAAAAGAGTAATAATTGACGTCGTGAAAGAATTGAACGAAAGTCTTCGTTTCAGGTCTGGCCAAAATAGCGTTTTTGTCAGTATGTCCGTACTCCTCTACAGGTCGTATTTTACAACCGATCGGTACGAAACTTTGTGTACAGATTCTATGATTTTATAGAATTTTATTGTCGTCGGGATTTCTTGATTAAAGGCGTACTTCTTCCACAATAAGGCAAAAAGGCGGATTTGGAATATCTCCGCTATAAGAGATCTGATTTTGATGATTGTATTTTTATTTGAAAGGTAATAACTCTAAACTGTTCTTATAAAAATTTGGTAAAGATCGGATGAGGGTTTTCGGCATGACGAGCAGAATAGCTCCGCAAAATGCAGTAATATGCAAGAGAGCATTTACAGTACAGCGCCACCTATTAGAACATCTTTGTAACACTTCGAGAGTTATATGAAATAGCGCGGCCGCATACACCGTCGTCGTCGGTTAAATAATAACAACAACTTTGCGCTGACGGATCAACGCCATCTATTGATACCTAGGTACAGAATTTCGAGCTTTGCTGAGGAACGTAACTTAGGTACTTTGTATGGACAATTGGTATAATGGTTGATGTGTTTGTGCAACATTTCGTTCAAAAATTCAATGCACACCACACTAGCGTAAACCAATATTTAGGTACCTACCTACTTATAAGGGTTTTTTTGATTTTTGGATATACCTACCTGGGTATCTACTTAGGTAGGTAAAGTGTAGATACACTACCTACCTACCCATAGGATTTTTCTTACAACGCGTCAAAAAGTAAGAGGCACCGATAATTACATAGAAATTAGGTACTTACCTATAATACTTATGACAAGCATTATAGGAAGGCTGGTGCCTACCTATGCTGGTGCTTATTCTGATAAGTAAGCACTTTTGCTCCGTGATACATAAGATGCTTTCATACTGGCATGGCGATTTGCAAGGACCAAGGAGTCACCGCCGAAAAACATGGTTCAAAGGGTAACCATTTCGACTATTTTCAAAATATACCTACCGAACCTACCTACCAAAATATCCCGTTTTAAATTACTTTAGTGCATTAATAAATAAATTAATTGTTGAAAAAAGTTAGTGTTCGCGACGTCTACTGTTCGTAGAAGTAGAACTACTAGTAATTTATATCCTAAAGTTTATAGGTACTTGTGCCTGTATTTCAGACGAAAAGTGCTAACAACGTAATTAATCTATACTAATATTATAAAGAGGAAAGATTAGATTGATTGTTTGTTTGTTTATATTGAATAGGCTCCGAAACTACGGAAACCGCGAGGCGATCGTCTAGTAATAAACAATAGTCACATTAGGTACCAACTTAACATTTTATGTACGTTTCATTAAACGATAATGCAGATCTTTTTAAAAAACCAGTCGTTATCGCCACAGAGTACTGTTAACATATTGCATTTTATTTACGGCAAGAGAGGGAGGTACCAGCGTATATTTCCTTCTCAGAAATACAAAAATAAATACATTTAAAAAATTCTTTTGCTATTAGTAAGTATAGTTTATGATTCCGAGGTGGTCCCATCTGAATTGTGTTCCCGAGGGATTAAAATTTATTCCGCAACACTTGAAAAAGTGTAAAATTGGTCCGTTCGGTGATTTTTATCTAAACAATGCAGCCAGCGTCTTGGGGACGCTTCCGACTGGTGTTGATATGGATCAGTTGAGATATCTGTAGACTGTTTGCAACAGTCAGCAGTTAGCTCAATTGTTTCAATTGTAAATACTAGTATAATTTTCTTTGTGAATAAAGTTATTATTCTAAACAATCAAATCAAATTATTTATGTATAAGTCTACCTACTCTAGCCTCCATAATACTTATACCTACGTATCAATATTATATCCTCATATCTTAGGTTAATACTCGCTAGGTTTACACAAAAATATTTTAAGATCCCATCCCGAAAGGCCATGATTTTTGACCATGACCTCAACCTTTGCGTGTATAGCAGGCTTGGGCGTTAAACCACCTAATAGGGAAATTATACTAAATTATTCATCCCAAGTAACATTAACTAATCTGTGCCCTAGGGTGGGCTTTGAAAACTAACGATGTTTGAGAGTACCTTATACACTTACCTACCATGTCCCTGCTGCTTGATCAGACCATACCTGCCTATGGTCCGGTCAGGTAAGGTCTGATGGTACCTACCATACGATAAGTAACTCCACTACCACTCCTCTTTACCATAAGTAAATGCTTCACTTTTTAATCATAAGAATCAGTTTTCAGCCTGTTTGACCCTGAACAACATGAAAAAGGTTAGCTTGCGTGACCATTTGAATTTGGTTATCGAATCCGGAAATAAATTTATGATTCACTTTCCATAGAGCGTTAGCCAAATAGGTACTTGTCTATTTATATTATAAGAAATAATCGAGAATGAGATAAGGGTTGAATAAATTGGCATGTAAGTACCTGGGAGTTTATGTGTGTTCATTAAAATATTAAAATGAAGTGTGATGTTAATCGTTAGATAAATGATAGATGATAGAAATAAACATTTAACAAAATAAAGAAATGCTTCTCTGCTCTGCTGCTTTAGTTTCTTGCTGCTTTAACTTTGATAGCCGAACATGAAGGCGGGTCGTCACCGTCGGTGACGACCCACCGACGACGGTGATGACTCGTCACCGGTCAAGCGCAAATAGTAATAACTCGGTCTTGTCACCGCTCGCTGCGCTCGGGAGTAGCCATAACAACCTCGTAGGTATAAAACGGGTTGGTTTAGTCTCTAGTAAAACAATATAAGTACTATTTTCACGTTCTGCAAGGAATGTATCTAGCTAGTAGGTAGCTTTGCAACCATTGTAAACCATTTACTGTGATGAATCGTGATAGGTAGGTATTTTTAGTATACAAAGGGGTAACAAAACCAAAGAAATATCCGTGAAAATTACTTCACACATGCACGAAATCGAAAGTTTACAATAAAACAGCATGTTAAAGTGAGAGAAAGGATTTTAGTAAAACCTGATTCGAAAAGAACATCATCGACCTCAGAACCAAACAGAATCAAAGGTAGGTATACTAGTAGGTAGGTACGTAAAGACAAAAGTTTGATATTGTGAAGATGTTAATCAAAACATGCTGAAAGCCGTGGAAATAGCACAGCTTGTTATTGAGACAAAATGTTAATATTAGTATTATGTATTGCTTGTACGAGTATGTACCTTAGACCAAATAAATAATTTATGATAAGTACCTAGATATAACATCGCCTTAGGGCTTATTAAACAAACCTGTAATGATGTTATTCTCTAAATAAATAAATAAATGTTTGTGCGAAGACACCGCCAAAACTACTGAATGGATCGGACTGAATATGTTAAATGGTCGAAGATACAGGGCGTCCCACGGCTATGCCCGGGGAGGGACAAAATCGTAAATATTGTAGATTTTACCGAAAGAAGACTAGAAATCCCCCCCCCCCCCCCCCCCCCCTAAAAGCCTTACGTAATGAATAAAAGTCCCCATAATTAGGTAGCACAAAACAATAACCACAACATAACTCAAATACCTAATGGTAATTCGTTGTTCTTTCTGACATTCCAATTTTAATGTAGGAACGAACAGTTCTTATTCTTACCGACTAGCGACTCGGAGAACATTAGAGGTGGACTTACCCGAGCCCAAAGGTTATGACAATAACCTACTTACTTCGTAGTTTCCTAATTTCACATAAGTATTTTATTAGCTACTCGCAACCATTCTGAACAAGGCAAATAAAATACCAACATTCATAAATTTAAACATAATTGTAGGTTGTTGTCACCTAAGAAAGATGGTGGGTTTCATCACAGGTCACTGTGACCTGAAGCATCATCTTTTCAAGACTGGAGCACCTTATGTCGCGGCTGCTTCCAAGAATATGAGACTGTGGAACACGTTGTATTACACTGCGCGGCCACAGAGGAGGCCAGACACAAGACGGATGAAGTTTCTCATTGAGGAATCAACCTCATCCACACCCACCGAAAAGCTAAAACGAAGCTGTCAGTCACCAAAAGTCCTGCTCCGGTACTTCAAGGAGCTGGGTTGGTTAGGGCCTCTTCAGGCAGGGGGATAATGCACAATAGATTCCTATGCGAGATCTCCTCGCAGACCTCAGTTCCCCCAGTTAGAATTAGAGTTAGAAGTTTGTTCGAAAAATTTAAATTTCTCGACATTATGCTGATAAAATAGGTAATAATAATAATTAAATATTAAAAACTAAGGCAAAAGGATTGCCTACATTCAGTTCTGCTGTAATGCATTATTTTGCATGTAACGCTGTTTTCCAATTTACTCCTCTCGGGTAGCCAGTCACTGAGAGGTTTAGGGGATAGGGGATTTTAACGGTAAATGTCAAAGGACTTCGCCTTACAAAATGTATAGTCAACGCCAAAAATGGCTGAACAGTATTGATTTTAAAACTGATTAACACACCTCGTTTAAAGAGACGACGCTTTTGAAAAGTTGAAACTGCTCCACTGCTCAGCGGTTTTTGTCGACGACTGTTCAAAGCTTGCTTTATGGATACGGTTGTGTGCAAGTCGTATTGCCAATAATGGATTAGGTAGGTAGCTACTTGCTCTGGGCCAAGGTGAGATAATCTTAACTTAAATAAATAATCCCTTTACCTGCAAGAAAATATTATTTACCTACTCCTGAAGCTCTACTTCGGGTATGAATGGCTTAGTAGATAGGTGGTGGGTGTTTATTTGAGTTGTTCAACTTGTTCATGTAGACTATTGTAGACAATCTAAATACACACCTACTACGGTCTTCAAGCATGTAGGTTTAGGCATAAAGGAGTTGAAGGTCAAATAAATATTTTTTGTGTACCTAGGTTGCTTAACATTTAGGATTTACGGAAAATTTTGTTAGTTCAATTGATTATCACACGGTCCGTTCGGATTAGTAACTGCTGACCTTTTTTACAAGTTTACAAAAAAGTTAACTGTTTAGCTGGTTAACTGGTGATTAAAAGTAGGTGCCCCAGGGCATTAGTGTAATTTTAGAACTATTCCACAAATTTAGAAACGGAATTAATTAAGTTTTTATCATGTTTGACACGGTCTTGTGATTAATGTACAGGTTAATATGCAGACAGATTGTGCAGGTAGTACCAGATAAGGTCTTATCTTGGTATCTAATTAATTGAATTCAGCAATTTTTTGCTCACCGTGAAAAAGACTAAAGTGGTACTTACCCTTAATTAATAATAGTTCAGAAGGTTGATGAAAGTGATAGGTAGGTAGGTATATAAATAAATAAATAAATAAATAATGCTAGACGATTCACACAGCGTTATCTAGCCCCAAGCTAAGCAGAGCTGGTGTTATTTATGGGTACTAGATAACTTCTATACTTAATACAATACACTACATAGATAGATATTTTTTTATTATACATAGAAAACAGCCAGAACACCCTGAACAAATATCTGCAGATCGTACAAACATTTGTCCCGAGGCGGGAATAGAACCCGCAACCTCTTGCGTCGCAGGTGGACCTTCGCCCACTGCGCCACAGAGGTCGTCAAATATAGGTTTAACGCATTCACTGCCCAGCGACACGGGGGAGAAGACATGTCATCTGCGTCTTGGGCCATGAATGTGCTAGTGGTTTAACGGCTATGACGGTTTTTTTTGTTTCATTTAGTTTATTGTTTTATTTGATAGGTTATTTCCTTCTTTTTCTATTATCCCCCAACAGCCGGATTTACGTGTGCATGATTACAAAACACGCAACCGTAATTGTGGCAAATTATTGAGAGATTGCAATTGGCGGGATGTCCATGTTGTACTTCCTTCTGTGGTCTTTGGCGGTAGACACACAGCAAGGAGTTATTGCTATAAGTTTGGCGGTTTATGCTATTTAGGTAGGTACACATGCTGGTTCTGGTAGGTTATGTCAGCGACAAAATAGCTGAACAACGCATTAAGGTACGCTGTTTAGTGATTTTTGTCGTTTACTGTAAATGTAGAGCAAAAAAAGGCTCGGTAACAAAAATCTGGCACGCACGATCAACACATTGCGGTAGGTGCTTGAATGATGTCTTTGTGTAGT
This sequence comes from Eupithecia subfuscata, assembly GCA_963564075.1. Taxonomy (NCBI): domain Eukaryota; kingdom Metazoa; phylum Arthropoda; class Insecta; order Lepidoptera; family Geometridae; genus Eupithecia; species Eupithecia subfuscata. The sequence goes on along the minus strand of OY751097.1, from coordinate 3,064,108 downwards.
GTCAGTAAAAATACACGTGATAGCAAGACCAAAGAGAGATTTCAATAATCTCTTCGCAAGACTGATGTAAGTAGGTACATAAATAGTTTAGCCTATTGGCGAAGGCTATTGCCTAATAGCTTACATGTAAATAGCGGATGCAATAATGTATAAGTACCTACTTTCACAGGTGATTGGTAAATTCCCTATGTATTTTTTCACCTATGTATTTCCTTAATTTATGGAAATACATAGGTGCGCACAACTTAAAATGATAATTAGTTTTTTTTGAAAAACTTACTTTACTTAATTTTAAAATATTTTTAAGATTTGAGGGGATTAAAAATGACCACCTTGGGATTATTTTCTATACAATAACGAAATAATTTTCAAAATCGATAATCATACATAGTTTCTATGTTTAATAAAAAATATATTTCTATATTTATTACAATTATTATGTATATCAGTCATCTAGTACCCATAACACAAGCTCTGCTTAGCTTGGGGCTAGATAACGCTGTGTGGATTGTCCAGCATAATTTATTTATTTATACACGAATATAGACGAACATAATATAAAAAAACATACATACAGCCGTACATAGAACCGCCTCCTTTTTTTGAAGTTGGTTAATAAAGTCGTTATTAAATCGTGGCAAATTAGAAGGAACCTAAGTTTTGCTCTACCGCTCTACCACACTGCCAAAGTTAGGTACTGGGTAGGTGCTGCGATCACATCCTATTGTGTTGGAAAGAAGTCTTCAAGTTCTATAAGATTTCATTATCATCAATCAACTTGTTCTACTCCACTGCTGGACATAGGCCTCCCCTTATGAGCGCCACATGGTAAAATAAACAAGGTATGCTACTCCGAGATCTTCCCAAGCTTACGTCACTGTCCAATTGCCACAAAAATGGGAGGTTACGTTCATTTCCCGGTGACTATCAAACTTTTATTGACGCCGGTGAATCACTCGCGTTTTTGATCGGATAAATCTTTAAAATAAAATGGGCGGTTACTCTATTCGTAACTGTAAGTGTGAAGGGCGGTAAAATAAGGTTCTTCAAATTCCCGAAAACAGAATCTGTGGTTGAAAAATGTTCCTGCGATTAGATAAATTTCATTTCAAGGGCAAAATTGATTTATCCATGTGCAGAGCTCATTTTAGCGTTGCTCAAAATATGGAAACTAAGTTTGAAAAATTTCATGGAAAACCTAAAACCTAGACCTAGATCTCGAATCTCCCAAAACTAAAAAGTTTGAGAGCCACCGTAGCGGATATGACGTACGCTTTGGAAAACCCACGTGACCGCCGCTGTTTCTCGGAGTTTCACCTTGTTTATTTGTACCATGGAGCGCCATAGCGTCGTCGGCTTGCCGCATCTGCCTGGAGGTCTACTCGGAAAGCGAAAATCGAATTTAATAATTCGTTTTCGTGCAAACGCTAATCTTTTGCAAGCGACTTAAGAGTTGGTTGTGCACGAATACGGATCAGAAACTTCGATTTTCCTTTCCGATAGGCCCTGCAGTTTTTCGCAATATATTCCTGTGGTCGTCAATAAGTTGATTTTATCAAGATCTGTTGATTGGAACAACAATATAATCTTATAGGTCTATATTAATTGCTTCCTAGCTTGGTTACTGTGACTAATTTGCTATGCAAAAACATGCATGGTGTAATTGTAATTAAGTCTATTTTCGTCTGTTGGTAAAGTATCCCGTCATCGTGGGACCCACTCTGTGAAGTTAAACCGTGACCTAAAATTCGTCACAACTTCTTAATTAGCAAATTAGGCTCACTTCCTTTAATTGTTTGTTGCAGCGTTTTGTTTAAAAATACCAAGGCTTTTTATATTAGTCAGGTTTAAATATCCGGTTTCAGTAATAAGTACCTAATAACCTAAAAAAAAGCTTTGTTTTAAATACATTTTCGGTGCATACGGTTGCCCAAAATATTATTATTTATGTAGCAAGTAGGTATATTATTTAAGTAGGAACATTATTATAATTAAAAGAAGCGGACCTTTGTTCGGCTTTGGCGGCTTTGACAAATTTCAGAAATTTATTACACATTCCCAGCTAGGGGTAGTTTTGCAAAAGTAAAAAGTACGTAATTCATTATTTAGTTTATAGTTGTATGTAAAGACCTTTAATTTTTATCTTTATTTAGGAGATTTACATTTATTTAACTCATAGAAAATAAGAATAATAGCATAAAACAATTACAACTATGTAGTAAATTGCACTTATATATATTTAATAAAAATAGTTTACTTATTGTTTATTACGCCGAGTTATTAGTGAATCGAACCAAGGAATAATAATTTTCCATAGAAACTTTGCCACCCTTTTTAACCCCTTTAAAAGTTATTTTTTGAAATTTAGCCTGTGTGTTATCCTAGAACCTATACTATCTACATACTAAATTTCATCTAAATCGGTTAAGTAGTTACGGAGATACGTGGTAGCAAACATTCACACAAACTTTCGCTTTTATAATATTAGTGTGATGTGAAGTTAAAAGAACTGTCTAAAAATAAAAATATGGAGCACCAAGTACCTTCTTTTCAATTACCATGGCCTATACTTACTAAGCGCAGGCAAAAAAACTTAGAAAAAAAACTACCTAGCTATTAGGGTAGGTACTAGGGTTTATGCCCGGGAATTCTCGTCCCGGGAATTCCCGGGAAATCCATAGTTCTCGAATCCGAGAAATGTAGGTCGAGAAAAGTCGAGAACTCGAGAATTTTATTCAGTTCAACTCTTTGTCTTTAGACGCACTTCGGCGGCATCTTTTGACTGTACCAATTGTTTCATTTGTGTTTTAACTCTTGTCGCGAGTGCTGTGTTGTGGAATGCGAACGTATATTTTACTTTGATGGAGGCAGAGCAAACTGGTTAGTTTATTTACAAAAATACTGTTTCTTAAGGGTCCGGCGGAGGATGAATTTCCCATACAAATGTAATACCAAAATGATTTGTAATTTAAGAATATTTGCACCATGGTCTGCTATTATTTGTATTAAAATAGTATTTATCTAGGTTCCTGACACAATTTTTTTTCAAAATACCTTTCTGAAATGAAATTAAACCAAATCGCATTTTTACATCAAATAATGAATGTTTTCTTAGTATTTTTCTAGATAAGTATTTTGAAAAAAGCTTGTGGCAGGAACCTAAATAAATACTATTCTAATACAAATAATAGCAAACCACTGTGAAAATATTCTTAGATTACAAATCATTTTGGTACTACGTTTGTATGGGAAATTCATCCTCCGCCGGACCCTTAATGTGTATTTCTTTAGAAGAAACAACTGAATACATCGAGCAATCAAGGGCGCCTTGAAAAAAGATGATCCAGCGACTGTGGCATTATCAAAATGCATCATTTTAAACGATTTTTTACTATTTAAAGAAACTGTCAAAAGTTCTCCAAAGTTGGAACGATTATACAAAGTACTCATTTCGGTAAAGCCAACATCAACGGAAAATGAAATAGTATTTTGCATGTCGGGAAATACTGTCAGCAGAATAAGAAGCCGGCTATCAGACAACGCAATAAATGCTTTGATATTTCATAAGGCATATTTTATCAGTATTGATTCAAAATTATAAGTGCTTTTTTTTTGCTTTGATTATTGACATAGATTTATTACATCAATATAGATGACACAGTCTAAGAGTTGTGTTCCTTTGCTTTTAGTTTATACGAAAGTTTATTTTTTTTATTTAATTAAAGTTTATCACAGAGAAGAAAGCTGTGATAGTTTATAAAATGTTGATTATATTTAGTTCCCTCAAAAGAAGAAAAACATAGTAATTTCTTTCATGTCCAATTTCAATAAACATTATGTGTACTAGAGACGTTTTTCTTTATTTTTTTTATAATAAATGCAAATTTCTCGATTTCCCGGGAGTACCCGGGAAATTGAGCTCGAGAATTCTCGAGACCCGAGAAATGAAATACCTCGAGAAACCATAAACCCTAGTAGGTACCTATTTAAAACTTATTGTATGTCTATTATAGAAAAGCTGTTGAAACTGTACACTATTTTATACCTAAGATCTTTTTTGTACAACAGTCAACAATAAATATATTTCTGATTCTGATTCTGATTGTGAAAAATGTGAACAAAACATTAGTTCAAATAAAATATAACTGGAAGGTTACTTAAAGTTTTTACGTTAGTTCATTAGGTCAGCGTAAATAAACGGTAAGCATCGTATACCTAACCTACACCTATTGTATATTTTTTACGATGGTCCAAGAAAAAATAGGTATTACCTATTCAATAATTCCACGTTCGCTATACGACGACGGTAATTATAGTTTTCCTGTGGACTCGTTATGCGCATATCCTGCATAGATATACCATGGATTGCCAATCATCGTCATTATGAAATTCTTCTGCCGATCTCCATAAATCTATAAATATCCATTCCTTCCATTTATTTCGTAATAGCTATCTATGTTTCTACATCGACCTTTGAATGTCGCTTTGAGATGGAAAAATCTTTGAAAGTTTAGATGTCCATTAATCAAACTTATTGGGTAGAGCTGATAGAGTTTTATTTTCCACTAGACGATGGCCTCGCGGTTTCATCCGCGTAGTTCCCGTTCCCGTGGGAATTCGGATTACAAATATAGTCTATGTCACTCCCTGAAAAGTAAGCTTCCTAACGGTGAAAGAATTTTTCAAATCGGTCTAGTAGTTTCGGAGCCTATTCAATACAAACAAACAAACAATCAAATCTTTCCTCTTTATAATATTATAGTATAGAAGTATAGATGTCACTAACAACTGACGCAGATTAAATTATTTGCTGCCACTGAAAGTATTTTGTTATCAATGTTTCACGTTATTTTCTAGTTTTACTCATTTTATTTGAATTTTGTGACGTATCCAAGAGTCCTGTAAGGTCTAAAAGAAAGAAAGCACTTTGATATTTTTATGCACTTTAAAAACAAATGACTGCAGCCACAACAGGCACTTGTGCGAGTCTCTACTCTCGGTGTAAGTAATACTTGCATCTAGCCAAAATGTGGTTATCAGAGGTTTTTATATGTCATCAATGTACTGACTGATAAATGTTGGTAGAGTCGCTTTACTCTAATTTTGCGTATGGTTTTGCTTTAGCCGCTTGTTGCCATACTTAAGAAGTAGATTTGAAAAGATAACTGATACAAAATTATTGATTTGCAAAGGAACAGCCTTATTAACCTAACCTTCATATTTTTACCAAAAACAACCTCGATCTGCCTTTCACTTGTTGTTACGCCCAACAGTTCACATTGTGATTCTCACTTATATATAAATAACTAGCTTTTGCCCGCGGTTTCGCACGCGTATTTTCGGTATAATAAGTAGCCTATTAAGTAAGTTAGTCTTTGCTCTAAGCGTACGCCAAATCTCATCTTGATCTTTTCAGTAGTTTTGGAGATCCTAGGTAACAAACATTCAGATTTCACAAACTTTCGGCTTTATAATATTAGTAGGATAGTAGGATTACCTACCTACCAATGTGATGGCAACAGGAAATATAATGAGTACCTATTGAACATAAAAAAATATATGTAAGTTGCTAGTGGTCCCCGCACGGCCACAACTGGCCCCAAGGCAAGCACTGTATCACCGTTATATTGGTAAAACACCGAACTTTGTTTTGTCCAAATTTAATACTCGTGGAAGCTCGTTTATTAACATTAATATAAATTTATTAATTATAGTATCTATATATAAATTATTGCATGTAAATTAATAACATAATTGCACGCCCCAAAAAGGGCATTACATTGCTACTCATTTACCGTATTTACCATCTTTTACATGTGATTGAAATATAATTATATACTTTTACTTTTAAGGGAAAGCTTTGGTATGGAAATAAGTTCATATCCATTAAATATAAGTTTATATGTAAGTAGTATTTTTATCGGACATTTCGGATTAGTAAATATAAGTATGGTATGAGTAAGCTTTGACGTTCAGTAGATCGCGGGCGGCCGGCTAAACGCGCGTGTGGACAGCCATACAGTCTAATAATACTAAGCCCGATCGAGATAGTTAAATTAGTTAAATAAAACTAAGACTAACCCAGTGATAATAAATACAGTGTAGTGATCAAGTGATAATAACGAGTCAAAATTTCTTCTCGTAAATCGAACTTGCAAATAAACTTCATAAATCTTAACAACATAGAGCGGCAATATAATTTGGAAGTTCTTTTTCGAAACTGACATACCAAATTAAATTTTTGCTGACCATCGATTTTGATCGTTTAGCTGACAAAGTGGTGGAACATATTCCTGTTACGAGAATCGAGTTACAGCTGATATGAAGAGCTCTGTTGTTGATGATCGAGATGATCATTTCAAGGTTGGGAATACTATTTTGATAACAACTAATAAATTAGTAGTGCATAGTTTATGGTAGACAGTTGATATAGAAATAATATACATATCTATAATACATATCTTTAATAAGAATGTTATACTCCAATTTTTTTCAAAATCTTATATTTACATTAGTTTTATAAAGTTTATGGTAGACTGACTCTTGCTTATCAAACATAACATATACATAACATATACGGTTTTCCGGTATAAAAAGCACAATGTTGTACTAATCTTGCACTACGTTACTGCAAAATTTTAACCAGAACTCCTTCAGTAGTTTTCAAATACCTAGCTGGTTCCCCATCATACATTATAGCTTCCGAATATTTACGATTTTTACAAATGGGTCTACGCTTTTGGAAGGTTGACCGAGGCACAGATATTATAATACTATAGACTGAGGTTTGGTCGTTGACTTTCGTTTCGTTACCTATAGCACGCACACCGAGCATCAATAAATAGCTGACCTAGCACAATACAATATGTTGTTAAGAGAACCTACTTAGATTTATTACTTAGGTAAGTACCTCTACTCATATGCTTATTCATCTAGCGTCGCCAAACGTGGATGCAGATTTGCAGATGCTGATAATGTGGTACAAAAAAAACGAACCTAATATAAAGCCGATATTATAAACAAAACTAATCAAAAATTATACAGAACGTAGGTATAAATACATAAATGGATGAGCTCAGGGGATCAGAGTGGATAAGGGCAAGATAATCCGTGGCTACCTACAGAACAACGTCTAGTCTTTAGTCTAGAATAAAGAAAAATGGACTCAAGATGTAGGTTGTCTGGGTCTACTCTACACATGTGCAGGTTGAAGAGGGATCTGGTACACTTGCGCAAAAGACATTCGAGGTGGCATCTTTTGAGGTGGACGTAGCGAGTCGCGGTTTACACCATTCTGTACCTAGGAGTTTGGCCTCCTCTTCTCTGATTTTCTTTCCCAGAACGATACACACATTTTACCATAGATCTTCGTAGCACCTGCTACGATGCTACGACGGACTGGCGTAGTATACAAAAGACTTCAACGAGCTCGGGCTTTTGTGCCACAAACTAAATTATTATAATAAACTAGCTTCTGCCCGCGGCTTCGAACGCGTATATTCGGTATAGTAACTAGCCTATTATCTTAGTTAGGCTTTGTTCAGTAGTTATGGAGATCCTAGGTATCAAAAATTCAGATTTCATAAACTTTCGGCTTATAATATTAGTAGGATAGAATAGGATATAAATAGTACATAGTACCTTACCCTTGCAGTCCGCACTGCTGAGGCTTGACAATTTATTACTTATCACTAATAAATAATGCTGACCAATCCACACAGCATCATTTAGTTCCAAGCTAAGCCATACGAGGTGGCATCTTTCGAGGTGGACGTAGCGAGTCGCGGATTACACCATTCTGTTCCTAGGCGTTTTGGCCTCCTCTTCACTTTTGCTTGTGTTATTTGTACTAGAGTCTAGATACTAGTACCTTACTACTTAATAGGTACATGCATAGATAGATATTTTTACTGTACATAGAAAACACCCAGAACACCCGTAACAAATATCAGCAGACCGTATAAACATTTCTCCCTATGTGGGACTCGAACCTGCATTATTCTGCGTCGCAGGCGGACTTTCGTCAGAGTCGTCAAACTCATTATTAACATTATTTTCTTACGTAGGAGGCGAAAGAAGCTCTCAGCAAGCAGGATGAGACGGACGCTCTTGAGGCCATCCTGGCGCATGTGGGGGAGATGGGCCGCTACCAGAAGCTGCTGTTCCTCAGCATGCTTCCTTTCGGGTTGTTCTTCGCGTTCGTCTACTTCGTGCAGATGTTCATAGCGGCGACCCCGCAGCGGCACTGGTGCAGGGTGCCGGAGCTGGACCATTTGGATTTGGACCTTAGGTAACATTATGAATCATTAAATTCAAGTTCACAGTTGCAGCCCTGAGTCAGGAAGTTGGCGGTGTTACACCCCCGTGCCTCAGAAAGCACGTTAATAAAAGCCTTCGATAAACGGTACCTACACCAACCGAATCCTAGCGCTAAGCAGAAGCAACCTTCGCATCATGACAAGAGCCCTAACTGGACACTGTCGCCTCAACAAGCACATGTTCAAATTAGGGCTAAGTGACACACAATCCTGCAGGTTCTGTGAGGAGGCGGAGGAAACGCCTCTCCATCTTTTAGGAGAGTGCGGAGCACTGATGCAAAAACGTAGCATCCATCTGGCTGGGCAAGCACCTGCTCAGTCCCCTCCTAAAAGACTCCACCCCGAAGAAAATCCTACAGTTCCTAGCAGCTGCAAGGGTTAGCGGCGAACTGTGAACGCCGCTGCTTTGAGGCTGAACACACAAAGTGGCGATCACAATAGGCCTATCATGGCCGCAGTGATACGAAAGCCAGCAAATAAAAAAAAAGCACGTTAAGCCGTTGGTCCTGCGACTGAGCTTTCCCCGGTCGTGTCGTCCAATCGGATTATCCGGTTCAAGCGCTAAATCAAGGTCAAGAGCGTGTCATGACATGCTCACACATGATCACACAATAGGAAACCAACATTTGAATTCGTTCAAGCTGAACTTAGTTATGTTGATCTTGGTTTTGGCAACAAACGGTAAAATTGGACCTTCGTCTTAATGACTCTGATTGGTGTTGCTTTGTAGTGTTAATAACCTTTATAGTTTTAAAAGATTTTTTAATTTTAAACAACATAATTTATTCAGAATAAGGTAGGTACCTAGGCAGTTAGGTAGCTATTAGGTACCTATTTACTCAATAATTTCTGGGTTGGGGTCCAAGTGTGCACCGAACACCGAACTTTAAGAATTGGGTAAGATCGAAATTGGAATCGGCAGTAAGTATTTTGATTATTTATTCGAGGTTTATTAACAAGTATTTTAAAGACCTTTAACTTCTCAGCTTTAGGGGTCAAATTATTTTAACTAACTAGGATGAGGAGGGTTGAAAAAAAGGTCAACTGAAATGATGGAGAATCTGTTTTCATAAAAGTAGAGCTTTTGTCAAAAAACATACTTTTTTGCCAAGTCAGAAAACATACTTTTTTTGTCAAAAATATAGGTACTTTTTCGGGGCTAGATAATGTTGTGTGAATTGTCCAACATTATTTATTATTTATTTATTAGGTACCTATAGTACAGGTACCGAAAATATGCGTGCGAAGCCGCGGGCAGAAGCTAGTTTTAAATATTTCTTTAAACATTCTTATCATGTCGTGATTTGAGCACCTAATCATGAAATCTGTTTCAGATAAGCCTCTAGGTAGGTAACAGTCGATATTGTTTTGCTTCTAAAGCATTACTACTTATGTCCTTGATTAGATTTGGGACTTGGGAAATCCTTACAACCTAGATCGCAAAGAGTGAAATGATAAGGTATGCAGGTACCTTCCTACATGGATGATGCAACAACGACGAATCTTATTATTTATTATAAGGAAAACAATCCCCCAAGACCTTTAAAAAAAACTTACCTACAGCCTGCAAGCTTCGATCATACGAGTACAATATAAGCGACGACCTACCTTGCTCGATCGATATACCCATAATAAACAAGATCCGCCAAGTGCGAGTATAACTCGCGCGCCGAGGGTTCGAACGTTTGTCAATTATACAAATATGTACCAAAGGTACCGGTAAAGATATCGCTATTTGATTAATACTTAAAAATAGTAGTTACCGAACTACATTTTAGATGGATCGCTCTGCATAGGTACCTACTTCGGAGATTAGGACAATTTTTGTCTTTTTTAAAATACTTCGAAAAGTATGAAAAGGAAACAGAAATTTCAAAAACTGTTTTGAAATATACACACCAGTACCTTTTATTTGATACCCCATTCGGTGAGGTAGCCTCTGCTTTTGAAAATTATTCCCCCCCTTTTTGACCATTTTTCAATAAGTGTTCGTTTTACAAATTTCTCTATATTATTCCTGTAAAATATAGATCCATATCATAGAGGAGTTACTCTATGATCCATATCCACTAACGCTCCGTACATTTCGGATGGATCGCTCTGCAATCTTGGAAACGGTAAAATTTCGACTTTTTAAAAAATATTTCAAAAATTATGAAACCTACAGAAATTTCAAAAACTGTTTTGAAATGTACAAACCTTACTACGATACCTTTCATTTGATACCGCACTAAGTGAGGTAGCCACCTTTTGAAAATGATTCCGCCCCTTTTTGACCATATTTCAAAAAGTGTTCGTTTTACAAAGTTCTTTAGATATATTTTTCCTTCAAAATATAGATCCTATCCACAAACGCTCCATACATTTTGGATGAAACCTACAGAAATTATAAAAACTATTTTGAAATGATAGACAGATAAAAAATTTATTTGGTACTACAGAACAGACACATACAATTAACAAAGATAATTTACAATTTAAACACAAGTACAAAGGTTTAATTAAGCAAACGAGCACTTTAAAAAGTAAGTGGGTACTTAGTTTGTGTGTGAGTGTGCTGCAGCACGACAAATAGGCCATGGCTCAGTGAAATTTTTTTGCTTAAAAGCAAAACACTGGTTTTCAGCCAAAACCTGATCGAGAACTGATACCTATCTTTTAAAATTCATCATCATCATCAGCCTATATTAGTCCACTGCTGGACAAATGCCTCCCCTAATGAGCGCCATAGCGCCCTGTCTTCAGCTTGCCGCATCCAGCATCTGCCTGCAGTCTTTCGCAGATCATCATCCCACCTGGCCGGAGGGCGTCCTACACTACGTTTGTCGAGTCGTGGTCTCCACTCAAGAACACGTTTACCCCAGCGGTTGTCGGTTCTTCGCGAGGTATGGCCGGCCCACTACCACTTCAGCTTGCTAATTCTTTGTGCTATGTCGATAACTTTGGTTCCCTGTCGGATGTATTCGTTACGAATTGTATTCTTCAGAGAGACTCCGAGCATATGTAGCTCTTTCCATAGCTCGCTGAGCGACTTTGAACTGGTGGACCAGCCCTACCGTGAGTGTCCAAGTCTCAGCTCCGTAGGTCATGACGGGTAGGACGCACTGATTGAAAACTTTCGTTTTCAAGCATTGCGGTATGGATGACGAGAAGACTCAACGTAGTTTCCCAAACGCTGTCCAGCCTAGCTGGATCCTCCTCTTGGCCTCCTTCTCAAAATTGTAAATACTAGTGTAATTTTCTTTGTGAATAAAGGCTCTTGAAAGTCATATCTCTCAAGTATGATTGTCAATAAAGATTTCGATTTGATTTGTTAAGCAGTGTATTGTATTTTCTGACTTGCCAACAGAAGGAAACAAAGACAGGTTTCTATGTAAGACCATATCGGTCTGCTTGTAGCTGTTTCCCTAAAATCTGATACGTTTTCCAGACGGAACCTCTCAGCCCCCGGTGCAGCGCTGGGCGAGGAGTGGGACAAATGCTCCACGTACAAGGTGAACTGGACGCTGGTGCTGCAGACCCTCACTCCGCCGGAACCAGGCACGCCCACGGGGCCATGTGAACACGGCTGGGACTTCGAGCTTACGGATATACCGTATCATACTGTTGTTAGTGAGGTAAGAGGTGAAATTATACCTAAAGGAGCCTGAACTGTTTTATTATCATTACCATCAGACGCTTAGAACACGCTGCTAGTAAACCTAATATACAGGGTGCCTCGTAACATGTGTACTAAAAAGTCAAATAATATGCCAAATAACTTAAATAAAAAAAAACGGAATTGATGAATATATATTCACAAGTTGATCCCCTTAGCGCCCAGAACACCCCCTTACTTACACATGTTTCGTGGCACTTCGTATAGAACCTTGTTTAGAGAAATCTTTCGGCGGATCATGCATATACCATACCACACTTTTGTTAGTGAGGAAAGCTGTGAGGGAGAAGACATACCTTGTAGGTTAGGTAGATATAAAACGCCTTTTTCAGTAGGTACTGGAAGCGGATTTACAGTTTTGTTGATTGAAGTTCCATAGAAAGCTATCACAAATATGCTCGAGCTGCCGATCGAAGCCACATGCTTACGGCGGCGGCGGGCGGGCTGTTCTTGGATTTGATCTATTTTGCCAAGCTACGTATCTGGACCGGACTGGCCGGACTTGAACAAGCACCAGAACCCCTTGAAAAGCCGATATTTGGGTTCTGGTGCTGGTTCAAGTACCGCCGGAAGCGAAACGGAGAAATTTCTTTTAAAACCTTGCTGGCTTTTTGGTGGTGATTCAATGCATGTTTATGTACCTACCTAGTTTCACAATAATGTGTTTCAAAAACACAAAAAAGCTAGTTAATGAGATGAGGTAAATGGATTCGCATGTAGGACATGATTTTCCCTTGACGCGATCTTGACACAAATGTCGCGCATCATAATTTTCTATCATTAGATAGATAGATACCCGTAGTAGGTACTACAATGTGATATGATATTGCTACGAACAACTGTATAAGTCTGTTTATACGATCGATAATGCATTATTGTATGATTGGCTTCCGACCAATGAATGCCGGCTTAGAATTTGCACCACTCCAACTCTTCCCGCGGGTGTCGTAAGAGGCGACTAAGGGATATCCACCGGGGGCGGGCAGCAGCGCCTCCTGCAGAACAATTCTACCACCGAAAATTAAGCATAGTGATTAAAATGTCTTTGTGTCCGGTTTAGAACTCAATGAAAAAATAAATACACGTGATATCTCACTGCAACCCTCTCCCCCGTCGTGACATAAATTTCGTGATTATTTCCGAACATCCCCATCTTTGGAGCCTCACGTGATTATGATTAATGAACGGCTCGAAGCCGGTACATACCTAGTTACAAGTTTTTTTTTTATAACTCAGGTGTCTGAAGGAAAAGTTTTCGAAGACCCGGGCTTACCCTAGAATAAGTTGTAGCAGGTACGATACGAAGTAGAAACGAGGATTTCTGTAAGTGTTGCTCACGTAGACGTTGAAGACCTCGCGTAAATTTAATAGACGGCTTGTTTATAAACATTACACGAAATTTGACCGGTGCATGTTATGCGTATACGGATTTAGAGACTGTCAAATAAACATCCTGGTATTGGTATACCTACTTAACAAAGTTACTCACATTATTATCATATCAATAGGAATCTATGTTTACAAAATATCCCTGTTTTGAGCGAGGATCATCGCGAATAAGTACCTACTCCGCATACCTATAGCAGAAGCTGTGTTCATCGCGAAGTCTTAGGTACTAGTCCAGTCAATGAAGGACTTATGGATGGAAAGGTCGAAAGCAGAAAGTTTGAGTTCGGACCTTTCTCTGGACTGGTTAGGAGACAAACATAGGAAAAGTCTACTCCTGTGAAGTGAGCCTTAGAGTGGAGTGGAGATGTTTTACTTACCTACCCCTTTGACTATGAGAATACCCACGTTTACAATGAAATGAAAAACAAAATTAAAATAAATATATAAATGGGATCATAGTAGGTACCTAGGGACTTACTTTATTAACAAAGATATTACAATCAAATGATTAAAATAAATTAGAACTAGTACACAATTGTAACAATTGAGCTAACTGCAGACTGTTGTAAACAATCTACGGGTAGCTTAACTAATCCACATCAATATCAGTCATCGCGTCCCCAAGTCGCTGGCTGCATTGCCCCGCTGTATGGCAATGCTGATGCTCTGCCCCAGATACTCACCAGCTCTAATAAAAATACTTAGTAGCAATAATAATAGCAGGTAATAATAGCAAGTATAGAGCATATTCGGACTCAGGTGACAACGTTCCCACACAACAATATTACCTTCGTTTCCAGCGAGGATGGGTGTGCGAGTATTCCGGATACGCGCCTATAGCCCAGGCTGTGTTCTTCGCGGGCTCCTTCGTTGGCGGCCTGCTGCTGGGGTGGATGGCGGACCGGTACGGCAGGATGCCTGCGTTGATCGGTAAGAGATTACTATCTAATCCGGAAAAAATTAAATGACTGTAGAACACCTCCTCAGCACAATAACCTCCACGATTGAACGTGCCTCAGCCAAACGAGGGGGTTTTGCTATAATCACCACGCTTGACAGGCGGATTGGTGATCGGAGTTGAGGTAAAACACAAAAGGAAGCTGGTGCCCTTTCCCTGGTAAGTTCCCTAAGTCGACTCTTAGGACATACACGGATGGAGATAGAGGTATCGATTCTCATGACGCGACCGCCTCGGCTACCAGTAACTTTAGAATACACCTAGTAAAAAATTTGCGAAAGCTGTTATTTTAAGCTTTTATTTAACTTGCAATGTATTTAACTTAACTACGGGTGGAATCTTGTAATTATAACTCAATTTTGAAGCAGATATCTTCAACCGATTGAGCAGAAATTTTGTATACCTACAAACGTTGAGTTTGCATGTAGTTTGGATAACAATGATAAGCTTGTAATGCGTTCATTAAAAACTTGATTTAAAAAAGGTTTTTTAAAATATTAAAACTTATTTTGTATTTGTATTTGCTTATAAACATGTAGAGCTTTTTTTTTAATTCGAAATATACTACGTAAATACATCGGACCTCGCAGAGAATAAAATACATATTATTTAATTTACCCGAACTACTGTTATAATGCCACTGGGAGGCAAAATTTTTGCTAGTCTAGCTAGCTATAAGAAGGTAGTCACTACATAGTATAAAACAAAGTCGCTTTCTCTGTCCCTATGTATATGCTTAAATCTTTAAAACTACGCAACGGATTTTGATGCGTTTTTTTTTAATAGATAGAGTGATTGAAGAGGAAGGTTTATATGTACATATAATTATAGTAATAGTAGTATTTTATTGCACCCGTGCGAAGCCGGGGCGGGTCGCTAGGTTACAAATAATTTTGAGAAATATGTTACTTGGCGTGAGACTAGTAACACTAGTACTCTACTAAGCTCATAGATTAGGTAGACCGACTTTATGAGAGAGAGAGAGAGAGAGAGAGAGAGAGAGAGAGAATAGAGAGTGCACCTGTTTGCCCACACGCTTGTACATGGCTTGTCTCTGTTGAGATTGAGACTGGCCACCCCGTGGCCGAAAACCGGCCTGGACGACAGTAAAGAAGGTTATTGTTCGATCTACCAGTTTGTTATTTAGAAAATTTTCTGCCCGAAGGATACATAAAATAAAATTAATAAACAAAAAAGCCTTTTACTCTAATATTATAAACAGGAAAGATTTGTATTTTTGTATGTTTGTAACGAATAAACTCACAAACCACTGGACCGATTTCAAAAATTCTTTCAAAATATATTCAAAAATTCAAAAATTTATTTCAAAAATATATGTCCAGCCGTGCAAAGCTAAAACGGGCCGCTAGTCATAAATAACAATAATCAAAGACTATAAAAATCGAAGGGCTATCACAGGTAAACATTTTATAAAATTGTTGTTTTATTAGTTGAAACAACGACGTGCTAGAGTAAATGTAAAGCGTAGAATATAATCTAAAATCAGTTGCAAGCAAACAATGACCAGCAACTGGGTCAACAAGTCAGGCATGTTGCAACAATAGAGCTGATAGGCTGCCCCATAAAACATTCGTCTAAACAAAACCAGAGAACAGGAGATTAGGTATAAACTTTATAAAAGAGGATTATAGGCTATAAATTAATATATTATATTAATATATATTATAGGTTACAATACAGAAATGCTTTATTGAACACCAGAATAAGAACATTGAACTGCAATTGGTCCACTGCTGGGCGCAGGTCTCCTCCTGATAAGCGCCTTATTTGATTTTATCTCAGGCGGGGTAAGGCCCATAACCTCCACGCTGGGCATGCGGATTGGAGATCGCAGTTCGGTGGTATAATTGTTTTGCAGGAGGCGCTGCTGCCCGCCCCCCGGTGGATATCCCTTAGTAGCCTCTTACGACACCCGCGGGAAGAGTTGGGGTGGTGCAAATTCTAAGCACCACACAGCAACCTGCTCTACCTTTTTATTTCTATGTACGACGCAGACTTCAGTTCCTTCCTGATGATATCATACCTACTTTTTTATGACACTGATCTATTGTTAAAAATAATTACCAAACCCGGCAGTCGGGTACCAACTGAAAGATATCTATAAAAAATATATTATTGGTATCATTTTTTCAGAAGCTAGATCAAATTGATTTGGACAATATTCCATTGTCCATTTGGTTTTTTGCTGCAAATAACTTCTAATAGTTATTGGGTACCTGGTACTGTTGAAGTGTTGTTGAAATGGGTTAGGGTACATCTGGGCCGAATCTCAAACTGATCCACGGACGAGATGTCCACTTCACTTTTGAGTTGGGGTACATCTCGTCCGAATCTAAAATCTCTTAGTTTTAGATTCGGATCAGATGTACCCTTTTATGCCTACTAGGTACAAACTTAGGAATGCTTAACTTTAATCAAAATGTTGTGAAATCGTTCGTTTTGCATGGTTGGTGTAGACTCCCATGCTAGACAATCATCGTCATCAACAACCGGTTTCACCCACAGCTGGACCACATGCCTAATCCATACTAATAATTATAAATTCGAAATTAACTCTGTCTGTCTGTCTTTTACCTTTCACCGTCTCGCCTAAACGGCCGAACGGATTTAAATGAAATTCGGCAGGAAGGTAAATGGTATCTCGGGAATGGACATTGGATACATAAAAAGCGCGTGTGAAGCTGTGGGCAGCAGCTAGGCAATTTATAGAAAGAAAACTCCATTAGATACTATTCAAGCTTTTTGTAAAGATAAAAACCTTAGTACCTACCTACCCAACTGATATGATACCAAAATCTATTGAAATAATTAATATTACTCGGTAACCTAGATAAGGTACCTAGATCCACTAAATTACTAACGTAGAGTCTATATAACTAACATAGTCATCAGAAAATGCCATCGATCAAATATTCGCACTAGCAATCAATTTTATCGATTTGTTGCTTCGTGCAATTTTATGTAAAGTAGTTTTACTGTTATTGATTATTGTGTTGCGTAGGTAGGTAGGGTATAATAATTTCTAGGACGTCAAACTAGCGTGACTGACTTGACTTCGAGGGTTAGGGGATAGGACCCTGTCAATTATGCAATCAATAAATAACCTTACGCAGTTACGAATAAATGCAGCGCTTTGACTACATTACCTACGTCGCTGCATCCGAAAATCTCTTCGGATGCAGCTTCTCGTGTATCTAATTACGGTCAAACTTCACTTATTTCTGTATCTGTCTTTTGTGGGTTACATCTGGGCCGAATCTCAAACTGATCCGCGGACGAGATGTCCACTTCACTTTTGAGTAGGGGTACATTTCGTCCGAATCTAAAATCTCTTAGGTTTTAGTGAAGGGTGGTCCAATAAAGTCTTATCTATCTATTACTAAACTCTAGATTATTTAGTCCAGGGGTTTATTCTTAGATTACAGACAGACCGACGGATAGAGGATCAATATAATCAAAGGATTCCTAAAGTAAAACAGGGTTCAGGAGGACCTTTGGGATACCCTGAAAGACAGGTATTTTGCAAACATATTACTTACCCTAAGGCTGCGGTTGAGGTTGAGGCGGATTTGTGATCGCAGTGAAGGTGTTAAAATTCACAGAGGGTGACAGAGGTAAGCTCCTTTGATAGATTCCCTTAGTTCTTACGACATCCACGGGCTGCATAAAAGGTGTCAATTCATAGGCCGCCGCTGCCGCCTCGGCATAAGCATAGCAGGAAGTGTATCAGGTTGGTAGGTACCGTATTTTATCGCGCATCTTTTTCGATAATGGTATCAATTCAGATGGCACCAATACTAAACTAAATTAATTTGACAGGACTAAAACTGATCCCATCCTTCTTATTTTGATCGTCATGAAAGTGCAGCTACATTTGCGCTGTGAAATACTTACGTTTGCGTCTGGTCGATGCGACGCGTGACCCGAGAGCTGGTGAGTATCTGGCACAGCGCATCAGCATTGCCATACAGCGTGGCAATGCAGCCAGCGTCTTGGGGACGCTTCCGACTGGTGTTGATATGGATCAGTTGAGCTACCTGTAGACTGTTTGCAACAGCAGTTAGTTAGCTCAATTGTTTCAATTGTAAATACTAGATAGTATAATTTTCTTTGTGAATAAAAATTTTGAACTTACATAAGTTTTGTTTAAATCTGAATTGACACCAGATATCCTATAATATAACCAATCATCTTCTATCAGATGTTAAGAATCGATAGATTTCGTGAAAGTTGAAAAATGGCTTCTCCTTTCAGCGTCGAATGTGATCGGCTGTGTGGGGGGCATCGCGACCATCTTCACGAGTGGGCTCTGGGACTTCACCTTCTGCCGCTTCCTGGTCGGCATGGCTTATGACAACTGCTTCATGATGATCTACATCTTAGGTGAGTTTCTGACATCTAGACCTCTATGGTTATTTTTTTATCACCTCATGATCTTATTTTTGACTCACGACGTGCTTACAGGTATGTCACTGAACAAATTTTTGATACGCTAAAATTATTGGGTTATTCCGGTTTTATCCCTTGAAATCCCCCTTGAGGGGGAAAACTGGAAGTAAAAAAAATGAATTCCAGTTTTACCCCTTGAAGATTAGCCTTTTGTCTGCTTGACCCGTTTTAAGGACTGTGATTTTGATAGGAGACAAGGAGTTTGTATGATGGGAAAGAAAAGAACTTACGCTGCTTTGAGATATCTTCAATATACTTATAAAAGAAAAAGCGGTTTTCTAGTAACAACGCATAGCCCAAACTGAAGCTGTAATTTGGAGTGGAGGTACATTTTATTACAACCTCCTGCTAAGAAGGGATTTTTGGACATTCCAACCCTAAGGGGGTAAAAAGTTGTTTTTTGTAACTTTTTACCAATGATCCAATTTAGTTACTTGAAGTTTTCTGAAAATAAAAAACAATTAAATATGTGTTTCAGGTTTTTTGAAAATATTCCTGAAAATTTGGTAAACTGTGTTTTAAAGTTTGAGATTCGTAGTTTGGTACCGTATTAAAATGGCTTTTTGTAACGTATGACACGATTAATTAACTTCAAACTCAATATGAAAATAAACAAATACAATTACGGGAAACAGGTTCCAGGATTTATCGCAATAACCCATAAAACGAGATTAAACTGAATTTTTATTGATTGAAAACGGATTTCAGGAATTTTCGACTCTTACAATGGTTTCAGCTGATTTCGATAGGTAAGTTGTTAACCCAAAAGTCCACGCGAATGAAATCGCGATCGTGGGTTAAGCTAGTTAAATTAAGCTACTTAAAAGTTAAAAATAGCATCATCTAAGAGTCAGTAGTCATTTAAATTTTATTCGATTTACAAAAAGGTGATCAGTGACATTCTAGCCACAGTTTCTTGAAGTTTTTCACCAATTTTGATATCCCACAGCAATCTTTTATCTAAGATCTACCATTTGAATTGCAACTTCATCTCTACATAAGGTTTTATGTTTATCTGAACGGTGATTTATTTTCCTTTGCAATGTCCACGTATCTTGGTTCACATTTAAGAAGCATTTTATTACTTTTGCACGTTTGTTATCTTTCTAGTCATTAACTAGGATATTTATTCCGTTTTACAATGTAGGTACTTTACCTGTAAGATAGATTTTAAATATAAATTAAACAAAATATTGGAGGAAAAAGTACATTATACGGTGGATGAATTTCTAAATGATAAATTGTAAAAATGTATACTTAAAATATATTACATTTTCTAAGGTTTTGTTATTATAGTGCGTAATCCTCAAGTCCCGTCGAAGTCGAAAATTTTTGCGATATAATTCGATTTCTTAGAAATTAGATATTACATTTTCATTTACTTTTAACATCAACTTATTCCTTTATCATAATTTATCATTGACATTAATTTAAATACATTATTTACATTCTAATTCTGCTAATGTACTATTGTGCTATTGACTGACTCTACCTACATTGAAAAAATTATTGTTTCGGATTTGTTTAACTTTTGCTTCTTTTTATTTTCCTGATAGTTTCTCATTTTGCATGTTAATGCTGTAAACCTGACCATGGTAGACATTGACATAAGACCAATGTACACATTACCACCTAGTTATAGTAACACAGCAATAAATTAATTTATTATTTACCTTGGGTTATGTAAATAGGGTAGTATTTATGTAGGTATTCTCGTCTTACATCGCTTTCTTTCAACTACGACTGTGTAAACATACTTCATACTTACACCACCTTAAATCTGCCATCGAAAACTCAGTGCTTTATTTTCTTTAGTTAGACCTTACAGGATTTTATACTTGGCTTTTATCCTATAACTTTTTATGTACAGTCAGCTGCACAGACATGTATACACTTCCAAGATTTAACTTTTATTTTATTCGGAACTTTTCAAATAAAAGGACATGCACACGTTTTTCGTACAAAGTAGTCACCATACTTCGTCAGAATGCGGTACATAAATTATCACAATTACTATACACTTACTATTTAGTCAAATTGAAAACTTAGGAGTGTATACATATTTATGCAGCCGACTGTACCTAGGTATATAGTTTATGTGATTATCCTGCTTTCTTTCTAATACGACTATCAAATATCAAATACGCAAGCAAATTCAACCATCACCTATGCTAAAGTTAGACAACCTTATTTTTATGATTTTGTGAGTTTATTATAATGTTTGTAAGATATGTAGGTAAGTAATGTTATTATTTTTGTTTTCTTTTTTCGTGTACCACACCACCGTCCATTCAAAGATGCAATAAAGTACATTGTACACCTAGGCGAGAAAGTGCCCAATGCCTATCGAGTGTGTCATTTGAGCCTTAAAACACAAGAGGTAGGAATCGCACTTTCTCCCGAGTGATACATACTGCTTTATACTACACCTTGGAGGAAAATCATCGTTTTAGAATCTCCAAAATCACGAGTAAATTCAAATTGTAAACTCAAATGTTACAAACCTAAATGATTACAATGCCAGGCCAAACCTTGCCTGTATCGTCAAGTACTGTCAATTCAGGGCAGCTTCCAACGACATTGTCAACCGGTGATTTGTAGCCATTATCGGAGCACACAATGAATTTCAATGAACTTGCAGTGTTTCGGCTTTGTATGCAAATTACAATGAACGAAATGCTGGACAAATCGGTATGCTGTTTGGTTTGTTGATTACGGCAATGTCGTCCTATAGAGAGATTCTTATCGATGCTGGTATGTTATGTAGGTATATAAATTCAACGACAATGTTATGAACATTGTACATTTTCTAATAGGTAAGTACGCCTCCACGGTTGAGGGAGAAACTCGATTAGTTTATGGACAGACCACGAAAAGTGAAAAGGGAATTGCAAGGCCTTTGCTTTTTCTATAAGGGAATCCCCCATAATGGCTTGATTTGAAAGATTAATCCTGAAATTATGTATGAGTCTGTAACTGGTGGATTATACCTACGTATAGGGGGCCCAATTAATCATAAATTAAAAAAAATGTTACCATTTTAACTATAATTTTTCTATTTCGTCCCACTTCGATAGAACGGCTTTTATAAAAACTGTGATAAGTACAGAAAATTATGCTTTCATAATATGCGTCACCCCAAACTTTGAACTTCCCAGGTTTCACGCATGTAAATTATTCTAGTGTAGTTTTATATAATCTCCGCAAATTCCTTCATTTCGACCCCCGATTGGAGTGGTAAACTCCATCTTTCACGTTCTTTCTGTATCTTCCCCAGTGCTAGAATACGTAGGGCCCCGGCACCGCACCTACGTAGCCAACATGTCAATAGCTTTGTTTTTCGGAAGTGGCTGCCTGGTGTTGCCGTGGCTGGCGCTGTGGGTTGCCAACTGGCGGACGCTGCTGTGGGTGACGTCACTTCCGATGGCGCTGGTCGTGTTCGCGCCGTGGCTGGTCCCTGAGAGTGCTAGGTGAGGACTTGCGAAATGTGATGGCTTGGCTTTGCTGGCATGGTAAGTATTTTGAGAAACACAAATAACAACAGAAATACCTAGATACCTACACTTAAAATATACATAGTAAGTAATATACAATTTTACATGATAAAATTAATTTACTTTACTTAGGTACTGTTAAAAGACAACCTAGCCTGGCCTAACCCGGCGCCTAACCTTTTAAGAAATTTACACACTTTCTTAGAACCGTTTAGATAGGTACCTAAGCATTAACGAAGGGCTATATACTTACTTACCTAAATAACGAAATCTACTTAGGTAAGTACCTACTTCCAACCCCAAAAAAGCTTGGCCGTAAAACATTCATATTACTAACGACTTAGGTATTGCTTAGGTACCTACCTACGTATAAAAAATTATAAATGACAAACACGTGTTTGACCGAATGTTTCCTACCTGAATTTCGATTAAGTAGGTACCTACATACGTATTTATATTTGTCCTTCCTTGAACGAAGGTCACGACGATTCTCTAATTACTTACCTACCCTTTTAATTTGTGTAGGTAGGTAAAGAACGTCGACTCAGTACCTACCTGTGTAGAACTTTGTGTCGAGTTTCGATGTAACATTCAATGAGGTTGTTAAAAAAATAACATCATTGGTAACATTGTATTTACATTGTCATGAATGACATACAAAACATGACAATAGCGACAGGTGAGGCATTTCAGAAACATACCTAATTCCACAAGACGTTGACCTCTCTACCGTTTTTGTGCTAATAGATTGTTATCAACTTATCAGTAACAAAATAGGTAGGTACCTAGTGAAACCATTCCTTTGCTCTGATCATACCTCAACCTCAACAGCCTGTATTGGTCCACTACAGTAATTACTTATTACCGTACCTAGTAATTATTTATTTTTCAAGTAGTACCATAACAGATTCACACAGATCTTACATATCCGACAAATCCATCCATACCAGGTTGTCTGGCAGAGATCGCTCTTGAGCGATTAGGCCGCCAATTGTCACTTAGGCTATTTCATTTGTAAATTGTTTCTTAGTTTTAAGTGTGCAATAAAGTATTTTCTATCTATCTAACAAGCTCTGCTTAGCTTGGGGCTAGATAATGCTGTGTGAATTGTCCAGCACTATTTATTTATTTAGGTATTTATTTATTATCTATCTATTATACATAGATCCATGGACCAATAAAACCAATAGATCTAAATAAAATTTTGTAGATAATGTAGATATAGTATCGACGTTCTCCCAGCAGCGCTAACTCAATAGGTAGGTACTACCCAATTTCCCAAATTTCACTTCCATAATCAGGAGCATCGAACCTCCTGATTATGGAACTAAGGGCAGTGGGTGTTCGAGATTGATTGATATCAATTAACCTTTAAATCACACAGACAGGTATAAAATCATGATAAACGACATTATTAATGCAAAAGGCCCGGTCGTCTCAAATGACAGTTCGCAGTTCAATTTTGCAGCTGAGAAAATCAGTTTTGGGAGAGAGGCCAACAAGAGGATTCTGCTGGGCTGGGCAGCATTTGTAACTACATAGAGTCTTCGGTATAGATAGATATATAATAAATAAAAATAAATAATGCTGGACAATTCGCACGGCATTATCTAGCCTCAAGCTAAGCAGAGCTCGTGTTATGGGTACTAGATAACTGATATACTTAATAAAATACACTACATAGATAGATATTTTTTATTATACATAGAAAACATCCAGAACGCCCTGGACATATGTCTGCAGATCGTACAAACATTTATCCCGAGGCGGGAATCGAACCCGCAACCTCCTGGGTCGCAAGTAGACCATCGCCCGCTGCGCCACAGAGGTCGTCGATATATGGGGAAAACAGAACAGACAAAGCGAGACCCTATGGATTTAAAAAACAAGATTTAACAAAACAAAATTAACTATGAGAACTTATTTATAACTAGCTTCTACCCGCGGCTTCGCACGCGTTGTTTCTATGGAAACGTTTGAAGGTGATTTCTATCCCATGGGAACTGATTTATGGGATAAAAAGTAGCCTATGTTTGATTCCAGGATTAGAATTACCTGTGTGCAAAATTTCAGCCCGATCCGTTCAGTAGTATTGGCGTGAAGAGGTAACAAACATTAATCCAATAGCTCTACATGTTTTTTATTTAATTTGTTTTCTCTGTACATACAAATTAAGATTAGTTATTACTATTAGTTATGTTACTTTGACATAATTATCCGATAATATTAGCTGGAGAAGCCACTGGCTCCTGAAACACAGTTTTTAAACTAGTTCAGGAGCCTATGGACTCATTATGTCTGTTACATTTACTATTATGTCAATAAATAACATTTTTACTTTACTTTACATCCATCTATACATCCACCCATCCAAACTTTCGCATTTATAATATTAGTGTGATGTGATGTGATTAGTGTGATCGTTACAATAAGTATATGTATAGTACCTACCTACAGAGCAACAGAAAGCTAAAGGTTTCAAGGACTTTGTGCTTTATACCAGTTGTGAGTTTGACTTACCCCGAGTATAATTTTGTAACTTTCAGATGGCTTCTAACAAGAGGACGGGTGAACCAATCGGTGGAAATATTGAAAAAGTTCGAAAAAGTGAATGGCGCCAAGATTCCGGAGGATGTCTTGGACGAATTTATTGTGAGTTAACTGTATTATTGTCGTGAAAGTCTCTTATTTATATAAGTATCTTATTTATTTCCTTTATAGGAATTATTTAGGAGACATGCTCCGATTTACTCTAAGTCAAGGTTTCGATATAAGATCCATTGGAGAAAATAATATCGCCTAAAATGGTCTCGTAGAGCCACTTTACTTTTTTAAGCGTTTCCCATTGATATCCACGTCAATGGGAAATTTCTGGAGTAGGTAGTTCCATATATCCGTTCCGATTCTAAAATTTATCCGAATTATAAAGAGCCAGATGATTTCCAAAATCAATGTTGTACTCGGGTACGACGTCATCATCATCATCAGCCTTTGTTAGTCCACTGCTGGCCTCCGCTTCCAGGTCTGACGATGTGAGCGTATTAAATTATCTGTAACGTGAGCAAAGTCGCGACACGTTACTAACAACATACATACTTACTACTAAACCGAACTATAGAAAAGTGTTTTAGCTGCTTTAATAGATAGATAACTCTTTAGTGTACCATACAAACATAAAATACTATAGGCACAGATGAAAATGCTGAGAATCAAGGATGTACAAAGGGCAGCCTTATCGCTTTGAGCGATCTGTATCAGGCAACCTTAGGGAACATAAGAAAACAATATACATAGACGGTCGCGTTTTAAAAGCTTAAGGAAATGAAAACCTTACATGCCATAATACAGTAGGCATGTATGACCTACTTATGATAATCTAACATACACATAAAATAAAGTTGTTTAAATTACACGGATAAATAATATTGAGGAAGCAGGTTTTTGAAGATAGGGAGTGATTATGCACGTCTGATGTCCAGGGGAAGAATGATACAGAACAAACCACCTTATTTCATTCTAGATGTCCTGAATACAACAGAAAAGTTAAACTACTTAACTTCTGTTTCACGCAGGTTACATCTCGCCAAACAAAACAATCCACCGACACAATCTTTACACTCCTCAAGAGCGGTCCTCTGCGCCTCTCCATGTTGATAATGGTGTTCGTGTACATGTGCTGTGCGGTCATCTTCGACGGGCTGGTGCGGATGTCCGAGAACCTCGGACTTGACTTCTTCATCACTTTCACTTTGACTTCGGCGACGGAGATTCCTTCGGTTACGTTGTTGGCTCTTCTCCTTGACAGGTTAGCAAGAGGATTATTTTAGTTTAGTTTAATTTGCGTACTTATGGCCTAAGATTACCATACGTTCTGTATGCATTGACTAGTTCTTGACCTCGATAGTTCTTCTATCTTTTTGTGACTGTCTTTTGGCAGATCTACAATTTGAACCTTTAGTTCAAGCAAGCAGATTTTTCAGGATGAACCTAAGATGTCAATCTTCAAAGTCAGCCGGCACTTAATTATCGTTAATTGCAAGTTTAGTGACAAGACAATGCTCTTTCTTCTGATTTCAGATGGGGCAGAAGAATATTGACTTGTGGGCCACTCGCTACTTCTGGAACTTTAATAATCATCGCCATGTTTGTTCCTAAAGGTACGTTTTCAAGGTCTCGATTGCCATTTTAAATTGGTGTAGGATTCAGCATTTAGAAAATTGCGCTAAGTGTTGCATGATCTTTAGACCTCTGGAACGATTAGGATAGCGTATGATAGTGTAAAGAAGGATGCTCTTTCTAATTTCCGATTTGCAGGTATCCCTCAAACAGCCCTGGCAACATTCGCCCGTTTCTTCATCAACATGTCTTACAACGCGGCCATCCAGTGGTCAACGGAGTTGCTGCCCACTGGCGTCCGCGCGCTCGGCTCCTCAACCATACACATGAGTGGTTACGTGGCGACCGTTCTGTCGCCTTTCATTGTGTATTCGGTAAGTTGTTGACAGCTCCTCCATCTCATGTTAGGTCCATTCTGAGATGACCTTATTAGCCGGGTCTAGCTAGAGTCCAGTCTGGGCCATTAGTCTCGCGAGGAAGCCCGAAAATTATATGGATCGGCGTTGCCTCGTCCGGCTGCCTCGCGCAGTACTCGCCTGGTCTGAACCCGGTTATTTACAAACGAGTATGCTTTCGACGCGTTAAAATTAACCCAGACTACCTATTCATGGCCATCAACCTTTCGGGAAAATCTTCCGACGCGGACGGCGTTACTTACGAAGTTACGATTAATGCGATGCGTACTTACCGACCTATACCTACGCACAACAAGCAACATACTGTCTGAAATTTGGATACAACAAATGGTATGAAATGCTATGAATCCTAACCACACCCCGGATACTCGCCCATTTCTTAATACAAAAGTCGCGTCTCGGCACATACATGCGCAACTGTGTTGATCTTTAGATTTAGAATATCCCATATGAGTACAGTTACAGAGAGGTTAGATTGAACTAGCCGCGCCGTCTCCAGAGATCCATCTTGAATCCATCTGCAGTGTTGACAACTGTCCCATGCTTGTGTTTTTCCAGGAGCGTGTATGGGTGGTCCTCCCTCTGCTAATCCTGGGCTCACTAGCCCTGCTGTCGAGTGGCTCAGCAGTCCTGCTCCCGGAGACGAAAGGCCGCGCCATGCCGCAGAGCATAGCGGACGGCGAGCGGCTCGTGCGCGAGCAGTCTATATGCGGGTTCGTTAATTGATTGTGATGTGATATGTTTGTACGATGGGATGACGACTATTTACAGCCTGCGCAAGACTGTAGTCAGATGCTGGATGCGGCACGCTAAAGACCCCTTTAGCTTGCCGTATCCACCTATGGCGCTCATTAGGGTGGCTTTGGGGAATAAGGTGGAATTTCCCCAAAATAAGGACAGAGAGAGATCTCCTCTGAACCTCTGAAAAGAATACATATTAATTAATAACAAAAAACGGCTGAGACGGATCAAAATCTAAGAATACTGCTGCAATAGGTACTCATCTGAAATATGTAATAGGTTTTTCCAAAAAAAATTGTACAACATCGGTTCATCCTTTGAAGTTGAATGATCACTCAAATGTCGCTTTTTTTCAGGAAACCAGAACAAAAAGACATCGAAGTGCCTACATGGAAGACGGAAAACGAGAAGGCCCTTATCACGTAGTGCTACGGGGTAGATTCGCGGATCAAGAATACCAGGTCTATCCAAACTCCTGTGATCAAACTACATAATACTAGTTTTTATGAATTTACGATAAGGATTAGTTATTTTGCCAATTGTCTCTCTAGGAAGTAAGGAATGTGATACATCAGTATCTTAAGGTTGTGCAAGGGTTACCAGTGAAATGATCGTCGCGGAATCGGCATAAGCTACTTAGAAACGGTCACAAATAGCTCAACATATCCAAGTTATTGAAACAGCTTTAGCATCATTATTATCACAGCCGAAAGACATCTACCGTTTGTTTATTTATTTATTAAAGGAAAACCAGAAGATCATACAAAAAATAAAAAAATAGGAACAGAAGATTACGATTGTTAAGATTATTAATTTTAGTATTATTGTTAAGATCCCCCTTATGATAAAAGCCAATAAGGATCTTATCAGGGGAAGTCCTGCGTGGACCAGTGAGGGGCGAGTCTATTTGACGTTTGTAACGAGACGTGATCATCAGGTCTCATTTCTCCATTCCATTTGGTACAGCGCCTTTATCGTGCAGAGAAGATCTACGCAAATCCCATAATAAAAAAGAGACATAAATAGACTTACCCCTCAGAAGGCTATTAAAAGGTTGTCACGAGTAAGAAGAATATATACTGTATCTGAATTCCTTAATTATCGAGATTGAAATTACATCAATTCACTGACATTTTAAAATTAACATTCTTTTTTAAATATTTTTTCAAATTTAATTTCCATTTATTTTAATCAGATCAAATAAAATTTATATTTTTATGTCTATTTTGCACGCTAAATTAACCGGTGAATTGTGTGAACTAATTTTAAACCGTACTAATTTTACTAATTTTAAGCAATAAATTGATTATGATTAAGATACCTACGTAATAGTGTGAACAAGCAAAGTAAACAAAAAACCTATAAGATTACAATCAACATTGTTGAAAATAGGACTCCCCCAAAGATCACAGCATCACAAGGCCACTATTTAGCGGTTTCCAGAAAAAAAGCCTTGGATAGAATTATGTCTACGGTAAAGAAATAAATCTTATCGTGACCGGCTTTAGCTGATTCCGCATCGATAAATATGGTGAAACTCTAAGGCTCAGGGCGCAAAATCACACTGACTCATGGTCAGTATGAAAATGTTCTAATGTATCTATACTAAGTTAGAAGTTTATCAGCGTTCAGTGAAAAAAGTCTGTCACGCTGACAGCGCAGTGCATATAACCAACATTACATAAAATAACTTTTCAATTAAAATTTTAAACATCAAGCTCACTATCGTATCTTATCAGAGATTAGAGCTGTTACTAGGTTACGAACACAAATTCTATTAATGAAGTATATATAATTAGTACGTAGGTACTAACTGTTATAAACATTATAAGACTATGCAAGTTATTAGAGACGCGGCTGGGATTCGAACTAAAAGTCCTCCAGATGTAGAAAGGATGATCTAGATGTCTAGTATTTAAAATCCCTAATACCTACCTAATACGTATCTATTGTCAATTTATCAGCCGATGAAATCTGAGATTGTCTTGTGATATGATTGCAAGGTGCTTTAGGTAAGAACTTTATCTCTGTTCCAATAATGTACAAATACCTATTTTAAGTCTGAATGATGCAACAAATTAATAAAATTATACGAAAGAATGAATCTCTTTTATTAGTTTTGCATTAATGTCACATAATGTGACAGACAGGCAAACAGATAAAACTTTTGTCCAAATATAGACGGATAAAAAGCAATTTGAGAATAATCAGAAAATCAATATTACTTATCTAAATTACATAGACATAAGCTTATGTTATTTTTGGAGTTTCGGACTTAATCAGTAAAAGTATTACCAGAATTTAATTCTATAATTACTATGTAGGTAGGTTAGGTACTAATACCACACTAATACTCTGTTTTAATAGTTTCCAGGAATAGGGGTTTTCGGTTGCTATTTCGCAATTAAATTTTGTAAACAATATTTTTCAAAAAGTAGTTAGGCGTTTTTAGTTTGTACCTACCTAATTTTAACGGAAAATAGGCGGAAGTAAATTAAGTGGGGTTTCACGAGAAAGATATTTGTTATTATCATTCATAAAGATTATTTTGTGGTGATTTTCTTTATTCAAAATAAAAAAAGGTTGTAGGTACAGTTTTGGAAAAAACCCTTGGCACACGCGTCGCATTCGCACTTGACGGTTCTTATTTATTATAGAGATAGAGATTAGATAACAAGTGCTACAATAGTTACCAAATTTTGTGTAATCGCACTCTATATCTCGTGCGAGTATTTATCTAACCTATTTGAGGATTCAAAATCCACTTTCAGGGCATTGTAGGTACACGTGTTTTGGGAGATAAAATCTAACGTACCTACTGTGAACTGTATTTATTTCGCCCTTTTGGTGTAAAACAGAGAATGTAAATTTGATTATTCAGTATTAAAAATAAGTGTAAAAATGTCTGAGAAGAATCTGAATAAGGTGAGTTTTTACCTGGAATTATTATTATTATTCTTTTGACTATTGTCTTGCCACTATTATTAGGGTTCAAAGATCGGTATCGAAACCCTTATTGTCTGGTTTTGTCTGTTCTTTCTTCCTTCGTTAATAATGCGTGCGCCTGTACATATTTTAAGAAAAAAAAATGGGGTAAGTATCAAATGAAAGGTTTGGACATTTCGAAACAGTTTTCGAAATTTCTGTAGGTTTCATACTTTAGAAAAAAGTCGAAAAATTTACCGCTACCCCCTATCACCGAAGCATGCAGAGAGATCCATCTGAAATGTCGATTGGTACCTACTAGTTTTAGGTATTCATTAAATTGCGAAGTCTCTAACCGGTACCTTTAGTACATACCACACCTACTTGTTGACAAACGTTCGAAACCCTCGGCGCGCGAGTTACACTCGCACTTGACGGGTCTTGTTTTTTATCCTGTCTGCCCAATAGAAGATGTACTAGTAGGATGGAAGGAATCCTATCCCTCAATATGAGGGCTGAGGGTTTTAAACTGACCTTTATGGATGTGGCTTATTGGGCTGGTTTTGGGTAATTTCGACAGACCTTTTAACTGACCACCAAGCTGCAAAATGAATTAATGCTAAAAGTTAGCTAAAAGTAGGTATACAAAAAAGTTTTACTGGTGGTGCTAGAAGTAGAACTCGAAATAACATTTTCGCCCGTATGTATTTATGGGAGACCGCACAGGATCGAGACAAAAGGCAGGGTTTGGGGGAGGTAGGTATTGGCCCAGCGGCGGGACAAAATGACTAATTAAGAAATCTTTCCTGAACCCCCAGGAGGCAGAGGCCCTCAACCCACCAGCTGACGACACAGACGTCATGGAAGAGATCCTGCGAGCGCTAGGCGGGATGGGCACGTACCAACGGCTTCTCTTCCTTATGATGATGCCGATAGGGATCCTGTTCGCGTTCACCTACTGCTCTCAGATGTTCGTGACCGCGACGCCGCATCAACATTGGTGTTTGGTGCCGGAGCTGGCGCACTTGGATGTTGATCTCAGGTTTGTCTTCATGAGTCTAGTTTAGTTTATTTCTGATGGGTAGCTGATGATGTGGTATTTCTGTTTGCGACAACGTATTTTGAGCCAAAACACGAAATGCGATGCGGATGTTTTAAATTGACAAATTATTTTTCTTTAGTCGAAGGTCGTGGGCTGTTTTGTCGCTCAATGAGCGTTTTCATTTGACTGTCCTTCCACGTTCCACAAGCTACCACTCTTCCGTTGAGCGATTACGTCGCTCTTTTGCAAAAAAACGCAAAACTGTTGTGTAATTATTATCTTAAAACTCTGTATTTTCAGACGGAACCTCTCAATCCCCGGTGCCTCTAAAGGCGAAGATTGGGATCGCTGCAGCGTATTCGACGCCAACTGGACCAAGGTTCTAGCTAACCTGACGCCGCCGGACCCTGGCACGCCGGTCAAGCCGTGCCAGCACGGGTGGGAGTTTCTATACGACGATATCAAGTACTCTACCGTTGTTAGTGAGGTGAGAACTTTTTATAATCATAGAAAAGGTCAAGCCTGTTAAATTTTTAAGCAGTCTAAGCCCTAGGATTGCTAATAAAACAACTTGCTTTTTATATTTGTTGAGTATATATATAGTTGTCTATATATATAGAGATGTTCTAAAATTTCCATCCATCCACCTTATTAGAGCAAATTGAGCCAAAGACCTTTAGAGTCCATCATGATGCGTGAACTGGCTATGTCATACACCCGTCTAATAAACAATTTTTTTACTAAAATTGGTCTCCGCTAGACTGTGCAGATCCTCTAATAAAAATGGGGTTATACAAACACTATTGGATGCTTGCTAGATATGCCGCAAGTTTGTAAGAACTGTCTTCATGAGTCTACGAGTATTAATGTTTTCAGAGAGAATGGGTGTGCGATAGAGCAAGCCTCGGTCCATATGCTCAAATGTTGTTCTTCGTCGGTTCCCTGATCGGATGCGGCTTGTTCGGATGGATGGGAGACAAGTACGGAAGAGTTCCGGCTTTGATCGGTAATTATAATTATATATAAAGCTCGTTTCCCTATATTGTTGGTATTGTCTCCGTTTTGGTCTATCGTATTCGTTTACGCCGTTCCCATACAGCAGTCTAGCATCAGCCATACCTCTTGTTATACCTACGTCAATGTTGATTGAAATTAGAAGGTTGTCTTTTGTTTTAGGGTCTAACCTCATTGGCTGCTTCGGAGGCGTGGCGAGCGTCTTCACAGTCGGTTTCTGGGACTTTGCCTTCTGCAGGTTTCTGGTTGGCTTCTCCAATGACTTCAGTTTCGTCATGATGTATATTCTTGGTAAGTTAATTATCAATTTTATACCGGCATTGTCCCACTGCGGAGGCCTTCTTCCCTTTCTAAGCTAGGTTTCTCTGTTCCTTATTTCTGTGAGCCACTCTGTAATACCTCAATCGCAATCTTTGATATCTGTTAAATACACACTCTAGTTTTTTTTGTACGTTTACTAAGGTCACTTCACCATGGTTCAAGTGCTTTTCATGGTCATGGTTATATAATTTGCTATTGGTAGAACGTCACAACCACAAATCATAAATTGTACTATGCCGTTTACGCTACTAATCATTTATAAAAGAGATAACTGGGTGACTGATCAAGAGATCTCTGAAACTAAAAGAGCTACGAAATTGAAATTTTGAATGGAGGTTCCTTTTAGAACGTAGGCACCCGTTAAGAACGGAATTTTAAAAATTCGTATACTAAGGTAGTTAAAATGGGGTCAGAGGTCATTTTTAGGGTTTCGAAGATCGGTTTCGAAACCCTTAATGTCGAAATATTAAAAGATACCTACAGGGCCATGTGGGGTATCAAATGAAACGTATCAGTTTGTACATTTCAAAACAGTTTTTGAAATTTCTGTAGGTCTCATACTTTTTGAAATATTTAAAAAAGACGAAAAACTATCCATTCCCCCCCTTATCGCCGAAGATTGCAGAACGATCTAAGTATACAAAATGTACCGAGCGTTTGTGTTTGACCGTTTGGTCAAAAAGGGGGAAATAATTTTCAAAAGGTAGTCCCCACCTCAGTGAATCGGGTATCAAATGAAAGGTATTTGTTTGTACATTTCAAAACAGTTTTTAAAATTTCTGTAGGTCTCATACTTTTTGAAACATTTTGAAAAAAGTCGAAATTTTACCCATCACAATTTGTACCTAATTAGTTCACAAAAAAAAACTTTTGAATCCCGCCATGGACTAAACCTACAGGGTAAACCTACTTCCCGTTGATCTAGAATCATGATAATTTGGCAAGATACAAGGTCTTACGGAACCCTTAGTGCGCTAGTCCGACTCGCACTTGACATTTTATTTATAAACTAAACACTATGCTTTCTTTTCACCCAGATCACATGAGTACAAACGAAATACCTAACGTTTTTGTAGCTATTTAACGTTTCAGAGAAACAGCTTATATCAGGGCATACTCCACAAAATCGCAAGAACAAACTATCAAATCAACGAAACGAACACTGACAAACCGTCAAACAAAGACTTTGCTGCGTCATTGTCAAACAAAGACTTTGCTGTGTCATTGTACTCAAAAGCCAAAAGAATCGACTTAGTTGATTATATAAGAAGTTGAAGTTATTGTCAACTAGATTATAAATAAACTAGCTGTACCCGCGACTTCGTTCGCGATTGCCATACCTGTCGACTAATTTAGTTCACATTTAACCAGTTTATCTCATATCATAAAACGCCGTGCAAAAAAACTGGACCTGTTACACTCCAACTTTCGCATTTATAATATTAGTGTGATGTGGAGTCCACATCACACTAATATTATAAATGCGAAAGTTTGGATGGGTGGATGTATAGATGGATGGATGTTTGTTACGTCTTCACGCCAAAACTACTGAACAGATTGGGCTGAAATTTTGCACCGGTGTAGCTCTAGGCCTGGAATCAAACATAGGCTACTTTTTATCCCATAAATCAGTTCCCATGGGATAGAAATTACCTTTGAACGTTTCCGTAGAAATAACGCGTGCGAAGCCGCGGGCAGAAGCTAGTTTAATATAAGAATCTAGTCAAATTGGGTATCAAGACACTTGCGCGAAGGACATTTTCGCGTATATATTTCCGCGAGTGAACATTTGAGCGAATGGACACTTGACACACTTGCGCGAGAAATTCACAAAACTCCTAATATATCTTGAAATAGACGTCGCAGAGAGTTGCGGATTTCACCACTGAGTAGAGAATTTTGCTTTCTTTCTTATGATATTCTCACTTTCCCTTACCCCTTCGACTTCCTTCCAAATGACGAGAAATATACTTTAACGTAGACCTTCGTAGCACGTGCTACAATGCTACGAGGGAAAATCAAAAAACTCCTAATATCTCTCGAAATAGGCATCGCAGAAATTATCAGCTTTCACCACTGTGTGTAGGGAACTTTTCTGTTTTTCTTGTGATATATCTAGCTTTCCCCAACCTCTCCCACTTTCTTCCCCATAACGAGAAACATACTTTAACGTAGACCTTCGTAGCACGTTCTACGATGCTACGAGGGAACGGCGTAGCATTCAAAAGAGTTCAACGAGCACGCACCTTCTTACTACACAAAAATGTTATTTCGTAGACCATCGTAGCAACGTAGCTACCGGTGAATTAGCTGTATAGCTGACTAAAGCTAGGTTCACATTGCTGTGTCGGGGTGTGTCGTGGCGCGCCAGAGCGCAATCGGTTACGTTCATTACCTATGACTAGATTCACATTAGTAGGTTGTGTTGGGGTGCCCCAACGTAACCGATTGCGCTCTGGCGCGCCACGACACACCCCGACACAGCAATGTGAACCTAGCTTAACTAGGCTTCACGTATTCATGTCTGTGTAGTCTGTGAGACATTCAGAGATGTCAGTAGTATAGGTACAGTAAAGAGATGACACGGTCTTCTTGTTCACTTTGAAATTTTAGGTCATTTATTTGCTATAGCAATCGTTCTCGACTCAGTCGAAAACTGGATTTATGTACTTAGTCGCTTTCAACTTTTTAAGTTTTTAGTGATTTACTCCGAAACTTATTTAGGAAAAAAAATGATATAACCAAATAGACTCGGTTTTGAGAGACCCATCGAACGAATACATTAAAAAAAATCATTCGATGGGTTTCTCAAAACTGAGTCTATTTGATACTGTCATTTTTTTCCCTACACCTATAGTTTCGGAGTAAATCACTAAAAACTGATATCTGTTAACGGGCGGCGACCGAGCGAGTGACGTCACACGCACCCGCGGTGGTCAATCAATGAACTTCGCTAGCAATGTGGTCATAACTTCGTCAATTTTTGTCGTAGAACCACAGATTAGATAACGTAACTAAAATTCTTGCACTGTGTGTTATGGATTTTTTAGCTCTATAAATCTGAATTCTCATCTCAGGTAGGGTTACCTTCCTACTACTATTATTTCAGGAATGTGTGTAAATCAAAATTTTCTGTTTTTCAGTTCTGGAATATGTGGACTCAAAATACAGATCGTGGGTAGGCAACCTGTCCTTGGCAATAGCCGCGGGCGGCGGCGGTGTGATCATGCCAGTCTTGGCGTACTGGCTTCGCAACTGGCAGCATCTGCTGCTCGTGACGTCACTGCCTATGCTGATCGTACTGGCTGCCCCGTGGGCCGTGCCCGAAAGCGCTCAGTAAGAATTTTACTGTTTTAAATACGCGTACCTACGTAAACTGTACACGAAGATGGATAAAGCAAGACTGCAAGAAGTTGCTAGTTATGAAGGATAACTGCGACATGGCTAAGAGAGAGGAAATGCGCTAAAGATACCAAATTAAGGAAGTTTATACAAGACAGACGAGGTTTGCAAAGTTAAAAGTAGGCCATAGAAACAGGGACTAGTAGGTATCTAACAATTAATACCTATTGTTCTTTCAGATGGTTAAATTCAAAGGGAAAAACGAAAAGGGCCGTCAGAATCTTGAAGCGGTTTGAACGGATCAACGGAAAGAAAATACCTGAAGAACTAATAAACAAGTTTGTGGTTAGTCTGCCATTTTACTAGGAGCCATTTTAAAGATTTTCGCTTCATGGCTGTACTTACACCTTCAATTTAATATCTCTGAAAATCTATCGAAGAAATTTTACGCCAACCCATTACTTACGTTGTTGGCTTAACAATACAAAGTGTCTTTCATCCGAGTTTTAGCCTTCAATGGTGAACGTTCTATTTTGAATGAATATTGATAGTTCCACACACGATTGAGTGAGGCGCTGTATCATCATCATCATCATCCGCACCCGAATTCACCTATTGCTGGGTATAGGCCTCCAAACTTTTCAAAAGGTCCTGCGTCAATCTTATTTAGGCGCTGTATCATTTCATACAAATTTTAGACTTACTGTTTACAGACAAGCGGCTCTGCTACAACAGTGTCAGACGAGACAATGTCCGCAGTCATCCAAAGCGCCACGCTCCGCAACAGCGTGATCATCGTAATCCTCGTGACTATGGGAAGCAGTATCATCATCGACGCCATCATCCGGCTGTCGGAGACCATCGGAACTAACTTCTTCGTAACGTTTGCGCTGTCTTCCGCAGCAGAGATACCCGCGATGACGCTGGTCGCTTTGATTTTGGACAGGTTTGTTGAAGGTTAAAGACACGGTTTTATCAAAGTTTATTTCTTCCCTTCACACGGCGAACCGCCGACCTGGCCAAAGTCCCGGGAAAGCGTTGGATGCGGGCAGACCAAGAAAGGTGATTGTGTGATCTTTGGGAGAGGCCTTTGTGCAGAATGGAATGGATGAAGGCGTTGTTTCGACAGTATTGAAAAGTAGCTGGTGCCACCTGGATGCGAAAAGCACAGACAAAGGACGGTGACTTAAGGTTAATGATTGATAAGCAATAAAATATATGTTTCAGAGCTGGACGTCGCTTCCTGACGTGTCTCACTGTATCAATCGCGGGAGGACTATCAATCGTCTGCGCTTTCATTCCACAGGGTAAGGGAACCTGAATTTGCTAATTATAACACTGCTAATATAAACAGCGTCTGCTACATACCTACCTCCTCTGTCCAGCAACTTATGGATAAATACCACCACCAGACTTGGAAGGCATAGGAAGAGATGGTGAGATGAACTTAACGCGGTTTGCGTTAAGTTCATCTCACTGTAATCAGAAATTAATAACGTTTATTTTTTTAGGCTTACAAAATAAGTTAGACAGGTCAATTTTAAATCCAGTATCATAGCCTGCAATTGCGTTGAATAGCCAAAAGTGGAAGGAAAAAAGATGCCTATGCCAAGCAGTGGGGCTAAAAACTATAATGATAGCTATTAGCTGTCCAAGACTGTTGAGTTTTGAGTCTTATGAAGTAGACTTAAAGTGACATCTCTTCTCAGGTATCCCCCAACTAGTGCTGGCGATAATGATCCGCTTTGCCATCAACATGTCAGTGGGCATCCAGTTCCAGCTCGCCGCGGAGATTCTGCCGACGGGGCAGCGCGCCACGGGCAGCTCGATTATACACATCACTGTTTACTTGGCGACTGCTGTGTCGCCTTTGATTGTTTATTCGGTAAGCTTAGTTATACAAGAGGTGAGCTGCGAGTTTTTAGGATTCCGTCCGAGAGCCTATTCCTAAGCCTACTGGGCTTCAAGGTACTTTTGTGTAGAACAGTTTGCGCATAGCGGTAAGGCTGCCTTTTGTACTCGCGTGGTTCTTTATCTCTCTATTATTTGTCTTTGCGTGGTACATTAAAGAGTTGGTTGCCTGTCATATTAATATGTCCATCTGTCTGTCCGTCCGTCACGGACCTCTACCTATGCAACCGTAACGTAGGTAACAAAACAAACCCTTAGTGCACAAGTCCAACCCACACTTGGCCGGTTTATTTCTATTGTACTTAGGTACCTACTAAGCCAAGGAAGATTCAAAAAATTTTGATGCATAGATTGTACCCATAGCGTCACGCTAATTAATTTTAAAGTGTATGCGCGTGTCTTCAGGGTAGAGTATGGAGTAGCTTACCGCTGGTGATCCTGGGAGGCATTGGCCTGGCGTGCGGCGGCGGGTCGCTGCTGCTGCCCGAGACCAAAGGCCAGCCCATGCCGCAGACCATCGCCGATGCAGAGACGATGATCCGGGAGAATTCGCTCTGCAGGTGAGAGATGCTTATTACGTTGCAATACCTAGAGTTGAGGAGGTTGGTTCTCCTAATTAACTCAGATGATCATCTGGGTGAATAGACTTTGTAATCGTGTTGCATTGTCTGAACGGCTATTTTTAATGTATTAGTGCTTACTCTAAATTTGCTAATCTCTAATTATATTTTTCAAAAAAACTAAATGTTAAAATTCAACTGCATTCCTGGTCACAGGCCGGCGCTGCCCCGTCTCTCACCATATTTACAGAACTGTAGGTATATCTCTTAGGTATTGTTTATATCGAATTCTAATAATGGAAGCGTTCTGCAGGTCTACCTAATTAAAAAGAAAAAATTAATTTGGGGAAGGTACCTGTATTACTCAGGTATTGCTGATTATGGCAAGTGCCTTGTCTATGCAAGAGCGTAATGTAGTCCAGTCTTCCATAAGACCCTAATGCTGACATACTTACATTTGTTTCAGGAAACCTGAAAAAGAAGTTGAGGCAGCGGAAGTGATCTTCATAAAAAATAAAAACGCAGTAGATTTTGGCTAACAGTGATGAAAACCAAGATCTGAACCGATAGAAGCGCACCTGAACCTCAAACCGAAAACGAGAGGGCGACTAGAACAGAACCTATGTACGATGTTATCATGGGATTCATTTAGGAGTTAATTATTTTAATTGTAAGCTGAGGGGTGTAGTATCATAACCCGCTATAATGCTTTTTGACCAATATCGTGTTAGTACCATCAATCAAAAGTTCTTAAAAATTGCTTTGAAATGGTTGGCTGCTTTTCTATCAAAACCCACTAAAACACAGAGAAATTCGCTGGTAAAGAACGATGTTAGGATCAAAAGCCACTATAATAGCGTAGGTCAGTTTCAAAATCCTCTATAACACAATCGACCAATCACAGCACCGGATTTGCGTCGCCTCATCGAGAAAATAGTATGGCGGTTGTGACTTTCTGTGTACAACAAGTGTTCGGATTTTTAATAAATTTAATGCAAAAACATGGAAGAATTAGCCTAGTTTGTGCAAAAATCAGATCCGAAGCATTTGAGGAAGAGGCCACGCGATCCGTCATCATGGAAACGTGAAGTGGAGCGCAAGAAATGGTGAGTGAAAATTGAACAAAAATCTCCTGGAAAGTTAGCAAGAAAAGTTTTATGCAAGATGTACCTAGTTAAGTTTTCAGCCAGTTATGTACGTAGAAACTCGTGTTTAATACATTTTGAATAAAAACTATAAAAATACTTCATATCTTTTTATTTTATGTATGTACGCAGGTAAATAATACATTTTAGGTAAAATATCTTTGCTATGTTAACAGTAGGTACCTACCTATTTTTCTTCCTTCACGTGTCAATGACACAACAATTAAAATATATATTATTATTATTGAAAACATAGTACAATACGATTCAAATACAATACACCTAGTAATAAAATATAATCCTACCTCCGACTACTATTTTAAAAATTATGTCGTATAACGCCATCCATCCACCATCTTATTGTTGGTTTTGGTTGGTTGCAAAACCCGCCAAAATATGACTGTTCATTTTCAAAACCCGCCATTAAGCAAGATTAGTTTCAAAATCCTCTGAAACGAATTTTAATTTGCTTATAATTCAGTATTTTCTCTATGATTTCTGTTGGTAAAGCTAAGATTAGTGGCGCCATGCCCAGGACTAATCGGCAAGACCAAAAACTATGAATTACGATTCATTGGTCAAGATTTAACAGTTATTTCTAGTCTGTGAAAATTTTGAGAAAGTTATTATAGTGGTTTTTGATACTACACCCCTCAGCTTGTAATGTCCCAGCCAGTACAATTATGTGAAATAAACTTTGTACCTTACTTTGAATTTGTTTTTTCCTGTCCAATATTGGTTAAAAGGGATATCAAGGCCAGTGATATGGCTAGAGTTAATTTATTTTTATTGTAAGCTTATAGCGTTCCAGTATCTATAATCAGGTAGGTACAAATAAGTGAAATTGAATTTGTTACTTTCAATTAGTTTTTCTTGCGACGCCATACGGGTAGAAAACCACAAACTTAATACAAGCTGCGCCTAGTAAACTCACAATTGACATTAGCAAACGTCCAAATTGTAAAAATTTAGACAGACTACTGACATAGCGAATTACACTCGTATATGATCCGACATGAAATTGGCTTAGAGGCCTATGACGTCACAACATAGCCGACAGCGTTTTCAGAGATCAAAATTTAAAAAAAAATTAATTTAAAAAATGTATTTAGTCGTCTTACACTTTTAATATCAGAAATCTTAATTTAGTGCGCTAAATCTGATATGAGTCAAGTGGCCTATTGACACCATAGTCTACGAAGATTGGGAATGCAGGGCGACGCCCTACAACATCTATAACTGCCCTACACAATCCTAGTATAACATTAACGAATCGCCACCGAAAGGATATCTAACAAAACAACGTAGGTATCAAAAATCAACATCTTTAATCACGTTTGCTTAATACTAAGGTACATTTTCCCGTTGATGTTCTGTTTGACCGGGTTGATCCGCTTCAGGATCTGCGTCATGGTCTCCACCAGGCGTTCGCTGCTGACACCTGTCCGCTTGGATTTGAACTTGGTCAGCAGCTCTGTGGTCGTCATGGGCTTGCGGGCTAGGTAGCGACGGACCGCCTCTTCTGTTACGCCGCATTCGCTGGAAAGAACATGGTTAAGTTTTATTTTGTTTATTTGGTCTACCAGTGGGTGTTACAGTAAAGTAATGAATTTTAAGAAAATACAATCTTAATGAAATAGCGCGACAAGTTGACACTAGTGTCAATTAACATGTCGCCAAAACTAAACTAATTATTGTGTGAAATTATTTGACATTGTATATTGGTTTTAAACTATGTAATTTGAAGTTATTAATTGAAGAATTTCTTGTGTAATTTTAATTTTTTGTTCATGTTTATATTACATAAATAGTATTTGTCAGACCTAGACAAATACTATTTATGCTGATAGATTTTTTGTTTTTTTACACTATTGCATAGGTGCCCCTGTAAAAATAGTGTTCTTTTCATAAATAAATAAATAATCTGACAGCATTAAAAATGATGCCATCTTTTTTGTTTCGATCGATATGAAACGGACGGCAACATTTTGAGTTCTGTCAAATTAGTTTAGTTTAGACGACGCCTGAACTGACACCACTTTCATGCTAAATAGTGGACACAGTTGTGCTAAATATGGCTTTTTGACATAATACTATCTTGTATTCTAGATCCGAGTGTAGTTGTATGTAAACTCACGAGTAAGAGGCGTCCAGTTTGGGTCTCTTCGAGGGCTGGTTGTTGTGTGCGTTGGCGGCGGCCACGGCGGCCGACGTCGCCGACATCGCAGGGGACCCGGCGCGGGACGTGCCGGCGCTGTCTGACAAATAATCTATACAAATTGTGATATCTGCTAGTGTAAAAATAACAGCTTTTAAATCAACTGTTATGTGAACTGAATGTTGTCAAAATAACAGCTATTTACTAAATGCAAATGACAGTACACACGGTAAGTAGGTTCCTGGTACATAAAACAAAACACCAAATTTGAAAATTCTTGTCTGTATGTCTGTTTGTTTGAAACTTCGAGGTTATCTCCGAAACGGCTGGACCGATTTCGACGGGACTTGTACTGGTAGCTAGTTAATTTTATAGCAAGTTGTGAATACTGCGCGGGCGAAAAACTCAATAAACAGAACCCATGAAGAACACCAGGTGCAGCCGCGGGCAGAAGCTTGTACCAGTTACACTTACTTGCATTCTTGTCTTCCTTTTTGATTTTCTTGTGAGGTTTCTTCACACCGTTGCTCGCTTCTGGATCCGTGTCGGAGTCGGAACTGAGCTCGCTACTCGACTCTGTCGGATAAAACATAAGGATCAAATTGCTTCATTAAATTAATTTACGCGATTCCGCAACGCGACAAGACTTATAAGAAATCTAATTTAAATAAATGTGGGCGTTGCGTCGTGTCACGGGCAATAGGACGCATAAAACAAACAAAATAAATAAAAGCGAGCTGAGCGAGCCGATCTTTGAATTGAATTGAATAATTTATTTATTTTCTCTTACAAAAGATAATTGTTTACAATTTTTGGGTTAAGGTTAATTTTTATCTAGCTATCGTGTTTTGCAAGAGACTGGTGCCTGAGAGAGGTTTATAAAACCGGTTGTACGGGTCACCAGGGCCTTCTTCCGCATGATAATTTGGGATACCTACATAAAAAGAGACTGTAACAACTACTTGTACCAAAAATAGCAATAAATTAGACCTAGCTAATATATATAATAAATTTATATTGTGGATATTCCTTCCCAGTGGAAGTACCAGTGTATTAAGGGGTTCTCCTCTACCTTTATCATTCGTACCGCTAAGGTTTGGAACTGTTCTGTTTTTCCGGCCAAGCAAAAGACAGCGAAGAAACCCAGTCTTCAAGAGCATGTTTATTTAGGCAAGTTAAATTACAATGTTAACCAACAGTAGTAATAAGAATTCCTAAGTAAAATAGATGAGAACTCTTTGCCTAGACAAACCTAACATAGGCTTTAAGGCATTACTAACCAACCTATGTAATGTTTTTTTTCTTTATGAATAAATGATATATCTATATATCTATCAAAAAAATGTAGGTACTGAAAAAAAAAAAAAAAAAAAAAAGACAAGATTGAATAGTAAATTGAATAGTAAAATGTCTTCTAGACTTCGTGATTATATCGTCGGCTACATCGTCATTTACCATCTGGTGAGATTCTGGTCAAACGAAGGTCTATACGATTTAAAAAATGCTATTGGTAAGCGGTTCCTCCTGCACCCACGGCCGAACCGCTTCGGCTCGGGGCCTCTTTTAGCCCAACCCATGGGCATGCCGCCCGGCTCGCCGCTTGCTACGCCTATGTCGCAGACTGACCTTTCTTCTCCTGCTTCTTATCGTCTTTCTTCTTCTTCTTGGTGAGCTTGCTGGCGCGCTCCTCGCCCTCCTTCGTGGGCTCGTCCTCCTGCTCCGACTGTTCCGCTTTCGGCTCCTTCTCCTCTTCTTCGGAGTCCTCGTCGGATGTTAGGAGTTTTCTGGAAACATTTATTAATATGATTAACTAGTTGACCAGAACGTTGTCCTGTAAAAAACTCCTGCAGTAAAGGCAATTTCCGATTTAACCGAAGTTTACAGTTATTCTCGCGTACCACATGCGATGCATTTTAACAAATTGCTAATTTTGGAGCAATTAATAAATATACGAGCTTTATTACTAACAATCAACATATGTATTACCAAAAGCTACATAATATGATACTTTATTGAAATTCAAATATTTAAGCGGGTTATTTTCTGCGTTCTGCAAGAAATTGAACTGCCAGAAAAGTAGTTTTTCATAAACAATAAAACATTTTCTATGAACCCGTGTTTTAACAATTTTCGATTTAGCGCTAATTTTGGAGCAATTAATAATACGAGCTTTATTACTAAAAATAAACATATTACTAAAAACGACACTATATCATACTTTATTGCAACATGCGTTCACAGAAAATAGTCTACGA
This sequence comes from Eupithecia subfuscata, assembly GCA_963564075.1. NCBI lineage: Eukaryota > Metazoa > Arthropoda > Insecta > Lepidoptera > Geometridae > Eupithecia > Eupithecia subfuscata. The sequence goes on along the minus strand of OY751097.1, from coordinate 3,019,875 downwards.
TTTGTGTAAAACTACATTTCTGGTAGTTTAGTTCCTTGCAGAACGCAGAAAATATTAAAAACCGCTAAATTGAATTTCGCGCGAATGTGTGTCAGGTTCCGTGTCGATGACTCGGTATTGGACAGTCTGAATAGCCCCCCTAGGGTAGACTAGACTCCACACTTGAAACTAAAACGTTCACGACGATAATATTGATAAAGGACAAAGCAATTTCGCTACCTGAGAGCATCTTCTTCAGCGACGCCCTTCAGTTCCTTGTTTGCTTTGTTCTCATGATCCGATTCACTGCAACAATAGTCACGGCATTAGAAACCCGCAAAGCCTAATTTGCGGGCAGAAAGCACTAATTAAGACTGACACGAAGTAATGTTAAATGTTTACTATATTTATGTTAAGTATATATACAATAAACTAGACGATCGCCTCGCGGTTTCACCCGCGTAGTTCCCGTTCCCGTGAGAATTCCGGGATAAAATATAGACTATATCACTCCCTGAAAAGTAAGCTTCCTAACGGATAAGAATTTTTCAAATCGGTCCAGTAGTTTCGGAGCCTATTCAATACAAACAAACAAACAAACAATCAAATATTTTCTCTATACAATATTATAGTATAGATTATAATGATGTTGAAACAAATAATGTTATTTATTTTTGATGTTTTATTTCCTAATGAAATAGATAATATTAAGCCTCAAAACTAGAGTAATTATTAAGTCTAAAATGACTTTGTGTATTTCAACCTAGGATAATTAATAGTAAGTTTTAAAAAGGTCGTAAGCACCACGAATGGCTGCAAGACAATGTCTTTAGAATCTAGATTACCACTTCTGACCGCCACTGTAGATAGATAGATAGAAAATCATTATTGCACACATCGATAGAAACAATACAACAAAATACTGTACCTACCACAACTCAACAACTCTTATCTGAGGGCACTGACTCCGCTACACAGTTACCACAACTAGGCTACACAAAATAAAAATATCTGTTAAAGGTATACGCTTCTACAACAAAACTCCTAGTGAGTTGCAAAAATTATCAGTAAATAAATTCAAACAAATTGTTAAAACCTTGCTGTGCAAAAAGGCTTACTATAAAATATCAGAATATCTATAGGATAAAAAAGCTTGGGACGGGTTTTGCTCCGATTCGAAAAATAACAACTAACAGGGTTAAGGTTTCTTCGTCGCTTCTTTACTTTAGTCTACATACCGAAGCGACAGAAATAAAAAAATATCACTTTATTTCCGTGTTAGTGTTTAGTTTTATATTTTGACCTTTTCTAAGTGTACATTTTATTGTATTTATGGAAATAAAGAGTTTTTGATTTTGATTTGAGTTATTTCTACGTTTAGTACTCAGAACTCAATAGTACAATAAACCTACATTCTGCCCTCAGCCCTGAGTTCGGTTGGACGATAGCATCGAGATAGACGTGATCGTGACTTCTCATTTTTGTGCTCATAAGATTTGCGTAGTACTGTGCCCGCAGGACTGAGGCACTGATTGGAATGCCAAAAAATATTAGACGTTACGTTGGCATCTCGATTCTATCGTCAAATCGGTCAAATCGAATTATAGTCGACGACCTCTGTGGCGCGGTGGGCGAAGGTCCGCCTGCGACGCAGGAAGTTGCGGGTTCGATTCCCGCCTCGGGACAAATATTTGTACGATCTGCAGATATTTGTTCAGGGTGTTCTGGTCGTTTTCTATCATCATCCTGACTCTACAGCCGCGGGTGGGCCTTGGTCTGGTCTAGTAAATTTCGCCATTTACTCCTATTCTTGGCTTTTTCCTGCCAGCTGGTCACTCCAATTGCCTTTAGGTCTTGTTGAACTCCGTCGAGCCATCTGAGTTTCGGTCTTCCAGGGGGTCTTCGGCCATCAGGTTTGCCACGCAGAAGACGCTTTGGTGCTCTGTCGTCTTGCATTCTTTCTACGTGGCCAGCCCATCGAAGACGGCCTACTTTGATAAACTTTACGACGTTTGGTTCTTGGTACATGTTGTAAAGCTCATGGTCGTTTTCTATGTATAACAAAATATATTTATCTATGTACTCGTATATTATTATGTATATCAGTTATCTAGTACCCATAACACAAGCTTTGCTTACCTTGGGGCTAGATAAAATAAATAAAATAAAAATAAAAAAGCTTTATTTCCTTAAACCTACTTTACATTTTTGTTTTAAGATTCTAGTTGTGAGAATATGTTTATTAAAGTGAGTTGTAGTACGTACTAATAACTAGCTATTTTTTAGAAGTATAAGGTCCGCCCAGGGCGGTAAAAGCCTCCTCCAAACGAGCCCATGCGCATCTGTCTCGTGCGGTTCTTGGCCAGAGCTTGCCGGCTACCCTTTCGATGTCGTCGCACCATCGTTTCATAGGTCTCCCTCTGCGACGCTTTTTATCCCGAGGGAGCCAGTTTGTCACTACTTGACACCATCTGTCCGCTTGGCCCTTAACCAATAAAATGCTAGACAAGCTTAGAATTTGCCAAAGAGGGATGGAACGAAGCTATATTGGTGTAAAGCTAAAAGACCGAGTAAGAAATAGGACAATCAGAGCAAAAACGAAAGCACGAGATGTGGTATACAGAACCATGAGTCTCAAATGGAAATGGGCAGGCCACCTACAGAGAATGAAAGCGGGGCTAGATAATGCTGTGTGAATTGTCCAGCATTATTTATTTATTTTATTTATTTTTATAGTCTAGACTCACTTTAAATTAAAAAAAATTACTAGCCTCTGTTCGCCGCCGCCGCCGGCATAAATAGTAGCCTATGTCCTGCCCTGGCTTACCGTCTAGTCTACCTTCCAGCCTTTCATTATGATCCGTTCAGCCGTCAAAAGTTTAGGCGTCAGAAGTTTAGGCGTCAGAAGGTCACAGACAGACGTACGGAATTACTTTCGATTTTATAATATTACTAGCTTCTGTCCGCGGCTTCGCACGCGTAATTTATTTCGTATGATTTATGGCATAAAAAGTAAAGCCTATGTTTGAATTCAGGTTTAGAGCTACACCGATGCAAAATTTCAGCTCAATCTGTTCAGTAGTTTTGGCGTGAAGACTTAACAAACATCCATCCATCCATTCATCCAAACTTTCGCATTTTTAATATTAGTGTGATATGATAGTATGTGTTGACTCAAAGTCAGTTTCACCTCTCAGATGAGTCGGAGATGTAGTCCTTTTCTCTCCCCTCCTCGTCTCCGTCGTCGCTCTCCTCAAACGCTTCGTCGTCCACTTTCTTCTTCTTCTTCTTGTTTGCTGCGGCTGAAAGAACGGATTACGATTATTTCATTCATTCTGATTTTGTTACACATTTTCGATCGAACCTACTGATAAGGGTATCCCATATAACTATTACACATCAATCCAGCAGCGCTACCGCAAAAAATAAGCATTGAAATGAGGGCTTAAACTCATCATAACCCTTATGCTACGGCCACACTATCGCGATAACGTGAAGATTTGCGCTGTCGCGACAAGTCTGGCCAAGAAGTTCGTCCTGTCGCGAAGTGTCATCGCGACACTAAATGCCCTTCGCGACGCTGTCGGTAAACTGCCGGACATCAAAGGGTTTTGTCGCGACAAAAGTTCGTGCGGTTGGCTACACTTCGCGCGCGCATTGTTGACAGCGAGACGCCGGCCGCCGAGCGGTGTGCACGTACGTATTGTGGCTGATTTGTGTTATTCTAATTAACCTACGGAGTGACCTATGGAGTGGACAAATGATCGAATTTTGTAATTTATCAAAAATTACGAAGCTGAGCCTGTTTCGTAGAATCCTAAAGAACCTAATCACAAAAAAAAAAACATGAATTATGACGCCATGAGCGCAACCGTCGCATCCATTTATTCCGTAAAACGAATTATCGCGACGTTCTAGATTATCGCCGAAGTTTTTATCCAATGTGGCCAAACACTTCGTCGTAGAACGAACACGAAGTTTTGTCGCGACTTCGCGAAGACGAATCTTCACCTTGTAATGTGGCCGTAGCATTAGATACATTTAACAGTGACACAATGGATTACCGCAAGCTTCAAGCAACCGACCTGTCTTTTATTTGATGCCGTCAATATAAAATGCATCTAAATGTAACGAGTTATAGTCCACATTTGAAAGCAAATTTTGTGCTGTACCGCAGTGGTACGGTCCAGATCTGCGACAACCTTTAGGGCCCTTGTTGGTGTTTCCGCGATTATCGGAATTTTATCTTTATGTTGTTTGTTATTCCGATCGGTAAAGTCGTTTAGGTGTGTTCGCGCACAAGGACAGATTTTCACAATATTTCATATTTTGTTTGTTAAAAAGGCTATTGTCCCTTTTTAACAAACAAAATATGAAATTATTCACAAAGAATTTTCATCTCAACAAAATTTTTAATAAATAAAAATAAACATTTTATCTTTTATTTAAATTCTCATTTTGTAGCTTACAAAGCAAGGCAGAGCTCAACTAACTCGATTTACTAAACTAACTCTAGTATTTTCAAACTAACCTAACCAAACCTTGGCGCAAGAGAGAGATAGCAGTTAGTCAAATCCATAAAAACTATTTTAGGTGCATTCCAGTCTTTTTTTAAAGTGAAAGTAAATTTTCTTAGAAAAAAGATATTACGCCCTTACAAATTATGACATAAGTAAAAGACTTTTTTGAAGACAAACTATTAGGATAGAATCCCTACATTTTCTTTTTAACAACGGAAGAGCTTCGAAGTGTTCTTCATAATATAATAGGTTATATATTGATTAATTATAAGATGTTAAGTATAACCTAGTCACACAAATTTATAAAAAGTAAACTATTTTGTTAAAAAGTGTTATTGTACCTACCTAAGTAAATTTATATTATTCTAAACTATACAAATGTTACTTTTTGTTCATAAAAGATCTCCTAATTTTGTATAAAATACAAAATACTTAATTAATCCTTAACTTAAGTCCTAGATTAAGATATATTGCCATACCCTACCTGACAGGGTACATTAATACTTACTATATGTAATATTTTTGTTTCGCAATAAAAATACTGAACACTGAATACAGTTTATCGGCAAATTTGGTCAGGCATTTTAAGTAGCGGGAGACATGTCGTATATCGTTACAAATAACATTTAGTAGAGCACTTTTTAAAAGCATTTAAAATTCATAAGCGGCTTTAATTATTTTTTTAAGCTGCTGGCAAGTTGAGGTGTTCGATATTTTTTTCCTATTTTCATATCTTTAAAAGCCCATAAGTTTTTCGTTTGTTGTTCTTTGCGGTTCGTATCATTATTTTTAGACCAGGAATACATTACAAATTGAAGATAATGAAATTTAGACTAAAGAAACCACACAAATCAAAAGTTATGAAGTCAAAAAGGCACGGTTTTGGGAATTTCCTAAAAAACAAAAAAAAAACTCATATAAAAAAAGTGTTGTCTTAGGGAAAAAGTTTATATGGAAAAAGTGTTGCAAATTACCCCAGCTAACTGTCATTTTTTCTGTCAGACCATCCACCAAACACCCTATATATTCTCAACTGCTGGGAATCTTTTATTTCTTCACCTGTTTCATTGCTAATCTGACGTGGATTCTGACGACTTTGTAGGTCATTGAATTTCTGCCAAAAGGGATTCTGGCGACTTCGTAATGGAAAGACGACGCACCCCACTCGTTGCTTCACACTTGGTGAAGAATACGCAGGCGACGACGACGACACCTCGTTGTCCAATTTACCCGCGGCTCCCCCAGCACCTGTGGTGCCGGCGAGCCGGCGAATCAGAGACAATTATCGGCTCAGATCGGCCCGCATCGGGTGTTGTCGGCGGTGGAGTATCTAGTGGCGCATACTGCGCTTGCTCTATCGCTGGCAACACTGGCACGGTTGGAACGTCGACGATGGCGGGTGGAACCGTTCTGAGCTGTTCCTCAACGGCTGTTTTGAGTAAATCCATCGTATGTTCTTGCTTGTTGATTGTCGCGTTCAGGGAGTCGATTTTATCTTCCAGCGTGGTTATTTTATTGACGAGATCCCCGATAATCTTCTGTAGATCGAGTGCGACATTTTCTAATGTTTTGTGTGCCATATTGGAATTTTATTCGACCATTTTGGATTTAATACGGAGCGCAGTTGTTCCGTGTAGGCTTCCCCCACCGACTCATTTATAGTCGTATCGTAAACTGTTTTTGTAGTTCATACTGAATCATACCATACCTTATCGTTCTATGTCTAGACAGGGCTGCCCAAAATTCATACGATCGCGTGCTATTATTTTTTGAAATTCGTCTCATGTGCCACTCCTTACGCTAGCCCTTTCCACTAATCTATAATATAAAAATGAATCGCAAAATGTGTTGGTAAGCGCATAACTCAACAACGCCTGGACCGATTTCGCTAATTCTTTCTTTGTTGTGTTTGTTATTGTCAGGAGAAGGTTCTTATGAAAGAAAAAATTAAGAAAGTTGGAAACATAAATTTCCACGGGGGCGAAGCCGCGGGGCGCAGCAAGTATATATTTAATTTTTTGAGTAAAACGTAGCGCAATTAGTTAGCGCATTCCTGTAGGTACTGAGTGGACAGTAGCGGGTTGAAGTCCCGTTTTGGTCGTAAAGTTTCAGATATATGAATTTTTCGAATTAGTTCTCAGTGTGGTAAGCACGTAAGCATTTAAAAACAAAAACATTAGAAAGTAGTCTGATTTCCATTTTTTATTACTTTCGTCTTCATCGCAGATATTATTGTTATTTCGCACAAAAGTCCCACAACCCTCGCTTATCGGAACCCAGATACCAGATTAAACACCGGCAATCACAGGGGCTCCCCCTAAAGCCGAGTTATCAATGACCGCAGATGGCGGAGGCCGCCGAGCGGTCGCGGTGCTGGCACACCTGATCTAATGCGCATCAAGGGGCCTTCTCGAAGTTTCTGATTCGTTTTCGAGCAAAACCAACTATTATTATCACTTACATAAGGTCGCGTTCCCACTGTATCTTGTATATTTAAATGGAGGTTGTATGGAGTACCGCACGATAGGTAGACTCAATAGCTAAACAGATTTGCCAACTCAAACACATTTTCTTGCACAAATTTGCTTACCTACTTATTATTGTAAAATTCCTAACGAATATGTGTGAATTGTCCAGCATTATTTATTTATTATTCATTCTTATTAATACGAGTAAATCAGTGTCAAACTAGCACTCGGGGGTTTGATTCGTACTTTATCCTTACCTCGACTATTTAACTATTAAACTTAACTTACAACTGTAGGAAGGAACCCCTACAGAGGTGTTCACATATAAGACGACACGGTTAAATGTCGTCCACGTTTTTTTTGTTGTGACGATAGATTGTCGTTATAGCGGGAACCGCTAGCACGGTAGTCGTAAAAAGTTAAAAAAAGTCACGATAAAATATTGTGTCGTTGTTCTGTGCAAACGGCAATGCGACTGCCGTGAACCGTAAAATGTCGTCACGATCCGATGGGAACAACTAGATATGTTAGTCGTTCAACGATAAATAATCGCGACGACACAATGACGACAAACAGTCGTTATAATGAGAACAGCTAGAGACAATAATAGACGTCCAACGATAATTTACGGTTACGACACAGTGGGAAGGCGACTTATCAGAGCGTTTGCGTTTAGTTATTTAAATACATAATTTAGTATCGATCTAATTTTTGTTGTCTATTATTTTGGCCTCATGAGGCCTTTGCCCTGCAGCAGGGCCCTATAAGCTTATAATGAAAATTATTATTATTATCAACTATTGGAAAGGGTATACGCCGAAGGTGGTCCTATTTAAATTTGAAAATAAAATCCAACCCATAGGGTAGGAATGTTTGACCACGCATAACTTTTTACAGAGTAGTCCGATATCGATAATTCTTTTTTTATTGGAAAGGGTATAACTCGACGTGTCATTAAACTAAATTAGACTCGAATTTTAACTAGATGTCGCCACTAGAAGAAGTTGAAGTCGGTTAATCGTTTTTTAAAACACGCCAAATTATTCGTTTTATATACTCGTTCTACTACCTACCTACTACTACTATAATTATGTACACTTACTACTACTGTTACTACACTTACTACTACTATTACTACACGAACTACTACTGTTACTACGCTTACTGCTACTATTACTACACTTACTACTACTGTAACCATTACTATTACTACACTTACTACTACTATTACCACACTTACTACTACTATTACTACACTTAGTACTACTAGATACTAATCACATTAATATTATAAATGCGAAAGTTTGGATGGAAGTATAGATGTATGGATGTTTGTTACCTCTTCACGCCAAAACTTTTGCATACAGGTAATTCTTATCCTGGAATCAAACATAGGCTACTTTTTATACCATAAACCAGTTCCCATGCGATAGAAATCACCTTTATACGTTTATAGAAACAACGCGTGTGAAGCCGCGGGCATGAACTAGTCTACTATATTTTCGTTCACTTTCTAAGATTTGTACAAACCTCCGTTCACTTCATGAAGTTTTGTATTAGACATGTAAATATAAGTAATTTTATAAGTAATACATTATTAATATTGCGGCTTAAAAAGGAGATACATTCACCTTAATTAAAGCTTTCGAGCTTTGTTTAGGGTGCATATGTAAGCAAAACTAGAGCCCATAATCCCCACGCTGGGCATGCGGGTTCGGGATCGCAGTTCGGTGGTAGAATTGTTCTGCAGGGGCGCTGCTGCCTGCCCCCGGTGGATATCCCTTAGTCGCCTCTCACGATACCCGCGGGAAGAGTTAGGGTGATGCAAATTCTAAGCCGGCACCACACAGCGACCCCGAATACTGAAACGCAACTCCGATTTAAGCATTGTTGCTCAATTGATCAAATTTGAGTCGTGCATAAATCTGAGTGGAGTTTGAGTATTCCGCGGTACGCCGATCGAAGGACTAGGGGCCAAGCAACCTAAGCGCCTACCTGCCATTCTCAGTGTGGCCGCTGTCTTATTCGGATTTTCTGCTGTTATAGTGACAGTCCAAAGAGGCCGCGCCTATTAGCGCTTCATCATCATCATCATCATCAGCCTATATTAGTCCACTGCTGGACATAGGCCTCCCCTAATGAGCGCCATAGCGCCCTGTCTTCAGCTTGCCGCATCCAGCAACCATTATATAGCGCTTGATTACCTTCATTAGTAAAGGCCGAACCAGCCGGGCGGTTATTCAGATATAAACCTATGCCGATTTTTGCACCATTAACTTTCAGCAATATGGGTAAACATCGCTTAGACATCTCGTCAAATGAAATATGTTTTCCCAATAAATCATCTTTCGTTCTGTAATCCGCCTAGCCATTCTACGGCGGCGACATAGATACTTGTAGTTTAGGACACGAAGGCGGAGTGCGCGTAGCCTGCTAGTACTACAACTAACCTTTCTTCTGTTTATCCTTCTTCTTCTTGGCGCCACCATCGCTATCCTCTTCCTTGATCCCGCCTTCCGAATCCGATGACTCGTCGTCAGTGTCTATCCATTCATCCATCTCTGATATCTTCAGATCTGTAGGAAATTCGCAAATTCATTAAGGTCTAGGAAGGAAGTCTATACTATGAAACAAACTAGCTCTTGCAAAAAAGCTCTTGTTATAAAACGAAAAAAGTTACTGCATTTTTCTTTTATAACAAGAGCTTTTTTGCAACAATTAGTCCTCAACAATTTAGAACCATATCATTTGTCTCTGTGCAACTGCACTAAAATAAACGCTGTACTTATCTGAGGGCCGGACTCCACCAAAGCGAAGACGAGACGAGCGGAGAAGAGATGTGTTTTAAACAACCAAGAGAAAGTCGTTATTCATCTCGTCCTCCAGTTTTAGTGGATACAACCGAGCGGTATCACATCTCCACTCCAGTCTAGCCAGTATCTCTGCATCTCCGCACAGCTTCGGTGGAGACACCCCAGCTGAAAAAGTCTCTTCTCGTCTCCACTTCGAACATTTCCGCACATCTCCGCTTTGGTGGAATCTGGGTCTTAGCCTTGCCTAAAATAGAACATATTGTACCTTTTTTGCCCTTGGCTCCCTTTGGTTTCTTATCGTCCGGGTCGTCTATGTCGTCAATGCCGTCCTCGCCGCGCATGCGCTTCCGGAACATTAGCGAGAAGTAGTTTATCACTTTATTACGTCTGGATGTATAAAAATATAAAAAACCGCTTAAAATACTAAAAAAAATAGGTACATACGTAGCCATAGATACATAGCTGTACTACATATCACTAGTATGTATTATAAACTAGGCCTTTAAGTTACTGAGCATAGCAAAACATGGCTGAACATGTACATTAGAGACCAGGGTAGAAGCCTTTCAAAATAATAAAAAGTGAAACGAATTCATAGTAGGAAGAAACCCATTGGAAAAGGAGGAGAAAAATATAAAAATGTTAGGAAAAATAATTTACGGGCGATCTGAGGTCGGGAAGGGGAAGGGGAAGGGGGTGAGTTTTAAGGGTAAAAAACGGTTTATCTCGATTTCCAGCAAAACTAGGTACAGGTCCTATGGAAAGAAGTCAAATTTGCCATTTGACTAACATTTTTATAATATTCTCCTTCTTTTCCAATGGGTTTCATCCTACTATTAATTTTTTTGGTTTCAAAAATTATCAGCACTGGTCTACTAATATGGTGTTTGGTATTGAACCGATATCTCCACAACCGTGACACTTATGACTTTGATTGTCCAGGGAACTGTAGGTACATACATATACTCTGTATAGAGGTAAAATATGTATGTTTGTTTGTGGGGGGATCTCAGGAACAAAACATTGAAAAATTTTCTTGAATTGAAAGCTACAGTATCCCTAAGTGACATAGCTGAGCTGCTTACCTGCCAAATTCTTGCTCTGCCTCTTCTGCAGATAAGGCTTTGTACCTTTGGATTGGTTGGAAATTGTACCTGAAAATTTAAAAATCGTAAGACCAGATAGTAAATAATGAATTTGAACATTTCCACCTCAATGGAATCTGGCAAATACTGTTGCAGAGTGTGGCAAAGTTATCATTATTATGTAGTTTCATTGATTAAGATTTTAATTTCTCTTCTGTAGTTTAATGTTGAAAGTCAATGTAGGTAGAAAACTTGTTTTAAAAGTTTTTTAAACAATGTAATCTTTAAGAAATCAAATAATATCGCAAAAATTTTCGACTTCGACGGGACTTGAACCCGCATCCTTCCTTCAGTACAGGAATGTGCTAACCAACTACACCACGAGGTCAAGTGACGTGGGAGTCGAAAATCTCTGCGACTTCCTACGGTCTCTAGCGCCGTTAGCTCCACCTACAGGGGAAACATTGAAGTTTATCCAATCCTGTTCAAAGACTAAAGTTACATTTAGTTCGTTTGACGAGAGGTGTCGCATAGCTTAATTCTAAGGTTTTTTGTTATTATAGTGCGTAACCCCACACTAAGGGTAATTTCTAAGAAATCAAATAATGTAATCTTTGCATAAAATTCATTAGAATTGTAATTATAATAGATTGACCTGTGGTGCATTACCATTCCTGCAAGGGGTACGCATCAATGGCACCGTCTGCAGCATGTGTGAATACATAGTATGCTGCATTCTCTGATACACCACCCTCTCTGATGCCTTTGAACCTGGCAAAGAACAATACCTAATTTTGAACCTTATTTCAATTTCGATTGTTTTTTTTTTAAATAAATTACTACTTTTGCTTAATGATATACTTTAAAGTAGAAAGTAGGTTTATGTAGGTTCATTTGATGAAAACTTTGTGAGGAGTCTTTGCTTTAACTGAAAATGGCTCTAATACAGACCATAAATAAATAATGCTGGACAATTCAGCATCATCTAGCTCCAAGCTATGCAGAGCAAATAATAAATATAGTAAAAAATTTAATCAAATAAAATATTTGCAGATCATACAAACATTTATCCCTGGGCAAAAAAGTATAGTAGTTTTAAGCTACAACATCCCCTTCTTACTTTTTCCCAGTCTTTCCTCCAACTTTGAGTATCCAGGGCTGGTCCTCAGGCTTATACTTGCGAGAGATTATACCAAACTTCTTACGGCGAGCCTCTTCTCTTACATCACGGCCATATTCTGAGCCTGCACCAAACCTAAAAAGTGGCAATTATAAATATTAGTTAGAATTCATTTGAATTTCAGAGAAAATTATGGGTTTCCTTGTGATAAACAGATGTTTACTTTGGCATATCTTCATCAAATCCCTTGAACTCCTTGATGTTATTCTCCCGTTCCATCTTCACGTGATTCCATTTCGCAAAGTCTACGTTCAGGGTTGCGTTGAACCGCATCACATGATACTTTTTCTTCCCATTCTTTGGCACTCTGATACCGAACTCTTGCGTGGATGCTGAAGTCTACAAGAACGTTGAGTTAGTACCAGGTTTATTTTGGAAATTAAGAATATAGGACAGAAAAAGAAAGAAAACAACACCTACCGAAGAGGCCGCGGGTCCATGACCGTTCATCTTTCCTATATTCATAGCACAATTCATAGGAACTGGTAATTAAAAGTATGTGGCAGGTATCTATCGTCTATCACTTTACCATTATTTCTAAGTGGACTACCGCTAGATTCAGAGAAAATAAAATAAAATTTGTTTTAATCTTATTTCCTACCTACGTTTCTGTGACTGGACATTTTAAATGACATCATGAAATGACAATGATAGACGAGTAACTTGACATTGACATTCGTGACAACTTGACAAAGTATTGAATGTCAAAAGCTGACACTACTTTCGTTTGCGTTCAAAAACCATACGAGCTTTAAGTTCTATTTAATTTTCTCATCTTTTCGTTTTATTTTAAAAACTAAGTAGTTACTTACAAAGCCAAGAGATTTAGTTGGTTTATTCTGCTTTTCGGTATCGTAATGGTATCTTGATATTGATTTAATAGAGACAAAATTAATAATATTTTTTTTGTTTTACAGCACAATGTAGTAGAATAGAGTTTTGGAACGAACCGACCGAGACTATAATTTTTTTTGATAATCCGTGTCAGGGCTTCCAATTATAGGAGTGTACAATTACGGGCAGTACATTCATGGCTGTGCATTATCGACCAGTGTCACGCTTTTACAGGCTGATATTGCATGTCCAGATTGTACACCCGGATAATTGGAACCCATTTTGACACGGATTATTGGGATGTGCATTGTAGTGCTGTACAATAAATTGTCGTGCAGAATAAAACATTAACAATTATTTTAATACAAGTAAGTATATCTATTTGTTAAAAATCTAAGCCGTCACCAGAAGGCAGAGTGCCCAGAATGCTAGCAGCATTGCCACGTTGAATGGCAATGCTAATTCGTTGACCGAAATAAAAGCCAGCATTCCGATCACCTGTGGACTCTATAAGAAGTTTGGTAAGATCTTTATAAATTGCGTGTGCCCCAGGACCCCAAGGACCAAGGGTTTCAACCCCAAACGGCTCAAATAGGTAACCTCGGTCAAGGTTAGCGTATTTTCGCCGTTTAAGGGACTCCGCTGATGTTGCTGCAGAACCGGCCCTTACCGATGTCCCTGCAAGATGTGAAGGCGCTAGGGTATCTACACACGTGGCATCCCAAACTAAAGGCCGACCCATCTTCCATGGAATCAGAGTCATACCGTCAGGTCTTTTACCATCATCTCGAATAAGGCCACGTGGTTCGAGGGTAGCTGCCACACTGACGCTGGTAAAAGCCCGACGGATGATGTCATTAATTGAACCATGACGGGACACACGTCCTGCACTAGAGACACATGCCAGTGCATGGTGACCAAACTTATCGACGGTTTCACCACACTGACAACGGTGTGCAACTAGGCAAGGAGAACCTAAGCGCAAAGAGGTGGCAACCCGAAATGTGTTATTATCTAAAAGGGTACCTAGATTTTTGGAAGGCAGAATATGTAACCAAAGTCCTGATTCCCACTCGGAAACGGCGAGTAGACGAGCACGTTCTGATGAGCTGGTTGACGTATTAATAAGGTTTTTCCGTACCAGCTCACATAGTGGCTTATCTCACAGTCTCTGCGAAGAAAGGACTTTGGGCAGATTCGTGTCAGGACAGGCTATTTTCCATGAGTGTAAAGCTTCATCAAAGCCTGTAATTTCAAAATTTTGACATTTAGCCACAATTCTATGAACAAGATCTTTAGTACCATGTACTGATGACAAAAAAGCTGGGAGTGAAACACTAGAAATTTCGCGGACACCTGGACCTCCCATCCTAAAAGGAAGAGTAAAATAATAAATATAAATAATAATAAATAATAAATAATGCTAGACAATTCACACAGCATTATCTAGCCCCAAGCTAAGCAGAGCTTGTGTTTATGGGTACTAGATAACTGATATACTTAATACAATACACTACATGGATAGATATTTTTTATTATACATAGAAAAACCTCTAGAACCCCTGAACAAATATCTGCAGATCGTACAAACATTGGTCCCGAGGCGGGAATCGAACCCGCAACCTCCTGCGTCGCATTTATTTATTATTTATTTATTAAGTATAGTGACCGCAATAAGATCGGTACAAAATTGAGTTTGTAAGCTCGTCACGTGTCAATAAAGCACAGCATGATATTGTTCGTCAATAAAATGCACACCACGATAATCAGAAAGCATGTACACGAATTATTAGGCTGAGCGCAGACTTGAGTCACGACAGTTTTAAGACAGACTAAAGACAGACTATTGCTTTACAAAATGTATGAAGATGCAAGACAAAACAGTTTTGTTTCCGTTTTAAGGCAGACTTTCTATGTGAGGAAAGTCTGTCTTAAAACTGTCGTGACTCAAGTCTGCGCTCAGCCTTAGGGTGTACAAATTTGGTCACCAATTATTGTGCCGTACAATATTTGGTTGTACATTATTGTATAACGATGGATCGATCGTCCACTCCTTCCTTCATATTTGCAAAGAGAATATAAAACTACGCGACTTTTCTGTTTTGTTTGTTGTGGTGTGGTTGGTTGGGTTCAATTAATTTGGGTTTGTGGGTTTCACAAACTATATAGGGATACTACGTGGGTTTGTTGTGCAGTAAAAACTTGGGAAGTACCTATGAGTTATGGGTAAAAATAAGAACAAGAATAAAGCAAGTGGTGCTGAAAAAACTGCTGCTAAAACTGAAAAGAACCTAGCCAACAAACTAAAGAAAGAGCTTGTAAAAATGGGTGAGGTTAGTCCATGGCGCTACTATTATATTTTTCTATTGACATGTTTTAGCTTAAAGAGAATGTAAATAACATTCTTGTATCCATGAATGACCGATCATGACTATTAAAAACTCAAAATGTTTCTTCCAGGAAGACATAGCCACAGTGGTAGCGGAGATTGAGAAAGAGGAAGCTAAACGCTCAGCTGCTTCAGAGAAATATCTGAAAGGAGCACCATCTCCAAGAGCCTTTGGATCACTAATACCACATCCTACTAACAATGAACTTATCATGTTCGGCGGAGATTACAATGATGGAAGCAGGGTAAGAAATAAAATCTCAAGAGATCATACCAATAAGATCATTTGTATGTCTCCTATTGTCATTCAAATCCATAAAAAAATAAGAGGACCATAGTTCCATTTATTTTGTATTTAACTTTTTTAAACAGAAAGTTACCTATGAGTAATATTTTCTTTATTTATTTTCCAGACAGAGGTATACAATGATCTGTTGTTCTTCAACCCTGACAAAGGCATGTGGAAGCAGGTGAAGGCTCCTCGAGGTCCTGGTCCTCGCAGTGGCCATCAAACAATTGCTTCTCCGTCTAATAAGTATGTTTTTATAATGCTTAACCTGTCAAGGATTCTTACTTATAATAGCTTTTATCCCTCAAGGATTAGGGGTAGCGCACGCACCCCTTTTTGACTGTTAACGCATCATTTTTATTTTGTAATTACTCTAATTCCATGGATTGTACAGTCATGTTTTTATTGCATAACTGTTGAGAAAACTATTAAGTAAAACTTAATAATTGTATTTTCCGAATCAAATTAATTATAGACTTCAAGGCATTGTGACCCTTATCATTTGATAATCTGGTTTATATTGGCCTGAGGGATCGGGCCCGGAGCGGGCCGCATAACCTCTGACGGTATGATGACATGATGCTTCAAAGGTTAAAAAACGGCTGTAGCCTTTATTGCTCACATGTGGACAAAGGCCTCTTTCCAAAGGTTAACTGAATTGAAATACAAACCCCTTTCTATTAGGTGAGATTGGTTGAGGACAAAGGACCTTTTGACTAAAAAAATTATAATTCTGCGTCACAGAGTGGTAATCAGAATGATATTTTATTTCTTAAGGCTCACAAAATAAGCAAAAGAGAAACAGACACAACCACAAAATAAATTTGATGTTACAGAGGGGAGCTTTGGGTGTTTGGAGGTGAATTTGTCAATCCTACGGATACTCAGTTCTACCACTACAAGGATCTGTGGTGCTTCTCGCTTGCTGACAAGAAGTGGGAGAAGGTAGGTTCTGTTAAAATAAAAACACTTTTGTAGCATTGTAAGTTTGAAAAATAAAGTACTTTTACCTCATCAGTACACATATATTATAGTAGATGTCTCCTCCAAATAAAGGGGAGTTTTTAGATAGGCATAGACATACTTTTTGTAACTCAGACACATAATAGTTTAAGAGAAAAAATAAGTACCTCACTATAACCTCAATCTCTTGACTCTTGTAAGACCTAATCGGGCCATTTTCCGCGCATGCGTACAAAATATACATTATTTAATATTACGTCGTCCAACACGCTGATTCGTCCAACAATATCTACAGAGAGAGACTCGTAAAACAAAAACAAAATGTTTGTGCTATAATCACTGCCAAAAATAATTTTGTTTGTACCGAAATTTTCGGGTTTTTAAAAAATTATCTGAGTGTCTGGTCGAAGCGACGCGTGACCTGAGAGCTGGTGAGTATCTGGCGCAGCGCATCAGCTTTCCCATACAGCTGCCTGGATACTCCCATACATGTGCAAGTGAAACCGCGGGCTGAATAAATAATAAAATAAATAAATAAATAATGCTGGACAATTCACACAGCATTATTTAGCCCCAAGCTAAGCAGAGCTTGTGTTATGGGTACTAGATAACTGATATATTTAGTACCATCCACTACATAAATAGATATTTTTATTATACATAGAAAACATCCAGAACGCCCTGGACAAATGTCTGCAGTTCGTACAAACATTTGTCCAGAGGCGGGAATCGAACCCATAACCTCCTGCGTCGCAGGCAGACCTTCGCCCGCTGCGCCACAGAGGTCGTCAATCTGTTCATATTTTATTTGAGTGTCGTTTTATCGTCTGCTTTTCATAATAAAGTTTGAAGCTATAATACAAACCATGCATTGTGGAACTGTTACAGATACTAGCTCCAAACGGACCATCTCCGCGCTCTGGCCACCGGATGGTCCAACTCGGGCGCAAGTTGCTTGTATTCGGGGGATACAACGACGACGGTCGCCTGAGCCGCTACTTCGACGATCTGTACGCGTTCTGTCTTGACACCCGGACGTGGACCAAGCTAAATCCCAGTGGGAGGGGCCCGTGTGCCCGCTCTGGTTGTGTGGTGTTACCGGCTGGGAATGATTCTGTAAGTATAGTCTTCAGCCGGTCTTTTGATGATCCGTACGCGTTTCGTTTTGACACCCGGACTTGGACGAAGCTGAGCCCGTGTGCCTGCTCAGCTTTTTTATTTATTTTATTTATTTGAACCACAAACAGTTGATACACATAATAGGGATCGATTCCAAAATCTGTTAATGCAGTTCAGAATATCTCAAAAAGTTATGGATGGTCACGTTTTCCTGTAACTATAACGGTTAAGGTACATGCCCTTACTGCCCCGTCTCAAAAATCCACCCTGTATACATACCGGATCCTGATACCTGGATCATAGTTATCTGAAAATTAATGAATTTGAATTTGAATTTGAATTTGAATTACTCTTATAAAAATATCTAAATTTCATAGATTTAGATTTCAATGAAACTATGACAGTTAAGGTACCTGCCCTTACTGTCCCGTCTCAAAAATGCACCGTGTATACTTTGCTTATTTTGTTTTCTTTTAGTTTCCCTGCCGGTCCTATTCAGAGAAATAAGTGAATAGCCGCAGTTAAGCTAGAAAAACAAGAGAATGACTGGATGCCAAATGTATAATCGTTGAACTTCTCAGAATCCATCTTCGCTACATTGCCAAGAAAGATTCTCTTTGAATGTCTTCGAGACAAAACCTTAATAAATTAATCATATTTCGCGAGACATAGAGTTCATTGAATTCTCTGTAACAAAAAAATATAGTAAAAAAGCACTGCACATAATATTGTTTTACTATTGACTTGGTTCGATCCACTTATTGCATAACATCGTCCACGCCGCTGTGACTCAGCTGTCATAGTAGTCATTGCAGCACGCGCGCGAACCAATCTCTGCTTTCGTACTGAATTTAAACGAATCACCAAGCACGTCTATATCTAACTTTGGATGTGATTATTTTTTTGAATCATACGTCGTTTTGGTTCTAAGTAGGGCCACTTTTTGTTTGGAATTTGTTCTGAATTAGGCTTCCTGAGTTATTACTTAATCGTAGGCTATGATTGAAAAGCTATGATAAACGAAATATGGCTTCCAAATAGGATAGTAGGGGTAAAATCTAAGAGCCGAAGACTAGGGCGTAGGTTTGTTGTTCAAGGCCTATTGTAGCATCTTAATGTTTCATCAAATCTCTTTGCAGCAACGAACCAAAAAGTGCTACAGTGATATCCGACTGACCAACTCCTTCCTCTTTCCCATATTGAAGTTTAACTCTACCTTTACTTCCCGCAGATTTTCATCTACGGCGGTTACTCCCGCGTCCGCGAAGGCCGCAGACATCGCACCCAAACCCATAAGGACCTCTTCCGTCTCACTCTAAAGGGCGAGGCGTGGTCGTGGCGCGCGCAAACGGGCGGGATACACGCGCCGCCAGCGCGCGCGGGGCAGGCAGCCGCGGTCAATCCGCACAGTCAGAGGGGCTATGTGTTCGGAGGGGTCAGTGTGAGTATGATGCACACACTCGGATGTTTTGTGTCTCACTCTAAAGGGCGAGGCGTGGTCGTGGCGCGCGCAAACGGGCGGGATACACGCGCCGCCAGCGCGCGCGGGGCAGGCAGCCGCGGTCAATCCGCACAGTCAGAGGGGCTATGTGTTCGGAGGGGTCAGTGTGAGTATGATGCACACACTCGGATGTTTTGTGTCTCACTCTAAAGGGCGAGGCGTGGTCGTGGCGCGCGCAAACGGGCGGGATACACGCGCCGCCAGCGCGCACGGGGCAGGCAGCCGCGGTCAATCCGCACAGTCAGAGGGGCTATGTGTTCGGAGGGGTCAGTGTGAGTATGATTCACACAGTCGGATGTTTTGTGTCTCACTCTAAAGGGCGAGGCGTGGTCGTGGCACGCGCAAACGGGCGGGATACACGCGCCGCCAGCGCGCGCGGGGCAGGCAGCCGCGGTCAATCCGCACAGTCAGAGGGGCTATGTGTTCGGAGGGGTCAGTGTGAGTATGATGCACACACTCGGATGTTTTGTGTCTCACTCTAAAAGGCGAGGCGTGGTCGTGGCACGCGCAAACGGGCGGACACCCGCGGTCAATGCGCAGTCAGTAGACACCAATAAGGCTTGAGATTCAGATTATTTATTCGGAACATAGCTTCCAATACAAAACCCATGATTCGATAAGTACCACCTAGAAAAGAAATCTAAAGGAAGCATTGAGTGGATATCTCGAGATAATATGTTTTGTATTTGTATTAATTCATTTTAAAAGATAAACAAGCAAGTCCTACATTATAGACTGGTTCATCACATCACTCTTAATATTATAAATGCGAAAGTTTGGAAAGATGTATAGATGGATGGATGTCTGTTACCTCTTCACGCCAAAACTAAAATTTAGTAATTGACGACCTCTGTGGCGCAGCGGGCGAAGGTCCGCCTTCGAGGCAGGAGGCTTTGGGATCAATTCCCGCCTCGAGACAAATGTTTGTACGATCTGCAGATATTTGTTCAGGGTGTTCTGGATGTTTTTCTATGTATAATAAAAAAATATCTATCTATGTAGTGTATTGTATTATGTATATCAGTTATCTAGTACCCATAACACAAGCACTGCTTAGTTGGGGCTAGATAATGCTGTGTGAATTGTCCAGCATTATTATTTATTTATTTATTTAAAACGACTGAACCGATCGGGCTAAAACTCTGCATAGATGTACTCTCTAAGCCTGGAATCAAACATAGGCTAATTTTTATCCCACAAAACAATTCCCATGTGATAGAAATAACGCGTGCGAAGCCGCGGGCAGAAACTAGTACATTATACGTATTTCCGTCACTAAATAAAGCAATAATCCGGCACTAAAATGAAAGGTACCCGAACCAAACAACGCACCATATCAAAAACGATCATTCCTTATCTTTCAGGATGTAGAAGTAACTGAGGAGGAGATCCGCGGAGAGATGACTGACGACCTTCATAGGCTGGACCTGGCGACGGGCACGTTCCATGACGTCACGCTCAGGTCGGAGCAGGCGCCCGCTGCGGAGAGGGAACTTACGGAAGCACAAGAAGTGCAGAATGATGTTACTGCCCGTGAGTTGTACTTGTCAGTTCTATGTACCATGTACAATGTGTACCGTGTTCCAAGGTCATAGGCATGCGCTAAACGTGTCCACGACTGGACCGGATCTGGTCCGATTCCAGTTGGGTCCGGACACGTGTCCAGGAGTCGTGTCCGTGGATCTGTTTGGATCCGCCCGGAGTTAGTGTCCATTAGATCAGTTTTTTTCAGTGGATCTAGCGGATCGGTTAGGATCCGCTTTTATTAACAGTTCCATGTCCATTGGATCTGTCTTTTTGTAGGACACTTTTGATTCGGTGGATCTAACGCATCAATGACTAATAAAAACATAGGAATGCTTAGGATGACATGTTTGTTAGTTGGATCTAATCTGTGACAAATACTAGCTTATGTTTTTTAAGCTACCTACCTATATAATTACTTATTTTTTAGTACTTACAAAAGTTTCCGTACTTCTAGGTTCATAAGACTATACTAGTACACTAGTATCGACCTAATTAAATAAGTGGGCATAATTCGATTTGTTTAGCAAATGATACTAATAGTATAATTTGACTGTAGTTGTTACTCGTTTACTCGTAAATGGATCCGGATCTGGCGATCGAACACGTCTGAACCCGAATCGAAGCCCAGATCCACACGGCTCCAATCGCTAGCTGTTACCGCGACGCGGCCAACGTGTCCGCGGACACGCCACGAACGCCAATCCGGAGCGGAACCACACGACTCCAGGAGCGGACACGACTCCAGGAGCCGTTTGACTCCGGATCTACACACCTCTACAAGGTCATAATATATTATCTGTGCACCTAGTGTGATGACGTCATACGGCGTGGGACGAATAATACTAAAATAATGTTGGAAAATTTACACAGCATTAAAGCTTTTGACAAACTTCTATTGTGTATTCGACTCATAACTTGTGAACAATCATTTATAAATAATGTGAAACTTCTGCTGCTAGATAAAACCATATACTCTGTAAGTGAATTCCTAGACAATGACTATAAACAATTTGTAATTCCTCAAAGACGAACCTTTTCCTGATCTCTACATGCCTAATTGCAAAGAAGTCTATGTAATTTAATTTATACTTAATTTTACTTGACGAGAAACCGATAACACCTAACTTTAGCTCAACATTGAGTTAACCATTGTTATTGTGTGTTTCTTTTTCCAACCAAAAATGTTTCAAAAAATACACACCTTAAATAAATAAATAAATGATATTGGAAGAAAAACTTACTATTTTTTTTATCATTTTTATAAGAAATAACAAATTTCTAAATAAAACGTCCTACTAACCCTATGTTATTGTTATTTGACGTTATTCTACATCGTATTAGTATTATAATAGTAAAAAAACCAAACCGATAACTTAAACACAACATTTTCAATTGGTGGTTAAACAATGACCTTCATTCTTTTGACGACCTCAGTGGCGCAGCGGGCGAAGGTCCGGCTGCGACGCAGGAGGTTGCGGGTTCGATTCCCGCCTCGGGACAAATGTTTGTACGATCTGCAGACATTTGTCCAGGGCGTTCTGGATGTTTTCTATGTATAATAAAGAATATCTATCTATGTAGTGTATTGTATTAAGTATATCAGTTATCTAGTACCCATAACACAAGCTCTGCTTAGCTTGGGGCTAGATAATGCTGTGTGAATTGTCCAGCATTATTTATTATTATTTTATTATTATATTATTCATCAGCAGCAGTAGCAGGTGCTAGCTTATCGAAAAAAGTTGTTCAGAGCCCCCTTTTTTTCCCTTTTTTTTTGACGTTTTGAACAGTTAATGCACTAGTTTGATCCTGTAAATAATTTAATGTTAAATAATTAGTAAATGATAACTAGTTTTCTTTGTTTTAATAATAGATTTTCCCTATTAAAAACACACCAGAAGGGCCTGTCTTCAATCACCGATAGAAAATGTTGTGTTTTAGTTATTGGCTTGGTTATTTTATTATTATAAAGCGAATACAAAGTAGAATAACAATAAGTAACAATAACATAGGGTTTATGGGACGTTTTGTTTAGAAATTTATTAATTATTGTAAAAATGATCAAAAAATAGTAAGTTTTTCTTCCAATATCATTTATTTATTAATTTATGGTGTGTATTTTTTGAAGCATTTTTGGTTTATAAGCACTACCTATCATTTTGATTCATAGAGATACGACTCTTAGTTCAAAAGTAATAACAGTTTGTTTATAGTGGTTAGACAGTGGTTATCAAAAATATTAAAAAGGCCATAATTTTTTTTATATATTTTTCACTTGTTTTCTGTCGATAAAATTGAGTATATTTTCACCCATTTTAGTATATGCACTTTATAAAGACTCACACTGTATATGTATCGTTTTATTTAAAAATATGCGGCGTCTTATTTGCCACAACCATGACAAATAATAAAACAAAACAGATCGAGTTACAAAACTTGTACTTGATAATCAGATCTATAGTTTGCCACTATAAGGCCAAGGAAACATTATACATAGTACGTATCTATATCACGCCAGTAAATGATGTGTTAAGCGAACAATAAAATCTCTAAGACAGTATTTCAGTCATCATTACTCGATCATCAAACCTTTCATAATATTCCAGTGGAAGCACATGGCTTTACATTCACGCTCGGCGGCGCTGTCGCCACTGCAAGCGCCATCAGCACCACGCCAGCCAGCCGCCGCGGCCAACCCTCGCCCCGGATGTCCGCTATGACGACCGTGCAAAGATCCACGCTGTATGTCTACGGAGGGCTGCTGGAAGTAGGCGATAGGCAGTTCTATCTGAGCGATATGTATAGCTTAGGTAAGTATCTAATGATAATAGGCTAGTCTCTGTTTTAAGTAGGTATTATATTATTAATTACTAGCTGCGCCCCGCGGCTTTGCATGCGTAGTTTCCGTAGTTTCTATGGAAACGTTCAAAGGTGATTTCTATCCCACGGGAACTGATTTATGTGATAAAAAGTACTAAAAATAACCTATATTTGATTCCAAGATTACAATTATCTGTATGATAAATTTCAGCCCGATCCGTTCAGTAGTTTTTACGTGAAAGAGTAACAAACATCCATCCATCCATACTTACAAACTTTCGCGTTTATAATAGTAGGATTGTCGTATTAGAGGGATAAATATATTACCATATTTTTAAGGACTTAGAAAAACCGCAAAACTTTATTTTAAAACTCTACGTTTCGTAAACAGGTGAAAACGCTGCTGTTAGCCACATTTATCTGTGCTGTGACGTCAAACGGATAGAAAACCACAGACATAATACTAGCTACGTCTAGAAAACAAACAATAAACAATAGCAAACGTCTCTTTGTAAAAATATGGACAGAGTACATAGCGATTTTCACTCGTATAACATCCGACATGAAATTTTCTTAGGGGCCTATGACGTCACAACATGGCCGACAGCATTTTCAGAGCATTTAAAAATATAAAAAAAAAACAATCTTATACTTTTAAGGCTAAACGAATCGCTCATCTCTCCATACAAACGTGGAAGGGTAACTACTACGCTGTTTGATGTTGATCATCCAAAACTTAGGATAATATCAATTTATCTCGTCATTATCTATGGCACCCGAAACCGTAAAAAAAGTATAAATTAAAAAAATACAAGCTTCTAAACTTTCGTATTTCAACACCGATTTTAGCCCAACTTGGGCGAAACTAAACAACATACGGAGTAAGAAAACTCTAAAATAAAGCCCGTACCGACATAGTTTAGCTATTCAAAAGTTGAAAAAAATGTATTTTGAAAAGATACTCTCAATATTTTTTCTATAATAACCCTTGTGCTAAAAGTCTGTTCCCATTTTTTTTACCGCGGCCGTTTTACGAATAAATTTATATGCATTTCATCAAGCGCGTGGAAATGTCTATTATGTCAGGTGAGATGGCATACGTGTAGGCCGCGCCCACTTATGAGTTGGACCGGACGACTTGTGCAGCCTTAATATCAGAAATCTATAAATATTGATTTATTAAGACAAAGTCAAATAGCCTATTCTCAGAGCTTCGAATACCGTAGAGAAGCGAGGGAACCAAAGGAGGCAGTCTAAGAATTCACTGTATGAATTTATCTATACCTATAGCGTATGTATTGAATTCTCAAATAAAATTCGGTGTATGATAGACTAGTTCCTACCCGCGACTTCGCACGCGATTATTAGAATAAAAAGTTGCCTATTGGTTCTTTCAGGACCAGATCTTTATTTGCTTAATAATATCAGCCCGATTTAGTGGTGTTGGCGTTGTCTTCGGCCAGACATCTTCACAACGACACAACGATACAAACTTTCACCATTATAATATTAGTAGAATAGGATATGGCTTTATCACGTCGAGTCAGGCGAATCGTCACTGAACACACTGTTGACCTGCCTAGGGAGGCATGCACCGGCGTCAGCGAGCTGCTGGCCTTCCTGGAGGACATCGGGTGGTTAGATTAGTAGCCCGACACGCAAAAAGGGCCCACCTGTGGCCTAGTTGCGGAAACCACTCCAGAAACAACCTACAACCTACACTGTTGACCTGACAGCATGAATTAAGTATCGAACTCGAACGTAGTTGCGTTTTGGCTATTTATAAGATGTCTATAATTCTATTAAACCTTTATTATCAAAGGAACATTACAATCCAATAATATAAACAAATTAGAACTAGTATTTACGAGTACAGTTGAACTAATTGCAGACTGTTGCAAACAATGTACAGGAAGCTCAACTGATCCATAACAATAAATAATATTAATAATAAATAATGCTGAACAATTCACACAGCATTATCTAGTCCCAAGGTAAGCAGAGCTTGTGTTATGGGTACTAGATAACTGATATACATAATACTATACACTACATAGATAGATATTTTTTTAATATACATAGAATAACATCCAGAACCCGTGAACAAATATCTGCAGATTGGACAAACATTGGTCCCGAGGCGGGAATCGAACCCGCAACCTCATGCGTCGCAGGCGGACCTTCGCCCGCTGCGCCACAGAGGTCGTCAATACTAGTCGGAAGCCTACCTGGCTGCATTGCCCCGTTGTATGTCAATGCTGATGCACTGCGCCAAATACTCACCAGCTCCCGGTCAGGCGTCGCTTCTATTTCATGATATTTTATTGTATTCTTCAGATCTGCACAAACTGGACAAGTGGAAGACTATCCACGAGCAGCCGCCCCTCCCGGATTGGGCCGTCTACGACTCAGAAGGGTGGGAGAGCAGCTCCGGATCCGATAGCGAGTCGGATTAGAGCTCTATTGTGGGGGAGTAAGGTTTGTTATTGAGAACTATTATTTGCGTAAAAAGAATAAGCCCTCAAAACGTGTGCCCGATTGAAAAAATATCCTCTTCCTTACCCGTTTAGATGTTATTTCCCGCCGAAGCCATAAAAGTATAAGACTCTAAAAGTATATGGATATAAAATAAATAAAAACTTTAATGCAGGGAATTTGTACAGGATTCATTATAGTACAGTACTGTATGATTTCTTAAAAACTGACTACAGTATCCTGTTATTAGCGGTCTTATCCCTTGAAGGGATTTCTTCCAGACGACCATGTAACACGGGGTCTTATGTCTAGGCTACCTACGACCTGGCTAGATACGCTTTTTCTGAGGGCTCATTGAGTTTTTCGCTATTACGAGTATTTGTGTATTTACTATTCAGTGATCTTTGATTGAACGATTGTTTTTAGTTTGCCTACTTCTGTAGGCTTGGAATCGTTGATAAGAATGTACTTGTACTGTATTATTATTTATTACTGAGATAAGTGTAATTTCGTTATATTTAATTTTTTTTATATGACTTAGTAATAAAACAAATGGTAATTTCGTTATTTCATTTTTTTTATATGACTTTGTAATAAAACAAGTGGATCATCAATCATCGTCTAAGTTTAAGGACAACTTTGAACTTTGTTATTTTAATTTAATTGAAGTCTAAATTAATGATAGAAAGTTTCTTAGCCAAAATAAAACACACAAATACACATGTTATCTTTTATTTATGTACACATTCGAACATACATAATAAAATAATAAATCTTTATAAAAATCCGTTTGCGCCGAAAGTTATACTCGGTCTAGTTTCTTACTTCACTTTTTCAAAATCTAAAATGCTTTATCAAGCAAGGGTGTTATCAATTCCTGTTACAAAATCGTACAAAATCTACAATTGTTGATCGCTTTGAGATACACAAATGTATGAGAAAAAGTCGTGTGCAAAAACAGTATGCTGTCTAAAAACTCAAAATCTGACTAGAGTTTTTCTCATCAAGTGTGACAGTCAAAGAAGCATTTCAATAGTTTATATAAATAACTTGACAGGTATACTTGTCTTATGTAATGCACTTGCTTTTTTCCTTTCGCTGATATTATAAAACCATTACTAAACAGTTTGGCAGTGATTGTAGACACGAAGAAGTATCTATTCATATTTTTAAAGTTTAGTGTTATTAACAGAAGTATATGAAAATGCTGCAGTCGAAGTAGGAAATTCAAATTACATAAAATGGCTAGATTTTGACAGGAGACACAAACTTTGTGAACATAACATACCCTGTTACACATATTTACCGTGCTGTATAAAACTACGACTACCAACAAATATGCAACGTACAGTTGACACACAATTATTAACTTTATGCCGTCTAAGAAACAGCTTATGCCATCAAATGGCAATGAACAGTTTTAAAAGAAACTCTTCGGCATTAATAGTTACCTACCAATTTTAGGATGGTTCTTATAGTTGCCATGTTTCCATTAAAATGCTCTTTGATTCGCTGGATAGATCTTAAGTTATACTAAAATTATTTACATGTCCTTCATTAAAATTTCAGCCATGACCATTTACAAAATGTCTATATTAATTAAGATTTACGTATACTAAGCCTAGTTGCCAATTGTATTTTGAAAATGACCTACAAGATGAGCCGCTAAAGAAAGGGGGTATAAATATTAATTTATTAAATAAGTTACCTTAAATAGATGGCACATAACGATGATTTATTGGTCCCCGTAACTTCACGTTTTGTATTTTGGGTTTATATTATGTTTGTTTAATCCAATTTTTAAATAGCTTTTAATTTATATTGCCTTTATCTGGGCCTTGCATGGGACAATTCGGCTAAGAATAATAATAATGTTTTTTACGGTCATTGAGCATTGAGATGCTCTGTTTTTTATTCATGAAACATACGGATTTTTTTACTCAAATCATAGAGGGAACGCGGCAAAAAAAAAAAATTGTAACCAATTCTTTGTTGATTGAATTATCAGCAGTCAAATTGCAAAAGTGTGTATAGGTATTTTTAGATTAATTGTTGATTAGCTATTTATTTTATTGTGCGTTATCCATTATTTTGACGTATCTATTACTTTAAATCTTCATTTTAGCGTCAGCTGTTGTTATCCAGACGAATATTTTAAGTAGCTAATGACATATTTACGTATTTCTTTAGGATAAATTAACACTTATAATAATATACACTGGTGTTATCTAACGCGTCATTATTAATTTGCAAAGTATTTTATCGGTCGTTTAACAAATTGCCTAGTTTTAACATTGTACGCGACATAATACAATCCAAATTTATAATTTAATTACTAGGAAAGTAAAGCTGAAGCCAAAATAAATCATAAATAATTAACAGAGTTTTTGTACTTAAAATATAAATGGGTCACATGTAATTTGCTAAAGTTGTTGGTTTTAAATTTAGAGAAATATGTGATCCAATTACATTTTGAGTACCTTAAATTAATGTTATATCTAAGAATTTAATTACCACTAACATCAGTCGGTTAAAATATGTCAATAAAATGAAAATTAGAATTTAAATGATTTCGTAAAAAATAATCCAAATCAAATCAGTCTCTTACCTTATTATTACTCGTAAACCTATATTATATTAACATTTTAGAGATATTCCCTTTTGATTTGCTATAAAGTAATATGGTTATTGTATATGTTGTCAAATAAACGGTACTTCAGCTATTTATAACATGTA
Organism: Eupithecia subfuscata; assembly: GCA_963564075.1. Taxonomy (NCBI): domain Eukaryota; kingdom Metazoa; phylum Arthropoda; class Insecta; order Lepidoptera; family Geometridae; genus Eupithecia; species Eupithecia subfuscata. The sequence goes on along the minus strand of OY751097.1, from coordinate 2,991,177 downwards.
TTTGATTATTAGAAAAACCATGGATTAGAGTAGGTATTACTGATATGATTTCGCTTATAAAATAAAACCGAAGGCGTAAGACACGGCTACCATACATATCCATACATGCAACATACACCCAAATTAGAAACGTACATTCACTATCTAGCATTTACAATTTATTTACAAAGAGATAATAAATACAATAAAATTTTGGCTGAATTTGTGCTAAATATAAACCTAAAATGCCGAAAATAATAAAGAATTGCCCGCTACCAACTTTCCTACAAAAACCGGTAGCATTGTAACTACGTCGAAACCGAATTATTGTCGTCCACCTCTTTCAGTACGCGCAATAGATCTTGACCGCTGTAAACTTAACAAAACTTGGTTCATATTCATTGCCTAAGATTTTCTCTCGTCGCCTTACGCCTAACTTCACAACAACCGAGATCTACCGCGCACAACGTAACCAACTCATAAAAAATATCAATAAATTATTCACCACTTTCGTAGCAAAATATCAATTTGTTGCTAGTTCGTTCGATTCCGTCCACAATATCACAGTAGCGCGTGGCTAACTTCACGTCCTCTGACTAGGCTGTCCCATACTTTCAAATACCGTCACTTCACTATCAGTGCCCGTCAAACTTAAATGCATCTGCTCAAGAAGTCTCGATGTAAATCTCATTATCTTCCACTTAGAGTTAATCTAGTGTCCAAAGTTAATTGCCCAAGAAATCATCCCATACATAACACTGAACTGTGAATACACCTTTTGTACTCGATCTGAGCAGACGCATAAAAGCTAGACGCAAACTGTGCCCACTCACACGCTTAGAACAAGTCAGTAACGATGGTTCCGAACCACGCGCAAACGACCGGCAAGGCGTAAGTGAACAACGCCTTATGCACCGACGGTCGCTCTGCCGATGAGGCCACTGGTTCTTCCCTTGCGTCTCCGGTTGGTACGTCCGGTTCGTTGGTCTCTGGAAGGTCCATGGTCCGGGGTCGGCCTGGGAGGAACACGTTGTTGGTTCCCGGAGTGTCGACTATGCTGGGTCCGTATGGTGGTTCTGTGGGTAGTGTTGGGTTTTCTGGTAGCGGGACTGATGTTGGTTCTTCGTATCTGCCAGAGCCAGCTGAAAATCGAATGGGACTTTAGTGATTGGTGATTGAGACACCTAGAAAACAATATTTATTTCTTTCTTTGTTCAAGTAATAGAACAAGTAAACAAAATCGCGTAGTTACTTAATGGAAGATTTGGGCCCTATGCGACTGCCAATCTTTATTGGCTCAGAGTATAAATTCTGTAGTTTAGCTGTCCAGTTACGTTGATTGGGTAAGGATTTTTTGGCATAGCTGTTACTCCCTCGGCATTCCAAAACTTCGTGGGCAACTGATAATTCGTAGCTGAACAGGTCGGACTGTTCTTTACTTCGATGGCGTAGAGGTTTTTGTTGGCACATGCCTTCAGTATTGTCGAGGCATCCGCTATAGAATGGACGTTGTTCCGATGGTGAAAAGGTATAGTGAACACAAACCTTCAGTATTGTCAGAATCCTCGTCATCGTCAGGCGGGCCGTCGTCTCCGCTGTTGTAGTCGCCGGAACCGGAGCCAGAGTCTAGCTCTTCGCCGTAGTCGTCTAACGAGCCCATTCGAGAGACGTGCATTTCTGGGGACCGAGTTATTGATCAGAGTTGTTCTAAGAGTCGATTATTATAGGTGTTTCATCCTTGGGATGGATGGATGAAACGAAGTAGGAAGTTCCGGGGTTCTAAAATTTTCTTGAGTTTACGTTTTTTGAGGTGAGTCAGTCGCGAGGTGTCCAATTATGTATCTGCATCACGACTTGCTGTTGGGTATAGATATATATACCTTTTCTTAGGTCTCTTTTTTCCTTCACAACTCATCAGCACATAATAAATCCACTGCTGAACATGCCCCTCCAATCGGGAGCGGGGCTGAAAAGATGTAGCTCTAAGCTTGGAATCAAACATAGGCTATTTATTTATTTATTTATTTGCTACTTTTTATCTCATAAAACAGTTCCTAGTTCCCTGATATACACACATTTCCATAGAAACAACGCGTGCTATGGGCAGCAACTAGTAAAGAATCAATTATACCTCGATCAGTAGCATCGGTCCACTGAACCTCTTGTCCATTGTAAGCATCCTTCAGCTTAGCGGTCAGCATCCGGAGCGTCTCGCTCTGGCTCTGCGCGGCTACCACGGCCTCGGGGTTGACTGCGCCGCGGACCTCCGGGTTCGATGCCTGGCCCGCGACACCTTCGCCTGCTGCGCTTAGGGTGTAGCTGGGGGGAAAAAAAACTCGAAATTAATTAAACTATCCAGAAACATTTGGATTTTACGACTCTTTTTTTTGTTAATATTGGAAACGCTTACGAAATCAAGATGTTTAGATCGAATAAAGTGGGTTTCAAAAATAAGAAAAAGCACAAACTGTCTTTTTCTAATACCGCCACTATTTGAGCGCTGTCTGTGACTTACGAATCATTATGTATAAGTTACTAGCAACGGTACACGGGGATAGTGTAGCTTTACTCGGTTCTAGAATCGGGATAATTTTTTATGTACAAAAGGGTTTAAAACCAAAGAAAAATTGAGGGGAAATATTTTACGACACTGGTAACATCGAAGCGAATCGCAATGGTTCGCAACAATTTTTCGTTTTAGAGCTTTCATTCATCATTTCATTCGTCTATCGTCCGTTTTCAATTTGAACCTTTTCGCTGCACTTGTACAATTACGCATTGTTGAAGGTCTTAGTGGATGTAAAATTTCTTAAATGCTACAAGCAAGTAAACTTACTAATGTAACAATTCGAATTAAACCAAATGAAGCTTAGGTCCGTATTTATAAAAGCTTACTCAGTCATCTATTCTTGAGTAACGATTTTCTATGGCAAAAGCATACTCAAGCATAGATTGATGACCGAGCATAGTTTCACAGTACGTGTTTTGGAATCAGACTAGTATTTACCGACTGCTGGGTATAGATATCCTCTCTCCCAAGTTTGTTTTATCAAATCAATTTTAATACTAGGTAATGTATATTCCTCAACCTCCCCAACCTCAACAGCCTGTATTGGTCCACTGCTGGACGCAGGCCTCCCCTGATAAGCATCTCATTGGTTTTTATCGCATGAGGATAGGGCCCATAATTCCCACACTGGGTATGCGGGTTGGGGATCGCAATTTGGTGGTACAATTGTTCTGCAGGGGGCGCTGCTGCCCGCCCCCGGTGGATATCCCTTAGTCGCCTCTTACGACACCCGCGGGAAGAGTTGGGGTGGTGCAAATTCTAAGCCGCACCACACATGCGTATTCGTATGATACTAACCTCCCAACATCAGATCCATTGAAGCAAGGCGACGTAGGAATACTCGTAGCAGTGCAGAGTAAGGCAGGCAGGTGGTTCCAGTAGCGCTTGGAGTTGCGCATCCTAGTGCGGGTCTCTTTCACTAGCTTCTCTAGGGCTGGGCCGCCCCATTCGGAACCTGGGAGAGAAAACAAGCGATTTTGAACCTTCTTACTATTGGTAAATAAAGACGTAGAGCGAAAAACGGCCGAACAATTGAAGAAGTTTAAACAAAAAAATTGAGCCACAGCAGTAAGGCTACGTATATTACGTACACGTACAGTCGGCTGCAAAAATATGTAAACACTCCCAATGTTTCAATTTGACTAAATAGTAAGTGTATAGTAATTGTGATAATTTATGTACCGCATTCTGGCGAAGTACGATGACTACTTTGTACGAAAAACGTTTGCATGTCCTTTTATTTAAAAAGGTCCGAGTAAAATAAAAGTTAAACCTTGGAAGTGTATACATGTCTGTGCAGCTGACTGTACACTTACCTTACATACGTATGGCTACGTATGTAAGATACGTGTACGAATGCCTTATTGCTAATGTACCTAGCTCAATTTGGGCAGTAGCTTAGCCTCGGCTCGGCGGGCGGTGCGACTCAGAGGAGCGTGCCGACGCAGTCGTACTGGAGCATGTACTTCGTGGGCACCCAAAGTGTTAACAGCAAATCAAAACAAGTAACTAGTGACAAAAATCAAGGCTCACACTAAAATGACAGATTTTGAGTGAGCATTTATACGGACTAGAGAACTATAAATATCTACACTATCGTTCGGCAAAACTCGAATATTTGAATTACTTTCTAAATAGTCTAGAAAATTGTCTTTGAAAGAACGACTAAGATATCATAGAATCTTGGTTCGTTAATCAAGGTACCAAATAAGTTTCAACTCCATATTTGCACAAGAGACCAAATGATTATCCAATTGAATCTGAATCACATAAAACCTGTCTAAGTGAACTGACCTAAGTCGTTCTTAAGAAGGGCGTTCCAATATGGAAAGAAACCTAGTTTGTCCATAATTAGCAATCAAATCACCTCTAAAAGCGGTCACAATAGGATCATTAACATAAAGTTCCTATTTAGGAATACTTATTGCTGGTTTAGGAGATGCGATTACGCGTTTTATTAAATCTTTTGTGTGTCTAAATGTTTAAGTAGGTACTTACCATGACCTTCATCAAGCTTCGCAGCTGGCTTCTTTCTTTTCGATCCCTTCTTTCCATCAAACTCGTAACTCTTGAAGTCTATATCCATCCCGCTCACGCCTGCCGGTTCCGGGTTTGCGTCTCTCTTCTTCCTCTCGTGTTCTTCGTACACTTCTAACGGTATCTCCCCTTTCATGTATTGTAGGAACTTGCTCCGTAATTTAGCCTGTTCCGCCATTTCGGCTGTGGTCTTGCGTATGCCTTCTGGTGTTCTAAGGTCGGCAAGCATTGGGTCGTCGTTGATGAGACTTTCGAATGAGGCTTCTATCTCAAAGTCATCGACGTCGTTTGTTTTCTGGCTCCAGTCGAAGTCAGGGATGGATCGGACAGATCTGCGCATTTTGTCAGATGGTATAAAAGGTCCTGCGCCACCGCCTCCTCCTAACACAGGCTTGCCACATCCAGCGAATATCTTCTGTGATATTTCCTGGTTGTGCTCCTGGAAGCTCATTATAGCCTCGGATATCTTGATGTCGATGGGTTCAACGACCATTGCGATGTTGAACGGTCCCAGTAACCTATCGGCTACTTTATCGACGGCCTCTGTAATTAATAGCAATTTACATTGTTATTTGTTGCATAATATGTAGAACACTTATATCCTCAAATTGTGCATGAATAATCATTAGTTATGAGACGCTTCGCTTGAATTGAAAAGAAAACTATGTATAACAGAAAAATGCAGCCTTTCTTATAGAAACGCTATGTTGGTTGAGTATGTAAGTTACACTCCGTCATCTGTGTCCCATCTTTGGGCAGTAAGTACATTCGAGTGACCCTGATCCACTCCATCGGGTCGTCGTCCTCTCCTACGGCTTCCGTCTAAACTAATTCCTTCCACATCTCCTCTGAAAACAGTTCTGTACCGCCGCAATCAATTCACGACCCTCTTTTAACCCTACCAAGTCCCAATCTCCCGTACTCACCGACATACGCGTCCCAACTCTCCCCGATATCAGCATGGGCAGGCAAGCAGCCTCGGATGACGTTGTGGCAGTATCTCGAACAGGCAGGGGGGTTCATCTCGCCGCAGAGGCCGCAGTATTGCAGACGGGTCCAGGAGGATACGCATTCTGAGGTTACTCCGGCCTGGAAACGAAGATTTGGTTGTGTTACTTGCTTGATAATAATGCTTAATTATAATAAGCCTGGCTTCTAGATAAATTTCTATAAAGGGCAGTTGTGCGTACGCATGCCATCCTAAGGACACCGGGTCAGAATTCCTCAAGATCATGCACATGAGAAACAATAACAAAATTAAAGGCCGATGACAATTTTAGATGGCATTTCAGTAATGTCCATTGCTTGCATCCTTTGCTTAAATGCTAAAATTAGCACAGATGCACAACCGACTGTGACGAAAAGATGCGATCGATTTACCTGGCTATGGATAAGCACCTACGCACTTTGGGTAATGATCCGTGACGAACACAGCACATTAGCTTTTCAGTGACCCAAGAGATATGCCAGCTTCTCGACAAGAATATCCTAGAGAAATAAAACTTAAAGTAGGTCCTACCACCTATAGGCAACGACAATGATCGCCAAACAGAGTCAAACCTTCCAAAAGCTCTTTTAGCTGTGCATACTCGATTTTTTTTTATATTCAGCTTTTTCTGGCGTTCGGAGTACAAGTTTGAGAAACAGAGCTAGTCAATAAGGTAGGTACTTACCAATAAATAACGACAAAAATCACTGAACAGGGTTAATCTTCCAAAAGCGATATACTTTTAATAAGTTTTGAAATGGTTAATGTTCAGCACTTTTTGACGTTGACCATACTGTCTCAAAATGAAGCAATATTTTAGTGACTTTCACCATGAATATACCATGACGATGCTATAATAGCGTTCTCACCTAGAGTGGATTACTAACCGATGAGGTGCTCACCGTGCTCAGCACTTAGCACCCACTCGCAATGCAGTGAAATTCTCTGAAGCTCATTTGCAATGCATAAGCTCTGACGGCGAGCCGAAGAAATGATAATGGACTTGCATCTGTGTAATGGTTACTGCGCCTTACTAGGTCGACTACCTAATTTTATCGTCCAACGAATTAAAGTTGCATTTAAGATTAGAATTTTGTTTTCGAAAGGAACAAAGAAGGATTTTACGGCATGTTAAAGAATATGGGAGTGACGATTACGAAACAACCGAAGGCAGGTGCTTAACCCACTCCTGCCGTCCAAAATAGAAAACTGAACCAGACATGGCAGACATTCCTGGAGTTATTTATACTCGCAGAGTGGAACTATCAGGTGAGCACAGGTATTTATGACTAGGTATAGGTCAATAAAGTCCTTTGTTACTCATTCAGAAGCCACAGCTCAGGCGGCGCTCAGGCGAGTGCCAACTCGATTTAATTTTAGATAAGCAATAAATCCTCAATAAATCCGAGTCTCTTGTTAGCGCTAGAAGGATCAACGAACTGTGCGACAATTGTTCCTAATGAGTCATTTGCTAAACTGAAGATTTACATTATTTTACATGCTTCGTGTGCGAAGTTGAAGGTCAGTGGGATTTGCATTGATTAGCAGATTTGCATTGTAATAGGCATGTTCAGCAAAACAGGTACTGGAACTGATGTTGGAACTTTAAATTCTAGCGTGATGCCTTTTAGGTTAGTATTTCATTGGCGAGTAAATTCAAATAGTAAGATTATTCAGTCACGCTCTCAAAACTTAGGTGAGGTTTTGGGTTACGCTGCTGTGTACATAAATGGAGAATCTCAAGCCGTTTTTAGACTTTGACAATGGCTCAGGATGTCTGGTATGTACGATTTGCATGAATTAGCAATAACAGGCCATGCTTGGCTACCAGCTGTTGACAATAATACGGTGTAGTCAGTTAACACTATGCGCATCGATATTGGAATTCAGAGATGTTTGCAAACTCGTGTCATGGTGACTCAAAGTGCGGAAGTAGTTTAAAAGTGTCATCAAACTCGGTGTTTGGTGTAGGCTGCATTCATTTCTGTTTATGCCTTTTGCAAACGAAGGAAGGAAGTGATTTGAGACACAAATGTCGATGATACTGTGAAGACTGCCAACAAGACCGGAATGCCTGGATGCGATCAGCATAATTAAGACGGATGATTAAGTGGTAGCAGTTTGGAGAATCTACACGAATGTACATAGATACGGGCTTATAAGATTACGATGATATCTATGGGTACGGTACAGACCTTAGCACCCGTATCTACATTGCTGTTGGACTTAGGTCCAACACAGCTCCGAACGAGCACCAATCAACCTCAAAATATCCGTATTTTGCAGGTGGATCGGTGCTCATCCGTACTGTCCCGTACTGTCTGTAAAAATGGCTCTTATACCTACGACGAATTTTTAAATTATGATCAATTTGCTAGTTAATTTTTAAAATTTTTTTAATCAATTTTATTATTATTTTATGTTAAAACAATTGTGACGTATAATTTGACAAATTATAAATAAAATGTTTATCTGTCCTCAAAATGTCGTCTGATTGTTTGTCGTATCAAGGTTTCAACTTACTTGTATCATATTCCTGACGACATCAGCACCTGCCCTCAGCGCCTTGTGGAAGGTCCGAGTGGCGACCACAGCGCGCTTCAACTGCATCGTCAGCTTGTTAGGGACGTCCTCGAAGGGCTGGATGTCGCGCATGTTCTCGTTCAGGCATTTTAGGTATCTGGAATAAAGGATGGCTTTAAAAGGAGTCCTAGGGTTTTTTAATAATTGCATCAACAAAAGCAACGAAGGCTTATGAAGGTCTGACACAGACCTCGTGATAAATCTTCGTTGCCTTTATTGTTTCGTTGATTTTGTTGTTCCCTTTAAATTACGCAGATATTCTATGTTTTAGGAAACTCCATATAATAAATTCCTAGGTGTATCTAACTGTATGTACTTATACTGAAATTCAAATTCTTAAAATTTCGAAAGTTTTTGCAAATAAGGCATACAATGTATCAAATTCGTTATACCTATGCAATGAAATCACAAGCTGACCTACGCCAAATGAGCAAATGCAATCACACTCATATTGTAAACGAAACTTTAGATGTTTGAATGTATGGATGCTTCTGATCTCTTCACACAAAAACTACTGAACTGATCGGGCTAAAATTTTGCATACAGGTAGTTCTAGGCCTGGAAAAAAACATAGGCCATATCCTTAGAAATAACCTTTAAACCTTTCCATAGAAACAACGCGTGCGAAGCTGCGGGCAGAAACTAGTTGAAACATAAAACAACAAAGTTCTCCAGATTCGTTTATATTTGATACAGTGGCTTTCCTAGCGTATCAGTGAGAACGTGCCAAATTATGGACGAGATTGAAAGAAGTACCTACGTCATAGTTCTTCGAAGGTGTTTCTGTAAATATTTCCTCCTGGACTACTTATTAAACGCCTACGCTCATAGTTGTAGATATAACCGCATGTAACATAAGCAGTACATGACCACTAAGTAGGTAATGATTTTGGCATAACCCACTTACAAAAGTAGGATCAAAACACGAATTGAACGTTTAGCGAAAACAAGCAAACCACTAGAAACTTTTTTGGCTTTCATTCGGTAAACTTTCCCCGCAATCCAAAAGTTGTAGTACCAAATACGAACAATAATTCTGAATTCCCGTCTCACTACGAGCCGGGGCCTCATCGGAATTTAAGATATACTTTGGTTGGAATAATCGGACTTTTAAACGTCCTCCTTACGCCATTAAACGAGACTTAAAGTTTTTTGAAATTCGGATAAATTGATTCCAAAGATTTTATTGACAGGAAAAATTAAAATCAATCATTGCCCCTGTCAACGTCCAAGCTTCCTATCGTTTGGATCCTGGCCAATAACAAAGCACCAATAAAACGTTTCTTACTGGTTCCCATTTTCACCATTTCAAACCCTATCTTTGCACAGTAAGTCAAGCTTCTCCGGTCCAACATGGCCACCTAATTGGATTGCTACCTCGCCTCGTCTCGTCACGTGAAAACAGAGCATCCCTACAATGTAGTTAACCCGCTAACTAGATTTAACCATCCTTTTACCACCTCATTTCAGACCAAAGGCTTTTAGTTCCGCCCGCAACGTATAAACTTTACCTTGCGCTGCCCCTATATTCGCTGACGATAGCGCAATTAAAAGCTCGTAACGAAAACCTACCATATTAGTTAGGTATTACAAAAGGAATACTTTTTACGGATTCAGCTGTGCTAGGCATAGAAGAAGTGGAATAGATATTCATCTATACAGGGTGCCAAGTAACATGTGTACCAAGCCGAAAGGGGGTGATTCTGGACCCCAATCAACTTGTGAATAACGTTATTATGTGATTCAACTGTTTATATTTTTTTGATAATATAAATTGAGTCTATTTTTTCTTCTTATTCGTGTTCTTACACGCACTTCTTGCAATATTTAACACAAGTAATGAAAAATCTTACAAATGTTTTTCTGCTTGTTTTTTGAGAAAAATCAGTAGGTAATTATACCAATGAGATATATAACATCATTGGTTTATACATGAAATTATAACAAAAAATATGAAGATTGAAAAAAAATCATAATAATGTAAGAATACACCTAAAAGAACACGAATAAGAAGAAAAATTGTCTCGATTTGTTTTCAAAAAAAGTTAATAAAAATAATTACTTATATTCAAAACCGTAGAACAAATATGATCCCCTGGAGGCCCAGAATCACCCCCTTTCGGCTTAGTACACAGGTTTCGTGGCACCCTGTATAGGTTCCAGTAAGCAAATGACAAATTCCTCCTCCATTGTGGCTCGTGGCAGGCGATAAACCGCACCATAACCAAGCAATCCTACACCGATCGTAAAGGGGTGTCTATTGTTTATAAAGCCATCCATATAACACTCGTGCTTCGCCTTAAACAAGCTATTATACGGTTTATCTGTTAGCATCTCATAGACTAGTTGACAGTTAGTACGCGTTTAGAACCTAGATTAGATAGCAGTCGGTAGGTGATTATGCCGTCGGTTATGTGAGGTTAATCTCCGTGAAATGTGTTGATAACGGTTGACGACCTTTTTGATACGTTTTATGCTCGAACAGCTTACAAACAAGACCTTTATTTGATTACCAGACAATGCAAAGGATTATTAGATGACAAGTTCGTTGTTGATGACATAAATGGTTATATCATAATAGACTTAAAGTTGAAAGACATAGGACTCGTTTACTCACTTCTCATCAAACTGATACTGGGAGTTGAGGACAGTGAACATCTTCTCATACAGGATCCCGAAGAAGCTGTCCATCATCACGCTGAAGTTGGTGTCTCCTCGCGCGTAGTACCTGGAACAAAAGTCAACCTTGAGTAGGTATTCATAGGAAACCTTGAGTTTTCAAAGGAACACTCGGAAGATACTGAGAATTTTATATTGTATGCCGTACGTAAGCATTACATGATGACAGCCTTTGCGTTTTAGTTGAGGGAAAAGCGCTGATGGATAGATGACGTGGTCTGAAGGTGCTTAAAATGTTGAGATCGGAAGGTCAAGTAAGTACCTAGTTATAAGGTGTCTGACGAGAAATGAAAAATCTGATTGACAATGGTCATTGTGCTTTCCTACTGCTATTCCATTGTATCGACCAAAAAATGATATAAAAAAATAGCACGATGAAACAAAAATGGCTGAACTGGGTCAATTTTCCAGAAGCTTTCAGAGTAAGCGGTGTATCCGAGTTATTTACATTGAAATTGTTTAGTAATCTTTGGCATTGACCGTTACATTCTACTCTATTATTTCTATAATTCTGATATTATTGATACCCGCTAAGATCGATGATGAAACTTAGTTTCTTACCTTTCGAGTTGCTCAAAAAGCTGTTCGAACACGTAGGAGTGCTGCTCGTAAATCATCCCATACGTCCGCTTGAACATCGAGTGGAACTCCTCGCGAGACAGCTTTAGCAGTTTCCTGAAGAATTCTGGAACAAGATAAAGTTTTGTTACTTTTGGCTCTGAAAAGTATTTTGGCTTGGCCTATTTCCAATACCAGGAAATGCTCATACCGAAATGGTCCCACCGTAGGTCCTACCTACGATACCCTAAAGCAGTTCTATGACTACAGTTTCTCAAATTATCCCAACGCATAACGGGGAGTCTCGATATAAAAATTGTTCTCCATTGATTGCAAATGAAATATATTTTATTGTTGAAACTATGTACCTACAGAAGATCTTATTTTAATACATAACATTGATTTTACACTTTTTGATGCTCTTTTGTTTGGTGACGGTTCTGCCGTTATAAGTATCAACTGTCTATGTTTATGGTTGGTATTTCCAAAATCGAAAACCACTTCAGCCTCATATTAAATGTTTTTTTCTTGTAAGTTGGTAGAAATGTATTTTTTCTATCGTTTTCTTACCAACTCTAATTTGATTCAATCTCTCAGAATAGTTTCTAAGTTTCTCTAACAAGAATTGTTCCGGCTTTATGCAAAATTGTTTCTCCTATTTCCGATCCAGCGAAACCAAAATTGTTTTCCTTGTTTCGCTGAAAATCAGCCGCGTTATAAAAATAATTGCTTGTAAGTGCATGATCCGTCTTCTAAGAAGCTGACCGCCGCGAAACAGTGTCACAGACAGAAATAGGCTACCTACTCCGTACAGATGTGTTTGCCACATGCTCGCAATCATTCTGAGCAACGATATGTTTATCGAGTGAGATAATCTTTCGTGATTATGATTCAGAATAATTCAGATTACTAGGTAATGGCGCTTGCTTACTCATTCATAAACCTACTTATTATTATGGCTGTGTCGGTCGTCATACTTTGCTTATCTTTAACGACCCCTGTGGCGCAGTGGGCGAAGGTCTGCCTGCGACGCAGGAGGGGTTCGATTCCCGCCTCGGGACAAATGTTTGTACGATCTGCAGACATTTGTCCAGGGCGTTCTGGATGTTTTCTATGTATAATAAAAAATATCTATCTATTTAGTGTATTGTAATATGTATATCAGTTATCTAGTACCCATAACACAAGCTCTGCTTAGCTTGGGGCTAGATAATGCTGTGTGAATTGTCCAGCATTATTTATTTTATTTACTTATTTATTTATTTATCTCCTGTTTTTGTGACTTGTATAGGTTTGGTAGGTAGGTAAGCACTTTCTTAGCTTGTGTCATTGTTTTTGTTTTGACACAAGTGAACAAGTAAAGTAAACATTCATTAATCTAAATGAATCCATAGACTCCCGAATGAGTATAAACTGTATTTCAGGGGTTAGTGGCTTCTCCCGGTAAATACATTTTTTCTTTTTAAATAAATAATAAAAAATTCTGTGTACTTATCTGTGTATCTGTCTGTGGTATCGTAGCTCCCAAACGGATGAACCGATTTTCGTTAAGTTTTTTTTGTGTCATAGATAATTTTATCCCGAGTGTTCTCAGCCATGTTTCATGAAAATCTGTTCAGCCAATAAACGTCGGCGGGTTTTTAAGAAGTTTCATTTTGTCTTGTTAACGCAGGCGTATACAATTTTGTCGAAGAGTTCTTTGAGCTTCGTTTACACCAGGAACTTTTTCGCAACTTATTCTCGGCACACCTGTGAGCTGTCAAATAGATACAAATTGGCGCGCGCGGGAAAGAAAGTGCGGAAGCAAAACGTTTAGCTGGTGAATAGACAGGCTCATTGTAATGTTGCCAATAAATCGATTAGTGGAACAAAATACATGTTGCGCTTTTATGCTTCACGTAGCACATCGTTTTTAAGATTCCGCATAGCCAACAATGTTTTTACAAGGTCGTTACGGATACTAAACCGGCAGGAAGTTTTGGAAATGTTACTTAACGGAGTATTTTGGTGTAGGTAGAGTTTTTAATGCCTAAAGAGGGCTTAATGGTTTTAAGACTTCAACTTTAGCCTCGCAGAATCGTTATCGCCGTGCTTAAAATCCCAATTTGCATATTAAAACTCGCTGCTAATTAGAATTAGGCATCATACGTAAGCAGCTATTTCTAAGAATTTTTTCACCAACATGCCTAATCTAGTTCCGTTTCCGAGAACTGTACTAAATACGACAGGAGTATTGTATGTTAAAAATATTTTTTTCAAAATCGCGGAATTCTGTTTTGTATTTTTTTTAACTAGCTGGCCACGTTCAACCATTGGACAGGTTCTTTGAATATTCATGCCTGTTTTATCGCAGTTCTTGTGCAGGTGAGTTTATCATCTTTGATTATAAAACCGGAAATGTTGTTTAATAGCGTTTGAAGTGTGTTTGAAATAGATTATAGAACTAAATCGCATGCCGGCATGAGGCAGGACCGTATGCCGTATTGCATTCAAGTAACATTCACTAGTAAGTAACTATTTATTGATCATTTAATAGAGGAAACCGTCTTTATTGCTGCGAGTTTCCCTCTCGAAGCCAACTAGAAATAGCTAACGAGAGTGCACACCAGTCACATCCGTTCTCGCTGCATTAGCGCCATCTCTGGCGCGACCGCACGCTCTTCCGTCGCACGTGCCATATGTGCATGCAGCTTTAGGGTGAAATGTAAAGGAAAAAAGTAAACTTGTTATCTATGGCTTTGTGTTGATACTTTTGAAATTGGAAGCGCGTTTAAAGTTCCTGAGTGTTGTGAAGTGAAAGAAGCGGAACCGGTATCAGCGGAGGGTGAATTGGAAATGAAAGAAAGTTTGGTTATGTGAATAAAAAGGAAAATAGGTAGGCTACCTATTTGTTATGCTTTTATAATTTATTTTACTATAAAAATATCGTAGTTTGACGACTTCATTGCGGATATTATAATCTACATGCACACAATATTTTATTTTATGTATTTTTATAATGTTTGTATTGATGAACGCCTGACTATTGGTACGCTTTTGCAAAAACACAATGTACATTTTTGAATAATAACAAATATTATACGAAAGCTTTGAAATTAGAACTACCTAGGTACCTATATACCTACTCTTGAATTTTCTTGAATTTTCCTACCTACCAGTTACTGCATTGCTCAAGTAAAAACAACATCATTATCCAATTCTCTCCAATCACATTAGTCTTTATTTAATCGTTCCGGTCTTCCCGAAACCACGGTCATAACCTTGTTACAAAGCAGGGGTTATTAACTCTTTACGTGTGAAAAACTGACGCCCATAAATAAATTTGTTTCAGTGTTCAGTGTCGGCTTACCGGCTGTCAATGTCAGCTGTGGTAGAATGTCGTAACCACGCCTGCTAAATCATAATTATAAAAAGTACAAGCTTATTTGTAACGTGTCAGAATAGGAGCTTGATATGTGGGTTCATTTATATGTTTGTCATATTTTGTCTGATTCTTTGTGCCACTGTTTTATTAACCCTTTCAAGCTAATGCCGCCTTGTCGATCTTGTCTTGAAATCAGATCTTATGGTGGATCGTTTCGTGTTGGCTAGAGATTAAATTTGTTCTGCGTTTTACAAGGGATAAAACTAACGGAAAATTCATTTACCGCAAATCGTAAGAAAACCATTTTACCATAGTTTTATAATGGGTTCATAGCATACCCATTCTAAAACCAACTTCGATTCAATTGTATTTTGGGAGCGTTTGGGAAAATGAAAATTATTCCCAAATTCTTTTAGATTCCGAAATGCTTCTATTATTGTATTCTATTATTATAAATTCTATTATTGTATGTCCGAAAGGACAAACTGTTGGACAATTACTAGTTCTTAAGACCAACTATGTACACAGTTTATACAATAAATGTTTCTTATTCTTATTCTATAAATGCTTCTATAAATGGTTTACGACTTGCGGCAAATTACTTTTCCGCTAGTTTTATTCCTTGTAAAACGGAGAAAAAATTCAAAAACCACAAAATCATTTCATTCTCCACCAACGCGAAACGAACAACCTTAAGTAGCATAGGTATTTATTATTCTACACCCAGTGCAGTAAAAATATAATACAAGACAAAATGGGTTTTTAAAAAATTATCTGAGCGTCTGGGAGAAGCGACCGACGCGTGACCTGCTGGTGAGTATCTGGCACAGCGCATCAGCATTGCCATACAGCGTGGCAATGCAGCCAGCGTCTTGGACGCTTCCGACTGGAATTGATATGAATCAGTTGAGCTGCTAACTGCAGACTGTTGCAAACAATCTACAGGTGCTCAGTTGTTCTAATTGTAAATACTAGTGTAATTTTCTTTGTGAATAAAGAAAAAATTGAAAATTTTAAAAATGAACAGTTTTTTCATGAAACATGGCTAAGAACACACGGGATAAATTCTATAACACAAAAAAAACTAAACGATAATTGGTTCATCCGTTTGGGAGCTACGATACCACAGACAGATACACAGATACACAGACAGACACGTTAAACTTATAACACCCCTCTCTTTTTGCGTCGGGGGTTAAAAATGTACCAAATTATTCAGTTTTACTTTCACATCCTTAAATGATACATTGCATCAACTGGTCTGAAAACCTACCTGCCTTAAAAGCTTGCAGAATTTAATCCTGTCATATCGAGGTCAGGCTCCATAAGGCATGTTCAACTCCTCTTATTATGCATAGCCGCCTGTAATTGGCTACTTTTACCTTCGTACACAGATATTTGTGAAATATCGGTTTGACAGTTTATTATCCCTTATCACGGCAGCAAGATATCTATACTTCTATACTAATATTATAAAGAGGAAATATTTGATTGTTTGTATTGAATAGGCTCCGAAACTACCGGGCCGATTTGAAAAATTCTTTCACCGTTAGGAAGCTTACTTTTCAGGGAGTGACATAGGCTATATTTTATCCCGGGATTCCCACGGGAACGGGAATTACGCGGGTGAAACCGCGAGGCGATCGTCTAGTATACCTATAAGGTTCTAGCAAGAAAAATGTTAAAGCTGTGACTAAAACCTGAGGTTTTTTGTACCTACAAAACCTCAAAACGCAATGTGCTTTATTTCCTTTATACCTTACAGGACTCTTAGACATGTCAGAAATTTCAAATGAATACTACTGAATTAGAGGAGGCCTATGTCCAGCTGTGGACTAATATAGGTTGATAGTGATTACAAATTACAACCTACCACCTAAAATTATAGGCACTAGCGCCACTTTTCGACGTTGCAGAGTCTTTTCCGACACATAACAGAGCTTAAGTGTTTATTTGTATTTGAGAGACTTAAACCTCATTTTGGTTACTTCTTGCTCGAGGATATGCGTACGCAAGAAGTTGTTTACAAAAATGTGCATAAAACTACGCAGATTACAACGTTTTAACATAACATTACCGGTCTTTTGATAACAACCATGCATGCACATAACCACGTATTTAATTCACCATCGTGTTTGCTCGCTCATCACGCACATTAATTTAATAAATCACTGTCACGGCATGCTCTACTTTTAGGCCTACACGCGTCAGCGCGTGCGCATGTATCATCGCCTAGTTTATAAATGTCAATAATGCACGGAAATACAACGGAGTTTATCAATTTCTGACTGAACTGGACCTTTTCTAGGTCCAATCCAGTCAAACCTTAGACCATATGTAAGTACACAACACTCCTAACTACGTCAACCTTTTGGGAGTAGACCAATGGGTAGAGTCAATTATTAGCTTTTCGAAATTTCTGCTGGGGTGCCTTGGGTAAAACTCCCTTAGCACGCGGAGGGCATATGATCAAATGATCACCTTTTGCAAGATTGCACGCTGCGCCATTGACGCCATTGACTTGCACAATGAGCTGCTTCAGCTCTACGTCCCGAATAACTACACTTGCGAGCTTTAAAATGGAATCGCTTTCATCGCGAGTTGATCAAAACAATTTTTTTACAATTTATGTACAACTATAGATTGTGGTATATCATTTGAAAGGGAATTTTAGTTACCTTTCAAGTGATATCAAGAAGATTTAAAATTAATTAAATTGGCTACCAAAATTTTGGGAATTATTGCAATAGGTCGAAGTTGCATCTATCGGCTTCTATCGGCGCCGGAGCTGGATGAGCTGGATTTCTCCCTCGTATCCGCTGTTTTAGCTCGTCCCACATATGCCAGATTGGGTTCAAGTCAGGAAGAAGGGCTGGCCAGTCTAGTGTTCCCACACCGACATGGAAGACGTCTGTCGGTACTGTCTAGTCACTGCTGCGGTGTGGCAGCGGACATTATCGTGCATTAAATCAAAATTTATCGTCGCCAATAAATCCTGCGTAAGGGAAAACATACCTTAACTCATAGTTCACTGCAAAGAAATTGTAAAATTAGTCTTGAACAACCCTTGAAGCGATTCCAGTTTAAAGCTCGCAAGTGTACATTCGGGGCAGGAGCCACCGACTAGTCACACCCTCGTGCCGCACCGTCGTCGCGCGCGCCAACTCCCCGCTGCCTCGCACTCTGAACTCTCTCAACAAGCTGGTAGCTACCTATCCACATGTAGACATATTTGATGATGAATGATGGACTTGTGTATTTGACGTTTATTTCAACTCGATACGTCCACGCTGAGAAAAGAGGGTTGACAGACGGACAGACAGACAGACGGACAACAAAGTGATCCTGTAGGGGATCCTTTTTTCCGTTTGAGGCACGGAACCCTAAAAATACTATAAATGTGAAGGAAATTGAAATCAGTTTTTATTTTCATCAAAACAATGAATTTGGTAATTTAACACGTCCAGTGCCACTGACTCCCCCTGCGTGTTCACGTAATTCTTATTCCAGCGCCGGTGACGCCACTAGCGCGACCACCGTGAAATGTTCGCGGCATCCGGCAATACATTATGAAAATCGTGGTGGCATTGAACGCGTTAATGACGTTTATAAAGTAAAAAAAAGCAGAGAACCACGTGATAGAAGTCCTCAACCCTCACGTACCGCATTCAGACATGTTTCTCTGGAGAGTTCCGCGGCGCCAGCGCAGAACGGGACAACGACCGATTGCAAACATGGCTGGGGCCTGTTCCACCACAGCACAAGATAGAGCCTTGGAGCGGTAGAACTACTTCAGTATTCAGTATACCATGTAAGAAATTTATGTACTGTCAAAAAAGTCGTCAAGTTCCTTAAAACATTTTTACGAGCATCTCTTTAAGTTTAGTTTGGAACGTGTTATTTTTTTCGAAACATTTCATGTGTTCTGGAACTTTAGTAAAAATATTTTTTAGAACCCAGGTGGAGTTCTAAAAAATATTTTTTCTTAAAATGGCTGAGACGTTTTCTTATTGGTCAAAGATAGTTTAACCACACTGAAAAGAGGGCACGGCTCTGGGTCTGTCAAATGAAAATGGCATAGACGAGGCTTAGACCATAGACAGAAAACTTGACCATGACTTTAATTAAATGCAATTTTAAACTTTCATAAAGTATTGCGACATGTTAACAGAAATTTACAAGTTAAATAACGTGATGAGTAGAATTTAACTTTGTACTGAATTCTAGATATTTCTGTTACGAAGAATTAAGAAGCAATTTATAATTCTACTGAAAAGATAGATTGCCTTTTGATTACGACTGTACTTTCTAGGACATGCTTCGGTAAATTTATAGAGAAACCACACGTTCACACGCATAAATTGTTAAACTTCAGATAAATCAGTAGTTTCTAAGAAAACCCAAGCAGGCATAGGTTATTTCTGAGTAAAGAATCATGCATAGTTTTCTAATTAACTAGAAAAAAGAAGCAATGATCGCATCAAATTTCGTAAACAAAAGCGAAAAGTAGTTGTATTACTCATCCACGCTGCTGTATAATCATTAACTTCAAAGGAATTAGGGCAAGTGCATATGTCGATTATCGTAAAATATTTAGGGTGATATTTTACGAATGCTTTGGCACTATCGTTTGAATATGCTAAAGCCCTAGACACACACGCTTCCTTCAACCATTGTTACATTACACTACATTAGTTTAGTAAGTATATGTATATGATGGTATGGAAATATTATGGTGGATAAAAATAGTAGAAATGTAGTGTATTGTACCTAAGTAGGTACATTACACTACATTTCTACCACTTTTTCTACCATTCAGACATTCATACGCCCTTAGGGTAAGATGCAGTGGATCTAATACCTAGGTAGGTACCTACTTAGCGATAAGACCTAATATTATATACCTGACATCTTTATGAATAAACAATTAAGTAGATTTTGATTGAAACCATTGAATGCAAAAGTCGATTTAAAGAAAATGCAGTCTAATTGCACACGTTATAAGTACCTAGGTAAAAAAAAATGGCCGCGAGGGAATACTTTTTCAAAAACAGCTTGACCTGAGCTTTGTTCTCATAATTTTTTTTCACAATATAAATTTATTTCTTTTTTCAACTATCAATCGTGTACTACGACCCAGTTTAGTTTGTTTACCTGCAATTTTGACGTTGAAAATAGCTAGATGCACAAATTACAAAAACAGTAGTTAAATAGACAAAAATAGGCATTTTTTTAAAACTTGTCCATTACGAATCTCGAAAACGGTTTAAGTTTGGGGTACCTATGGAGTTTCATAGTCAAATCAGTCAGTAGTCATGGAAACTACAACCCCCTCAATAAATCAAGGATCTTACGACCCCCTCAAGGTCGACTTAACCAGCCACCCTGTATAAAAACTTGAGTTATTATAGTACTTAAAAGAAGTCTGAAGAAAAATACTAAATGTATAATAGTTTTCAGCATTCTCTGTGACTTCACCTTTAAAACTACCGATAATGTAGTCACGGGACATAGAAATAATATGCGCTAGAATGTGGGGTAATGCGTGGTCAAAGTATAGGTGATTATTAGTGAGCTGGCTTATGGCCTTATGTCATACATATTTCAGTGGCTAGACCAACTGGCCATTAAATTCAGTTTTTTATTCGGTGACATTGACATAATACTGTACAGGTACGGCTGCAAAAGTTGACTTGTCCCTATTTAGCAAAAGTAGGTAAGTACTTTTTGTATAATAATTTGATGTTTTTACGAAAACTAAAAAATCGACTCACTATTTGGGCATATTTATACTGTTTTTCGTTTTACAAGATAAATAGTAATCCTTCAGGAATACAATTTTAATGGGTGTCCAATAAAATTAGATTCCAATAGGCGAAGATATTAAGTAACATTACATACATAAAAAAAACATACAGCCAAAGTGATAACCAATGTTTTTCGTCGATTAAAGAGGTACCTACTGTTTTTACGTTAGATGAAATCAAATTTATAGAAAGGTCCTCGCAGAAAAGATAATAATATGCATTTTGTTTAAATATTCTCTGGGAATGTAAACTTGTTTACATTTTAACCCTTTACCGCACCGCGAGCCAAATATGAACCGACGCGACGTACAAAACAGCTGAAATTTTTATTTGTCTTCATAAATTTCATGAACAGGACGTACCTACACCATTACCATTAATAGTTTTTCCCACAATTTCTACTACCTTCAATTACCTAATTAGTAGGCCATATTCTATTCACAAGAACAGAAGACCAATCAAAACATCCGTCACCATGACTTATTCATCAGCTTCTGTGGTTCCATCGAGTCCCACCAAAATGTCTGTGAAATGAAAAGCTATCCAACTCTTCACTGACCTGTAGCGGTCAGCGGTGGGCATGGCAGTAGGTAGGTACATTTCCGGCCTAATTCCCTGATATGCGCTTTATTGGCTTTTATCCTATGGGGGAAATGGGCTTACAAGGTGGAGATTGCAGTTCGGTGGTAGAATTGGTCTGCAGGAAGCGCTACTTGCCCGCCCCCCGTTGGATATCCCTTAGTCGCCTCTTACGACACCCGCGGGTAAATTTGAGGTGGTGCAAATTCTAAGCCACACGATATGATAGTTACCAATAACAACTAAGAATCGAAGTTATTCTATTTTCACCTTGACAGATATACCTAGTGGTCACACTATAAAGGTGGATACTCACGGAACACTTTCAGACATTCTGACAGTCAATATTTACACTTTCCACGTTCTATCTCTATTGTGAAAGGCCTAGGAGGTGATGCTCAGTTTCTTACTTCATACACATGACAAATTATTTCAATAGTTCTCTAAAGTTTCTTTTATGTGTGCGTTGGTATTTTTGTTCGGACCTAGACAACGACGACAGTCATTCTACACTCCTAAAACTCATTCTGTCTTTACAACGATAAGCAAAAAATATGTCTTTGCAACTGCACAAAATTACTTATTTAGTATTTACTTTAAAAGAAGTCTCATTTATTTATTCAAAACTTTATTGCACTTTGGACCTTAAAAGGGTGGGCTTAATGCCGAGGCATTTTCTACCTGCTAGCACATGTTTTTACAGAGGGTTGGCGTGTCAAAAATATCCAATGCGTTAACTATAAAAAAAACTGACGATAATCATCGAATTAAATGGTACAATCAATATGTAGGTAATCAATAATCATTTATTCAGTTGTTTTATGTCTACATTGCGTTCTAGGTGAGTAGGTACTAAGATAAATGAAGTAACAAAAACCATCACAGCTCCTACTCTAAAGGTGAAACAAGTGTCTCTCCCACGGTGTTTAATATTGATAATTTGTAGTTGCAACAGCCGAGCTGAGTGTCTTTCCATCGTAAACCTTCACCAAAATGTATGAACATGTATGAAAGTTGTCATTAACGCCGCCGGTTATTTCTAAACGCATCTCGCTAGAAGCTTACTCGGTTCTCAAGTCAATAAATATTTACTGCTTCGGGGCCAATAAAGGGAAATAAAACGTAAAAATAAATAAATAATGCTGGACAATTCACACAGCATTATCTAGCCCCAAGCTAGGCAGTGCTTGTGTTATGGGCACTAGATATCTGATATACTTAATACAATACCTACATAAATAAATATTTTTTATTATACATAGAAAACAACCAGAGCACCCTGAACAAATATCTGCAGATTGTTTAAACATTTGTCCCGAGGCGGCAATCGAACCCGCAACCTCTTCCGTCGCAGGTGGCCCTTCGCCCGCCGCGCCACAGAGGTCCTCTAACTCAACCTCATTTCATTAAAGAGACGAAAGTATACCTATTAATACCTAAGCGTATTTGTGAACCACCAAAACTACTGATGATGTCTCCCTAGCCGAATTGCGAACACGGCGACCAGTCTCATCGGAGACTAGCCAGGTGCGCAGGACATTACTATAGTGCACAAGTGTGTGCACAAACACAGGTGCACTCTCTGTTACTCACTCTCATGATTCGATGGAACGGCAGACCTACATGACCGCAGAGAGGTCAGACTAGTAAACTGATAGAGCTATTTTGCGTCAGATAAAAGTAAAGTAAAATTTTGTTTTAAAAGTAAAATGGCACTGTTATAAGTTATGATGTTAGTGTTCTAGATGTAGCATAACGTAGCTTATATTATTTCGGTAATATGTGCTGCGGGCGTTGTAAAAGAAAGGTTCCATCTTCAAATGTCAATACAAAAGACATAAACGCGCACCTAACTCTACGAGCTCTGTAGCCGCGTAGCATTTGCTACGAAGACTTGACCCTGGGCCGAGATCACGTTGTTTTAAGAGTGGTTAGTTGTCTATACGTTAGCAGTTGAAACGTTAGCGTTTCAACTGCTAACGCTTGAGCCGTAATGCCAATAGATAACTACACCTACTACACCGTGATCGCGGCCCTGGTGTAGTACTATTTATGACTCAATGCACACCGGTCCAGCGGCCGGCCGCACTGCGCCGCCGCGCCACCGCGGTCTGGACCGCTGACAAAACGCGTGTGGCCGCGCGATTTTTTCGAGCTTTTTAACCGGCTTCAAGGAGGAGGTTCTGAACGATCGATTTTGAAAATTCTTTCGCCATTGTATGAAGAATGACCCCGGGGGAGTCCCATAAAATTTTTATTCCCGAATTAGTATTAATATAGTATTAGTATTTGTCCCACAAAAAATAAAAAACAGTGAAAATAGTAAAGAATTTGAAGTCGACTAGATTTTTCGAAGCAATTGAATTATTAAGAGATACTGTTCGTATTGGTATGAAAATAAAGTTAAAAATTATTTGACACCACTTTGAGACTGAAAGTGCTCGCCGCTGCCATTGTATTTGTATTGTATTTCATTTATTTCAGATAATTAAATAATCCATATTAGACACACACAAATTTAAATAAAATTTCCTGTTCATTCCTCATCATGTGTTGAGGCTTTATTGTTTAAATGAAACTGAGTTTAGGTAGACCGAGATCAGGTCTGTATTTTTTTTTTGTAATTCTTTTCAGGAAATGCGATTTAAAGATGATTGATGAAAATAGTTTATTAAAGTACGAAAAAATACTGTAATTTTATGTTTATTACAAAGACAAAAATGAGTAGGTACGGAAAGAAACGCTGAAGATTGCAGAAGCACAAGGGTTATATTTTTAGGGTTTCGTACCTCAAAAGGAAAAAGGAACCCATATAGGATCACTTTGTTGTCCGTCTGTCGATTTGTCTCTCTGTCTGTCCGTCAGTCAACCCCCTTTTCTCAGGAACACGTGAACGTATCGAGTTGAAATTAACGTCAAATAGGTACTCAAGTCCGTAACCTCTTGGAGCCGCGATATAAACAAAACTTATAAGTCAACGCACTCAAAAGTTACAGCCGTTTATGTCCGAATATTTTGAAATTTCCACATGCACACAAATCTATGGGGTACTTCCCGTAGACCTAGAATCACGAAATTTGGTGAGCAGCAAGGTCTTATAGCACAAGTAAAGGGAAAATCCGAAAACAGTAAATTTGTAGTTAATTCACAAAAAAATATATTTACTTTTGATTCTAGTCATTGACCAAAACCTATAGGGTACTTATAGGGATCATAAAATTTGGCAAGAAGCAAAGGCCAATGTAGTTTATTCACAAAAAAAAATGCTTTTGGTTCTTGCTTTACACCAAAACCCATAGGGTACTTCCCGTTGACCTAAAATTATAAAATTTAGTAAGAAGCAAGGTCTTATAGCACAAATAAAGGGAAAAATCCAGAAACGGTAAATTTGTAGTTTATTACCAAAAAGACTTTTTTTTATTCCCGCCTTGGACCAAAACCTACTTCCCGTTGACCTAGAATCATGATAATTTGGCAAGACACAAGGTCTTACGGAACCCTTACTGCGCGAGTCCGACTCGTACGTGACGTTTTTTTACCTATAGGTTGTAAGTAAGAACCTGTTTCCTTTCTTTGCAATAGTAATTATGTAGTAAGTACCTACATCATTGAATAACAGGCGGTGTTTACCAATATCCTGAAATGTTATGACTCCACAGATAAACACCTCTATTATATTTACGAGTATAAGCCAGTCTAGACCAAGAACATAGTTTCCTAGATTTTATTGCAGTTATAAATAACGGGCAAAGGGGACGCGATGCCTGTATGGCTTTACAGTTACATGGAGTTAGAGGCGGGTCATACTCATACATGATAGCTAAACCATGTTTACTGTAAATGTCACATTGTTGGACGGACGTATTTAGTTATCCTGAGCTACAGCTACAGCGGACAAGCTACATCCATAGGGTAGTGGTTACCATAACCTTGCGGAACAGGGAATATACATGTATGTATAAAGTTAAAAAACAAATAAATAGCTGCGTCAGTAAAGATATAGGAATATATGGAAATGTATCGTAAAATAATAACTTCACACTAATATTATAAATGCGAAAGTTTGGATGGATGTATAGATGGATGGATGTTTGTTACCTCTTCACGCCAAAACTACTGAACAGATCGGGCTGAAATTTTGTATACTTACAGATAATTCTAGGCCTGGAATAAAACATAGGCTACTTTTTATCCCATAAATCAGTTCCCATGGGATAGAAATCACCTTTAATCCATCCATCTATACATCCATCCAAATATTCGCATTTATGATATTAATGTGATGTGATATAATTTACCTCTGGGCGGCGGTTTAAGCGACGCGCGCCCGAGAGATGGTGCAGCGCATTGAGCGCATCAACATAACCTTGCCATACAGGCGGCGGCGGGGCAATGCAGCCAGCGTTTTGAGGACACTTTCGACTGGTATTGGGTCAGTTGAGCTACCTAGATTGTTTGCCACAGTCTGCAGTTAGCTCAATTGTTTCAAATGTAAATACCTACTAGTTCTAATTTGTTTCTTTTATTTTATTGTAATTTTCTTTGTTACTAAAATTTAATTCACTTTAATATGGTTATGTCCTATTCTACGAAGACCGATGTCTTCGCCTGCGATGCAGGTTGCGGGTCCAGCATTACAGAGTCTTCTAGATCCTATAACACAAGCTGTGCTTAGCTTGGGGCTAGATGACGCTGTGTGGATTGTCCAGCATTATTTATTTATTATTGGCGCGCTCGTAAATCGTACGGGACCCGTGTGTGTGTAGTCCATGGATAGTCCTTTGTGCTACTTTCGATCCTCTATTTAGAAGGGTTTTCTACTAAATAGTTGGGTTTAACCAACTTTAATTGTTTCTTAGATCCCTGTCCTTGCTAAACTAGTTTAAGGAACCCTTCCTAAACTTAATTCCTTTTAATGAGAACCCGTTTCTGGAAACGGTCCGGTGGTTTTAATACGAATGTAAAGACAAATAATAAATATAAATAACTAGCTTCTATCTGCGGATTTGCACGCGTTTTTTCGGGATAAAAGTATCCTATAATATGTTAGTTCAGGCCTAGAACTATATCTATACAAAATATCGTCCATATCCGTTCAGTAGTTTCGGCGTGAAGAGGTAACAAACCAAACATTTAAAGACCCCACAACTTTCGTATTTATAATTTTAGTGTGTTGAATGAAAAGGTGCTCTATGTTTATCGCGGGTTTAGTTATGATTTTAAATCAGACGATAACTTTAATAAATGCTTTCAAACCGCAAGGAAAACCACAAATAATATATTTTACCTATAATGACAAATTAATATTCATTCATGCTATAATTTTCATAATCATTAAAAATAACTCCCCGAGATGACCTAACATGACTCAGTGTGAGGCATCATCAAAGCTCACTTCATTTCATGAACAACAAAAGGCGTATTAAATTAAATAACCACAAGTGTTGTTATATCGCCATAACAACTGGCAAGACTAAACTGCCCCTACAATAAGTGATCTCGATCTCTAGTCGAATCGAATTGCGATCGAGGTAACCTCACCAGTCTACTATGAACCCTAATCCTGGCAAGATAGAGGCAAATTGGGTACCTAGTTGTCGTGGTCGGTTGTTAACATTGATGCTGATCTTTAAACCAATTGAAGTAAAGGTTACGTCATTGTAGAAAAAACTCATAAATGGCTTGCCATTGGATAGCCCACACACTCAATTTATAGAAACGCGCGGGTCAAATTGTCCAGAATTTACCTATCTACACTGTACGAGGCTAAGAATAGTTTTATTACCTGTGGCGTAGCTAAGCAAATATTGCGCGAAACGAACAGATCTTTTTCCCAGGTTGTAGGGATCTGGGATGCTCATTCGTACCTACTTAATTAAAGAAATAACAACATTTATTTAAATAACTACCTGTGTTCAGGGTCAGGACAGGTCTGGTGAGATCAGGTCAACTTCAATTTTCGTTTTAACGAGTACCTAGGTAACGAGTACGGGACTCGTTTCTGATTCGTTTTTACGATTGTACAATTGCTATCTATTTTGTAAGTGACATACATAAGAGTAGGTTTTGCACGAAAACGAATCAGATACTTCGATTTTCGTTTTTCGAGTAGGCTCCCTGAAATGTACAGAGCGAATGGTAGGAGGTATTTGTGGTTTACATCAAGTGTTGCGTAGTTGGGGCCACGATAACCCACGACTATTAATATCTCTGACCGACAGCGTCTGTTGAAGATCTTCACACTCGCCAACAGTAGGTACCTACCTCTTACGAAACGTTAGGCAAGGACTTGAACCGAATTCACCTACATTCATTACTGAGAGGATTATTTTGAGGTTGCCTCGTTTTCTTCATTATAATGCTGTTCAATGTCGTAAGTAGGTAGATGTGTGGAGGCGGCTCAGAACCACTATTTTTGGTGTCGTCGTATGGGGGAGGCCGTGATATAGACGACTGCTGGATGTTTCAAACAGCAATATCTAGCCCAGGAATAAGCAGAGCTTGTGTAATTGAACCAGATGACATAATATTTCCTTAATCCTATTTATTTTTTGACGAACGATGTGGCGTGGCGGGCGAAGGTCCGCCTGCGGCGCAGGAAGTTGCGGGTCCGCTGCCCTGGGACAAGTTTGTACGATCTGCAAATATTTGTTCCGGGTGTTCTGGGTATATTTTATGTCGTTACAAAAAAAATCTCTTCATTGTATTATGTAAGTATATCAGTCATCTAGTACCCATAACACAAGCTCTGCTTAGCTTGGGGCTACATGATGCTGTGTTGATAGTCCAGCATTATTTTATTTTTTATTTATTTTATTTGCTTTGGTTTTACTGGTAGGTACGATACACACCTACAACTTCTTTTAATCATCTGATGCTGAAACACGTTCATAGAATAGACCTTGGCAGGTGAAGAACAATGGATGAACTTAAGAACTTCATGACCTTACACTTTGATATCTCTAGCTGAGTTTTAGGAGTACGATAGCAACAAACATATCTAAAAGTCGTTGTCCTAACTAGGATACGTCATGGTAACAAATGTACCTACCTTCTTGATCGTTTCACAGTTTAAAGGTAACTGGAAAACAGGTCAGTGCTAGACCGGCCATGTGGCCATTTCTTTTTTTTTTTTGCCCAGCTTGATAGACGTTATGTTATGTATGATGCAAGAGGGTTTAAACTTCGAAAAACCTACAAAAGCCCGTGCAATCAAAGAAGGTATTGAGGTGTACTCACCATCAAACTTCGTGGCTCTGTTAGCGAGCATGTCGCTCAACTTGGACAGCTCACTGCGTAGGGCTCCCTCGAGCTGCGACCGCGCCTGCTGGGACAGGCGGGACCGAGCGCCCGCGCCGCAGCACCCCTTGTTCAGGCAGATGCCGTCTATGTCTGTAACGATGAAGAAAGGAATGGTTATGATGATGTTTCAATTACTTAGGACATGTCGTGCTGACCCCACCTACGTAGGAAAAGGAGAGGTGGAATAAAAATAAGTTTGTATGTTCTAGGTTTTTTTGTTTTCAGCTTCTGTCAGCAGCGGTTTCAATCGCGTTTTTTCCTGAAGAAAAGTAGTGCTACGACTCTCCTTATAGAGTCATTTTCGATTTTATAATGATGAAATGGAATTAATATACCAAATACCTAAGTTTATACTAAGTTACCTAAACTAAAGCCTGCCTTCTGTAACACTACTATAGACTAGATACAGAAGGCAGAGCTGCCCAGAGCCATGTTCCATACCTAAAATAAACATTTTCATTTTCAAAGAGGCAATAATGACTGTTTCTGGTTCTGGTTGTTACGCATAAATTACCACGTGACAAATTCATTCGTTTGCCTATAACGAACCGTAAAAATAATCCCTGACTCACCGAATCCCTATAATCTGTCCCTAAGCTTCTCAGAATACAGGATATTAATTTCTCAGCGCTCCAGTCAGGCTATGAATCATGCTATCCTGACGCGAGCGGCTTCCTCGCACTTTGCTCTCGAGATAGCGAAATAAGCACCGTTTTCTTTGTTTATTAACTGGCACGATTCATTTATCTGGACAGCCTTTGGCTTGTTGTTTAGTAATTTAAAAATTAATTTCAATATTGGAAAAAAAGGAGGTGTGAAAAACGGGGGGATGTTTGTTTTGCAAAGAACCTTATGGACAGCTTTCTAAACAGAGTTTAGGTCATCTTTGCATTGACGGATCAAACCGTGTTACTTTTTTTCTGTGTTTTCTTTGATCCATCAAACTCTAGATTACAATGCGACCAATTAGGCAAAAACAGTACGATTTTGGTTAATTTTCTTGATTTGATTTATAGGGAATAGAGAAGATCAGAGAGTCACGGTGTCACTCACTATCAAATTTTTCTTGAAAGTCAGATAGCTAAACTTTTTTTACGACAACTTTGGAAAGTATACTTCGTCGCTGAGTGTCACAGTCGAAGGGTAGAAGCAGGGGTGGGCAAATAAGTTTAAACAAGCGTCTAGCCCGGGGGTTTATTGCATTAGAGACAGGATGGGGCGAAGGCACAAAATCGATGTACCGATGAAAGAGATATTGGGGAAATATTTAGAGGCAATATTCGATGGAAGCCAATATCAAATCTTGATTTAGGAGAATTGGGTTGTACGATATAAAAGATTTTTGAGTTGATTTCTGTCGAAAATTAGACGCGTTCTTGTTATGCCTCTGCTATGGTTAATGGCAAGTAAGTATAATAGATAAGTAGATAGAAAATACTTTATAATACCACACAAAGAAAGAAAACTATACAAACAGACATGCTTAGAATTGAGGAACTTTAAAGGGCGGCGTTATGGCTATTAGCGACGTCTTCCAGGCAATGCGTGGAGTGCTCTACTAGCATAAGCATGATGTCCTGCATCGGGGCTTCCTACTAAGCATAAGGCGGGCGATTATGCGTATTCCGTTGATTGAAGTTTATAAAAGTTTCTCTATAGGTAGACTACACAACTGGCTGATCTCTGTACAACCTTGTCACAATACGAAAACAAACGCCAAACACAGTAACAAAGGCCAAAACTGGCGTTACTGTGTTTGGCGTTTGTTGTTGTGACATGGGTCTACAGCGATCCGCCAGTTGTGTGGTCTAGCTACAGTCAGTCAGTTATTTCCCTTGATGTATCAGACTCAGAAGTCTTTATTGTGTACAACAAATAAAATACAGCTTAGACATTATTATAAAACACGAAAGTACAATCGATGGCCTTATCATTATTTTCCTTCTTAGTTTTGTAGAGAAAGGTGCTGTCTGCCTCGTTGGTCTGGCGGTCAGCTTGTTCAACGGCTGATTATGAGGTCCTGGGTTTGAATCCCGGGTCGGGCCAATAGTTATTATTGGGGTTTTTCTAGCAAGGAAAATTCGCAGTAGCAGCCCGGAGTCAGGAAGTTGGCGGTGTAACACCCCCGTGCCGAGCACGTTAAGCCATTGGTCCTGCGCCTGACCTCTCCCCGGTCGTGTCGATCTGTCGTCCCATCGGATTATGAGAGTGCACCTGTGTTTGCCACACACTTGTGCGCTATAATAATGTCCTGTGCATTTGGCTAATCGCCGAAGAGACTGGCCACCGTGGTCAAAATTCGGCTTGGAGGACAATATAGAAAATATTTTGTCCTCCTAGCCGAATTTTGAGCACTCTTAGTTTTGTATAGAAAGATGCACTACTCTACTTACAGCTCAAAGCATTTGCAGCTTCAAGAAGATCTGTTCAACCATAAATCCTATCAAAGTTTCGTCATAGTAAACACAGTTCTATTGACCCATTTAAACACACAATAACGATCGGAACAATAATATCTTAATTAACACAAATCCATTGAAATACCGAATATTAAGCCCTGAGGAGCGTGCTTTACATCTTGCTAGGGGGATGAACGAAAATTACAGCAAATTGAACCTTATTTCTAAGGGAATAAACTAGGGTAAACTATGGACTATGATTATGAACATTATTTACATAGTTAGAGGAAAGCGCACCTTATTGTGAAGGAGATAAACTAGAGATTTGAAAGATAGTAGGCGTTGGTCCAAGGCATAGAAGACTGTGTTCCATGGGGAAAACCAATAATATCTGGTTCTATTCTGGTAAAATACTAGTTCTAATTTATTTGACGACCTCTGTGGCGCAGCGGGCGAAGGTCTGCCTGCGACGCAGGAGGTTGCGGGTTCGATTCCCGCCTCGGGACAATTGTTTGTACGATATGCAGACATTTGTTCAGGGCGTTCTGGATGTTTTCTACGTATAATAAAAAATATCTATCTATGTAGTGTATTGTATTAAGTATATCAGTTATCTAGTACCCATAACACAAGCTCTGCTTAGCTTGGGGCTAGATAATGCTGTGTGAATTGTCCAGCATTATTTATTATTTATTTATTATTTATTTCTATTATTTCCTAGTAATTTTATATGTGAATAAAGGATAAGAACAATGTCCAGTAAGAGTTAATAATATTATAAATATAGATCAGTAATTCTTGTTTGCGTATTTTACAAAAAACAAATACTGATCACTGTCATCGGTTGTGTCCAAGATGGCGGCACATGTGTCCTCAGTTTGAGGCGATCCACCGATCTGACCCGATCAGTTGTTCGCCTCAGTTCGCCACATTGTGGTTTTTAACCTGACAGCAAATTTGAGTGTACTTGAGTACACTCCTGATGAAATAACCTACATAATAACCTAACTTTTGAAAGTTAGGTTATTATGTAGGTTATTTCATCAGGTTCATAGGAAATGGTTATTTCATCATGTTCGTAGGAAGATTAGGCTTCGCATACAAAAATTCAGTGAAATCATGATTTATAAGTTCGCCAAACCCTGTCTGAGCGTAACCACCATGTGGTTACTCAGATGGGCATGTGCCACCATTTTGGACACAACTGATCATATGACGTCAGAAAGTTGCCTCACTGAGGCAAACAACAGACAACAGGATGTTTTTTCTCGTTTATAAATTCTAATTTTGGTGAAAGAATTAATAAATAGAAGCAGTGTGTAAACTAATGTTGAAAAACTCTTGGAGGTTCCGTTTGCGCCAGGAACCAGAGACAATCAAGCCCCTAAACTAGGGGAGACGTGTCTGTCGCCGATAATGTGACTCACCGCATAGATATTAATGTTTAGACGAAGGGAAGAGCGAGACGAATGTTATAGCAACAAAAAATTCATAAGCCACGGCCAGCCGGGATTACAAACTTAACATAGTGAGTGAAGATCTAAATAATACCTACACACTGCAAAGACCTCACGCACGTTTCGGCTGCCGTTTGTTTTTCTTTGCAGTTTTAGAACAATTGAAAGCTCGGATGGGTTTCCGATTGTCATTTGTTTCTTAACGTACCTATTTTATACGGGTTGTTGTACATTTGCCACAATATAAATTTGTCACGAAAACATAGCAATTCTATTTTTCTGAAAAATTCCATTGTTTATTAATTTTGATTAAGTATTGTAAGTTCGTCACATTGCTTTCCGCATAGACAGCAGAAAAATCAACAAAAAGAAGAATAAAATAAGCTTCAAAATAAAAACGTTATTTATTTCCCATAATCATGATTTCAAGAATTCAACGTAGGTAGTAAAGGATTCGGGAACGTTGTAAATGTTTTTAAAAACTAACTTTAAAGGAAATCTATTGGAAATTGACAATAAAAATCACTTTTACAAGAGACGTCTATGAGCGTGTTTAATCTCAATACGAATGAATATTTAATTAAATCATCTTAGGTCCTAAGTACCATCTACGCGTATCAGACGCGTGTGGGCGACGGCGGCGAGGCGATAAGCATTCGCAGTAGAGCCCACCCAATCAAGCAAGCTTGCAATTTAGGCATTCAATGTTACGATGTCTCTACTGGCTGGATGCATAACTCCTCCCTCCTCAAGTGCGAAATTATCGGGTCTCGCAGGAGCTTTGATCCGATCATTTCGCTTCAAAACATAACGATAAAGTATAAGACAAATTACGGTAATTATTATAATTA
This sequence comes from Eupithecia subfuscata, assembly GCA_963564075.1. Lineage (NCBI taxonomy): Eukaryota > Metazoa > Arthropoda > Insecta > Lepidoptera > Geometridae > Eupithecia > Eupithecia subfuscata. The sequence continues at coordinate 2,958,025 of OY751097.1, read as the reverse complement.
AGTACAATAAAACGGTTCCTAAACTAATGCTTTGGGTGTTTACGACACTTATTTCACTTTCACTTCCACTTCCACTTATCTCACTTTCCTTTAGCTTTAGGATTCGTGAAAAGTGCTTAATTTCCTCCAAATCGATGTTCTTGATGTTGACCGTGGTCAGTGATGTAATATTCGCGGATTTCAATTTAGGAAAAGTAACAATTGGTGTTATTTTATACTGAAGGTTTCCTGCAAACATCTTATGATATCCCAATTTCAGCTCGCCCAAATATACTTCACATTCTTCCGAAGTGGTTAAAATGTAAGTACCATGTAGATATACTCTACTGTTTTCTTGGTTACATTTTTCTGCCAAAACTGTTGGTTTCTGTGTAAATACAATCCAAGCATCTAAACCAATCCTCTGAACCTTAATATCCTCGATGTCTACAGCATATGGTACACATAACGTGGGGTCTGTCTGAAACTCTAGGAGCTGCTCTGCACAGGTGAGTATTGGAAACTGCATCATCTCACGACAGAGGAATTTGTTGTTTTCAGCAATTTTCTCGCATGACCTTGAGACCGGCAGGTATTTCGAATCCTTCGCCAAAAGGTATGGGAATTCAGGAAAAACAACAACAGTTTTATTCAAGGAACTTTGGAAAATAGGTAATGAGTAGATCTTATAATAATCGTAAGAATTTTTATCAATTAGCGGAACTTCCAAAATGAACGTTATCTGGTTCGGTTTCACATAAGCTTTTACTTCAATAACCCTTTCTAATTTCAATAAATTGCTTTCGTTTACCTTATAAACTAAATGGTGCACATTTTCAATTTCTTTTAATAATAACAAGAGCTCTGTGGAATTTACAATTGATTGATGTAGTACAGACACTTTACTGAATGCCAGCGCTGTCTCTATCTCGTTCAACTCTACATAGATGGTCCTAAACGTACTTATAAACATATCGAACATACTTGACACGTATGCTAGATAGAGACAGGTGTTTTCTTTAAAATTTTGCAGTTTAATTAATTCTTCAATAACCTTAAAACGTTTATCCAATATAATTATGTTTTCTTGTAATGTTTCTGTACTGTTTTCGAAATTGTCCAACATCCTGGTGATCATCGTTATTTTTTTTTCATTTGCCATTTCCTTTGAACTAATTCGTGAAATTAGTGAATCATATCGAATAGCATCATCATTGTCTAAATTACCCGAAACAGCCTTAATAAGTGACCCAAGGGGATTAATTAAACCTCGCTTATACCTATGCAACGGAACTAACTGGCGAAATTTCACGACAGTTGAGTTCCGTACGTACTCTACTTGTGTTTTTATGCCCAAAAATTCATGGGCAAAATCTTTATAACTATCGACTAACCTAATAAACTCATTGAATTTCACTATGTGAAAATCCAAATTACTACCTATGCCGCTTAAATCTAAAGTCTTAACTATTAACCACTTATCTGTTTGCCTGAACGCTTGTCCTTCTTTCACAGGTAATATACCTGGATTACTTTCAATCTTTTGCAGATGAAGGGCCCGGTTTTGAGGAAGTAGGGTCAGCACGACCAAACACCACCTGTGAAGGGCGTTTCACATTTTTAATAGGGACCCTTGAATGTTTCTGGTCAATTTTCACTGACGCTACATTTCGTTCTAATCTCGATTTAACAATGGCTTTTTTGTATCTAGCTTTGTCCTTGCTTTTTCTTGTATTTATATCTTTTGTATAAACTACATCTCCTGGCTCTAACTCAACCTGTTCTCCTAATCTTTTTTCCCTAATTTTCTCCTTTCGCTCTACCAATTTGTCCGAAATGTACTGATATAGATATTTAGTTCGTTTTGCATGATCCTTAAGTAATTGCTGCATGTATGATTTTTCAAAATCTCCATCGAATAATTTACTAGAATCTGTGTGTCCGAAAACTATTTCAAACGGGGTTAATTCTGTTGCTGAATGTATAGTATTATTGTAGGCCATAATGGCATATGTCATTATAGAAGCTGCATCAGTACATTTCTGTTCGTATTTCGCAAGTCTGTAAATCTCTATAATAGTAGAGTGAAAACGCTCAACAATACCGGTTGAATTGGGATTGTTTGGAGTGCAAATGTGTAAATCAATTTTATACATTTCAGCTAATTCTTTCATCAAATTGTTGTTAAACTCGGATCCTGGGTCACTACTGATCTTAGTCGGGACCCCATATGTTGAAAAGTATTTTATCAGTGCACGTACAACTTCCGGTGTTGATTTATTTTCTATCTCAATAGCCTGACCTAATTTACTAAAAGCATCAACTATAGTCAAGTAAGATCTATTTTCAATAGAAAATATATCGATAAAGACTTCCTGAAATGGAGATGACTGAGTTTGAGTCAGCTCTATAGTTGGTTTAATAGGCTTTCTGTCATATTTCATTTTTTTACAAGCGTCACAGCTATTTATGACTGCTGCTGTAATTTCTTGTATTCTATTCCAGTAATAATTTCTTTTTATTCTCATAACGGTTTCCTTTATGCCTCGATGGCAAGTTTTCCCTTCATGATGTTGCAATACTATAGCTTTCTGCTCATTCTCGTCTTCTACCACTATAACCCTTTCTGTGCATTCATAAAACTCTACCGTACCCTTTTTGAACAACCTAATTATAACGGCGTTAAATTCTTTTCGGTGTTGTTTGTCCTCAAAATATATAAAGTACTTTGTTTTCGGTTTAATGTATTCTTTAAGAAATTTATTTATCGCTTCCTCGCTATTCAATGGCAAAAATGCTTCTATAACCTTTTGATGTTCTCTACTTAAAACCTTTACATTAATTTCTTTTCTAGGCCAAGTAAAAATAAGTATTTGGTTGGGTTTGGTATCCACAGCTTCTTTCAAAATAGGAATTCCCCTAGACTCTAGATCTACAGCTGAATGGATTGTTCCTTCCGAGCTATGTGAAAGCGGCGGAAGTGGATAATTAGGTTCTAATTCATCAATATTACGAGCTTCTTCCGTGTCCGATGCGTCTGACAAGACGATTGTCTCTACAGGTGTTTCCTGATCATTTTCCTCCTTTGCCAAATCTACAATTTTGTTTGTAATATCCTTCAAATGTTTTTGTAATTTTTGTTCTTTTTCATCAAATTGTACCTCCATAGATTCATTTGAAGATGAATCATCCAACTTATCTATCCCATCTAATGCATTTACCTTAATACGTGACAACGCATCAGCATTCGTGTTTTGTTTACCGTCCTTATATTTAGTTGTATAGTCATATTCCAATAAGCGTAATCGCCAACGTGTCAATTTACTATTTGGTTCTTTAATTGAATCTAGCCAAGCTAGGGGCCGATGGTCAGTATATATAGTGAATTTTTTACCGTAAAGATATGGCCTAAAATGTTTAATAGCCCAAATAACAGCCAAAAGCTCCCGTTCTATAGTGCTGTAACGCATTTCCGTCTCGCTTAATGTCCTACTTGCATATGCAACAGGTAGATCAGTCCCTACAGTTCCTTGTGATAGTACTGCGCCTAGCGCTATGGCGGATGCGTCCGTTGTAAGTATGTACGGTTTTGATAGATCTGGATACTGTAGCAAGGGCGCATGCATAAGGAGTTCCTTGCATTGGTGGAAAGCGTCTAAATATTTCTGATCAATTACAATGCTATTCCGTTTTTTGAGACAATTGGTTAATGGTTTTGTAATTTTGGCAAAATCCTTTATGAATCGTCTATAATAGCCAATTAAACCAAGAAAACTCTTGATTTCTGTCACAGTTTTTGGAAGCGGATAGTTTAGAATTGCTTTAATTTTATCATCGTTTGGCTTAAGGCCCTGATCTGTAATTGTGTGTCCCAAATACAGTACCTCCTTTCTTAGAAACTCAGATTTGTCTAGTTGAACCTTTAAGTTCGCTTGTCTCAATCTGTTAAAGATAGATTTTAAATCTCTGATATGTTCCTGCATACTAGTACTATAAATAATTATGTCGTCCATATATACAAGGCAATGTAACCCTTGCAACCCCCTAAGTATGTTATCCATGGCTCTCTGAAAGGTCGCGGGGGCTGTTTTTAAGCCAAAAGGCATTCTTAAGAATTCGTAGTGCCCCGCTTCCGTGCTGAAGGCTGTCTTCTGCCTATCATCCTCTTCGATCTCTATCTGATGGTAGCCGTTCGCTAGATCAAGAGTGCTAAAATACTTGGCTTTGCCTAACTTATCAAACAAGTCAGTAATATTAGGCAAGGGGTATTTATCGTCTGTCGTTATTTCGTTTAAACGTCTATAGTCAATGACCATACGAAATTTCTGTTCACCTGAAGCGTCCATTTTTTTTGGTACCAAGTGAACAGGAGCGTTCCATGGCGAATGTGATTCCTGAATTACGTTGTTTTGTAAAAGCTTCTCTACCTGTGATTTAATTTCTTGTGTTTGAACAGGAGGTTGTCTATAGGGTCTAACATAAATCGGGTCTTCGTTTTTGGTTCGAATGAAGTGTTTTACCTGATTAGTAAAACTTAATGGAAGCTTATCACTATAAAATATATCTTTATATTCTTTACATAATTCAGAAATACATTTTTTTTCCTCTTCGTTCATGTGGTCTAGCCTAAGTCTTGTCAAATTTTCATCCAATATCTCTTCTACTTCCATGTCTTTCATTTCTACGTCATTAAGACAGTTCACACCTATGACGTTATCTTTGGGAAATTCTTCAACCTCAAACGGACCTGTTACTACTAATTTCCTCAACTTGTCAGTTGTGTTTTGGATAATGGTGGTAGCATATCCATTTTCGCAGTTTACGATTGCATCTGGCATTCTTATGCCGTCACAAAATTGTTTAAAATTTAGAATTGCAGTGCCAGAAAACATGTTTGTGGGCATTTTTACGCGTTGTTCAGATCGCGGGTTCAATTCGATGACGTGATTTCCCATACACCTCATTATTGGCAAATCCACTGTCCTAGTCCTAAGACTGTTATGCTTTAAATCAATGACAGCTTCCAGTTGGAGTAACAAGTCGTTTCCTATTAATCCCTCATACTGGGGGTCTACATCGTACACATAAAATTTATGATAGTCGCAGCTATTAAACGAAGGCATGAGAGGGATTTCAATAACCTCATTATGGTTGCTCGATGCGTGCGTGCTTATAACTGTGAATGCTTCACCCCTAATGTACTCACCAAAGAATTGGTATGCTTTCGCTGGGCTAATAAAAGAGCGTGTGCTGCCAGTATCGATCATAAATTTACCATCAATTTCGGGTAAGTATATGTATGGAAGATTTATTTTGGTGTCGCAATTAATTTTTATCATTTCACATCCTCTTTCGAGGCTGCTACCGAAAAATTTTCAGCCTTCTCCTGATTTGGGGCATTTTCCAACTGGGTAGAGTCGGGAAAGCTAACCTGCTGTTCATTCCAAACATTCACATTAATTTGCGGTTCAAAACAATTTGTAAAATCAAAGTCACCATAATACCCTTCATTGTTTTCGAAATTTTCACATCCATATCCGTACCAGTCATATCCATAACCATCCCCTAACTCTAACTCATTTAGGCGAAACCCTTGAGGTTGTTGAGTCGCAGCCGGCAACTGTGGTTTTTGAGGTGCAGTCCTCATAGAAATATCAGTATCTCCAAGTTTTGCATTGGGAGGCTTGTAACCGAACTGATTGAACTGAGGCCGATAGCCAAATTGAGTTTGTTGGAATGGTGGCCGATAACCGAATTGGCCGTGATTAATTTGAGGCCGGTAGCCGAATTGTGGCGGCCTTAAATTTTGAGATTGAAACCCATATTGTTGTGGTTGCATCAGCTGAGGTCTATAACCCATTGGAGCCTGAGGGGCAAACTGTGTCGCAGCGGGCTGCCTGTACTGCATGTTTCCTGGAATCCCGAAGTTGAAACGAGGGGGCGTCATTGGGGCTAGTGTTGGTCTAAAACCACTCGACTGAAAGGGCAGGTTCTGCGTGGGAGGATTGAACTTGTTAAATGCAGGTGTTACTGCAGGTGCAAGCTGAGGCTTGAGCATTTTACTTCTGAGCGTATACTGCTCGTAGAAGTTCACTTCCTCCAACACATATTCTAATGCTTTTTCTAGAGTCTGCGGGTTTTTCATTCTGACTGGTCTTAATACATTTTCAGGCAGGTTATACAAGAAAACGTTTAGCGCTTTGTTATTATAGATTTCGGTTCTACTCGCCATGGTAAGATTGTTTGTCTGATTCACTTTGGAGATAAGTATCGACCTAACTGTCTGAATGCGATTGCAAAATTCTTGATAGCTTTCCCCTTGTTTCATTTTTAAGGTCTCTAACTCTATCGCTAGGCATTCTTCACTTCTAGGATCACCAAAATGCTGTACCAAGAGAGTTTTCAGTTTTTCATAAGTGTCAACATCATTTCGCTCGCTTGCTAAGGCAGCGGCTTCTTCAGTTAGCTTACTCGTTATCGAGTGCAAAACGTAAGTGTTTTGCTCATGTTCACCGCGAAATTTAGCGACCACATAATCACATTTTTTTAAAAACAGATTTAAGTGCCGCTTATTACCATTAAACAATGGTATTATACACAATAATTCCTTTGGAATCTCTTTTAAGGTGGTCATTTTTATTTACTTTTAATTATATTTTTACAAATTTAACAATATTTTTACTAAAATTATCCGTCTAAATTTTATAGAGCAGTTTACTTAACTCTACTTATTCTAAAATCCCTACAATAGGAACCAGAAAACGTTATAATGGAAGACGTTCAATTCCAAGAATAACAAAACACAAAGCACAAAGGGTAGGAAAGGATGGCGAAAATTCTACTCACCAGCCAGTCACCAACATGCTTGTTCGCCTCCCAGGATCTTCACAAATTTATTTGGTTCGAACAGATCCGATCCGTCGGAAAATTCGCGGAAACTCGCGGAAAATCACGCGGAAAACTCGGAAAATCTGCCCCGGCTGCGCCAGTAAAGGATTCGGGAACGTTGTAAATGTTTTTAAAAACTAACTTTAAAGGAAATCTATTGGAAATTGACAATAAAAATCACTTTTACAAGAGACGTCTATGAGCGTGTTTAATCTCAATACGAATGAATATTTAATTAAATCATCTTAGGTCCTAAGTACCATCTACGCGTATCAGACGCGTGTGGGCGACGGCGGCGAGGCGATAAGCATTCGCAGTAGAGCCCACCCAATCAAGCAAGCTTGCAATTTAGGCATTCAATGTTACGATGTCTCTACTGGCTGGATGCATAACTAGGTATATACAATAATTTGCGGTGGGCAAACTATTTAAAACAAAAATCAACAAATCCCAGTTCTAGTATATTTTTATGATTTTTTTTATAATGTCATCCCGTCAGTAACCGTTGGTTGAGTCTTGATTAAGATTAAATTGATTGCTAGAATAGAATGCGCGGTATTATCGTTGAATACTAACCTTTATGTAGGTGACGGTAAGAAATACTTTAAAGGTAAATTTCCCATTCGTAGACTGACCTTTTAATAAGCATGATAAAGCGGCCCTAAAAGCATTGTCAAACTAACATTAATTTATAGCGATCAGATTATTTCGATGCGTATCTAAACAACTCAATTGAGTCGTTTGAGGAGGCGTTGGTTATTAATAAATTCATTAAAAACGTCCCACAAGACAGCTGTGCGTAGGGTATATGAAATCCATTTTAAATGTCTACGTAAAAGGTTGGTATTCGAATTAATGTTGTAGAAAAAAGATTAGGGACAACTATCCCTTATTATGAACTAGCTTCGCATCCGTTTTTTGGAATAAAAATAGGCCTATAATGTTCTTCCAGGTCCAGATCTTAAGTGTGCAAAATTACAGCCCGATCCATTCAGTAGTTTTGGAGATGTCTTCAGCCAAAGATCTTCTCAACGGTACAAACTTTCGCTTTCTTAATATTAGTAGGATTAGCAGGATATCGGTAGCTAAAACGAAATCCTCAATTGGAGTGAAGTGAAGAGATTTGCATTTATTTTTGTTTAGTATTTGCCTTGTTTTTTGTAAGCCTAAAGAAATAAACGTTATTCTGATTCTGTTATTTTTACACATCACTTCGCTGCGCTTTGGTTGGCAGCCCTTAACTTTAAGATGTTTCTAAATCACGTGGCAGTCTAGTGGCGATCCTATCCATCCAAAGGTTGCCTGGAAGAGATCGCTGTTAGCGATAAGGCCGCCGATTGTGCCATATTCTATATAGTTAGTATTAAGTTCTTATTAAATTGTTCTGTGTATTGATGGTGCAATAAAGATTATAATCTATCTATCTATCTATCAGTCTTAACGAGTAATAAAACGATTTGAGTGAACTCGAGTGCGAAACGAGTCTCCTTTAATCTCCAGATGGAGTCCAACAAACAGTTCAGTTTAAAATGGATCCCGGGTGTTTGAACAGGCGTGCTCCACACCGACATTCCTGGGTCCCTACTAAGGTCAATGTCTTCGTGAAATATCTGAAAAGATTTTAGATAACATTTCGTCCGAGGGTAAATGATGACTAGGTTACAAAATATCGAAAAAAGAGGAGGTTCTACTCGTATGATCGGTTGTGTGTATGCTTTTATGTACCTATGCCAACTGATGTGTCTATTGTGGACCGATTTTTTCGATTCTTTTGGTTTGTATAGATAATGATCTCGGGGTCCCATATAAATTTTATTTCCATGGGAGTACTAGTTGTCCCGCAAAGATTAAAAACCAGTGTACCCCTGTACCTATAAATTTAATCGGATTAAAAACCAGTGTACCCCTGTACCTATATTATAGGTACAGGGTTACACTGGTTTTTAATCCGATTAAATTCGAGTTCCTTTATATATAGGTCCTATATATAAAGGAACTCGAATTAGGTTTGTAGTTTTTGTAAAAATCATCAAATTACTATATAACTTTTCATCAAGCGAATTTCGCGGAGCCGTCACGGTATAGTCACAATTTATCTACTGTGGTATAGTCATACTTCTAAAAACAATTTTACAGCACAGTTTACGAGGTGCTTAACTGTCAATGTTCAGTCATTTTTGTCGTTTACTGTGCCTAGCCACATTAGATCGTCAGCCAGCTGAAAGAGTTACCAGCAATAAATATTCAAATATTATCTGCATAAGAGTTTAACTGCTGTGATATTTTAAGATATTCCCAAATATTATGGCGGAGAAAGTTTTATGCTGATAGAATTCGGATTAATGGGCGATGGCGTTTAAACGTGATAAAACGACTTTATTTTTATGGAAAATGGCCTTTTAAATCGGCGAATTGATCGTTTGAGTCCAATTTGCCTTACATTCCTGCTCCAATTTAAACTATTTCTGGTTCGATACATTGTGGAAAAGCCGAACCATTATCTAGTCGATAAATTCCGATTAGTGCTCGATTCCATTAGAATTTAACGTTTTATAGGTATCTACTATTTGTAGCATCGCATGTTTGTTAATTGAGGATCTATTAGTGCAAAAACATAATAGCTTCTTGAAAAAAAAAGCTTATAAGCAATCAAGACGTAGCGCAGGTGGAATAGTAATTAATACAGCTTCTAACCTACCCATCGTAATGAATTTACGTTTTACTCACTTAGGTACCTACTAGCTTTTTATACGTCCTAATCCTGTGTCAAGAATCGCGTTTAATAGTAATACCTTTATTAAACGGTTTGCCTTCGGTCCTTCTAAAGCAAACCGCTGGATGCCGCGCAGTTTTCCATCTTGTAGTATCAACTCTACATCCGCAGCCCCTGTTGGAAATAGGCCTTTTCTGATAAGCGCCGTAATGGCTCATAACATAAGGTGACAATTCCATTATCTCCACCCAAGGTTGGGGATCGCAGTTCAGTGGTGGATCTGTTCTGCAGAAGCAGCTGCTGCCCGCCCCCCCGAAGGATATCCCTGAGACGCCTAGCGATACCCACGGGAAGAGCTGGGATCGTGCAAATTCTAAGCCGGTACCAACTTGACTCAATTCTGCTATACTTAGCTAAATCTAGATAAGTATAGGAGCACTAAAGATTGTTTCATGTATATTTCAAGAGGATGATATCTTTGCAAAACCCTATGATGTGATATCTACCTACAGGGTACATTTGTGTTTCCTCTGTCAAGTTGTCGAGTGCAGTTCTATTCGACCATGAAATGAACATGACACGCTCTGTTAGTGGTTAATATATGATTTGCTTTGAAAACAGCAATCATTAATAACAATCATGAATGCGTGTGACCTGCTAATGTCACATGGATATATGTATAACTCATGGTTCCTTTGGATTGATCCAGCGGTTAGTGTCTGATTTAGGTATGCTATGCCAGCGCTGGCATGGTTGTTGTGAGGCGGAGGTTACATAGAGGTTAACATTTTCAATGCTCGTATCGCACTGGGATGTCTGTGTACAACCTGATCTAACTACGGCTCGGGCGGCAGTGAATGCGTTAGTCAGGGTGGATCGAATGGCTCTAGAGTCTAGAGAATCGTTCCGTCAAAGTCGGTGCCATTCTTTGCTTTATCGAAAATGTTGTTTTGTCCCGACCGAAGGAGTGTTTTGTTATCTGTGATGGTGTTTAGCATTTACAAACAACAGATGAACAGAAAATGAGGACACACTTACACATTTTTCTCCGTCATTTTCTGGAGCTCTATGGTTGATGAACGCTGTATAAGAAGGTAGATTAGGAACAATGATTAAAACCTTATCCTGATTCAGAGTTTGTTGTAAAGGTTAAACTGCATTCTCACACGTATGCCACCTTTTAGGGTAGCGATGCTATGATGATATACAAAACAGCGCGTAATTATGATCTGATCTGATCTTTGCGTGGAATAGTTTTATGCGCAGGATTTTAAACATAATTGTTGAAGAAGTATGATAGGTGTATGAAATACCTAGCTGTTGTTAATTATGGATAATGTAATGGTAGAACAACAAGCCAATGCTCTCTCTCAGAGAGCATTGGCTCTGTGTTGGAGTGCACACACCAAAGTCGGTGACCCGCCGAAAATATTCAAATACTGAAATGTCGCACCAACCCGCCGCCCCGTGCCGTGTCGCCGACTTTGGGGGGTCTAGACTCCATAAAGTCAAACCATTTTGACTTTATAGAGTCTGCAGTCTACACCATAGATCTAAGTAAAATATGACTGATGGTACGTTCTCCCAGCGCTTACTCAACAACTAGCCTGTGATACAACTATCGCTCACTTTTCCAATCTTGTGTAATAATTATATTGAACAAACACGAGGGCATTACTGTATTCTTATAGTCAATAAATCACACTAAAGTACTTACGACGTAGCAAGCACGTCTAACACGAACTCTCCGGTCCGACTATGACTGAGGTGGGTAGACCTAATTTGAGCCTTCTACTTTCGAGAAGCTAGTACCTCATCTCCCCTATTTTAGTTAGATCGATGATCTAAACACAAAAATCAGATTGAATGACGAAAGCTACCAAGCTTTCGTCAATAGAGCTATTAGTTAAAACATTACGAAGGCATCTCCAAGGCAGGCTCTACCGAGAATAACTTAAATTGTCTCTAGAACTAATCTCTGAATGTCATCTCAAGACCTTGTACTACAATTGATTTTATTGCTTCCTTCGAACAAAAAATGCCATCCCCAGAAGCGAGCGCTACCGTCGTCGCATAATAATGGAATCATAATAGCCAGCAGGGAATTCGTGTGAGCGTACGTGATGTGCGTAGCTAAGGGCCTGTTCTTGGTACTGCGACATGCCGAATAGCTACATTCTCACTGGTACCTCTTCATCTGTGTTTAGTCTTGCCTAACAATTAGTGTATATCTAAGGTTTTGTTATTATAGTGCGTAATCCTCGCACTCTGGATAATTTCTAACACATTCCCGTACTGAGGGGAGGACGCGGGTTCAAGTCCCGTCGAAGTCGAAAATTTTTACGATATAATTCGATTTCTTAGATATTAGTGTATCCTTAGTAAGATATGCCTATCGTGACAAGACAATGTGACAAATTCATAGGAACCTTTGAATAAGTAGCGAGCGAGGTTTTTGAAAAGTCGATCATCTCAAAGACTTTGTGGAAATTCTCCTTCTGCGTAGGTTGCGGGTTCGATTCCCGCCTCGGGACAAATTTTTGTACGATCTGCAGAAATTTGTTATGTGGGTGTTCTGGGTGTTTTCTGTGTAGGCATAATTAAAAATATCGATATGTATGTAATGTAATGTATTATGTTTATCAATTAGGTGGTTACCCATAACACAATAATTTAGCTCTGCTTACTTCGGGGCTAGTGATGCTGTGTGGTGTGAATTTTCCCGCATTTTTATTTATTTTATAATTGCGAACGAAATAAGTCCGGATTTTCTTCAAATCCAAAAGTGAAACAAACCCAGATTCCCGATACAAAAAAGTTGATTTCTCTTGAGCATTCGATATCTGCTACTAATGTCTTGTGATATCAATTTACTCTTATCCCTTCCCATTCCCAACACGTGACCAAAATAACCGTGAAACCTTGGAGTAAAAGGAACAGGACTCTGCGGTCCGTAAACAGAGCAAAACGAACACGATCCTGTAATTAAGGCCGGCATCAATCTTCGTTTGCGAATATACCACTATCCAACCCTTTTCGCAGTCGATCACTCAATGGCGGAACTTGTGAAGAGCAAACTTGCGAAATTAGCGAAAATACATAAAGGTAGAGAGGTAACCTACGGGTTATTTAAAAAAATACTTCAAAAGGCCTTAAAATCAAACGCAATTTGGGGACGATGACATGATTATTTTGATAAATAAACCGACCCGAAAACAGTTCTTTCACTTTTTTGAAAAAAAAAACTAACCATAAAAGAATCCGGAAAACCAACGCTTTAAGCATTCAGCAGGAATCCCAGTCCATTAGTGGCGAATACTTGTCGCTTACAAAATTTAATGAGTCACAGTAAAAAAGCTGTTTTACATTCCACAGCATTTTTATCGCAGAGATCGACTTACAACGTTATAAAATTGAATATCGCGATTATTTAGGTTACGTTACATTTCATGCGGTTTTCGCCTTTACAGTGCTTTACCCTTGAACACCCGAAAGGGGCAATTCCGTTGGAATGCGTTATCCTTCAGATTGTCTAATTATAAAGGAATCCACAAATGCGTCATCCTATATCCATGAGAATCTCGAGCTTTTTGCAATGAAACAAGATTAAACATGTTCGGCGTGAAAAAAGGCTCTGATTGGAATTTCCGAATATCGATACTAATAAAAAAATAGGATAAGACAAGAAACCTCAAAACGCCCACACAACAATAAATAATTCTGATGTTCTGCACTACCTACCTACATAAGACTTGATGCGTTATCTCATCTCAGATTAAGAAAAAAATGTAAATGATTTCTTTTTGGTTTCCTCATAATTATTTAGGTAGGTATTTATGTAGGCTATAAGGTAAATACATGCTTGAAACTGTGTTTAAAAGCGACCACAGTGCCTACAGTATCATTACGATCGCGCAGTAAATTAGTCGCACTATAAATCAGTATCGTTGTCATACGGCAATTTACAGCCTACGCCGCGATTGCAGATTAAATATTAAATAAATATCGCTGCATATTTCTGTTGCAAATGCAGCAATGACATAGTAGGTATAGGTATAGTCTGCAATATTGCAATAAGATGTAGGAACATTGCATAAAAATAAAAAATAAATTATTTTATGCTGCAGAATTTCTTAAACGATACTAAAATTAAACATTAGTACCCATAAACATAAATAAAGGACTAACTATTAACATTACAGGAATTGAATTCATGCCTTGTTCTGCAAACAAAGAGCATGCGGCGTTAATTTACACTACGAGTACTCGTGTAGGTGGTCAACGAGATGGTAAAAATATCATCGAAAATCGCAATCTTCTAAACATCTAAGCGATTTTAGGTAAAAGGACCTACTTAATTTACTTTAAAACTTTAAAGGAAGCGTTTCCTAAAATCGCTATTTCGTTGGACCAATTTTAAAATATATTAGATACCTTAGTTAATATCCTAGAAATTTAGACAAAACGCACTTGTACATGTTTGCATGGAAATGGCCGGTTTTGGGTAAACTGTTGACAATTCTTCAGCGTGAAATTACAACAAGTAGTAAAAATACTAGTAACAAGAGTAACGAATGTGTGGCTTATTTACAACCTATGCAGTACTGCGAGACAAAAGCCTTTTGCCGTGCTATTGCTGCCAACTGCGACTGAAAACCGTAAAACACTAAAATAGTTTATTGTAAGTACAGGGTGTCTCAAAAGAAAGTTCACATTAAAAAAAAAGTAAGATGTTTATTGAAAAAATGTTTATTACATATTAAAATACACTGTTTTTTGTATTTTTTTTGTTTGGGAATTTATTTTTTAAAAATGACATCGTCCAAATGTAAACCGTTGCGTTCACGGCATTCGTTTATTCGAGCACTAAAATTTGCTATGACGGCTCTGCAGGTATTCTCCGAGATGGCTGCGATTTCGTGACGGATATTTTCTTTTAATTGTGCCAGGGAAGTCGGTTTGTTGGCGTAAACTTTGGATTTGAGATAACCCCACAGGAAAAAGTCCATAGGTGTCAAATCGGGACTGCGTGGAGGCCAACTTATGTCACCTCTCCTGGAGATCAATTTGCCAGGAAAAATTTCACGAACTCTTGGCAGAGACCTGTTGGACGTGTGTGAAGTGGCTCCGTCCTGCTGGAACCATGTTCTTTGGTTATAACAAGGAAAGTGCTGCAGCTCAGGCACGAAGAAAACGTCTAACATCTCCACATAACGCTCTGAATTCACTGTAACTGTGCGTCCCCTTCCATCTTCAAAAAAGTAAGGGCCGATAATTCCTCGCGCCGACATTGCGGCCCATACGGTGACTTTAGGCGAATGTAGGGGTGTCTGATGTTTTTGTTTTGGATTGGTTGCACTCCAGTAGCGGCAATTTTGCTTGTTAACATATCCAGTAAGATGAAAATGGGCTTCATCCGAAAAGAAGATGTTGGTAAACGTTGGAAAGCGCTCAATCATCTGGTTTACGTAGTCAAGCCTCTGACCAGCATCCTGAGGCTTTAATTCTTGCACCAACTGAATTTTGTACGGGTGCAGTTTTAAATCTTTATGCAAAATGCGGCATAATGACGATCTGTGCACGTTTAAGGCCACAGCACGCTTCCGAATTGAAAGGTTCGGATCGTCCCGAATAGACTGGGCGACACTGTCTACGTTTTCGACCGTTCTCGAAGATCTTGGACGCCCGGATTTTGGTTTTTCCAGTGTTGAACCGGTCTCTTCAAACTTCTCGACCCATTTTGCAATGAGTCGAGTGGTTGGCGCATCATTCAAGTGACGAAATGTCGAATGCTGCAGAATTTTCTACGCGCTACAGTCGCCGAATTACCGTTTTTATAAAACTCGCGTACGCACAACGCACGGTCCGCTCCCGAGAAACGCTCCATAGCGACTAAATTCCCAAGAGCCAGGCTACCGACTGACACTCCCCCCGCGCCCCTCAGAATAGTTGCGTTCACGCAATAACCAAAACAAATGTGAACTTTCTTTTGAGACACCCAGTACTTACCCTACGCAGCGTTATTTTCCCTAAATTGATTTGGAAAGCTCAATACTCTAATCATGGTAAACTAGCTGCTCTCCGCGGCTTCGCCTGCGTGGAAATCATACAAATTTTAGAAATTTATTGCTCATCCCCTAGGGGTAGATTTGTTTAGATAAAAAATACTTGATTCATTAGGTATTTACTTTATAGTGGTGTAGTAGTCGCTGTGTGGTGTCGGCTCAGAATTTGCACCACCCCAACTCTTCCCGCGGGTGTCGTAAGAGGCGACTAAGGGATATACACCAGGGGCGGGCAGCAGCGCCCCTGCAGAACAATTCTAACACCGAACCGCGATCCCCAACCCGCATGCCCAGCGTGGGGATTATGGGCATTACCCCCATGTGATAAAAGCCAATAAGGCGCTTATCAGGGGGAGGCCTGCGTCCAGCAGTGGGCCAATATAGGCTGTTGCGTTGAGTTGAGTTATAGTAGTACATTATTTAAACCGAGTTTTGAGTGAATTGAACCAAGGCATAATAATTTTTATAGACACTTTACCACACTTCTTAACCCTCTCAAAGGTTAATTTTTTAAAATAAGATTAGCCTATTCAAGAACCTAAACAATCTACGTAAAAAATTGTTATTATAGTGAATCTACGTACAAAATTTATGAGAAAAGTTTATTAAACAAAAAAAATACCAACAAGAAATTCGTGCCGTCGTCGACTCGACTAAAACGGCAAGGGGCTTGGGATCTCTAGTGTTGGAGGCCAAGATACATTTCGGGTCACTTCTCCACGCCAGGAAGTAAGGCCCAAAATGAGCTCATGTCATCAAAAGCACATCCACGTTGGCCGAGTGATGACTAGCGTTATCTCGCTTACACCCGAGTACCTACTCAAACGCTAATCAGATTTGAGCAGGTTTTGAATACCGGCTTTCAACAGATTTTCATTAGAAACTGTAAATAAGATCGTGAAATCAGAGTAGTCTACTTTGAAAAACCGAACGCAGTTGACGGATGATGTCGGATCGCACAAAACGAAGGACGGCCGATCCGTTCTTTCGATGACATTACCGTGAAAATGATTATAACATTTATTTCTTATAGATCCGAAACGGAGGACGTCTGTTGGTGGCGCGCCCGAAGCAACTAGGTTGTAAGGTTGTTCGTTTCGTGCGAGCCGACGTCATCCGTCAACTGCGTTCCTTTTTCAAAGTGGACCTCCAGAAGTCCAGACGTTAAGCTTGTACAGGCTGTCAAATCGACCAAAACAAACGATGTACCTACCGACTCCACCGAACTTTGGACGTACGAAGCTCTGAAACCTTTAAAAATTCGAAGTTCTCAAAATACAACCTAATTCATATAAGACCCAAAATGGCTCGTAACAAATATGATAAGTAGTTTGATGCAATTGCAGCCATAACAAAATCTGTGCTTTGGACTTTTTCTCTGCATTTACTCCATTTAAAATGAAAATCCGTCTACAAATCCAGAGTATCGCAGAATCTCAGCATCTGGCGACAAGCCCTTATCGCTGCCCTAAGTCTAAGTGGGGTAATCATTCCGCTTCACAGCCGCCGTCGTGAGTGTTAATTCTCGCCCTCGACGGCGGCGTCTCGGCTAATTGCGATTCTAAAGGTAGGTAAATGTGGACTTTCAACGGAATTACCATTTTAACACGCAGGTTAACCGTTTTTGTAAAGCTCGGGAATATGCTATGGTAGCGCAGAAAGTTTCATTCAAAATTTGGAAACATATTGATTAAATAAAAATTTTAAATGTTTGTACTTACTTACCTGTTTTGACTTGATTGATACCTGGCCGTACCCACCGAAATATATCTAGATACCTATTTCTGTGGCCGTGCGTAGGTACCTACCACTAAATTATTTGAGTGAGACAGAAGAAAGACCGTGCTGGTTATTTGATAAATTTATTTAAATAAAACATGTTCTCTTCTATTATGAACAAACTCTTTGTGTAGAAATATTTTTACATAAATTAGGTATGTAGGTACCTACCCAAAGCAAGTTCAAAGATTTGTTAAGACGATATTTTTTTAATCAATTCAAATTGAAGCGTCTTACAGGGTTCTTTGAAGAGGGGTAGAGGGCGCCTATTGTATGGCAATCGTTTATAATTTTAATTTCTCTCTTTGATCTGCTCTAAATATGTATGTACTTGCTTTATGGAGGCTAATTATTCAAAGAAGGTTTGCCCCCTATGTAGGGCACTTACAGTAAAATACATTCACACGAAAGAAACCTTAAAATGTCCAATCTTTGATCGCCCTTTACCATATTTTTAAGTTATCTTTTGAATAAAATTATGAAAGAGCTGTTTATTCGTGAAAACAATAATTAGAGGGCCCAGGCCGCGACCACCTACCAAGTCAGATTAGGTCGGAATTGCTGGCGTTGACCGTGCCGCCACGGGATAAAGATAGCTGTCTTCAAATCGTTTAGGGAACACCTTTAAGTCCCATTTCATTTCACCATTATTGCATGAGGTTTCCCGCTAATCATACATGATTTAGGTAACATAAAATGCATACTTCCCCATACACAATGAGTGCGAAAGTAAATCTGTCCGTCTGTTACCTACTCTTTTCCGACTAATAAGCTAAACAGATCTATGGAAAATGTAGCAAGAGAATAAATTTTATCCCAGGAACAAAGGCTTTACCTAATCCTGGAAAAACGCGTGAAAATCCGTGGGTAAACGAGCTTCTGGTTTCATAAAAGCAAGAAAAAACTCAAAGTTTTTCTCATAAACATTATATATTTTATCTGATTGAGTCCTCGGATAAAATCTCTCATCTTCGTCTAATCGACTACAAGACGTGTCACAGAACACATGATACTAGAGGTGTGAAAGAGAAAGGAATATTCCTGTAATGAGTTTGATACATGGTTGGAACTTACAACGAGATTTCACCGTCCCACTGGCCTCAGGGTCACAGAGTCATGCTTATGATGTTGGCTGTCTTATGCTTGTCGCACACCAAAACAACACCGCTGCAGCACAAAAATGTGCATTCAACTCGTAACAGTTAGATTACTTTCAAATTGACGGCATTAGATGACAGACAGCTCGCGGGCCACTCGTTTGAAACTTGTGGGAAGCCATTTTGTCGCTGTAAAATATATCTGAACATAACGAGTTTAAGCCTATATTTGAATGCACTTTTGGTGCTGTGTGGTAACGGTATTGGATTAATGAGCGCAGAGCATTATGGACCGTTCACAAGCAGGCCGTTTCACAAACACAAACAGCTGTCGTTTGTTTGTTTGATTTGACAGTGGGTATTAACAAAATAAAGGCTCGCCATAACTTGACCAACATGTAAATGCGCTATTCGTTCAGCGCTATGCCAAGCTCCCTGCTTGGCTCGGACTCGTACAAACGCGCGAAGCGAGTGAAAGGTATCGTCGGACATAACACCGTGTATTCGGCCTTTTAATGGTGGTTCTGGCCGTAATTACATAGACCACCCGCGCGACCTCGCTCTGACCATTATAGAGAGCTTTTTGTGGTTATGATAATCAACGGAATGAAGTCATCAGCGGGTGGACAATGTCTGAACTTATCTCGGAATGCCGGGGGACGGTGGTTGTCTAATTGATCGTTGTATTCTCTTCGGTAAGCGCCTGTGGCTCTCAGTGGAATAAATAAATAATAGACAATACGCACGGCGTTATCTTGCCCTAAGCTAAGCAGATCTTGTGTTATTTAATACAATACACTACATAGATAGATATTTTTGACGTGACAACGTCTTATAATTCGATAGAGCCGGCTGCACGCACGAAAAAACATGACGTCATGCGGCGTTACCTCGCTCTGAGGCGTTACCTCGCTCTAAGGCGTTACCTCGCTCTGAGGCGTTCCATGTAAGGCTTGAAGTGCAAGCGAGAGCGCTCGACATCCGTCGCTCTCCTACTTGAGTGAGCGATGCGTCTGCGTGGACAGCTGCTATACTATAGTACATTTACATGTTTTGATCGAGTATCAAATGCTACCATTCCATCAGTATTTTCTTAAGACGTTGTCACGTTCAACTATCGTCAGTAAACCGACTATACAGACAACCAATTTTTTTATTATACATAGAAACATCCAGAACAAATACCTGTAGTTCGTACTAACATTTGTCCTGAGGCGGGAATCGAACCCGCAACCTCCCGCGGCGCAGGTGGACCTTCGCCCGCCGCGCCACAGAGGTCGTCATCAGAATCGGAAAATAGGTTACAAAGTAATTTATAACAAAAAGCTTACTGAACAACGTGATGTAAAATACGACGAGCGTTTAATAGCTGGACAGGCTTAGGCTTTCGTAGTGGTAATAAAAGCCTTCTCCTCTTCGACGACCTCTGTGGCGTAGCGGGCGAAGGTCCGCCTGCGACGCAGGAGGTTGCGGGTTCGATTCCCGCCTCGGGACAAATTTTTGTAAGGACTTATTATCTTGTATTATATTAAGTAGGTATATGAGTTATCTAGTACCCATAACACTTAAGTACCTACCTATCACATTTTTCGTGTATTTCAAAATTAAATTAGAAATAATAATTGGTTTTATGACCGTTAAATAAAGAAATAAAAAAATTCTTTTTTTTTTGGAGCTGTGGTGGTAAATCGTAGTCTATTTCGCATTAGGGAACAGGTGGTAGTCAGTCACTCTTAACTCTCTGGTTTTATGCATTTTTATTGGATTACATTACCTATTAACAATTTTATAAACAAATAAAATTTCAATCAAATAGTAGTATAGTAGGTAGTATGTAATTGAAACAATTGAGATTTTGTTCTGACTTTTGTACCTATTTGGTTAGATTAGATTAATTATAATTTTCCTTTATTTTCTTTTCATCTTGTAAATATTTAAATTTTTGTATACTTTCTTTGTCTTTGTTTATTGTTTCACGCGTGTGTCAGCTGCTGCCGCTGCGCCCTCTAGGTGTCGCATAAAACCAGCGCACAGTAGCGCCATCGTTACTGTGCATCATGCTGAGCGACGACCTTTTTTGATGTCACGGTTGTAACTTTTATTTATTTGTACCAACTTTACATGTAATTTTTGTGACACAGAATAAATACTTTTTAATTTTTTTTACTTTACTATTAACTGCAGACAACAAGTAGTAGGTATTCTGCTCATAGATCAACTAAAAAGTACTTGAAATACAAAGGAGTTTTTGATGTTTGCAAGCAAAAAGTTTGAAACAATGAGTTTGAATGCATTTTCAGGTGTTGGTAAACATTTTCGTGTCGCACTTTTTTGCGCCGCGATCGACAAAACAGTAAACTATTCAATTAATCGACGAAACAATTACCGCTTTATATTGGTTATCGAACAGTTCGATGTTTCCCGATAAATAAATTAATGGCCTGCGCCACTATAACATTTTATTCTTTTAATAGGTACAAAAGTGCATAAGTGCTAATTTTAAAGAACATGAACCGAGTGTCTTTCTTCCCCTTAAATAGAGACAAGAAAAGTGCCGATGGACACGTTCTAAGTGATATGTACTCTAATCTAAGTGATATGTTTTTTATAATATATAGTCAAATCTACACCTGGCCCAGATTAGCACAAGATCGAGGTGAATGGCATAAACATAGAGAGGCCTATGCCCAGTAGTGGGTCGACAAGGGCTGATATGATGATGATGATGATAGTCAAATCTATGTCTTGATATTGTAATGTCATTCTAGTCGATTGAAATACGTAGTATGCTAGAATATAGTAAAAAAAATAGGTAAGGACATGCCTTTCTATAGTTTTCGTTGGATGTTTTTGAAAGATTGAGAAGCTAAAAGAAGTGACTGGCCTTTTTCAATTAATATGTTTTTTTTTATATTTTTTCAATAAAATTGTATCTCTTTAAAAAGGTACTACTAAAATACATTTCCTTTTGTCAAACTTTTCTCCGAATAAAATTTTCGCAAGTTCAAAATTCAAAGTAACCAGTGAAATGAGATTCCAATTTTAAATTAATCTGTGGTATGAAGTGCGAATGGAACATACGCGTCCGGAAGGTCCGCCGGCCGTGACGGCAACCGTTCCGGACTATGGGGCTTTCCGGTGAGCACAACACTGTTGTTGTTGTCTCAGTTTGTATTGCAGATTACAGCTGGCTTTCGCAAAAGAGAAGTGCAAGAGAGCTTGATAATAGAGATTCATTTTTAGAATCACCATTAGTGACCATTACTTTAGAAAATGTATACATATTTGGAAATTGAGAAATATTTTTGTAAGAAGATGGTTAGAGGACTAGGTTTTTGTATTGGATGGGGCCTTAATCAGTATTCACTCATCTTAGATTCCACTTCTTTGGATTAAGGAAGAACGTCTAATATACCTAAACCAACCGCAGAAAAATAAGGTAACATGTGGAGGAGTTCAATCGTATGGCTACAGGCATAGAGAAACAAGAACAACAGTTAAGTATAAAAAACTAAAAGTAGACAAAACACCCTTGCTCTTTAGAGTCTGCTTAGCACAAAAAACTGCGTTCAATCTTTAAAAAAGTATTTAAAATAAAAAGTATCCAACAAGGAGGTAGGAGGAAGTTTTTTAACGAAGCTGAAAAAGGAGGTGAAAGAGCGTGTGCAGTTGTAGAAACTATGCAAATGTAGCGTGATACTACAACATAAATTGCTCTTAGAACCAGGAAAATTCTGTCATTTTCTTCATTAACTTCGAGCTGGGTTAAATTAATATGTTTTTTTATCATTTTAATGGTCTTTAAGTTTGGTATATTTATGTACCTACGTACCTACAAAGGAATGCCGCGCTGGAAATGCTGCTAGGCACGAAACTCTTAAACCCCGGCGCCGAAAGAGGGGTGTTATATTCTTTAAAGAGGTCTTTTGCTTCGAAATAAGATAGCACCTACATGATATCAAAACGGTCGTAATGTCGTTTTTCCCAGAACTCAATGGATGCGTCATACATAATGCTGCTCGGACATGTTTTAGCATATCTGTCGCCACCACATGTTTTGTTTTTTAGCATGTTTGTTTTTTCTAAACCACTTTGTAATCGCCGCTTCGCATTTAATAAAATTACTTGTAAGTTGTACTTTATAGGCATGCATACGATTATAATTTCTGACCTTTTTCAATGTTTTGGTACCTAATACCAGTCATAAGTCGGCTTCTAGACCCACGAAGTTTCCGCTCAGAAAATGTTTAAAAAATGGCGGACCGATTCTGTTATTGTTTGAACGAAGTAATAGATAAGACCTTGCATGTTATATCTATTCTAAACTCCCATTCTTTCATGAGCAAAGTCCATTTCTAAGTATAAAATAAGATAACAACACAATGTTATATGTAAGTAAGTACCTACGCTATGCCAAAAAAAGTTGACCCGTTTGCGCGACCTCTAACTGAGAGGTTGGTACCTACCTATCTAATTTTACTTATCGTGAAGATCATCATCATCATCACCAGCCTATATTAGTCCACTGCTGGACATAGGCCTCCCCTAATGAGCGCCATAGCGCCCTGTCTATAGTGAAGATACCTAGCCTTTATTGTTATTTGTTGTCCAAGCTCGTTTTCTTCCCCACAGTAAGTGGGGGAAAACCAAACATCTTTGTTGATGTGGAAACACTTTGACTCTGTGCTTCAATGAATTGAGGGAACACTTTTCAACAGCCCTCTTCAAAATTTAATTGTTTATTGATTTACCAATAAAGTTTATTGAGTTGTTGAACCTGGCACATTTTGTTTACTGCTTTATAAAGAGGGGCCATGATTTAATTTTGTTTTTACGAGCAATAATAATATATTCATTCTGTTTTAATATGTATTTGAATTTGGATAAGTACGAAAGAAGATGGAAGATTTCTGAAGCCCAGTTGGCCCGTTCAGGAAGTTACTTTGATTCTGATATTTCCAAAAGTAAGATAATAGGTACTTATTAAGGTAGGTATCTATATAAAACTAAATGTAAAATTAATATCTGCGCAACCCCAAGTTTTAATATTTAGCCAATTATTAAACACGTGGGTTTCAGATATTTATTTTAAAACAGAAATAAGTGATACAGAAAGCACTCTATTGCACAATTAAAAACTATAAAGTTCACACTTTTTAGCTTCACTTACAAATTTACAAAACAATAATTATAGAATAAGCGACAAAAACAGTGACTGCGTTTGAAAAATCTCTCTTTCAAAGGCTGTAAAAATTACACAGCAGTCATATTTTAGAGTACAAAGCATCATCAATGTAGGTACCTACTCTACCCCGGCAAAGGCCCTAGGTTAATAACAGTTCTCACATAGCGTCAGAAACTTTATTGACTATTGTTGTACCGACTATAAAACCAGCCAGTAATTTAATTATAGGTAAGTTATTGTTCGTAAAATTTTATTTTATAATAAAGCACCTTTACAATAAGGCACGTAAAATAACAATGACACTAATGACGGGGTCAGAAGTCAGCTTTACAATGGCTGCTTCTTTGAACGCATTGACTTTCTTGTTAAAATCATGTAGGTTACTCCTCAATCTTTAACATTTTTTGCTGAAATTATGCGCAGTTCAGTTAAATATTTTCGCCGCCATTCTGACTGTCCGTTCTCGAAATGACAAACAGAAAAGCACTTCAGCAATATTAGCAAAGTTCTAAAGAGTGGCAATAAAATAATTTAAGCCCAAAAAGTTTTACTTGATTGGTCTTTCTTTCGGCAACATTGCTCTCGCTATTTCGCCTAATCGAATCCGAACATTCGGAACCTTATTAAAAGGATGATAAAGTCGCTTGAAAATGTAGTGGCTGGTAGATTTAGTAGAATTGCCAAATAATTTGAAGGAAACTCGCGCTTATTCAGTGAAGTTTAAGGGCAGTTTTGCCAAGTGTTGTGATGAGATGTAAATTGGAATAGTTCATGAGCGTTCGTTACTCAGTTCTTGTAATAAAGTAAGTTCGACGCTCGGCAAGGAATGGCTGAGTTTACGATTCTCGCCATTCCCGCATTCTTGCGTGAGTTGGCTGGCATGACAATGTTGGAGAATTCTAGGCGCCCGTTCGAAATAATAATTCGAAAAGTACCTTCCAACATTCTGACTTCAAATAACTGGTGAGCATAATAGAACCATAGACTATTCAGACGTTCCAAAAAAGAAAATAAAAACTATTCACCTTAGATCTCAATAGACGGCGGAAATCTTTCGCGAGGAGGAGAGGATGTTAACGGGACGTAGTCATGTCAAAATAAGGTTCTATTAGACCCATCGATCAGGGTATCCGCCGGAGGCGGTAGGCAGCGGATACCTAATCGAAGACTCAGGCTCAAGTTAAAGACGTCCTTTTTCAGTCTTGCTGAACTAAGTATTTTTGAGCTATGTTTTTGTAAGAAAATACATCTATGCTTCATTGAGATACGGTTGAGGACATGAGAAGTCTCATACCACTATACAAAATAATAAGTATACCTAGTTTTGGCAAGTTTTATGTTTTATCAAACTAACAATGTTGTAAAATATCTCCAACAATGCCTAAACTCTTCCCACCTAAGTATAGGACGCCCGGGGTATCCAGACTTCCAGGCATCTAGGTGAAGTGTCCACTACACCCATTGTGTCACCTTCCACAAAGCAAATAGGTTACTCTGAATCATCGATCAAAAATTTCCGGCCGGCCCCCCTTAGATGCACAATGCGCGCCCTGAAAACGTCAGTGTCAAAAGGTATCCCATTTGACATTTTGGGATACCTTTTCAACTAGTGTCATTTTAGCTCTCGGACCGAAAGCATGGTCAAGTGCTCGTATAAAAAATGCAATAATCGACCGACCAAGCAACAGAAAAAGGATGGAATTTCTTATTTTCAGTAAGTTTAAATGTAATTTTTACCTGTGTATTGTGATATGAGCCAATTTAGCCTTATATACTTGAGAAATCAGCATTAAATATTGTTGTTGGGTTTGCCTATGTAAAAATATTTATTTTGTTCTAAGTTGATGAATGGAGCGGCTATTGTTTCTAATTTTTTATTTATTTATTTGTGGTAAGTTGTAAGTGTAGATTTTTTTTTTTTCATGAAAAGACATTTAAAATAACTGGTTGAGGTTTATAAAATAACTAGCTGACCCGCCCTCAATTTTATTTGCGTGGACTCTCTAATAAAAGAAAGTCTACCACAAGTATTAGATTTAATCAACTTAGTATTTAATTTTTAGTTACCCTCGAGACAGTGTATAAATTATTTTTAGGTAACTTCCTACCTACTTATAAAATGAAATAAAATAAATTCGACTCCACTAATCTCTTGTTCCGCATGCAAAAAACTTGACAGGCTCTGCGCAAGCTGTCTGCGTCAAAACAAAACGTGGACACTTTTGAGTGTCATTCTTGTAAGGTTCTAGGTATCTACGGGGGAGGCCGCATACTTGATCGATGCTCTGAATGTATGAAATTTACCACAAACTCTCTGCTATGAATTAAAAGTTGGGGACTGATGCTGCTGAATGGTACAAACTTTGCTGCATATCTAATGTCGAGTTTGTATGTATTTTTATAAGCTATGTTTGATGTTCAACTGTGTGTATGTTTTAAAAAAATTTATGTCGATATCTCCGTCAATTACGCACCGATTTTGAAAATTCTTTGGCTATTGTACAGATAGAGAATCTCGAGGTGGTCCCATAAATTGTATACTTGTAAAGAACAGTGTAAATACTAGCGAATATAAAGTGGGTTTTTACTTTTTCAAATCAACTTGTCAGCGAAATCTCAATAATTTTTATAAATTCCTGATTAGATGGAGTTTCTAAGAAATCAAATAATATCGCAAAAATTTTCGACTTCGACGGGACTTGAACCCTTTCTTACTTAGAAATTACCCTTAGTGTGGGGTTACGCACTATAATAACAAAAAACCTTAGATGGAGTTTGTTCAATTCAATCTTTTCTTGCTTCTCAATTTAGCTTCTGTATCAGGTACCTTAGCATCATGTAGCACGAACTGTAGTTTTCTAACTTATTATTCTAACAGTTCCTCACCCGTCGTCAATGCGATTTGTACGTTGCTCGAAGCCCTGCAGCATATTGGTTCCGCGAGGTGCCCGCATCCTAATCTATTACCAAGTCTGCAACGAGAAACTTGACTTTCACACGTTCATATTCAACTGGCGGAGTGTTAGGTTTTTTATTGCTAGAGTCAGTACAGTACAGACCGATTTGTGTTACGTAATTTTAGCCACCCAGAACAGAACAGTTTTTCTGATAGAGTTACCCCTGACACGTGTTCCACACATAAATCTCCAATACAGGTTGTTTTCAAATTAGTGCACAAAATGTCATTATTTTCTATTTTATTGAGTATAATTTCAGCTCCAAGATTGAATTAAATGTCAGGGGTAGGAAAAGTATCTACCAATCTGAAGAATCTATTCTAATCTGGGATGATGGGTACGTAATCTATTACCTTACCAAGTCTGGAACGAGTAAGATTGACTTTCACACGTTCGTATTCAACTTGCGGGGTTATACGTTTTTTTATTGATAGAAGTCAGTAGAGTGTGGTAGAGTACCTACCGACCGATTTGTCCCCAATCCTATGACCATGAAATAATACAGCCCTTCTTATTAGCTAGGTAATAAACACCTCTAGAACATTAAAGAATGCATTAAATGAATAATTAACTGTTAATTTTTATTAAATTTTTGATTTTTGACTTATGTAGAATCTGACTACGGCTGGACAGTGAATACGTTAATGATGATTTTGGCAGCACGATAATATAACTAGTAGTTCTACGAACAGTAGACGTCGCGAACACTAACTTTTTTCAACAATTAATTTACTTAATACTTAATGTACTAAAGTAATTTTATTTAAAACGGGATATTTTGGTACCTAGGTAGGTACCTATATAATGAGAACTTCTGTGGGGTTCATACCTACTTTATTGAAATAATGCCCACCGTGCAAGAATAGGCGTCTGTTTCTCCTGAACGGATTCAATCTTGTTTGTGGGTAGGGTAGGTGAGGTAGGTAAGGTGCACTTGGAAAGGTAGGTAGGTATTACAGATCACTTCACTTGCGATACGATTGTTGTCGGAATTTTTGAACGAAATGTTGCACAAACACATCAACCATTAGACCAATTGTCCATACAAAGTACGTAAGTTACGTTCCTCAGCAAAGCTCGAAATTCTGTACCTAGTATCAATAGATGGCGTTGATCCATCAGCCCAAAGCTTTTGTTATTATTTAACCGACGACGACGGTGTATGCGGCCGCGCTATTTCATATAATTCTCGAAGTGTTACCAAGATGTTCTAATAGGTGGCGCTGTACTGTAAATGCTCTCTTACATATTACTGCATTTTGCGATGCTATTCTGCTCGTCATGCCGAAAATCCTCATCAGATCTTTACCAAATTTTTATGAGAACAGTATAAAGTTATGACCTTTCAATTAAAAGTACAATCATCAAAATCAGATCTCTTAAAGCGGAGATATTCCAAATCCGCCTTTTTGCCTTATTGTGTAAGAAGTACGCCTTTAATCAAAAAATCCCGACGACAATAAAATTCTATAAAATCATAGAATCTGTACACAAAGTTTCATACCGATCGGTTGTAAAATACGACCTGTAGAGGAGTACGGACATACTGACAAAATAGCCATTTTGGCCAGACCTGAAACGGAGACTTTCGTTCATTTCATTCACGACGTCAATAAATTCAACTGTCTATTCATTATAATTATAATATTATTATATTTTAATGAATAGACAGTTGAATTTTGGTCACCAAGTAAATTCTTTCATCTCGAAACGTCTTCTAGCCGCCAACAAATAAACCATCAGTACCGTTTTCGAGTAGAATAACACGAATACGCCGTGCTTTCAAAGCCGTCAGATTCGAGGCCAAATCAAAGGCCCAAAACCAACCAACCCTCGACCTTCGGCCGTCACAGAAGCTGTCAAATCGCCGTCCCAAGTTGAATATTCATGCTGCTTACTATTCCTCCCTTACGTTGTACTGGTTGCACACACGCGGCGTTGGTTCGCATCCATCGCCGCTGCCCTTGTTTACATTAGAGCCGCTACGTTTGTTATCTTGCTGTAAATAGCAGCGAAAATATGGTAGATACGGTTTTTAGTGCTGGGGTCAACGGCTTCTATAAAGGTAGAATCGTCAGTGATGAGCCAATTAGTGCAAGTACCTTTCTGCTGGTTAATTTCTGCTCAGACTGAGTCTGGGGACCGAGTAGGTATTCCCCCAGTTCGCTTACTGTTGAAATTGGTTTCATCTCAAGCCTAAATCGCAATCTGACGAAATGCTTGAAGGGCGGTCGGGAAGTGCTAGTTCCAATCATATGAAATTGAGGGAAAATCTTTTACATTGTGTGCCCAACATAGGTAGTACCAGTCACGAGTGTCCAAATACTACAAAAACAAGTGTAGGATTGAAATTAATATTGTGTTGTGATTATCAAGAGTAGATAGGGACAAGGACTCTGGTCATTGACATATTATTATGTATGTCTAGCTTTTATATATTTTATAAATCGATGAATTAACGCATTCCGAGTCCTTATTCTTAATCTTTACATCTCATCCTCTCTCAAGTAGCACATGTGCCAAGTTGCGTTTTTGTGAGTCTGCTTTATCTCGCCATTCATACCCTTATCGTAAATCTCACAGCTGAGCCTGATGTCCCAATCTTTACCTGCAAATAAAAGAAAAATGTTTAAATACACAAAACGCTTGGAGAACTTCAATCTTTTTTGCCATGGCCATGTTATATCACTTAACTGTTGTATGAATGACTTGAGTAGGGATTATGGGCAAGTTATTAGTTGGTTGTATTCAAACGTTTGAATCCACCCGTTAAATCCGCGTAGGCATGCCAATACCTTCGTCGGGTTGTCAAAGAAGCCAAAGGTTTACGCAGCTTACACAATTTGCACAGATTTCAGTCTTATTTAGCAACATATAAAGTTGAATTTAAGATTGATGCATCTGGGCAGATGCGCTTAACATTTTTGAAGCTTTGTGCTTGTCATATAAACATTCCTCCAATCGAGTATGGGGAACATAACAATGTGATAAAAGTTACTTTGAAGTAACGTGATCTCGTTTGGCGCAAATTATATGTTTTCTTTTGGTTTGTAATTCGAGAGGTCGCTTTGCAAACTTGTGGGAAGTTCTTTGTGAGGCCGATATTCTCTATGGTTTCATATTTTCACACTGTGTAGTGTTACGTAATTTTACCCACCCAGAACAGTTTTTCTGATCGAAAGTTACCCCTGACACATCCACACCTAGATCTCGAATAAGTATATTAAAATTATCCTCTGTTTTTTTAAACATAGTACTAGCGGCTGCCCGCGGCTTCGCACGCGTATTTCGATATAATAAGTACTTAGCCTATTATCTAGTTAGGCTTTGCTCTAAACGTACGCCAAATTTCATCTTGATCTGTTCAGTAGTTTTGGAGATGTTAGGTAACAAAAATTCAGATTTCACAAACTTTCGGCTTTATAATAATAGTAGGAAGTATTTAGATATAATTTAAGCTCCAAGGTTGAATTTAATGTCAGGGGTAAGAAACCTACCAATCTGAAAAATCTATTCTGTTCTGGGATGGTGGGTAGGTTGAGTAGGTAGGTAAGTAAAATATTTAAATTCTCGGATGGTAGATATCTTTTTACTATTGCGTGCAACAAAGAAGAATGCCTAGAGCGTTCGTTTAGCGAAACTTTTCTAGGTTACAATTACCTACAACGCCTCCAACGAAATGTCGAAACGCTGAAAGATCATTGGATCTGGGAGGGCGATGACATTTCTGATTATTATATGGATAGAACAGCTTCAGGCGAGGTTATGATGCTAAATGGCGAAGCTCAATTTCGTAAACTACTTGTTTGAATAGTCGATAAACGCGCTAAACGCACAAGGAGTGGCTCATAAGGTTAGGTAGGTACTTCGTATAGAATTCTAGGAAACTGACACTTAAATGCAAACCTGTGCAAACAAAATTGCATGGGGTTCCCCATCAATATATTGTTCATATCAGTGGGTTCCCCGTTATCAAACGAATGACAGATGCTACCTCCTTGAACTGTCACTGTAGGTACCTTAGGTCTCAACTGTGGAAGATTATGTCGTGCTTGGTCGTCTTATTTAAGTATAAGTATTCTTCGGCACAAAAAATCTAAACTAGCCTAAAAATGTTGCCATCTCTTTTTTGATGGTAAAGAAGACAGCATCTTTGGGCTTTTTAGTTTAGGTTTTATGATGCGGAATAGAATCGACCATGGACAGAATTAAATTTTCCTCGTCCCTGGAATCGACACCACTATTCCAAATTAGTAGGTACTTAATTGGAGTTATACCTACACCTTAGAAATTTATTGTCCGAGACCACTCGTGGGGACCACTCGTGGTTCTACTTGTTAAATAGTAGAAGTCTTCGGTTAATCTCGAATTTGTTATGTTTGATAATTTGATATAGGTATTGAGAATACGGCTTTGTCATCCATCAGTCATTACTCGACATGTTGAATTTTTGGGTAGGTAGGTAATAGTTAAGTAGGTATACCGCCAGAATTGCCTTTCTGTCATGCAGTGCATCACATAACCATGTATTTTAGGCTTAGAAGACAGCAGCGAGTTTTTACTCTATGATTTTAGGTTTATTGTACATATCAAGTTCGTTTAAAACAACTAGTTGTTACCTAGGTAACAGCCCCATACGCACCTAAGATTATAAAAATCCACAGACACCACCCACGTCGTCGCAGATATCTGGAAAAATACCGCAGTAAAAAAAAAATGCCTATTGTACGCTGATTTCCGTACCTATCCCATTCGCACGGCGTCGTTGCCCTCACAAGGTAGATAGGCCTCGTTTACAAGAGCGGCCCTCCGTCGACCCTTGTTTGCACTTTGTTAGTGGTGTCACTGCCGCCGCTGGGGCTTCTTGCTCTGTTTAGGTACGAACCGTACCGGTCTGTTTTAGAGGCAGTTTTATTTCATAGATTGCGGTGTGGTAGTTAAAGAAATCATTAGTTTTATTAGAAACTGGGCTGGGTAGTCCTAAGAAAGCAATATTATTTTCTGTCATTCCGTAACCTGACTATGTAGCGTTAAATAGATTTTATTTCGCATGGACGAAAGAAGTCCGTCCCATACATACATAAATCGCAAAAAAAAAACATTACAACGTTCAATAAAATAAAAATGAGTAAGTATTTACATAATAAAAATTTCGTGACATCCTTGTTTCGGAATAAAAACATTATTATGAATTAAAGATAAACTGTATGTAGGTACCTATTTAATTCACAAAAAAAAATTGTACTTATTTACATTTGAAACAGTTTCTACATACCCTTGCAAACAATTTTGAAGTAGGAAAGGTCCTATATAGATTTGAATTAATTTATTGACCATCGCAAAATATACAAAAATAAAAACAAAATTAACTTAGCACTTCTAATTTTTAATAAAAAAACTAGGTAAGTAATTAAAAATCAAATCAACAAAAAAATTCAATACTTTGTTATGTTGATGTAGAAAAAAAACCCGTAGATAGCATTGCTACTCTGCCCGACCCTAGTTCTCTTTGATGAAGGCATAGACAAAATGTAGATGTAAATAAGATAGCGTTGCTACAAACTGCAAAGATCCAACGCACCGCGGTTTACCTTCTGCTTTTGAAAGAGTTTTATTATGCTACAGTTTTGTAATGCCGCTGCCACACCGGGTAAGGTGTAAACGGTGTTAATATTTGAAGAGATTTCTCAATTCCACAATTTATTAGGTACACACAGTAATATAAGTTAAGACAAAACATGTTTTGGTACACAGATTAAGCTTATCATCAACATGTCTGCCCCAAAATAACGAGACTACGTGGTATTTTTTTTCCTTAGTGTAATATAAGTAGATAATAGTTATTGGTCAACAAGTAAGCAAACGATTTTTTGTTGAATGAGCCGACATTAAATCCCGAGCAAGCAAAGCAGTCTAGAATAGAGTCGCGATCGTAGCGAGTGGCTCTAAAGTAGACTGCTGAGGTAGCGAGGGATTTAAAAGGCCTTCTGGGCGAAAAATATTTGCCCTCGAGTTAAACATACACGACTAGCGAGAAATTATTTGAAATTTGTAAAACAGGTCGACTCGAAGCTCATTTTCGTCAACAACCTTGGAGGGTAAAAATGCTACAAACCTCATTCAAACGACGACGAACGGACGAAGTATTTTTTTCAATGAATGTCGCATTGTTTTGCTCCAAATTCAAATTACTGTTTTCAACAAGTTAAATAATATTCTTTTTTTCTTTATTACCTACACATGTGAGCGAAACGCGTTTTTGCTCACTGTTTTTCAGCAGCAAAGTCACCGTTTTCGGGCGAGAGTGGTGATAATATTATTTTCCATCCAAGAGGCCTTATTCCATCCCTTTTCCATCATCAAATGTCAATATTTGGAAATCAAGGGGATGGAGACAGCAAACGGACAACAAAACATATAAGTAGAAGTAACTAGGTACTTATGTTCCATTTTTTCCACTGCCACCGGAACCCTAAAAATGCCTTTGTCGATTTAAAAGTTTATAATTGGAATGCATTGTGTTCCGCCAGCTCAACTTTAACACTTGTGCAATCAAAATTAGTAGGTTATTCATTCAACTTGGCCGCCATTTTAAAAATATTTAATAATAACTTCCGTTCGGTTCGTAGCGGACAAAAGAAAAAAACTTTTGTTTATGTATTTTTATGCTTAGACTTGAGTAAAAAATATTTCAGAATAAAACATAACAAGAGAGAGAAGTAAAGAGTATCTTCAAACAAACCTTTTTTAAATGTACTTAATAAGATGGCCTTTATTTTACTTATCTACCCATCCTATTTTTTCCCACTGCTGGGCAAAGGTGACCCCCAAACTCTTCCAGGAATCGCGTTCGTTGGCCAGGTCCCAACAATCTACCCGGAATGCGTCGAAATCATCGATATCGAATCGGCTTTTAATAACAAAGAAAATTACAATCAAATACTTAATAGAAACAAATTAGAACTAGGTACTATTGTGGTATGGTAACCGCAGACTGTTACAAACAACCTACAGGTAAGTAGCTCAACTGATCAATATCAAGATTGATTTAGGTAACTATGTAAGTACTTAGTACTAGGTACTTAGTAACGTACCTTCATAACTGGTAAGTATAATTTTGGTCCCTTGTTCCCATAACGGTAGTCTGAAGGTAGAGCGTTATGGTAATCTTTATGACCAAGAAGCGAGAGTTCAGTTCAAACTATACTATCTACGGTCGTTTATGCAAAATGAAGGTGTCAGTATATACCAATCGATACCGCGAATCGATAGTTCTATAAATATCGATCATAGACCAGCGAAAGGTAAACAAGGGGTCATGCGGTAAGGTATCACGTCTCTGACCGCAGTGTGGTGTAGATAGGTAGGTGGTAAGTAAATCTACCACTGGGTGTGACTGCGGCTAGCGACAAAATACATAATATATACCTACCTCGGTAATTAAGTTATCTAAAGAATCCGTCTAGTAAGGTATTAACTAGGTCCGTGGGGTACCGAGACTCTCCGGGTTTAAAAAAACATCTGAGCGTATGGTCGAAGCGATGCGTGACCCGAGAGCTGGTGAGTATCTGGCGCAGCGCATCAGCATTGCCATACGACGACGGGGCAATGCAGCCAGAGTCTTGGGGACGCGACGACTGGTATTTATATGGATCAGTTGAGCTACCTATAGATTGTTTGCAACAGTCTGCAGTTAACTCAGTTGAAAATACTAGTTCTAATTTGTTTATATAATTATATTTGTATAATTTGATTGTAATTTTCTTTGTTAATAATTATTAAATTAATAATTAATTAAATTAATAAGGATTAGAAGTTGCGAGGAGTTCTGTTTTTTTTCGTCTCGTACGGTCACAATCTCGATGAACTCGACAATAAGTCATGAGCTTCTTGATTTATTGTCGAGTTGGATAGCTGGCTGACAGTAAACGACCTGTTATGATTGAATTATTATATTACAAATATAATTACGAAACTTAATAATTAAAAAAAATAATGGAATGAAAATAAATGAAGAATTGAAAAATAATTGAATTATTAAAAATTGAATTATCAATTATCATATTAATAATTAATGAAGCTCGCATTTGAAGTTGCGAAGAGTTCTGTTTTTATTTTTCGTCTAGTACCTACCTACGGTCACATCTCTATGAGCTCGACAATAAGTCACGAACTTCTTGATTTATTGCCGCCAGTGGCGTCACTGTTTTTGATACTTTAACAGCAGTAAAAGCCTATAATTCAGCCTTTAGATTGAAGATCGGATATATTTTTATTAATACATCACAAGCCAAACTGATACATTTCCTTTAGACTTACGTGTCCAAAAGTTCTGCTCCTGGACACGCAAGATCAATACAATACGAAACATAAATCAATAATATGATTAAAATAATCACATTATAAAGGCTGAAACCGCTGTTAAAGAATCAAAGATAGTGGCGCCACTGGCGGCAATAAATCAAAACAGGTCGTTTACTGTCAGCTATCCGAGTCGACAATAAGTCATGAAGCTACCACCGCCGGAGTAGCAGCGGTAAGCGGGAATAGAAATAGCACTTATTTCTAGCAAGGGATTTAATTTCTATAAGAGGAAGCGTCATGGGAAAAAGTTAAAAGTACCTTTACTTAGGTACATTTATTTTGTCACAAAAACAACTTTCACAGTTTAACGATTGGTTTAGTAATTCTAATTACCTACAAACTCAAAAACACAGGCCTAATTCAAGAGAGTAAAATTATAATCATTATCAAAAACTATTCAATCAAATCGTTAAAAAACTTGTAGCGGCTTAAAAAATTTGTATTGACTTTTAATTCTTTGAGCTCTGCTTACGTATAGGGCTAGTGGATGATGATGATTTATATAAATCGGACAATTGAGCCAGATCAACAATATTGTTTTGATCAACTTAATATAGAAATTCAACTAAAGAAATTCACACGCGCCACAACAGAAAGCTTTAGATAAATCTTAACAACTTGTGATGCTTAGATTGTCTCAGACGTTGGCATGTTCATTCACACTGTCATACATAAGACACGTTTTTGCACAAGATTATATCAAAGCTAATTTATCCTGATCTCATAAAAACTTGTGTAATAAAATAAATTAACACTTGGACACTTGAGGTTGTAAACGCCACTTAGAATTCAGCAGAACGTAAATGTCTATCACAAATTAAACATTTGATTTGATTTGTATAACGTTGATACAACCAACGTGAAAATAAAGAAATAATAAAATAGTCTACAAAATAAACTTAAACTCTAATGAATTTAATAATAAAAAATGTGCTAATGTTGCTCTATGTGTGACCACAGCCTTAGATGAGGGTGTTACTCAAATCAATACGTTGTCTTTCCATCGCAGGGCCAGTGTAGGGCTTTATTAGCCTCTCCATTCACAGCCAGCAATGCATGACGCGATATGTAGCTATTGTCCCAAGTTTATTGTGGCCTGTGCTAACTCTCTCAAGCTATGGACAAGCTGCCAATTTTAGACTTTCGAGCTGCTAGTTGGGTATTCCATATTAGTTTTGAATAAAAAAACCAAGCCTCTTTCTTATGGGAAGAAAATTTCTTTTATATCGATGCTTCCTAGTCGTGCATATACCAAACAGAATATTATTTAAAAGTTCGCTATTTAATACAAAGAGCCTAGGTAGATAGATAAGAAAGGGCATCCAACAAAATTAATGATAACAAAAACCACCTTCCAATAACCTTTAGATTAGACAATGTAAGAAAACTTTATAATCGTGAAGATCAAGGCAATTATAATGATTAAAGTAGGTAGGTATATAATATAAATAAAAATGTCGTGGCCCCGAGGGTGAGTCACCCTTACCTGCGCGGGAGTCTAAAAGCTGTTATGAAAAATAACAAAGGCACACCTTGGGCCGGTGTGACGATTGATGATCTTTGGAATTCCAAGGCAAATATTTGTTATTTTTTGTTTTTCTTTACCTATTAATATTAATCCGACAAAATTTTGAGATTTTTCAAAATCTGTTCGATTCATGCTTTAGTTCATCAATTCAATTTATCTATGTAGGCATGTAGGCATATCTGGCACAGCGTATCAGCATTGCCATACAGCGTGGCAATGCAGCCAGCGTCTTGGGGACGCTTCCGACTGGTGTTGATATGGATCAGTTGAGCTGTAGACTGTTTGCAACAGTCGGCAGTTAGCTCAATTGTTTCAATTGTAAATACTAGTATAATTTTCTTTGTGAATAAATGTCTATGTAGGTATTTTAAGTATATCTACGAACATTATGTTCACGGGTACTCAATAACAATTAAAGTGCGGTAGGCATACCCATATTATTTAAGCGCCTTTAAATCTTTGTTTGGCCGTCTCTTGATGTTAAATGACGATGGATTACGAAAGGCATTAGTCCGAAATAAGAACAAGATACTTGGGTATTTTTAATATGTGTAAAATATCAAATTGAATGTAAAATGAGGCATTTAACGAAGAAGCGCACGCGCCCATCCGGTGATTCAGATGACATTTGGAAACATGATGTCAGCTTGGTCGCCGTAAGAATTTTAAAAACATTGTCATTATTTTTGGAAGTTAGTAGGCACTTAGGCAGGTATAGATCTAGGCACAAAACGTCACATTGGTCAGGTAATTTTGTATTATAATTATTTTATTTTTATTTTATTTTACAATAAATAATTATATATTAATAAATATTTATAATATTATATTAATAAATATGTATGTATAAGGTATACAAGTTGTTTTATTTACTGTCTGTCCACTATCAAATCAACCCATCTTTTCTTTTCTTATATCTTTTTCTCCATCCCAAGGTTGCCTGGGAGAAATCGCTCTCAGCGATAAGGCCGCCTTTTGTACTACTATGCT
This sequence comes from Eupithecia subfuscata, assembly GCA_963564075.1. Taxonomy (NCBI): domain Eukaryota; kingdom Metazoa; phylum Arthropoda; class Insecta; order Lepidoptera; family Geometridae; genus Eupithecia; species Eupithecia subfuscata. Next base: position 2,920,480 of record OY751097.1, on the reverse strand, counting down.
AATTTGTCATTTAGATAATATAAGACTTTTATTCACTTTATTTACTTGTACAATAAAGTGTTAATTCAATTCATTCGTTCATTTTTCGTACCTACACCTATTTGTGCAATTTTTCTACACAAAATATGTAATAGGTATAGGTCGGTTAGCCTAAGGAAATAGTTTGCTGAATAGGTTTAGTTAAATTTGCAAGATAACACCCAAATATTGAACATGAAAGTCCGAAATTCCTGGCTCAAAAACCACAAAATGTAGGGTGTTTTGTGACCATTGGTCTGACGCACGACAGCCAGCAGAGTGCCCAAAACAACGCTCGATAGGTTAAGGTTCCAGATTGATCCATTTGTCCGTAATGAAGGTAATGAATGATCCACGGCATCGAAGCCGCCTACACCGACCGTTATCTAATACAGTTTGATCCGCGGTTCAACAAACGTAAGCTCTGCGTATTGGTAAGCAATTAGCAAGCAATCAGTCGGAATTGCAACACAATTGCTACAATTAACTATGGGAGTGTTGGGGCGTTTTCATAGCGGCATTATATGGAGGCACTTTGATATGAACCAGAAGGAATATTTGATCAACACTTTCATGGCCCACGCACGATTCTATCTGGTGGTCCGTGGTCCTGCAGGGCGGCACGGCGGCCCCTGCGGATCGCACCACCCCGAAGCTGGGCAGTGAATACGTAAAAAACCCATGGGATAGCGTTGATCCAAAATTATACGCCAGAATCTATCCACACCACACCGCCATAAGTTTGCTGCATGGAACAGTATCGTGTACACAGGTGTATGTTGTGTGCATTGTGACAATAGTAAATTAATTTCGAATATAATTTAACATTAATTTAAGTAACTGAAACGAAGATGATATTCAATAAATTTTATAATGACAATAAAAAGATTGGAATATATTAAATAAACGAATATGTTACCTACCAGTGAACCAGTTAAAAATATGATTAATTAGGTGAGGATATTATGATACGATTTGACGTGTAACTGTATTATTTATAAATACAATCTTGAATCTTGACAAACATGGCTAAGAAGAATTCTGGTAGAGTCTATCTGCCGACGAAATTATTGCATCAAGGAGCCCAAAAGTGTAAGTTTATTAGTGTTTATTTTTGTTGAACAATACCTATGCGGAAAATAATATGACAAGTATGAAACCGACTTTAGCATGCGTCGGCGCCGCCGACTAACAAAAGGAGAACAAACCTTTTTTGTGTCGCTTCTGATATTTTTCCAGGGTGTTCTGGATGTTTACTGTGTAGGTAGGTATTATAAAAAATATATAAATCTATATAGTGTAAATATTATTGTATTGAGTAATATCACTTATCTAGTACCCATAACACAGGATCTGCTTAGCTTGAGGCTAGATAATGCTGTGTGAATTGTCCAGCATTATTTATTTATTTATTTTATATGATGATTCACTGATATCACACTAATATTATAAATGTGAAAGTTTGGATGGATGGATGGATGGATGTTTGTTACCTCTTCACGCCAAAACTACTGAACGGATCAAGCTGAAATTTTGCATAGGTAAGTCTAACCCTGGAATCAAACATAGGCGACTTTTTATCCCATAAATCAGTTCCCATGGGATAGAAATAACCTCAAAACGTTTCCATAGAAACAACGCGTGCGAAGCCGCGGGCAGAAGCTAGTCATTTATAATATCGATAATAGACATTTAATTGCCACCTACATTTAGGTACATAACACATTAAAAATAAATATTTAATGTTAAAATACACAAATAAGATATAATAATTATAATTATATGTAGGTACATATATACACCTAGGGTAAATTTAGCACGTTAGGTATCACAGGATGTGTGATGGTTATGAAAATGTCCCTATTTTCATAACCATATCAGAATTGTGATATGTTAAGCTACTTACTGCAAATTATGAAAAAAGTTGAACTAAGTGGATCAATTGGGATGCCCAAGAAAAGAAAACCACCCAACCCAAAGGTCATAAGGTTGACAGTAATCCTATAATTAAGTACCTTGCTCTATTATATTAATTGTCTATCATTTTACGCCACGAGCAATCAAGGCTTATAGGAAATTGTTTTTCCACTGTAAGTATAATTAGTTTTTCTTTGAAAGTTTATATCTAATCATAAACTCGACTCGAGTAGTAGTTGTCTTACCTATCTACCGATATCTAGTAACAAGCTACTTTGAAAGATAGGTAGGTTAGGTAGATACCTACCTACCTAAGTTAGCAGGAAACAGACCGAACTAAAAATATGGCTTTGATAGCCGATATGAAATCTTATCTCTAAGCATTAGAAACATTAACAATCGCAAAAATTATAGCTATACACTAACCAAACTCAATGTGAAATGTTAATAAACCACGATACAAAAAACTAAAGCTCATTTGCTTAGCGTCGCTTTTCAAATAGGTACCTATATTTTTTGAAGGAAGTATCTCAAATCCGCAAGAAGTGTAAATTGCGTATAAGACGCTGCATGGTTTGTTTACAAACATTATAATATTATTTGTATATAACTATCTAATCATCTACATCTATTTTATTTGCATTTTGTCACTCACTGGTAAGAATACGTACAAAAATGTAAAATTAAGACAATAAATAAAATACTTCAGTAATAATAATACGCTTCCTACGCCCCCGTCCATCGTCGAAGTCACGGAATTAAAATTTCCGTGGTCGAATTAAACACGGATTTTCTCAGAAAATCAAATCAAAATCAAAAACTCTTTATTTTCCTAAATACAATTAATGTACCCTTAGAAAAGGACACATTAAAAAACTAAACACTGACACGGAAATAAAGTTATATTTTTGATTTCTGTCGCTTTGATACCTATGTAGCTAAAGTAAAGAAGCGACGAAGAAACCTTTAGCCTGTTATTTGTTATTTTTCGAGTTAGAGCAAAACCCGTCCCAAGCTTTTTTATCCCTAGATAATCTGATATTTTAGGTAAGTATAGTTAGCCTTATTGCACAACAAGGTTTTGACAATTTGTTTGAATTTATTTACCTACTGATAATTTTTGCAACTCACTAGGAGTTTTGTTGTAGAAGCGTATACATTGCCCTGCCAAGATACATTTATTTTGTGTAGCCTAATTGTGGGCATAGCGAGTTTAACTAAAAAAAACCGTTAAGTACTTACAAGAATTCCAAAAATAAAATTGGCTGCTACAATGTTTTTGATCGGCCTTATAACTCCCATATTAGTGTAATTTCGGGAAACTACATTATAGGTAAACAAACGCCCACCTTACGACGAAATCGAACGATTTCCAAGAATGTCGTACTAAACTGTATGAGACATGTAGTTGGCACAGGGGACCGGCTATATCGGTGGCTTATGTAGAATAATTACCTGATACATTATCCATCAAGCATTTGCGGATGGATGGAAAACGTAACCATTATCCAATAGAAAGTGATTACCTACCTGATTAAGTGATTACCCACGCAGAGTTTTGTCACAAATGGTGATCACATCACGCTAAAGGAGTTTTAATTTTCAGGGAGAATAGCACGGTGAATTTCACAAAAAAAAGGTAAAATACTAATTTCTTGTATTGCAAATTAGTCGCTTTGTTTTAACTTTGTTTGTTGTATTTACTAGGTACCTACCTAATTAAGAGTTCGCATAAACTTGCATCATGATAATTAATTATCATCTTGTTACACCCGCGGAGTGGGGGCTCTGGTGTCTTGTAGTACAGGGTTTTTTAAGCTTATCTCAAAATATTATAAAACTAATCTTTACACAATTAACTATTAATTATTACCGGTAGTATCTACTACCGGTACCGAGGCTCTTCGGGTTTTCAAAAAACTATCTGAGCGTCTGGTCGAAGCGACGCGTGACCCGAGAGCTGGTGAATATCTGGCACAGCGTATCAGCATTGCCATACAGCGTGGCAATGCAGCCAGCGTCTTGGGGACGCTTCCGACTGGTGTTGATATGGATCAGTTGAGCTGACTTGAGCTATCTGTAGACTGTTTGCAACAGTCAGCAGTGAGCTCAATTGTTTCAATTGTAAATACATACTAGTATAATTTTCTTTGTGAATAAAGTTGTAATAAAGTTTGTAAGGAAAACCTTTTTGTGAGTGGAAATAAAAAGTCTATTTATTAAAATTAAAGTGGGTACTTTAATTAGGTGGGTACCTAACAGATCTGATAGACAGATATGTATTATACCTACGGTTCGGCATCATATAAATAAGGATCTCTATACCTACTACCTCATACTCAATGTTGAAATTAAGTAGGTACTTTGAATTTACCAAAACCACAACAAATGGTGAAAATGAATGAATAATCATATTAATCATTTAAAATTTAGATTCAGCTTTTCTCGACCTTTTGCTCCAAAAACATAAACTTCAAACAATACCAAATATAATTGTACTTAGATCAAACGATCAAACGACTTTAGATCTCAATCAACAGGTTTGGGATGGCTATTTTAGTACCTACACCTAATGTCACTGCTTCATCTCACTGGCCACAGAATCATTAGAATAGTTTTTCAGGCTGAAAATAAGACTGTATTACGGTACGGATTACCGGAAGTCGAAATAACGGAGAACGGTAGGTACCTATACCGAAAGTACACGAAATCGCAGAACGAAATACCGAAAGCACATGATGACTGAACGTCAACCAAGCCAACTATAATCTGGAAAACCGCTAAATTCACAATTTCAGCAATATCCCGAAAGTTACAGGATTTTTTATTCCCACTCCTGGTAAAATTTTAGCACAATTGCATTGCAGGCGTGCGCTTTGGTAAAATCTCGGATTATTTCAAGCAATTGCAATCATTTCCCGGTAGAAAAATTTATTAAAAAATTCCAATGCTAAGTAATGCCACTTTAAGTACCTTATTTATTATTATTACTTAAGCGACAAGTTTGAGTTCATTTCCCTAAATTAGACATTCAAGTTAATTTGTCCATCCAAATAATAATTGAACCAATAAAATAGGTCTATCTTCGATCTTCGTTTCTCTCCAAACATTACTTTCAATACTACTAGTAATAACCCGACGGCGTTATTTATGTGGCTTCAACCCGTTCTCATTTATCTACCTAAGTTTAACATCTTCGTTAATTGATACAGGGCCACATTCTTAAGGTTTTATTGGACTCGGGTCAGGACCACGGATGGGCTCGGTTATCGAAAAGTTTTGTGGTGTTTGAGCGTCTATGGTTCTAATAAGTTCTATGATTTAATTTTTAGCTTTTTGTTTTTGGTTTTGTTCAGGAGGGCTTTTATTGCTATGCGTTATAATTTTTTAGGTTAAGTATTAGTTATTTTATTATTCGTTTTAAGTTTTTACGTTTGAAATAACTAAGAAGTAAGTACTAGTACTTACCTACTTACCTGGTTAGTGATACGTATCTAATAATTGAATAAAAACACGTTGCGGTACAATTGTAACCTAATTGACTTATCAAATTTAATTTGTATCCTTTTAGATAATGGAAAATACTATTATGTAAATAAAAATTTGAAAAAAGTCGAATTTAGTATTTAAAGTCAACAAACATTGCATAGTGGTCATTTATGATGACTAATATTTCCCTAACAATGACAAAAGGTTACCATCTTACACAAAAGTGTTGTAACTCCACACCGTTATGACTTCGTTGTTTCGTACTGATTCCGAGCTTCTATTCCAAGTAGATAGAGTTGAAATCAGAGTTGTATTTGACATGCCGGCTCCTTTGACCGGGAGATAAGATCTACATAGGGCAGGTAGGCTTTTATTGCTGGTGCAGCGTTCGCAGACGAAATATCTGATGCGTGTTATTTTTCACACGAGACACAAAGATGGAGATGAAATGTCAAAAGTTATCGTAGATAGCGCTTTTAGAGGTTCTCTGGTAGTTTATGTGTCAATTTACTACTAAAGAAATGATACTCTCAGCTCCCTTTTGTCTACCTATACGATGATGAAGCTTTTTTTCCAGAAATTGCTGTGGTATGGTAGTCATAGATATAAGTAATTTTTTGTAGATATGGTAGGTAGGTAAGTAAGTACGTTCACCCAGCGCTAACTCAACAAATGGCCTCTGTGTGATGTGTTACATACAACCAAAGACATTTCTTACAACTAAACGCAAAGACATGCTATTTCCAATCTTTTACAATATGAACTAATGAACAACAAAGATGGAAAGACGTCATCAACATCATAGACCGAAGTGCGATCGAGATAACAATACGAACGCGAAAAACGAACGCCGCGGCGGCGGCGCGGCGCCCCGGTCCGACCACGGAATAGAGAAGAAAGGTGGACTTCCATTCTTCTCCACTCCGTGGGTCCGACGACTATGTCTGAGGTGGGTGAACTTATTTAGACCTAATTTAAGGATTCACTTTCGAGAACCTAGTACCCAATCTTTCGAATTTTACTTACATCGATGGTGGTAGTAGGTAGAACTCCCATGTCTTTTGTCTCACGTTGTCGGACAAAAACAGTATCTACCTATACCTACATTACTTACCTATAGGGGTTTATCGGATAAAGAGCGAAGAAAGAGCACCAACAGCTTTGACACAGAATACCCACGTACAAACAAAACCGGCCAATCCAAAGACCGAAAGAAAAGTCCAGCAAGTCCACACGGAAGCTTGTGAAGGTTTACAAACTCGCGACCGTTATCCAAAGGAATGCTATCAGAGAATTTCTCCTTTTATCTTTTATCGGGCGTTCCGCTAAGTGCCGTACCTAAGTGCAATGCTATACACTGCATTACTTATGCGTGGAACGGAACGTAAGTACGTGTTACGTTACGTGATCTGGCACCAGAACCAGATCGAATGGGGAAGCAGGCAGCAGGCGCCAAGACTTCAAGAGAAGTAAGCGACATTCCATTCCATGTCTTTCTTTGTCATGTTAACCAAACAGCGCTCATTATTCTGTTATTTTAACTAAGCGTAGCGCCACATACTCCGTCCGTACCTGTAGATCCTTCATAAATTCAGGGGCTTTGTATGTTCGTTTGTCACGCTTTAGCTAGGTACAGATTAAATCATGATTTTAACACAAAGCAGACAATGTACTATGTTGGTAAATTAACTAAGTACCTAATAAGTACTTTATGTAGGTCTAGAAAAGGTTATAAAATTTTAGGGTAGTGAAATGGCAGTTTAAAATTATATTTAAGTACCTAAGCTATTTGAATGCGTTACCAGTCACATAATAGAGACCATTCCAAAAATGATCAACGAAGAAAACCTGGGGCAGAAGCTAGTTTAAACACTTATTTGTAGAAGACAGTCGCTGGCCGAGCAACCGCTATTGTGTCGGCAGCCGTTTTTGTAAGCGCATCGACATCGCCCACGACCCACTCGGGTTTTTGGAATTCCGGTAATATCCCCCTCCCGACCCGGCGCCGCCGGGGGTCCGGTTCATTCATAACCCACCACCTATCCCCACAGACCAACAACTAGTTCTACCTCGTTTATATTCTACCAAACCAATACGAACTATCTATCCACTGTTGCGTACGGCATCACATATGCTCCGGAAACGTAACGCAAACAAAACTAGAATTGTTTTAGTTTGGTTATTGTGTGTTTGATTTATTGTTGTTGGAAAAACAAACCACCGGCGTTGTCTTCATTTCGGAATAGGAGTGAACTTTCCTTAGTTATATAATTGTATATTTCAATGGATGAGTCATCTAGGATTAGATTTATGTAAACTGTTGCATACGTAAGTAAACTATAAAGTGGGTAGGTCTAAACTCTTTGACTGAATGTCTGTTTACTTCAAACATATTAAGTATACCTATGGCTAATGCATGTACCTAATTAATATCAGGTAGTTGACTGAAAAATCTGTTTAAAACAGTGAAACAATATAAATCATGACCATAGGAGATGTAAACGGATTGTTTAGACTGATGAACCAACGAACAGAAATGAATTTATTGTATACCTAGGTAATGAACTTTAAAATCGCCATCAAAGGATCAAGGGCCATGCAAATATTCAATAATTTGTGTAATCCATTATCAGCGAGCCATAAAACGTAATAGCTCAGTAATAAATAGAAAGGCGGAGCCATTAAGCTGAACCTGCGTTCGCCCGTGGGTGTTTTTATTGCTGTTTTTATGTGGGTCACAGATATGTTGCGGTTTCTTCGTCGGCACTAGCCTTAGCTCGGAATTAATTCTCGCTGCATGCTGCGGTGAGCGGTAAATATTTATACTTGCGAAGTGGGAGCGACGACAGCCGGCAAATATTTGGAAATAACGTGAAACGTGAGGTAAGTACTACCTCACGTTTCACTAGTACCGGAGTACCTACCAGAACTATCATATATCGTATGAGCTCATTGATTTAAGATCATCATCATCAGCCTATATTAGTCCACTGCTGGACATAGGCCTCCTCTAATGACCGCCATAGCGCCCTGTCTTCAGCTTGCCGCATCGAGCATCTGCCTGCAGTCTTTCGCAGATCGTCATCCCACCTGGCCGGAGGGCGTCCTACACTACGTTTGCCGAGTCGTGGTCTCCACTCAAGAACACGTTTACCCCAGCGGTGGTCGATTTAAAATATGCTAACAAAAATTGTACGAAGCAAAAAGCTTATCTAGATACTTGTTAGTTAAAAGCACATAGGTAAATTAAATAAAATCCTAGCAAAGGATGCACAGGATATTAACATTGGCAAACGTCATAAAATCATTTAATGACTGATTTCAATTACCTCCGCGATTCACAAAGCTATTAAAACAAAAGTCAGTAATGGCTATGTATACTCCATGATGCGGTATGGCGTTATGGTCGGGGGTGATTGTCCGAGCACTCTCACAGGGCAGTAATTATGGACTCGCAGCGTGCCGGCACTTGCCAGATCTCATGCTCATTCCCTTCAAATATGGACGAAATAGTTTGAAAGCCGAGTTATTATGAGAATTCAGACAGAAACTGCAGTCACGATGTTATAAAATGTGGTTCACTGACGCCGGCAATGCATCGAAGAAGTACATTCTTGCTGTTATTCACTTGCGAGACATTTAGAATTTTTTCTTTCTTTTATTTGGAAGGCGGACTGTAAGCAACTAATCAGAGTGTTTTGGTGCCTTTTTATCACTATCTTACAGCATCTCATACATTTGCGTCCAGATTAAAATTTGCTGATGCTCTGTATAATTCATCTACTAGACGTAAAGTCCTAAAGGCATATCACCTGGCAACACCGCCGGTTTATAGGCCGGCCGGGGCGCACTCGCGCCCTCACCTCTCGCCCCTCGCCGGACCGCATTCCGCTCCCATGCGACCAGCTCCGAGCCTCCACTGCAGCCCAGGACTCCAAAATGTCATGTTTTTATTAATTTTCACTCTTTATGGCCTTTGCGATCCCTCGCGGATTAGATATCTTCTTTTCATGAGTTTTACGATTGGTGTGGCTTTATTTGTTTTTATTTCGCGAAATTAAGATGCTCTATCCTTGGAATTTAAGTGCCTGTTTTGAATAAAGTGAGTTGGCATCTTTTTCGTCCTGTTCAATTTACTTAATTGTTGTTTTACGCTTGATAGTCTTCTAGCAACACAGCAATTTAAAAGCCCAATAGGAATGGAAAGCTGAATATTCAAGGTACATTATGCTCTATTATATCTACTAACCATTTGATGGTTTCTCTAAGTCATCGCGTCCGATTCACACGGCTATTGGCTATTCCATTAACTAAATCAGACGATGACGAATCGGCCAGTAAATCGAGATTATAATCATTATACGAGCTCACGGCATCACATTCTTATTGAAGAATCCGTGAAGCGTCGGAATGCACGGAATCGATTCTAACTCGTTTTGTTTTCGCCACGTCATAACTCGAACTTGGAATCCTGGCTCGGCCATGTCTGCTTTACGACCTCATATCGAATTTTAAATGATTACCTACACAATTAAATTCATATTTGCATATTGATCAGATCATAAACTAAGGTATCGACGTTTTTATAACAAGGTCAATTGTGTCGTCGAATTTATTGGTAGGTACTTGTACCATATGTGGGTAAATAAGTAATAACGAAAGGTCTGTGTCTGTAAAACAACAACTGAAGTTGGAACCACTGTTCCTTTTAAGTCCATAAAGCTGTTAAGTATAAGTACTTTAATAGCCATTGGAAGTGAAAAAGGTAATCCAGTAATTATATGTAAACTCCCAATTAGGGGTGAGTTTTTTTCTCTGGAAAGACGGAACCACCCATTAATTACCATCAAAAATTACACCGTTCGTATAAATTAGGTGTTCTTGCGTTGCAGTTGCAGGAATCTTTAATTGCAACCATCGTTAAAATGCCAAGTGTATGCATTATAGCGAGAGTACAAAATATTAATAAGGCACATTACATTTGCAATAAACAAGCGATTCTCGTTGTAAATTGATATGTGTCTTCACCGGGGATAAGGACCCGATGTTCTGTTAATGTCTCGCAGCCACAAGATATGTGATATCAGGCTGTTGACTGACACTGACGCTATTTATTATGATAGGTGTTAATGCACCCTGACACTTTAATCAGCTAACGCCCGCGCCGTTATGGAAACGAGTTCAATCGAAAGCAAAAAATATGCAGAAATAATTTGCACTAATGAGCATTTCCTTTGGTTACATTAGGAATGTGTTAGCATCGTTTATTTTTGGTGCTTTAGCGCTTCATCAGCTCGAATCACTACATCAGCCCGAGATAAGACGCTACGATGAAAGGAGCCGACGAAAACTTTATTTAGATACCTGCGCATATCGCAAAGTGGTTCGATAGCATAATTAAGATAAATAACTCAATAATTTATTCTGCAAAACGGCTTTTTGCATACGCGTATATATGCGGCTGGTTGCATTAAGAATTTTAAAACAACGTGCGTGCAATTAAAAGTTTTCGTGTAACATAAAGTCAGGTTTCTTGTAGGTAAATGTTTTTCCTGTTGGCTATAAAAAGAACTGACAGAATTGAAATGGTTGATTCAAAAACAGATACATTGTACACACTTTTACTATCATCATTAATGTGTAATGTGCATTACAGAACCTGCCGTTATTTCATTTGGATGTAAAGACTAAATTATTGTTCAAAGCTCTCTTAAAAGGTTAATGAGTTGTTTCGCTTTTGGTCTTTCTTGATTATTTCTGATATTTTACTTTAATTTAAGGTGAACAACACTGGTTTTCAGTACCTATAATATCGTATCTTATCCTACATGTGTATTCGCCATGATTTCAATAACGCTCTACAAACATAGCTTGTTTGGGTCTTTTATCAGTCAGTTCGTGATCTAAAAATCAATATCATTCTTCTCAAATTGGAGTTTGGTGGTTCCGAATTTTAACTAAATCGAGACAAAATTAGATTTCATTTAGTTTCATTGAACCCACCCGAATCAGATCCCAAACTCATTCCAGAGTAAGTACCAACCTAAAGTCTACAAAATCGAGTGACCAAGTCTACAAAATACTGTTTTAAGGAGTAAGCCCCCAGGTTTTTGCAGACGCATGGAACAAGGACCGGTCCCCGACAGGTCGGCACCTGCTCTGTGGCTGTGGCATGTCCGGCTGCGAATTAAAGGCTTCACGCGATGACAACGACGATTTGCCGGATTATTCGCCCTCGTTAGTGGTTTTCAATACCGAGCTAGGTATCTGTTTGTGGGCGATGAAACTTCGAACAATAGAAGTGCATAATATATATACATATCTCTATTTTAGTATGTATATATATATCTACTTATTTAATGATTATAGAGGTAGGTACTTTACTTAAGTACTATTATGTGCATGATTATTTGAATTATTGTTGTTGTGGCTCTGCTCTTGATAAAGAGCCATTGTGAGAAACTATTGATTCATTTTATTAATCTAAATTGAGTCGGATTCTTATTGAAATAGAGACAAATTTAATCAGGCCACATAATATAAGAAACTGTGCCATTTAAACGGGCTTATCGAGAAACTAAGGCTTGGCAATCAAGCGTAGCCTAAAATGGTGAATATTACCTACCATAACTAGGCTCATTCAAGTAGCTGCAAAAATTATTTCATAACCTCATAAGTTCATAACTTTACGTTTTAATTTAGCACCTTGCCTTGTATTGAGCAACTTCAGAGGGAAGTGCTGAAGTGTTCCAGTCATTTAGGTACCTACCAAAACTTTTAAATTTTTTTCAAACGTTTGTTAGTATGATTTTTCCTGCTTCAGCATTTTTGTTAAAAACAATGATATTTCGCTTAAGCCAGCAAACTGCTTGCCTTATTCGTGATTCGTTCCCTGATTCGTGGTCCAAATGGGGAAAGTTGGATTGCCTTGGCGCTTCTTCAAGCCCCTAGATTGCTAGATAGTCTCTACAGCCATAACAGATGGCTTTACTATTTTTTTAAGGCCAGACAAGGGTTCAGTTTAGTATAATCTAATGCTTAGTGATGTCATACATAACATAACTGACCTCCATCGTGGATAAACGTAAGCCGTAAAATCAGCTTTAACCTATTCATATTAATTTATGACTCCAACTTCATAGATTGGTCTTCTCTACATGGACGTGACTTCAATAACGTTGGCACGACCTGTTCATGGACATTTTCTTACATTTTAATCTACCTATGCTTCATTGTATGAATTCATCGTTTTGTATAGGTACCAGACCAAAAGGCACTTTGTTAAGATAGACTCATCATTTTGTAAGTTGGTATGCCAGACCAAAAGACGCTATCTGTAGTGTAGGTAGACCCTACCGGATGTCCACATTTAATTTGAAGATAGAATGGACAAATCGGACACTCCCATCGCATTGAGCATTTCATTTCCCCCAATTTGGACGACCCATTCATATTTTAAAAATGTCAGCAACGCACAGCTTATTGCAATCAAACAAAAAGCGCGGCAAAAACACATAATACGCGGCATCCTGTACCCGTGGAATCCGCGGGCCTAATTACAGAATAAGGGCCTATAAGAACGACAAAGGGTCTGCCTGTGAGTGATGGAGCGCCATTCACCAAACTCAATTGAAAGGGTTCGCCCTATGGACGTTATTGGATTTCTCGTACAGGTATGTGCTGTGCTAATTTTTACATCAGATTTTTAATAATCGAATTCTTAGGTAGCGTTTTTGAAAAAAGAATTCAATGGCCGATGACGACGTATCGCTTGCCGTAAACCGCAATCCCATAACTCGAAATTTTGCATTTTGGTAGAGCACTTGTATGAGGTATGTTTATTATAAAAAATTATACAAAATATCTTAGTAGGGCGTGAACTAATAAATTAGTAATCACTTGGACATCGATCAATAATACCGAGTGGCGTCGCGCTAGGGTTGTCGACCTTACCTCGTGTACCCGTGTTTACTCAATACTCTGTCAACCAGTCCACCCACTGAATGGTTTCTATGTCATTCCAAACATTTTAATAAAGGTGAGAGTTCTTCGGTAGCTTTGAGGTAACTTGTCAAGCCACTTCACTGGATTCCTTATTTTAGGGATAGATTTGTAATTGGTTGATTCTTTTGAAGTCTTTTTGGTGCGCGTCTCAAGATCTCACATTTCTTTGCTTTTAGTAGGCTTCCTGATAGATATTCAGCGCATGTGATATTCGTTATTTCAAACATATTTGGTCCGATGCGATGACTGTTACGGTACGACTAGTTTCTGCTTTCTCGCAGTCGATGCTCGTTATCTCTAATATGGCTCCTATGACAGCCATGATAGATAGGTTAGTTTTCAAGTGCCTGCCTAACCAAACAGGATATATCTATGATAAGGACGTCCATCCCTGTGACATTTTTCCCGCCTAAGGATGTTTGCCTAAGGAAATCAGAGGCAGCTTGACTGACCGGATTATTCTTTCAATCTCAGGTTTATTTTAATCCCTTTCATTTATATTCAGACTTGCTTATTAGGTCTCGGATCTTACCTCGCTTCCTGTATTCGCAGGTAAAGATGCTTTAAGTTTGCTAAGCACCCAAGAGCGTCCGTCATGTCATGTAGATGCCGGTAGTTGTCGCGACAACTCGTCCGTTAGAAGTCCTGCGATCGAGCATTGCATGCTAAATAACTAGTCGACTATGCAAAACGCTTTATAAAACTTGATATCGACTGAGCCGCCGGCTGATCTATCCGGTCCTTATTTGGAAACAAACCAACCTGCGCTTTTAGTTGAATAGTTATAAGATACCTTTATGATAAGAGAACCGGCTTCTGATCTCTCTGCTATTGAATTACCATAGGCGACGAATAGCATTTGCGTTTTAATTACACACCGCGGCCGATTATTCCTTTAACGACTTGCATTTTACTACTAAGGCTCAGTGTTTAGTCCTTTGGTACGGTGCATAGGTGGAGCAGTTAATAGCCTGGGGCTATTTATGGGTATTTTATGTGTTTTAACTTCCACTATTTCAATATCTCACAAAAGCATTGATTTGGTAATTATTTTAGTTTAAATGATTTCTGAAGGGTCGTTGAAATCAGCAAGCTGTTTTGATTTCAGTTTCATTACCTAGTCCTCCAAGACTCGGCAGTAACAAAAGGCGCAACAATACGATCGGCAGCGTCAGCAATAACGACATTCGTGGGAAGCCAGAAGACATAATGCTCGTGCCAAGTACGGCGTCCGTGACTGAAAATTTTCACGGAATAATTCGTCGGCGCTTGCTTTTAAAAAGGACTGCGTTGCGATGCGGACTTTCGAATCCCAAAATGGAAGAAGCATTGACGGAATGACGGCAACGAGCATCATCAGTGCCGGTTGCAGTTATTACTTCGGGTTTTAAAATACCTACAACTTATAAATCCTACTTTATGTCATCGATTGCAATCTGAATATTGTTGGTGGACCCATGGTCAACTACAATCAATTTTTAAAGTACATAAATTGGGATAAGTGTCAGAAGACCATGTCAAATCTTGTTTGAGCCTTCCGTGTAGAATCGTCGCCCACGCTTGTTTTAACGTGTAGGTACAATTAGGTTGCATGCAGCACTTTTCGGTTTAAAGTATCTTTATTTTCTCAAAGAATATGAATGCAGTTCACTTAGATATGAACTTCAAACGAATAACTGATAAAGTATGCTTTATCTTGTGATGGGTAGGTATAGGCTAGTTTTGCAGTGAGCAGTGTTACTTATACATTTCTAAGGTTTGCTTCATGGACAAAGTTTCATTTAAGTGCGAGTCGCGATATGTGCATTTCACAACTACGCCCACATCATCAAGTACGCCTACGAGTCTCAGCTTTTGGGAGGCATTTATACTGTCGACCATTACAATTTGTGAAGGTCGACATTGTAAAGAGTAATAAACTGATGGAATTTGCTGTTAGCTGGTTCAATGTTTAACATTTAGATTTAGCTCCTATGAAGTCACGTTTGGCCTGTAAACTGCAAGTTTTGTTGAATGCTAAATGTTTTGTACCTAATCACTTTAGAGTATGTTAAGTTAAGTATCTAAAAACATTTGTTTCTTAATTTTCTCCGTCGTTAGCAGTTCTTCAAATGCAGCGCTCTTTTAATTTACGAAGCTAAGATTTAAAACAATGCCGTCAGTAATAAAAACGTCACTGGTTTTGTTTCTTTGCGTTGCATTCTTGTTCAAACTTGTATCATCTCAGGTAATATTTTTTTCTACAAAACTGATTTTGTTATGAATTCAATAACAATAGTAGAACGGATTCGTTCCTTTCTTCGGTTCGTTATCGCTTTTAGATTCAGGGAAGTCTGATAATGAAGATTAGTTACTTTTGTGCGGCTAACTTACAACACGGTAAGCTGAAGCAGGGGATTTATTAGGAGGCAGGATTAAGGATGATCCTGGATAGGGTTTAGGTATGTGCAATTATTTGTCTTAATAAGATCAAATTAATGTATAGCTAGTAAGGTGCTAGCTAGAGGTAGGTAATTATTGTTATTTTGCGAATATTTATCGATGCCACAAAATCTTTAGGAAGGGACCTAGTCCACCACAATTATAAAATTACTTATTATTGTTACTTACAGTACCTACAACAAAGATGAATTAGTTTAATCGTACCTACACATCTCGATTATCTATCAAATTAAAGGTAGCCGATATATTACAAAATAAAAAAAGGCGTGCACACTATTTGTCACATTAAACATTATCATTTTATCATTATCACAATAAGTTAAGCGCGTGATTCTTACCTGAATTCGGCTGCGTTTGTATATCCACCGCCGACAATATTCCTTTCTTCTCAAACAAACTCCTCACATTATTACACGATACGTCGGCAGATGCAGCCGCAAAGATCCACGATGCCACCAATAAACACAATATTTGGTTCCACATTCTCAATCCAAAAATCGATTTTTTGTTAGGCGACAGTTTATCACAACACTTTTTCGCAGCCATTTTCGCGTTACGACTGACGCGAAACTGGCTAAGCGGGTGCAACTATTTTATTATTAAATTTATTAATAAATAAACATAAAATTGCTTGAATGTGCGAATTTTATTGGCATACGGACCGACCGCGACGATTCAACTGCGATCCATGGTGGTCGCAGCCCGACTGCGTTCACTGACTGAAGTCAGCCGAAAGCGAGCAGATAGCATTTTTAGAAACATTGCCAGCAACAACGAACGACATCTTGTTGACTTAAGTAGGTATTTTAAATTAAACAAAAATGAACCTATAATTTTGCACATGCACGGATGAAAAGAAATAACATAATTTTTGAGTTAGGTACATTGTGCTGTAAAGCCCCCAAAAATCAAGGCCGCAGCGCCATCTAGCGTAACACTAGTGCACTTTAGTAATGTCAGAAACTTGCGATGTCATTGGTGCATTCATTTCGATTCAGCCAATAAGACTTGGTTTGTCTGAAAACTGTATTGGTGTTTGAATCAACCAATGACGGCCTACTGGTAAAGTGTTATGTTAACTATTTTCATTCATCTCATCGAGTAATTAAACGTCACACAGAACTAAAAAGGCCAAACCAGCTGTTTTCTTTCAGATGTAAAAGTACATAAATAAAAATAATAGAAAAACAATAGAAAGTAGCACTAAACACGGCTTTTTAAGTTAAATTTAGCAACGAAATCATCGTAACTTAGAGAATTTTGTGTTGTTTTGTAAGTTTTTACATAACCGGTGCGACCATGAGGCTTTATTTGATGAAAACTACATCAAAAGCGTTTCGTGCGCGTTTTTACTCAACGCATAACTTTAAAAGAGTTACGCACTGCATTTTTGACATGGATGGACTACTTTTGGGTGAGTTGAGAATTAGGTAGGTACCTACATTATAATGCATTCGACCTGTTACATTATTGTCAATGTTATTGAAATGCAAGGTTATTATTTACATAAACGATGTTCGTTCAAGATAATTTGGACCATATTGGTTGCTACTAAGGTTTTATTTGCTGTCTCATTTGAATTTGCCTATCGTAACCATGTAAAATAGTTTTACCCACTAAAACTATTTTACATCATTGTTTACGAACGACACGTTTAAACTACGTCTAGTAGAATATTTAGTCATTATGTGAACCTAAAAAGAACCTATTGAATAAATGATCAATTATCAAACAATATAAACTAGATAGGCTACGCCGCCGCTACGGCGTAGCTGCGTAACCGCCCGTAGAAGCGGCTACGACCTCCGAGCCCCGTCGTCGCGTCGTAGCCGTAGCATAGTCGTAGCCAGCGAAATGAACAACGAATCATTAAAAATGTTTTTTCTGAAAACATTCGTGTTAGTAGGTATGTTTACGTAGTTCCATGAAAACACGATAAAAGTTGATACGGTTTATCTGATAAATGCATGATTAGTGCAATGCGCCAGAATCAATTTAAAAGATCGCCCAGATCTTCTATATTTATCCTTCCTTACCTGCTTATCTTGTAGCTTTAAATTTTTTGGAAAACAAACAAATAAATAAAACTTTTTTTTTTACTTAGCAAAACATAGAAAAACACCTAGATCTAAAACAAATATCTGCAGATCACAATTACTTAGTACAACCATTTGTACCGCGACGGGAATCGAACGAGCAACCTTCTTGCGTCTCAGTCGGTACTCGAGTCATTTTATTTATTTATTTAACACACAAAACACATTACAATGCCAGCTAAAATTAACGTACGTACAAACAAAAAATTGTTTTAATCTACATTGTAGCGTAAAAATATGTGTGTACAACTAAGTATAATTAATATTATTATTCGTACTAAATGAACTTACAATAAACAGGAAAATCTAGTTAGTAAAAGACAATGGTGAGAAAATTAAATTTAAACAGCACAACCAATTCCACAGCCAGGCAACATCTACCTAGTGCACATGCACAGAGTTGACGCATAGTACGCTATAAGACCTGGCAGTACTCTATTTCATTCCATCTCCAGGTTGAGTGCTCCAGCATGGAGGACCAGCGTTATGAGGATCATTGAAATGGAGGATACTTTTAAGTACTCTAATGAAATGGTTAATTCTGGGGTTAAAAATGTCAAGTTCAGTATGTTTTATAGATTGCTCATTGTACTGACGCGCCATTCTAGTGAGGGGATTGTAATAAGAGATATTATTCTTGTAGGTGCGTAACGCAAAAAGATTGCTCTTATTTGACCTTCTTGCACTAAATTTCGTATTAATGCAAAATTGAAATAGTAGGTCCGGGGAATCGATAATAGAATGAATTATTTCGTATAAGTATATAAGATCAAAATATGCACGACGGGTTTCAAGTGAAGTCACATTTAATATTTTTAGCCTCTTTTCGTATGTTAAATCAAATCGACCTGGGCGTTGACGAAATCTTAACATTCTAAGGCATTTCTTCTGAATCCTTTCAACAGCATTAATATGAACACGGTACGGTGACCATATTGGGCTACCATATTCCAGGACGCTTCTCACCAATGCGTAAAAAAGATATAGGAAACTTTGTGGCTTTCTAAAGCCTTTTGTAGATCTTAGAATAAATCCTAACAGTTGGTTGGCTTTAGAAGTTATGTGTTGAGTGTGCTCGCGAAAAGATAGTTTCTCATCGAACAGTATCCCCAAGTCTCTAACCACCTTCGACCTATTTAGTATATGACCATTGAATTGATAGTTGTTTGTTATTTTATGGACCTTGTTAGTGAATGTAATTATAAAACATTTATCAATATTTAAGGACATTTGATTGTCACCACACCACTCAGCTACTGCATTATGACGTACTTACCTACTTTTTGTTCGCAGTTTAGCTGCGGCAGGAGGCTGGTCAGTGAAGTTAACACTTTGAATGCCACCGTAGCATTTAACCTTCTTTGGCGGCGGCGGAGTGTCACCCAGTGACGCGCCCCTCCAAGTCGCATCCGCTTGGCAGTGAACGCGTTAAGATGTTTTACTTTTCTTAAACTTCCAGATACCGAACTAGTCTATAAGAAGATGATAACCCAACTATGCGCGAACTACGGGCATAAATACACGGACGAGCTTATGATGAAGATCCTCGGAGGCACGGAGCAGCGACTGTCAGAGATCCTGTGCAAGGAGCTCAGGCTGCCTGTCACGCCCGACCAGTTCCGCGACCAGTTGCTACAGCTGGGGGATACCATGCTGGCGGGGACCCCGCTGCTTGACGGTATGTAGATCCTCGGAGGCACGGAGCAGCGCCTGTCGGAGATCCTGTGCAAGGAGCTCTGGCTGCCTGGCACGCCCGATCAGTTCCGCGACCAGTTGCTACAGCTGGGGGATACCATGCTAGCGGGGACCCCGCTGCTTGACGGTATGTAGATCCTCGGAGGCACGGAGCAGCGCCTGTCGGAGATCCTGTGCAAGGAGCTCAGGCTGCCTATCACGCCCGACCAGTTCCGCGACCAGTTGTTACAGCTGGGGGATACCATGCTGGCGGGGACCCCGCTGCTTGACGGTATGTTGATGCTCGGAGGCACGGAGCAGCCGGAGATCCTGTGCAAGGAGCTCTGGGTGCCTGGCACGCCCGATCAGCACCGCGACCAGTTGGACTGCAAGAACATGTGCGTCTAAGGCACTGAGAGGTAGCTCAATCATGAAACGAATGCTGTATTGACTAACTTTTTGCTCGATTTCGTTGTTCAACGAACCAACGACTTACGTGAGACGACACCTGATCCAGTTCTGTGAACTAGGTACACCAAATTACAAATTGGCGATGCGCGTCGGGCGAATGTACCTATGTACACTCACGTAAGTTCCAGAAACTTGACCCAAACGGGCACAGCGCCTGGCCCTGGGCATCTGCGGCATAGGCAATAAAAGTATTCATCACATACATAGCTTTGCTACCGCAGAGCTAAACATAGCTGAACTTGACTTTCAAGCTAGCGTGAAATTAGATACCTACCTACTATCTAGTTATTCCACAATTTCGTTAAAAAAACACCTAAGTATTTTCTACGAATATCAACACGTGCCTACGCATTTGAGAAGAAATCTAATAAGAAAAGAGATAGGAACAGCAAGAGTACCTACCTAAGCTTCCTGAATTGCTATCACAATTAATCAAAATAAAATTAGCCAAAAAAAGGTTCTACCAACACGAATAATAGGTTAATATTAATACTTATTACCTAGTTTCAGCATTTCACTTCAGTCTTACAATGTTACATTTAACGTGTTGTGAACACTTGCATTGCATTGCATCAAGTGTAGGCAAACTATACATAATAGTTATTTTGGCGCTAACGCCACCCAAATCAGCGCTACCACCTATTTTATCTTAATATTATGCTCTTTTTGGCAACCATGGTGAGCAAAAAGAGCAACTTTGCGTCTCTGCCTACATTATACAAAATAAAACTTTACAGATGCATTAAAAATAAGCTTATCGTTTAGCTTAGTAATAAGATAAAATAGGTGGTGGCGCTGATTTGGATCGGGTTAGCAACATCGGGTTAGCGCCTTAACAACGTGTATGTAATGGAACACCAACTTTTACGAGCGATCGGTCTCTCAAAAGTGTTTAACACTTACATTTCACTTTAATAGTTAAGTAACTAATTTACAATGTTGGTGGTCTTACAAAGTAATTCGTACCTACCTACTGATAGATTTCTATGTTTACGATCAGGTATAGGCAGGTACCTACTAATTCCAATTCGATGAGGTAGTGATGCACATGCACAGATTGAAAGAAATTAAATAAGTAGGTACCTACCTAAGATGATGGTGGGTGAATGTCTTGCATTTTTTTTTCATAGCGAGATGCACCTTTTGACCTGCCATAGGTAGATACCTAATACCAGGGCAGAAACCTGAAAGAAACGGAGAGGAGATTTACGCTATAGTGGGACTTTGGTGTAAATTCTGATGTCGCCACAACAGCACTAGAGATGTTTCCGTCGCGTCCCATCATTACGATCGAAATAAAAAGGACATAGCATAATAATTATTATTGTAAGTGCTGTCTAATTAGTTCAGGTTCTTTTTGTCGACATTTGAATCGACTCCTGCCGAGCTGCCGACTAAACATTTTATAATACTTACCTACTTGTAAGTATTATTCAGTCCACAGAAAAACAATAGTCGCAAACCCTGTCCCATTCCAGGAGCTGAAAAACTAATCCGCCACCTCCACAAAACGAAAGTACCCTTCGCTCTGGCCACTTCATCATCAGCGCGGTCCGTGGAAACCAAGATTGCAGCACACAAGGAGCTGTTCCAACTGTTTCACCACATGGTCATGGGATCCAGTGATAAGGACGTCAAGTTCGGGAAACCACACCCTGATATATTCCTGGTCACGGCAAACAGGTTCCCGGATAAACCTGATCCTGCAAAGGTCGGTATCTGTATGTCTCTCTGTCATTGTTTCTGGTCTGTTAGTAGTATTGTCCCCTCTTGAGCTGGTGCTCAAGGCGGGACGTGAGTGAACATGAGGACCGGTCTTCACCAGAACTGTGGAAAACGGGAGATATCGTATCGATCGTACATCTGCCAATAAATACCTTTAGAGTCGATCGCCTAAAATCAGCAGCTAGTGCCGATGAATTCAGGTCTTGTGATCATAATTCCAGTGTCTGGTCTTCGAAGACTCTCCCCACGGCGTCACCGCAGGCGTCAAAGCCGGCATGCAAGTGGTCATGGTGCCTGACCCTCATTTAGATAAGAAGCTGACCACGCACGCCACCATCGTCCTACCCACACTTGCTAAGTTTCAACCGGAGAAATTTGGACTACCCGCCTTTTAGTAAAAAAGACGCGCTTCTTTAAACAAAGTAAGCTATAGGTAAACATTCATTATGTAAGTTAAATGCTGTGGTGTTTTCTACGTGAATGGACCACAAGGTAGTGTGAATTCGGAAGTTAGAAAAAACGTATTATGAAACAGAAATTGGGGGGGGGAACTGCTTGTTTCGTATGAGACTTCGTTTTGTTTGTCTATTTCCTATTGAGAATGGTTTGTGTACCTATCCAATCAAGAGTAAAGAAGTACATAGATGCATCATCAATTCTTAAATAACATTATTTAAAATTTGTATGAGCCACAAAGAAACTCTTTTTCTATGTATGCCATAACTCAATTTAAATTTTGGGTGTTTTTAAGAACAGGGTTTTTATGCGCAATGTTGAAATCATTACTGTGAATAATATAAATAAGTTACCATTCTTCTAGCTCCAAAACTAGACACTGAAAGTAGCATAGCAACCTATATGAACGTAAGTTTAGTACTTATTGTATTGTTAGTGTTTGTAATTAGTTGTAGACCTATGCATAATAAATTATTTTATGTAAAAATGTTTTATATCTCTTACCTTCATTGGGTATCCCATTATAGGTTCTTGTTTTTTGTTCCTCTGATTCTATTCTATTGTGCTTGTAAATTTTGTGCGAATAGTACTTGGTTTTAATAAATACATATTTCTATTTAATAAAGAGGTAAGATATTACATGCAATAGGGTGCTATGGTTATAATTTTTAATATAAATTAATATCTATATTATCTATAGGCTTTGTCATTCAAATCAAGAATTTAAAAGTTAAAAAAACAAATGGCTGGGATGTGGACTTTGTAATCTAAAAGTAAAGATGTGATTTTGCTGCTAAGGTCTAACAATTTTGTATATTATCATTTAATAATAATAAATAAAATATAATATAGATAATTTATTTAATAAGTTTCTTGAGAGCAGCTAAGACATCGCTAGCAGAGAGGTTGGTTAGGGATGTGTTTTGTTCAGCTCCTTTTCCTGGAAGCAAAGAGAAACTGTAAGTAAGTTTTGGATCATGGTATAATATTTTAGTAGGGAACTACCTCTAAGTAAATGTAAGATATTCTTTCTACTGCAATATAACTAGTAATTTACTATAATCACAGATATTATAATACTATACTCTATAATTAAAGTACAATAATGTGTCAAAAAACAATGCAAGATGTCTAATACTAATTAGATGGCGGTGTTCTGAAAGTTCTTATTGTTTGATTATCTAATTATAAGGAAAGTTATTCTAAAAACAAGTTTCGTCGAGTGTGAGTGTAACTCGTGCGCCGAGGGTTTCGAATGTTTGTCAATTAAACAAAAATGTACTAAATGTACCGGTTAGAGACTACGCTATTTAAAGAATACCTAAAAATAGTAGGACCAACCTACATTTCAGATGGATCTCTTTGCATACTTCGGTGATAGGGGGATATGGTAAATTTTACGACTAAAAAACTGTTTTGAAATGTACAATCTGATACTTTTCACTCGATACACCACTTGGTGGGGTACCCCTTTTGAAATTTTTTCCCGCCTGTTTTGACCATTTTTCAAAAAGTGTTATACTTTACTATATTTTTCCTGTAAAATATAGATCTATATCTAAAAACGCTTCATACATTTTAAGTGGATCGCTAACATGTTAAAAAATGAAAATTTCTACCAAAACAACAAATAAAATGAATCATCTTTTTTATTTTAGAACCACCCTTATCAAATAGGTTTTTTTTTAATTTATCAAATCCAAGTTCAAAATAAACATAATATATATAGGCATCTTGTTTTCACATGAATCTGTGCTTACGAAAAATATCTTGTATTCTGACTAAATCCAAAATTAATAAGTACTTGTATCATCACATCACCATTAGACTAAGAACTACACAACTACAAAAAACGTGGATTGAAACATCAACTAACATTATCAACTTAAGTTGCTGCATGATTAACTTCAATTTCAGATGATGCACGATCAACTGCAACTTCAAGTTCAGGTGTTTCATAAACTTCAGATTTGGGTATTGCAGTTGGTTGTTCCGCTAACTTCCGGAAAACATCCAATACTTGAGCATGAGAAAAGTCTATAAGGGACCGACTTGTTTCCCTTCCTTTTTCTGTAAGATTTAGTGGGAATAAGAGACTTTAGTGACCTGTTTATTCTTCATCATAACCAGTGCCAGACTTACCCCTATACCTACTTGGTTGAGGCTTTTTGGTAAAATACAGCCCCACTCATCAGCTATTATGCCTCTATAGAGTTGGAAACGCAGGATGACTTTATCACTGTTTCAAAGTTGGGACTTCCAGACCTCTTCTTAGCGCAGAGCTGGCTGGTATAAAGGACTTAATATTTACCCACCATAGCGAGCCCAAATGCGGGGCTGAGTACCGCTGCATTCACGGATCAGGATCGGGAAGTCAGGGTTCTCCGTCTTAATGTTCACATAGTGCTTTTGTATAAATTCTCTGCAAGAAAATAAAAAAAATTATGTGAATGTTCAACCTATTTTAGAATCGAATTGAGAGGTTATGCTAGTGTTTATGTAATCAAAATACTTGCCTTACGCCTTCAGATTGCTTGCTAGTCTGGCACAAATGAATCCGGAGCTCTTTTAGAGCACCTCCTAAACGCACAGCCATTTTTTTAGATAATTTTCACCACTGAAAGATAGATTGAGTATAAGTAATTATTTTTTGATTATTGATTGATTTGGCATAATGACAGAAAATAAAACTGACATTGACATGACAAACACCATGATTTTAACGATAGCTCTTGGATGGACGAACGAAATCACTCTTGAAGCGACGACCTCATGCTTCGAACGTGATGTTAGAAGCCTGAAAAAAAGCCCGCCTGCGATGAAGGTTGCGGGTTCGATTCCCGTCGCGGTAAATAATGAGTATCTACCGGGTTTCATTCTGGATGTACGTAGGTATTTAATTACTTATCCATTTCCAGAGAGATTTGTCATCGGCAGAACTATTCTAATTCTATTGAAATAGGGTCGGAGACACGAAACTGACACGGATTCGCGCGCAATTAAAATATTTTTGCTATTTATTAAATTATTTTTAATGTCTAGCGCCCGGTTTGCTCCCCCGACGATCTGGGGCCACTTCAGCATTAATCAAAGTTATGCATGCGTTAGACAATCTTTAACTTTAATTTTTTTAATTCATCAATGAGAGTCGCTTTATTTGTCTTATTTTGAAATTCGCTTGCTTTTCTCCTATAGATTGCTGGAAGGCGCTTGTACATATTACGTTTTTTTTATGTTTTTGGGCAAGCGTAAGGCAACCGTAGCATATTTTGCTGCCTCCTGCTACATGGCTAATCCAGCCATGAAAGACTGAAAGAGATAATTAAACCTTAGCTTGGTAAACCCCCAAACTGAGATCCCCAACCCGCATGCCCAGCGTGGGGGATTATGGGCATCACCTCCATGACATAAAAGCCAATAAGGCCCTTATCAGGAGGAGGCCTGCGTCCAGCAGTGGACCAATATAGAACGTGAGGTGAGTTTAGTAAACAGGGTGGATTTTTTGATGGGGCAGTAAGAGGAGGTACCTTAACTCGTTTAGCTACAGGAAAATGTTCTTAAGAGACTTATCAAAAAAGTTTCAGGGTAAAATGCAATTTTTTTTGCTAATTGTAATTTTTTTGAAAATCTGATAGGGAAGAAAATTTCTGAGATGAATGAGAAATTTTCTCCTTCAACTTCGACCATTTTCCTGTAGCTAAACTGGTTGAGGTACCTTTCCTTACTGCCACATCGAAAAATCAACTCTAGCTTTGGTTTCACTTCTCAAGAACTGCTTGAAGTTCTAAGGGGTACGAGATAAATTAACCTGAAAAAGGAAACTATACTACAATATTTTAACAATTAAATGTAATTTTAACTCAATACATCAATTTCCTCTTTTTGTACATTGATCTAAGTACCAAACGTTATATATGATTTGAATGTTAGCCTAGAAGCAACATCACATCACTTTACATAGTACAATAACATTAGAAAATATCTTGTTTTACAGCAAAAACAATTATTATACCTACAATTTTTATCTCACTCGTTTTAGTAAATGTTAGTTAATATTTATTGCTGATACGAGTAACAACTATGCTTTTTATACCACTAGCCTACTTTGATAATAGCATTAGGAAAATGAAACGTATGTCAATACCAATCCTCGAAAATACCTAAAATACGAGTGAAGAACAGGTTTGGCGATTGCGCGTCAAAATTGCACTTTTGCCCAATGTTATATAGTGATTGAAATAGAAGTCACTATGTGCCAATTCTAACAATAAATAAATGAGCAGTTTGCTTCTGATTTCTGATCTTTGTGTCAAATGAATATAGAATATAAAAAATTAAAACCAAAGATCTAAGCTTCAATAACTATAAAATGTAATATCATTAATGTGTATGTACATATTTACATCTTAATTTATAGTTTCACGGCATTACTAAAACTACAAGGAGAAATGTTCAAAATTCAAGGAAAAGTTTTAAATCTGAAAAAATCTTTTGATCTTATACCCAAGTAGGTAATTAATGAGACTTACGAGAATTTCAACTAGCGGACGTACAGTTATACAGCTCAACAGTAGTGATGAAACCGTAAAGCTTAAAATTCACTTTAACACTGCACACTGTTTATAATTTGCACTGACGTCACATTGTTCAGCTACACAACTCGAATACGAGGAGACAGCGACCCATTGGACTGCGCCCAGCTCCAGGACAAAGATCACAAATCTGGAGCACATAGCACATAGCATAGCACGTAGCACATGGCAAAAAGCACAAGGATGTACATCCTCAGTGCTTTGGTGTACCTAGGCCTGTGAACACCATTGTCCTGTTCAACCCCTTCGTATTGTTGGCAGCAAGGCAGCAACAGCTAGCCTGACGCTGGTTCGTTGGCTGCTGTGAGGCCTTGCTTCTGGCACCACTCGACGAAGTCATCGATGAGGACTGGCCAGGCACCTTCTGCGTCGTAGTTGCTCATGCCGTCGTCTATTTGCGTAGCGAAGTCTAGCAGAAGGTTCCATGTGTCTTTAGGTATTGATCTCTTGTGATGCTCCTGAAATTTTTGGAAAACCATTGCTTTTTTAAACATTCCAAAGTCACTTTTAGGTCCTTGCTTATTTTATCCTACATTTTAAATTATAATTCAGCTATTATGTTGGCATATCCCAATCATTTTCATACATGTTAAGATAGCATAGTCAAGTGCGAGTCGGATCCTCACGCAGAACATCGCACACCGAGCGAGGGTTCCGTACAAACTTGTACCTAATCGTGAGGTCGACTCAGATGCACAGTGCATTTTTTAGGGTTCCATACCTCAAAAGGAAACCTTATACGATCTATTGGTGGACTATAAACTTGCGGTATTCGGATTTTTCTACTGGTGCTATAATACCTAGCTTCTTGCTGAATGTTATGTTATGATTCTAGGTCAACGGGAAATACCTTTTGGGTTTTGTGTGCATGTGATTCCCTGGGAAATGTCTTTTCACAGCTCGTAGGTGTTACAGATTTGAGCTCATAAAGTATTTGATATTAATTTCAGTTGGATAGCTCAAAACGTTCCTGAGAAAAAGGTCCTGACAGACAGACAGCCGAACAACAAAGTGATTCTATGAGGGTTCCATTTTCCTTTTGAAATATGGAACCTTAAAAAAAGCTTTTTGTTTCCCCATAAAATAAATAAAAAATTACAGTCTAAAAATAGGCCAATACAGTAAATAGTACTGTTTTTATAAGTGGCAATAACCCAAGAATGTTCAAGGTCATCAAAATAAAATAGGCAAATTAAAGACAAATCGCTGGCCTTGAAATAGACTGTAATGTAATAGACATGTAATGTAAAAGACAGTAATGTTGTTTTTTTCTGTACATCAACCAACATAGGACTAGAAATAGAATAGGCTAAGAATTGGCACTGTTTTACTGAGCTTGCATTCATCCATTATGAATGCAGTAGATAGGAAGGTGATAGAAAGTGATTAGATAATCAATTTACCATACATATTTCGATTTGCTAATTGATAACATTATCAATTTTACTTGAGTACATCTAAACAACTGCAACACAGTTGTATAACTATTGTGGGTATTATCTTTTTCTCACAATTTAATGTTTCTCTATAATTTGTTCCAAGAAAAAAAATCTAGACAGTTATTATCTTTTAGGCATGCTTTCTTTCTGAGAGACTATTTTATTAAGCAATTATTTATTGTAGCCAGGTAATGTAACCAGGTCAAACAGTAAAGAATTAAGCATTGTATGCAAAATACGGCTCGGTAAGATAATAATAAACCGAATTCGCTGATAAGAACTGTTAGTTGTTTGGCATTACTGTATTTTAGTTATTAAGAATTTTGGCTTTGTAAAAATAATAAATAATTTAGCACAGTTAAGTTCCCCCTGCAATATCTTCTATGTATAAGTTATAAAAATGTCTATCTATGTAATGTAATAAATAAATTATTTACTATTCTACTCACCGTGAGAAACTGGCACCATGCATCTAGGAACTTAAACCTCCCATGGAGCACAATATTCCAATAAGCTATCGCCATATCAAGATCTAAGCCTTTTTGCCCTACGTTTTTCGCATAATTGAATGTAAAGTGGTAGAAATCTTTAAATTTGTTCATATCTTTGATTTCCGCTTCTAGTGTTGGTAGTTTTGCTTTTAACTTGTCTATGCTATCAACCCCGAGCTCGATGAAGCCGGAAGTGAACTCTTCTCTGGTAAATTCACATTGCACTGCTGCTTTACACTTCCATGCTATGATAAGGACGAGAATAGATTCAGGACTAAGGTTCACATCTTCAAGGAACTTCATTATACCTTCTAACATTATCTTATCATTCTCGTGGAGATCTTTGTATTTGTGGAAGAGTTGTTCTAGTTTCTTTCTGTCCACTACAGTTTTAGCAGGGTCTTTGTAATAGGCGTCAGGGTTCTGGAAGTAATTGTCGCTTGCTAGGTCTAGTTTCCAATCGTTCTGCATCAAACAGTTGATCGCTGTGCTTTCGCTCGTCTGTGTAAATGCGACGAACTTCTTCACTTTGTCTCTCTGTGACGATTTTAGTTTATTCTGAAAATAAATGTACGAACGTCAGTTCATAACCCTATTTTATGGGTTGAATTTAATAATGGTTATATTTTGTTGCAAAATATGGAGCGTGCATACGAAAAATGCGTCGAGGAAATTATATACGCATCATTACTCACCATTTTGGAAAGATTTTTGTAAATTCTAATGACTTTCACTGATAATTCGACATCGAAACCTCTGTGAAAACCAGTGTTGCCAGAGCCTACTCAGCCCAGGTTGCCATTTGTAGGCTCAAATGTTGCCATTTGAAACCAAAAGTTGCCATTAGAAAAAATCAGTAAAAAAAAACTGCGTTAAAAAAACTGAAAAATAACACACCTAAGTTTTTCGAGTCACTCACACACACATTGGATTAGTGAATTTCAACTCAATGAAAAATATAATTTAAAAATATAATCTGAAAAATATAATCTGAAAAATAAGCAGCAATAATAACCTTTGCCTATCCTGAATTGGATGTTAATGAACATCTATCTAAAAAATAATAAGATGGCAACACTTTCCTTCTTTCATTTGTTTGACATTGACAAAGGATGGACAGACCAACCAATTTGTTTGATGCAACTGAATGCAACTATTTAAGTACCTACAATTTGCCTAGTTTTATGTTTTATTAGAGCATTTTTGGTTTTTCGAAATATATAAAGAGTAAAACTGAAATGCAGCTGTTCTCGAACCTACTGCTGTAGTGTAGACGTGTACACCGAACCGAACACAGATCGCGCTTGTTGAGTCTTGCTTGACACTCGCGCCGCGCGCGAAATGCGCGGCAAAACTGACAGGAGTTTTAGTGTAGACGAATAAATTCTGAATACAAAGTAATGATACTGAATTTTATTCATATTAATTTAGTAAGTACCTAGTTGTATTAAAAAAAACATAGGCTGAAATTTACATTGTTTTAGACAAAATCTGAAACTCTAAGACAAAACAAAAACACTCTAAGCAGCCAAAATTAGGTACCTACTTAGGTAGGTACCTTTCGTCAAGGATAATATTACCGTGCTTTCGTCGATTTCATGCATGCATTATGTAATTATGAGCAACGTCTTATTTCTACCCAAAAGGCTGGGAAGGGCTGATAAGGAATAATGAATGAATGATGATTCAATCAGTAAAATTGATTTATCAAATAGATCTTTATGTAGTTTCTTCGATTAAAACAATAAAAAGAGAACTTTCCAGTAGATTTAAAACAAAAGTACTATACTATGGCCACATTACAAGGCGAAGATTCGTCTTCGCGTTGTCGCGACAAAACTTCATGTTCGTTCTACGACGAAGTGTTTGGCCACATTGGAAAAAAACTTCGCAACGTCGCGATAATCTAAAATGTCACGATAATTCATTTTACGGAAGAAATGGATGCGGCGGTTGCGCTCATGGCGTCATAATTCATGTTTTTTGTGATTAGGTTCTTCAGGATTCCACAAAACAGGCGCAGCTTCGTAATTTTTGATAAATTACAAAATTCGATCATTTGTCCACTCCATAGATTAATAATAATAATAACACAAATCAGCAACAATACCTACGTGCACACCGCTCGGCGGCGTCTCGCTGTCAGTCAGTCAACAAAGCGCGCGCGAAGTGTAGCCAACCGCCAGTGCTGCCAGATAGAATTTGACAAAATCAGTAGAAAGTCACGTAAAAAATCAGTAGCTTGAGGAGAAAATCAGTAGATTTTGAAAAAAATAAAAATTTCTAGCTTTTGACACGAAAAATGCGCGGTAGGTACATATCTGTAAGGTTTTTTTGTAAAATCGGTTCATCCGCTAGGAAACTTTAATTATAGTTCCCTATCGTATGAACCGATTTTGATTCATTTTTTTTGTATGTTTGTCCAGTGTGTGTGTTTCACTTTTCAATGATGGCATTCATCAAAGTACCTAAGTTGCAAAGTAAAATATTCATGGCTTTTGAATTTCAAAAAATTATGTGTTTTAAGTAGGTTTGTAATAAACTTTTTACATTGATATGAAAACATTGATCAAAGCAACTCATCAGCTTGGAATTCTCCGAGATTTGTTCATTTCCAAGGGCACTGATCAGGTTTTTTGGGGTAGGTAACTTGGTAGTGTACAATGGTGTTCCGTTGTTCCTTTCAAGAAAAACAAACTATGTTGATCACAGAAAGAGGGATGCTAGGTGTCTATTTTTTTAAATTTCAATTTATCTGATAAAACCTGATCAGTGCCCTTGGAAATTAACAAACCTCGCCATACACCAAGCTGACTCGAGAATCGTATGAACTCCAAGTGAAATTGAATTTTCAATTTATTTTGTTGTTACAAGGCCTTATGCCTTGGCCTTGAATCTCTCTCAGGAAAAGCTGGTTGATATCTCGAATTTTACAAAATAAATCAGTGGCTCTTCAAAAATCAAGCAGATCTATCTACTCGTAGGAAGTGTAATAAATAATCCATTTACAAGATCTACTGCTAAATCAGTAGATCTGGCAACAATGGAAAAGTTTATCTAAGAACGAACGGACCGACCAATCAAATCGAAAAAGATAGGAACACACAACAGATGTTTACAGGAAGTGGAAGAAACGAACGAACAAAACAAACTCTTCAATTTCATTCATATTTTGTCAGTATTGTGAATTTGTGACGAACCGGATTGGTGAAAATTTCATTGGCTTGTGAAGTGAAGTGACACTGATAAATGACTGCTTACATAATAGACACGGAGCCATTGGCGCTCGGGAAAAATCAGGTAGATTTCACGAAATTTTAGAAATAAATCAGTAGATCAGTAGACGGTTCAAAAAGCAGGTAGATCTACTGCTAAATCAGTAGATCTGGCAACGCTGCCAACCGCACGAACTTTTGTCGCGACAAAACCCTTTGATGTCCGGCAGTTTACCGACAGCGTCGCGAAGGGCATTTGTTATCGCGATGATGCTTCGTGACAGGACGAACTTCTTGGCCAGACTGGTCGCGACAGCGCAAAACTTCGCGTTATCGCGATAGTGTGGCCGTAACATTAAAACTCACGAAAAAATTGGTTGCCTGTAAAGTCGGTATACGGGCGAAAGTTTTACGTGACAACGACTTCAAAAAAACACTTCATACATGTGTGAGAAGATGTTAGTTCACTTTCACTTTTTATGTCTGTCTCTCTCGCTCTTAGGCGGGCTAACCATGCCCGAGTGGAAGGGACGCGTGCCTCTCACTCGCTCTCATTGTGAGCGCATAACGTGAGCGGAGCGTAACGCAGTTTCTTGAAGTGTCACCCGGCAAACCAATTTATAAGACGTTGTCACGTCAAAAACTTCCTTTCCTTTGCTTGCACTGCACTGCACACAGTGCATACTGCACTGCACACCACAGACCAATAGAGATACATACTGAGGATACATACGTATATGCTGCACACAGACAGACACACACATCCATTTTTATTTTAGAGTTTACATAAAATTACTTTTATTTCTAGCTTCACCAAAATAGACCTTTTGTCTGTGGAAATACGGGTACAATTTGTTTGTCTACTAATTATGTATTGTTTTCATTTTTGGGAATAAAAATGCGTTCAAGATTTTAATTTAGTTCAATTCGATGCGTTCAGTTTATCTGCGAAAGATATTCGTTATTTTCTTACTGATGATCGCGCGACAAGTCGAAAAGTTGCCAAAAAGTTGCCATTTGAGCTTGGTTGCCATTTGGTTGCCACGAAGGGTCAAATGTTGCCAAAATGGCAACCAAAGTTGCCAAATGGCAACGCTGGTGAAAACAAAAGACCATAGACAATAGTGCTGCATGCAAGCAATACTAGTTTTCCATTGGTTTGGTTGAGTTGAGTTTCAATTTTGGAAAAAAAATTGGTTGTCTGTAAAGTCGGTTTACTGACGATAGTTGAACGTGACAACGTCTTAAGAAAAGAGCGAGGTAACGCGACGTCATGTTTTTTCGTGCATGCAGCCGGCTCTATCGAATTATAAGACGTTGTCACGTCAAAAATTGGTTGTCTGTAAAGTCGGTTTACTGACGATAGTTGAACGTGACAACTCAGAGCGAGGTAACGCCGCATGACGTCATGTTTTTTCGTGCGTGCAGCCGGCTCTATAGAATTATAAGACGTTGTCACGTCAAAAAATATAGAAATGAATGCATTTGCTAATATTGAGTTTTAGGAGTTTTTTGTGATTTTTAAAAAAAACTTGGATTACATAAAATTCACATTTTTTTCTTTCGTTCCTTGAATGTGAAAATACGAATAACAAAAACTAGGTCGAACAAATTTTATTGCTTATCAAACGTTTGGTTTAAAAAATTGGTTGTCTGTAAAGTCGGTTTACTGACGATAGTTGAACGTGACAACGTTTTAAGAAAATACTGATGGAATGGCATTTGATACTCGATCAAAATATGTAAATGTACTATAGTATAGCAGCTGTCCACGCAGACGCATCGCTCACTCAAGTAGGAGAGAGACGGATGTCGAGCGCTCTCGCTTGCACTTCAAGCCTTACATGGAACGCCTCAGAGCGAGGTAACGCCTCAGAGCGAGGTAACGCCTTAGAAAGAGGTAACGCCTCAGAGCGAGGTAAAGCCGCATGACGTCATGTTGAGGTAACGCCGCATGACGTCATGTTGAGGTAACGCCGCATGACGTCATGTTTTTTCGTGCGTGCAGCCGGCTCTATCGAATTATAAGACGTTGTCACGTCAAAAACTGTTCGACCTGACTGATTGACTGAAAAGAAGGCCAGTGCCAGATCTATGATTTTCCATAGGGGGGCTGAAACGTGTAATGTAATGGCACCTCTAGCGTTCCAGATAAAATAGTTTTAAAAAATTAAAAATAGTAAAAAAATAATACTTATTATTATTATTACTAGCCAAATTTATCCCACTGCTGGGCAAAGGCCTCAATTATAATAAATAATAATAATAGTCAAAAAAATAATAGTTAAAAAAAATTCTTATCCTCTACTGGTAGTGCTCGGTATATAAATAAATGTGTAAGCAATATAACAAAACGTGACCACAGACTTTTTTTATAGTTTTAAGTTCACAAAAATTTTCATACTCTAAATAATTCATTGTTTGTACGCCATTTTAAAACGAATGCAAAATATGTTTGTTCAAGCCCATTGAAAACATGTCTTGTTCTTTCTTTTGAGGGATCGTTTACGTGGATAGTTTGCAAGTCATTGAAATTAGGGACTAGGAACCAAAATAAAAGAGAATATTTAAATTTATTGGCTGACGAATTAAACAACAACTGTACATTAGGTATGTGTTATGTGTTATATAGCGTCCAGATAAAGTAACATGTTATAGTAACAGTAACTATGCTATACAGGGTGTCAGGATGAACAGTCTTATCCTTGAAACCAGGAGTAAGTTATACCTACCTATTATGAGTGAAGTCCAAATCCATGGAAAATAATTTATTTATTTTATAGTAATTTTTGAGAAAAAAATCCTCTTAAATCATAAACGGATTTCACCCTGCCACGCGTGGCCTGCGCCGCGCCCGCACCCCCACTCACGCGTCCCGTCAGTCACCGCGCGACTAGCAGGCAGTCAGCACGTCATTAACGCCGCGTCGCTAATTTGTGCCGATTTGTGCGCGTAAATTGTACCTACTTACCTTGTGACGATGTCGTACATAAATGTTCAGTGGACTGAAATGGTGCGGCTTTATGCCATGGCTGGTGATAACTTGAGCTTGGCTCGTACGATGTGCGCAGAGCCGTTCCCAGGATAACGTGTGCCAAGCTGGGAAACTATCCTAGCGGCACAGAGACTACGTACCTATGGTCAGTTTACCGTGCACTAGGTCGTGGCAATCAACATTTAACGGTCAACAGGAAGGCCGTGACTATCTATCTGCCCATTTTGAAAACATTTTACTTGTAATGTATGTGAACCAAACTATACATAAAAGTAGTTATGTACAGTCAGCTGCACAGACATGTATACACTTCTAAGGTTTAACTTTTATTATACTCGGAACTTTTTAAATAAAAGGACATGCACACGTTTTTCGTACAAAGTAGTCATCGTACTTCGTCAGAATACGGTACATAAATTATCACAATTACTATACACTTACTATTTAGTCAAATTGAAAACTTTGGAGTGTATACATATTTTTGCAGTCGACTGTACCTACTTACGATTAGAGTGGTTTCGATATCTACTACGCCATCCCGCCCCAGCGCGCGGTGACAGGCGGACGTCGTGCTAGGGTAACCATGAAATCACTTACGATAGCGAAGAAATTAATTATGATTGATAATCCATCGAAACTAATTGACTATGATTTTAATAAATTTGTTTTGGACTCTACTCATGATCCTTAACATTTGGTTTCAAGGATAAGACTGTTCACAATAATAATTACACCCTGTATATCATGTTTTCTTAGTTATTAGTTCGTAATATTATGTAAGTAATTAATTGTAGGTACAGTAACTAATTATTACTAAGTAAGGTCTCTGTATATAACGTGATAACGATATACGTAACGTGATTTTACCCGTTCCGGACTGATTTTCCCCCGGAACGGAGGCGGAACGAAACAATTTAGAGACATCGTTACTTACAAAAGTAGGTACCTACAGTTGTAATAATTATAAGAAATACGAATATTTTCATTCATTTTACAACATTATCATCTGAGTGAGACAGCTTATTGGTTGAATTATGGCTCTTAGTAAAATATAGAAAGCGACCACGCATTCCAATATTTCAACGAAAACAAAACGCTGCATTGTATAGACCGCGGAACGGTAGGCTTCTCTTTCTACGGTTTAACGCGACCTTAAAGAAAAAACTCGTGAGCTACATCCACAGCATTTGGGGAATTTTGTTTTTGGGGAAACACTTGTTCCTTCGTTCAAAAGCGACATCAATATTCAGTAGAACATGGCAAGAACATGGCAATCGAAACGGTTTTCAACTAAATACATTATGTCAAGCGATGCCAATGCCAAATACAACTGTCAAAAACAGCTGATTGCTCGCAGCATCGGCAGCGTTGCCAGATCTACTGATTTAGCAGTAGATCTACCTGCTTTTTGAACCGTCTACTGATCTACTGATTTATTTCTGAGATTTCGTGAAATCTACCTGATTTTTCCCGAGCGCCAATGGTTCCGTGTCTATTATGTAAGCTGTCACTTGTCAGTGTCACTTCACAAGCCAATTAAATTTTCACTAATCCGGTTCGTCACAATACTGACAAAATATGAATGAAATTGAAGAGTTTGTTTTGTTCGTTCGTTTCTTCCACTTCCTGTAAACATCTGTGTTCCCATGGTATAATTTGTGGTATAATAATAATTATATGTATTATTTTAACATTTGTGTTCCTATCTTTTTCGAATTGATTGGTCGGTCCGTTCGTTTGTTCGATAAACATTTCCAGTGTTGCCAGATCTACTGATTTAGCAATAGTTCTTGTAGATTGATTATTACACTTCCTACGAGTAGATCTCCTTGATTTTTGAACAGCCACTGATTTGTTTTGTAAAGAAATCAACCAGTTTTTCCTGAGAGAGACTCAAGGTCAAGGCATAAGGCCTTGTAACAACAAAAGAAATTAAATATTCAATTTCACTTTGTGTTCATACGATTCTCGAGTCAGCTTGGTTTCTAATTTTTTTTAAATAAAATTTTAAAAAATAGACACCTAGCATCCCTCTTTCTGTGATGAAAGAAAAAAAATAGTTTTTTTTTCTTGAAAGGAACAACGGGACACCATTGTACACTACCTAGTTACCTACCCCAAAAAACCTGATCAGTGCTCTTGGAAATGAACACATAATTTTTTGATATTCGAAAGCCATGAATATTTTATTTTGCCTACCTAAGTTACAAAGTAAAATATTCATGGCTTTGATGAATGCCATCATTGAAAAGTGACACACACACACTGGATAAACATAAAAAACTGAATTAAAATCGGTTCATCCGATAGGGAACTAATGACCTACTATTTATAGATCCCTAGCGGATGAACCGATTTTACAAAAAAACTTACAGATACCTACCACGCATTTTTCGTGTCAAAAGCTAGAAATTTGTAATTTTTTCAAAATCTACTGATTTTTTCTTCAAGCTACTGATTTTTTACGTGACTTTCTACTGATTTTGACAAATTCGATCTGGCAACACTGAGCATCGGGCTGCGCAGCCCGCAGAGCTGTTTGTTTTGTAATTTTTAATTAAATAACCTGAAAGAAAATAATCAAAACGAAGAAAAAATATCTAATCTTTTGAGCAGTGAACAAGACAAAGGTGCCA
Source organism: Eupithecia subfuscata (assembly GCA_963564075.1). Taxonomy (NCBI): domain Eukaryota; kingdom Metazoa; phylum Arthropoda; class Insecta; order Lepidoptera; family Geometridae; genus Eupithecia; species Eupithecia subfuscata. The sequence continues at coordinate 2,882,820 of OY751097.1, read as the reverse complement.
TTTACTATTACGATCAAATAGAATCAAAATAATGCGGTTTTTATTCATAAAACACTTGTTATTCTCACCTAACTCGAATCCGTGCAGAACAATAACATCTAATGTTCCTCGAGTAAGGTTTGCCCCTAGTCCTACAGGATACCTACATTTAGGAGGTTTGAGAACTGCTTTGTACAATTACCTGTTCGCTAAGAGCAAAGGCGGCACTTTCATTCTTCGAATCGAGGACACAGACCAGACGAGGAAAGTCGATGGTTCCGTAGATTCGTTGATAAGTGATTTGAATTGGGTTGGAATAGAATATGATGAAGGTCCGAAATCAACAGGGAAGTGCGGACCTTATGTCCAAAGCCATAGGCTTAATATTTACAGGTGAGTAACCCACTTGTAAAACTAACTAACTTTCAAATTTTAATGCACAGGCACAGCTACTATCCGAAATATGAGTTACTTAGTAGGTACCTAATGTAAACGATGTGCCTATGCATCCCATTCTGAAGTGTTTTATCTAGTTGATAGGTGTTTTCACAGAAAACTTTTTTTTTAAACCTTTCTTCTAGAGAACACATTTCAAAGTTCCTAGACAACGGCTCAGCATACAGATGCTTCTGCACTGAACGGCGGCTGAACATGATCAGGAGAGAAGCCATGAAGAGTCAGCAGATACCCAAGTATGATAACCGCTGCCGAGATCTATCTCATGAGGATATTACTGAGAAGATGAAGGCTGGGGTTCCTTATTGTGTTAGGTTTAAGGTTGGTTTTGCTGTTTCTTCATTTAACAAACAGAAGTTATGTAGTAAACATACCCATGTTATTTTGTTAATAAACTTATGACTATTGGGATGACGACATTAGACAAGTCACGGGAGTCACATGGGGAAGGGTGGCCATAGAAAGGCCAGAATGGAGAAGATTGGAGGCCTTTGCCACCTGGCAAACGGACATACAAAAATGGAACAAAAGAGAAACATATGAACAACAAAGAAATACTGTCTTGTCCGACTAAAGTCATATTAATCGTATTATAATATGACTATTTCTTTTTACTACGTACGAAATAGCATGTAAGTAAGTAAGTATACTTACATAAATTTCTCGCAATTGCGCTGTAACTTGTACTAGCTATAATATTATTCAGAACAAAAGGAGCGAGCTGGCAAGTTATCAAAAGTGTGATTCTTTCCAATCTAGACTTTGCCATCGACTGTCACTTATTAAGGGGGTACCTACCCTCAAATTGCTTATTTTCAACTCCGTCGGACCTCCATATCTTCCAAACTACTGAATATTTAACTTTGAAATGTATATATGGTAAAGTTCAGGACTTATTCTATCGATCATATGTTTCGAAAACACGATTCCATAAAATTTTCTCAATAGAAAAAAATCGCAAAGTTACCTCTAATTTTTTACTAAAACCCTAATTTCTCAATAAATACAGATGATACGATCTTGAGATTAAGCATAGTAATTGAGCTAAGTATAAAGAACATTTTATATGTTGCCTTTTTTTCAATTAACTAGGTATTCTAATGTTTGTGGGGAGCAAATAACTACTAAAAACTTGATTTTTGGGCTTACGCCGCTTTGCTCTGTCCCGCTCCTGTGAACGCGAAATCCTATGCCTATCCTTTTCACACAATAACGAGGTAGGGTACCGCCTTAATATAAATATACCAATTGTTTTGTGGAGTAAGCACACTGCATAAATTTCTTTAGATCTGATAAAATTATTTTCTGATGTTATCATTATCCTTGAGTCTTAGGCATAAACCACACATGTGAAACCGCAGCCAGAACCTAGTGCCACCTTAATAAATAATGCTGGACAATTCACACAGTGGCATCAACCAATGCAATAATGCTGGACAATTCACACAGTGTCATCAACCAATGCAATAATGCTGGACAATTCACACAGTGTCATCAACCAATGCAATAATGCTGGACAATTCACACAGTGTCATCAACCAATTCAATAATGCTGGACAATTCACACAGTGTCATCAACCAATGCAATAATGCTGGACAATTCACACAGTGTCATCAACCAATGCAATAATGCTGGACAATTCACAGTGTCATCAACCAATGCAATAATGCTGGACAATTCACACAGTGTCATCATCAATTTGACGACCGATGTGGCGCGGCGGGCGAAGGTCCGCCTGCGGCGTAGGAGGTTACGGGTTCGATTCCCGCCTTGGGACAAATTTTTGTACGATCTAAAATATTAGTTCCGGGTGTTCTGGTCGTTTCTATGTATAAAAAAAATATCTATCTATGTAATGATGTATTATATTATGTATATCAGTCATCTAGTACCCATAACACAAGTACTGCTTAGCTTGGGGCTAGATGATGCTGTGTGGATTGTCCAGCATTATTTATTATTATTTTATTATGAAGCCCCAAGCTAAGCAGGGCTTGTGTTAAGGGTACTAAGTAGTTATCTAATATGTGTAGGTACATAGTATAATGTTATTTATTCATTTCATTTCAAAGATATGTATTTCTTATTGTACATATAAATCACCCAGAACAAATATCCTTTATCACATCACATGACATCATACTTCACACTAATATTATAAATGCGAAAGTTTGGATGGATGTATGGATAGATGGATGTTTGTTACCTCTTAACGTCAAAACTACTGAACGAATCGGGCTAAAATTTTGCATACAAGTACTTAATTCTAATCCTGGAATCAAACATAGGCTGCTTCTTATCCCATAAATTAGTTCCCATGGGATATAAATCACCTTTAAACATTTCCATAGAAACAACGCGTGCAAAGCCGCGGGCATAAACTAGTTATTTATATTTCTAAAGAGGGCGCAGTGCGCGCCAGTTTGTGAAAAGGCATAGGATTTCGAGTTCATAGGAGCGGGAGCGGGACAGATTATACGTTTTTGGAAAGGCGTGAGCCCCAAAATCAAGTACCTACCTATTTGAATATTTACAAAAATAATACACAAATTATGAAAAAACAGATTCACGGAATCATATATCATCATATATTAGTAACTAGCTGCTGCCCGCGGCTTCGCACGCGTTGTTTCTATGGAAACGCTTAAAGGTGATTTCTATCCCATGGGAACTGATTTATGGGATAAAAAGTAGGATAGAATTATCTGTATGCAAAATTTCAGCCCGATCCGTTCAGTAGTTTTGGCGTGAAGAGGTAACAAACATCCATCCATCCAAACTTTCGCATTTATAATATTAGTGTGATAACCTACGAATCTCTAATCAAAACATTCAATAGAATAGAATAGACCGCAGGTGTGATCTCGACCAAATTATGTGCGAAACAGTGCACTTTCAGGTATGTTTTATAATTCTAGTTTTTTTACATACCACGGGGATCCCGTGAGTACAGAGATCTAGGCCTAGTCTGACAACCAAACCCTTAACCTGTTCTTTACCATTTCAGCTGACTCCGGACATAAAGTTCTTCGAAGACCTGATCTTCGGAGGCATAGCATACGACATAACCCTCAACGAAGGCGACCCAGTGCTGATGAAGAGTGACGGGTTTCCGACGTACCACTTCGCGAACGTGGTGGATGACCATCTCATGGGAATCACGCATGTACTCAGAGGAGTGGAGTGGCAGATCTCAACTACTAAGCATTTGCTTATTTACAAGTAAGTAGGTACCTTATAGTCCGACAACCGCGCCCTGGGGTAAACGAGTTTTAGAGTGGAGATAGCGACTCGGCAAACGTAGTGTAGGACGCCCTCCGACGTGGGATGACGACCTGAGAAAAACTGCTGGCTGAGCGGATGCTGGATAAAGCTAAAGACAGAGTGCTATGGTACTCATAAGGGCAGGCCTATAATAATAATAAATAATAAAAACATTTATTTCAGGTCATAAAAAAGGAACCCATAGGTTATTTATAAATAAATTAAAGTACAATTAAAATTAAATTAAAATTAAAATACTTACATACCTACTTACGGTTCCCGGTCTGGTGCACAGAGAGCCAGAACCTGTACATAGGGCTACAGATGTTGTTAGCCATAAACCTGAGGATGCTATTGTTAGACCGTCTAAGATTGGCCCAGAATGACGCAATACGAGATCTGATTATAGCGAAAAAGTCCGGAACCCGTGCATCAGCGAACATGCCGGACGCGCTGCAAAAACGTGGCTTCTTCATAAGGATGCGAAAAGCGTCATTGTATTGCACCCTTATGGTGCTATACGATTTTATTTTGTATTTGAACCAGAGCTGACATGTATACATACAGAGGCAATACGCCTTAAATAACGTTACCTTTACTTCGTCACTGCACCTGGCAAATCTCCGAGCAAGCATGTTGCACCTGATAGACAGGTTCCGTCTTTCACGCTCAATATCTTGGTCATCACTCAGGTCTTCCGTGATGATGTGCCCAAGGTATTTAAACTGCTTCACAACCTTCACTGCTGAACCCTTCAAATACACATTATTTCCTATGTCCAGCTATGGACTAATATATGTAGTCCGATCATGATGTTAAAGTAGGTACTTACCTATTTTGTGTTATTTGTCTAATGAAAATGAACCTTAAAGGCCAAGACGCACTGAACGCGAATTGAAGACAATTTTCGAATATTTGATCACAAGTTGAACCCTATTACCACAACTCGCATACGTACGGCACACATTTCTATGAAGATAATATAAAAGTCCACTCGTTTAACTTATTTTATCTTGTGCCTTGACTTTTATAATCCTCTAGCTAGGTAGACCTAGACCTTTTGAAATTAGGTATAGAGATGTGTTCCGACTACAATTGTTGATCTAATTTGGTTGACACTTTCCAGTGCTTAGCTACATAGTAAAGTTACTTATGGGGCTTAAAGATTTTTGTATGGAGAGTGGCCCTCACATTTGACTTTTTTCAAAATCGCCGCGCACAATAAAAGTTATTAAATTTGTATAGAAGATACTTACTAACAAATAAAAAAGTAAGAAATAATGTCCTAAAGCGTCAGGCACAGTCTTACAGATGAAAATAACTACATACCTATATTGTAACACTAATATTATAAATGCGAAAGTTTGGATGTATGGATGGATGTTTGTTACGTCCTCACGCCAAAACTACTGAACAGATTGAGCTGAAATTTTGTTTCGTGGTGGCTCTAAGCCTGGAATAAGACATAGGCTTTTTACTACTTTTTACTTTTTATCCCATAAATCAATTCCCGTGGGATAGAAATTACCTTTGAACGTTTCCATAGAAACAACGTGTGCGAAGCCGCGGGCATAAACTAGTCTCTTCATAAATGTGAAAATCTCAAAAATTTGACGCTGACGAAATTATGATAGAGAACATAATAATATTTCGTTTGTTTTAGTGTTCTCTACCCAAATATATAACTTGGTGAATACCTACTACCTCTAGCTCTGTTTTGTTCAGGCGGACCTTCGCCCGCTGACCTACTGAGGTCGTCTGTTAATGTTAAAGATGATGGTTAATCTTCCAGAGCCTTTGGCTGGCAACCTCCGCTGTTTGGTCATCTCCCTCTGATCGTGAATGCTGATGGCACGAAGCTCAGTAAACGGCAGAGTGACGTTAAAGTCGAAGATTACAGGAGTAAAGGTAAAGTCAACAAAACATCTTTTAATTGTAACTCTTAATCTTCGCATTCTACTAATGGGAGCTTAAATTAAACATGACAAAAGAGAAATTCCTTATTATTTTTAGTTTGGGCACAAAACACAATACTTCTGTGGTTAATGATATTTATTTTCTCAAAGAACATAGATAGAGTCCGCGCAAATCTTTATGAGCTCTGTGAAGTTGGCTTCAACGGCTACGCACCAAACCGCAAATAAGGCGTTGAGGGGAAAGAACGGGGTGAGACGGGATCTGTCTATTAAACCAGGCCTGCCAAAAAAGACAAAATAAGAAGCAAGAATTTTGGCATATTTGCCAAAATTCTTGCTTCTTATTTTGTCTATCACATTTTGTTCTGCATTAATTCATTTTTCAATTTAATGTTTATAGAATATATGAAAACGTACTCAATGACAGATTATTTAAAACCTAAAATGTTAGAATGAATTAAACTTTTTATCTAATGCAATTAACCCAAGTTAAGAAATAAAATAATTACAATGTAGCAAATTTATTTATAATCTAGTTGGCAATACTGTCGAATGAATGCTTTTGAGTACAATACAATACAATACAAAAATACTTTATTGTACACCAACAAAAATACAATGACGCAGTAAAGTCTTTGATGGTTTTTCGATGTTTGTTTCGTTGATTTGATGGTTGCGATTTTGTAGAGTACTCCCTAATATTAGCTGTTTCTCTTAAACGGTAAATATTACACAAAAACGTTAGGTACCTATTTAGTTTGTACTCATGTGATTTGGGTGAAAACAAAGCGTAGTTTTTAGTTTATAAAAAAAACTAACAAAAAAAAACAATAAATTAAGTATGTCTCATAGTAACTACATATATGCATTACTCAAAACTACAAGACCACAGACTTAAAATTGTGTGACATCATCACTTTCAAGGTCTAGCTTTCGCACGGACGCGAAGCCGGGGTGGGTCGCTAGTTGGTAAATATCACTTTTCTATTTGATTGTACCTGCGAACTTTTGCTTTCGTGCCTAAGTTCACAGAGCTCATTAAGTTTTGCGTGTACTCTACCTATATTTAATTAAATAAATAAGTAATGCTGGACAATCACAAAAACAACTTTTATAAGGCCACTGCTGCACATAGGCCTTCCTTGATATGCGCCTTAGTGGCTTATCATTAGGGGTAATGCCATAATCCCCACGCTGGGCATGCGGGTTGGGGATTGTAATTTGGTGATCGATCTGTTCTGTAGAGGGCGCTGCTGCCCGCCCCCCGGTATGTTTCCTAGTCACCTCTTACGACACCCGTGGAAAGAGTTGGGCTGGTGCTAATTCTAAGCCATAACCAATATCAAAAATATATTGAAACTGCCGTTCATAGTAGCAATAGCAGCCTGGAGTCAGGAAGTTGGCGGTGTTACACCCTTGTGCCTCGGAAAGCACGTTAACTGTTGGTCCTGCGACTGACCTTTCCCCGGTCGTGTTGGTCCGCCGTCCCATCGGATTATGAGAGTGAGGGAATAGAGAGTGCACCTATGTTTGCTCACACACTTGTACACTTCGCAATAAGTCCTGCGCACATGGCTAGTCTCTGTTACTACTCTGTACTCTGTACTAGACTGGCCGCGGTAGCCGAGATTCTACTAGGGAGGACATCATAAGTCATTTTAGAAATGACTGGCACGAGACTCTCACTGGTTCATTCTCACAAGGACCGGGAGGTGGTATGGTATTATGGTATTAACTACAATTATGTATTTTTCAGGAGTGTTCCCGCTAGCACTGGTGAATTACATAACGTTAGCAGGCGGCGGCTTCGATCACGTTCCGGGTTCTGGGGTTCGGATAAAAAGCATGGAGGAATTGAGTTCCGAGGTATTACTACAGCCTTGAACTTGATCCTTCAATTTAGTTTCTATTTTAGCAAGAATAATTATGTAAATATGTCTGCAATGCTATGTTATTTATTATGGAAGTTCAAATATTTAACGCATTTCATGACATTATTTTCTGTTCGTTCCCGATAAAATCGTCTACGAGGTCTATGCTAGCCCCGTGGTTTAACAAACAGTAAAACTTTAAAAACGACCATGATATGCAACACATTACTTATGACAAATAACTCTTTATCAATATTTATAATCACACTATCACATCACACTAATATTATAAATGCGAAAGTTTGCTTGGACGGATGTTCGTTACGTTACTTCTTCACGGTAAAACTACTGAAAGGAAATGTAGGTCTTAGACCTGAAAAAACAAGACTTTATCCCATAAGATATAACCTTTTAACGTGTCCATAGAAACATAGCCTGCAGGGCCGCGGGCAGAAACTCAATATATGTATTCTTAATGGTTTCGGATATAATCCACTGTAAACAAACTCAAACATACTACCTATTTTAGTAATTAGTCTATAGAATAGATAGCCCATACTACTTCTAGCCCTATAATACTGCTTTGCCTAATACAAAACTTTTCGCTCAGTTCCGGATAGCCAACATCTCGTGCCATCCGTCCCGACTCAACGCGGAACTCCTCGAAGAGTGCAACCGCCTGGAGCTGAAGCGGCAGTTGAAGGACGAGCGACTGTCGGAGTCGCTGGTGCAAAGGCTGCAAGGACTGGTTCACGACAGGTTTCCGGATCATGAGAGGAATACTTCAGGTAGCCTACAGCCTGTTTTCGGCTTTACATATTATAATAGCATTAGAATATGATGGGACTGATTGCTCATTTCGTAAATATCTCCTAGCGATTGATGTGATGTCCTATCCTACGAATTTCGACCACGGCGGCCAGTCTTATCGGATACTAGCCAGATGCACAGGGTATATTATAGTGCATAAGTGTGTGCGCAAACACATGCACTCTCATAATCCGATGGGACGGCAGACCGACATGACCGGGGAGAGGTCAAGCGCAGGACCAATGGCTTAACGTGCTTTCCAAAGCACGGGGGTGTACAACACCGCCAACTTCCTGATTCCAGGCTGCTACTGTGAATTTTTCTTGATAGAAAAACCCCAATAGCAACTATTGGCCCGACCCGGGATTTGAACCTAGGATCTCAGTCAGTGGTTGGACAAGCTGTCCGCTAGACCAACGAGGCAGTCATAAGCCTAAGCAATTAAGGGGTTACCTACCCTCAAATTGCTTATTTTCAACTCCGTCGGACCTCCATATCTTCCAAAGTACTGAATATTTAACTTTGAAATTTATATATGGTAAAGTTCAGGACTTATTCTATCGATCATATGTTTCGAAAACACGATTCCATAAAATTTTCTCAAAAATCGCAAAGTTACCTCTAATTTTTTACTAAAACCCTAATTTCTCAATAAATACAGATGATACGATCTTGAGATTGCCTTTTTTTCAATTAACTATTCTAATGTTTGTGGGGAGCAAATAACTACTAAAAACTTGATTTTTGGGCTTACGCCGCTTTGCTCTGTCCCGCTCCTGTGAACGCGAAATCCTATGCCTATCCTCTTCACACAATAACGAGGTAGGGTACCGCCTTAAGAGCCGGAGGTCGGACAGAGAAAGCTGATTAGAGCGATGTGCCTACTTACAGACTCAGTGACCCAAAGTAGGGCGATGTGTAAAAAATAATAATTGCGTGCATGGAGATTTTGCTGTATATTGCAAATTGGCCCGAAAATCCACGCCCGCTACCCCACGAAAAAGTACACTAAAGGATCCCACTAGTTTTGAGAACGCAGCGCTCCCCAGGGTACAAAATCAGCATCTTCAATTCTTCACTGTATCACAAATCACATATTTTAGCTTTCTTTTCACACAAAAGTTGTACGAGAAGCGTGTCTTTAAATATTAAAACAGTGAATCTTGACTGATAAGCAATTTTCTTTCAGCCGAGCACGTGAAGAACGTTCTAAACTGGTCAACAAGCCGGATTACACGAATAGAAGACTTAATCTCCGACAAATACGGTTTCTTTTGGATCCTGCCCTCAAACCAAACGAACTTAGACAAAGAGCTACTAACAAAACTAATACAAAATCTAGAAAATATTGATAAGTTTGAAGAGAAAAGGCTGAAAGAGCATTTCAAGACGTTTTCAAAGGAAAATGGTGTGAAATTCCCTGTACTTATGAAGATGTTAAGGTCTATTTTGAGTGGGCTGGAAGAAGGACCGGGTGTGGCCGAGATGATGGATTTGTTGGGGAAGAACCAGTCGTTGCAACGAATAAAGGCGGTTTTGAAGTGATTATTGAGTTTTATTTTCTGTACTTATTGGACAAACATCACTTCCACCTTTTATATCTTCAATTTTACTTGACTACTAGCTGTTACCCGCGACTTCGTCCGCGTGGGATGGTTCCAGAGCTTGTCTTTTTTTTATACTACAAGTGCTATAAGTTGTAAGATTTTGAGAAAAATAGGTATAGGAGTGATAAAAGGATGCGTTCCCAATTACGTAGAGCGCAGCGGAATTGACCAATCAGAAACCAGCAGGCTCACGAGATGTTTATTTCAACTAATGTGATTGGTTGATTGATTTAGTAGAAACGCATTATAAAATAGTGATAAGAAAATCTTATTTCTTTTAAACTAAAATAAAATTTATAGGTTTTTGACGACTAATAGGCGTAATTGTGTTGTGGTCTTAGTGAAATAAAATACGCAAATTATCGAGTAACAATATAATTTATTGAATTTCCAAATATAAATACCGAGATAAAATATCGAAGAATATCCATAATAAGTATCGACCCTATTCAATTCATTACTTCAGATGTATCGAAACACAACACTAGTTAAAATTTTATGTATTTGCACATTTTTAAAACTTGTAAATAATAAATAAAAATTCATATTTACCTACTCAAGGATTTTTTTTATCTTGGACCAAATCCAGATTTGATTTTTTTCCACGTAATAGTCACATTCCAAAAGTATTGTTCTTCTTAAACGTTTTATGTTGTTTGGTAGGTGGTTTAAAAAATGTGCAAATCCCATAAAAAGACATTCAAACAAATACACACATTTCTAAAATTAAATTGAGCATTTAAAACAACCTAATCTTTAACATACGAAGGGACGTTAAAACTAAAATCTTTAGTTATGTCAATTATATCCTGCCCGTTTTGTCATTGTAATAGCGTTACTATAGCCTACCCCCGTAGCTCCTCGTAGCAATAGTGCTACAATTGCCTACGCCCGTAGCTTCTCGTAGCAATAGTGCTACAATTGCCTACGCCCGTAGCTCCTCGTAGCAATATCGCTATGACTGCCTACGCCCGTAGCTCCTCGTAGCAATAGTGCTACAATTGCCTACGCCCGTAGCTTCTCGTAGCAATAGTGCTACAATTGCCTACGCCCGTAGCTCCTCGTAGCAATATCGCTATGACTGCCTACGCCCGTAGCTCCTCGTAGCAATAGTGCTACAATTGCCTACGCCCGTAGCTTCTCGTAGCAATAGTGCTACAATTGCCTACGCCCGTAGCTCCTCGTAGCAATATCGCTATGACTGCCTACGCCCGTAGCTCCTCGTAGCAATAGTGCTACAATTGCCTACGCCTGTAGCTTCTCGTAGCAATAGTGCTACAATTGGCTACGCCCGTAGCTCCTCGTAGCAATATCGCTATGACTGCCTACGCCCGTAGCTCCTCGTAGCAATAGTGCTACAATTGCCTACGCCCGTAGCTTCTCGTAGCAATAGTGCTACAATTGCCTACGCCCGTAGCTCCTCGTAGCAATATCGCTATGACTGCCTACGCCCGTAGCTCCTCGTAGCAATAGTGCTACAATTGGCTACGCCCGTAGTTCATCGTAGTAATATCGCTACGATTGCCTACACCTGTAGCTTCTCGTAGCAATAGTGCTACAATAATTGCCTACGCCCGTAGCTCCTCGTAGCAATATCGCAATAGTGCTACAATTGCCTACGCCCGTAGCTCCTCGTAGCAATATCGCTACAATTGCCTACGTCCGTAACTCCTCGTAGCAATATCGCTACAATTGCCTACGTCCGTAACTCCTCGTAGCAATATCGCTACGATTGCCTACGCCCTTAGCTCGTCGTAGCAATATCGCTACGAATGTCTACGCAAGTAGCTCTACATAGAATTAACACTTCCACTGTAACAATACAAAGGCAATTAAATCCTGAGATATATTTTTGTTCAACTTTAAAAACATTCAGCTTTGGTCTTGCATAACCTAATTGATACCATTCGTATACATTCCATTACAAGAATTTGAAGTACATTTCGTAAATACCTATAGAATAAACTTTTATTGCACTTGGGAAGGTCAGGGTAAAAGACGATTTATTACAAAATAATAGATCAATGTAAAACTAAATAAAATAACTTATTTTACACAATGTACTTGATTCTCACAACTTCCGACAGGAACATGCCGATAATAATGACTAGACAAATAAGGGTGGTGTTCTTCGAGAGTTAATCGAGCATTTAGCAGTAGCGGTTAATTTTGACGTAGTATGTATGAAAACTTCTGTCAAAAACCTCAATTTAAATTGTAATTTTTCGATTATGTTTTGGGAAAACACATGCCATAATATTTATAAGTTATAAACAGATTTGGTGACTGTGGTTTTTTTTAAATAAACTTTTATTTAAGAAAAACGTAGTATATTGATTATGTATAATTATAACGCCGAATAGACGGTAAATATTTGTGTGAAAGGATTTAAATTCAATAAAACTCGTAAAGTTCTAAGGGATTAATAAAAAATACTAAATTGTTAAATAACTTTAACCATAACACGACACATAAGTAGAAAATCGAAGCGAAATATCGATGCTTATTGCTTAAAATATCATAAAGAATTATTATTCCACGAGAATTATATTCAAAACTGACCTTAAATATTGATATGATTAAATTTACAAAGAAAATATCTTATGCAACATATAATATCTAAAAAGGAGTAAAAGTTATAGAATTAAGTATACGATAATATAATAGACACAAACATTTAGTAGGTACTTGTTATTCGAAGAAATGTATATAAATAGATGGTATATTTTAAAATACATAAACAAAACATTTTATAGATAGACGGGTAAAAATATTTTTTCCAATTACTTACCAATTTTTACCTAACACTAATCAAATTTAGAATTTCACGTTAACTTTAGGAAGAACTTATTTATTTATTATTATATAGAGCACAACAAAATATTCCTAAGGATAAGGAGGGAAATGTAGATTACCTTCAGGTTTCTACAATAGGGATAGTTTTGCTCGTTTAGTTTGAAACTTATAGATACATTATGGAAATTAAAATATTTATAGGGATCTAAAAGACGTTGTATATCATAATATATGTTTATCCTTAAAATAGGTATAGTTACAGATATTCTATTGAACTAAGGCATTAGACCCGCGATAGCGGTAGAAGTACACTAGATTACAACGTATATAAATAGAACAAGTGTAATAAACAGTTACATTATAAATAGATTGCTATTCTTATAAATATACACGTATATTATTCATATATTATTATTCAAGATAGAGACACACTATATAAAAACATTTATAAGGCAGATCATTTTAAGGAACTGGGACCACGTTGTATGTAATGCACTTAATTTATTTTATATCTCTCGTTATGCATTGACCATATATATTTTAAAGTTATGTAAAAAAACAACAACACAAAATATACATACATATTATACATTAACTGAATAATAATTGGCTAAACTGCGTTACAAAAGTATAATTATTAACTTAGCAATTTAAACAAACACCTTCCTTCTATAAAGTAAAGTAAAAAGTATTACCTTCTATTTTTATACAGTAAACTTAAATAAAACAAAATATAAAATTGTTGAAGGTAACATGATTAGGCCATCAAATCTTGAGTTATAATTATAAATTTCTCACGTATTGTTTAATTTTGTCCATGTCTAGACATCCAACGTGGTCGTAGTCTTCTACCTAACGATACATTCGAGAAAATACGCGAGATCACAGTAGTATAACTACTACATAATAATATGCCATAAATATACAGACTTGCCAAATGGCTCATCTTGCCTTTAGAATATTGATTACCAGACAAGTCTAACATTTAATATTATTGTGCATTTAATAGGGTTACTGTGTTTGAGTTATATATTTTATGACACTAAATTCGAGGAATTGTATTTGTACAAGTTGGGGCTTCCTACACGACACAACGATCAAGATCATTTTTTTTGGTATAGATGTAACTTCAATCTACTAATATTAAGTTGGTTTATCTTTTTCTACACGTAATATAGGTTTTTTACTCTACATTCTTTGGATAGGTACGACTTTTTCTATACTTTCTAAACAATTATTTTTGTGGTTTTATTGTTTTATTCCTATGCTATTTTACATTGTTTTGTAAAGTTTGTACAGTCTACACAAAACTTGGACTAAATCTGTGCTACGTCAATGATCTCTTCACAGTAGCACAGATTTAGCCCAAACAAGCTTTGGTTTTTTGACTACCTCTACTACAACTTTAAAAGCAAGTAGATTTGTTAAATTTGGCTAGTCTAAATCAGCATTCCCTATTTGTATCTGAGTCTACATAACTCATATCTGTAAAGTACCTATATATACCTATGTATTGAAATATTCAAGTTGTACTTATTTTCAATAAAAATTTGAATCAGTATAAAGATGTGATGAGTAGTGAGTAAATTCGTTGTTCACAACATTACAAGACTATTTTGGATCGGTGCTAGGCATAGCAGCTTATAAAGAGATTGAAAAATTACTCTCAAAAGTGCTTTTAAAAGATTTCCCCTGTTTATTAGCTTTGTGCATAGCTATCGAAAAAAAGAATATAATTATGACAATATACAAGGTGTTTTCAAGATTACAAGTGAAATATTTTATTTACATGTACCTAACCCAACGCGTAATATTGATTATCTAATAAATTCGCGCACTCTGTTCCCCACGTCGTCGGCTCATAACATTTTATCTTACTTTTCGACTAAAGATCTCAAAAACCTTTGACTAAAAAGAGTCACTTCTCATATTGGGACTCTAGAGTCTATTCAATTACTTTTCAAATTTTTATTAGGTTTTCCCTGAATATAATACCAATCATCTAGAAGTGGTAGGAGGAAGGACCTGCTAGGTATATTTTTGAAATACCTAGTACACATGTGTCTTGGAACGCATGAAATACCAGAAAAATTAAGTAGAGGTAGGAAATTCGTTGATTTCATGCAAATGAACGTATCGAGCCAAATACATATCAAATACATTTACATTCAATCATCGGTGAATTATAGTGCACTGTTGCCATACCTACATTTTAAGAATAGGTACCGAAAAACTGATTTATTTTCTGTTGACTTAGATTATTTTGCTATTTTATTGTTTTTGAGTGCCAATAAAAACGCATTTCCCATATTCATTTATGCGTACATTTCATAAATTTTATATTTCCATATAATTTCACACAAAAGACACAATTTCGAATTTGATACTCTGATTTTACTTGGAGAGTATAAAAAACGTGATATTTTATCATAAAATTTTAGTTTAAGTATGACATTCTCTAACGAAGTTTACTATGTACAAAAGAAGAGAAACGTTTAACATTAATAAATCACAGAAGGTTTCATAATATAAGTACTAGTAACTACTCTAGAAAGACATAGATAATAGTAAACAATAAAGGCACACAAAAGGTACCTTAACTGGAATACATCAAATAAATCTTATCTTAACAAAATGCGGAAGCCAATAGTACTTTATTTCTATCACACAGAAATGAAAGAAGTATAGTTTAATTTAGTCTTTAAAATTCACGCACTCACAAGTTTTCACAACAACAACGGTAAAGATAGATATTGGTGTCAATCCAGATGTCGCATAAACTAAACTAAACTAATTTGACAGGACTAAAAATCCCGTCCCTTTTATGAAGATCGAAATAAAAAGGTTGGCATCATTTGCTGTCAAATTAGATAGATAGATAGAAAATACTTTATTACACCACACAAAGACAGGAAACAATACAGAGAAACAAAACTTAGAATACAGGAAGTATAAAGGGCGGCCTTATGATGTGAGCGATCTCTTCCAGGCAACCTTGGGATGGACTGGACTTGAAAAGAACAAAATAGACGGTAAATAAATCTATTTAGATCATAGAATAGAGAATTCTAATTAGTTTAGTTTTGACGACATCTGAATTGACACTCATTAAACTTTGGCGATTGATATAATATTTTTGTCATTCTCGGGTCTTCGTCCGTCTAAACTTCCGAAAAAGAAAAGAAAAGACGTTACAAATTCTGCAGGTACAAGCCGACACCAATACACGACCCAAAAATAAAAAAAATAAAATTAAAAGAAATTACGAGTCCTGTTTGCTCATGAGTAAAACCAGAGCATCAATCTATAGGCCATCTCCCTCGGAGCGGCCTCGCCGTCGTCACTGCAGCTCCTTCACAGCCTGCAGGATCCTCTTGACGTGACCCACCTTCGTCACTCCGAGGTCCCTCAGATCCCTCCTAGCCAATGAGAGAAGCTCCTTTCCTGTGACGTCATGCTTCGCAAACGCCTCGCTGTATTCACCCAAAGAGAGGCTCTCGAGCCAAGCTTGCACTTCCTTCACCCCCCAGGACTTCACCTGGTTGGACGCTGGTCCTTCGGAGACGGATCGCCGGCCACGCAGCCACCGACTGCCTCCTTTCTTGGGAATCTGGGAGGATAAGGGACAAATGACGGATCGAGGATTTTAAGAAAATTATCAGATTTACTGCAAATAGGTTTAAGGAAAGGCAATTTGTTTTTAAGTCGAAAGGTCTCTTATCATGTTTGGGAAGAATTGTTCAAACTGAGGTTACTTTCTATCACTAGAATAAGCGAGGTACATGCAAATTTACTGGAGTATTCTGGGTTATTGAAAGAAGTTACCATTTCTGCTAGAAATAGAGCCTTATTCCATCCAAAGACATTCTACGATAAGGTCTGCGGGGTCTAGGTCTAGTTACTACAGACTGGGGTGGTGCAGGGGACAAAAATATATTTGTTAATATTTGCAAATAAATCTCAAAAGTATTGCAAGTATTGGTATATGAAATTATAACATGTAAGCAATATTCAATTATCATAGGTGCCAAAAGCAAAGCCAACATCCACATGGGTCTTTCATTTTTAAGCCTCAAGAAATTCAAATAGCTGGTGAACAAACGTTTAGGTCTCAATTTGTAAGGCGCAACGCAGTTCATAAAACCACCACCAACGCAACTTTGTTTTAAGCGAAAATCAAAATTTTTAAATTAGTACGCGGTATCAAAAAAAATCACGCGAGAATGTGGCCTATCCAAAAACAAAAGAGATCAAAATCTCCTAATCTCAAAATAAAAGTGTGACTTGTCCAGCATTATTTAAAAAAAAAAAAAAAAAAATTTAAATCCTTACATCATCAGTCTGCAAGTAAGCATGCCCCTCGTGCAGCTCCACTCTGGTCAAGTGTGTGCGTATGGAGGCGGCGGCGGAGGCAGCCGCTCCCGTCATTCCTCCGCTGTCGATCAACTCGTGGCAGCTTTCCACCTGTAGGTGCAGATATTGGGTAATGAATACAGGTAGTTTTCACTGAGGTTCGCGAGATTGTAATTGTGATTGCTGTCACTACACCTATAGATTATACGTTCACATATCTTGTCAAAAGAGGTTTGAAGATTTTTGTATGGAAATGGAATAACTAATTGCTCTAATGAATTTTTTCATAATTATGTGAATATCACAGGGACCTGCCGCTTTATAACAACATGTTACATGACATTTTTTATTTGTATAAGTGTCCTTTTTCCATATATGTATAACTAGAAAGGTGCACTGTAATTAAGAAAAATTAATAAAGTGGTGACCAATGTTATGACCAAAATCTTTAAACCCCGTTATTAATTATCAGCAATCGCGATATAAAATACAGAAATAGTATAAATCGTGTAGAAACAGAAGAGACTGAAGATGATATTTAATCAAATATGATCTAAGCGGAACATGCTGCCCGCCTGATCACATTTGCTGCCTCCTTCTTCCTGCAGGTCTATCCTTCGTCTATCTATAATTCGACACTGACCAAAGTAGCCAGCAGCCGTCTCAGCTGCGGCGCCGGCAGCAATCTCCCATCCGAGTCCTGTAGCGCGTCAGCCTGCGAGGCCACTCTCCTTGCTGTCGCGACGGCTCGCGACACTCCCGTGACACTGCTTTCACTGATGCAGGATAGTTTCACCTGTGAAAAGATGTTGAAATCAGAATTAGGGAGGTATTGGGACTGATCGGTTCTTAAAGACGGGTTCTGACCGGTGTTACGGGGCGTAGTGTACGTACCATTCGCAGCGAGCATGATATGTTACAACAAGCAACGAGACGGATTTTTGGTGTGCAAAAATCCGTCTCGTTGCTTGTTGCGAGCGCCTTCTATCTCCGTACTGACTGCACGAACGTTCGCTGTGTAACGCTTTACATTACACCCCGTAACGCCGGTTAGTACCCTCCACCTTAAGAGTCCTTAATATTAAAAGATTTTCCGACTTTATACAATTGATTCAGAAAGGTAACCATAGTGGTATTCTTACTCATACCTATTCATATGGTGCTTTTTCGGCGGACAATCGTTCTGAGACCGACCAAAATTCTGCCGAAAACCCACCTTAAATGGGTGGGCTTCCATCGTTGTCCCATCGCTATCTCTGAATGACATTGACACCAACTTCCGACTTAACCATCCAGGGATGGGCAGCGAACGACAAAAACAATCTTCACATTGACTGTGAACCCTATATTGTATTACGTGCTTGTGAAGGTATTACGGCACAACTATCCGGTTCTGGAAAAGGCTTATGAGTCATGACCAACTGCGGTTGATTAGTTGACTGTTGATTATACAAGACTACTCACATGCTTGACCAGTGTATTGATATCGTCCAACAACACCAGCAGTTGCGCGCTCTCTGTAAGGCCGAGAGACGCGCGCGGGCCGGCCGCACCACCGTGGGAGTGCGCTTTTAGCTGTTGCTTTTCGTCCCAGGTCCTGGATGCAAAGATACGGAAGTTAAAAGGAAGTTTTGGGGTTCCCACTGTGTTAATTTTTTACGCCTAGCTTGAGATTAGAAAGCGCTAGTAAAATCCACACTGAAGAAATGAAGACTGCAGGAATAAATCATCTAATCTCGCTGAAGGCCAGAGTCGATATCAACGAATTGTTTGTCAGTGTGGATGTGATGATATTTTTTACTGTCCGGTAACTAAAATGCAGTAGAAGTAGCTAGACAAATAGTGTACCTAGAAGATGTGAGACCTAAATAAAACGATCAAATTCACAACACATTCTATTCTATGTAAAGCTCAGAAGCACACAACACGAGCTACTTTGTTTCCTTGTGATCTACTCGGTGATGAAGGTACTAAGAAAACTTGAATACGGGGCTTGCGTTAACCACCGTGGTGCTGAAAAGTATAGGTAGGTTTGGCCTTCGTGTGATTTTTCACTAGGAAAGCTTCTCGTTTTCACTCCAAAGCAAGATGCTTATGAACAGAACAGTCTGTGTTGGCGACTTGGGTTTTCACCAAATTTATCAATGCGGAATCGGGTAAACTCAGTCAGAAAAAGCTTAATACCTACGACATAAAGGAGCTCTTCCTAGAGCTAAACTAGTTTTCTAGAGGTAAACGGCGAAATGTGTCAAACTCAGTCGAAAAACTCGCTAAGCTACGAAAATTTAGCTGTGCTGGATTTTGGTTGAGTTGAGACATTTCCCTGTTTATCTACGCAGATAAGCGGAAAGAAAATGCTTTGGGTGTGTAAATAAATGACTCGCAACGCCTCGCATCGATGACACGGCACGAGAGTTTTACTCGCGTATGTCGTAGACATAATGTTTTACTTATTTCTGAGCGACTTTAGCCGATTTAAGAGCGAGATTACGAACGACAAAATCGGTGCTTATCGATCTTTTTAAGGTGGGTTTAGACCAAACGAATAAAGAGCTACGACAAGAACGTTCTTTTAATCTTCTATCTACTTAATCTCTACAGAGGTATAATAACGAAAGAACGCTGTCTCTGTTTCAACATCATCTTGAACAGACAGACAGAGAAGTCTCTGTTTACACAAAAAAAACTTGAGTGGGGATAGAAAGAGCATTTGTTCGTTTAGTCTAACTGCATCTAGAGAATGGTAATCGCACTCCAGCGGCAATAAATCTAGGAAGACCTTGACGATGTGTGTGACATGAGCTACTCTAGGGTGGTCTAGCTATGACGCTAAGAACCGAGGCCAGAGAACCACCTTGATACATGCCTGAGGCTGGTCTCAAGAGCACGTGAGCGACACAACATCTGCGAGCGGTTCTTGTGGATGATGCGGATACAGCCGGGTGGTTGGAGCCATGCTTCTCCGTCGACCTGGAAGAGAAAGTGGATGTTGTTTTTATGAAGTTAAGAGCTGAAGAGTAAATTTTTCTGTTACCTGTAAGGGAAAATGAATGCTGTTTTGATAAGGTTATGAATTAAAATCCAGTGGTGTTTTAGCTGGAAATTTCATTATTCTGGCTTGTTGATTTGTTTATCGGTTCTCTGTTCTTGTCCATAGGTAGGTATATGATTTCATTTCTAATCAACCAGTAGGAAAGCCATGATGTTTCTCCTTAGAAGTATCAGAACCCAAAAAAAGAACTCTTTTCTACATTTAGGGGATCTATCGAATTAGTGAGAACTCAAAAACCAACTTCTTTTTCCTCTCGTCCTCTATCAGTCTATAGCAGCACTTTCATGGCCCAAGACACACATGTCTATCTGCATCGCCCTGACGACGGCGCGCCCCTCCGGCGGTGCGACATGGAGGGGACATGGACATGTCACATACGTAGACCAATCCTTTAAAGGCATCAAACTTACCTGAACAGGCACACACTCCTCGCCCAGGATGTTGATCTGCACGGCTCTGCACTGCGCTATCCTGTGCTTCTGGAGGTTGATCAGCCGGGACGCGGCCATCTGAGCTGAACCAAACACTGCCACCACCTACAAATATATACAATACCTATTTATATATATAGATATAGATTTTGTTTATAGGAAGTGACGGGACCTTTCTTAGTCATAAGCTATAACAGAGCTTATTACTAAGAAATCGTCTTTCGACACTGTTGTCGAAGGACACAACGTTTACCGGTATTTAACAGACTTAAAAAAATAAAAGAATTTGAAGTCCGTTTTTAATTTTTTTAAAACAATCAAATTATTAAGTTAAACTTCCATCAGAAAATGGATCAAAACAGGTAGCTACCTAGCTGTTTTGATACTTATATAATTTTAATTCGTTTCAATAGCTTAGTTAGCTTGATTTGTCAGATTAAACTCGATAAAAGGTTGGCATAAAAAGCACTAGAGAAAAGCTTAGTTATAATTATAATATCAGCAGTAGGTATAGTTTCATAGAAAATGCTTTATGATTCGCGCCAAATTACTTTTCCGCTGGTTTTATCTCTTGTAGAACGCTTAAAAAATTAAAAATCTCAAAAAAATATCTATCGGGCAATGTAAGTCGATCGACCTTACGAAGCAATCTTTCAGGATCAAAGGTTTTGTTAATATAGGGCTTACACCCTCAAACTCAGGGTAACTTCTAAGAAATCAAATAATATCAAAAAAATATAACGACTTCGACGGGACGGAACCCACATCTCTCCTTTCCCGTCGAAGTCGAAAATTTTTTGGGACATTATTTGATTTTTTTAGGATCTAGCTAGATAAAACACTACTATCTTGTATGTTATCTGACTCAATGATCTTGACTAGCTAAACTCATGATCTATTCCTTTATGTTTTTTACAGTGCCTTTTTTATAGTCCACAAATCATTGTTTACGTACACAACAAGAAAATACAATACACTTTACTTTTACAACCCACATTTTACGGCCCAACTGCCATACTGCCAGCTAAGTGCCACTACAGCCCCATTTAGAAAGACTGCACAAAGACCTAAGACTCAAGCACTCGAAATGAAAAGCTACTTGCGAATGGACACATTGAATTCATAATAGGAAAGGCGGTATAAAAGAAAAATCGCAATTCAGTGGCTTTAAAAATAACGAGCAATTTCTATAGAAATCGGTCTCAGACTGTAAAATTTTAAATTGTCCAATTTCGCGGTCGACGGTTCAGCTCAGCGAGACTTCAATCCATGGAAGGGGTGAGAGTGATTGGTCGGAAAGATGTCAGCCCTCTGTCGTGGATTGATTAATGTACGATTTTATGGATTTCAAGAGTCAGTCAGCTGGTTAACCTCGTACTATCTTGTTCAAAAGCTATGAAATTTTGTAGAGAGGTTTTCAAGAAAGCTTTAAGTAGGCATGTAAGTATTTTAGTGATGGTTAGAAACATTAAACACTATTCACACTCATGATTGTAATGAATGATCTCAAAAATCTACAGAAATAATTTTTGATCATTCATACATACCTACGATAGACGACATCACACAAATATTGTAAATGCGAAAGTTTGGATGGATGGATAGATGGATGGATGGATGGATAGATGGATGGATGGATGTTTGTTACCTCTTCACGCCAAAACTACTGAACGGATCGGGCTGAAATTTTGCATAAGTACAGGTCATTCTAATCCTGAAATCAAACATAGGATACTTTTTATCCCATAAATCAGTTCCCATGGGATAAAAATCACCATTAAACGTTTATAGAAACAACGCGTGCGAATTCGCGGGCAGAAGCTAGTAGTTAATAAAATACAATGCCACAATGCCTATGATGATCTTTTACTGTAAAGAAGAATCCAATGAAAACCTATTGAAAATTTTAGTAAAGTAGAAATGAAAAGAGACTGGTCAGCCAGCCAGATTTCGAAGGAAAGGTTTTATTAAATTTTAAACCAACGTTCCTCACATAAAAAATGTAATAAGCAAAGCTTCATAATGATTTGCTCACCTCTAGGATTCGGTCATCAAAAGACGGCGCCAGGAAAAGGTCATCACCCCGGGTGCCTCCCCAGAAGTTGGTGCCGCCCATGAAAGAAGAGATATTCAGGACCACGATCCCTTGCAGCTCCGGCAGCGGGATCCTCTGCCCGTCGCACTCTAACTGCACGCGTTGGCCAAGATGCCTGTAGGGTAGAAAGAGATAGATATAGTTTTTGTTATAAATCTCTTGCGTTTTCATATGACGAAAAAAAAACTATTTCTTTAGCTATACTTACGTAAAGAAAATAGCTTTTTTATTTAATTGATTAAATTTTAGTTTAATAGAAACCATAGGAAAGAACTTTCAAGATTATTCTACCAGGATAATTTAAATCGTAGATACCTATTTAATTGATCATTATAATTAAACTACCACCCACGAGCTAACACTGTGTCGATCGTCAGGTCAGGTTATTAGCTTATCCGACCTGATAATTGATCTAGTAGGATCGCATTTGATTGACAATTTAGCGGTTCGGTTAATCCAGTAATTTCCTAGTAAATACGAGCTTCCATCGTGTGAGAGAATCAGATTAAGTCAATCAAATGCAATTATTCAAATTTTCCAAAGCATGATACTTTAAACACGAGTAATTACTGACAAATAGGAGTAGTTTAGTTGACATTTCGTCAATGACGAGAATAGGGTAAAATGGGGCCCCACGTTGGGCGCCAGTTAAGTAATCCTGCCTCCTAGCCGAATTTTGACCACAGTGGCCCAGTCTCGATGGAGACTAGCTAAGTGTGCAAAACGTATATAGTGTTCAAGTGAGTGTGCGAACACATGTGCATTCTTTATTCCTTTACTCTCATAATCCAATGAAACGGCACTCAGCAGACTAACACGACAGGGGAGTGGTCAATTAAATAATTACGAGTACAAAATCAAACTCGCTATACTTCAACATGTAAGGACTTAGCTATTTGCAAAAATAGTCGTGGATTTGCAAGTTCGTGAAAAAAACTTAACTCACCTATAAGTCCTGTTGACCCACTCCTTGGACCCAAGAACTCCATACCACATGTAGTTCCTTGCCCTAGACCGGCACTTCTCCGGGTGTTCTTCCCTCTTGTTATGGAAATCTAGGGTGATCTTCGCGTCGATACCAATGCCAAAGTAGTTGTTCATCACAGCTCTTTCATAGAACCCTTCAAGCAGCGTCTCATCAGGGTCCATCAGAGGACTGACGGCGGCACATAGCGCGTCAGCATTGGCTAGGAGGCATTGGCTGATGAAACCTTGGGTGACGTGAGGCCAAGCCGGAAGCTGCACTAGAGGGTTGATAATAGGCAATTTCTTAGCCTTTTCTTGGTTCACTTCTAGTCTAGACGCTGTATTCCCTGCATTGGATTGTCCACCCTCTCCCCATATTGAGGATACTGATGTTGAAAGTCTGCTGAAAAAATAAAATAACTTGGGTAAAATGTAAACCAATTCGGATTTTATGGTCGTACAAAAACAATCTCGTAAACAATGATGACCCAATGATATTTTACTGTGGTTTGAATGTTGATAGGCTGCCAGGAAAACACGAAACCAAGACCAAAATGGCTAATTTATTCCCTACGCGACAATCAAAGAAAAAACAGCCCTCTTATCATAATGTAAGCAGTAGCAACCCCATTGAATAGATTCCTTGACTGCAGGGTGCTTACGTCGAGAGTTGGCGGACAAAACACTCCGGCCCTTTGAGTCCTATCAAAACAAGATTATGGAGATGATTTCTGTGAGATTTTAGAATATCTTTTCTCATTGCGGAAAGAACTTGGATGGTGAAATTATAAAAAAAATCTTTTTTAGAGTACTTACTTGTCTTCTCCAGGCTTGAAAAGACTGCCACAGGATATTCGTCTCGTCGCCGCTGGGGAACAACTGAGAAACTGTCCATATTCAGGATCTGAGCCCAAAAGCTTCGGGTTATCTGACTGTCTTCGCTC
This sequence comes from Eupithecia subfuscata, assembly GCA_963564075.1. NCBI lineage: Eukaryota > Metazoa > Arthropoda > Insecta > Lepidoptera > Geometridae > Eupithecia > Eupithecia subfuscata. The sequence goes on along the minus strand of OY751097.1, from coordinate 2,858,279 downwards.
TCTCGTCGTGCCAGCGCTCGGCTCTGGCGAATTGACGCTCAAAGTGTCAGTTGCTTGATCGAATATATCGTTCAAAACCGTTGCCATCCTGCTCACGCAGTTCTTAATGCTTTTCTTTTCATCACTATGCGAAGGAGACGGAGGCTCGACTACCACGCTCACGCAAGGAAAAGTTTGCCCTCCTTCTTTTGGCTGCTGTAAGCTTCTTATTGGCGAACCGAAATTGGCTTGAGTGGGCAATTTTGTTAACTCCTCAGGCTTACAATTTTCTTCTGCTGTTTTAGGTAAAAGACTTTTTAGGCTTGAGTCGTCAGCAATTCGTTTCTTTAAACTTTTTCGTAGTTGCTTCCTAAAAGACTTTCTAGCAATATCGCTGCCCTCTTCAAAGTGCGCTAGACTACAATACTTTATCTGTTCCTCTACTTTCGTTGCGTTTTCGATGTAGAACACTTTATTCTCAAAGCCAAATTTTTCAACTTCTGCTTCTTTTGGTTTCTTTATTTTCGATATGTATTTCATTTTGGTCTCGTTGTTCTTTTGCAAGCTTGGGTTCCTACTGTCCAAGGTAATGTCCGATGCCGTATCAGAAGTGAACAACGTCGTGTCGTCCGTATACGTTTCGTTTTCTCCATTTTTGCCCATCATGGCCATAAGGACTTCCTGTCCGAGCATAGAACTAATATCATCCATGATCGATTCACCATGTAAGGTTTCTGAATTCGCATAAGTAGTTTCATCTGGGGAATCTATGTGTCCCATAACCACTTCGTCATCATCAGGCTTTCCATCTATAATTTCAGACATTAAACTATAATCATCGCTAATGTTGGACCCTTCTGAGCTACTAGCGTCTATCTCCAAGTCTACACTAGACAGCCTTCTATCAGGCGTGCAGTCTCCGCTTGCTGGGGTTTCCCTCGCGCTAAGGTCTTGGTAATGGTCGTCCGTATACGGTTTATCGATATCTATAATGGTAAGTTGGTCCGACTCGTATGTGTCTCCCTGTATGATAGAGTCGCGTTTGTCATCGCTATCGTCCGAGATGACTAGGTTGGGTATAGTGAGGGTGCTGCTGTAGGTTCCCCTATCGGTGTCCAGGCGGAGGAGGTTCTTGCAGGAGCTAGTATCACAAGAGGAGAGGTTGGACAGCGAGAGCCTGTCCTGCGGAGAGGCGGAGCTGGTTTTGCTGGCGCCCACATGATCCACGTCCAGCGAAAACTGGTCAGCGGGGTTAGAGCTTATTAGCTTAGCTATGTCTTCATCTACGTCTGGAATGCTGTGGGATAACAGAAAGCTATTACCATCGAAACCATTAAACATACAATAAGTGTTAGTTATTTGTCAGACACGAATATCAAGTTGGTTGAGGGTGGGGCAGACAGTTCAGAGATAAACAACTTATTTAAATAGTAAGTTTTGGCATATACACGCCACGTACCCGCATAGGGCGTGGACTCTTGCGCCCTCTGTCGAGTGACATCACTCAGAATTAAATGCCCTATTAGTTTTAAAACAGTTGCCGTACACTTACTGATCTGGTTGCATAGAAGCAGCGGAGACAGCGGAAGCAGCTGAGGAGCGGCGGCTGTCGGCGAAGGCACGCGGCACGGGCAGAGACAGCTCGGCCATGGCGGGGGCGGCGGCGCACACCTCGGGGACTTCGCTGGCGGCGCCCTCGGCCGCTGACTCGCACGACGATGACTCCGCCTGCACCTGCTGGGAATTTAACTTTATACTATACCTGCTCGGAAAGTGGCTTATTCCTTTTCCAAACATGAGGTAGAAAATACGTCATTGCTGACGTACCTACTACATTGCGGGAGGAAAAACTATTTGGATCTCTTTCTCACGCGTTTAGAGTGAGAAAACAGTGTATGGAAATCCATTTCCGACGTATTCTTTTTTCTATTTTGTGAAATACCAGCCTTGTAACTTTAATTAAAGGTTCAACGACAAAAAGTTTTAACCAAAGACATTTTATCGTTATAACTCGAAGTTCGCCAAAAAATATCGGCCTCTTTTGTATCTGGAACAATAATTTAAAAAAAAACCAAGTGAAAAATGCTTTAGCGGGTACTGTTACGGGCTACAGATTAGGTAATGGTATTGCTTCCAATTTTCAATTTGAGGTTACAATTTAAATCTACTCATCTCGAATATTAATGTCGAGTCATTCTGATGATTCTAGAACAATGACTTTCCTAGTAGGTCTAGTATTTAAAGCATTATTTATTACTCGGGACAAAGTGCGATTCCTCTCTTGTGTGTTGGTTTGAAATGACACTCGATAGGAGACGGCCACTTTCGCGTCTCGGTGCATAGCTGCGTCATAAAAGTAGATTAAAACCTGAGAAGTAAGGACCTTCTTTTAAGACCCAAGACAGACTGCAGCCACTACAGCTCACTGCATCGAGAACCGGTGACCGGTGACGCATTCCAAGTCAAATTCCGATGGCTGCATAACAAACCAATCTACAAGTAGCAACAAGTAGTACCTAGTTGTGGTGCAAAAGACTCACCTGAGGATAGAACTGCGAGAGCGTCCTCACAAGGGAGCGCAGCGCTCGCCGCACGCTGTCCGCACGGCTCGCCAGCACACAGCCGCGCGCCGCCCAGTTCAGCTGCTCCTGAAACATTATGGCATTAACAGCTGCTCCTCGGAAAATACACCTTTAACGCATTCACTGCCCAGTCTCACGCAGAAACACGAGGGTCGAGAGGCTCGTCTGCGTCTTGGGCCATGAAAGTGTTAGTTTAATGTACCACAGGTCAACCTCTTACGGGCACCTGTCTCATGCAAAACACGATAACTAAGCTATAAAATCAAGTTTTTTTAAAAACCCGCCGACGATTATTGGCTGAACAGATTTTCATGAAACATGGCTAAGAATACTCGGAATAAAATTATCTGTGACACAGAAAAAAACTAAACGAAAATCGGTTCATCCGTTTGAGAGCTACGATTCCACAGACAAATACACAGATACACAGACAGACACGTCAAACTTATAACACCCTTCTCACCGATCATGGGCCGCGAGCGTGGATGTACAATCTAATATAGGGATGAACTTTACAGTATGGAATGGCAGGTAGGGAAAGGGTTACCTTTTCAGTCTTTTCGATGCTGCCCTTCTCAGCAGCGGGTTGAGCCTCGGGCTCGCTGTCACTCGTCGTCTCCAGCGGCTCCCAGTTTCTATAAAACAATACCATTATCCTGAACAAAGAACGAAGAAAATCTCGATAAGGGAGAGGTTTCATTCCATACATTTATTTATTTGAACCACCACTCAACAGGTGATACTCATAAAAATTAAAAATTTTAGCAAAATTGAGCATGCGTGGCGAAAAATTATGATCGTGGGTATTTTCGGTCATCGCATTTTCTATTCTCGTTGGATTCGTTACTTTGTGGTTTTTCCGTGCGGATAGTGCCTGAAATCATTGGCGAAACCAAATTACAACTCGCACACGTGCTACGAATGGGGGAGGATCGGGCTGCAAAACAGGCTTTCCTTGGAGCGCCAGTCGGCGGAGTGCAGTTGGGCGGACCAGTTACAGGAATGATGGATGGATGAAGTGGTGAATCGGTCACTTTAAGTCTTCGCCCGAACTGGATGGAGGCGGCGCCCAACAGAAGCTGTAAAGTGAGTGTGGGTACTCACTTGCAAGAGGTATGGTCGTGTGCAAGATGCGTCCGCGCGTGCAGTAACAAAGACAGCGCGCGGCGCAGGCGGTGGGCTGCGCGCGCCGCCCCCCCGCCCGCGCTCTCCCCCGCTAGGGCGAGGCGGAGGCAACCCGCGCGGAGAGACGAGCTTGTTGTGTGACTGATCTCGCCAGCCTGTACAAACAAAGATATCTTACTACATATAAATTATTTATGCTCGTAAGTTTACAATGGATGCTGCTAGCACAGGACCGTAGTGGAGGACACAAACATTTGAAGGCCTTATATGGTGAGAAAGAGTAGCAGAGCAGTTCTTGAGAATGAAAAGGTCGAAGGTATCCTATGAAGCAAAGCAACAAAAATGGCTCGTACATTCTGGGGCTGGCGCCATCATTGACCATCATTGACATCGTTCGATACAAAAGAAGTTACCAACCTGCATGATCTCCTGCAAATTCTTGAGCAGCGGTCCCTCCTCTTCCAAGTCGGGTGGCGCGGGTGGCGGCGGCGGAGCGGACTGTGACCTCTCGAACGTCATTATTGACCACCTGTGCGTAGAAAACGAGTCATTAGATAATGTATGGGACCCAAGCAGGCATAATTCGATGTTATTACTTCGTTTCATACTGAACTCTCGAAGTGGAAATGATCCAGTTTCAATTGTGACCTTTTGTTACCAGTATCTTAGGTATAAATATCGACGTATAGAAGCCATGTCTTGTTCATGCCATGTTTTGTTTTAATCTTCGTTTTAGGATGTGACCCTGAGTACTGCGTAAGACGCACCTGTCCAGCATCTTGGTGGAGGCACGCTCGTATCTCTCGATGAGCTGCTGAAGATTCGCTGCGTCGTCGCAGGACGCGCCCCAGCCCAGCACGCGGGCTAGGTCGTTGCCGGTGCCCAGAGGTAGGACTGCAGTTTGCACCTGACGCTGTATAGTGGAACAGTTTTGAGATTATTCTCGGTGTATTTGGGTAGGATATGAAAAGGTCACTACAGAGTTTTAACCACGCAAAGATAAAAGGAAAAGAGACTGAAAACGGAACGATGCCGATGGAAAGACGACATAAAGAAAGCACAAAATGCTTTGTGGTCTTGAACTGAAGGGAAGAATAAAAAGGGTGACAGCGGCCTATGTGTCACAAAACAAAATGAGACGCGTATAGGTAAGATAAATGCTCTTCCAGCTTTGAAGGTGCTATCGGCTTATACTATACCAGAGAAGTTTAAATTCCTTTCAAAAGACCTAGAACTCACATGCATCTCCAGTTTATCCACCTCTTGCAGCACCCACCCCACAGAGCCGTCCCCCGAGCAGACTAGCACTCTGAGCGGAGCGAAGTGCCTGAAAAGCCTGAGGCCGAGCCTTGGACCGGCTCCGCTCAGCTCGAATACCTGCGCAGGGTTGAGGAGTTGACGGAACCGACGCAGGAACTTGACGCCTTGGTTGTCGCCTGTTTAATAAGGAAAATTTGTAAAACCAAAAATGCCTCATTGAATTAATCCCAGACTCTGAGATGAGAAAAACTTTCGGAAACTTCCACAAACACTAAAATCTGTATAAAAAAATCAAATTTTAAAATAAATGCTCTAAGTATTGGCTCATCTACCTACAGTCACTTATAACAAAGCTTTGTGCCATTGGACATAAATAGCATCGCCCACCTAAGATTGAGAACGAATCCATAAGAACGTCCTGAATAAAATAACAATTTTGAAAGCAACACCCAAAATGTGAAACTTATATACCTGTGATTGTAGAATCAATTCCATTATAGCCAGATAGCTACGGAGAAACAAAATTTCCAGCTTTTATAATAGCCTGGACCACACGTGCCAGCATATTAAAGTGTCCTTTTATTTTTATTTACGACCATAACCTCCCGAACCCTTAAAAATATACACGGTATTTTCACTCCATTTTGCACTATCATTTCCGCCTCTATTTCCTGCAAATTTATGAGTTATATTGGTACAATGAAACCCATTTTTGCTTGATTACGCTGCGAAATTGCATGTTTCGACCCAGCTTTCGGTATTCAGTCGAAGCGCGGTAGTTTGGAAGCAACTATTGTTATATTTAACCATACACTATGTCTCTATAAAATAACGAAGATGTCGTTATGCTTTTTTGAAAGTTTGCCACTTGGATTAAGTAAGACATAATACCAGCCTTATTTCTCCTTTCCTTGAGTGTCCCATGTAAGTTCTACTTATCCAAAAACTTTGACAACTCATCAGTTCTGCCATTAATCATTCTTAGAGATAAGGACCTACTGTCGAAGTAAGGGCACAGATTAGGAAATGTTACTTTACTTCCTAAGTAAGGGTAGCTTGCTAAAAACTTAATTATCGTTCTTAGTATGCGGCACGAACCAGCCTTCAAAAGCATGGTTTGGCTGAATAGCGAATCGAGCATAGTTTCCGTACATAAAGCAATTGCTTAGCTCGCCTTCTGCCAATTTTCAGTAGCAATTTTCGTTTGAAGTGTAGCTATAATTTTGTAAACCACTGCACGGTTCAGGGCTTGCGGCGCGCCGTCTCTAACGAGGCAATATTGTTGTACAACATTTTATAACTTTCATACAAAGTCAACATTATTGAATTTTCATTATCACTGTTTATGTTATTATTTTGCCAGTTTCAGAACTTTTAAGGCAAATAGGAGCTTTTTTCTTGGAAAATGCCTACCTATGTTTTGCTTGAGGTGAATGGAAAACATAGAGATAAACCTATGTCCAACAGCCAGTCTAAAACTGCTGATGATAGTCAAGATGTTCTTTCGTAGGTTCGTAGAGACCGTTAGGGCACGAGGGAAGCGCGTTTAGTAAAGCGAGCCACAATTTTAGTGCCTACCAGATCTCGAGTTGACAAAGACGATGAGCGGTGAGGCATTTGGCGGTCTATCCTTCACCCAGGCGTCATCAGGTCCCACGGAGTGCAGGCGTGTTGGAGGCACGACAGAAGCGCGCGTGGGGCCGAGCGAGCACGCTGCGCACCAGCTAGGCTTGCACGCTGCGTGCACGCATTTACGACACCACACGCATCTGAAGTCTTGCAGTCTGAAAGAGAAAAGAAACTGTCAAAAACAAAAGGAGACGATGAGGACAAGAGGTTTGGAAGAATCAAAGTATGTAGTAGGTTTGCAGGAATCCTATAACCATAAGCTGTAGGAAAACAAACAGGAGTCTATACCCGTGCCCGTATTATAAAAGCTTACTCTTCATCGATCTATTCTTGAGTAATTTTTATGCCATAGAAAAGTGTGACTCTATTATTGGTAAAACTAAGGTATGTAATTATTCTTTTTGAGCAAATGAAGATGAGATGATAATTATGTAGATGAAGTCCTTTCTGGGGGAAAATACAAACATGTTAATTTCACCAGAAAGGATTTCTATCTACATAGAAAAGATATAATTCATCATGACTAATGCTCGCGTGCGTAAGCATATCGTATAGAAATGAAATAATTGTACGTACGTTCATTTTGTTCAGGGTCATAGACGCACGCGAAGTCGTGCCGGATTTTCATAACATTAGTAATATTATGCACCATCGTGCTGTTTCGTTATGAAAATAGGAAAACCTGCTTTCTGCCTACATCATAAGGTTAGGTAGGTACCAGCCATTTCTTAAGTCCAATCTCTCTGCAGATCTCTTAAAATACACGCACATCATATTAACAACAATGTGTTTTGCTCGTACAAACGATATCTTTGCTTGTGTGAACTATCTCATCTCTAATGTAGATTTTTCACAGAAGTTGCACTATTTGTCGATTTGCGCTCTTTCTTCACACAACACACAAGCTAACACAGTCTAATGCTGAAAAGTGTTGTTAGTATCAAAGTACTTTGTGTTATGGCTCTTAAAATGTATCTTCTTCCTTCTTATATCTATGGCTCTGCATCATGGTCCGATACAATTCTGCCAATGTTTGTTAAAATTTATCGAAAAATACCTAAACAGTTCCAACTGTTTAGACAGAAAATGCATCGCTAATGTTATTAATTTGAAAGTGTTACTATAATATTGTCGATTATTTCAATGATAAACTTTAGTAAATTTAAAGTTATTGCATGTCATTCTCTCTCAAATATTTTTGCATCCCGACTACGGTCAAGCATAAAGAATCGTAAAATTCTTTATTCACAAAGAAAATTGTACCAGTATTTACAATTGAAACAATTGAGCTAACTGCTAACTGTTGCAAACAGTCTACAGGTAGCTCAACTGATCCATATCACTACCAGTCGGAAGCGTCCCCAAGACGCTGGCTGCATTGCCACGCTGTATGGCAATACTGATCCGCTGTGCCAGATACTCACCAGCTCTCGGGTCACGCGTCGCTTCGACCAGACGCCCAGATAATTAAAAAAAAACTCGAAGAGCCTCGGTACCCCACGGACCTATTTGTAAAATGTATTTCCCTGTTACCTTATTTAGGTAACATTTTTTTTGACCAATAAAAAATCTTTATCTTTATCTTCTTAGAACCTACAATGCATAATGCTGACAATTATTTTTGATACTCGACGACAAAAATAGTTTTCGGGATTTTTGTGTCGTGAGTTTTGAGTATACGCTCATACTGCTGACAAACGGACAAGTCAGCTTGTGCAAGGGTGTTAAAAATCAAAATCAAAAACGCTTTATCTCGATAAATACAATAAATGTACACTTAACAAAGTTCCACTTAGAAAAGGTCAAATTATAAAACTAAACACTGACACAAGGGATATTTTTGATTTCTGTCGCTTCGCTATGTACCTAGACTAAAGTAAATACGCGACGAAGAAACCTTTAGTTTGTTAGTGTTATTTTTCGAGTTGGAGGCAAAACCCGTCTCAAGCTTTTTAATCCCCTAGATAATCTGATATTTTATAGTAATCCTTTTTGCACAGCAAGGTTTTGATAATTTGTCTGAATTTATTTACTGATAAAATTTTTGCAACTCACTAGGAGTTTTGTTGAAAACGAAGCCTGAATAAAATTCTCAACACACGAAGTAACTCACAAGTTCCAATTTCACCATGACCTTTCAATTAAGATTCATTAGAGTGCAAGTTCATTATTTTGTTTCAGCGCTACTGGACATAGATTGATCGTGAACGACTCGCAAGGGAATCTCGAATATCTTAACAACTTACTTTTTATGATTATGTTACTATTAGTTTCTGCCCGCATTTCTATAGAAACGTTTAAGGTTATTCTATCCCTTGGGAACTGCTTTATAGGATAAAAGCCTATATAAGCCTATGTTTGGTTCCAGGCATTGAGCTACCCTCTGCGGCGCAACCTACAGGGGCGAGCCGCAGCTAATAGGTCATAGGCAATGAAAGTGTAAGTATATTTACTTGTTACTTTAACGAACCAAATGTCATTTGAAACCTAATAATGCTACATCTATGTAAAATTTTAACCCGATCGGTTCAGTCGTTATGGCATGAAGAGGTAACAAACAGAAACATCTATACATCCAAACTTTCGTATTAATTTTCATATTAGTGTGATCTACCACTTGTTAGTGAAACTATACCTACAGTTAAACTGCAAGAAAAGAGAGAGAAGCCTAATTAGCATTGAGAGTCTCGTCGTAGCATCGTCGCATTTTTCACTGTAGCAAAAATGTGTACCTAGTCTTTATTTAGGTGCGTTTAATGTTGTTGAAAGTAGGAGATAATTTAATGCTTTCAATAGAACCATAGAGCTAAATAATTAGTCCCAATAGAACTATTGCCCTCCGCCCTTCTTTAATTGAAAACAGTCAAAGACCTCCGCTGTCCACGGAAAACGCACCCTGGAAACATTAAGAACTCCGCTCCTGTGCATGAAATTGCGTGAAATTGATTAGTTTCCACTGAAAGTAGGAGAGAATCATAAAATAAAAAAACCCTTAAGCCCATTTACAACCGCGATTGAAACGGACCCATTAATGAATTCGTTGTATTCGCAAGAGTGAACTACATACTTACTTTGTATTTCCACCAACAAATAGTCGAACGGAAAGGACTGAGCTAGCAGAAAGCGTTGAAATGACACTCATCTCTCTCATTTTCCTTTTTCGGTGGAAATCAACATACAAAACTCTTTTGGTGATGGAAATGTAAACCTATTTAATTTACCTACCATTTACATTACCCTTTCGCGGTGGAAACCCGGTTTTAAAAAGAGTTCAGCTCTGCATTGATCGAGCTCAACCGAATGAGATTAATTAGTAACTCATTGGCTCATCCTCCTTGTTCAAATTAGGTACTGTCTATCTTGATTGAGGGCTTTAGAAACTTACTCGCTAACCGGAGTCTGCTTCAATAGACTGGTGGCCAGGAGGGTAATTCTCGCTATATATCTACTCGATAAATATGGCAAGAACTGTCAAAATATCGAGTGATGGCTTCGTAGAAAACAAGTGTAATCTCAAAATCTGCAATTCGATATTTATCGGCATGAGAATGCAGTTTTCGGTGGGCCTTTTTGAAAATACGCTTGTTTGCTACGAAGCAATCACTCGATATTTTGACAGTTCTTGTCATATTTGTCGAGTAGATATATTATGCGAGAATCGCTCTCCTTGTCTGGTATGCAAACGACGCGGATGTCCCTAATCCTGATTCATCTAACACATAACTATGTAGTTCTCAACGTTGCCAACTGCCACTTGAACATTTCGTGTTGCATTCAATAAAGACCAGACAGAAGCGAAACTCTTCAATTTCATGATATTCATGAAGAAAATTGAGATTTTAATTACATTTTCTACGCGATAAAACTAAATTTAAATGCAGCGGCGCATTTTTTTCTAACTGATCATAGACGAAACACCCAAAAATTGACGAAACCAAATGAGCTACCTGCTCACTATGGAAAGTACATAAGTATACATACCTCCAACATTAAAGAGCGTAGCGAATATGTTTAGCTTAGGAACTGATCAGGGAGTATCGCTTCTATATCAACCACACAATAAAACTAGCAGAGACCACTTCAGAAACGAACTTGCTAGGACATATGGCACATGAGAGCTCTACAATTTGTCAGCGTTAGGGCCAGACTCCACCAAAGCGGAGGCTGGACGAGCAGAGAAGAGATATGTTTTAAACAGCCAATAGAACGTCTTTATTCACACATCTCGTCTCCGCTTATCTACTTATGCGATATGTACTTGTTTGTTGTGGTTGGTTTTTTATGGAGTAAGAATTTCGAAAAGCTTCAATAGAAACCACCGAGCAAAGATGTGTCATATTTGTATCCAAAGACACAAAGAAAGATCGAAGAGAGATGTGAGCTGTGTCTCACAGCTGGCGACGTCACGCAGCGGAGACGACAAGAGATGTGAACGGCGTGCAGTGAGCGGCGCCGCTAGTGCATTCTTCTCAACAAACATCCCACGCTCACCGTACACAGCTCAGCCACTTTAGCCAGCACACATCTCCGCTCCAGTCTAGCCAGTACGCATCTCTGCATAGCTTCGGTGGAGACACCCTAGCTGAAAAACGTCTCTTCGCATCTCCGCTTCGGACATCTCCGCACATCTCCGCTTAAGTGCAGTCTGGGCCTTAGTTCTGTCTAGTTCTCGTGGTAGTGGATGCCAAGGGGCGGGTAGTCGCGTTTAAAAGTCCTAAGTGACATTACGATGTGAAAAATGTCTACAAGTTTGTTTAGCAGCAGACTGCTCTAAGATGTATGCACTTTAGTACTCTGTCTTGTCATGTCGTTCTACTAAGAAATGCAATGAAATGAAAATATTTCTTGAAAAAGAAATAAACAATAACAATTTTTAAGGTGGCTATTACAAAAAAATGCGAAATCCCACAGTTACCTTATTCAAATTATATGGTTTTCGTTCGTTGCTTGAAATAACAATTACTTGCTAATAATAGTTCCTTTTCTCTTCTATAGTAATAATAGAATAAATTTTAGATAACTTATTTGTTTATTTTATAATAATCATTCTACCGATGCATGTTTAGGCAAAAACTCTCGGAGACCGGTTTTTGGAGCTCTAATTTGTAGATTCTATTGAATATAGACAATAACATTTTTTTATTTAGATAACAAATATCCTATACTTCCATAATAATAGCTCAATGTTAAGCTAAAGTTAGGTGTTATCAGTTTCTCGTCAAGTAAATTAAGTATCCTACTAATATTATAAATGCAGTTTGTGTAATGTGAAAGTTTTGTTACCTAGGATCTCCAAAACTACAGAACAGATCAATATTAAATTTGGTATACATTTAGAATGTAGCCTAACTTAAACAATAGTCTACTTTTTTTAGGGCTTCGGCCTTCGACTAAGGTTTTACAGAAGGGTTTGATCATTTACACATCACGTCCAACGAGAAACTAAGAGATAGATAAAGAGTCTGTCTATGCAATGTTGTGTATTCATGTCAAAATAGAGATTGAATTCTTGATGGTGTCATATTATCTGCTTTGTAAAACCTGTCGTCTGTTGTTTGCCTCAGTGAGGCAACTTTCTGACGTCATATGATCAGTTGTGTCCAAAATGGCGACACATGCCCATCTGAGTAACCACATGGTGGTTAGCAACAGACAGGGTTTGGCGAACTTATAAATCATTATTTCCCTGAATTTTTGTATTTGAATAACCTAATCTTCCTATGAACATGATGAAATAACCATTTCCTATGAACCTGATAAATAACCTACATAATAACCTAACTTTTGAGTACACTCAAATTTCCTGTCTGTCGGAAAACCACAATGTGGCAAACTGAGGCGATCAACTGACCGGCTCAGATCTGTGGCTCGCCTCACTGAGGCAAACAACTGACGTCACATGTGCCGCCATCTTGGACACAAACGATGACAGAATAAGAATGTTTTTCTCCAGCAAAGAAACGAAATAATTCAATGAATTGCTAAAGGTACATTCTATGGATAATATAAATGCTTCGTGCGTAAGAAGTCACAGATGTATTCGCTTTCTCCACGCAAATGTTTTTTCCGTTCACTGATGGGTCCTTTAGTAAGGTAGGTACCACCTACCACGCTAACGAAGTTTAGGCTAACAGCTAGTAAATTATATAAATTAGTTTGAATTAGTGTGTCCTATGTAGAGATCAGGAAAGGTTAGTCTTTGAGGAATTACAAATATAGGTAAATTTTCATTGGTGCATTTCCCTAAAATCGTATTTCTTCAAATAATTAACAGTTTTATGGCCCACGACAAGTAAAATTCTGTAGATATGGTACTTTCTTCCAGCGCTAACTCAACAAATGGCATGTGTTGTGCTACAACTAAACGCAAAGACATGTTATTTCCAATATTTTGCAATATACCTTACCCGAATTTTACTTACATCGATGCCAGCGACGCACATGACATATACATGGTGGTCTAGATGGTAGTCCTTCATGCGGAGCCCCTGCGGTTCGCACCGCCGAGGTTGGGCAGTGAATGCGTCAACAAATCAAGTTGAAATTCCCCCAGATTAGTTATTTTGATCCTTTATTCGGCTTAACTTGACGCCGATAGAATAAATGGAGTAACGCAAACAATAATATTGATACAACCAGATCCGTACAAAGCCGTGATTGCCGGGCTGATTATTTATGATAAACTGGCTTCTGCCCGCAGCTTTGCACGCGTTGTTTCTATGGTAACGTTTTGAGGTTATTTCTATCGCATGGAAACTGATTTATGGGATAAAAAGTTATGTTTGATTCCAGGGTTAGACTTACCTGTATGCAAAATTTCAGCCCGATCCGTTCAGTAGTTTTGGCGTGAAGAGGTCCCAAAAATCCATCTATCCATCCATCTAGATAGATAGATATCTATCCATCCATTCAAACTTTCGCATTTATAATATTAGTGGGAAAACCTTGAAGCACAAGCTTAATTTACGTGATTTATGTGACAAGCACTTTTAGGCCTGTTTATAAGCCTTGTATGTACGGAAAGTGTTGGTTTCGCTTGTTGCTGTCGTTGTTGTTTTATGGCTTTGCACGCTCTTTTCCGGGATAAAAAAGTCTAAGTACGTCCTTTCCTTTCTTCAAAATTTCATTGAGATCTGTCGAGCCGTTTCTTCGTGAAAAGGTAACAGTCACAGATAATATTAGATGGTAAAATATGGATTTGGGTATTTTTCGGTGGCCTGCAAGTGCGGATTTTTACAGCTTTCACTGACTTCACGCATGAAAAATTGCGGGCAGCGGACAAAGCTAAACGTTCTAAACTCCCGTGGCCCCTTAAAAATGCACAAACGAACGGTCCCATTTGGAGCCGTAAAGCCTACGTGCAATAAGCTAAGAACTTGCCGTGCCCCAGCAGGGTGCATGTTTGAATAAATAAATAAATAAATAATGCTGGACAAATTCACACAGCCCCAAGCTAAGCAGAGCTTGTGATATGGGTACTAGATAACTGATATACTTAATACACTACATAGATAGATTTTTTTATTATACATAGAAAACATGCAGAACGCCCTGGACAAATGTATATAAATAAATAAATAAAATAAATAATGCTGGACAATCCTTAATCTTAAGTATTTCGATCAATATACCTATCTATTAATACCTCCTATTGAACCAGGTGAGAACTATGTCTATTTGAACCTAACAGGCTATAAGGCACTTCTAACCGAAATGTAATGTTGTTTTTTACTTGAATAAATAATTATAATCTATTCTATTCTATCCACACAGCATCATCTAGCCCCACCCGGAACAAATATCTGCAGATCGTACAAACATTTGTCCCAAGGCGGGAATCGAACCCGCAACCTTCTGCGTCGCAAGCGGACCTTCGCCCGCCGCGCCACATCAGTTTGAAACAACCTTTTTTTTTAGGATTCTGTACCTCAAAAGGAAAAAAGGAACCCTTATACGATCACTTTGTTGTCCGTCCGTCTGTCTGTCTGTCTGTCTGTCAACCCCCTTTTCTCCGGAACGCATTGACGTATCGAGTTGAAATTAACGTCAAATACTCATGTCCGTAACTTCTTGGAGGCGCAATATTAATAAAACTTCAGTCAATGTCCAAAGTCAAAAGTCCAAAGTCAATACACTCAAATGTTACAGCCGTTTACGTTCGAATATTTTGAAATTTCCAAGATACACACACTCTATAGGGTACTTCCCGTAAACCTAGAATCATGAAATTTGATGAGCAGCAAGGTCTTATAGCACAAGTAAAGGGAAAAATCCTAAAACAGTAAATTTGTAGTTAATTCATCAATAAAAAAACTTGATTCTTGCTATTGACCAAAACTTAAAAGGTACTTTCCGTTGACTTAGAAGCATAAAATCAAGTAAAAAGCAAGTAGAGGAAAAAATCCCGAAAAAGAAAATTCGTAGCGTATTCACAAAAAAAATTGATTCTCGCCATGGACCAAAACCTACAGGGTACCTACTTCCCGTTGACCTAGAATCATGATAATTTGACTAGATACAGGTCTTACGGAACCCTTAGTGCACGATTCGACTTGCACTTGACGTTTTATTTAAGATCCAAATACCATTGACCCTGTCCCGCATGATATATTATTTGATTACGCCTCCGCCGTGTAAAATCCACATAACCACATAACATTTGAAACTATATAAAACATGGGTTTGTCTGCAAGATATGAGAGCAGAACCAAGCAAACAAGGTTTTGACCTTAAAATATCCTATTACAAATAACTTTTGCACGAAAGCGACTTCTAAAGTTCTAAATCGAAAGTAAGAAGAAATACCTGACATCAGATACCTCCTCTGCCTTTGATAACGGACACAACGCTACAACGATTAAGTTTTCATGTTCGAGCGACTTTCGCGAAAGTAATTAGGAGTTTCAGATTACCTACAGCGAAATGTACAAGTAAATCTCGCTACCTACGTAATTTCGGCAATTTTATTAACTTCGTTTCATGTAGGAGTAGGAATGTTTGAAAGTTTAATATAAAATTGTAAGTGGATAGAGACTAGTATTTGCAAGGCGCAAATATACGAAAATGTTTGCTATCTCTGAATTTCAGTAGAAATTACACATTTGATATGCACTAAATTGTATTTGTAATTTAGAAATAGAAATTGTAATATCGTGTAAATTAAAAATTAATATTTGCATGCCTATGTTAGGTAGAATATAACTGGACATACATATATACTAGTTTTAAGACCTACATTGTAACTTATATTCTGGCAAATAATCATCTTCAATCTTTAACTCTTTACGGAATAACTAGATATAATTCTTAATAAGAGTCTTCGCCACTCAAGCAAAAATTGACTATTCCCTTCCACACTTCTCGGTCTCATGCAGTTGGGATGGTGATCATTGTCATGGGATTGTGAGCTTGTCCGTCCATCTACATCTGTTAATGTAATATTTCTTATGTAACCCATAATGGGTTCAAATAAATTTATTTTCTCTCTTTCTTTCATCTAAGCCTACTGTGCGATATTCGTCTTTCATGGTTAGGAACCAAGGTTATTTTGGCGCCATGGCCTAACTACTTTAGGAATAGTAGAGTTATTATACACACACAGGCTTTTAGCAACACAAACTGCGTAATTTCTGACGCAAATCAGCATTATGCCGATTTGGGAATTACACATAGAGGTATGTACTTATTACTCCCATTCCTCAATAGACGGGAAACGTGAGCAAAAGATAGAAAGGAATAATATTATCCAGTCTGTAAAAATGCAAATTGGAAAGCAAAGCCCGCAACAATGGCAACACTGGGGGAATTC
Organism: Eupithecia subfuscata; assembly: GCA_963564075.1. NCBI lineage: Eukaryota > Metazoa > Arthropoda > Insecta > Lepidoptera > Geometridae > Eupithecia > Eupithecia subfuscata. The sequence goes on along the minus strand of OY751097.1, from coordinate 2,841,896 downwards.
TCCTGTGAAATGACCAGCATTTTAGATAATTGGGGGAAATGCGAAGTGCTTTTAAGAATATCTACCACTACTTGGTGGAAAAGTTCTTTTACTCGTTGCTTTATTTCTTACTAGACGATCGCCTCGCGGTTTCACCCGCGTAGTTCCCGTTCCCGTGGGAATTCCGGGATAAAATATATGCCTATGTCACTCCCTGAAAGGTAAGCTTCCTAAAGGTGAAAGAATTTTTCAAATCGGTCCAGTAGATTCGGAGGTTTTTAAAAAATTTCAGGGCTTCATAACTTTGTAATATCTTTAAAACAGTCGAAAAAATTACCATTCCTCCATTTATTTCAAAAAGTTGCAGCAAAACATTTGAACCATTTCAGAACTTAATTTATCAGAATAATATAACGAAGTCTCTAACAGTTTTTGTGTAATTGACTAAAGTTCCAAAAGTCTGAAAGCCAAAGTGTGAGTAACACTCGCACTTGACCAGTCTTGTTTGAGTAAGGATCACAAAACAGTAGATTACGTAGTAACAACCTGGATCTATTTAAGCAAAAGTTTTCTTAGTAGTCCAAATAAGGACTTAGGGGAAAGATACATTGGAAAACTTTAACGGAAAGTTGGTGAATTCAAAAAATCTGAAAGTGCTTTTTATGGGATTTTTGGAAAGGACAACGCCTGTCCCGTTAGCTGGTACAAAATAATTGTATTAGTTCCACCAGTTTAGTATGGATTTCTAATAATTAATGAATAAGATCTCAGGTATGAAATCCAGATTTCAGATTTCAGATTTATTTATTGCATACATATACGATAATACAGTTTTTGCTTAGATGGTAATTAGCTTATATGTAAGTACATGTACCCTGTAAGGGCGCAGCAAATGATGTAAAGAGTTATAATAAAACAGGTAGTTACACAATCTATTTCTTGCTAGGAACATAGTCGTAGAATATAAACATTGTCAGCTACAAGAATCAAAAAATTGTATTAGTAATAACTGGGTAGGTAGGTATGTCAATTTATTACGCAGGCAGTCAAATAATTATGGGTTAGATTTATCATTTAAAAATTCGTCAACGGAGTAATAACATTTAGAAATAAGGTATTCTTTGAGTCTGTTACGAAAAGCCGAATCTTTTTTTAGATCTTTGATTGAGCTCGGTATTTTATTATATATATTTACTAATCGTGAGTAAGGTCCTTTGCTGAATTGTGTAAGGGTAGTCGAAGGTAGAATTAGTTTATTTTCGTTTCGTCTGTTGTAGTTGGTAAAGCGTTCAGATTTTGATTGAAAAAAATGTCGATATTTTTTTACGAATAAGGTCATTTGCATTATGTATATACAGGGCAAGGTTAATATTTTTAGAGTTTTAAAGTGCGGCCTACAGCTTTGTCTTTGTTTTATGTTGGCTAATATTCTAATCAGTTTTTTTTGTTTGATAAAGATATCGTTGAAGTCAACACTGTTTCCCCACAGAACAATTGAGTAATTAAGCCAAGAATAGGCATTAGCGTAATATGCTGACAGGGCGGTTTGATAGTCAGTATTACGTTTTAAAATACTAAGGGCGTAGGTAAACCTTGAAAGTTTATTCTTTAGCGTGTCAATATAACTCTTCCAGTTTAGATGCGTATCTAATGTAACGCCTAATAATTTAAATTCGTTGCATTGTTCTATGTGCAAAATTCTAGTCAAATTACTTGTTCTACATTATTCCATACTAAACTACAATGATCAAATAAAAAAAATTGGTTGTCTGTAAAGTCGGTTTACTGACGATAGTTGAACGTGACAACGTTTTAAGAAAATACCGATGGAATGGTAGCATTTGATACTCGATCAAAACATGTAGCAACTCAGACGCATCGCTCACTCAAGTAGGAGAGAGACGGATGTCGAGCGCTCTCGCTTGCACTTCAAGCCTTACATGGAACGCCTCAGAGCGAGGTAACGTCGCATGACGTCATGTTTTTTCGTGCGTGCAGCCGGCTCTATCGAATTATAAGACGTTGTCACGTCAAAAAACATACATATGTACAGCCGAACATGAACCTACTCATTTTTTTGGAGTCTGCTAAAAATGGCTTTCATCTCGTTAGAAAAAGTCAAACATACTCCAAATTATAATTTCCCAAACAAACGGCGGACAATGTTAGCATAATTTTATTTACTCTTTGACAAGAATCTAATTTGGCGGGTCTGATTGAATTTTGTTTGCCTTTTCTTTGGGAGCATTTCATTGACAGTATAAATATAATAAAATTAAATATAACCAATAAAATTAAATTAAATGTAAAGCAATTTTATTTTTATAGGATTTTCGCTCAAAATTCATAAAATGTTTTCATAATTGGTAAGAGTAGGACTGACGTGAACCTTTGTTTTATGTAATTTATTAGGTAGGGTACCTGACTAGAGATACAAAATGATGGTGAAATGATGGATTTCACGGTTCAAATTAACGTTACATGAATTTCATAAAAGTATGTACTATAATATCATTTCATATGTGTATATGTCGTGGCCATATCCTAGAATTGATCACTTCATGATGTGACCGACCATTTCAAGAAATGGTAGAATTTCATGAAATGGAAAATACGCGCTGGCCATATCATGATGTAGTCAGGCCAGATCAATGAATAATCAGCGTTTAACGATATGAAAAGCTAAACGCACGGCTACTTCATGATAAGGTCAAACAATATCATAAAATAGTTACATTATCCACCGTTAGAGGCGCTGATATTGTTTTGTTTTGTTTTTGACATCTGTGGTTTTTGAGTGTTTGTTTGTTTCTGTTCTGTGATGCATCATGTCGGCGGACAATTATTTAGTTAAAAAAACTAATAATAATGTGCAAATAGAAGACAAAAATGAAGTAAGGAGCCGTTACGATAAAAACTACAGGAATTTTATAAAAGTCACTCGAAAAACGAGCATAACGTCTAAACAGAAAGCCAACTCTATTAAGCAATTTTAAAATATAAAGTTCCTTCCTAATTCGAATTTTTCATTAAACCTTTTCATCATCATCATCGGCCTATATTAGTCCACTGCTGGACATAGGCCTCCCGTAATGAGCGCCATAGCCTTAAACCTTTTGATGTCATGGAATCCCTACATAAATGATATGGCCAAACGTTGATAGAAATATCATTAAACGTTGATGCTTAAACGATATAGTCAGTTTTAGCTGGCCATGTCATGAAATTCTTCCATTTCATGAAATGGTCGGTCACATCATGAAGTGATCAATTCTAGGATATGGCCACGACATATATACTCTCCTCAGGTTGAACTGACTTTAAAATTCTGTATGTATTCTGTATGACATTTAATAATTCTACCAAGGTATAAATATACTAAGAACACTTCGTTAGCAACGTGAAACAAAAAAACTGCGAAACAAATAACAACTTCACAAAAATAATGTTATTGGAAATGCCATTTCATAAAAACTATCCCCAGAAATAAAGCCCTAACAACGCGTCACAGTGTAGCCAACTTAATACCCAATTCCGCGTACAAAGCCCCGTATTCGACAGTTCCCGGGTACGCTCGAGTGTGCAATTCATCTGCAATTTCCCGAAGCTGCTGTCATTCATGGGGAGTTTCAAAGGGTTTGCAGGTAATAAGCTTTCCAGGTGCTTGCGCGATTCTAGAAAACGATTGCGATTCGGTTCGACAAATGTTTGAGTCCAACTACTTGCTTTAGACAAAGCTCGATACGATACCTAGCAATATTCAACTTAGGTTTGAATATCCACTGTCGCATTAGTGTTCCGTGGTCATAGAATTTCAATGAAATATAGACCTATTTACTAATATTTTAAGATATTTTATGCCTTTAATACTTCGTTGTTTACGCACGAAAGTTTTATATTTATGTTACCGATCGAGAAAAGTAATTTTCCAGCCACATAATCCCGGTTAGCACGCCAGCCATTTTTATAAAGAAACCATGCGATGACCATGCATGAAGCCGGTAGAGGTTTACTTTACCTAAAATATTGTTTAAAAGCAAAGAAAAATGGAATTACTGATCCGGTTCTGAACTGTATAAAAACTGTAGTAATCATTTTTTGGCAGCGAGCTTGCAGCTTGTGAAAATGTATCAAAATTGCTGGTTTCAAAATTGCTGGTTTCAGATAAGTCCATGTATTGTAAACTACAATGGAACCGTGCATTCCCGGTGAAGAGATACGAATCGCCAGCTCAGTTCCCCCGTTCCCCGCCCTCCGCGCTTTGTAGACAATGCGGTCTTATTCATCCCTTTGTTCTCAAGAATTTTTATTTAAAACTACACTTTTCAGGCTTACCCACTTTTTTGTGTATTTTTAATGAGTTGGGGTTGTTAAATGTGTAAGTAAGTAAAGTGTGTGCCAGAAGTTTGGTACAAATAATGTCACTAAAAAGTTTTACGAAGTCCTTAGAGCAGGCTTATGAATCATCATCATTATACCTTTGCCGTCCAGGCCACTCGTTTATGGAAGTCGTCCAATGGAATGTCGCGAGGTATCTTCAGTAAATGTCTTCAGATCTAGAGTCTTTAATTACTTTCTTTCCCAGGAATAATTCGGTACGCTATATATTTTATTATTTATGTATCTGTCGTGGCCTTATCCTAGAATTGATCACTTCATGATGTAATCAACCATTTCATGAAATGGTTGTATTTCATGAAATGGAAAATACGCACTGCCCGCATCATGATTTAGTCTGGCCAGATCAATGAATAATCAGCGTTAGACGATAAAAAAGCTAAATGCACGGCTACTTCATGATATGGTCAAACATTAGTGATCATATCGTGAAATCGTTACAATATCTACCGTTAGAGGCACTGATGTTGTTTTGTTTTGAATGTTTTTGTGATAGTCGGTGAATAATGATTCTGTTTTAAAAGCTAATAATTATGTGGCAATTGAAGATAAACATAATGTAAAACGTCGTTACGAGAGAAAACTACTTGACTTTTACGAAAGCCTAGTAGACTAGACTACACGTATAGTTCCCATGGAAAAATATTATGAAATACCTACTAACAGAAATTCACAAATCTGTTGGACATGGTAGCCGACTGAAAATTATAGAAAACATTAAAAATAAGTTAACAAGAAATATAAAGTACCTCCGTTATTTGGATTTTTTATTAAACCTTTGTTGTCAAGGAAACCCTACTTTAATAATATGGCCAAACGTTGATTGAAATATCATTAAACGTTGATGCTTAAACGATATAGTCAGTTTTAGCTGGCCATATCATGAAATACAACCATTTCATGAAATGGTCTGTTACATCATGAAGTGATCAATTCTAGGATATGGCCACGACATATCTACACTTAAGTATTTATTTGGGTAGTATATTTTATTATATTTATGTGTGTGTTAATGTTACGATTTATTAATTGTATTTTCTTTGTTCTATTTTCTAGCCTACTAAATTGTAGTTCACACTACCTTTGGGTAGTGTGAACTACTGGTTAGCAGGTAGAGAATGCTATCTAGCATTATGTTCGCCCATGTACAACTTTTGTGCGATAAAGTATATTCTATTCTATTCTATCATATCCGTACACATACGTCAACTGCTAGACATAGCCCATACGACGTCATGCCACGAACGGCATCTTATGAATAAAACGTGAATTAAATGTAATTCTCATCACATAAACTTTTAAATCTCCTCTTTTACCCGCCCACCAACGGAGGATGGTTATGAAGTTGGCTCCCAATGTACATATGTATGTATGTAGCCGATTTATATATACATAAAACCCACGTAATATCCGACTTAGCGCTGAAACGCCTAGTCCGATTGCAACAAATGAAGTACCGTATCTCATCATCTCATCTACAGCCTATCTCCTAGTCCACTGCTGGACGCAAGCCTCCCCTGATAAACACCTTATTGGCCTTTGTAACATGGGGGGTAGTGCCTATAATCCCAACGCAGAGCATGCGAGTTAGGGATCGCAGTTTAGAGGCAAAACTGTTCTGCAGGAGGCACTGCTGACCGCCCCCCGGTTGGATATCCCTTAGTCGCCTCATAAGACACCCGCGGGAAGAGTTGGGGTGGTGTAAATTCTAAGCCGGCACCACACACCCTTACGGCCAGGAACCTTATGATTTGTCTCAATACCCCGGTGGTTATAGGCTACGTGACGTCAGATTTTTCGACAACCTAAGTATCAAAAGAAAATTATACGGACAATCGGTAAACGCTTGTTTAAGACTTTTACGTAGTCGGGATCAGGTTTTAACTATATTTTTTCGTTGACATTGGTTAAATCGCGTCTAAAACATTATAAATAAATTTGCATGTTAATCGGATTTTTATAGCAGTCTAGAAAAAATAAATAATGCTGGACAATCTTCGCAGAAACATCTAAGTCCTTGGTGTGAAATTCATGCATTTAAATTTTCTATTCAAATAACCTGCATTTCTGTTTCAATATAACAACTTTAATAAACTAATCCACCGCCACAGGCAATAATAAGTCTTCATGACAGGAAATAAGTAACAAAGTTGAACATCGCGCTCCGTTATCTCAGTTCACAAGGGAAATCGAAAGTGTTGCAATTAGCCATCGCTGGAAGCAGGCAATTTGCATCGCAGAGAAGGGCGGAAACGAAGGATTAAAGTTTTCTTTTGTTTTATCTCCTATCGCAGCTGGGTAATGAAGTAGAATAGAATGCTGCCGCCGGGGGCAACCCTAGCAAGAGAATATACATACATACAGGGTGGCTTTTGAGATGGAAGTGGAAACCATGAGAGTCAGAGAAAAGTCGTGAAAGTATGACTCCTTTCACCTCGATTTATGAGAGAGATGGGCGCGCGTATCGTGGAAACTATGTCATCTAACAATATTTGTATGGAAACAACATTAGTGTAAATTGACGACCTCTGTGTCTCAGCGGGCGAAGGTCCACATGCGACGCAGGAGGTTGCAGGTTCAATTTCCGGTCCGGGGCGAATGTTTGTACAATCTACAGATATTTGTTCCGGGTGTTCTCGGTGTTTTCTATGTCTAATAAAAAAATCTATCTATGTAATGTATTGTATTAAGTATATGAATTGGTACCCATATTAACAAGCTCTGCTTAGCTTGTGACTAGATGATGCTGTGTGAATTATCTAGCATTTTTTACAAAAATAATATTAGAATTAAATGATCGAAAAGCAAATTTTGCTTTGATATTTCTTGTCAGACAAAATTAAGTTATATTTTATTATTATTTTTGGTTCAATATTCAGACTTTACTAAATGTGAAACAAACAGTTCATTTTATTAGCTCGGGGGAAATCGAAAGTGTTACAATTAAACATCCGCTGGATAAAGCGATTTATATCGCGGAGCGAGGCGGCATCAAACAATCAAGGTTTTATCTTAGAGCTTCCACTTAGCTTCTAGCTACTTTTCTCCGAGATATAGCTATGCACTAACGGTACACTCACCGGTCTTTGTTTTTCTGTTTCAACTTTAAAGCCGCGAATAGAATTGAATATACGTAGTCTTGTAGACAAAGATTGCAGGCAGATGCACTTCGCATCTGCCTGCAATTTTGGCCGTAATCTGTGCGTTATTATTATATACCCTTCCTTTATGCCTACCTTTAAAAAAAACTGCTGCTGTTCTATTTTTTCCTGTTCTGTTTGTGTGTGAACTCAATAAAAAGTATATATATCTCAGATGCTGAATGCGGCAAGCTAATGACAGGGCGCCATGGCGCTCATTAGAGGAGGCCTATGTCGAGCAGTGGATTAAAAAAGGTTTAATGATTGATGAGACAAGGATTGGGATTGAAATGGATGTCATGCGCTGAGCTTAGATCGTGTTTCATAAATGACGTCTTCGAGGTGACCTCATCGAAAATTCTAGTTGGGCGTGGTAGTTTTTGGCGTTGATCGAGATCTTCATAAATTTCTGCCTTGTTACAATTGTAGTTTTATTTACATTAATTACAAAACAAAACATACAAAAATAACATTATATAAACGAAGTCAACATTTTTTCTAGCCTCGGGCAGTTATTCTAAAACCTCTGTAAATAGCCATAGAGGGAGAAATAGGGGAAAGGAGGGAAGTCTGCGTCGGACAGGGTCCCGTCAGAAAAATAAACATTAATAAAATGTCGGCCCAGTCCGGATTGTCCCGGGACTGGTTGATTCGGTAACTGTAAAAATCTATTTCCCTTTTATATCGAACTATGTTACATTTCTTCATTAACATTTGTTTTTACGTATGAACATTATTTATTAAACACGTAACACAAAGAGACAATTTAAATTTTCTACTGGAAAAAAAATTAAATACCAAATTTTAGTTTCGCAACAAGAGTTGATTGATTTTCTTTTCTTTTCTTATATCCTTTTCTTCATCCCAAGGTTGCCTGGGAGAAATCGCTCGATAAAGCGATAAAGCCGTATTTTGTACTATGTTTGTCTCACTGAGATTTTTATTTATGTAATTACTGGTACAATAAAGTGTTTATTTATTCATTCATTTCATAGGTTAAACTAAACATTAAACCAACAAACACTAGATCGAAATGTATATCCGTTCCACTAAACAGATACTAGATAACTCCGTAAACAAAGTCAGTTTTTAGGTAATTAATAAATAAACAGGCATATGGCAGGCAGGATAAATTTAGAAAATGTGCGTCCACACTTCCATATTTTATTTTATCATTCTGTGTGTTCATAATTTGTGAACGCGGAAAGCTCAGCTTAGAAGCTTTTGTAAGAGGGGTGAATGTTTTATGAAGCCCCTACTATATAATGGAATGAACCTGTACTTCCATGTTTTATGAGCACAACATGAAAACACACAAAAGAGTCTTGATGGCACTGTCCGCTGCAAGTACGAAACGTGAAAGTAGAAGAGTCCTAGCTCTCCCCTTTGTGCAAGAGTCAGTCAGGTCAGATACAGGACGGTATTGTCCTTTTCTAGGGTTCCGTACCCGGAGGGTGAAAATGGGACTCTATTACAAAGCCTCCGCTGTCTGTCTGTCCGACTGTTAGCGGGCTGTATCTCTTGAACCGAAATCGGTAGTCAGTTGAAATATTGACAGGTTGTGTATGACTATTGCCGATATAACGACACATTCAGTTGAGTTACCTATAGATTGTTTGCAACAGTCTGCAGCTAGCTCAGTTGTTACTAGTGTAATTTTCTTGGTGAATAAAGGCTTCTGCCATGTTGGGTTTTTGTTTTTTCGATTTTTCAAAAGAAACAGTATTTCAGTTCTTCTTGCGAAAGTTTTGTACGGTGATACGGAACCCCCGTGCAAGGCCACTTGCACTTGGCCAGTTATATTTTTAAATGGATTCCTTTACCAGCTTTTTCGGATTTCGAGTAAATGTGCTCAGAGAATTCTCCCTCATAAACTTTAAGATATTAGGTTCAAATTATGCAGTTTCATAAAGGACTGTTTAGACTACGCGGTATTGGCTACCCAGAGCGGCAGCACAATCCGAGTGGTATGCGGTAATCCTACTGTCACGAAAATACTCGACGTAATACCGCGGACCTCGCGAAACTTGTGCAAATCCAAGCAAAACATATCACTACCGTTCTGTGTAGCAGATACCGCGTAGGTTCGAACACAAAGATATTGTAGGATCTGATTAATTCAAAAGTCCTGAACAAATCCATTTATAGTAACTGCTGTCAACGAAACCTGAGACACACAGTTCATACATTCGCTGTTCAACTGTCACGGGACAGAGATTGAACGGAAATGAGCTCTATATTTCTCCGCAATGAGTTGTATTTACAACGTAACCTACAATGAGTTGTATTTGAGTGGTAACTGCTTGTAGCGGCTCTACGCCATAGCATAGAGTTCTACGGCGTAGAGCCGCTACATTTAGAAACCTACGGCGTAGAAAACATGCTAAGATTCGTAGCAAAACTGTTTTATTACCAGTTGATACTATAGAGATCGCCTCGCGGTTTCGCCTGCGTAGTTCCTGTTCCCGTGGGAATTCCGGGATAAAATAAAGCCTATGTCACTCCCTGAAAAGTAAGCTTACTAACGGTGAAATAATTTTTCAAATCTGTCTAATAGTTTCGGAGCCTATTCAATACAAACAAACTAATAATCAAGTCTTTCCTCTTTATAATATTAGTATAGAAGTATAGACTAGCTTCGGCTTGCATGCCCAGCGTGGGGATTATGGGCATTACCCCCCCCCCCCCCATGTGATAAGGGTCAATAAGGCGCTTATCAGGGGAGAGTAGTGGACCAATACAGGCTGTTGAGGTTGAGGTTAAGGAGCTTCGGCTTGCGGCTTTGCTTACCTGGTGCTTGGATAGAACGTAGCCTTAAAGCATCCATAGTATTATACATTCGAAAGTAATTCTATCTCTTTGTCTGTCTGTCTGTCACCTTTTCACGCCTAGCGGGTGGACAGATCTAATGAAATTTCACAGGAGGTAGATGTTATCCCGGGAACGGACATAGGCTTCTTTTCATCCTGGAACAGGGTGTGCAAAGCCGCAGGCAGAAGCTAGGTTACATAGAATTTTCGTTTTTAAGATAAAAAGTCATCATCAATGGTTCCCGAGAGTTATAGCTTAATAAAAACTCACAGAAACTTCATTAGGTAACATTTTGGGTTTTAATTAAAAGTAATAAGTAAAGATTAAGAAAAATCTAAGAAGTTATAAGATTAATATTCCAGTTTAAATCAAATAAATGATAATAAACGACCTAGAAATTGATAAGCAAGTTAGCAATACGGTTAAACTATTTTCACTTTATTTTAAATGTTTCAAACAAATTAATATCTTATCAAAACTGGCGTAAGATTCATTTCCGATGATTTCGTAAAGGTGAAAATGCATCGGAGTGTGAAAAATAAGGAGAATCGATTTCAGCAATTTAAGCTCCGAGATGGAGCGGCGATCCGCAAAGTGCATTTATTTCAGCAATACTTAATGCAGCGTCCGTGGTCGCATACGCGAGAAATCAACTAAGGAACCTACTTAAGTATAAAAACTTTCGTAGTTTGACGAATTCATTAATGTTAGCGGTTTAACTACAAACACTCACCCTGATGAAGTCCCTCGTTAAGGGATGAAACGTTGTCCCAACACAAACTAGGTTCGTAGATGACCCGCTTATATTCAGAATTTTTTTTCTTTGTTACCTATTCTTATTTATTAAACTAGTAGATTCCTAAAATGTGTGCAATGTCCCTGATGTTGTCGGTTTCCAGAGGCTGCGGTAACTGATTTCCATCAGGCAGGAAGCATGCCTGTTTGCCACCGAGATCCGTCAACAAGATCCGTCAAGTGCGAGTGTAACTCGCGCGCCGAGGGTTTCTAACATTTGTTAGAGACTTTGCTATTTAATGAATAACTAACAAAAATAGGTACCTACATTTCAGATGGATGGAGAGATCTGCAAACTGTGGAGATAAGGGGGTAATGGTCAACTTTTTCAAAATATTTCAAAAAGTGTGAGACCTACAGAAATTTCAAAAACAGTTTTGGTATTCAATGAAAGGTATCGGCTTTTACAGATGTTTTAACCTATCGGTTAACCTTTCATTTGATACCAAAACTGTTTGCGTCTAAGGGTTTTTTGAAATATTTTGAATTGAAAAAAATTTACAATTACCCCTAATCTCCAAAGTTTAAAAAAAGGTATCGGTTTTTACAATTGCGCAAACCAATCGGTAAATATTTCATTTGATACAAAAACTGTTTTTGAAATTACTTATGTCTGTCAGGTAAAACGTTACTCATCAATAAGAACCAGACCACGTAGCCACGTAACCTACAGTATCCACCAGACGGTATACCGAGTGGATTTCGGATGAGATGCTTCCAGTCTCACGGAAAATGAAGGTGGATTTACCTCACTGACTGCAATCAGCCGGGTCCTGAGAAATGGAGGCTGGCTTATTAAAGGCACCCGGGGGCGGGCACTAGCGCCCCTTGCACAACAATTCTACCACGAACTGCGAAACCCAACCCGCATGCCCAGCGTGGGGATTATGGGCATTACCGTGTGATAAAAGCCAACAAGGCGCTTATCAGGGGAAGGCCTGCGTCCAGTAGTATTTTTTTTATGTGCAATAAAGTGTAATATATTGTATGTTTATAGCAGAAGAAGCATACCTAAATAGTAGGTATGCATTTATGTGTGATTAGCTTACTGTTTGCGATTTCATTAGCGTGGGCTCTTGTTAGTTTCAAAAGTCTTTTATCACATGTAATTCTTATACAAACAAGCAAACTTATACAAACTTTCGTCCCCCATTTCCGCTGTTATGGGATCAACTACATAAATTTCGTTCTAAGTAATTAGGAAATGTCCGCCGATGCCGATAACAATGTTTTTTGTTTCCCTGATAACAATAGTCCGATGTTCACGTCTCAAAAGTCTCGATGCATTAGCACAAGCTCTGCTTACTTTGAGGCTAGATGATGCTGGATTGTCCAGCATCATTTATTTATTTGTATTCATTTACATACATGACGAAACCTTTACGAAACGTGGTGACATCTGGCGGAGAACGGTTGACTAAATATACTCAGCGGAAAACTATATTGTAAGGTTTGCCAACAAGTCCTAGATGCGATATGTCCAAGTCCGGACCAAGGCATTCACCCAGCAGGGTTAACGATGATCCTTGAACGTGGGCAAAACCCCCACAAGGTGGACCGATGACCTGGTAAAATACGTGGATGACCACTGGACACGGGTGGCGATTGTATTTAATTGGCGATTTTGTCCAGCTGTGTCTTTAGCGATTGGCGATTTTGTTCAGCTAAAATTATAAATAACTAGCTTCTGCCCGCGGCTTCGCACGCGTTGTATCTATGGAAACGTTTTGAGGTTATTTCTATCCCATGGGAACTGATTTATGGGATAAAAAGTAGCCTATGTTTGATTCCAGGGTTAGACTTACCTGTATGCAAAATTTCAGCCTGATCCGTTTAGTAGTTTCGGCGTGAAGAGGTAACAAAAATCCATCCATCCATACATCTATCCATCCAAACTTTCGCATTTATAATATTAGTGCGATAGTTACCTTAGAACAGAGCCGCAGGTCTTGTCGCACACATCGCATTTGGCAGCCACTGGCAGGTTCCCCTCCAGCCACTGGTGAGGCATTATGATGTTCTAAAACAAAGAAATTTATTTAATTAAAGGGTAAGAAATTGATTTAGATCAAAGGAGCAGATTCCGCTCAGCGTGTGCATAACTGGCTATGACACACTCTTTACAACATCGCAACTGAAAAATCACTTCCACTATTAGCGTAGTGGCCCAACTAGCTCTGGTGGAGTTACCCAAAAGGTTGTCTACCTCAACGCAAGGAGTCAACTCGAGTGAACATCTGAAAGTTTAGAAGATATATGTATGCTTACATTAAAGTAGCTATCGATCAGCTACTCTACGCTCATCTGTTACCTTCAGTCGTAATGGGGTCGCTTAGGTTCGCGTCATTTAGTCAAATAGCTCATTTAGAAGTTTCTTAAGCGAATAGTTAGGATTAGATGCAAACGTTAAACCCGATATATTTCAGACGATTTACTTTGTACGAGTGCCTTCATAATGATCTTATGGCTGTTATCTTGTTAGTACTTTTAATAAACAAATAAACAAATAAATCTCGCTAACTATACTTCTTTATAAAAGAAGGAAATAAAGAAAAAATAAGCAAAAATGCTTCATTTACCTGACGAAAAAGGAACTACTATATATTGTAAATTCTCATCTATTAAGTTCTTAAGTAAACATAGTTTTTTTTCATTTTTGTAAATCGCCTCATTGGTATCAGTATCATAAACTTGATTTTTCATTCGCATTTTTGAATGCTATGCAAGCGCACGATCGGGGCCGAATATGGGTAAAATTTAACGAGGGCTAATAAAACCCACTTTACGCTGTAATTATCTCGTTTAAGCATGAAAACATCGACCCTCGAATCCCAATGTAAAAACTTACCGACAAGCTTATTTTTTAAATTCAGGGAAGTTTTTACATCGGCAGGAAACTTTACTTATTACTGTATATTTTACATTGTAATGAAAAAATTACATTACTACGAAATCATGTTCACTACCCACGCACAAAAATGTAATGTTTCACTCTATTTTTCTAACACGTTTGCAAATTTTAGTACCTTAATGGGAAAATATGTGATATTTTGAGAAAAACATATTCCCAGAAAAAAAATATTCCAAAGTTTTCAGCTGACTGCCCAAAGAGAATAAATGGATGAAATAGCTCAGCGAAGAGAAAGCGCCCTCCTACAACTCATATAAAATTCACATCGTACATTGATACGCCATTAGATTCATGAACTTGATTCAAGTGGTTCCATTTAGCTCAGCGGCAAGAGATCGTGATCGTTTATCTTATAGCAAACTGGTTAAAAGGAGTTATGAAGTCATTTTAAAAATTCAATTGTGCGAGCAGTTTGAGTAAACACTTATATTTAAAGGAACAAGGTTGAGCAAATATTAATTTTTGACCCCTGTAACATGTATTTATTGTTTATGTACACCACGATCTGTCAAAAAAACGCCAACCGACCAGCAAGCCCTCGTGTCTTATTATTTTAATATTTTATCATAAATGTATTGTTGCAAAATAAGTTTAATGCTAACTGTTATTAAATTTGTAGTGTGAGACCCTTTAGAATAAATTAACTCTACACAGCATTACGTACTGTTCTCAGAAATAGGTTCACGTAATTCAATAAGTTCATTAATAACTTTGTCTCTCTCTTCCAATAAGGTTTGATGGAAGATAACTCTTTTTAAGGTTAAGCTCGTCATTGCCATTATTTTTCCTGTTAAATGTTTTACTTGTATATTTTTTCTGGGCAATAAAGAATTAAGTTGAGAGTGAGACATATGCCGTAGCTCTGATGGGCTTACGGCGTAGTACGGTTTAATTCTGAACCACAGCTACACGGTGAAAGCCTATTACGGAGCTAAAATTCAATTTGATACCACTATTCTGAGAGAGAAAGGCCATATCCGGAAATAGAAGCAAGATTCGACCGACGAGAGTATAAATTGGGTTGGATGCAATGCAAGAATAGAATGTATTTCTGGTTGAGATCCATTTATAAAACTTGTTCTGTTGGTTTTTAAGTTTATATGAATGCTATCTGAGGATAGAGAGAATCGAATCGTATATAGAACTAGCTTCTGCCCGCGACTTTGCACGCGTATTTTCGATATAAGAATTAGATTGTTATCTAAGTTAGGCTTTGCTCTAAACCTACGCCAAATTTCAACTTTATCTGTTCAGTAGTTTTAGAGATCCTAGGTAACAAAAATTCAGATTTCAGAAACTTTCGGCTTTATAATATTAAGTAGGATTAAACCAACCTGGCAATCCTAAAACTGGTTTGATTAAAATATAACCAACTAGTTCTGCCCGCGGATTCGTACGTTTTGTTTCTATGGAAACGTAAAGAGGTTATACATATTTCTATCCCACGGGAATTGATTTTAGCCTAAGTTTTATTTCAGATCTGGAATTTTAATAGTAATTCTAATTTTGGCGTGAAAACTGCAAACATACATCCATCCATCTGAAATTTCTGACGTGTTCAAGAGTCCTGTGAGGTCTGAAGGCTTAGTTTGCCCTTTGAGTTTTGATCAATCCAAACTTTCCAATTTATAATATTAGTGTAGTGTACCTATAAGGCGCTTATCAGGCGATAGCCTAGTACTACGTCCAGCATTGGACTGTTAAAGGCTGTTGATGTGATGATCTTGGTTCTAGAATCCAAGATACTTTTGATAAGTCTGAATGAATTCAGACAAAATTATGTAGTGTGGTTCAATCCTTTTCAATCATTTTTTAAAAACTAGTGCAAGGTAAGTTAAGAGGCGAACATAGCGGGTTTGGTTGTCAAACTAGGCTTCGATATCAGCACTCACGGGATCCCCGTGGTAATAACTCGATTTACATAAAATTCAACATTATTTCTTTGGTTCCTCTAGTGTGAAAACATGATTGAGAAAAAATTAGGATAAAAAAACCTGAAAGAGCACTGTTTCATACATAATTTGGTCTAGATCTCAGGACTAGCTTGCAGTCTTTGAAATGACTTATTTTTTAATTCGTTGGTTTTGTAACAATTTTTTTGGCTCCTCTAAGACATTTTCTTAGTAAGTTTCGAAGAGTTCTTGTAAATAACTTGATTTTAGCGTTTACGCCTTTCCAAAAACGTCTGTCCTGTTCTAATGAGCGCGAAATCCTATGTCTATCCTTTTCACAGAATGGCGCGCAACGTGTTCTTCTGCGCCCTTTTCAGTCTGTTTTTGTAGTAAAAATGTTGTTATAGGTTATAGCTTACAGCTGAGTGAAACCACAAGCAATCGTGTCAAGTAAATATGAACTCAATAGCCGTAATGAAAGTGCGTCGATATGTAAGTAGCCAAACAAACTGTTATTGAATCATAGGCCTTAGGGACCGCCGGTCGACATTGACCTTTAGAATGAATTCGGGCGATTTATTATTGAAAGGCTTCGATCAAGGACACGTAAACATGGGATATAATGATTTTCATGTTTGTAAACTATTTTGCTCCCTGAAAATGTAAATGAATTGTTTATTTTTGAAGAAACTTGACAGCGCTTCGCTATTATCGTCAGCCTATGCTAGTGCACTGATGGATATGAATGACCACCAGTGGACTAGGCCCCCCTTAATGAGAGCCACAGCGTCCTGTTTTCAGATTGACGCGGTCCAGCATCTGCCAGCCGAGTTTCACAACTCGTGGTCCCTCTTTACGTTATTCGAGTCGCAGTCTGCACTCAAGAATACTTACCCCAGCAGTTGTCGGCTCTTCGGCAGACATGGCCGACGCACTGCCACTTGAGCTTGCTAATTGTCTGAGCGATCCATAGATATAAATAAAATTCTGTAGATATGGTACATACTCCCTGCGCATCAACAAATGGCCTGTGTTGTGTTACAACTCAACGCATAGACACGCTATTTACAAAATTTTTTTAATATTCATATCTAATGAACAACAAAGATGGGAAAACTTACCTAGACCGAAGTGCGACTGAGACAATATGCACGCGAAGCCCGGTCCGACTATGACTGAGGTGGATGAACCTAATTGGACCTAATTTGAGCCTTCCACTTTCGAGAGGCTAATACCCAGTCTCTCAAATTTAATTTTTTATTGACACCTAGCTGGAGTAACTTACCCCCTCAGCATCCTCTACGACGTGCGGCCCCACAGAGGCCAGCGTGCTCCACTTGCAAGATGGCGGCGCGCGCGCGGCGCAGCGCTTGTGCGCCTTGAACTTGCATAGTTCGCAGGCGAGCGCGTGCGCAGTGCCAAGCGCGCCGAGCGGCTCGCGACATACGTTGCAGAAGGTTGGGCGCGCGTGTGTGGCCGCGTACCTGAGGGAGAAGCAGGGTATTGTCAAAAAATAGTAAAAGTAAGAGTACTTAAGAGAAATAATGTATTGTCAAAAATGGCAATAGATAACAATTATCACATTCATTATCAAATTTCAGAAGCTAGGGCTGGGGATAGGTCTCCTTTAAATCTTGCATTCTCTTACTTACTTATATCTCTCGCACATTTCGCATCCAAGTCATTGTCGTTGCTGATTACTATAGGGTAATGAGCAACAACACTGTGAATAAATGACTAATGTTGTATATAAGCTTTATGCGCCAAACAAGCGTATAGCAATGGCAGGTACCTATTTCACAATGAATCTACCTATTTAACAACATTCCATTCACATAATTTCACGAAACACTCAATTTACTGCAAAATCGCAATGAATCCTAGTACCTAGTTATTTCTTTAGAAAACATTTTCAGGAAATTCTCTAATTGGAGTAACTTTTGCATTGAAGTTTAATAATAACCAGACTGCAAAACTGCAATTCACAGAATAACAACAAGAATCTCAGTATAAACGGAAACCGATTGAACAATTAAAGCTATAGAAAATGATTTCAAATCGGATAGCTCCTTATCATATTTTTATAACAAAAGAATCTGCTCATTGTTGTAAAAATGAGTTCATGTTTCTTGAATGAAAAAAATACGTATTCTTCGTCTTTGAGAGAGCACAAAAGCACTGATAAGATACCTCCTATTGCTCCTATACTCGGTGTTAGAATCCAAGATATTTTTTTGTAAATTAATTTATGAATGACAACTTAAAAAAAAACTGGTAAATAACATAAAAGGACAAGGTAACAGCAAGATAACCATTAAAAGGACGAAATACGAATTTAATTATAAACAAAAACTGTCAAAACCAACCATTGTTTCAGACCTATACCTGCCAATATTTTTTTTGGTTTATAGATAATTATTTCTTTGGTTTTGTAACGTTTGTTTACAAAAATAACAAGGATTATGGAACCGAGAATAATACTTTTATTTTCTTTAGATGCCTGCGGGGCCATGGCGTAGTTAGCAACAAAGCTAAGAAAGAAACACACGTTACCTATGCTACTAATATTCTACAGGCGAACATGTCTATCATACAGGAAAAACTTGTTATCTTTCTAGCGTAGGATTTATCGATCTTCAGAAATCGTTTGTGTGTTATTTTACTAACTGCCTTTATTGACAAAGATAATTACAATCAAATAATAAAAACAAATAAGAACTAGAATTTACAATAGAAACAATAAAGCTAACTGCAGACTGTTGCAAAAAATATACGGTAGTTGCTTATAATACTTACCTATATATTATGGTGACCCAAGTTGTAAGTTTAATTAAATACGGGAAAGTGTAGCAAACCGGCTAAAATTCCAGATTTTTTAATATTTTTGGTAGAGTCACCAGAGAGGGACAAACTAGATTATTTTATGCCTAGCCAACTCACCGAGCACTTCAAAAGCGAAAAGAGTTAAAGAACAGACAAAATTAAAATTTTTAAAAACCCGCCAACGTTTATTGGCTGAACAGATTTTCATGAAACATGACTAACAACACTCGGGATAAAATTATCTATGACACAAAAAAAAAACTAAAAGAAAATCGGTTTATCCGTTTGAGAGCTACGATACCACAGACAGATATACAGACAGACACGTTAAACTTATAGCACTCCTCTATTTTTACGTCGGGGGTTAAAAAGGGGTATATAATTCGATACTTATTTTGACTCTGTCCGAGTATCGAATACATGCCCCTTTTCTATCCAACAGATACATATAATTTTAAGAGAATTAAATTTCAGATACGATTCTTTTTATATTGAGATAGATATCTTCCAAACACACGCATTTCAAATACTTTACATCCATAAAAGTGTCTTCGATTGCCATAATTTACTGCATAAGATAACAGTGGTGTCCCGGCCATATCTCAATTTTATCGTAAGCTCGAGCCCTCGTTTCCTACGTTTGTTTTTGGAGATGGAAATAAACAAACCATTAGGGAGGTAAACCTCACGTATCTACGAGACGCACGGATCAGGTTACATGAATCTCTTCAGAAGAATGAAGTTACATAGTAACAAAGAAATATTGAGATACCCTACCGAATAGGTAATAGGTTTTTGTATAGTAAAACGATATTTACTATTATGTCACCAAAGGTATGCAATCATTAAATATGCAAGCAACGCTCATTATTAAATAAATAAAATAAATAAATAATGTTGGACAATTCACACAGCATTATCTAGTCCAAATCTAAGCAAAGCTTGTGTTATGGGTACTAGATAACTGATATACTTAATACGATACACTACATAGATAGATATTTTTTATTAAACATAGAAAACATCCAGAACGCCCTGGACAAATGTCTGCAGATCGTACAAACATTTGTCCCGAGGCGGGAATCGAACCTGCAACCTCCTGCGTCGCAGGCAGACCGTCGCCCGCTGCGCACAGAGGTCGTCAAAAATTTTTAGACTAAAAAATTATTAGACCTATTTTATATAAAGTTCAGCTGGTGCCAAAATGAAAAATCTCGATCGTAACTCAGCAATCGTGGTATGGGAGAGTTTGCTCTAGAATCAAATAACCAACAAACTACATTAACAACAAATACATCAGATGAAAGTATATAGCTGGTCGGACTGTCCCCAATAAACGATTTTGAGTACATAAATTAATTAACTAGCAAGCAAAGCATTTAATCAAGCTCAAAATAGGGTCTCTTAAAATCTAGGCCAACATGGTTTCAATAGATTGAACTACGTAATTTAATAACAGTTAAGTATCTGTGCCACGAAGCTGTACAATTATGCCTATGATTTCCGTATTACCTACGTTAGCAATTACAGTACCTGCCTACCTACTGTATTGTATGTTGAAACACAAATATACATTTTCTATTCATTCTTTTATATTTTACACGAGGTAAAACTTTTAAATCCATCATAGTTATTAACACTAAAGTCATTAACAACGGGATATTTACCATGATTTGAGTATTGAGCTTTCCAATATTTCGGTACAGTTTCATGCGCCATGATCACGGAATAACTGACGGCACTGCGAGTGAGTTGTTATTGGGAGATATATCTATCTTACACGAAGTGTCAATACAATCTATACTAATATTATAAAGAGGAAAGATTTGATTGTTTGTTTGTATTGAATAGGCTCCGAAACTACTGGACCGATTTGAAAAATTCTTTCACCGTTAGGAAGCTTACTTTTCAGGGAGTGACATAGACTATATTTTATCCCGGAATTCCCACGGGAACGGGAACTACGCGGGTGAAACCACGAGGCGATCGTCTAGTGTGTTAATATTTAGGATTAATGAAGATGAGAAAGTAAAGAAATCTAGGAATGAAATATCTCAATAATAATGAAAATAAAAATAAAACTTTGTCGTGTGCGTGACTATTGATTTGGCTGAAGTAGCACACACAAGCACTTATCTTTAGTGCTGTATTTGAATTTAAGCCCGTTGACCTTAACTACATATCTATCCACATAAATTTAGATATGATCAGCTGAAGAGCATATTCAATTATTTGATTATTAATAATTTGTATTACAGTCAAGTAAGCAACTAACAAAGCGGTTGAGAAAATTGACCAAGATCGTGCTGTCAAAATGCGATGTAGGGGAAACCCTCGGGTTCTAAAATCAGGGCTTGGCAATCAGTCAGCCGTCCACTCGGCTGGATTGACAAACTGGAAGCCGATCTTCGCGAACTCAACGCTGTTAGTGAAACGATTCATAACCGACCGATGTGCCATGTGTGTCGGCCCAAGTCCACTTTTAGGTTGCTGAGCCATCGAAGTAAGAACATATGACACTGAATTCTCAAAATGACTTCGAACAGAATAACGCAATAATCAAATTACACAACTATGATCAGATTTCGTTTTCCTAATTGCATTCCAAGCCCATTGCGATGCAGTCATCACAATTTCAATTAGAGACGAATGCTAATGAAATTATGAAGCTATTTCTAAGTGGCCCGGCGGCGTGACAGGCTAAGAATACTTGATCGTCTCGCTTGGTAATATCACTTTCGGCTAATTAATTTCATCCTAAACAAACTCAACTATTGCAGATCGAATATTCTTGGATTTCTGTCTTTCACTTTTCGCAGAATCAAACGAAAAAGGGAAAGAATAAACTGCCTGCTTAGTAAAACCAACAAAGCTAACAATCGTTATAAAAAGAGTTGTTTCAATAATATTCAGTTATAAAAAAAACTCAATGCTGTTTTATAAATTTTAACGCTTTTAGTTTAGTCATATTTAAATGCGGTGATCATTGAATGTCGTAAAATATTAATCCTGGACGCCAATAACGCTTAAGGTGCTCTAGTAAGGTCACATCACCGTGGATGGCCTCCATCTCGCTGTGGCCTCACTTACCACTGGTGGTCTCCGGAGGACAGCCTGGCGACGAGGTCGGCTACGTCGGCGCCCCGGTGCAGGGCGCCGCGGATGGCCCCCGCCCAGGCCTCCATCTCGTTGCGGTTCTCGGCGCACAGCACCAAGCAGCGGCTTTGTGTTATCACCTGAGGACAAGATATAGCCTTTAATTAAATGGAACCAATGTATATTGAAAATCTCGCGCGTAGTGGCCGAAACTTTCATTGAAACTCGACTTCCGCTATCCAGTTCAAAAGCACTCTCAGGCTCCTATGGGAACATAAGTATGATGTGATAGTGTTCAGGCTTATTAGTGTAAAAAGTCTACTCTCGAGTCCACATGTTGAACGATTCAGGTTCACTAAGTATTGGCTCTAAACTTCCTGAAGTCCGTACGTTACGTGGCGCGAGCGCAGTCAAAACATCAATTTCGCACTTGCATACAGTCGAAAACTTCTAGATTTGCATCCATAAAACCGACTAATCCTACCTGGATTACCTAGAAGCCAAGGCTTATCCCACGCGCCAACATAACACGTTACAGCCTATTGAACCCAATCAATATGGAGATAGGGTTTAAAATAGAACAGACTGATCTTGGCCGTACTGCACGCTACAATGCCTGTGTCAATAGAACCAAAATGTCCTCATTGTGGGGGCCTATTGATGTGGGTCCCCTATTGAGGGAGCCTATTGATGTGATTAATCGTGTTGATGTATGTTGCGCTGATTTGCATGAAATTGAGAGTACAGTACCCGAGGATTGTGGAGCAAACTAATGCACTAGTAGTGTAATGTTGTGTTAGGTAGATTCGACGTTAAATTCGATGAACCGAGACAACAATCTTTAATAGATTTTTTATAACGCGACGAGTGAAATAGGGTTCTTGAAATTGACAATAATTAGCCAAGTTTGGCGTTTTCCGAAATTGCCAAATTTGTTTATCACTGCCAAGCAACCGGAGGAAGGCGAGTGCATTGGTGGCAGTCGAAGTGTTAACAAATAAGTTAATCCGTTTCTATTGACCACAAAATTAATTGCTAACATTGATAAAAGTCATGGATCAAATTGTTTTGTTGTTGTTGATCAATTTTACACCAGGACTGAACTTTCAAAACTCTATCATAATCAAGTCGGCGTGTAGCGTAGTGTTTTGATAAAGAAAAACATTTTCTTTGTTTCTTTAAAGCCCGGAATCTGATACTTTCGGGACCAAGCCTCTTTCAATATCAAGTCTTCTCAGTCAAGTGTTACGCACACAAGAACTCAGAAATCGGATAAAACTGGAAGTCTACTTATTTTTCTTTAGAGCTCATTCCATAATGATAATGTAGGCAGACTACGTAGCAGCAACCCATAAAGCCTATCTACATGCGCCATAACCACGGAAAATGAGCCTTATCTGCAGGCCCCATCTGGCTGTTAGAGATAATCCTGCTCGAATCACCCTGTGTAATGCATACTTACTCGGTTACTTTATCCTGTATAATGCACTACGGGCTACTTATCGACTTTGGTCAATGCATTCCTAAAAACAGTTGACTAAGGGTCTAAACGAGGCTGTTATTATCTAGAAATTATATATGACTAGCTTCTGCCCGCGGCTTCGCACGCGTTGTTTCTACGGAAACGTTGAGGTTATTTGTATCCCATCGGAACTGATTTATGGGATAAAAAGTAGCCTATGTTTGATTTCAGGGTTAGATTTACCTATATGCAAAATTTCAGCCCGATCCGTTTAGTAGTTTTGGCGTGAAAAGGTAACAAACATCCATCCATCTATACATCCATCTCTCCAAAATTTCGCATTTATAATATTAGTGTGACTAGCGCCTGGCAGCGGTTTCGCAGGTCAAACGATTTTTTAGGATAAATGGGTATAAGTAATTTCACATGTAAACGGAATTTCGCAATAGGTGTACTAAGTAAACCGACGAGGAGAATTTTTTTAGAAAATAATCGAACGTCAAACTACCGTAGAACAAAAGTTGACCCCCTTGGTGGACACCAAGTGGTGACCCACTTTTCGGATTAGTTCATAAATAACGGTACACCGTGTATTCAATGAAATAAAATATGAAACGAAATTTCAGTTAAATACTTTTGGAATAATTACAGGCGTTGATCGCGCATTAAAACCGATATCTTGGCGAAATTTAAATGTGTCGCTAAAAAAAGCCAGGCTGAACACCTGTAGGAAACCCCTTAGGTAGAAAACCTAATAAAATAGCAAGTAGAGAAGACAAAGGGAGAATAGGTAGTTACTAACTACCTACTTACAAATTAAAAGTTAAATCTCGGTAGGCTTCATTCAGGTTTAATGATATTAACATAATAAGTCTGGGATTTATTTGAGCCTTACTACGTCATAGGCCCAGATAAAGTTGCGACTTAGGGTCCATTTTTGGTGAAAATTGGAAGCGAGAGCAGAATTGGATTTTATAAATTTTTTAAAGCATGTAGAGCAGCAGTGCGCCTTTGAAGGTTGTACTGGGGCAGGGCAGTGAATGTATCAAAGAAAACTCGCAGTGACAGGAAGATATTCCATTGAAAACTGCCACTGCGAAAATGCAATCAGTCTCCTATAAAAGCCTTTTCAAAACTTCGTGGAATTCGCTACCTAGACTGGCAGCGAAACATTTCGCTTGGTTTCGCGCGTCATCGCGTCGTGCATTTTGTACTGCTCTACTATTTAGCAAATACCACGTAAGTAGGTCTGAAAAGGCTTTTAAGCAAATCCATCAACTGACCCACATTTCAGTGCGGTGAAATTGCGGATGAATGAAAGTTATGCGGCAACCGAAAAGTCTTCGTTTACTTTTACAGAATGCAAAAGTTGGCAAAATAGTTTAGTATTGGCTTTAAAATTGGCAAAGAGAAAATATTGGTAATGCATAAGAAAAAATGCAGTAGAGAGGACATTAGATTTCTGGTGTAAGTCCATCGTAGCCGTAGCTAAATATAATAAATAAATAATGCTGGACAATTCACACAGCATTATCTAGCCCCAAGCTAAGCCGGAGCTTGTGTTATGGCTACTAGATAAGTGAAACATATTTTTTATTATACATAGAAAACATCCAGAACACCCTGAACAAATATCTGCAGATCAAACAAATATTTGTCCCGACGTGGGATTCGAACCCGCAACCTCTTGCGTCGCAGACTGACCTTCGCCCGCTGCGCCACAGAGGTCGTATGTAGCTAATAAAATTCATGAGCAATTCGCATATATAGATAGTCTCTCTCTATTTAGAAGTCTTTCAAGTCTTTGACTTCGAATTTTAAAGTTCCAACCATTGGTTTAGATCGGAGTCAAAATACAGAATCTAATTTTTATCGGTATCTATATTAAACGGAATTTTTAGCTAGAACCAATAATGATTCTGTGTGATTTTGTGAGCAGCCGATCTGAAAGATATTTTTGTTTACACTTACATAAAATATGCTCAAACTATCGCAGGCAAAGGAAGACACACTTGACGGGGACTTCAGGGTCTGTTGGAATAGTGATTGAAATATCAGTAATAGATAAAATGTTCTATTTACATATGTGTTAGGTATCGACCTGAGAGTAGAGTAAGAAGATAGTCTTCTTTGTTTTTAACCGACTTCGAAAGAGGAGGAGGTTCTTTGTTTGGCTCATGTATGTTTTTTTTATGTGTGTCCGTCGATTTCTCCGTCATTTGTGGACCGATTTGGATGATTCTTTGACAGTTGTATAGAGGATGATCCCGAGGTGTTCTCATAAATTTATTTATCCCGCAAAACTAACAAAATGTTTTAGACTTAGGTACTTTAGATTCAAAATTGTTTTTTTTTTACACGATAAATTTTTACGATTGTAAATGGATATTGGACTGTGACCAAGGTCACGAAGAAGTTTTGTAAACTCTATTTAGGCATTTAATTCCGTCGATTCAACCTGCTGTAAATAATTTCTTGAATCACAAACCTTAGAATCAAACAACCAAACGTATAGCTTTACTTATAAGTATTAATAGGATATTGTGAAAACACGGTCTATTTATCGTCGTTTATTTCACATTCCCAAAGTTTACAGCACGAAATCACCAAAATAACCTCACTTCATCACAAGCACATGCATAGTTCACACGACTGAAGTGTATTTTGGCGTTGAAAACTCAACAACTGCAGTTATGAAAGCAAACTCGACACTGTTTTTGTTTCCTGAACTTTGGTTGTCACGCGTTTGAACGCGTTTACACACATTATGCGAAAAGGGAATACTTTATAGACTTTATGTGATGTTGGGTACCGATCGCATAAACGACAGGAGGTCTACGTCCAGCAGTGGGTGGAAAAGGAGACTCATATATAGGTATTTACATATGTACCTATTTATAGGAGGTATATACCTACTTCTTACCTTACCTAAGAAATACCTATAGCTGCCTACCTACTCTCCGCTTGCTTGTTTTGTGTCTGTGTATGTAAATGTACCTATTTATAAATAACCATTCCATATCAAACCGCCTGTTTTTTGGCCAAATAAATGTATGGCCTGTTTTTCGCAGCGAGTCTATACGGGTGTTTTGTAGAACGATGTAGGGATTGATCAAGGGTATTACCCGTGTGATCATTTGAAACCATATAATGCTGTTATGAAAAATGACATGATTTTTAAATTATTATCAAAAGTTGATTTTTTTTTCCTTTAGTGGATAGAAAAATGTTCATCGTTCCATTAAACACCCTGTAGAAACAATCACCAAGATTATATTGTGGTGGGAGACATGCTCTGCTCATATCATTTTGTCATAGAAGAATTAATCAAAAGCGTAAAAATAATTTAATTGTTCTGAAAATCTAAAAACCGACTACGAATCCCTTTATTTCACACTGTGTTTAAGCTTTATGGGACAAATTCTAATCCCGCGGGATTACATTTTTTACAGGATAACCTCGGGATTATTCTTATCTATAGAATAGCGAAATAATAAAGGGCCCACCTGTAGCCTAGTTGCGGAAACCAGTCCAGAAAAAAGTAACAAGTAACTATAGCGTAATAATTTTCAATTCATTGAATAGACAAACATACACAATAAAAAAACAAACAGCTGAACATAAAACCTCCACGTTTTTTCGAAGTCGTTTCATAATGCGGTTCTGATTCGCAGTGCAGTTGGCCCATAAGGTTATGACGCGAAATAATAATAAAATCAATACTTTACTTTACAACCCAAACAGCAATAATTGATTGCAAAAATAGATACACTGACGTTATTTCCCCACAAGAACTTGTAAGATATTGTAATTTATTTAATAATTAATATATAATATAACAAGTATATATAGTGGTAAACAATAAGGTTTCAAAAGATATTCAAAACTAAAATGTAACAGGCCTGATTTCCTACTTGTTTTCCCCGCTCAAATTCAAATTCTAGGACAAATCAGTTTCATTTAATAATTAAACTATTTTATATTGCATTATATTAAATATACTAGGTATCTTAAATGTTAATTTATATTTAAGAACATTTGTCATGGATATTATAGCATATTAGAAGATATTTCAATGTATTTAGTTGTGAAATGTTATAACAAACCATTTTGCCGATGTTTTGACGGAATGGCTCAAGGTATAACGACAGCCAACGGTTCGTTGAACTAAACATGTTTAAAAAAGATGGTGGGCTGGCTCTGACACTCTTTGATGGCCCTGTAAGCTGAAAGCATCTCTCGTTATGGTAAGATATTTTACATTGTAGAACCTTTTTCTAGATATTGTGTCCTAGTTTGTTTTAGCATTGAAATTATTGAAGGTCAAGATTAAATTATAAGGTTATCTGTTCTTTTATAATGCTTCTATTCATATGATCTAATGCTTTTGTTTTAATAACGAACATTGTAAGTATTAGACTCTTATGTGATTAAGTATATAAATGTGCTGGTGGTTTCTTTTTCACTTCTTCCACTGGTGGACAAAAGATTGAAGTGAAGAGAATTTCAATAACACTTTATTTCTTATTTGATAGTAATTGATGGGTAGACTTGTCTATGTGTTTATCTTGTGAGTCTAAAGGAATAAAGTTATTGACTTCTGACTTCTGATTTCATTATTTCCAATTCCTAAATTGTGAGGTTGCATTGTAAGGTAGGTATTCCATGATTCTATCGAAATAAGATAATTTTATAGGTAGATAAAGGCCATGAATCTATCATCAGAAGTGGGATAGCCTGGAACTGTTTCAAAATTCTAATACATTCTTGTACAAGTTCCAGACTGGATCCCGCAGCAGACCTTCGAGTACGAAGGTCTGCTCAAGGCGATTTCTGACTGACGCTGTGTCTTCCAATCTGCGACAAGATGGTGACGTGATGCTACCAATGTCCGATCCCACGACGACGGCGCTACTATTTGGTGCGACCACATTGAGATGCTCATCAACGAAATTTGGACAAAGGAGCAGCGTGGCAGTAACAAAGTTTCTTAAGGGTTCGTAAACTTGGTACGACCACGTGGAATCCTAACGTTGGACGATACTAACGGAATTTCTTTAAAGCAAAAAACTTTTATTGTATCCTTAAAAGAAACCTGTTCAATAAGATGTTTTCATGTTCTATTTTCAAATTCGTAAAAACCTACACAACACTAAAGAAATATGAAACAAAATTTGCCAGTTCTAGTAACGTTTGATCCATGTTTCTTGCTAACCAGCCTATTGATCGGGAATTCGAGTTGTTGACGTTATTTCTAACTACCGGCAGTTAATAATTTTTAAAGCTTTCTTTTACTTCTGTACGATTAGCATTGTTACTTTTAAGCACAATTAGACATTTTATAGGGTTGGTTATAAAAGTGCTTTAGAAGGAATTTAGAATAATTAAATGAATTGCTAATATATTTTGTACTATGCTCAATTATGGGGGCACTGTCAAAATAAACATATTTGCACAACATAAATATAATTTGAAGGCCAATGCAATAAATTAGTGAGCTATTTTAATTTGATCGAAACAGTTTTATTTTTGTGTAGTCAGCTTGGCCGAGCGATTTATGTAAGGTTCAGTAACCAATAAATACAACCATACGAAATAATTATCCAGGACTTACCCCACTCTGATTACTTTTTATATAGAAGTTGAGGCTAATAAACATACCTACTGGGTACTACTAGAATAAATGACGTACTTGGTGATACTTGCCTAGATCAACAGATAGATGCTCGATCTGTTACGGATGATGTACTTAGATAGGTATAGGGATTGCAATCCGGATATCCGGATATCCGAATTATCCGGATATCCGCTAATTTTCATATCCGGATAATGGGAGCTCCTTTATCCGGATAATACGAATAATACGGATAGGTACCTACAGTTGATTTTTCTAATTCACGACACAACACTACACCGCATCCAGCATTTTAGAAATGTTATATTTAATGCATACAATACTTTGTGTTGTTAAAAATATACAATATGTATTAATTCGTGCGTGTTTCTGAATCTGGAAGCTATAAACAAGCAAGACCTACACTAGCGGTAGCGCGTAAACGCATCACTAGCGTTAACACTGGTTGGTCAGTAATTCGACGACGCCGACACAGAACGATCTCCGCGCACGCAGCACAGCTACCCCACACACTACTATAACATAACTGTATGTGTACATTCGTAAGTTTGATCTCGTGACTGTGTTGGTACTTTGTTAAAATCATTTTAGAGTACCAGACATTTATTCACAAAGAAAATTATACTAGTATTTACAATTGAAACAATTGAGCTAACTGCCGACTGTTGCAAACAGTCTACAGATAGCTCAACTGATTTTTTTAGAGTACCTATTAAAATAGGAAGTTGATTTACGTTCGTTCGTTGTTAAAAAATAAGTTCGATGGAAAGAAGTAAACTGTTTTTATTTCATAGATATTTTAGTTTTTCAACCCATTTGATCGATACTCTTATTTTTAATTTTATTTATTTATTTAGGGGAAAACCAAAGGCTTAAAAATTAACAGAATTACAAATTAATAAGTACCAAAAAGCTTATTGAAGGTTTTCATGGATAGTGGTGGATTATCACAATGAAAAATACTATGAACATGATGTGACTAGTCAACATGCATCATCTCTAAAAACATAGATTAGGGTCTACATTACAAAAAATTTAGACTTCATATTTAGCATCATCATTGGCACCAAAAAACTCTCCGCTGAGCCGCCGCCTGGCCGAGCTCACACTTGTGCAGAATAAATCCAGGTCAAATTGCTTACTCAATTTGTTAAAATTATTACTCGCTCGCCACAAGAAAGAATTTTGTCGGTAGTTAGGGCCAGCATGGGGAACGTAAATTGGGGGGTTAAATCTGATAGGTTTGCAGGGAACGTTAAGCTTAATTTTTTGAAGCAAATTGGGACAGTTAATATTATTCGACGTGATTTTAAGTATACAAGATAAGTCGGCGATCTCACGCCGCTTGGAAAGAGGGAGAATGTGAAATTGCTTACATAAATCGAGGTAATTGGCTGAACTGTATGGAATTCTTAAACGGAAACAAAGGTACTTCATAAACTTAAAAACATCATAACGAGGGTTCCAAATCTGTGATGCATATTCTAAGATGCTTCTAACAAACTTACAGTAAAGAATTTTAAATCTCTATGTTGTTCAGTTTCTATGCGAATTCATTTTTATTTTATTAGAACTTTAATGTAACGTTTTTTGAATATAAATTAATAAATACTTATACTTTAAAAACACATTTTCCTGGATTAAATTTAATTTTAATGTATATTTTTCAATTATCCGAATTATCCGAAATATCCGAATATCCGAATAGTAAGGCTCACTACTATCCGAATTATCCGAATACGAAAATTTAACGGATAATGCAACCCCTAGATAGGTACCATTATCTTAGACTAAGTTATTAGTTTTAGTTTGTCTTAATTATTTAACATTTATGTGTCCATATGACAAAAAGGTTGGTTTTAAGTAGGTACCTATGTTGAAAGTGATAATAATAATTGAGAATAAAAAGAAAATAAAACTCAGTAAATTTTAATAAAACGAAAACAAAAATACGCAATAAATTCCGCTGGCGATCGTTGACTTGGTCTATCGATCAGAGGAATACGAGGACAAAATTACTGGATTCGAAATAAAAATAGTTCCTCCCGCTAGTTGACCGTACACTTAGCGTATACTTTGGATATTGATAGCGGGTATAGCGAGTATGTGGCCGAGGTATACGGTAAGAGGAAAACATAAAATGCTTAATGAATTAGGTCCTTCCGCTGGCGGCCCACGGACTTGATGTATACTTTGGATATTAGCAGCGGGTATAGCGAGTATACATGTCGAGGTCCCTCGGTCAGAGGAAAACAGACTTGTGACTTCACTTTCTACGACTAACTTTTAATATAACTATACAGATATAATGATGCGTGTCCAGATGTTGGACTATAAAATAAATGAAAAATACTAATAAATAACTTTGAAAAATAAAATCAATGAAGGTACCTACATAATAATGTGCTTGATGGTTCTGTTTCCTTTAGATATAAGTAGTTTAATAAGAATTAAAATAAGAAACATTTACAAAATGTGTAGGTACTAACATAGTTGGTCTTGTGAACTACTTGTAAATTGTTCAACAGGTTGTCTTCTCATAAAATAATAGCATTATTATTAACATTCATCAATAAACTTGAAATTAGAAAATGTGTAATAAAACGTAAAAATTAAGATGCTCCGAGAACGAAGCATTTGTCAGAATGGCAGTGTAAGATATTGTAATTTATTTAATAATTAATATATAATATAACAAGTATATATAGTGGTAAACAATAAGGTTTCAAAAGATATTCAAAACTAAAATGTAACAGGCCTGATTTCCTACTTGTTTTCCCCGCTCAAATTCAAATTCTAGGACAAATCAGTTTCATTTAATAATTAAACTATTTTATATTGCATTATATTAAATATACTAGGTATCTTAAATGTTAATTTATATTTAAGAACATTTGTCATGGATATTATAGCATATTAGAAGATATTTCAATGTATTTAGTTGTGAAATGTTATAACAAACCATTTTGCCGATGTTTTGACGGAATGGCTCAAGGTATAACGACAGCCAACGGTTCGTTGAACTAAACATGTTTAAAAAAGATGGTGGGCTGGCTCTGACACTCTTTGATGGCCCTGTAAGCTGAAAGCATCTCTCGTTATGGTAAGATATTTTACATTGTAGAACCTTTTTCTAGATATTGTGTCCTAGTTTGTTTTAGCATTGAAATTATTGAAGGTCAAGATTAAATTATAAGGTTATCTGTTCTTTTATAATGCTTCTATTCATATGATCTAATGCTTTTGTTTTAATAACGAACATTGTAAGTATTAGACTCTTATGTGATTAAGTATATAAATGTGCTGGTGGTTTCTTTTTCACTTCTTCCACTGGTGGACAAAAGATTGAAGTGAAGAGAATTTCAATAACACTTTATTTCTTATTTGATAGTAATTGATGGGTAGACTTGTCTATGTGTTTATCTTGTGAGTCTAAAGGAATAAAGTTATTGACTTCTGACTTCTGATTTCATTATTTCCAATTCCTAAATTGTGAGGTTGCATTGTAAGGTAGGTATTCCATGATTCTATCGAAATAAGATAATTTTATAGGTAGATAAAGGCCATGAATCTATCAAACTCGTGCTCTGTCTTCAGTACACTCAATACATTAAATTGTTTTCTTCGTTTTAATAGGTTTCTTAGTGAGGTCACAGCGTTGCAATTTCTATAAATATTATTTAAAATATAGGGATCAATATAGGTCAATTATTTTGTGTTTTAAAAAAAACTAAAAACTGAATTTAAGGTCCTTTATACAGGGTGCCACGGAAAGGGTGTACTAAGCTAAAGGAGAGTAATTCTGGACGACGAGGGGGTCAACTTATAAAAATAGATTTTTTGAATTTGGAATATTTTTTTTTTTTAGTTTTTTCTTCATCTTTGTTCTTTTACACGCACTCTCTATTTAATATTACAAAATATTTCACAAATGTTTATGCTTGTTTTTTCAGCAAAATCAGTTTTGTTTTGTCATGAAATTCTTACAAAATAATTAAGTAGCTAAATCCATTGAAATTGGAAAGCAATAATAATGATGTAAGGACACACATTAAAAACACGGATATGAAGAAAACGTCTCCAATTTTTTTCAAAATAAGTACGAAATAGGAGCGAAATACAAAAAATCGTAGAAGAAACGTTGACTCCCTCAATGTCCAGAATCACCCCCATTCGGCTTAGTACACCCTTTCCGTGGCACCCTGTATTAATTGTTTAAGTTTTGCTGGTCATACAGTAATCCCTCGGTAATAAGAGTGGGAGTGGTGGTAACCACTCCGGGAACATTCTCTATAGAAAACATCAAAATCAGTCCACAATATACGAAGAAATGGATGAACTGAACTTACATAAAAAACATACATAGGTACAGCCGAGCACATAACCTCCACCTTTATTCGGAGTCGGTTAAAAATGTATATTTTAGGTACCTTCAGCAAGAGAATCGATTCTAAACGGGCTTGACGACAATCTTTCCCGTTCACTGAGCGCCGCCACTAACCTCCTAACATCTGCCATCTGCGTAAGGTTTGAGACGAGTGAATAGGGGTCCTATTCTGCTAACTAGGTATACTTGTATGAACCTCCTCCGTTTTTCGGTTTCAAATGTTCCGGGCTCTTATTTCCGATTCTTTAGACTATGACAGTGATTACTATGACAGTGGTAATGTCGCAAAATCGCCACTATAGGCACGTTTTGGTATTCTATCTTACATTAATGAAATGATGGAGGGAGGCACGTCAAAACTATCGAGGTTGAAATTAATCTAGTATAAAGTTGTTCTCTCACGAAGTCCGTTGGGCTATGTATGTCATAGTGAATGCATGTACACATTGTTTTAGTGTGCGTAAGCTTAGAAACAATCAGTCTCGCCCGAGACGCGGTCCGGGTCACTAGTGCTCATTGTATTCACGTCAGATTTTGGTAGCGAGTACCGTCAGCATGACAACTAAGCGCAAAGTCACTACTACAACCAGGGCTAAACGGACTTTGTGAGATAGAACAACTCTACCATTCTATCAATTCCTCCGTGCAAAAAACATCAACGCACTATCTGGAGTTTCTGTCAACTATAGACTTTACGTGACGACTCTGTGTCGATGGCATTGTCGTTGTGGATATTATTATTGTTTGATTGATGTAACCGTCTGCAAGGAAAATTCTTTCCACGTAGACAACCAGATGTCTAGTTTGGTTTACTGGGAGGAACAAACCGTAATTAGTTCAACACAAGCGCTCTAAATATATGATTAGATTCCTTATCGTAAATTGTATGTGTATCGATTTAGGTGGTTCAAATAAATAGTCAACAGAATTGGACCCCTCTGGCACAGTGGCGTGTTTCCACGTCTCAAGAAGAAACAGTAGTAACAACTCTTTGATCGCAGCTATTGTTGTTTTAATGAGTTCTCATACGTTTTTACACTCGTCTGTCTACGAAACAGTCTTTCTAAAGAGGTTTTATTAGCTTCGCATCGCACATCTGAAGGCGTAAAGTGATCACATTAAAAGTAAAGGTGAAAACTGGGCCAAGTTTGGTTGAAAACATCGCCGATTTAAGATGTTAGTGCTAAGTTCCAATGTATTCTTTCCTATAATATTAATAAAAACGGTGAGGGTTGAACAAGATAGGACATAATGGCTTAATACGAGGCCTATACCCAGCAGTGGGCGGGCTGATATATATATACTATACTATTTCTTGTAAATAATTATGAAGGTCGGTGTCATTTCACATAAAATAATCTAATTTAACAGCACTAAAAATCTTGCCGTCACTTTTAAATTTCGATCATTTTGAATGGAGCGGCAACAGTTTTGCTGTAAATTGGTTTAGTTTTAGTGCTGGTAAATTGGTTTAGTTTTAGTGCTGGTATTTTTAATTATCGGAGACTCGCTTCGATAATTTTTAAGGTTTTCTGAATTCGGCTATCATACTGCCGCGTGTCTTGCTAGATATTTAAGAAAGTGTGTGTTGTTAAAACTCAAAACAATTAAACTGAACAGAATAAAATTCTGCTTTTCATTGTTTCCTTTGACATGTTCCGCCAGCATCAGTATCTCCACAAACAAACAAGTCTTTTACCATTGTCTGTAAATTGCATGCTATAATGTTCTAGTATAATTATGTTAGTAAAAACATACCTATCTACGTTCCCTTGTTGCTTCTTTTGACATAACTCAGAGGGAGCCTTATCAGTGCAAAAAAACAGATCAAACTTTTAAATCCATCATGGTTATTAACACTAAAGTCATTAACAACGGGATATTTACCATGATTTGAGTTTTGAGCTTTCCAATATTTAAAAAACAGATCATTAAGAACTAGCGTCCGCCCGCGGCTTCGTTCGCGTTTTTCTGGATAAAAAGTAGCCTACATGTCAATCCAGGTTTACAACTACACATATGCAAAATATTAGCCCGATACGCTCATTAAATTTGGCGTGAAGAGGTAACAAACATATAAACATAGAAACTTTCGCATGAATAGTGGTTTATGTCGAAACGGTTTTCAAATCAAATAGCAATAATAATGTAAAAACCTAAGAAAACAGAGGAAGATGAAAATATCATTTCTACGGTATGAACCGTCCAATCCAAATGATGCTTTATCTTTGCAGAGGTAAACATTATTTTGATATTCGTTGAGCAAAGGTTGTTTTAGTCAGACCATCCATCATACATTATTAAACATACGAGAATATTCTTTTAGGTTTGGTTTCTGAGATTCGTAACGAAAAAGTTAAGCCTGAAAATCTCGGTAAATTCGATCAAGGTTGGTTTAGTTATTTAAATTTCTGGTAAGATTTTGAACTGGAAAATAAATTATCCTTGATCATGAGTTTTCATCTGTCGAACATTGGATTTTCCATTGAATTCAATAAATAAATAAATAATGCTGGACAATTCACACAGCATTATCTAGCCCCAAGGTAAGCAGAGCTTGTGTTATGGGTACTAGATAATTGATATACATAATAATATACGAGTACATAGATAGATATTTTTTATTATATATAGAAAACGACCAGAACACCCTGAACAAATATCTGCAGATCGTACAAATATTTGTCCCGAGGCGGGAATCGAACCCGCAACCTCCTGCGTCGCAGGCGGACCTTCGCCCACCGCGCCACAGAGGTCGTCGGATTGCATTTTTGTATTCAAACTTTGTGTAAGTAAAAGCATAATTTAATATTTACATTAAATAATGCTCTTACTTACCGTCTTCTCTGTTAAGTAAAGCTCCTTTGTTTACAAATATTTGCTACGTACGGAATAAAGCTCGGGCTTTTTAAGTGCAGTAAATGGTTTATAAGTAAAACTCGACTCGACGCAGCGTTAAAAGGTCTTATTTTACCTTTTATTTTCTAAATACTCTACTAAAAACACAGTATGATTGAGAATGACACAACGCAACGTCTATGAAGCTTAAGAAAAATTTAGTCAGAATAAATAAATAGTAATAGTTGTTGTAATCATTGTGTTTATGTATATTTTTTAAGATTTCCAATTTCTAGTGTGGAAATTGCTTAGCTGTGTTTGCTTAGCATTCTATCGTTGAGTGCTTAATTTTCTAATTATAATGCTTTTTGTTTTCCCAATACAAATAAATAAAAATAATATTTTCACATCGCATCATAAACGTAAATAAAGCAGTTGTAATTATTGTGAATAGAAAACGTTTCAAATTTGTACAAAGTATGACATAGCTTACCCATTTGTTGCGAAACTGGGACAAATCAGGGTCGGCAACGCACTACGATTTAAGTGTCACTTCCCCTAGTCACTAAACCGGACTCTGTATCAAAAGTGGAACAAGACACGTCGATTTTCAAGCGTCATAACACTTTAACTGCCGGCGCCAGAGCCTCTGAACTCCACTGGGTTTCCGGATATCATTTTAACAACTCATAACCTAACCCATTAAACCGCTGACAGAGTTTAATGCGTACCTTTTTTCTGACGTTCAACCCTGTCGTACTTTATCGAAGGTTCGATAAAGTACGACAGGGTTGACCAGTCTCTTGCTAGCCGCGGATAGGCAGACAGACGGATATGGCGAAAAAAGGGTTCCTTGTTGATAACGGAACCCTAAATCAGTAGTCAAGCGACCGAACACTGGTTTTTGGGATACATGGACTAAAAATTCTCTTTACAATGTAGAGAGAGAGCCTTCGAGAAGTGATCAGTTACTCAAATGTCGATCAGTCATTTGTCCCGTAGAGGATGGCTACGGATAAAACAAAAAAAAAATGTTTTTGCCGTAGTACGTGAAGATTGTAATGGATGGCAACATGTTGCGCGACGAGAATCTGCGTAGAAGCCACACCATACATCTTCATTAGTCTGTTCTAATGAAGGTAAAGCTTCCACAAATTCACATATTGCAAATAATTCTTATTTTCAGGATACTTATTTCGAGAACGAGGTGAAGTTCAATCATAATTATCTATACTTATAATAAAACTGTAACAGGTCCAATTCTGTACATTGAAGATATTTGAAATTTTGTTTTTGGAGTGCACTCTATTATCGATACTGAAGCCAAAACTGTAATTTTTTTCATTCATGTCTGTCTGTCTGTCTGTCTGTCTGTCTGTTTCTTAAACGCGCATCACGCCGAAACTACTGAAGGTATTGACATGAAACTCGGCATGATTTTAGGTCATACTACGAGGAAGGACATAGGATACTTTTTATCCTGGAATTCAGTCAGGTTCCCCTGGGAGAGAGGTTGAAAGTAAAATTCCTTAACAGCTCATCACGACGGAACTGCTGAATGAGTTGGACTGAAACTTGGTATGATTTGAGTTCATACTACAAGGAAGAACATAGGATACATTTTATCCCGGAATTCGGTAAGGTTTCCCTGGGAGAGAGGATGAAAGTAAAATTATTTAACCGCTCATCACGACGGAACTACTGAATGAATTCGAATGGAAGTCGGCACGATAGAAGTTCATACTACGAGGAGAGATATATTTTATCCTGGAATTCAGTAAGGTTCCCCTGGGAGAAGGGATTAAAGTCAAACTCCTTCACCTCGCATCACGCCGAAACTGCTGAATGAGTTGGACTGAAATGGTACGATTTGAGTTCATTCATACTACAAGGAAGGACATGGGATACATTTTATCCTGGAATTGAGTGAGGTTCCCCCGGGAGAGAGGATGAAAGTAAAATCCTTTAATCGCGCATCACGACGGAACTACTGAATGAATTCGAATGGAACTGGGCATAATTTGAGTTCCTACTACGGGGAAAGATAGGTACATTTTATGCCGGAATTTAGTAAGGTTCTCGGTGGAGAGAGGATAAAAGTCATATTCCTGGGCCGCGCATCACGCCAAAAGTACAGTATGAATTCAAATGAACAATATTTTTTATCCCGCAATCAGTACGGTTCCCTTAGGTTAGGAGAGTGGATGAAAGTAAAAATATGCTACTAAATGAATTCAAATGAAACTATGCATGATTTGATCTCATACTACGAGGAAAAACATAGGATACATTTTATCTAGGACAGCAGGCACGGTTCTCTCGGGAGAGGGGATAAAAGTCAAAATGTGTAAGTACTTAGTTGTAATTCATTAACGCGTCGTCCGATTTCATGCATTCTTTTGGAACGAAGTTCCTTATCGCGCGTTGTGAAAGGGGGCTAGACGGAAAAAATTGTAACAAAAATTGGAGCGACACTTTTTGCCACAGAAGAAATATATTGCCACAGAACAAATATATCCTAACATTTGATGGAAAGTAAACACAATATTAAGTCAGTGTCAAAGTGTAGAACTGCCACTGTAGCGTTTATGATAGACAGCTGTCATCGCGAATGACATTAGGTTTGCACAAAAATTAGAATCGCTCTCCGAACAATCGTGTGTTCCGCTCTCTCGCGCAACGTGTCATTGGAGTGAGCGGGATATATATGCGACGACCGCAGCCGAGTTGAGCCGACACATTTTGACGAAGACAACCGAGGAGAACCAAAGCGACGACCGCAGCCGACTTGAGCCGAGGTGGGCTTCGATTCGAACAATCGTGTGTTAGGATGGTAGGATAGGATAGTAGGATAGGATAGTAGGATAGGATAGTGGGATAGGATAGTAGGA
This sequence comes from Eupithecia subfuscata, assembly GCA_963564075.1. Classification (NCBI taxonomy): domain Eukaryota; kingdom Metazoa; phylum Arthropoda; class Insecta; order Lepidoptera; family Geometridae; genus Eupithecia; species Eupithecia subfuscata. The sequence goes on along the minus strand of OY751097.1, from coordinate 2,802,838 downwards.
TAGGATAGTAGGATAGGATAGTAGGATAGGACAGTGGGATAGGGCAGTAGGATAGGACAGTAGGATAGGACAGTAGGATAGGACAGTAGGATAGGACAGTAGGATAGGATAGTAGGATAGGATAGTAGGATAGGATAGTAGGATAGGATAGTTGGATAGAATAGTAGGATAGGATAGTAGGATAGGATTGTAGGAAAGGATAGTAGGATTGGATAGTAGGATAGGATAGTAGGATAGGATAGTAGGAAAGGATAGTAGGATTGGATAGTAGGATAGGATAGTAGGATAGGATAGTAGGATGGATAGTTGGATAGGATAGTAGGATAGGATAGTAGGAAAGGATAGTAGGATAGGAAAGTAGAATAGGATAGTAGTCGTAACGACATATTCTGACGAAGAGAACCGAAGAGAACCGAAGCGACGACCGCAGCCGAGTTGAGCCGAGGTGCGCTTCGATTCGAACAATCGTGTGTTCCGCTCGCTCGCGCAACGTGTCATTGGTTGGAGTGAGCGGGATAGATCAGTTTTCTGCGGCCTCACTGAAGATGACGCGAGGACGCGCGATTAATCGAAAGGAACTTCGTTCCATCCGGGTGTCCCTCAAGTTTTTTTTGTTAGAAACAGTGTTGCAATATCGAATTTGACTAAAACAGTAGAAAATCGAGTAGGAAATAGGTAGATTGATGAAATAATCTGTAGATTGAAGAAAAAATCAGTAGATAAAGGGTAGGTAAGTTTCTATCTATTTATTTTTTGAAGACGCCACCCATTAGTTAGGTAGAACCTAACTAATGGGTGCGTCAATGCCTATTTCAGGCAAAGTAAAATGTACAAATGGTCCATGCAATCTTCATGAACATGATATTTGGTGGTTTAGCTGGTCCAGTTAACTGTACCACCGAAGTTTGGTTGGAGTAAGTGCTCTAATTAAACTAACTGGACCACAGAACATTTTTTTTACTTTGATACTCAATCAACTGTACCTACCTACTATCGAAAAAAAATTAAGTCAAATGGATCAAGAGCCCAATTCTACAATACAATTGCTTCACTATGACAATGGAATCGTCGCAGAATTATGACGTAGAATTTCTAGATTAATAAAACTCCAGATAGTACGTGCGAGATAAATTAATGGTTTCAAACCTGTCGCGCATCTCTCCATCTGCATTCATCATAATTTCTTTCATCTAAGGTAGAATACCAAAATGACAACATGCTATCCCCCGTAGACCCTACCCGATTTATACACAATTTAACAAGGATCCAAATATATATGCTTTTATTAAAAGTGTAATAGGTCCAATTCTGCGCATCGAAGTTTTTTTGCACGGCGGCGTTTCATATTTTGAGAGAAACTGTGGTTAAATGTGAACTTAATTAGTCGGCAGGAATGGCAATCGCGAACGAAGTCGCGGGTACAGCTAGTACGAAATAAGTATCAATGGATGTCTCGCGTCAGGTGCACGCTCATCACACCGACCAATCTCTTACGATTGGACCATTTCGCTCTCTCATATAGGGACCATTGAATTGACACATACTTCGATGTTTTACTTATACTGTGCTTCGATGTTTCTTTTACTCGGCGACACTTTTTTCAAAGAAACTGCTGGTTAAAGATTCCCTTTTAAAAACATGACCCGTCAAGTGCAAAGAATCCGGAATCAGTGCAAGGGATCCGGACTACAGACCTGAGAAAATGAAATAATTATATACCTTTATTCACTAAGAAAATTACAATACAATAATAGAAATAAATTAGAACTAGTATTTACAATTGAAACAATTGAGCTAACTGCAGGCTGTGGCAAACAATCTACAGGTAGCTCAACTGATCCATATCAATACCAGTCGTCGCGTCCCCAAGACGCTAGCTGCATTGCCCCGCTGTATGGCAATGCTGATGCGCTGCGCCAGATACCATAAATATAATACACCTAAATTAAATTCTTGGCAAAAATTGTCTTGTTAACGAAATGTACCCCAAAGTGAACTCAAACCAACTGTAACGCTTTAATTAGGTCCAAACAAGAAAATGTTTTATAAACGGGTCATGTTTTTTGCTCGTTAGGGGGTCGACTTTCGCATCTTTGCCAATTTTTCACCAAGAGGCCGCGACCCAGTTCACGCACTTTGTCAAATGCTCGCCAGCCCCAGGTCACCGTTTAGTATACCTGCTACATGTGATGTGACCTCGTTCTGCGGCAATAAATTAAAGCCTTATTGTTGCTGAAATTAACGTGCATATATTTCAGCTGTAACAATTTAATTTAATTCGCATGACTGTTGTTGTACCTAGATAGAAAAATGCAGATTGCTGCCAGGGGAACACGTTTTACCAGCCACGTTCAATCAGGTTAGATAACCAGGCCAGAATAACTCATCAGTTTCATACAAAAACGTGTCCGCGCGGGCCTTATGCGATTGAAGTTAAATGAACATTAGTGTAATCTGTTTATTAAATCAAGTTGTTCTAAGCTACTTAACTGAAGGCAAGAGAAATATACAATTTCGGCTAGGAGTTTTTGCGAGACTAACCGTCGGGAGGCTTTTGTCTAGCAGTGAGGCGACCTGGCTAAATACAGGGTGTTTGCTACGTAAAACAACATGACCTGTCTTCGGCACACCAAGTGTTAGAAGTTATTTTGAAAAGGGTAGAATTTAACAAGTGACTGTAAATTATAGTTATAATTAATTTACGTTATAATATTACTAAGTGAGCGACTGACCGGGAGTGACGAGAAATCAACCGAACAGAAACTTACAAACATTAATTTTAGTTACCTACTTAAAATACAAAAATAACGACAGTAGTTTGTACATTATGTTAATAGGTAGGTAAACACACTTGAACTTAAATATAAACCTAAGTAGATACTAAAATATAAGTACAAATTTTGTTTATCTCATTTATGTAAACTGAATTTATGTTCTTTGAGAAAATAAAGATTCTTTAAACCGAAATCTTACCTTTATCGCGATTACGGTCCATGTACCAAACACCCTGTACAATGATCCACTGTGTTGGGAATACATATACCTTTTCCACGTCCCACTCCCTGTAATTATTAGTAAAAGCACACAACCTCGGACACACTGATTTCAGTTATCCAGCAGTAAAACGCGTACTAAATAGACCATTCTTATTCACAAACGTGCGGACATTCAGAGCGTGTTATGTCCCCCATTGGGGTCACGTCACGTGTATGAACGTGTAATTCTACCTTCATTTGTGTAATGACAGGCGCGGGTCAGATGTGGCCTAATGTAATGATGTTCCACAGTCGGATTATTGTGTTGGATTATTATAGTGGACGTAAAGGGGCGAACCTAGGGGGTTTGCTTACTAGGCATAGATCTCAGTATTTACAATCCCCGTGGTAAAAAACCAGAATTATATAATATTAATTTTTTTTTCTTCCGTTCTTTAGTTGGAAAATATGATTGCGAAACAAATTACGATAAAAAAATTAAAGTGCACTGTTTCGCACCAAACATGGTCGAGATCTCGGGAACACTGCGGTCTTTATAGAAAAGATTTTTGTTTTGGTTCTAGGTTATTTTATTAAGTACTAATTCTTTTGGTTCCTTAATACAGTTTTTTCATCTTTCTTCAACGCGAAATCCTATGCCAATCCTTTTCAAAAAATGGCGCGCAATGCGCCCTCTTAAGAGAGTCTACACGCAGACCAGCAGCATTGTAGCTAGTCGAGAGTGGTTTGTCTGGTTGTGGGCGACCCGCCGACTTTGATGTATAATGCCATCCTAACCGAATTTCGACCACGGCGGCCAGTCTCATTGGAGACTAGCCAGATGCGCAGGTCATATTACAGTGCACAAGTGTGTACGCAAACACAGGTACACTCTCTATTCCCTCACTCTCAAAATCCAATGGGACGACAGATCGACACGACCGAGGAGAGATCAGGCGCAGGACCAACGGCTTAACGTGCTTTCCGAGGCACGGGGGTATAACACCGCCAACTTCCTGACTCCGGGCTGCTACTGTGTTTTCTTGCTAGAAAAACCCCAATAACAACTAGTGGCCCGACTCGGGATTCTAACCCAGGACCTCATAATCAGCGATTGAACAACCTCACCTCTACCTCAACCTCGACAGCCTGTGTTGGTCCACTGCTGGACGCAGGCCTCCCCCTGATAAACGCCTTATTGGCTTTTATCTCATGGGGGGTAATGCCCATAATCCCCACGCTGGGCATGCGGGTTGGGGATCGCAGTTCGGTGGTAGAATGTTCTGCAGAGGGCGCTGCTGCCCGCCCCCGGTGGATATCCCTTAGTCGCCTCTTACGACACCCGCGGGAAGAGTTGGGATGGTGCAAATTCTAAGCCAGCACCACACAGCTGATTGAACAAGCTGACCGCTAAACCAACGAGGCGACTTTGGTGTATAGATTTCATAACACATACCTATCAGCACTTCAAGTCCACAGCTGAAGGTATATATATAGTCAATGGTTTTGCCTTAATCACCACGCTTGGCAGGCGGATTTGTGACCGCAGTAGAGGTGTTAAAAATACACAGAAGGAAGCAGCTGCCCTCAGCCCTTCTGCAGTGGAAGGCCCCTGGTAGGTTCCCAGTTATCTCTTGTGAGATAGAGAAGTCGATACTGTAAATTCCTTTTCTGACGGCCTCTCAACCTCAACAGCCTATGTTGGTCCACTGCTGGACGCAGGCCTCCCCCAGATAGGCGCTATATTGGTTTTTATCTCATGGGGGCCCATAATCCCCACGCTGGACATGCGGGTTATTAATCGCAGTTCGGTGGTGGAAGTTTTGCAGGAAGCGCTGCTGTCCCCCGGTGGATATCCTTTAGTCGCCTCTTACGACACCCGCGGGAACATTTGGGGTGGTGCAAATTCTAAGCCGGCACCACACAGCGTCTATAATTTTGTTTTGCAATTGTATTTGTCTATTTATTCTGAAAGTTTATTTCAATAGTCTGTGCTTTAATATGTTTTAAAACTGTGAATTTGACGTTACCAAGTGTACCAATGTGTGTTCTTATGGTTTTCAGAAACGAATATGAAAATATAAATGATTCTTATACCCTGACCGCCACGGCAAACTGTCCATTACACATACTGGATGTTCATTCAAGCTCACTTTTGTTAATCTTCTTCTCATCATCGTATAATTTCACATATGGCTTCCAGGTAGAGACGAAGGATGGTTTATACACTTAGTGCGTTTGTCGGCACTTACGTAGATTACAAGACCTTGTAACTGCGGCCGCAGCTGTTGTTCCCTTAAAAGCCTTTGTTCATCTACGAAATAGATTATACTAAAAAACAAGAGAACGGAGATTACGATACGATGATGGTACGCTTTTATCGTGATAATATAACGCATGTTAAGTTTTGACGCAACCGTGGTTGAATATGACATATTTCGCCAAGCGGCGCGGGGGTGTGGCGACTAAAGTGGCTACTAGGAGTGGTGTGAAGTAAACAAAATATCAGTAAAACTAAAAAAAAATGATCACTTTATTTTCTACTGGTATAGTATTATAATATCAGTTGCCTAGGTAAGACATTGCTTTCGTAAAGTAGTCCTGTGCGATAAAACATATATTTTCAAAGTAGGGTTATTGTTAAAAATATAAACGCTCTTTACTAGTACTTTCGCAAATTTGTTATGCACCAAATTCTACACCAAAAAATAATGTTATGTAAAATTTAATTTACCCAAGGCTATAGATATTTGGCATCTGGATCTAATGCTAATAGAAAGAGGCTTATAATCCTAAAATACGATTCATAATGTAATATACACACATTCACAGTAACATTGATTTACCATTCAACATTCTTAAATTAGAATCATTTTTGTTCAATAAATGTTGATACTAGGAAGGTATAGTCAGTATCATTTTTAACGGCCTTGAAAAAAAGGAGGAGGTAGATACTGAGTTCGGCTGTATGTATGTTTTTTTATGTCGATTTCTCCGTCAATTAAATAAATAATAATAATAATGCTGGAAAATACACACAAAATCATCTAGCCCCAAGCTAAGCAGGGCTTGTGTTATGGGTTCTAGATGATATACATAATACAATGCATTTCACTTTACATAGTTAGATATCATTCATAGATCTTTTTAAATATTTGGCTTTTTATTGTATAGAGCATAATCCCGAGGCGGTCCCTTAAAAAAATTATTTACGCGGTGACAAAGTTCGATGACGAATTATTTATCTCAAAAAATTAAAGGTCTCGAAGTCGATTTTTTTAAATTAATAAATTATTTGATAAGTATATCTATAGTAGAACCATTGGCACAGTCGTTACTAGGATAGTTCTAGAAAAGCCGCCTCTAAAAGCTGGTGACATGTAACATGACGACGCCCGGGGCACCGGGGCGCCGGGGCCTCGCCCTCGCTGACATGCCAGGACTAATGGACCCAACAGATTACACGCAAGTTTCCACGAACCCGGGCCAGTGACTAAGCTTTCGCTAAGTAACCCCTTTTTGGTGACATGAACCAGAATTTACGAGCCGAACAAGTTAGGTTTGCTCGGTTCTGTTTTTAACTTGATTTTGGAGGATCTTCATCGCTTGCGTAGGTATATTCTTAACCCCAAACGCAAAAAGAGGGGTGTTATAAGTTTGATGTGTCTTCTGCGTATCTGTGTATCTGCCTGTGGTATCGTAGCTCTCAAACGGATGAACCGATTTTCGTTTAGTTTTTTTTGTGTCATAGATAATTTTATACCGAGTGTTCTTAGCCATGTCGACTCATACTCCACTCACTCGCACACACATAACCACACTTTTACACTCACACCTACTCACTGTACTTTTGGCTTAACTTTAATGTAGTATTAAATGTAAGTTTGTAGTAGTATTTTAAGTATAGTACAGTGTTCTTAAAGTTTTATATACATTATGTAAGTCTTATAATAGTGTAAACCTAATAACTCACCGAGGTAGAGAACCCTCGCGTCTACATCACAAGTCTTGAACTTAGTTAGAGCGAGGTGTCGAAACTAAGAAGTGAAATAGGTCTACAGTACACATTACTTTGTTCTGTTTTTTGTTGTCTATAGACCTTAGCTTGAATAAATAAATAAATAAATAAATAAAAATAAATGTTTCATGAAAATTTGTTCAGCCAATAAACGTCGGCGGGTTTTTTAAAATTTCAAGTTTGTCTTGTGTTTCTAAGTGAGAATGTTAATTTCTGATTTATATTTTATGATTATTTCTGGTGACTATATGGTTATATGGTTTTATACTGTGGTTCTATAGCCCCATGTAAGATCACACCTGTTTAATCACGGCGGTTTTCATATGTTCTGCTCTATTTGTCTATGATATTCTTTTAGAAATGTCTGTTGTTCTAATCCTGGGTAAATGATCCAAAAGTGCAGTGAATCTCAATTTCATGACCAGCTCTTTTTTTGTCTTTTATTACAACAAAAGTAGGTAAGCTTCTTTCACCTAGAATTCGATTAGTTTTTTTACATGGTTTAAGGTTTACAAAAATTCAGATGTAAATATAGAACATGCCTGCTTACAGTGCATGTTTGTTGACGGCATAATATAAGTTTCTGCAAGTCAAATAAAAACCAGCTAACAAATTATAATAAACGACCGATGTGGCGCGGCGGCGGGCAAAGGTCCGCCTGCGACGCAGGAGGTTGCGGGTTTGATTCCGCCTTGGGACAAATGTTTGTACGATCTGCAAATATTTGTCTCGTGTTCTGGATATTTTCTATGTATAATAAAAATATCTATTTATGTATTGTATTATGTATATCAGACATCTAGTACCCATAACACAAGCTCGCTCTGCTAAGCTTGTCCAGAATTATTTATTTATTTATAATATCTCATCGAGGGTCAGGACGGACACTAAGCCTTCGTGAGATAACAGAAATTCGTCGAACTCTGAAAACTGGGCCAGAGTTGATTCCGGCAGCTTTCGGTGTCGGCCACTTGCGGTTTGGGATGATCCCAACATGGTAATATGATTTCAAGAATGCCTTTGCCTTTTACAATTCTACATAATTCTATATGTCCCTGAATATCTGAAATTTCCTATGGAAAAATGTTCCGGTCTAACCAGTTTCGGGAAAACCATTATTTAATTTTAATTCTATAAAAGCAATTCTATGAAAATTGTTATTACCGGCACTATAAATCGAAAGATCGCTGATAGCGTCTGATAGCGATAATAAGACCACCATTTATACTTCTTCTATTCCACGCATTCCTGTTTGTATTGTTTTTTTCATTATGTGATATAGTTAACTATTTTTTACCTTTCTAGCTGCTTCTGTAGTACTGAACGGAGAATCCTAGTGATAATTAAAGTGACCTAAACAACAGCCTAAGCCCAGCAGTGGGTGACCAAAGAGCTTGGTCGAAAAGTTGGGATATGAGTTATTCTTAAAAATATTTCTTTTATTTCTACTTAAACCCATTAAAGTAAATAAAACAAAAAAATTTCCAACTAAAATAATCTTACCATTAATATTAAATTGAGAGAGAGCGGGCAACCCACATCAGCCTGTAATTATTTACGGCCTAAGGGTTACTTATTGTATTTTTTGCAAATCAGCATGTCCTAAAGGGTTAGGTCGTTGACATGAAACCCTTTCTATTAGGCACAGGTTTTACCTACACTTATTATTCAGCCCTCAGTGCAGTAGTGACTCAGATGTTTTTAGTTATTTATAAAAAAAAACTGTCGAGTGTAATTTTTCAAAATAAATTTATTTCAATTTTTAAACAATGTCTGAACGGGCTTTATTTTATAGTTTTCCTTCTCCGTAGGTATATTATTTATTTTCGCCCAAAGTTGGGCTAAATCAGTGTTGAAATACGAAAGTTCAAGAGAAACTTGTATTTTTCAAATGTATTCTTTTTTTCGGTTTTGGGTGGATACAAGCATAGATAAATTGATATTATCCTCTATTTGGATGGTCAACATCAAACGGCGTATTAGTTACCCTTCCACGTTTATACGGAGAGATGAGCGACTCGTTTAACCTTAAGGTAGAGTTCGATATCCTTTTTATAATGTCAGGTCGGGCAACATTTTACGACGATAACAAAAAAATTATGCACAACAGCGTGAAGTCCGTTTCCAGATCAAGGAAACGATGGTGGTGGGACGAACTGGTCGCTTATAATAAAACGTGGGCCCTGATCGTCTAGGGTTGAGATACGTAGAGATTATTAGAAGTCAAAGTGCCATCGGTAAACAATTCCTAACAAGATAGGGCCGGTCGTTAAATTAAACAAATAAATTAGATAATGAAAAAATATAATGTGACTGCGTTGTTCTAATAGATCGTTACTGAAAAGCAAAAAACAAGCTTTCGATACAATAAGTAAAATCAAAATGCAAAATTTATTCAATAATAAACATACTTTTTTGAAAATGTACGGCAGACGGAGGCGTTTTTAACCCCAGACGCAAAAAGAGTGCTATAAGTTTAACGAGTCTGTCTGTGGTATCGTAGCTCCCAAACGGATGAACCGATTTTCGTTTAGGTTTTTTTGTGTCGTAGATAATTTTAACCCAAGCGTTCTTAGACATGTTTCATGAAAATCTGTTCAGCGAATAAACGTCGGCGGGTTTTTAAATTTTTAAGATTTGTCTTGTTTATTTTAGACTACAACTATTTCGCTTGCCCCCGTTTGCACTACAGATCCAAAAAAGTATGCGTAATATGTTTTTGCAGTTTTGATTTTAGATGTACCTTTAAAAAGCTTGTTTTTTGCTTTTCAGTTACGATCTTTTAATTACCTGAAAGCTGTTATTAGCGTTGTTGATGCTGCACTCCGCGAAGGTGGCGTCCTCTAGATCAAACTCGTCCCACAGCTGGCTCTGTAACAACAACACATTATGTGAGTTTGCAGTAGGCACAAAAAAATTACATTTTCACTTATTTCAAATCAGTAGAGAAGTTGAAAGTAATCTAGTACAAAAACTTGCCAAACCCGACAACAATTTAACTTTGAACCATCATACATAGACCCATTGCATCGATTTTCTTCAAATTTAGATAAGAACACCTTAGATTATAACACATTGCAACTACAAAAACTTAATCCAATCGATTCATCATCTTCAACTACAATGACACTAAAGGACTAACTTCTCACCCCTCTTTTTGTCGGGTCTCAAAAAAGGCAATTTCTCAGTATCACGTGGACCATTTTGCTCCCATTTCCCACTTAGAGCTCAAAACGCCATTATTTAAAAAGCTATTCTTCCCTTTGTATTCAAATATAACTGGTGTCACAGCATTCGCTCAAGAGGCTGTAGCGGCTGGAGTAGCGGGTTCTTGACCCGTGGCGCGCAAACGACCGTGTGATTCCCTTTTTGCTTGAGAGGAGAAAGGGTCTTCAGCGTCCCTTTTAATTTATTCGAGCGCTGCGTGATTTATAATGGTTTTTAAGAGTTGAAAATGTATAGAATACAAACAAGTTTCTCAACAAGAGCGCGGATTCGAATTTTACCTGCAGTAACCTAATCACAGGGATCGTTGTATAAAGTAGAATAGACAACAATGACAAAAAAATATCGCATCGTCATCGAATACGTAAAAACGAAAGTTTTTACGTTTACATTAATTCTTCAATCATTAAATACACATTCACAATGTGCTTGTCATCATATGACAAGCACATTATGAATGTGTGCGGACTAACTAAAAACCTAGATTGTGTTGGAAGAACAGTAACGTTTCATGCAAGAGACAAACGCTAAGTGTAATGCATTCTTCAAACGCTAAGTGTGGTGTTTTCTAGACCTCCGTGATTCACCGTCGGTTACATCGTCACTTTACATCAGGTCACATTGTGGTCAAACGAGGGCTTATTGACATTGCATATAAAAATCTGTAAAAAAGCATTTAGCATTTTTTTCTTATCTTTGTTTATTACTAGACGATGGCCTCGCGGTTTCACCCGCGTAGTTCCCGTTCCCGTGGGAATTCCGGGATAAAATATATCCTATGTCACTTCCTGAAAAGTAAGCTTCCTAATGGTGAAAGAATTTTTCAAATCGGTCCAGTAGTTTCGGAGCCTAATCAATACAAAAAAACAAACAAACAATCAAATATTTCCTCTTTATACGAGTTATATTATTAGTATAGATAATGGAGTTTTGTCACATAGTTGTTAAGTGATATTGATCAATGGTTTAACAGACTGGTCTACTAAAAAACTGTTCAAAAGTCAACAGTCATTATGCCCTTAACATGATTAACATTGATTCATTTGATCTCCGTTCGAAAACTGGTGGCGGCGGCGGCGGTTCCACATTACCGATAATACGGTGCCTACCTTTAGTTATTTGTTGGTAGGATAGGTACCTGCTTACTTTCGAAACAATGTCTTTGATAAACTTATTACAGAGTTCTCATAATATTTCAAAGAGAATTTAACCTTCACAATATTATTTTGGGTTAGGATTTATCTACATAAAGGATTAATCATTAACAGGCATTCTTCCAAGAGCTCAAGATCCGTCAAAATTTATTTTGGCTGCATTAACATAGCTTTCTGATTTTTTGTGTGTTCGATAAGTGAGTTTTTGTCTTATTAGCTTCTACATAATTCAACACACAACACTCATTATATATTGCTTATCAGTGTTGAGGGTTGAATTATGTACACTCGATGTTTATATAATGAGCACTTTCTCTAATTGTTAACCTGTCAAAACATCATCATTTAGCAAGTAGCAACAACTACGAGTAGATACGGTAGAGACATTATACCAACTTCTTGTTTGTCTTGGCTGACGGGTATTGTATGTATGACATTGACACCTCAACTTTAATGGAATTTGAAATTCGAAGCAAACATAAACGTCAAACTTGTGGTGCTGCCATTTTGATATTATGAAGCGAATGTTTGTTTTTAGGGCTTTAGCTGATTGTGTTTGTCTCATGATACTCACGAGAAATAATTTAATGTATTAAAACTTTTAAAAGGTTGAAAGGAATATTTTAGTAGGATTTTAATGGGCACTTAATTGGTTTTCAAAGTACTTAACTTTTGGCGTGAGATAGGACTATAGGTGGGAGGAGTTTTGTCAGTGGGATAGTAGGTATACTTAACACGTTGATGGACAGTACTAGTATACTGATTGTTACTGATTTGTCACTACTTTTTTTCATACATTGTCTATAGACGTAGTGTCACAACGCGTGGTAAAATATATATGTAAAACGACAGTACGTCTATAGGCGTCATCTATAGGTCATTTCCATACGGGGAGTATGGAAATGACCTATACCCCATCGTCAGCAAAAGGATCTTCACTTGAGTCAGGAGTAGAAACAGCATCAAAGAAGTCTTGGAGTCTTTTTTGTTGCTCTTCATAGGAATCCCTAGCCGCCATCTGCAAATAATATCAATGTATTTTAGCATCACTAAAAATTGCTCAAAAAAATACAAATTCATGAGTAATATATTGTTTACGGACACAATATAAACTTGAATTAGTGTTATACAAATAAAAAAGAACAGAAATAATGTTTACAAAAAACATTTACCCTTTCAATACGATTCACCCGCCAAAATGATGCGAAAGCATGCGGGGCACCACCGCTGCGCACTACTCAACTGAGTGTATGAAAACACGACGTCCACGGGCGTAGTGTGCGTGCGGAGGGGGAGCGGAAAAATGTCGACGTGTGCGTGACCGTGGGTGTTTTGAAGTTTTATAATTCATTTCATGGTGACAGTATAAAAGTCTAAGTTACCTCTACGGTGACACTACAGCATGCCCTTCCTAATGTTTGTATGGAAAATCAATCGTCTTGGGGCGTACTGACTTTGGCTTAACCTAAACTCTTACGTCGAGAGGCGTAGTGTCGTATCGCTTTTTTACTTTTTACGTCTGTGGGCGGTACTGTCCAGCAATGTGTTAAGTTAAAAAAATCTTTTTCCGGCTGAAATACTGGATTTCAACTATCAGTTAACATTACAATCAAGATAATTACTGAAATTCTAGGTAGGTACCTAGATTCATTTCAATTTCTTGTTCCAAGGCATTACACATCCTATATACCTTGCCCAGCAGTAGGTCGACAGGGGTCAATGAGTATGATGATAATGTCCTAACCTGTCTACTGAAATAATTTATCTTCCTAGTATCGATAGCTAAACTGCAGAAACTAATCCAAACTTCTTCAAAGTAAGTTCAATAGTATTTTCGTTCCAGTCCAATCTAGTGCCGTATCTAATCCGCTTTCCAAACTTAGACTGTCCCAAAACTTAGATCGTATTAAATTCTAAGTTCTTGTATCGAAAGTAACAAACTGACGAGAAGGAGGTTCAGGGAATATTGAATTTTATTCGTATGCATTCTCGAAGCTGACTGTACCTACCTACCGAGTTGTTTCATCGGGATTCAAGTTGTTTTTTTTAATTATGTATGATACAAGGAAATAGAAAAAATTAGTTAACATGTCTCAAAATTCATGTAATGTTTCAAAATAAATGTTTTATATTTTTCTCTTACCTACAAGAAATACATTTTTTACAAATGAAAACTATGGAAATTTGGAAATTATGGAACCAAAGATGACCGACAGGGCCCAGAATTCTTTTTAGTTATCTAATAATCCTATAACGCCTACTACTGTAGTTCCATTGCATAATCTTCAAGAAAAACACCTAATTTTAACCGATTTGCAGGTTAAGGTGAATGACTCTACAACCACCTGAAAATGCAATGTCATTCTGAAGATTAAACTCTACAGGCTCTTGCAAGCAGGTATGTCCTACCTCAGCATGAACTCCTGGTAAATTATGCACGGCGTTTGTACCCCCTTGGGCTGACTGGGTAACTAGAGCTGGGGCAGTGAAGGTAGCTGTCAACTATAGCATACGATCTAAGAACGAGTTTTGAGAAAGGTATTCATAGCTTACGAGCTAAGAGCGAGTACTTAAATGGTGTTCGTAGCTTACGAGCAAGGAACAAATACCTACTTATAAAGGTAGTAGAGATTATTATTACATATATTTACTGCCCGATATCTACCTGCTTAAATAAATCTGCTTATCATTTAGGTTAGAGAAGTGCCCAACGTACACGTTATGCTCCCATAGAAGTAGTCAGGTCCGTGTTTGCCATCAATCCGGTTTGTGGAAATCCTATTCTTCTTTCGATTATATCGAAGTCTCAAATTTTTATTCGAACTGCAATAATAATACAATATAATAATAATAACCAGGAACTAGTATCTCATGGCACTAGTATCTCTTTTTCACACGCGTTTGTAAAATAAATCCATTCAGCTATAATGCGTTGTATCCATGCGTCATAGTGGAGTGGGAGCTTAACTGTAATGTATTCTACACTGCGGTAAAATGTGTCATGAGGTCGGGTGTTTTTCTATGGAAATGAATGCAAAGAGCTAGTTTCAACTCCAACAAGTCAATAACACCAGGCATGTCATGGTTGTCACGCACTGAAATAAGGTCAAACATAGAAACTTCAGCGGATTTTCCGCTTTGTCAGGCGAAAAACAAGCGTTTCTGTTTCTTTGTTATCCTTTGATTGTTTCTGTCAACATAAACAACTTTGTTTACCTAATCAGCACAATAACACAGTTGAAAATCAGGGAATCAGTGAGTTAATTAGTTAAAGGAATGGTTTAATTAACTACAGACACAACACAAGTATTATATTCAGCAGAAAAAGAACTCAAATTTTATTCCGGAGAAAGCTAAAGTCCCGCGACTTCACCCTCTTAATTTCGCATCCCTTTGAAGGTAATTCTTATCCGCAAATGCGGTAGACAGGTAATTTTACTGCGCAATTTTAGAATCTCTCTCCGAGTTTAAAAAGGTTAATCCCTATCCAGTAACTGAGGTCCTATTATGGTCCTATTGTCCCATTATGTCAAGCTTAAACTGCTTAGCTAGAAAATGCTCAGCAGGGTTTCCTACATAACGACAGAACATCTGTATTCCCTGAGTCAGCAGTTTCTTCCTACGTGACTGAGACAGAATTTTAGAGCAATATTTCACCAGGATATATTTTGCGCAATATTTCTTGGCATTTTTGTTATATTTTCTATAGCAACACTTTCCAAATGCTACATTACGAAACCCCGCGGGGAGGTTTATTAATGTTAAAACAGGCGGGCAAACAAAAGGATTTTAAGGTCCAGCTGACTGAAGGAAACGGAAGGAACCCGAAAAAACAAGGGCAGCAAACGTGGTTATAAATAAATAGGTAGGTAGTTACATAGAAATCTAGGGGCTCCACCTATTGAAAAGGCAAAAGTTAATTGGACTCCAAAAAAGCTCTGAAAAATGTATTACCATTTGTGCGAGAGCAATTATGATTCCAAGGAAACCGAAGTAAAAATGTCTAATATAAGAACGGCGGTTGCTAAGCCAGGGGGCATTAATTTAAGGGCCTATGAAGGTTTTTTACGATTTCATAACAATCATATTCTGACCTTTAATGAAATAATAAACATGAAATACGGGTTTACTCGTGTTACCTTTGAGGATGTCGGTAAAAGCAATTCGGGTATAAAGCAAATTATTGCAATTACCTAGAAGGTATGTTAAGCATTATTTTTGTCCGCTGTAAAGCGAGTAATATCTAAAAATCGCAAGATTCTCTATGATTGCTATTTCTCACTGACAAAGACAGATATCAGAAATTAAGTAATCAGTCATCTCGTACCCAAACCACAAACTCTGCTTAGATTAGGGCTTGGTGATGCTGTGTGGATCTTCCAGCATAACAATTACAATTTTGTTTTATAATTCCCAAAAGCAACAGATGAAAACACTTCAACAACCAAGATACACGCCCGTAGCCAACACTCCATGAAAAAGCCCCGATAAAAAACCAAGATACCATTTGAAGTCGACGCACGTTCGGGAGTTCACAAATAGTAACCTTGGCAATGAGTAGGCACTAACCTTGGGCTGTTATGTGGTGGGGTTCAAATAATAAGAGTCTACAATTTTTAAGGATATATCCCAGTCCCAGAGAAGTGAACAAAAAAAGCGATCACTTTATTTTCTCTTAGTTTTATTTTACACTAGACGATCGCGTCGCGCTTTCACCCGCGTAGTTCCCGTTCCCGTGGGAATTCTGGGATAAAAAATAGCCTATGTCACTCCCTGAAAAGTAAGCTTCTTAGCAGTGAAATAATTTTTCAAATCGGTCCAGTAGTTTCGGAGCCTATTCAATACAAACAAACAAACATTCAAATCTTTCCTCTTTATAATATTAGTATAGATAAGTATTCAAAATCAAAATCAAAAACTCTTTATTTCCATAAATACAATAAATGTACACTTAGAAAAGGTCAAATCATAAAACTAAGCACTGACACGGAAATAAAGTGATATTTTTTGATTTCTGTCGCTTCGGTATGTAGACTAAAGTAAAGAAGCGACGAAGAAACCTTTAGCCTGTTAGTTGTTATTTTTCGAGTTGGAGCAAAACCCGTCCCAAGCTTTTTTATCCTCTAGATAATCTGATATTTTATAGTAAGCCTTTTTGCACAGCAAGGTTTTGACAATTTGTTTGAATTTATTTACTGATAATTTTTGCAACTCACTAGGAGTTTTGTTGTAGAAGCGTATACATTGCCCTTTAAAAGATACATTAATTTTGTGTAGCCTAGTTGTGGGCACAGCGATCTTATGTTTGTTTCTGGTATTCAAATTATGTTTATCGCTATTTTTAGGGAACCGATTTATATTTTTGTGAGTGTACAATAAGTTTTCATAAATATATTGACATGGTACTGTCATTATGTTTATTTCTTTGAATTTATCACGCAGGGATTCTCTGGGACCCATATTATAGATTGCACGAACAGCCCTCTTCTGCAGCACAAATACGGTGTTAATATCTGCAGCGTTCCCCCACAGCAGTATACCATAAGACATAATACTATGGAAGTAGCTGAAATAAACAAGTCTAGATGTGTCCACGTCTGTAAGATGACGGATTTTTTTGACTGCATACGCTGCAGAACTGAGTCTCTTCGATAGCTTATCTATGTGTGGGCCCCATTGAAGTTTATTATCTAAGGTGATTCCTAAGAATACGGTGCTTTCTACCATTTCTAAAGTTTCTCCTTTAACGTTTACATCAGCCTTCACTTGTTTAACATTAGGTAGAATAAATCTAATACATTTTGTTTTGGTTTCATTGAACAAAAGATTATTGACACTAAACCAATGAACTACTTTTGAGATTGCACTATTCACATCGTCGAAATTTGTGTTTTGTCGTTTCATTTTAAAAATTAATGAAGTATCATCAGCAAACAATACAATCTCGTGATTATTCTTGACAAGATGAGGCAGGTCGTTAATATAAACTAAGAATAGGAAAGGACCAAGGATAGAACCCTGTGGTACACCCATTGTAACTACAGACCCCGAAGACCGTTTCCCATTAATGTCAACTCTTTGTATCCTATCACTCAAATAAGATGTAAGAAGATCCAAAGAGGTGTTTCTTATTCCATAGTGATGTAGTTTCCTGATTAATGTTTCATGGTGTACGCAATCGAACGCTTTTGACAAGTCGCAAAAAACGCCTAAAGCGTCTTGCGACTTCTCCCAAGCATCAAAAATATGCGATACTAACTCTACACCAGCATCAGTAGTTGACCTGCCGCGAGTAAACCCAAATTGCTTACAATGCAGCAGGTCATTGCCATTGAAATGCCTAAGCAATTGATGTAGAATAAGTTTTTCAAAAACTTTGCTGAACGTTGGCAGTACTGATATTGGTCTAAAGTTAGTGGGGTCAGACCTACTACCCGATTTAAACAGTGGGATTATTTTACTACATTTCATTAGATCAGGAAATACGCCACAATCAATAGATTCATTAAATATAAAAGCTAGATCTGTTGCAATGGTATCAATCAATGGTTTAATAATTGTAACGGAAATGCCCCAGAGATCTGCAGTTTTCTTTATATTTAAAAGTTTAAAGGTTTTTTTAATATCTTTTTCATCAACATGGGTGAAATTAAATTTATTTTTGCATTTAGGTAGATACATTTTCTATAAGCAACGACTCAGCAATTACCTGAGAAGAGTTTAAACACTTTGTAGTTGAGATTGGAATTTCAGTAAAAAAGTTTTCAAATGCTTGGGCCACTTCGACATCATTTTTAACTGAGCAATCATTGATCTTTAAATTGTAATCATTAACGTATGTACTGACCTTTCCAGTCTCACTTTTTATTATATTCCAAGTTGATTTTATTACATTATCACTATTTCTAATTTTCGAGCTAATATAATTTGATTTTGCTATTTGACAAACTTTTCTAAATATTTTTGAGTAATTTTTTACTTTTTCTTTGAACTCCTGGCTAAAATTGTATTGTTTTTCACTATACAGTTCATACAACTTTTGTCTACTTTTATGTATACCCACTGTTGCCCACTCACTAAAGGTAAGTTTTTCTGAGACCATAATCGATTTGGGTGTGAATATTGAATTGAATGCATTGGTAAATGTGTTAAAAAAATTGCAATATGACTCATTTGGGTTGTTAAGTGAGTGATAAGGTGATGGTTTACACTCCCAATCCAATTTCAACCGTTCAAATCGATTTGTGGTTACAGGTATGTATGTTATTTTCTTTTTAGAATTATTCTTTTGACATATCCTAGCGTGTAATAAAGTCAAAAGCAAATAAAAAACTGAGATACATCACGCTCAAACTCACCATGTAGAATGATGACTATTTGCTCTTGAATATTGCAAAACATCTTTATTCACAAAGAAAATTATACTAGTATTTACAATTGAAACAATTGAGCTAACTGCTGACTGTTGCAAACAGTCTACAGGTTGCTCAACTGATCCATATCAACACCAGTCGGAAGCGTCCCCAAGACGCTGG
The DNA here is from genome assembly GCA_963564075.1 of Eupithecia subfuscata. Classification (NCBI taxonomy): domain Eukaryota; kingdom Metazoa; phylum Arthropoda; class Insecta; order Lepidoptera; family Geometridae; genus Eupithecia; species Eupithecia subfuscata. The sequence goes on along the minus strand of OY751097.1, from coordinate 2,783,931 downwards.
CTGCATTGCCACGCTGTATGGCAATGCTGATACGCTGTGCCAGATATTCACCAGCTCTCGGGTCACGCGTCGCTTCGACCAGACACTCAGATAGTTTTTTGATATTGATATAGAATATTGAATATTGATTACTTACGACGAAGAGTCGCATGAGACGTCAAAAAGTTTTGAGTTCGACAAATTGATCTGCCTAAGTCCCTCCAAAAATGTCCTCATGTTTATTTAAATAATCAGAGTAATCAGAGGTTATAAATAAGTTAGGAGTTGGTAAGCTTATCTTTCAAGGATTATAGGATGGCAGTAGGTACATATTTATCTTCAAAGAAAATTCTCAACGACAACAACCTCAATAGAAAATGTCAGAGCAGCGCAGTTGCTCAAAGGTTATTTCTTTATAAGGTTTATTATTCCCGATAATATATCAAATTAAGCATCTACTTACTCAAATCCTAGAAACGTCAACATTTAAGGCTGGCGACATCGGACGCTCCGCACTGACCGCATCAAACGGATTTTAGAATTCTTTGTATTGTTTGCCATAGAAGTGAAGTCCACTAATCCTCACTGCACGGAGCGCACGCTTCGGCTGTCGGCAATGCCAGCGATCCGTTTAGTGCGGAAGACGCCATTCGGATTGCCGATCAGTGGACGCACTCGCACGCCCGCTCGACCTGTCGACGCTAGCCTTGATTGTAATAGGTACCTACACTACAATAACATAATTGATTTGTAGTTCGATTTGCTAAATTAAAATAAATTTCTAAGTAGACGTAGAGTAAGACGACCTCTATGGCGCAGCGGGCGAAGGTCTGCCTGTGACGCAGGAGGTTGCGGGTTCGATTCCCGCCTCGAGACAAATGTTTGTACGATCTGCAGACATTTGTCCAGGGCGTTCTGGATGTTTTCTATGTATAATCAAAATATCTATCTATGTAGTGTATTGTATTGAGAATTGTCCAGCATTATTTATTTATTTATTTAAGTATTTCTTTTGCAAGAACACGTTTGCAGCTAAGATAAAGCTATATGTATATTAAGGCTTGAGAATCTCAGCCGTATTCTTATAACTCGCACCAAATTTTGAAGTCGATTTTCATAGCAGACAAAAATGTGCGGAACGTACCGCGCCGATGAACCCGCCATTGCCTCCATCTAAGTATTACTTGCAAAAGAGAGACGAATATTATTTGATTACGTCCTCAGCATTCATGTACGACCACCCCGACCGACATTATTATCATTATTATTATCACAGTCTATTATGATTGTAATATTGTACATTATTTTTAGTCTAATTTGACAATGCCCCTATACAGCAGCACACTTTGACATACCCTTTAATTAATGAATTTATTATTAATTTGATTCCGACTAAAGATAAACTTGTAATACCCAGAGTTTATAACTACTACGGGAAACGTACAAATAGATATCTAATACCTAACTTAATTAACAAAATACCCTTTGAAATCTCTTCTAATATTAACGACGAAAACTATAAATTAAAAATCAAAAAATACTACTATGATCTATAACAAAATTTATAAACTCAAATTACTAAAAACTTATAATTCTTGCTAACTTTATTATAACTAACTAAACTAAAACATAAAATAAAAACAAACAAAAATTTATTCAATAATATCGATCGTAACTTCATTTTAGAAATAACCCTGTATAATGTTATCAGTTCACTCCATGCGCTGACGTACGAGCGTTATTGTATAATGTCGCTCGCACACCGGACAGCCAATCAATGTACCCCGCTAGTATTTGCTTAGCTTACATTTAGTTTCTGATGTCAAACTTCGGTGTGTGTTTATTTTGTTATTATTTGTGTACGAGTTTACTGTATTAAACTACCAACTTACGTAGGAAGATACATAGTACCAACTATTTATAATAATAACTATATTGTACCTTAGAGACTGAGGCTGACGGACAAACCGAATTACGGTTTATGTTAGCTGTAGATAAGATAAGTTAATAATTATGTAACATAAATAAATGAAAAAAAAAAAAACTAAATATTTTTATTTAATTTGTCGGTCATGTCTGTCTGTTTCTTTTACCTTTGTAGTACAAAGGTAAAAAAAAACAGACAGGAGAGGAAACATCTTAAGGTACAAAGTTTGTACCTTAAGGTGTTTCCTTTAACGAAATACCTATGTGTGTTATTGTTAAAATAATACTTAATTAATGAATGGAACGACATCAAGTGTAACATCAAGTGTACCTACGATGGAATAAATAAATCCAAATACAAAAATACAAATACACCACACTTGGCAGGCGGATTGGTGATCGCAGTAGAGGTGTTAAAAATACACAGAAGGAAGATGGGGCCCTTCTTCTGGTAAGTTGCCTTCAGTCGACTTAATTCCGACGTCCACGGGTTGACTTGGGTCTTGAGGTCGATTCTCACACCACGACCGCCACGGAATTATTTGATTACTAACAGAAATAGGTCTAAATTGTATTTATTTCATCAATCATTTTACTGTACTTTTCGACGACCTTTGACGACCTCTGTGGCGCAGCGGGCGAAGGTCTGCTTGCGACGCAGGAGGCTCCGGGTTGGATTCCCGCCTCGGGACAAATGTTTGTACGATCTGCATTTTGTATTTCATTTAAAGATTTCAAATTTGGTATTCGTTAGGAATAGAATTTAATGACGTCAATAAACTAATACCATTGGTATTAGTTTTTTGGTATTAGAAAGGAATAGATCAGACATTTGTTCAGGGCGATCTGGATGTTTTCTATGTATCATAAAAAATATCTATCTATGTGGTGTATTGTATTAAGTATATCAGTTATCTATTACCCATATTATTATACTGCCCAACTGTTCTCTACGGTAACGTCGGTAACCTACACCCGTATTCAAGACTTACTATGAGGTCTCACAGGCCACACGATCGTATAGGGCCGATAAATCCGATTCATAGATAATACTGATGTGCAATGCTATGCGCTCATTTGGGACGACCATTACGTAAAGCAGCTAGACTGCTATTTTAACCAACGCATAGTGTACATAGCTATGTCATCTTCGATATAGTACGTATGTCGCAAATTATTTGCGATTCGAATTATTGTTAGGTTGTGTTTTGTCAGTTTTCCTTTGCTTTGAGATTTCGTTTGTATTTATATTCAGTTTCTACGGAAACGAAATTGTTATATTATGTTTGTGCAAGTTATTACTGGTTATTTTATGTAATCCACAAATCTGTCCAACTTTATAGAACTTAGCAACATAAACGGACAAATCACAGATCTGTAATCGATGCCAGTGCGTTCGCATAGTAAAGGGTCGCTTGAGTATTGTTTGTGAATGATATGGCCTAACATTAGGGTTGCCAACTAACAATACTGTTAAAAACAGTATTTTACTGTTTTTCACTACGTTATACTTTTCTCAGTTCACTGTTCAAAAAGTAAACGTAAATGGTGTGGGGCATTGGCGGTAAAATGGTGCAGCTCATCGATATGGATGATTTATATTCAGAATTAATAAAATTCAAAGTCATTTATGAAAAACTATTGAAAGAAAAAGAATTTTTAGAAATGAGTATTTGCCAAAAGTGGAGACATTTACTAGTAAACACTTCAGAAGAATTTGAATCATTACTAAAATCGTGTCTTATCTACTTTCTGTTCCCGCCACCTCAGCATTTACAGCGAGGGTGTTCTCTGTGATGAATGCAAAGTGGCGACACGACAGAAATAGAGATACTACAAATTAAAAATGAGAAACTCATTTATTTTAATTGTAAATGTGGAGAGGCATAACATAAATAAATAAAATAAAATAGCCTTTTATTTCTTGCCATTTCCTAATACATGTTTTCTAATTTAAAGATTTATTTAATGTTATACTGTTTCAATATTAGTTCTTCATTTAATTTAACAATTTAATAAAATAATAACCTCTATGTCAAGTTCATGCAAGAACCCCTCATGAAAGGGTGAAGGCCTCCTCCAGACTACTCCATTTGTCTCTGTCGATAGCTACTGCCATCCAGACTGGATGGCAGTAGCTATCGACATTTTTGCTCGTTATTTTTGCGATTTCCTCATCCCATCTTGTAGTTGGTCTGCCTCTTGCTCTAGTGCCTCCCGGACCAGACCAGGATGTTAATTGTTTCGTCCATCTGTTGTCTTTGATTCTGGCAACGTGTCCCGCCCACCGCCATTTAAGCTTCATTGAGTATGTTACAGCGTCAGTTACTTTAGTAGTCTTTCTTATGGCGGTGTGTGGGATTTTTTGCATTTTTCTGATATTTGTAATACTTCTTTCCATACTTCGTTGACATGACCTTATTTTGTTTTTTACTTTCCTGGTATGATTCCACGTCTGACATCCGTAGGTGATAGATGGGAGTAAGCATGTATCTAAAACTTTACTTTTTATTTTCATAGGCATTGAATTCTTTAAGATCTCTTTTAAGCTCCAGAATTTCCTCCAAGCTCCGGCTATTCTTCTATCCACTTCAAGTTCGTTGCTTAGTTTTGAAAAGGATATTGATTGGAGAGGCATATGAAGCTTTTAAATATCTTGTCAAATTGATAAGTTGTGCGACAAGCACAACAAAATATGTGTTTAAACCTTTATAAACATACTAGTTTATGCCCGCGGCTTCGCACGCGTTGTTTCTATGGAAACGTTTTGCGGTTATTTCTAACCCATGGGAACTGATTTATGGGGTATAAAGTAGGCTATGTTTTATTCCAGGATTATAATAACCTGAATGCAAAATTTCAGCCCGATCCGTTCAGTAGTTTTGGCGTGAAGAGGTAACAAACATCCATCCATCTATACATCCATCCAAACTTTCGCATTTATAATATTAGTGTGAAAATACTCTTAATTTTTCTAAAATACTGTTATTCTTACTTTATTTCTAGTAAAAAAAGTTGGCAACCCTGCCTACCATGACGAACGCAGTGAGAAAAGCCTTACACCCGTACTCAGAAACAACACTGTGAAGTCTCGCAACGCACACGAACGCATAGGGCCGGTAAATCCGATTCTTAGAAAATACTAGAGTGGTTTGTAACGCTGCCGTGCGTTCATTTGGGACAACCCTTACGTAAAAGAGCTAGACAGCTATGTACACATGTTAGGTTGTGTTCTGTCAGTTTTGCTTTGCTTTGACATTTTGTTTGTATTCATATTCAGTTTCTATGGAAACAAAATTGTTTTATTATGCTTGTGCAGGTTTTTAACCCCCGACACAAAAGGAGAGGGGTGTTATAAGTATAACGTGTATTTCTGTGTATCTGTGTATCTGTCTGTGGTATCGTAGCTCCCAAACGGATGAACCGATTTTCGTTTAGTTATTTTTTGTGTCATAGATAATTTTAACCCGAGTGTTCTTAGCCATGTTTAATGAATATCTGTCGGGGGGTTTTAAATTTTTTATTTTTGTTCTGTTTATGTCATCTGCAAATCTGCCAAACATTAAAGAGAACTTTGCAACGGATACGGAGCACATCACAAATCTGTTATCGACGCAGTGCGTTCAAATAGTAAAGGGTCGCTTGAGTGTTGTTTGGGAATGAATTGGCCTACTATGACGAACGTAGTGAGAAAGGCCTTACCACAGTATTGTTTACTACCTTACATAACTATTGTTCTTGTTTACGGGTGTTAGAAAAATTGGTGTACTTTTTGTTTACTTTCTTTTTATTTAATACTCATTTATTTTGTCTGAATGTTATATGAATGAATATTATACTATTATTATACTACTGTAATGCTGTGTTCTTGATTTTAATAAGCAAATTAAAAAGTATTAGATTTGTTTTTTTTTTACGTTAAGATGTTTTTGCGTAAATAATGTCAATACTACTAAAAAAAATTGGTTGCCTGTAAAGTCGGTATACGGGCGAAAGTTTTACGTGACAACGACTTTGAGTGGTAACTGAAGAAACTGCGTTACGCTCCGCTCCCGCGGAGCGTAACGCAGTTTCTTGAAGTGTCACCCGGCAAACCAACGCGGAGCGTAACGCAGTTTCTTGAAGTGTCACCCGGCAAACCAACGCGGAGCGTAACGCAGTTTCTTGAAGTGTCACCCGGCAAACCAATTTATAAGACGTTGTCACGTCAAAAGACGTGTGTGAAGTCGCGGGCAGAAGCTAGTCACACTAATATTATAAATGCGAAAGTTTGGATGGATGGATGTATGGATGGATGTTTGTTACCTCTTCACGCCAAAACTACTGAACGGATCGGGCTGAAATTTTGCATACAGGTAAGTCTAACCCTGGAATCAAACATAGGCGACTTTTTATCCCATAAATCAGTTCCCATGGGATAGAAATAACCTCAAAACGTTTCCATAGAAACAACGCGTGCGAAGCCGCGGGCAGAAGCTAGTAACACATAAATGATTAAAGGTTGTCCGTTAAAGAAATTAAATTCATCTGAAATAATCCAAATTGGCTAAGCAATTCTGCGAATTAAAAGCCTTAGAGAAGAAAGGGATTCGTTATCAGTAGGAAGGTAGCTGTGTATCCATATTACCTATTTACTTAAAAAGGAGTCGTGTAATGCCAGATTAACATCTTGTTTTCTAGCTACATTGCAAATAACAGTTGATAGAGTGAAATTTCAGCTGTATACTAATATTATTATTTTTACACGCGTATCTAAATAAAATGAATATAAAGCTCGCACAGCACTGTATAAGCTCATGTGAAAGAAGCCTACATACAGAAATAACACTATTCAACAGAAAGTCTTCATTTCACGATATCTTTTTCTATTGCATCTTAGCCACAGGCCGCAAACATCGATCAAAAATTTCCGGCCGGCCCCCCTTAGATGCACAATGCGCGCCCTGAAAACGTCAGTATCAAAAGGTATCCCATTTGGCATTTTGGGATACCTTTTCAACTAGTGTCATTTTAGTTCTCGGACCGAAAGCATGGTCAAGTGCTCGTATAAAAAATGCAATAATCGACCGACCAAGCAACAGAAAAAGATGGAATTTCTTATTTTCAGTAAGTTTAAATGTAATTTTTACCTGTGTATTGTGATATGAGCCAATTGAGCCTTATATACTTGAGAAATCAGCATTAAATATTGTTGTTGGGTTTGCCTATGTAAAAATATTTATTTTGTTCGAAGTTGATGAATGGAGCGGCTATTGTTTCAAATTTTTTTTTATTTATTTGTGGTAAGTTGTAAGTGATAATTTTTTAAACGAATCTCAAAAGCTAAAAAAGTCATCAAGGAGATCTCTAAACAATAAACTAAATCTTTTTCAAGGAAATTGAAAATTTAATTTAAAAAAACCTTTAATTTATATGAGAGTACCAAGGTATTAAACATTTGGAAACGTCATATTTTCAGAACTTAGGAATTACTGTAGGTAGTACTAGTAATATAAAACGGGTATGTATTGCATTTATTTACCTATTGTTTTCGACGTTCAAAATTAAATAGTAGGTAATAATAAATAATGTGTTCATATGGCGTAAGTTTAAAAGTATTTTATAAGATCCTAGTTGACTTGAAATAACGTTTTTTTGGCCCATAGAAAAACTCTGACGAAGCCGCAGGCAGACACTAGTTCTTTTAAATTTAAAGTACCTGCCTGAAATTGTATTTTAGGTTTATTTCACTAGCTTTTGTTAACTTATTTATATTTTTGTATGTCCGACAAACAAAAGGGTCATTTCGGACTCCGAAATGACCCTTTTGTTTGTTGACTATTGCGTCGCTAATTTATAGTTGTATCAATAAATGATTCGTTATCTTTACCTGAATTCTGTTGATTTTATAATCCTTTTAAAAATAAACAGTGTATAAATTATTTTTAGGTACCTTCCTACCTACTTACAAAATAAAATAAATTCGACTCCACTAATCTCTTGTTCCGCATGCAAAAAACTTGACAGGCTCTGCGCAAACTGTCTGCGTCAAAACAAAACGTGGACACTTTTGAGTGTCATTCTTGTAAGGTTCTAGGTATCTACGGGGGAGGCCGCATACTTGATCGATGGCCGCAAACAATGAACAATGCATAAGATGCGAAATAAATTTTTAAAAAATCCATTAAATATTTTTCGGAGCTCATATCAAGACAAAGCAGGTAAAAAAAAATTAGTAAATTATTATCTCAGTAGAAGTGTTTGTTAATGTCCCTTCTTTTTTACGCCTTAGCGTAATTTGAATCATGCATCGTTCATTTTTCTATGTTCACATTTTATTGATTTCAATCTAGATATTGAATACAATAAGTATAGAAATTGTATACAATAAGTTTATTTATAATTCGACTGTTATCTGATTCGATTGTTATTTGTGAATAAATAAACAGGTGAATTGTGTATGGAAACAAAGTTGTAGAGAATTTTATCAGCTTTCATTATGTGAAAACTTTTTGGTTTCGACCTTTCTACAATCCTTCGTTGACTGGACTATTGTTGTTTAGTAGCGTGTGGTAGCGTGTCCTCTTGCGCGTGTTTCCCCGTACAATAATTATAATATAACTGGTTATTGTACAGACTGATGTGTACGTCTTCATATAATAAAAAAAATGGTGAAATTAACATTTTATCATAATACAGTCTTTAGATTTTATATTAATTACGAAGAAAATAGCATGCAGGGTAAAAAATATTTTAATTTATAGTTTTACACAAGCCAAGATTTTTATCTACGTGAAAATCGGTCCAATGTAGCTAAGAAGTCGTAAATTTCTCTCGCGAAACATAAGCTAGCTCAAGCTTAAATCCGTTCGCTAGGGGTCGCTGGGGGTGTGTAAACATGGCAACACCTGCTCCGAGTCACCAGCCAGCTGTTTTGGACATTTGCATACAAATTGAACCTCTCTGTAGTATATTACTGAACAAACAATATAAGCTTTCTTGGTGCTTCAATGTTCATTTACCAGCTGCGCCTAGCGGCTTCGCCTGCGTGGAGGTCATACAAATTTCAGAAATGTATTGCAAACCCCCTAGGTGTCATTTCGTAAAAATAAAAAAATACTTGTTTCATTACTTACTTTATAGTTTATTTATACCGAATTTTGAGTGAATTGAACCAAGGAATAACCACCCTTTTAAGTTTTAACTCCCTCAAAGGTTAAATTTTGTATTAAATTAGTTTCGCATAAGTGTTACTCTAGAACCTAAACTATTTACCTACCAAATTTTATCGAAATCTGTTAAGTGGTTACGGAGATAAGTGGTAACAAACATTCACACAAACTTTCGCATCACACTATTATTATAAATGTGAAAGTTTGGATGTATGGATGTTTGTTACCTCTTCACGCCAAAACTACTGAATGGATCGGGCTGAAATTTTGCATACAGGTAATTTTAGGCCTGGAACAAAACATAGGCAACTTTCCGTGGGATAGATAAAACCGTAAAACGTGTCCATAGAAACGACGCGTGCGAAGCCGCGGGCAGAAACTAGTTTATATTATTTGTAGGATAGGATAGGATGCTCGATACCTTCGAAAAGAACAATAATTAATAGAAATATTTTCGTAGAGTCTACGTTGTAGAACGTCTACGTCGTAGCAAATCATGCTTTGTTGCTAAGCTATTCAGATGTGTAATTTCACAAAAGTTCGAAAAATTGCCTGATTGATTAGAATGGATGAAACAGTTCTCATCAAACATATTTTTTAACCTATTTTTGATGAAAATTCTCACACTCGAGAACACTCTCTATAACATTATTATTAGTATTATTTAACGGGTATTTATCACGTTTATTAAGCAATTTTTAGGGAAAAATAGGTTAATACAGGCGATATACACCCGTTAAATAATAATAATAATAATATTGTGTTCAGATCGCGTACGTTTGAAAACTCTCCATAACCTTTCAAACAAAAAAATCTTTGTCGATATCGGTTAATTCGTTAGATAGACGATACACACGTCGAACTTAAAAAGCCCTTACTGGCTTTTTAAGTGCTAAAAACAAAACTCTTCCAGACAGCCGACCACATGATAATGTCATGAAGCATCATTGTTCCAAAATGTCCATTTAAGAACTAAGTCAAGAACTTTGAACCAAAAACAAAAAAAAACCGACAGAAAGAGACACCAACCAGAATAATTTCAGGCCGAACTGGAATCAACTCCCAACATACCGTGAACTGAATGCGATGTTTTCACCGTCATTTTCATTGCCTAAAAATAAAGAATTTCTCAGCGCTGCAAACGTGAGAGCGCTTACTTTTCGCAATAAATCCTAAGCTCACATACTATGCCAGCTAAGCTTTCAAAGCATACAGTGTGCCTTGTTTGCAAAGAGAAACTGAATACAAGGTATTGGAGTATTTCTTTTGAATTTTTACTTCTATAGTTGTTTTTCTCCATGGCTTTTTTTGATGAGTTTCACTGATATTATTAACGGTTACTACAGGTAGTAAAAATAATTGTAGTAGGTTACTACAATTACTTTTTTTTATTCTTAGTAGATCTAAGCAAAATATTGATATTTTGCTGTTAGATGTTAGATTAAAATATTCATCAAGACCATAGCAATATAAGAAGTGTGGACTCTATGAAGATAAGGCTCACAGGTAGGCAGATTTTATACGCCATTTCATAAAATGGGCATCATACTATGAGAAAATAGAAGAAATTGTGTAAATACAACAAAACTAATCAAAACTTTCGTTTTGACGTCTCCGCGGCCGCGTCGAAGTAAGGGACAAGAAAAGTAATTTAAATAAGTAAAGGTAAAGTTTACCGGCTGCAGGAAATTGTATTTTTGTAGTTGTCGGACGTATTTTCCATGGCATATAAAAAACAAACAAATTGTCATTAAAAATAAGTCAAAGAACATGGGTTCCATACCAGAAGTTAAAATGGTCAGACGAATCATAAAAAAAATTAAAGGTTATTTCAAATTCATATTACGGGTGCGGCGAAAGCCTATTTCACAACTTTTTGACATGCCTAGGTAAGGAGTTCAGCTAGTTCATCAAGAAAACCACTTTTACTACGGCGGAGTTTAAAATATTGAATAATTTAAGTTACATGCATTATGCTTGTGAAGGAAATATAAGTCGAAATAACTTATTCAGTTATGTAACTTAGCAAAGTCGTATCACCAGCGAGGCGTGAAAAAAACCTGCATGGATCCGACAGTTCTGATAAATCACCCGCTGGCTTCCGGCGACCAGCCTGATATCATTTTAATTTCCGAGTAAAAATCTAAATGGATGGATGTAAGGGGAAAACGTTATGGAATGGATTTAGCTAGCGATAAAAATAAGTAGGCCATTCTTGATTGAAAGACTAGAGATACGCCCAGTTATTTGGAAATGAAACGTTTCAAAAAATATGAAATAAAATGTTTTTACATATACCATATTGTTATGCATTCTTATAGTTGTTTTTACCCGGAACTTTGTTCGCTTTTTTTTTAAAGAAGTCCTAAAAAGCGACCTAATCTAAGTCTACTATATCTATCTTAACGTTAATGTTTAACTACATCTATATAAAATGTCAATAGTTTTGGCTTCACACAACAACAGACAACCGGCCAAACACCCTACTGTCTAACGAATAATATACCGATATTAATAATTCATCGCAAATACATTAAGGATCTACATCACTCGTTCACATAACTTGTTTTCATTTTACGCCAACAGCCCCGACCCCGTAGTACGTTGCCTCTATAAAGTTGTCGGAAAAACGTAGACGTAACTATCACGTGTTATGTACGTGCCGTATTATCTCGAGAGCGGAAGGACGGAATAATTCAGTGATCTAGTTTAACTTGAACTATTACTTTATAAGGATCTCTAACAACTTGTAAGCCCTGGGCACTAGTTAAAAAATCAATAACGAGCTAATAAAAATTCAATAAAACGCATACAAGTTTAATCAAGCAATAACCTCGCATGGTGCTTTTCAACTGTTTAAAATTCTACAAATTAACTTAATATGCATACACGGATATGAAAATAGGAAAATTCCATGTCCTTTTATCCTAGTACCAAATTCCGAGGTTAAGCTACCTGTAAAACGTTTATTTTTGTATCACCCACCAGGATTATCAGGCCTAAAGCCCCAATTTTATATGCTCGTTAGGAGGTTAGCCACAAAATTGTATTCACATTTCATAGGGATCTGAACCGACCTTAGAAGTCTATACCTAATCCGTGAAACTAGCGCCACTAGCGAATTTTATTGTAGTTGCGAACAATTTAAAAATAAAATTATTCAAAACCGTTTTTATTGAAAATGATAAAGCGTTTGACCATCAGAAAGTGAAGATGTGGCCCGAGTTGAAGTTCGCTTTCAAAGAAGGAATTTATTCACTCGGCATAAAAAACCATTAAAACACCAAAACATTTATGGTCAAAATGAAGTAGATACATAAATATTATAGACGTTTTTATGCTTCTACAGTAGATTTTTTTGGACAGAGATATTAGGTGGCTACAAACAAATCCTTCTCTACCGAAAGTGGGCAAAACGGTTAACGCCAAAAATAGGATAATTGCTTATAATTAAAAGTCCATTTACTTTGTGATAATGAGTATGTTTATCATAACCTATTTAAATAAATAAGGGTGGAGATATTTTAGCTCAGGGCAGCCCCTTAAGACCTCTGGACCAACGGCAATGGCCCTGACAGGTCTTTGTAGCCCTTCTTTGACATTAAAGCGAGTTCTGGCACTGAAACAATTATTCTAATAAGCCTGGAGATAACACTTTTGATTAACCTTTGACTGGCGAATTTGGTATATTAATTTGCAGAGTGAAAACTGATTGAAAATTAAATGATATAAGTTTACGAAATCAAAAGACTTCTGCCAATCGAATAATGTCAACTGTATTTAATTATTAAGGAATGTATACTTACTTAAGTAACTTTAATACTTCATTGATTCTCTCCATTTAATTTAAATGAAATCTAATAAAATCTGCTATAAAATGAAAGTGCACTTAATAATAAAACAAATCCGAGCTTTATCTAGATAAAGCCTAAGTAGACCTACACTGTTGTTCGATCATGCTTAAGAGCTCAATAACTTTATCAATAAACCTAATTAAAAGCAGTTTCCTGTAAAAACTGTCTATAAAATTTTAATAAACTGTGATTCATTGCCGAGGCTATAAACTCTGCATGTTTTTCTTCGTTTGACACGATCTCACATGATGGTAAGTGGTGATGTGGCTGATGATGTTTCACGAAGGTATAGAAGACAGCTTTTCACTCTTGTCCTGATGAGACAGAGGTTGTTACCAACTGGAAAAACAGAAGCAGACAGCGAGTTCCAAACCTAAGCGGTACGAATGATAAAGGTAGAGGAGAACCGCTTAGTACGAGAGGAAAGAATATCCAGAAAATAAGGGCCTGTCTATTTTACTGCAATGTCGATCTTTTGTATGGAGGTTAAATAAAAAAAGGTGGTTTTTGTTTCACAATTGGTAAAAAAAATCTAATCTAAAAACGACTGACCCAATGTTAATTTTTTAGAATAAGATGTTGCTAGGGATTTCTCCAGCTTGTAAAAATATTATAAATTTGAATATGCCGGATAAATTTGATCATTTTAAATTGAAAGGGTTTTTCATTTGCTGTTTTACCAAGTTTCTTTTCTCAACTTAATGTTCGAGATTTCAAAAGCTTTGTGTTTTGTAGTAAAATGAGGTTCTAAAAGCTTATTGTAATGAGTCGTTTTTATAATATAATACAATACAACTGATTACTCCTTTCTCTTTTAGCACCGCTAGATTAAATAAAAACCATTTATTAGAATAACAAGACGGGACATACTGGACAGCATACAAATTAATGCGATACAGCTCATAAACATCTCCATTTTGAAAAACGGTTATTACATGCAACGACGACACCAAAAACTTTTTGAAAAGTTAATCCTGTTCAGCTCATTTTGATTACAGAACAAGAGATGGAGAAACTAATACAATCAAACTGAATTTGCTAGGCACATAGACCAAGCACTCAACAAAGAAACCACATTATAAAATGATATAGTTTGGCGACATGCCTATTTCCCTAATGGAACATGATGATGCGGTTCGGCATAATGGAGGCGCGTTCCCGTTTCGACCTATTAATGTGCTATTTGCTTACCTTGCCCCCGATGGGACACTTTGCCAATTAACCTGAGCTATGTTTGCATACCTATCTACCGCTGGATGGACCACGAATATAGTTTGGGGTATTACGTAGAGACTTAGATCGTCTAACCAAGACTTTTTAAATGGTCTAAGCGTAGAAAACAGACGTTAGATAATTATTGAAATAAAAAATTATATTAGAAACCTACAGCGTTAAATCGCGAGGAGTGGAAGGAGAAAAGAGAGGCTTTTGCCCAGCAGTGGGACAGTAATGGCTGAAAAAAAAAAAAAAAAATTAGAAACCTACACAATTTATTATACATATATAGAGGAAACCTTGTGCTTTGTGAATTTGCATAATCTTATGCATAATCTTCGGAATGAAAGCAGGGTAATCTCCAATTTTACAAACAAGTTTACTTTTGATTTTCAGAACCCATCTAGTAATATTATGTAACCTATAATATACGTAGAAGTGTGCCTAGTATTTCAAGTTATGGAATCCTATAAGATCTCGAGTTATCAGTATTGTTCAGCATTATCATTTTATTTATCAGCGATTTATAATGATTTTTAACCGACCTCGAAAAAAGGAGGAGGTTCTATGTCCGGTTGTAAGTATATTTTGTTATATCTATCGATTTCTCCGTAATTTATGGACCGATTTAGATGATTCTTACGCAGTTGTATAGGTAGGTAGATTTAGAAGTAGGTATGTTAGAACTTGCATAAAATACAATCAATCATGGCTACCACACGAGTCGTTTCATTCTGACCTTCCTATCCTTATATATATCCTATAACCTATATTACCTACTCTAACAGTTATTATTATTATTATTAGCCAAATTTATCCCACTGCTGGGCAAAGGCCTCCCCCCACTCTCTCCAGACATCACGATCACTGGCCAGCTCCGTCCAGTCGGACCCCCCCAATCATGACAGACACACTAAACAACAGGCCCCAAGTTCTCGGCGGTTCTTGGGTTGGGATTGCCGATGACGGAAGGCGGAACCAACCCGGCGCCAGGGGTGCTAAGATGACTCTAACAGTATAGAAGATAATCCCGAGGTGTTCCCTTTTTTTTCAGACGATATTAGTATATAACTCGCAAAACTTATAAAACTGTTTAAAACTAAGGGAGAGAAGTCGATTCAACAATCTAGTTATCACAGCTTATTTACAAGTAGATACACGATTTTAGACGCCTGTACCTAAACTAAGCCTACTCGATGTTCATAAGTAGCATTGAATAAGAATAAGAATAAGAATAAGAATAAGAATCATTTATTTGCATAAAACATGAGTATTAACATGGTGCGAGCATGCAATTGTGTTGAACTGTAAATGGATGACCTACATGTTTTGCCATTACTGGCGTGCAAATTGGAGAGGGTACGCTGCAGATTTGTCACTAATGTGATATGTCTTATAAAGTAAACCTACAATCAATCATATTACAAAAAAAAAAAAATTATCAGATAAACTTAAAATTAATTATATATTCTAATAAGTATAATCAAAATTTGTCAAGAAGAAAATCATTAACGCTATAATAACATTTGTCTACGAGTACATTCTTAAGTCTATTTTTAAATACAGTCGAGGTACCAGAGTTGCAGTTGTTTAAGCATTTAACAGCTTGATTATATATTTTGGGTGCCATACCCAAGATACTTTTTCGTATTAGGGCAGTTTGCGATGGGTGCGTACAAAGTCTATTATTGTTACGTCGGTTACGTACCACAACGTCAGAGAAACTTTTAAATAAATGTAAGTTATTTTTCACGAACATTGCTACATTTAGAATATATAGAGCTGGTAGAGTAAGAATTTTGTACTTAACAAAGTATGGCTGACAACTATCGAGAGTAACCAAGTTAAACATAGCTCTTAAGCAACGTTTTTGCGTTTTGAAAACACGGTCGTACTCGGTGCTGTTCCCCCAAAAAATAATTCCGTAACATAGCACAGATTCAGCTAATCCATAATAAGCGGCTAGAAGACCATCGGTGTTAATTGTGGAACTTAGTTTATGTAGGGCATAAGCTACACTACTCATTCTTTTGCATAAACTTTCAATGTGACTTTTCCAATTGAGTCTTTTGTCTATTATAAGTCCTAGAAACTTAGCCGTTTCTACTTCGGCTATGGAATAATTATTAAAATGTATGTCGATTCCTGATAAATTATTAGATCTTTGATTAAAATGCATAATGCTCGTTTTCTTAAGATTAATTTTTAAATTGTTATTACTAAGCCATGAAATAATAGATGTCAAGGATTTATTAATGTCATTTTTGTAAGATGTATGGTCTCTACAAGCTACAGTTAAGGTACTGTCGTCCGCAAATAGTGTCATTGGTTGGCATGTCACTCTAGGTAAGTCATTAATATAGATTAAAAATAACAGCGGGCTTAATACACTTCCTTGTGGTACACCGTAGACTAGATTACGTTCTGCGGATGCATGAGTTTCTTGACATTTTGTATCAAAATTAATTTTATTTATTTTGGTAATTTGTTTTCTATCTGTAAGGTAACATTGAAGTAGAGACAGTACATTTCCTCTAATACCGTAAGCTTCAAGTTTTTGACTCAGTATATTGTGATCCACATAGTCAAATGCTTGCGTCATATCGCAGTAGATAGCACAGACTGCCGTTCTTTTGTCAACATTTAACATAATGTTCTTTAAAAAGTCAAAAATAGCCATGTTTATATTTTTATTCTTCCTAAAACCTTTTTGCTCTTTGCAGAACAGATTATTTTTTTCAAGATATGAATTTATCTCGCCATGTAGGTACTTTTCGAATATTTTGGATATGATTGAAAAACAACAAACAAATGTAGATAATTCCTATTCTGAAATCTAAATATTTTAAGAAGCTTAGTGCCCGGTAGGTCCTTCAGTTAAATCAGATCTTTGAGTCGGTATTATAATCATAGGATCTTTATTATCATAGAAAATTACAATCAAATAATAGGAACAAATTAGAATTAGTATTTAAAATTTAAACAATTGAGCTAACTGCAGACTGTGTCAAACAATCTACAGGTAGCTCAACTGATCCATTATCAATACCGTCAAAGTCGGAAGCGTCCCCAAGACGCTGGCTGCATAAACATATTCATTGGTGACAAGTTCATAATAAGTTAGAGCGAGGAGTCGTCTCACTACACAGGTTGTTATATGAAATAAGCAAAACTTGATTCGTTTATTTGAATAGGCTGACAATCGATGGCTGACAAAAACATTTTGAATACCTATGTCAATTTTTAACCCCCGACGCAAAAAGAGAGGGGTGTTATAAGTTTAACGTGTCTGTCTGTGTATCTGTGTATCTGTCTGTGGTATCGTAGCTCCCAAACGGATGAACCAATTTTCGTTTAGTTTTTTTTTGTTATAGATAATTTTATCCCGAGTGTTGTTAGCCATGTTTCATGAAAATCTGTTTAGCCAATAAACGTCGGCGGGTTTTTAAAATTTTTAATTTTGTCTTTATAAACTAAATTGGTATCAAAAACGATAAAGAGTGAATGGATAAGCTACACTTTAATGTAATACTTTTAGAATAGATGGTAGAGAAGGAAATACATTCTTAGGCGCGTATTATGAAAGCTTGGTCATATATAGATATAGATCTTCGGTCATAATTATGTAGATATAGATCTTGAGTGACGTTTATTTCATAGAAAACCGTTACTCAGGCATATATCGATAACTGAGCAAGCTTTCATAATACAGGCCGCTGTGAACTTCTAAAGGGGACTTGAATCTTGAATTTTCCTAAAATAGGTAAGTGGTACAATTTGGGGCCGATGCACCTGTGACCCGGTTATTCGGTTTGCCCGGACACAAAGGTTTGATAGAAAGTATGTTATTCTGGGCCGCGTAACCCAGTTCAATATACTTAGGTTTCAAATGCAAGCTTAGCTCGTTGGATTTTACAAGGGTACGTATAGTGAGTACAATAATTGTTAAGAAAACATTTTTAGGTAGGGTCGGTTTGTAGGTGCCAAAAGTTATAAGCCTAGTTATGTTTTATTGTAGGTCTAGACCTACATCTATGCGAAATTTCAGCCCGATCCGTACAGTAGCTTTGGCGTGAAGAAGTAACAAACATACAGCCATCTATTCATCCAAAGTTACGCATCGACCTATACATTTTAAAGTAATCACGCTTTTGACTGTCATCAAAAGCTTTCAATTTTGTACGCTCCTATGCAATTTGAAATAGTGAGATCAAGCAATCAAAAACTTACGACCACCACAAAACGGTAAGTTGTTTTTATGAATCTGTACCTAACTGCGAGAGCTTTCTTACAATTGTAACAAAAGAATAGTTGAATAGTCACACTAATATTATAAATGCGAAAGTTTGGATGGATGTATAGATGAATGGATTATTGTTACCTCTTCACGCCAAAACTACTGAACGTATCATACTGAAATTTTGCATACAGGTAAGTCTAACCCTGGAATCAAACATAGGCGACTTTTTATCTCATAAATCAGTTCCCATGGGATAGAAATAACCTCAAAACGCTTCCATAGAAACAACGCGTGCGAAGCCGCGGGCAGAAGCTAGTGTGTCAATAAATGAACTAGAGGTCTTGTGCGTTTGCCGTTACGGTGTAACAACATAGAACCCTAACCACTACTGAAACGTACTTATGGTACAATATGCGATCCTTTATATAAACAGAAATAACTGAAGCAGAAACAAATTGCACGAGTTGTTGGAAGAACTATGCGGCCATACCGCACGTAGTTCGTATTCAATGCAATAATGCATAGTACGAGAAAAAGTCAGCAACTGTATGTCCAGGTACGAGAGTTGGAAGTTATGCTATGTTTGAGAGTTACTCGGATTGTTTGTAGAAGTGTTCTTACATTCATTGCGATTTTGCCGCACGTGCAACATTAATAGACGGAAAGGCGGTATGAAAGTATCTCAAAATTTCGAGCTTGTTTAGAATGATTTTATGTTATCATTATTTGAGGTTTTGCCTGGTACTTTCTCTGTTGTTTGTATGGTTCTCTAAGTTTCTACTAAGCATCAATAGTTAGCCTCGTAGGGATAATGACAGATGAAGCAGATCGCGCGATCAAAAAGGATGTTTTCTCAGAAAATTCATAATTTCATGAAATCCATGTATCCTTTCGGTCATAGTCCAGACCAGACTCAAGCGCCGGCAACATCGTACTAGTTATTGTAAAATAAACAATCCAAACTAAAAATAAAACCAGGTCCATGCCCTCTCGACGTCTCTGGCGAAGACGATGCTTGCTGTAGTAACGGGGTTTACCTAACCGCGTGAACACCAGCTGGTTATTTTAAGATAGGCGCCAACTAGGAAGGTCAAATGCACGTACTATGATAATAAACATTCAGGATTTATTGGTCGGTACCAAATTATATTTACTACTAATAAAGATATTTTAAAATATCAAAAAATTATAAAGTATATAAATATCTAAAAATTCTTTTAAATGATGGGTCCTTCTCAAGAATTTAAAATAATTTTTAGATTTTTTGATTTTATGAAACGAGAATGCAGCAGAATAATTTATTAATTTTTTTAACAATAAATCTTCCCCAATTAAGTATTTTTCGCTTTGAATACAATGAAGTATTAAACTTACCTACTAAAGTTTTAATAGTTATTGCCGAAAATACAAAAAAAATACTTTATTGTACACCACCAAAATATAATATAAGAGATATACACGACACAAGTACAATGTGCGGCCTTATCGCTTAGAAGCGATCTCTTCCAGGCCTACATCGCCTATTGATATACTTAACAAAATTCAAAATTATTTCGGTAAGCATAGTTACGCAAGAAAATTATGGTGATCGTTATCCGTAGATACCGATTATGTGTGTAGTGTTTAATAAAATAATTTTCTTTTTAGATTCTAATATTTTGTAAACTGTCGCGATTTGAATGGTGTAGGTAGGTACTCGGAGCGACCGCTGAGAATTGACGACAGCTTCTACGCGTACCTACTTACCTAGTTCTTCTCCAATGTCGTCGGGCAAAGTGCGCGATATTACCCGTTATAATTTTAATTAACCGTGATGCACACAATACCAAAGGTACAAGAGTAATTCAAGAATTTTCCAAGAGAATTCACATTCATTTCTGAAATCCTTAATCCTTAAAACATTTCACGCGAAATTTATAATTCTAAGCATTGTTCGCGGCAAGTTATTCTGAAGATCAGCTTACAATAACCGAGTTATGAAACTCCAAGTTTATTCGGTGGAATTGATGATCCTGCTTACGAATGCAAATCAACCTACAGGGACTCTTAGTCACTCGGTCACGTAGCTCTGGTGCTTCGGGTCTTGCCATACATATGGACGTAGAATCGGCTACAACCGATTAATTGAAAACTATAAAAAAAAATAACTCGGCCCTCGCTTCTTCACTTTTTTCACAAAGTTTGGATTGCAAAAGCCTACAAAACGTAGTGCAAGAACAAAATTAAAAATTTTAAAAACCCCGTACAGATTTTCATGAAACATGGCTAAGAACACTCGGGATAAAATTATCTACGACACAAAAAAAGTTAAACGAAAATTGGTTCATCCGTTTGGGAGCTACATACCACAGACAGATACACAGATACACACGTTAAACTTATAACACCCCTCTCTTTTTGCGTCAGGGGTTAAAAATGTACCATAAAAGGAGTTCAGACGAGTATTTCGATACCCATTTATCAAAATCGCTTGAGCCGTTTGGATGATTCGAGGTCATAGAAACACTCAAAAACATAACCCACTTCGCCGAGTAAAAAAAATTGTTGTCGACGACCGACATACCCAATACTCGACTCATAGGTAGCTCGTAGAGCTTACGCGTGATGTCGTCCGAGAAATGCGAGTACCGTAATTTACAAACGTAGGTATACCATAGATTCTACACTACGACTGCCTCGTTGGTCTAGCGGTCAGCCTGTTCAATCGCTGATTATGAAGATCTGAGTTCAAATCCCGGGTCGGGCCAGTAGTTGTTATTGGGGTTTTTCTAGCAAGGAAAACCCACAGTAGTGCACCTTACCTCTTCCCGGTCGTGTTTATCTGTCATCTCATCGGATTATGAGAGTAAGGGAATAGAGAGTGCTCCTGTGTTTGCGCACACACTTGTGCACTATAATATGTCCTGCGCATCTGGCTAGTCTCCGGTGAGACTGGCCGCCGTGGTCGAAATTCGGCTAGAAGGACATTATTATGAATGAATTTGAATTTGAATAGATGCAAAACTGTCGCGTCATACAAGCCGAGCTGATGCGAGTACCGTAATTTACACCCTCATGTTTTGAAATAAAGCTTATAAAGAGCTAAGCCGATTCACGTCGATAAATGTAGTGAAACTCCTACCAGCCCTGCTGACATCAACTTACAAGTATACTCGGGCAATTTAACTGTCGCCAAATAGCAAGGAACTTATGACTTTATGTAGCGTTTCTACAATATGTATATTAGAAAATATTCTTTATTTTAACGTGGAGGTAATCCTTGGTAATTGATCTTAAAATTTCTTGATATATATACTAAAGTTA
This sequence comes from Eupithecia subfuscata, assembly GCA_963564075.1. Lineage (NCBI taxonomy): Eukaryota > Metazoa > Arthropoda > Insecta > Lepidoptera > Geometridae > Eupithecia > Eupithecia subfuscata. Next base: position 2,762,263 of record OY751097.1, on the reverse strand, counting down.
TCTTTTCCCTTTGTGTCAAAAGACCATGTTAAACACTATCACTTCCCAATTTCGTTATTCAAATCTCTACCAAAGAAGAATGTCATATTTCCGATCCGACGTTGTAACACAGGGGAACACAGCGCCCGCAACTTTCTGAATAAAACTGTTTTGTGACATCTGTGAACCGACGCGTTCAAATGGAATTATTGGAGATCCTGATATTTACATGCTAATTTGAAGGAAATTTTATGGAAAATCCAAATATTATATAGCTTTTACAAGGCAATCATCATCATCATCATCCGCAACCCGACTTCACCCACTGCTGGGTGCAGGCTTCCAAACTTTTGTGCCACGCCACACGGTCCTGCGCCAATCTCATCCAGGTTCGCCCTGCGCCCTACAAGGCATTACTCGATAATAATCAAGAAATCAGCGAAATAATGCATCATATCCCAAATCAGCGCGATTATTTTTACCATAACAATTTAAAATTTTGCTTGTGTATTTATTTCGCTTTATTTAAAAAAAAACTATTCATATACCCTATTATTGACGTTTGCCGTGTGGTTTAGAATTTGCACCACCCCAATTCTTCCCGCGGCCGCGGGTGTCGTAAGAGGCGACTAAGGTATATTCACCGGAGGCGGGCAGCAGCGCCCCCTGCAGAACAATTCTACCACCGAACTGTGATCCCCAACCCGCATGCCCAGCGTGGGGATTATGGGCATTATCCTTATGAGATAAAAGCCAATAAGGCGTATCAGGGGGAGGCCTGCGTCCAGCGTGAACCAGTTGTTGAGGTGAGGTGAGGATGCATGTTGAAGCAGTTCGTAAGAAAGAGGCTTTTCTTCAACTCCAGGTGATTTATGGGTCAGCAGCTCTTGCTGTAGGTATAGGACGTTGTAGTGCCAGTGATTTATAGATTTACTAGCTGCGCCCCGACGCTTCGCCCGCGTGGATATAACTATCTATAAAGCTTATATCTATATATATAAAAAATGAAACCCGTTTTCCTTGGTTACGGCATCACGCGTGAACGGCTGGACCGATTTCGCTAATTCTTTCTTTGTTGTGTTTATTATCAGGAGAAGGTTTTTATGAAAGAAAAAATTAAGAAAGATGGAAACATAAATTTCCACGGGGGCGAAGCCGCGGGGCGCAGCTAGTTTCAGATATTAATGGAGGTGCCTAAGGGTAGTTTTGTAAAAATAAAAAATACGTAATTCATAATTTACCTGATAGTTTATTAATACCGAGTTATTAGTGAATCCAACCAAGGAATAATAATTATCCATAGAAACTTTACCAACCTTTTTAACCCCCTCGGAGATTAATTTTTGAAAATCAGATAAACCTATGTTCTAGACCATCTATCTAAACTACATACCAAATTTCATCTAGATCGGTTAAGTGGTTACGGACATACGTGGTACAAACATTCACTCAAACTTTTACAACAAAATCCCTTTGGCAATAAGCTCCGACGGTAATTTGATTGCATTTAAATATAAATTAAACAAACTAATGGAGGAAAAAGCATATTATACGGTGGATGAGTTTCTTAATGATAAATTGTAATGATATATTTTTATTTTATTTTTATTTACTTTTGACATCAACTTATTATCATTGACATTCATTCAAACACATTAATGAAATTATAATTAATGGTATTATGCTATTCATTGACTCTACTGATATTGAAAAAATTACTGTTTTGGACTTGTTTAACTTTAGCTTATTCTAATTTCCTGATAATTTCTCATTTTGCATGCTAACCTGTCGTCGGATGTGTCCAAGATGGCGGCACATGTGACGTCAGTTGTTTGCCTCAGTGAGGCGAGCCACAGATATGAGCCGATCTGTTGTTCGCCTCAAGCTCGCCACATTGTGGTTTTTAACCTGACACAAATTTGAGTATACTCAAAAGTTAGGTTATTAAGTAGGTTATTTCATCAGGTTCATAGGAAATGGTTATTTCATCATGTTTATAGAAAGATTAGGCTTCAAATAAGACCAATGTACACATTACCACCTAGTTACACAGCAATAAAATTCATTTATCATTTTATCATTTGCATTCACATAGATTTCATCCAGAGAATACGACTGGTTTATAAGCATTAACTTACTTTTAAACTGACCAAACTGTATGCTCATCGATTTCTCCTTTAATTATTATCGACCAATATATTCTCTATCCATGCAATAGCGAAAGAATTGAGAATGGCCCGCGATGGTTCCATAAAAAAATTATATAAAATAATCAAATTATGGTAATACCTGGTTCCCTCTTTAGATAGCTACTTTATACGAAGTAGTTAGGTAAAAGATAGCTTTGTCATCACATACCCATATGCCATGCAGCTTTGTGATCAACTGATCACATACCTTGCCATGTGCGTTTTTGGTTAAGGTTCAAAGACACCAACTACCAACATAGGCGTAGGTAGGTACCTCTTATCGCGGTGTAAAGATCTCATCGCTAACCCGACCGAAGTTTTAACCTTATTTATTCAACGTTTAGAACGCCAGACATTTTTATCACTTGTTTTTCAACGGGCTTCCATCTATCGAAAACAATTTGTATAAGTAAAATTGTTCTACGAAACGGCAACAAACAGGTTAATGCATGGTTTTGTATAATGAACGCAGAAGTAAAAATCTAATAAAATAAAATATAGTGTTTTATGTGGAAGCTTTCCATATGCTTGTCAATGTCGGAACGGGATCGTGCGTAACCTAGCCTTGTTTGAGGCGAACTAGCTTTTTGCTATGGGTTTGCTTTCAAACACCAATATACACAAATTTTAACGCTTTATGTTTCAAGAAAAAATGTTAAAGACTATCTTCTAAATATAAAATAAAAATATAAAATAAAAAAAAACTCACAATATTTGCCGGCCTGAACACAACCACGAAAATAGTTTTAAAATCTGACATATTGTATAATAATTAAGTATTCTTGCATGTAAAAGATTGATTTATAATCTTCTGTCCAAGCAAGATAATATGAGAAAAATGATGCAATGTTATCCATTCGTATATCTAGACCTGTTGAGACCTAGGTGGTCTGAACAGGACTAGATATTATACGAGTTCACTACCCAGATCGGTATCGGTCAATTTGGCTCAGGTTTCGCGCCGCATACAGCCGGGCGGGTATTTTAGTGAACAGCAGGAGAACCACTTGGCTTTCGCTACCGCTCTGGATAGCGATACCAAACAGGCTAACTCCTGGTCAGGCATGTTGATTGCGAGTCGACGAAACCACCGAGTGATGACCTAAATCAAGCCAAGAAGGCGCATTAGTTCGAGGACATTATGCTAGGTACGAATTAAAATGAAAAGGCTAGGAATAAGAAGAAGAAGGAGAGAAGAATCAGAGGCCTATATACCCAGCAGTGGCTCAATAAAGATTATGTGGTAAACGCTCCGTTGTAGCAACAATAAACGCGAAGTATAACGATGAAACGAAAGCTATCATCTCCAAACGAGATTTGCGTCAATCGCCCGCTACAAGGGAATTGAATCACAAAAGTGGAGCGCTGGCCGGAATGCTGGAATCCCGGGACTTTAAGATTGTTTTATTGTTCCGCGCTCACTGGTCAGCAAATTTTTGGTATGGCAGTTTTAAGGTTAGGTTGGAAAGGGTTAAGAAGAATTACAACTCTTTTGTTTGGTTCTGCTTATTTCATTACTATTTACGTAAAGTAAAGTTCGCTGCAAAAAATCCCAACTTCTGAAAATCGCATTAAAGTTTTGATAGTCTGACTGTAGTCTATAAAATAAGCTACATTTTGTACCAGCGAAGACTTCAGTGCGATTTTGAGAAGTTTTTGGTAGTTCGGATAGTTGCACCACTGAGGCGACTATTCGGAATCTACACTGCCTGAAAAGCCTTCGAATTAAATTAAATAAAAAATACCAACTCAAGTTCCATAAGAATCAATGTTTGGAATGCAAACATTGAGAAAGATAAACAATGGAATATCTATAGGTAAGTGACCTATGTAAGTCTTTGATTAAGACTGAAAAAAAAACTCTAAAACTTAACCCTTTTACGACCCGCAAAAGAATTAGGACCGAAAAACTGGTCCATTGGCCCAGTTTTGCCCAGACCGTGCGTGTGTCGTCATCACGCATAAAACTTTTACGGCCAATTTGAGACATCGCAGTAAGTTTACGTTCACCTGATTACGGCTCTATGTCCCTAATTAAATATGCTTTATTGGCCGTTAAACTATTTATTTCACCCCGATATTGAATATAATTGACATTACGACCAATTACACCAATTTATATTATTTACTAAAAACATATGCGCGCAAACTCATTGTGTTTGATGGATATGGGATCGCAGTATGTGTGAAGTCTTTAATCTAATAATTTAGCGTGTTTTAAAAACTAAGAATCGACTTCAAAATCTTCTAGTGGCGACATCTAGTTAAAATTCGAGTCTTAATTAGTTTGATGACACAATCATCAAAATCTATCAAGAATTGGCGAAGATATCACCAATATTATGGTCGCTAGTCGTCATTTTTCAAAAGTATTATATTGTTTTTTAAGCTCTACGGAATCGATAGCAATCCTACATTAATTTGTTGTGGAAATACTTCGAGATCATTCTCTATACAATAGTTGAAGAATCAGCAAAATCGGTTAATCAATGGCGGAGATATCAAGTCACATAACCATAAAAAAAAATACAGTCGAATTGAGAACCTCCTCCTTCTTTGAAGTTGGTTAACTAAAAAACTAAATAAAGGTGGAGTTCCTCAATTCAGCTGTATGTTATAAACATACAGCCGAATTGAGAAACTCCACCTTTATTTTCAAGTCGGTTAAAAATATATCGCCATTTTTGATTGCATTTCTATGCATTTTATTTTAGCTTAAATGTACTTTGTCGTTGGCTTAGAGCCAGGGTGACTACTCCGTTGAACAAATGCGGTGTATCTATCGCTCGAGTAAAGAAACAAATTGACATTCGACAAAGCTTATATCGGCAGACTCGGGACAAATGTTTGTACGATTTCCAGATTCTTGTTCCGGGTATTCTGGGTGTTATCTATGTATGAATAGGTACTAAAAAAATATATATCTATGTTTGTAATGTATAAAGTATATCAATTATCCCACCATAACACAAGCTTTGCTTACCTTGGGTTAAATAATGCTGTGTGGATTGTCCAGCATTATTTATTATAATTATTCGAAAAAATTAAATGTGTGTTGATTTGATTAAATCACTGAACGGATCGATGTAGTTCTTGATTTCAAATTTATTTATTTATTTTTTAAGGAAGGCCTACAGCTTATACTATAATTACAAAATAAGTTACAAAAATCTATAAACAACAAGACAAAATTAAAAATTTTAAATTCCCGTTGACGTTTATTGGACGAACAGATTTTCATGAAACATGGCTAAGAACACTCGGGATAAAATTATCTATGACACAAAAAAAACTAAACGAAAATCGGTTCATCCGTTGGGGAGCTACGATACCACAGACAGATACACAGATAGGTACACAGACAGACACGTCAAACTTATAACACCCCTCTCTTTTTACGTCGGGGGTCAAAAAAGCTAATGCATGACATCACGGCTAAATGACAGTGTGGATATCGAATACGCTATGCAATCATACAATTTAGAAAAACAAGTTCAGATATACAATGGTCTAAATTAGCTATAAGGAAAAAATATAAATTTACCTATAAAAGCAATGTAGGTACCTACTTAACAACCAAAAAATAAGAATAAACCCTCCCACTTAAACTTCTCTCAACACTAAGCAATAGCTAAGAGTCGTTTGTTTCCTCATGTTGTCTGAGTGAAAAAAAAGCACTGCTCAGCCATGTAGAAGAATTTTTATAAGGGAAAACTTATGTACATAAATTGACAACAAATACATACAAAAAATATAGCATAGTTCTATTTTAATAGTCCTTAGAAGCTATACTTACTATTAGTACCTATTAGTGTTTTGGAAGAAGCTTGGTCTGAACATACCGCATTACTAAGGCAGAGTCGCCTAGCGCACCGCGGTGAGACCCAGACATAGACTTACAGCAGTAGGTACATAGGTACCTGAAATTCTCGGCCAACGACCTTGCCCAAACGAAGCTTTCATTAATAACAGTCGGTTAATTATGAACTTGAATAATTCATTCGAAACCGCTTTCAGGGCAAGTCTCATGTCATTTGAAATACTGTTTTTGGTACAAACACTATACCTTTATGAAAATACAAGGGTCTTGGTACAAGAGCTGTGTGAGGTAAACCAAAGCGATGTAGTTTGCGAGAAAACCGCGCATATTCCATGTGTTCGTTCATGTAGGCACCTACTAGGTCCGTTTTCCATTAGAACCAAAAAATTCTGCTCTACTTTTATAATAAGCACGGCGAAAGAGTGGAATGAGCTTCCTGCGTCTGTTTTCCCGCTAGAGTACAATCTTGGAGTCTTCAAGTCCAGGGTAAATAAGTTCCATCCATCTTAGGCCTAAGATGGAGCACGCTTTCCCAGAAGGATCATCAGAGATCATCGGAGGCATCTTCACTTACTTTAAGTGAGTTGATGGCCAAGCGCTTGACCATTATCAATAAAAAAAAGAATAGGGCTATGTAAAAACAACCAATAGCAGTCAGGCAATCATAAAAATTATTCCTCACCAAATTCAGGAAGCCACAAATAGCGGCGAAGTTACAGAATGAAAAAAAACTCGAAATATTTAGTCTGTCACATCTAAACAAATCTCTCTCTCTAGATACAACTACCGTTAGAAACTTTTTCATTTGAATTCAGAACCTTTGATGCTCCATTTTACAACAAAACCGCAAAAAAGCCGTTGAGCAGCGGTTAAAGAGCTAAAAATTTAAAACTTACATCAACTTCCAAGGAATCTTTTAATATTGTGTTGGCCCACTGTAAAGGCAAGAGCTTTCCCCAACTTGTCTAATTAGGTATCGTAGTTTTTGCTGACTACACTACACCATTAAAATAAAATCTAGTAAAACTCATTAATTTACGCCAAAGCGTGCATGTGTTAATTTTTATGAGAATTCACAAATACTACACGTCAATAATACCTACTGTACCTAATATCAATTTATTGAAATGAGCTCAATGGAAAATTACCATTATAATTGAACTTCTATTATTTCTATGGTAACCTAGTTAATGGTGGTTTGTGGCACACGGCTTCCGATAACATTTAAGGATAGAGATAAGTCAGTTACTAAAAGAAAAACGCTACTGGAAAACTAGAGTAGCTAGAGTACGGACCGGGTAGTGGGAAAAGGTGAGCTGACAATTAAATGCTATAATAAAAGATTTACTGCTAAAATCAAATGCTTAGCTTGTCAAATTGCCTTGCTAGGCAAGACCCTTTGCAAATCTAGACACCACTGACTCTTCCTCCCAACGGACTGTCAAATTAATATGACGTGACAAAACTCCCTGGCTCTCAGTCTATGCATGCAAGTCTGCCAGAAGTAGGTCACGTGGCCACAATCAGCCGACTTTTGTTCCCGCCTTTTCAATAGAAAATTACTTTCTCGCGCCGCAAACGCTATCTTTCTACACGCTCTTTCAAATAGGTAGATTTCATCTGAGCAATGGTCGTGGTCCAATAATTGCTCTAAAGACCTTTCCAGTTTCGGACAAATAAGTCCAAAAATCCCGTAAATAAATTGAAAATTTTTGCGATTTTTCAACAAAATAGATTTCCATTTGTATAGAGAATGCACAAAAATATAATCTTGTTTTCGCAGGGCAAACCCGCAGCCAGCGTCTTGGGGACGCTTCCGATTGGTATTGATATGGATCAGTTGAGCTACCTCTAAGACTGTTTGCAAAGCAATGCAACAGTCTCCAGTTAGCTAAACTGTTTAATTGTCAATACTAGTTCAATTTTTTTTCTTTCTTAAATTTTAATTTTCTTTGCAAATAAATTATTGCTTCCAAAAATTTATACTCTGATAGAGTCAGATCGCTTTCATAACCCAAGTTCTGCTTATTTTGAGATTAGACGGGTCTACGTGTGAAAATATTCAGCAGTAAAATAAAAATAAAAACTAAACTACACCGTTCTCTTTATCTGTCTAAAGCTTCTGAACCCCTCGACAGCAAAAAATCCTACGTATTGTTTTCACTATAATCCCCGACTTTAAGATCCAGAGAAGGGTCAAAGGTTTTTGTCGCCCTTTGAACAAGCGGATTAAAGGGAGTCGAGAAGTGGCCGTCGAATCAAATTTAGTCAAACATTACAAATTGTGGCTGTTGGCTGGTCTCAGTGCTAGTGAGCAGGGGTTCAAGAAGGTTATGTAGGTACCTATGTGGGTCGCTTATTAGGGTTCTGTCACCAAAGCTTAACTATGGGACCATTTAGTGTACGCGCCGCCTGTCTGTTTGTCCGTCCGTCACAGGCGTCTATCTCTGTAACAGTTCCAGCTATCAGACTAGTGTTATAAATGATTAAATGATAAATAACGAATTTTGCACAGAGGAAGTTCAAGGCCGGGATTAATATTCGGGCTAGTTTTTTTCCCGAAAGAACAAAGCCACGGGCAAACAATAGGTACAAATAAAAAAGTTTTTTCATGATAGAACATTAAGTCAGAAAAGTACTAAACTCATTTCTTTAAATTGAAAGGAAATACACTAAAATTTCGTAACGTAGGTAAAACAAGGTCTAATACAAACAGCCCGAAATAGAAAGGTAGGTACCTGCTATACCCTTAAATTACACATCAAAGAATAATAAATTAAAAAGTAGATTTATTAAACCTCTGGTTAATTACAGGCCTAAATTTGGAGTCAAAGATTGTGGCTTGGTTCATAAATTATAAAGCAAATCAATAAAGTACCGTGGCTTTATCTATTTTTAATGAATCAAAATTACCTTTATGTCCATAGGACCATTACCTACAGAAGACCATTACGGACATTTAGAAATAAATAAATAAATAAATAAATAAATAAATAAATAAATAAATAAATAAATAAATAAATAAATAAATAAATAAATAAATAATAAATAATGCTGGACAATTCACACAGCATTATCTAGCCCCAAGGTAAGCAGAGCTTGTGTTATGGGTACTAGATAACTGATATACATAATAATATACGAGTACATAGATAGATATATTTTATTATACATAGAAAACGACCAGAACACCCTGAACAAATATCTGCAGATCGTACAAATATTTGTCCCGAGGCGGGAATCGAACCCGCAACCTCCTGCGTCGCAGGCGGACCTTCGCCCACCGCGCCACAGATGTCGTCAAAAAGAAAAGAAGTAAAACATATTGAAATACCAAATAGCAAATAAAATGTTTTTGATTTCCTTCGGAATGAAGGAGTGAAATGTGATTTTTATAACCTTTTATTACATTCTAGATTGTTCTACCCGTCCCCGTAAAAAAATAGTACGGCAAGTAATAACCAGTATTACTCGTTTAGTGAACGGTCCCCAATGATATTCCAATTATATTCCATTCATCATTCCTATCTATAAATTAATCTACCTCAATCAGAACAGTCATTATTAAACCATTGACTGGTATTTACCTCGTTTGTTTACTTTTAATTTTCCAAAAGATAAACAAACGCGACAAACACCAACCAGTGATAGTTCAAAATTATAATCAATCATCCTTGCCGATTTAGATAAAGGAACGTATTCTAATCACCTAGATGCCCGTTCCTACTCTCTCAAAATGTGTCTAAGCTCGTCGCTATTGCCTCTACGGCCACCAGTTTAAGTTAGCAAGTGTCAATATTTCAACATATAGAAACCGGCCCTAAAGGGTATGAAATTGCTTTATGCTGCCCATTAAAAGCTTGTGTACATCAGAATCATTCGATTGTTAAGAAAACTAAAAAACCGACTGCGAATTGATTAATTTTACACGTTTTGTGTTTTGGAAAATTCCATAATTGACGGAGAAATCGACGAACATGCATGCAGCCGAATGTATAACCTCATCCTGTCAATTTTTCAGCAAACATCCTTCACTGCCATAGCTAATAGACAAACTAGCTCCTGTCTGCAGCTTTGGTCACGTACTACCGGTTACACAAACAGCCTATAGCACTTAGGCATAATATAGCTATAAGTAGCTAGCTATATTATGCTTATGCTATATTATACCTATTGAGGGAGGCCTACATCCAGCAGTGGACTATTATGGGCTCATAGTACGAAGATGTATTATGTTTGTAATTTAACCTATATGAAATTTTTACGCCTTTACCAATGGTACTCTACCTGCTCATCGCAACGCAATAAAAACGATGAATCGTTTATTTTGTGATAGCTTCTGCCCTCGGCTTCGCACGCGTATTCTCGGCATAATAAGTGCCTATTATCTAAGTTAGGCTTTGCTCTAAACGTACGCCAAATATCATCTTGATCTGTTTATTACTTTTGGAGTTCCTAGGTAACAAAAATTCACATTTCACAAACTTTCGGCTTTATAATAATAGTAGGATAGTAGGATCTGTGTTTTTGAATTTCAATAAATGTCAAAAAAAATAATCATTGATTTTAACTCTCCCTACTAAACTTAATATTACATTACGTTCGTTCAATGATACCTACATATGAGGGATTTTTTTTGTAAATCTGAGTAGTCGTATCGGCGATTACCCACAAACAATCTCAAAAAATTCACCTCAGAATAATATTACTTACTTTAGAATACATGGTTTAGATAAGCTATACCCAAATAGTCTACAAAAACAGCTCAAACCCTTCCAACTACCCCATCTCGAGCCAAAATTAACTCATCTGGTTGTACTCTCTAAGCACTTCAACTTTTTCTCTAGTGCTTTGAGAGCCCAGAACCAATCGAGCTTCGTATGGAACGCAAATAGACGGGGCTAACTAATGCGGGCTACACACGTTCATGTTTACGCACAAGTTGGCATGATACTTGACGCCACTTCAAGTGTAGGAAGGTACACGTATTCTTGGTTGTGCAGGATGTTCATACACGATACACGTTTTCAACGTATTCTATGTGTTCCAGTGTGCGTGATCGCCTGACATCTTGCTGAGATTTATATATTATTCTATAATGAAAAGAAATAGTTTTTGAAGTGAAAACTTCTTTAGCGGCGCTGAGCACTTTTTTTGTATGGGTAAAAATTTTCAAACTCGCGTTAGGGTCACGTGATGCTGATCGAAAAAGCGTAAGATCGAGGGGAAGGGAGAGGAACTAGTATCTCCCACTCTTTCTACCGTGCCTGAGTGTGCTGCTCTGTTTAGGCGGCACAGGGCGCTTGCGCGAATTGAAGTGAAAACTTCTTTAGCGGCGCTGAGCACTTTTTTTTGTATGGGTAAAAACTTTCAAACTCGCGTCAGGGTCACGTGATGCTGATCGAAAAAGCGTAAGATCGAGGGGAAGGGAGAGGAACTAGTATCTCCCACTCTTTCTACCGTGCCTGAGTGTGCTGCTCTGTTTAGGCGGCACAGGGCGCTTGCGCGAATTGAAGTGAAAACTTCTTTAGCGGCGCTGAGCACTTTTTTTTGTATGGGTAAAAACTTTCAAACTCGCGTCAGGGTCACGTGATGCTGATCGAAAAAGCGTAAGATCGAGGGGAAGGGAGAGGAACTAATAAACATTGTATTCTACCTCATAAATGATAGTACTTTTATACTTATAATTAAACACAACGTTAATATTGAAGTTTTCACTTCTGCCGGCACTCCCGGAGTGCTACCTTTTTTTTTTATTTTAACTCATATACATACAGACTTACAGACTAGGTACTATATATAAAATTAAAACTAATACAATTTCAATAGAATTAAAGAAAAAGGACAAAAGTAGGGCAAAAAAGGGTCACCACCTCAGCATGTGTAGCATTCGACTAAGCCCAATGCTACACTGATTTATAGGTAGAGCCCGGCTGAGTGATTTACATATGGAACTCAGTATGATGTCGGGAGAATATAATGTACGCGACCGTCATCATGCGTTATAAGGAAACGATCGCACACGTTCCAGTACTTGCATGAAGCGTAGAACGAGAAGGCATGAAGCCTGCACACTTCTTCAAGCCTTCAAGTTATTGGTCAAGCATTCAAGTCTATCGAATGCATAATGATAGGCACACACGTTTAACCCGTGGCGCGCTAAGCGCGTATACTTGTAGGTAGTAGGTATGAAAGTGTGTGGCGTACTAAGTCTTCCAACTTCAAGAATCCTATTGGCTGACAAAGAAAACGTCTCGTTATCATCAAATTGGATTCATTTATCTTTTATCTATCTATGTAGTGTATTGTATTAAGTATATCAGTTATCTAGTACCCATAACACAAGCTCTGCTTACCTTGGGGCTAGATAATGCTGTGTGAATTGTCCAGCATTATTTATTTATTTTTATTTATTGTAGCTTGCAAAAAATACTCGCATTGCTTTTCATCCAACAATGATATTGACTTCGAGGTATCAATTTCCTCAGTCAATACTTACCCAAGCCGATTATGCGGAAAGCATTTGAATGAAATTGTTTTTTCTTGGTTAAGTATGTTTTCTTGTTAAACTTTGTTAAGCTTTCAGCGACTAGGTGCCTTTTTACCGAAAATTAAAAGCGATAAATGTTCTTAAGTTAGGTAACTGAGGCGGTCAAGCGTGTTATCGATAAAGGTTATAAAAGAAAAAGGTAAACCTTGAAGAGCAACTGTAAATTAGTTAGATTCGAGTAGGTAGTGATCTCATTTACCTAAAATCATTGATAGCAGCACATTTACCATGCTTTAGGTTATTTTGTTAATGCTGTGTGGTGCCGGCTTAGAATTTGCACCACCTCAATTCTTCCCGCGGGTGTCGTAAGAGGCGACTAAAAGATATCCACCGGGGGGCGGGCAGCAGCGCCCCTGCAGAACTATTCTACCACCGAACTGCGATCCCTAACCCGCATCGGAGGAGGAGGAGGCATGCCCAGCGTGGGAATTATGGGCACTACCCCCCATGAGATAAAAGCCAATAAGGCGCTTATCGGAGGAGGCCATCGTCCAGCAGTGGACAAATATAGGCTGGTGAGGTGAGGTGAGAGTTATTTTGAATAACTAAAGTCACTGCGAGTGAGTTTTAGTGGAGATTTTTAGAAAATCACAGCTATTAGGTACCAGTTTCATTATTCCGTGATTTCGACTTCAGTTGTTCCGTCATTCATTCAGATATTCAGTTATGGTGCATGCAACTGTGCCAAACATTAGAAAACCCAAATAAACTTAATCATGGTAAATGATTAATGACTTAAGTGTCAGTAACCATGATAGTTTCAAAAGTTTCAGTAAGTTTATTTATGAACTCATAAAATATTTCACAAACGCATGCAGACTTTCGACATAATTACCTCGACTCGTCAGAATCACAAACCTACCAACTAGGTACCTGTACTATATTTACATTCCTATGTCAAAGCTCATAAAACTTACAAAGTAGTAGTTATAATATTTAATATGAAACACGTGCTCAGGTTAGGAATAGACTTAATTACGTCCAACCTGGGAACTAATTGGACTTGGCAACGCCATTTGTTATTGTTACCCTTTATTGGATTAAGAGGGATAAACAAACCAGTACAACTTTCTCCTGTCTTGTTAGGGATTGTGCTTGCTCTACGGAGTCAAAGAGAAGGTACGAAGGTAGCTGCTCACCCTAGGTTACGATGCGACGGAAAGTCTCGGTAATCATTGGTTACACACTTCCTTCCCACTCTTTATTTTATATATTATTTAGAGACGACCTCTGAGGGGAAGCGGGCAAAGGTCTGCCTGCGACACAGGAGGTTGCGGAGGTTGCGGTCCCGCCTCGGGACAAATGTTTGTACGATCTGCAGACATTTGTCCAGGGCGTTATGGATGTTTTCTATGTATTATATAATAAAAAATATCTATCTATGTAGTGTATTGTATTAAGTATATGTATCAGTTATCTAGTACCCATAACACAAGCTCTGCTTAGCTTGGGGCTAGATAATGCTGTGTGGATTGTCCAACATTATTTATTTTATTTATTTTTAAGTTCGCGCGTGACCTATTTACCACCTCAAGCACAGGTAGTATTATTAATCCCATGAATAAGCGAGGAATAAAACTATTATTTCTTAGAGCTTGTAAAATACGAAGAATAGATATAAAATCCGAGTACCTTTTAGTGTGCTTGTGTTAGCACAAAGTTCATTTTAATTTTCAGACTTGTGGTTACTATTAAGCAATGATGAATTTTGCTCTACCTAGCCTTTATTTCGTTGGCCAAACCCAAAACAACTTCAAAACGAAACCGACACAATCAAAGAGCGATCTTTTCAGCGGCTTTGCAAAGTTCAAAGTCGGTTGTAGCGGAATGCTTTGAAAAGCCAGAAGCTACAGAAGTGAAGTTCAAACCAGCTAGCCAAAAAGCTGAGGAACATAATAGCAACAATTAGTTGAGAGCACGTGAGAGCGCTTGTTAGGGAGATGCGAGACTTCATGTGGAAAGGATCGTGTAACGAAGTATTTCACCCGACGGGACTCGGTCTTTGTACGTTTCTTTACTTAGCAAATAACCTTGTAATTGTAACATACGACTCAACGAGGTTGAAATGGATTCACAAGATTCTTTTAACAGCTTATTCTGGCTTCTTTTATCGGAATATACCTACCCACTTAAACATATACGTACTTTCAAAAATACTTAGGTTCGAGCCAAAAGTTTACTCTAATCTATGGTTTCAACACATAAACTTAGTGAAATGAAAAACCTTCAAACAATTTTTTTTTTAAACCTCTTTTTTAAACCCCGCGATCAGAACAAATCATGAGTTCCAGTCATCCCGTCCCGTGACCACGGCAGATTGTAAACCTGCTGAAAAGTCGATAAAAAAATAGGTAAATAAACGCGGTAAATACCCGTTAAGTAGGTATTGATAGAGTATAATGACCAGTTAAAGCTCAATAAGCCAAAGCCGTTATCGATAACACGATCCCTATTCATTTCCACAGCGCGCGATTAGAAACAAACTGCAGCTAAAACAAGAAGCTTTCCGTTCTATAAGCGTGGGCAAGTTTCTTGTTCATCTCCGACACAGCCATTAAGTTGTAACACGAGACTCACTTGTTGCTGAACTGCCCCTAGGTAGGGGCTGAAGATTACGGTTCATTTGCGACATCTGAAATACTGGATTTTCTTGCTACGACTGTGTCCAAGCTTCTACAGTGGCTTCGTTTTTTCGAGATAAAATAAGTCTTCAGTGTTATTCCAGCGCATAATTGCAACTGATTTGTTTTGTTAGCAGGTTTGGCAACATCACAACTTTCAAATTAGGCTAAAAGCGAAAGTCCGTCTGTCTGTCTGAAGCTTTCCTATGCCGTCGACTATAAATTATATTGGACTTGCTTACGTCCGTGGCTTCACACGCGTTTTTCCGGGATAAAAAGTAGCCAAAGTACGTATAAGTATGTTATTCCAGGGCAAGAATTAGATCTAAACAAAATTTCAGCCGATTCCTATCAGTAGATTTTGCGTGAAGAGTCGTATAGGTATGTACCTATTTACTTACTATACTAAACTCGCAAATAACTTGTCTCCTTTCCAAATTCCAGTTTAACTTTCCACAATAACTCAGGCATGAATCCATGTCACCAAAAGGATCCCTTAATTTACTAAAATTATTCGGAAAACTTCCTACCAACCCCCAAACCTAAGGGCCTTCAAAAATGACGAGCTCAGAGATGAGGGCCTCGGGATAAATTGAAAACTTTAACCACAAAGTTCGGAGAACAAGTGATTTATAACGAGGGTCCGGTGAGCACTGAAGTTACTGGAAGCTGGAGCGAATCTACTTCAAACGTGGTTTTTTACTTTTCTACTTATTAGGTCTGTCAATTAGCTCAAATATAAAAATGGTTGAGACACCAAAGAATTGCGAGCTATCCAGCTGGAAACTCGTATATGCGGCTCGTATTTTGGCGATATAAACGTTCTCTCAAAATTCATATTATTATAAAAACATGGTGTTCGCTTCGCAAGTTATTCCAGGTCGATGTTTTATGCTAAAATGGGTTTTTCATAAAATAACCCTTCTCTGGTTATGGATGCCCCCATACTGTCCCAGTAAAAACAAACAGTATAGGTTTTATAACAGATTTTATGAACATCATTGGAGATATAGAAGCGTAAATAAGTAATTAAAACAGATTTTTGTGACATTTGATCTTGAATAAGTTCCGAAGCGAGCACTATCGTTTGTTCGACTTTTAAGTCAACATTTATAACGCCAAAGCGACAACCTTAAAGGCTTTTATTCTCCGAGTTTTATTTTCGTAGCATAAAGGAAAATTGGAAAATTACTTTCAATATTTTCCGACGATTTTCCGAGTCAAAGATAATGTTTTTTAAAGACTTACTTTCTGATGCCTTGGGTAGGTTGGCGGAGTCAGAAAATAAAGATAAATAGACTTTACAGGATACACATATTATGTACATACTGAACAGCCCGAATAAAATATTTTTCTTTTCTTACCGACCGTTTCGTTCGTTGGAAAACAGTATACAGTATCAATAAACATACAACCGAATTACCAAAGAACCTTTTTATAAAGTCAAAAAGAATACATTATGAATGTAAGCGGGTTAACTACGAACCTATTTTGTATAGGTTCGTAGTTAACCCGCTTACATTCATAATGAATTCGTCAAACTACGAAAGTTTTTATAGTAAAATCAAAAAGGATAGTTACCTACATGATATAAATTTATTGCCGTGGGATATCTTTCGACAGAAAGAAATTCTTCTAACGTAACTTCTATAATATTCTAGTACTTATAACGAAAGGGAAGCTATTCCTTTCAAAAATATTATACGCGTTGTGTTTACACTATCGTCTGATAGTTTTTCAACCGACGAAAAACGTTTTTCGTCGGTTGAAAAACTATCAGAAAAGGTTCTCAAGTCGACGCGTATATTTTTTATGTATGACGCTTAACTTTTTACAGAGTAGTCTGATTTCGATAATTATTTTTTTATTGAAAAGGGTATACCCCAAAGGTGATCCCATTAAAATTTGAAAAAAAATCCAGCCCTAAGGATAGGAAAACAGGGGATGATTGATTGTTCACTCATTGATAGTAATGTTTGACCATACATAACTTTTACAGAGTACATTATGAATGTAAGCGGGTTAACTACGACCTATTTTGTGTTGGAAGAACACCAACGTTTCATCCCTTAACGAGGGACTTCATCAGGGTGAGTGCGTCGGTCTATCGTTTTTTAAAACACGCCAAATTATTTACAAGCTCTTATTTAACTTGCAATGTATGCAACTATGTTTGTACGGGTCGAATCTTGCAACTCAATTTTGAAGTAAATATCTTTAACCGATTGAGCTGAAATTTTGTATAAACGTTAAGTTTGTTATACAATGCATTATAACCTTGATTAAAAAAAAAGGTTTTTTAAGATATTATAATTCATTTCTATTCTTGCCTAGACTAAACCTTGTTTGTTTATGTTATGAGGTAGGGTTTGTCGATTAAGCTATGTTCTTACTACCCAGCTGAGTATCAGTTCCACTGCACATTCCTACGTATTCGTTTACCTCAGGAGGTATACTTTGAACAACGAACGAAGTTGACGAATGACGTCGGATCGCACCTAGTTGGCGCGTTACTAAGTGACATCTTTCGATTCGGATCTCTAAGAAATAAATATCAGAATCATTTTCATAGTAAGGTCATCGAAAGAACGGATCGGCCGGCCTTCGCTTGGTATGATAGGATCATCGCGTCATCAGTCAAGTTCGTTGTTCAAAGTAGACCTCCTGACGTAAGCTCGCGTTTCTCCAGGTGCTTTCATTATCCGCATGAACGAGCATTCGCTCGCTCAGAACCGTGAAAACGAGGCCTACACCTCAACAATAAGACTTTTTCGATTGACGTGGCACGAGCGAAGTCACAAATGTGCCTCCAAGTTCAAGGGCAAAGGCGAAGGCATCTTGTATTTATGAAAAGCGACCCTTGACGGCATCTCTTATCGCCATTCCATTGCCGTCGGGATCTCTTACTTCAGAAGATTTAGTTCGAGGTATTTTGGAAGGTCAGGCTTGGACCCGCATTCTATTAAATAGAGAATAGAATAGAAAACATTTATTTCACAAGCGCTCCTGAACATAGGTATAAACATACTTATATATCTGTATTTTTTTATACAGGGTGCCACGAAACATGCGTACGCGGAAAGGAGGTGATTCTGGAACCCGAGGGGATCAACTTTTGTTCTACAATTATTTGAATTTAGATCATTTATTTACTTTTTTGTAAGGAATATCATACTTTTTTGCTTCAAATTTGTGTTTTTTTACGTGTATTCTAACATTATTATTGTCGTTTTAAATTTCAAAGGATTTACATACCCATATTTTTTTCTAATAACACGGGTTTTCCTGAAAAATTTGTGAAATATTTAACTTTGTTAAATAATGCAAGGGTGGGAATCGGAAAAACATTTTTTTTTTTTCAAAAAATAATAAGATTTCTGAAATTCTGTAAAACGTAGTTCAAAAGTTGATTGACCCCTCAGGGTACAGAATCACCCTCTTTCGGCTTGTGCATATGTTATGTAGCACCCTATACCATTATATTTTATTGATTTTTTTGCTGACTACTCTATTGTGACTAACCTGTAGGTAATAACAGATGTAGGTTATGTTTCGGACAAATACAAATTCAATATATTTTTTTCAGTAAGCCATGAACGGAGTGGAACTAACATAAATCGCGAGAAATCTCCGCTTACCGCAAAATGCGTAGATTCCTTGCAAAGTTAAATGCTACGAGTATCAAACCTAATCCAGAAAGTCGTAAGACGTTGAGTAGACGTTGGTTTTGCATAAATTGCCATCCAGCCAGTTTACATGGTTAAACTTTATAATTGTTTTCGTGACTTTCTCACGTCGCGTCGCGGAGAAATATTATAACACTGGTATTAGGTAGTATCATACGTGTCAGAGAGAATCTAAGTTAAGGTGTATCTCCACTGAACAGTCTCTAAAGGCACAATAATACATCTACCTGCCTTGCATCGGCTCATTACCTCATAATATCTACACTGGGTGTCCGACGGCCATGGGATACCCGGTATATTACACTAATATTATAAATGCGAAAGTTTGGATCGATGTATGGATGGATGGATGGATCGGGCTGAAATTTTGCATACGGATAATTCTAGGCCTGGAATAAAACATAGGCTACTTTTTATCAAATAAATCAGTTCCCGTGGGATAGAAATCACCTTTAAGCGTTTCCATAGAAACAACGCGTGCGAAGCGGCGGGCAACAGCTAGTTAGGTATATTACCAAAGATCCTATGACCTTAGCACATAAGACACGACTTAGTACTTCATGGTGGGTCCATTTTGACTCTAGCCACTTATTTGAGGCTTCCAAGAGCTATAGGTATAACTCCCTAACACCCCAGTTGGTAATAAAAAGGCTAAGATTATAACGATGACATTTTCTTGATTATTTGAATACCAGAAACAAACATAAGCTCGCTGTGCCCACAACTAGGCTACACAAAATTAATGTATCTTTTAAAGGGCAATGTATGTATACGCTTCTACAACAAAGCTCCTAGTGAGTTGCAAAAATTATCAGTAAATAAATTCAAACAAATTGTCAAAACCTTGCTGTGCAAAAAGGCTTACTATAAAATATCAGATTATCTAGAGGATAAAAAAGCTTGGGACGGGTTTTGCTCCAACTCGAAAAATAGGTAACAACTAACAGGCTAAAGGTTTCTTCGTCGCTTCTTTACTTTAGTCTACATACCGAAGCGACAGAAATAAAAAAATATCACTTTATTTCCATGTCAGTGTTCAGTTTTATAATTTGACCTTTTCTGAGTGTACATTTATTGTATTTATGGAAATAAAGAGTTTTTGATTTTGAATAGTTTAAGGGGGAAATATGCCGCGTCGTCACAGACTGATGCTGTCAGATGGGAACCCGGCCTAAGACGAAGATAAGCAATATCCAAATTTAATGTACCTTTACCTACGTGTACGTAAATTAATTTAATCTCTTTGCTATTTGCTATACGAGAAACCGATACGCCTTTACGTAGCGTTGTTAGACACAATAAAGGGACACAAAGAACAGTATTAACTTTAGTTAGGTACTTATATAAGATCCCAACCCAAATAACAGTAATTTGATGGTGTTTACAATACCTTGAACAAACTAAGGTTTTTATTTTATTTTATACTGCTTACACTTAAACAAACAAACTAATTGATAATTCTCTTATATACTTCATCCCATTGATTTTTAAATAAAAAACAAGTCATTCTTCTTACTCAAGGTTTTATTAGCTTCACTCTTTATTTTTACTCGGCTTTTGTCGTCCGTTGTCGAGCACAAAGGCAAAGGGTAAATATAATCCTGAATAAATGCGAATAACAGTACAGACAAAAAATATATTCAAAAAGAACTGGACATTGTCCGGTGCGTTGTCATTCCATGAAAATTATACAATTCTATAAAATACCGTCAAAATTGTACATTTCACAGAACCTTTGTTAAAAAGCAATTACTGCGTTTCTCTTTTAAAACAATAAACAGTCTGTTAAAACGTAGGGTGGTGAAAATACTTTAAAATTGGATTGTAGGTAGGTGTGCGATGATACATTTTTAAACGGGTAAAATAAATAACGAAGGTAGGTATTTTATATGAAGTTTCACTACTTTTTGTCTATCATGTATTTCGTGAAGTAATTAAAATAGTAGGTAATGATACAGATTCGAAGTGGTGAAATAATGAGAACAAAACCTTAGTATTAGGTGGGCTACTATAATAATACTATGCTAATACAAGGATCTTTGTGGGTAGGTCAAACTTCAATAAAATTTTCCAATATCATGATCATTCTAAGAAAAATCTCGATGCCGCAGCCAAAAAGTTAAAGAGTACTCGCCGCTTTTCAACTTTTGGATCAAGCCTCAAGTTTCGGGCTAACTTTATTCCATTTTCAATCATGGGGCTTCCGAAAGGGCTCAGGCATCTTCAAAATTTAGAGGATTTGAGAAAACATTTTTTTTCTCTTTATAATAAACTAGCCGCCCGTCCCGGCTTCGCACGGGTTAGCCTATGTTACTCAGGGATAATGTTGCATTTGAATGGTGAAAGAATTTTTGAAATCCAGTAGTTTTCGAGTTTATTCGTTACAAACATACAAAAATACAAATAATTCTTCTTTATAATAATGGTGTAGATTACACACAGCCAATCACCACTCCCTCAGAAAGCACGTTCAGCCGTTGGTCCTGCGCGTGATCCACGTTTCATCTGATTATGAAAGCAAGTGACCTCGTGGTGTAGTTGGTTAGCACATTCCTGTACTGAAGGAAGGATGCGGGTTCAAGTCCCGTCGAAGTCGAAAATTTTTGCGACATTATTTGATTTCTTAGGTACTAGTAAGTCTCAAACTGGGCCAACAAACATAAAGCATAACACAGACAAGTCATATCTTTATTACTGTCATCCCTATATAACAGGCATACCAGAGCTCGTTTGTGGGGCATATTATGCATTCACAGTGAGGGCCGCCGTTACAATTACAGAAATTGGACGGAGCTGGCTCGCCTCTGCGGGACCGTTGGGAGCCAATCTACTCCTGGAACTAGGGCTGCCGCGAATCACATTAATTTAAAGAGACACGGACAAGCGATTATTAGCTGCCGTGCAATACAGAGAGTTGCGAGACGAAATTTGTTGCTCATAATTTAAGTACCTACCTATAATAAATGTTTTGAAGATAAATTACATAGACTATATATCAGAATGGTTAAAACTAAATCTACTTACACTATCTATCATTAGAACGAATTATATCTGCTTTTCTATTGACAAACGTACACAACCGGCTCCCTTTAACTTAAAAATTCATTCGTGTGACGGGAACACAAACTGTTCCTGCGCTACTATAAAAAGAGTCCCTAATACTAAATATCTTGGTCTAGTTATTGATCAAAGACTTACATGGTACCCACAGATTGAGGAAACATCAAAAAGAATTAAAAAGCTCAACTGGATTTTTAAGAACTTAAGGTATGTCGCGCCTCAAAAAGTATTACATCAGGTATATTTCGCGTTAGGACAATCTATTTTAACATATTGTATACCGGTATGGGGAGGAGTCGCTAAAACCAAATTACTGGAGATGGAGCGAGCCCAGAGATCTTTGATTAAAATTATGCACAATTGGCCGTACGACTTTCCGACGTCAGAGCTCTACTCTACTAGCAATCTGTTGAGTGTAAGGAAACTTTACATACTACACTTAATTATTGAAAAACACAAGAATGTTAGTTGTGATCCTAATAGCTACCTGAAGAGAAGAATAAAATTTAATGACGATTCATCTGTCAAGACTCGTTTTGCTGAGCAACAATTTTCTAAGCGATCTATCTTCCTTTACAAAAAGGTCCATAACATTCTTAACATTTATAATGCACCCGTATTTGCGCTAAAAGCTAGTGTTACCGAATGGCTATCTACGATGAGCTATGATGAGATTGAAACATTCTTACAGGTACTCAGTTAAATGTTTTAATCATAAATATAACTTTAAACCACTTTAATATATAATATTTATAATAATACCATATAAATAGTACCCTTATTATTATAATTATATAAACGTATACACATATTTACCTACATAAACTCTTGGTAGCTCCTGTTGCCCGGACTCTTAAGAGACCGGTGTCCTCAGGAGCACCACGCACTTACACAAACACATACACATTCACCAACTTACTCTGGCAGCCTCCGTTGCCCGGACTCTTAAGAGACCCGTGTCCTCGGGGGCACCACACGCACACTCCCGCAAATACTACCTGGCAGCTCCTGTTGCCCGGACTCTTAAGAGACCGGTGTCCTCAGGAGCAGCCGTCAGACAGACACAATACACACATGCACGCACACCCACACATGCACGCACACCCACACATGCACATACCGCACACATTCAACATAAAATCAAATAGGTATCAGTGCTATCAGTTTATAAAGTTCATAATTATAGAGTTATTTCACTTAGATTATTTTGTTATTGAAAAATCATTTATAATTAATTTGGAAAATTTGTTATTTGCTTACGTAATCATTAATATTAATTAATTTAGTTTATTTGTTGTATTTGAATGGAGGAGCAGGACATCCTGGCACAAGTATATTTACATACTTAAAAGGATGTCCTACCAACTGTTTAGCATGTAGAGTAAAATATTTATATAATACAAATAAACAATTTTCAATTTTCAATAGACAGATTGAATACATATATCTGACAATTCTTTTGTTTCATCGCATAATAAAATACTATAGGTACTGAATTAGAGAACAGCAATAGAACTGGCGGCGTAAGAACAATAGGATAAATACATCATAAGCGAGTTCAAGAGTTCTCTTTTGCGCGTTAAGAGAAAGGAGGAAGATCGTACTGTCAAAAAGGCGTAGGTAACAGGGAAAATATCGGCGTAGAACAGTCGGCCACCCCTGGGCCGCGATCACGGTGTGGTACCTATTGGCCTTACGGTTCCAGCGTAAGCAGTTGAAAAGTTAGGGGCACGTTCACAGGCCGGCATCGGACAATCCACTGCGTCCACTGATCGGCAATCCGAATGACGTCATTCGCACTTAACGGAAAAGTTGCCTTCGAGAATCCTCGTCGGCATTGCCGACAGTCCACTCCATGCGGTGCGGATCTTGTATGGCAAAGCTTTGATGGGGCCAGTGCGGATTGTCCTCACACTCACTACGCAGTGATCGCGGTCCAGAACTGTGGAGGCTGATCACCGCGACTCGCTATTAGCGGGAGACAACTCTGACCCCAGATGCCTGGAAAAGTGTTGGATAGCTTGTGGATTTTCGTACGGCAGTGGTTAAGTTTAACATTAATCTTTCAGCTCGTTGGCAGCCCTAGAGCACCTGCGCCCGTTTGTTCACGTCCTTCGGGGCTTGTTATTTCTACATTTGCAGATTTTGATAACAGCATAAGGCACAGCCACGTGTATGGTTCAGCTCTTAAATGTTGTTTACAGGTGAATAGACGGCTTTTTTAATCCAATACTGCAATTTTACAGTTGACTGAAAGCATGGTGCTTACTTATTGCTACTAGCTGCGCGCCACAGCTTCGCTGGCGTGGGAAAATCAGAAATTTACTGCACACCCTCTAATTAATTTTAATTAATTAATTAATTTAAGTAATTTTGAAAAAATAAAAAGTATGTAATTCATTATTTACTTAGAAGTTTATTTATACCGAGTTTTGGAGAATTTAACTAAGGAATAATCATTTTTGATGGAAAATTTACCACCCTTTTTATCCCTACCAGAGGTTAAAGGTGCAAAACACCTAATTTGGTCGAGATCTCAGGAACCCTGTGGTCTAAAGAAAAGATTTTTGTTTAAATTCGTAAGTTACAAATACACAGGTTGTACACATTCTAAGTTGTGTAGTTTTCTTGTAAATAAGCAAAAACATCATTAAGAACGCGAAATCCTTTGCCTATCCTTTTCACAAAATGATGCGCAATGCGCCCTCTTAAAGCTTAAGCATGTATTATTATCGCGAGTAACTTCTGCTGAGACAGGGAACTTTGGTACTAAAGCAAGATTTTTTTTTGTCGTTTTCTTAATTCTCTTCTACTCTTTCTTTCCCATGGGAACTGATTTATGCGATAAAAGGCCTATGTTTGATTCGAGTATTACAATTACTTGTAAACAAAATTTCAGTGCGATCTGTTCAGTACTTTAGGCATCAAGAGATAACCAAGATCCATCCAAACATCCATACATCTAAGCATCCAAACTTTCGCATGTATAATATTAGTGTAATATCCATATTTGAACTTTGAGTTACAATTAAAATTACACATTTCTATTTCTAAATAGCTGGGTATTTTAGAAAAGAACCCAAAGCAGAAAGCTGACACTCTAAAGGGGAGTGGTAAAAGCCTTAAGAGCTTTTAGAAATAAACTAAAAGAACATCAGCTCCCCTTTACTTTGTTACTTTAATCTTTGTGAGTAATCTAGAGAAGAGTGCCCGCTACACGTGTACCTAGCTAAAGAATTAATTCATTGCTTCCCAAGAGAAATTAAGTGAAACCAGTTGGCTAATTCAATATTAAAAGATTAAGTATGTAGTGCTCCTTTGTGGTTAGAATCCGTAAAGTATATGCGCGTAAAGTGAAACTTAGTACGTTCCAAGCTAATCCTAAGAAAATGGAGAAACAAATCACAAAACTGAGTTATCAACTTATTACTTAATCTAAAATGTTATGCCTAAAATGCTTATAGATCTTTTAAGCTCCTACCTATAATTATTTTCTTTTTTGGAAGCTACTTTTTTCAACACTATCATGGCCCATGAGGCACCTAGTCTATCTGCAGCTCCTTGCGTTAAAAGTTTTTTCCGTTTTTTTTCATTGTGGTATAAGGAAAAATAATTATATTCCGGTTTCTACCCAAATCTAAACTAGATTTGTCTAGAATACGGTATAAGAGTAGGTACTACCTTCTATCTATCTACCTATCAGTTATCTAGTACCCATAGAAAGAAAGAAAGAAGAACTTGTCCAACATTATTATTATTAGCTCTGCTTAGCTTGGGGCTAGATAATGCTGTGTGAATTGTCCAGCATTATTTATGATTATTTATTTATTATTATTATTATAATTATATAAATTAATTATTTTATGAATCCAAATAATTAGGTCCCACCCACCCAACTAACTATATCAATAAGTTGATTGAATCTGGACGAGGAAGCACTCTTATTTTGTAGGTAAGTGATAAAATTCTCGTGTTTCTATTCGTTGTACATTTTCTATTGTCCACTGCAGTAGAGTAGGTACTAAACGAGCTTTACGACCTCGCTGACATAATAGAGAATATAACAATGTTAGAACATAACAATGTTAGAACATAACATTTGAATTCACAGTGTTTTAACTGCTAGCTTTCCACTGCTTGCAGGATTGACGGAAAAACAATGGTTTATTATTAGCAGTGATGTTTCCACTTTTTAGTGTTCTTAACGTGGGTCATGTAGCTTACAGTATTATTATTAAATTTATTTACAGTAGAACTCCAATTATCCGAATTAATGGGGACCGGGACCCATTCGGATAATCAAATATTCGGATAATCGGAAAAAAATTGCCATTGGAAAGAATAAAAGCTACGTTTCGATATTGCACTATTTTTTTATTGAATTAAATGAAAGAAACATGAAATTTTCACATGTTTTAAATATAAATAAAATGTAAGTACTTATGTACAAGTTTAGAAATAAAAATCATTGTTTTTTAAACATCTCCGTCAATGTAAGCTGTTTTGCGGTCTTCAACCGTTTTCGGGCAGCCAGGTCACGCATTCGCTTGACGGTGAGCAGTTGCAAGTGGTCACACTTGGGCTGACGCTCCATCCACTTCAAAGCAGTCTCGAGGCCGGCAAATGCTTCACTAGCTGATGATGATCCGGATAATCGGCGATTCGGATAGTCGGAGTTCGGATAATTGGAGTTCTACTGTATTTTAATGTCAATATTAATCCTTTTTCACCATTTATATACCTACCTTTTCTTCAAACCGTACATTATTGAAAGTTTTTTCCTGCGACTATTATTAGGTCCAATAAACTTTTAGACCCAGGACCTACTACAGTAAACTAACTCTAAAGTGTTAAAATATTTATGACGACCGAAAGTTTTACCTAAGATTAGTTACTACCTAACTGCCAACCACCATTTTGCGATTTGGACTGACATAAATCTTTTCTGTCTTAGATGGGCGAGGGGCATAGCATGCATCCGCAAATAGGATCGTTTGGCGTAGCCTACGTTGACTTTGGAGAAAATAGGTCAGCAAACCAAGATTTTTCATCGTGAGCTGTCGCAGCTTACCTAGTTACTTAGATTTACTCCGAGAATAAGTCCCTAACTAACCTTCAAGTGTTGACATTTTCAGCGATTATTTTTTGGTTTCAGGAATGCCATGCTATGGTAATGGCTATAATGGTAATACGGCTCCAGCGGCTGTTTGACGAAATTATGTCAAGTATAACGAGAAACACAGAAATCGAATTTCTCGAACGCATGATATTCTTGAATGTCTAAAATGCATGAATTCTAAACTATGAAGATCGGAAATTGAAAATTCACTATGGAAAACTGTGCTCTCTATTGTTAGATTATGAACTCTAGGGTACTAAATAAGTAATAGTACCTACTCTAAATCTATCCTGCTGTACTCTCGGGTATTATAGGTAGTAACCAACCATTATTTATGCGGAACCTACCCTTCAAACGAGTACCTATTTGGTCCCCCGGGACGTTATTAATCTCCTTCGAATACCAGCAACTTGGGCCAAGTTTACAAAGTCTGCTATCTCCCGAACTCAAGCCATGAATATTTTAAAACTTAGAATGCCATACGAGATCGTATACGTCGTCATACATGACCTACATGGGAATAATCACACTGATATTATAAATGCGAACGTTTGGATGTTTGTCACCTGTTCACAGTGTTCACGCCAAAACTACTACAGATTAGGCTGAAATGTAGTTATAAACCTGGAATAACATACGCACTTAATGCGCTTTTTCAAATAATGTTATTCGGATACTAGCTTTCGCCCGCAAAGTTAGTATGTACCGGTGTCTTTTGTACAGTCATGACTTCACAATTTGAACTGCGCAGTTAAGACGGAGCGTGTGGCCGGGCCAATAGAACGAGGCATTAAACTGTACCTAAACGAAAACCGTCAAAGTACTAATACAGCTTGATGTATTCTAACGAACCAAATCTTAAAACATTTTTTTATTATCTTTCGAAGGCATTGGTACACTTTTCACTTGGTAAGTTTCGTTAGCGTTAAGCGAGGCCCCAGCCTCGACCTCCTCTGAGATGATCTGCCATTTACATTTATACAGGGTTGTGCTCTGCAATAACACGGAGTTTTCCAATGTATTGAAATGTTATATATAAATGCAAGGGGAATACTAAGAGATGTGAATTAAAAACTTACACATTAAACTAAACTAACACATTCATGGCCCAGGACGCAGATGCCAGTCTCCTCCCCCGTGTAGCGGTGGCTGGGCAGTGAATGCGTTAATATAGGGAACAGCGCAAAAAGGTCCCACCTGTGCCTAGTTGCGGAATCCAGTCCATTAACCAAGTAAGAAGTGAACAATAAGCACCACAATAAATGAGTAGGTATGTATATCTCATAATTGACGGAATTCAACTTATTTAAAAATCATTTTTAATTCATAGTGATGTTTTAATTATGTTGGGAATTTTGTTGGTTTATGTGTTAGTTTTTTTTTTTATAACCAGAGCTTACACCTTTTCTCCCCTTGCGGCCTTGGAGTCGAGACCCTAGGTCCGCGGGGTACCGAGGCTCTGATAATGAAGGCACTTATTTCAACAAAGAAAAAGATTGTAATAACTATGTTTCCCAGATGAATATAAAAACTGGGCTTTAACTGAGATGAGACTAAAGGGGTATTATAGCGGATGGTAAGAGATAACACCGAATCCGGGCAGAGAAAGTTATAAGTAAGAAATGAGAGAGCAGTGAGTGGGAAAGTAGGTACATCAAAGCTTCTAAAAAACTTCTTTACTTTTTTAAGCCTGACTCGCATAACTGCTGGATATAGGCCTCTTCTTCACTAAATATTTAAAAATCCCCATCTGTTTCATAAATAGAGGAGCTTAAGAGTTCAGAGTTTCAGACGTAGACCATATGAACAGGCTTACGAACAATAATTATGAATAATGGTGGATATCGTAAACTTTCGGGGAAAATTAATTATAGAGTTTTAATGAATGTTTCAAAATGAGCGAGCATATTAAAATGAATGCGATTTATCATCATTTTATTAAAAAGAGGGTGTGTGCTTTTAATCACACTATAGAAGAGAAAACTTTATCAATACTTATTAAGGTAGGTACAACCCGGTGTTACGGGTCGTAACGTACCATTTGCAGCGAACATGACGATACGCCGTGTGCTAAAATTCGTGGCGAGCGCTTTCTTTCCCCGTACCGAAGTAACATTTCCTAATCTGTGCCCGCACTGACTGCACGAATACTCGCTGTGTAACACGTTACATTCTTCCGGCTCTAAACCCGAGATACTCCCGAAAACTCCTCAATCTGAAGCGTGACAAGCTCCGACAAATCGTCGGTATTGTCACAGGACACTGCATGCTTAACAAACACCTATTTAATTTGGGTATCACGGACAGCCCCCTATGCAGGGGGTGCATGAACGCAGAGGAGACGGCCGCGCATTTGCTTGTAGAGTGCGATAGCCTGGCTTCTCAACGACTACAATACCTCGGGACACCGAGGACGCCTAGGGAGGCATGCACCGGCATCAGCGAGCTACTGGCTTTACTGGAGGACATCGGGTGGTTAGATTAGCAGCCCCCCACCCGACACTCAAAAATGGCCCACCTGTGGCCTAGTTGCGGAAACCAGTCCAGTAACAAGTAAGTAACACGTTACACTACGCACGTAACGGCCGTAACACCGGTCAGCATCCACCTTTACAAAACAAAGTCCCCCGCCGTGTCTGTCTGAACTCATTTACCTATCTCAAAAACTACCGAATAGATTTTCAAATCGTTTTCAGCAATGGACGATTCAATTCATGAGTTCACGAGGAAGGTTAAAGTAAATAATTCATAACGGTTTTGTGGTGAGTTAGTCGCTATTCCATGACGTTTCTTATTACCTATATTCGATTATCAGTTTTCATTTGGACAGCGAGAATGGTGGTGAATATTGGACATTTTATTGGACCGTATAGGAAATGGATAGCTTGACCTGTTAAAAATCCGCTTTTCACGCAAATTTTGTCAAATTTCACAGTTCAATAGAATTAACAATTTAAAATAATAAAAATAATGCTATATAATCCACACAAATGTTTGCCATTTATGTAGTCTAGGCGCAAAGTACACAATTTAAAAATTCTTTCACCGTTAGGAAGCTTACTTTTCAGGGAGTGACATTGGCTATATTTTATCCCGGAATTCCCACGGGAACGGGAACTACGCGGGTGAAACCGCGAGGCGATCGTCTAGTCAGTTATATAGGTACAGAGAGTTTGCTTCTTGACTCGCTTTATCTGCATCGCTTACATTATCGAACAATCGATTGAGTAACGGGCACAAATTGATTGCGTTTTGCATCACACTGACTGGCAGTAGAGAATCATAAAATTTATTCTACAAATCTGAACCGTTGATTTGTTTTATTATGACTACTGATTGATGTGATTATTATTTCCAACCGACGAAAAACGGCGGAGGTTCTCAAGTCGACGCGTATTTTATTTTCTATGTATGACCACGCATAACTTTTACAGAGTAGTCCGATTTCGATACTTATTTTTTTAATGGAAAGGGTATACTCCGAAGTTGATCCCATTTGAATTTGGAATAAAAAATCCAACCCGAAGGATAGGAAAACAGAGGATGATTAATTGTTCACTCACTGATTGTAATGTATGACCACGCATAACTTTTTACAAAGTAGTCCGATTTTGATAATTATTTTTGTATTGGATAGGGTATACCCCGTAGTTGGTCCCGTATAAATTTGAAGTCGGTTAATAGTATTTTAATACACGCCAAATTATTTCGTTTCAAGCACTTTCTGCCTCACATACAGGTTAACCTGGTTCAGGCACATGTATTATTTTATACGTATGTACATTAGATTACCGACTCTTTTGTAATCCATTTAACCCTAAGTTGTTTTTGAATAAATTATTTATTTTTGGACTGTGTAGCAGAGCGGCCACAACCGGTGCTTGTGACGTGTCGCTCGAAAGACAAACTCAGCATGCATCACATTATTTGCGTGCGCATTCATTAATCTGTCACTTTGACTGTCAGTCGCACCTGAGTAGAACATCTCCGCAAACCTCGTTTTTACCCGCGAAGCTTTGTCGGTTATGTTTTCCGAGTGTTTCAATGTGGTTGACGGTTTTTTTTTATTGTTATATTTTCGATTATTTTATGTGTTATCTTCCGTGACGTCACCAAACGGCTCTGTCGGAAGACCAGCGTTGGTTGTAACGTGCTTACAACAAACGCATGCTGAGACAGAGACCGTTTTTTGATTCTAATAGACACAAGACTGTATCTTTTATTTTATTTTTAAATCATGCGTGTTTTTGTTTTTGTTGATATAGTTACAAATAAAATATTCTCTCAATCTCATTCTCACTTATTACATCTAAGCATACGGCTGAATCCCTTTTGATATAATGAAGTATCGAATACTCGTACGACCTATATGGTTTTTAGCAACATTTTACCCTCGTTTGGCGCAAAAAAGGGAAACGGCGACGACCTAGTCGGGATTTTTATCTTTTTCAATTAATCGCTTGTTACCTACTAAAAATCTTTAAACCTTTAGTAGGTTTAATTTAAAAAGACTTTAGTAGGTTTTAAGAGAGGTTTCTTCAGCACGTTTGACGCTGGTGGAAAGTTGCAGCAAAAAACCACAGAAAATGGTCTAACAAATCCTAACACTGTGGATTTTGTGAGCAGACTATACGGTTTGGTACCCGGTCCCATGTTTCGGATATTAATTAATAACACGAGTGATGCCAGGCATGTTGCGGCGTCCCGAGTGGAATCCAGGCTGGCGGCTCACGGCGCTGGGTTTCAGCTTACTATGCATTATTAAAATACAATTTTGTAAGAGGAATATTAAGATAGGCCTGGAAAACGATCGACACGGTAGATAAACGATCGTTTTCGTACGATAGTTTGAACTGGAATCGTGAAGTATAGTTAATGATTATATCGGGTATTTATCGCGTACTTTTTGTTTTATTTCCCCTACGTTTCTACCGCGTTACAGCAATCGTGGTCACGGGGCGACTGACAGTGGCCGTAACAGACAGACCACGATCGCTGTAACGCGGTAGAAACGTAGGGGAAATAAAACAAAAGGTACGCGATAAATACCCGATATAATCATTAACTATGTAAACAAATCGCGAAAGTTTAAAAATGGAATCGTGAAGTAAGAAGCCCAGTAGAGTAAAGTTAATGTGGTTACTCCTGGATTATTAAACACCAGTTTCTGTCCTTCGCCCGCGTTGTTCTACGGAAATGGTTATTTCTATCCCATGGGATCTGATTAATGGGATAAAAAGTAGCCTATGTTTTATTTATTCCAAACCCAGCACTACCTCTATGCAAAATTTCAGCCCGATCCGTTGAATAGTTTTGGTGCGAAGAGGTTACAAACATACAACATCAGTAGTATATTATTGGGCACATCACCCCACTTTTCCTCCAGTGCCTTCGGCACTTACGGGTGGGGTGAGCGCCCAATAATATTGAAGTTATAGTGGGGTGAGCGCCCAATAATATCGAAGTTATTTGGATATAACTCATTTAACTATCTACTAACTTACCTCAACAACTGCAGCAGGATGACAATCAATCACATTACACATTTATATTTAAAGTTCACTTTGTTGACTATGTCGCTATCTTAAAACTCAGGTTTGTAACTGTGTCATTCTACAGAAGTAAGAAACAACGGATTATTACTGTTATGCAAGACAAGCGCACTCAGTTATGTGAAGTCAGATTGGTATGATGAAAACTAAACTTTTCGATCAGAATGACACCATGTCTTCCACAATAGTTAGAGGCAGATAAATACACACTTCGTTTTCTGTGACCAGATTGGCACGAGGACATCAGAATAACTCAGTTTATATTTTAATTCAGGTCAGATTGACTCATATCGTTCCACAGAATTAGAGATAGCGCATTTTGGTATAATACAACACACTCTAGCAATCTGTAACCAGTTTGGCACAAAGATATCTGAAATTAAAATACATTTACTGAGTTTCCGGTCAGATTGACTCATGTCTTTCCACAGAAGTTAAAGTTGGATTAAATACACCCTCCGTTTTTGTGGCCAGATTGGCTCGAAGACAACGAAATAGCTCAGTTTTATTTTCAGACCAGATTGACTTGTCTCTCACAGAATCTTCACAAGATAGAGATAGCACATTACCACAGTACAGGACATACACTAATACTTGACTTTCTAAAATCAGAATAACACAACAACATCCACTGAACTTTAAAATATCGATATCTACATTTATTTAACTTAAATTTGAATCAGTTTGACTCGTGTTGTTCTATTAAGTTTAATTTAGTAACTGCAAGAAGACACTACTTGATAATAAGAGATACCTACTTTTCCGTACTGGGAATTATTTTGCAAGTGTGCAATTAAGCTCTAAACACACTGCGGCAATTCGGAACGATGGCGATGATAGAAATATTGATGGGTAGAAACTAACTGCTTGCTTAATATTTTGATAGAAGTAAATAGCGCAAATATAACGGGACTGTAAGAAAATGGTTGACGATTTTATCTGTTTTTGATGTGAAACATCTAATGCGCCGGGTCAGACCGCATGTTGACAATAATTTTGTTAAGTAGGTACCTACATGAGACACCGTTGTTAGATATATTTAAGTTTATGCGAACAAATGTAACATAACTAAATACTCATTTAGTTTTTTAATAAAATCCATATTTTAGGATGGACCTACTTTTTTACTTAATCTAGTACAGCGTGGGTATTATTAGGTACCTAACTTCAAGTTAATTTTGTAAAGTACATTACAAAGGGAAGTTTTAGTGTGCTTCAGGCTTAATAATTCGTTCTGACTAATAACAAAATTATTGTGAATGAAAATAAGTATTTTGTTTTGTGATTGTACTCTTTCACATAGCAAAAGAGGTACCGGATTGAGATGATTTTTTCACAGTTACAATTTTCTAAAATTAAGTATCTACTAAGTAAGTACAATAAACATCGGTTTAAAGAAAATACGTAACGTACGTGATGATGATGTTAGTTGTCTCATCAGAAAGTGATACAGTTTTCGTCTCATCTGATGAATATTTTATTATGATAAGATAACCTTTCCATCTACGATGTCGGGAGCAATAGCTGGTCATAATAAACAATAGGTTTGTAGTCAGCGAAAATATATTATCGTGAGAATGCCGCAGGTATT
This sequence comes from Eupithecia subfuscata, assembly GCA_963564075.1. NCBI lineage: Eukaryota > Metazoa > Arthropoda > Insecta > Lepidoptera > Geometridae > Eupithecia > Eupithecia subfuscata. The sequence goes on along the minus strand of OY751097.1, from coordinate 2,728,096 downwards.
TTATAATTATGACACCGTGATGTAGACTGTCATTTATTCTGTTGTGGCGTTGTTAGCAAAATGATATCAAGACATACATAGGTACTAACTTTTTAACGTGACTTGGTTTAAACCTGATGTTATAAATAATTATGTATGCAACAATTTATAGATTTGATAATGATGTACCTAATACCTTCTCAAAACAAACTTAGATGTTTCTTAGATTATTTTATACATTTAATTTACCTAAATCAGTACATCTAAAACTTTTTTGCTAGATTTACCTTGCTTAGGTATAGGTTGTTTTCGTTGACTCTACATACATAAAATAAGATGTGTTTAATAAATAATGATAATACTTAAAAATTTTAATCCTATGAAGTTATACACGAGAAATGTATAGAATTCATTAATATCATAAGTAGGTAGGTATTTACTAAAAAGTCTATTAGGGTTTAACGAGCTGACAAACATACATTTTACCTAAGACTTGCATTTAACCGATTTTTGTATACGCAAATGTTTGTTACATTTTACGTAAACGAATGTAGGGTTACCATAACATCATTTACAAATGTTAACAATGGACATTTTCCTTCAACTTAATCGATATAATAAAGGTTCTTAGAATATTATTAAGTATTATCATTTATGCGTGTTTGATCTTATGTTAATTTATAAGCAAAGTACCTCTAAATTTTGGTTGTTATTGTAGTTTTATTTGACAAAATTTCACTTAAGTATCTTCTACATTATAGTCAAGTATCTGCCTTGGTACCTAAGCACCCATGCAGGCTGAACAAATAAATGTTCGTAATTAATTTTTTTTTTCGTAAAAATCGAGTGCACCTTATTTTTTACACTTAATCAAGTCACCAAAGTACTTGTTCAGTATGTTCGACAAGGTTACGAATGAGTACGTCGGTACGAAGTTGCTCGCGTTTGTTCCATGAAATCAGAACTTATGGTAACCCTTATCATATGTGGATTCCAGATAATTACGGCTTCACTTTTGTCGGTGACAATAAATGGATGGTGTTTTATTTCATTCTCACGGGAACATGAAACAACAAAATAATGCAATATTTCAATAACGATTATTTAGACGTAACCGACCTCATTATAGTCATGTCACTTATTACATGTAACTAAGGTTTAGATTAAGAATGTGTTCAATTTTACCTACGAAGCATTACTTTATGTGTATAAAATCTAATAATTGGGGTGAATAATTACCATTCGCTTCAGAACCTTCGAGTGACAAAGTACGACGTAATTTATCATCCAAAATGTACGTAAGTACCTTTCTTAGTACCTACTTAGTACTTTTTTTCTTCATCAAGACGAGCCTCTGCGGGACGAACCGGTTCCATTCAAAACTGTTGTGGCTCTAGTCGTTGCAAGCGCAGCCACTAAGCAGAGGTGCGGGTTCGATTCCAAGTTTTCTTAATATCACTCAATCGTGAGATGTGGTGGTTCGGAAGAACCGTTACATTTGTCATGGACTCTTTAAGTAAGCTCTATTTTCAGTAGAAGATTTCTCGACTTCTCTGTCGGCTGATGATGATGGTAATTATGTGTTATTAATCCCTTTCGTTCGATTTCAGGTCTGACTCAGAGTGCTCAGAGATTCAAGCCCGCTCAGTTGTCGTTGAAAAGGCTCCTAAAAAACCAGCAGCCACCAAACGCAAAAGCCCGATCTCGAAAACACCTTCGGAACCCAAATTAAGGTAAATAACTTTATTCATTAAACAGAGTTTTTGTGTTGTGTTATTTATTTGGCGCGAATTGGGCGAGTAACTTCGATGTCAGACTCTCTGGAAATCGCTAAATTTTTGTATTTCTACTAATAGAATATTAAGTTACTAGCTGTCGTCTGCGACTTCGCCAGTGTTCAGTCACTTCAAGGTTGTTTTTGAAACACAAGGTAGCATATGAAATAGATAGTAAATAATATCATATCATGCTTGATTTCTATTTTCTTGCAAAATTTTATTAAAATCTGTTCAGCCGCTTACACGTGAAAAGGTGACAGACAGAGTTATTTTCACATTTATAATATGAAAGTTGACGTACCTGTAGATTGTTTGCAACAGTCTGCAGTTAGCGCAATTGCTTCGATTGAAAATACTAGTTCTTATTTATTTCTATTATTTGATTTCAATTTTCTTTTTTCAATAAAGACTATTTTTATCAATGAAAATATTTATTTGTTATTAATATCCCCGCTTACAATCATCATCATCAGTCCATATCAGTGCACTGCTAAACAATATAGTTAATAAATATATGAATGTTTGTTTTACAGAGCTACTTCGTCTAAAGCGGACGCGTTGTTTGCAGACCTGTTTGGGTTAGAAGACTCGTTCGAGGTCCCTCCACCGACTACAAGTGGAGAGCTCACATCATCCCTAGTATCTCGCGTTGGCAACGGGAAGGTGCGTCGCACGGCAGATCTGACTGGTGCCTATTTCGTAGAGGTAAAGGTGTATAACACCAAGGAGATAGCCCATACCCCAGCCCTAGAAAGATGGAAAAAAGCGGAGGTGGCTATGAAGGTTCTTATGGAGAAGGATACCCCGCATTGGGACAGCCTACAGAAGTTTATGGTTCGCGCTCATAAACTTTTCGATGCATCGGAGCCGGTGTATTACTCAGATAAAATAAACATACGTACATAAATATAAATAAGGAAATTGTGATTTATGCAATAAAGAACACTTATCTACTTAATCATAAGAACTACATTTTTATTTCATAAGCATTTTAGGTAGTAAGCAAATAGGTTCGTTAGTTAGTCGTTTAATCCATTAGTCCACCCTTTTGAGATAATACTTCGATTTAAAATCATTTATATATATAATTAAATAGGTACTAAAATAAATAGCTATATTAACTTTATCGTACATAATACTTAACACTAGCATACATATTGTAAGATAGCATTCTCTACCTGCTAACCTTCAAGGAAAAGTAGCGGTAGGGTCCTACCTGGTACTGTACGTTATTTTAGACTTTAAATCTTAGGTAGTTACGACTTGTTAGCACATTGATCTTATTCTGAACGATTCGTAAATATATTTTCGCAAAAATGCCTTTCTGTACTGTTTGTAGCACAACTGTCAAGCGCAGTCACTGGTTAGGACATCTACGCAGCACTAATCATAAAAATAAAAACATTTCACATTTTTGTGAAGGTATTGAAAAAATAAATTCTGCATTTCGTAATCGCATCGCGACTTTCAGAATTATGGATCCTGATGAGAATAACTGTTCCATCGAACTATTTTTTAATAATATTCAAGACAAGATCAAAATGTTAATAGACATGGCTCTTAAAGACCATACAAATTTGAAAATCAATTTTGAATACTATGCTTTATTTTTGATGGTTAAAAATGATACTCAGGAGATGAAATCATTTTGTACAAAAAATTTCACTATACATAAAAATTATGACAGTGATTCGTTGATGTCTCAACTAAAAAGCACTTTCTTAAAGAAAAATGAAGAATTTCAGGATCGTGATAGTGGTTGGACGTTTCTGAGCAGTTCTCATCTAGAAATTAACATAAATAAATATCAACCTCTGAGTGGTTCAAGCTTTATCAAGTTGCCGGCTGCAATAAAATCAAAAAGAGCCTGCGTTAATATTCACAATAATGATAAATATTGCTTTTTATGGTCCATTGTTGCTGCATTGCATCCCGCTAAAAGTCACCCTGAAAGAGTAACGTCATACCCCGATTTTCGTAACGTGTTAAACTTTCAAGATATTAAGTTTCCATTAAGTTTTTCGGACATTGAACGATTTGAAGCAAATAACCCTGAAATCGGTATTAATATTTATGGTTTAAAAAATAATACCGTAGTAGGACCGCTTTACAGAACAAAAACCACGAATAGAAAAGTGATTCATTTACTTTATTTAGAAAATGATGATTTATCACATTACTGTCTTATCAAGGATTTGTCACGACTTGTAAAAAATCAAATAACAAAACACCATAGTAAATTGCACTTGTGTGACGATTGTTTGTCATTTTTTGAATCAAGCGATAAGCTTAGTTCCCACATTTGTGGAGGAGTCGCTACTGAACTACCTCCGAAGGGCTCATTCATACAGTTTGAAAATTTTAATAGAAAACAAACTGTACCGTTTGTTATATACGCCGATTTTGAAACGATGCTCGAACGCTACGAATCTTGTGAACCTGACCCAACTACAGCGAGTACAGTAACGCGGCAGCGACATGTACCTGTAGCTTTTGCTTATCACATAACGTGTACGCTAGACGAAAGCCACAATCGATTGGTTTCATACCGCGGTTCCGATTGTGTAAAAAAATTTGTAGAATCTATATATGAAGATGCTCGAAAAATATATTCTATTCTAAAAAATAGCGTACCGATGATTTTCACAGAAGACAACGTTCGCGATTTTGAAAACGCTGTTACATGCCACATTTGTGACCACATTTTGGATGTTGATAGAGTTCGCGATCATTGTCACTTGACTGGTAAATACCGAGGCGCTGCCCATAGTTATTGTAATATACAATACAAACTACCCAAATTCATACCAATATTTTTTCACAACCTATCTGGTTACGACAGTCATCTTTTTATAAAAGAATTGGGCGAAGCTCCAGGATCTATTAAATTGATACCTAAAACTAAAGAAAGCTATATTTCCTTCACCAAGTTTATTCCAATTTCTAACGAAGAAAGCATTCAGGTTCGGTTTGTTGATTCTTTCAAATTTTTGGGAACTAGCTTAGAAAAATTAGCAATTACAATGAACAAACAAGACTTTAAACAATTGAAGTCTTATTTTCCTAACGAAGAACAGTTCAACTTGCTTACTAGAAAAGGAGTGTATCCTTATGACTATATGTCTCGGAAGGAACGTTATAAAGATACTAGTCTGCCTTCTAAAAATGAATTTTATAACTCCATCACCGATGAATCAATAACTGATGATGACTATGAACATGCCCAGGCTGTTTGGTCAGTGTTCAATATTAAAAATATGGGAATGTACACAGATTTATATGTAAAAACGGATGTTCTCTTGCTAACAGATATATTTGAAAATTTTAGAAAGACCTCTAGGCGGTCATATAATCTTGACCCCGCGTTCTATCTTACAGCACCAAGCCTATCATTTGATGCCATGCTATTGAAAACAGGTGTTCGGTTAGAATTGATAAGCGACGTTGAAATTTTTAGAATGATACAAAAAGGTATTCGTGGAGGCATTTGTTTATGCTCTAAAAGACATGTTAACGCCAATAATGAATACATGGATACTTTTGACCCATCTAGTAAAAAGTCGTTCATTATGTATTTGGACTGTAACAATTTATATGGTTACAGCATGTGTCAATGCTTACCCTATTCTGATTTTAGGTTTATGAACAGTGACGAAATAAATATTTTACAATTAAACTTAACAAATATAAGTGAAACTGATGAAAATGGATATATTGTTGAAGTTGATTTAATGTATCCTGAGACATTACACACTGAACATAATGATCTTCCATTTTGTCCAGAAAAATACATACCATCAGGTGGCAAGAATAAAAAACTTATACCAAATTTGTATGATAAATTCCACTACATTATTCATTATGTTCATTTAAAAAAATGTTTACAGCATGGTTTGGTCTTAAAAAAAATCCATCGTGCTATTACATTCAAACAAAGTAATTTTTTAAAGCAATACATTGATCTTAACACTCAGTTGCGTCAGGAGGCAGAATCTATATTTGCCAGTGATTTTTACAAATTACTGAATAACAGTGTGTTTGGAAAGACGTTAGAAAACAATGAAAAACGGATAGAAGTAAAGTTAGTAAACAAGTGGTGTGACTCGAACAATAAAACGAAAAAGACAAATAGTGCTGAGAAATTGATAGCCAGCCCATATTTTCACAGTGCTTCAATATTTTCTGAAGATTTAGTAGCAATCCAATTGAAGCCTTCGCATGTTATTCTCGATAAACCGATATACATAGGGTTTACTGTATTAGAATTATCTAAGAGTCACATGTATGATTTTCACTACTCCGTTATAAAACCGTTTTATGGTAACCGGGTTGAATTATGTTACACTGATACCGACAGTCTAGTTTATTATATACAAACCAATAATCCTTACCAAGATTTTAAACTAAATTTCTTAAAATATTTTGATACCAGCAATTACGACGTTAACAACGAATTTAACTTACCCATCATAAACAAGAAGATTCCAGGACTATTTAAGGATGAAATGGGTGGTCAAATTATAAAAGAATTTGTAGGACTGCGTTCAAAACTTTATTGTATTAAAACAATAGACAAAACAATAAAGAAGGCGAAAGGTACGAAGAAATCAGTAGTAAGAAAATTGAATATATCTGACTATAAAAATGTTTTGTATAATTGCAATGTTATTCGCAAAAAGAATGTACTATTCAAGTCAATAAAACATGAAATATTTACACAGAGTGTAAATAAAGTAGCACTTTCTAGCAATGATGATAAACGGATACTATCGTCTGATAAGATCTCCACTTTAGCCTGGGGTAATGCTAGTATATTTAAGAAATAAATGTTTTCCAAAATAAATAACATTTAGATGTCTATTATTGTACTATAAGTGTTAGAATGCTCGGACCTCTAGATTTAGCATGCTCAGATCTTTATAGCGTAGAACGGACTACAAACCGATATACTATATAGTGCTAGCTACTTAGTATAATGCTCTGTAATCTAGCTTGCTATTTGATTTCCGTCAGTAGTAAAAATAATAATAAACCAGTACCTAAGCATCCTTTCAACATATAGAGGTTCGAAAATCCTAAATAAATACTTAATATAATGACTTATTTTGTAAAAATTTAATTAATAAGTAAATTTAAAATTGTTTTGTGCTCTATATCAGGCTAGCTTTATTGCATAACTAAATAAATAAATAAAAAACAGACACTGTAACGTTCGTTGCTTGATAATGAAAAGGTTCTTTGTGATCTTATAAGTAAGAAAAATAGAATAAAATAAATAGCTTAGACAATAACTGATTGTTTTTTTTTTACTTAATACCTTACCTACTTTAGTTAGGTAGATATATGCATCTACATACATGTTCCTTTTATCAAAGCGCATCAGTCTGCAGCAACTTCAAAGTGGAATATAACACCAGACAGGTGACCATAAAAACTTGTTAGAACACGAAAATGCTGAATACACGTATATTGTTCACATTCACATTTATAAGCTCAACTTATTACTGCAAACAGATCACTCATTAGTCAGCTTACTGTCGAAGGTGAAACATAGGATCGAAGTCAGAAATTGTAAGTAATAAATATTTTTTCAGAGTTTATCTTAAATTTTATTTAAAAAACCTACTTATTACCTTTTCTGTCTGTTTCAGATCCTCGAAAGTATATCTACATATTTCTTCAATATAAGTGATCTCACAATACAAGTCGCGTTTTATTAAGAAGTTAAACTACTGGTAAGATTTACTTTTTCAAAATTAATAATATTTAGTGTATCGTGATTACTCCATGTCTATTTGTGATTAATGTTGGTATTTTTATTTACAGATAATGACAGATCTTGGAAACAGAATTATTGATGAGACCCAGGACGGTCTTTTTGGGATTAACACTCAAGATATACTGTTCCACTGTGGACAGGTTCCTCCTGGGGAATCGGAGGAAGACTTGCCTCTAATCACATTCAATAGTTTAACGAAGCGAGCTAAGAAAACAAAGTCTAAGAAGAAATTAGACGGTGTAGATAAGCAACGTCATCGATCTAATCAATCGACATTCGTACTCAGCCGCGATATTTGTAAGGGTAGGAGACTGATTCAAATTAAAATTACTGATATTGAAAATGACAATGAAAATGTGATAGTGTCGGCTCAGTATATAGTTAAAAGCATGTATGATGAAGTGTTGGATCAAACAGAACGGATTGTAAAAAAGATATGTGAAAATATAACATGTATTCCCTAGTTCTAAGTTATTTTAATATATATTAATTACCTAGCAGATATTGGTTTTTTATTTATAAATTATAGAATAAAACAAAGTAGGTGAATAGGAATTAAAACAAATTTATTCTTTCAAACATACAATCAGTACTATTACTAGGTTCTTAATTATTAGGTATTAACTTCATAAAATAGTAACATGATGATTATAATATTAATTTAAAAAAACATTTAAGACTCAGGTAATCTTATTTTATTATTTTCACACCACATTTTAATACACAACACATTTTTCAAAGCACATGTTTTCCTATGATGCACACAGTTCAAATAAATATTTGATTTTTCATAGTCACTGTACAATTTCATAAAATTAGGACATCCCTTATCGCCTATATCTAAAATATCACAATTTAGACACAAATCTCGTATCCATTTAATTTTTTCCATGCCTTTAGTTACAATTTTCTTGTTATTCAAATAAGGTATGATGGTGCGCTTGAATTCTCGATGATCGATAAAACCTTCACTCCAGAAGATTCCACGATTATTTTCCAACCACCGTACGCGCTTTTTTTCTTCATTAGATAGATTGTTAAAGGGATACGGAGGTTTAATTATAAATGTTTGAGTGTATCCGTTAATCAGAATAGCAAACTCCTTAATAATAAAATAATTATTAATGTCTTTGAATCCTTGCAAATCTACTATTACTGTATTACAATTCATGTTATTTTCTTTACTGTATTGCTCAGAGGTCTATACTCAATTAAGCAATCGTTTAAAATGAGGCAATATGCAGCTGTCTGATCCGGAATCTCTGAATTACACTCAAGTTCAACGCGAACGCTTACTACAGGACCTGATTTAAGGTTTTCGCTTTGCCTAGAACAATCAATTACAAAAAGCGGTGCTTTTTCTTTAAACTCAGAAGCAGTTAACAGTGGTTCACTTCTACGTCCGTAATATGATTGTTGGAATTTTGCATACTGTTCATATATTAAAGCAAATTTAGAATTAAGAAAACTGACATTAAAACTTTCATAGGGAAAATATGTAGAGTTGAGATAAACTTTAACATCTCTTAAATTACAATGATCGAACTGTGACATGTCTTTTTTTGCTAAATTTTTTCGGTCTGTTTGTAGTCCAATGATGACGTATCTGGGTTTTTCAATCTGTGATGACGTTTTTATTGACCAGGTATGTTTAGTAGTTCGCGGTAACAATGGATACTCGTATAGATCCCAATTTCTAAATGCAACATGCAAAGGACGATCTTTTTCTAATAATTTTAGTAAATTAACTTTTTCCTTGTCCGACACTTTAACGTGCGGCACACGCCAAACCAATTTGTTTATTATTACGTCTTCAAGAAGATCATCTGTTAGAATTTTTATTGAATTTAAATTGGTATTACTGCGTAATAGTATCAATTCATGTTTACAGTTTATAATAATTTTTTTATAATCCTCAGCGAAACCTAACAAATTGCTAAGAGGAATCGAAGCTGCAAAACTTCCATCAGTTATTGTTCCATTAACATCCCAACCCCATGCTTTCGACACTCTAGCATCATTTAGATTATAAGATAATAAACCTTTCATTGTTGTAGTAATTCCAGCATTTTTGATTCTATCTATTTCCACTCCATTAATTTCATATCGAATATCTTGAAAAAGATAAATCAAAGGATTGTTAGTAAATTCCACACTCGTAACCTTTTGTTTGGAATCCTTTTTTACGACATTCACTGATCCTTCTAAGTAAAGAGTGCTTGCTGATGGTAAAACGTATAGATCTTGTTGATTGATAGGTATGCGAATTTCGTCATTCCTGTTGAAACTTGTTATGTATGGTTTATATGAATGATATTCGATACTATCGATGGTATTATCGAAAGCTGGTGTACTTGATATATCCAAAATACTCATTTTAGAAGTCCAATTAATTTTAGAAACCTCTTATTTTCTTCGGTTAATTTATTTATTCTCTTAGCTCTTACTTTACGGGTTGTTCGATTGACACTGATGTGTTTGGTTTTTACATTACTGTATTTATTATAGTCGATCATCTTTTTTTAATATGCAAATACAACTGAACCTCTTCACCACGTAAATTAATTAAATTATTCTTATTATCCAACAATCTAATGTTTATAGAGCTTACGGTAGTTTGATTGACAGGAAAGTATATGATATTTTTAGGTATTTCTATAATTCGATATCCTGGTGGGACGTTGGGTGCAAATTCATGAATGATATGACTTGATTTTCCATCAATATACGAGCCGCTCACTATATCACATTCGATTCTTAGCACGGTCGTAGATAAAATGTTGACTGGAAGTTGTGACTCATGTAATATATTGGCTTTCAGAGTTTGTTTACCAAACCCTAGTAATGTTCCGAGAGATTTGTCTTTTTCAAAATGTATGTCTTTGTTGCAAAAAATAAATGTTTTCAACGTGTTGTTATTACAAAATAAATTGAAAGTGATTCCCTTTAATTTTAAATTTTGTCTTATGTAGTCAGAAATATCTTGTAGTTCGTATGCACCTTCCGGTATTTCTAAATTTTCATTGTTTCCATAATGAAATATATTGTTTTTACTATCGATGTTAGGAATTGAATTAAACGTTGATAAGTGCAATAGAGCGCATTCATATTCACCGTCAAATTGCAAAGCTGGATAATATAAAGTTGATAAAGCTGATTTATTACCAGTTATGGACAGTGTAAAGGACATTTTGCTAATGCGTAAATTAGATCAAGTGCATTAATTTATATCATTTATTTAATAATTTAAATAGCTCTAAAACATTTATCCCAAAATTCATGCAGAAATTTTAAACAAAGATGACCACAATTTATCGTGTTGAAACGTTGATAGCTACAATAGTTGTACGTTAAATTTGATTTTAAATATTTAACTATCTCTAACGGAGGTTTTAAATCTCCAAAGCTGTCAAAATATTCGCAGTAACCAAATTTTTTCACATAGGCTACCCAATGTGTACCTTCATTCTCTGAACTATCTAAATTAATAATACCACATTCGATATCTTTTGGTTTTTTCGGTAATTCGTCTCTCATATAAACACCTCTAAAATAGGGTATGTATTCAAAAGCATATTCAGACAATTCTACATCAGTAAGAGCACGATTGGGTAACCTTTTCATCAGTTTTTTGAACTTTTGACAAACAGACCATTCCCTTTCTTGTAAGGTTTCATATAAAGACCTTTTCCTAATGCAATAGATTCCATCATTTTATTATGTCTCTGAGCTTCTTCAAAGTTCTTTTTGGCTGATTTGTGATCATTTACCGCTTTAGTAATACCTGCAGCACCTCCAGCCAACGCACCAAGTGCAGACAGACCTGCAAATATTGGTATTAGTGGAAGAATACCCCCTGTTTTTGGTAATGGTATAACGCGAGGCATGCGAACTCCTTTATGTTTTTTAACGAGTTTCTTCGCAGCTGAATATGCTACTTGTATAGCTTTTGAATTGTTTGATGGTTTTAATTTCTTCAGACGATTGCGAATTGTAGAAACAATAGATCTGAATGATTTCGTTCCTGCACCGTGCTTTACTTTGTTTTTCATTACTTTGCTTACTAGCCACGAAGCTAATTTCTCTCCTTTCCCTGCATTCTTAGACTTTATTCGCTGTTTAGCCATGTTTAATAATTCTAAGTCAGCTATGTGCCGATCTTCTAACTTGTTAGAATTATTATAGGCAATGTCGTGTTGCATACAAGCGTTATCCAACTGATTAATTCCTTTATCACCTCGCAATAATCGTTCTCTCAATTTCGTACCAGGACCACAATAATTATATCCCGGTAAATGCAGCTCAAATGGTAAGCTATTTATCAGACTGTTAACTAGTCCTCCACCGCGCATTATTTAGATGGTAATGACTGATTACAATGTGTACATATTTTTATATAATTTTTTAACCCTCTTCTATAACAGGGCACGTTTTTCTATCCAACTATTTTCACTATTCGCGAGACCTAACCATTTAACATACAGCTTACTACCTTTTTTTCTTAGAATTTTTTCAATTAAATAAATATTAGGACAGCTTGTTTTCTGAAGTTCTTGAGCATAAAAAGTCCCCAAAATGGGATTTTTGTGCAAATCTTCAATAACGTATGTAATTGGTTTTGTAGGATTAACTTTCTTAATTAAAAATAACTCGGTAGACCAATTTGGTGTATAACCTTTTTCGAAAGTACTTTTATATTTGCTTATACGTACCAAATCTCCTACAGCTAATTTGTTTATCTTTGATTGATAATTTGTTATCTGTGACTTTTTTATATTCCTCATTACTGTTTTCTGATTTGACTTGTTAACATCGTTTGGTTTATGTTTTGTAATTCGATGTGTTGTATTATTGTATGTACCTACAACATTTTCTAACGGCTTCCCAATCCATTTATAGCTACCATTTAAACTAAAACATTTGTATAATTTATGTTTCAGAGTTTTTATGACTCGTTCAACTATGGAAGCTTTTTTTACTGAATATGATGAATAATGGTTAATTTTATTCGAAGATGATATTTTATTAAACTCGTCGTTATAAAATTCTGTACCCATGTCCGTTTGTAAGTTAACAGGTTTACGGTTTGTTGTAACTAAAATATTATTAAATGCATTTGCGATCTCGGATTTTGTCTTAGTTTTTACTGGAATAGCCCAGGTAAACTTTGTGAAACAATCTAATACTACTAATATAAAACTAAAGCCATGATTAAAACATTTTAAATTTTGAAAATCAATAAGATCTGCTTGCCATAAATCATCAATTCCTTTTAATACAACAGGTCGTCGAATAAAATTTTTTCTTGCTGCTTTATGAATTTCGTTAACAACTTGCAGTTTACTCATTTTTGATTGATGTACTAATTTTATCAATATCGGATTTTGTAAAGTAGTCCTTCACAAACTGCTGAATATATTTTTGAAAGTCTAATTTTACAGTGTTTAATAAATCATAAACTTCTTGCTTGCTTGCAAATGATTCTAACTGTTTATCTACGTATTCTTTATTAACAGCATCGTTTACTTTCAAAGGAATTAAAACACCAGTCAATCTCTTTGATTGTACATCTATTTCTTCTGGTATTAATGCTTTGTCGGAGGTTTCTAAGAAATCGGATAAGCGTAATCGTTTATTAATATGGTGACCAAATTTATCCATTTTAATGGAGAACTGATAGGTTACAAGGATCAGACTTGAATGAAAGTATGTTTTGAACTGAATCTTATTTATTTGAAATAATACCACTCTCACGTAACTCTTCTAATATAGATATTATTTCATTATCCAACCCAGTGTTACCAGCATCTCGAGAAGCAATTAATAGTTTCAACCTATCGACCAATTCATTAGGATCATCCCAGTAAACATAATCAACATTTTTCTTCCATTTCTTCAAAATAGACAACCCTTCTCCTCCATGTATATTCGGCTGACTACTGTCCGTGCTTGCAGAAATCTTTCGTAACTTAAATAACGGCTTAATGATGTGTAAGTATTTGCGTCCCCTGTTACTTCTAATTGGTTTATGTGGATCATAATCTCGCCGATGAACATTTGTTTCTAACAACATCAACTTATAATGTCTTAAATCTTCGTCAGTTATTGTTGATAGATTAGGAACTTTCTTAAATAAAAGCTCGTCTAAGCCAGGAGTTTTTTTAAATTTGTTTGTACCTACTTGGATATCATCATTAAAAATAAGCACACGTGCGGATCCCATCATGAGTTTACCACGTTCATTTCTTACGCCGAATGGAACATCGCTTACAACTTCTGAATTTAAAGGCCACGAAGAAACTTCATTTTCATAATTAGGCTCACTCGTACCTGATTTGAATGATTCATCATGTTGATCTTCATCCTCAGATTCTGAGCTTTTCGAGTTGTCTGATGCGTTTGAATCTTTATTTTGTGGACTAAATACATTATACCCAACACTTGAAGATACTCTCTTTTTCAGTGTTTTATCGAATGGACTTGATGTTTCAAAGCTAGGTTCATTTGTATCAACTTTAAATTCTTTTCCAACCATTTCATTCAGAGGTTTTGTTATTGGTTTAAAAAAGGAATCCAAAATATAACTTTTCTCCGTGTCAATGCTTCTCATCTTTCGTACCTTTCTTTTTACAGCTTCTGCAGCATTTACAATTTGTCTTTTTATATTCTTTTCCGTCATATTATAACTAACTTTGAATGAACTATGCGTTGTATGTGAGAGTTATAACATAAGAATGGGTAAATTTTAGCCATAGTTCTGTTATTTATAGTAGTTGTTAAAAATACAATCTAATAATATTAGTGTACACTTTTCTACACATAGGACAGTTTTTGAAGATTGAAAGAGCGCACTTGGCGCAAGCCACAGCATGACCACAAGGTGTGAAGCATGTGTTTACGTCTTCTACCAAACAAATTCTGCAGATAAGAGTTGTAGTTGTTCTTATAAGTTCATTTTCGTTAATTTTGTAAGAATCATCACTGGGTACAGGGGAGGTGTTAGTTTTGTATCCATCATCATTGGGTACCGGATTTTTATACATCAGATTATCAATATTTTGTACATATTCTTCACCTTTCACAATTAAAACATATAAACAGGACTTGAACCAGCGTGCGTGTTCTTCCCATGGTTTGTCCTCAGGAGGCCAATCCTTAAGTTTTCCATTACAATAATAACAAATAACTCTATCACCTTGTCCTGTATAAAAAAATCCTGCATCTACCATATCCAGTGGCTTTTGAGACAATCCAATAGGCCAGTTCTTGAAACTTTCCAAGCGCATGCTTTCAGTAGCATAGTAACGATGTACAGGATTCATATTTCCTTTGTTTTTATTTTTAAGTTGACGATGAAGTTACAACTCGCACGACAGACACTTGCTACGTTCAAACAAATATGACTAAGTGAAAACAGATATCTTCCATGAATCTGTGGATGATTGTTATTTAATTAAACTCAATAAAAGTATCAAACTTTTTACGATAACATCCCTTATTTTTTTCACAATCTTTGTTAATCACTAAATAACTATAAGGTTCTCTCCAAACATTTGAACACATGTTTCGAAATTCTTGCCATGTCATATCCGTGTTAACATGTTCATCATAAACATGTCTCATATTAATATCATCTTGCTTAAAGAGGATAATTAAATTTGCATTATCTCTTACTAGCTGTTTGGGTATTCTGCTATAAGTTTGATTTAAATAAAAACAATCTATATACTTATGTCTACCCATCGCAAAATAATCACGCACATTATTTTGATTTTCACATGCTACGTCATCAAATATAATAATGGAATTACATTTTGCAGCCTCTGGTTTCAAAACCTCTTCATTTTCATGATATTTAGAAAATGTTATACTTGGAACCATCATGAGAACGCGTTCCAAAAATACATACTTCGGCTGATAAAGAGTTTTTGAATACACATAAAGATTTTGAAACTGCAATCCATTTTCATGCAGGAGTAAACCTATTAATAAATTTGTTTTTCCACAGTTAGATGGTCCACATATTATGCACCGTATGGTATTTGGTAAAAGTTTTCCATGACGTAAGCTAGTTTTTTCAGAATCAATACTAATGTTGTCCAATTTTAGCGAAATCGGTTGTTTAACAAACTTCATTATGAGAGTGTTGGAAGTAGAATGACAACAGCTTTAGGTGACCAAATTAGTTATATCCAAATAACTTCGATATTATTGGGCGCTCACCCCACTATAACTTCAATATTATTGGGCGCTCACCCCACCCGTAAGTGCCGAAGGCACTGGAGGAAAAGTGGGGTGATGTGCCCAATAATATACTACTAACATCCATTCAAACATCCAATTCTTCGCATTTATGATAATTAGTGTGATACTGTACGAGAAAAAGGTCAGTAACGACAAAATATGTCCTAACCGAGGTTCTAACGCTTAAATAACGTATGGAATCTAATTGAGATCTCTAAACATATTTCGAAATAAGCCGTTATAACAACATCCAATAATTTCCGTTTTTTCCAATTACGGCTAACGTATGACAAAAAACGGTTCAATACCGACACTCTTTTATACACGACGTTTTTTTTTAATATTTTACGACTCTTTTTGTTCGCCACCTACATATTTCAGTGGACGGCAGGTTGTATCAAATAGGTACCTACATAATATGTTCGGGAAACGTTGGTATTTTGGTTAATTAGCTCAGTGGCCTTCCCCGAAGCATTTGTACCTTTCAACAACGTTTAGGTTTGGGTGCTGATGTTAATTAACTATTAATTAGGGGATGGTCTGGTTAGTTAAGTCGCTTTAGGGCACAGGAATGCTCTTCTTATATACAGGTTGGATTTTTTGGACGAGGCAGCAAGGTATCTTAATTAGCTACGAGAAAATGGTCTTAGACTATCCATAATTTTTAGATAAATTTTCATCGCGGTTCACAGATTTTCGAAAAAATTATTGTTAGCAAGAAAATGGGCACATAACTTTTTTTATGCTAATCGATCCTGTTTCTATTCTATAATACTGATCAAAAACTTCCAACTGAGGTTGGACTAAAAAAGTCAGAAATCGCAAAAAACTTTTCCCATACATTTTATATACATTTTCACGAGTAACTGAATTTTTTTACTCAACAAATCTCTTCGTAAAACATATTTTCCTTTATCAACACCGTTATTGTAGTTGTTATAGTTCCTCTCCTTACTGCCATGTCCACAAAATCCACAATGTTTATGCATAAATATAAAAGTTTACCTTTAACTATTTTTACCACCTTGCAATGCAAGTTTACGTTTAGTCGACTTATCACGCTGTGACACCCTTTTTTAGAATGACAATAGACCCTTTTTTGAATAAAATTCCATTAAAAAAATTAGATTTTACTTGTAATTAATAAATCAAATAATAACTAGAAAAATCAGTAAGTACTTATATAATTTAATTAGTAAATCGTTTAGTTTTGACCATGGCCTGAATAGGTCGAATCGCTTTAGTATCAATATGAGATTGGCTGATTGAATGCGTTTTTACAAAGGCCGCATTCTCATCCGTCAGTTCAGCGGGTGAGCGGTTGGATAGCTATACTCGTACAGATATGCTCGATACTTCGTTCTTTTATCGACATCGCTGTATCGATATCGATGATCAACAATCGGAATCATTAAACATCTTGTTTGCAACAGTCTACAGTTAGCTCAAGTGTTTCAATTGTGAATACTAGAAACTTTCTCCGTTATAATATTAGTCATTTTAAATATTTGAACCTAGCCGGCCCTAACCTAACCCTTGACGAGAACGGGAAGAACTGAAACTCAAAGACCACATCTGACTCACAGCCTTTACAAATTACAATACTATCCCGTAAGACATTTAGCCAACACGTCCTTCGCCCACGACCTAGCCTAGCCGCAGAAGAGTCGGGAAGGAACCCTCAAAGATGACTCATTCGATTTTATGCCGTTAAAATGCACGTAAATCGTAATCTTAGATTTTCTTTAATTGAACATGTTCAATTCCTGTTTACGTTGCATTTGAACGTGTTCATTTGAAACGGTAAAATTGGACCTTAGACTAGAGCACTGAAACTGTGTGTAAATTCTGTGTTGAACACTTTATTTTTTATGATTTTTATTATGTACATAATGTAACGAATTATACGTATATTGCTGTAATGTTACGTGTATGGTTATTTCCAATAAACTATTATTTCAAATGTTGATCACGCAGTAACGGCCAGCCAGCGCCGACGCCAGGCAGGTGATATCTCGATGACACGAAGGAGTTTCTCTACTAGTAGGATAATAAAAGAATATGATACTCGGTCTCAATAATCAACCGTAAATTATCTTCGAAGCTTTTCTGCAATGTTCAACCGATAAACTTCTCTATCGAAATGAACATTTCGAATAAATCTAAACGATTTTTCATTTAATTGCGCACCATAAATCACAAACCTTGAATCATTAATCGTCTCGAAAATCCTTTCAAATTTTATATAGAATTTCGGATGTTACTAATTGGTAAGCGGAGATTTTTTACATTATTTACTGAAATCTTTCTGAAGTTTCAAACATTGATGTATTTCTATGAAGGCTTTTATTTAAAATCCCGCCGAGAGCCTTTTATTAGTTTTCTATTTAATTTTAGCCAGGAAGGTATTACATAATCCGGGCTGTTCTGATGAGTTATCGTCTTGGGAATTAGATTTTAACTTATTTCGCGGTACCCTAATGCTAATGGATGTAACGATATCTTGGTCCCGTCCCGTCTTCCTGTCCATTAAGAATCTATAGGTATAGAAAAACAGCAGTGACGTAGTGGTGTATTCTATGAAGCGGATTTGATTCGCATCTCGGGGAAAACGCAGATAACTGTCGGTGGAATGAAATTTAATTCCGAGTGAATAAGCAGGAGCATATCATTTGAAGTACGTATGTTGAGTACTGGAGTTATTTGTGCTGATGAAAAAGAAGAAGCACCTAAAGTAACCCTAAATAACATTATTTAAATGGATATCTGGCCTCTGTATTAACTTTGAATATAATTTTACACATTTTGTGATTTGTAAATTATCTGCCTCTATTGAAATTTGGTCTAACTGCAAATTGGACTATTGGATATACTGCAAATTGGATGAATTAGAGATAATTACAACTCGATGAACTGTTCCTCAAACGCGCTTAACGTCTAATAATTTCCCGAAAACAAGACATCGATAGTTTGGGTCTGCTATTACAGACTCCAAAGTTTTTCATATTCTTCGAGAACTTAACACAAAGGTTATTAAGTTTCTTAAGGGTCTGGTAAGGGCACTGTAAAGTTTATCCTGCAAGATACAGAGTATTTTAAACTTACAGGATTCTAAGTTTGAGATAAACTTAGAAATGTTGTATTATGATCATGTAATAGAGCTTGCCCGGTGATGTTTTATGAATTAAAATTGACTTCTAATACGCGGTCGATAAGGGTTTGCTTTGCCTGATACGTAAACTGTTGCTGGTTCGATTCCCGCCGCGGCACGAATGTTTCTATGGTTTGCAGATTTTTGTTATGGATCTGAGTGTCTTCTATGAATAATAATTTGTACGTATTTCCAATAAATAATGTAGGTATATAGTGTCAGTCATGTGGTATACTAGCTCTGCTTACTGCGGACTAGGTGATCCTGTGTGACATTATTTATTTACTAACCTATTTTAATTACACTATATTAAAATTACTTGTGGTAGTTTCGTGCTAACAGCCCATCATTGAACAATATCTGAAACCACGTTTAGGTACTTACAACCTTCGACAAATATGTTCAGAACAGAAGAGAAATAGAGTCAGTCTTTCCAAAGCTTTTAGGTTAATCCGCGGCTAATAAAAGTTTAAAAAATGCCATTATTCGGCGTCGACCGTACATCTAGCGGTTGTAGCCCGCCATCCAAATATAGAGCAGCTAATCCGAATTAACACAGTTTAAAATTAATTTACACATTCGTACTTACATCAAAAGCTCCGCTGCCACCGAAAATTGTGCAACAGATTCAAAATAAAATTCAGGTCAGTTCAGTTCAAAGTAACAAATCATCAAACACACTCAAAGAAGCTAAAACACGCACACAACACACACTATAGTCAACAAGGCATAGATTATTGCGTCTGAAAAGTTTTTACAGCAATTTTCATTAATGTTTTTGGGTTTTAGTGATCGCACGATGGTTGTAAGAAGAGACTTGGTTCAGGCGTCCGTTCAGTACGGCGCCTGCCGCACGACTGAAGGCATGAGCCTGAAATTCAGCAAACGAGCGAGCGGCGCCCAGCAGTCTCCGGTACCTGTATAGCCTATTACATAAATAGAGAGCATCAAAGAGACAACATCGAGATACTTTCATCTCGCTTTCTCCTGAGCGATTTGTAGCGATACCGCGATAGAATAAAAGAGACGGTAGATACATTTTGGGCTGCAAATTATCTGTCCCGTTTGAATTTTACTATCAACAGCTTGTTCAGGCGGTTCCCGCCACCTACTCGTAGAAAACAGTCGTTGTTTTAAATATTCACTACAATGGGTATCTAAGGCCCTCGAGGAGCATTACTTGGGCAAATGGCGCGTAGCTTTGTTTTTCGATCAAAACGGAATTTTCTTCAAACAAGGATTATGACGTGTTCATTTATTTATTGCAATGTTATTATGCAGTCTTGTTTTATTTTCAAATCATTTTATGATTTATTTAAGAATCGTTAGTAAATATTGAACGATAGCTGTTTGGGCAATTTGACTAAGTGAGGTTTAAGAACTGAAACGTAACTGAGAAAACTTACAAAAATATTTTTTTAGGCCACCAATATTTTTTGAAAATCTAGATTTACTATCGATTATGTTTTGTTTTGGTTAGAGTCCCGTAGAAAGCTATGAAAAGCAATTCCATGTAAGATTTTCCAAAAATCTGACTTATCCCACCGTAGGACAAAGCCCACCCTAAGAAATATCTTAGTAAAATACATGACCACGAATCTGACCAGCCTTTCATCAAAGCAATTAAATCTAATTAATCCGCTGCGTTTAGTAACATCAAAGAGCTATTGTTAATCAAAACCAGCCGGCGGATTAGACAATTCAATCAGAATCAGATACAACCAGCAATCAAGGAATTATCTTGTACTAGCTTCTGCCCGCGGCTTCGCACGCGTTGTTTCTATGGAAACGTTTTGAGATTATTTCTATCGCATGGGAACTGATTTATGGGATAAAAATGTTTGATTGTCGCCTATGTTTGATTCCAGGGTAAGACTTACCTGTATGCAAAATTTCAGCCTGATCCGTTCAGTAGTTTTGCGTGAAGAGGTAACAAACATCCATCCATCCATCTATCCATCCATCCAAACTTTCGCATTTATAATATGAGTGTGCAGTGTGATGTAAGAACGATACGCTTCATTCGGTGCAATTTAAGAATACCTACTAATATATCAAAGAGTTGTTATTTAGCAAAGTTTTTTTAACATTGTTTGTGTAGAGGCGCCTACACCAAGTTTCTTTTTATAGATCAACGTTTGCAACTGTTAGTGCGTTATCTGATTTCCGGTAAGGTTTTGGTACAACACAGAACAGCACGCTCGGATGTCGAAAGCTTACAGCACCGCCTGCACTTTCACACTTGTCTGCAATAAATTATGCAGAGCCGATTGTGACGTAGTGAAATAATGTCGTCTACGGCCCTTTTCCTATGCATACAGCATATGAGACGGTGCCGTACCGTATATTGTCCGTTTTTATCCACTATAAAAACGGTTTCGACGCGGCTACCGTCCTTACAGTTGTGTATTGACTTGTATTATACATGAACTCGTTCACATGAACACGAGCGCAACACGTCAAGGCGAGCGCCGTGGAGTGGAAGGTTGCGGGTTCAAGTCCCATCGAAATCGTACATTTTTAGGATTTAATTTAAATTCGTAAAATATAATTTCAGGTTAAAAAAACTTAGAACCGACTTAAGATTTCTAGATATTTACATTATTTTTTAAGTTTAACGGGACGCTTAGTTATCCCACAGAAATAAAATTTAATGTGGGTCCAACCCGGAATTATTCTTCATATCTATAAAATCATCAAGATCGGGTAATGATTTACGAAGAAATCGCGTAACAATTTCGCGTAACAGCGGAAGGAGAACCTCCTCTATTTAGGGTTTCGTACCCGAAGGGTGCAAACGAAATCCTATTACTAAGTCTCCGCTCCCTGTACGTCTATATGTCTGTCAGAGGACTCTATATCATGAAACGTTAGAGCTGGACAGTTGAAACTTTGACAAAATGCGTACTTTTCTTACCGCTTTAACAACAAATACTAAAAGTAAATAAATATTAAAATTAAGGGGAGCTCCCATACAAAAACACGATTGTTGAGCTATTTTTGTTCTAAGTTTGTCGAGGCTGTGTCTCTTGAACCATAATAGGTAGACACATGAAACTTTCAACAAGTACCTTTCCACTCTAATACCAACGAATATTTATAAAATATAGTGGAAAATTTAAGGGGATAATAAAATAATAAATAATGCTGGACAATCCACACAATCCATCTCCAAACAGTTGGTGTTTTTAGACTTTTCTTTGAAAAATAGGTTTGAACGATGGGACAAAACCCTCCGTGTGCGAGTATACTCGCACTTGACCGGTTTTTTGAAGTAGGTTGTGGCTTATGATTTCATTTTAATTAACCTCTCACTAGCAAGCTACATTATGATTATGACGAAATGTTTATGATTAGATTTATACTGAATGCAAAGCCATTGGCAAAAGCAGGTGTATGAGACAAAATCTCAGAAGCGGATACTTAAAGCTGAGCAATTCACACAGCAGCATGTAGCCCCGAGCTACGTAGAGCTCACAGGTACTCTATTTGTAATTAATGTACGTACGTATTTCTACGTAAGTACGTCTAGTTCCACGATAACTAGTTCGTAGAAAATAATGTCATAACCTGTCAACTTATTTGCTTATGTTTTATGCATGAGTTTCAAAAGTATATGTTGTTTTGATTTCATAATAATCATAAAAAAACAATGCTGTACAATCCACACAAGGTCATCTAGCCCCAAGTTGTTGCGATGTGGCACGTCGGGCGAAGGTCCGCCTGCGACGCAGGAGGTTTCGGGTTCGATTCCCGCCCTGGGACAAATGTTTGTATGATCTGCAAATATTGGTTCCGGGTGTTCTGGGTATTTTCTTCTTTTTTCAGCCATTACTGTCCTACAGCTGGGCAAAAGCAAAATTTGGGGTTTGCCGTTTTGCCACTATTTGGCCAAAATAAAGATTAACCAAAAATATCTATCTATGTAAATCAGTCATCGAGTAACACAAGCTCTACTTAGCTTGGGGCTAGACATGCTGTGCGGATTGTCCAGCAGTATTTATTTATTTATAAGGATGTTTGGGCAGGTCTTCCAAACATCCTTGTTAGCTCGTGGTGGTTTTGGAAACCGCCTTCTGGGTTTTGCCATAACCACTGTGTTTGCGGAGCGGATTGATGGTCGAAGTAGAGGTCTTAAAAATACACTTCAGCCCTAAAACGTCAAAAGTCAATGTCGTGGTAATGAATGCAGATCTGTAGACAGCTGCTGGATGCGGCAAGCTGAGGACAGCGCGTTATGTGAGCTTATTGCAGAAGAACTACATAGGCTGATGGTGTCGATGATCTCCATGTTTATTTCAATTTTATAAGTAAAACTTTTCCTAAGCTTACATCTATTTTATACTACGAAAATAAATAATTTTATTGATAAATAGTTTATGCCCGGGGCTTGCGCGTTGTTTCTATGTTTAACGTTTAAAGGTGATTTCTATCCCATGGCAACTGATTTATAGGATAAAAAGTAGTTTGATTCCAGGATTAGAATAACCTGTTTGCAAAATTTCAGCCCGATCCGTTCAGTAGTTTGGTTGTGAAGAGGTAACAAACATCCATCCATACATCCTTCCCAACTTTCGCATTTATAATATTAGTGTGATAGTGTGATGTGATGCAACAGAATATATATAATTTTAGTAGAACCAGCTTTGTATTTCTATAGCTTCTTCAGTAATTTTCCCGTATGAAAAAGAAATAACAAAAAATCAACCGCGACGCAGCAGACTGGAAACAGACACAAGTCAAAACAAATCGTCCGACTCGTCTCAAACAAACAGACGTAACATATTACCGGTTTCGTAAACATTTTCCAAGTCGCTACATTCGGCTCTCGTGTCGGACGAACGCCCCACTTACGTCAGTTCGGAAAATTAAACTGTCAACTGTCAGCTGTCATCGAAAAGACGCGGGAAAATATTGGATTCATATTCCTTCTTTTCCAAGTGAAGGAAACTGTGCGATGGAGCAAGATCTTTGACTGTTGGATGAAAATGTGTTAAGTATATTATTTTGGTACTAGCTCCCGCCTACGGTTTAAAGAAGGAGGTTCTCAATTTGCCTATACGTATGTTTTTTTAATATAAATATTGATAGTAAAGATTTGTATTGTAATATGTTGTAGATTTGCCCTTTTACAGCAGCTTTATTTACATGTAAATTTAATTTTGTCAGTTTATTATCATTGTAATATTGTACTTACATTATTTTAGTTTAGTTTGACAATGGCCTTATACAGCAGCATACTTTGACATACCCTTAATTAATTTATTTATTATTTATTTCATTAAATTTTCTGTCATGTCTGTCTGTTTTTTTAGCTTTGTACCTTATGGTGTTTCCTGTAACGAAATACCGATACATGTAATTATTAAAATAGTACATAAACATAGAATGTAACGACATCAAGTGTAACATCAAGTGTACCTACGATGGAATAAAAATACAAATACAAATACAAATACAAATTTGTTATGAAGGTTCTACAATTATTTTTACTACTACCTCTGGCCAAGCGCAGACAAAGGCTGTGTGAATGGCATAATGAATTTTTTGATGATTTTTTGATGATCATAGTGAATTGCTTTAGTATTGAATTATAGTTACATTATGTTTGAGTGCTGAGTATGTTTTATCCAGGTAGCCGCGGGCTAAAGCTCTTATGAAATCACAGAACAGTGGAAGATCAAAATCGCAGAAGCTGTACTACAGTGAAAAACAGCGATTTTCAGTGGCAACTTTTTTCATCCATTTTTGGCGATTGCTAAAAGAAATAATCGACACATTTTTTAAAAGCACTCCTTTGAGATTTTTTGATGCCTCCTCGGCAAAGAAACCCTTCTACATCTTTTCGGCATCTTTTGAGTTGTATAAATATGGTGCTTGTACCTTTTCAAACACAATCAGAAGCAAATACGGGAGCCGAGACGTAGATATTGGAAAATATTTAGGCCAGGGAAGGAGGTAAGGAAATTATTGTGAAACGCTGCCGCGCCGGTACCACCAGTGAAAGTAAACATTGCAGAAGAGGAAAAACAATTTATGTATGTAAGTACATGACACATAGTACATAAACTTGGTAAGTATCACCGAAGATTTATTCAAAAGTTCAAAATAAGTATCTTGCGGAAAATATCCTAACGTTAAACGTTTATTTTTCAATTGTAAGTTTTAATCAGAAAGAAATATTCACTTAGCATGTGCCCACGTTGTGCGCTATTTCATTGAACAATTTTTTTTTATCGTCATTTACGGCCGAATTTCCTCATAGCTGGGACAAGCCGCCCGACGTTTGCGCCACGGTTCTGCGCTTTCTGCATCAAATGACGCCCCGTGACGTAGTATACCTATTCTATGTAGTCGACGCACCTCACAACCCCGAGGTGGTTTTCATGTGGTACAGTGTCGTTCATCGATAGGTTACCCTACTGTTAAGTTTGAAGTCAATTTCTATGGATACAGAACTATTTACAAACTAGTATCTTTTGGTAAAATGAAGTTAGCTGGTTGTCTTATATAACAACTAATGTAATATGTAGTATGAAACCAATACTATACAGGGTGGAATTTTGTAATGCCACCTGGAGGGAAAGTACTCTTAATACTGTAGATAGAAAATTGTACCGAAAGAAAACATTCCTTTATTTTTGAAAAGAAAGAAAACTGCATTCAAAGATTTTGGAAAATCTCTTGCCACGCTCGGGAATCGAACCGACTAAATTCTGTAAAAATTACACCCTGTACTTTTATTGCATAGATCGTTAGGGTCAATAATAAGGATGAAATCGCTCTAACAAACTTAATAAATTAAATGAAAGGAAAACCATGAAATCTTAAATTATAAATTTAATGGGTCAAGTTAAGCACTTTAACTTAAAGATCCATCTGTTTACTTGTGTCAGTAATTAATAATTATCATTGACGTCATTTATCCATTAAAATGACGAATTAATATTTAGATAAGACGATTGAAATTGAAATACCTACCTGGATTGGTACCAACGGCACAATCAGATGGCCTGCGAGATCACCAGATCTCACCCCTTTCGATTTTTTTTGTGGGGATATGTAAAAAATCTAATTTACATGAAATCTTATGCGAATGTAAACGAGTTGAGAGTTGAAGTTCAGAATACGATTTATAATATTCACCACAACACGTTATTATAAGGTACTAGAAATGAATTCGTTAGAAGAATACATTTGTGTATCCAAGAAAATGGAGCCCATTTTGAGCAACTAATTAGTTAGGTAGTTGACTTTTTATTGTAAATAATTAAATTAATTCAAGATTTCATGGTTTTCCTTTCGTTTAATTTATTAAGTTTGTTAGAGAGATTTCATCCTTATAATTGACCCTAAAGATATATGCAATAAAAATACAGGGTGTAATTTTTACAGATTTTAGTCGGTTCGATTCCCGGGTGTGGCATGCGAATTTTCGAAAATCTTTGAATGCAGTTCTCTTTCTTTTCAAAATTAAAGGAATGTTTTCTTTGAGTAAAATTTTCTATCTACAGTATTAAGAGTACTTTCCCTCCAGGTGGCATTTCAAAATTCCACCCTGTATATATATATATATAAGTAGTTACGATACTGGAACCCGTCAGGAGGGTCATTGATCTATTAACGTACATGTAAAACAAATCATACTCACGTCCTTTTCTTTGGCATAGTATAAGGTGCGCCCGCGCAGCCGAAAGTAGCGCCGTTGCCATCGCTGGAAGCTGCGCGTCTGTTTCATCAGGTAACCCTCCTTGACCACGGGCTGCAAATAAATAAATTAATTAATAACTTTAACAACATAATAGAAGATTATGCACCGAGTGTGTAAACCAAAGTCTTACGTCATGGGCGTCATTGAATTGCCGTGCGCAACCCAGGATTGTAGAATAACTCACGAGCAAAGCGAGGGAATTACCAGGATCCACAGTGCGAGAGAAATTTAATCACGCCCAAGACTAAGACAGCTTTATGCACGAAGATATGTATAGGTACTCTACTTTCACATTTTATGCGAGTAAAAAATAAAGGTTTGGTAAAGATTTCGCGACATTCGTTTTCTAATTCCGCCTGCTGACAAAGATCTCATTGTTCTCCTTGGTAAACACACACGGATCTTCATGGTAAAAAAAATCACACATACTCATATTTTGATGTTTCAAATTCTTCATTATTCCCTTGGGAGTAACGTTAATTATTACCTGTGTTATTACCAAGGGAGTAATGATTTTGAATTTGGAAAATCAATTTGGAAAAGCAACAAACATCCATCTATCTCTCCAAGCGTTTGTGTGTCAATGTGAGAACTACTTGACGGATAAGGTATAGGTGTGAGTGTAACCATCGCCTATACCAAAGGAATACCTTACATTACAAGGTACAAACCATCCCGCGTCCGTCACCTGAGGCATAGGTTTCACGTGCCAGTAATTTCACCGGCAGCCATACAATATGAATGAACACTTCTTTGGATACAACAAACTTATATTAGTAAGCTTTCAATCAAACACCTCTGAAAAACAAAGCGACAACAATTAATTCTAGGGAACTAATTTGTAGACAAAGAGGCTACGTCGTAGCCCGTAGACCCTCTAAGTCGTAGTAGGTAGACCCTCTACGGCGTAGCTGCGTAGGCCTTCTACGCCTTAGACGGTAGATTGTCTACGGCGTAGCTGCGTAGTGTAAGAACACATTCAAGAGTAGTAGGATCGCATGACAGCGAGCGGGACAGCATGACATTTTCAATCTCATTCTTTATCTACAATTTCACTATCCTGTTTAGTCCAGTCCAGGAAGGTTCTGACTTACAAAATGTCAAGATGATTTTGAATTTGGAAGAGTGTTAAAGTTTAGTGTCCTATTACCTAAGTATTCCGAAATTGCGACCTTGAGCGACTGCCGCTCGCGCCGCTATATTGGAAAAATAGTACCAAAAATCAGTTCATCAAGAATATCTCCTCTCCAACGCCACCGCGGTTAAAAATACCCATTACAAAAATTATAGAGCACGAAATTTGCCGAAACTTTTGTAAGGAACATATTTCAATCAGATAAGTAGTTCACGGAGCAATGGGGTAAGGGAAGGAGCAAGTTTGGGTTTCCACCAGTGAAAACGATGAAAAATTCAGCACTAGAAGCACTCCTGAATTTTATTTCGTGCAATTGCAATGGGATGTTTCAATAACTGGAGTATGTATTTTTATGAGTAGGTATTTAGTTTCTTTTTGGACACAGGCTCAACCACTCAATCTTGTATGCCTTCATGCAAGATTGACTTGCTGTCGCCAGTCTCGTCCGGATGGCAAGCTCATAGTGTTGTGTTGATAGAGAAGAAAATGATGTAAAAATAAATCTTCTGAAACTATTATGGTTATTAACTAAAAGGGTATTAATAGTAGAATCACCTGAACCGTTTACCATGATGTGTGTTATCCTCATGCAGATACATGTACCAAAATACAGGAAACCTAAGAAAAACATGAATCATGGTAAATATCCCCGTTATGGGTAAGATTATCAAAATGTTTCAAAAACTAATGTATATGATTCATCTTCATAAATAAAAAATATGAACAATATCTCTGCTACGTTTGAAAAATGTAGTAAAAATACTACAGAAAACCTTGCAGAATGTTAATTAGGTCCATCTGTCGCGAGCAGGTCGCGGAAAAACAAAGACGCTGGATTAAACTCGCAAGATAAGGATAAGAGAACGGTACAGTAAGCTGCGTCCCGTAGGAAAAAGACGGCGAAATTATAGAAAGGTCTCTTTAAGATTAAAATACTGGGAAAACATGTACCAGAAGTGCAAGATAAACTCGCCCGCTAAGGGTACGACACCCCCAATGTACGAAAATTATTGTAAATATCTACCTTCTCTCTATAGCTTTTAAAGTATCAATTTTCATGATTCTAGTTCAACGAAAAGTTCTATGGTTTTGACTAATTTGCGACTTGCATAATATGCGACATAGCTACTTCCC
The DNA here is from genome assembly GCA_963564075.1 of Eupithecia subfuscata. Classification (NCBI taxonomy): domain Eukaryota; kingdom Metazoa; phylum Arthropoda; class Insecta; order Lepidoptera; family Geometridae; genus Eupithecia; species Eupithecia subfuscata. The sequence continues at coordinate 2,699,185 of OY751097.1, read as the reverse complement.
AACTCAACAGGTCAAAAATCAATACCCTATCCTAAAACGCGAAAGAAAGACTGTGTGCTCTATAGTTTGTACAACATCTCAGAATATGGTAATGCAGGCAAATCATTCAAGGAAACCGCCAATACATCTCCTCTACTAAAACTTTTACATATTAATGTTCTCATGCAACTGAAAACGTTTACGATAGGTTTTCAATCTTAGAGTGCAACCACTCGCTACTTATAAGTAGTCTACTAGCTAGTTATATGTAGTGAATCGCTCGCGGTTGGAGAGGCCTATCCATTACCACTTAGACAATATAATATGTATTTGAGTATATGCTGTAAGTGAGATGAGTATAAGTTAAGGAGAAGCGAAACTCCAGCATCCAACAAAAAGCGTTTGCTTTTAAATCTTTTTGATTTCCTTGCTTGGTAATGCTCACTACAACTAACGCATTCGACGAAACTTTGATGAGCAAGATAATGCTCATCAAAAGTCTCACAAAAACTTTCAAACTTGGATGCCATGTGAATATGCATAGCTAAGCCAATGGTTTAATAACAAAAATTGGAGATTAATTTTGTTAATTCATATTTAAAATTATTTTCTGTTTTTGTTCTTGAGTATACCTAACGTTTTATATCGTTGACCATTTTACATTTTGTACGTTTTACTAGTAAGTCGTTTTGACGCTCAAGACATTGCCACCATATAGACGTTTTAATATGCCGACGTTCTGCAAACTACGTCATTTTCCTTGATAGACCTTCTGATACGGAGCGAAAAAAAGAACAAAGCGATACTAATAAAAACGTAGATTGTTTAATAAATCCATGTCATTATCGCAGCGATTTGTCGCTTACCGGGATTAATTGCAGTCTCAGGAAAGGCAGGATATTATGAGAGATACGATGGCGCAACTTATAGCTGACAACGTAGAGCAAATGGCGAGAAATCAGTTTCATTTCTTCTCGCTCCTATTACTGAAAACATTGTAAGTGCTACTTTGCTTGATGGGATGAGAGCATTTAATTAGTCTGTATACTGGTTGAGTAGGTGGTGGGTAGTTGGATGATCAGAGGGTATCTTGCAGTATTGAAGGACTCCGAGGGAAGTCGGGTCACTGAACTAACAATACCACTCGATACATCGAACGTCTTTATAACTTTCGACGCAAAAAGAGAGGGGTGTTATAAGTTTAACGTGTCTGTCTGTGTATCTGTGTATCTGTCTGTGGTATCGTAGCTCCTAAACGGATGAACCGATTTTCGTTTAGTTTTTTTTTATGTCATAGATAATTTTATCCCGAGTGTTCATAGCCATGTTTTATGAAAATCTGTCGGGGGTGTTTTAAATTTTTTTAATTTTGTTCTTCTATAGTTTTCTATTGCCCACTGAGTATAATGAATTTGGTGGTGGTGGTGTGTTTTTAAGTTTAGTTTAAACGCATTCACTGCCGTGATACGGGGATTAATATGCGCGTCTGCGTCTTGGGCCATGAAGTGTTAAAGGTGATGAAGTATTCTCAAAATAACTCCAGTCGTTCCTACGAGAAAGTGCCAACTTATTATGATGCTTTTATGAAGCAATTATAACTAAATAGTACTCTTTGTGCTACCCCGTGCATTCTTAAGTTTATTTTCCTATAAGGTTTATTTTTATGGCTGCCATTTATCAGAATTCTGTATAAATAAAACTAAATTGCCTTAGTATTTACGATGGCCTTTGCAACATTAGTGTGACCGCAGACCATGAATGGAAACTGTAGCATTGCTCAGGAAATGGTTCGTACGATTACATGGCCGCTTATGAAACGCCATGTAGGTGAAAAAGGTACCTACTCTCAGAACGACGCTGTTAATCTGTTTATGTTGGTTCCGCCAAAGCGCAGAAACATGAACAATTTGATACTAAAAACCTACTTCAAATACCCTAATACTCAAAACTTTTATTAAGTTTTGCGGAATAAATGCCAACTAGTCCCTCGGAAATACTAAATCGGAATCACTATCTATATATCGCAAAAGAATCATTGAAATCGGTACCTACACGAAACTGGCTAACATACATAAAAACATACAACGAACCAAAAACACCTCCTTTTTTGAAGCCGGTCTAAAAAGAACCAAGTACACGGAATCCATGTGTTGATGGTAATGCGGTGCTATTTTAACCCCATGCTGTATAAAAAAATTGGTTTTCTGTAAAGTCGGTTTACTGACGATAGTTGAACGTGACAACGTCTTAAGAAAATACTGATGGAATGGTAGCATTTGATACTCGATCAAAACATGTAAATGTACTATAGTATAGCAGCTGTCCACGCAGACGCATCGCTCACTCAAGTAGGAGAGAGACGGATGTCGAGCGCTCTCGCTTGCACTTCAAGCTTTACATGGAACGACTCAGAGCGAGGTAACGCCGCATGACGTCATGTTTTTTCGTGCGTGCAGCCGGCTCTATCGAATTATAAGACGTTGTCACGTCAAAAGTCGCTCATTAGTCTTCTAAGTTTTGTGCTGTGATGTGAAAAGTTATGCTGAAGCAACAATAGAAACTGAAGGCCGTGCAGCGGCGCCATACTAAAACCTCGGAACTGATGCACGTTGTAGGGCCGGCGGTCTGTAATCGTCTCCCAATCACGATCACGAGTGCTAAGTCAACGCAATCTTTTAAACAATAATTAAATTATTACTTATTTTTATTGCTAATGGTGCCATCTATAATGTATACTGTTGTATATAGGTAACATTTATGTACCAACCTACTATTTGACGTGTAAAACTATAATTTTTACCAATAAATGAACCATTGAACCAATAAAAGCATGGCGTGATGTAGTGTGGTGGTTCTGTCGTTAGCCGCCATGCTGTTAGCTACTTTACGCATCTGCTTTGAGCAGCACTACGGCTGGAGTTTCCATGTCGAATCCATTCTAAGTCGGTTTTTAGTTTTTTTTAAACAATCAAATAATATGTTTATCTCATTTATATGTACTGCTTGAATTGTGCAAAATCAACAATTACTTCCATAAACTTACTTTAATTTGCTTTCGCGGAAACTCTGACACATGAATTATGATGATTGTTAGGTAATTATGTACCTTTAATTTCATAGTTTTTTCTATCACACAGGACCTGATTTATGGGATAAAAGGAAGCCTACGTGTGTAATTCCAGGCCTAGCCCACATCTATGCAAATTTTCAGCCCGCTCCGTTCAGTAGCTCTACTTTTTATTACGTTTGTCAACTTTCGAATCCTATTCTACTAATATTATGAAGCCGAAAGTTTGTGAAATGTGAATTTTTGTTAAAGATCAGCAAAACTACTGAACAGATCATGATGATATTTGGCGTACATTTAGAACATAGGTAGCTTAATTTAGATAATAGGCTAAGTACTTATTTTACCGAAAATAAGCATGCGAAGCCGCGGGCAGAAGCTAGTATAAAATAAGTAATAGTTTGATACAAGTAATCAATTAGAAACAGCGGCAATTCACAACAGATTGCACCTGACCGCAGCACAGTCCATCGTCGGTTATGCTGCGCGGGCTCTGGCAAGGCGCCAGAATATAAACTTGTCTCGTTACAACCGAGCAGGTCGATGAACTTATCCGGTTAGGAAATCAAGTGTTCAACAAATTGATGCTAAAAATCTAGCTTGATCTGAAGAATTTGCTGGTGGAGGAAACAAATAAAACTCTATTAGAACATGCAGACCAAGAACAGAGATCATTGTTAAGGGTAGAAAAGACGAAAATGACATCGCATCGTCATACATTGCGAACCAGGGGGGGCTATTTGAATTCTCCAAGTACGCAATTGCGTGTTTCGTCCAATTGATACTCGTATACACAGAATTTGCAAAAAAAAAGAAATGAAACACGCTATTACGTATTTTGGAGAACTGAAATCAGTATTTTAAGAATTCGATGACGATGCGACATAATTTTTCTCTGTTATTCCTCCGCTAAACAACAACTGCTGAGTGGGATTGGGCGAAGTAAAAAGAAACAACTACCTATGTTATTATTTATTTCCTTATTTCCATTGTCCCCTCCAAACGTAGGCTACTATGTCTTTGCATTGTCCTGTATGGTGTTATTTTTCTAGAAATGAAGAATCTTTGAGTTTGACCTCTCTGAAAAAGAAAACGCAAAAACCGACCCGCTAACAAAAATAGTAATTACTAGGGAGAGAATCGACTTGCAAGATGGATTGACCACATCGTTAGACGCTGTTGATTTCTAAAAAGATAGGACAGGGAAAGCTGGCAGAAGCAAGGCGAGGCTTTTGAGACCCCAGACCCAGCAGTGGACGATCCCATCCAGACTGTAATAATGATAATTTGGGATTGGAAGAGAGGATCTACAAACAAAAGCTTAATGAAAATGTCACGTAATGTATAAGTCACATCGAAAACCATAGGTACCTATTTATAAATTTTCCACGTGATATTAAAAAGCGAGTGAAACACCTAATGAGTCCGCGTGGAATCCAAAAGGTCAGTTCTCTAATGTACCTAATGGATGGTATAAAATGGTAGGTACACACACAACGGAAACGGATGTAGGGCAGCCATTTTCCAAGTTCCGGTGTAAGTTTACTAAGTTCTTTGTTTGTTGTTTAATACGGGTTTAGGCATCCCCAAGCACCAACTATATTTTTATTTTGAGGGCTGAACTAATAAATATGGTGAAAACAGTGGTGTAACCAAACATGGTCTGTAATGATGTTATTTTCTCAATAAATAAATAACAATAATAATGTCTAGCTAAAATCAAATGCTTATTAACTCATCATTGCGAAATTGATAAATTAAGCTTATGACTTGTTAAGCACATGGACAAACAAGTATTTGACGACTGTCTGCGAAATCATCTGAAAGGCGTAAGTTTGGACGGATGTTTGTTACTTTTTATACGCTAACAAAAAACTACAAACTACAGAACGAATTGGAAACTTTGCATGTAGTTCTAGGCCTGGAATATCATAAACTGACCACCATGCTTCGAAGTCTTAAAATAATAATAATAATAATGACGTACGGAATGTACTCCTAACCTTTGAAAAGACGGGCCAAAAGGTCTAAGACCTCTAGCTACCCATGAACTAAGAAAACAAGGTCTAACATTTCGAGATCTTCGCAAGCCTACGTCACTGTCCAGTTGCCACTTTATTGCAATAAAAAATTAAAGTTACGTTCATTTGCCGGTGACTACCAAACTTTTAGTCGTGTCACAGGCGTCACTCGCGTTGTTGATCGGATAAATCGTTTGAAATAAAATGGGCGGTTGCTCTATCCGTAACTGTAAGAGTGTAGTGTGAAAGGGGGTAAAAAAGGTTGTTTTCATTCCCGAAAAAAGAATATGAAGCTGAAGAATGTTCCTGCCATTGGATAAATTTCATTTCAAGGGGAAAGTTGATTTATCCATGTGCAGAGCTCGTTAGCGTTGCTCAAATTTAGGAAACTAAGTTTGAAGAATTTCAAGGAAAAACCTTATCCTTAGATAAGGCTATTTTCAAAAGCAGATAGAGCTCTACACCTTGACTCTTTTTTTTTATTTAGCCTATTCCGTCCCACTGCTGGGCAAAGGCCTCCCCCAAATGTTTCCACTTCGTGCGACCTTGACTCTTAGGGAATTTCAAACCGTCATAATTTCAGTGCCAGATTTTGAACCTTAAAACCCGCGTGGCTCTATTACTAGTTACATTACAAATAAAATTATAATAAAACCTAGATCTAGATCTCGAATTTCCCCAAACTAAAAAGTTTGAGAGCCACCGTTGCGGATTTGACGTAGGTTTGGGAAAACCCACGTGACCGTTGTTTCTTGGAGTGCTGTACCTGGCGAAGTATTCTATTATACTATTTATCTACCAATATATTATATAATAATCAAATCTACTACAATTGAGTCACCAAAAACCGGAACGAACGGTTTCCTTGTTTGACTACCGTAACAACGGATTCACGGGATTAACATTGTTAATAGATAACTAACAAACTGTTAAGCAACACGATTAGTCCAAACCAGAATCCGACCGCAACCTTCTATAAATAGAACCTGAGTTGGTGTAGCAGAGGAATAACGGAACAAGAGTTTATTTTATAACGAAACTCCTGCCCACGGGTTTCCTCTGGTTGTACTTAAGCTCGATCCACACTATTGTGGGGTGGTGTGTCAAGCATGGCACGTCAGAACGTTTCTGACGTGCAATATGTAGTATATTTCTATAAAATATACCATAGGTACATCAGAACATAGAACCTCCTCTTTTTTAGGGTTCCGTACCTCAAAAGGAAAAAAGGGAACCCTTATAGGATCACTTTGTTGTCCGTCTGTCTGTCTGTCTGTCTGTTTGTCTGTCTGTCCGTCTGTCAACCCTCAGGAACGCGTGGAGGGTATCGAGTTAAAATTAACATCAAATATTAAAGTCCGTAACCTCTTGAAGCCGTGATATAAATTAAACTCCTAAGTCAACGCACTCAAAAGTAACAGCCGTTTAAGTCCGAAAATTTTGAAATTTACAAGGGAATCACATGCACCCAAAACCTATAGGGTACTTCCCGTAGACCTAGAATTATGAAATTTGGCAAGAAGCAAGGTCTTATAGCACAAATAAAGGCAAAATCCGAAAACAGTTAATTTATCGTTAATTCACCAAAAAAACTACTGTTTATTCTTGGTATAGACCAAAACCTATAGGGTACTTCTCGTTTACCTAGAATCATAAAATTTGGTAAGAAGCAAGATCATATAGCACAAATAACGATTATAATCTGAAAACTGTAAATTTGTAATTTATTAACTAAAAAAAATTAGTTTTGATTCTCTCCCTCGACCAAAAAATACAGGGTACCTACTTCATGTTGACGACTCATGATTATTTGGCAAGAAACAAGGTCTCACAATTAAACGGAACCCTTAGTGCGCGAGTCCGACTCGCACTTGACGTTTTATTTTTTAGTCAGTTAAAAATCCAGGCTCATATTCAGCCTGGATCTTTGGTAAAAAAAACCGAATGGAATGTCAATTCGCAATCAATCCGAATTTTTGATGTCTACTATCATTTCTAAATGATGACGACAGACAAAGACATAAAAAATTCGGATTGATTGCTGCCTAACGGTGAAAAGGACTCTGTTAGGGGAAACACCGCCCCAGTCAAAAGATTGACAGACGGATTTCCGCGGACGCCCACGGACGTAGAATACTATTCAGTAGGGTGACTACAATCGCGACAGATGTCAAACTGTCAGACCCATACTATAAAGGTTGTCGCACACGTCAGCTCGGAAACGTTTCGGCATCGTGTGAATAAAATACCATTGAACGGAAAAAACAAAGAATGTGAGCTCCCGTTAAAATGCTGGTTACTCTGCGTTGCAGGTAGCTATTAGGGCTTTTCATTTCATACACAGAATTCTGAAGTTATGGCAGTGGTATTAATATATTTCCCGTTTCAGCCCGTAATGTGTGCAATAACCCTAAAGGTGCATGCACCAAAAACTTAAGTGCAGTCCACTAACATCAAAAGTAGCAAATTATTCCACTGGTAGGACGACCTACAGCTGACTCTGGTTCTGGGCCCAAAAATAATTTTCTTTGTAAAATCAGAGTGTGTTCTTTTTGTTGAGATAAATATCATAATGTTATTTAAAAAAAATATTAGTTAGAAGTGTATCAATGACACCACAATAACTATTTATACAAATTTTCATTATAATACCGTCGTCGCACGGGCATCAGTGTACCGGCACCTTTAGTTTCGAGTTGATTCGGAAGATTATTTTCGTTGAGTGCTACGAGTACGAATGTCCGTGTTTACTCAGGTAACAAGGTGTTTGTAGTGCGTTGGATGACAGAATTAGATCGGGGTGCGAGCATTCTGAATTATAGATGGTCAACAGTTCTTACGACGTCGAGGATAGAGCGAAGTAGACGAGATTCATAAAGAAAGCTAACCCCACCATCTTACGGTTTAACTAGCACGAAAGAGAGATAGCTTTTCAACAGCATTTATTTAACTTACCCTGTTAGTATGCGTGGGACAAATATTGCAATTGAATTTTTGAGCTGTTATCCTCAACCGATTGAGCTGAAATTTGGCATACTTATGTAGCAATGCAATGTTTGGTGACAATGCAATGTCATGGTGCCATCGAGCTGGTCTGATAATGGAGACAGAAAGCAGCCATGTAAGAGCCATGTAAAAGTAGCCAGACAGAAAGTAGCCTAAAAACCACTTCCGACGAACCCCATCGAGTTTGGGTTCGTTGGATTTGTCTTCCCAAGCACTTCGGTTCGAGATGAAATAGAAGCTTTTTTTAAGAAGTTTTTTTAAATATTAGAAATGTATCTTTATTATTGAGGGTCCAGTCAGTTACAATATGACGTTGGCGAAAAGACGTAAAGGAAAAGCTAATATTAATTGGTAGAGTATGGTCTTCTTGAAAGATAATAAAAATAACATAATGCTCGACAGTCCACTCATCATTTTGCCCCAAGCTGAGCAGAGCTTGTGTTATGGGTACTAGATGAGCTGATGACATCGTCAAAGTAGCAGGGCGTACTTAGATACGAGATGCACAAAACAGAGAACGCTTAGTAAAAGAGAAAGGAGGCCTATAGCCAGCTATAGGTGATCCCGGATGATTATGATGATGAATAAATGAATTGATTGGCCGCCTTATCGCTGAGAGTGATTTCTCCCAGGCAACATAAAATACTCATGATTACTCTGAAGATTGAGCGCATCGGAAAAACAAATGCAGCGAGTGACGAGATCGATCAAGTTAAGATGTTAAATCATGTAGGAAATTAAAAGATTCTTATTATTGTACATTTAAGACTGTAGATCATAGCTACATTTTTCCCCGTAGGTATAAACCTAGCCAGAACCGCAGAAAGCACTCAGAAAATTTATAAAGAAAAAGATAAGAATAAACAATGGACGTAATTTATAAGGGCAAAGACCCAGTGCCCAGGTAGAGGTGACCGTAAATCTGAAAGATCTTGATGATTCATTTTCAGGATGTTATTTTATTACCCTTGTAGAAAACGTGCGTAGAAAATCTAGTACTAGGTAGGTATATAAATAAAACTTGACACCTTCATGGCATAGGTACGCGTACGACGCACATGCCCATTTCCGGTTCCGTGAGGCTGGGCAGCGAATGCATTCATGCCGTAAGATGATAACGGTTAAGTTTGATTATCGAACGATGGGCATTCGCGTTCATAGGAGCGGGACAGAGCATACGTTTATGAAACGGCGTAAGCGCAAAAATAATGTATTTGCTTATTAACAAGAAAACTACACAACTTATGAAGAAACTGTATTAAGGAACCAAAGAATTAATAATATCCTACGAATCTAAACAAAAATATTTTTTATAAACCGCAGGGTTCCTGAGATCTTGAATAAATTAGGTGCAAAACACTGCACATTTATGTTTTTTTATTGCAATTTTTTTCCTCGCTGTCGTGTTTTCAGACTTACGAAACCAAAAAAAAAAATTAATACTATGTGATTCGAGTTTTTTACCACGGGGAACTCGTGAGTACTGAGATCTAGACCTAGTTCGACAACCAAACCTGCTAGGTTCGCCCCAGAAATCGTTTTCTTTGTGATCAATATTTTTAATGATTATTTTTTATTTTACAGAATCAAATACATCGTGAAGACTGACATGCAAGACCGGCAGTTTTGTAGTGGGCCCAGTCGCCTGTATCCTCCAGGTGAGTAGGTAACTAAATAAACGAATCAAACTGTAAGTCCTGCGAAATCGCTTTGTCCTTCTAAAACTATGGTCACCCCACAACGCATTCTCCCCTCCGAGATCCAGTTCCCAACTAAATAGGTCAAACGTCCTTCATATGCCTCATTCCTGAACGTACAATCATCTCTACCTCAAATGTTTTATAATCAAATTAAAAATTGATCTAGGTAAAATATTCCCGGCTTGGCCCGGGCACATGGGCCGCCGGGGCCGTGGGGCACCCACCCCCTTCCCGCGGATTGACAGCTGTCTGGCACGCCCAGGCCAGCATTCCCTCCACAACAGCATTACCATCAGATAATGAATGAACTCACCAGTCTACCGACGCATTTACTCGTCGAGATCCTCCGCAGAAGACGCTTCCTCTCTGTATCATTGTCACTGTCGGTGCTGTCCTCACAATAACCAGATTTTTTCTCATCTCTGACCGCATTCCCGTCCGCAACTGACATCACTCCGCGGGCTATCGCGCACCACACACACGGCACTCATCAAAAACAACTACATCATACAGAATTTACGTAAAATTAACATTTTACATCGGGCGCTATTTCGCTGACATTTTCCAGCGAGCGCCATGACAATAGTGACAATACGGTGCGACTGAAAACAAAACAATCGTGAAGGCACGCGCGCCCCACCTCGCGGCGATGCCCTGAACTCAGTGGAGAGCTCGGGGGCAATACATGCGCAGTATAGTTCCGATCGCCGCCGCGCCGGCGGAAGATCGCAGTGCCTGCTGGTTTCAGACACTTTTGTAGCGTCCTGAAAGAAACCCTGAACCCCCGACAGGAGTAGGTATTTATGTTCCTTATTACGAACTTTGGATATCCGTTTTAGATTTTTGAATGGAGTACGTCTAAAATACTCATTCTACAAGGAAAGTCATAAGAAATAAAGTTGTAGAGCATTTATTTATGTTTAATTTTAAACGCTTTAGGAACAATAGTTCTCATGCTATCAGGTAAAAAAATAAGGATATCGGATTTTTCAAAAAATAGAGCTTCGAATGTTAATTTATATCAATTTTGCACAGTTATCTATTATCGTCATATTTTTTTGTGGGCCGAGTGCCGGGAAGAAATCGCTTTTAGCGATAACGCCGGCCCCACCAACTGTTTGAGTAAAACTCACTATAGCGGATTTGTTTTTACCTGATAACGAGAGAACTAATTGGTCTTACAGCGTTTTGATTATGCTTAAATTAAACCGTTATACTTGCTCTACATCGATCAAGGTTTTCGTCGGCCCCCCATAGATTTACAATGCGCACCCTGAAACCGTCTTTATCACAAGACAAAATTTAAATTTAAAAAAGCCACCGACGTTTATTGGCTTAACAGATTTTCATGAAACATGGCTAAGAACACTCGGGATAAAATTATCTATGACACAAAAAAAACTTAACGAAAATCGGTTCATCCGTTTGGGAGCTACGATACCACAGACAGATACACAGATACACAGACAGACAAGTCAAACTTATAAAACCCCTCTTGTTCGTCGGGGGTTAAAAAGAGAAACATTTTGGCATGTTATGCTTACCTTACCAACTAGTGTCATGTTAGCGCTCGGACAGAAAGCATGACCAAGTGCTCGTATAAAAACTGCAAAAAACAGTCGTCCAAGCAGAAGAAAAAGGATGGAATTTCTTATTTTCAGTTCGTTTTAATGTATTTTTTATCTTTGCGTTGTGATATTAGCCATATCCTTAAGAAATCAGCATTAAATGGTATTGTTTTTTGATTTGCCTATGTTACAATATTTATTTTGTTGTAAGTTTATGAATATTTTGTGGTGACTATGTGTTTATTTATGTTTCATCAAAAGACGTTTAAAATTATCTACTGGTTGATGATTTATAAAATTTATTAGCCCGCAATTTTTTTATTATAATTATAATAAATAGGCTAATAAAAAAGACTACCAGAAGTATGAGATTTATAAACTTAGTACCTACCTATTTAATTTTTAGATTCCCTCGAGATCCTGTGCGTCGCGAAAAATGGAGGTCCGTTGTAGCACAATAGCGATGTGAACAATATTTATTATGCCAGCCTCGTTTGTTCCAAATATTTTAAAGAATGTGATGGCTACAACACTAATACAGGCAGTAAAGACTACGTAAATCCGTAATTCCTATTTTTCTCGTTTAAAATTAAAAAGTAGGTACTAATAATAATGTGTTCAGATCGCGTAAGTTTAAAAGTATTTAATAAGATGTTGTAAACTTGAAATAACGTTTTTTTTATCCCGGAAACAACTCGTGCAAAGCCGCGGGCAGAAACTAGTTCTGTTTAATTAAAAGTGCCTGCCAAAACTTTGTATTTTAAGTTTATTTCACTAACTCTTGTTAACTTATTTAAATTGTTTTATGGCCGAAATGACCCTTTTGTATAATTATACTAGGTACTTGTAAATGGTACTGTTCAGACAATCAATTTTTAGTTTAATCAATAAAGGATTGACTATCGTCATCTGAATTCTGTCGATTTAATAATCCTCATAAAAAATAAACAGTGTAGGTATATTATTTTCAGATACCTACCTACTTACAAAATAAAATAAATTCGATTCCACTAATCTCTTGTTCCAGTTGTTCCGTATGCACAAAACTTAAACTCGAACTTGAACTTGGCTCTGCGCAAACTGTCTGCGTCAAAACAAGTCGTAGACAATTTTGAGCGTTGGTTTCGTGAGGTTCTAGGTATCTACGGGGGAGGCCGCGGAATATCCGATCGAATAGAAGTTGCTCTACAATAAAAAATCAGAACCTTACAATTTTTTGCGACCTAGAATGTGTTAGATGACTGGCCTAGATGTGCGAGCTGCTGCCATGTTCGAACTGCTGTCAGGCAAGCAGTTCGTAAACAAAATAATGTTGAAGTAACTCGCATGCGAGGTACTATCCAACTCGCATGCGATATACGTCCATACGGTGCGGGTTACTGCACTGCAGCTACTCGGCAGTCTGACTCGCACGGTAGCTGGCAACGTGTAAACCACACATCATGGCTGGTTTACACGTTGCGAGCTGCTGACCTGACAGTAGGCAGCTGTGAATACGCGTTCTGTGCCCATGCGCCTGTGGTTGCGCCTCCTTGCGAGTCGAGGGGGTGGGGACTCGTCAGAAGGGTGGGTACACACTGATGAAGGTTAATGTGCAATGTTAACATTTTAACATGAATGATAAGCAGGTCAGTTCAGATGTACCTATACCTGAGTGTATCACTCGTACTATTCTCACCGCTCATTGATTTATATTTCTTTGTTTTTATGAATGGATCTAGCCATTGATCTACTGAGAAATAAAGTTCTTGATAGTTCACCTTCTAGTGAATCCAATGGGAAATGATCTCAATAGGTCCATCATGGATCTAGTATTCAATAGATCTAACGAAAATCATCCTGAAAAAGTAACCAGTGAGCACGTGTCCGTCAAGTTAGCAGCCCCGCCATGGAATTTGGTGGTTTCAACTATGCCAATAATTGTGTCCTGAAATAGTGCCCCCGATGCCCTTAGTAAAATAAATAGTGCCCCAGTACTTACCGAGATATTTAGGTATTTCACTGTGGCTGCTATCTTGACGTCAAGCTGGCAGCCCCGCTGATTTCGACGAATCTATAGCGAGTTATGAATCATGAACTATGCCAATTAACTGTGCCATAGGGTATCTAGTTCTCCTGCAAAGATCAGAAATAGACCTCCTGCGGTTTAAGAGATATTTGACTCTGAACATCTACATACATTACATAAAGTACAGACGAGTACAGAAGTGAATTGTTCCTCGCACGTCGATTCCCGTAACGTTGATTCTTGTAAAGGCGACCGTGCCTGAATTCCCTTCACGACGATCTCGTTTTCTTCGCGGTCTACAGTCGGCTGCGGCGTATAGAAAATGAATAAAAACTTTATATGGCTGATAAAATCCATTACCTATGTTTTTAAAATTAAATAAATAAAATCTCGTGGTAGATTTTCAGGTCGATCGAAGGTCTGGCGGTCGCAGGATCTGAGCCTAGGAGCAGGGTTATAAGGTTGGCAGCCTATTATGAGTTTGTAGTAGCCGATTTTTAAAATAACTTTTTTTGCTTGTTTGTCAAAAGAATGACATAACTCAAAAAATTGAGTTTAGTTTTGGCTATGATTTCAAGAAAGATTTTCTGTCAATATTCTGGTTTTCCCCTATTGTGTCATAAAAAAACTGTTACTATTTTTATTCTAAGATTGTGTATGAGACTTGGCGTCTTCACAAACGTGTTCGTGATGATGGGCAGAACCTGCAATTCACGTAGTGTTAGTCAATTACCAATAACTTTGTATAATAAATTTAATATGGCTAAAGGTTGTTTTATTTTTAATTTATTTGGGAAGTCTAGCACGAGTAGTTTATGAGATAGGTACATAGTCCATTTCAACTTTAACAGCTGTCATCGAAAATGTAGATTCGTTCCTACCTTTTCTTTGAGCCATGAACTGTAAGTCTAGCACGAGTAGTTTCGGAGACAGATCCATTTCAACTTTGACAGCTGTAATCGGAAATTTAAAATGTAGGCTTCGTTCCTACCTCCTCGACAGCTCCTGTCATTGGAAGTACATAGGTTTGCTTGTTTCGACACTGACGATTGTTGTCATTTTGACATATTTTGAGGTTTTAGGATCATTTAAATCAAATAAAACAAATATTATTAATCGCTACTTCATTTACATTTCTATTTATTCCCGTTTTTATAATGTGCGTATTTTGTTATATTTATTACATTCACAATAATTTATAGCCTTTATTCACAATAATTTATAGCCTTTATTCACAAAGAAAATTATACTAGTATTTACAATTGAAACAATTGAGCTAACTGCAGACTGTTGCAAACAGTCTACAGGTAGCTCAACTGATCCATATCAATACCAGTTGGAAGCGTCCCCAAGACGCTGGCTGCATTGCCACGCTGTATGGCAATGCTGATGCACTGTGCCAGATATTCACCAGCTCTCGGGTCACGCGTCGCTTCGACCAGACGCTCAGATAATTTTTTAAAAACCCGAAGAGCCTCGGTACCCCACGGACCTAATATAATAATTTATTACATATTTTTTATTAAAAAAACATAGGTTATGAGGAATTTATCAGCCATATAATTTTTTTATTCATTTTCTTTACGCGGCAGCCGACTGTAAACCGCGAAAAAGGCGAGATCGTCGTGAAAGGAATTCAAGCGCGGTCGCCTTTACAAAAATCGACGTTACGGGAATCGACTTGGGGGGGAATCGACGTGCGAGGAACTATTAACTTTTGTACTCGTCTGTACTTTAAAATGTATGTAGATGTTCAGAGTCAAATATCTCTTAAACCGCAGGAGGTCTATTTCTGATCTTTGCAGGAGAACTAGATACCCTATGGCACAGTTAATTGGCATAGTTCATGATTCATATCTCGTTATAGATTCGTCGAAATCGGCGGGGCTGCCAGCTTGACGTCAAGATAGCAGCCACAGTGAAATACCTAAATATCTGCTAAAGTACTGGGGCACTATTTATTTTACTAAGGGCATCGGGGGCACTATTTCGGGACACAATTATTGACATAGTTGAAACCACCAAATTCCATGGCGGGGCTGCTAACTTGACGGACACGTGAGCACTTGGTTCCCCCTAGCCCCAGTTACCATAAGGCACACGTTCTGCCGAACACCGTGTATTATGGAATCGTTAAATATTTAAAAACTTTGAAATCAGTACCTAATGAATATGTTAATTTATTGTCAAAGTCATGACTAACCTGTAAAAATCGGGTGATCTGCGTTTTTTTATACCTTCTTTGTCCATCATCACCTGTAGAACCAATTCTTTCACATAAGAAGCCACTAAGTCTTAAAATTTGTACCACAGGCAACATAACACTAACACCAACTTGTATAGGGTACAGAAATAATACAAGACCAAAGAAAATGTCCACCAAGCCGGAATAAAATGTTCAAAATAATAATCAACACACGCAGTAGCTTCTAACCTAACTATGATGTTCGACACATACGTGAACAAACAATACCCGTGGAGTGCGAGATAGCTCACACACTGAGGGTTCCGGATTATATGTAAAAAATTTATAGCCAAAATACATTAGATTATCTTTTTGGGCCGGGAAAAAATAAAATTTAGATTCTAGCTTGAATGCAAAAAAGTTCATTTCAGCTTGTACTTCTCCGTTGAAATAGAGGGCATCTCTTTCTACACTATGCAAGCTGGAGCAAAACTTCAGACCCAGTTAGTGCACTAACGCGCTAAATTGGCCATTATTAATTTCACATAATAACATTCATTCTACCAGAAAGAAGCTAGATTTAAACTCGTTGGTTACTAAGATTTTTTAATCAGAAGCTGTCTCACATTATTTCCCTTTGATAATTACGGAACCCTACAAATTCATAGATATATAAACCGTAAACGATTTTTCAATAAGCGATAACAATACTATGTTAAGATCTTGAGATAAGCTATCTCAATCCATTTTATGGTCGAGATTGAACAAGGCGCTATAGCAAAAATATTTCTGTTAATTTCAGTTGATTTCACTATTTTTATCGTCATTATCATCATCCAATCAGATCATAGAAATCTAAATAACAGTTATTTAGATTTCTGTGAGTCAGATTCTACCATGATTCTAATCACTCTTTTAGAATCTGCAATTAGGTCTGGAAACCTACCTGCCTAGAAAAACTGGATAGGTACCTACACAATCCATGAAGAAAAATAGTACTTACCTACTTTTAGCTTTCTAGGTGATTATTAGTACACTCCCTGATCGACAATTAAATGTATCATCACTATGGATGATAGGTAAGTAAAATATTGGAGAAGAGAATTCTGTAATGTTAGGTATGGTTTTAATACAAATTGTCTGCACGTCTATGACTAGGTAGGTACAGCTATCTATGACGGGATTTTTAAGCAACACCATGGCATGCCTGGCCCCCGCTTTATACCAGCAGCGAGGCGAGGTTCAATATGAATAATATCTGGCAGTGTAAATCAATATACCTACTCAATTTCAAAATTCGAATATGAATTCACCCCGTGTATGACAAATGAATTTGATCTAATCACTTTTATGAAAATTTCGTGTGCGATGCACAATATAATAATTTAGGGATTTATTTTTTTATATTTTTTATGCAAAATTAACCTAAGTTCTTTTTGATTCTTTACTAAAGGGGCCAAATTTTTTGTAAAACCTTTCAATATGAGGGAAATCGTCCACATCCAGGCCGGGCAATGCGGAAACCAGATCGGAGCGAAGGTACGACATTTTCTCGATGTTTTACTAGGACCTCCACTATCGTGATTTCATGTCCAAATACTCTTGTATTCGGATATGAAATCACCAACCAAAGCGTATTTTATTTATTCATTTATATAAATATAGGCTCCCTCATCGATTTCGATGATTGCGACCCTAGAGATTACGGATCCCTATTTCTATCACGATCCTAAAAGAATGTAAATATACATGTCTAAAAGTTGGAAATTAACTTTTCAGTTCTGGGAGGTGATTTCGGATGAGCACGGAATCGACGCCTCCGGAGCGTACAACGGAGACTCTGATCTTCAACTGGAACGCATCAATGTATACTACAACGAGGCGACCGGCGGCAAGTACGTCCCGCGAGCCGTGCTGGTCGACCTCGAGCCCGGCACCATGGACTCCGTACGCTCGGGACCCTTCGGACAGATCTTCAGGCCTGACAACTTCGTATTCGGACAATCGGGAGCCGGAAACAACTGGGCGAAGGGACACTACACGGAGGGAGCGGAGCTGGTTGATTCCGTCCTAGACGTCGTCAGAAAAGAGGCAGAAGGATGCGACTGTCTGCAAGGCTTTCAGCTCACACATTCGCTAGGCGGGGGTACGGGCTCGGGCATGGGAACGCTGCTGATATCAAAGATTCGAGAAGAATACCCTGACCGAATCATGAATACGTTCTCTGTAGTCCCAAGTCCAAAGGTTTCCGACACTGTTGTGGAACCGTACAACGCAACATTATCAGTTCATCAGCTGGTCGAGAACACTGATGAAACATTCTGCATAGACAACGAAGCCTTGTACGATATCTGCTTCCGCACCCTGAAGCTGACGACGCCGACTTACGGCGATCTGAACCACCTAGTCTCAGCAACGATGTCTGGAGTGACTACATGTCTAAGGTTTCCGGGACAGCTGAACGCGGATTTAAGAAAACTTGCCGTCAATATGGTTCCATTCCCAAGGCTGCACTTCTTCATGCCCGGGTTTGCGCCGCTAACAGCGCGAGGCAGCCAGCAGTACAGGGCCTTGTCGGTTCCAGAGCTGACGCAGCAGATGTTTGACGCAAAGAACATGATGGCAGCATGCGACCCTCGCCACGGCCGCTACCTCACCGTAGCAGCCGTGTTCCGCGGACGGATGTCCATGAAGGAGGTGGACGAACAGATGCTCAATATCCAGAACAAGAATAGCAGCTACTTCGTAGAATGGATTCCCAATAACGTAAAGACAGCCGTGTGCGATATACCTCCCCGTGGGTTGAAGATGTCTGCTACCTTTATCGGTAATACTACAGCTATACAAGAGTTGTTCAAGAGGATAAGCGAGCAGTTTACAGCTATGTTCAGGAGGAAAGCTTTTCTGCATTGGTATACCGGTGAGGGTATGGACGAGATGGAGTTCACGGAGGCAGAGAGCAACATGAACGACCTGGTGTCGGAGTACCAACAGTACCAGGACGCCACGGCTGATGACGAAGGGGAGTTTGATGAAGACGTTGAAGAATAATTGTTTGTCCTGTCAGTGTTTGTCCTTTTTGTAACGTCTTAGTGTTTAGGTGAAATGTATGTTTTTATATTTTATTTATGTGTAACGAAAAATAATAAATATTTTTTGACTGAATGTTTGCTATGTATTTAATTCTAAGAATTTGATGAGCGGTCCCTGCCCGTGGTCCACATACATATTACACCTGGCTTTTTTTTCTTATCGTGGTCTACCTCAAGATAACGGTGTTCCAGGGGAACTTGGACGTCGACAACAAGTTTTAAAGTTCAAATAACTTTCCTTCGTAACATAGGACTTTCAATAACATAACCATCAACATTGTTGAACCACAGTCCCATTTTTATTACTATGTGAAATCATTTTGTATTCAACAGTACTTTACTAAATTAAAATCTGAACGGGAAAAAAATTCCCGTTGGCCAGACTAGTCTGACCACCAATCTGACCACTGGGAAGCACTCGAAACTAGGACCGATGTGGATTTGAAACTCCTCATAGTTCCGCAGGCGGAATTCGGAGGTGGATGGAACCACCAGCCCTAAACCGAATCTAATGAAATAAAGGCCCATTAACGTATAAATAATTTATTAATTCTGGTTCTATTCATCACTGTCGTCCCTAGCCACCTCGCCCTCTTCCTCGAACTCCTGGCCCTCCGTCGTCGCATCCTGGTACTGCTGGTACTCCGAAATCAGATCGCTCATGTTGTTATCTGCTTCAGTAAAGTCATTTTCGTCCATCCCTTCCCCTGTGTACCAGTGGAGAAACGCTCGCCTCCTGAACATAGAGGAATACTGCTCCGATATCCGCTTGAACAACTCCTGTATCGCCGTCGAGTTCCCTATAAACGTAGCTGACATCTTCAACCCTCGCGGCGGGATGTCACATACAGCTGTTTTCACATTGCTCGGTATCCACTCGACGAAGAAGTCTTTGTTCTTTTTCTGGATATTCAGCATCTGCTCGTCGACTTCCTTCATAGACATGCGTCCTCTGAAGATCGCTGCAACGGTTAAATAACGACCACGACGTGGGTCGCAGGCAGCCATCATGTTCTTCGAATCGAATAGCTGTTGAGTTAGCTCTGGCACCGTCAGAGCTCTGTACGGCTGATTGCCCCGTGACGTTAGAGGAGCAAACCCAGGCATGAAGAAATGTAGACGTGGAAACGGTACCATGTTCACTGCTAGCTTCCTCAAATCAGCGTTCAGCTGCCCTGGGAACCTAAGACAGGTCGTTACACCGGACATGGTAGACGAAACCAGGTGGTTCAGATCTCCGTACGTTGGGGTTTTCAACTTGAGCGTTCTAAAGCAGATATCGTAGAGCGCTTCGTTGTCTATGCAGTAGGACTGTGTCGAGTTTTCTATGAGCTGGTTCATCGAGAGCGTCGCGTTGTACGGTTCAACGACCGTGTCCGAGACTTTCGGACTGGGCACTACCGAGAACGTGAGCGAGATCCTATCAGGGTACTCCTCGCTCAAGTTGCCTAGCAACAGCGTTCCCAAACCCGACCCTGTGCCGCCTCCTATAGAATGGACGAGTTGGAAGCCTTGCAAGCAATCGCAACCCTCCGCCTCCTTACGAACAACATCTAGGATAGTGTCGAGCAAATCTGCGCCTTCGGTGTAATAACCTTTAGCCCAGTTATTGCCTGCGCCTGAGGATGCGTATACCATGTTGTCTGGTCGGAAGATGTATCCATACGGTCCTCCACGCAGGGTGTCCAACGTGCCGGGTTCGAGGTCGACCATGACGGCCCGAGGCACGTACTTGCAGCCGGCGGCTTCGTTGTAGTAAACGTTGATGCGTTCTAGTTGCAGATCGGAGTCTCCGTGGTAGCAGCCATCTGGATCTATGCCGTGCTCGTCTGATATCACCTCCCAGAACTGCGAACGAAATTCAACCTTAAATGTTTGTTTCGAGAGAGTTAAAATCAATTCTCAACATGCTCGTTTTATTTACGACTAGAACTGCGAACAGAATTAAACCATAAGTTTTTGATAATTTTATAAGTGTATGAGGTGGATTTACCTTAGATCCAATTTGGTTGCCGCACCTCCCAACTTGAACGTGGACAATTTCTCGCATTATCACGATTAATTTTATTAAATAAAATCAATAAAACAATACAAAAATAAATTAAACACAAAAAAGACGACTTACATCTACAAAGCTAGCTTACTAAAATGAAATTTTGTTTCATGGCTTCATTGAATTTATTATTTTATCACGTAGGCCGTGACTACACATAGATTATTTACACAAAGACAGTCATATTATTATAAGATTATAAAAGTACCCTTTTAAATAAAATAAAAACATTCACGCTATACAAGCTCAATAAAATTCAGAAATCTTAAACTATAAAACTCATTTAGATCAGTTAATAAAATGCATTCTACAAATACAAGACAGAAAACACATAAATTAAAATGCCACTTCGTTAGTTACACAATAATTTACGAATAAAATAAAATAAACTTAGCAAAATATATTCTTTGAAGCAACAGTTGATTTATGACTAGCTCCGTTAAGTTTGTTTGGATCTATGCACATTATTATGCGGACAGAACTAGACTGAGGCTTGTTTTATGAAAGATTGCTCAGTCATCGAACTATGCTTGAGTAACAAATTTTCTATGGCATAAGCGTTACTCAAGTATACAGTGGTAACTGAGGAATCTCATAGTACGGGCCTTAGTTCTTAAAACTAACACTATCATGGCTCAAGACAGGCAGATGTCCTTCACATGCGTGGCAGGGCAGTGAATGCGATTATACTAAACAAATTTCTGCAGAACAAAAGTAATGATCGGTTTACATTTAAGTCCGCTAGGGTGCTAAGATCCACATAACAATTATCCTACTTAATTAAATAGTTTTGACAACATCCAAAAGGTTATCCCACTTATTCTATTTTTGTAACATTGTGTATCTTTCGTAGGTGGCTTCAATTATAATAGATAAATGAATCTCCTCAGCAAAGACCGATGTCTTGAAATTGACTTGCATAAGTTATTCTGAATCCCTGACTATGATTAAGATTACCCCACTAACCTTGCCTGTTCACATTTTTCGACAGGGTTTTCGGCATTAAAATCGGAAATAATCGTGTTAATTTTAATTGACTTGTATTAATTTGAATTTAATCTGCCGTGTGGTGCCGCCTTAGAATTTGCACCACCCCAACTCTTCCCGCGGGTGTCGTAAGAGGCGAATAAGGGATATCCACCGGGGGCGGGCAGCAGCGCCCCCTGCAGAACCATTCTACCACCGAACTGCGATCCCCAACACGCATGCCCACCGTGGGGGTTATGGGCATTGCTCCCCCATGAGATAAAAGCCAATAAAGCACTTAGGCACAGGCCTGCGTCCAGCAGTCACCAATATAGGCTGCTGAGGTGAGGTATTAATTTGATAGCAAACAGTGGGTCTACCTATTAAAACACGACATAAATATTCTTTTAAATAATGAACTCTATCACTACTGGTAAAGCCTCGGTTTCTTGATGCAGTACGCTGCGTCCCCTTGTCACTCACCGTTGACACATCTTCGACGGAACAAGACCACTCTACCTAAACGTTTTCCATTCGATGTGTTCGGCGCCTCATAGCGCATACCTCAGCGTATAGTGACCAATAGACCAATGCATAAGAATTCAAATCACATCAACGCGTAGTCAGTCATTCATAGAATAGACAAGGTAGATATGACAGTACCATTTGAGCGCTACGGGTGGCCGAGTAGTTCTGACTTGATATGTTGAAGCAGAAACTCGACCACTTTGAAGGAAGGTACTGACCCGTGTTACGGGACGTAACGTACCATTCGCAGCGAGCATGTTACGTTACACCGTGTGCTTAAATCCGTCTAGTTGCTCGTTGCGAGCGCCTTTTTTCTCCGTACTGACTGCACGAACGTTCGCTGTGTAACGCTTTACATTGCGCCCCGTAACGGCGGTCAGTACCCACCTTAAGATTTCTAAAGAAGCTCGATCATAGAAAATAGTTTTATCAAAATATGCTTTAAAATTGACTTCATATAATAAGTAATGTGGATATTTCGTTCGTAAAGGTCCTTAAAAATCTACAAGTTAGTTTCGAAGTTTAGAATTACATGATGATGAAATGTACCATCGTCATCGATCCAGCCCGGAATTACCCACTGCTGGGTATAGGCATAGGCTGTATGCTTTTATCAGCCTCCTTAGTTTTGAGCCTTTGGCATCTCTATATTTCTATAATAATTTGTTCTACTCTGAATGAAAACAAGTCTTGTACAGGTTGGATTTTTTGGACGGGGCAATAAGAGGTACCTTAACCGGTGTTGCTACAGGAAAATGGTCTTCGGAGACTATCCATATTTTTTAGAGAAATGTTCATCCCCATTCTCAGATTTTCCAAAAAATGTGCGGTAAAAAAATATGGATAGAATTCTAAGACCATTTTCTTGCAGCTGCTCCGCTTATGGTACCTCCCCTTACAGACCCGTTCAAAAATCCACCCTAAAGAAGTCGTGAAGATAAAGATTGTTCCGCTTAGATTATATTTGACAAATATGATCTAAGCAGAACAAAATGTAATTTTCAATCCCAAGGATTTTGTTATTATAGTGCGCCTTCACGCTCAGGGTAATTTTTGGGATATTATTTGTTTTTCAATCCCAATCATTATCTGCACGACTTATACGTAGTTTGATCAGAGCTTTCAAGGTCGCATATTTCAAAGCTGCGACGCGTCTTTACTTTTACAAACATTTGACTTTACTATGTATCAATAGCGTTATCCGTGGAATAGCGTGATGCGCCCGCGTTCCCACTGTGTCATAACGGCGTGCTGTTTAAAACATCGTGGCTTGTATAATTTAAGCGGAGGTGTTCACATATATCACGACACGATTATTTTATTATGTCCACGACTATTTTTTGTTGTGACGATAGGTTTTCTTTATAATGGGAACAGCTAGCACACACGTCACGATTCATATTGTGTCGTTGTTGTAATGTGCAAACGACAATGCAAATGCCGTGAACCGTAAAATGTTATTTCTGCAATTAGATATTTATTTTTAGTCGTTCAACGATAAAAAATCGCGACGGCACAATGACGATGGTTACGACACAGTGGGAACGCGCCCTGAGGCGTGTTGTCTAGGGTGGAATAGACCAAAATGGCATCGTATCGTCATCGTAAATAATTCCATTCTTCTGCAAATATAGTATCCTAAACACTGAATTCTTTTTCGAGAACACCGGCGCATTAATAGCTCTCCTGCTGGAACACCTTATGTGACTTCTCTGTATCAAGTATTGGTAGGGCTGATATGACGCCCCATACTGACTTGTCTAAAGCATTTTTGACTTTGGGTTTATCAGAACAATTCCACCTTAAATAAATCTATTCCTCAACAAATAAAGCTTCCCAAAAACTGTATTCTTTTCCGAGAACACCGGCACATAAAACGCTCGGAACACTTTATGTGACTTCTCTGTATTTAGTATTGGCAATGCTGAGATGACGTCCCAAACTGATGTGTCTTTGTAATACGCTGGCTCGAGAGTGGAGGGGCTCCCGAGATCAGAGTCCACCAAGTAGTGGCATTGGGAAGGCTTTAGGTAGGTGCGGTCGTCGCCTTTGTTTCTGTCGTTGAAGTGCGGGTGGATCAGACGGGTGGCTGCAGACAAAATATTCATAGTTCATTAATTTTTACTGGCATGAGATTTTCTTAATAAAAGTAGCCTTGTGAATATAATCGCAAATTATATAATTGGCTCTTTGATACCTGTTTTTATACTATTGAAATTAAAATTTACATAATTTGAATGTTTGACAAGTACTAAATATAATTTAATCTAATTTTTCTGACGACGATTCTTTTTGGCAGTTCTAAAATTAAAGCATGTGTTTGTTTTTTTTTTTGATATTTTTAAAGCTAACCTTGAATTATGTGCAAATATACGAGAATTTTAATTGCCCACTCTAAATTACAATGATTATATGACTATATAGATTACTACTGAATATTTGCACCACTATCAAGTCAAATATAGTGATACTCTAATTCTAAGACCATCATTGTTAACCTATATTTATGCAAATAAATAATATCATTCATTCATTCATCATTCATTCATATGGCTCTATGGCCCCTAATTAATGTCATGAATGAGGGATGACGGTATGGTGGCAGAGACAACTGAAGATGCCGCGACAAGCTAGATTTATTTGACAACTAGTTTATGCCCGCGGCTTCGCATGCGTTGTTTCTATAAACGTTTAAAGGTGATTTTTATCCCATGGGAACTGATTTATGGGATTAAAAGTATCCTAAGTTTGGTTCCAGGATTAGAATTACCTGTATGCAAAATTTCAGCCCGATCCGTTCAGTAGTTTTGGCGTGAAGAGGTAACAAACATCCATCCATCCATCTATAAGCCCATCCAAAACCTTCGCATTTATATTACTTATTAGTTTTATGATAATGTCTACAAAGGCTTGCTATATAAATAAATAAATAATGGTGGACAATCCACACAGCATCATCTAGCCCCAAGCTAAGCTGAGCTTGTGTTATGGGTACTAGATGACTGATATACATATATAAGACCGCGATAGGTTTTCGCCTAGGCCACCGGAGGCGGAGACTTGTGTGTCTCTGGTCTCGCTCGAACTGCCACTTTTACAATGTTTCTTGACCTATAAATTTAAGTAAAAGAGGTCACATACCTATTATTAATAGAAACCGTGAAGGCGCCGGTATCATCCCGTTTAACTCGGTCTGTATAAATAAACCGAATCCTGTTTACTTCAGGCAGTGAAAAGCTGAATGGTGACCGATATCACTCTTTCTGAAGTCCTTTATAATGCTAGTGTCAAGGGTCAAAGTCAAAGGTCAAGGTCAAAGGTCACTCACCGTTTGAAGTATCTGCGTAAGGCGCCGGCATCATTCCATTAAACTCGCTCTGTATAAACCGTATCCTATACCCCTCGGGTAGTAGAAAGCTGGATGGTGATCGATACCATTCCTTGCCGTAACAAACTGTGAGGTCGAAACCGTTGGACGGTGGTAGGTGGTGGAGAATCGTCATTGGGGAGTGGTAGTTGGTGTATAGTGCTGTTATTCGGGATATGCCTGAAAAGAAATCATTAAATAAAGGTCACAACACAGTCCAAGGTTAAGGTCAAAAGCCACGTACCATTATCATCATAGCAACTAATGAAAAGAGGCATATCGATAGTGCGTTGTTATTTGACATCTTTGAATCTTGGGGGATAAATAAGTGATTACAAGTTTGTGCTAGACTTTTACTTCACTTTAACTAATTTGAAAGGTTTCAATCTTTTAAATCCAAAGGCGAATGGTTAAAGTCATAGGTCACCATGTTCTGATGACTGGCGAAAAGTTTAAAATAAGCCTATCATCCGTATGGACATTGGACACAAAATAATAAAACTTTATGTTGAATAAAATAATGGCAACGGATATTGACTAAATTTAAAGGTCAAAGGTGAAAGTCAAAGGTCACTCACCAGCAATCCCTGCAACCAGCGTAAACAACACCATCAGAGGCATAGTGTACGACAAGTAGTGAACTTTGACGCCTTCGAAGCGCAGTTTGAGGATCTCCGAGCCGAATGTATAGACCATCTTCTGGATGCAATCGAGCGCGATCGCCCCGGCTAAGATTATCAGGCTGTAGACTGGGTAAAGGAACCTGAAAAAAGAAAAAAAAAACACATGATCTGTCTATAAAAGGAGGCGGGCAGCAGCGACCCTTGCAGAACAATTCTACCACCGAACTGCGATCCCCAACCCGCATGTCCAGCGTGGGGATGATGGGCATTACCCCCATGAGATAAAGGCCAATAATGCGCTTATCAGGGGAAAGCTTGCGTATAGGCTGTTGAGGTCTTTAAAAGACATAACATCAAATGATCTGTGTTTCAGCAAGAGAGGCAGCATGTCTAACCAGTACGGCGAGCAGAAGTCGTAACAAACGTACGGTAAAGGCTAGGGAACTGTATAGTAACGGACAAGTAACATACCGCTCCTCCTTATGAGGCTGGATCATGAAGACAGCAAGCCACAGCAGGAGAGGCAGCATGTCGAACCAGTAGGGCGAGCAGAAGTCCGCGCGCGCTGTGGAGCGAGGCGCGGCGCGGTAGCACACGTATAGGGCTAGCGGACTGTAGAGGGCGAGGAGCTGGAACAATCACAGTGTGCTCAAAAGGGAGTTCTTCAAATAGGGTTTTCTAAGTCATTTAAAGGGTCAGCAACGCGCGTGTAATGTCCCTGATGTTGCAGGCGTCCATATGCTACGTACACACGCTCAGAGGCCGGCAACCAGGGTTTTGTTTAGTGGGTCGTCGAAGCTTCTCTTCGACAACCCCACATAACCATACTGTTCCCTACATGCAGTATGGTATCTGCTCGCAGATTTTTCCCCTCGAAAACAGAAAAAAGGCGTCCATATAGGCTGTACTGTTCCCTACATGCAGTATGGTATCTGCTCGCAGATTTTTCCCCTCGAAAACAGAAAAAAGGCGTCCATATAGGCTGCGGTAACAGATTCCCATCAGGCGCGCTGCATGCCTGTTGGCTTGGATGTGTGCCCTTCAAGGCCAATGCTAACCCCATGGCCGCCCGGCTTGCTAAGGTAAAGACAACGCCTCGCTAAACGCAAGGCAACTACACTTACGTGATGAATTTGTCAAACTACGATAGTTTTTATAGCAAAACAACTAGTTAAGCTACAATGTGGCTGGTCTATGCATTTTCAAATTTTTGTTTTTTCTTGCGCTAGTCGCGTGACGCTAACCTAAGCCAAGCTAGGCTTTTGCAGTTCGGGCGTGGCTGTAGTATAGTTTTGTCAAGTCTGTTCTTCATCAAATTGTTTTGTGTTCCATCACGTGGGTTGTGTTTGATAAAACTCACCCAAACTATATTGAAGTTCAAGAATCCATTTACAAAGTAATAAGTCCATGGCTCGATCCCATACAAATCCGGTCCATGCTCAGTAAACAGATTGTATGTAACAATATTCAAAGGCGCGATGACCATTCGGCCGTAGTACCATGAGTCAATCAGCATCATGGGCAGAAGCATGGTAACAAGGCAGATCCCGCAGTATTTGACGAACTCCATGTATTGCCGCTTTATGACAATCATGTCAATGGCTATGGGTATTCCGAGGAGAGCTGTGAATGGCCAACCTGTAAAAGACAATAGAGTTTGGTTCATTTAACAGATTTTAAAAGGCGAGTTCAAGAAGTCTACGCTGGCTCAGACACGTCGGTGAAAATGGAGGAAGATTGGGCTGTCAAGGTGCATAGTGAAACTATTAACTATTATACCCCAGGTATTGGTAGATGTACGACGCCGATCTCCCGAGAATTCGACGCTACGGTACAGGCTCTGAGAAACATGGCGCCCGCTACTGAGTACATTCTAGAACTAACACAATACTCACTGAATATAGTATTAGCGGCAGTGGCGGCCGTGGCGGCGACATACCGGCGCCGCCACCAGCACGCGAGCGCTGCGCCCCCTAGCGCACAGCTCCACGCACTAGGCAACATGGCGCCCGCTACTGAGAACATTCCAGCCGCTGGGAGTGCGAATGCAAGCCATGCTCGGCCTACGTGCACGCCGAATTCATGGCACACCGCTCTGAAAGATACATAACTGAGTTAAGCACAGAGATTTCACTCTGACGTCACAGAGCACGCGCCACCGCGCATTTTCCAATGTTAAAAATGCTTTATGCTTAGCTCACATGTAACACAATCACATTCAACACATCAAATTTAAAGAGAGCAAGACGAGCGCTAACTTGCGATGCGAGCACTCGTCACTGCTCCTCAGTCTGATGAAGAGTACGTGAAATCGCGATGAAAGCGAGCTCTTAAGGCGCTACCCCGACCCAAATCAGCGCCACCACCTATTTTATTTAATAATTATGTTATAGGAAAGGAATTTTAAAAAATTGGTCGGCCAGTTTGTGTTTCCTATCATAAGCTTTTTAAAAAAGCTGCTAACTGAGTAGCAAACGGACGTTATATTGACATCAAAGTGGGCGTCAACGCGCGATCGCCTGCGACTGGACTTTTTCTCTGAGAGCTTCGTTAACGCGCGTTGACGCACGTTCATACCAGGATGTCTAGATGCGCTATAAGAAAACGCGCGTCAAAATTTTGCCACCTGAACATACACTTACTTGTAAAACATAAGCTCAGCCCAAGCAGTCAGGACCGCCAATATTGATCTCAGAGCATAAAATACTGACACTGGCTCCATAAACAAAGACAACAGCTTAGCAGGAATGGCAAACAGCCATAGAGATGCATATGAGCGAATTGCATACACTGGACTGTATTCCCATGTTTGGAGGCCGCTGCCATACACTGAAATATTTAGAAAGAAACTAATCAGTTTTTAGTCAATTAAACACTCTAAAATTGCCAAAGTGTAGCAAAGCACATTGTGGAAAATTGCACTTACACATTATTACACTATTTAAGGTTACATAGATAGAGGTTATATACATATTTCTACAATGTTGTCCGTAAGTCAATGACTTACGGACAACATTGTAGAAATATGTTACCAAATTTAACTTATCTAATAGCAGCCAGTGGTTTGCTGCTATTGTATGGATTAAGTAAGATGAATTTTTATGCTAATTTTACCTAAATAATGTAGAGGTTCCCAGTAGTTATAAGTCTCATCGCAGTCAGCTATTTGTCCCCAGTAGGCTGCAGCTAAACGGGCAGTCAGAAGCATGCCCAGAGCAACTGCCCCTCCTGGGTAGGCAATCTTCCGGAGATCAGATGGTGCGCTGGTCACAATTATATCCCTGAAAGAGGATTTTATTTAAGATTTACCACTTGTTAAGCCCGGGTCAAATATAAAGAATTAGGGAGAGACATATTAGTTCAAACATTAAGACATGTATTTACAAAAACATTGGGAATAGTAGGTAAATAAATACGCCATATTACACCTAATGTGTTCTGAGCACTTAAGTATAAAAAACGTTAGTTACAAAAGGTTTTACTCAACTGTAGGCGAGTGTGGGCTGATGATAGATATAGTATGAGTTGAAAGGAAACAAACTCATGGTAAGTTTGTACAAGAATAGAATAAGGTAAGGTTTAAATAATTTTTTCATGTTTAGTTCATCAGGCGATTCTAACTCTAGGTTTTCGGTGTAGGCACTGAAGAATTCTCCATGCCAGGTGTATCCCAGCATGTGGATAATGCTGGGATACACCTGGCATCATGTGGTGTGTACAGTTTACAAAGTTTAAGGACAGGATAGCGTAAAATTTTTGACGGACTAAAGAAAACACATTTATTTTCCATGCATAGCCGCGGAGTTTACCTACCTCGAACCTTATAGGTGCTGGATCATAGCCAAACCGAAGTAGGAAGATAAGAGCGCAACAGTGTAATAAAGCTGTTTAGAGGTACCTCCTTGAACGAAACAGAGGGAGATTTTATCTATAAGTCTGAAATAGATCGGAAACTAATAGCGTACTTTAAACATCAACAAAATCTTTACCCTTCGCTAGCTTTTCGTTTTCCTTTATTGAAACTAGCTCGTTTTGAGTTGTTTTTGTTGTGAATACTTCGCTGCCGCGACGTCAAGGCCATTTTCACAGTTTTTTCACATACACTGCACGAGTTTCAGCAGAACAGTCTATTGAAATACGGAAAATAAAAAGGGGAATAAATTTTATCGGAAAATCAACAGCGGCTCCAGTCAACAGCAGGCAGGCAAGGCAAAGGCAGGCAGGCAAGCAGTCCACAGGGGTAGTAACAGATCTGTCACTGTCATTGCGTGAATGACAGATCAGCATCAGATCAGAGCATCAGATGGATGCACAGATTATTAAATTATAGATGACAGTTGTGTGTTGTGTGTGCAACACTTTCATTTCCATAGATATAAGTCAGTCACATTAATATTAAAAATGCGAAAGTTTGGATTGATGTATGGATGGATAGATGGTTGAATGTTTGGTACTTCTTCACGCCAAAACTACTGAACGGATCGGGCTGAAATTTTGCATACAGATAATTCTAGGCCTGGAATAAAACATACTTTTTATCCCATAAATCAGTTCCCATGGGATAGAAATAACCTTTAAGCGTTTCCATAGAAAAAACGCATGCGAAGCGGCGGGCATCAGCTGGTATCTAGAATAAAAAGAACATTTTCGAAGCCTTATGCTACGACCCCACCTGCGTTAGCGTTGACGTTAGTAATTCTAAACACGATATTCGCATACCGCAAATAAATAATACCATGTTTAAAAAGAGTAGGTAGGCAATACCGTCTTTACCATAAGGGCACACGGGGCCCGTGCCCAGGGCCCCCATTCTCAGGGGGCCCCGAAGGATCGACAATTTCTCCTACACATTTATTCTCAAAACATTTTTGTCGGGTACATTATACTTTTTTCACAGATCAGTAATCTTAACAGAAGGTATTTACCTACTACGCCATTATATCGATGACTGCGCCTATTCCTACTGTACTAATTAATAATATTTCCGAACGCATCCTACCTAATTTACTAAGTACACCATCTAGCGATCACTCACGCAATCACTCGGGATTCCAAAGTCAAGCGACCATATTATGGCCGATTTTCCGTTTTTTTTTTGTTGTTTTTTGTTTCGTCGATTATGTACTTAGAGCTCAGAGACTTAGAGTCAACTTAGCCATGTCAATGTCTTAAAAGTTGACTGACAGTGTCAAGCTGACGTTAAAACCATAAACTAACCAAGTTTAGAAGAAATTTAAAAAAAAAACCCTAAATTTAAAATTGAAATCCGACTTAAAATTAATTAAAATTAAATGGCTTGGAAATGAGTTCTTTTTTGTGTTTAGTGTAATAATATGATGGTAAATCTCTAAAATAAAACTCAAACTGGAGATGAGAACGGTAAAATTTTTCTTTATGATTTTTTTTTAAATATTAAAATTTTACCATTTTCCCGCAAATAAAATTTTATTTTAATCAACCTCATTAATTACGTTATACAACATCAGAATGTTTCCAGCTGTTTTGTAGGAAATTTTATGGAGAATCCAAATATTATATAGATGTTACGAGGTGTTAGTAGATAATAATCAAGAAATCAGCGAAATAATGCATTGTGATGCATTTCCGCGGTTTTTACGCGGATTTTTGCGGAAGTACCTGCCACACAACGGCGGTAGCGGGAAGCGGGGCGTGCCACTTGAGAGGTTAATGACATTATATCATACTATATTTTGATTACCTATAATCAATGGTCATAGGTACTAAGTAAAAGATGTTATACAGGGTGTCCCAAGAAGTAGTGATACACTGAAGCTGGGAGGTAGAGGACCTAAAGGGCTATCTGAATCACCCCCATGTATGTTCCGCGATTTTTCGTACTTTCGGAGTTATGATTTTTTTTTAAATTTTTCACCTTTCGCCGAGTACGATGAGATTTTTATTTATGGTGACGTGAATTATTGCAGTAGATGCTTGATTTTTTTTGTGTGCTAAGCTGATAGATAGGCCAATTCAGTATGGTAACATTTACTATCGTTAGATCTTCAAATGGAATAAAAAAATGCCAAGAAAGATAAAATTTACCCAGTATGTTCACAACATACATGGGGGTGATTCAGATAGCCCTTTAGGTCCTCTACCTCCCAGCTTCAGTATATCACTACTTCTTGGGACCCCCTGTATAATTCGCTTTTTTACTTTCCAAAAGGGCCGCGAATTCTTGTGTGCCCAAGGGCCCCAGCCTAGTTTAAGACGGCCCTGTAGGTAGGTACCTGTATCTCTGCAGTTAAAACCACATGTTAAAACCACATGAGTAGATGTTAAAACCCCAAGTTGCTCCTAGACTTCAAACTTCTCGAGGGTCCTATGTTTAAAAATAACCTTTATAAATGGCTTTTTCAACACACTTGCTCATAAAGTGGCTCTATGGTCACCGCAATTAGGCACATAATGACACCCATAATCAAACTGTGACTTTTTCATTGCTTTATGTAACTCACTAGTGAGTTACGTATAGATTTTTTTTTCAATTTTATTTGTTGAGTTGCTTTGTACTCAAAAAAGTTTTTATTAAAAAAAAGATCGTGTTCAATAGAACAAATAAATTAATGTTCTTAGAAGAAGAAGACTTAGAATGATAGATAGTTGACGCAAACGAGGTAAGTCTGAAAAATTGCGACGGATCGTCGCAATTTTCATTTTGAGCCGTTAGTAAACTACCGCAATACTTCAAATGAGACGGAAAGCAGCTCTCACATAAAAATATAAAAATGATGTGTTGTGTGGTGCAAGGATGTTTAAACACCAGTAACCGGAAAAATAATACCGCAAATATCTCATTCCACCGGTAAGTACTAATATTCCTTTTGTAATTTTGCCTAAAACAGTCATCAAAACTCATAAATAAATTTAAAAATTTCGTCCACCATTTTCGTGAAATTGTTGCTATGCACTGGGAAAAAAATACCCAGGTTTTGTTACTTAGTACTTAGGTATATACAAATAGTAGAGGAGAGGGTGTAATTCCCTCAAGTTAGGACTTAGGAATCAAACTACGCGGAATATCTTCTTGTTTAAACCATATAGATTTGCAACAGATGAATTATATCATGAAAGTGAGGTACCTACTGACTGTTCGCAAGCTGTACATCTTTAATGTGGTTCTTAAACAGCATGCAAGGGTAGATCTAAATGACAACCTATCAACTGGTAAGCGACGAAAGGACAGAATCCTGGCAAAACCTAAAACTAATACCGTTTTTGCTCAGCGCAACCAATTTTTTCTGGGCCCTCTGCTCTACAACAAAGCTAATAAAGCCATTGTATTGCCATAGATTTGGTGCACGTAAATCAAGCAGAATGTAAAAAAAGACTACTTACATGGCTCCTTAAACTTAATTATGAGGAAACGGAGCAACTGCTCCAAATTATAAAATGATTTATGTAGGCAAGGTCATTAATTAATCCTCTTTCTGGAATACTTGCTTGCACTATATATTGTACTTATATATTAGGTATATCCAATTAGATCACACTTCGGAAACTTTCTTATGCATACACGTACAGTCAATCTTTTACTATTCTAATATAATATTTATCAACTATAGCTTTGCCTGCATTTTTTTGTATAAACCTATGTTAGGTACTTACTTGAAATTGTGATAAAGTTAGCATTAATGTAATTAATATCAAAATCAGCTTATCCACTGTAATTTGAGAAAATTTTAATTTTAATTTAATGTAAACAATAAAATTATATAGCATAATAATTTAAATTTAATGTAAACAATTACCTATATTACTAATATAGCATAATATGCCTGTCTATTTTACTTATAGTGACGGCTGAAATATTGTTCTGAAACTTACCTGGAAGGGACGTGGTATCTACAGCACAAGTCTCTGACTTAGTGTAGATACCTACTACAGAACTAATCTCAAGTACCAAGCTGTCTCTAATTGTAAATTATAAATCTATCTATATTGTGATCATGCTTGTTTTTTGCTAAAAATAAAGTTATTATTATTATATTATTATTATTATCACAGTTTTAGAATGTTCAGTCACTCGATGATATTCTGAGTAGATTCAAGATGTAAACTCAAATTACTATTTTACAAAGAAAATTACAATCAATGAATGGAAACAATTAGAACTAGTTTTTACAATTGAAACAATTGAGCTAACTGCAGCCTATAGCAAACAATCTAGAGGCAGCTCAACTAATACCAGTCGTCGCGTCGTTACGCTGGTTGCATTTCCCCGCTGTATGGCAATGCTGGTGCGCTGCGCCAAATACTCACCAGCTCTCGGGTCCCGCGCCGCCGCTTTGACCGGACGCTCAGATATTTTTAAAATTCCGGAAAACCTCGATACCGCACGGGGAGCAAATGCAATAAACTCAAATTTAAAATTGCAATCCATCCCATCACCATAACTGTAGCAATACTTGCACGTGCACATGTTCTTTTCTAGGGTTCCGTAGTCAACATGGAACCCTTATAGTTCACCACGTTCGTCGATCCGCCCGCAGCTTAGTCCAGATACTATTTGTACTGGAATTCTGTAATTTGTCTAAGTTGGGCATTATTATTTGTGAAAAAAATGCTAGTAGTAGGTGGAGTGATTTTAAAAGGAAAACTACACAGCTTTAGTATGCTTTACTAGTTGAGTACCTAATAGTCATCATAATCAACTTAAAAAATGTACTTTGGTAGGTATGTGTAAAACAGGTAAATAACTTGGTTTAGAATCTTAACCAACTTATTTACCTGTTGTACACATATCTACCAAAGTACATTTTTTTTAGATAGGCCATGAACCGTGCAACTACTTACACTGCACGTGGCCGAACACGCACTTGACCGTCTATTTTATTTTATTGTTCCGAAAATGATCGGAGCCGATCTTATTTTGCAGACTTGGAGTAAAACCTTTTTGTCGTTTGACCTAGGTAGAATGATAGTAACCATAGGTAGGTACCGGTTGATATTTCGTAAAATTAAAAAAAAAACAAGACGTTGGAAATGGATTTTCATAGATTTTTTTTAGATTTTTTCTATTTGACAATAAACTATTGACACCTTCAGTAAATTGAAATAACGTAATATCAAAAATAAAAAGGTAGGTGATAAAAACAATGAAGTATTTTCTTAATGGGAACTTTGCTTCAGTTACCCAATTTTTTAGGGAAAATGCTATTCACTTGCAACATTCAATCATACGAATGTGTGAGTGAGGGCACTGTATTTACGAGCTGTCAAAACACACATGGATCGGTTTTTGGTTACACAAATTGTTGAATGACACTATCCCTCTGCTGAGACAGCAGCGAGTTTTTACTTATATTTAGCTATTAATAAATAAAACTTTCACTCAAATATAACTTGTTTTCTATGTAGGGGAGAAGGAGGCAGCTTTGAACAGGGGCACCTTAGAACAAACGAGCTTACGAGGTTAGTTCTAGGCCAATTGTGGCGAAAATTGTATTTAGGTATAACACGGCAGTACCGACCCCCATGTCTGTCATTAGTGGCGCACATGTGCACGCGCGAAAAATTGAATAATAGGCCATGTCTGTTTTCGGCACCCCGAAGTAAACATTACGGAAAAAAGCTGTAAGGGTGTTGATGAAAGATTTGAAGACATTGGCAAGCGGAACTTGATTTATTGTATGGATAAATTCATTTTAAATATTTTTGTGCTCTAGTTCACCAGCATTTAGTGGTTTTTCGAAAATAAAATTACCAGTTAATTTCTTCGAACCCATTGGGGCAGATTTGAACAAAACAAAGGGGGCACTTTTAAACATGTTCAAAGGTGGCTCAATAGATCCATCACTAAATTATAAGTGCGAAAATTTGTGTGTTTCTTTTATATGTGTTTGTTTGCTTCAAATTTGATATCTCTTTGTTTAAACTAGGTCAATAAAACTAGTCGTTTATGTTCAATAGTGTTCAAATTAGGAAGTAACCCTATATAACTGATTTTATCATAGGAAGTCTACTTATATTGTTGTCTTCTACAGTGATTGCGTCTGAACGTAATTTAATCTGATTTTAGATTTAGAAAGTAAAGCTGTGTTAATATTATAATTTTCTTTTTAAAAGTTACTTTTTTATTGTTTTTTATGAAAAGTTTATTACTTCAATATTTAACATTAGAATAATTCACATAGTTCCTTTAATATTGTACGTAACATAACACATAACACAATCATAACATTTTAAATAACTTTATTTAATAAAAATATTTTAAGTAAACAATGTATTTTTTGTTTAAATTCATCAATTCAAAGGTGCCCCTGGTATGTTCAAAGCTGCCCCAGGAAAGGGGCAGCTTTGAACATTTGAGTTACTTCACTAAAAGATCAATTCTGACTAAACCATGTAAAAATTGATTATAATTTTTATTGATTTATGTAGCTAGATCATCTAAATGTATTTAATAGCAAAAAAAACTAAATAAAAATAACTATCTTAGATATTACAGACTCTAATGTAAAAATGTTCAAAGGTGCCTCCTTCTCCCCTATTATAATAAGAAAGCTTTATATTCCCCACGGAAATGGAAGTTAGAGTACTTACTTAGAGCAAGCGCGGATCCAGGGGGGGGGGGGGGGTCATGAGGGTCATGACCCCCCCCTTTGGCTGGGTCTAGGTAGGTACTTTGTATGGTGGTAAAGGGCAAACTAGGTATAGTAGGTATACTTAGAACAAGGTGCAGGGTTCGTATTACGAAAACACGACTACTTTATTCTCTCAACCAACACAAGTCAAAGCCACTCCGTTAGATACGACATATCCAATAATTATTACACACAAATATTAAAATCGCGCGCGGCTTCAGCGACGACGACGTGCACGTCACGACGACGACGACCGACCCGTTTTAAGTCATCTTTCTACGCTACAAATTTTGAAGGGCCAATAGTTACGGTTCTGAAGTTATTATAAAAATGTCCTTTGACCCCCTTAGAATACGAATTTCCAAAAATCCATTCTTATCGGGTGCCTATGTCCTGAAAAGAACCTCCATGCAAAATTTCAGCTACAAAGCTTTTGTAGTTTCAGAGATCTCTTGATGAGCCAATTTTCTCTTCTCTTCTATACAATATAGATTTTACCTAATTTAAAGATATGATCAAGTAGGTACATTTCTGTTCGAGTCGTAGTCGTGACACAATATTCCTCAGACCAGCGCAAACCACTGTTAAAATATACTGCATTGAGATTTAGACAAAAAAGGTTTGTTCGTATGTTTTTGACATATTTTATTAACTGTACTCCTGAAATATTTATTCAAAACGGTCTTGCAAAAGTATAAAAATCTGAGTAATTTTTCGTCGAAATTGTAATGTATCAAATGGTATTTGATTGTAGAGCAATCGGAGTTCCTATACCATGCACCGGGTGTAAGACAAACACAGGTTTGAAAAATGACCAAATCTGAGACATGTACGTTGAATTTTTATTGACTCAAACACCTGTAAAGTCATTTTGATTAGAGTTATATTAGCGTGCATTGAGTTGTAGACAATAGAAGATTTGATTTTGATACTTTTAAGAAGCAGAACTCCTGAAATGTTCATGAAAACATACTTAGAAAATGACAGAATCAAAGATATTCTCGTCGAAAGTGTAAAGATTCTAACACCAGTAGAGCAAGTTTTATCGGAGTTCCAATAGCATGCATCAGGTTTAAGACAAACACAGGTTTGTTCTCGTGATATGTATACTTTCAGATACAGAACATTTCAGAAATTTCATGAAAACGGTCTTTGAAAAATTTTGAAATCTGAGATTATGAGCGTTGAATTTGTATTGATTCAAACACCTATAAAGCAATTTAGATTAGAAATCGACTAGCGTGCATTGAGTTGTAGAAAAACGAAGGATTGTCCTTATTTTTTATAATTTTCAGAAGCAGAACTCCTGAAGTTTTCATTAAAGTGAACTTAGAAAAATGATAGAATCTAAGATATTTTCTTCGGAAGTGTTCACTACACTACCCAAAGAATGTTAGCCAAAGAAATGTTACCTTCTAATAGGTAACATTTCTTTGGTCTCGATTGAGGACAGAGCTTGGCTCCCTTTTAAAGTGGAGGGAATAACCCAACAATATCCAAAAAAATTCGCGGCTCGCTCCGCTCGCCGCTAACCAGTATTTTCTGCTTAATTTAGGCCAGGGCCCCCATTTTCAGGTCATCTTCCCCACCACCGCTAACTAATTACGAAAATCTATCAAGGTACATATAATTTTCGCCCGTCCTGACTAGATTTTGACTGTATGACCCCCCCCCTAACTTGACAGCTGGATCCGCCCTTGACTTAGAGTACTTTAATTCCGTGATATTCCCCATTTCGTACGTGGCAGAATAGGCGCAAAACCTAAGCGCGGAAAATAAAAAAAAACCTCACCCTTATTTCTGTGGCCAATCGCAATGCGCGCGCAGAAAACGAATTAATTTTTATCTACTAAATAAAATGAGTTTTTACTGTTATTTTATTCACAAGTGTGTTGAAAAACGCCGATATAATAATAAGCGGCACGAGTCGTGAGCACAGATGGGCAGTAGTGGGGGTAAGCTCGCGCATGTACGAATGACATGGATGTAGCCGAATGACACGCGAGCCTCCAATAGACGATGTGCATTGACTTAGGAACCAATCGGGTGCAGTTCGGCACCCCGCCCCGCCCCCATGCAATTTTATATTACTAAGTAAATACTTAGGCAATTTTATATTACCTACATAAGTCTGTTGTTTAACTTCTCTAAATATAAGTAGGATCTATTTAAGGAGGTAGGAAGGTAATTTACTTAGGTAATTTTTTATTACATAAGTCTGTTGTTTACTTTCTCTAAATTTTAAGTAGGATCAATTTAAGGAGGTAGGAAGGTAATTTATTTAGACAATTTTATATTACATAAGTCTGTTGTTTACTTTCTCTAAATTTTAAGTAGGATGAATTTAAGGAGGTAGGTAGGTAATTTAATTAGGTTATTTTATATTACATAAGTCTATTGATTACCTTCTCTAATTTTAAGTAGGATCAATTTGTGGGAGGGCGGGCGGTATACACGGATTACATTTTGTAGGATCTTATCAGATACCTAAGGTTTTGCGCGGAATTGTTACTAAATATTGTTTTATCATAATATTAAACAAGTTTATTCCTCAATCCCAGTGCTGTAAAATAAACTCTTCATGCTTGGATATCTTTGTAAAAGTTGTATGGGCGAACGTGTTGCATTTATGATCGTTGCGCGGAGCAGTAGAGACTAAGCCTCGAAGGAAATAGCGTAACTGTCCATTTTCTTCTACTGATGGGAACACCAACCCGCCACCGCTGTCACCCTTGCAAAGTGCTGATCCTGGTAAGCAAAAAGGTAAATTAATATTATCTATAATATAAAAATGAATCGCAAAATGTGTTGGTAAGCGCATAACTCAACAACGCCTGGACCGATTTCGCTAA
This sequence comes from Eupithecia subfuscata, assembly GCA_963564075.1. Classification (NCBI taxonomy): domain Eukaryota; kingdom Metazoa; phylum Arthropoda; class Insecta; order Lepidoptera; family Geometridae; genus Eupithecia; species Eupithecia subfuscata. The sequence continues at coordinate 2,659,563 of OY751097.1, read as the reverse complement.
TTCTTTCTTTGTTGTGTTTGTTATTGTCAGGAGAAGGTTCTTATGAAAGAAAAAATTAAGAAAGTTGGAAACATAAATTTCCACGGGGGCGAAGCCGCGGGGCGCAGCTAGTAATATAATAAATAAAACGTCGAGTTCGAGTTGGACGTACCTAAGACCTTGTTGCTCGCCAAACATCATGATTCTAGGTCAACGGGAAGTAGGTACGAGTAATCCTGTAGGTTTTGGTCCATGGCGAGAGACAAAAGTAGGTAGGTACTTACCTTCTTATTTTTTTAGGGAATAAACTACAAATTTATGGTTTTTGGATTTTTTCCAATAGTTCTGCAATAAGACCTTGCTTCTTGTCAAATTTCATTATTCTAGGTCTACAAATTTCATGATTCCCTTGGAAATTTCCAAATATAATAATAATAATAATAATTTATTTCAGAACAAGCAAACTTATTATGTGTAACAAATAATTAATTAATTTTAAATGTTTTGGCTTGGCTTCTAGATTTTGGATTACAGCACCTACACTAAGTGGTGAGACTTGTGTCGTAGGTGCTGCATTTCCTTCAAGGTATACAATAGATTAGCCACAAATCAATTGTAGGTACAATTAAAATATACAAATTAACTACGTGATGCCTCATTAATTACGTTATTAATACAATAGCAAATGAGTAAAATAGATTTTAGATTTAACGATATTATTATCTAGTGTATTAACATGTACCTACAGTGGAATAAATGAAATTAGATTAAATTAAAAATCAAAAATTGAAATTACTTACAAACTTGTTATAAGAATTCAAAGATTATTACAATCAAAATTAATATAAGAGTTGAAATTACAAAAACACTTATTACAATGGAATAAATTAAATTAAATTAAAAAGTTGAAATTGAGGTTATTTACAAACTTGTTACAAGAATTAAAAAATTATTACATTCAAAATTATTATACGAATTGAAATTACAATAACACTTAATACAATTTAGGTACATATACAACTATATCACAACTTTGAGTAAGTTTTCAGTAGCACAGTAATCCAGTGTCAACAACCATTTTCTCATAGCGTCCCTACATTGAGCTTTGTTTAAGTGGACCAGGTCATTTATATATCTATTGACTTTGTTGTATAAATATGGGCCTAGGTAAAATTGTTGTCGTTGCGCAAACGCAGTTCTACAGGTCGGAACTGATAGAATTTTGTCTTTTCGCCTCTTACCGGTCGCAAGATTATCACTTACGTTAGCTTTTCCATGATAAGAAATGACAATATTCAAAAGAAACAGCTGGCGTACGGTCAGAATTTCGCATTCGTTATATAAACTTGCGGTTGGGAAACGATACGGCTTGTAGGTGGCTACTTTTAACACAGCACGTTGGGCGCGCTCTATTTGAAGTAGGTAAGTTTTACAGGCACCTCCCCATACTGTGTTACAGTAAGTCAGCAAAGATTTACAAAGAGAGTTATAAATTTTAAGTATTAAATTTCTGTCAGCTACTTCTCTCAAATTCTTGAAAACGTAAATAAGTTTCCGAACTCGCTTAGATAGTAAGTCTATATGTGGTTTCCATGTCATTTTCTCATCAATAGTCAGGCCAAGATATTTGATGCTACTTACCCGATCCAGATCTGGGCAATTACAGTTGGCAGACAAACAATTTACATGCGCCTTGATTGCTAGATCTGGTTTTTTACTACGAGCGTTTGAAAAAGTCATAAATTTAGTTTTTCCGACATTAAGCGACAACAGATTGGTTTGGAGCCATTTGATAACCACTCGAAGTCCCTCTTCAGCACGAACCTTAGCTTCCTCCCAGGTATTTCCCTCAAAGACAATCGCTGTGTCATCTGCATATGAGAAAATCTTTCCATATTCCATTTGCAGATTACACAGGTCATTCACATAAACCAGGAAGAGGGTAGGACCTAAGACACTGCCCTGCGGGACACCGTAAGTTACAGGCTCTTCGCCGCTCACAATATCGCTAATTTTAGTTCTCTGGGTCCTGTTAGATAAGTAGTCAGTCATCAGACTTAGGGCCTTGTCACGAACGCCAATCGCTTCAAGCTTCTTTACAAGGATGGAGTGGGAGACAGTGTCAAATGCCTTCGCGAGGTCTAAAAATATGCCAATAACCTTTTTCTTGCTATCAATTCTAGATACAATCAGATCAGTTAATCCTGTTACTGCAATTTCAGTAGATATTGCTTTCCTAAAACCAAATTGATTAGGTGATAAAATGTTATACTTGTCTAAATAATCCGTAAGACGTTTATTAATGATCTTTTCAAAAATTTTTGATAGTGTAGTCAAGACTGAGATTGGCCGATAGTTTTGTACACTGTCTCCCTTTCCTCCCTTATGTACAGGCGTGATTGTCGAAGTCTTGAAAACGTCTGGGAACTTACCAGAGTTAAGGCTGATATTGCAAATGTGGGTGATGAGTGGTACTAAAATGGGGCTAGACATTTTCAGTAGCCTAGTTGATATACCATCATATCCCACTGCACAGTCGTTCTTTAGACCTGTTATAATGCTAGATACTTCAGCTTCATCAGTGGGTAAAATACCAATGGTGTTTAATTGAGACCGTACTGAAGTAAGGGGTATGCTATTATTCGCATCATTCTTAATTGTGGCAGCTAGTTCCTTTCCTACGTTAGCGAAATAACTGTTCACGTAGTCGACTGATAGTTGTGGGTTTGCCATCGTACCTATAAGTGATTCATTATTAGATTTCGTTTTATCGGTGTATGTAATCCGGCGTATTATCTGCCAGGTCTGTTTTATATTATATTTATGTTTTTCTAGTTCTGCTTTTTCATAGTTTATTTTAATCTTTTTTAATAGTTTATTACAAAAATTTCTATACCTAGAATACGTTATTTTTAAGGTTTCATTATTTGGGTTTTGTCTTGAATCTCTGTGCATCTTATCACGGGTTCGAATGCAGCGCATAAGACCAGATGTTATCCAAGGTTTTTTTATTATCTGATTATTAGGGACTTTAAGAACACGAGTGTTTATTTTAATTATGGCCATCATTTTATGAATAAGTAGTTCTGCAGCATGGTTAGCGTTCTCTAGGCCAAGAATCTCGGTGAAGTCTAGCGATTTTAATTCTTCAAGAACTGCATCAATATTAACCTTAGTGATAGTTTTCTTAGCTGAAGTAGAATCAGCCGAGTAGTCTTTAATGTTTAGAAGTATAGGACTGTGGTCAGTGATGAACGTCTGTAACACTAAAGCTGTACATTGTTTTTTACTTTTTAACATTATATGATCTAAGCATTTATCCCCTCTAGTGATATATGTATGGCTAGGAAGCAAACCATGTGATGCTAGTAGATCTAGGTATTCAGATGCATTTCTGTCCACGTTATTTAATTTTATATCAATATTAATATCACCAATGACAGCAACAGTCTGACAGTTTTTAACAGTATTTAATGTTTCGTCTAGTGACTTTATAAATCTATCTATATTTAAGACTGACGGCGATCTATATAGTGCTACGAGAGTTATTGAATTATTTAATTTAACTATAAGGCAGTTAGAGTCACAGAATTCTGGTTCATGTATTTCACATTTCAGTTTAGAATTGTAATATACAATAATGCCACTACTTTTATTGATACAATTATTAGTAAACACCATATTATAGTTGTTCAAAGCTGGAATGCTTTTATGTTCTTGAATCCAGCATTCAGTAAGAATTATTAGGTCGAGGCTCAATCCTAACCTAGTGAGTAATAGCTCAAGTGATCCAAAGTTCTTATTGACGCTTCGTATATTCTGGCAAAAAATATTTATATTTCCTATACCATCACTAATAAAAAATTTGCACATATCTGGATCGCATTCATGCGCGTTAGCTACAGATAGGTCATCGATGAGAAAACTTAGTTCATTATTATTGTTCTTATTAACCATATTCAAATAAAAGAACCCGGGCGCTAAAATCGGTCGAACAAGCGTCGAAAACATCTCCTTGTTGTCTTGTACTCGTATCGAATATAGTTTGTACATACTTTGTAAATAGCCGTTGTAATATATTTAGTGTAAAAAGTTTGTAAAGATTGCATAATATAAATCTGTTTACTAATAATTTTGTATGGTGAAATCAATTTTACTAAATGTAGAAAGTAAAAATTCATTTGGATTTGAGTAACATAAAACAAAAATGTAAAATACGCATGCAACAAGATAAAATTACAGTAATATAGATAATAATTATAAACTAGTCACTTCTTTTGCTTCAGTTCCTCGAGATGTTGTTCGCTCAAGACAATGATGTGGGGAAGACCTTCTGCTTTTCGTAAGAAGATTTTTCCTTTCGCGGTCCAGCAGTATTTATAGCTATTATTTTTGGCCATCTCTCTTGCAAGGAAGAAAAGTTTTTTCGCTTTTGGGGTCAAAAAATCTGAAATAAATATGGTACTCTTCTTACCTTCAAGGCCGATAGCCGCAGTATTCAGCCGATCGCCAATATGGTGGTAATTGTATTCTTTCACAGCCTTAAGTATATTATACTTTTTGAACGGCGTAGTTACATCCAGTATAATGGGACGGTCTCCACCAGGTTTGCCTTTAGCCCTGTAGATGTTTCTAATAAAGCTATGTTCCACTTCAGTTTTTATCTTATTGTGTATGTTATCAACGATACTCAAAAGATCACATTTTGCTTCATTAGGCTTTGCCGGGATTCCTCGGATCTCTATACATGTATTTCTAGCATTTCTTTCAAGCTCTTCTATCTTTTCCTCCAGTTTATCTAGGCGACTATCTTTTTCAAAACATTCCTTTTCCAAACATTCGACTTTCCCTTTTAGCTCCTCATAGTTTTTGCATACAAATTCTAGCGTTTTTTCTATCTCTGTATTTGATTTTTGAATTTTCATAACCTCATTTTTTATATCAGCTACATCGTTAATGAGCTGTGACAGTACAGACTCCTGTTGAGATTTCCAGGATGTAAGCATCGCCATGACTTCACTCTGATTACTATAGGGAATAGCTTCAAGACCTCCAGGAGAGCTTACGACTCGTTTACGCTTACGATCTCCTTCCGTTTCTGATTCTATTTCCGTCGGTATTATTTTAGACTGCGGTGGCGGTGTTCGTTCCATCTTTTATGTGCAATACCAACTAGGAATTCAGAGAGGTGAGGCAGTGGACAGATTCAATAGTGTACCACAAAATACCCGCTTTCGCTCGCGTGCCCTGTCCACCTTTCTTTGGTAGGAACGTATGTGTACGGCGTCAGCGCAAGTACCAGGCGGGCAGAAGTTGCACAGAGGTGTCCGTAGACGTAAGACCGCGCGCTAGTCTATACTCGTATGTGAGAGTGAGATAACCAGAAGCGCGCGACTCCCGCTTACGATTTACGCACGTAGCCGGATCTGGTTGTATGAGGACAGGTAGCGGGTGATAGGCGCTTCATTCACGCACGCACACTGGGATAGTTAGTAGTGTGAAGCTACTTACTCGGTGATGACGCGAGTTTAGTAGGCAACTCGCACACTGCGCGCGACCTCCTGATGTCTTATGCACTCCTATTTTTGTAAATGCAATTATTGAGGATAAATTCAATTCAATTTCCAATTAAATTTAATAACGGATTAGCTTGTGACACGTCTGAACCACAGTCTGAACTGTTCAGGGGTCCGGGGGGAAGGGGAATACATATTCGGACAAACAGGCTGTAACTTTTGATTGCGTTGACCTAGAAGTTTTATTTATATTGAGGCTTCAAAAGGTTACGGACTTGAGTAGTATTATACATATTTGATGTTAATTTCAACTTGATACCTCTACGCGAGAAAAGTGGGTTGACAGACGGACAGACAGACAAACGGAGAAAAAAGTGACCCTATAAGTATAAGTGATCCTTTGTTCGTTTTTGAGTTACGGAACCCTAAAAAATGTGTTCCGGTAGGTAAAGTGCAACTTTCACAACCTCATCTTCAACTATTTATAACCTGAGCTAGTCAAATATAATAGAGTAACTTTAATAGCAGTGGTCAACACTGAAGCTTGTGTAAACCTACTATTAGCACTGGCAGCGCAGAATTTATCACCAGTGATAAACTTGGAGAACGAAGGCGGTGATTCAGCAAAGCATTGCTCGATGTCAAGGTACGGCAGTTCTGCTACCTTGAGCACTGGTGACTCTCGACCATCCTCCGCAGTTAGTCCCCACCCTGATACCTAAGGGGGAAAATGAGCAGTGTGGGTGAGTAGTTTAGTAAGACATTGGTAGGTAAAGATGGTTTAAGTATTGGATACCTACTAGCTGCTACCTGCGGCTTCGCACGTGCTTTTCCGTGATTAAAATTAAAACGCTAATGCTAATTCGAATCTAAAACTGCTTACCTACATCAATGCAATTTCGGCCGTTCTGTGGTGATTGCGTGATGTGATGAGGTAATTAACATCCATCCAAAACTATCGCTTACACGCCTTTTTATATCGATGCTTACACGACATCACAAAAAATATTTTTTTCTACCTTTCCTTTGTTTCCAGTTGCAAGTTGTTTCATCTCCAGATCATAACCAAAGTCGACACAGGCGGGAAGCACAAACGAGCGGTACACCGCAGGTGTGGCAAGGATCACCAGAGCTATGTCTTCTTGGAAACTTGTTTCAGCGCCTTTGTAGCGTGGCGGGATTTTGATTTCACGGACCTAAATCACAAAATTAAAAACTGCAAAACGGAGTTTCATGATGATTGGAAAGATTTTACTATAAAAGGCTTTTTAGTGCATTGGCTCGTGTACATGATTAAATCCCGCGGCAGGAACTGAACCCACAATATCCTTCCTCTGCGCCAGGCAAAGAAACCGTCGTCGTTGACATAATAAAGGTTCACTTACGTCTGATTTCTGGTCACCAATCTCGTGCTTGTCATTCCAAGGTCTATACAGCTTGCCGAGCGCCACAGCATAAAATTCAGCTGGCAATAGCTTTTCTAAATCAGCCCAGAAACAATGGGCCGCTGGAACCACACACAAATATTTGATCAATGATCACCAATCTAATAATTCTAAATTAAGCAAGACGTAAACCTGCGTCAGATTAACCTGATATAACCATCGTTTTGGTGACAAGAGTTCCCCCACATATTTGCTCGAATGGAGCGCTTCTCTTGTCGTATATGCCAGCATGCCATGGCAGTTCTCCTCGCTTAGCTGAAACTCCGTTGACGATAAGGTGGTTTGCTTGCTGCGTGACGAGGCCACAATCTACGAAAAGTTCAGAAGAATATGAGTTTTAAAGAAGGTAAATACAATTATATACAGTCGAACCTATTTGTACCTACTTGCAACGAGTACTTAGGTACCAACACAGAAGTAATAAAACGTCAAGTGCGAGTCGGTCTTACAGAAGCCAAATTATCATGATTATAGGTCAACGGGAAGTAGGTACTCTGTAGGTTTTGGTCCATGGCGAGAATCATTTTTCTTTTAGGATTTTCCCCTTTACTTGTCCTATAAGACCTTACTTCTTGCCAACTTTTATGATTCTACGTCAACGGGAAGTACCCTATATATAGGTTTTGTGGGGAAATTTCAAAATATTCGGACATAAACGGCTGCAACTTTTGAGTGCGTTGACTTAAGTTTTTTTTATATTGTGGCTCCAAGAGCTTACGGACTTGAGTAGGTATTTGACGTTAATTTCAACTACTTAGATACGTCCACGCGTTCCAGAGAAAAGGGGGTTGACAGACGGACGGACAGACAGACAGACGGCAACAAAGTGATCCTGTAAGGGTTCCTTATGAGGTACGGTACCCTAAAAACCCAGCTTTTTATTGATTACACAGAGATACAAAAGATGACCCCATCAAACAGGAAATTGAAGAGAAGTAACACTCACGAGGAGAGCATGTGGGCACATCCCGGTCCCACTTTCCATCAACACAATGCATGAAGTCCTGAACCCCTGTCGCAAAGTGATAGATCGACTTGCTGCATACAGGTCGCACCGTGGCTCCGTCTGGGACCAGATCCCCACATTCTTGTTCTACTTGCCCTGATAGCGGTCCTCTTGGCAGGCACCAGTAATTGATTGTCTTGTCTTTCTTCAAACTGCATTGCGCTGGTAAATACATTAGTGATTGTTAAAAGAGTATTTTCTGTATTTGTAAGAGGTTGTAAGGTGGGCTAACCAAAACCACATCGATCACGATTTTCACTAATTCCATTCGTTCCATTCACATCTACTTACAGAGACATTTAGGTGGATCGTACGGCCAGGAACCCTGCAAACAGTTGACATATTGGGACGTCCCATAAAGTTTGTATCCAGTCACACAGGAAAAAATAAGCAAAGCCGAGTCCACCACCAGTCCAGGGTGGGCAGTTGGCTTCTCCAGCACTGAATAGTTTCCGTTTTGAGGATACGAAGGCAGCACACACTTCCCCCTGTTAAACAAGGACAAGACAGTAACCAAAAGCTGCAATCACACAAAAATAATTTTACGGTATAATAATACGAATTGATAATTTAGGAAGGTGCTTACCTGTAACACAGCCCATCTAACTCATCTGAACCATCGGCACAGTCTTTTACCTGCAAATTAAATAAAAGCTGTTTACTGATGGACATGACTGACTTACTGACTGAGCACACTCTAGTATCTAGTAATTTCTTGTAAAATTAGGAGATATTGATCTTGATTTTATCCTTTTCTTAAATAATATCAATTTTAGTAAGGTACTCGTAAGTGTGAATCTATATCTACTTACTTTATTACAAACTTTTGATTGATCCACACAAGCCCCATTTTGGCATCTGAAATAATTATTAATACTGCATTTGTGTCTATCCGTCGCACATGTTTCCAAAGTTTCATCAGATCCATCCTCACAGTCCACCTTGCCATCGCACGTTTGTTTCTTATCTTCTAGAAGTTGGCCGCTTTTGCAAAGTTTTTCTAAGTTATTGCACTTTGCTAATAGCTCAAGGCGCTTTTCTTTTTCCTTGGGTATGATTGGAAGAAGTAATTGATTGAAGCATCTGAAAATTAAGCGACACTACATAGGTATCTACATGTTAACGATATAAATCTATGGGTATCTATTGAAGAAAGTTCGATCTAGACTGTTATTTATAGCAAAAAAATATTTATAAAACTCACGTCATAAAATCAGTCGGTCCACTCCGGCATTTGAGAAGCAACTCATCAGAATTATCTGCGCAGTCTTTTACACCATTACAGGGAGCACTGTTATTCACGCAACCTCCGTAAACACATCTGAATCCAAAAGGACACCTGAAAATGCAAATTAATTCGATTTAATGCAACAAATTAAACCTCGTATTATTTTGATGTGCCATAAAAAGCTACTTACTCAGTCTTTCTGCAAAGAAGAAACGTCTCGTCACTCCCATCGGGACAATCGACAGCACCGTTGCATTTTTTGTGGGCATTTATACGCGACCCATCTTCACAAGTCCAAACTTTGTTCCTTCAAATAAATAGAACATGCTTAAAATAATGTCAGCTAAACCCAAGAATATTAAGTACTTACCTATTTAAATACCTTAACTCATCCTCATTTTTATGACACAGTTCCTGAAGCTCGTCTGAACCATCTGCACAGTCATTTACCTGTGAATACAGGTAAATTTTGGTTTATGAATACTTTAGGGATTATGATTATCTAGGTCTCATAATCTACAATTACAAAATTTGTTATTAATAAGCAATTTATTTATTTATTTGGCACACAAAAAAGAATACAATCAAATATTATACAAATAGAAGAACACAATAATAAGAACTAGACTGTATCCCTAATTAAGTGTACACAGCATGATCAAAGAACAGTTCTATGTAAGCAGATACTTATTGAATATATAAAATGAATTTAAGAATAAAAAGCATGCATTACTAATTCAAATTACGAGTATAAATAAATAAATTTTATTAGGGCATGTCACTGGTAAGATGAATCATTATTAAAAAGAAAATTTACTGAAAATTAAGACAACTCTCCTCGAGAGTGGTTTCGACATCTTTTTTAAATTTATATAGCCTTTTGTTGAAAATGTCATTAATGTCACTGTTATTTACTAAAAGATCATTATACTGATGACACATTCTGACCACAGGGTTGTAATAAGAAGTAGGTATTATTTCTCTTTATCAATTTATGAGTTGACTATATTTGCATTGTAGGTAATTGTATTTTAATTTATTTATAAATAACCTATGGGTCCTTTGTATGACCTGAAATAAATGATTTGATTATATTATTATTTTTATTGTAGGTATGATTATTTACTTACCCCATTGCAAATCGCAGATTGATCAATGCAGGCACCGTAACGACATCTAAATTGTGTGCGTTCATCGTTACGGTAGAAGTTTACACAGTCTACCCTGTCAGTAGCACAGGTCTCTAAAGTTTCATCCGATCCATCCTCACAGTCTACTTTACCATTACATTTATGGTGGTAGTTCAGTAGCTGCCCGTTCTTACATGTCTTATCCTTGCGTTGACATTCTTGCAGTTTTTCATAGTAGTCTGGTGCTAGAAAAAGGCCTATCTTGTCGATGCACCTAGAATAAGAAAACTTAATATTAAATTCACGTTGGCAGAGATCTAAACTCCTTTTTGTCAGCGATCTTTGCTTAAAATTCTCTTCTTTTAGTTAGATATTATAGTTTAGTCGGTTTTTGGAAGTAAAGCGATAGACTTACTCAAAGTAAGATGTGTCGTTCCGACATTTAAGAAGTAGCTCGTCGGAGTTATCGGCACAGTCCTTCTTGCCATCACAAAAAGCCCCATTTTTTATGCAACTACCATAGACACATTTGCTGAAGCCAGCGGGGCATCTGAAATGTTTGAAGTTTTAAAGTTTAGGTAAGTACTTTGCTTTTGTAATTTTCTATGGGAAGTGTTCGTTACATCCCTAAGCTACCTTCAAATATTGATAAAATTTTGCCTTCACAAAGTTACAACAATCAAATAAAATTTACTTATATACAGTAGGTAGGTAAGTATGTAATTACAAAACCTTACATGCTATCCCTGCAGAGAACGAATGTCTCATCGCTACCATCTGAACAGTCTACCGCACCGTTGCACTTGAGTTTTGCGTTGATGCGTGCTCCATCACCGCATCTCCATTCAGTATCACTAAAAATGTTAATAAAAATGTAAGCGCTCATTGAAACTTAAACGGCTATTATCTTATCTGTGACAAGGTTGATGTTAACGTAGAATACCTACTCATCATCAGATCCACCGCAAAGTTCTTTTAGCTCATCGGAACCGTCAGCGCAGTCAATAATCTGTAATAAAGATGAAGTTTTATTTAACTCAATTTTTTTAAAGACCCTCGGCCTATCCTATCTCACATAGGTAGGTATTTTTTCTCACATACCTTTTTAAGTAAGTAGGTATCTACTTATTCTATTTTAAAATACCTCTAGTAAATTGATAATGCTGGACAAGTCACACTATCTAGGTACCTACCCTAATAAGAACTTGTGTCATAATTATAACTGATTACATTTAATACAGAGAGAGAGAGAGAGAAATAATTTATTTTACCCAAAAAAACACATTAGTAGTCTACGTACAAGTCCATAATTTTAGGAAGAAGACGACAACACAGATAATAACTTGACAACTTACGTTTTAAGTAAGTAGGTACAGTAAGCTAAATAGGTATTAAGGCCGATTTACACTTCAATCAATATAGCGAGTTAACAAATTAGTCAGTTAAGTAAACAGTAAGTAGGAAGTAGCGTCCAAACAGTAGTCATAAGTTGCGGTTCCGAGAAGAAGACCGACTAGTCTACGCGACTGCGTTAACGGTTGTTTTACTCGACCGACTTCCTCCGAAAAAGTTGTTTTAGTCCTGAAAATTTATTTATTTATTTATTTAAAAATGGACGTTAATTTGTCCCAAGGCGGGAATCAAACGCACTACCTACCTCCTGTGCTGTCTCCTGCCAGGGATCTTTGCCTGCTACGCCACAGGGTCGTCAAGTTAATGACCTACTAGTTAAAAGTTCTGGTACCTACATCATTACAAAGTTTGGTACTATGCACGCAGCCTCCATATTGGCATCTAAATTTGTCGCCTTTACAATTAGGACTATGAGTAGCGCAGGTTCTTAGAGTTTCATCCGACTCATCTTCACAGTCCACTTTTCCATCACACAGACCAAAGTCTTCTAATACCTGACCGTTCTCACAGGTCTTCGTTTTGATCGTACACTCTTTCCACCGTTCAAGGAAATCTGGTGCATCCCTGTGTACTAGGGTTCCACATCTGAAATTATGCGATTAGTTTTAAACACGACAGCAGGTAAATAGAAGTCGCAAGTACCTACAACTAGACTGAATGCGCGTACAGTAAAATTAGCATATAATTTGGGTCTAGCTAGATAAGGTAAGTAAGTAGATCTGAAACCCTTAAGTATCTCTAGTAGGTAGGTACCTACAACGTAGTCTCATTTCGACACTCTAGAAGCAGCTCATCAGAGTTATCAACACAATCCTTTACACCGTTGCAAGTGGTGTTGCTCGTTACACAGCCTCCGTAAACACATGAGAAGCCAGGGCAACTGAAAAATAACGTGTAAATTGTCAGCGATCAATAAAAACTAAATTAATGTTAATTAAACTGCTTTCATATTTAGTTCAGAGGTGCTTATTTTTTTAACACCTGCTCAGAAATTTGCTTATTCCCTTTCCAAACATAAGGTAGAAAGTACGTCATGGCAGGTGTAGATACTAAAATGCGCGGGACGAAAAACTTTGGAATTTAATTTTTCACGCGTTTAGAAAATGTGTATGGAAATCCGTTTCTAAGTTTCTAACGTGTTATTTTTTTAATTTTCTGACATATCAGCCGGTAGCTATGGTTATTTTCATAAATGATCTAACGACAAAAAGTTTTAACTCTGAATCCATCCATCATAATGATATCGGCCTCTTCCGTATTCGGAATATTTCGGAACAATAATTCAAAAAAGAACTAAGTATGTGAAATCGCACGTGTGCGTAATTTATTGCTACATTTGAGTCTACAATTTGAAGCTACTCGATAGATTTTGAAAATTCTAAAACGATGATTTTCCTCGAAGGTGTAGTTTAAAGCACGATGTATCTCTCCGGAGAAAGTGCGATTCCTATCTGGTGTGTTTTAATGACACACTCGATATGAATTGGGCACTTTTTTGCCTAGATGTACTTAAGTACAATGTACTATTCTTTCTTACTCAGTGTTCCTGCAAAGTAGGTAAGTTTCGTCACTGCCATCCTGACAATCAGCTTCCCCATTGCACTTCAACTTGGCATCTATGCAGGTATCATCATTGCATTGATATTCGTAAATCCTGTGGAACAGATAGTAAATAAAATTGTTTATGATCTAGTAATACCTAGTGTAATTATTTTTATTGACGAAGGTACCAACTTACTTGCAGAAAGAAGTAGAAGCAGCATTAACCGATGATAAACCTACAAAAATAATTTGTTTTAAGTTGTGTGAAAGTGAAGTGACCTGAAACAAGACCCGTCAAGTGCGAGTGTAACTCGCGCGCCGAGGGTTTCGAACGTTTGTCAACAAGTAGGTAGGTATGTATTAAAGGTACCGATTAGAGACTTCGCAATTTAATGAATACCTAAAACTAGTAGGTACCAACCTACGTCAGATGGATGTCTCTGCCTGCATGCTTCGGTGGTAGGGGGTAGCGGTAAATTCTTCCGACTATTTTCAAAACAATTTAAAAAGAATGAATCCTACAGAAATTTCAAAAACTGTTTTGATATGTCTAAACCGATACCTTTCATTTGATTCCCCACTCAGCGGGGTAGCCCCCCCTTTTTATAAATGACCCCCCCTTTTTTGACAAGTGTAAAATATAGATTCATATCTACACATCCTCCATACATTTCAATTGGATCGCTCTGCAAACTTCGGAGATAGGGGGGAATGGGTATTTTTTTGACTTTTTTCAAAATATTACGAAAAGTATTAAACTTACAGAAATTTCAAAAACTAGGTAGGTATTTTGAAATGTACAAACTAATACTTACCTTTTATTTGATACCCCACTTGACTTTGTAGGTCTCTTTTAAAATTTCGACATCTCAATTGTATGGAAAATGGAAATCTTCAGGGTCAGTGCGGTTCTAGTCTAGCTAGACGCGTAGGGTGTCGGTATCCTCTGGGTACGTACGGAACTAACAGTATCTACAACCGGCTCCATACTCATACTCATTCGACTTCTCATGGAGACACGGCTTCCAGGTGGGTGGTAGTTTCCAACCTGTCTTTGTTGAAGTTGGGCCATCGTTCTAGGTACCTACGAGTATCTGTATCGCCTCGGGGATCTTGCGGGGAGCAAAGAATTTTTCCCTAGACAAGACTATACGGGCTTTGTCGAAACGTACTTAATAAATAAATAAATAATGCTAGACAATTCACACAGCATTATCTAGCCCCAAGGTAAGCAGAGCTTGTGTTATGGGTACTAGATAACTGATATACATAATAATATACGAGTACATAGATAGATATTTTTTATTATACATAGAAAACGACCAGAACACCCTGAACAAATATCTGCAGATCGTACAAATATTTGTCCCGAGGCGGGAATCGAACCCGCAACCTCCTGCGTCGCAGGCAGACCTTCGCCCACCGCGCCACAGAGGTCGTCAAATAATACGATGGAAAGCCACATTGAAGTAGCATGTCGTGTAGAGTTGGAGCAAATTATTGTAGTAAGCGCATACAGCCCACCATCAGCTTCTTTTGAAATATTTGAAAATGTTATGGAGAACATTTTATTTAAATTATCAAAATCAAATAAAACTATAATGGTATGCGGGGACTTTAATGTTGACATTTTAGAAGTTTTCTCCCTCAGTACTAGATTGACTAATTTATTTAATTCTTATAATCTAAGGCCATTATTTATGGAACCTACTAGAATAACTGAAACCTCAGCAAAATGTGTAGATAATGTATTTATTTGCCAAAGTGGAAAAATTGTAACCAAAAAAATAATAAGCTATTTAAAATCAGACCACATAAGTCAACGAATAAAACTAGAAATTCAAGTAAAAAATAATAATTGTAAAAAGAAAATAACATACATACCTGTAACCACAAATCGATTTGAACGGTTGAAATTGGATTGGGAGTGTAAACCATCACCTTATCAGTTATCACTCACTTATCAACCCAAATGAGTCATATTGCAATTTTTTTAACACATTTACCAATGCATTCAATTCAATATTCACACCCAAATCGATTATGGTCTCAGAAAAACTTACCTTAAGTGAGTGGGCAACAGTGGGTATACATAAAAGTAGACAAAAGTTGTATGAACTGTATAGTGAAAACCAATACAATTTTAGCCAGGAGTTCAAAGAAATAGTAAAAAATTACTCAAAAATATTTAGAAAAGTTTGTCACATAGCAAAATCAAATTATATTAGCTCGAAAATTAGAAATAGTGAAAATGTAATAAAATCAACTTGGAAAATAATAAAAGTGAGACTGGAAAGGTCAGTACATACGTTAATGATTACAATTTAAAGATCAATGATTGCTCAGTTAAAAATGATGTCGAAGTGGCCCAAGCAATTGAAAACTTTTTTACTGAAATTCCAATCTCAACTACAAAGTGTTTAAACTCTTCTCAGGTAATTGCTGAGTCATTGCTTATAGAAAATGTATCTAAATGCAAAAATAAATTTAATTTCACCCATGTTGATGAAAAAGATATTAAAAAAGCCTTTAAACTTTTAAATATAAAGAAAACTGCAGATCTCTGGGGCATTTCCGTTACAATTATTAAACCATTGATTGATACCATTGCAACAGATCTAGCTTTTATATTTAATGAATCTATTGATTGTGGCGTATTTCCTGATCTAATGAAATGTAGTAAAATAATCCCACTGTTTAAATCGGGTAGTAGGTCTGACCCCACTAACTTTAGACCATTATCAGTACCTACTGCCAACATTCAGCAAAGTTTTTGAAAAACTTATTCTACATCAATTGCTTAGGCATTTCAATGGTAATGACCTGCTGCATTGTAAGCAATTTGGGTTTACTCGCGGCAGGTCAACTACTGATGCTGGTGTAGAGTTAGTATCGCATATTTTTGATGCTTGGGAGAAGTCGCAAGACGCTTTAGGCGTTTTTTGCGACTTGTCAAAAGCGTTCGATTGCGTACACCATGAAACATTAATCAGGAAACTACATCACTATGGAATAAGAAACACCTCTTTGGATCTTCTTACATCTTATTTGAGTGATAGGATACAAAGAGTTGACATTAATGGGAAACGGTCTTCGGGGTCTATAGTTACAATGGGTGTACCGTAGGGTTCTATCCTCGGTCCTTTCCTATTCTTAGTTTATATTAACGACCTGCCTGAAACGACAAAACACAAATTTCGACGATGTGAATAATCCAATCTCAAAAGTAGTTCATTGGTTTAGTGTCAATAATCTTTTGTTAAACGAAACCAAAACAAAATGTATTAGATTTATTCTACCTAATTTTAAACAAGTGAAGGCTGATGTAAACGTTAAAGGAGAAACTTTAGAAATAGTAGAAAGTACCGTATTCTTAGGAATCACCTTAGATAATAAACTTCAATGGGGCCCACACATAGATAAGCTATCAAAGAGACTTAGTTCTGCAGCATATGTCAAAAAAACCGTCATCTTACAGACGTGGATACATCTAGACTTGTTTATTTCAGCTACTTCCATAGTATTATGTCTTATGGTATACTGCTGTGGGGGAACGCAGATATTAACACCGTATTTGTGCTGCAGAAGAGGGCTGTTCGTGCCATCTATAATATGGGTCCCAGAGAATCCCTGCGTGATAAATTCAAAGAAATAAACATAATGACAGTACCATGTCAATATATTTATGAAAACTTATTGTACACTCATAAAAATACAAATCGGTTTCCTAAAAATAGCGATAAACATAATTTGAATACCAGAAACAAACATAAGATCGCTGTGCCCACAACTAGGCTACACAAAATTAATGTATCTTTTAAAAGGGCAATGTATACGCTTCTACAACAAAACTCCTAGTGAGTTGCAAAAATTATCACTAAATAAATTCAAACAAATTGTCAAAACCCTGCTGTGCAAAAAGGCTTACTATAAAATATCAGATTATCTAGAGGATAAAAAAGGTTGGGACGGGTTTTGCTCCAACTCGAAAAATAACAACTAACAGGCTAAAGGTTTCTTCGTCGCTTCTTTACTTTAGTCTACATACATACCGAAGCGACAGAAATCAAAAAATATCACTTTATTTCCGTGTCAGTGCTTAGTTTTATAATTTGACCTTTTCTAAGTGTATACATTTATTGTATTTATGGAAATAAAGAGTTTTTGATTTTGATTTTTGATTTTGGTCCTTCCTCAATACCTAGTGTTCTACCACCCCGCCGAGCTATTGGTGTCAACATTCTTTACAGCGCGTAGGTTGGTATATGTTCCGAGAGCCTGGTGGATATGTTCCTCTTCGTCTCTACAATGTAACATTTAGTACCACAGTCACTTGAGATCACAGGTATAGGTAGGTACCACAGAAATCTTAATAACAAGGCACTTGTTATTCAGATTTCTGTGGTAGGTACCTACGCTGCGCTGGGACGTCTAGTGGTACTCTATCTCTATCCTTCGGTCGGAGAGCGCAGTAAGTGCTGCAGTTGGTGTTTGAGCTCGAAAGATCGTCATAATGCAATACCTATTATGTACCTATTTTCGGTGTAGCAACTGACCGATCTTTCTTGTCCGCGAGCCCCTTTACAAAGGTGACAAAGGCTACCTTACCTACCTAGTGTTGGGCGGTATATACAAAAACAGCATGCCTCAACCGACTCCACCTCCGTTCGGTCCCAAACTGGTACAGACTCGTTTTGCAAGCAAAGGCTGGGCAACAACTATTCAGTTGTAGGTCAAAAATACCAAGTCTGCTCAGGACGGCTGTCGGCGATAGAATGAGTCCGGTAGCCGAGAGTTGCCTGGCTAATCGTGCGTCACCCACTGTGTTGCCAGGCTGATATACAATTTTACCCAGTTATGTTTGATGGTTATTATTTACCTAACAGCTCGGCCGTCCGACCGTCAACGAGTGCCTTCGTTGCTTATAAATATTAACATATAAGTAAACATTAATTTATTTTCCAAACAATCATTGATTTTTCAATTTGAACTTTATCTATCCTTGCGGACAAAATATATTTCATCAAAAAAAAAAAACAAAAGGTAACGAATAAAAGACCATATTCTTACAAACGTATGCCAAAGAGATTTAAATCAAAGAGCACGATCCAGCTAACAAAGCTTAGAATCCCTTTTGTTCACATTTAGGTACGGCAACCATTTATTTATTTATTAGATTCGAAATATTTCTAATAATATCTCTCTCTAATGAGCCCGTCAAATAATAACAATATATAATAATAACAAAAATAAGTCTTGGATTTAATTGTCTCACGATCGCTCGAACAGCTCTCTTCTGCATCCTAAACGCTCGCTCCCAGTCAGCAGCTCTGCCCCACAGCTCCACGCCATATTGAAGGAGCGAGTGAACGGATGCAAAGTAACAGCTTCTGGTCATCCCTTCTTCAAGAGTAGCCGATAAACGCCATAAAGCGAAGCAAGCCCTTCCCACTCTCTCGCAGAGTCTGTCGATGTGTAGCTCCCACGTTAGGCTTTGGTTGTTAAGTTCGTCACTGCATTCCTTCTCATTTCTTAGCTTTGGTTGCAAAGCTTATCACTTCATTTGCTTATAGTAAAACTATTAGTGAGAATTACTATTTTCATCAACTTATTGCTTTTCACTGAGCGAAACATGCCCACAATAAGTAGATCATCACTCAGGCTGTTAACTGCTTCTCGCTGGGCGGCATGCCCACAATTAACAATCTGTCATGCCATTTGGTTAATCTTACGCTAGAAATAACTCACGCGCAACATAACCCAATTGCTTTTTATTATTTATAATACCCAGACTGTTAATTGCTTTTCATTGGGCGGCACATCATTGTGCCTGGCATGCCCACAATTAACAACCCATCATGTAATATCATTTGGTTACCCTACGTTAAAATTATTTCACGCGTAAAATAACCAAATTGTCCCCTTTTTCACTGAGTCTATTAACTGCTTCTCGTTGGGCGGCACATCGTTGTGCATGCCCACAGTTAACAAGCTGTTAGTCAATTATATTAATTTCACCTGACTTAAAAATAACTTATCGTTTTTTTCACTCTGACTGTTAACTGAGACTCTTTGGGCGGCGCATCATTGTGCCCCGCATGTCCACAGTTAACAACCAGCGGACTAAGTTCGAATTAAACGTGGACAGCATTATTAAGT
This sequence comes from Eupithecia subfuscata, assembly GCA_963564075.1. Taxonomy (NCBI): domain Eukaryota; kingdom Metazoa; phylum Arthropoda; class Insecta; order Lepidoptera; family Geometridae; genus Eupithecia; species Eupithecia subfuscata. The sequence goes on along the minus strand of OY751097.1, from coordinate 2,640,145 downwards.
TTATTATCATGAAATGCATTGCATACCTGACTATTAAATTGTGTGTCAATAAGATGTCATTGTTATCTTCTGCTAAACTATTAGCAAAACGTTTACGTATAATATCCAATAGAATATCATGATCAGTGCAGCAATAATAATGATTTTCATTGTCAATGTACCTACAGCTACAACTTTCAACATCATTGTTTAAATTTACATTAACTACCCTATATTGGATTAGGGAGTTCAAATAGACCCAAAAATAGAATTTGATAGGCCTAAGTCTAGTAAATTGTTACTAAAATTATTTTTGTAAGACATTGCACGACTTCAAGTTATCTAAAAAAAAGGACTAGAAAGTCCCGTTCGACCTATTTGAAGATACTTTAGTATAAAAGCATAATTATTCACCGCCGCTCCATAACGACATATCAACCAATCGAGGATAGCCTAGTTTGCCTTCAATTTCCCTTCCCGCTCAAACACTGGTCAAGATTCCTTAAACCAACACAACTATCCAAAAAGCGCGATTTGGCTGCAGGTAGGAGAACCTTTACACAAGTAAATGAGAAAAGTCGTCGTCACTAGTAAATTAGAAAAATCGTCTTCTAGTATATTACATTTTATAGGTGTTGTAAACCTAGGTGTGTATTTTACCTTTAATTTTATTTATTTGAGTATGGTATTAACTCTGTTTATTTTTAATTGAACCTACTACAGTCCTAAATTCATTTGAAAAGTCGTAAGTAGTTTACTTTGGAAACTCAATTTATTTTATTATGCCAGCAGTAACTAATTCTCTGATCACGGTCACTGACGACCCGTGTTTCAATTGCGTCTGTTAGTAAATATAAATACCTTTTCTATTATCCTATTCGATCCTACTCGATTTTATTCGATTATGTTCGATTCCATTCGATTCCATTCTATTTTATTCTATTTTGTTTATTATGGACCTAAACAACTTACGAGTACTTATATCGTTTTCACCGTTTAAACTCTAATTAACACGTAGGGTGTAACAGTATAATAATATCGTACTAAATAATTTACCTACCGAAAACCTACTCGTACTCAAAGCATAATCAGGCATAAATATGTATGTAATTGATACTCTGCATATTAACGCATTCGCTGCCCAGCTTCGGCGGTGCGACCCGCAGGGGCGCGCCCCGCCGCCGCCACTACACGAGGGTCGAGTCGAGAGGCTCGTCTGCGTCTCGGGCCATGAAAATGTTAGTTTAAAGACCTACGTGGGAATCTTCCCACAATATTTAGTTTAAGCGTTTGATTTAAGTATATTATTTATTGTTCATTTTATATCATCTACACTACATTATATATTTACACATTCACACACTGTTGACTTTTATGAAAAGTGTGGTTCTCCCGTTCATACTTGCTTAGCGTTCGTACTCTTACATCCTGTTCATACTCTACTCCTCTAATTCTACATGTTTACTTCACATTTCTTTTCGCTACCCTCAATGATTTCTATTCGATATTTTATTGCTTCATTTATATGCATTATTTACACGTAAGAAGTTTGCCACCTGAATGACAAAATGTTTGGTTAAGGTTGCATGTGAGTCGCGGGCATCAAAAGTGTTAGATTAAGGAGCTGCCATAAATTGTTTTTGTTTCAATTCTTAGTTTTTATTCCTTGTTCAAAAAAAATTAGTAGATTGCGAAGACTTATCTTAGGTTTTGCCTTCCAGTCGTCCATTGCAATAAATAATAGTTTGGATGATCAAAGAAATGACTTAAACCATAAAAAAAAAAAACACTAGAATTTGTGTTTTGTTTTTATAGGTAGGTACCTTCCTACGCTTTCTACGTAGTTTAAATCGGAATTCCTACAAAGGCTCATTATTATTTTACATATAAATTAAAGTACTTAATGCTTGTCATGCCTCAGGCCCCGAACAACCATCCGGAAATCGAACAAATACCTGCCGCGCCGCGGGAATCGAACCCGCATGTTCTCACAAAAGTCCTATTTTGGAAACCACCGCGAGCACGGCTTCGTGTCATGGTTTTATTAACAGAAAAATAGAAAGTGAATGATCTTTTGCCACCAAAAATACCTATAAATCTTGGAACTACTTATCGAGGTTTTGGTCATCTACAAATCTATAATTAGGTAGGTGAGCATTGTTTCAAGACTATGATCGAGTTTATTTAAATATTATATTTTCTCTAGCAAATATTTCATGAATACGCTGCAATCAAAGGTGCATTCGTGCATTGGTATGTAGGTAGGTAGGTCTAGAGAGAGATAGGTAGCTAGTTGTGTTCATGGGTTTGCAAACTGAGCATGGATATAATATGACGTTGGCATGGCACCTATCCGTTTAGACTACAAAGTTCTTAGCGTAAGTAGCCAAACGTTCGTTATTATCAAGTGAAGTAGCAAATATTTTAAGTAAACTGCTTTGTTTGTGATTAGCGTTTTCACCGACAACTCAACCTGAAACTCGTCGCTATCTTGATCGGTTCAAGTGCACTCTGATGCATACCTATGCAACATAGGTACTACGCACAGAAATATATCTAGATATGTTTCTGTGGTACTACGACTCGGAAACGGATCGTAAAACTAAAAAAAAAATATTACAGCTCCATGATTTCATTTCATGCTTAACTTAGAATTAGTGCCTACGTAGATATATCAAATTTGTCCCTATTCCTTATTATGCTAGGTACCTACTGTAGTTATTCTGAGCGTAGATATTGCGTAGGTACCTGTAGAATGTATTCGTTCCGAAGGTTGGGTAATTTATAAGGTGGTCAGGTCACTAGCAGTAAATATCGAGGTCTTTATTCTATCCCATACCTACATAAAGCCATGAAATCTTCATCATCGTACACCTATCTACATCGGTTAGTACATAACGGAGCTAATCAAAATTTAATAAATGGGTTGGTATTCTTTGGTATCACGATTCGGTGAGGCCCACCAGATTTGGTTAGGGTAAAATCTAAATATTTTGTAGTCCATTGAAGAAGTGAGGCATGGCATGGATCAAAGCCTATCAACGGATTTTGACATAGGTACATAATATCTATATCTAGGTACTAATAAAGTACACCTTCAAATACATTCCGATTCGATTCACGAAGTTTACTATAGTGCCGATTACGACAACGGCTTCGAATGTGAGGCGCAACTAGCCTCTCGCTGCGACGTGCTGTTCTAGGTACGCCTGCTTTGGCGCTTCGATTCTTCCTACTATATCAACGGTTGCGTGAAGGATTTCGAGTAGAATTACACGACTTACCTCGCTTCTCGTTGCATCGTCCATCGTTCGCTGGACGCTTCTCAGCACAGCCATCACGATCACATTACGTCAGCATCTATGGTACCTGGCTGGCTGTGTTCGTCGCGGCTCCGTCGATTGCTACGGCGCTTTGGCGCCTTATGGCGACGGTGTTCTCTGCTACGGTGGTGGTCACGCTAACTGCTTCCATCATTCGCTGTTAAAAATTATCAAGCATCAATGTTCTTCAAGGCATATTTCCATTTCATCTGACAAGTTAATGCGATCATGGATCACTGATAACCAGAATCCAAACAAAAGTTTATAAATTTCTCTTGGGGTTACAAAAAACACGTTGAAAAGGAAATCCAGCCAGTTAAATTGCTGAGCCCGCGTTCAAGCTATCATAGAGTAGGCGACTAGGCGGGTACCTATGTATCTTGGCCAAACGCGGCCACGATCACAGATTCGGTAGGTACCTACCTACTTACTTAACGGTGAACCCGCTACATGTTATCGAGCAATCGCTATTTAGTGTACTTTAACATATTGTCATTAGTATATTAATCAGAATTAACCAGGCACGTACCGGCGTTACCAGGGAGTACCCTGGCCAAATGCCTACACAAATACCGATCACTTGCAAATCATTCCGCCAACACTGTCAGGGAGTAGATACCCTGACCACGTGCTAACAAACAGGCTTTCAAACTAACCAAAAATGCAGGTAGGTATCTAGTAAAATCACTAAGTACGTGACGACATTACCAGGGACGGCATGCCCTGGCCGAATGCCTGCACAAACCCGCACTTCTAAATCAATCTGTTAACACTATCGGAGTTATGTACCCCGATTACGTGTTAACAAGTCAACCCTCAACACCTTGTGGGCAGGGTGATAACAAGATAAAGAGCAGTAATTACGAATAATTATAAGAAATCTTCACTTTACGTACCTTGCTATCGGAATCCCTCTTCTGAAGTTGTTGGGCGGTATATACAAAAACAGCATGCCTCAACCGACTCCACCTCCGTTCGGTCCCAAACTGGTACAGACTCGTTTTGCAAGCAAAGGCTGGGCAACAACTATTCAGTTGTAGGTCAAAAATACCAAGTCTGCTCAGGACGGCTGTCGGCGATAGAATGAGTCCGGTAGCCGAGAGTTGCCTGGCTAATCGTGCGTCACCCACTGTGTTGCCAGGCTGATATACAATTTTACCCAGTTATGTTTGATGGTTATTATTTACCTAACACTAGGTAGGTAGGTACCTGGTATTTGACCGCTCTCTCGAAGGAATGGGGCCGATAAGGTTCGTAGTTGAACTCCACCATGCATTTAAAGACACGTCATAGGTTGGTTCTTGGTATTCTGAGGCTTGAATAATTTTATGAATATGATAACATTGATAACGTTTCATTTTATCAGCAAGAACATCCCTAGACCAAATCAAATATGTTCATTCATTCATTCATTAAAAAAGTTAGTGCTAAATTCTACTCTATAGAAAAAGCAGATTGTAGCACTTATCCTACATAGTTTTGTGACAATCGTAATACCTACTCACTCCGTTTTTAAGCATTGGTCGTAAGATTTTCACTTTTAGTAGGTTTATCTTTAACTATGGTAAGTACCTAGGTACTTTCCTAATAATGCTCCCAAAATGCAAAGCAAAAGCACAATAGATAAAATAGTACTATTTATCTATTGTGGCAAAAGCTTTCCGCAAGTAAGGTGCATATTTTGACCTATGTACGTTAATTACCTACCTACCTTGAAGTTCCTATAGATGTGTAGAAAAATTTACGTACCTATTATCCAAATGAAAAACACATAGTACACCATTATTTCCGCGCACCAAAACCAGAATTACAACTATAAATTTATTTTCCACATTCGCTGCTGCATAAAATAACATCTAGTTATAGTTTGATTAGTACGTAAGGCCTTTGGTCAGGCAGAAGAGTGGAATGATCTTCACAGTAAAGCGTCATTTACAATGTGCAACCAAAGACACTGCCATTGCGGGAGGGATCCACAATATCTCATTGCATCATCACACTCATCAGCCTATAAATAATTGTCTAGTTTATTAAACGAAACTGTGGTAGGTACATAAATAAATCTATGCATAGTAGGTTGGTAGGTGGTAAGTTTACATTACCAAATATGATAATATCATATTTCACCTATTACCCTATATTATATTATATTGTACCTAATTAAATTAGTGTGTGTGATTATTTGTTACTAACCATAATTTTAAGTTTTTTCTATAATCGTGTTAAGTACTAACAAAATATGGATCAATTGCTTCGATATAAAATATTTTTATTTTATTTATTTTTATTTATTACCTTCATTCAGAAAAACTAATAATTAAGACCATTAATGTAAATAGACCTTTACTTTGGGGAAACCCGATCAAGAAATAACCAGTTTCATGGAACAGGAAAATTCATAAAACATGCTACATACGACAATTCTTGAATTTAGGTAGCTTGTAGAGATTCAAGAAATGTCGAATGCTGCCAACAACCTTACCTAAATCACACACATTAAGTTTTTTTTATCTAGTTTATAAGATTTTCCTTAGCTTTTCCTATATTTTTATTGTGTAATCTTAACCTATAGTATTTTTATTGTTTAACTTTAATATTTTACCACTCCATTCCTATTGTTTTGACCTTTGTCTTTGTATTTTATTATTTGTTGTTCAGTCGACCTCATAATTTGCTCACGCTGTGGCACCCTTTATTTAGAAAAACACTAGACTTAAAACTACTTTATTTATATTATTCTGTTTGTGATGTGATTTTTCTGTTGGGAGTCCATAAATAAATAAAATAATAAAATAAAATAAAAACATCCTTTAATATAAGTACTACTTTTGCTTAGGTAGTAATCAGTGTATTTTAATCAATATTGTAATAGTACAATGTATGTATATTACCTATATCGCACCTTCGGTAGAACAAGGGCACAACTACCTAATTTTCTAAAAATTACTTGAGTATGCCAAAGTGCTTCAAAAACGTGTTTTTACCCGGAGGAACAAAGACACTCGTTCAATTCCATCTAATTTCGCCAGAGGGCGACAGTGCCTTTGTCACATTGAAGCGTTTTTTCAAACGTATTGGCGCGACAAAGTCCTATTGGTCAGGTGCGGCGCAGCCGGCAAGCGGAGTGGTTGTCAGCTGGAGCGTTTAAGTCGTTAAGGTAAATATGCCCTTTTGATTTCAGATTTTTGGAGGAACAAAGTCTCACTTTCTTTACGTACGCCCATTTCTTAGAAAATAATTTGGAGGTACAAAGTCGTTCGAACAGTGTTGTGCCTTTGTATGTCCAAAATGTGAAAAAAATCGGAAGAAAGATGACATTCGGCAGTTAATTGCCTCGAACATTGTTCCGAAATTTTATAAACAGTATTATAATGATTACTTTAATTATGATTCGATGACAAACGTTAATTGCTAACTAGTTTAATAAATAAGGAACGATTTCACTATTTGAATGAGTAGGTACAGTAAGGTACTTGGGTACCGTACATAACTTAGACACATACACATACATACTTTTATTTTTAATTTTGATCTAGATGATTGATTATTCAAAGAACGATCTCACTATTCGAATAAATAGGTACACTATTTAACAGCCATACTCAGAGATGTTAATGATTGCTTAAACTATTACCGAGAAACTTTTGTTTTTTAGAATTTTCCACTCAGATACGTTCAATTGCCATAAAACCTCAGTCAAAAATACGTATAGTCTTGCTTTCGCCTCTATATTTTATATAACTTTAATAGTACTGATTATCTTAAAATATTTAATTGATTAATTGATTGCAACGACTGCAATTAGTTAGGAACAAAGACTTTGAAATGTAATGTTGTTTGCCATACTTCATTGTTATATTGAAATATTTTTTGAAGTCTTCCTACTAAGTGTTATTGTGCCTGTTGGTTCCAATTGAAACTAATAGTTAAATACAATTTTTGTAAGAATTATTGTTATTTTTATTTAAAATATCCCTCAAAAATAAAAGTAAATACGGTCATAATTACATTTTTTTAAGAATTTTGGCGGAAGAAAGGCTTATGTGTAGGTAAGTTTTTATATTTATAAGAAAATAATTAAAACGATAAATATTTAAGCACTTTAAAGATCATGCTATTATTCACAAAACTATAAGGTACATTTCACACTAAAGAAATTACCTCAAGGTCAATATAAGAAGAAGATAAATTGACTTGCAACACAAAAAAATCTTAAAATGTCTCTCCTGTAAAATCACAAACATGGCAATTATGCCCTTGTTCTACCGAAGGTGCGATATGTGCTATTAGGTCTTTACTACAATATTTCAAATGCTATCTACAAGCAAGGACTTAACAAAATAGGACACTTAAGTTGATTACTATATCAATTTAAAGGACTTAAGTAGTAGGGTACCCTGGTTCTATGATACATCGGAAACTAATCATCATCAATGGCCTTTACATCCACGAAGGATGGTTTATGTAGTGTTCGTTTTTCGGCACTTACGTAGATGACTTTACGTAGTGCTATGTAAGGAAGGATGGAACTTTGAGTTTCTTTCTACCGGGAGTGCGGGCTGAGTGGATCTTACGGGGCTTAAAGGAGAAGATACTGACTACCAGTGAATGGTCTGTATGGCAATCTGCGCTGTGAAAGGAGCGAGTATGCAAGACGTCGCTAAGGTTTCTCCTCCTCGTAAGGACCACGTCGAGTTGATGCCAATGGCCCGAGCGAGGGTGTTTCCAAGACACTTGACGCATAAATTTTCCCTTGAAGTAAGTGTTTGTGACACAAAGCGCATTTCGAGAGCAAAACTCAAGGAGTCGCTGGCCATTCTCATTGATAGTACCAATACAGTGTTGACCCATGCAGTCAGGCCAAGATGTTGTAGACTGCCCGACACGCGCATTGAAGTCACCTAAGATGACAAGGCGATCCCCTGACTGAACCTTACCTAAAGTGGAACTTAAGTCCTCATAAAATTGATCTTTTGATTCGGGAGAAGATGTTAGCGTTGGAGCGTAGGCAGCAATGAGTGTGACATATCCGCTATTAGTCTTTAAGCGACAGACCATGATACGCTCCGATACTCCTGTAGGGGTCTCCATAGCGCACAGAAGCTCGTTCCGAATGGCAAAACCGACTCCGTGTTCACGAACCTCTGCAGTGGCTTTGCCTTTCCAGAAAAAGGTATAATGTGCTTCTTTTATTGACCCTTCATCTGCCAGTCTAGTTTCCTGAAGAGCTGCTATGGAAACATTGAGTTTTAAAAGTTCCATGTCAATCACTGCAGTTTTGCGTAGGTCTTGAACGCAATTTAAGCTTCCATCGATGGTCGGGAAGCCTGTCCTCATGGTACGGACATTCCATGTCCCAAAATGCATGGACTGGTGAGTTTTTGTGTGGTTTTGTTTATTATTTTTCTTGTTAGCGGCAGGTGAGTTCGTTGACGGCACCAGCTGTCTAGTTTTTATTCTAGTGCCCCCTTCACCCAGAGGGGACAAGCCAGCACCGAGACGGATAAGGACCTTATTGGCCGGGTATTGCCCAGCTCGAAGCGGGCGGTACCTTATCAGTGGGCCTACGATGGACCCTCCCACTGACGAGAGTGACCCCTGGCGCCCGCGCGTTACGTCTATCTACGCGAGCTTATCACCGGTAACTGTCACTCCCCGTGTTGTTTTACACCCTGGCAGGCCAAAGGTGAGCGGAGTGACCTCTCCACGAACACTACAACGCCTGGGACTCAAATAGGTTACGCAAGACTTCCCAAGAACCTGCGCAACCCTCTCCACTTCCCCGACTGGACCCACAGGAAAGACAGAGTCAATACATGCGGAATCGGTTCCGTCGCAGGTGCTTTACAACTGCACCGAGTCGGGTTTGTTTCAAGTTTTCCTTCTCTTTTCAGTGTGATTGGCCGACGATTGCTACAGACCCTTATCGTCAACCTTAAGGCTTAACACGGAGCCTGTGTGCTCGCCACCGTAGGAGGATTGCCTAGATGCCGAGGTTCTTGCACTATGCGGGGGTCAGCCGCGAAGACTTAAGTGCCATGAGGCAGTTAAGTCCCCCCCACCCGGTTTAGCCCACGAGCCGACGTGGTTCTCCGGAGTGTGGCCGCTAATACATTCCGCGTGTGGAATACATTCCGCGTGTGGAAACTAATAGCGTAGTAGAAACATCAATAAAATCTTTACCCTTCGCTAGCTTTTCGTTTTCCTGAAACTAGCTCGTTTTGAGTTGTTTTTGTTGTGAACTTGTGAATACTTCGCTGCCGCGACGTCAAGGCCATTTTCACAGTTTTTTCACTTACACTGCACGAGTTTCAGCAGAACAGTCTATTGAAATACGGAAATTATAAAGGAGAATAAATTTTATCGGAAAATCAACAGCGGCTGCAGTCAACAGCAGTGCAGGCAAGGCAAGGCAAGGCAAAGGCACGGTAATATTATCCAACAGTATTTGGACTCGGCCGTATCTTTGAAATAAATGCCTACAGCCGCGCGGTAGGTAAACATGCGATAGGGCTGCAGCCCGCCTCCACCATTTTAATTACATTTGCCTACTTTGTGTTTCCATTTAGTTTTGTGATTGTAAATATAGGAAGGTACCTACCTACTTTTTTTATATAAACAAATAAAATACTTTGTGAATTGAATGGGAAGTGTTCAATAAAAATGCGTGTTGTTTTTTGATTGGTAGATTTAATTAAAAAACCTGTTTATGTTTGAATAACAAATCGGTCTTATAAATTTGCGACCGTAAAATATTTGCGCCTCGACTGAGACGTACCTACAAAATGCTTTATTATTAAATTTTCGCAGATTTTTTTGGAGAAAAAGGAATATCTTTTACTTGGTTATTACCTGCAGCTACTTTATTAAATATGTACCTGAACTTATTTTTAGAGAAAAAATCGCGCGGTTATTGTTAATAAAACACATCCGTCACCATCCGTTCGTCACTGCGGCACAGCCGCGACTGTCTGCATGCTGAGCGCATGCCGAGATCGAGGCGCGTAGGTATAGCTCGCGTTTCGCCCGTTTGTATGAAGTCGGATTACTTATAGGATAATATTACCTTGGCAAAGGCAAGGTAATATTATCCTATAAGTACCTAATCCGACTTCATACAAACGGGCGAAACGCGAGCTATACCTACGCGCCTCGATCTCGGCATGCGCTCAGCATGCATGCAGACAGTCGCGGCTGTGCCGCAGTGGCGAACGGATGGTGTGATGTTTTTTTAACAATAACCGCGCGATTTTTTCTCTAAAAATAAGTTCAGGTACATATTTACTAAAGTAGCTGCAGGTAGGGGTTGCATTATCCGTTAAATTTTCGTATCCGGATAATTCGGATAGTAGTGAGCCTTACTATTCGGATATTTCGGATAATTTAAAAATATACATTAAAATTAAACTAAAACAAGGAAAATGGGTTTTTAAAGTATAAGTATTTATTAATTTATACTCAAAAAACGTAACATTAAAGTTCTAATAAAATAACAATAGAATTCGCATAGAAACTGAACAACATAGAGATTAAAAATAAGAGTATCGATCAAATGAGTTGAAAAACTAAAATGTCTATGAAATAAAAACGGTTTACTTCTTTCCATCGAACTTATTTTTCAACATAAATACGAATCCTTCCTCCGTAACGTAACGTAAATCAACTTCCTGTTTTATTAGGTAAGGTCACCCGGGGTGAAGTCGTCTACGGGGCTAAGGCGTCTATTTCAATTATCATAGAAAAGGCGTATTTTAGAACTACTCACGCCATCTAGTTCAAGTCTTTGGCACTTAAACTACCAATATTCATCAGTAGATTTCACGACAGAGCCTTATTTCTTAAATAATCCGCCATCTTAAAATTCTCATTCGTTTGGATTCTTTTGGTGTGACACCACGTGGTTTTGCATCCTGTGAAATCTCGGTGTATTCATGAATATCGATGTTTTTTAACCGTAAGTACTTTTATTGTTGTATTGCTTTACGTGTTGCTTTAGTTATTTTATGTAATAAGCTTAAAAATTGCAGTCAATATGCCATTTAAAATTTGCCGGTTACGTATTTGTTATGGGGCTATTGCGTGCATCCTGTTGGGGTGATACCGTCTATTGTAACGCATTAGCCCCATTTTCAGGGGTCCTAAGCCTTTTAATTTTAATAGTGGTAAAAACATACTCGTATATGTATAGTTGCCGACCAATGTGGCGCTGCAAGCGAAGGTCCTACGCAGTAAAAAGCGACTCCAATTCTCGCCTGGGACAAATGTTTGCAAGGAATGCATGAATTTATTATGTTTGGATTTTACATGACAGTATTTTGCGTTAATTCTGAGTTTTTATTTTAGGATATCCAATATTGTGCGACATTACAAAAGAAAACGATCGATCTTGAAATTTTGTACTGATTTTAAGACTTTTTTATTCGTAATATAAATTATACGTCATTTCTAAGTTGTTGTTTTGATTCCAATCTTAATTATTATCTACCCGAACCTACGCGAAAAAAAATGTTAGGTACCCCTGAAATCTAGGATGGGGCGAATGCGTCTACAAGAAATAAGGAACATTAGACGCTATAGCCCCGAATATTTTTGTTCAACTCATTACCCTAAACTAAGCATAGAATTTGGCGTACGAGATAATAGTAAACTTTATCAATAGTATTTTCATAAATCATTTTGATCAAAATTGTTATAAGCTCTTCCTATTATATAATACTAGTGAAAGACGCTTTCGCCCCACCTGGGGTTAAAGCGTATAAAAATCCCAGATTTTATAGAAACGTCATTTACACATAGAGGATATTCAAAATTCCATTGTATGGTGTTGAAATATGAAAATAGATAAAATTTCCTAACTTGCATCGTATGTTACAGCTCATAAGGACACATTAATATGTTCGTTATAGTCAGATGAATATGCCGTTTAAAGTATTGTGACGCCTTAACCCCGGTTGACCTTACTCTAAAATGATTTTAACAAAGAAAGAACACAGTCATGAGATCAAACTTACAAGTGTACACACACAGTTATGTTATATATCAATTGAATTAAATAAACATTTCAAAACAATTAACATAATAAAATAACAATAAAAACAGTTAGCACACATAATAATTTCTAAATAATAATCAACGTTTTCGAGCAGCTCTTTCAAATTGTAGAGGTATATTTTACATTTGATGAAGACCTCAAGAAACTTAGTGCATCTAGGGAGTCCGGTTTCATTTTCGTCCTCGAGTGATTGCAGAGGTAGCCTGAGGCAGAAAATACTCGCTCTGCCTCCACGCTTGTGGGTGGTATTCCCAGCAAAGCGTTATAGGCCCTCTGCAAGCTCTTACTTCTTTGGCCTCCCTCATCGTACAGCGAGCGCCATTTCAATTTGTATTGTTGTATAATGTCGGGTCGGGATGATGATGACGCCGCTCGCGAAGATGATGGTTTGCACAATTTGTTGGTTTCGTTTTGTAGTTGGTCTTTTATTGATTTTATTACAATATTATCAGAGACAGTGTCAGTTTCTTGAGGCTTGTCTTGCATGGATGGATGTCTAGTATGCATTGTTCAAAATAGACAGAGTTTTATGGGCGACTTTACGTTGGATTGCGGCGTTCGAAGGGTTTTCGAAAGGGTAGCTATCTGTGCCGTCTTCGGCTTCTTCATAGAACCTTTTTGGGTCATGCAGGTATTTTATTGTACCACTTAATTCTGAAACTCGGCGGCGTTGTGTAATTCTAAATTTTAGTGTCAGTAAAGTGGGAGGTGCGGTGTGCGGGCGGGGTACAGTTATAGTAGTGTGTGTGGGGTAGCTGCGCTGCGTGCGCGGAGATCGGTCTGTGTCGGTCGGCGTCGTCGAATCACTGACCGAGTAGTGTCAACGCTAGTGATGCGATTGCGCACTACCGCTAGTGTAGGTCTTGCTTGTTTATAGCTTCAGATTCAGAAACACGCACGAATTAATACATGTATATTTTTAACAACACAAAGTATTGTATGCATTAAATATAACATTTCTAAAATTCTGGAATTAGAAAAATAACTGACCTATCCGTATTATTCGTATTATCCGGATAAAGGAGCTCCCATTATCCGGATATGAAAATTAGCGGATATTCGGATAATTCGGATATCCGGATTGCAATCCCTAGCTGCAGGTATCTATAACCAAGTAAATATAAAAAAGTACCTTCCTATATTTACAATCACAAAACTAAATGGAAACACAAAGTAGGCAAATGTAATTAAAATGGTGGAGGCGGGCAGCCCTATCGCATGTTTACCTACCGCGCGGCTGTAGGCATTTATTTCAAAGATACGGCCGAGTGCAAATACTGTTGGATAATATTACCGTGGCAAAGGCAGGCACAGGCAAGCAGTCCACAGGCAGGTAGAAACAGATCTGTCAATGTCATTGCATGAATGACAGACTTCTCTTTCCACGAGCATCAGATGGATGCACAGATTATTAAATTATAGATGACAGTTGTGTGTTGTGTGTGCAACACGTGCAACACTTTCATTTCCATAGATAATGGTCACACTAATATTATAAGTGCGAAAGTTTGGATTGATGTATGGATGGATAGATGAATGAATGTTTGGTACTTCTTCACGCCAAAACTACTGAACGGATCGGGCTGAAATTTTGCATACAGATAATTCTAGGCCTGGAATAATACATAGGGTACTTTTTATCCCATAAATCAGTTCCCATGGAATAGAAATAACTTTTAAGCGTTTCCATAGAAACAACGCATGCGAAGCGGCGGGCATCAGCTAGTATAGGGTAGAGTGGTAGCCATTGAACCACCAAAAGTTTGAAGGACTGTAGAATCAAATCGGAAGCAACCCTGACATATTAATTTAGCACAAAACCTACGTTAATTCAGTAGCTTCACTTTTGCATTGTCACTATAGCTGTTTATTTGATGACTATGTTACTATTGGACTTACAAAAAAAAATTAAATTGGTTCACTGTGTACCAGCAGTGGTACGCATTGAATATGGGGGGTGGTACTCGATTAACCTAGTGGTACCTGATGAACCACTGTATGGTTTATACCTCAGATATGTTTTTACAAGTGGAAATAAACATATAATTTTTAGTAATCATTTTAATTGCACTTCTTAGAACTACATCATATCTTTAAATTAAATATTTTGTATATTTTGAGATAGCTGATGATAAGCGACAGCTGATAAGTTTCAGTTTTGTAGTGTTCACCAAAATGACACTTCCTATTTTTAATGATATCTTAGTGAGTTAGTAAGGTCAATCAACCTTAATTTCTATGATAAAGAATGCCTTGCACATATTATCTAACATAGTAATAAAAAGCTTAACTTGTAGGTGAGTTTTTATTTAGAAAAATAGAGATTTTCATCAAAAACGAGTCAACCAAGAATATAAGTAGCTCTAATAATGCCTTATTATTAGGCTAATATTATTCCAAATAATCATAACTTTACCTGTACCTAAGGTACTTATGCAAATTAACCTTTGGGTATTCTACAAAAAAGAATAACATGCAAATAGTCTTACAAAATCAACAAAAAGTTATCAAGAAAACAGTCTTTATAATGGCAGCTCTAACTCTGCCTTATTATTAGGCTAATATTAATCAAAATAATAGGAACTATACCTGTAAGGTGGTTAACAAATTAACCTTTGGGTATTCTAAAAAAACAAATAATTTGTAAATACTAAAGTCTTACAAAATCAACAAAAAGTTATCAAGAACAGTCTTTATAATGGCAGCTCTAACTCTGCCTTATTATTAGGCTAATATTAATAAAAATAATAGGAACTATACCTGTAAGGCGGTTAACAAATTAACCTTTAGGTATTCTACAAAAACAAATAATTTGTAAATACTAAAGTCTTACAAAATCAACAAAAAGTTATCAAGAACAGTCTTTATAATGGCAGCTCTAACTCTGCCTTATTATTAGGCTAATATTAATCAAAATAATAGGAACTATACCTGTAAGGTGGTTAACAAATTAACCTTTAGGTATTCTACAAAAACAAATAATTTGTAAATACTAAAGTCTTACAAAATCAACAAAAAGTTATCAAGAACAGTCTTTATAATGGCAGCTCTAACTCTGCCTTATTATTAGGCTAATATTAATCAAAATAATAGGAACTATACCTGTAAGGTGGTTAACAAATTAACCTTTAGGTATTCTACAAAAACAAATAATTTGTAAATACTTAAGTCTTACAAAATCAACAAAAAATTATTAATAACTCCTTTCAAATGAAGTTCAATGCCTTTCCTTATTTCTTCAGGAGTATGGGCACCCTTTTTTCTTTTATCTCTGCTTGCTACTTTATTTCTTCCCATTCTAAAATAGTTCAAAAATAAGAAATTTGCTGTAAATAGTTACTTTATAAAGATCTGGGTAGATGTACGCTATGAACCACACTATGGTACCCAGTGAGCCATGGTTCATAGGATACGCCTCGACAATGGTTTACTGGGTACCACCCCATCCTTTATAAATTTAAAGTGAAACTACAACCAGTAGAAGAAGATTATGAATGCAAATTTATATCTCAAATATGCTCAAAAACATTCTACATTTATTAAAAGAACTCATATAAAAATGGGAGTTGTAAAAAAAGAGTAATGAAAAAAGTAAACTTACTTGTTTTTCGCCGTTTTCGATGCTCGCAGTTGATAAACGCTCTTCCCTCGCGCACTCGCGGCGACAGATCGCCAGTGAATGCGTACAAGGTAGCGGCGCGGGAAGGCGGTTCGAACAGCATAAATTGCACGAACTGGCGACGTCGCGTTCGGTTGATATGAGAGTGGTTCTTAGCGTACCACTGGTTCATAGGCTACCACTCTACCCTAGAATAAAAAAAACATTTTCGAAGCCTTAAGCTAGGTTCACATTGCTGTGTCGGGGTGTGTCGTGGCGCGCCAGAGCGCAATCGGTTACGTTCAAGTTCATTACCTATGACTAAATTCACATTTCGTCGCCGTAGAGCGAAAAGTCACTAATTAGGTCATTTGGTGTTTTGAGTTATGAAGGTTTAAAGTTTTTAAAAAACTTTTGGTATGGGATATTTCTAATTTTAAGTTCTCATATGTTAGGAAATATAAAAGCTCTTAAGGTCGATTCACTACAGTCAATGAATGACTGATATTTTCAGGAATAATGAAAAAAAACTGACTTAGTTACTTTTCGCCCTCAAATCTTGTACTAACTTTGTGAGACAATGATTTGTTAAAAGTCACCAACTGACTTTTCACCCGTGTTTGGAAAGTTTATTTAGTGTTTAAGGGTCATTATCAAAAAATATGTACATTGTGACTAACATGATTGAAATTGTGACTCAACTGTTTCGTGATATACCTGTACTTTTATAATAAATGTGAGTCACATTTTTTGTAAGGGCGTGTGCACATAAAGTTTTTTAAACAAAACTACAAATTAGTTTGGGGTTAAAATAAAATGTTTTATTTGACTTTTACTACTATTTATTACTTACTATTATTGCAATCAAAAATTAACTAACATGACATGTTTTAACAGAAATACGTTTAGTAAGATGCAAGGTTACAATATAATTTTAGAAGTAAATTGAATCTGTTTCATTTAATAAAACAAAATCATCTGGTTTTACAGAAAATTCGTTCAGAAAAGTTACATTTTACATTTTGTATAATTTTTTTGCTAGTGTAAGCAAACCTTTACTTTGCAAGTTGATGTGAGTCACGTCATATGAGTCACGAAAATTCACGAAATGTGACTAACATGTTGGTAAACATTCTGTGCAAAACGTAACCTCCAAAAATATTCTGTAAAAATAATTAGCAATACAGATGAATGGAACACACAATCTAACTAGCATTTGTTAGGTCTATGCTTTATAAATAATTGAAAACAATACACACCTTACTTCGTTTGTAAATGCACCGTGATTCACATGATTTTTTTTGGGAATTTTGGCTGGTCTTTTTTGTCATTACAAAAAATGGAACTAAAACCAAATGGCCGAGTTATTGTTGAGAACTAGTAGGCCGCATAGTGTTGCCAGTAATGAAAAAATAACTTTAAGTGGCAGAATTACAACGAATACTATGGAAATCCTCCGTGACATCCTCTGAGTGACTCACATGTTTAAAACCTGAGACAAACATTAAAGTATTTTTTTATCTTAGAAATATTGTCTAAATTATTAATGGTTCTCAATAAATAACAGGAAATATATTTATGAACATTATATAAATAAATTATGTTTGTTAGAGAACATGTTGGAGCCAATAATATGATTTGAAGCTTCTAAGGTTCAAAAAGGACATTTATTTTTGTATGGGTCATGGAGGGTGGAAATAATTAAAAAGAGTTTTAAATATACAATCGATTTAACAGATCCATATATTTTTAGTGGGAACTTAAGAGAAAAGTTCAAATTTGTAAAAAAACTTGATAAAATTAAAAAAGCAACAATACTTTTTTTTTAATTTAATATTTAATATGCCGGACAAGAATTTTCACGAAATGTACATATTTTTTGAAAATGGCTCTTAAGTAATTTTTCTAACTCTCCTAACTGCTTAATCTATAATATAAAAATGAATCGCAAAATGTGTTGGTAAGCGCATAACTCAACAACGCCTGGACCAATTTCGCTAATTCTTTCTTTGTTGTGTTTGTTATTGTCAGGAGAAGGTTCTTATGAAAGAAAAAATTATTTATTTATTATTTATTTATTTATTATATAATTTCTGTCCCTCGAATCAGGTAATCAATAAGAAAATGATAAATAATCAAATTCAGTTGTCATACTTCCTTGAAAATACAAAAACAAACGCATTCAGAACAAGTTATAAGTAAATTAATGTTTTTTGACGTATTGTTAAGATTTGAAATATTGAAATCCTATTAAAACATTAATGATAGCATTCTGGTCCAGTGAGTCATTTGAATAACATTGTGAATGTCGTAATTCTTGATCATGGTTATCGCTTTTCCATGGCATAATCGCTTCTCTAACATAGACCGATGACTGAGTAAGCTTTCACAATACGGCTTATAGTGGCATCGGGCTCCAGCAGCTTTTCTGCAACATCTTTGTGTGTAGCTGTAAAGTAGAGAGTACTCGTACAATGAATGAAGATAACGGGGAATGGTCCAGTTCAGACGACGAACGAATATCAACGGGTATTGTTTTTCTTGGCCTCTGAAATACATTACAGTGTGGTACAAACGAACATTACCTGGACGGAGGGCAGCTACCCGAAATATTCAAATGAGCAAAGGGAACATTCCTTTATATTATTTACACTGCTGGACTACTTGAGAAGGCAACAACAGCCTGTAGTGGTCCACTACTGGACGCAGGCCTCCCCCTGATAAGCGCCTTATTGGTTTTTATCACATGGGGTTATGTCCATAACCCCCATGCTGGGCATGCGGGTTGGGGATCGCAGTTCGGTGGTAGATGTTCTGCAGAGGCGCTGCTGCCCGCCCCCGGTGGATATCCCTTAGTCGCCTCTAACGACACCCGCGGGAAGAGTTGGGGTGGTGCTCTAAGCCGGCACCACACAGCGAACTACGCTGAGTCCTCGCCGAGGCATCCATTCTTTGCGGGAGTGACATGGTCAATTGGTCATATTATTGACAAAACTCCTTTAAAATAAATAAAGAAAAAAAAAGAGATCCATACTGCAATGCTTGAAAACGAATGTTTTCAATCAGTGCGTCTTACCCGTCATGACCTACGGAGCTGAGACGGCTGACCTTAGGGCTGATCCACCAGTTCAAAGTCGCTCAACGAGCTATGAAAAGAGTAATGCTCGGAGTTGTTCAAATCAAATCAAATCATTTATTCGCAGGAATGTAGGTACAAAAGCTCTTAATAATAGTGGTAAATCCAATACATTCTGCCTCGTCGAGGCGTGCAAAATTAAAATTGTAGGCTTTATTAAAGTAATATGTCAAAGATTAATTCAATTAACTAAAGCAAGCATTATATAATTCAAAATGGGTGTCAAAAATTTTTTGTTAGTTAGGTACATACGTCAAAAAAAAGTTTTATGGTCAAAATATTCCTTGATGTCATAAAAACATTTCTCCAATAACCACACTTTTAATTTAATTTTGAATAAATTCAATGGCATAGCTTTAAATTCATTGGGCAATTTGTTGTAGATTTTTATTGCCTGGTGATAAGCATTCTTTGTAACCAGTTTTACTCTGTGTTCCGGGACATAGAGCCTGTCTCTATGTCTCGTCCGTCTCTCCATTACATCGGCGTGTGTCTTAAAGTAATGAGGATATTGTTTCACAAACAGGCATATATCCCTTATGTACATGCAGGGCAATGGTAGTATCAGTGTTGCCAGTGGCAGATAGTCAAATATAACATGCGACAGCTCAAAAAGTAACATTTTCCCGAGAAAAGTTACATTCCCATAAATTAACCTCTCCCGTGGCAAGAGGCCATAATATGGCCTGTCAAGAGAAACCGTTGTGTGGCAAGCGACCATATTATGGCCGATTTTCCGATTTTTTTTGTTTCGTCGAATTTATGTACTTAGTGTCCACTTTTCAGCCATGTCAATGTCTTAAAAGTTGACTGACAGTGTCAAGCTGACGTTAAAACCATAAACTAACCAAGTTTAGAAGATTTTTTTAAAAAAATCGTACATTTAAAATTGAAATCTGACACCCGCGCCATTTCCATATCGTTTTTTCTGAATAAAAATTAATTTATATGAAATGGCTTGGAAATGTGTTTTTTTTTTGTTTTTAGTGTAATAATATGATGGTAAATCTCTAAAATAAAACTCAAACTGGATATAAAAACGGTAAAGTTTATTTTTATGATTTTTTTAAAAAATATTAAAATTTTACCATTTTTCCGCAATTATAATTAATTTTTAATCAACCTCATTAATTACGTTATACAACATCAGAATGTTTCAATGCTGTTTTGTAGGAAATTTTATGGAGATTCCAAATAAATATAGATGTTACGAGGTGTTAGTAGATAATAATCAAGAAATCAGCGAAATAATGCATTGTGATGCATTTCCTCGGATTTTCCGCGGATTTTGCGGAAGTACCTGCCACACAACGGAGGTAGCGGGGCGCGGGGCGTGCCACTTGAGAGGAAAACGACATATGTACGTAATGCTTTGCTAGGGTACCTACCTACTTTGTTTCACAAAAACTAAAATAAGTTGTCTGTTCCTATTTGTTCAACTTCTAAAAAATCGTAATACTTAATTGTTTATCGAATAATCGATTGGCGATGCTGAAAAAGGAAAAACATACAATCAATTCACAAACAAACAAACAAATAAACAAAATATAGTTTAGTATCTAGTCACCACTCGCTTGCTCGCTAGCCTAAGTAAGCGAGATAGAAGATAGAGAAATACACGCGAGTGAGTAAGAGGCACGACGAAGTGACAAATTTTCGCGCGGACGTCGCATCAGTCAGTCAGTCCACAAAATCAAGTGTGCCAACGTGACCAACAAAAATATTCTTGGATGCGTTCCTTTTCACGATATTATTTTGTTTGCTGGAAAATATTTTTCAAGTTTATAAAGTGACCTAAAAGTAACACAATATAACATATTGAGTCGTGTAACATGGAGGTAACATGAGAGGGTCAAAAGTAACGTAAAATGTTACAAAAGTAACATTCTGGCAACGCTGGGTAGTATACTAAAGGAGATCACCCAGCCCCCATACATTATTGGGCTAATTTTGAAGGTGCCGGCCACCTGAATTAAACTTAATATTTTAATAGATTGTAACAAAATGAACACATTTTATTACTAGACTAAAGTTCTAAGTCAAGTCTGTGAGATAATATTCTAACTCAAAACATCTATTCTTTTAGTGGAGTAAAACCTAATTATTATTATATTTCTCGTAATAATGTGCAAGTTAGATTTAAAAAGGGTAGCAGGCATCGCAGCAGGTTCTTACCTGCGCCTGCGACACATGCTATCTCGCTTGGACACACCCCGCGGGGCCCGCGTGCGCGCTCTCGCCTCGCTCGGCTTGCCTTTAGTTCTCCCTCAGAGTTCTCCATGCAACTACTGTTACATCGGACGGCTACTTCAACTGTGCTCCCAGTTTTATTGTTAACTATTGCTGTTTCTGTTATCGTGTTATTACAATGGCACAAATGTTGTGTTATACCAACTCAAACAGGCACGTAGTTATTATACAGAACACATACAGGCAACTGGTAGGTTCATCATTGAAATCGGAGGACAAATACCTGCTGAACATCTGCAAGAGCTTGAAGGAAGGGATCTCTACATACTTCGAGGCCGAATCCAGTCCCGCCATGTCCGTTTACGAACATATAATGTGTATATAAGAATAGACACAGCTCTCACAGGCAGACAAGCTATTGCGCATTATTATTGCTCGTGCCCTAATGGCAAAAGAACTATCGGCTGCTGCTCCCATGTGATGTGTATAGTATGGTACATGGGGTATGCAAGGCACCTGCCTCTCATAAACATACCTGCTGAAGGCTTAGAAGATATATTTGTTAGAGCAGGAGAACTACAGAGGAAAATCATAAAATATTTAGTAAATGATGTTTTTTTTTTTTTTTGCCCTGAGCCTTTTTTTATTAAACGTGAGACATTTTATGCTATTGACTACCATTACACAACTTAGTGCAAAACTTTTGACGAAAAAAAAACTGCTTTACATCTACGCTGAGTGATACTTTCAGTTTAAATATTCAAACCTAAATATAATCGAATATAAAAGGGAATTGACTTAGAACTTTGGTATCATAATAAAAGATGTTTGTAATGCTGAGTTCTATTTAAATAAAGCTTTTTTTTTTGTTGGCCGGCAAAATGAATATTAGCCCAACCTGGGTGATCTCCTTTCTTAAATAAGGGTTTGCAGCTATTCGTATTTCAAGCGCCACAGATGGCTCGTACACATTTTTTCTGAATGATAAAGGCCTTATCTGCATCTGTCGAGTTTCCCCACAAAATTAACCCGTACGCCAAGGTCGACGAGACATACCCGTGGTAAGCTTTCAGTGCTGCGTCTGTGGAAACCCGTAGTCTTAGGCTTTTTATTGCGAAAACAAATCGATCCAACTTGTCACAGGTATGCTTGACATGTGTTTTCCAATTACAATGCTCATCAATCCATATTCCTAGGAATTTGGCTGTATTAACTTCAGCGATCTCCGTGTTATTACAGTTAATCGCAAGATTTAATTTTTTACGCTTATAAGTCCCAAACTGTATCATATTTGTTTT
This sequence comes from Eupithecia subfuscata, assembly GCA_963564075.1. NCBI lineage: Eukaryota > Metazoa > Arthropoda > Insecta > Lepidoptera > Geometridae > Eupithecia > Eupithecia subfuscata. The sequence continues at coordinate 2,617,569 of OY751097.1, read as the reverse complement.
TGTCAAGTTAATTTTCAAATTATTATTATTTAGCCAATTAATTGTATTATATAATGTATTATTTATATCACTTTCTAATGTCATACTATTTTCTCCCCTTATAACAATTGTGGTGTCGTCAGCAAATAAAATTGTTTTATGTCTAGTTATATTAGGAATGTCATTAATATACATAAGAAATAAAAAAGGTCCTAAAATACTACCCTGCGGTACTCCAAATCGATTGTATTTGAGGCTAGATCGCACTATCTTTTTATTTCCCTCAAAGACTTTCGCTACTTCAACGCATTGTTGCCGATCCCTTAGGTAGCTTTGTAGCCATTCATTTGCTCTACCTCTAATGCCATACCTATTAAGTTTATAGAGCAATAATTTATGATCCACGAAGTCGAATGCTTTAGACATATCTAGTAGTAGCGCAATGACTGGAACATTGTCATTTATAGCATCCATTACTAATTTCACAACATTGAAACATGCTAAGGTAGTAGAGCTGTTTTTTCGAAAGCCGAATTGCTCTGGTTTCAGTATATTAGCTTTTGTTACAAAAGTTTGGAGCCTTTTCAGCATCGTTTTTTCAAATATCTTGGATAGTATGGGTATAAGAGTTACAGGTCTGTAGTTATCCATATTAACTCTGTCTCCTTTTTTAAAAAGTGGTTTAACGATGGACAACTTTAATTTGCTTGGGAACTCGCCTTCTTCAAAAGATCTATTTATTAGGTAGCTAAGTTTGTCACCGATATAGTGAGCACTTATTTTTATTATTTTAGTACTAAGTCCATCTATACCTACAGAATTAGTATTTCGTAGACTCCTAATAACTTTAAACATCTCATCTGGGTCAGTTGGATGAAGAAAAATTGAAGATGAGTGAGAGTCGTTCATAGTATTAGAAATGTCAGTTGATTTAAAATTAAATTTACTTATATTCGTCATGTCTATGAAGTATTGATTAAATAGTTCACTTATGTCATGTGGGTCCGTATATGTCAAATTATTTCTCATTATATTGTCAATTTGTTTAGAAGGTTCTATGTCGCCTATGTTGTCATTTATTATTTGCCATGCCGATTTGCATACGTTGCTACTATTGGATATAAATTTTGTATTTTGCAATTGCTTTGACTTATAAATGCATCGTTTTAGTACCTTACTATAGTTATAGTAAGTACTTGCATATTTTTTTTTATTTGAGCATGATTTGATTAATTTTAAATAAAGGTTTCTTTTCTGTAAACTTGACTTCCGAAGTCCCCTAGTAAGCCATCTACACTTTCTGACTTTGTTTGTCATTTTTACCTTGTATAGGTACAGGGAAACAAAGATCATAAAATAACTTGTAGAGGTCGTGAAAGTAATCAAAAGCCTCGTCTAAGGTTTTCTTTTCCTTCATTTCAGAGAAGGATAGAGCAGATACACAGTTACAAAATTTGTTTATGTTCTCTTCGCATAAGTCTCTTTTATACTCGAACCAGTGAACAGTTTCAAACTTCCTTTTTATAGGAACCTGTAATGTTTGGGCTGTTTCATGATCCGATAGAGCTAAATAATGAATTTTCCCTGTAGTTTTTCTAATGTTACTAGCAAATAAGTCTAAGCAAGATTTCTTGCGAGTAGGCCTATTTATGTGTAGTTCGAAATTGTAATTTTTTAAAATACTTGAGAGCTCATTACTGTATTTATTGTCTTTTAATGTGTTAATATTCCAATCACCGCATAATATAATATTTTTATATTTTACGGTAAGTTTATTCAATAGACTCCCCAATCTTTCAAAAAATACTTTAGTGCAACTATCGGGTGTCCTATATATACAGATTAGAATTATATTACATGTCAATATTTTTATTCCAGTACATTCAAAACAATATTTACAAGATAAATCATTAATTACTACGTCAAGAGATTTAAATTCAATATTTGTCCTTAGTAAAATACAGGCACCTCCGCGTTTTTTATCGGTACGTGAATAGGCCGAAGCTATTGAAAAGCCCGGGATTTTCAAAAATCTTTCCGAACCTTTCACTAAAAAACTTTCAGTTAAGCAAATAATGTCAACCGTTGTACCGTCTTGTTTTAGCTTAGACAGAGCTAGATAAATTTCCTCCATTTTGTTAATAGCCCCACAAATATTTTGGTGCATCACTGTTAGACTATTGTGATTATTCACGAAAAAATGTCTCTTTGTTTTGAGAAGATGCCTTTCTGTTGATGGCCTGACTAGTACTTGGAACCACTGGGCGGAAATAATACGGAATAGTGCCCTTTTCCGTCATTTGTTGTGTGCTAGTAATTGTGCCTCTTGTTGAAGATCGTTGCCCTGTACATAACGACCTAAGCCTGTTTATGTCCAAAAAATCCTCATTATATGCTATGCTATTAATTTCTATGTTAATTTTGAAACTTAAATTACGTGTATAGCTTTTCGAGTGTGTTGGTAAACATTCAGGAGACAAATCAATGAACTTGCATGTATTGTAATTTCTTGTCAGTAATTTAATTTTATTGTTAAGTTTTTGCACGTTCAAAAAATGGTTTTTTCTAACACTTGCTATGATCACCCTTTGTCCGTTCAAGCTATATAGAAAATTGCAAAGATTACTGTAAATAGCGTAAGGATTAAAATCATTCGAACCTAAAACTAAAATAAAAATGTCTTTGTCGTTTTTTGACAGCGTCGATACGTTGCACTTTCCAAGGATCTCGCTAGAGGTCGCTGAGGGCTTAATCAAGCCAAACACATCGTATTTGTCATTCCATTTTCCCATTCTGTCTTTGGTGAGCTGCTGCGTCAAGTTTCTTGCTTGTTGGTCACCTAGTACGATAATTTTGGGTTTATCGACAGTGGTGGCCTCTTGTGCCAGATTGTTGTCTTCGAGAATCTTATCCTTGCTCTCCGTTGATGGTTGAGATAAAGGTTCCGCGAAAATTATTCTTGAAGTTACTGTAGAGATCTTGTTTGAGTAGCCTAGGAGTTCTTGCCTAATCGGTGTGTCACGAATGCTGCAATCTCTGCTATTGTTGTTTATAGGGGAAGTCCGTTGGATCCTCATACGAATATTCGTGAGTTTCTTCATTATTGGGGTGGTGTTATTATTTCGAGGGGAAGATCTTGAAGAAACAAATGCTGGGTCAGTTGTAATTTTCTTCAATAAATCAATTTGCGCTGATTTATCAGCCAGCTCCTTTTTAAGTGAACTGCAATATGAGTTAAGATTTGCAATCTCTTCGTGTGCTGTATCCATTTCACGTCTTAAATCTTTAATTTGTTGTTTCAGGTCACTTAAATTGGTGGTAGTGTCTAGGTGGTGGGTCATTGGGACACTTTTTGTTGAAACATCCAATAAACTTCCATCTGCTATAGTCGAATTAAATTGTGTGATTTCAGTTGTTATGTCAGATAAATCTAAAAATGGTTTCGGCTTTCGCCTCTTCGTTACGTTATTATCAGCCATTTGTTATTTTTCGGCGGTATAGCGCCCTCTATAGATTTCAGTCCAAAAACTTGTTGTTTGCTACTCACCGCTAGATGGAGCTAGAGTCGTAATCGACTAGTGTGAACAATCGATTTTTTGTCTATGGCAATTTTCCATAAGTTGGTACCACGACATAAAAGTCATCGAACTTCGGTGACTGTTGTCAAAAACAGCTGATGATGGGAATGTCAGCTCTAATGCCTTCCGAGTCCACTGTTTGTTGTTGAAAATGGTACTCACGTTTTTGAGTCCCAAACTTTTTCAAAATCACTGTTATTGTGTTGTGATCGTTAGGATACTTTTTGTGATGTTGTTTTCGATGATTTTCAGCTAGGATCGCCGCTGGATGTGCCGTAAAGTGATAGTGTTGTGTTCCTTAGAGGTTAGTTTGTTGTTGCAGAAACTTTTACGTATTAGGAGACACTTTAGACATTTAAATTAATTAAAATTCGCAAGAGCTTTGCCACTATTATGTTTACGTCTCACTTGACCAGAGACCGTTCTAAAGGATAGGACTCGTAACGAATACATTCGACAGAGAATCAGAATTATCGACATAGCTCTAAGAATAAGCATGCAAAAGTGGTAGTGTGCCGGCCATGCCTCGCAAAAACCAACAACCGTGTTCTTGAGAGGAGACCGGGACTCAGCAAACGTAGTGTAGGACGCCCTCCACCCAGTTGGAGACGGCCTGCCAAAGACTGCAGTCAGATGTCGGACGCGGCAAGCTGAAGACACGGTGCTATGGCACTCATTAAGGGAAGGCCTATGTCCAGCAGTAGACTGACGATGTTTATGAACCAACGAAGACGTTTTAGACAGGTGGCTAGGGCCTAATATAAGTCACTAGCCGCCGAGTAAGCAAAATCAAGAGCGTAAAAGTAACTAAATTGCACGTTTAATTGTCTATCCTAACACAGACGTACGAAAGTTTGGCTATAATAATCAACAAAACACGCTAGCTATCATTCAAAACCAAACTTTGTAGCCAAAATTTTGGGGCGAAAACTAACCTATCATGTTAAATGATTTCTTGCTCTAAAATTATGAAGGACAATTATCGCAAATAGCGATCTAGAAGACACTAAGTCGACTTGGTTAGTTTTCGCTTTCAAGTTGTGTATCAAACCTGCTACCACATAACTAATCAAAGTATATTTAGTTATTTCTCGACTAGACTGGGTCCGAGCAACAAGTTATTATTTTAGAAAAGAAAGTAACCAACCCGACTTAAGTTCATATTTTGCAATTCTTTCAAGTAGGAAAAAAGTATCTAAGCCTACTTAGTTAGTTTTCGGCTAAAATGCTGTGAGCCAAATGTAGAGTTAGTGAATTTTTGCACATTCTAAAATGAAAACCGTGATAGCTAGGGATACGGTTGTTAGACTGAAAAATGCAGAAAAAATCGGGGATTTTGATGGCACATCTAACTCGATTTGGGACAAATAGCGAGTTAGTGACTTTTCGCTCTACGGCGAAGATTTGTAGTTTGTGTTGGGGTGCCCCAACACAACCTGCTAATGTGAATCTAGTCATAGGTAATAGTAAAATAAGCAAAATAATATAAGCAAAATCAACTCGAAAATTTCTAAATACCGTAATTGCGGGTTACTTTACATACTTTTTCCGTATATTTTTGGAAATCAATATGTTTTAGAGACTTTGATTGACTTGTAAGGGTCATAATGGTTTTATTTGTTAAATAAGGATAGTAGCTAGTTATTTAAATATTAATTTATTTAAAAAACGTGACAGTTGGATTTCTATTATTATTTAAACTTTGAGCCAATGTTATTCTTTGCGGAAGGTTACTATGGCTCGTCATTTTATTTCGTTCATAATCTGATCTGTGTCAAGTATAAAGACAAAGTAAGGCATTAAAATGGAAGATAACACAATAGTAAACGTTTTGGTATATATATTTTTTTAATTAATCTTTCAAATCGGACAAAAATCAACTTTTTAACAAACTACTTGCCTAAATTTATAAAAACTATACTCATTATTAAATTTCTACTCATACAGAAAGATAATACGTAAATGAACGTTTTAACATAAATTATTTTTAAAGAAAATCTAATATAAATCAACTTTAAGCAATCTTCTTACTGAAATTTAACAAAAACTACCTACCTGTAAACCTTGAAATGTAGAATGCTTAAAAATTGGTTATTACATCCCCACAAAATAATCAAACAGTCTTTTAAAATATTATAACAGTCTTAATATTGAGATTCGTAGTCTAATAATTGAGATTCATCGTAGGTATTTCTGTCTTCATTAGCCGTCTAATTCAGGTATTGAGATACATCCTTTTTTTATATCGCCGATATCTTGACCGCATGGCGAAAGCAGAAACATGATAAAATTCCATTATAAAGTCTGTATTGACTGAAATTGATACGATCTGGTTATCTTGTCTCAAGAGCCAATATAACCCGAATTTGCGAGTCAAAGTATGCCCACACTTAATATTTAAAATTTTGGAATCTAAGCTAGTGAATAACCAATTGTTTCTATCATCATTGTATGCCTAAATATATTGCTGACCCAATAAAAAGTAGTTTTCAATGACACATATCTTAAAAACTCCGTTACACTCAGAAGTTTGCAGACGTAAAAACAGCACGTTATCACACATAAAAGTAAAAATTTCAAATGGCCGCTTTGCAGTTAGAATTTGTTCATGTGTCCCTTCTTATCTTGTTGCCAGTAATGTCATCTATCAATTCCGGCTTAAACTAAAGCGATTACTTTGATCGCTGAGAAGTGGCGAGAAGATCAAACTTTTTTTCGATTTGAGCTAAAGTTATCCCCTCTAGCTAAAGTAACCCGCAATTACGGTATTGCTACGCACGCTCGTTCTGTCCTTAGCTCCATATCCACAAAAAGTATTGCCAAACAATCATATTTTTGTTACGTCTATCCCCGTCTAAACTACGGAATTATCTTTTGGGGAAACTTCGTTAATGTTACTATCAACATTTAAAAAAAAAAAAAATGTCTACGCTCTATTAACATGAAAAGTACTGAATCTTTCCGAAATACATATATCCAAACAAGAAAAATTCCTAACACTTTTACTAGCATCGACATTTTAGAAATTTGTCTTTTTGTTGTTAAGACATTTATTCACAAAGAAAATTATACTAGTATTTACAATTGAAACAATTGAGCTAACTGCCGACTGTTGCAAACAGTCTACAGATAGCTCAACTGATCCATATCAACACCAGTCGGAAGCGTCCCCAAGACGCTGGCTGCATTGCCACGCTGTATGGCAATGCTGATACGCTGTGCCAGAATATATTCACCAGCTCTCGGGTCACGCGACGCTCAGATAGTTTTTTGAAAACCCGAAGAGCCTCGGTACCCCACGGACCTAGGGTTTTTGTTAATTAAAATAAAGACTTACTACTTCTTTGAAAACCAATCACCTCGCTCCACTTTGTTAAGAACTAATTCTAAACACGATATTCGCATACCGCAAATAAATAATACCATGTTTAAAAAGAGTAGGTAGGTACCTGTATCTCTGCAGTTAAAACCACATGTTAAAACCACATGAGTACCTAGATGTTAAAACCCCAAGTTGCCCCAAACATCAAACTTCTCGATGGTCCTATGTTTAAAAATAACCTTTTTATATGGCTTTTTGAACACACTTGCTCATAAAGTGGCTCTATGGTCACCGCAATTAGGCACATAATGACACCTATAAACAAACTGTGACTTTTTCATTTCTATAACTCACTAGTGAGTTACGTATAGATTTTTTTAAATTTTATTGGTTGAGTTGCTTTGTTCTTAAAAAAGTTTTGACGTGACAACGTCTTATAATTCGATAGAGCCGGCTGCACGCACGAAAAAACATGACGTCATTTGGCGTTACCTCGCTCTGAGGCGTTACCTCGCTCTGAGGCGTTACCTCGCTCTGAGGCGTTACCTCGCTCTGAGGCGTTCCATGTAAGGCTTGAAGTGGAAGCGAGAGCGCTTCAACATCCGTCTCTCTCCTACTTGAGTGAGCGATGCGTCTACGTTGTCACGTTCAACTATCGTCAGTAAACCGACTTTACAGACAACCATTTTTTATTAAAAACAAGATCGTGTTCAATAGAACAAATAAATTAATGTTCCTATTGCTTGCTCATTTCATGCAACTTCTTATTTAATTAGATAATTTTAACTCGTACGTACGTGTTTAATAAATAAAACTTTCACTCAAATATAACTTGTTTTCTATGTTCTCTTTGAAGTTGTCAGTGCGAGCAAGCGCGCGCGATATGTTACCGCCACTCGAACACCTCTTTTTTGCCTCACGGCGCCAGCCCGGCGAGACCACTTGATAAACTTATCATAAAACCTTAAGTACTGAACCGATTTGTATTCTGTAAATGTAGTTCTGATGAGAAATATATTACCTGTCCGATAGGTGACAAATATACACTTTTTTATGAGTAATAAATATCGATTTTCAAACACTAAGTCAAAAATAGATGAGTTTTTTGTCAAGGTAATTTTGTCATATTCTCGGCTCGATTTTGAGGCTAGAACTCGATTTTGAGGCTAGAATATCTACCCCGGCACTAAGAAAGAACCATATTTTCCACCAAACCTCCTTTTCATGCTAATTCAAAATAAAAATCAACCAAAAAATCTAAATGAAATCGACTATTTTTCGACTACGCGCGACAAGGTCAACTTCAAATCTGTTTTGTCACAGATAAATAGCACTTGACTAATGAATGGCGGGTTTATTTTGCAGTTCTTTCTCTAACGGACCGATAGATATAAAACTACCATGCTATAATCGACTCTACACCCTTGTGCAAAGGTTTTAAATGACCTGTAGTACGATGGTTCAAATCCGCACCATTAGCCGTAGACGGATGCAAACATTCTGGTATTTTTGTTGGTTCGGATTGGAATCATTAGCCGTCAAGGGGTAAGAAAACTTTATATTCCCCATTTCGTACGTGGCAGAATAGGCGCAAAACCTATGCGCGGAAAATAAAAAAAAACCTCATCCCTTTAGTCTGTGGCCGATCGCAATGCGCGCGCAGAAAACTGATTAATTTTTATCTACTAAATAAAATGAGTTTTTACTGTTATTTTATTCACAAGTGTGTTGAAAAACGTCGTATGATATAATAGCGGCACGAGTCGTGAGCACAGATGGGCAGTAGTGGGGGTAAGCTCGCGCATGTACGAATGACATGAATGTAGCCGAATGACACGCGAGCCTCCAATACTGCCGTCTTAAAGCTAAAATGCCGTTAAATATGAAATCAACTTTTTGAATTACGAGGGAAAAACCTTTTCTTTTTTTTAAACATTCGCCACTTGTACACTACAAATCTTTCAACTGAATTTGAAGTATCAAAAAATAGAGCTAACGAAGCTCTTCTATATAAACCAGCTTTCAGTTCAAAACAATCACTAACCTTAAAGAAAATGGTGAAAATACCTTTGCTCTTAGCATTTTTCTAAAAGTAGGCATAAAGAACCACGACAATATTGCCGCTAAGTCTATGTTAACGGCATTTATGGGATTGGTTCGTAAAGCTTTTTCTTGGATTTTACGAGACAAGAAAAATAATTATAATTACTTACCTAAAAAACCGCAAAAATACTTTAACGACTTTATAGATTAGCAATAAGGTTCTTAAATTAATATATTACTACACATAATTGCAGCTAAAGTCACTTTGCCGCAATCAAGTCTGGTAATTTTTTAGTATTTTTTTCTTAAAATCTATTTTGGCTCCATTACAGCGCTAGAATGCAGCTAAATGAAAAAAAAATAAGACTAACGGCATATTAGCATAGCATGAGTTTTATAGATACTAAGGACATTACAAGAAAATTGATCAAAGACAAAAATTAAAGACAGGTATGGGAACTCAAATGTAATGTTTATTCATAAAAGGGCATCTCAAATTTAAAAAATTCTAAAAATCAACAAGTATTTCACTTTACAAGCTACTTATACTTACTTCTAATAGGCGAGATCTGGTTTTTTAGAACCATAAAAATATCTTAAATATCAAAAAACAGGAATCATCGTTATTATTATTACTGACATGCACTAAGTTAAAAATTAAAATGGCTTAATAATCATTTAAAAACAATTATTTTTAACAGTCTTTTATCTTATTAATAAAACGAACCACTTGTACTGGCATCATCATCATTTTTATTTATTGGCATGTTTTTCCAAAATAAAAGCTTGTGCGTGGGGATTATGTTTGACAATTTCTCAAGTATACCTTCCTTTCTCTTTCGGTCTATACCTTTAGGTTCTGAGCGAAATTCGAGTTTCAATATACTTGGGTTCTTTAAATATCTGTCGTTCAAGAATCGTAGCGTAATATAATCTTCATCAAAACTGTTCTTGTACATAAGATCATACTTCGTTCTTGTAAAGCATACCTGTGTCATGTTTTTTAAATAGGCTCTTGGGTTCGAGTTTTGAACTCTTCTGTCTGATACATAATTTGGTATATTCAGGAAGTTGTCTGCTAACAAAGATTTTACGAAAACCTTCGAATTATTGATCGACGATACTGCATCTTCGAAATCACCAAAATCGTAGAGTTTACCTTTTTTTTTCATCGCCAACTCTACTTGGTGATGAACTTGATCACAGCTCATGAATGTGTGCCCTGGTTCAAAGTAGTAAAGCACTACTTTTTCAGCAGAAATTTCGTCGCTATTAATCATATGCACAAGCAAGGAATACATCAACCAATTCTTATTCTGTGCCGTGCAGTTATCGAGCCAAATGTGGATATTAGTAACATTTCTATGACGTACCAGAAAATGATAGAAAGCAGTCATGATGTCTTCTTGTTTTCGACCTTCGTGCCATAAAACTGTTCGAGGCTTAGATTCTGAAGAGATTTTTCCTAGTGGTGCAAAAGTCTGATTATATGCCACAAGGCGTTGACAGAAAATTGCAGCTTTGAATGAATCTAATCGGGGCAACATTATTACTTTTTCGAGGTCACCACTGAAATATATATCTAAATTAGTTTGTGGATTTCTTTTGTGTTCATCGTAAAGCTCTCTCGCTTTTTTATACTTATCGTGATGCTTGACCCACGCCGTGCAAATAGGACAGTCCTCATTTTGATCATGTGATGTTTCTTTTTTGTGTAAATTAAAGGTCTCACAGGTTTCGCATTCTTCGTTGCCCAGGCGAGTAAAAGATATGTTCATTTTTTTTACCTGTTGCCTATACAGTTCGTAGGAAACCTTTTTGTTTGAATTAATTTCACAAAAATTTTTATGCATTTGAGCAACATTAAGATCGCTTGGAAGGTAACGTCGCAGAGGGGCATGTTCACGTCTATAGTGTGGTGCCAGTGGATGGAACGATTCAATGTGCTGGGTAAGCAAATCACGATCAATTGCTGGAGTTTTTTGATGTTTTCCTCTTCTGTCAACTGAACGATCTACACGGATATCGTGTAAAATTCTGTCATTAGTTTTTGCATAACCCAGAGTAGTCAAAAAGAAAATTTTGCATACCTCTGCCAAAGTTCCGTCCAGTTTTTAAAAAAAAAATGTTCTTTTTGGTTGTCTTTCGGTTCGCTGGTGGTTTTCCTTTTCGGTACGCCTACTGACGTGCATGAGTTCACAAATGAGTGTTGTTCTTGAAAGGCCAATTCCCAATATGAATTATTGATTGCTTCTCGCTCTATTTGGCTCATTTGAGATGAACATTTCTTCAAACACTTAAGGTCACATCCTTGTTTAACAAAATATTTCAAACGTCTTTTGTTTTTGGCATCCATTTTACGCTGGAGAGCGGATATATTATATTTGCGACGTTTTTGTTGCAATGGTGACGTTTCCGGATGATCACATGGCGGCGCCTGTGTTCCTTCGATAGGCTGTTGACAGGAATGTTCGATAATAACTTCAATGGTGTGTCTTCTCCGCCTGCGCCGCACTGAGAAAATTCCCGTCCCGCGGACCCCCCGTCAGATTCCTTCCCCACCAACAGATGCGAGCGAGTGTAGATAACCACATTATAGTAATGTTATGTGGGATAGCTGCAATTTAGTCTTGACAACCGTCGCAAAAAATTTAAACGTTTATTTAGTAATTGCCGTAACCTGTATGTTCTGTTAGTAAACCCTAACATAAATCATTTTAAAAACAAAACTATAATGCGGCTATGTGTTTTTAACCACATTCATGTCTTGAACTTTTAGTTAACGGCTTTCAAGAATTGGACAATTGAATAAGAGATTACTAGAATGTCTAAATTAAGTGCAGTTAAAGAACTTTGACCGCAATAAAGATTACAAAAATTATTTAACGGCAATCAAGCTAGGCAACATATCGTTTTAGTTTAAATATATATGAAGTTAAAAACCAGTAGCCGCTTTTAAGCTTAGCAAAGACAGTTAACAACATTTAAGCATTGACATTATATATATTTTGATTCCGGTAGCGGCATTTTTTTTTTCGTATCTTGAAAACTATAAAAGCTATTTGAATTCTGGTAAAATTGGTCGACAGAGCTTTTTTTCCTGATTACGATGGCATAAAAAAGTCCAAATTGACCGAATGTTGGATAACGGCATTTTAGCTTTAGGACGGCAGGTATAATATTTATATGAAATTATACGGCCGGTATAGGAAGCGCTGACAAAACTGAATTTCTTCGTGTAACGGAACGCACTAGCGACTGGCTTCTTTCTGGCTAAGGGTTTCCCGCTGTAGACATAAAATAACCTGATAAAATGAGACGGCACATATGGACCTAACTAGTGTTTGCATACCTAGCGACTTTCTAATTTAGTCACTTAGTTATGAATGTTGTATTGTTTTAGTGTGTGTAATGTAAGTTTTGTTTCTAGTTACAACACTTACGTCGGCCCATTCATTTGTTGACTTTCACACACACTCACTTTCAACACAATATTCCCGCAATTATTGCTTCAGTTTTCAGTTATATTAGTTTAAAGTTAACGTTGCTGAACTGAATTGTTACAATGAGTGATAGTAATCCTGACGAAGACGTTCAATCAACACCAAAAAAAAGATCAAAACTAAGCACACCAAACAGAACTATAGGAAACAGTGGGAGAGAGACGATTAAATTTAATACCTACTGTATATTTTATTTTTTAATACTGTACGAGTATGTTTTATTTGTAAACATTTATAAAAACTTAGAATATACGGCCCGTTTTTTTAATTTTCCCCTAAATACGGCAATTTTTAGGTTGAGAGATACGGCAATACTAAAATTTACTTGGAACAACACTGCACTATACACAGTACGGTAATATTAATATTATTACCGTGCTATACACGTGTGTATTGATGATTACGCTCAATGACGCCTCGGCGGTAATCACCAATGTTACACACTAGTAAGTACCATAATGTACTATTATCTAAAGCTTTTTATGATTTAAAAGAGTATTTTCAGAGAGATAGTGACTTTGTTCAATAGTAGGTAGGTATCAATACTTTAAATGTTATTTAGTAGGCATTTATTCTTTGATCCGTGTTAATTTTAGATTCTTTTTCACTTTTTCTTGTAGGTATACTACCTATAATAGGTAAAGTATTGTACGTACGTCCTGTGTCCAAAAATAATGGTACCTACAAGTTTTCACAGTTTGTCCAAACTGAAAACTTGTAGGTACCATTATTTTTGTACAAACAGTTTACCTACAATAAAAAAATTGGTTGTCTGTAAAGTCGGTTTACTGACCATAGTTGAACGTGACAACGTCTTAAGAAAATACTGATGGAATGGTAGCATTTGATACTCGATCAAAACATGTAAATGTACTATACTGCCGTCCGATCACTAAAAGGCCGTTAAGTGACATTTCGACAAACTTTTGTGTACCACACTAAAACGCAGCTTTTGCTCTATCGTCCAGTCTGATTAAAAAAAATCTATCTTTTGTCAGGGCTGAGATACAGAGACCACCTACACCACTATCTACATCATTTTTGGGGTTTTCCATTACTAAAATACGGTTACCTTACTTTAAAACACTAAAGTACGGTTAAACCAGCTTAGCAAAGTATTTAAATCTAAATTTTTCCGTTTTATGCAAGCTTAGAAAACGGTTACTTGTAATGACAATAAAAATAAACCGTTAGCTGACTTTACATGTGTTTTAATACATTTTAGTACTGCATGTCACACTTGTACTTACGATGTCTAAATCACAGTTTCTTAACAAGTCCTACTCTATAAAAGCGCTAGATATAGGTACTTAGCTAGCTAGTCATTGGGAAACAGATGTAAGATTGAAACATTTACAGTACTAAAAGACGGTGACCGTTTTTTAGCTGTGAAATTATTACATTCACGTGAATGAAAACAAAACTAGAAAACAGTTTAGTGACAATGCAACGCTAGGAAAAGGTTAACTACGAAGCTTAACCCCGCCCCGTACTCCTGCACTGTGTTGCTAAGGACGTCGCGGAGGCAGGACGTGCGCACGATTAGTGGGGAATGCGCCAGAAATGAGTTTAAAAGCGAGTAAGTTTTATTTTATTTATTTTTTAAAATTCACGTTAGGTATTGTTTTTATCAAACTGTTAAATAATAATAATACAACTTAATTAAACAAGTTAGTACTTATTCTCTATTAATAAACTACCTCGGTGACTCAGCGAGCGAATAACCAGCTGAGAAGCAAAGTGGCGGGTTTAATTCCCGCGGCGGTAGAAATATTTGGATGACGCAAATATTTCTTCTGGGTCTGCATGTTCTAATAGCAAAGTATTCGTAGTTCCTTACTTACGACACAGGAAATAATCCTTGTGTGGTGTTAGAATTATGTGTGTGTCAGTGATGGTGTATTTATAATTAATTATTTTTAGGCTTCAAAACCCAAGGATCAAAGCGATGTTAGAACGATGCAGTTATGGATCGCAATCGGACTTGCACAGCAACAAAGAAAAACGCAAGAAGACATAATGACTTGCTATTATCACTTCATTATTCAATTCCGCGAGGTGAAGTATATAACTATTTGGATGGATAACTAGTGCCCAAAATAAGAACTGGCTGTTGTTTTCTTTATTGATATATTTGATTAACAGACTTGATAGCAACCGAAACAATAACTCTCCAGTATTTTAAGCCTGGTCATAGCTTCATGAGCTGCGATAAATTTCATCATCAGGTTGAGCTGGTCATGAAAAGGCAAGGCAAACTGTGTCTTTCAGGATTTCACCGAGTGCGTCGCTTCTGCTAATCTAGCTAGGGTGGATGTAAAAACTATGGCCCCAAAAGATATTTTCACTTTTCAAAACTTTGTGTCAGATAGACGTATACAATCTTCAACACGAAGAGTGTACCTGAAAGACATAATACAAGTTTCTTTCTAAAGAAATAACCACGACATGCTCTATAAAATCGAAGTAGATAATTATGGATGATTTTAAAGATCTGCGATTCTTGACTGACAGATGTTTGAAAAATAGGTACCGATGTTTTGAAACCTGAATTCAAAAGTTCACCAAGAGGTACTTATAGAGAAAGCAAGGAAGTTTGCTATTATCAATGCGCACAAAATGCAATTCTGGCATGAGATGCCTGAATGTCACTAAAAGTCAAGGCATGATAATTGCTAGTAATGTTGAATAGGACTGATCTTATTATAATTATGACGTTAAATTTGTTTTAAGAGGGTAGATAGAGTCTAGTTAGATTAAACAATTCAAGTTTTAAACTTGTCCTAATGTGAATGAAGCTGTTTTTAGAATAAAGCGTGTTATAATAATGGTTAATAAAGGCGCATTAGCATTACAATACAGCGCAGCGTGGCAATGCAGCCAGCCTCTTGGGGACGCTTCCGACTGGTATTGATATGGATCAGTTGAGCTACCTGTAGACTGTTTGCAACAGTCTGCAGTTAGCTCAATTGTTTCAATTGTAAATACTAGTATAATTTTCTTTGTGAATAAAGGCTAGTCTGATAAAAAAAAGGTATAAATATTTATTGTCATGTAAACTACGTCTTTTATGTATAAAGTATAATATTATTATAATATCTGTGTTATAAGTAACTTTGTTGATTTTTTGTGGTAAGATTAATAACGCAGATCTCTTTTCTTATGGTAATCTTAAAGATTTATTTTAGATTAGTTGTACTTTTCTCTTTTTAAATTGATTACAGGTAAATAACGTAGGTAATGTAAGAAGGCAAATTTAATTAAAGTTTTAAATCTTACTATTTTATTTTAATTGACCCTTATTTCCTTCTTTAGTAAGCTTATTCATTTTAGAAAAATTCAGACTAGGCTGTTTGTTTGTATTTATATTAATATAATTCAGACCAGTATTTCCAGCACTAAAAAACAGTTAGCATGGATTGCTTATACAACTACTATGTTTTTGTTTAGGAAACACTTTAATTTTAGCATCTCAAAACAACAATATAAACAACTAAAGTCCGATAACGCCATTTTCAGAGTTGGGGTTAGTTAAATTTCAATTCAATAACTACTCAAGAACACGGCTAAGTAATAGCCGTTAATTACCTTTGAATAATATGTATGTAACTGTTACTCGTTATAAAATATTCTCGCAGTTACAGTTTGTTACAACTCTTAAAGACGGTTGCATTTCAGCAAACCGTTTTTTTGCATTTTAGATGGTCATAATTTAAAGCAGGTAAGCACATCTAAACACAAAATCTTAAATTAAAAAATAAACTTCCGACTTCTAAAACAAAATAATAAATAAAATGGCAGCTTAAATGTTGATGAATAATTTGGTCTAACAAAGAAATCTGTATGTCTTCCCGATTTCTAGGGACAGCATTTCCCACGTTTTGGCTTATTCCCACAAATTTGGTTTTATCACCTTCTAATGATCGGACGGCAGTATAGTATAGCAGCTCTCCACGCAGACGCATCGCTCACTCAAGTAGGAGAGAGACGGATGTCGAGCGCTCTCGCTTGCACTTCAAGCCTTACATGGAACGCCTCAGAGCGAGGTAACGCCGCACGACGAGGTAACGCCGCATGACAAGGTAACGCCGCATGACGTCATGTTTTTTCGTGCGTGTAGCCGGCTGTATCGAATTATAAGACGTTGTCACGTCAAAATATTCTGACACGCACGAAAAAACATGACGTCATGCGGCGTTACCTCGTCATGCGGCGTTACCTCGTCATACGGCGTTACCTCGCTCTGAGTTGTCACGTTCAACTATCGTCAGTAAACCGACTTTACAGCAGACAACCAATTTTTGACGTGACAACGTCTTATAATTCGATAGAGCCGGCTGCACGCACGAAAAAACATGACGTCATGCGGCGTTACCTTGTCATGCGGCGTTACCTCGTCATGCGGCGTTACCTCGCTCTGAGTTGTCACGTTCAACTATCGTCAGTAAACCGACTTTACAGACAACCAATATTTTTCATGATTCAATGTCGTTTTTCGGTTGCGGTCTACTGTAAATTGAAGACAATGAAATATTGGTTAACCCCTAATTTTTTGGTTTGCTTCTAAGCTATCTATCTAAGCAAATTAAGAGCTTAACAGACTTTTTTCAACTTATCATAGTGCAGAAAATATCATTTTGACCGAAGATCGGACTATGTAGTATCTTCACTTCTATTCGTTTAATGATAAAGTACACATTAGGAAAACATCCGGACTTCGTCCATATATTAAATATCAATGATCCGGTCAGGAAATTCCTCAAAAGATTTGACAAATACGATTTTTCTTTATTTTTGCGTTTTCATAGTCCGGTCTTCCCTCCTCATCCTAAATAAGTTTCACAAACTTTTATCCTTCGTATCCTAGGACTTAATAATGAAAAGGTACCTAATATCTGATACGCATAGCGTCGTTAGTGGGCATGAACACTTGAAAACCACTGATAATTTTTTGACATCCATGAACGGACACAGCTATATCCGATCTTCGGCATTGGGAGGGAAGACCGGATCTTGGGTTGTAAACGTCCTAGGCGTAATCAAAGTATACAGATCGAAAGATTATTCGCTAATTCTGCCCCAAAATAATTAATTACATTAATTCAATGAAAGTATTCACCACAATCATAATGAGCCATCAAAGTTTTGTAGGTAAGATCGGATCGACGATTTTTCCCACAAAATACACCTTTTCTGCCGAATCACCTGTGTGCACGTCCCGTCTGGTCGCTGGGCGGCCGCAGTGTGAGGAGAAGGGCAGAATAAAATGACGGATCTAGTAGTGTCACCAGCAGTGGAAAATATTGCCTAGTTTGCGAGTTATTACATGCATCCGATCATTATGTCACATCCGATCTTAGGCGACCCAACCATATGTACCTATCCGTATACGAGTATTTGTTTGAACGAGGTAATCTCCAGAACTTTAGATCTGATTTCAAAAATTAGATAGGTACAATATCAGCGAGTGGCTAGTGGCTACGTACTTACCTATGTATTCTAGGTACGGGTACCACGTTAGCAAAGACGCGAGCAGAGCCAACTAAATAAATTACCTAGTTTTAGATGTACCTAGGTAGCTATATTTATTCTAATAATTAATTATTAATATTTTATTTACTCTAATAATTGGATAGAAAAAACAAAGTATAATGGACACCATGAACAAGTTTATTCCTCAATCCCAGTGCTGTAAAATAAACTCTTCATGCTTGGATATCTTTGTAAAAGTTGTATGGGCGAACGTGTTGCATTTATGATCGTTGCGCGGAGCAGTAGAGACTATGCCTCGAAGGAAATAGCGTAACTGTCCATTTTCTTCTACTGATGGGAACACCAACCCGCCACCGCTGTCACCCTTGCAAAGTGCTGATCCTGGTAAGTAAGCAAAAAGATAAATTAATATTATAATACAATAAATAAAACGCCGAGTGCGAGTTGGACGTAAGACCTTGTTGCTCGCCAAACATCATGATTCTAGGTCAAGGGGAAGTAGGTACCAGTAGGTATCTTATAGGTTTTGGTCCATGGCGAGAGACAAAAGTAGGTACATACCTAAGAACCTACTTATTTTTTTTTAGGGAATAAACTAAAAATTTACCTACTCTTTTTGGATTTTTTCCATTAGTTCTGCAATAAGACCTTGCTTCTTGCCAAATTTCATTATTCTAGGTCTACAAATTTCATGATTCCCTTGGAAATTTCCAAATATTCGGACATACAGGCTGTAACTTTTGATTGCGTTGACCTAGAAGTTTTATTTATATTGAGGCTTCAAAAGGTTACGGACTTGAGTAGGTAGTTGATTCCTCTACGCGATCCTGAGAAAAGTGGGTTGACATCGACAGACGGACAGACAGACAAACGGAAAAAAAAGTGATCCTATAAGGGTTCCTTTGCTCGTTTTTGAGTTACGGAACCCTAAAAAATGTCTTCCGGTAGGTAGGTATTGCACACTTAAGTGCACCTTTCACAACCTCATCTTCAACTATTTATAACCTGAGCTAATCAAAATAATAGAATAACTTTAATAGCAGTGGTCAACACTGAAGCTTGTGTAAACCTACTATTAGCACTGGCAGCGCAGAATTTATCACCAGTGATAAACTTGGAGAACGAAGGCGGTGATTCAGCAAAGCATTGCTCGATGTCAAGGTACGGCAGTTCTGCTACCTTGAGCACTGGTGACTCTCGACCATCCTCCGCAGTTAGTCCCCACCCTGATACCTAAGGGGGAAAATGAGCAGTGTGGGTGAGTAGTTTAGTAAGACATTGGTAGGTAAAGATGGTTTAAGTATTGGATACCTACTAGCTGCTACCTGCGGCTTCGCACGTGCTTTTCCGTGATTAAAACGCTAATGCTAATTCGAATCTAAAACTGCTTACCTACATCAATGCAATTTCGGCCGTTCTGTAGTGATTGCGTGATGTGATAGGTAATTAACATCCATCCAAAACTATCGCTTACACGACATCACAAAAAATATTTTTTCTACCTTTCCTTTGTTTCCAGTTGCAAGTTGTTTCATCTCCAGATCATAACCAAAGTCGACACAGGCGGGAAGCACAAACGAGCGGTACACCGCAGGGGTGGCAAGGATCACCAGAGCTATGTCTTCTTGGAAACTTGTTTCAGCGCCTTTGTAGCGTGGCGGGATTTTGATTTCACGGACCTAAATCACAAAATTAAAAACTGCAATACGGAGTTTCATGATGATTGGAAAGATTTTACTATAAAAGGCTTTTTAGTGCATTGGTTTGTGTACATGATTAAATCCCACGGTAGGAACTGAACCCACAATATCCTTCCTCTGCGCCAGGCAAAGAAACCGTCGTCGTTGACATAATAAAGGTTCACTTACGTCTGATTTCTGGTCACCAATCTCGTGCTTGTCATTCCAAGGTCTATACAGCTTGCCGAGCGCCACAGCATAAAATTCAGCTGGCAATAGCTTTTCTAAATCATCCCAGAAACAATGGGCCGCTGGAACCACACACATAAATATTTGATCAATGATCATCAATCTAATAATTCTAAATTAAGCAAGACCTAAACCTGCGTCAGATTAACCTGATATAACCATCGTTTTGGTGACAAGAGTTCCCCCACATATTTGCTCGAATGGAGCGCTTCTCTTGTCGTATATGCCAGCATGCCATGGCAGTTCTCCTCGCTTAGCTGAAACTCCGTTGACGATAAGGTGGTTTGCTTGCTGCGTGACGAGGCCACAATCTACGAAAAGTTCAGAAGAATATGAGTTTTAAAGAAGGTAAATACAATTATATGTATACCTACAGTCGAACCTATTTGTACCTACTTGCAACGAGTACTTTGGTACCAACACAGAAGTAATAAAACGTCAAGTGCGAGTCGGTCTTACAGAAGCAAAATTATCATGATTATAGGTCAACGGGAAGTAGGTACTCTGTAGGTTTTGGTCCATGGCGAGAATCATTTTTCTTTTAGGATTTTCCCCTTTACTTGTCCTATAAGACCTTACTTCTTGCCAACTTTTATGATTCTACGTCAACGGGAAGTACCCTATATATAGGTTTTGTGGGGAAATTTCAAAATATTTGGACATAAACGACTGTAACTTTTGAGTGCGTTGACTTAAGTTTTATTTACATATATTGTGTCTCCAAGAGCTTACGGACTTGAGTAGGTATTTGACGTTAATTTCAACTAGATATGTCCATGCGTTCCAGAGAAAAGGGGGTTGACAGACGGACGGACGGAAGGACAGACAGACAGACGGACAACAAAGTGATCCTGTAAGGGTTCCTTTTGAGGTACGGTACCCTAAAAATCCAGCTTTTTATTGATTACACGGAGATACAAAAGATGACCCCATCAAACAGAAAATTGAAGAGAAGTAACACTCACGAGGAGAGCATGTGGGCACATCCCGGTCCCACTTTCCATCAACACAATGCATGAAGTCCTGAACCCCTGTCGCAAAGTGATAGATCGACTTGCTGCATACAGGTCGCACCGTGGCTCCATCTGGGACCAGATCCCCACATTCTTGTTCTACTTGCCCTGATAGCGGTCCTCTTGGCAGGCACCAGTAATTTATTGTCTTGTCTTTCTTCAAACTGCATTGCGCTGGTAAATACATTAGTGATTGTTAAGAGAGTATTTTCTGTATTTGTAAGAGCTTGTTAGGTGGGCTAACCAAAACCACATCGATCACGATTTTCACTAATTCCATTCGTTCCATTCACATCTACTTACAGAGACATTTAGGTGGATCGTACGGCCAGGAACCCTTCAAACAGTTGACATATTGGGACGTCCCATAAAGTTTGTATCCAGTAACACAGGAAAAAATAAGCAAAGCCGAGTCCACCACCAGTCCAGGGTGGGCAGTTGGCTTCTCCAGCACTGAATAGTTTCCGTTTTGAGGATACGAAGGCAGCACACACTTCCCCCTGTTAAACAAGGACAAGACAGTAACCAATAGCTGCAATCACACAAAAATAATTTTACGGTATAATAATACGAATTGATAATTTAGGAAGGTGCTTACCTGTAACACAGCCCATCTAACTCATCTGAACCATCGGCACAGTCTTTTACCTGCAAATTAAATAAAAGCTGTTTACTGATGGACATGACTGACTTACTGACTGAGCACACTCTAGTATCTCGGAATTTCTTGTAAAATTAGGAGATATTGATCTTGATTTTATCCTTTTCTTAAATAATATAAATTTTAGTAAGTTAAGTGTGGATCTATTATCTACTTACTTTATTACAAACTTTTGACTGATCCACACAAGCCCCATTTTGACATCTGAAATTATTATTAATACTGCATTTGTATCTATCCGTCGCACATGTTTCCAAAGTTTCATCAGATCCATCCTCACAGTCCATCTTGCCATCGCACGTTTGTTCCTCATTTTCTAGAACTTGGCCGCTTTTGCAAAGTTTTTCTAAGTTTTTGCACTTTGCTAATAGCTCAAGGCGTTTTTCTTGTTCCTTGGGAATGTTTGGAAGAAATAATTGATTGAAGCATCTGAAAATTAAGCGACACTACATAGATAGGTATCTATTGAAGAAAGTGCGGTCTAGACTGTTATTTATAGCAAAAAAATATTTATAAAACTCACGTCATAAAATCAGTCGGTCCACTCCGGCATTTGAGAAGCAACTCATCAGAATTATCTGCGCAGTCTTTTACACCATTACAGGGAGCACTGTTATTCACGCAACCTCCGTAAACACATCTGAATCCAAAAGGACACCTGAAAATGCAAATTAATTCGATTTAATGCAACAAATTAAACCTCGTATTATTTTGAGGTGCCATAGAAAGCTACTTACTCTGTCTTTCTGCAAAGAAAAAACGTCTCGTCACTTCCATCGGGACAATCGACAGCACCGTTGCATTTTTTGTGGGCATTTATACGCGACCCATCTTCACAAGTCCAAACTTTGTTCCTTCAAATAAATAGAACATGCTTAAAATAATGTCAGCTAAACCCAAGAATATTAAGTACTTACCTATTTAAATACCTTAACTCATCCTCATTTTTATGACACAGTTCCTGAAGCTCGTCTGAACCATCTGCACAGTCATTTACCTGTGAATATAGGTAAATTTTGGTTTATGAATAGTTACTTTGGGGATTATGATATCTATATAGGTCTCATAATCTACAATTACAAAATTTGTTACTAATAAGCAATTTACGAGTTCACTATATTTGTGTCGGCATTGTGTAGGTAATTGTATTTTAATTCATTTATAAATAACCTTTGTATGACCTGAAATAAATGATTTGATTATATTATTATTATTGTAGGTATATTGTAGGTATTATTTATTTACCCCATTGCAAATCGCAGATTGATCAATGCAGGCACCGTAACGACATCTAAATTGTGTGCGTTCAACGCTACCGTAGAAGTTTACACAGTCTACCCTGTCAGTAGCACAGGTCTCTAAAGTTTCATCCGATCCATCCTCACAGTCTACTTTACCATCACATTTATGGTGGTAGTTGAGCAGCTGCCCGTTCTTACATGTCTTATCCTTGCGTTGGCATTCTTGCAGTTTTTCATAGTAGTCTGGTGCTAGAAAAAGGCCTATCTTGTTGATGCACCTAGAATAAGAAAACTTATTAAATTCTCGTTAGTAGAGATCTAAACTCCTTTTTGTCAGCGATCTTTGCTTAAAATTATCTTCTTTTAGTTAGATATTATAGTTTAGTCGGTTTTTGGAAGTAGGCAATAGACTTACTGAAAGTAAGATGTGTCGTTCCGACATTTAAGAAGTAGCTCGTCGGAGTTATCGACACAGTCCTTCTTGCCATCACAAATAGCCCCATTTTTTATGCAACCACCATAGACACATTTGCTGAAGCCAGCGGGGCATCTGAAATGTTTGAAGTTTAAAAGTTTAGGTAGGTACCTACTTTGCTTTTGTAATTTTCTATGGGAAGTGTTCGTTACCTACCTAACCTTAACCTAGTTAGGTAGGTACCTATCCCTAAGCTACCTTCAAATATTGATAAAATTTTGCCTTCACATAGTTACAACAATCAAATAGAATTTACTTAGATACAGTAGGTATATAAGTTATTACAAAACCTTACATGCTATCCCTGCAGAGAACGAATGTCTCATCGCTACCATCTGAACAGTCTACCGCACCGTTGCACTTGAGTTTTGCGTTGATGCGTGCTCCATCACCGCATCTCCATTCAGTATCACTAAAAATGTTAATAAAAATGTAAGCGCTCATTGAAACTTAAACGGCTATTATCTTATCTGTGACAAGGTTGATGTTAACGTAGAATACCTACTCATCATCAGATCCACCGCAAAGTTCTTTTAGTTCATCGGAACCGTCAGCGCAGTCAATAATCTGTAATAAAGATGAAGTTTTATTTTACTCAAATTTTTTAAAGACCCTCGTCCTATCCTATCTCACATACATACCTATTTACCTTTTTAAGTAAGTAGGTGTCTAGGTACTCATTCAATTTTAAAATATAATAAATTGATAATGCTGGACAAGTCACACTATCTACCCTACTAATAAGAACTTGTGTCTTAATTAATTATAACTGATTACATTTAATACAGAGAGAGAGAGAGAGAGAGAGAGATTAATAATTTATTTTACCCAAAAAACCACATTAGTAGTTTAAGTACCTACAAGTCCATTATTTTAGGCAGAAGACGACAACACAGATAACAACTTGACAACTTACGATTTAAGCAAGTAGGTACAGTAAGCTAAAATTAAGGCCGATTTACACTTCAATAAGTAAAGCGAGTTAAGAAATTACCTAGTCAGTTAAGTAAACAGTAAGTAGGAAGTAGCGTCCAAACGGGGTTTAGTCCAGTAGTGTGCCAGTAGTCATAAGTTGCGGTTCCGAGAAGAAGACCGACTAGTCTACGCGACTGCGTTAACGGTTGTTTTACTCGACCGACTTCCTCCGAAAAAGTTGTTTTAGTCCTGAAAATGGACGTTAAATTGCTTAACAAAATTTACATGCATAATAATTAATATAATAATTTTAATTAAGGGTGGGCCGAAATTAGTTTTACATTCGGTTAGACCGAATTTCGGAAATTAATTAATAGAAATCATTTTATCTATCATAGTACCTAACCGTAAAATAAAATTAGGCCTTTTTAAATACTCACTCATTTATTTAGTTAGGAACATATTTTATATAAACCTTAACTTGTGATAAAAATTAAATTAATCTTTGCAACAAGCAAATAACAAAATTTATTAATTTAAACCTCGTTAATCCACTAACATAAAACAATTAATTCGTTTCGTAAACAAAAGCACGCGACACACCGATGACGTATTTGCTAATGACGGCCGGCTCAGGGCCACGCGGGGGAGCGCGGAGTGTGGGCTGGCGGGGGCATCTAGTAACAATTCATGTAAGTGCGTAAACAAGTCACGGCGGCGGCGGCGGCGGCGGCGGCGGTGGCGTGTAGCTCTCAAGAAAGCGCGGCGAAATTAAACCGAAGTTCGGCCGAAATTCGGTCGAATTTTTTATTTCAACCGAATGTTCGGCCGAAGTTCGTATTCGGTTCAAACCACATTCGGCCCATCTCTAATAATAATACAATACAATACAAAATGCTTTATTGTACACCATAAAAATAACATTACAAGGAGACATTACATAAGACAAGTACAATGGGCGACCTTATCGCTTAGAAGCGATCTCTTCCAGGCAACCTTTGGATGGAAAGAATTATTTTAATTTTAGAAAGGCAGGGGGTGTACCAAAGACTGTAAAATAGATATATACATACCATTTTAAATACAAAATAGCAACAAATAATAAACAAATATAAATAATACCCAACAAAACATATATTTAGGAAAAAAAAATGAAATATATATATATAAATATATATATAATAGACTACTTATATACATAAATAAATAAATAGTATGTACCAATATTCACTTTTTTGCCAGGAAAAACTCCTTAACACGAGCTTTGAAAACTGGTAAGGATACAGCTTTTCGAATAGACTCTGGTAGTGCATTCCACAACCTTATGGCCTGGATGGAGAAGGATTTGTCGTAGAAACTGGTTTTGTGAGGTGGCATATTCAAAACCAAATTTTCTGACGACCGGAGGACACGGGAGGGATGAGGATGAGAATTGTGGAGGAATTCAAAACGCTCCTTTAAATAGAAGGGAGTGACAGGGTTAAAGATAATGTTATAAAGAAGAGAAAGGATATGGGAATGTCGGCGAAGACGGACAGGAAGCCATTTCAGTTTTGTGCGGAACTCCGAAATATGATCATATTTACGAAGGCCAAACACAAAACGTATACATACGTTTTGGAGGCGTTCAACCTTATTAAGCTGCTCCTCGGTTAAGTCAAGGTAGCAGACATCAGCATAATCAAGAATAGGAAGCAAGAGAGATTGAGCGAGCACAATTTTAGTGGCTGTGGGCAAGAAGTTACGGAGTCTTCTCAATGAAGCAGCGGTGGCAAATATCTTGCGACTCACCGCATCCATTTGAGGGACCCAAGACATGTCACTATCCATGAAGATTCCCAGGTTTTTAACGCTTCTGCTAAAAGGAACTAAAACGCTATTGAATTCGATTTTAGGGAGAGTAGACCAGTCAATTTTAGCAGAAGTGCGCGAACTGCCCATGATTATGGCCTGGGTTTTGCTCGGGTTAACTTGGAGACCGTAGGCTACGCTCCAATCACGAATGCAGATGAGGTCGGCATTCGTGCGGTGAATTGCGCTGGCCAGGTCTTGCAGTGGAGCTTGGGTGTAAATTTGAAGATCGTCTGCATAGAGATGGTAGGAAGAAGTCAATTTAAGAGAGATAGAATTAATAAACAATGCAAATAAAAGTGGAGATAACACACCGCCTTGTGGGACACCAGCGGAGATGTTGCACCAAGACGAGAAAGAGTCTTCAGTACGAATTCGCTGCCGGCGCCCCTGCAGATAACTGCGAAACCATCCGATCGCCGATGGAGATATGTTAATAGAGCGCATTATGCCAAGGAGGATTTCGAAATCAACAGTGTTGAAAGCATTGCTGAAGTCAAGTAGTGTAAGAACGGTTAGATGTCCGTTTTCCATTCCCGATCTGATATCATCAGTGATCTTAACAAGAGTAGTAACAGTACTGTGACCGGGACGGAAACCGGACTGGAAGGGATTAAGGAGGTTATGAGAAGAGATGAAGGTACTGAGTTGGCCATGAACAAGGCGTTCAAGGACCTTGGAAAGGAAAGGAAGAATAGATATGGGCCGGAAATCCGAAAATGAAGAAGGCTTGGGTTTTTTAGGCAGAGGAATAATATTAGCTTCCTTCCACACCGTCGGGACGGTTTCAGAGGCAATAGAAAAGTTAAGGAGGTGACTTATCACAGGCAATCTCATCAATAATAGGAGTGATCATGTTACGACCGATATTGTCACCTCCCATGGCACTAGAGGAAATGGACAGAATGCTCTTTTTAACATCACATGCGGCGAATGGACTAAAACTAAACGAAGGATAGTCAGGAAAAGGCAGGGAAGAAAGATAATTAAGAGTACTAGTTTTGACATTAGTATCCATGTTGGATGTCGACGAAAAGTGAACGTTAAGTGAATCTATATTAAAATTAGAAGTACACGCCTCTTGACGTGCCTTGCCAATTCCCAAAGTTCTTAAAAATTTCCAGGCTTTGGCTGGGTCAACATTTGAGAGTGAAGTGTGAATATAGCGGCGTTGAGCATCCCTACACATCCTATTGCAGCGATTTCTGGCGATATGATACCTTTCTTTGTTTATGTCGTTAGCACATCGTTTGAATCTCGCTCTGGCAGCTGCCTTCTTGTGCATAAGGGACTTGATGTCATCCGTGATCCACGGAGCTGGCAGCTGTTTTATTTTGACCAAGCGGATTGGTGCATGAACGTCATACAAATTACTAAGAGTAGAATTAAAAGCTGACAGCTTGTCTTCGATCGTATCAACCGCCATCACTGAACACCAGTCGACCTTAGATGTATCCGATCTAAGTTTTTCCAGATTCATACCACTAAAATTGCGCTGAAGAAGAGTTTTGTGTTTATGTTTAGGTGGGCGAAGTTTATATGAGAGGAAAATAAGATCATGATAGGAGAAGGCATCGGCTGAGCATTGACCGTGCTTAGCAACATGCTGTAAGGATGAAGTGAAGATTAAGTCAAGAAGAGATGGGGTGAGATTAGGAGAGTGGTGAGTTGTACCAAGAGGAAGAATATGCAAGTTGCAGGACTGAATTACTGATCTAAGAGCGGATGAACGCGAGTCTTGTTTGACTAGGCAAGTGTTAAAGTCCCCCATAATAATAGTGTGACTGTAAATAGGTAGAAGATTTTCCAGCAGTTTTTCAAAAGATGGGAAGTAATTTATACGAAGAGAAGGGCTGTAGTAGACTCCAAGAAGAAATTTAGTATGAATGAGGCAGATCTCAATAAAAAGATGTTCGCCAGCATTTGCTGGAGGAGGCTGTGCAGACATGCTTACAATTGAGAAGGAAATGTGTGAGCGTAAGAAGATAGCCACACCACCCCCACGACTACCCGTGCGATCGTTACGTATAAGAGTGAAGCCAGGAAGAGAATAAAGGGAAGAAGGGAGAGAAGGCTTAAGCCAGGATTCGGAAACTAGTATAGCGTGGAGGTTTTTATTGTCCAAAGAAGCTAGCATGTCTGAGAAATGTGCTGGAATACTCTGGGCGTTTATATGGATAAGGTTGAAGTTGTTTGGCACATCACTAAAGTGTGATGATAGCGTATCGGAGAGGGAAGGAATGCTCATAAAGCTGTCGGCACTACCAGAACTGGTGTCAATGGAGGAGATCGAGAGGAATTCATCATCTTCACTATCACTTCGAGAAGTCATTGAATACGGTACAAATAAATTAATATAAGTATAAATAAATATTACTAAAAGAAAAAAAAAAGATAGCTATAACTAAAAGTACAATATAAACGATACCTGCACTCCATCTGCCAGTTAAACCTGGGTAATAATAATAACGCATAGTAAACATAAAAACAAATTAAAATCACAAAACTAAACATTATCTTACAAGCAACAAATTAAACAAGTAAACTACGCTCGGAATAGCCTATCCTACTAATAGATCGGCTCAAAGGACAGCGCGACACAATAAAAAAGTCATAACAATGACATTGACATTTCTGATTGACAGAGAGACAACGAAACATCAATTACAATGTAAATAAAATAACCAACAAGACATCATCAAAAATTTGCTACAACCTCAAAACTTGGAAAAAAAATAGCTAAAATAAAAGTGTGCCGCGCGCGGGTAACGGAGAAAACCGTTGACTACGTCACCTTCTGTTGCGCAGTCGGCTATTCGTTGGATGAACGGGTGATATTACTTCTTGGATGAAGTTGATGCACTATCGCTTCCCGTCGGCGTCGCAGCTCGCCTAGATGACGGGGCCCTGGACTTCACCGCCGGAACCGTGGTGGCGCGGCTGGCAGGCTTTGTGGCACCCGCTGGTGTCGTCAGCTTGTTGAGCTCACAGATACTGCAAATCCGATGTCGCTGGCCGTCCGGCATGGCGATGTGAATGTAGCCGTCCCTTGTCCAGCATGACTTCACACCGTAGCGCTCCCTGGCCGCCATGAAAGCAACGTGTCTGGGCCTCGTCAGGAACTCAGATAGGGTGATGCTACTGCCCTTGAGTTTGGTTTTTGCAAACCAAACCTTATCCCGCACTGTTAGCTCACTAACCTTCACGAGAATTGGACGAGACCTTTCGCCCTGCGTCGCGCGACCCATTCGGTGGCACCTCCTAATGTGAGCCGTTGAGAACTCTGGCAATTCCAGTTTCCCACTGAGAGTTGATGCTACGACTTGTGCAGTGTCTTCCTTGGGCCTCTCCGGTATGCCATGAACAAGAATAATCTTGCGGCGACTCCGCATCTCCTGGTGGTCGGCGTCACGGGCTAGCATCTCTACTTGCTGTTGGAGAGTCTTGATGACACCCAGGGTGAACGCTTTGAAGGCTGCATAGTCCGCTGCAAGGGCCTCCAGTGTAGTGGGTGAAGTGGACTTCACCAAGGCTCCTTCAAACTGTGTCATCCGGTCGTGGAGGGACTGAATTGCTTCAGACAGAGGCTGTTGACTGTCCATAATGTTTTGCAGTTTTGTCCAGTGATGTGTTGCTTGATTTTATGGAGATTTTGATTATTGCAGATGGAGCACTGAGGTACTTGCACAATTTATTGCATTAATTTATTGAAAAATGTGTTTAATTTTATTTTTAATCAATAAATATAATATAGAGCAAAATCAAACAATGCTTTCACACCTACCCGCCTAGGCGAAAAAAGTACCTAATAAGAGAAATAGTGTCTAATACTTGTACACAATTTTACATGAGTAGATCATCACGTTTAAGATATTCTTGTACAAATGCAAAGGTAGTAGGTATTATCAGACCACTTCATTTTTACACTAAAAACAAGAGTGTGCCGCTGTGTGCAAATAAATGGACTGTACTAAACTCGCCCGTCTACGTGCGCGGGAAACGCGAGAGGAGGCTACTTCGCACTTGGACTACCTACCTAGCCGGAAAATAGGATCAACTATTCAACTTAACTCAATCAACAGCTTACTACTTTATCTCGCTTTTGCCGTTCAAACGTTATTATCAGCTTAACTCGCAAATAACGCAAGTTAACTCGCTACTGTAGCTACTTATTGAAGTGTAAATCGAGCTTTAGAGATATTTTTTGTATAGGTACTTAGAAAACACCCAGAAGAACAATTAAAATCTGTAATCGCACAAACATTTTTGTCCCAAGGCGGGAATCAAACGCACTACCTCCTGCGCTGTCTCCTGCCAGGGATCTTTGCCTGCTACGTCACAGGGTCGTCAAGTTAATGACCTACTAGTTAAAAGTTCTGGTACCTACATCATTACAAAATTTGGTACTATGCACGCAGCCTCCATATTGGCATCTAAATATGTCGCCTTTACAATAAGGACGTTGAGTAGCGCAGGTTCTTAGAGTTTCATCCGACTCATCTTCACAGTCCACTTTTCCATCACACAGACCAAAGTCTTCTAATACCTGACCGTTCTCACAGGTCTTCGTTTTGATCGTACACTCTTTCCACCGATCAAGGAAATCTGGTGCATCATGGGGTACTAGGGTTCCACATCTGAAATTACCTATGTGATTAGTTTTAAACACGACAGCAGGTAAATAGAAGTCACAAGTACCTACAACTAGACTGAATGCGCGTACAGTAAGATTAGCATTTAATTTGGGTCTAGACAAGTTATGTAAGTAGATCTGAAACCCTTAGTATCTCTAGTAGGTACCTACAAAGTAGTCTCATTTCGACACTCTATAAGCAGCTCATCAGAGTTATCAACACAATCCTTTACACCGTTGCAAGTGGTGTTGCTCGCTACACAGCCTCCGTAAGCACATGAGAAGCCAGGGCAACTGAAAAATAACGTTTAAATTGTCAGCGATCAATTCAATAGAAATTAAATTAATGTTAAGTACATATACTGCTTTCATATTTAGTTCAGAGGTGCTTTAATTATTTTTTTACACCTGCTCAGAAAGTTGCTTAGGTAGGTAAGTACCTATTCCCTTTCCAAACATAAGGTAGAAAGTACGTCATGGCAGGTGTAGGTACTAAAATGCGGGACGAAAAACTCAGGAATTTCATTTCTCACGCGTTTAGAAATGTGTATGGAAATCCGTTTCTAACGTGTTATTTTTTTAATCATATCAGCCGGTAGCTATGGTTATTTTCATAAATGATCAAACGACAAAAAGTTTTAACTCCGAATCCACTATTATGATATCGGCCTCTTTCGTATTTGGAACTTGGAATAGTAATTCAAAAAGAACCACGTAAAAATCGCACGTGCGCGTATTTATTGCTACCACAGAACAAATATATCCTAACGGAATTGCTACATTTGAGAGTCTACCTACAATTTGAATTTACTCGAGTTATTTTGAACATTCTAAAACGATGATTTTCCTCGAAGGTGTAGTTTAAAGCACGATGTAGGTATCTCTCCGGAGAAAGTGCGATTGGGCACTTTTTCGCCTAGATGTAGGCACAATGTACTATTCTTTCTTACTCAGTGTTCCTGCAAAGTATGAAAGTTTCGTCACTGCCATCCTGACAATCAGCTTCCCCATTGCACTTCAACTTGGCATCTATGCAGGTATCATCATTGCATTGATATTCGTAAATCCTGTGGAACAGACATGGAACAGATAGGTAAATTGTTCAGGATCTAGTAATACCTAGTGTTATTATTTTTTTTCACGAAGCAGGTACTTTAACTAAGAAAGTTAGGTAAAGAACCTCCTTAGGTAGGTACCAACTTACTTGCAGAAAGAAGTAGAAGCAGCATTAACCGATGATAAACCTACAAAAATAATTGTTTTAAGTTATGCATTTCCATCTTTAGGATAGCATAAGTACATTGAATTAATATTTATAATTGAAAGTGAAGTGACCTGAAACAAGACCCGTCAAGTGCCAGTGTAACTTGCGCGCCGAGGGTTTCGAACGTTTGTCAACAAGTAGTTACCTAGGTAGGTATGAAGTAACCTATTAGAGACTTCGCAATTTAATGAATACCTAGGTACCTACCTAAAACTAGTAGGTACCGACCTACGTCTCAGATGGATCTCTCTGCATGCTTCGGTGATACCTACCTAGGGGGTAGCGGTAAATTTTTTCGAGTAGGTACCTATTTTCAAAATGTATGAAACCTACAGAAATTTCAAAAACTGTTTTGAAATGTCCAAATTGACTCACTCAGCGGGGTAGCCCCCCCTTTTGACCCTTTTCGAAAAAGTGTTCGTTTTACAGACTTCTCTATATTTTTCCTGTAGTAGGTAGGGGAAGCAGGGTAACGGTGGTTAACGGGGAGCAGAGGTTAATCGTAAACAACTCTGTCTGTGTTTAACACAGAAATTGACAGAAGAGTGCCGCGCGATATACGGTTCGGTCAATCCAGTCCGCTCGCCGCCGCTGTAACAGGAGGTGGTCACGTCATTGCGGTCTGAGCCAAAATTGAGTACCTCAGTAAATATTTACGAGTTTTTGAAATATGTTTTTGACTGTATTTGCTTGTTATTTAGAATTAAATACTGATAAATAGGAATCGGCAACTATCGTATATTGTATGTACCATATCCGTTCTGATAAATATGTGCTAGAATTCCATATTTTTCTATAAATATAAATTAACGGCCGATGGGGAAGGGTGATTAATGCCTAAATTTGTGATTTAAGAATAATAGTACTCATAGAAAAGTGCATATCGCCGTTATACTGCGCAAAACAATTATTTCGAAATTTTGTCCAAACTGAACTAGAAATGCCAAAGTACTTAAAATTTTATGATTTTTCGTCTGGTAAAACCCATTAACTGCTATGTCTTTTAGTTTTGCTGCTAGCGAATGTGATAATCAAGTAAATCAAGCAATCTATGATTTATAGTCAAATACAAAACATTAGGCCGGTTTAACTTGACTGCCACCATAATCGTCTCCAATGAATGTCAGTTAAATTGATTAAGTTTATTTTACCCCCAAGAGACCTCTTTGAATACTTTATTTTTTTCCTCAGGGATAACCATTTTTTAAGATTTAATTCTTAGTACTTCAATAAAGTCTGCAAATAAAAACTACTATAGCCATTTATTTCGTTTTACCTGACGTATTTCATACGTCTCAATACATTATATCGTCTAAGAAAAAATGCTATATC
The DNA here is from genome assembly GCA_963564075.1 of Eupithecia subfuscata. NCBI lineage: Eukaryota > Metazoa > Arthropoda > Insecta > Lepidoptera > Geometridae > Eupithecia > Eupithecia subfuscata. The sequence continues at coordinate 2,584,338 of OY751097.1, read as the reverse complement.
CAGATAATTGGTTTTACCTGTCGAATTTCATACGTCATTACAACTTATCGTCTAAGAAAAAATTGTATATCTTGATAATTGGTTTTCTTTTAGGTATATCATACCACACTCAATACAACTTCACTACAGTGAAAAACCATTAAACTTGTTTAGTTACGCTCTCTGGCGCTAGTATCGACATTCCCGGTCCTGTTTCGGCCATTTGCGCTCGAGTCTCGGTTGTTTTTTGAGGTTTTCAATTATTATTTTGAGTGAGTGAAAGTTGAGCAAGTTGAGCAGAATTGTTCGGACTGAAGGAGAGCTTACCTATTTTAGATGGCGACAGAACGTTCTGCAGCGATGACCTGTTCAGTAATGAGAATGACTGCAGTAAAGACAGAGAGTGCATACATCAAACTATTGCTTTGGAAACTTTAGACAAAGAACGTTTACATGATTTGAATGACGACTTAAAAGAATCTTCTTTTATAGCTACGGTCATTTTAATGGAGATTTTTGATAAGGCTTGCCAAAAAGCAAAAAACTTGAAACGCTGGAGAATTCCTAATCCTGCTTCATGGAAGGTTAATGTGGCAAAAAAAAGAATTTTTCATCGGTTTCTTTTGATTTGCAGGCCATACTGCAGATACCTAGTGGAGACATTGGTCTCTTATAGTATACACGGAAATTAACCGTTTATAATTTGACGGTATATGAGAGCGCTCTTCCAAACCAAGCATACTGTTTTCCTTGGTCTGAAATCAATGGCAAGAAAGGTAGTTCGGAAATTGGTACTATTTTGTATCACTTCTTGTCGAATTGCATCCCAAGTTCGGTGACAGAAGTAAGCCTTTTTTCTGATACCCGTGGCGGACAAAATCGCAATAAAACGTAGCGACAATTCTGCTCTGGGCTGTACCAAAAATAGAAAATTTACAGATTATTGAACAAAAATTCCTTGAAAGTGGACATTCACACATGGAAGCGGACTCAATGCATTCAATGATTCAATGCTCAGCGCTATTGAATCGGCGCAAAAAAACACAGAAATTTATTCAATGCCGGACTGGATAAATGTGTTTAGAAGAGCACGATCAAAAAGATATATAAAAAAATTACCAGAAAATTTAGAAGAACCCATACGTTGTTAAGGAATTCAAATATTCGTCATATTTGAATTCCTTAACAACGTATGGGTTCTTCAAAATTTTCTGGTAATTTTTTTATATATCTTTTTGATCGTTCAGAGATTTGAAAGTTCTGTCAGAAAAAATTGTAAAGAATGCACAAAAAGATGTAGAGAAAAAGCAAGTGAAATGGTTTAAGATAAAACGTCTAAAATATGTTAAAGGGGAAAGCAAAATATACTTTAACTACGACATGTCTGATTTTTTTTCTGTAATTGATGTTACAAACAAAAAAGGAAGAAAAGAAAGTCTAGCTAGTGAATTGTCAGAACTTGAAAAACAAAGAGAGCATAATTACGGAACAAGAAACCAAAAGAAAAAGAATAAAGATGTCATGTCTGAGTCCGTTATTTCGAAAAAAAAATCTGAAATCAGGGGGTAGACAAATATTTTCCTGATGAGCTAAACCAACTTTACAAAAAACCTTTGGGCATCAGTGTAGCAAAAAAAAAAAAAGATTTGCTGCAATTATGCAAAAAGGGAGGGATACAGGAGGAGTATCATGCCTGGTTTGAAAATTTAATTACAGATGTTGCAGGCAAAGACAGGGTACCCGATTGTACCATCTCAGAAAGTAACCCTGCTACAAGTTCTGAAGAAGATTAATTTATCAGCTTGGCTTGATTTTGATGATTTTTTATTATTTTAAAGCTGATTTGTGATGGTTCTAAACTTTATAACAGTTTTATATCCTACTTAACAAAAATATTTGATATTAGGCTGTAATAAGCTGATGTAATCGAGATAAAGTTTAGTAATACCTAGAGCTTAAAATTCACTGGCCTAATTATGTCAGGATAATTTTAAAATTTTAAATTTGTGCTGGTCTTTGTTTACCTTTTTAATTTGATTTGTTTTTAGTAAGCATTAAAATACTATTTTCATAAGGATTGGTATTTTTCATTACTTTTTTACACTAATATTATTAGGGTGAAAGCTTGTGAGTTTGTTACTTCTTCACGCTCAAATGGTTAGACCAATTTTGTTGAAATTTGGTGAGGACGTAGCCGACATCTTGGATTAACACATAGGTTACTTTTCATCATCACCATCATCATCAGCCAGCAAAGCCGCGGGAAGGAGCTAGTATGATAATAATTATATTTAGTACCTATCTGAAGTGGCCAACTCCGTATAGGTATTTAAATAGTACCCCGAATTTCAGGGAATTTTCTGCACAGAATGATCAAAGGTACATGTAGGCATAATTTAGGACATCTAGCAAGCTTCACTCTTGATTATTTTGACTTTAATTTGAATTGTATGAATTTCAGTCATTCATAGAGTGTTTGTCCAAGTTTCTCCATTTACTAATTTGAATTGGTTGGCACTGATTAATGACTATTGAAGTTTGATATTATTAATATTCAAATAACCAAGGCACAATGTGTTTATATAGTTTTATGACGTTAAAATTACAATAACAACTGAAAGACCTGAAACCACAAAAATTTGTATGCATAATTCATTGGTTCTTAAAATTTTCTACAGGGAAAACCAATTATCTTGATGCCTTTCACCTTGTAGCTTCACGAGTGACAGCTATGTAGGTATTTTTAAATCATGGGTAGCTTTTATTATCTAAATGTAAAAACTGATTTCTCAGGTTTCGCTATATTCCTACAAATTTAGAAAATAAAGAGATTTGACAATTTACAGGGAAAACCAATTAAATGGGAGACCTAGTGACAGTTACCGCCAAATTTTGATAAAAGCATTTAGCTTTTTATATATCTATGGTTACATACTAATAGAACATGAACAAATGTACTTTTGTTAATATAATAATAATAACAATAGAGATTAGAAACTATCATTTCAACACCTTAAACTTTACAAACGCGATATCTCATTTTGAACTTTTGGGCAATTAATTGTTTTGCGCAGTATAACGGCGATATCATGTTTGTTATGTACTTACTTAGTAGATTATAATAAGGCAACTCAAACCTATTTCATAATAAAAAAATACATTTAATTTGTCATGTTTTCACCTACCCCATATATTCACCCTACCCCGGCCTATGATCCAAGTTACCCCGGGCCTGTGGAACAGTGAATCATTTCCCATTTTTTTTAAAAAAGCCTATAAATCCTTAAATAAAATAGTTAGAGTTAAAATCACTTAGGAAAATTAGGTATTAGCCAGATAATGTAGCTATTGGATAAAACAATAAACAACCGGCTAGGTAAGATACAACCAGAGATATGAGGCCTACAAACATTTGTGATTCACTGTTACCCTGCTTCCCCTACCTAGGTACAATATAGATTCATAATACCTAATGAATATCTACAAACCACAGAAATCTAAGTTATTTAGATTTCTGTGCTACAAACGCTCCATCCATACCTACATCTGCAAACTTCGGAGATGGGGGCTGGGGAGCATTTGACTTTTTTTCAAAATATTACGAAAAGTAGGTAAGTACCTACTTATAAAACTTACAGAAATTTCAAGAACTATTTTGAAATGTACAAACTAATAGGTAGGTACTTACCTACCTTTCATTGGTTAAGTTCCTCTTCGTCTCAACAATGTAACATTTACCATGCATTTACCACAGTCACTTGGGATCATGTATACTATGTATAGGTACCTACGCTGGGACGTCTAGTGGGTCTAGGGCCGATAAAGTTCGAAGTTGAACTCCACCATGCATTTAAAGGGCTCTTTGCCCACCGTACACCTCGTGAGACCACCTGGGTGTGCAGCGGGAAGTTTTTTTTTACTACTGTTCACCGTTGTTCACCTGGGTGTACCGTGGGAAATATAAATTTTCCACCGTCCACTTTACCGTTTTACGGTACTTGTTTTCCCTTGTAGGCCTCCCACCCCCGCGAAGCGGGGGGGGGTCAACATTAACTTACTCCTAACGAAGCCCGTCCAACCCCCGCGAAGCGGGGGGGGAGCGGGTTCGTGGCGACTCTGTGACTGAAAGGGTGTGTATTATATATAATTGCACCCAGAGCCATAATATGATGACACAAAATAGTGAGGTGACTGTTCACCTGTAGGTACTTGCAGTCCAAGGTGGTCCGTCACCAATATAAATTTAAAGATGTTTAGCGGTATGATTCAGAGGTGAACAGTAGTAAAAAAAAACTTCCCGCTGCACACCCAGGTGGTCTCACGAGGTGTACGGTGGGCAACGAGGGATTTAAAGACACGTCATAGGTTGGTAGGTATTCTGAGGCTTGAATAATTTTATGAATAGGTATGATAACATTGATAACGTTTCATTTTATCAGCAAGAACATCCCTAGACCAAATAAAATATGTTCATTCATTCAAAAAGTTAGGGCTGTTGGAGGCGCGAAATTGAATATTTTCAGTGCTAAATTCTACTCTAAAAAAGCAGAATATGTAGTAGGTACTTACTTACCTAACCTAGGTACCTACATAGTTTTGTGACAATCGTAATACCTACTCACTCCGTTTTTAAGCATTGGTCGTAAGATTTTCATTTTAGTAGGTATTTACGGTAGGTACTTTCCTATTATTGCTCCCAAAATGCAAAGCAAAAGCACAATAGATAAAATAGTAGGTACTATTTATCTATTGTGGCAAAAGCCTTCCGCAGGTAAGGTAGGTGCATAATTGACCTTCGTTAATTACCTACCTACCTTGAAGTTCCTATAGAAGTGTAGAAAAATTTACGTACCTATTATCCAAATTAAAAACACATAGTACACCATTATTTCCGCGCACCAAAACCCGAATTACAACTATAAATTTCTTTTCCACATTCGCTGTTGCATAAAATAACATCTAGTTAGGAGTTTGATTAGTACGTAAGGCCTTTGGTCAGGCAGAAGAGTGGAATGATCTTCACAGTAAAGCGTCATTTACAATGTACAACCAAAGACACTGCCATTGCGGGAGGGATCCACAATATCACATTACATCATCAGCCTTTACTAGTCTAGTCTAGTAAACGAAACTGTGGTACATAAATAAATCTACGCATAGTAGGTTGGTAGGTAGTAAGTTTACATTACCTTCATTCAGAAAAAATAATAATTAAGACGATTAATGTAAATAGACCTTTACTTTGGGGAAACCCGTTCAAGAAATAACCAGTTTCACGGAACAGGAAAATTCATAAAACATGCTAAAGTCAATAACATCCTTTAATATAAGTACTACTTTTGCTTAGGTAGTGATCAGTGTATTTTTTTTAATCAATATTGTAATAGTACAATGTGTGTACTTATATTGTATAATATGTGCTATTAGGTCTTTGTTACAATATTTCAAATGCTATCTATAAGCAAGGACTTAACAAAATAGGACACCTATGTTCATTACCATATCAATTTAAAGGACTTAAGTAGTAGGATACCCTGGTTCTATGATACATTTGGAGATTTTCTACATTTAACAATATTAAGTGAGTAAATAGTAACTTTCCTAGACCTTTTAAGAAATCTGCTACCAATATTGATTGGAATGATGATAAACATTGTGTTTTAAAAACCTATTATGTACTAGTTTGATTATTTATTAAGTCAAGTATCTGCTGATCAAGTTATATGATACTAACGACCATAATAACAACTCTACTGTAAAAGTTAACATAATGTACATTTAAATCTATCTACACATATTTAATATTGGTTCTAAAAATGTTAATAAATCATTAGATTAAAACATTTACAGCACGTAAAAGTACATACTACAATACCTTAATAAAGATCATTCAAATCAATGTGTCTTCTGGTTCCAATTAACTTATTATAAATAAATAAATTAGGTTTATTAATTTATTTCTTTCTCCGTGTTTTGACGACTGTCCACCCGGGTTCCACATCCTCATCCATGGGTTCGTCCTGACTTGAGGATGGTTGTGCCTGACTGTAGTCTTGACTTTGCATGTTGCTGTTCTGAGTCTGGCCGTGACTGTGTGGTTGGAAGCCGTTTGTATTAGGTTCCTCTTCATCAGAGCCACTGCTGGTGGTATCATCATCTGGGTTACCATGGTACTGGAAGTAAGCAAACATATAATTAGTACAAAAAACTGATATTTGGGAGCTGTTGTACTGATCTGATTTCTATATTGGGAGAATATTGTTATTGTGAATTTAGTAGAACATGGACTAGATAATTTTGTTTCATGAATGTTTGTAAACAAACCACCCGTACTAAACCTAAAGTTGATTCTGTTGCCGCGTCTTTTATACGCAACTTACATTTACTTGTTGATGAGATCCTTGCTTCAATACAATAAAAATTGCTTATAATTAATTTTAGCTAAAAAAACGACGCCAAGCAAGTGAGTTTTTGTTATTTGTGTTGTGGTTTGTTCACAAACATTTCACATGGAGTTTGACTGGAGTGTAGATTATTTGCAACAGTCTACTAGTTCTAATTTGTTTCTATTCTCAGATTTCAAATTTATTTATTGCGTACCTTATTATTACATAATAGTACACTAGGGTACTAGTGTGTAACATAAGTGATTACAGCCGAGTCGCCATTGGTCTTAAGAGAGCTGAGGACGGTAATCATCAATACACACGTGTATCATACGACGTTTTTCAACACACTTGTGAATAAAAAACTCATTTTATTTAGTAAGTAGATAAAAAGACCGTCTGATTCGTGAGCTCAGCGGCACTGAGATCGGCTGCTCTATTGATGGTGTTATGGTCAATAACATTAGCTATGCCGATGATATGGTGCTGCTGAGCCCATCCATCAGTGCTTTTAGAAAGCTGCTCGGGATCTGTGAGAGATATGCGGAGGCTCACGGGCTCAGATACAATGCAAGCAAAAGCGAATTCATGGTCTTTAAATCAGGCAATAAGACTTACAACAATATTCCGCCGGTTTTTCTAAATGGCCGCGAGCTGAAGCGAGTAGCTTGCTTTAAGTATCTGGGCCATTGGGTCACCGAGTCTCTTACAGATGACCAGGATATGGAAAGGGAACGCAGGGCATTATCCATCAGAGCTAACATGCTGGCCCGTAGGTTTGCGCGCTGCACTAAGCAAGTGAAAACGACGCTTTTTAGTGCTTATTGCCAGTCGTTTTATACGTGCAGCCTCTGGGTCAAGCACACCAAGAAGTCATGGAATGCCCTGCGGATCCAATATAACAACTCGTTCAGGGTGTTGTTGAGGCTGCCGCGCTTCTGCAGCGCATCAGGAATGTTTGCTGACGCAAGAGTAGACGGGTTCGCGGCGATAATGCGCAAAAGATCTGCGTCCCTGATGCGCCGGGTGCGTGACAGCTCCAACAGCTACCTACAGCTCATTTCTGAGAGGCTTGATACTGACTGTCTCTTTATGGAACATTATGGGTGTCATTCTGTGCCTAATTGCGGTGACCATAGAGCCACTTTATGAGCAAGTGTGTTGAAAATACATTACAACATGTACCCTGTAAGGGGGCAGCAATTGATCTGAAGATTATTATAATATTTTTTAGTAGTAATATTTTTCACACTTACATTTTAAATACGAAAGTTTAGATGTATGGATGGATGGATGTTTGTTACCTCTTCACACCAAAACTACTGATCGGATCGGGCAGATGAAATTTTGTATAGTATAGTTCCAGGCCTTGAATAAAAAAACATAAGCTACTTTTTATGCCACCCATGGGATGGGATAGAAATAACCTTGAAATGTTTTCACAGAAACAAAGTGTGCAAAACGGCAGCCATAAACCAGTCTAATACACATTTCTTTTGCTTCAATGCAAAAGAAATGTGTATTTATTAATGAAGTTGATAAAATATTCTCAAGGAAAGATTAACAGAGAACTGTGAATGTTCTCTAGATTAAATACTCACTTGTGGGGGCACAGCCTCTACGAACATTGGCTGGCTGAGCCATTTTTGACTAGGTGGCATTGCTGCTATTTGAGCACGAAGCTCATCATGTCTGCCTTCTTTTAGCATTGTGAGGAAGTTCAACAAGCATGTAGCAATTTCTGAAAACAATTGTAAAAAATTGTCAATACCAGATTAATTGCATCATGAAAAGATAAATAACGCTGATAATATACTACTTTCTTCTTCTCCTTACTACTAATTTCAAACGAATTTTGTGCTATTGAATGAAGATGTTTAGAGGAAGACAACACCAAAACTAGTGAATGGAGCCGAAATATTGCTAGGAATATTAGAGACTCTAGGTCTCCTGGAGAGAGAGACCTGGAGTGACATTTATGCTATTTTTTATTACAAAACATATTATGAGAAGCAGCAGGCTAGTAAGTTATACTGATGTGGCAGACTAAAATGCAATTTCATGGAAGGAATAGGGTACCCCTTTGCTAAACACATTCACTGTCCGGCCTCTGCGGTGTGACCCCCAAGGGCACATTAGCGCGACATGGGGTTGGAGGAGGACTTCTATATTGTGGGCCATGAAAGTGGGTGAGGGTAGGCCACTCACATTCTTAGACTCTTATTAGAATTGCCTATCTTTGTGGCTCACCTACCAAATAATAGAGTTTTACCTTTTGGGGAGTTGTCATGGCAAACAGTATCAAACTCTTCATCCATAAGGTCTTCCAATACTTCTGCGAGGTCATCAACACAGACCACATTTTCCACACAGTATCGTGCTACGTACACTGACATCAGCTGTGCTGTCTGAAACATACCATGATGATGGTGTAATAAATAGCAAATACTTTCCTCTTCCTTCCGTTTAGTTTGGTAATGGATGACGTCTGAGAGAATGTAGGCAAGGGGTGCATATTTGATCAATAATAGCAATGACTACGATAAACAAGTATACAACGAATTTTAGATTTTATGAGATGCATTCTTAGACGTAGGTATCATAGCCAAATCATCAGATAGGTATAAACCAAGAAAAAGGCTTGATAAGTTTATGAAAGAAAATTACCTTCTCACCCCCAGGAGCGCCCATTCCATGTTCAACAGCCAGTTGTAGCGCCGTCCAGTTATTCAACACCAAATCCACAACGGGCTTGAAATCGTCGTACAGCATATTGACCAGATATCACGTTTAATGCAATAAAATACTTACGTGAAAACACTTACAAGAGGTAAACATTACAGCCAGCATTTTACACATTTTATACCTAACCTAAAAGCTGAGCTGATTGACATTGGCATAATTTGACTTGGACATCGGTGTTGCAAGCAATATTATCAATAGCAGGCAATAGGGTTTTTCCAAGCAGTATGTTCTCGGTTACTCACGGTTAGGTACTCACTATTTTTTCTTGATCAGAACTCAGGATCCGTAGAAAGAGAACCTATATTTAATCTGAGTCAGGATCAGAAGAACCACAGAAGAACGGTTTGATCTTTTTGAGTATTTTTTTCTAGGATAGAATGAACGTATTCAAAGTCATTCGTTCATTTTTTGACAGAGAGAAACCTCTTTGGATTTGACAATGACAGATAGAATGCAGAAAGAATTTAATTTAATTTTTGTAAACAAATCATAGTGTTGTGTTGAGGTTATTTATCGTTTTCCCTCCCTCTCGAATAATTAATTTCATACAAAAATACTTTTTAATAATGGTTTTCAATCACTTGATTTAGAAAGACAAGTCGTATAGCAGTTCTAGTTGTTAAAATGTCCGATATTAAAGTAACTTTTATCATACCGGTTGACTGCCGCAACGAAAATGAATGTTCTGAGGATATGCAATTGGCTTTTGTGGTAAGATAAACTCTAGAGATTATAAATAAATTCTAACTTAGGGCACTTACTTATGGAGATAATAAAAATACTAAGTCAATATCATATAAAAATCCCTTACCCTTGCCCTTGACATAAAAAGCCCATGAACTCGCCTTGAGTGTGTGGATACCATCTACCTTTGCCTTTCCTTGGTCAACATCATAACATTATGTTTTAGGCCTGTGAACAACACAGCGGGGGTGGCTTACAAGCTACCTGGGCCCATGAAGCCCAGTATAATCGCTTCGATGGGCTCACTAAAAGAGATGTATTTGTGATGACACAATTTAGAGGAGAGTTGTATGAAAAATTACGGGCAACTAAATGTCTGTAAGTATTACAAGATACAATATTTTTTTTCTGAAATCTATATTAATTTAATGAAACTACAATTAAAAATTCAAACATATTAGAACTAGTATTTACAATTGCAGCAGTTGAGCTCACTGCAGGCTTTTGCAAACAATCTAGAGGTAGGTCAACTGATCCCTATCAATTCCAATCGGAATCATCTGCAGGCTTAGACTTAGCTTTTTACATTTACTGCTGTTCCAAGAACATGCAGCCTATAGGTTCTTATTATGTATTTATAGTGTAAAATTTTCTTGATTCACTGTGAAATATAGTTATCTCTCTGTGAAAGAAATATTTACTAGCCGGAGGCAGCATGGGGCCCGGAGCAGGCTGAATTTTTTTTATACCATCAGGGATTACGCGGCCCGCTCCTTGCCCGATGCCTCAGGTCAATATAAACTTTATTCAAATGTTAAGGGTCACCATGGCTTGAAGTCTATAATTCATTTGATTCGGAATATACAATTACTTAGTTTTAATGGTTTTCTCAGCAGTTATGCAAAAAAAATGTGTACAATATATGGAATTAGTGTAATTACGAAATAAAAATTATGCATTAACAGTTAAAGAGGGGTGCGCGCGCACCCCTAATCCTTGAGGGATGAAAGCTATTTTATGTAAGAATACTTGACAGGTTAATATTGAAAATCTGTCAGATAAAATGAGGCATTTTTCACAGGTTGGTAGGCCCAAGGTGCCTTTCCTGCTGCCTCACAGAAGGTGCCTCTATCCCATCAGGGCCTGAACCTGTCTTCACAGTTGCCATGAGAGGACTTGTGGTCACAGCCAGTGGACTGTCAAAACAACAAAAAGTAGGTACTTAGAATAGAATAGAATTATTATGAGGTGTTGCATAATCAAGCCTTAACTCATTTATCATGTTTTTCTCTCTAAATGTATTGAAAACTATAGGTTACTATTATATATTACAAAACAATTCATAAAATTCAATAGTTTTGCCATGAAGAAATCACAAACAAACTAAAACATGTAAACTTTTTCATTTATAATTTTATTGTGATGGTTAAGTTATGCTTGTTATTTTTGCAGGAAAATATAAAGATAAAGGTCCATTGGATGGGAGGCATTTATAATACAGTGCTGACTGATGACACTACACACTTGGTGTCTGATACTGTATTATCTGATAAGTATATTGTAAGTCGTCATCTATCAATATACCATGCAGATTTCACTATTTTGAAGCTCCTAATATGTACAATTTATGTGCTTGTCAACCGAATCAAAAGCTTAGCTTATCTCACAACATTGGAAATTTCCAAAACACCTATTACTCCCTATGGGTTTTGTTATCATAGTGTGTATGCCCTTGCACTTGGGGAAATTTTTGGGATATTGATTACTCAGAAAACTAGTCTTGCTAAAGATTCACATCAAAAAATTGTAAGCTCTTTATCTCTCTCTCTCTCTCTCTCCTCTTGCCCAAAAAAGATTAATTAAAAGGATTGGCTCTGGATCGAGTTTGCTTATTCGCGTAACAATTAATTTTCTGTTTGTGCAATAAAAAAGTAAGAAATTTGTGCTGCCATCATTCCCATTTTTTCAGATATCGGTAAAAAAAGGCATCCCGATAATGTGTGAGACATGGGTGGAAGCTGTCTGGAATGCATCCCTACATAAGAACATCAATGGTTCCTCATCAGAATTTGACAATCATAAGCTTCCAATCTTTGCAAATCTCCAAGTGACCACCTCTGGTATCTCCAAGAAAGATAAACTAATGATCATGAAACTTGTCAGTGAAAATGGTGGTGTTTTCTCCGGGGCATTTCAAAGTGAAACTACAGATGTTATTGTGTTGAATAAGTGAGTGGTTTTATGTATTAATTTTAAATGCTGCTGCACTTTATACCTTGCACAAAATGATAGGCTGATGTCATGGTTGAATGATAGTTCAGACAGGTTTCAGTCCATTTCAAAGTGAGACTACTGATGTTATTGTGTTGAATAAGTGAGTTATTTTGTTTATAATTTAAAATGCTACCGCATTTTGCATATTGCACAAAATGATAGGCTGACGTGATGATTGAATGACAGTTCACCCAGGTTTCTTATGAATTTAGCTATAGTTTTTAATTATTTGTGAAACTCACATACCAGCTTCTGCCCGTGGCTTCGCACGCGCTATTCACGTAGCCTATTACCGCCTCCGGGATACTGTTGAGTCCTCTGCCAAATTTCATTAAGATCCATTCAGCTTCAGCGTTTAGGTGTGAAAAGGTAACAAATAAACAGAATTACATTACCTATATTTTATAATAAACTAGCTGCCGCCCGCCGCTTCGTACGCGTTGTTTCTATGGAAACGTTAAAAGGTGATTTCTATCCCATGGAAACTGACTTATGAAATAAAAAGTAGCCTATGTTTGATTCCAGGATTAGAATTACCTGTATGCAAAATTTCAGCCCGATCCGTTCAGTAGTTTTGGCATGAAGAGGTAACAAACATCCATCCATCCATCCATCCAAAATTCCGCATTTATAATATTAGTGTGATAATAATGGATGGAGCCATAAACGTCATAATGTGGCATAATGTGGTGGTCTAGGTCTATTGGCTGTTTGGATTGTTTGTTTGGGTATTCACTGGAAGTCTTTCAACATGGGTTTCTGTTTCAATAACATTATTTTTACTAATTTCTTTGCAGAGACGGCGTAGGCAGTGAAAAGTACAAAGCGGCCCTAGAGTACGGCAAGGCCTGCGTTTTACCCATGTGGGTTAAGGACTCAGCTGCGATTGGCCATGCGTTACCGTTCGCGAAGTATAGAGTCGCAGGCGCTTCGACATCGTCGCCTCTTACAGCGCATAGACTGCCTGATATGAGTAAGAATCAAATACAGAACAACTAAAAAAGAATCAAAGACACCTTAATTTACCGTCGCTTTAAAATTGAAGAACATTCTAACAAAACTATAGATCAGGCGTTACTTTGCGGAAATTACAAAAAACATATTAAGGCGAATTAGTAGGGTGGATAGTGGCGCCACTACATATTTAATTTTATAATTACGTTATACAAAGGAATTATCAAAAAATCGGACCGCGTGTGGACGATATCTATCATAAGCTTTTTTTAAATGTATCTTTAATAGTTTTGTACTGTATTATTTAGGCAGATACTTGTTTCAAGAGTTTAGTTCCTATTGGTGGCCACCAAGCTCTCCAAACAAGGTTTTTGATTGAATAACACAAAACAAAACTATTACAGATACAATTAAAAAAAGCTTAAGATTTACAATAATTAGTAACAATATCGAAACCTCTAAAAGGATCCAACAAATGCACCGCCTTCATACAAACCGACGTGCAATCAGAGAAGGCCAATTGCATTTTGTTCGGTCTAATCAGAGAATGGTTTTGCGCGGAATTCTTGCTTAACATTTTAAATTCAAATATTTAGTAAATCTTTAACTCAAAATGCATTCTTACAGGTCTCAATTTCTCACGTATAACAAACATACGCCCACCGAATAATTTCGTAGACGAATCTCGAGCTCTTGACATAACTACTATGTCTGGGAAAATGAAGGTAAGCTAGTATTTATTGATCATCCAGGGGGCCTATTCGGAAAACGAAAACCGAAGTTACAGATTCGTCTTTGAAAACCTACTCTTATGTCACCCACAAAAGATAGTATTTGCACGAAAACGAATCCGTATCTTCGAATTTTTTAAGAGTACGGGCCCAGGTTGGTTTGACCGGCGGACCTGAGCACAAATGTGCACAAGGTACTCGAAAACCATAAAAAAACTGGACCCGGTGCCTCATTTCGGTTTCTCATTTTTTCGCAAAATGAGATGGGAAAGACCTTCAAAATGAAGGTAAATCACCAAAATAGCTTCAGCCGTTTTGATGCTTCGAGAAAATAACGAGTATCTGTCTACCACAAAGAAACACCCGAAAAACATGACCCGTGTAGCGTATCTTTGCATTTAGTTGTAACACGGCATAGGCCCTTTGTTGAGTTAGCTTTGGGAGAACGTACAATGTCTACAAAATTTTACTTATATTTATATGTATTGTTGATGTCTTTTGTTTTCAGTTGTCACAAGACTTGAGAAAGTCTGACACAACAATGGACAAGGAATTGCAGAACGTCTTTGAAAATTTCGATATGGGTCAGATCAAAAAGGCTGGACCTATTTTTGATGGATTTTGTGTAAGTAAAATGAACAAGTTTAGGACCATACAAAATTTTTTTGTTGATGCTTTTTCAAAAATCAGAAATCAATAACGTTTATTTATTTCTTTAGGCTTACAAAATGAGCTCATAGACAAATCAAATTTAAACCTTTAGTCATTTAGACTATCAAATAAATAGTCAAATTTTAAACCCATTTATTATCAAATAAGTTCAGTCAAGAGCAAGCTGAAAAACTCTGAAACTGGCAACTTTAATAATAATTTTAGGGACCTATGTGGCATGACTTCTCTGAATAAGACTTGTTGGACCAATGATGACTATCTCTCTAAGAAATCGCCAAATAATAACAAAAAAAACCTCGCCAAATTTTATCCGAAAGGTATTATAGCCAAAGGTATTTCGGGACCTTGCCTAAACAGCCACTCAGATGTTGAAGTCTAAATTTTCCAGCATTATTTTCAAAGATTGATCTTCGGATTGAAACTACGTCACTTAGCCATCTCGTCGAATGACTACATAATTCATTAGAATGAATACCAATTAGGTATTCTTTCTAATGAATTATGCAGCCATTAATTAGTGTTTCCTAACAAATCAGCTTTCGTTTTGTAATCGGCCTAGCCATTCTACAAACGGGCTGATTCAACGATCCGGCGAACACTAAGCTAAATAACTTTTCTCATGAAAGTGAATGTGTCTTTTTTGGGAATAATTACATAAAATCTAAAACTACTTAAAGGCAAGATAATGTTAAATCTTTTTCCTCTTCCCCAGATCTGGGTGTCAGGCTTAGAAGGCGTCTGCCGCGAACGCGCCATGGCCATCGTGTCGCGCTGCGGCGGCGTGCGGTACGACGCGGCGCACGAGCGAGTCACGCACGTGGTAGCGGCTACCGCGGCGGCCTCTCGAGCAGCCAGTGAGTTGCCGACAGTGCCGGTGCTCAGTCCGTTGTGGCTGGTGCGCAGTGTGCAGGCGGGGAAGGCGTTGAATGAGGCTGATGTAAGCATTTGATGTATTTTCTTAAGTAGAACTGCTTGGCGCAGCCGGATGGATTTGGTCGATGTGACCGCGCTTACGCTAGTTCCAATCCAAGTCACCGTGAGCCTTCACACAAAAGTTAGTGTGATCGCTATTAGCGAAATTAATATTTTAATTAATATTTTCGTGTTGGAAAGGGCTGGAAGCTTTCCAACACGATATAATTGCTGATATGACTTGTTAAACTAAAATTGCAGCAGAATTCACAAAGGAAACCTGTTCATGAAGTTTTCATATTAATGTTCTCTCAGTTTGAGTATAGATAACCGTATAGATCGTAATTTACTTTTGAAATAACACATATAAGTCTCATACCTTACATGTTACAAATCCAACTGGCGCAGCAGCACTTTAGTTACAATACAACCACTACCTAATCGCAATAAATATTCCAGTACCTAATAGAAGCAAAACCATCAACGCCAGCCAAAAGCGCCCGCAAACCGCGCCTCGAACCCGCATCTCCGATGAGTAAGCGTAACCTTGCGTTGCTCCGCCGCCCCCTGGACTTGCCGCCGCCGACTGAAGAGGAACCGCAGATGCCGCCTCAAGATGAACTAGTTAACCATTATCTCAGTCGTGAGTATTAATAAGATTAGAATTAATCAAAGTTGAAGAGCCTTTCTAATTTGCTTCAAGATTGATTTAGCATGTTCCATTTATTTTTATATTTTAGGATCACAATCCTTTTCAGTAACATTTATTCAGCTCAACAAAACTCTCATTTTATCCACACTGAAACAAAGTTTGTGACAGTAATATTTTAACGAACAAAATTTAACCCAAATCTTTACTTTATGAATAACGTTAAGGTGTAGAAAGTAACGACAACACAATTACAACGCGAAATAAAAGTTGACCTGCGAGCGCCAAATCTGATCTGACGTGCAGACATTTTGATCTATGCCGAGAAAACAATGCAACTTTTTTCAGAGCAAATTCCCGAAGAACCTTCAAAGCCGAAAAGCCCCGAGCCAGAAGCCAACGTGACGACGAGGCGGAATGATATCACCGCACGCCCTGACATTACCGAGGACTTGACGGAGGAGCCAACTGAGGAAATTGAGCAGATATTTAGAGGTAAGATTGTTGTATCTTGAGAAAACAGACAAATAATTAATGACTTGTTCTAACAAGAGCAACACACATACGATGTTGAAGGTGATGTAAAGAGAGTAAGGCATAGGAGTGGCAGAGTAAGCTACCTAAGGTCTCATAAAAACGGACGGAGGAAGAACTGCACCCGTCGACGGGTGCAGTTGCCCTGCCGTCGGCAACGTGCCGTCCGTGTATATGAGCCCTTACGCATAAAGTATGTTATAAGAATATTTTGACGACCTCAGTGGCGCAGCGGGCGAAGGTCTGCCTGCGACGCAGGAGGTTGCGGGTTCGATTCCCGCCTTGGGACAAATGTTTGCACGATCTGCAGACATTTGTTCAGGGCGTTCTGGATGTTTTCTATGTATAGTAAAAAATATCTATCTATGTAGTGCATTGTATTAAGTATATAGTTATCTAGTACCCATAACACAAGCTCTGCTTAGCTTGGGGCTAGATAATGCTGTGTGAATTGTCCAGCATTATTTATTTATTTATTTATATCCAACAAATACTAACAATACCCTCATAATCGTAATACCCACTCTTCACACCAATCAAGATTCCTCACCGCGCTTCCTCATGAGCACACGTAAGTCCTGTCTCTTCTAAACAATGGAGTTTTGCCATAAAATTACGCTTGGCAGGCGGATTGGTGATCGCCGTGGAGATGGAGATGAGATTTATAGGTATATTAACATTAATATCCTAGCCGAATTTCGTCCAAAGCGGCCAGTCTCATCAGAGACTAGCCAGATGCGCAGGACATAATAATATTAAAGTGCACAAGGAGATGTTGAAAATATACAAAAAGACGTTCCTGTTCTTCCTCTGGTAGGTATCACCCCTTCACCCCGCCTATTGACGCCCAAAGGAATGGCAAGCACGGCGTGCATATTGTTTTGGACGGACGACGTCTTTGATATCAATGTGATGTTTTGTTGATGATTCAAATTTGATTAATTCAAGAAACCAGCCTGGTTTGTATACCTTATATGAAAATCTGGCCGAGTGTCCTGAGTGTGCTTTCGCTTCTTCTATAAATTGCGGTCTACTCAACTTCTGGTGAATGGTTCTGAAATTGTGATCTAGTCCCTAAACTATAGGACAAAGCGCGAGTGGATGTACGTTACATTAAATTGACTTTCATTCACAGATATAAAAATAGAGGTGCAAGGACTAGACGAGGACGCGGTCTGCGAGCTAGGAGCCGAGCTAAGCGCCGCGGGGGGCGTGCTGTGTGCCGCGGGGGGCGGGGGCAGCCATGTTCTTCTACCACTAGACTTCGACACGGACGAGCTAATGACTGCGAACGCCGAGCCAGTGACTGTGTTCTGGGTGGTGAGTAACTGAGGTTCTTAGGGGAGGCGAGCTTACAGCCGCAGGGGCGTGCTGTGTCTCGCGGGGGGCGTGCTACAATCGGATCTTACCATAACGGGTCCCTCAAGCAGCGTGGTTTGCTGCGCTCGCCAAACTGTGTGAGGGTTTACGGGTCGCTTCGCATCACAAACGCGATTACTCCCGTTTGAATCGATCCACTTACTGCTCTGCGAAATCATTTAATAAACACAGCGCGCGACATATTTAGTTTTAAATGCATCGTGCAGTGCGCGTTTCCGGCACCATTTACGCCAGAAACATGATTAATGACTTCCATCCTTAAAATTATGGTACATAATGACAGTAAGTAGTAGTACAATTATTTATTAATTCGATGTTAATTAAATTCAATTCTAATGTTCACAGAAAGACTGCCTTTCCCAACAAGAGTTACTACCAATCCAGTACTACCACCGTCCCGTGAAGTTAACCCCCGGCCCGCCGCCGCTGCAGGGAGTGGTGGCCAGTCTCAGCACCTACAGCGGGGTGGAGAGGGCCTTCCTAGACGAACTGGCCAAGCTGCTGGGGGCTACGTACGTACATTTTATAATTTACCCAACATATGCCGCGTCTTTACTCACGTGGCACCTAGATATATCAATCACATATCAATCATGATGATGCTGCCTGACTTAAGAATCGGATATATGCATACAGTCGTTCGACAAAGGCGTTTTGAGAAGGTCGGGGGGGGGGGGGGGGGGGGACACGCTCCCGAGTTACTAAGGCGGTGATAAATAAATAAATAAATAAATAAATAAATAAATAAATAATGATGTATGTATCCCTAGGCCCCCGCACGATTGCTCTGTTAAAACCACGTCAAAGTTTCTTACAGCACACAACTCCGTTTCTGCCGTCGGAACACAGCGAACGCACTCGCATCCACCCACCTAATATGTCCTACGCCTTCCGGAGACAAATACACGGGCGCTGTCAAGTGGAGCCTGCCTGCTGTCAGAGCGAGCTGGCTGCTGCAGTGTGCGCGCGAGGGCAGGAGAGTGAGCGAGAGGGAACATCTAGTGGGCGATACCAAAGGTGAATTGGTCTATATTTGCTTTAATTTCCAATCACGCAGGACACGATAGTCAAGTTAAAAACTTCAAAATTCTGCTATTTTTTCAGCACCACCATTGCCAGAAAAGCCAGAGCAACCAAAGCCACTACATAATCAACCCAGCGATCAAAAGGAAGCCAACAGAACAGACAAAGAAAACTCTATGCTCCCGCCGCAGAAGGCAGATGTACCGAAACGAGCGTCCTTACCGCCAAGTAGAGAACACACGCCGAAAGCTAACGGTAATATAATTGAATTTGTTACTATGTAAGTTAATTACCTTGACACTACACAGTGCTAAGAGACAAACGGAACGCGCTCGTCACTAGGCAAGGTACTAAGTGTATCCTATGGGTACCATCCGTATTTACTCCCTTCCCTCTTTGTGACTGGTATGGTCGGATTAGATTCACTGGAGCTGAGGCCCAAACAGCACTTAGCTATGCACTACGGCCGTAGACACCACCGACTGTTTGCCTATCACACTCCGCGAACGCAGCATGCTAACCATACTTCTATAGTATTTATCTACTATATAAAAATAAGTCGGGTTTTCCTTCCTGACGCTATAACTCCAGAACGCACGAACCGATTTCCACGGTTTTGCATTCGTTGGAAAGGTCTCGGGCTCCGTGAGGTTTATAGCAAAGAAAATTGGAAATTGGGATATAAATCACCTTTAAACGTTTCCATAGAAACAACGCGTGCGAAGCCGCGGGGCGTAGCTAGTTACTCATATAATATTTATTCGCTGTAGGAGCTAGGGATGCGCATATCATATCACTTTAATGAAAAGAGTGATACATATCTCTTTGATCTACTGATATATATCACTCATTTAGCTCTTTAGCTCATTTAGCTCAGTGGATCAATGATGTAGTCTTAGAGCTGGGTAGCTCATGAGTGAAAGAAAGATAAAAAGATAATTAGGTATCCGTTCAACTGAGCTAGCGCTAGAGAGAGTGACACATGATAAAAGGTATAAACCTATCGTTCACAGTTTAAAGGCTTTGTGATTAATAATTAAAATAGAGTCAACGATTTTCCTTCAGACTTCACAGGCTTAGGAAATACAAGTTTCCAAAAAGTTTCCAAAATTCCGAAAAAGTACGTAGGTGCTCAACGAAACCAAAACAACAACCAAAAGTAAACAAACAAAGATTCGAACCGATATGTAACGATAACTTTAAAACAATAATAATTGAATTTGCAGATTTTGCAGTCAAACGTATTTGCATAACTAAAAGCCTGAACCGGATTTTGCTATCATTGCATTTCACTCTATCAAATCATTCGGGATATTTCGGAATGAATCGCTCGCCTTGCTCGGTCGTCTTCGCTATAGCTCACTTTTCATTTAGCTCAACACTTCAATGGTTCGAAAATGAATCTTATTCCAAATGAGCTAAAGATATGGTTGAAACCAAGGTGAGCTAGAGATAGATTCGCTCAGTTGAACTGATCTATATCTTTTGTATCACTCACTCATGAGCTACTCACCTCTAGTAGGAGCACAAAGCACACTTGGTTAAGTAAATTTAAATTTTACATTATAATAGAAATAACTAATAAGACAAAATAAATAAATATAGTAACACAAAACAAAGAAATTAATATCTACTAGGTATCTGCTGTATATGGGCATTATCGATAATCAAATTAAACAGAATAATTATAAAATAAATTACTAGAGCTGCTGTAAAAGGGCATTCTACTGGAGCATTTTACTATTTATGCTACACCTGCTCAGAAAGTTGCTTGTTCCTTTTCCAAACATAAGGAAGGAAATATGTAATTGCAGGCGTACTAAAATGCGGGACGGAAGACTCTATGAAATTTCGTTTCTCATGCGTTTAGCCGGAGAGAAAAGTGTACGGAAATCCATTTCCAATGTGCAATTTTATGATAATTTTCTGGAATATGGCTGTAATTTCAGAAAATTAAAAAAAATACAAAATTTAGTTTACAATTTCAATTTACTCGAGTGATTTTGAAGATTCTTAAACGATGATTTCCTTCGAAGGTGTAGTATAAAGCACTATGTATCACTCGGGAAGGCCTCAAATGGCACACTCGATAGGAATTGGACACTTTCTCGCCTGGATGTAAAGCCTAATATTTTTATTATTCTGTTCTACTGAAACATTGAATGTTTCTGTTACAGCTGACGACATGTCCCCGGCCTCTCGGTACATAGCGATGGCGCGCCAGGGTCTCCTCGGCGGCGACTCGCAGGAAACTCCTAAACGTCCCCACGACGACAACGCTGATGGTGAACAAGGTAATACACGTTATTTGAGTTTACCATACGTATAATACTTATGTACAGCCGAATATATAACCTAGAACCTCCTCCTGTAGGCACATGACCCTTATTTATGGCTCTCATTAGTCATTCATTACCAATACAAGCTATCCTGAACATAACTTGTGGTTTGACAGTAGTCAAATAGAACAAACAAATGGAACTGGACTGGAACTGGTATAACATTAGTTGTAGTTTTACATATATTATGCTCGTTTTGTAAATTAATGTTATTGAATCTGAGTATATTCCACAGGTGCCGGCGACTTAAGAACTCCGATAATAGAAGATGTGCTGTCGTCCCCCAACCTAGCGGCGCTGAGTCCGTCGACCCGGCGCCGCCTGCAGGCGCTGCGCCGCGGGGAGATGCCCTCCGACCCCATACGGACTCCCGCCGACCCTTGTAACTAACCTACAGTATTATTTAGAATATATAGTCATAGCTATAAGGTCATAGGCTAGGCCTATAGCCAGGCGCTGCGCCGCGGGGAAATACCCTCCGACCACATACGGACTCCCGCCGACCCTTGTAACTAACCTACAGTATTATTTAGAATATATGGTCATAGCTATAAGGTCATAGGCTAGGCCTATAGCCAGGCGCTGCGCCGCGGGGAAATACCCTCCGACCACATACGGCCCCCGCCGACCCTTGTAACTAACCTACAATTTTCCTGAGTCATAGCTATGCACATGAGGGTGCTAAGAATCTCTGGAAGACGCCCAGCGGCCACAACCCGAAGACCCTGACCTTGGCGTGTTACAACGCCAAGACGATTCGCACGGACGAACGATTATAGAGGGCGTCCACCGGCGCGATGGTCCGATGATATACGCAAGAACCGTAGGCTACACCTGGCCCAGATTAGCACAAGATCGAGGTGAATGGCATATACATAGAGAGGCCTATGCCCAGCAGTGGGTCGACAAGGGCTGATATGATGATGATGATGATGATAGCTATGCACAAGGCTAGGCCTGGCCAGGTGCTGCAACGCGGCGAGGTGCCCTCCGACCCTATACGGAATCCCGCCGACCCTTGTTGCATGAGATGTGAATGCACACGTCGCGGGGCGTAAATGTTAGATAGGTAGATAAAGATGCCGTAACTCTCATAACGATCGAAATAAAAAGGATGGCATCATTTTTAGTCCTGTCAAATTAATTTAGTTTTGGCCACATCTGAATTGACCCCAATGTTTATTGTCGTCAAAATACAACACGTTTTCTGGATAGTAGTGTCTTAAATCTTAATTTAGGTTTAACTATACACCAGCAGCGTTCTCGAAAAATAGCAATAAATGTTGTAAAGTAAACACGCTTAAGACAATGGAGGCAGTTACGCACACAAACACAGCGGTGTCACCCTCTTGTATTCGTCTAACTTTATGGCGCGGTATATAGTTGCACACACATGGCGCGGTATATAGATCCCAAAGTCACCGAGTCACCGTCACTTCGCTACAGGGCATCGCTTTGCTCTGGGCTACTTTGAAAATCTTACAGTTCCTAGCAGCTGCAAGGGTTAGTGGCGAATCATGACCGCCACCTGCTTCAAGGCTGAACACACTAAGTGGCGATCACAATACGCCTATCATGGGCGCAGTGACACGAAAGTCACATAAAGCAAATAAAAAAAAATCGCTTTGCTCTAATTGGTTTTCTGCTATTTACGAGTTCAAGTTGTTTCTACAATAAGCAATATGTCCCATTTTCAGTCGACAAGAACATATCTACCCCTGACAGCGCATTCGGAGCGAACCTCCGTCCGGGCTCGGGCCGGCTGTCTCCCGACGCGCGCAAACGTCTGTGGAGAGTGGTGCACGAGCTGCCCGGGAGACAGAGCGACGCAGTCAAGGATAAACATACGGTAATTAAGGATAAACATACGGTAATCTAGGATAATCATCTAACTAGCAGTAATACTTTATGGTACCTTTCACAAGAGCGTGGGACTTCCGGCCAGTTTCTAAAATAAACACATTTGTAAGTTAAAAATATGTCTTTGTCAATAATTAGACACTTTTCCCCAGTAACTCTGAAACACACGTGATTGTTATAAAGTTGAATTGTGACGTCTTCTTTAAGACAAAACTTTTTTTTTTTTTGAAAGAAATTTATTCACAAAGAAAATTATACTAGTATTTACAATTGAAACAATTGAGCTAACTGCCGACTGTTGCAAACAGTCTACAGACAAAACTAATGAACGGATTGGATGACATTTTGCATATTTTCTTCTAGACCTGTATAAACATATAGCAGCTTATCATCCCGGCGAAACGCGTGTGAACCCGCGGACAAAGCTTATAATTAAATAACGCAATGACGTTAATTTTCAGCCGCTGTCCGAGATCCGCAACCGATTTCTAGCACAGTTCAACGGGGAAGCATCAACACCGCCCTCGGAATATCACGTTGCACCGAGAAAACTAGACTTACAAGTGAGTACACAAAGCTTATTCATCTTCACAGACCTGTTCTTATCCGCCACAAAAATGTGCGTAAAAAGAAAACACACCAATACACAAGTGTTGTGTATTTTACGTTATGATGTGTTATTAAGATTGTGTTTCGCTTGACAGGAGGGCGAAACGCCGCCTCCAGCAAAAATGGCCAGGATGTCTCGTTTGGATCAGGTAAATATAGACATTTAACTATTGCTTCCGTAATTTACCAAGTGGGACCACTTGGTGAATAATTTAAGATTTTTGGATTTTAGATCGAATTGAACTTTAGAGTTTGACGATCCAGAGATTAAAGAACTTATAACCATGTCTTAAAAGTAAATTTTAGTAATAACCCAACATTTCTACGTGATATTTGGTCATTATTACTTCTACTAGAAATAATGGTATATTTTCAATTTAACTACTAGCATTTCTAGTTTGTAGTTGTTTAAGAAGAGCCTAGCTCTCACCTAGCAATCTACTTACTTATTTCATGTATTAGTGGCATTCTAGTTGCGTGTTTTTAATTCTTTATGTACATATGTTACGCATATGTGGATAGCGCTGTGGGCTACATTGATAATATCGCTCATCTTTACATAGTAAAGTACTAACACAAATGTATAATACGTTTTATGTAGTCGTTAGTTATTCCTCAATAAATAAATAGTTAATATTCATCTCAGAGTCCCGGTTCAGCGATGAAATCGACAGAGAGATTAGAAAGGATCGAATCGGATGACGAAAAGCCGGAACAACAAGACGAAAGCTCCAAAAGCGCAAACAGCGCTTCAAGCACCTTGCCTCCAGCGGTGGATTTGCAGCTGCAGCGGCTGAATGCTGCACTTACTAACAGACTGAGTTCACAGCGGGCGAAGCGGCCTAGAGATTCGCTTAATGTTCCTATACCGCGTAAGTACATTTACAAAGATATTATGGTGTCAAATCTAACCAATACATTTTGATGTCGTGTGGTGCCAGCTTAGAATTTGCACCGCCCCAACTCTGTGGAGGCTAAGTGATATCGACTGGGGGGCGGGCAGCGGAGCTCTCTGTAGAACAGAGCGAACCCCCACCCGCACGTCCAGCGTGGGGATTGTGGCATTACCCCCTATGATAAGGGCGCCTATCAAGGTAGACCTACATATGTCTAGCATAGGCTGTGGGTAGATGGTACCTTATCAATCCAAACAAGCCTGTGCTCTCTGTTAGAAAATAAATAAATAATGCTGGACAATCCACACAGTATCATCTATCCCCAAGCTAAGCAGAGCTTGTGTTATGGTTACGAGATAACTGATATACATAATACAATACATAAGCCTGTGCTCTCTGATGGAAAGGCACCACATAATATATCCTGCGCACGTGGCTAGTCCGGGCGCCCCGCGGCCGAAATGCGGCTAGAAGGACAGCCTTGCCTTGGGTGTCCCTCATTCTGTATTTATTTGTTCGTATTTCCAGCTGAATCCGAGCCCGGTCCGGCGTCCCAGCCTAACACGGTGGGCTGGGACGATAGCACCCCGGCGCCAGCAGTGACGTCGCCGCCACCGACGCTCACTAAGAGATTCATGCTGTCTTCCAACGTCGATGTAAGTATGCTCTGATGATGTCTCGAGCTCCAATATGAAGATTAGTTCTGCCAAATTCTACTAACCAATCGCTTTACTATGACAATGGTATAGTCGCAGAATCGTCACATAGAATCCATACATGAAAGAAACTCCAGATAGTGTGTGCGGTGCTATTTGCAAGGAGTGATGGATAGAATGGTTTCGAACTTGACACTTGACGTGCGTGCCTCCATCTGTAGTTTGTTTCATCTAAGGTAGAATACCAAAACGTTTTATTCTGCGACGATACCACTGTCATAGATGAAACGATTAGTTTAGCTGAATAGGGCCCCAGTTGTTCTTGATATTATGATTGATTAAAAACAATCTTATATACCTACTTATTATTAGGTTACATGAAAAATCTAACTCAAATGACGCGATCACCGATCTTGTGGAAAATATTATTTTATTTATAAAATCGTCGAGAATAATGTAAATAATGTCGTCTCTGTTTCAAAGCAAACGTGATCGCATCCTATACGGAATAAATTTTGTTAAAAAAGTCCTGATTCTTTGTCATTCGGTCTTAACTGCATGTATTTCAATGTCGACCATAGCTTGCTTGGAATAAGGAGGAATGGAACCACACGAAAAGGATTAGTAAGAAAACCGTATGTATTTTGATTTCGGATGACTCATTTACACAGTAGTCATTAATACCTTGAAGTAGACTTACCTAACCACCGCTTTCCGTCTGTTAATAAGTGGCAATCAAAGCAAATATACGTAACACGTAGGGTCCGTGTTAATAGGTATTATTGTCTTTTAGATAGTACCCAATGACTATCTATCTTACTTCTATGACTCAGAGACCCGAAGTGTCTTTGTTTGACCTTCAATAATCGTCATTTTGGTCTATCCAGTGCAGTCAACGCCTTTCTCCACTTGTAGCTCAAGCTCTCTATCTTGTAGTTTGTACATTCTTTAATCTTAACGACTTTTCTCCTAACGTTCCGTACGTTTTTTGTGTTCGTGCCACTTTTCTTTTCATAATTTTCAACATTTTCTAATCCAGAATCGCGAAGAGATCATAGAGATGATCCTATACCTCGGCGGCGAAGTGTCGGACCATGCAGAAGTGGACCCTACAGCCACGCACCTGCTGTGCGCCGCGCCGGGCCGCAGCGAGAAAATGCTGGGCTCCGTGGCCGCGGGCCGCTGGGTGCTGCACCCCGCCTACGTGGCGCGCAGCCGAGCCGGTGGCAAGTTCCTACCGGTGGGTACCTGTCAGTGAATAGTTGACTACCACACTTATGATAGCCATGGATTGCCATGTCTAAAGTAGAATAGACAAAAATAGGATAGGGTGTATCAGCATCGCAGCCGTAGTGGAGTACATGAAACATTGCCTTGCATTTTTATGAAACGTTAGTCTAATAAAGTTTTCTTTGTACATCAGGAGGAGCAATTCGAGTGGGGTAACCCATTAGCCACAAGTCTACCCTCAGTGAGCGGCGGTGAGGCGATCCTAGCGCGCGCCGCGTGTCGGTGGCGGGAGGCGCGGGGCGCGGGGAGGGAGCCGCCCTTCCGCGGGCTCGTGGCGCTGCTGCACGTGCCCGCGGTGAGGCGCAGGCTGCTGGCGCGGCTGGTGGAGGCAGGCGGGGGCAGCGCGCCGGATCTAGAGTGAGTATACTGTGACACACGGGGGGAGGGGAAGGGCAAACTTCACACACAAACAGCTGTTATTGTGACAAGGTTCCATCGCAATATCAACTTGCGGGGCTTATCGTTATTGAACTAACGGTACAGAGAAACATGATAATTGTGTGAAAACGATAATGCGCGCAATAGTTATACAACTGTGGCGCGAACATTGACGCCCTCATCCGAATACAAAATTATACAGTTCCTTAAGTGACTATATGAAATGCCGAAACTTACATACTAAATAATGTAAACTAGTAAAAGTAATACAATAGCAATAACAACAGAAAAATATAGTAATAGTTTCTATCCACGCTTGTTTCGGACTCTATGATACTGTGTGAAATGATGCTCTATGATATCATGATAATGCTCTATAACTGTGGTATCAGTTGCCAAATGCCCCTACTACACGTATTTTATTTACTTCAACTACCTATACCCTGCTATATCATCACTATCATCTCTTCCCAGGCCACCATACAACAACGAAGACATAACCGTTTGCTTCGCGGACGTGAAACGCTACCCGCTGTCCGCCCGCGACGCGACCTGGCTAAAGTCGCGCGACATTCCCGTCTGCGCGCCCGTGCTGCTCAGCGCCTTTCTGACTGACGACCCGCCGCCGGAGCCGCGGGAACACTGCCTGCCCGAGTTTAGAAACACTTAACGTGAGTTATACTCATGTTGCATGTAAAATGCAGAAAGAGAAAACCAGCCAGCTATAACAGAAATTCGATTTATTTAGTAAAGCTACAGTTCTAGAAAGAGGCCGGTCTAGATCGAAAATCCACATAGATTGGAACAGCGCCTCTAGTGGCGGTTGTACGAACTACGTAACAAGCAAATGATTTAATTAGGAAAAGTGATTTCGGAACCTAAAGGGTAGCGTCCACTAGGCGGATCGGGTCGGGCCGCATCGCAACGCAAAAATACGCCTGGCTATGTTTTGTATGAAATATCGTTTATTAGCGACGGATCGGAGCGCGGCGGGCGGCAACGCATTGGCGGATCGCTTCGCAGGCGTATTTCTGTCGGCGGTGCGCTGCGACCCGCCCCGATCCGTCTAGTCGACGCAGGTAGGCGGATGTGAGCGCATTCGAAAATACTCGAAGAATTTGACTGGATCTTTCTTCAAATCGTTAAACAAATGATGGTATTCACCAAATACATTTCTTTTCTGGCATATATCATGCACCCACACCTTGTGTACTCGTCGTCGTTTTTTATTTTTTTGCTCTTCCTCAAGAAGGATTTGAAACCATAACATCTCTTCGTCTGAGCTGTCCATGGTAGCGCGATGTCAGTCCAAGCACGAAAACACGTCTGTAAGATCAAATCCGCTTAGGCGGTCCGCCGCGCCTTGTACAGATGGACGCAAGAGCATCACAGAACCGCGGCCCGTTCCAATGCGACCCGCCCCGATCCGTCCCTAAAGGACGCCAGCCTTTAGAGGTATGCAGTGCAGCCGTTGAGACACAGATGGCGTTGTGTTCAACACTACACATACACAGAAAATAGTGACCCTAGACGTCACACAAATATGGCTCTACACGGCTATCGTATGAAGTTCTGGTAAAGTGTCCGGGTGTGACATAAAAAAGTGACTGTGCGCTTATGGCCGAGCGATACAAGTGAAAACTTCTTTTCAGCATCTACTATGGCTACCTGTAGATATAATAAGCCCGGGTCTGTATTAAACTATTTATTATACTGTTTATTGAGGATATAAATGTAATTAAACAGCGCTTTAGTAATGGTGAATGTAATGTGACAGAAAAGAAATATTTTACGCACAAGAGTCGATATGCAAATGTTCAATACTGTTTGCTATTATGATATGAGCAGGCGTCAGACGTAGCTAGGTAGTTACGGTTATGTTCTTTCTAACTAACTACCTATCGATTCAGCGTCACCGGCTAGCTTGAGCCGAGTATACCCGATTCAGCGACACCGACGCGAGCGTGACAGTTCAGTTTCGTCCACTGTCTGAATTTACATTACTTCTCGATTTGTGATCCTGTTTTTTATATAATTGTAAGCAATATTTGCTTACAATTATATTGATAACTCGACGCCAAGCAAGTGAGTTTAAGTTTTTGTGTCATGGTTTGTTTAAAACATTCTACATCGTATTTGGCCAGTGTATAGTCAGTGCGTATAGAATTACAGTCGCACTTTGAATAAGGCGTTTTCTAAAAAAGAAATAAAGCTATTTACCTTGCCTTAGAACTCGATAGATGGCAGGGACTTTCGCGGAAGAATATAGTTGTGGTAGAGTGTCATGTCGACTTGTGCAGGGTCTAAAACATTTTAATTTCAAATTAAAGGACAATATCTTCACTCTGGGTGAACTACTTTTTACAATAAGAAAACGCCTTATTAATAGAAGAAAATTTTTATTGGTTCACAAGACACAAGAAAATACAATGATAGAAAAGAAAATTACAACATATTTTGTAATTGTAATTTAAAATAACGAATCACAGTAGGTAGGCACTAATTTATCGGATAGTGACTTTCATTCACCTACATACGTAGGCACTAACCTATGCATAAAGTGACGTATAGTTCTAGAAACATTCTAGGGTTCCGGTGCTAATGGCAAATGCGAACTCTCGAACAAATACTACATCGAACAAAAACATTTAAAAAATTGGACCTACTGAAATGAAACCAGAAATGAGACCACTGAAATGAGACCACTGAAATGAGACCTTTGCTGCGTGTACTTTCTGCGTCTAGAATATCTTTGACGAGTTTTTTTTACCAATAAGATATTTAAAAACAAGTCGCGCAAAATCGTAGACAAGACAGTACTAACGTTTGATTTTAATTATTTTGATTAATCTACTTGCACAAGCATTGTATAGTATTATAATATCTGTGGTATGGTAAACATAATTAGTAGATTATTATCTATTTTAACCACATAAGTATTTGTGCCTTTATAACAATCAAATAAGAACTAGTATTTACAATTGAAACAATTGAGCTAACTGCAGACTGTTGCAAACAATCTACAGGTAGCTAAACTGATCCATATCAATACCAGTCGTCGCGTCCCCAAGACGCTGGTTGCATTGCCCCGCTGTATGGCAATGCTGATGCGCTGCGCCAGATATTCACCAGGTCTCGGGTCACGCGTCGCTTCGACCAGACGCTCATTTTATATTAATTATAATATAAAATTAATTTTAATTATTAATATTGTAAATATGTATGTATGTATCTTACAATATACTACGCGCTGAACTTGGTACTTGACTGACCCTACGAAAACTAGATTTGTTTTAATGATCTAATTATAGCTGTTTATAACTTGTATTTATTGTAAGTGTTTGAGTAAAGATTTATTTTAGACGTAATAAACAATTCTAATGAAAACATGTTTTTAATTTGGTGACCAGTGAACCTAAAGTAGAATAGACGAAATTATTCCATTTAGTTATAGTATATCAGTAATCTCATAGAAGAACTAATAGGCAACATCATCGTCGTCGTTTAAACGTCTAGGAATAATTAAAAATATCATATACCTAAAACTTGCTACGTGCGATCGCTCTCCTAGGAAAGTAGGTGAGGAGTACCTACATAATTTTATATATTTTTAGGCAACGCAACCTCGCTGGAAAAGGATGTGTCCGAAATATTGTGTTTTCATTATGGATGTAAGCGGGTTATCTACGAACCTTATTTGCGTTGGAAGAACACCAACGTTTCATCCCTTAACGTAACGAGGGACTTCTTAAGGGTAAGTGCGGTACAAGACGCGCGCGTTCAGCGTTCCTCCGAGCACTACGCAAGAACGCTCAGGAGGCTGGGACTCCAGCCACCTAAGCGCTCTTGCGTAGTGCTGGGGGGCGCTCAGCTTGTTGATGCTACAGAGTGTGAGAGTCATCTTCTCGCAGAGATCTCACTGTGTCGGGTGTTGGTATCCTGTGGGTGGATATGGAACTAACAGTATCTACACCCGGCTCTATACCTACTGCTTATATACCTGACTTCTTATGGAGACACGGCTTTCAGGCTTTCAGGGTGGTAGGTTCCAATCCAACCTCTGTCTCTGTTGAAGTTGGGCCGTTGTCCTATTTCTATCGCCGAGCGTATCTTGCGGGGAACAAAGAATTTTTCCCTAGACAAGGCACTGGACTTAGTCGAAACGTACGTATTGCGATGTTCTTTTCTCAATGCAATGTTTTACCACCGCCGAGCTATTGGGTTCAACATTCTTTACGGCGCGTATATCCGTAATGAATTCGTGAAACTACGATAGATTTTATATTGTGTTTTCTCAACCATAAGGGACATATACCTACACTCAAGGACCTGCATCATTCGTTTATAATTAATTAGGTAACAGATTTAGGCTTAAATACACCTAAACTGCTAGTATAGTATTCCAATATCTGTGCCTAGACTAAATTACCTAATCGTAATAATAAAAAGCTACCTGTTTGGCTTCAGGACCCAATGAGTACTTAATTGTAGGTATAGTTTTAAAAATATTGCTTGGAATAGTGAAAAATGAGACTACAAATGACTCTAACTTTAGTAGGTAACCACCTACATTAGAATAATTACGTTTAGTTGTTTAACTACCAATACCTAGTTGGGTATTTTTTCAGCTACACGTGAAGCTCCTTCATGTACACGATAACCTAATTCAGTTTTTTTACAAGTCGTTTGGCAAACACACCACATTCTGTCTGAGGTCTTTGCACAAGATCCATGATTGTCGTATTTTATCAAAGGCACGATGTTCTTTCCGGATATATCGGTTACTATTGTAAAGTTGTCGAAGTCTTTCCGAACCGTCACCTCATACTTAACACCCCAGGGTTGCATCTCCCACGCCAAAA
The DNA here is from genome assembly GCA_963564075.1 of Eupithecia subfuscata. Lineage (NCBI taxonomy): Eukaryota > Metazoa > Arthropoda > Insecta > Lepidoptera > Geometridae > Eupithecia > Eupithecia subfuscata. The sequence goes on along the minus strand of OY751097.1, from coordinate 2,552,525 downwards.
CGTAATATTTTTTTAAGTTTTTTGAATCTATGAAGGAATGCGCTCTCAAAACTTTGCTTAGTACAAGCGGAACGCATCTAGTACATTTTGATGTTGCTACCGTCTTAGATTTTTGTGCTGCGTATTTTAGAACCGCTTCCAAGCTCTGCTGAGTGTCCGATTCTTGTATATTAGTGGCTGTCAACTGATGGCAACTGCAGTAAAGCTCGCCTATACCGGCGTCTTCACAAGTTCTGTACGGCGAAACTTCCATAAACAGAGTTTGGCATGTAGGGCAACCTTCCGAAGTTTTATTCCATTTATCCACCGACATATTTAATAATTTCAACAACGTTAAATGCATATCGTACGGTGAAATCAATCTCCTTTGATTGAAAATTAAATTATTAGATTCTCTCATGTGCTGTTTTATAAATTTTTCCGGTGTCCAAATGAATAGCATAGGCAGCCTATAGTCGTAATAAGACTCCATCTGTAAGCGATCGGGACCAAATTGCATACCGTGATCGCCTAGTAACACAATAAAAGTGTTCTCATATCTCGTTAAAGTTCGTAATAACTCTAAAATATCATCTTCTAATAATCTCGGCTGGTTCTCAGGATTGTGGGAGAAAGAATTTGTCCAAAAGAATCCAAAGTAGCTGTCGTTCTTATAAGTTTCTGCGAAATCTTGAGCGTAGTTGAGGATATGCTTCCCTGACGATCGTCGATTGGTGCATAAAAGTGTCCCGCTTTTTTGTTCTCCTGTGAGGAATAATGGACGCATGTAATGATCCGTAGGTAAGGAGCTGAAGCCCTTCCATGGATGGAATGTATCCGACAGTGATAGATAGTCCTCTCCGTAAGCAGTTACGTAGCCAGCTTCGCGGAATCTACTCCAAAGAAAGTATTCGTTGCAAGCAAACATGTCCGGTAGGCATGCTTGATTCATGGTGGATAACTTCATGCCAGTGAGCAGTGATATTATGTTCGGAAATGTGTTGCGTCCCACCTGGACAGGAATTAATGCAAATTACTTACGAGCTACACACCTTGAATGATGATCATCATCAGCCAATGTTAGTTCACTGCTGAGCATAACCCCTCCCCTAATGAGCGCCACATGAAATGCAATAAATATGCTATCAAAAACGTATTAAATAAATCATCATCCACAGCCAGATTTTACCCACTGCTGGGTATAGGAATAGGCCTCCCGAAGTTTGTGCTAACCGCCGGTTGTGACGCCGTCGGACGTGTACTATGTCGTCGGACGTGTGCTAACCGCCGGTTGTGACGCCGTCGGACGTGTACTATGTCGTCGGACGTGTGCTAACCGCCGGTTGCGACGCCGTCGGACGTGTACTATGTCGTCGGACGTGTGCTAACCGCCGGTTGTGACGCCGTCGGACGTGTACTATGTCGTCGGACGTGTGCTAACCGCCGGTTGTGACGCCGTCGGACGTGTACTATGTCGTCGGACGTGTGCTAACCGCCGGTTGTGACGCCGTCGGACGTGTACTATGTCGTCGGACGTGTGCTAACCGCCGGTTGTGACGCCGTTGGACGTGTACTATGTCGTCGACCCACCTTGTAATTAATTTAAAAAAAAAAAAAAAAAATGCTGGACAAATTACACAGCACCATCTAGACCCAAGCTAAGCAGAGCTTGTGTTATGGGTAAGTACTAGATAGTTCATATTGTTACAGTTGTTCTATCTCACGAAGTCCGCTTAGCCCAGGTTGTAGTAGTGACTTTGGGCTTAGTTGTCATGCTGACGGTACTCGCTACCAAAATCTGACGTGAATACAATGAGCACTAGTGACCCGGACCGCGTCTCGGGCGAGACTGATTGCTTCTGAGCTTACGCACACTAAAACAATGTGTAGGTACATGCATTCACTATGACATACATAGCCCAACGGACTTCGTGAAATAGAATATCTGTATACCTATTTAATACAAAACATTACATAGATCGATTTTTTATTAGACGTAGAAAGCAATCAGAACACCCGGATGAAATATCTGTCGATCGTTCAAAAATTTGTCCCGAGGCGGAAATCAAACCGTAGCCTTCTGCGTCGCAGGCAGACCTTGACCACCGCGCCACAGACGTCGTCAAATTACCGTATTGTATCCTCTGTAATCCAACCACTTGTTCGTCCGTAAGAAGGCACCCAACCCAGGCATCTTAGCGAACAGTCTAGCTCGGGACATCGAATCCATTCCCAGCATGATAACATTCCATTTTGTCGCATTGGTCTTTATTTCATGCTTTTGCGATACTTTCTTTACAAGCATGTAAGAGTCTTTGTAAATTATTGTTGAAACCTCTATGAAACAATACACCTTTATAACTTCGCTTTGAAGGTACTTTATTGAACCGTTCATAAAATTGTTACAGTACGAGTAGCTGAAAAATATGACGTATGAAAATGACGTTATACCTACCTATTCCACGATATTATTTTCTGTTTTCCTGTTTGGTATATGGACGACTAAGAAGTTCGGCAGCGGCCCATGCGGAACAAATCTACCACCAAACTGCGATCCTCAACCCGCATGCCCAGCGTGACGTATGGGCATTACCCCCCATGAGATATAAGCCAAAGGCGCTCATCAGGTGGAGGCCTACGTCCAGCAGTGGACCAATATAGGCTGTTCAGGTTGAGTGAATGAAGACTGAATGACAGAATGAAGTATTTCATAGACATAGTTACATTTGACCGATAGATATGCGAATCTGTCGACTTGAAAAATATGAGGATTTATGAAAGTTTCGATTTTTATCGAGCCGCCGTCAAAGTATTTAACGAAGATTATTCTAGATGATTTTTCCATGTAAAATAAAATAAATATTATAGTTTAACACAGTAACTCAATCCGTCTCAATCTATTGTCATAAAAAATCGAATAGGTAAAGAATTAGGACATTACTATTTGATTGTTAGTCTTACTTCCAAACCGTAGTATGAGAGTGGATACCCATAATAGGATAACTGTAACAGGATACAGAAATTTTGTCTAAAAGGTCCCTCAATCCAACAGAGGTGACAAGCCACTTCTTCCACCAAGAGACCCAGAGGCAGCTACCTCTGCGAATTGCGAAGTCAGGGTAGAGAGGAAAACCATTTATTGTACCAATTATTGCATGACGTCACGCGCTCGTGAGGTTTTGGTGTGACACAAGTTTCTGAACATGTCACCCGACTAAAACGATTTTAAAGACGTTATCACGTCAAAAAACCGTTTGATGATAATCCTTGATGATGATGACCTATTTCTTTCTCTGGAACTCACCTGATGCTCGTATCTTCAAGTCCTTTTGTTTTGGATCGGTGAGCAAACATATAACAGCATCTAAATTGTTTAGGAGTCAGTTCGTTTTTTACTCTTTTCGTCAATTCATTTGTGTTTATAAAGAATACTACTTTTTTATTTGAAATCTTCGTAATAAAAACAGCTCGTTTGCCGCAAGGCTTTGCTTTACGATTTGCCGTCGCATATTTGATTTTTAAACCATAATTTGGAATCGAACATCCTGGTGTGCTGATAAGAAAACTATCTATATCTGAAAAATTCGCGAGGAAGTTATATCTAATAGTAGACGATGCTTAGAAATAATAACCACATCATACCCCTGTCCACATAATTATGGTCTTCTATTTCTTCCGAGTGTTTCGTCAAGTTATAAAATAGTTTTTTGTATTCTTTATTTGTATGATGAACATACTGAGTGTTGTTCTTGTAGCAGAATAATAAATACACGCAACTTGCTATGAACGTCGCAACAACCAATATATGTTTTCGAGACGGGACTGCACTAAAATGTTGAGGTAACGGTTTAGATTTCTCATTTGTGTCAGGGGAACATTTTTGTACTAATGAAATTGGCCTATTCTGAGGTACAAAACTGCGTCGAACGCACGTCTAACTTGAGAGGTCGGCGTTTAGATTTAAAGATGGTAATGGTACTTACTAACCTTTTAATTTGAAACATAATGTAATCAATAAACACCTTCGGTAATAGAAGTACCAAAATGCACTAAACAAATGCAATAAGACCCTGATAAGGAATCTTGGAAATAGAATCTTAAGACGTAGGTAAGTATGGTAATAAAGTATCAAAACTGATATTTATATTTGTGTTTTAGTGTTAGTTAGTACCTACGAGTGTTTAAGTATAAGGTATTTTTAGGATCGAGTGGAATTATTTTTAACGGAATTCCATAATAATAATAACCGAAGGGATTTAATTTTAAAATACTTACTCATACCTCTCACAATATCGTTACCTAACTTATTATTTAGAATATCGTAATAGGGAATCTAATTTTAGTAGATCAATTATTTGAATTAATTTTTAATTATCAAATAATAAACTTTATCCCCATCAATTAACCCCATCAGCACTCATTTGTATTTATGTATTTATTTATTTACGAACTGCACCCCGCGGCTTTGCCCGCGTGGAAGTTTCAGAAATTTATTGCACAAGGGGTAGTTTAAAAAAAAATATGATTCATTATTTATTTTATAGTTTATTTATACAGAGATTTGAGTGAATCGAACCAAGGAATAATAGTTTTCCGTAGAAACTTAACCACCTTTTTAAACTCCATCAGCGTTAATTTTTGAAAATTAGGACCTACACTATCTACAAACCAAATTTCATCCAAAACGGTTAAGTAGTTACGGAGATACGTGGTAACAAACATTCACACAAACTTTCGCATTTATAATACTAGCTTCTGCCCGCGGCTTCGCATGCGTATTTTCGGTACAATAGGTACTTTTATATTTTATTTTAAAAAAAATCTAAAACTCTTTATTTCCATAAAAACAATGAATAAACACATGTATTATAACATATTATCTAAGTTAGGCTTTGCTCTAAACGTAGGTACGACAAATTTCATTTTGATCCGTTCAGTAGTTTTGGAGATCCTAGGTAACAAAAATTGCTGCTTAACATGCTTCCCTAAACAAGGGAGGTTTTTCTATAACCACCACGCATGGCGGGAGGATTGCTGATGCTGGAGATGTTAAAAATACACAGAAGGAAATTAATTTAAATCAGTTGTATTTTTTAATCATATACTTCAGCCTTCGCTCGTCGTCTGCCGGGTAGGGCAGCCCCGCCTCCGCCAGCTGCTTGATAGACAAGTCCGTGATGGTTTCGAACCCGCACTGCTCGGCTTGCTTCTGCGATGCCACCCCCGTGAACAGGGTAGACGTGCCTTTGAGACCTATGACTTTGCAGAGCGGCTCTCTGTGGATGAGAGAATTACTTTAACAAACAATAACCTAAACCAAAATCACACTTATATTACCACATAACCTATTAAATGAAAACAGATGAGACTGGAAAAAGCAAAGCTCAAACAAAACAATGAACTCAAAACTCACAACTGTTTTATCTCCAACAGACCTAACAGGTCTTCTCTATACCAACGTCAGAAGATTCAAATTATATACATACTAGCTGCATTCTTACTACCCGTTGTCCTATCACCCGTTTTCCCGTAGGAATGAAGCATTTTCCCGCGGTAAAAAGTAGCCTATGTTCATTAAGAATAATGTGGGCTACTAATGGTAAAATAATTTTTCAAATCGGTCTAGTAGTTTCGGAGCCTATTTAATACAAACAAACAAACAATCACATCTTTCCTCTTTTTAATATGTATTAGTATAGATATAGAATAAAAAAAGGTCTAAGCAAGCAGTAGGTGACCCCGGGCTGGAATGATATTGTTTTCTGTCCGTCTTACCTAGCAGCCAGTACCTTCCGGCCGATCCGCATCCCCCTGTATTCCGTCCTGACACACAGGCCCAGACCCTGCAGCAGCGTGTCTAAGCCCAAGTGTTCATACGCATTACACTTCCGCTCTACGTACATTGCTGCATCGAACAGGTTTTGGAACTTCTGGGTCTTAATCTGAAATACAAGTGCTTGATTATATTTTTTCATACCTATTGGTAAAAATAATTAAGTTAAACTAGAAGTATAAACAAGTTTGAGAGCTGGGTGCTTTCTTTGTACCTATTTATTATGAAAATATCGATCGATAAAGTGTAATGTATTTACTTATTTATTTGTTTAGTAACTAACACGATTTTTGTAAACCAATTACACTAGTTACTTAAAATTAAACAGCATCATTTATCTAATAAGTTAAAATTATTATAAAAATTTAAAAACATTTTATAAAATAAATCCGTAGAATAATAAACATTGAATATTATATAGTTTTCGAACAATGAGGTATATGTATTAAGTAGGTATTCGTTATCTAAGTACGACTAAGACGACCTCTGTGGCGCGGTGGGCGAAGGTCCGCCTGCGACGCAGGAGGTTGCGGGTTCGATTCCCGCCTCGGGACAAATATTTGTACGATCTGCAGATATTTGTTCAGGGTGTTCTGGTCGTTTTCTATAATAAAAAATATCTATCTATGTAGTCGTATATTATTATGTATATCAGTTATCTAGTACCCATAACACAAGCTCTGCTTACCTTGGGGCTAGATAACGCTGTGTGAATTGTCCAGCATTATTTATTTAAAAAAAAAGTAGTTATCTTAGTACTCATAACACAAGCTCTGCTTAGCTTGGGGTCAGATGATGCTGTGTGGATTTTCAGCATTATTTATCATAAAGTAGCTTCTGGCTACGACTTCACTGACGTTTTTTTCTTGATGTTATCCCTTAGTCCTGTTTCAGTTTTAGTTTATTTATTTAACAATAGGAACACACATTAGAACACTTCGTAATGTCAAATTTACAGTAGGTACCTACATAATCTAATCATAATTGCTATTGCAATAAAATTATAGAATACCTAGTTAGATAGACTAAGTCCAATTCTTATTATTTCACTGATAGCTACATTTTCCCCGTTCAAATCCGTAGGTACTCACTTTAATACCCAGTTTATCTCCTTTCTTCCCCGCCACTAACACGTTCATTGCGACAAGGTGCTTCTCTCCGTTCTTTAGTTCGTAGCATCCGAGGGACAGGCGTTGACTCATGCAATATCTGTAGAGTTCCAACATTTCTTGCAAGCTGTCTGGGTCTTCTTGTATTTCTGGAATTATACGGGACAAGTGAGTTTAACCTCTGTGCCAGGACTGGTTAGTTTAACCTCTGTCCCAGGACTGCTTGACTTGGGTATAGGCTAGTTTAGGCCTGTTCTGAGGTATTAGCAGTTTTTTGTCTTCAAATACTTGTTTTTGAACTTGGATATTTTCTAGTAATACATTAAATTAGGTTGCAGGTAAAGGTTGACGATGATCATGACATAATTAGGCGTTTAGTTACCATATCTTTAAAAAAGCCTACGTGTAGTTTTGTCTAGTTCTGGATTTCACGGGACATTCGTTCAAACCCATATCTCAAACGAAACTCTAAGAACACCAACTGTTTGCAGACCCCTTCAAATTTGCCACTTTATTTATTTATAGTATTTGTTGGTATTAAAGTTGAACTGTTACTTACAGAAAGTCTATGGTGTCCTATTATGGTGGTGTGTGACCTATTATGGTTGAAAAGATACAGCCTCGATAAACTTAGAACCAAATTGACAAAAAATCGTGTTTTTGTATGCCCTTTAATTTTAATTTTAATATTTATTTTATTTTTATGTATTTATTGTTATAGCGGCAAGAGAATTAAACATTCTGTGAATGTTTCAACTCTCTAGCTCTTACGGTTCATGAGATAGAGCCCTCTGACAGACGGACAGACAGCGGGGGCTTAGTAATAGGGCTTCGTTTGCACCCTTCGGGTACGAAACCCCAAAGAACAATGTTTGCTCAGTAGGTACCGGAAGGCGCAGTGTGACAGGCTCTCCACGAGGTGGACCGTCGACCTACCAACCGGTGAGAATTGTGGTCAAAACAGATCCTTTTAAAAAAGTTAACAGTTAGGTCCTATATAGGATGCAAATTACTTACTTTGTATAACAGCGAGTGTTTCATATGGGATCATGTTCAGTTTCATCAGCTCGACTGCGACATCGTCGTCTTCTGGTCGAAGGTCCTGGATCACCATCTCCTGGCCGCGCTCTGTGGTCCACGTCTCGTACACGCGAGGGTACTCGGGGTCTTTGTTCCTTTCAAAGTCCATTCTCTGTCCTGAGGGTCGATGAGGGGACTAAAAGATGTGATCGTTCAAACGGAACTACCACACATGCTAAGACTTTGTCTATAACCGAAACCAAAGCCTAACTGCTATCTAATAATCTGAATCACGAGGCGTAAGTAAAACAATTATATTCCTATATCAATATTATTTTTTTCCGTATAGATAAGATAGTTTTGTTTCGCGTGGCCTATCAACTGATGTTAGCCAGACTATTATCACCTCGTCGTATCCTACGAATAAGGTTACAGTTGCAAAACACCAACTTTACAGGAGACGGTTTTTTCTTATTATTTCGAAAAGTTTCCTTTATACGAGTAAGTTTTTTTTTCTAAAAAGTTTTATCGTGATTTTAGCTAAATAATCATGTAGGTTTCATAAATAAAAAAAACCGTTTTCTCTAGTTTTTGTCACTTAACACCTTGTTCCGCGTGCAAGTTTCAAATCGACGCTATTTTAAGCGCCTTTGTGACCTTTTTCCACGACGATTTCGCTTCACGACGTTGATTGAGATGGTAACAATCGCCTTTGTAAGCTTATTCGATGAAATTTGAGGGACAATTACAAAAACACTAAGGTAATATTTTACTTTCCTTCAAGAATTTCGTTTGGTACCTTGTTAATTAGCGTCAGAAACTGTTTACTCATGCTGCACAGGATACTTTACTACCTGAACGATATTAGATGGATTTAGCTTGCCCAGCACTCAACCCAATCTGGCGAAGGTCCGCCTTTAATTGCGGGTTGCGGGTTCAATTACCGTCTCGGGACAAAATGTTCGTACAACTACTACCGCTGACTTGTCAAAGTACTGCTAAAATGCAACTAATCACTCAAAATCATTCATAAGCTAAAACCGACTTCGCATGAAAGTGTTGGATTGCTGACTCCGAAAAATTGTGTTTTCGTAAACTATGCAAAACTCATCCTAGGGTTTCTGAATGCTTGATTCAAATTAATAATTGAAACTTATACGTTATAATTCCTTTCATATAAAACAAAGTAATTCAGCATAAAACTTTTAAAACTATTTAACAGGTTATTAAAACTAAAGTCATTTAAAGTTATTTAGTCAATTGTTCCGTGATCATGGTGCATGAAACTGTGTCGAAATATTGGAAAACTCACAACTCAAATCATGGTAAATAACCCGTTTCAAATGGCTTAAAAATAATTCAGTGCAGTGACTAATAAATAAAATGTTTTATATCTCCTTAAACATTCGCATTACATTCGCGTGCATTCTTGCGATTGCGAATGCGAGTATTCGTTACATCTTAGTATGTTACTCTAGTAGGCTATTTAATGGATTTTTGGTTGCTATTCTAACCTATTTTGTATTTGAATGTACATATAAGCGGTAGGCCTTCCTTAACAATAAATAAAGTATTTAAATTACAATCTGCAGATGTTTGTCCAGGGGAGGGTGTTCTGGTTGTTCTCTATGTATCATAAAAAAAATATGTATGTAATCTTATTTTATTACGTATATCAGTCATCTAGTTTCCATAACACAAGCTTTGCTTAGCCTGGGGCTAAATGGTGCTAAATGGTGCTGTGTGGATTGTCCAGCATTATCATATAATATTATTATTAATCCATCTTCTCAATTTAGTCGACCGTATCCAGATGAGAGAACTTGTCAACGAGCCTTAAGACTACTGCTGTGGGTTTACTCACGTTATATTATTAGAGAAAACATATTTTGTTATATTTTGGTGTTTTACAGTCTACATATTTCATTATGGTATATTCTCTACAAAATTTCAGTAGGTGGACTAGGAAATACAATGAATTAATATAACTTTAAACGTTTATATTTGGTATGTAAAATTTCATGGTTTTCCTTTTATTTAAGGTACTATGTTATTTGGAAAAAAATAATCATTATGATTGAGCCTTTTGATCGGATCGTAAAATTACGGGTGGTTTTTTTACAATTTGGCGGGTTCGAGTCCTGGTTCAGACAGGCGATTATTCAAAAGTCTTTCAATGTCGTTTAAATTGTTTTAAAATCAAAATGAAGTCAATGAAGTCAACCAACCAAAAATCCAATAAGTAGCCTTCACAGCTAAATGACAGATTGGAAAATAAATACGTTAAGTAGAGGCATATCAATGTATTATGATCATAATCTAATAGATTAGCTATTTAATTATTTTTAATAAGTTCAGTTGTCTCAATTGTAAATACTAGTGTAATTTTCTTTGTAAATAAAGGCCATAGATAGACCCATTTATTCATACTAGAAATGTAACGAATACTCGCATTCGCAATCGCAAGAATGCACGCGAATATAATCCGAATGTTTAAGGAGAAATAAAACATTTTATGTATTAGTCACTGCACTGAATTATTTTTAAGTCATTTAAAACGGGTTAGTTACCATGATTTGAGTTGTGAGCTTTCCAATATTTCGACACAGTTTCATGCACCATGATCACGGAACAATTGACTAAATAACTTTAAATGACTTTAGTTTTAATGACCTGTTAAATAGTTTTAAAAGTTTTATGCTGAATTACTTGTTTTATATGAAAGGAATTATAACGTATTCGTTTCAATTATTCATTTGAATCAAGCATTCAGAAACTCTAGGGGAGTTTTTCTTAGTTGACGAAAACACTACTATACCTACTAATAAAAGATTTTTTATAAATAAATAATTTTTTTCTTATACAACGGTCGCTAATCACAAATTTATGTGCCCGCCTCATAGTCTACTGCATTGTTTTCCCCTCGCTCGGAGTCGACACACAGCGGTCACCCACGCCCGCGCGCCTTTTCACCCGCGGTACACGATTATTGTGGAGTGTGTAACCATTTTCGCCGGGAAAAGCCCATGTCGGTTGCGTTTTGCACATGAAAAAAAGTGCCAAAGCTGTTCGTTAGCTTTTTCGTCGGGCGAAATGCATCAGTGCAATTGTAACCAAATTTTTAAACCTTAATAACTTTTTTATATTCATTATTTATTTACTTTTTTCGAACTGGTATGATGCAAATGATAATGGAGATACCAAAAATGCAATAAAAATAAAAGGTCACATTGGCGACTGTAACCTTATTCGTAGGATACGACGACCTGTGTTGCTAAAAGTTTGATGGATACAACTGACGGTCGACTACCATCCCGGTTTAAGATCTTTGGAAGACTGATAACCTCTGCAGACATTGGCTTGTAAATTGATGACATGGCGCTCAGTTCTACGATGGCAGTCTGTATGTAGATAAAGTTGTTTCTATGTACTTAGTCTAAGGGCAGGCTCGCACTAGCAACCACGTCTCAGCGACCAGGTCACGACGAGATACATTCATTAGTATAAATAATAAATAAATAATGCTGGACAATTCAGACAGCATTATCTAGCCCCAAGCTAAGCATAGCTTGTGTTATGGGTACTAGATAACTGATATACTTAATACAATACACTACATAGATAGATATTTTTTATTATACATAGAAAATATCCAGAACGCCCTGGACAAATGTCTGCAGATCGTACAAACATTTGTCCCGAGGCGGGGATCGAACCCGCAACCTCCTGCGTCGCAGGCAGACCTTCGCCCGCTCGCCACAGAGGTCGTCGAGGTCGTTTTCATAATAGGTCAAACGACAATAAGTTTTTACTCCGAATCTGCCATATGATATCGGCCTCTTCTGCATTCGAAACAATAATTAAAAAAAAAACAATGTAATTATCGTGCATATTTAGAAATAATTTACTCGAGTGATTTTGAAGATTCTTAAACGATGATTTTCCTAGAATGTAAAATGAAATAGTATTTATTTCTTTAAATATTGGTTAATGATAATGGTTTTAGAATAGGGTATCACTTTATTTGACTTATTAGTCGTGAAAATATTTAATAGAGTTTAGACATTTCAGTTAGAGTAGAAAATTAACATAATCATAAAGTTGCTCTCACAATTTTTAAAAACAGTTTTGACAGAGTCAATTATATAATTTCAGATTAAAGTCATTCTTTTTTCATTTTCTCATGTAATTTGTAAGTTTATTATATACCGTATTGCCATTGCGTAGCAGTTCCTTTTACATAGTTCTAATCTAAATTGAGGCACCTTAAGTGGTTTCTGTACAATCTTTCTTTTGCATAGAGACTTTTCATCCTTCTCAAAAAACGTCATGTTGTTCTTGACAAATTTCAACATCTCGAAAATATACAGTGATGGAAATGTTAACAGTTTATTTGTAACAAATAAAGGTCTACAAGAATCTCTCCTCTTAATACCAAACATGGCCCGTAAACACTTTTTTTTGGGCTACGGAAGCTAAGAGCTATAGATTGTAACAACTTAAAACAGAGCAAACGTGGCTGTGGTAGACTGCCAGTGCCGTTTTAATATTAGAAAGATCCTATAGGCGTCTGAGTAAAAATATAAATTTATTAATTTTCTTACATACAGTGTCTATTTGATTATTCCAATTTAAGTATCTCTCAAGTTCAAGTTCTTTATCAAGTTAAAGTTATCAGCAATTGTTATTCCTAAAAATTTATTATCGTGTACTGTGTTACTTTTCAAATTATTACTATTAAGCCAATCAACTATGTCATTTAGGTACATAAATGACATTGTTGATAATAGAATTATCTTTTGTCAAAATTTTTGTATCTTTCGCAAACATGATTGTGTATTCGTCAGTGGCGTTTGGCAAGTCGTATATGTAAATAATAAATAATATAGGACCAAGAACCCTCCCATGTGGCACACCGTAACTACTGAATGAGTACGTTGATCTGAAGGTATTTTGTGTGTTTGTTTCAGTTGACATTTTTGTTATTTCAGTGCACTGTTTGCGTCTCTTCAGATAGCTTACAAACCAAGAGTTTGTAGGGCCTCTTATGACATAGCACTCTAGTTTGTGTAGCGACGATCGTTGTAAACGGTGTCTCAAGCTTTACTCATATGAAGAAAGATGGCGACCGGAATATCTTTCCGACTTAACGAGTCTAGAATTTCTTTAACCAATTTAAAACAAGCTAAAGTTATCGATTTCTTACATATAAATCCATTTTGTTCATCACATTAAACATTGTTTTTTTCTAAGAACGCTATTACTTTTCAGCTCATTACCTTTTTAAATATTTTTGAAATTATTGGCGCTAGTGTTATGGGTCGATAGTTTCCAGTGACTGACCCGGATCCCTTTTTAAAGAGATATTTGACAACTGAATTCTTGAGACCATCAGGGAATACGCCATTTTCCAGAGTAAGGTTAATTATAGTATGTGTAACAATTTTTGTGGGGACGGTATTAAAAACGGTATCATAAAAATTACAAACAACCCTACAAAAAGCGAATAAAAAAATTGCTGTCATCCGACCACAAGATTAGATTGATTTTAGGAAGATCGCATCTTCAATATCTCTGTGGAGGAGGAAGCATCATATTGAGTCCTTCCGTGGGGATCTTGTTCTTCCAGACCCTGCCACCCAATAAAGGATGCAATTCCCAGGTTATCAGATACTACAGGATTATTTAAATGGTCTGCCAAAAAATTCTAATTTTCTCCTTCAATTTGGTTTGTGGGTCGTTATTTCAATAATTTGTATGAAAATCCGTGTAAATGATACCTCAAGAGAAAGAACAATAACTAGGCATATTTTTAAAAAGGTTTGCACTAAAGAAGCATCCTCCGTTTATTTTAAAATGCCACCAAGAAATGGCTTATTAAAATCTTTGAAAATTTTCGAAAACTTTAAATGTCTGTAAAAAAAGAGTCTGACAAAAAATTATTTTATTTTAAAAAAAGCGTGGGGTGCTTTTTAAAATATTATCGAAATGATAATCACTCTACTCATATCTGTCAATAAAATATTTATAACTATTGACACCATGCACCCCACGCTTTTTTTAAAATAAAATATTTTTTTTTATTCACACTATTATTAACTTATATTCATTGAAATTTTTAACACTATTTTCTTAATTTAAATTCATTAAAATTTATTTTCTATTTTTTAGTTCGGTTTTCTATAAAAAGCGTGTTTTTTAGTTTTTTTAAACTATTATTTATTTTCTACTTTTTAGTTTGGATTATTTATAATAGCTTGTTTTTTTGAATAATTTTATCAAATTAGTGTATTGTCATCGGTCCTCAATAAATCTACAAAGTTTGAACGAAATCTGGCCGTTTAAAGTGGGTCAAAATCGCGCCCAAAGAAGTCGGTTACAAACAAACATACAAACATACAGGTGAAGCTAATAAAAAGCGAATAAAAAGAGTCTGACACCGCAGATCACCAAAACATGTTTTGTTTGATGGTTTACACATTACTTTATTTAAATAAAGTAAAAAAGAACCCATTTATTATTCCAATTCGCCGATATTATCAATTAACTGTAGAGTTTTGGGTTTTTTGGAAAATCCTTAAAAATTAGGTAAAAAATTAATGGTCAAGAATCGTATTATACAACCATGGCTCAAATGGTTCCAAATGGTCTGCGCTAGCTCCACCTTCAAGCTTTGCACCCCGCTACCAATCACCCTGTATATTTGCTAATCCTATCTTTTTGCAAATGAAGTGCACATCTTTTTAGTACAATACAATACAATACAATACAAAAATGCTTTATTGTACACCATAAAAATAACATTACACGGAGACATTACACGAGACAAGTACAATGGGCGGCCTTATCGCTTAGAAGCGATCTCTTCCAGGCAACCTTTGTATGGAAAGAATTATTTGAATTTAAGAAAGGCAGGGGGTGTACCGAAGACTATGTAAAAAAAAAAAAATATATATACATTCCATTATGAATACAAAATAGAAACAAATAATAAACAAATATAAATAATGCAAATATATATGTGCATATATATATAAATAAAAATAATTAGACTACTTATATACATAAATAAATAAATAGTGTGTACCAAGATTCACTTTTTTGCCAGGAAAAACTCCTTAACACGAGCTTTGAAAACTGGTAAAGATACAGCTTTTCTAATAGACTCTGGCAGTGCATTCCACAACCTTATGGCCTGGATGGAGAAGGATTTGTCGTAGAAATTGGTTTTGTGAGGTGGCATATTCAAAACCAAATTTTCTGACGACCGGAGGACACGGGAGGGATGAGGATGAGAATTGTGGAGGAGTTCAATGCGCTCCTTTAAATAGAAGGGAGTGACAGGGTTAAAGAGAATGTTATAAAGAAGAGAAAGGATATGGGATTGTCGGCGAAGACGGACAGGAAGCCATTTCAGTTTTGTGCGGAACTCCGAAATATGATCAAATTTACGAAGACCAAACACAAAACGTATACATACGTTTTGGAGGCGTTCAACCTTATTAAGCTGCTCCTCGGTTAAGTCAAGGTAGCAGACATCTGCGTAATCAAGAATGGGAAGCAAGAGAGATTGAGCGAGCACAATTTTAGTGGCCGTGGGCAAGAAGTTACGGAGTCTTCTCAATGAAGCAGCGGAGGCAAATATCTTGCGACTCACCGCATCCATTTGAGGGACCCAAGACATGTCACTATCCATGAAGATTCCCAGGTTTTTAACGCTTCTGCTAAAAGGAACTAAAACGCTATTAAATTCGATTTTAGGTAGGGTAGACAAGTCAATTTTAGCAGAAGTGCGCGAGCTACCTATGATTATGGCCTGGGTTTTGCTCGGGTTAACCTGGAGACCGTAGGCCTCGCTCCAATCACGGATACTGATAAGATCGGCATTCGTGCGGTGAATCGCGCTGGCCAGGTCTTGCAGTGGAGCTTGGGTGTAAATTTGAAGATCGTCTGCATAGAGATGGTAGGAAAAAGTCAATTTAAGAGAGATTGAATTAATAAACAATGCAATAAAAGTGGTGATAACACGCCGCCTTGCGGGACACCAGCGGAGATGTTGCACCAAGACGAGAAAGAGTCATCAGTACGAATCCGCTGCCGGCGCCCCTGCAGATAACTGCGAAACCAGCCGATCGCCGATGGAGATATGTTAATAGAGCGCATTATACTAAGGAGGATTTCGAAATCAACAGTGTTGAAAGCATTGCTGAAGTCAAGTAGTGTAAGAACGGTTAGATGCCCGTTTTCCATTCCCAATCTGATATCATCAGTGATCTTAACAAGAGTAGTAACAGTACTGTGACCGGGACGGAAACCTGGACCGGACTGGAAGGGATTAAGGAGGTTATGAGAAGAGATAAAGGTACTGAGTTGGCCATGAACAAGGCGTTCAAGGACCTTGGAAAGGAAAGGAAGAATAGATATGGGCCGAAAATCCGAAAAAGAAGACGGCTTGGGTTTTTTAGGAAGAGGAATAATATTAGCTTCCTTCCACACCGTCGGGACGGTTTCGGAGGCAATAGAAAAGTTAAGTAAAAGTGACTTATCACAGGCAATATCTCCTCAATAATAGGAATGATCATGTTACGACCGATATTGTCACCTCCCATGGCACTAGAGGAAATGGACAGAACGCTCTTTTTAACATCACATGCGGCGAATGGACTAAAACTAAACGAAGGATAGTCAGGAATAGGCAAGGAAGCAAGATAATTAATAGTACTAGTTTTGACATTAGTATCCATGTTGGATGTCGACGAGAAATTAATGTTAAGTGAATCAATATTAAAATTAGAAGTACACGCCTCTTGGCGTGCCTTGCCAATTCCCAAAGTTCTTAAAAATTTCCAGGCTTTGGCTGGTTAATAGTACTAGTTTTGACATTAGTATCCATGTTGGATGTCGACGAGAAATGAATGTTAAGTGAATCAATATTAAAATTAGAAGTACACGCCTCTTGGCGTGCCTTGCCAATTCCCAAAATTCTTAAAAATTTCCAGGCTTTGGCTGGGTCAACATTTGAGAGTGAAGAGTGAATATGGCGGCGTTGAGCATCCCTACACATCCTATTGCAGCGAGTACTTTACTATAGTTCCTATAAATATTTTGTAGGTGGAGTATAAAACACTATGTACCGTAAAACGGGGTGAAATTGATTAGATTTTGAGGAAAAAACCCCATAAAACTGTAAAAGTTGACCCAAAAAATTTGAAAAAAATCTCTATTGAGGGGAAGATAATGTAGAACAAAAGTACAAAATAAAAAAAAATATGAATAAGTAATTTCTAAGAAATCGAATTATATCGCAAAAATTTTCGACTTATTTAAAATAAATTAATTAGAAATTATCCAGAGTGCGAGGATTACGCACTATAATAACAAAACCTTAGATGAATAAGTAGTTTCTGAGAAAAAAAAGATGTACAATCAACTTTATACTTGATGTGGGGTCACTTTGATATACCCTGTTTTTATATTGAAACGAAAAAGTGTCCCCTTATACAAGCCAAAAACTGAAATAAAAAAAAAATCCTCCTTTTAACTTTCAAGTTATGAGGAAATTTCAGTGTGCGGGGCGACTTTGATCATATGTGATCGGTTATATTGTGTATCTTAAGTTATTATTATGATAATAATGATGCATTTAATGCTATAAAATATAAACACCAGTGCACTTAATAAAACAAAAAATTTTGCATAGGTACAAACAACATTTTTTATGCATAAAGGTCCTCAAACTATCCATCACTTCAGACTCAAGATCAACTACGTTGAAAAGCTTCATTGCTTATTTATTACACAATTATTATGACTAATCAGACTATCCATCAAAAAATATAATCCAAAAATAGAGTCACAAAAATAGAGTTACAAAAATTGACACAAAAATAAAAGCAAAATCAACAAAAATGCTTAAAGCATTGCTTATTAACTACAGAACACACAATTACTTATTGAATAATTTTTATGAGATCTTCTTCCAGCGTCTCGTCTTTGTATTTTTTATAATTACGAGATCCTGGCGGTTTTTTGCAGGTGCGCACCATAATGTTTCTGAAAAAGAAAATAATTGAGGTCAAATTCGGGTCAAATTAATAATCAGCACCAAAACTGGAGAAACGAAAATCGGTGCTAGAAGGGGCCACATTGATAGTCTCTCAATGTAGCCCCCGTACCCCCAATCAAAGCCAACCCACATTGTAAAAACTCAATTTTAGAAAAACATAGTCAACCAATCGAGAAAACGAAAACGGTTTTAAATTAACGTTAAAACAAACAATAAATCAAGAAAGTAGCATGTGTCTAGGATAAATAGATTTTTCTGCACATTCAGAGTTATTCAGACATGAATTTCTTACCTGTTTTCCGATCCGATCTTTATAATTTTTTCGCACGCACACCGATCTCCAAACTCACAACACACCATGTGAGAAGATGGCTGACAGATGAGTGCTGCCCTTTACAAAAAAAACTTTTTGCTGCGTTTCGTTTTAAGAAAGTTATGAACCAGAATGCAATTTTAAAAATTGATCATCATGTTCGCCCCATGATTCAAAGTGACCCCGATCTACGGTACCATGTATTATGATCTATCTATCATCTATATCGCCATGGAATACGCGCACTTGGCCAGCAGCGCCCGGAGATGCGCGTGCTACATGACGATTTCATACTAATGTATGGAGTGCGGCGGGGCGTGCCGCCGCCGTATCGTAGAATCAGCCCGTTTGTAAAATAGCTAGGTCGATTGCAAAACGGCGCAATTCAGATGATTTAGTGCCTATGCCAATTTTTGAACGGTCAACGTTCAACAATATAGTAAACTGGTCGCTTGTGCGTGCCTGGCCTAAGTCTAAGCAACCCAATGTTGTGCACAATGTTATTAATGTTTTCCTTATTATAATTACCTACCGTGTTTGCTTAAGGAAGGTAATAAATACTGATATTTGAATAGGTAAGTATTTTTTTTAAATCTTATTTTCCATTACATCAGAAAAATCGCCATTTTTTAAATAGATAAACAATACCTTTTCTGTATTGTTTATATTTTGCTCTGAATAGCTTGACAATTTTTGTTTAGTTTTTTTTTTAGTCTAGTATATTAAAAAGATTGGATTAACTCGAAGTGCGAGAGTTGAGATCCTAATAGCACTTTATTTTCTTGTTCTGCAATAACTACAGCATAAATTATGTTCTTTTTTGATAGAAGAACTATCAAAAAAGAACATAATTTATGCTAGGTTAAGTTTAAGTTAGGTAAAGCACTACCTACTTACCAACTAATCTATGATCTAAATATTGGTACGGAAGGTTTCAAAAATAATCTTAAATAATAAGGAAGCTGGCCCAGATTAGCACAAGATCGAGGTGAATGGCATAAACATAGAGAGGCCTATGCCCAGCAGTGGGTCGACAAGGGCTGATATGATGATGATGAATAAAGAAGCTGACGCACGAAGAAATTATATGAATAATTTTTTTGTGTTTCTAGAATTATAGCAAAGATCTAAGTAAAATTCTGTAGATAGGTAATGTTCTCCCAGCGCTAACTCAACAAAACATTGCCTGTGTTGTGTTACAACTAAACGCAAAGACACGCTATTGCCAATCTTTTGCAATGCCTACCTAATAGAAAAATATGGAAAGACGTACCTAGACAGAAGTGCGACCGAGCAACAATACCTACGCACGCGAAACACGTACGCCAGCGCCGCCTGTCCGACTACGACTGAGGTGGGTGGACCTAATTTGAGCGTACTTCCGAGAAGCTAGTACCCATTTTTCCCGAATTTCACTTACGATTAATTTTACGTCATCGTTCAAAAGCGCAACATCACCAAGGTCAATACTCAAACGCTCGAATAGACTGTCTGCCCGAAATAGATAATCGGTTATACAATATGACTGCCAAGTGGTAGGTACTACCATTAATAACAGTATAGTATAATAAATAGGTATAGTTAGGTATGTGATATGCTAAGCATTCGGCTTGCCAAGCGATCTTAGTAATTAATCCTATTTGACTGATAATAGTCTGTAGGATTAGGTAGCACAGCAATATTATGGTGTGGTTAGCCTTATAGTGGCATTACATTATCTCTATTATATTCACGAAGCAGAAACATGAAGCAGTGTTTTTCTCAATCTCGTATAGTAAAAGAAAACAAACGACTGACCGTTGCGGAAGATTGACAGACTTATAAAAGAATAAAATATTGCTGGACAATTCACACACTATCATGTAGCCCTAAGCTAAGCAGAGCTTTTTAAGGGTATTAGATAACTGACATTCTTACTACTTAAATAATACACTACATAGACAAATATGTTTTATTAAAGTACCTACATAGAAAACATCCAGAACACCCGGAACAAATAATCTGCAGATCGTACACACATTTGTCCCGAGGTGGGAATCGAACCTGCAACCTCCTGCGTCGCAGGCAGACCTTCGCCCGCTGCGCCACAGAGGCCGTGTACCTATGTATGATATAAGGTAAAAAAAAATTGCGATATTACTTATTTGATTTTCTTACTAATAAACATGTTGCTATATAAACCGATTCACACTTTTATTCGCGTCAATTTTATGTCGGAAGTTGCAACTTCCGCTCCGATGTCCAACTTGGAGCCGTCTCGGCGCAAACAGACAAACAATAGTTCATTATGCAATATTCGGAGTGCGGCCGCTGACCTCGTCATTAGAGTGCAGCTGCAAAAAGAGTTTCAGGACACAGGTGGCGTGGAGCGGACTCTTCATTTTTAGGACACGAGATTTATAGCTGGTTTCTCTGACACTGATTACTTGACGAATGATTTGACAATGGTGGGCTATAGAACAATATGTTCGAAAAATGTAAATTTAATGATTGATTAGAGATTTTACAATGGATCACCCATTGATTGAATTCATTGACCAGTCACTCAAATCATTATTTGACTCACTGATCAACTAATCTTTGTTCAATCAAATAAGCATATGGGCAAGCCCCTAGGAAAATCTTGATCATTTTGACTTTCGAAAAACCTATCTTCCGTTTGGAGATATAATCACAATCACAGATTTTGTCATGCTACTTTTCGCCGATTTTATGCACCACCTGCCAGATAAGCCGACGATATCGTCGGGTAGCCGTAGAAGACAGCGAATGACGTTCATACAGGACCGATTAAGCTAGCTTTTAAAGAGGAGGGTTGTAGTGGGTGTCAGCGAGCTGAATGATGATGAGGAAAACCCTCCTGACTTACACACGTCAGACTGGTCACGTCTGCTGTGGGTGACCAAAATCTACCACAAAATTGATTCCCAGAGACAAAACTTTCCCTGGAGCTAAATGGCGCAAAACAGAGTAGTGAAGAAGTGGAAGGCATGAACTTCATCTTTCTTGGAGGAAGGCATTTACTAGCAATGGAATACTACTTCTTAAAAAATAAAAACCTTATGATATTCTCTTTGCAGTTATTTAAAAGTATTGCTTTGCTATTTTGCATAGGTAGAAATCAAATTCTGTTAGTAAAGTTTTCCCAACAGAGATAAAAAGATCCTTATCTTATTAATACACCCCTAAAAACCCAAAATCGCGTAACATCGCTTAACCCGAGAATCTCCAAGGGTCTCAGAGTCTCCACTCATCTCCTGTGAACAAAACAAACGCTTTCATTCAAGATTGTCGACTGTCGAAACTTATTTGCATAAGCTAAACTGGAAATGGACCGAAAAATGTGGCGGCTCCAACCTTAATCCTATTGTAATTTCCGCATCTCATTATTGAAACCTTTGGTAAGTGTTCAAATTCGTGGAAAGGACTCTTAATTTGCGACCTTTGGAGGGCTGTTTTAGGAAAACGTGTAAAAATTGAGATAAGTGGAAACCCTTACAAATGTTCATAGAAGTGTGTGCTCTTTACAGACAGATGTAGAATAAAATATACATTTTGTACAGATAACGACAAAAATAATTGAACACGGCCAATGTTCCAAAAGCGTTTACGTTTATACCTAGGTATGTAAGGAAAATTGACAATGTTTCGTTTTCATAGTCTGTTGTAAGTACCTATTATTCAAAGCCGATGCTTTACTCGAAGATTTTTTACAGACGAACAGTCCTACATAAATTTTTAAAAACCGCTATCAAATCATTTATCTTTACGATCTGCGAACCTCCTAAATTAACAGAACCAAAGTCTACTGTTAGATCTGATAATACTAACTCTTAAGCTTCCACTCCACTGCGGCTAACGATCATTACATCCATTAGTGTCGACAGTGGCAAAGAAATGCAGTTTGCAATTATCTTAAAACCGTATCTAAACGACTTTGGGAAGAGCCCAATACCGTAATCACAAGTGCCTGAATAAAAATTTTGCGGATTCTTTTCTTCCTTGGCTAGTTCTTCTGCGGCTTCCCGCACGTTTAAATTTTCGGAAAAAAGTTAAGCTTATTTGTTATTACAGGACGACGCGACGGCGCTTCGTAGACCAGCTACGGTGTTCCGTAGACTGGCTACGGCGTTTCGTAGACCAGCTACGGCATTCGTAGCCCTTCTACTTCTACGGTGTTGAAGACGATTGTAGCTTAGCGGAGCGAGCGTAGGCTGTAGCAACAAAAGCTAAGGCATTTTAATCTCAAAATTTTATAATCTCAGAAAGCTTCAGTATTTTATTCAACAGCCCTCAATTTACCACTACGTAACCAATGCCACAGCACTTTGAACACTAAATCTAACTATTCCTTCAAACAGCGTTAGTTTTTCCCTCGCAGCCCTCTTTGCAGAGTCAGCCCGTGATGTCGGAGTGCGGGACATTTTTCAATCAGCCGGCCGCCACATGCCGATGTCGAGAAAACTGCGATTCACTGTTCCCTCTCGAATCTAATGGAATTCTAGGACGCTGAGCGATCGTTCGTGGTATTGCACATACCATCTTATAATACCTCTATACGAGTATGATATTTAAAACTTTAGATAAAATGTGTGTGACAGATTTGCACTGAAATGTGGTAGATGTTGTGACATCTAAAGATTGTGATCTTTACAGGCCTAGTACCTACAGTAGGTAAAGTCCGACTATGGTGATAATGATGAGGCAAGATTGTATCTATTCAAAGCTCGCGTTGATCTAGTGGTTTATTAAGTTAAAAGCCTATGCAGACTTCTATATTCTTATTTTTGTGTAGAGAATATGAAAATCAGGAAATCGAATATAATTTGAAAGAAATCACCCTTTAAAGTGTGTACTTACTTAACATTTTTTGGCTAGGCCTAGAAGTAAAATATTAACACCAAGCAATTAATTAGTAGGCTAGGCACCTAGCCTACGCATTTCATCTAAGTAGCTAATATCAGTCGTTTAGGAGATCTTAGTTAACGAATATGTTCACTTCACTCACAGACATCATCACAAACTTTCGCCTTTATAGTAATAGTAGGATTTAAGTTGTTATCACAAAGCGCCATTCTGATAGTAACAGTATTACTTTCTTCAGGTAGTTTCAGAGGAGGCTCATTAGGACGCGGTCACGTGCTTGCCCAGATTGCCTTAATGTCTCCATCCCGCCTTCAGACGTGATCTTTCTGAATTATGCCCTTCGATTTCCGTCTGGTTGTAGGTAAGTACAGTCAAAGAGAAAAGGCTAGTCAAAGTCAATTTTGCGGTGGTGTTTAAAAAAAGGCGTTTACAGGTTTTGAAAAACCATCTTCAGCTAGGCAGATGTTAAAGTACCTACCACATCATATATCATACACGTACCTATGTAGTTTATTAACAAATAAAATAATTTCTATTTCTAAATCTCACATACTTTTCCTTTTCATTGGCATGCACCATTAAAGACCTACCTAACATAATTTAATATTAAATATACTTAGGCATTGATATTCATAGCAAATAATTCAACTTAACACTAAGTTACACAGTACTTGTACAATGTAAATGTATACTTGTAATGTATAGGACATTACAATGTAGTTTTTAAACCGCAAGCTCGAAGTCAATAGCCTTACACATGTTTTTCTTTTAAATTTGTTTCCTCTGTACGTACAATTATGTTTAGTTATTAGTTATGTTACTTTGACATCTGATAATATTAGTTGGAGGAGCCCCTGGCTCCTGAAACACAGTTTTTAAACTAGTGCATTTGCTATGATGTCACTAAATAACGTTTTTACTTTTACTTTACTTTAGATACTTGCTAGTTAGTATAGAATTATAGCGTTTTAAGCTATTTTTTTTTTCAGGGATAAAATGGGTCTGTTTCACAATGTCCTGATAAAGTATTGATTAACTATCTAACACATAAATTATTTGGAGGATAAAAGTGAATGAGTTATGGACGACTTTATACTACAGTTAGCGCTATTCGGTAGTCGTGAAACTTAACAATGATGTTTATCCAACGGATAAGTAACAAATAGCTTATTTGGAACTTATGCAGAACTTATCCGGACATTGTGAAACAGACCCTTATTATCTTTATAGCATATTCACGCCCATTAAGTTCCCTGATTGTTGACATGTGAGTGAATGAAGACTGAATGACATAATAAAAAATTACATAAACGCATTTAATATTTAAAGAAGAAGATGCCAATCTGTCGACTCGAAAAATGTCAGGACTTACGAAAGTTAAAATTTTTATCAAGCCAACATTATTCAACGAAGATTATTCAAGCTGATTTTTGCATAAATAGTACCTATTGAAAATATAATGAAAATATATGAAATATAATACTTGTAGTTACCACAGGAACTCGGTCTGTCTTACGCTCAGAAGCGAGTAGCAAATAAAACTAATAAATATAATTACTATTTGATTGTCGGTCGAACTACCAAGAATATGAGTGCGTAGAAGTATACAAGTTTTGAGAATATCTTTCGCTTAGCACTTTTTGAAGATGGGGGGCGTACCTACAGTCAAGTCAAACGTCAAAGTTATAATTACGTCCGAGGAATCAGACCAAAATATTTTCGGGCTGGTCGAGATGATTTTTTTATTAATCACATGGGAGAACATGTTTTATTTCGTGGCTTTACAATCCGTTACAAGCTCTGCAGTAAAGTTTAGAGATAGCTAGCCAGTAAAGTTTTTCGGTACTAGCCAGTACGAACTCTGAAATTGCCCATGGGCCCTTGGTGGTCTATGGGCCAGTCTGACATGCAAACTAGTCCCGCCACCTCCATTGAATAATCGGATTACTCTCAGTAAGTATTTGCCGGCAATTATTTAAGGAACAAGTAAACAAAAACCTCAGTACCTTATGCATTTGCATCATTCGTACGTAAATGTACATGAATCGATCTTTTAGATAAGATAGACAGACAAAATGTTTCTGATGTCAAGTGATTATTTTTAGATACGAGCACGTTTGTTATCTTTCGATATCAATTTAATCTGCGTCAATTTGTTTTCGTTGGCGCTTTGTTTTTGCTTTGATTAGATACTTACCACGTTTAGGTAGATAGGTCCACCACCACCTTGAATAATTGAACAAACTTATGCAATCTGGCGTAACATGGCGCAAAAATTATTCCGGCTCAGTAAGCTGAAAAGTCCCCGGAGTCAACATACTTTTCATTAGTATAATTCATGTACCTCGGTAGGTACATCAAACAGGTAGAGAAAAATTACATTGAATCCCTACAATATTTGAACTTCATTCCTTCAACTTACGTATGATATATTTTCTAGTCATGCTAGCCTAAATAAAACAGGGGTTGGTATATAATAGATCTTATAGGGAAAATCTTGGAGAAAATAGTGGAGACAATTACAGAGATAATATGTCTACTATTGTATGAAAGATTTGTATTTGGCGTCGCCTGTACACTCGGTGGTCGGACGTGGAAACGTGACGATAGTGAGTATTGGATTGAATAAGGATAAATCTCAGTAAAATAAGGTCCAGCAGTTACGCTTGGTCAGATATCTTGTAGGTACGATTTATTTTTGGGCGTAAGAATCTTACAGTAGGAAAACCACAAAATTGCAAGTTATTGCAAAGTAGTGGACCGTCTGTGGCATTGCTTGTTCATCTTGGATCTAACTGTAATAAAACAAACTTTGTCCCTTTGGTTTTAGTGTCGATTATCATTTTTTTTCAATACTTAATAAATAACAAGTACAGATGGTCTACTCGAAAAAGGAAAATCGAAGTTTCGTTTTCGTCTCGTGTAAAACCAACTCTTATGTCGCTTGCATATTCATTAGTGTTTGCACGAAAGGAATTTCTATTTATTTTTACGGGCCCAGATCATTTGAGGCCAGAGTTCACTTACCGATATGGATAGCGTTCATAGTCAGAGACTAGCTAGAATGTGCTTATTAGAGTACCATATACCTACTTTAGTTTACACTTACATTCGTTTACTTTACTTTTATTAGTTTAAGATAATAGATGTAAGAGTTGACTGTATTTAACTACTTACGTAGGAAGGTACATACCAACTATTTATAATATCTATAAATGGGAAGGTAAAATATCTATAAACTTTACCTTCCCATAGAGACTGAGGCTGATCTATTTTTTGGTTCTACTATAAACAAAACATTGTACGAGTTTAAGTCTGTACTAATTAAGAAAGGGATCTCTGTGTCTGAAATAAAAACATTTTATTTATTTAGAAGTAGCAGAATTGTCATTGATTACGAGTACGTATGTAAAATGTCGACTCTCGACTCCAAATAGGTAGTTTGGGTTTTAGGAAATATTTCGAAAAAGTTTTATATACGGATTTACGTTACCACGCAACGTTGCGTACAATAAAGTAAAATAATTCATTGAAAAAAGTTTACGAACTAAAATATTTATTGAATAATACTTTTTTCCCTGGAAGCCTATCGGATTACTCAGTGAATAATCGGTCCGTTTTGTTATATTCCTTTTACACTGTTCTAAATCGTAGGTAACGTAGTACTGAGGTGTTTTGTTTGCTGTATACAGAGTACGAGAAGGATAGAATTCGTAACGAATACATCCGACAGAGAACCAAAGTTATCGACATAGCTCAAAGAATTAGCAAGCTGAAGTGGCAGTGGGCCGGCCATATCTCGCGAAGAACCGACAACCGCTGGGGTAAACGAGTTCTTGAGTGGAGACCACGACTCGGCAAACGTAGTGTAGGACGCCCTCCGGACGGGATGGGTGTACGTACATACGTGTGGTTTCATTTTCATACGATGTCGTTGAAGAATAGATAATTTAGAGGTACCTACTTTGCCTCTACTTTCTTCAGTTGTTTAGAACCACACGGTACGAACATCATTCCAAAATGGCCTGCGTGATGAAATATTGAACGAACCAAGCAAGCAAGAATAATGTGGTTACCTACCTAACTTATGTAAAACAAAAACTATTACTTATTTTAAATGTGACCGTTTGGATGTTTAGATGTATGGATGTTAGATGGATGGATGTTTGTTACCTCTTCATACCAAGACTACTGAATGGATCTGGCAGAAATTTTGCATACAGTTAATTCTAGGTCTGGAATAATATATAGGCTATTTTTTTATCCATAATCAGTTCCCATGGGATATAATATAAATAAACTTAAAACGTTTGAATAGAAAGTACGCGTGCGAAGCCGCGGGCATAAACTAGTAATTTAATAATTACTTTACCCTACAAAACGCTATAAAACTTGCATCGTCTACACGCCTTACTTCTCTATCCAGCTAACTAGAAGACAAACACTTGGAAACTGTTGTTCCTAGGGTTGATCAATGCACCCTACGTTTTCTCCAACAAACACCCTCTTTAGCAAGGTATCTTCGGAACAAACATAAATTAAGTAGATCGCAGCTCAAACTGGCTAAACAAGTACTGAACAATGCACGTGCTAGTGGAAGTTTCCAGACTTTGCCTGCAAGACTGCAGCACGGTGCATGTGTTAGACAAACACACAAACTTAGGGGAACTACATAGGTATAGTGTTTGAAAGTTCTTGTGGCTTTGTTTTGAAGATGAATTTTTGCTTTGTGTGAGACGGAACGACTCTCTGGTTCTGTGTGTGTATGTGTAATAAACGTTGTTCTTGGGGTTCCTCGAAAGTTCCTTGGCCCTACTTACTATTGCCAAACTTAGCTATTGGATTCTTCACTAGTCTAATTAGTACCGGGCAAATTGACATAGGAGAATAAATAGAAAATTTTACGCGTGCAAGGGTAATTTGTGATACTACACTTCGTCTTCGCACGGCGGCGCCGCGCTGGACGGCGGGGAAGTATCGAGTTCCGAGACAGGTGCCATTTTAATTTGCCCGGGATACGTACCTACAGGTACCGGTTGGCCGTGTGGTGCCGGCTTAGAATATGCACCACCCCAACTCTTTCCGCGGGTGTCGTAAGAGGCGAGTAAGGGATATCCACCGGGAGCGGGCAGCAGCACCTCCTGCAGAACAATTTTAGCACCAAACTGCTATCCATAACTCGTATGCCCAGCGTGGGGATTATGGGTAGTACCCCCCATGTTACAAAGGAGGAGGCCTATACCACAGATATGAGAATACTATACTAGTACCTATACCTTCATCAAAATAATAGTTCTATTTATTTTAAATAACGTTTTATGCAACTTCCCCGGTAAAGCGGCATAACAGCGTTAAATATTATGATAATATAGCAGTATGACCACGATAGCAGCGTAAGCCTCTTTGCCTGGGGTAAACTTTTTCAATTAAAATGGTTTTATGGCGACCAGCGCGGACAGAAGTTGCTGAACAACACAGCTGGACAGTATCGATATTACATGAACACTGCAATCTGTCTGGAATAACAAAAATCGAATGGAAAACACTATTATAGCTAGCCCAGGGGAATCCCGTAGAAAGTGATGAATGCCTATTTACAAACGCATTAAAACAATCTTATCATAGGTATCAGGGATTGGCGTCGAGGTTTTTTGATAATTGGTTTTCTATAAATTAAATAATAATAAACAAATGTACGCGGCGCTGTTTCGCCCGTATCTTCCCCTTAAAGTCAACGGAATCATCCCGACTGGGCTATAAAAGACTCAAGCAGATTAGATACATCTACAATCCAAGAAAATATTATGTTGCTGCCATCTACAAATACCATTGCTCGTCCATCACATTTTATCCACCGTTTTATATGTTACAGATACTGCTCAGCTGTTTAAAATAATAATACATTTCGTGCGACTGTACAAATTTTCAGAAGAAAAAAACTGAACATTTTCCATACAAATTGAGATGTCTAAATTTTAAAAGAGACCAACAAAGTCAAGTGGGGAATCAAATGAAATAAAAGGTACCAGTTTGTACATTTTGAAACAGTTTTTGAAATTTCTGTAGGTTTCATACTATTTGAAATATTTTGAAAAAAGTCGAAAAAATACTCATTCCCCCCTCTATCTCCATAAGTTTGCAGAGTGATCTATTCAAAATGTATGGAGCGTTTATACAGATCTATATTTTACAGGAAAAATAAAGAGAAGTCTGTAAAACGAACACTTTTTGAAAAATGGTCAAAAAGGGGGGGGGGGGGATAATTTTCAAAAGGGGGGCTACCCCACTGAATGGGGTATCAAATGAAAGGTATCGGTTTGTACATTTAAAACGGTATACTGACAGAAAGTCTAATTTGGCCAGACATGAAACGAAGACTTCGCTCACTTCGTTCGCTC
This sequence comes from Eupithecia subfuscata, assembly GCA_963564075.1. Lineage (NCBI taxonomy): Eukaryota > Metazoa > Arthropoda > Insecta > Lepidoptera > Geometridae > Eupithecia > Eupithecia subfuscata. The sequence goes on along the minus strand of OY751097.1, from coordinate 2,522,941 downwards.
CGTCAATTATCGTTTATACTCACTTCAAGATATCTACCACACAAATAATCATTTTTCCACGTATTTGATGAAAATGTGGACTTTTGCGTAAAGCTAACTGTACTTCAAGGAATTGGGCTGGTTAGAGCCCGTTTAGGCAGGGGGACAATGCACAATTCACTCCCATGCGAGATGTCAGTGCAGATCTCAGTTCCCCTACTTAATATAATATAAATAATTAGAATTATGCTTAAAGCTCTGCTATATTATGCAATTCAAAAATAAATTACAAAACTAGCAATTTAGCACGTGGCTTAATTCCTTCTGAAATCCTACGTTTTTGTATGTTAGTATACAAAAACGTAGGATTTCATCTGAATTCTGATAGCCTACGTTTTTGTATGTTAGTATACAAAAACGTAGGATTTCAGATAGTCGTTTAACTACGGTTATTTTAACTTTTCTGTTTCCCATGTTAACTTCCTAGTAACCCGGACAGTTGTTTCTCCAACCACATTAGTTCACTAACTTGTCACACAAGACGAGACCAACGCAACAACTCAACTATGGGAGCTCCGACTGATTCTTTTATTCATAAACTTGGTGAGAAACTTTCAACTTCAGACGTGAACGAAATGCATAAAAGAAGCGTGATAAATCAATTTCGGGTTGATCGATTCGAAAAGTTTTTTACTCGCCAAAGTTAAACCTACGGCTTTGTTTATTTGTTCTAAACAAGTTCACACAAAAGGTAGGTACCATCTACCTGAACAATAAATGTCAATACCTACAGAGAATCCAATATTTTACAGGTAAATGCTCAGAAATGTTACAGGTAAATGGTCAGTCGCCGTAAGCATTACCGTACACAAGAACGTTATAACATAGGAATGCTTTAAAAAAACTGAGCATTTTCTGGATCGCACCATTCGTAACAACACATTACATTGTAATGCTCTAGCAAATAATGCTCTAGCTAGTCTATACTCACCGAAATGCTAGTAACATACACATGCATAATGTGAGTAAGTAACGCCAGGTCAAACTCAGCCGCAATCGAAACCCATTGCGATTATTAATTGCCTCTAGCCTAGGTAAGACGACACAACAATTTTAGTAGAAGGAGTTGATAAACTTAGCTTTGAACTAAATGTAAATAATGCACTAAAAGCCTCTAATACTTGGCTTGATCAAAGCAACTTGAAAGTAAACATAGAAAAAACAAAGCACATACAATTTAAAACAAATAAGGGAAGACAACTTAACCTAGTATCTCATACCGGTCATACAGTTGAAAATATTACCTATATTAAGTTCTTAGGTATTTACATTGATTATTTCTGTTCTTGGAAACAGCATGTTGATCACATTTGTAAAAGATTAAATAGTTTTGTATACCCACTAAGGCGTATCGCTCAGACGGTATCCAAAGACTCTGCTATTACAGCTTACTACGGCTATGTAAACTCTCTTCTCTGCTATGAATTATTGATTTGGGGTAGATGCGTTAACATAGAACAGGTTTTCAAAATGCAAAAGCGATGCTTGAGAGCTGTTTTTGGGTTAAAAATGACAGACTCTTGCAGACCATACTCGATACTCGATATAAGCGTTTGTTTTTAAGAATAAAGACATATTTCAATCGGCAAATCAAATGAATAATTATAGCGTCAGACCAAAATATAAAAATAAATTATTTAGACCTCAAACAAGATTGACACTATCCACGAATACATCCGACCGAGAACCAAAGTTATCGACATAGCTCAAAGAATTACCTGTAAGTATGCAAAATTTTAGCCCGATCTGTTCAGTGTACATCGATCGAAACATCCATAAATCCATACATCTAAACATCCAAACTAGCATTTACAATAATAGTGTGATTTGATTAGGTATATAAATAACATAAAATTAAAGGCACATAATTAAAACTTATCAGCCTAATCTAACAAACAAAGACAGCTGCAGCTGTCTGCGGAGGAAAAATATCGACTCCCGAATAGAAGTGCCCAAGAAATCAATAAGAATAAAGGCTTTCGGTTTCGAAAGGACTTTTTCGTTACTTGCCAAACAATAGCAAATAGCAATCCAAAGTAATCCTTCCGAAACCCTTTTTTTGATGGTGTTTTCAACTTTTTACATATTATGCGAAGCTTTTACTAGAGTAGTCTTTTATCCTAAAGTTCACGCCTGTTAACAAAGCGGCCTAGTCACAAATAAGCTTGGTTAAAGAAAAAAAAAAGTAAATAAATCGTGTTTTTTTGTTTTATTGTATTTATTTGGACTCCTTAAAGAAGATTCACATTACATAGCAGTCTTAGATAAGTCTAATTCTCTTTGTTCAAGGGTGACATAAACTTCGTGCATTAAAATTACAGGTACAATAATTTAATAAAATATACAAAAAATCTATTTACAACTATAATCTACGTGAATCTTGCATCATCTTCAGTTTGTAGATAAACCCACATCTGTCTGAAACGAACGAGCCTAGAGCTGAAGCAATCAATATAAACAACCAATTGATTCCTTGCTCTCTCTTTCAGCTCTGATTCCCTTGCCTCCTTTGAGTTTTCAACTTAAATGTCTCTGGCAATCAACGCAACATCAATATTTATTGGCCTCACGAATACGCTTTCCTTCCGGTATTGTATCGGGCCATTTTCCAAGGCCTTCGGAGTGAATTGTCTCAACAGGTGCACGAGCCCCGCCTTCATTTGCAGCCGCGCCAGCCGCGCCCCGATGCAAGTGCGCCCGCCTCGGCCGAAAGGCATGTAGAACGTGTCACTGATCGGCTGCAAGCCATCCCCAGAAAACCGTTCAGGATCAAACACCTCTGGATCCGGGTAATACTTCGGATCGCGGTGGATATGGAATAACGGTGTGAGAACCTTTGTACCCTTTTCTATCTTGATGTTTCCTACCGGCAGCACGGCGGCCTGCGTGCATTGACGCGTCAAGTACCCGACAGGAGGGAACTTTCTCATGCTCTCACTCAAAACTTTTTCAAAATAAACCATTTTGTTTATAACGTCATAGCTTATTTCCTTATGGGTGTTGAAGGTTGTGTCGATTTCTTCCTGCACTTTTCTCAAAATCTCAGGATTTCTACCTAATTCATAGAGAGTGCAGACCATCGTTGTCGCACTTGGGTCCACTCCGGCGATGAAGAAGAAGAAAGCTTGCGCGGAGAGCAGCCCGACTGTGGGGGTCATCTCGACGTTAGTGCTCTGATCTTTCGACAAACCATTCTTTTCTAAATGCACAGCGATGTCGATGAAATCGTGCCTCTGTTTTCCTTCTTGCTTTCTCATTTCCATCGCTTTTTGTATCGAACCGACAAAAAACTTCTCGTGTTCTTGAAATATTTTGATGCCCAAGAAGTTACAAAGCGCAGGGCTGAAATTTGATAGAAAGAATTTAAAGTCGGTCATCCGCGATGGTTTTGCAAGGTCGCGAGTGATTTGTAAAAAAGGTGAGTCGAAAATCGATTCTGTTCCTATCCCAAACACTGAAGCTACGAGTGCAGCGCTGCAGTAGGTGGTCATCGTGTTGAAGGCTTGGCCTTTTTGTGTCTCTGGGTGCTCCTTCACATACTTGACGAAGTCCTGCGCTCCCCTGTCCAAGATGTAGTACATGCTCTTGAGTTTGGTGCCCGTGAAGAGTGGAGTCATGTTTTGTCGCATCACCTTCCACTTCGGTCCATTCATGAACAAGACGCTTTCAGTGAGCTGATCACCTTCAATGTTTTCTATCCCTCTGTGGTGGAAAGCATTGAAATCTGTCTGAAGGACGTGTGACACGTTGGTCGGATCTAGGACGAACAGGGTAGGAGAGAGCAGTGACCCCATGCCAACTGCAGGCTCCCCTTTGTACTGGTAGTAGAGGTCTCCCAGGATTTCGAACATAGCACGATCCTTCACCACAAAGTCGTAAAACGGTCCGAGGGCTTTTCTTTTCGAGTGGAATTTTATTCCACGTTTTTTCCAGTAGCTCTCATTGTACCGGCCCCGTAAGAATACGAAGGCTAGGCCGACTGTGAACAACACTAGTGCGATTTCTACGATCATCTTCAGTGATCTCAGACAACTGATGAAAATGAATGAATGGTTGCCGTATTTATTTGGTTATAATTCGCAAGCTACTGATACGGCAGTACCGATACTGATAGGGGATTTAGTTGTTTTGATTGTCAGCTTGACTCGACAAAAATACTTCGTCGAGTCATGCTGACTTACAAGAAAATTAAAAACAGGGCTTAAATCTAAAAATATAATTTAACTGATAATATAAGAACAACTTTTTATCAAAACAACTGCCAAGTGCGAGTACGAGTCTTCGTTCGTATAGGTAAGGTACTGTTGTTTCATTTTCATAGTATGTTTTACATCCATTAGGTATTTATACTTATCACACTAATATTATAATTGTAAAAGTTTGGATGGATGGATGGATATGGATGTTTGTTTCTATTTCACGTTAAAACTAATGAACGGATCAGAACTGAAATCAAACATAGGCTACTTTTTATCCCATAAATCAGTTCCCATGGGATAGAAGTCACCTTTTGACGTTTCCATAGAAACAACGCGTGCGAAGCCGCGGGCAGAAGCTAGTTCTAAATAACGTTTTATGCAACTTCCCCGGTAAAGCGGCATAACAGCGTTAAATATTATGATAATATAGCAGTATGACCACGATAGCAGCGTAAGCCTCTTTGCCTGGGGTAAACTTTTTCAATTAAAATGGTTTTATGGCGACCAGCGCGGACAGAAGTTGCTGAACAACACAGCTGGATAGTGTAGATATTACATTTACAATGCAATCGGTCTGAGATAACGAAAATCGAATGGAAAATACTATTTGAGCCAGCCCAGTGGAATCCCGTAGAAAGTGATAAATTCCTATTCACAAACGCATTAAAATAATCTTATCATAGGTGTCAGGGATTGGCGGTGAGGGTTTTTGATAATTCCGTTCTATAACTTAAATAATAATAAAAAAATGATTACGGCGCTGTTTCGCCCGTATCTTCCCCATAAAGTCAACGGAATCATCCTGACTGGGCTATAAAGACTCAAGCAGATTTAATACTTCTACAATCCAAGAAAATATTATGTTGCTGCCATCTAAAAATACCATTGCTTGTCCATCACATTTTATGTGTAACAGATACTGCTCAGCTGTTTTTGCAATCTGCTCTGCGTTAACTGTAAAACCCTGTGTACTAAAGCTATCTAGATAAAACGGTTAGTGCTTTGCACGTAGGTTATAGTTTCCTATACCATTTTTAAGGGCATTGTTTCAAGTTAATTTCGTTAACTTTCTTAGCTGCAAGAATGCGGGATATAGAGCACTTATATCTAAACTTATCCGAACTTATATCCAAAAATGCTTAAAAGAAACTATAATAATGTAGTAAATGATTTTTTCGGGTATTTATCGCGTACTTATTAATATTATTTCCCCTACGTTTCTACCGCGTTACAGCGGTCGTGGTCACGGGGTTAACAAATCGCAAAAGTTTAAAAAGTTTTATAATAATGTGGGGCCTTTTATGCCAAAATAAAGTTAGACTGATCTGATTCTATTTATTTCACTGATAGGAAGCTATAATATTAACCATAAGTGCCACGTTTTATATCCGATAGAGTGAAACCGTAAGCAGAAGCTTATGTTATGGAAATATAACATCACTATAAAACCGCTTTTTCTTTTATATAGGTAGATTGGTTGGTAAATATTAAGATTTCTAAATATAAATCTTAATGATCTCTACATAGCGATATCGCTATCGTAGATATCACAGGTAGATAAGGTGTCTAGTAGTATAATAACTAGACACTAATTAATCCAAATCTTAAGCTATAGGTGCACACCTAAGTTTTGGGTGAATAAATATGTCATCATCATCATCATCATCAGCCTATATTAGTCCACTGCTGGACATAAGCCTCCCCTAATGAGCGCCATAGCGCCCTGTGTTTAGCTTGCCGCATCCAGCATCTGCAGTACCTGCAGTCGCAGTGTTTAATAAATATGTAACAAATAGCCCCAACTCTTCCTCGGGTGTCGTAAGAGGCGACTAAGGGATATCCACCGGGGGCGGGCAGCGTCCCTGCAGAACAATTCTACCACTGAACTGCGATCCCCAACCCGCATGCACAGCGTAGGGATTATGGGCACTACCCCCCATGTGATAAAAGCCAATAAGGCGCTTATCAGGGGGAGGCCTTCGTCCGGTAGTGGACCAATACAGGCTATTGAGGTTGAGGAAATACAAATACTGATACTATCTGCAGTTGCTTAGAACAGGTAACAAAATAAATAGTACGGATGTAGGCTGAGACAGCAGCGAATTCTTACTATAAGGATGTAGGTAAATGTGGCTCGCAACACCATTCCGTAAGATAATCCAAAAGTATCCAATTTCAACGATGCACAACGGAGGCAATCTTCGGAAGAGCCGGCTCCGTAGGTGCACTCGAAGCGGCTATAAATCCGGCGCGAATGAAGACATAAATGCAAGCTGCGCCGCCGTACCGTAGCTACAGCCCGCTTGCTAATGAGCGCTGCACGCTGCAAGTTCCGTCTCCGCCTAAAACACTTGAACAGATTTTGTATTTGTATTTCTTTATTAACGAAACTTATTCTATTTTATTTATACGACACTTTAAACCATTGAACATTGAACCATTGTCGGTAGTTATAGCACGTTATAGCTTGTTGCCACACGTTTGGCACGAAGTTATAGATAAACATTATAATCTTTAACATACTAAGTCTAAGTACCTAGTACCTACCTAACATTTTCAGCGATAAAACAAATATTACCTACAACTAAAAACTACAGCAATACACAGTTTACCAGTCACAGAAAAACCTACTTTACGATAAAATAACCTAATGGTAGATTAGGTTATTTTATCGTAAAGTAGGTTTAAATAACTACCTCCATACAGGTTTAACCAATGAGATTTTACCAATAGAGACGTCATACTCATTATAAAGAAACAAAAACATGGCGATATTTTACTATAGCTACCTGCATAGGACTATGGAACTTTATTTGTATCACTGAGTAGGTTAAAAGATCACAGAGATATATAGGACCCCGTTGTTAGAAAGAGATGAACATACTGTTCACACTTTACACGAGCGGCCAGCGGGCTGACGGCCAATGACAGCCTATGACGTCATCGGCTAGCAACTAACGAACGAACTAGGGGAAACGGGGGTAACGAGGCAGGGCAGCACTAAGAAAATAAACAGTAATTTTGAAATAATTTTTTTTATTTACAAATTATTATTGTATTACGTACCTACCTAGTATAGGTATATACATTTATGTCATGACACTAATAAAGAAAAAAATATTTTTACTAAACTTAGTAAGTACTACCTACTAATTACTTTGATATACATTTATTAAAGTTTGGTTTGATAGATGGATGGATGGATGAATGTTTGTTACTTCTTCACGCCAAAATTACTGAACGGATCGGGCTGAAATTTTACCTGTCTAATCAAATATAGGCTACTTTTTATGCCATAAAATAGTTCCCATAGAATAAAAATAACCTTTAAACGTTTCCATAGACAAAACGCGTGCGAAGCCGCAGGTAAAAACTGGTAATTTAAATACCTTCAAATAAACTGAGTTTATTCCTCTTTTGTCTTTTGTAGACTTCTTTGGAATTGATATTATGTCTATGAGCGTAATGTAAGCGAACATTGATGAATTTATCTATAATTGCACGTATGAGGTGAATTTGGTGATTAGAATGCACAGGCTGCTCAAATGAATGAACTTCCAATGACTGAAAGAGATCCGGACAGCTCATGAAGGATTTCAAAACTCTATGTTTTAAAATTTCTACATCTTTGAGATTAGGAAGTATGATATTCCCCTTCTCTTTCATGTGATTTCTGAGTATCGACTCTGATCTAAGGCAAATTTTAAATACGTCTTCACTTGGGAAACACAAACCCCCTAAATTTTTTTGAGAAATCATTTTATGAAACCACAGCTTTTCGTTTGAAAAAAGACTATTAACACATGTTTCACACTTAAGAGCTTTACATAACTTTCTAGAAACCCATCCAGATATATATCCGATGATCTGATCAGTAGTTTTTTTGACATTTTCATGATTTAGAAACTTCGAAAGTATCTCTACGTTTCCGTTGATTACGTGATCAGATTCTGTATATTCATTATCGTTATCCAAAATGACATTTTCATTATCATATGCACGTTTACTAACTGTCATGTTAATTGTTTGTACTGCAGAAGAGCACGTCAAGATAGGGATATTTTCTAATGGTACACAATTACCCAGAAATGAAGATTTTATTCCTAAATGTTGGAGAATTTTCCTGAAAATTCCTTTGAATTGAATTGCATTGGGATTATTATTATATCCTCCGTGTCTTCTGATAACACCGAATAGAATTTCAATATGATCTTGTGATAGCCTATAAGTTGCAATGTATCTTAAGCGTTGTTCCTCCTGTATCAACGTTGTATACAAGTGTTTTAAGCTCTCAATACACACAAGGAAGCCTAAAAACCCTGTTTTATTTTTCGATTCCACGATTTTTTTCTTTACAATCTGCATTGTGATGCGTTTACGAAAAATTCTTCTGTACTTTATATATATGGTCAGTCCCAATATGTATTGTTTGACTTTTTCAAGATACGCCAACACTTCATTTTCATTTTGTGCAGAAAGTGGCTTTTTTAGGCCATATAAATCGGATGCTCTCGAGTTCAATATATCGAAGAGATTATTGAAGATGGTAATAAAATTTACTGTACCTTCAGTATCATTAAACATAGAAGATGTAATCAGTTCATTACACAACATCAAAGCATTAGCTACGCTCATACTCAAAACTTGTGTTGCCAATTTGACTTTCATTACTTCATTCCTGAAGTGGATGTGTCGAGGAGTAATTTTAGTGGCGAAGTTTAACCCTATATTCTTTTGTAACTTCACTAAATTTACTAACAACTGCCAGCGAATTTTATTTCCACCTTCGTCAAATATTAGTATTTTGGCTTCGAATGAATTTCGCACCAATTTTATCATATGACATGCATCGAGTATGATTGCTACTTCGCGATCACATTCAGGGTGCTTGAATGTGGTTTTCAAGCAAAAAGGATTCTTAAGGTTGCATCCCAATAAGTTAGCGGCGTTTATATTAGCAATACAACCATCAAATGTGACAGCAACAATATCTACTCCTACATTATGACATTCACTTATGGCTGTTTTCAGTAAACTTGCCCGTGTTTCGGCTGCTAATCCGTTTACTAGAAAATACGCGATGGGGATTTTCCAATTTTCGTTCATACATACTACTATAAACACATATGCTTGAGTAGCAATTTCACAAGATTTTTGAGGTCCAGTGCCAAAATCAACTACGCCAGCAGTTTTTCTACCAGTCCAAATGGTTTGGTGGCGAAGGGCCATCTCGTCCGCTATAAGGGTGCACAATATTCTCTGTCCGCTAGCCTTGTGCTTTTTCTCTAAAATTTCTAGAGCTTGTTTGCTGAATCCTGGATCACCCGAACTGTTTTCGTACCATTTACCAATGACACGCGGATGGGGTAGTGAACCATTAAATACTTGCCTAACGTATTTGTAGGCTGCCGCAGAATAATAATGCAGAGTCACTGCAAATTTTCTTAATGCCGGAGTATATTTTTGGCGATAACTTTTCGATTTGCTTTTAGCAACTAACCGATTTGTCAATTCTACTGCTTCAGCTTTTAGTTTCAACTCGGTGAACTGATCTACTGTAAAATATTTTTTCTTCTTGAGCTTTGAGACGATTTTTTGCAGATTATCACACTTTTCTCGGAGTCTTTTATTTTGCTTAGTCAAATTATAATTCTTCATTTGTATCTTTTTTTTTTCTTGAGTTAATTTTGTAATTTTCTTCTTGAGGTAAGCTTTTCTTGGAGAGTCAAATATTGAGTCACGGTCCGATATATGAACATCTTTTAATGAGTCGTCGTCAGAAATAATTCCTCCTCCCAAATTTTCGGTATGCTAGAATAAAATCAATAGATAAATCAACAGTAGTCTTATACATTCTAAAATTATATCAACCTGTTCATTATAAAAAACGTTATACCAAACGAACGTTATTGAAATGAAATTAGTTTTTTTGTTATTCGACCAATAGTGGGACAACCGTATATTAAAAGTAGTTTTTTTTTCTTTTTTACCTTACCTTAATTACTGGCACTGCATTCTTTATCAGTTTGCGAACTTTTTTTTTCGTGACGTACTTGTCAGTATCCACAAAGTGTTTGGAACATATTGTGGAGCATGCTGTTGGCACCCATTCATTGTCCGCTCTTTGGGTTCTAACAACTCGTACCCATTTCTCCCTAATTAATACGTCTTTAGGAAATCTAAAACAAAATAGAAATAAATGTTGAAAAACTTTTTTAACTTTTGCGATTTGTTAACATAGTTAATGATTTTATCGGGTATATATCGCGTACCTTATGTTATTATTTCCCCGACGTATCTACCGAGTTAAAGCGATCGTGGTCAAGGGGCGACTGGTGGTCAGTCGCCCCGTGACCACGATCACATAGGGGAAATAATAACAAAAGGTACGAGATAAATACCCGATAAAATCATTAACTAAATGTTGGAAGTCAAATACTTCTTTATATTATCCTACTATGAAAAATAATTGGATAGCAGAGTGGTGAAAAATAATATTGTTGCATTGCTTGATCATATTACCCATATAACCCTAACCTCCCCTAGCGTCGGTCGAACCGACAACACCGCACGCCATTATCTCGTTCTCTCTGTCACTCATGAATGCAACGCACTACGTTTTGTCTCGTTCGTGTAAATAGCAAAGCGGCAACACCCCGGCAGTGATTTTTTAATGTAAAATTAATGATTTTCCATTTTAAATAGACTAAACAGTACTTACAAATGAAAAGAGACATCCTGCCTGTTTTTTACAGCCGTCCCAGTATACGTGCAGCATTTTCTAAACACACAACAAGGCATTTTCGTTTTTATTTCTGTATTTTACAATCCCGCAACGTACGTTCGTATCGCGGCGCGACGCAGAACGGACTGAGTTCACTCGTGAGAATTAACTTGTGTTTGTCTTGCGGCGCAGACCTCGGTAAAACGTATCTACCTCAGTTTATATATAATATCATTGGGTTTAACAGTATAGGGTGACTAGCGGTCGCTGTCTGGAAGTAAATATATATTTATGAAGATCGGATAGTTGTAAATAGATATTTGAGTAACATTGTATTACATTTATATGATAGATAGATAGATAGACTTTTATTGAGTACACACACAAATAGCACAGGAAAAATAGTACATAACAAAACTATAGTAACATTATACAAGGTAGGTACACATATTAGGTGGGTGAGCAGGTACACAGTTATACAATTAAGAAATTAAGAAGTTAATATAGAACACATAACCTGTCCTGACACGAATCTGCCCAAAGTCCTTTCATCGCAGAGACTGTGGGATGAGCCACTATGTGAGCTGGTACGGAAAAACCTTATTAATACGTCAACCAGCTCATCAGAACGTGCTCGTCTACTCGCCGTTTCCGAGTGGGAATCAGGACTTTGGTTACATATTCTGCCTTCCAAAAATCTAGGTACCCTATTAGATAATAACACATTTCGGGTTGCCACCTCTTTGCGCTTAGGTTCTCCTTGCCTAGTTGCACACCGTTGTCAGTGTGGTGAAACCGTCGATAAGTTTGGTCACCATGCACTGGCATGTGTCTCTAGTGCAGGACGTGTGTCCCGTCATGGTTCAATTAATGACATCATCCGTCGGGCTTTTACCAGCGTCAGTGTGACAGCTACCCTCGAACCACGTGGCCTTATGCGAGATGATGGTAAAAGACCTGACGGTATGACTCTGATTCCATGGAAGATGGGTCGGCCTTTAGTTTGGGATGCCACGTGTGTAGATACCCTAGCGCCTTCACATCTTGCAGGGACATCGGTAAGGGCCGGTTCTGCAGCAACATCAGCGGAGTATCTTAAACGGCGAAAATACGCTAACCTTGACCGAGGTTACCTATTTGAGCCGTTTGGAGTTGAAACCCTTGGTCCTTGGGGCCCTGGGGCACACGCAATTTATAAAGATCTTACCAAACTTCTTATAGAGTCCACAGGTGATCGGAATGCTGGTTTTTATTTCGGTCAACGAATTAGCATTGCCATTCAACGTGGCAATGCTGCTAGCATTCTGGGCACTCTGCCTTCTGGTGACGGCTTAGATTTTTAAGAAATAGATATACTTACTTGTATATACTAGTTGTTATTGTTTTATTCTGTTAATGTAATGTTCTATGTGCTAAATAAATATATTTTAACGAACACATAAAGTAAAAATATAAAAAACGTCATTTAGTTTAAAGTAGGCACCTACCCACTAATAGTGCACTCGCCATAATAACAATGATGGTAGTTAGGTAGTCACCACCCAACCAGGGCGGGGGCTACATACGCGATTCTGTGCTGCCGTGGTGAACCCAAAAGGGTCAGTCTCAGCTTTATGCTGTTCTGCACCAGGATAATACTATAATGTATATACTCCAAAACTCCTGCACACACAAAACCACAGAAACCGATAAACCACACCATCAGGAAACCGCTAAACCGACTCTAGAAAGTTCTGAACAAATACGACGTAATAGCGAAGCAAACGTGTAATAATAAATTAGGACTAGAACCTGGAAACTAATGAATGAAATCAAACGCACTATCGACTTGGCCGTGTAGTCATTACTTATCCTCTCCCGTGGCAAGAGGCCATAATATGGCTTGTCAAATGAAACCGTTGTTTGGCAAGCGACCATATTATAGCCGATTTTCCGATTTTTTTTGTTGTTTTTTGTTTTGTCGAATTTATGTACTTAGAGTCAACTTTTCAGCCATGTCAATGTCTTAAAAGTTGACTGACTTTGTGCAAATTGGAACTCTAATTCAGTGTATTAGAGCACACCAATTGGTCCAAATACAACATTTCAGAGAAATTAAATAGGCCCACTGATTCTAACGTCTCAGTCAGGGAAATTCACGTGATCGTGGTGATATACAATCTATATTATCCATCTACCACACAAATAATCAAGTGTCCACGGGTTTGATTAAAATGTCGACTTATGCGTAAAGCGAAAGTATTTCAAGGAATTGGGCTGGTTAGAGCCCGTTTAGGCAGGGGGACAATGCACAATTCACTCCCATGCGGATTTATGCCATATTCGTCCCTAGTTTTCGGCCCACGCCATTAAAAAGTCTTTATTCGTCCCGCAAGATAATATTTGTCCATATTCGTCCCGCATACCAAAATTATTGTAAGTACAGTTAGCGTCAAAAATAGAATTTATCACCACGAGCAAAACTGTGGTCATCAATCATTATAAGCTGAGGACTAAGAAGTGTGTCATCTACCACTAAGCACTTATTACCACCACCCAATACTGAAGAAAGTCATTACTAGTATTACTATTAACTTTAAGTAATTATCAAATTCAAAGCTCAGTTACTACCTATGTAATAACTAGCTTCTGCCCGCGGTTTCGCACCCGGTGTTTCTATGAAAACGTTCAAAGGTAATTTCTATCCCATGGGAACTGATTTATGGGATAAAAAGTCGCCTATGTTTGATTCCAGGCTTAGAGCTATACCGATGCAAAATTTCGCTCAATCTGTTCAGTAGTTTTGGAATGAAGACGTAACAAACATCCGTCCATCTATACATCTATCGATCCAAACTTTCGCATTTATAATATTAGTGTGATGTGATTAAAATAAACAAAAATGCAGCGAAAAATATTTATTAAAGTGTGTCAAGAACACTTCTAAAAACAAGGGTAAGTATGTATGCACCCCAAAACAAAACCAATAACCCTAATTTTGCCACAGCTTTGGCCGAACCAGAAATGGCATAACTCCCTCCTTGTTCATGGCACAGCTGAGCAAGCCTGACCGATGAACACGATCCATGAATGTAGGATCCTCGGCACTTCTCGCATAAAAACCACACCAAACACTAACTGAAAACTTAATAAACTAAACTGCCTAATAATTATAAAAACTTAAAGAAAAATAAAAATAAAATAACGTAACGTGTAGGAACGAAATGCATTTTTAATTAACCGCACAAGTATTCAGAACGAATAATTAACAGAACACGTACTGAAAACACATTAGTCTAAACATTGGTTATAGTAATAGGTGTCCCTATATAAAAGCCGAAAAGACCTTTGAAACGCCGACCAACATCGCTCTGTCATATCTCTTATGAGTTGCTGTACCTTATGTTATTTATTTTTGCTTTTTTTAATTAGATAATTAGGTGGATATTTTCTTATAGTGTTGTAATATGGATATGTACCTCCCATGAAAAAAAAGGACGTTGATGGGTCAACATATTTTTCGCTACATATTTTCAGAATCATGGTCTAATTGCCCCGTGATTTTACAATACCGATCTAAAGGCTCAATCATAAGAATTATTTTTCCAAATAACATAGCATCTTAATTATAAGGAAGTTGAAATTTTATATTTATAATTTCAGGGAAAAATATAGGTACTTACTGAGCCTTTCCTTTTACTTTGCCGTGCTTCTAAACATTGATTTTATAATTTTTCGTTCTACAATATTTAAGATAAGTATCTTCCTTCCATGTGGCATGGCCGTGGGACGCCCTGTATTATTATTATATACTTTAATAAATATGCTTTAATTTGAGTTTACCTAACTCAATGATATAAACAAGATCATTATCGTATAAATATAAAAGTCAAGTGAAGACTTATTGCTTCAACTGTACCATAGTGATTATAATTAGCCTATAAAAAACAACTTGGGCCGAACGTGGAGCTAAAAAGTAGGACGAAATAAGATTTATTTAAATAAAATAAATTATGGGCCGAGTACGGCATACAATTTGGGACGAAAGCAGATTTTTTGATTTGGGCCGAACTTTCCCGGGACGAATATGGCATAAATCCCCATGCGAGATGTCAGTGCAGATCTCAGTTCCCCTACTTGGAATTAGAATTATGCTTAAAGCTCTGCTACCTATATGCAATTCAAGAATAAATTCCAAAACTAGCAATTTAGTTCTGAAATCGCACCTTTTTCTATACTAACATAGTCATTTCCCTACGGTAATTTTAACTTTTCTGTTTCTCATAGTAGACTTCCTATTAACCCGGACAGTTGTTTCTCCAACCACATTAGTTCACTAACTTGTCACACAAGACGAGACCAACGCAACAACTGAAATATGGGAGCTCCGACTGATTCTTTTATTCATAAACTTGGTGAGAAACTTTCAACTTCAGACGTGAAAGAAATGCATAAAAGAAGCGTGATAAATCAATTTCGGGTTGATCGATTCGAAAAGTTTTTTACTCGCCAAAGTTAAACCTACGGCTTTGTTTATTTGTTCTAAACAAGTTCACACAAAAGGTAGGTACCATCTACCTGAACAATAAATGTCAATACCTACAGCGAATCCAATGTTTTGGGATAAAGAATTCCAGAAAAATACCACCAACCGATTCAGCGCAACTGATTAGATTTTAATTTATCTTAAAAATTAAAACTATGCCTACCTAACATCTGCAGATGCTTAGAACTGCTACACGACACAGTCCTCATTAGAATCAGAGTGAATAAAAAACTAGATGACAATTAGCAATTACAGCAAAATTAGTGCCACTGCAACTATTAAAAGAAAGATCAACAATAGAGTCATTCAAAATTTAAATTGATGACGATCTACGCTGAAACATTAACCTACACAAAAGACGGTCTGCAAACAAAAGACGATGATGGTTTAGTCCCGATTAAACTTACTCTGTTCTAAAATGCGATCCTAAAGATGAGTCTAGATTAGAACATTTACTAGTAACAGAACAACGAGCATTCGCTGTTCCTAAAGGGGTTTGAAAATTTTTGCCCTAACATCACAAGGTAGAAAGAAATGTTACAGGTAAATGCTCACTCGCCGTAAGCATTACGTCAAACACACAAGAACGTGGTATAACATAGAAATGCTTTAAAAAAACTGAGCAAGTTCTGTATCGTACCATTCGTAAGAACACATTACATTAATATACTCACCATAAGAGGCAAAATCCGAAATGCTAGTAACATAAACATACATAATGTGAGTAAGTAACGCCAGGTCCAACTCAGCCGCAATCGAAACCCATTGCGATTATTAAAGCCTGTAGCCTAGGCAAGGTACAGTGTGTTGGTTTCAATGAACGAGCGACACAACCGCATACCGGCACATTTCGGTCTCCACATTGAATGTTGATTGAATTCATTTCAGTATTTTGGCGACCACAAATTTACAATTATACCTATTTTATGAAAAAAGTGAACCATTCTGAATGATGTTTTATTGGTGTTCTTATGTTTGCTATTGTTACCATAATCGTTCGGACCGGACCGGATAACGTATTATATTAATAACTAGTTTTTGTTGTTTTGTTGTGTTCGTACGTGTTGTTTCTATGGAAAAGTTTTCTATCTCATGGGAACTGATTTATACGATAAAAAGTAGCCAATGTTTCAAAAATAAGTTTAACTATAAGAATGCTTTATGTATACGCTGTTGGCTTTCCTTTTTAATAAATAAATTCCTGGATTTGAATTACCTGTATGCAAAATTTTAGCCCGATCTGTTCAGTGTACATCGATCGAAACATCCATAAATCCATACATCTAAACATAAAAACTCGCATTTACAATATTAGTGTGATTTGATTAGGTATATAAATAACATAAAATTATAGGCAAATAATTAAAACTTATCGGCCTAATCTAACAAACAAAAACAGCTGCTGTCTGCGGAGGAAAAATATCGACTCCCTAATAGAAGTGCCCAAGAACTCAAAGGATAAAGGCTTTCGGTTTCAAAAAGACTTTTTCGTTACTTTCCAAACAATAGCAAATAGCAATCCAAAGTAATCCTTCCGAAACCCTTTGTTTGATGGTGTTTTCAACTTTTTACATTTTATGCGAAGCTTTTACTAGAGTAGTCTCTTATCCTAAAGTCCACGCCTGGTAACAAAGCGGCCTAGTCACAAATAAGCTTGGTTAAATGTAAATAAATCGTGTTTTCTGTTTTATTGTATTTATTTGGACTCCTTACAGAAGATTCACATTACATAGCAGTCTTAGGTAAGTCTAATTCTCTTGTTCAAGGGTGACATAAACTTCTTGCATTAAAATTACAAGTACAATAATGTACAATAATTACAATAATACAATAATTACAATAATTTAATACGATATACAAAAAATCGATTTACAAATAAAATCTACGTGAATCTTGCCTCATCTTCAGTTTGTAGATAGACCCACATCTGCCTGAAACGAACGAGCCTAGAGCTGAAGCAATCAATATAAACAACCAATTGATTCCTTGCTCTCTCTTTCAGCTCTGATTCCCTTGACTCCCTTGAGTTCTCAACTTAAATGTCTCTGGCAATCAACGCAACATCAATATTTGTTGGCCTCACGAATATGCTTTCCTTCCGGTATTGTATCGGGCCATTCTCCAAGGCCTTCGGAGTGAATTGTCTCAACAGGTGCACGAGCCCGGCCTTCATTTGCAGCCGCGCCAGCCGCGCCCCGATGCAAGTGCGCCCGCCTCGGCCGAAAGGCATGTAGAACGTGTCACTGATCGGCTGCAAGCCATCCCCAGAAAACCGTTCAGGATCAAACACCTCTGGATCCGGGTAATACTTCGGATCGCGGTGGATATGGAATAACGGTGTGAAAACCTTTGTACCCTTTTCTATCTTGATGTTTCCTACCGGCAGCACGGCGGCCTGCGTGCATTGACGCGTCAAGTACCCGACAGGAGGGAACTTTCTCATGCTCTCACTCAAAACTTTTTCAAAATAAACCATTTTGTTTATAACGTCATAGCTTATTTCCTTATGGGTGTTGAAGGTTGTGTCGATTTCTTCCTGCACTTTTCTCAAAATCTCAGGATTTCTACCTAATTCAAAGAGAGTGCAGACCATCGTTGTCGCACTTGGGTCCACTCCGGCGATGAAGAAGAAGAAAGCTTGCGCGGAGAGCAGCCCGACTGTGGGGGTCATCTCGACGTTAGTGCTCTGATCTTTCGACAAACCATTCTTTTCTAAATGCACAGCGATGTCGATGAAATCGTGCCTCTGTTTTCCTTCTTGCTTTCTCATTTCCATCGCTTTTTGTATCGAACCGACAAAAAACTTCTCGTGTTCTTGAAATATTTTGATGCCCAAAAAGTTACAAAGCGCAGGGCTGAAATTTGATAGAAAGAATTTAAAGTCGGTCATCCGCGATGGTTTTGCAAGGTCGCGAGTGATTTGTAGAAAAGGTGAGTCGAAAATCGATTCTGTTCCTATCCCAAACACTGAAGCTACGAGTGCAGCGCTGCAGTAGGTGGTCATCGTGTTGAAGGCTTGGCCTTTTTGTGTCTCTGGGTACTCCTTCAGATACTTGACGAAGTCCTGCGCTCCCCTGTCCAAGATGTAGTACATGCTCTTGAGTTTGGTGCCCGTGAAGAGTGGAGTCATGTTTTGTCGCATCACTTTCCACTTCGGTCCATTCATGAACAAGACGCTTTCAGTGAGCTGATCACCTTCAATGTTCTCTATCCCTCTGTGGTGGAAAGCATTGAAATCTGTCTGAAGGACGTGTGACACGTTGGTCGGATCTAGGACGAACAGGGTAGGAGAGAGGAGTGACCCCATGCCAACTGCCGGCTCCCCTTTGTACTCGTTGTAGAGGTCTCCCAGGATTTCGAACATCGCGATCCTTCACCACGAAGTCGTAAAACGGTCCTAGGGCTTTTCTTTTCGAGTGGAATTTTATTCCACGTTTTTTCCAGTAGCTCTCATTGTACCGGCCCCGTAAGAATACGAAGGCTAGGCCGACAGTGAACAACACTAGTGCGATTTCTACGATCATCTTCAGTGATCTCAGACAACTGATGAAAATGAATGAATGTTTGCCGTATTTATTTGGTTATAATTCGCAAGCTACTGATACGGCAGTACCGATACTGATAGGGGATTTAGTTGTTTTGATTGTCAGCTTGACTCGACAAAAATACTTCGTCGAGTCATGCTGACTTACAAGAAAATTAAAAACAAGGCTTAAACCTAAAAATATAACTTAACCGATAATATAAGAACAACTTTTTATCAAAACAACTGCCAATTGCGAGTGCGAGTCTTCGTTCGTATAGGCACAGATATTATAATACTATACTAGGTATAGGCTTTATTGTTCTACCGAGGTCACGCACGAAATATGGAAAAACAACGATACTCTATGAAGGCGCACAGCTTTACAATAACCTACCCTCCCAAATTAAAAATGTAACCTCGTTCAATGTGTTTAAATCTAAACTAACCGAGCATATGCGCAATCATCATTAATGATGATTCATGAGCAATCATCATTAATGATGATTCACTTCTCAAAAAATAAGCACATTGAACGAGTCAATTTTTAAACGACCATAACCTATGTAAACCTAATTTTATGTAAAACCCTGTTCTCAAGTAAGTGACATGTAATTTTGTCTATTTGAGAATAAATTTATTTAAAACGAGTATAGGTAAGGTACTGTTGTTTCATTTTCATAGTATTTTTTACATCCATTTGATATCTTATCTATACTTATAAATAAATAATATTGGATAATACATACAGCATCATCTAGCCCCAATATAAGTAGAGCTTGTGATATGGGTACCTACTAGCTAACTGACATGCGTGATAAATATGGTGTAAATTAACAATTTCATTTTTTATTTATATTATTACTCACTTCAGGTTATTGTTTACCTCCCTGACAAATTTTAATACATTCTGTTCAGCCGTTTAGGCGTGATAAGGTAATAGACAGACAGACAAAGTAAATGTACTTCGCTTTTTTGGGTTTCGAAGATCGGTTTCGAAACCCTAATGGTCTCGCATTAATCTTTTTTTTTTTACGGTTGCTGGACTTTTTCCTTTATTTGTGCTACAGACATTGTCTGACCTTTTTTCCCTCCATAATAACTCAGCAATTACCGCAGCTATCAACTTGAAATTTAAAATAATAATACATGTCGTACGCCTGTACAGATTTTAAGAAAAAAAAATGAAAATGAACATTTTACATACAAATTGAGATGTTGAAATTTTAAAAGATACCTACAGGGTCATGTGGGGTATCAAATGAAAGGTATCGGTTTGTACATTTCAAAACAGCCTCTGTAATGTCTGAGGTTTCATAATATTTGAAATATTTTGAAAAAAGACGAAAAAATACCCATCCCCCCTTATCTCCGAAGATTGCAGAGCGATCCATACAAAATGTATAGAGTGTTTGTGGATATGGATCTATATTTTACAGGAAAATATAGAGAAGTTTGTAAAACGAACACTTTTTTACCAATGGTCAAGGGGGGGGGGGGGAATCATTTTCAAAAGGAGGGGCTGCCTCACCAAGTGGGGTATTAGATGAAAGGTATTGGTTTGTACTTTTTGAAACTTCTGGGTCTCATCATACTTTTTGAAATATTTTGAAAAAGTCGAAATTTTACCCATTCCCCCCCTTATCTCCGAAGATTGCAGAGCGATCCATTCTAAATATATGTAGCGTTTGTAGATATGGATCTATATTTTACAGGAAAAATATAGAGAATATTGTAAAACTAACACTTTTTGAATAATGGTCTAAATAGGGGGAATAATTTTCAATAGGAGGGGCTTCCTCACTGAGTGGAGTATCAAATGAAAGGTATCAGTTTGTAAATTTCAAAACAGTTTTTGAAATTTCTGTAGATTTCATACTTTGTGAAATATTTTACCTAATTTCCGTATTACCTATGCAGAGCGATCCATCTCAAATGTAGTGTGGTAGGTAAGGTACATACTATTTTAGGTATTAATTAAATAGCGATATCTCTTACCGGTACTTTTAGTACATCTATACTAATATTATAAAGAGGAAAGATTTAATTGTTTGTTTGTTTGTATTAAATAGGCTCCGAAACTACTGGACTGATTTGAAAAACTCCTCCACCGTTAGGAAGCTTACTTTTCAGGGAGTGACATAGGCTATATTTTATCCCGGAATTCCCACGGGAACTACGCGGGTGAAACCGCGAGGCGATCGTCTAGTATGTATAATTGACAAACCCTCCTCGGTGCGCGAGGTACACTCGCACTTGACGGATCTTGTTTATTACTTGTGTGGATAGTCAGTCTGTGAATATTTCCACTAGAGAGTGGAAATGTTCGCGAGCTTCATCTCATGCCCATTATAGGTAGAGACCTATAGGACCTAGAGGTCATGAGATAAAGCTCAGGACAGCAGGGGACGCTTAGTAATAGTCCCGTAGGTACCCCTTGGGTACATTAAAGTAGGATTTAGGTTGCCGAGTAGGTTAACTATATTATGACGACGAGACAATAATAAGTGACCAACCTTTCAGTGCATCTGACTCTACCTAAGTAGGTACCTATCTGTGTTAAGTAGGGACTTAGACAAATATGTAAACTCAAGCATCAGTTGCATGGGGAGTAGGTAGTTGGGTACTTAATCAATTCTATTTTTACAGTCAATGACAGTATTACTTCTAAGGCATGTGTTCTTTAAAATAATTATTTTAATTCATAGGTCTACAAAAACTCTGTAGATATAGTACGTTCTCCCAGCGCTTACTCGATAACTGGCCTGTGTTACAACTATACGCAAACACTCGCTTACTACATTTCCAATCTTGTGCAAGAATTTTAATCAACAAACAGTAGGGCATTGCTGTAGTCTTGTAGTTAATAAATCACACTAAGTGCGTCGTAGCAATCACGCGCAACACGAACGCTGGGCCGACTATGACTGACGTGGACCTTATTGCAACTTATTTGAGCCTTCCACTTCCGAGAAGCTTATCTCTCCTTTTTTACTTAGACCGATGTTTTAATAAACGGTTTTTGACAGAAATTCACATTGAACGTTAGGTAAATTTAACCATCGAAGTTGCTAATTGTCCGATATCTTCTATTGATAAGCCCCAGCTTAAAGTAAGTATGTATTCTATGAAATATGATAAAGTAATTAAATTAACATAACATACCTACATAGTAACTAGATCCCTTGTTCATCGTGACTATTAATTTCGAAAAATCAAATTCATGCTGCGTAGAACATTTAATTATTATTGATAACAATGTTGTGATGTGAAGTAGAAATATAATACGAGTATACCTACCTACAAACCAAACATATACCTACCTTTGTAATGTTATTCACTGATACGCAAAATATAAATGGATAACTCTCATAAATAGTTTGTCGGGTTGCCTCAAGAGTCAAGGTTAACAGCTAATGGGTTATCTTCTCAGCCGGTAAGAGGCCCTATTGTGGCCGATTTTCGACTTCTTTATTTCGTCGAAATTAGGGTACGGAGAGTCAACTTTTGACAGTGACAGTGGTGTTACTGGTTTCATGACAGTTTTATGCTTACGTCAAGACTATAAACTCAAACCACATTTGGAAGAAATTAAAAAAATCGCAAATTCCAAATTTCAATTCGATACGTATGCCTTTGTATCGTTTTTTCTTTTTATGAGCTTATTGTGCAAAAAAATTGTTTGGAAATGTGTTCATTTTTGTTTCTATTATAACAATATGATGGTTACTTTTAAGATAAAACTGAAACTAATTTTGAAAATGGTGAAATTGTAGACATAAAAACTTTACAGTTTTTATGTCTACAATTTCACCATTTTTACGCAAATATAATTAAATATTAATTCAACCGCATTATTTACGTTACACAACATCAGAATATTTACATGCAATTATTTATTTATTGTGTGGGAAATTTTATGGAGAATCCAAATATTATGTAGATGGTCAAGGTATTACTAGCTTTAATCAAGAATAAAGCGATAGTTTACTACTTATTAGTGCATCTGACTCTACCTAAGTAGGTAGGTACCTAACTATCTGTGTAAAGTAAGGACCTAGATAAATAAACTCAAGGCTTAGTTGCATGGGGAGTAGGTAGGTACTTAATCAATTCTATTTTACAGTCAATGACAGTAATACTTCTAAGGCATGTGTTCTTTACAATGATTTTTTTAAATCATAGATCTAAATAAAAACTGTCGATATGGTATGTTCTCCAGCGCTTACTCGGTAACTGGCCTGTGTTACAACTACACGCAAACACTCGCTCACAACATTATCATGTGCAAGGATAGCCTATTATGAACAAACACGAAGGCATATACAAAAAGAAATTGCATTGCTGCAGTCCTGTAGTTAGTAAATCACACTATGTACGTCGTAAATAACTTAATGAAATAAACATAACAGTATCATGTCAATATATTTATGAAAATATATTGTACACTCATAAAAATATAAATCGGTTCCCTTAAAATAGCGATAAACATAATTTTAATACCAGAAATAAACATAAGCGCGCTGTGCCCACAACTAGGCTACACAAAATAAATGTATCTTATAAAGGGCAATGTATACGCTTCTACAACAAAACTCCTAGTGAGTTGCAAAAGTTATCAGTAAATAAATTCAAACAAATTGTCAAAACCTTGCTGTGCAAAAAGGCTTACTATAAAATATCAGATTATCTAGACGATAAAACAGCTTGGGACGGGTTTTGCTCCAACTCGAAAAATAACAAATAACAGGCTAAAGGTTTCTTCGTCGCTTCTTTACTTTAGCCTACATATCGAAGCGACAAAAATCAAAAATATCACTTTATTTCCGTGTCAGTGTTTAGTTTTATAATTTGACCTTTTCTAAGTGTAAATTTATTGTATTTATGGAAATAAAGAGTTTTTTATTTTTGATTTCGTAGCAGTCACGCGTAACATGACCGCCGGTCCGACTATGACTGAGGTGGACCTAATTGCACCTAATTTGAGCCTTCCACTTCTGAGAAGCTCATAGACGGTTTTCTTGTTTTTGACAGAAGTTCACATAGGTTGGAACATTGAACGTCAAAGTGAACCGCCGAAGTGGCTGTATATTTGATTTTCTGTTCAAATTATTTTGTAATCGCAGGGTCCTGTGATTGTTCTAGTTTTGGTCTGGGCAGAATACCAGCGCCCTCTGTTCACAACAGTTGGCATTATGCTGAGCCTAGGCCCATTTGCTACTGCAGCACACATTGATTAATTTTATTGTTAACATCGTTTGTTAAATGTACCTACTGTATGTGTTCTTATTAGTTTAATTAATTTAAGACTAAATATTTTATTTTGAATGTGTTATGTAAATGTGTGTGTGGTGGAAAATAAATGGTATGTCTATGTCTATGTCTAATTAAACCAACATCTAGGTACATGGTAACTAAATCCTTTGTTCATAGTGACTATTAATTCCAAAAAATCAAATTCATGCTACGTAGACTACTTAATTATTATTGATAACAATGTTGTGAAGTAGAAATATAATATACCTACCTACAAACCAAACATATACCTACTTTTGTAATGTTATTTACTGATACGCAAAATGTAAATGGATAACTCTCATAAAAAGTTTGTCAGTTTGCCTCAAGAGTCAAGGTTAACTGCTAATGGGTTAGTTAGATCATAGATTTACGTACGATCACACAGTGGTAGACTGTTTATTTAGAAACGCCGACCTTGACTTACATGTTTATTAGGTACTAGCTTCTGCCCACGGATTCACACGCGTATTTTCGGTATAATAAGTAGCATATTATCTAAGTTAAGCTTGGCTCTAAGCGTACGCCAAATTTCATCTTGATCTGTTCAGCAGTTTTGGAATTTTGTTACATAAGAAGGTAACAAAATTCAGATTTCACAAACTTTCGGTTTTATAATATTAGTAGGAACGAGGATTAGATTTAAAACAAAAAAACAAAATTATTTAAAACAAACGAAGTGAAAACATCCCACTCAGTTGGAAAAATGAGGAGAAGAGGAACAAAATGGGATTAGTCCAGTTTCACAAATTTTTGGCAAAAAAAAACTGTGTACATAGTTTGTAGGTTTTTAGTTTTTAGAAATAATTTTTATCAATAAAAAACAGCACTTGAAAAAATTAAACTCTTTAATTTTGCTAAAAAATCGCATGAACTGAATTCATAGACCCTGAAACATTCAAGTTAGTTTTTTGGAGATATCCCTTCTGGATCAACACTTCTTGGATATGTCCCATTCTGATGAAAACAGTTTTGGACATATCCTTTTCTGTTTATCACTACTTGGATATGTCCCTTTTGTTTGAAAAAGAAATTATATACATTTATTCACAAAGAAAATTATACTAGTATTTCCAATTGAAACAATTGAGCTAACTGCCGACTGTTGCAAACAGTCTACAGATAGTCTTGAAAAAGTAATATTTTATTAAATATTTTTTTCGTCCTATTCGTGATTCTTTTAACATGATTATTTGTATTATGTAACATTTTAAAATATTTTACAAATATTTTTTGCTTGCTTTTTCAGCAAAACCAGTGTTTTGTTATGATCTGATTATTACAATCTTTTGAAACTTCAAACAATAATAATAATGTAAGAATACACGTAAAAGAACACGAATATGAAGAAAAAGTCTCAAACTTTTTCCAAAAAATATACCGATATCCGCTATGCTCCCTTTTTATTACATTTTGTTCGCACTATATTCAATTAAGTTAGAAAAAAATATGGATATAATGTCTTTTTAGGGTTCCGTACCTCAAAAAGAAAAAAGGAACCCATATACGATCACTTTGTACATCTGTCAACCCCCTTTTATTAGGAACTCGTGGGGGGTATCAGGTTGAAATTACTTCAAATACTCAAGTCCGTAACCTCTTCGAGCGTGATATGGTAAATCAAACTTCTAAGTCAACGCAATCAAAACTTACAGCTGTTTTATTTAGATATTTCCAAGGGAATCGCACAACATGCAGAGAAATCCTTTAATATACCGGTACTTTTCGTTGACCTAGAATCATGAAATTAGCAAGAGGTATGGTCTTATAGCACAAGTAAAGAGAAAAATTCGAAAACTAAATTTGTAGCTAAACCACAAAAAAAATGCTGAGGAATTTTATTGCTGTGAATACTTTATAATTTAGAAATGTTGTGGTTGTTAACTTTTGGGTGCTGAGAACCCACTCTCCTACTTACCATACCACTCACCTACTTAACTACATAGTATAGGCAAGTAGGAGGAACCTAATGTTATTTCCTTCGAATGGGATATTTGTAATTAAACAGTTCGATTGCTTACAATTTATGTTTACCCAGGAAACATTGCTTCCCACAACATGATTTCTTGTGTGTTTAAGTAGTCGCTTTGTAGTGGGCTAGACCCCACGTCTTAATTCAACCAATATGAATATCATTCATTTTATTTTTGTGTTTGTTTGCGTTCACTGTGAGTTTTTGTATTGTTCACGTATAGGTAATTTGGAACTTTGTTTTTTGTTGCCTTACAGATATTTTTAGCCTAATTTTAGGAATGGAACAAGACTAAGCTAAGTTGCACAAACAAGTTTTACTGGTTTTTCCTAATTTTAATAATATTTTCTGTTATAAACAAAATTACTAAACAGTAATTTTGTTTATAACAGAAAATACGAAGATCCATAATAAGGAACTATAAATTTGTATATACTGAGCAACCTAACAATTTAACAGATCGTCATGCCCCAGCCGGGTCCATGTTTGAAACAGCGCGCGCGCGGGCCGTACGCGAATGGAGTTTGCATAACATTGTTCCATTGAATACTTCCACGGCATGAGTATTATTTCAAGTGTTCACAACTGTTTTAGATACATCAAGCCAATTGTTCCCGCCGAACAAGACAAAATCCAAATCCCCTTGCGAAAGTGGAGCTCAAGTGGCACTAGTGGAGCAGTTCTTCAACATAATATTTACAGAGTTTCAAGTGACTCCGCCGGTCTGCGTGTGTGTGCAGATGTGCGCTGGTCAGTCGACCTACTGCTACCCAAACGGATGTCTGAAAAGGGATGCTAACGTAAAAAGAGTAGACAGCCCGCAATCAACCCAGCCAAGAGGTCCAAAAAGCTTCATGTTTATTGTGGACGAGAAAAGCGATACGGCAAAAAATGGTCCTGAAAATGGTCCCCATGCTGAGGAACTGAGGACAAGTAAGCCATTATATTCTGACCTTATTTTAGGGATTGTAGAGTCAGCACATTGTTTTATTTACCCTGCTGTCTCTTCAGTGTCACTCATCATCCAAACGACTTCTGGTATTCCGTAATACAGTCGATTACGGAATACCAGAAGTCGAAATACCGAAGATCGGTATTTTTTTATCCAGACAGCATAAAAAATACAGAAAGCACATAAGGCCGCATAGCGGAATACCCAAAGCACACAACTTTGAAAAACTGTAGACCGAACAATCACGAGCTCGACTGAACCCTCTTACCGAAAAATTATGAAATAGAACATAGTCTCGTGTGAGTCCTATATTTAGTTATGCGGTTTCCCATTCTTTCTGGATACCGTTCTACGGTATTCCGTAGTACAGTCCTTCAAAACAGTTCGTCTTAGGTTTTTTCAGCAACGCTCTGATTATATGCGGTTATTGACTGATGTTGTGTATGCCTGTCTGGTAATTTATATAATAAACTGCTATGTTTATAACTGTCCCAGTTTTCATTATTATGAAATGTTTTTAAGACAGTTTTTAATATTTTTAGCAACACCAAAAGAAGCATTGCATGATTTTATGATTGAGATGCGTCCCGACGTGTTCAAAAACAAATACAGCATGCTCGTGAAGCACAAGAAAACACCCAATATCAAGCTCAAATATAACTTGCGAGAACAAGTAAAATACATGAAGACTGATCAAATTAAAACGGAGTCTTTTGAGTTTTCGAAAACAAGATGGCCACAAAACAAACCTTATGGTAAGAGACACAACACCCGCTCAGCCCCATCTATAGGAAGGACAAACGTGTTTATGTCAATGCTACCTGCGGACCATTATGCTGAGTACACACCAAAATATGCTAAAAGGGACATCGCGAGTACGCTAAACAGTGACGATCCTATAGCGAAAGCATTTTACTTGTACGAGAACTCTGTTAACAACACAGACAATGACGTTGAAACTCCAGTTTCCCTAGAAACACTCATAGACAACTTGATTCAGAACAGTATTAATACAAAATACAGTGAAAATAACAACACTGGCCCTAATAATTATGATGAAAACCAAACGGATAATAAAACTATCGTCAATATTGAAACCACTACCTCGAATGGGACAGTAGAAGTTATAACTCTAAATGTGACTGACGAGACAACTGATAAAAATAATTATACAGATGATATACCTACCACTACTAATAAGTTCAATGAAATGATTAAAAACTTAGCCAAGCGAATAGATATACAAAACAATACAAGTCTGAAGCTGGCCACTAGAATAACCACTGATTTTGATGAAGAAAGATCATTGGATGTCATGAAACCGAACTTGACTGCTAACGAGACAAATACGGCAAAAATCGATGAAACAGAACTGGCTCCCCATAGTGAAATAGATTCAACAACTCCTACTTTTAAAGATAATATGGCAACGAAGAAAAATAGACAGAGAAGAGTGAGGAATAGCAAAATCGCAAAAATCTATCACTGACTTAAATTTCTAGGATACATATACTAAAGGTTATTTACAAAGACAAGTCAATTTGTTATTTTTTAAATAAATACAATATGTAACCTAAATAAATAAACCGTCAAGTGCGAGTCGGACTCGCGCACTAAGGGTTCCGTTTAATTGTAAGACCTTGTTTCTTGCCAAATATCATGCATGATTCTAGGTCAATATGAAGTAGGTACCCTGTATATTTTGGTCGAGGGAGAGAATCATTTTTTTTATTATTAACTACCAAGAAGAACCCATATACTACATATACTATGAAGTACCCTATAGGTTTTGGTTGCATGTGATTCCCTTGGAAATTTTAAAATTTTCGGTCATAAACGGCTGTAACTTTTGAGTACGTTGACTTAGAAGTTTAATTTATATCACGGCTTCAAGAAGTTACGGACTTGAGTACCTATTTTATGTCAATTTCAACTCGATACTTCCACGCGTTCCTGAGAAAAGAGGTTGACAGACGGACAGACAGACATACAGACAGACAGACGGACAACAAAGTGATCCTATAAGGGTTCCTTTTTTCCTCTTGAGGTACGGATCCCTAAAAAGGGAGGCCGTATTGCCAAATACACCCAAATGTGGGATACTATGGACTGTGGATGACGATGACGATGACGATGACATAGTCTATGTACCTAGGTAAGTTTGTTGAGCCAGACCAAGCCGAGCTACAAACTATATCACTGATGTTTTCGGTTGCTTCGTAGATAAGATACCTATCTCCAATAAATATAAATTTCAGGTAATTTCACCACCATTTTCTTGATTTCACAATTATATAAGGCAACAAAATAAGGTTACACAATATTTCAGAACCAGTTCTTATTTTTTGCCAGGTAATAAGATATAATTTCTGTGATATGGTTACAGAAGCAATTTACCTAATCTTTTTATCGTGAAACGGCATCATATAAGATATGATGAACATATGTAATGTATAAGCACAGCTTATACAATACAAACAAAGCTAATCCCTTAGCCGTCGACGGCAGCAGCGTCAGCACAGCACGGTGCGAAAATAGGCCAAGCCCAGCGATCCCTAACCCGCAAGCCCTAAGTGGGGATTTAGCATCAGCCTGATATGAGCCAATAAGGCACTTATGTATAAGAGCAGTCCTTTGTCCAGGTGTGGGCTAGTATAGTAAGTTTAAATATAAGCTGTAGATGTAATGTGTGTTTTAGTTGTAAGCGATTTTCTTAGCCAAATTAAACTAAGTTTGTTGTAGGTAGGGGTTCTCTGATAGATAAGAGTAGAAGGTTCTCGGTCAATAAGCCGACTTTTTCATCAGTGTTCGTTTATCTCCTCTTAAATTTTTCTGAGTAAAAACGGGCTTGTAATATACCTACGTAGCCATCACTGTTAAAACTTTGTGCGGGAAAAATGTCTCAAGTTTGCAACTCTTTTCGCACGGAAGACATGATTTAGAAGTGTTCGGATTTTCTTTTGAACGAAAAAGCTTGTACTTTTCAGGACATTTTATAAACTCTGCGAATTTTTACTAAGACTTAGTTTTGTAATTTTTAACGTGTAGATAAACCTACTAATAAAATAAATAAAATTGCCTACATTATTTTGAATGGTTTGTTGTTTTTCTACCTACTCATTATGTCTAAGATTGGCTAAATTGTTGTTATAAACGAATAGGTATTATCATCATAAGTAAACATCTTGATTATACCCACTGTAGGTACCTTATTATACCTACTGTAGGGACCAATTGGAACCTACCTCTAGAAGACATTATAACATCCACATAAATAAACGCCTTCAAGAATAAAATCGACAACTGGTTGCGAGACGAAAAACTAAAAAAGTTACGCAATGTCTAAAATCTAAATTCAAAACTGTGTGATGTAGACAAAAGGGAGAGAAATAAGATTCCGTTAGGATATATTGGTCTATGATAAGTATCTACCTCCTACAAAAATGCGAAAGTTTGTGATTATGTGAAGTAGCTATGATTGTTCGTAGACATCGCCAAAACTATTGAATTAGCGCGCGTGCGCACCCACGCGTTGAAGCTAGTGTCACATCATTGTCTATAAATAGAATAATCATCGCCGACTCACCGTCACGAATCGGTCCAAACTACCAACATTATTTTGATATGAACAGAAGGCCAACCAGACATGTTGAGTTAGGACGCACCGGGTCGATCATGATTATCTCTTTGGTCTTAGTATTTGTAATCGTGGTTATAATACTTGTTTACCTGACCGGACAATACAATGTCAACTACTGGAAGAAACGTAATGTCGCATTTTACAAGAAGAATAAAGTAACAGGACTGTTTTGGGATTTTATTACCAAGGACAAACCGTTTTTTCAACTGTTTTACGATATCTACAAGGATAAAGAATATGACAACGAACCCGCAGTGGGTATGGGATCATTCCTTACTCCGGCTCTGTACGTAAAAGATCCAGTGAATGTGAATCAGGTACTCCAAACTGACTTCCACAGTTTCAGCCATCGAGGCATAGCCTTCACCGATGAAGACAAACTGGCACAGAACGTCTTGATGCTTTACGGTCCGAAATGGAAACTTATGAGACAGAACCTCACGCCCCTCTTCACAACGGCAAAGCTGAAGAACATGTATTATATCATGGACAAAAGTGCACAAGATTTCGTTGAATATCTCTCGAGCAAACCTCAAGCGGAGCTCAATAGCGGTGGCTTCGATATCTGTAACTCGTACTGCTGCGCTGCTATCGCGGCTTCCGTTTTTGGGATCACAAGGAACTCCACATTTGATTCGCCTTTCATCCCGTTTGTGCAGGAAGCTTTGAGTTCGTCGTTATGGAAAAACATCAAATTTTCATTTTCTAACTTAAGCCCTTCACTGTTTAAGGCATTAGGTCTATCTCTCTTTGGCGTGCATGAAGACTGGTTCATCGGAGCTATCAAGCAGGTTATCCGACATAGGGAAAAAGAGAACGTGAAAAAGCACGACTTTGCTGACATGTGCGTGAGCTTACAGAAAAATGGAACTATGAAAGATAATGACACGGGATATGAACTTGAACCGACAGACGAACTGTTAGCTGCACAAGCATTCTTCTTCTTTCTTGCTGGACTAGAACCTTCCGCGTCTGCTATGTTCACTACCTTGATGGAACTGGGACGAAACCCCGAGATGCTGAAAAGGTTACACGAAGAAATAGACGAGGTATTTGAGAAATGTAAGAACGAGTTGACGTATGAAGCTATAATGGAGATGCCGTACTTGGAACGAGTACTGACCGAATCAATGAGGATGTATCCCCCTATTGGTTTCTTGACCAGAGAATGCGTAGGCGATACTGTGCTCTCCGTAGGAAATATTAAGGTTGACAAAGGAACAAAGATATTCACGCCCATTTACGAGTTACATCACGACAGTAAATACTATGCCAACCCTGAAGTGTTTGACCCAGAGCGGTTTGCCGGCGCGAACAAGACGTCAGATGTGTCCTACCAACCGTTCGGGAGGGGAAATAGAATTTGCATCGGGATGAGATACGCAAAGCTCCAAATAAAAACGGGATTGGTGCACGCGCTGCGCCACTTCACTATACACACTACAGTGCAGAAGGGAGGAATCAAGTATAAGAAGGAGCTCGCGCAAGTGCGTCTTATTAATGTAGATTTTGAATTCATTCCGAGACAATTAAACAAATAGAAAACTTATTGTCCGTACAGTTCGCAAGATTTACATAGCAAAGTCGCATGAAATCTAGAACACCTGCTAATATATTATAATAATAACTGCTAATACAATAATAATAACTGAATCTGTCTAAGCTGTCTGCAAATTATATAGTTGCTTAATCTTTATTTTTCTTTATTTTCTGTGTGTAAGATTTCCTTCCTTATTTTATAAGTAGTAAGTAGTTAGAAATATATGTATGAAATCTATTAGACCAGAATGGACGAGTGCATAGAAAGCAAGAACTTCAAATTTTCATTTTGCATATTTTAATTTTTGAGTTATCTTTCCGCAAGCATTTTTATGTCGGTAGTGGTAAGTACTTGATAAGAAAGTAGGTACTTAAAGGTAATTATTTTATTTGTGTTACCTGTTTTACATTAAATAAAAGTAAAAAATATTTATGGACGATGTATCACGCACATAAATAATTTATTGGCCAATAGAAATAGGTATGACATAATCAATCATAAAAAAGTTTGACAGCAGACTCGGTCGTCTAGTGTTCTCGACAATTAACGTAGGTACTTTGATTTTTGCGACGCAGGAATGTTAGGCAAGAGGTTGCGAGCATAGAGCTGCGAGTTCGATTCCCTTGGGACAAATGTTTGTACGATCTGCAAATATTTGTTCCGGGTGTTCTGGGTATTTTCTACATACAAAATATGTACCTTTATATGTAATGTATTGTATAAAGTTTAACAGTCATCTAGTACCCATATCACAAGCTCTGCTTAGCTTGGGCCTAGATGCTGTGTGGATTGTCCAGCATTATTTATTTATTTTTATTAGTTACACAAAACACATAATAATATACTTAGTAGAATTAAATAAATAAATAATGCTGGAATCCACACAGCATCATCTAGCCCCAAGCTAAGCAGAGCTTGTGTTATGAGTGCTAGATGACTGATATACATAATTCGCAGTCCCTTGTAAGTTGAATGTACCTATCTACATCACATCCTACCTGTGTAAAGTGTTGTGCTAATACATTTTATGGTTTGGTTATTCCAGTTTTCCCCCTTGAAATCCCCCTTAAGGGGGAAATACTAAATACATTTACTGGCGATTTTCAGGGGGAGAAACCGGAATAAACTCATACTTATTGATTTTTTCGAAATATTTGTAGCCAGTCACGTCACATGCAGAGATTCTTACGATAATCATTTTATTGGTAAAATATTGTATACATACTAACAAATAAAATACAATTCTAAATAGGTACCTACAAAAATATTTAATTTCATTCAATATACCTACAGTAAAATAATAACCAATACAATAAGTAATAATCTTATACATATATCAAAATAATTATGTAATCACACTTTTTTGTCGAGAAAATCCTCGACCTTGTAGTACGCCCTCTCGATGAGCCATATCTTAAGTTTGTTTTTGAAGAAAGCTAAGCTGGGTACGGTGATAACATGCTCCGGAACCATACCTCCAAATCTGTTTCGACATACCTACCTACTATAGAACTTATGTTGGAAAAAATAAACTGACATACCCTTAAAACATTACAATCCTGTTTAGATCAGTCGTGTAAACACAAAACCTTCGAGTTAAAATTCCAACGTGTCGCCGTTGTTGACAAAATAGTGGTTACTCATCGATGTAAGTAAAATTGGGGTGATTGGGTACTAGCCACAGATTTGTTATTCCTAAATCTGTGGAACTAGCTTCTGGAAAGTGGAACGCTCAAATTAGGTCCAATTAGGTCCACCCACCTCAGGCATAGTAGGTAGATACCTATATTCGCGTGTGCATTGTTGCCTCGGTCGCACTTCGGCCTAGGTACCTACGTCTTTCCGTATTTTGTTACTCACGTAGTATATTGCAAAAGATTGGAAATAGCGTGTCTTTGCGTTTAATTGTAACACAACACAGGCCATTTGTTGAGTTAGCGCTGGGAGAACGTACCTTATTTTTATCTACGGAACTTTACTTAGGTCTATGGCGCTACCTATACCTGTTATTCTATCTACAATTTTCTAGTCAACCTTCAATAACCGGATCAGCGAATCAGAGTTAGTTAGAAGTGCCTCGTTATAGTGACGTGACATTTGTAACGTGGACACACGTATTTACGAACGAAGCAGATTATACATGTAAGTACCCACTTATATCATTCAACAAAATACTCGTACTGTACCTGGTAACAAAACGATAGAGGGTAATTACTTAAAGTTCTTACGTACATACGTACTTAACGACTTCACCATCAACTACGCGAGTAGATACTTGAATAGATAATTGTATACAATCTAAGATAGATGATAAATGAAAACTACAAGCTACCTACAGTATAGGATGTACAAACGACTTGTATTTTTCATAGTGGCCAGAGGGCGTCCTACACAACGTTTGCCGAGTCGCGGTCTCCACTCAAGAACATGTTTACCCAAGCGGTTGTCGGTTCTTCGCGAGATATGGCCGGTCTACTGCCAATTCAGCTTGCTAATTCTTTGAGCTATATCGATAACTTTGGTTCTCTGTCGGATGTATTCGTTACGAATCCCATCCTTCAGAGAGACTCCGAGCATAGCTCTTTCCATAGCTCGCTGAGTGACTTTTTACTGGTGGACCAACCCAAGTGACAGTGTCCACGTCTCAGCTCCGTAGGTCATGGTAGGTCGCCCTGAAAAACTTTCGTTTTCAAGCGT
Organism: Eupithecia subfuscata; assembly: GCA_963564075.1. Classification (NCBI taxonomy): domain Eukaryota; kingdom Metazoa; phylum Arthropoda; class Insecta; order Lepidoptera; family Geometridae; genus Eupithecia; species Eupithecia subfuscata. Next base: position 2,487,835 of record OY751097.1, on the reverse strand, counting down.
TGCGTTATGGATGACTAGCTAACATGAAAAATTTGGCTTTCCCTTGTGGTTTTAAATTTTGTCCTACGTTTAATATGATCCCGTATGGTATTTAATTCGAGTTTGTCTCGTTTTTGTTTTTGATAAAAATATTCTATTATTATTTCTCTGTTTTTATATTTTTATTGACTCGTAAGACCACAATAAAATTTATTATCTTCTATTTAGATATCTGTTACCCAGCACTCATGAAAATTGTTTTATGTTAGACAAAGAAGTAACGTTAGAACGTACTACTGACACTGAAAAGTTTCTAAATACATAGTTTGATTGGTATGTCTGATGTGGTTTCATCATTACGTTCTGCGGTTTTCTGTTCATTGGGGTTACCGTTGCGGTACCTTTTACTAACTAGGAAACTGCGTCAATATGTAGTTAATGATTATATCGGGTATTTATCGCGTACCTTTTGTTTTATTTCCCCTACGTTTCTACCGCGTTACAGCGATCGTGGTCACGGGGTGACTGGCGCGGTAGAAACGTAGGGGAAATAAAACAAAAGGTACGCGATAAATACCCAATATAATCATTAACTATGTTAACAAATCGCGAAAGATTAAAAAGTTTTATTGCGTCAATATGGATTAAAGGGTCGGTGAAACTTGACACAGAATTACTATAATTATAAACTCAGTGGAATATGTTTTAGATAAAACTTATGATTGCAGAGTAATAAAACCGGCCAAGTGCGAGTCAACTCGCACTCGGAGGGTTCCATACCATTATAGAAAACTACTTAGAAAGATAATGAAACCATAAACAAGTCAACAACCTCATTTGTTGCCATGCATTCTACCCTAGGTTTTACCACACTAATATTATAAATGCGATAGTTTGGATGGATGTATAGATGGATGGATGTTTGTTACCTCTTCACGCCAAAACTACTGAACGGATCGGGCTGAAATTTTGCATACAGATAATTCTAGGCCTGGAATAAAACATAGGCTACTTTTTATCCCATAAATCAGTTCCCGTGGGATAGAAATCACCTTTAAACGTTTCCATAGAAACAACGCGTGCGAAGCCGCGGGCAGAAGCTAGTTTTTAATATATGTTGTTATAGGGTCAGAAATACTTTCGTCTTCCTTTTACAGCTCTTGGGATACAGCCCGTTGACACCCGGACGGACCGACAGCGGAGGCTTAGTAATAGGGTCCCGTTTTTTCACTCTTCGGGTACGGAATCCTAAAAACTATGGTAAAGTGTTCCATCCACAACTTTAAGTGTAACCTACCTATTATTTTACCTACCAAATAATTAATCAATGATTTCAAACTTATTCTTGTACACCGTGTGTTGGTATTGTTATCTCCTGCAATCATAATCATATAATTGCGGCCTAAGTAACAACCATCTTCAACTCCAGTTAGCTATGGAATGAGGAAATAGATAAATAACTGAACTGTAGTTTTGTGAGAAATCGCTATCGGAAAAGACGTGTGAGTGAATACTTTAAACTTGAATACTTACCTAATAATGTAAGTACCTAATTATGTAAATGATACTACGTACCCTGGTTTTAGAATTATATAATTTTTATTTGTAAGCAAATGTGTTACAAAACTGAAGAAATATTGGTGGAAATTTGACACTGGTATCATCGAAGCCTGCAGACTGCAGGCAGATGCTGGATGCGGCAAGCTGAAGACAGGGCGCTATGGCGCTCATTAGGGGAGGCCTATGTCCAGCAGTGGACTATTATAGGCTGATGGTGATGATGATGATGATGATGATGATCATCGAAGCAGAAGTTCGAAATAATTTTTGGTTTTGAATGCTATCATTATGTATTCATCATTTCGTTCATCTTTCGTCCGTTTTCGAACTCTAAATTGAACGCTTTTTGTGCAATTATGCACTGTTGAAGTATGTGTTTTGGTTTTTAGTTTTTATCTTGCTGTTTCCTTGTTGTTTTCTGTTATTGTTATCAGTTTTTGTAAAGTTAATATCATAAATAGTATCATATCATAAATCTCTTTGTTGACAAATAATATCTTGAAGTACCTAGATTGAAATTATAAATTCTGAGAAGAATTTTATTTGTTTTAGAGGTAGGAGCCCAATGGCTGATAGACAACATAAATTACTTCCCGAAACACATACATAGGTATTTGCAGGTTATACATAAATTTGTCCGAGGGCGGGAATTGAACCCACAAATTTCACAAAGATCGTCATACTTCCATTCCATACTAATATCAATATATAATAATTCGAAAGTAACTCTATCTGTCTGTAACATTTTCACGCCTCAACGGTTGAACGGACCTCAATGAAATTCGGAAACTCTCCCCTCCCAAGGGCGGATACCGGATACCTACCTATATGTAAAGCGCGTACAAAGCCGCAGGCAGCAACTAGTAATCGAATGTAGAATACACTACCAAAAGACGACCTCCGTGGCGCAGCGAGCGAAGGTCCGCCTCCGACGCAGGAGGTAGCGGGTTCGATTCCCGCCTCGGGACAAATGTTTGTACGATCTGCAGATTTGTTCAGGGTGTTCTGGATGTTTTCTACGTACAATAAAAAAATATCTATCTATGTAGTGTATTGTATTATTTCTATTAGTTATCTAATAGATACCCATAACACAAGCTCTGCTTAGCTTGGGGCTAGATAACGCTGTGTGAATTGTCCAGCATTATTTATTTATTTAAAATTTTATATATGTAATATAAATTTGGTAGTGTAGTGTAGGTATTCCACATTCGTTTACACAGGGTCAATTATGAAGGTCTTATAAAATTGATCTTGATAGCCTATTAGATGATTGTGTGAGTCTGATACAAGTCAAATGCAGACTTATTTCCAGAGACCTTAAGTAAAATTTTGTTTGGATTTGTGGTTAGAATGAAAACAGTTTTTAAGCCGCCTGGACGCCTTTACGTACAATCGCACTGAGGTAATGGAGCATCTAATTTAGATGTGTAGGTGGGAGTTATTTTGTAGTACCTAGTGATAAATTAAAACGAAACCAAAATGCCCTTGAGTGCGGTGTCCTAACGACAGACGAATTGTGTTGTGTCATTACTGGAACTGTATGGTCACTACCTACCAGTGATGTAATAGCCTGTATTCACAAAGAAAATTACACTTGTATTAACAATGGAGCTAACTGCAGACTGTTGCAAACAGTCTACAGGTAGCTCAACTGATGTCTATACTTAATATTATAAAGAGGAAAGATTTGTTTGTTTGTTTGTATTGAATAGGCTCCGAAACTACTGAACCGATTTGAAAAATTCTTTCACCGTTAGGAAGCTTACTTGTCAGGGAGTGACATATGTTATATTTTATCCCGGAATTCCTACGGGAACGGGAACTACGCGGGTGAAACCGCGAGGCGATCGTCTAGTGGCTAATAATCGTAACATAATAATTATAACAATGTTCCTTTAAAAGAAACAAAACGTTCATTTAAAATGTGGGTAAACTCATTGTGTTACTGATGAAATAAAAATACATAAAAGTCTTCAACCAAATCTAAGCTTCCAAGTACTTACCTAGCCCAACAAGGGTAAATCTTTCTCTATTTCAGAATATGAAGAACGAGAGAAGCAAAGACCCCGAGTACCCTCGCGTGTACGAGACGTGGACCACAGAGCGCGGCCAGGAGATGGTGATCCAGGACCTTCGGCCAGAAGACGACGATGTTGTGCTCGAGCTGATGGAAAAGAACATGATCCCTGATGAAGTGCTTTGCAGTATTAAAAGTAAGTACTTAAAGTATGAACACACACACACATACGTTCTCAAAACCGGGTCAGCAGGGCTATTCCGACTCTCCTATTTGACAGAATTTGCCCTACTTGTTAATTTGAGGTCTTCCGAACAGTGCTGACAATTATTTTTCAAACTTGACGCCGAAATTTTTATTTTGGAATGTTGTGTTATGAGTTCTTTACAAACATTGTTCCTTGATAAAGGCGTGAGTATAGTAGAGTTAGTTATATAGGGTAGATCGGTATAATATCTGCCAATAAAAACTCACTCGCAGTGACTTCAGATATTCCGTGGTCATGGCGCATGCAACTGTGCCAAAGTATAGGAAAACTCAAAACAACATAAATCATGGTAAATATGTTCCTATCCTGTTATTAATGACTTTAGTGTTTCACAAATACAAAACACAAAATCATTTATTTACCATAACGATAACAGATGACTTTATGTTTTCTTGGCAGTTTTCAATGAACGTCTGCGAATAGGTAAAAAGAGTTTTTATTCAATTACATGACGTAAAGGAACTTGCCGCTTATCTGTAACCAGCTATCTGTAAACGTGTTCTTAGTGCAAATAGGTAATTTGGGTGAGCTTGCCACTTCCCACGTCCCTCACTAAACCTAAAAATATAAATTCCAGAACTAAAAGACGACCCGGTGAGCGTGCGCGAGATGCTGGACTTTTGGGCGGATTGCCTGAAGCAGCGCATGAGCCTTGGCTGCTACGAAGTGAAGGGCGGGCAGAAATACCTGGTTGCGCTTAACGTGTGCCTGGTGGGGAGGAAGGGTGAACACCATGAATATGATGTAAGTAATCGAGTCTACACACCAGCAGCATAGCCGGCGTGGCGAAGAGTTGTCAAAACACAGTCGGTTGCCATCAATATACTTAAGATCTGCGCAGATCAATCCAATGCTGCTACTGCGCAGCAGAATAATGTGCATTCATATAGAAAGAAAGAAAGAAAATCAATTTATTGGCTCACAAAATACCGTAGACAATATAACAAAAACTTAAATATATGGGCTAAAAACACAGTTAAACATACTTAAGCTCTGCGCACATTAATCCAATGCCGCTACCGCGCAGCACAAAAATTTGCTTTTATTTATATGAATGCACACTTATTGGATACATTAATATCTAGATACATTTTGCGGTGACAAAATGAGTTCCCACAAGCTTCAAACGAGGGGCTCGCGAGCTGTCTGCCATCTGATGCCATCAAAGGTTAAGCATCTACTCGTAAATGTTACGAGTTAAAGCCCATAGGTAATTATTCAAATGCACGTTTTTGTGCGGTGTGGTAACCCCTCTGATGAGTGCCCCTCTGATTTGCGAAAAACTACACTGAAATGGTGCAGCCGGGCTGTGTTACCTTTGGGGACTTTGGTGTGTGATATTTATGACAGGTTTTCAGTAAAAATGTAGTAGGTATACTGAGCGTTGTTACGTGGCGTAAAGTACCTTTCACAGCGAGCGTGAAACGTCAAAAATCGCGTCTCGTTGCGCGTTGCGAGCGCCTTCTTTCCCCGTAGTGACTGCACGAACGCTTGCTGTGTGATACGTTACATGCCCTGTTACAGCGGTCAGTACCTGGCTTTAGATTTACCACCACAAAAAAAAAAAGAATCGAAAAACGTGAATTCTTCGATATGTCCAAGCTATTTGAAAATTCAATTTCTTTGAATCCGATAGGTGGAGGATGTATGCTATTTATTTTTTTACTCATACTCATACTCATAAATATATTCGCCGTAGGAGCACAAGGCACACTTGGTTAAGTCAATAGATAACTAAAAATACAAATCAAATAATTATAGTAAGTAGGTATCACAAAACAAAGAAATTAATATCTATAGGTATCTGCTGTAAGTGGGCATTTTAAGGCACCATATAGTTAGTGGTTATTATAGTTATTTTCATTCACGTACGCCATATGGATTGCTTTTTGGGGGCAATGCTGCGGATGCAAAAAGTATCTTCATTCTACTAAAACGAACAGTCAAAGCTATTTAAAGACTTGGACCTAGAGAGAGCCTACGAGACGTGTTTAGTTAAATTAATATTATGTCTATGCCATCGCTATTCATTTATCTTAACCTATTATATTTGAAGAAACATATTTAACGTTACACACGTTTCAGACAGACCCATTTTCGATTTCAGGGCATAATAGAACTTTTTTTTTCACAGAAGTATGTGCAATACGATTTCACACGAAGTCAAATCAAATCCTCTTTATTTCCATAAATACAATTAGTGTACTACATTTAGAAAAGGTCCAAATATAAAATTATACACTGACACGGAAATAAAGTGATAATATTTATTTCTGTCGCTTCGTTACATAGACTAAAGTAAAGAAGCGACGAAGAAATCTGTTAAATGTTATTTTTCGAGTGACGTTTTTCATGTTTTTTTGCGAAAGTACATCAAGTATGGATAGGAACCGGCCGTTATATGGCCGGTTTATTTTGTATCTTTCTTTAATCATTTAAGTAGGTACCTTGAACTTTGAGTTACAAATAAAATCTTTTATATCCTTTCCAGTTCAAAGGCAAGGCTTGGAGAGCCGTGTACAATGCATTGGAGCACGCTGAACTGAAAGCTGATGCGTTTGAGATCATGGGCTTGGACAAGATACTGTCCGCCATGGGGTTGTGTGTCAGGAGGGAGTACAGGGGCATGAATCTTGGGCAGAAGATACTGAATGCGAGGTAAGTCGTTATGTTTTATTTTTATGTCGGTTGCACTTCTATACTCTGGTCAAACTCAATATAAAGTGTTGGTAAGCCATACTTATACTAAAAATCACTTTCTTGCTGTTGATTTTTCCACAGGGGTTGTACTACCTATCGATTTAAGCTCTGTCCTACAATGCATTTTGCTGACAATTACTTTTCAAAGTCGACGCAAAAAGTCGTTGAGAATTTTGGATTTTCGAGCATAAAGTTGTTTACAAATAGGTATTGTACTTTGAGAATAGCTTGAACGGTTATCAAGAAACCTTCAAGAAACCTATACTTGAGTATAGGTTTATTCCCGAGTCTATTTGACGAGTACAAAAAGGAGACGTCACGATAACTATCGTTACTAACGTCAAACAGACTCACCCCTCAGTTCGCACATTCACTCAAAACATGGAAAAAAAATTAAGCACTTATAGGATTCATTGCTAGTTACGTTTATTTACGAGTTATGTTAATACAAGGTGAAAGTCTTCCTCTTTCTCTTTTTGGCCACGATGGTGAGCAAAAAGAGCAACTTCGCATCTCTGCTGAATGTCACGTCCGAAGCAACACACGTTAGCAACGTGCGTTGCTTCGTGACACTAAATGACACCAGACCTTTCCAAATCCAAAATCAAAAACGAACGGATCGGTCATCCTTCGTTTTATGCGATCCGCCAACCGTTAACATTGGATTTTTTTAAGGTAGACCGCTTGTCTACGCCCGTTGCCATGGAAAGTTTCCAGTGATTGTGAAAATTATCATGTGATGAGGTTTTTACGGCGCACATCATCAATTCCTCGAGAGACAAACTTTTATGTGACCACTTAAAAATCAACCTTTAACACCTTTATACAACGAAAGAATCATCAAAATCAAGTATGAATTGGCGAAGATATCACCAAAATGGTTGTAGGTAGTCGTGATTTTTCAAAAGTATCATGTTTTTTAAACTAGATAGACGGGATAAATACCCATCCCTTGGGAATAACATTTTTATGGGACCAATTCGAGATCATTCTATAAACAATAGTGAAAGAATAAGTAAAATCGGTTAACCACAGATGGAGATTTCAAGTAACATAATATATCAAAAAATTAAATAAACATACAGACGAATTGAGAACCTCCTTCTTTTCGAAATCGTTTAAAATAGGTAGTGGTGGGGGGTGGTGCTTTAAGTATCTTCTATCATCTATTCCAATGAATAAGTAATGGATGCGTAGGTAATTATCAAAGCCTCTTTTATTGACAATAAGTACGTATGGCTACATTACATGAACAAAGCTTTTAGCGGCTTAATTTAAAGTCGGTAATGTAATGTAAATGTGTAGAGCGAGTTTATTTGCAAACTCAGCATGGCAGGGCCTGTAAATATTCGAAAATAAACATGTTCACAAGATTTAAGGCTGGGTCCACTGAAGTCTAACAAAGCCTCAGGCATGCTATCCACTTTAGTGTTGTGACAATAGATTTTTAATACCGAAATCATTTGTTTTCGGTTCTTATTTATGAATAAGTATCTTATTTTCAAACAAGTATCTTATAATTATAACCTACGACGAAAAAGGCATTCTTCCAAAAATTTGCCCTGAAACTCATAAGTGTATGAATTTCTTGTAAAGTAAGCTAATTTAGTAAAATCATAGACTAATAAAATTATTAGCTGAAGTCGTACGCAAATATTTTATTTGATTAAGTACCTATTATTTATTTCAGACCATATAGGTCCTTAATAATGATACATAAAGATTGACACAATAATTAAAACAACACACACATGTAGCAGGGAGTGCTTTTTGAGGTTGTACGAAGTCCAGCTACAGTGATTTTATTTTAATGAGAAAAGCATTTTTTTTTCCAAAAATCTGGTATCCCATTCCGACACAGCAAATTAGAGAATTCATAGAAAATATCCCTTTGAAGTCATTAAAATTCAACTGAGCTTAGTTATAATATGATAATTACATTAAATTGGGAAAATATAACTTCAAAATTTTCTAGGATTTTAGAACCGATTATGAATGATAAACTCCCACTGAGTGAAATCCATAGTATTCACTAAAACATTCTTTGTTCTTCCACTCATTTCTGCATTTTGTTTTGATGCTTTGATGTTGGACATAGGAATACAAAACCCATGATACTTAATGTTCTTTTGAAGAGAATACCTACAAAAGCCTCTTGAATTATCTATATCCATACTAATATTATACATTCGAAAGTAACTCTGTCCGTCTATCTGTTACCTTTTCACGCCTAAACGTGGAGGTAAAATGGTATCCCGGGGACGGATATAGGCAACTCAAAAAGCGCGTGCAAAGCCGCGGGCAGCAGCTGTAAGGGACCGAATATCGACTAATATTCATACTTTTATTTGCTGATACATGTGATAATGATAAATAATGATATCATCTACAGACTATACCGGTCCACTGCTGGACGCAGACCTCCCCCTGATAAAAGCCTTATTGAGCTTTGTAAATATTGATATAATAATGATAAATAATTGCTAACATACTATTAGCTAGCTAGTTACAGATAAAAATATGTCAGTTAACAAAGTCAGCGTCAGCCTAAACTGAATCCAAAACCGAAAAAAAAATGGAAAGCTGAGGTTTACCCCATCAGAAGGGACTCCGAAAGCGTGATATTATGAAATATATATTTCGTAGTGCTGTAGTTTACCCCATCCCTAGTCGTACATAGCTTGCGGCCAGCGGCAGCGGTCTGTAGGTGCTTTTGTTTGCTTACCTCTGATGCCCGGAATTACGACAACGGCCCATAAAATACGTAAAATACCTTCTTGATAGTGGATTTCACGGCTTTTGTTCGGTCATAGTTGGAGTTCTGTTAGCGGAAACTAAATATTATAATTTCATCGCTTTGACACCCACCGCTGGGATTAGGTAGGCATTTTTAAATTAGCTTTGGGCTAGATGATGCTGTGTGAATTGTGCAGCATTATTCGCAAAATGAATATCCTCAACCTCGACCTCAACAGCCTGTAGTGGTCCACTACTGGACGCAGGCCTCCCCCTGATAAGCGCCTTATTGGCTTTTACCACATGGGGGTAATGCCTATAATCCCAACGCATAGGTATGCAAAATTGTAAAAATAAAATAAATAAATAATATAAATGATTATTATTTGATAATATTTTCTCTAACACGCCAGGACAAGATGACGACTCATCCCCATCATTTTTATTGTTTGATATTTAAAATTGTTTAGTAAGTAGGTAGTAAGTAGATATAAGTAAGTAATGAATAAGTTACTCATTACGGCTTCATTTTTGTATGATTTCATATCTTGCATTGCATAAGAAAAATGAAGCCGTAAATGTACTTAATTATATATGCATTAGAACCCCTAATTGAGTACCACGTTATAACGATATTGGAAGGTTGATCTTAGAGCTTGTATCTTATAGGTAATATGCCAAACCCTGGTCATAAATTTTGGTGCTCATAGATTTAAGTAAAATTCTGTAGATATGGTACGTTCTCCCAGCGCTAACTCAACAAATGGCCTGTGTTGTGTTACAATTAAACGCAAAGACACGCTATTTCCAATCTTTTGGAATATACCCACCTAATGAACAACAAAGATGGAAAAATGTCCCTACACCGAAGTGCGACCGAGACGCACTTCGGTGTATAATACGCTCGCGAAACACGAACGCGGCGCCGCTGGTCCGATTAAGACTGAGGTGGGTGGACCAAACTGGACCTAATTTGAGCGCTCCACATTTAGAGAAGCTAGTACCCAATCTTCCGAATTTTATTTACATCGATGGAGGAGCTTTAACAATTATCGTTTCTAAATTTATTTTCGTATCTTTTACAGAGAACCTCTCTGCAAAAGTCAAGGCATTGGCGGCACGGCGACAGTGTTCACTGGCATAGGGTCTCAGAAGCCGGCGGAGAGGTGCGGGTTCGAAACCATCGCGGAATTCCCTATCAAAGAGATGGCGGAGGCGGGCCTGCCATACCCGGCAGACGACGAGCGAAAGGTTAAGTATATGATTAAGAAGTATAAATGGTAAATACGTAGGTACGTTCAAACTTTAATTGTGTGTTAGAAATGCAATGTGCACGCTATTAATATAGAATAAGATTATTTGATATTAATATTATTATTTATTAATATTTGATTTGTAAAGCTTCGATTTAATGGCACAACCAATAAGCAAGTAAGTATAAGTAATAGCGTGCACGGAAGATAAAAGTTTTGTGAAAACTTAGTACTGTTAGATCTATTACATTAGAAAATAATCATACCTATGGAAAATATGTAGCATAGTTTTTAAAATGAATTTAAAATTTCATGCTATTGAAGTGTCAAAACGATTGTTGCATGAATATTATTACAATAAATTGTAAGAATTGAGGCCGAATTACGATAATTTCGAATAATATTGTGAAAAGTTGTTTCAAATAATCGTTTTATTTATTGACTCTCCCTGAAGAATACCTAATGCAGTAAAGAATTATCTGTATTGGACCAGTAATTTAAGAGACTATGCAAAACAAAAACAAAATTTTGTAATCGTGCAGATATTGGCCTAGTCTGAAAATTTCAAATTTTCAGTCTAGGCCAATGTCTGCAGGATTTGCTATAAGTAGGTAGGAGAATGTTAGCGCTAACAACATGTAACATTGAATAAAATTATACAAACAAAGCTAAAAAAAAAATTGTGCTAAAAATGTTGCTAGAGAGGTGACGATATGATTTCAAGCTAAACCAAAGAAAAACTAAAAAATAATCAAAAATTTAGCAGCGTCTGACCGAAGCGACGCGCGACATGAGAGCTGGTGAGTATCTGGTGCAGCGCATCAGCATTGATACAGCATACAGCGGGGCAATGCAGCCAGCGTCACTTGGTATGCTTTCGATTATGGATCAGTTATGCTGCCTCTAGATTATTTGCAACAGCCTGCTGTTAGTATAATAAAATTCCAGATAAAATTTAAATGATAATATTTCTGAAATTAGACTAGAAGATGCTTTTGGAAAAATGCTACTACGAACTAAATGACTTCTAAGCTACGAATAAGTAATAAGTCCTTCTAAGTGATACTTTTGAAGACTTGTAATTGAAATTTTAGCATTAATTTCATTTGACATACCTACTTTTCATGCCAAATTATTAAATTAGTATTATAAAAAGAATCAATTATTATAAAAAGGATCAAATCTGGCCGTCTCCCATTGCCACACCCTTAATGGGTTCATATTTGGGTTCATATTGGTGTCAATCCAGATGTCGCCAAAACTAAACTAAACTATTGTGACAGGACTAAAAATCTTGCCGTCCCTTTCCAAACAATCGAAATAATAATTTTGCGTGTTATAAAAAACGATAAACCGACTTCAACTTCTTCTAGTGGCGACATCTAGTTAAAAATCGAGTCTGATTTAGTTTGATGACACATCGAGGTGACCCTATTCAATAAAAAAAAAAGAATTATCAAAATCGGACTACTCTGTAAAAAGTTATGCGTGGTCAAACATCCAACCAATCAGTGTATATGTCGTGGCCATACCAATTGTATGTACCATTATTTGACTCAATACTGTAATGAAATTAAATGACCTTCGTTTGATCACAATTTCACCTGATATACAGGGTGGAAGGGTAAACAGTCTTATCCTTGAAACCAGAAGTTCAGAATCATGAGCAGAGTCCAAAACCGTATGTATGTATATATGTACGCAGAGCGGTTCCCAGAACAACGTGTGCCAAGCCGGGAAACGATCCTAGCGGCTACACAAAGGCTACGTGCCTACGGCCAGTTCACCGTGCCTAGTCAGTAAGTACTTACCTACTTTAGCCTACTTACTGGCAAATGTGTTAGAGTAGCTATTTTTGCCTGTCCTAAGCCAGGAAAAGTATGAAGGGAAAGTTCCATCACAAGTTGTAGGTGCCTACCTACGATTCGAGTTCGATAACTACACCACCGGCCGGGTACAGGCGAGAGCGGGCGGCGCGGCGTGATAAGGTCACTAGGGTGACCATGAAATCACGTAGGATAGCAGAGAAATTAATTATGAAATTCCATCGAAACTAATTGACTTTTATTTTTAAAAATAACTTGTATCGTCTTATTTTAGGGGTGTACATACGTGGTTTCAAGGATAAGACTGTTTACCCTTCCACCCTGTATAAGTTGACGATACGACCGACGATGTACAGTGGCAGCAGAAGTGGTGACCCAGATTCTAAAAACATTGTCTTGCAGCTATTCGTGGTGCTTACGACCTTTTTAAATTTATTATTATTTGGGTCCTAGGTTCAAATCTACAAAGTCATTTACACGCAATGTTTACCCTGATTTAAATATCATAATTTATTTTAACACCATTATAAATTATAAATATTAAAACAATATTTCAGTAGTATTCTCAGGACGACCTCGGTGGCGCGGCGGGCGAAGGTCCGCCTGCGTCGCGGGAGGTTGCGGGTTTGATTCCCGCCTTGGGACAAATGTTTGTACGATCTACAAATATTTGTTCTGGGTGTTCTGGTCGTTTCCATGTATAATAAAAAATATCTATCTATGTAATGTTTTATATTATGTATATCAGTCATCTAGTACCCATAACACAAAGAAAAGAAAAGAAAAAGAAAAAGAAATTTATTCAACAAATTAAATTAATGCCTTAGCAGAGCTCTGTCCCTCGCACTAGGTCTCTGATGAGCCTGTGTGGCGAGGTTACAGTGATTCGCTTTGGACTCTCTAAGCCTATGACAGAAGGTAGTATCAAGTCAATTAAGTTAATTTAAAGTAGTAGGAATTTGCTCTACACAACAAGGGGAGAAAATTAAATAAAAGTGTAAACAAAACAAAAAGTAACTTAAAAAATAATAACAACAAGCTCTGCTTAGCTTGGGGCTAGACGCTGTGTGGATTGTCCAGCATTATTTATTTATTTATTCTATAATATTTCGCTTATGCATACCGTATAGCATACAGTTTTAATGTTGGGCTGAAGTTTGGAATTAGATGAAATATATCGTAGTAACCCTCAAGCGAGTATGATCTTTAAGGAGTCTCCATTGCAATTATTACCACAACTGTTATTATCACAGAGGTCTAGAAGAAAACTACCCACTCTTGTTTTGAAGAGACCCATGTTGTTACTGGCCGGAAAAACCGCAGCAGGCTTAAGGGGGTACCTACCCTCAAATTGCTTATTTTCAACTCCGTCGGACCTCCATATCTTCCAAACTACTGAATATTTAACTTTGAAATTTATATATAGTAAAGTTCAGGACTTATTGTATCGATCATATGTTTCGAAAACACGATTCCATAAAATTTTCTCGATAGAAAAAAATCGCAAAGTTACCTCTAATTTTTTACTAAAACCCTAATTTCTCAATAAATACAGATGATACGATCTTGAGATTAAGCATAGTAGTTGAGCTAAGTTTAAAGAACATTTTATTTGTTGCTTTTTTTTCAATTAACTATTCTAATGTTTGTGGGGAGCAAATAACTACTAAAAACTTGATTTTTGGGCTTACGCCGCTTTGCTCTGTCCCGCTCCTGTGAACGCGAAATCCTATGCCTATCCTCTTCACACAATAACGAGGTAGGGTACCCCCCCCTCTGTGTGTTAACTATAAGCCTCCACCCCCAGCCGCGGTTTTGAAGCGCGTCTTGTGTCGCGCGATTTGTTGCTATATTTGCTTGCAGTACATTTTGTACTAAGACGCATACAATTGTACACACTGCTGCGATTTCAGCATGACATTAAAAGTCAAATCAAACTGCTGAGCGGACCACTCTCACATTTTTTTAATTTGTGTTTTGACCAAAGTATATTCCCAGATCAACTTAAACTAGCCAAAATAGTCCCAGTACATAAAAAAGGATCAACGAGTGATCCTAATAACTACCGTCCAATATCTCTACTACCTACACTGTCTAAAATATTTGAGAAACTAATTAAAAGTCGCCTATTGTCTCATCTTTATATGAATAGAATTCTTAACCACAGACAATATGGTTATCAGACAACAGTCGGGACGGCCGATGCCATTAATGCCCTGATAGATGAGGTAGTACAAAGACTGAATAGTAAGAAAAAGGTAGCAGGAGTATTTTTAGATTTAAGTTCAGCATTTGACACGGTAGACCATGACATTCTAATTGATAAACTTGACCATTATGGGGTGCGTGGTTCTGTTTTAAACTTACTCAAGTCCTATCTCAGTAATAGAAATATGTTCGTAGAAATTAAAAACAGATCTGCACATGGAGAGGAACTTTTTCACCGATCCAATCTTGTTAATATTAGGACCGGAGTACCAGGGATCAATATTAGGATCAATTTTATTTATTACCTTTACAAATGACTTAATTAATTTTATTTATAATACTATATCTGACATTGAACTAGTTTTATATGCTGACGATACTAATGCCGTAATAAGTTCCGAAGACATGACATCTCTAAATAATAATATTGATAATACTTTGACTGTTTTCCAAAACTGGTTTGATGCAAACAAATTAAAAATAAATGTTAAAAAAACTAGTATAATGCTATTTCAGTCTACGTCACGAAACAGGGAAAAAATAGTAACAATCTTTAATAAAGAGAGAGTAGAGAGTGTAAATACAACAAAATTTCTAGGTGTACATATAGATTCGCTTTTAAATTGGAAAAAAGAATTAGAAGGTATTGAAAACTCTATAGCCTCGGCCTGCTATGCATTACGAACACTACGTGATGAAATCAGTGTTTCTCAATTAAAAATGGTTTACTATGCACTAGTTGAATCAAAAATAAGGTACAGCATACAATTCTGGGGACACAGTTACAAGTACAATATGGAAAAGGCCTTTGCAATGCAGAAACGAAGCATCAGGACGATTGTTAGAATCACACAGGAAGAATCGTGTAGAGAGAGTACTTTCGCATTTGGCGCGCGGCGTCTAGAAATCGCGCTTACAAAAACCCAGCGGAATGGCGCTACAAAATCGCGCGACACAAGACGCGCTTCAAAATCGCGTCTGTGGGGTAGAGGCTTTAAACTCTTGCTGGTTTTGTATTAAACATATTGTTGATTTGTGTTCTATCGGTTTAGTCGTCAATATATTGGCTACTCCGCTCTCGGATTTAAATTTGTTTTATTAGAATTAAGCGTACTTATATACTAAGACTAGCTTCTGCCCGCGGCTTCGCACGCGTTTTTTCGGTTTATTAAGTAGCCTATTATCTAAGTTAGGCTTTGTTCTAAACGTACGCCAAATTTCATTTCGATCTGTTCAGTAGTTTTGGAGATCCTAGGTAACAAAAATTCAGATTTCAAAACTTTCGGCTTTCTAATATTAGCAGGATAGGATAATTAGGTATAAATTCGAAGGTGGCCAAATCGTTTTGATTAAGCCCTCTTTAATTGATTAAAGAAAAAAAACTCTTGCTGAGCCTTAGCCGTAACCATAATGAAACTTAAAATTAAATATACATGATCGGAATTTAACATTTGATTTATTAATAATTTTCAATGAGCAACCTACTATTAGGACCGGACACAGGACATCTAAAATTGTCAAATATTTCTATAACCTACTCAGTATAAATAAAGACGCATACCGAAAGGCACATAACAATTTTCGTTTTATTACAACGGCATTTCAACAAAACAATATCATTGTGAAGAAAAATACAGTTTCGTGCTATCCGAATGTACCTACCCGTACCCGGAAATAAAGAACTCCGGATCGCATGGATTTGTAGGCGCGCTCAGGATGTGCGAGTAGCTGGACTAACCCGGTGGTATTACAAAACCTTCAGTTACAGTAATTATAATAGTGTACCCAATGTTGCGAATGTTGCAATCTATACCCCCGCCAAATTCGATTCGAAATATTTATAAAGAAACCAAAGCCTAAGAATAATATTCACATGCTTGTAGTCAAGATTTAGCCATAAATTATTAGAATTATTTATTGAAGTAAAGGTCTAAAATCGAGAAGGAATGTAAATTGCGTATAAAATACACGTTAAAAAAGTGAATTTTAGGTCAGGTAGGTGTGACGGTTTGTCATTTTAAATCGAATTTGACTGGAGTATAGTTGATTTGAGTGATCTAATTGATTTTTTGCGAACTTATAAAGAGATGAACAATATGTTTAATTAATCTATTATTATTTAGGGAATACAAGTCACGATTTGACATTAGAGTCATGTTAAAATCATAAATTTAAGTTCGTGAGTGAAATAGTTCCATATAAGTTTATTCTCATTAGAAGCGCCATTTTGTAAAAAGAATAGGCATAGGCTTTCACGTTCATAGGAGCGGGATAGAGTATACATTTTTGGAACGGCGTGAGCACAAAAATCAAGTTATTGATTATTTACAAGAAAACTTTAAAACTTATGAAGAAACTGGTTCCAGAAACCAAATAATTTGTAATAATCTACGAATCAAACCAAAAGTTATTTCAATAGACCGCAGGGGACACTTTTATGATTTTTTTATAGAGTTTTATTTTCTTAATCGTATTTCACATTCAAAAAAACCAAGAAAAAAATTCATGTAATTCGAGTTTTTGCCACGGGGATCCCGTGTGTACTGAGATCTAGCAAACCCATTAGATTCGCCCCTTAATCAATTTCTTCCAGTAACTGTCACAGTGTGAAGACAGCACCCGCTCGTCTCGTGCCCACGGGAAGCTCGGCTTTATGCGCCTCTACACAAATAAACTAGGTCTTAAGAAACCCGTCGCAAAACTCACTGAAACTTGTCCGGAACCAACTGGAACGTTTATAGTTACTAGATACCGCTATACTAGACTAGTTTGAATACGCCCTATGTTAGAATCAAAATCTAAAACTCTTTATTTCCATAAATACAATAAATGTACACTTAGAAAATGTCAAATTATTAAATTAAACACTAACACGGAAATAAAGTGATATTTTTGATTTCTGTCGCTAGGGTTAAAATGTATTTGCCCCTGCGGTTGAGCTTCGTTGGGGTTGTAGAATTAGCTTGATGTAAATAGATAACTTCTTAATCGTTTATTTTTCCTACTATAATCCTACTAATATTATACAGCCGAAAGTTTGTGAAATGTGAATTTTTGTTACCTAAGATCTCTAAAACTACTGAACAGATCATGATGAAATTTGGCGTACATTTAGAACATGGCTTAACGTAGATAATAGGCTACTTAATCAATAATAAATAAAAAAATAACAAGTCTTTTATTTCTTGAAATATTACAAAATACTTGAAAACATTTGACGACCTCTGTGGCGCAGCGGGCGAAGGTCTGCTTGCGACGCAGGAGGTTGCGGGTTCGATTCCCGCCTCGGGACAATTGTTTGTACGATCTGCAGACATTTGTTCAGGGCGCAGTCAGGGCGGGTCGCAGGTTAATGCCTCCTCAAGAGTGTTTGCCAACCACTTGAATTATGTCATCTGACCACCGAGCATTTGGTCTACCTCTGTTTCTTTGTTCTTCTGTTGCCTGTTGGCCCTGGCCAAGTTGTTAGAAGGTGAGTCCCTCGATTGTCTGTCATTCGAGCTATGTGCCGTACCCTGCACCACTTTAGTCTTTGTGAGTATTGCAGAGCATCGGTGAATTTTGTTCGTGTTCTAATGATTTTGTGGTTTATCTTATGGATTTTCCTTATTTTCAAGATACTTCTCTCCATACTTCCTTGACACGACCGAATTTTGATCTTCATTTTTAATCCCCGACGCAAAAGAGGGGTGTTATAATTTTAATTTTCTTGTTTATGTAAACTTCCAAGTTTGGCTGGCATATGTTAGTGAAGGAAGAATACAGGAATCCATGATTCTCTGTTTAATTTGCATGGGTGTATCACTTTTCATAACTTCCTTAAGAGACCAGAATTTTTTCCAAGCTATATAGACTACTTATTATACCGAAAATACGCGTACGAAGCCGCGGGCAGAAGCTAGTATCCTATAAATATAAGCTAAGGTAACAGCCGAGTGTTTGTAGCATGCTAAGCCGTTTAAGGAATTAGAAGCATCTCGGATGTTTGACGCTTTTGAAGCGAGGCCTTAGCGAGGTTTAAGGCTTATGTTCAGGGTAAACTGATTTTATCGATCGGCTTAAGAGCAGAGCTTATTACGAGGGCGCATTGAACGTCATTTTGTGAAAAGGATAGTCATAGGATTTAGCGTTCAAAGGAGGGAGCGGGACAGAGCAAACGTTTTTGAAACAGCGTAAGCGCAAAAATAATGTTTTTGCTTATTTACAAGAAAAGTAGGTACACAGCTTATGAAGACGTTAAGGAACCAAAGAATTATTAATAACCTGCGTAATAACCTACGAATCAAAACAAAAATCTTTTCTATAGACCGCTGGGTTCCTGAGATCATCATCATCATCCGCAACCCGACTTCACCCACTGCTGGGTATAGGTCTCCAAACTTTTGTGCCACTCCACACGAGATATCCTGAGATATCTACCAAATTTAAATAATAAAAAAATTAAGTAAACAAAGATTTTTTTTGAATTTTATTAGTAATTCGAGTTTTTTACCACGTCTGTCCGTCCAATGGTCAAACGTCGCTCAAACGACAAGGTTTGTTTGCTTGTCCTCTTAACGTCGGGAAAATAGGTAAATAAACACACGTTAAATCGAACCAATAAAAATGGAGGCTAAAAAACCTCACGTGATTAAAGGACGACCCCCACTCTACATTCACAAACACCATCTCCTGCTTCAGGCGAGGACGAACATTTCCATCTATCTTAAGTGGAGCCAGCGCAGCTATTCATTTAACGCTCGAATAGTTAAATGTGCAGCTAATTTGAATAAGCCTTGTGCTGTTGTTAAAACACGTAATACGTGTCGTTGTGGCAAACGATAATTCGGAAGAGCAACTGTTTCTTTCTACTTATGAAAAGATTAAAAATCTAATGGAAGAAGAAAATAGATATAAGTGTAAATACTAGCTGTAATTGTTTTGTTTTATTACTAGTTTCTGCCCTCGGCTTCGCACTCGTTGTTTTTATGGTTTTAATGGGGATTTCTATCCCATTGGAACTGATTTATGGGATAAAAAGTAGCCTATGTTTGATTCCAGGTTCAGAACAACCTGTATGCATTTCAGTACATAGAAAATTACAATTAGATAGTCTTTGAAGCACTAAATAACATGAACAATTATTGTCACGTATTATTCAAACAGATTTATAGTTTAATTTTGGTGACTCTTTTTGAGCGACTGTTTTAAATAGAATACAATAACAAACACACAGACAAAGAAAATTACAATCAAATAATAGAAACACATTAGAACTACTATTTGCAATTGAAACAATAAACTTAGTTCCTTACTGTCTGGCTTATTTCTAACGTATTAAAATATATTAATTACTAGTTTATGCCTGCGGCTTCGCATGCGTTGTTTCTATGGAAACGTTTAAAGGTGATTTCTATCACATTGGAACTGATTTATGGGATAAAAAGTTGCCTATGTTTGATTTCAGGGTTAGAATTACCTTTGTGCAAAATTCGGCCTGATCCGTTCAATAGTTTTGGCGTGAAGAGGTAATAAACATCCATCCATCCAAACTTTCGTATTTATAATATTAGTGAGATAGTGTGATGTGATGTGATAATGTGATTAAATACTTCTTCGAATACGTCACCTCGATATTTTGGGTTCCATCGAAGAAAAAAATACTTACCGCTTGAAACTGATACAGATAGCAAGATCTAACACGTAATACCCCCCGCGTAACTTACCCACATGTAGGTACTTAATGTTATGTTATGTTTGTAGGTACCTTACTTACTTTACTTAAGTGGAGTAAAGTAGTGTGTCGTGGAGGACAAAATCTTGGAATAGCTTTTAAGGTTATTAACGGTTCATGCGTTAATTTCTGAGCTTTTTCACTCTTGACGCAAAAAGACGGGTGTTATAAATTGTATGTCGATATGCAGGTAACTGGTTGTTCCCGTGGAAAATTCTTTCCACGTAGACATCTGGTTGTAGCAAGCAGAGCTTCTGTAAGTATCATCTTTGTGATTCGAATAAAATAAACCATTAAAAATAAAAGCGTCTGGTTGAAGCGACGCGTGACCCGAGAGCTGGTCGGTATCTGGCGCAGCAAAAATCAAGATCAAAAACTTTTTATTTCCATAAATACAATAAATGTACACTTAGAAAAGGTCAAATTATAAAACTAAACACCGACACGGAAATAAATGTGTACTCTATTTTCCGCACTTAGACTCGGTTTGGTCCGTTGTGCGTGTTTTGTTCTGCTAGTGTAACCAGCCTAGCTCCGTCCAGAAGCGCAGAATCTTCCTGGGATCTTCGCAGGCTTCGCGGAGTGACCTCGGGTGGTCGAGGATTTCGTGTCGTTGCGCTGTTACTCCCTCGCATTCCAGGACTACGTGGGCAGCTGATTCTTCGTCACTGAGACACCCCCTGCAGAGAGGGCTGTCTGTCGCTCCGATGGTGAAGAGATGTTTATTTAGTGGGCAGTGTCCTGTGAGTGTCCCCACTAGGACGCGTAGGTCCATTCTGGTCAGGTTCAGTAGGCGCTTAGTTAGCCTTGGTGATGCAGCTGGAAGGGCTGCTCTTGCCTGGCGGCACTCTTGTAGGTGTGTCCATCGTTCGGTATGTGTTTCTCTAGTTTTAAGCCTTATCCATGTTCGGATTTGGGAGAATGGTAGGGGAAGGAGCGGAGGTGGGCCTATTATCGGCGTCTCCGAACCTTTCCGTGCCAACTCATCGGCGGCGTCGTTGCCGAGTGATCCGCTATGCCCCTTGATCCATTGAAGGGTTATCCTGTTTCTGCAGGAAATTCTCTCAAGTGCCAAGTGACATTCGTACACGATCTTGGAGTTGCAGCTGTGTCCTGCCAAGGCCGTGAGTGTAGCAGCACTGTCAGACAGGATACGCACGCACTGGTTGTCTATATCCCTTCTTAGCACAGCTGTGGCTGCCTCGGTTATAGCTGCGCATTCACATTGGAAAATGGAGCTGTGTTTGCCTAAGGTCATTGATACATTGATATTGAGATCCATTGAGTGAATCCCTGCTCCCGTGCCCGTGTCGGTCTTGGAGCCGTCCGTGTATATTCTTACTTCGTATGGGCCTGATTCATCTCTTTGATTTTCATGTAGTTGTATCTGGTAGTGTTTGTTTTGTATTGGTTTGCTGGGAATTCTGTCACAAGGGGCCGCTAGAAGAGGTTCGTAGGCTAAAGCCCTGTCCAAGATCTGGGCGTGCGGACTATCTGTGGTCCCCCAGTGTCCCATATTTTGTAGTCGCAAAGTCGACATAGTAGCCTCTTGTTGTATATATAAGTCTAGTGGCGCTAGGTCCAAAATCACCTCTAGGGCGGCGCCCGGTGTGGTTCTCATGCAGCCTGTTACCGCCGAGCACACTAATCTTTGGAATCGTTGCAATTTAGTTATTACCGTGTTCAGCTCGGTTCTGGTCCACCATACGATGGCTCCATATGTTAGTATCGGTCTGATGACAGCAGTGTATAGCCACATGGTTATCTTTGGAGAGAGACCCCATGTTTTCCCCAGCATCCTGCTGCATTGGTAGAAGGCTGCTGTGCCTCGTTGTAGTTTATAGTCAAGGTGCTTGTTCCACAAGAGTTTTCTGTCTAGTATAACCCCTAGATACTTGACTTCGTTTTTCAGGGTTATTTCGGTGTTGAATAGTCTTGGTAGTCTCAGGTTTACCAAATTTCGTTTGTTGGTAAACATTATCAGTTCTGTTTTTGTAGGATTGACTGATAGTTCATGATCAGTGCACCATGTTTCGATAGTTTTGAAGGCGATTCTTATTAAGTCACATAGTGTGCTCTCGAAGCATCCTGTTGCTAGGATCGCGAGGTCATCCGCATATCCCACGGTCACTAGTCCGTGGCCGTTAAGCTTACGGATGAGCTCGTCAACAACTATGTTCCATAGTAGGGGCGAGAGGACGCCGCCTTGGGGGCAGCCTCTGGCTACTACACCTCTTGTGGTTTCATTAATGGTGACTTGTATTGCTCTGTATCTGAGCATGTTGTTTATCCACTCTGCTAGGGTCGGCGCGACACCATATTTAGTGAGTGCTCTGTAGATGCTGGTGAATTTGGTCTTGTCAAAGGCTCCTTCGATGTCAATGAAGGCCGCCAGGGTTGGTTGTTTTAGCGTTAGTCCGCTTCCTATCCGTGATACTACGCTGTGTAGAGCGGATTCTGTTGATTTGCCCTTGCTGTAGGCATGTTGATGCCGATGTAGTGGGTTTTGTGAGAGTGTGTTGTCTCTTATCTCTCTGTCACATAGTCTTTCCAGTGTTTTGAGAAGAAATGATGTCAGGCTTATGGGTCTAAAAGATTTTGGTAGGGTGTAGTCACTTCTTCCAGGTTTGGGTATGAATACCACCTTCACCTCCCTCCATTGGTGTGGTATGTACTTGTGGGCAATACACGCTCTGAAGATTCGGACGAGGTGGTCCGCGAGTATGTTACTGCACCATATGAGCATACCTGGGAAGATTCCGTCCAGACCAGGTGATTTGAAGGGAAGGAAGCTGTTGATTGCCCGGAGTACCTTATCGCGGTTTATCATATTGCGGGCTGTGGTCCAGTCTATATCGGTGGGCGTTTGCTCTGAAATTTCCTCCCATTTGTGGGTGTCTGTTACCTGACAGCCTGGGAAGTGTGTGTTCAGAAGCACTTCGCTGGTTTCAGCGTCCGAACACGGAAATAAAGTGATATTTTTTATTTTGTCGCTTTGATATGTAGATTATAGTAAAGAAGCGACGAAGAAACCTTTAGCCTGTTATTTGTTATTTTTCGAGTTGGAGCAAAATCGTTCCCAAGCTTTTTTACCCGCTCGATAATCTGATATTTTATGCACACTGCATACAGTGCATCAGCATTGCCATACAGCGGGACAACGTAGCCACCAGCGTGATAGTGACCCTCCGGATTTGTAATATGTATCAGTTGAGCTACCTATACATTGTTTGCAACAGACTGCAATTAGCTTAACTGTTTCAATTGTAAAAACTAGTTCTAATTACAGACACTAGCTGCTCGTCAAGTATCAATAAATAATTTATTTCTATGTTATATTCGTAATTTTCCTTGTTAATAAATAAGCAACAAAATTTATTTTCCATTGCGTCGAACCGATGGTTATGTGTGTGATATATCATAAAGCCCCATAATACCATTAATAGGAGCAGTGTAATATACGGGCTCGTTGCAAGTCGCGGCTCGCTTGTGGCCGGCCATGGTTTACTGTGTAATTTGTGTACATACGGGATTAAACTCTGTTAAGCCTCTTGATCACAACACGATATGCTGCGGTATGCGGTCACATAATTGTATGAAAAATGCTTAGAGCATCGATGTAAGTAAAATTTGGGAGATTGGATACTAGCTTTTCGAAAGTGAAACGCTCAAATTAGGTCCAATTAGGTCCACTTACCGCAGTCATTCGCCTTTCGCGTACATATCGTCTCTGTCGCACTTTGGTCTAGGTACGTCTATACATCTTTGTTGTTCATTGGGTTGGTTATCCTTCTTTCAACTATCCTACTAATATTATAAAGCCGATAGTTTGTGAAATCTGAATTTTTGTTCCCTAGGATCTCAAAACTGCTGAACAGATCAAGATGAAATTTGGCGTTCGCTTAGAGCAAAGCCAACTTAGATAATAGGCTACTTAATATACTGAAAATACGCGTGCAAAGCCGTGGGCAGATGCTTGTTATTAATATTGCAAGAGATTGGAAATACCGTGTCTTTCGTCATGTCACGACGTCGACACTGGGTTTGTTTGTGCCGCATACCGCTGTGGCAAAATCAAATGAATGCTTCTCTGCACATACAGTTAACGATGCCTCGTGACGCTGCGTTGTGCCGCATACCGCAGCGTTGTGCGTTGCGAACAAGAGACCAAAACTTTAGGACGCGTTGTCAAACGGAGTCTAATTTATCAATTGACAGACATTTCAATTTGATGACGTCTGTGGCGCAGCGGGCGTAGGTCCACCTGCGACAAAGGATGTGGGTTTGATTCCCGCTTCGGGATTTGTACGACTTGCAGATATTTGTTCCGAGTGTTCTGGGTTTTTTTTTGTATAGTAAAAAATATTTATCTATGCATGTAAGTACCTAATGTATCAAGTATATCAGATATGGGTACTAGACCCATAACACAAGTTCTGCTGATGCTGTGTGGATTGTCCAGCATTATTTATTTTATGTAGGTACGTAACGAAATGCAGTTTGAGTGACAACAGTATGCAATAGTGTCCCGTACATCCCCTCGTTGCCAAGTGGCGTCATAACTAAGCTTTAATTACCCCCGGCACATCCGCGGCGCAGAGCAACCCGGCTGTATTACATTTTCCTTAATAACAACCAAAGGTACTATCTGTACTTGCCTGTGTCTATGGTGCTTACGGCTTGATGTTGCAGTCTTTTATGGCTTCATTTCGTTGGAAATTAAGATGTTTTTTAACAAAGGAGGATATTTTTTGACTGGCTAGGTAGCTCAAACCCGCAGCTTTAAGCAATCGGTTTAACTTTAAGCAACCGCCCACCCCGGCGGATACCTGATCGAAGCCAACGACTCATAGCCGGTTGTTTGCTCGCTGATCATGTCTTTATTTAACTATTAAATGGTCAAATCTCTTGTCAACATCAATTCGGCAAGTAAAATAACTATTTGACAAGGGATTTGATCATTTGCTAGTTAATCAGCGTACAAACAAATGGCTTTGTTTGAGTCTTTTGCTTCCTCGATTCTTCATCAAAAAAGTAATTTTTGTGAAATTGTCTGCTTTTCAAATTATACAAAAATTTCTACGAAAACACCACAGAAAGTCTCATTTGCCCAATGACACAATTATCGCTAACCATAAACTAAACAACGATGGGAAGAGCTGTCAAAAAATTAGGAGAATTATTTTGTTTGCTCTCTATCCCTAGCAATTGGAGAGCCATTGACGGATAAAATATGTAAACATGTCTTAATTTTAACTGTAAAAGCTACGGTTGACTTAAAAAGATTGAGTTATTAGAATACCTAAAGGTGTCAGAGGCGTTGATTTAGACGCAATACCATAATAGACCTAGTGAGACAATTAACACTAACAGAATTAGGCCCCAGATATCCGCCTGGGCCGGCGGCGACTACCTTGATTGATGGTAGTTTATTTTCTTCTGTGCGTCAGAAATTCAAGAACTAGATGACTTCAGACTGCTTAGCTGTTGCTAGAGTTTACTGGTTTTATTGGAATAATCAAATATAATTGTCGTTGATTCTTAGCTACGGATAAAAATCGGTATAAAAAGCACCTACGTGCATGTAAATCCAGATTAATGGATTCACTGAAACAGCCAAGATAATTAAGTTTATCGACAAATTGCTTGCTGGTTGGAAAATTCGGGGCGCATTTTCGCGAATCTTATTAAATAGGTCGATTTGACTTACATCATTCTTCTTATAAGCAAAAAAGCCTCGAAAAATAGCCTTACTTAGAATTGTAATTAAGAAAAACAAATAAAATTCAACATCGAGTCAATCTTGAATTTGGAAATAGCTATTATTTTTGGTCGTTCTCTCGTCCGAATAAGTGAAGGCTCCTTGAACGTAAAGCTTAGTCGAAAAGGCATTTCGTACTTACGTGTTGTAATAAAAGCCTTTTTGTTTTTTAATTTTATACAGCTTTCAAATTTTAGTAAATTTCTAGATTTTTGCGATGTAGCTTGCAACACTTCGTAGCAATGGCTACGAGGCGTAGCACAGCTACGAGGCGTAGCACAGCTACGAGGCGTAGCACAGCTACGCGTAGCATCAGCTACGACGTAGTAATGCTATCTATGAAATCGCAATAGAACTAAATAACTTTATTCGGGAATCAAAGACAAAATTAAAACATCTTTGCCAGAAAATATACTGGATTTTCTATTGCAATGTTTTTCATACGAAATAAATTAGATTTCTTACCCATTTCGTACCGTAACGGGGAATGCTTTCGCAAATAAAACGGCGCAAGCTTTCGAATTTACTTGTTTATTGCTCCGTGTTTGTCAATCCAATCGTTGGGCGTGCGTTTTTGGTTTCTAAGAGTTATATCAGTCTTTCTATTTTTATCGTTTACTCTAAATAAGAGCAGATATTAAGTGAAGACGCGATCGGCAGGGAGTCTCTGTTTCCGAGCCTAGCTTAGGTATGATGCCTTGTAGCAATACTAGAGCATGCATTCTATGCATCATGCACTAAAAAATATTTCGCCTGTATCACCTTTATGATTGTGGTGGTTATGAGGTAAAAGGTATTATTTAAAAGAGCAACCCGCGGAGCTAAGTCAGGAAAAAATTAAATTACTTTTGCTGATCCAAATAAGTGGTCAAAGACTGGGCCTAAGTAGTATCTAACTAGCTTCGCTAGTAGGTAGTATTTTTTTGGGAGCCTGTTCTGCACGACTCCTGAACAAAGGCCGGCTTCCTTTATTGTAAAAAAAACATAAAGATAGTTTCTAATAGTAGAGAGTCGCCAGAATCGTCATCGGACGTTGACTCAACCGTGCAAAAAACAAATTGCTGCGCCTGGATGACAAACATTTAAAAATTCAGTAAAATCTCTGCAACATTGTAAATCAAACCAACCGTCAAACTCAACCAGCTAGAACAGTTCGTGAAAAATTTCAAAACATTTATTATTTTACATGGATTTCACAATTCAGACAAAAGACCGTCAGTTGGCAGCCCCCCCCCACCCTGTGACGTCAGAGGGGTGGGGATCGGAAGTAACCACTCGCGTTCAACTGAGCCGGTTTAACCATTTGTGAAGGGCCTCTTTTAGCGCGTTTTAGAATGTGTTCTGTTGTAGAAAAGGAAAGAGAAAATAATTGAAAGTTGAATAATGGGAATGGGCACAGGCATTGCTGGGTTGGTAACAGCTCGTGTGCAACTTTACAATTGAAAGGTAGCTCAGTTACAGTCAACGACACAATTGCTGAACGGGGTTAAAGCATTTTAGGTACCTATCTACGCCAGATTTTTTAATATTAATTAATAGAAGTGTGCCAATTGTTGTTGTTAACTGTACCTACACAATTTGCAGTCATCATGGCAAAGTCAAAATTATTGGAAAACCATAAGTAATTGGAACTGCGACAGGTATTTCTAAATCTCCGCCACTTTCTCAAAGTTGGAAAAGTTTCAATAGAATTTAAACCTTACAAATTATTGAGAAGATACAAAACCGCATGATAACCTCCCTAATCTCGAATTAGGTACTTGGAATTTGAACAAATCGAGAACCGTAATCTACGTCAGTTGTCACAAATGTTAATTTTCCCTCTGGATTGACAAAGAGAAAACAAAAGTTCTCAATTTCGTATTTGTCGAGAAAGTTTCCGATTCAGAATAGTCTCGGAGCAGATTGTTTGTGAAAACCATATTATTTGATGTTCAATCGAAACTACCTTTATATGAAGATTTGCAGATTCAATCATATATTAAGAATGGGCGTATCAACTCATAACGGATTCACCTGCCGCGGTAATTTGTTTAAGGAATGGTCTAGAGTTAAGCATTTTTGAAATTGAAGTATGCATATTTAATCATCGATGTACGTAAAATTCGGGATATTGGATCTAGCTTCTCGAAAGTGGAACACTCAAATTAGGTCGGGTTAGGTCCATTGATCTCAGTCATAGTCGGACCGGCGCCGCCGGCGTTCGTGTTTCACGTGCGCATTGTTGTCTCGGTCGCACTTCGGTCTAGGTTATGTCTATGTCTTTCCATCTTTGTTGTTCATTAAGTAGGTATATTCCAAAAGATTGGAAATAGCGTGTCTTTGCATTTAGTTGTAACACAACACAGACCATATTTTGTTCAGTTAGCGCTGGGAGAATGTACCATATCTACAGAATTTTAATATATCTATAATATAAGTATTTTATAGTTTGATAAAAGAGATTAAAATTTGTTAGGTTGTTCTTCAGGCCAAAACTGCTAAACGGATCGGGCCCAAATTTGCATAGATATAGGTCTAGACCTGGATTAACACTGAGGTTTTTATTCCATAAATCAGTTCCCATGGGATTTAAATAACCTTTACAAAATTTCATAGAAAAAGCGCGTGCGAGGCCACGGCCAGAAATTATTTACAAACTCGGAAATAGCATCCATAGCAGTCGAAGCTACATATAAAATTCTAGTAGGATTCAGCTAGTACCTACATACCTACTAACTTTCTGTAGTAATTTGTAAGGAATACGTAGGTAAGAAAACCCCCACCAACTCCAAAACTTAAAGGATATTATCAGCGTAAATTATCTCCCCCATTGGGACGGAACGTGTCGCCCGAGTGATTTAATAACGGCGTTTTTATTGCTCATTAATTCGTTCTTTTGTGCGCCCATAGATGGCGTGAATTAGATTCCCCAAGATTCGTCAGTGCTGTGATTTGGGTGAGAGCTTCTATAATTGAAAATTGAAATTGAATTTATCTTATTAGATACGTTATTTGGTAACTGCTGTGTTTGAACGCGATTGGTAGGTAGTAGGTACCTACAGTATAAGTAAAATTCTGTAGAATAAGGTACGTTCTCCCAGCGCCAACTCAACAAATGGCCAGTGTTGTGCTTACCTAATGAACAACTATGATGGAAAGACGTACCTAGACCGTAGTGCGACCGAGACAACAATACGCCTGCGAAACACGAACGCCGGCGGAACCGGTGCGACTATGATTGAGGGGGGCGGACCTAATTTGAGCGTTCCACTTTCTAGAAGCTAGTTCCCAATCTCCCGAATTTTACTTACATCGATGAGGCCACATCATTATATTTTCTTTAACAATTTTACTTACATCGATGAGGCCACATCATTATATTTTCTTTAACAATTTTACTTACATCGATGAGGCCACATCATTATATTTTCTTTAACAATTTTACTTACATCGATGAGGCCACATCATTATATTTTCTTTAACAATTTTACTTACATCGATGAGGCCACATTATTATTATTTACTTTAACAAAAATCATAACCTCGTATTCTGTCACATAAGTATTAAATCATGATAACTACGTAATACCTACATTGGTATCACACTAATATTATAAATGCGAAAGTTTGGATGGATGTATAGATGGATGGATGTTTGTTACTTCTTCACGCCAAAACTACTGAACGGATCGCGCTGAAATATTGCATGCAGATAATTCTAGGCCTGGAATAAAACATAGGCGACTTTTTATCGCATTAATCGGTTCCCATGGGATATAAATAACCTCAAAACGTTTCCATAGAAGCAACGCGTGCGAAGCCGCGGGCAGAAGCTAGTATTTAATAAGCAAATGTAAACTAATTTATTTATTTATATCTACCCGTTTATTGCTAGGCTGTTGTTATTCAACAAAAAAATACTGCTATCCAACATAAAACCTTTCTGTGCAAAAAGGCTTACTATAAAATCTCAGATATTTGGAGATATTTAGAGATCAAAAAGCTTGGGACGGGTTTTGGGAAAAATAACAACTAACGGGCTAAAAGTTTCTTCGACGCTTCTTTACTTGAGTTTAAATCAAAAATATTACTTTATTTCCGTATGTTCAGTAGGTATATGATTTTATAATTTGACCTTTTCTAAGTGTAAATTTATTGTATATATGAAAGTAAAGAGTTTTTGATTTGATTTAATTTCATCAAAGCGATGGATATTCAGCGTCAACAGAGCAAAACCGAGCAGAGCATTTACTCAACGAAGGCGATGGCTATAAACCCCCGGTTATGTACCCCGCAGCGTGACTACGCTGCCTCTCTCGCCAACGTGATAACAACACCACAAGGGGAGGAAGCAGAGAGGCCGCGAACCTAGCTGTGCCGCTGTGCCTCCGGGTCCTGCGGAGGACCGGTGCGATAAGGAGGATTTTGTGGAAGGCTGATACGCGACACCGCGCGCACGTCATCGAATCGACACAATTCTTATTAAGTTTTTGTCATAATGAATCTTAATCTCTAAGGCATTTAGCCCTAGTTAAGTTACTTTGTACTTGTCTTGTAATGCCTTGAAATAAATGATTATTAAGTATTATTATTATACGTAGAAAACATCCAAACACACGGAACAAATATCTGCAGATCGTACAAATATTTGTCTCGAGCCAGATATGGAACCCGCAACCGACTGCGGACTTTCGCCCGCCGCGCCACAGTGGTCGTCAAATCTCCTCTTTGAAATAGGTTCCGCCCAAACTCAAAACTTTACCTTCCTAATCAAGCCTGAAATTTCAGAAAGGCTTCATCGAATTAATCTGTAAGCAATAATGCAAATCGATACGAAGCCATTAAAATTACAGGTAAGTTTAAGGGAGGATCGTAACAGAAAATTATGTTTACCGGTAGTTCGGATGTTTGTTTGACTCCCACGTCTCCCACTTTCGCAAAATGCCTGTAAATAATACATAAATCTGACCGCGCTTGTGTCAGTTCGAAATGGCTCTATGTTATTCTAATCGCACGTGAGTTAAACCATAATAATATCATAAGCACAGACTAACTTTAAAACAATACCTACCTAAGGGCCTCGATACACGGGCAGCTTGAAGCTGTCAGGATCGACTGCTGCAAACTGCGACTGCATAGTCAACTATGCAACTGCTCGAGCGGTTTCGTGTACCTATGTCTGTAAATAAGACTAGTTCACTATGCAGTCGCCAGCGAGAGGCTCAAACTCCACCTAAGCGGAGATGTGCGGATATGTCCGAGCAGAGAAAATACGTTTTTCAGCTCGAGTGTCTCTACCGAAGCTGTGTAGAGATGCAGAGATACTGGGCTGAGCTGTGTACGGCGTGCGATGGATGTTTGTTGAGATGAACGCTCTCGCGGCGCCACTTGGCGACAGCGGCGCACTTCGCTCAAACCTCTTCGCCAGCTTGTGAGGCACAGCTCGACTTCGATCTTTCTTTGTTTCTTTGGATACAAATATGACACATCTTCGCTCGGTGGTTTCCACTGAAGCTGAGCAGTGACGAGATGTGTAAATAACGACAGTCTGTTGATTGCTTAAAACATATCTCTCCTCTCGTCTCGTCTCCGCTTTGATGGAGCCTGGCCCATAACCAGTCGATCCTGACAGGTTTAAGCTGCAAGGGTATCTAGGCTCTAAAGTAAATACTTTACGCCTACCCAAAGTTTTTCTAAATAAGTAATGACTTGTTTAATTCTATTAGAGTGTTCTGTTCAAAGACATTCGACGTTAAGGAAAATGATGTTTCATAACGAGTCTCGTTTAATTATGCCGAGACAAATATAACGCGTGTAACGTGTCTAATTTTGCTTTTATGAAGCTTACGGCGTAATTATCGTGAAGTATAACTTTATTGTAATGAGAGACTGGAGTAGCTTTTACAGTTTAATATTCTGGATCATTTTCATACAACTTAAATTATGTTATCTTCCTAATGGTTCATGCTCGTGTGGATCGAGTAATTGCAAAAAAGAAAAATTCACAGTAACAGCCTGGAGTCCGGAAGTTGGCGGTGTTACACCCCCGTGCTTCGGAAAGCACGTTAAGCCGTTGGTCCAGCGCCCAACCTCTACCAGTTGGTGTCGGTCTGCCGTCCAATCGGATTCTGAGAAGGAGGGAATAGAGAGTGAACTTGTGTTTGTGCATACACTTGTGCACTATAATATATATGAGAAGTCTCCGTTGAGACTGGCCGCTTTGGTCAAAATTCGGCTAGGAAGATATCATGATCATCATCATCAAAAAGCTAGGTAACTTGGTCTCTACTTAGTAACCAGGTAACCTTTTACAGAATCTATGTATCATTCTCGAATAATCTAAAAAGCTTATTTTTTACCGAGATGTTGGTCAAATGAGAATTAAATGAAGTCGAGGACAGAAGCTAGAAGCTATAAAAGGACAAATTGCTTAGAAATGACTTCATAAACTGCTAAGTCATATCAAGAACAATGAGATGGCCTCATCAACTCGACGAAAATGTAACGTCTACAGGGCGTGCTAGAAATCCACATTAAAAAAAAATATCTAAGAGAGAAGAGGAGTGGTTGAAAATACCTTCTCAAACGATTAATTTGATTGATCACCATAACAAAATCCATGGGTTGCATGTTACAAAATAGACTTCTGATACAAATGAGGTATAACATTTTGCGTCTATTTTTAATTTTCCTAGGTTAAATTAAAATACATACCGGTACCATGGTGAAATTCCACGAAACTTTGATTTATCTTATGACGGTAAGATTATAACTTAAGTTTCATTTTACTTTCAATAGCTGTAGGTTCATATCGAACACAGATTATGACGACGGCGGCGGTTGCGGGGCGCGGGGTCTGCCAATTGAGTGGAAAATGAAATGTCTTCATAATCCCGTGTTACCTTATACCGACAACAACATCGTAATGTCTATAAGACGCCGTAAACATTAACCTGTAAGTTCATTTTACCCCAGACATTACGGAATAACGCGACGCGGAATAAAAAGGGGACCAATTATTACGGAAATATTACTTTTCTTAGAATAAGAAATACTCCGCCTCCGCTCAAAGAGTTTATAAAACAATTGCCGATCTCTAATAGCGTTAGTGAGAGTAGTTTGTAAGTTTGTTATAAGTAATCTTTGAAACTTTTGGCCTGATTCTGAGAATTTCTTCTGTTAATGAAGGTTTTAAACTGGCGCCTAACTATGAAACTTCCAGACGTGCTAAAAAGATCGGAGAGGTTTGGAATAAAGGAGGGGGGGGGGGGGGGGAGATCTCTGCTCTAAATGAAAAAATAGAATTGATTAACAAACTACAATTAAAACCTGTGCACATTTATTAAGATTTATTTAGTAAGTACCCGAACCGAACCTTTTTCAACCCAAAAACCAATTTTGCGCATTCTCATTTAGCCCGCAGAATCGCCATTATTATTTTTTGGTATAGGCACATGTTATTTCAATTTTCATTTATTTATTCAATTAGAACAGACAAAGAAATAACCAGATAAACTATAGTTAATTAAGATGAAGTAATACAATCAAAAAGTTACATATTTCAAGAAGCAATAAGGATTGACACAATATTATGTTGACATTGACGACCTCTGTGGCGCGGTGGGCGAAGGTCCGCCTGCGACGCAGGAGGTTGCAGGCACGATTCCCGCCTCGGGACAAATATTTGTTCGATCTGCAGATATTTGTTCGGGTGTTCTGGTCGTTTTCTATGTATAATAAAAAATATATATCTATGTACTCGTATATTATTATGTATATCAGTTATCTAGTACCCATAACACAAGCTATGCTTACCTTGGGGCTAGATAATGCTGTGTGAATTGTCCAGCATTTTTTTTTTTTATGTTATCACTTATGCCACACGTGCCTCGATGAATCTTTACGGAATTCTGCGCGTTATATGAAAGAGATTTCATTCTAGTCGTGTAAACTAATGCATACATTTTGGAATCCGAAGTCTTATCCATTAATCCACGTTCAAGTTCTAAGTTAATCTCATTATCATTTTTACAGCTGTTTCAAAAATTTAAGACGTTCAAGCTTCAGAATTCCTTCTAAATTGTCCACGACTTTCTGAAAGTCGACCTTTGACATTGCGAGATCAAGGATTTCATAAAGAAAAGTATGATAAAGTCGCGTCGTCTCTCAGACGAATATTACAGCGTCGTCTCAGACGAACATTACGGCCGTAACAAACTTAAATTGACGAGCCAACGGCCCCGACGCGGCTGTTTACAGAGTATAAATTGAATTAAGTAGAAATATGTAGCAAACCGGAGAAAAAATGAGGAGATAGGGAAGATTTATAAAATTAGGTTCAGACAATGAATTTTTTTTGAGGTGTCAACAGGTTTCTTCCGATACATAGACTTTCTTTATCTAAAGAAAATATATTATTTTCTTCCGTTACATAGATTTTCTTATAAGAAAAATATCATATCATGGAATTTCAAACCGGAAATGTCGATAACGCTGACTTAAGAGAAATTAAAAGAAAGAAAGAAAGAAAGAAAATTAATTTATTAGTTCACTAGAAAGCTTGCAACTATTACAATACTTAAACTTAGTTATGAATATTACAATAACAATAATAAAATAATAGTAGGTACCTAACAGTAGCAAGCAATGCAGCGAACCAAAAGGTCCTATCTCAGCATATTTAATGTAAATTACTGTTGAGTAGGTACCAATGATCCAATGTACTCAGTTGGTTGTATCGTAATTGTACTCTTAGTCCGAGACACCTCATTAATTTCGTCAGATGTGGATTAATTATAAAAGTATTCAAAACAAAATAAGGCCATCAGCAATTATATTATCTAATTACTTATTTTTTTGGTCGCTGGAACGTGGTTTAATTATTTCGAGAAAACAAATGTTTTCGTCATAATTTTTCAAGAATTATAATAAAATAAAATAAATATTCTATTGTCATTTTACCCTAATCTCCTCTAGGTCACGTGTGGGTAAAGTTAGCTCATAAATTGTTCTTTGTAAGCCGAAGATTGCCAGGTTACATCAAATGATAGAATTTATTGTTGTTATGCCTATGGTTCACAGAAAACATCGCCATAATCTACTGAGCTCAAATTGAATGAAATGAAAATAAAGATGAGCATTTAGTGTGAGACTGGAAAAGGTTGGGCTTTTTCTGTGATTCTTTATCGATAAGACTGCATTGTTAGGATAGATAAGTTTTTATCAAACAAAGTCAAATTTGCATCACAAGTCGTAATGGGTATTATGTTACGCTATAAATTCACGTCATGCTATTCTAGTCCTTTCCACCTTGTTGGAAACCGTCCTTCATTGAAAAATAAATTAAATTATGATATAACTAGCTGCGCCCCGCGGCTTCGCCCCCGTGGAAATTTATGTTTCCAACTTTCTTAATATTTTCTTTCATAAGAACCTTCTCCTGACAATAACAAACACAACAAAGAAAGAATTACCGTAATCGGTCCAGCCGTTCACGCGTGATGCCGTGACCAAGGAAAACGGGTTTCATTTTTATATATAACTAGCTGCGCCCCGCGGGTTCGCCCGCGTGGAAATTTATGTTTCCAACTTTCTTAATTTTTTCTTTCATAAGAACCTTCTCCTGACAATAACAAACACAACAAAGAAAGAATTAGCGAAATCGGTCCAGCCGTTCACGCGTGATGCCGTGACAACGCGAAACGGGTTTCATTTTTATATATAAGAAGACTTCGTACCGCTCTCGCCTTTTAAACCTTCATATTTTTATATTGTCAAAAAAAAAAAAATTGTGAATCTAAACCATTCCCAGATCCCCTTGAACACACACAAAAATTTCATCAAAATCGGTCCAGTCGTTTGAGAGAAGTTCAGTGACATACACACTCACAGAAGAATTATATATAGTAAGATATAGATTTTGTACTGTGCAAGTACAGGTGCATAAAAGACACCCTAAAAAGGTTATGCACCTTCGACTTCTTACGTTTGTGTCCTACCCCTTTATACATCCTCGCCTCCTCAACCTCAACAGCCTATATTGGTCCACTGCTGAACGCAGGCCTCCCCCTGTTAAGCGCCTTATTGCCTTTTATCTCGTGGGGGGTAATGCCCATAATCCCCACCCACGCTGGGCTCCCCCTTTATACATAACAGTCTGTTTACTTCTTTTAGTCCACGTTCGTAACTGATCTTTGATAACCAGATACGAACATGGTTTTTTTTTCTTGCTTGATAACCAGTTACGAGAACGGAATGTACTTGCGTAAAAACTATCGTAGTTTGACGACTTATGGGAGTCTGTTAACTCGATCTTTGAGTTTTTTAGAAGATACTATCTACTACTTACTACATTACTTTACGTGACTACCTAAGACAATTTTAACACAATCTAATTAAGAACCAAATACATTGTGGCATAGAGTAAAAACTCGCTGCTGTCTCAGCAGAGGGATAGTGTCATTCAACAATTTGACAATTTGTGTAACCAAAAACCGATCCATGTGTGTTTTGACAGCTCGTAAATACAGTGCCCTCACTCACACATTCGTATGATTGAATGTTGCAAGTGAATAGCATTTTCCCTAAAAAATTGGGTAACTGAAGCAAAGTTCCCATTAAGAAAATACTTCATTGTTTTTATCACCTACCTTTTTATTTTTGATATTACATTTTTTCAATTTACTAAAGGTGTCAATAGTTTATTGTCAAATAGACAAAATCTAAAAAAAATCTATGAAAATCCATTTTCAACGTCTTGTTTTTTTAATTTTACGAAATATCAGCCGGTACCTATGGTTACTATCATTCTACCTAGGTCAAACGACAAAAAAGGTTTTACTCCAAGTCTGCAAAATAAGATCGGCTCCGATCATTTTCGGAACAATAATTTACATAAAATAGACGGTCAAGTGCGTGTTCGGTCACGTGCAGTGTAAGTAGTTGCACGGTTCATGGCCTATCTAAACCAACTTATTTACCTGTTTTATACATACCTACCAAAGTACATTTATTAAGTTGATTAGGATGACTATTAGGTACTTAACTAGTAAAGAATACTAAAGCTGTGTAGTTTTCCTTTTAAAATCACTACACCTACTACTAGCATTTTTTTCACAAATAATAATGCCCAAATTAGACAAATTACAGCATTCTAGTACTAATAGTCTCTGGACTAAGCTGCGAACGGATCGACGAACGTGGTGAACTATAAGGGTTTCTTGTTGACTACGGAACCCTAAAAAAGAACATGTGCACGTGCAAGTATTGCTACAGTTATGGT
Organism: Eupithecia subfuscata; assembly: GCA_963564075.1. Lineage (NCBI taxonomy): Eukaryota > Metazoa > Arthropoda > Insecta > Lepidoptera > Geometridae > Eupithecia > Eupithecia subfuscata. Next base: position 2,450,548 of record OY751097.1, on the reverse strand, counting down.
GATGGGATGGATTGCAATTTTAAATTTGAGTTTATTGCATTTGCTCCCCTTGGAGCTGAGAGAGGTCTAGGGTCCGTGCGGTATCGAGGTTTTCCGGAATTTGAAAAAAATCTGAGCGTCTGGTCAAAACGGCGGCGCGGGACCCGAGAGCTGGTGAGTATTTGGCGCAGCGCACCAGCATTGCCATACAGCGGGGCAATGCAACCAGCGTAACGGGGACGCGACGACTGGTATTGATATCGATAAGTTGAGCTGCCTCTAGATTGTTTGCTACAGGCTGCAGTTAGTTCAATTGTTTCAATTGTAAATACTAGTTCTAATTGTTTCCATTCATTGATTGTAATTTATTTTGTAAATTAGTAATTTGAGTTTACATCTTGAATCTACTTAGACTATCGTCGAGTGACTGAAAATTCTAAAACTGTGATATTCCGCGTAGTTTGATTCCTAAGTCCTAACTTGAGGGATTTCCACCCTCTCCTCTACTATTTTTATATACCTAAATACTAAGTAACAAAACCTGGGTATTTTTTTCCCAGTGCATAGCAACATTTTCACGAAAATGGTGGACGTAATTTTTAAATTTATTTATGAGTTTTGATGACTGTTTTAGGCAAAATTACAAACGGAATATTAGTACTTACCGGTGGAATGAGATATTTGCGGTATTATTTTTCCGGTTACTTGTGTTTAAACATCCTTGCACCGCACAACACATCATTTTTATATTTTTATGTGAGAGCTGCTTTCCGTCTCATTTGAAGTATTGTACGTAGGCTCAAAATTAAAATTGCGACGGTCCGTCGCAATTTTTCAGACTTACCTCGTTTGTGTCAACTATCATTCTAAGTCTTCTTTTTCTAAGCATTGTGGTTAAAATATCTTTGGTTCGTACTCAGCAATTCTGTCGTCGTTGACAGGACCTAGGTACTTCTAGAAACTGAGCAGAAAACTAAGCTAAGGTGACATTACAGTGTTCAGAGATTTGATTCCGCGCCTCGGAGCGATTCCATTTTCAAATCAAACACGATCTGCTATTCTGAATGACATTGCTTCACAGGGTGTTCCGTTGGTAGATAAGGAATGTAAAAAAAAAATTGCAATTTGCGTTCTTAAGTAGTTCGTCCAGACTAAAAAGAGGGCACTTTTTACGTGGGGCTGTCAAATTAAACTGGCAATTACTTTTTTAAAATATTATAATATTATATTAATATTATATTTCTTTAATAAATAGAATAAACCCAGCACAACACAAACTCAAAATATTATTATTATATATAATTTAAAATAAATAGAATAAACCCAGCACAACACAACCTCTGCTTAGCTTGTTGCTGACTTGATAATGGTGTGTGAATTATTTTTTATTTACTGATGGTACTTATTTCGACATCGAATCCTATTGACACCCTCTCCTATCCATGAAAGATCCCCGCCATCTCTATTGTAGTTTCTAAGGTAAATAGGGTTCTTTTCTATTTTGGAAAACAAGAAGAAAAATTACAAAAAGTTATTATATAAATATTAAAAGTAGTTTACAATAGTAACAAAAATCATGGCAAAATATCCTGTAAAGAGCACAATTTGGTGATAATTATGATTTCACCCTTATTTAACCTTTAAAATCAAACTTTGCTTTGCAAGCAACATCGGACTCATAACTAGACAAACATAAAGGCAGCAAGATTTGCCATTGCACGAGTCAACACGGAGGGGAATAGATATGGTTTCAAACAAAATATCACTCATGCAGATCAGCAATATTAAATAGGTACACCTCACTCATGGATGTTAAAAGTGAACACCCTGTTAACTGAAGCACCTGCGCCGGCATCACGTTATTAATTCCACATAGAATTGAATTCCACGAGAGATTATTCGGCCCTCGCTCGTCTAATTTATTCCGGATATAATTGACTACGAGGCAATCGACAGTAAATTGAATCTAAGATAAGATCTGTCCGAGAGCTATAATTGGTTTAATAATAATTTCAATTTCAACAAGATGGGTAAAGTGGCCGTGGTGGTCACTGCTAGCCCGTGGCTGTCGTAATAGAGGGAATCAAAATCAAAATCTCTTTATTTCCATAAATACAATAAATGTACACTTAGAACAGGTCAAATTATAAAACTAAACACTGACACGGAAATTAAGTGATATTTTTGATTTCTGTCGCTTCGGTATGTAGACTAAAGTAAAGAAGCGACGAAGAAACCTTTAGTCTGTTTGTTGTTATTTTTCGAGTTGGAGCTGAAGTTTCCTAGACGCAGCGCTGTTGCGCAACCGAATGAATTTAGAGAGAGAGAGAGATTCTACGTATAGTACATAATTTTAGGCAGATGACAAAAACACAGATTACAACTTATTTACTTACTAGGTAGGTACTTATATTAACAGAGTTAGTGGTCAAGGGTTAAATGGGTCTCTGCCTTAGCATGTTGCGGTATTAAAGCGCTCGTCCAATTCTGCGCTGGTTTTCATGAAAGCAATTAAGTGAATTAAGCATAAAAAAATCCACTAGGTAACTGCCGCGGGACTTCTTTCGTGAAAAGCTCAAGCTACTACCTGAGCTGCGAAAGCTTAGTTCTTTATGTATTAACTATTTTTTGCACGCTCCCCTTCTCTTCTGGTAAGATAGGTATTAGCACTGGTTAGGTAGGACTATGCTAAGGTACTGACGTACCTGCATACTCAAATACCTGAGTTAGTTCGAAAAAGAAAACATATACAAATAGGGCTGAATGAATTTGCTTTGGTCAGTTTTATACCCGATTTCCCATCGCACTTCACCTCAACAATCTATGTATATTGGTCCACTGCTGGACGCAGGCCTCTCCCTGATAAGCGTTTTATTGGCTTATATCTCATGGGGGTAACGCCCAAAATCCCCACGCCCCACGGGTTCGGGACCGCAGTTCGGTGGTAGAATTGTTCTGCAGAGGGCGCTGGATTGAGGCCGGTGGATATCCCTGTCGCCTCTTACGACACCCGCGGGAAGAGTTAGGGTGGTCCAAATTCTAAGCCAAGTTCCAGTTCCTACCTAAATATGTAGTTATTTATTTTGTCACAGACTTGAACATATTGAGTATTTGATAAAAATCAAGGTAATTAACGTCAGCTGTTGAATACATTCATGATTTCTTTCACAGCACCAGCTTAGGCATGATTCCTAATAAAAAAGCTTGGGATAATACTTCAGCTATAAAATTAAATTTAATGTGCGCCTGGCTTAGAGGCTCTGCGCATTTGAGGAGTTTACTGCCTGCAAATGAGCGGCTCGGGCGTTATTGCCAAATTGGATGATTCAATCGCTTTGAAGGTTTTGAAATGCGGTCGCCGTCATAATATGGGCAAGGTAAATAAATAAATCATGCTGGATAATTCACACAGCATCATCCAGCCCCAAGCGAAACAGAGCTTGTTATATGTACTAAATTATTGTTAATTCAATAATAAATTATATAGATATATACTTTTTAATTTACATAGAAAGCACCCAGAACTCCCGGACGGAATGTTAATTTATCTGCAGATAACTTAACATTTGCCAATTTCTGTTCCGTGGCGGGAATCGAACCTATTGTGTTTCCCGCTTGAACTATCTGAGTCACGGTGTTGTGGAATACCTAGCTCAATTCTCATCTATGTATATCTGCCCTTTATAGTCCCCAGCTCCAAGGCTCATGGGCAATCTTTGCAATTACAGGTTGTTTGCCTGCAGTGCTACTGTATTTATTTTTATCTAAGAATTCGAAAAAGCGACGCGACAACTCTCGTAACTTTAGTCTGAACAGTCGATTTGTTATTTTATAATTATTTATAAAATAACAAATGGTTGTATATAATATAATTAATTATATACAACCATTTGTTATTTTATAATAAATATAATTATTTTTATTTGTTTAGATAGGAATCATCAATCGTCTGTTTTGTTTCTTCTGCTTACAATCCCTTATGGTGTTTCCTTCCATCTCAAAAATCTTGTGTGAGTCATAATTGAATATGAGGTTTAATTAGTATTATTCATTAAATTAGATTTCAACGACATCAAGTGTATAAATATGTACCTACAGTGGAATAAATGAATTGAATTGAATACGGGATTCCGTACAGCTTCTCTCGATGTAGAAACTGACAGTTCCCTGACCGCACGATTGCGTTAGGAAATTACGCAAATCTCATACAAAAATAAGACGTGTCGATACTTTCCTCAACCAGACTCAGGGCGCTCATTAAATGCAACAAAGGCTTTGACAGTTACTTTCTAATGATCCAGATTATGACGGCCACCGTCTTTTACAGAACTGTGGCTTTAGCTCCCAGTTACTTCAAGTATTTGGCAGTAATTTTCAATACCTAACCTATATACCAATGATAAACGACATCACAGAATTGTTAATCGGTTTATGTGTTTTAATAATTCAACGGAATACTATTTACGCTTCGTATTCGAGAATGACGATCAAAATATGGTGGACTATCGGACATTCCCTACAACTACGTAAATATTTAGTAGGTAGCCATAAAAAATTGTTTCAAGAAATTGAGAGAACTTCATCATCATCATCATCCGCCGTTTGCGACTCACTGCTGGGCATAGGCCTCTGTATGTTTATGCCAGTCAGTCTGGGCCAGGTCGCCACGGTCTTTCGGATGTCCTCGACTCATCGCGCCGAAAACTTAAACTGACGTTAGTTTGACAAATTCATTACGGAAATAAGCGGGTTGATGAAAGAACACCGACGTTTCAAGAGATGAAATGTTGGTGTTCTTCCAACACAAATAAGGTTCGTACTTAACCCGCTGTATCCGTTATGAAAACTTATTAACTAAAATATTGGTATTGGGCATAATATAAGTATTGGTATAACTAAAATATAGGTATTGGGTTTCTTAAAAAATCGGATTCTGATAATTTGGGTTTAGATAAGCGCATTGTTTTTTTCTATGCCAACTCGAATTATTATTCCAAAAACTAGCCTCTATCTCAATATTACCTAGCTATTCATGAAAATAGGTTCGGCAATACACAACAAAACTAAAACAATAACGCCCCAAAAACAAAACAATAACTTTAAAACCATCGAGTACCACCCGTTCCGTTTGCAAACACTTTAAAAATGTCCACACGTCCATTCTCCAAAACATTATCAATAAAGTTAAGTATTACCAACCAGGCTTAGAGCAAGCTTAGACAGTCTGGTGCCCGCGACACATGATCATTAAACCGAGGCTAGCCGGAGCAAGTTTTAATCGAGTGCGCCTGTCAGTTGTCACACTCGGTTTAGCATATAGATGGGGCTTTGGACATGCTTTAGTTAGAGTTGTCTCGAGTCTCGCCTTTACCTTAGTACATTGCTGAAAGCGTTTATACAGGATGTCTGTTGAGATGCAGTTTTGTTTTCTTTAAAATCGGGGTCGAAATTAACTTTTTTTTGGATTTAACCACCCACTTCCATCTCAAAAAGCGACTCTGAACCTATTATTATATAGGCTTAAATTAGACTTCAACAGTTAGCTCATTGTGTTTGAATTGTTAATAAGTACAAGTTCTAATTTTTATCTATTCTTTAATTGTACTTTTCTGAGAAAAGTACTTTCTTGGTGAGATAATTAACAAATCAGTTTAATTTGTAGAAAGATAGAACGGAGATCATACAGCTCTTATCCCGAAGAGGGAATTAAACCCAAAACTTTCTGTGCCTCAGGTGGACCTTGTCCACTGTGCCACATGCGTTATGTCATCATCATCATCATCATCAGCGTATATTAGTCCACTGCTGGACATAGGCCTCCCCTAATGAGCGCCATAGCGCCCTGTCTTCAGCTTGCCGCATCCAGCATCTGCCTGCAGTCTTTCGCAGATCGTCATCCCACCTGGCCGGAGGGCGTCCTACACTACGTTTGCCGAGTCGTGGTCTCCACTCAAGAACACGTTTACCTCAGCGGTTGTCGGCTCTTCGCGAGATATGGCCGGCCCACTGCCACTTCAGCTTGCTAATTCTTTGACCTATGTCGATAACTTTGGTTCTCTGTCGGATGTATTCGTTACGAATTCTATCCTTCAGAGAGACTCCGAGCATAGCTCTTTCCATAGCTCGCTGAGCGACTTTGAACTGGTGGACCAGCCCTACCGTGAGTGTCCACGTCTCAGCTCCGTAGATCATGACGGGTAAGACGCACTGATTGAAAACTTTCGTTTTTAATCATTGGGGTATGGATGACGAGAAGAGTCGACGTAGTTTCCCAAACGCTGCCCAGCCTAGCTAGCTCCTCCTCTTGGCCTCCTTCTCTAAATTATTTTTCCCTAACTGCAGAATTTGCCCAAGGTAATTATACTCAGAAACAATTTCGAGAAGGTGGCCATGTACGACGTATGTGCGTATGTGCGTTATGTACAGGGCCTCAAATAATGTATCAACTAATACGTCAAGGAAGCTGATATACCGATTCTAGATAAAAAATATTTCCCTGAAACAAACAAATTGAACATACATTATTCGTAACATCAATCCATCCAAACTTCACCTCAAATAATACCGTAAATTGGATCAGAACTCCCTCCAGACCGCTTGTCAAAGAACCTACTAAAACGAGCTGCCAAAACGAAACGAACCTCCCCGAAGAGCCGTCTATTAGTTTAGTCAGGTCTGCTAAACATATTTAACTTCGCACTAATCAGGATTTAAACTCGATTACAGATCCCTCTGATCCTTTTCAGGAACTCAATCATTTTACAGTATCGCACAATAGTAGCAGCCGTTGCTTCGGGAACTGTGGGAAATATCAATGGCGGATCGATTTATCAAATACGAATTTCGGTAATGGATTTTTTTAAAACTATAAACCCATTTGCAAAATAGTTCTCTATCTCTTGGACTTTAAAATCATAGAGATCTTGCGTGTTCTTAACATAGTTTTGGGAATTTCCATCTCTGTTTCATAAAAAAAAATCTACCAAAATATGTAGAAAAGGGGTAAAGTAGAGAATAAGACATTTTATTTTACACTCGATTCTGCTTGGGGCTTCGCACGAACTTTTCAGTGAAAAACATCAACCATCATGTTCTTGGATTCAAGTTCAATTTTGTTTACTACTGTTTTGCTGTCGGAGTAACGGCAATACCATAATACCCCAAAATAAGTCAGAAATTCGTTCTTTTAAAACGTTTAGTCCTCAAAGTACGCGGCACTGTGTCAGGTTGCTTGTGGCGTGCCAACTGACAGTTGATGGTACAAAGTGGGCCTGCGGGCGACAGTTCACAAGGACCCCGGTCCCCACAGAACAGACGACGCGGTCCGTACCTACGGTTAACGGTTGCGGCTGTCAACCAATTTTTTACCCGATGACGCATTATAACGTCCGCGAAGGCACACGGACGCTAGATGTCGTCTTTACTCACATCATTCCTCTTTTGTTCGCAAACCACAAGAGGTGACTAAGCTCTCGTACGAGCTCTTAAGTTATCGTCAAAAAACCTCAAAGAAGCCCTAAATTCTAGCGGTAAAGAAATAACGCTAAGTAAGAAAGTTATGTTCGCGTAGTCTCTATTTATATTCCGTAGCACAGGTTTTATGTAAGGCACCGCTAGGGCTTACCAAGGGTTAGGTTCCGTGTTATTATTCTAGACAAGTTCTCTCTGACAATGTAAGTAGTATCCATTGTATCGTAATGGTCCGTCCACATGTTGGCAGAGTCGTGGTCATATAAAACGTAGGTTATTATTTGATTTTATAGCCAACATCTAAAATATCAAAAAAAGTTTATAAAACAAAAGTTTGTAGCAATGGCCGCAAAACATGGACGAAACATGACACAGCGGGACAGAGAGAGGATTGAGGCGTTTGAAATGTGGTGCTGGAAGAGGATGAAAAGGATGACCTGGATGGATACTAATGAGTAAGGTTCTAAGAAATCAAATAATATTCCAAAAAAATTTCGACTTCAACGGGACTTCAACCCCTTGAGGACTTACGCACTATAATCACAAAAACCTTGGTAATGGGTAGGTGTTGAAAAGAGTTTAGGAGAAAAGGTTTTTGATGTACACCATTCAAAACAGAAGCGGGAAAACGATTGGACATCTTAAATAACATGACAACTTCATACGTAACATCATAGAAGGAAAAGTAGAAGAAAGACGAAGAAGTATTCCTTTTCCTCGTCTTCTACTAGCAAGATTGCAAGAATTGAAGTGGAATTGATGAATTTTAGAATTCACTGAGTTGAGCAAATGGACAGAATAAATTTATTCCAATAACATTTTTTACTTTCTTACTTATTTTTTGGAAGCAGATTCTGTTATTCATCCCTATTCTTCACTAGGGAATCTCGGAGTAAAATAATCTTTACGAACAAAAAGGCGGTGTTGTCCGATTATTCTCATAGTAGACAGAAAAGAAACAATTTATACATTGTGTGAGGTGAATAAAACATCAGTTAGCGAGAGATATTACACATATAGCCTGATTAATGGGGGAGTATGAAGATCTGTAGGGAGGCCAAGACAATTACGTCACTATAACTGACGACTTCTGTGGCGCAGGCAAAGGTTGTTCTGAAAGTTCTCGGTTTGAAGCCCAGCACGGGACAAAATGTTTTAATATTAGGTATCTGTTGAAATAAAACGAACTTGACACCTGCCCATTTTGCGGATACCGGACTACTCTTTCAAATCAGTATTTAGTTTTGCTTTTGAATTTTACAGCCGAAGAGGGGGATAAAGCTGAATGGTTGATGTAATCAAAAAACTTGGAATCAATACTATCTATTTCCTAATACTTACAAAATAACCTCATAGATAAGTGAAATTTTAAACTATTTTATTATCAAATAAACAGTCAAACTTTAAAAATCCACTCGCTTCCATATGGGACGCATCCTAGTCAAAGTTAATATTTTACCTCATTCCACATCCGTCCTTTCACAGAACGGGATAGAATCATGCCCAAGTAGATGTCCGACCGCGTTTGTTTAAGTTTGTAATGGTCCCGTCCCATTCTAATCGCATGCGGATCAAACCACTTTTAACCATGCTTAGAAGAAGCTTTAAAGAGGTATTTACGCAGGAAGCTGTTAGTACCCTAAGGTTTTATGCTTGTTGATCTGTCCGAACTAAGGTTGTATAATAGTACCTTAGTTAAAAATACCTTAGCCCGGAACATAATGTTTACTAACAACACCGTGTTACATTAGCAGTCGCGAGACGGCGCGCTACACCAGCCGATTTACAAGAATGATGAAAATTATTACTGAGTCTTATTTTTATCCTTCGTGATGGATGGGGTCTCAGCAGCGTGCGGGACACGGGCGTTCTTCACTTTATTTTATTTAGCACTAGCTTCTGCTCTCAACTTCGCACTCGTTTTTTTTTTGCGGTATAAAAAGGATCCTTTTTGTTATTGTAGGTCTAGTACCTATGCAAAATTTCAGGCTGCTCGTTCAGTAGCTTGGTCGTTGTCTTCAGCTAAACATGATCAGAATCTTTATTAATATTATTAATAAGTATGTATAAAGTTTATGTGTAACTTTTAATGAAGGTAGGCTTGTGATTTGGTGAACAAATAACCGGGGCTGATTTACTGTCAATTGATGTCGTCATTTATTGATATCGAGGTTGGCACCGTCGCATCGCGCAGAAGAAGTTAGAACATTTCGTTTTTTAGCAATGAATAGTTTTTTTTTTTTAAACAACCCTATTCATGTATTTACGTACTAGGTGAAGAAAACTCAATAGATGATGGCGTATAGTTTGTTCATGATGTTGGGATCTTTCGCGTAGAGGAGAGGATAATCATGTAAACAAAGCACTGTCTCGTCGTATCCTACGAATAAGGTTACAGTTGCAAAACACCAACTTTACAGGAGACGGTTTTTTCTTATTATTTCGAAAAGTTTCCTTTATAGAGTAAGTTTTTTTTTTCTAAAAAGTTTTATCATGATTTTAGCTAAATAATCATGTAGGTTTCATAAATAAAAAAAACCGTTTTCTCTAGTTTTTGTCGCTTAACACCTTGTTCCGCGTGCAAGTTTCAAACCGACGCTATTTTAAGCGCCTTTGTGACCTTTTTCCACGCTGATTTCGCTTCACGATGTCGATTGAGATGGTCACAATCGCTTTTGTAAGCTTATTCGATGAAATTTGAGGGACAATTACAAAAACACTAAGGTAATATTTTACTTTCCTTCAAGAATTTCGTTTTGTACCTTGTTAATTAGCGTCAGAAACTGTTTACTCATGCTGCACAGGACGCTTTACTACCTGGACGATATTAGATTGATTTAGCTTGCCCAGCACCCAATCTGGCGAAGGTCCGCCTGCAGGAGGTTGCGGGTTCAATTGCCGTCTCGGGACAAATGTTCGTACAACTACTACCGCTGACTTGTCAAAGTACTGCTAAAATGCAACTAATCACTCAAAATCATGCAAAAGCTAAAACCGACTTCGTATGAAAGTGTTGGATTGCTGACATAGGTACTACGAAAAATTGTGATTGTAACTAATACGTCTTTCTAAATGAAAGGAATTATAACGTATTAGTTACAAGGTATTTCAGCATAAAACTTAAAATTATTTATTACTAGTTTCTGCCCGCGGCTTCGCACGCGTTGTTTCTATGGAAACGTTTTAAAGTTATTTCTATCCCATGGGAACTGATTTACGGGATAAAAATGGGATAGCCTATGTTTGATTCCAGGGTTAGACTTACCTGTATTCAAAATTTCAGCTCGATCCGTTCAGTAGTTTTGGTGTGAAGAGGTAACAAACATCCATCCATCCATCCAAACTTACAAATTTATAATATTAGTATGATACAGGCTATCAACACAAATTATTTAGTCAATTGTTCCGTGATCATGGCGCATGAAACTGTGTCGAATTATTGGAAAATCATGGTTATTATCCCGTTCAAGATAATTAAGTGCAGTTACTAATAGATATTATAATGTTTTATTTGCCCTTAAACATTTGCATTACATTCGTTGCGTGCATTCTTGCGAATGAGAATGCGAGTATTAAATATTGCAAATGTTCGTGAATGCGAGTATGCGGTACATCTCTAGTATGGATAAGTGGGTCTATATAATAGATTATTGTCATAATATAGATTGATTTTATTCAGTACTGTTTATTTTTGCAGCAATGATGAATACTTTTTTTCTCAGTTTTTATTGATATGGGCTTAACACGTCCAGCTTCACAAGGGGAACTAATCTTGCATTGCAGCCTGTAGAACTTGTAAGAATCTTTACATGCCACAATGGCGGGAAAATATCTTGAAAATTGTAGATAGAAAATTTTACTGAAAAAAGACTTCATTTTGATTTTAAAACAATTCAAACTACATTGAAAGACTTTTGAATAATCGCCTGTCTGAACCAGGACTCGAACCCGCCAAATTGTTAAAAAACCACCCGTAATTTTACGATACCGATCAAAAGGCTCAATCACAAGGATTATATTTTTTCCAAATAACATAGTACCTTAAATAAAAGGAAAACCTTGAAATTTTACGTTTAAGGTTATATTAATCCATTGTATTTCCTAGTCCCCCTACTTAAATTATGTAGAGAATATACCATTATGAAATATGTAGACTGTAAAAAAACACCAATATATATAATTAAAAATATGACAAAATATGTTTTCTCTAATAAATATAACGTGAGTAAGCCCACAACAGTAGGCTTAAGGCTCGTTGACGAGTTCTCTCATCTGGATACGGTCGACTAAATTGAGAAGATGTATTAATAATAATATTATAAATGATAATGCTGGACAATTCACACAGCACCATTTTGCCCCAGGCTAAGCAGAGCTTGTGTTATGCGTACTAGATGACTGATAAACTTAATAAAAAAAGATTACATACATATTTTTTTTATTATACATAGAAAACAACCAGAACACCCTCCCCTGGATAAACATCTGCAGATTGTAATTTAAATACTTTATTTATTGTTAAGGAAGGCCTACAGCTTATATGAACATACAAATATAAAATAGGTTAGAATAAACTAGCAACAAAAAATCCAATAAATAGCCTTCACAGCTAAATGACAGATTAGAAAATAAATACGCTAAGCATAGGCATATCAATCTATTATGATAATAATCTAATAGATTAGCTATTTAATTACTTTTTATAAGTTCAGTTGTCTCAATTGTAAATACTAGTGTAATTTTCTTTGTGAATAAAGGCCATAAATAGACCCATTTATCCATACTAGAGAGAACATTTACACATAAATTGTTTATTTTAAATTAAATTATTATTATTTTTATTTTTTATTTTGTATAAATCTATTGTAGAATTTGTTATTTGTCATGTGATGACCAATATCTTTTATTTTTATAATTTACTTCATTGATATGATTAACTATGCTGGACTTGTAAACTAATTTTTGTTATTTGTACCTACGTTTATGACATGTAACAAGCGTTATCAATAAATAATCTGAATCTGAATCTGTAACAAATACTCGCATTCGCAATCGCAAGAATGCACGCGAATGTAATGCGAATGTTTAAGGATAAATAAATCATTTTATTTATTAGTCACTGCACTGAATTATTTTTAAGTCATTTAAAACGGGTTATTTATCATGATTTGAGTTGTGAGTTTTCCAATATTTCGACACATTTTCATACGCCATGATCACGGAACAATTGACTAAATAACTTTAAATGACTTTAGTTTTAATAACCTGTTAAATAGTTTTAAAAGTTTTATGCTGAATTACTTTGTTTTATATGAAAGGAATTATAACGTACTCGTTTCAATTATTCATTTGAATCAAGCATTCAGAAACTCTAGGGGAGTTTTTCTTAGTTGACGAAAACACTACTATACTAATAAAAGATTTTTTATAAAGAGATTATTTTTGTTTTATTATTTAGATTTTTTTTGTTTTACAATGGTCGCTAATCACAAATTTATGTGCCCGCCTCATAGTCTACTGCATTGTTTTCCCCTCGTTCGGAGTCGACACACAGCGGTCACCCACGCCCGCGCGCCTTTTCGCCCGCGGTACACGATTATTGTGGAGTGTGTAACCATATTCGCCGGGAAATGCCCATGTCGGTTGCGTTTTGCACATGAAAAAAAGTGCCAAAGCTGTTCGTTACCTTTTTCGTCGGGCGAAATGCATCAGTGCAATTGTAACCAAAATTTTAAACCTTAATAACTTTTTTATGTTCATTATTTATTTACTTTTTTCGAACTGGTATGATGCAAATGATAATGGAGATTCCAAAAATGCAATAAAAATAAAAGGTCACATTGGCGACTGTAACCTTATTCGTAGGATACGACGGTCTATGCCATCCTTATTCGACAGACCCACGCCCAAGCGCCACCGTTTCGTTCGGTATAGTCGAATAATTTTTTTAACTATGTTTCTTAACAGAAAACGTTTCAAATATTACGCAGCTCTGTAAAAAGAATCCGCATCAACCAACAAAGACTTCACCAATACCTGTTCCGTAGATGAAAACTCGATAATACTTTTATGAATACCTGTCCTTACCCTACAAAGACCGCAACAGAACCACCTCTACATTTTTGTATCCCTTGAAAAGCTCTACATTTTTCCGCATGAGTAGAATCTAGGTTTTTCCACGGTTGTGTTGTCCGGTGAAGCGGAAAACAGGGATTTATCCGTTCCCCACCACATTCCCCGTTATCCCGCCAGTAAACAGAGGTTAATGTGATTCGTCGTGGCTCGGGAAATATAGCCGGTGCTGATGTTTTTGCCTTTTTACGCTGAGATTGGTATTTACTACCTGCGTACGTTCAGACCGCTACAAAAGCTTTGTACAAGGTCAACTTTCTAATTTGCCCGTAAACTGAAATCTTTACAATAATTTGTAAACGGACCTAAGTACATAAATGAGGTGTTTTTTAGGGTTCCGTACCTCAAAAGGAAAAAGGAACCATTATAGGATCACTTTGTTGTCCGTCTGTCTGTCTGTCGGTCTGTCTGTCTGTTCGTCTGTCAACCCTCTTTTCTCAGGAACGCGTGGACCTATCGAGTTGAAATTAACATCAAATACTCAAGTCCATAACCTCTTGAAGCCGTAATATAAATTAAACTTCTAAGTCAACGCACTCTAAGGCTACAGCCGTTAATGTCCGAAAATTTTGAAATTTCCAAGGGAACATGCACCCAAAACCTATAGGGCACTTCCCGTAGACTTAGAATCATGAAATTTGGTGAGCAGCAAGGTCTTATGGCACAAGTAAAGGGAAAAATCCGAAAAACATAAATTTGTAATTTATTCACTAATAAAAAATACTTTTAATGCTCGCCATGGACCAAAACCTATGGGATACTTCCCGTAGACCTAGAATTATAAAATTTGGCAAGAAGCAAAGCCTTATAGCACAAATAAAGGAAAAAATCCGAAAACAGTAAATTTGTAGTTTATTCACAAAAAAATACTTTTAATTCTCGCCATGGACCAAAACCTATAGGGTACTTCCCGTTGCCGTAGAATCATAAAATTTTGCAAGAAGCAAGGTCATATAGCACAAATAACGATAAAAATCTGAAAACCGTAAATTTGTAATTAATTAACCAAAAAAAATTGGTTGCCTGTAAAGTCGGTATACGGGCGAAAGTTTTACGTGACAACGACTTTGAGTGGTAACTGAAGAAACTGCGTTACGCTCCGCTCACGCGGAGCGTAACGCAGTTTCTTGAAGTGTCACCCGGCAAACCAACGCGGAGTGTAACGCAGTTTCTTGAAGTGTCACCCGGTAAACCAATTTATAAGACGTTGTCACGTCAAAAAATAAGTTTTGATTCTCTCCCTCGACCAAAATATACAGGGTTTATTAATATATTTGGCAAGAAACAAGGTCTTACAATTTAAAGGAACCCTTAGTGCGCGAGTCTGACTCGCACTTGACGTTATATTTCTGGTAAAATAAGTTTTGTGTTTGAGTATTATTGATATCAAATCAACGCAACCAGCGACTTGGATACTGTTCCGACTTCTACCTATTGATATGGATCAGTTGTTGGCAACAGACAACAGTTTTGCTAACTAACAGTTAGCAAAATTTTTCAATTGGATCAGTTGATACTAATCCGTGAGATCCTAATTTTACACTTTTTTTTCTATTATTTGATTGTAATTTTCTTTGTTAGTTTTATTGATGATTGAATCTATGATCATTTTATAAATTATTTATAGACTTATAATTCATTTCTTATTATTATTCCATCTAATTCATGCTTATTTAGGGTGTCATCTAGTGCCC
Source organism: Eupithecia subfuscata (assembly GCA_963564075.1). Taxonomy (NCBI): domain Eukaryota; kingdom Metazoa; phylum Arthropoda; class Insecta; order Lepidoptera; family Geometridae; genus Eupithecia; species Eupithecia subfuscata. The sequence continues at coordinate 2,435,273 of OY751097.1, read as the reverse complement.
GTAACACAAGCTCTGCTTGCTTTAGGGCTTGATGATGCTGTGTGGATTGTCCAGCATTATTCATTTATTAAATACGGCGGCGTAGGTTTTTGAAGATTTACAATGGCAGCAATTATTGTCATTACCCGTTGGTATGTTTAGATTTGAGTTCAAAATGTTTGAGTTGAACCCGTGTTACATAACAGCCCTAATGTGCTATTTCTGGCCTATTATTACATACACAATCGATTTGAAATAAATGTATAAACAAGTACCCACGTATAAACAATTAATTGACAAATACAATAAGTCAGGTACTAATTTCCTACCTATAATATAAAGGCGAAAGTTTGTGCCGTTGTTGTGAAGATGTATGGCCGAAGACAACGCCAAATCTACTGAAGAGATCAGGAACACAAAGATGGATCTGAAATAGCATATACCTAGGCTCCTTTTTTACAAAAAACGCGCATGAATCCGCGGGCAGAAACTAATGGAATATGATGTAGACTTTATATTTTCAATGGCGCATTGTGTGCTCTCATACGCTCCCCACTCGTAACTTTGTGAAATTAATAAGAATTTAGCGCGGCTCCTCACGCAACGTTCAAAGAACTAATTAAACCTTTTCATTGTTTACTGGAAACTTTGAGCGCGCGTGCCAAGCGGAGGTGACCTTTTTGGGTTCCTTACATAAATCTGTCAGTGAGGTCATCCAAAACATGAGCGTGGAGGTAGAACAGCGTGGTGTTATACAGGTGGATTTTTTCGACGGGGCGGGGCAGTAAGCTGGTACCTTAACCGGTATAGCTACATGAAACGGGTCTTAAGAAATAACTATAACTTTTAGATAAATTTTCATCCTCATTCACAGATTTAAAAAAATACAGTTAGCAAGAAAATGGGCATTTTAAACAATCTTTTTAGAAGTCTTTCGATCCTGTTTCATATGCTGATCAAAAACTTCTATCGGACCAACTGAGGTTGTAGTAATAAAAAAGTCAGAAATCGCAAAAAAACGTTTCCCATACATTTTATGAGAAATCGAAGAGTTTTTTTTTTCCATTAAACTTTTCGCAATAAGTCTTCGTATCTACCAAACTAATTAAGTTGGCTGATACAAAGGTTTGGTAGAAAAACTTGAGAAGTTTTTGATCAGTATAAGAAAAAGGATCCATTGGCATTCAAAAAGATTTCGTGTAAAACGCCATTTTTTTTGCTAAATGTACGTTTTTGTAAAATCTAAATCATGAGGATGAAAATTTAAAGAAATATATCGATAGTCTCAAAGGTTAGCTTCAAAGGTTCACCTTTTTGAGCCGAATGTGCCTAGAAGGGAGCCAAAGTAACTGCGAGTGAGGAAATCCCTGTATATTGGTATTGTATTAAGTATATCAGTTATCTAGTATCCATAACACCAGCTCTGCTTAGCTTGGGGCTAGATAATGCTGTGTGAATTGTCCAGCATTATTTATTTATTTATTGGTTTAGGCTATGCACTAGCGACCATATTATAACTCTTTATGGCAAAAAATAAGTTCCAAGCTCTCGTAGGGTGACTGACACAAAATTTAATCTGTATCTACAGAACGACGTGCTCTTCTTTTCTTAAAAAAGCCCTTCATTCGAACTGCTCCATACAGCTGTTTTATGCACCGCACAGGAATTTTGTTTGAAAAAATATCTAACAGCAAGTGCGGATTTACGCCTATGCTGCGTTTCGGATCGGGTGTGCGGAAAAAAAACACATACTTAATGGTGTAATTTCAGCAGTCAAAGTGTGGAACCCCAAAAACCAAACATCGTGTTTAACGTTATAATTTTAATAAATCCCCTGTAAAAGTCGAACGAGGTACGCGGGTACGAGCAGCTCCTTAATTGTGGAAGTTAGGAAAGTCCGCCTTTGTCGAAAAATTCCCCAACATTTATTAAGGGTTGCCATTAATGCGTCAATTTTATTAAAATCTTCTTGGAATTTGTTTACAGGTAGAGCTTTTTAGGGTTTTTTTATACTTACTAAGCTAGGATCTGCTTGCTTGTGTAACCCTGCTTCTAACAGAGTCTGTAATTTTTTCTCTGAGGTGCCAAGCGATCCGAAAGAAACGAATGAGTTCGGACGATTCGTCCGAATCGGTGCTAACAAGTGTCAGAGGTCATCGAAATCTTTAGAGGCTATTTCTCAATCTATAAAGACTCAGAAACGTTATTCAGTTATAATGCCTCTTCTCAGTATTGTATCGTTCTCATCAAAGTAGCTATACATTAGCCAAACTCGACGTAGAATATTTGTTATCAAAGCGCGACACAAATAACTAAAACTTATTTGCCTGGTGTCGAGTTTCAGATATAATTTTAAGAAAATATTTATAGAAGGAAGGATCTCAAATCTTTGAAGAAGACTAGTAATGTAAATTGCGTATAAAAAGACGTGACAACAGAGTAAATCTTAGGTTATGTATGGGCGGTTTGTTTACAACTCTTGTTAACATTAAACATCAAGTTTCGCTAGTGTATAGGTAGGTTTGTTGCGACCCTCTATTTACGGTCACCATGTGCAAAAATAACTAAAGTTAAAAACAAACAAAAGTAAATCCTCATACAAAGGGTTTCAATCCACTTTGCGCTACACTGCGAATAGCTTCTCTATTAGTGGTAAACAAGATGGATGTCGGTGGAGTCTTACCGAGACTTCGAGACTTCGCCAGGCTTTCTACGCTCTGCATACTAAGTCAGCGGATTTAGCTGACATTCGAAAGGGTAGAGGCAAATAAGTTTTTAGCTTTTGTTGTTGGATTAGCTTTGGAAAAGTCGTATCATTCTGATTCAAAAAATATATCCGGGACTAAAATTACCGAATTATTTATTTTCTGGGTCTTATTTGTAAATTTTTGTCCCTTTTGCTCTGATTATGAATTATTATGGGAGATAGCTTGTAGACACATTAAACTAATTCCTAAACATTAAATTAAAATAACAAAGAAAATAACAACTATTAAGAAACACCTGGAGATCTATAGATATGCAATATGCATTAAAGTAGAATATCATCATCATTATCAGCCTGTACTAGCGCACTGCTGGACATAGGCCTCTCCTATTAAGTACGTACACTAAACAAAATATGTATATGAAATTATTCGGTTTTGAAGCCCAAGATTTTATGCACCATACTCCATAGTCTTTGATATTATAATAATAAGTCTGGATTCTAAAACTCAGGTTTAGTCGTCATGGTATTCATTTCAACAACAAGCCGTTATTTGTCTTGATATCCGTATTAACTACTTTGTAGTAGGCGTACCTAAAAGGCAATTAAAATCTGGAACTCGGACAAAGCTACGGCCTTCTTGCCTAAATAACAATAAATCACCCACGAGTGCCAAATTAATTTGACCTTCCTCAAAAAAGCCTTAGAAAGAACTCTCCATCATTAAAAACCGAAAAGCGAGTCCATAAAAGTGAACAATACCAATACGTTTTTAATCTGCCCTTTAACGATTACCTTTCGCGTTGTTTAAGTGGTCGTTAACTAATTAAAAGTAGGCCCTGGAGTGTAAACTTTGGCTGGTGAGTCGTATTTTAGACATGTTTTAATTACCTCATTTGCTTGGATGGCTTTTTCTAAATTGTGTTTTGATTTCGAGGGTTACATTTTTTAATATTACTGCTTTTTTGAATGATAAATTATACGTGCTCTAGGTATAATTAAAATTGCGTCGTTGGTCGCGTGTTCAACCCCTGACAATGGGGTCCCGGGTATTAATCTCGGATCGGGACAAAATTGCTATTGGGATTCTAGCAAGGAAAATCGAGGAAGTTGGCGGTGTTCCTCCCCATGCTTCGAAAGGCACGGCTGTACACATAATATTATAATGCACACTTGTGCACTATAATTATTATGTCTGCGCACTTGGCTAGTCTCTGTTGAAACTAGCCGCCGTAGCTGAAATTCGGCTACGAGAACTTCATCATCATAATTAGATACAGCTAGAATTGCATGAAACGCGATTATCGAAACTTTTATATTCTACTTTATTTTTGTGACTAAGCTAATAAAGTCAGTAGACAAATGTTTTCGAACATTATAATGTGTATTTTCATGTTAATATTTAATTCCCGACTTGAATTGACGACATTGAAATTCCATTGGAATTCTGGAAAATCTTGCCGTTAATCTCTTACGCTGGCTGTTATGAGTTAAAATAAGATTTAATATTTTTAAATAACCATTTTTAAAGACAAGCTTTTAATGCATTGTCATCCAAACTAAAAGTGTTGGTATACAAAATTTCAGCTCAATCGGTTGAGAATATCTGCTTCAAAATTGAGTTGCAAGATTCCACCCGTACAAACATAGTTACATACATTGCAAGTTAAATAAAAGCTTGTAAAAATGAGTTGATGTCGTCGATAGACTGGTTCTCTTAGGCATGGGCTAACACCACCACATTAAAACTTTCATCGCCCACGCGACGTACATGTGGTTCTCTTCTAGCACAGCTTGTAGCCGCGCGGCGCGTTCCGGCGGGTCGCACCGCAAAAGCTGGCCAGTAAAAGCGATATACGTAATAAAACTCCAACATAACCTCGGAAGGTGTAAAGCCCATGTTAACGATAACCCCTTCATCTTCCTTCTAAATGCCTGAAGGTGTGCCCGGCGAGAAAAAGGGTGAAACTTCGCTCGGTTGCCTCATTAAAACTTTTTCGAGTGAATTAAATAACAAAGAAAACAAATCCGTTTACATCGGAAACTTTTGTAAGTTTTGTAAAGCAATTTGGAGTTAGTTCGCTTGGTAAAGCGGTGGAATATGATTAACAAGGGTTAAGCTGGATGTCGATTACCTTAAAATATAATGCAGGCAATACTTTATACCTATCTATTGTGTAAACGTCTATGCGGCTTTCCCATATCTCGACACTTTCGGCGAGCTTTTAGCTTGCACCTAAGTAAGGAAGTATAATCTATTTTATCTTTGACTATACGACGGTTCATTGCAAAAATTTAAAATATTTTTTTTTGTGAATAAACTACAATTTAACAGTATTCGGATTTTTTCCTTAACTTGTGCTGTAAGACCTTGCTTCTTGCCATTCATGATTTTAGGTTTACGGGACGATATAGAGTGCCCTATATAGATTTGTGTGCATGTGGTCCCTTGGACATTTCAAAATATTTGGACATAAACGGCTGTAACTTTTGATTACGTTGACTTAGAAGTTTTATTTATATCGAGGCTCCAAGAGGTTACGGACTTGAGTAGTTGATGTTAATTTCAACTCCAGTAGGTACAACTGTATAGCGCAATGTTACGTGAGGACATTATACAAAATTCGATAAAAAACTGAGATAAAGTTGTCTCTTTATTTTAACTTTCACTATTTTTACCTTGTTCAACTTTTACCCGGAGAAAGTTAGCGCGATTTAAAAGTCCAGGAATAAAACTTAAACCGAAGGCTTTAGTTTGCTCGAAAATTGAATAAAAACTTTCTTAGCTGATTATTCTTATCCCATGCCGGCAAAATAGTTCTTATAACTTGGATGTTAACGTCCAGATTGTTTAAGATTATGTTAGTAAACTTGTTTTATTGTGTGTTTCAATTGCAGGAACAATAAAAAGAAGACTGGATTCTTGAAGATTCTCAAAGCTAACCAATTAGGAACTTAAATATTTAAAGATTTTTTTACTCCCATACTTGCAGTAGCAGTGTCAAGTCAATCAAGTTAATCAAGTCGATCAACGACTTGATTAAAACTTATTGAGGATGTTTCCAATTTTGTCCGTTACTCGTTTCACATACGGCAAGAACGCCGGCCATCGAGCCATCGAACTGCGATCCCCAACCCCCATGTCCTGCGTGGGGATAATGGGCATTACCCCCCATGAGATAAGTCAATAAGTCGCTTATCAGGGGGAGGCCTGCGTCCAGCAGTGGACCATTAAAGGCTGTTGAGGTGAGGTGAGGTGAGGTGAAGAACGCCGGCTGTCTTTTCATATCAATGTGTCCCTGTTTGCGCCTTCAGTTAGGATGACATCCAATCCGAGTATTGATCTATTTCGATTCAGAACTCCTTGAACATAATCTAGCTCACCTTGCAGATGTTCAGAGTCGCAGAGCTCATAAGCTCTGTTCACTAGTGAGGAAATGACTGACTCCAGGTGTCTCGGATAGTGGTGTGAAGCTGCATTCAGGTATCTGCCCGTCCGTGTAGGTTTCCTATACATTGTAAGTGCCAAGGTCCCGTCGTATTTTACCATCACTTTAAGGTCGAGAAAAGCTAACATTCTGTTCACCTCCACTTCATGTGTAAAACGAAACTTAGGGTGTATGGAGTTCAAATAATCGGTTAGCTGATCGACTTTCTGGTTATTCTCGTTGATTATGCAGAACACGTCATCGACGTACGTCTTCCAAAGTTTTATACCATGTGCTGCCAGGTCTATCATGGATTCTAAATGTTCCATTCAGATATTGGCTAGTACCGGTGCCACAGGGGCTTCCCATTCCTACGCCATCTTTTTGGAGGTATTGTTGCCCTTGATACAAAAATAAGTTTCTATCAAGACAGTTCTGAAGGAACAAAATGTGCTGATCAGGAAGTTCGTACTCAATCGGTGTCTAACTACATCAAGGCAATCTTTAAGATGAACATTGGTTAAAAGGGACTCAACGTCGAAGCTCATCAGTAAGTCTCCGGGTTCCAACGTTATGTCCCTGATGATGTTGACGAAATGGCGCGAATCCTTCACAAATGAGGACGTCTTTCCCGTTATAATAATGTGCTCTGATCGCGTAAGTTTAAGAAACTTAAATTTATTAAATTTTTGAATTTATTTGTACAAAATTGAATCTTTATTAACATAAAAATTAAAATAACAGAATAAAACAATTACAACTAGTATTTACACTTTTATCATTTCCAGTGGTTGGTACTATAATTCCTTAATAAAGAAAATTACAATAATAGAAACAAATTAGAGCTAGTATTTACAATTGAAACAGTTGAGCTCACTGCAGACTGTTTCAAACAATCTAGAGTATCTATATCAATCGGAAGTGTCCCGATTGACCGTGTGTGGATGTGACAAGTATGTCCCGAATGATCACAAGGAATCTGATCACACGTCACTTGATCATCTGACGTGTGATCATTCGGGACATTTGACGTTCGTTTGATAACGTGATCAACAGGGGTAAGAAAAAAGCTAGGTAGGTATGGCGTGATCAATCGTACCGGTGAATCCGGTTGTACCTGTTCATGCCTTACTTTTAATATCCCTTTGTGAGTATAATAATAGGATTTTCAATTCGTGGACGCTGGCTGCATTGCTCCGCTGCTGTGTATGGCAATAAGTGGTAACTTTGCCAAATCCCAAGCATTTTACCTTCCCCGTAGCATAACATACATCCACAATTCTTCCGTAAACACAAACATACATACATACCTGTATTCGTTCGGTGCCGGCCCCCAAACGGCAATTTATCCATCTAACCTAATTACCTTACGAAACGTGTCCTATCTATTTTCTAGTACCGGATAATTACCAAGGGATTTTTGTATCGGAGTATCCGATAGAGATACACATAGATAGATAACAAGCTTTTATTTAACTACACTTGTATAATTTAGATTATGTAGATATGCGTTTTGGTCAAACCTAGCAAGCCTTCCCCTACGACTTTTGCATACAATGGTCAATTCTGAAGTCAAGTCACTTAAATGACAAAAAAAATGAGATGCCAGTGCTGTCTCCTCTCGAGGAAACTGCTTAGTGGATAGCAGCACGGATATGTTGATGAGTATACTTGTGATAGCGAATAAAAAGCTGGTTTTAAGGGTTCCGTAGTCAACAAGGAACCTTCATAGTTTCGCCATGTCCGCCTGTCCATTCGCGTTAAGCACAGAGACTATTAGCACAGCTATTCGTATGGACTAGAAAGCTGTTAATTTGATATGAGTATAAATTTTTACGTCGACAAAGTAATACAAAAATATTTAAAAATAATTGTTAGGGCATCTCCCCTATATTTAGACCGAGGACGATTATTTTCTCTCTTTATCTCTCAGAAAAAAATCATCCCCACTTTAGCGCATCATGGGTTGCCAAGGTTGTCTGGAAGAAATCTCTCTCAGTGATAATGCCGCCTTTTGTACTGTGCTTATTTGTCATTTTGATATAAGACTTTTACTAACTTTATTTACTAGTACAATAAAGTGTTCATTCATTTAATTGATTCATTCGTTCATTCATTCATGGGGTAGCCCATGGTATGGTGGCGTTGAATAACCCGTCTAAAATATTGTGGGTGTGTGAAAACCATTTTGTAGCAGCTTGCCCTGATCCCAACTCGCATGCCCAGAATGGGGATCAAGTCTCAAGGATCAAGGTCCCTATCAGGGGAGGACAAATCCAGCAGTGGACTGTTTAAAGCTGTTGACTTGACATGGATATTGGATACTCTTTACAAAAATCAAAATTAAAAACTCTCTATTTCTAATAAATGTACTGTTACATAAGGTCAAATTATAAAACTAAACACTGACAAGGAAATAAAGTTTTTTTTTATTTCTGTCGCTTCGGTATCTAGACTTAAGTAAAGAAGCGACGAAGAAATCTTTAGCCTGTTAGTTGTTATTTTTCGAGTTGGAGCGAAACCCGTCCCAAGCTTTTTTATCCTATAGATAGTGCGATATTTACAGTAAGCCTTTTTGCACACTTTTTACAAAATAGCACGCGTAGAGGTTTGTCGAGCTTGCAGAACCTGCTTATTCGCTGGCTCTATACCAGAATACTCCGAAGTAATTTCGTCATACAAGTCAAAGTTACCTCGGCAGGTTTCGAGCTCCTTTGAGGCGCGTTTCATACATAAATCAATGTGGAGGTGAGCTAGTTAATAGTTAGAACCTACGAGTATATTGTATACGTTAAGGAAATAGGGTTTATTATGGAAAATGTAAGTTGACCTAGCTAACATTTTTTACTTTCTAGAAGGAACAATGGAAAGATTAGTCAATTTCAATTCAAAAATTCTAGTCTGGTGTACTAAACTAGAATGATGATGAAGATTTAATTTAGACAAGGAACTGTAGTTCCTAATCTACTATGTTAGTCCACAGCTGGACATAGGCCTCCCCTAATGAACACCATAGCGCCCTGTCACCAGCTTGCCGCATCTGCCTGCAGTCTTTCGCAAGTCGTCTTCCCACCTTGCCGGAGGGCGTCCTACACTACGTTTGCGGTCTCCACTCAAGAACACGTTTCCCCCAGACTACACAAAAATACACACTAAAAAAAACTTTGTGGAGCTTCTAAAACGTTTTGAGCGGCTAGAGAGTTGAGAATGGGGATTTTTTGTATGTGTGGAAGAATTTGATGATTGATCCCCAAACTACCCTTTTGAGAGTAGTATTTGGATCCTTGCGAACTCGCGAGTTCACAAGGATCCCCTGATACAAAATGACGTAAGTAAAGATGGTGTCATACAGAGTAAGTTAAACTACTTTTAAATTTAGTAGGTATTCGGGCAACATAAATGTGAAAGAAAAAATGCTTTTTCTGTCTAATATTGTTGGTAAGAAATAATAAATTGATCAAAGAAAGTCAAACTAGCTTTCTCTGCGACTTCACTCACCCGCTACAAATATCTGCAGGTCGTACAAATATATGTCCTGAGGTGGAAATCGAACCCCCAACCATCTGAGTCGCAGGACCTGTGTCCGCTGTGCCACAGAAGTCGTCAGTTCCTTCAGCCTTTACATAAATACAAAGTAACGTAGGCCATAGAAATAGCCACTGCATTGGTACAATACAATACAAATACTCTTTATTGCACTCCAAATAAAACAGAAACACAGGACAGGAAAAGACAAATACAGATTCGAAAGTTGCACAATGGGCGGCCTTATCGCTATAAGCTTATACGCCAAAGCACAACTTGTGGACTCTTTTTTCCTACTCCTTTTCTACAAGAATTATCTTCCTACTAAATTTTAACTCACATTTTCCTCCACGAAAGTTTTATTCACTGAACACCGGAACTGGTGAAGTTGGGACCTCCTGATAATCAATATATTCGCAATTTCTACAGTAGAGACGAATAAATAAGATTAAGAAGAAACCAACATCTGGTGAGGCTTTTTTGCTTAACTTTACCCTATCCGTCGGTGTGTGTTCACATCTTGAGTTAGGATTCAGTGAATTTTGAACAACTACACCGGAATGTCAAGTTTCCTATAAAATATCCTACTAATATTATAAAGCCGAGAGTTTGTAAGATCATGACGTTGATCAAATGTGAATTTTTGTTACCTAGGATCTCCAAAACTACTGCACAGATCAAGATGAAATTTGCCGTACGTTTAGAGCTAAGCCTAACTTAGATAAATAGGCTACTTATTTTACTTAAAATACGCGTGCGACGCGGGTAGAAGCTAGTTAACTATAATAATATGCTTCTGTTTTTAGAATAAATAACCAGGTGTTGCAGGGCTTATGGTGAATAGAGAATCGAAATGGTTTTTTTGGTTGTTGAAACAGAGCCCGTATGAGCGTTCAACATTTTATAGGTCTATTATTTTGTATTAATACAGGGTCATTGGTAATTAATTGACATTGCATGAACTGCTCTGGTTCTGCCTATCATGACGAACACGTACGTGAAGACGCCAGGTCTTTCTTTGCTTTAGTCTACATACCGACGCGACAAAAAAAAAAAAAAATCTTTATTTCCGTGTCAGTGTTTAGTTTTATAATTTGACCTTTTCTAAGTGTAGGTACATCTAATGTATTTATGGAAATAAAGAGTTTTTGATTTTGATTTTTTTTTGTTTACTTTCATAAAAAGCGTCTCTAAAAACAATTTATTGAATGTAGGGGGGTTGGTTGGTGAATGACTACCTACTACCAATACCAATATTAAGAACTAAGACCTGGCGTCTTCACGGACGTGTTCATGATGATGGGCAGAACCTGTAGTTCACGCAGTGTCAGTGAATTACCAATGACCCTGTATAATGGAAATCGAAATTGAAGCCAACTTCTTTTTTGCCGTGACGAATTGTTGCATAAATCGACTTTTAAAACAAACAGCCTGTAACATGAAAATAATATGTATTGCTTTTCTGTTCATAACTTTACTGACAAAGAATATTACAATCAATTAATAGAAACAAATTAGAACTAGTATTGAAACAATTGAGCTAACTGCAGACTGTTGCAAACAATCTACAGGTAGCTCAACTGATCCATATCAATACCAGTCGAAAGCATCCCCAAGACGCTGGCTGCATTGCTTTTCTGTTGGTAAACGATTGTAATCTGAATTTATACCTAAGTATTATATCCCGAAAATTTTTGTCTCAGGCGGGACTTGAACCCGCAACCATTCTACTCTATGCAGGATGCGTTGTGTTAATTCACGATTATTTTGACACCTTTTATCCATTGCAAATATAGGGAGTCCTAGTATATTCCTGGAAAAAATAATAGTTTTAAATCCAGTGCATAAATATTATTGTTAATAAGACAATACGGGAATAACAGTTGCATGGAAAATGAACATTTCATTTTGCAGCATATCATTTCGTATATTTTCCACAAAAGCTGGAAACACCACAATGCGATATTTAAAGTCGGTTATCAAAGCCCGAAGTTACAATCCGAACTAGCTAAACAACTCTACCTACAGTCGAGAAAAAGAGAACTTTATACAATCGAGTCAGCTGCGCTTCAAAAACTTTTATAAATTCTGCTTTAAATAAAACTGCTTCATGTAGGCACCAGTTCTGTTTGTTCATTTTGTTGGTTGGATGTGTTTTAGCTCTTGGTCATTGAATTGGGTACCGAGAATCAGGTTTATAAAAATTATGCTACTTTATACGAGTTTTACTTAGTCTTAGTTCTATGGTCCTACTACATTGTAAGTCGAGCTAACAAATATTTGTAAATGCTATTTGGAAACTAACTTTAGTGGAGAAAATGAATGTGTTGGTAATTCAAACGAGTATGATATTTTTATGATAACTAAATACGATAAGTATTTAACTCCTCCGCTATTACCTTTAAAATGCAATAAATTGTTGACCATTGACTATTGAAAACCTAAATGCCTTAAACATCCATCGTGAGTGTCTACAATTTTATTTTGGCTTACTGCATTTATGATAGATCTGCCTACCTAAATGAGATTATTCGGAACATGGGAATTCAAACATGTGTTCATCTAAACATTTAGGTTGAGGTTTAGTTAAAACATTTTTAAAACTCTGAGCGAATTCGAAAAACAATTTTATTCATCTCATCTGCAATATAGGTAAAGTACCTCTACGCTTGAAATTGCAACATAGAGTCAATAGACTCAAAGGCTTTCAAAGCGTGCAAGAAAAAGCAAATAAACTGTAAAAGCTAACAGGATCCATAAAAGTAGGAATAATACCTGCCCTCGACGCCGTAGGCCAACCTGCCCGTTCCACCAGCTTTAACTACCAAAAAGTTTGCTAAGCGTGAGTTGTGAGCCGGCTTGCGAGGGTTTCATAAAACTGAATAATAGTTCAGTTAAATACGCCCCTTTTCCACGGTCGTCCAGTTCTGCAGGAACGGTGTTTTTACTGGATTCCGCAAAAGTCATTGGTGTGTTTACACGCATTAATTTGCATCCTCGTTTTAGCGGTGAGCAACCAGCAGTTTATTAGATCTTCTATGAAAATTCCAACTCTCCGCACCCCATCCTGCAAAAAACGGTACGCTGGAAGTGGGAATAGTTTCAATAACCTATAAGTAAGTGTAATTAAACTGGATCCAGTTTGTAGTGGCAAAATCGAATGCCAATGCAAATTCGAACGGATCGGTTTTTTGCAGGATACTGTAAACAGGATACTCATGTAACTGCTAATATTGAAATACTAGAGGGGATCCTACAAAAAACGGGATGTTGCCAAGGAAAAGGGCCGTTACACGTTGGGTTGGTTGATATGGTCATGGCCATCTTTGACTCGCTTATGGAGTCAAAGCACACCAGTCTTACCGTAGTAGACTCCGATCATCAAGTGCTTCAAATACAAGACAGGTACTCAGTATTTACAAAGCGGCAAAAACGTTCACCATACACACGCGGAACCCTAAAAAAAGGAGAATGTCCGTTGAAAGCTCGAATCGGTTGTTGCATCATGAATCTCGGAGCCAACTAGCGCTAATGGCTTGCCCTCGCATCTCCCTCGGATAATTGACGGTATCGGCTCTGGCAAAGGAATTACAATTTAATCTTGTGTAAGCTATTCGTTTGATATTTAACGTTAACAAATAAGAACTAGTATTTATCATCAAAACAATGTAGCCAACTGCTTAACCCCAACAGGCATGCATTCTATAGTGGACCAATTTAGCCTATATTGGTCCACTGCTGGACGCATGCCTCCCCCTGATAAGCGCGTTATTGGCTACGGGGGGAAACGGCCATAATCCCCACGCTGGGCATGCGGGTTGGGGATCGCAGTTCAGTCGTTGAATTATTTTGCAGGAGGCGCTGCTGCCCGTCCCTCGGTGGATATCCCTTAGTCGCCTCTTACGACACCTGCGGGAAGATTTGGGGCGGTGCAAATTCTAAGCCACACGCACCACACGGTGTACGCTAAAACGCTAATAATCTAGAGGTATCTCAATCATACTTACCCGCTTTCAGGTCACGCGTTGCCTTGACCAGAAGTTCTGTTAAATATTTGAAGACCAGGCGAGCTCTTTAACGATTCATCCTAATAATATTAAATGTAAGGATAATTCTGTCTGAGTATTTTCTTTTCGCGCCAAAACAACTGAACGGATCCTAATTAAATTTGGGAAGGAAATAGATGGCATCCTGGAAAAAAACAGCCTATGTTATTTAATGAATTTTTTAATGAACTTTTGTCCGCGGGCAGAATCCAGTTATAATTAATTGCGTTTGGTTGATTTTATTTTCCCTAGTTAATTAAATTATTGACGTCCTACTCAAACTCTGCGTATTTCCTCTTGAGACGAATTAGATATCTGATTCTCAAAAAAGTAAGCCCCTAAAGTAATAAACTTGTGATAACATAATCTCTACTTAATTTAGGGTGAGATGTGGATTCGTGTAATGTCGAGTACCATTTTATTATTTTCATCATCATCAACCTATGCTGGACATAGGCCTCCCCTAATAAGCGCCATAGCGCCCTGTCTTCAGCTTGCCGCATCCAGCATCTGCCTGCAGTCTTTCGCAGGTCGTCCTGCACTACGATAGCCTAGTCGCGGTCTCCACGCAAGAACACGTTTACCCGATCGGTGGTTGGTTCTTCGCAAGACATGGCCGACCCACTGCGACTTCAATTTGCTAATTCTTTGAGCTATGTCGATAACTTTGGTTCTCTGTCGGATGTATTCGTTACGAATCCTATCCTTCAGACTTTTTTTTATTATTTTACCCGCCATGATTAATAGCTGCTCTATTGTTTTATCTTTGATTAGCTTCTGCCCGCGGCTTTGTGACTGTGAAGGTAACATATACACAGAGATCTTTTCATTTCATAATCCTAAGTATGGATTACAATTATCACATCACACTAATATTATAGGCGAAAGTTTGGATGGATGGATGGATAGATAGATGGATGGATGTTTGTTACGTCTTCACGCCATTGAGCTGAAATTTTGTATCAGTGTAGCTCTAAGCCTGGAATCAAACATAGGCTTTTTATCCAATATATCAGTTCCCATGGGATAGAAATTACCTGTGTACTTTTCCACAGAAACAACGCGTGCGAAGCCGCGGGCAGAAGCTAGTAATTTATAAAGGGTTTATCAATAGGGACGCTCGAAGTTTGTCAGCGTATAGCGGCCATCTTGGTAAAGTGGTAACACGTCATATTTAAATAATTTAACATAATGCTGGACAATTCACACAGCGTTATCTAGATCCAAGCTATGCAGAGCTTGTGTTATGGGTAAGTACTAGATAACTGATATACATAATACAATACACTACATAGATAGATATTTTTTAATATACATAGAAAACATCCCGAACACCCTGAACTAATATCTGCAGATCGTACAAACATTCGTCCCGAGGCGGGAATCGAAACTGCAACCTCCTGCGTCGCAGGCGGACCTGCGCCCGCTGCGCCACATCGGTCGTCTCATTTCAATGGAACGCTTGGTTGGAACGCTACAAGCTTCAAGAAATTTTTAGAAATTAGAAATTGTTAAAATTTACTGTCAGGGATGAACTATGGCATCTCGATGCACGCTATCTCGACAAAAAACAAAAAGTGAATGCAATCCCAACGCACGGAATCTCGACAAATGTTAATGGTTCTTTTGGAATAAGATATTTATCAGTGCTCTGTTCGCCTAACGTTTCGTGCGTTGCGTGCAATGGCATTCTTGACCGTCCTGCAGAGTCCACGATCCGTCGGTTAATAAATGTGAGACAACCGTCTCAAACAGTCTCTGGTCCATGCAGACAAACCACAGACAATCGCTGCCCTCAAGGCCAACATAACTCGCGTTCTTCGTGAAATTGAGCCCCATTTATGTGAAGAGGACATCCAAAATTAGTCAAAAAAAATACACCACCTACAGCGAAGTCGCGGCGGCCATTTGACTGACATTATATTCCACACACAATGTCATCCAATGTCTTCTAAAATAAAATAAAAATTGTGTCAATATCACCTAAATAAGTTGTTTTATTTCATTTCAAAGTTCAAGAGCTCTTAATGAAAACCCCTTTACTTATTTCTGAGCGTGACCAAGTACGCGAGGTTTCATTATTACGATTTCACACTACGATTAAATTATTTAGCGACTTGGATATTCTACCTTCAGAGGCGAGTTCGGTACCTACTATAAATCTTACGTGGCAGTAATTTGCATGAGAATTGTAGTCGACGAATAAATCATTTGACATCCGTTGAATAAAGCTCTGCGCACACTAATCCAATGCCGCTAAGACACAGCACAAAAATCTGCGTATAATTATGAGCTTAAACTCGTTAGGCATCTTTAGATACATTTTAAGGTGACAAAATGGCTTTCCACAAGCTTCAAACGTGGTCAGCGAGCTGTCTGTCATCTGATGCCGTCAATATAAAATCGAATGTTACGAGTTAAAACCCATAATTGGTACGTCTTTGATCTGTGACAACCCTAAGGTTTTTACCTACTGACTGTGTTGTTAAGCGCTCTACTTTGAATGGTTTTACCTTCATCAAAAAAACAAGGTCTGGCATTCCGGGAGTGACACTTGTTTACGTCAGTGTCCAGTTGCCACTTATTGCAATAAAACATGGAAATTAGGAAGCAAAAAGTCATTTAGAAAAATACATACGAAAGTCAATCGTCAATTTTGTTTGTTAGATCAGGCAAAACAGTTTTGGTTAAACACGAGTTAATTAAATAAATAATTGGTAAGTACAAAACCACAGAGTTTGATTAGATTTGTACAGCTCGGGAAGTTACCGTTATACGCTCTGCCCTATGAAGAGTGCAGTAACAAGAGTCTTTATCAAAATCTAGATACATATTTGGTATCACCGAAAAAATAAAGTATAATTCATAATTCTTCATTGCACAAAATTGGTACAAGTATAACATTTTCCAAGAAAAATCATGGCAAAGGCGAGCTTAACCCTATAAAGAGTTCTCTTCCAGCAAACCTTATTGGGAGAGAGAGACTTTGTAAAAGTGGGTACATGTGCTTAAACAAAGGATACAAGATTTAATTTTAACCTACTTATTAAATAGACTACTACATAATATAATACAATACATAAAATACTATAACTTAACAAATACTATAGTTATATACATAAATAAATTAAATAAATACATAAAATACAACAGAATCATAAAGATAGGTAATGCTCTTTGACTTTACGCTTGAAAATGAAGAGAGAGGGGCTAGCACGAATATCGTGTGGGAGAGAATTCCATAACCTTACCGATAACTATGGCTGTTGTGTCTCACAATGCCATACCTGGCATAGTATACTATAATTATTATTATGGTATAATAATATAGTACTTATACTATGCTTCTTACTAAAACCAGGTTTATTTCAACGATTTAAGAATAAATAATGCTCAGTTGAAAGATATGTGTTCACATCTCACACAGAATCATTTAGCCCCAAAGTAAGTAGATATTGATACCTTTAATAAATGTATTGATTTGGATCAGTTGAGCTACCTGTAGATTGTTTGCAAGAGTCTGCAGTTGGGTCAATTGTTTCAATTGTAAATACTAGTTGTAATTTGTTTCTTTATCTAATTTGATTGTAATTTTATTTGTGAATCAAAATAATATACAAATAATGCTGGACAATTCACACAGCATTATCTAGCCCCAAGCTAAGCAGAGCTTGTGTTATGGGTACTAGATAACTGATATACTTAATACAAGACACTACACAGATAGATATTTTATACTATACAAACTAACAAAAATCTTGTTTTTATAAATATAAATTTACAAGAATAGAACTAAATTAGAACAAGTAATTACAATTAAAACAGTAGAGCTAATTGCAGACTGTTGCAAACAAAGCCAGTGCCATAGACAGAGGTCTATGGCACTGATGATGATGATGATGATGACGAATTTCGACCACGGCGGCCGGTCTCATAGGAGACTAGCTAGATGCACAGGACATATCATAGTACACAAGTGTTTGCGCAAACACAGGTGCACTCTCTATTCCCTCACTATGGCAGTATGTGCTGCGCCAGTAGAGTAATAACAATAGAATAGATAGATAGATAGAAAATTCTTTATTGCACACTTCTCGATAGAAACAATACAAACAGCTTAAACCTAAGTGATATGTGGCGTCTTATCGCTCAAGAGCGATATCTACTAGTCAACCGTGGATGGATAGGATCATTAGACAGTAGTAAGGGATCTGTGTGCTCATTATATAAATAAATACGCTTAAAATATAATTACGCCTTAATTAAACTACTTACATAATATACCTACTACTTATATAAACTACTTAGAATAAGAATAAAATAGATTTATTTGTGCAATCCGACCTACCACCTATGTGTATGATTATTCTTTAGCGGATTTAGTCCGTTTCCAAAGGAAATCTAACATGCTCTAGATGTGTCTACGATAAATTCAAAATCCGCCCCAGTTTTATCTTTCCACTAAAACCATATCCTGTCTCAGTCATCAGGTGTTTCCCACTTAACGCATTCACTTTCCCGCTACACGGTGCTGGGAGAGATCATCTGCGTCTTGGGCCATGGAAGTGTTGAAGAGGATTTTTCGCAATTACTAAACCTATTAGTTTTACTCAACATAATGAAACCTTTCCTTTTATTCTACCCGGTTGGTACTACTCAACTGTCACAATATACTGAGCATAATACAGCGTGATGCAGTGCTGACGTGAAAGCGAGACATTACAAAGGGTGTTCTCTGTGTGACGCAGTGACACTTTGTAATGAAAATCATGTTTAATGAAATAATATGCGGCAGTCAGAGTTTCCTTTACAATTGTCGTATCAAAGTTTAACTTTAATTTAATTTTGTATGTACAAAATGTCTGTCGGTGTATTACAAGATTTGAAGGAGCTTATACTCGCTTATAACTCAGCCTTTGTGTCTGTTATCATTTCACGACTACAAAAAAATCTGTGACTTTTTATCCTAGAAAAAAACCACAAAACTGCGGTAGAAGCGAGTCAAAAATAAAGCTGACGATCATAAGAAAGCTAGAAAAGTCACCTAGAGTAAACACATCGAATCAAACTTACAACTTAAGTTATAATAACTTAGCTAAGCATTCCAGCTACTTACGCAACCTTTGGACTAATAATAACTTGGCCATCCACCATTCGCTAAGTAACACATAAATTGTTTCCTCCTAACTGCGACTTCCACTTAGAGTAAGGGTGTCGCTACACTGGATTTCGAATTAAAAATTTAGAGCGTGTGAAAAGCTTTTCCGAAAATGTAGTTTCTAAAGTCGAGTTTTATCTAATGATGTTAATAGCTATTTAGGGCAGATTAACGGCAAATTTAAGAACATGATAGTTGTTATTTTGAATTTCAAGTAAAATAGAATGAAATTTTAAAGTTTTTGACTGTCACCAAATTGTTAAAAACTTGAGCTATGGTCGAAATTCGTGTTATCTCAGATTGTGTGCGAATAAATTTCATGATTTAAAAACTAAATCAGAACAGCAAAGTCTAGAAAAAGGGGTAGGTACGCACTATTGCACTGCGCGGCTGCCACTTTTTACCCATGTCAAGCAACGTTCGAGAAAAAAGTTCGTCTTTGGCCAAGCGTTCATTTACCGCCTTTGCGTCGTCGCGCTGGTCAGTTACAACCGCGCGGTTAAACTGCTAGTGCGTACAGCCTAGAAAAGTTAGTGTGGCCGCGTCATACCAAAGCTCCTCTGGTACCCAGCCAAGATCTTAAAAAGTTTTCAGCCATCGTAATTTAATTAGAATGCGCCATCTTGTTTTTAAAATTACTACTTCGTCCAAGCAGTTTGTCTTCAACGGTTGAAGCAGCTTATTGCTGCAATTTAAGTTGTTGTGCCTTGAGTTAGAGTTTATTTCCGTAATCCACTTGCTACTGTCGAAAACTTCTTTTACTGGCGTAAACTTCAAGCAATAAGGTTCCTACCCAATCTATTGAAAGATCCAAACTCCATACTCAGGTGGCACGCCCTGCGCCCCGCTAACCCCGTTGAGTGGCAGGTACTTCCGCAAAAATCGCGGAAAATCCGCGGAAATGCATCACAATGCATTATTTCGCTTATTTCTTGATTATTATCTACTAACACCTCGTAACATCTATATATATTTGGATTCTCCATGAAATTTCCTACAAAACAGCGTGGAAACATTCTGATGTTGTATAACGTAATTAATGAGGTTGATTAAAATTAAATTATAATTGCGGAAAAATGGTAAAATTTTAATAATTTTTAAAAAAATCATAAAAAAAAAGTTTACCGTTTTTATGTCCAGTTTGAGTTTTATTTTAGAGATTTACCATCATATTATTACACTAAACACCAAAAAGAACACATTTCCAAGCCATTTATTTTAAATTAATTTTTATTCAGAAAAAACGATAAAAAAAATGGCGCGGGTGTCAGATTTCAATTTTAAATTTACGATTTTTTTTTAAATTTCTTCTAAACTTGGTTAGTTTATGGTTTTAACGTCAGCTTGACACTGTCAGTCAACTTTTAAGACATTGACATGGCTGAAAAGTTGACTCTAAGTACATAAATTCGACGAAACAAAAAACAACAAAAAAAAATCGGTAAATCGGCCATAATATGGTCGCTTGCCACACAACGGTTTTATTTGAGAAGCCATATTATGGCCTCTTGCCACGTGAGAGGATATTATAATGCTCTGTTTAGCTAGGGGCTAGACGATGCTGTGTGAATTGTCCAGCATTATTATAAATTCGAAACTAGTATAATGCTCTGTTTAGCTAGGGGCTAGACGATGCTGTGTGAATTGTCCAGCATTATTATAAATTCGAAACTAGTTCTGTCTCTCTTTCTCTCTGTTATTTTAACGACAAAACGCCTTAACAGAATTTGATAAAATATATAAAGGTTACAGATGGTATCACGAGGAAGGACTAAGGCTACTTTATATCTCGGAAAAACGTAAGCGAAGCCGCGGGCGCATGCTAGTGTTATAATAAAATAAAATAAAATTCATTTATTCCAGACAACACAAAAAATCAATTTAGGTCCATTATATAATGCCGGGCATACATAAATACCTCAACCTCAACAGCCTGTATTGGTCCACTGCTGGACGCAGGCCTCCCCCTGATAAGCGTCTTATTGACTTTTATCACATGGAGGGTATTGCCCATAATCCCCACGCTGGGAATGCGGGTTGGGGATCGCAGTTCGGTGGTAGAAATGTTCTGCAGCAGGCGCTGCTGCCCGCCCCCGGTGGATATCCCTTAGTCGCCTCTTACGACAGCCGCGGGAAGAGTTGGGTGGTGCAAATTCTTAGCCGGCACCACAAAACATACATTATAGTCTAACATAGTCTAACAGTTATCCATTTACATAATATAAATGGTTAACGGCTGGAAAAACTTAAATACGTCAGAATAGGGGAGAGAGGGGTATAATGTCCCGTAGCGAGGAGCGTTGATGTCCATTTACCGCAATAAACATTTAAATAGGGACGAAAGTGCTGCTGGTCCTGAAAAGTGCATTAAGCACTTTTACGGTAGGGGGAGGTGAGTGTATCATCCATAGCACAATTTATCATAATATTTAATGGTGGCTCTTTAGGTACAGTATCAAGTATTTATAGGTACTATTTCTATGTCTAGCTACTTGCACTAATTTTTGTCATCTAATTTCGTTGCAATTTTAAGCAAATGATTAAAGCACACTTAACAATATATTTTGTTACTTTGATGCCACTGTACAGGGTAAGCTCTGTGTGAAGGTAATCAATATGTGTTGTATAGCGGGCCAATGCAGCCAGTGTCATAGGGATGCTTCCGATTGATATTGATACGGATCAGTTGAGGTACCTCTAGCTTGTTTGAAACAGTCTGCAGTTTGACGACCTCTGTGGCGCGGTGGGCGAAGGTCCGCCTGCGACGCAGGAGGTTGCGGGTTCGATTCCCGCCTCGGGACAAATATTTGTACGATCTGCAGATATTTGTTCAGGGTGTTCTGGTCGTTTTCTATGTATAATAAAAAATATCTATCTATGTACTCGTATATTATTATGTATATCAATTATCTAGTACCCATAACACAAGCTTTGCTTACCTTGGGGCTAGTTAATGCTGTGTGAATTGTCCAGCATTATTTATTTATTTTATTTATTTAACTCTTCTGTTTCAATTGGAAATACTAGTTCTAATTCATACTAATATTATTATTATTATAAAAGCGGAAGTAAGTCTGTCTGTCTGTCTGTTACCTATGAAGTTGGCATGGAGGTTAACAAATATGCCAGGGACGGACATAGTATCATAGGCTACTTGAAAAGCGCGTGCAAAGCCACGGGCAGAAGCACGTTTGTACTGACTCTTTAATTGTAACTATTGTTAATGGTAACTCTTGTATTAACTATTGTAACTATTGTTAATTGTAACTCTTTAATTGTAATTTTCTTTGCTAATAAAACATTTGTAACCGGGTCTATCCACATTTTCAGAACGATTTCCACTATAGAACACCGATTTGTATGATAAATGAAATAACAAAAAGCCTGTTCAGTGCTAAGCTTTGCACAAGAAACTACTTACCTTTTCCCCTTCAGGTATACACCGGCAAATAATTTCCCCTACAATACTGAGACACGGAAATTACGTCCCATAAAAGCTCAAACCAACAGTTATTTCCTCCAAACAAAACGCTCGGAGCCTCCAATTGTATAAACATTACCGAAACTTAAAACGGAATCTCGGCCCCGAATCTGGGAGATAAACGATTATATCGCGACAATAATCGTATCGAACGGGCCTTTATTCTGGGAAACGATATCGATAGGTATGTTTGAAATACAACAGAGAAATTGGAGCTGTAAACTACTTAGTTCAACATAAACAGTACCTTATCGAGGTTATACACTTGGATTAACATTTGATATTGGATGTTTAGATGTTGTTTACCTCTTTACACCAAATTTACTGAATAAATCGGGCTGAAATTTTGCATAGACGTAGTTCTAGACCTGAATTACAATATTAGACTTTTGTCCCAAAAACCACGCGTGTGAAGCCGCTAGCAGAAACTAGTTCAATATAAACAGTGACAAATCAAAAAATGACCTAATATTATGTGGAAACAAATAAATGTTGTATTTTGTGTAACTAACGATGTAATATTATTCAAATTTTCATTATATCCAGAGTCGAAGCCCTCCACAATTTCATTCGTAAAAACACATGAATATTGAGACGTTAATTCAAAATAGACGTGTGCGCCGCGCCGACCCGCCGCCGCCGCCGGCAAATTTTCCACGCCGCCGCCGCCGATCGGCCAATCGGCGTGAAATCGGCGTGGAACGTATTCTTTAGACGCTTTGAAAACTCCCTTATTTTATTGATTATTACATTGTCCGACAGCTGCTACCTACAACCAAGTTGTAGTCAAAGAAGAAACCGCGCCGCGCCATGATGTCAAAGGGTGCCGCGATGTCAAAGGGCACCGCGAACCGAACGGTATCAAAAGTTGCCGCTGATTCAGACAGATACAGGTGCCGATATAGACTTGGAGGGGACACCGTAGGAAAATAAACTTTATCAAATATCTAGACAATTCCACTAGAAAGATTCAGACTAAATTTATATTGCACAAATTGCATTTAATTATTTTCAAAACCTTACGAAGTTACCACAAAGGCACAAACACTGTAAAGGTTACGAAACGTCAGGGTTTTAAATATTTTTCAATTTCGAAACTGGCTTTCTAAATTCGGAAGCTCAATTTCTAAAGTTCGAAGTTAAGACAGAAAATGTAACTTTTATTCTCCTGTCCCTTTACACATGGAGTTAGAATCGGAAAAGTGATTTACCTAATCCAAAACATACGAAAATACTTTGATTACGTACCACATAAAGTGTTACCGACGCGCTTGCACTGCACGTATGCAACGAGCGCCCGTCCGAGTCGTATCTCTGAAGCCTGGCAGAGAACTGGTTAACCTACTTCTATAATTTTACGTTGTTGTAATTATTACAGATAATTATAATTGAAACAAATGAGCTAACTACAGACTGTTGCAAACAATCTACAGCAGGGCACGGGGATTGTTGTCTAGGATAGAATAAAGAAAAATTACGTCACTTTGTCAACGAATGCGTAAATTGTTTGAAAGTCAATCCTTTTACTTCTATAATGTACGCAATGTATGACGATGCGAAGTCGATAATGTATTTTCTACCCTAGATAATAATCTCCGTGCTTGGCCTAGAGGTAGCTCAAATGATCCATATCAATACTAGTCGGAAGCGTCCCCAAGAGGCTGGCTGCATTGCCCTGCTGTATGCCTATGCTGATGCGCTGCGCTAGATACTCACCACCTCTCGGGTCACGTTTCGCTTCGACTCAACCCTCAGATAATTTTGAAGAAACCCGAAAAACCAGTGGTTTCGACTCCAAGGGGAGTACATGTGTAGGCTCTGTCGAGACCTGCATGTCTTCGGACAACTCTGCCGCCGCACCTGCCCTCACGGATGTCCACGGAACATGGGAAGGCGCTAGTGTGTCGACGCATGTAGCGTCCCAAACGATGGGCCTCCCCAACTCCCATGGGATTAGTGTCATACCGTCGGGCCTCTTTCCATCGTCACGCAACAGACCATTCGGTTTGAGAATAGCTGGTACGTTAGCGATGACAAAGACTCGCCGGATGATGTCGCCGGCTGGCATGGCGAGATATCCGACCGGCGGCCCTAGTACACGATAATCCGTGATGATCAAGCTGTTCGACAGCAATATACCGCACTGGCATTGGCATTGTTGAGGCGCGCAACATCTTGCACCCAACCGAAGACTTGTTGCAATACGGAAAGTTACGGGATCCAATAAAGTACCAGTGTTATAGGAATCAAATGCTTGCAACCAATGATTCTGACTCCCATTTACTGAATTAAATGTATTACATTTTACGTTAGTTGATAATAAACCCCTAAAATAGTTAGGGCATCCAGCGTTTTGTTGCTGAGAGAGCTCCTCAGGCGGTTACAAATGTAGCCAGCCGCTGAGAAAACTCTCAGCTTCAACACTAGTCGCATTTCACTCTTTCATAGCACACGTGCGTTCCGCGACTGCGTAAGGTGCCTTATTTGCGTGGTCAAATCATCGAAACAAAAAAAAATTAAAGTTCGAATTTGTGGCCACCAAACCAACTTCGAATTTACGAAACTTCGAAGTTTCGAAATGCACCTCCTAATGTAGGTACTCGTATATTATAATGTATATCAGTTATCTAGTATAGTACCGATAACATAACACAAGCTCTGCTTAGCTTGGGGCTAGATAATGCTGTGTGAATTGTCCAGCATTATTTATTTATTACTTATACCTACGCGCCGATTTCACGCCGAAATCACGCCGCCGCCGCCGATTTCAGACCGGCGCCCGCCGCCGATCATTTTAACGTCGGCGCACACGTCTAATTCAAAACAGACACGAATTGAATCTCTCGGTCGTATTCTAATAACGGGTTATGGTTGCGTTAGCTTTCCATTTGCATTTATAAAGGAAAACTCGGTAGATGTATAAAACTACCCCTGGGTCCGGACTGTGCTGCTCCACTCCCGCGGATGGGAAAGTGAAATGAGTCCTATTGCTATTTATTTTAGAGTTAATTTTTACTTTTTAACATTTCCAGCTTCTGTTGGTGCACGCGTTTTTCCAGCTTTAAATGCCTAGGTGATATTTCAATTTTAGAAAATTAAATAAATGTATGCTAAGTTGTGTGTATGTAGTCCCGTTGCCTAGACTCTTATGAGACTGGTGCCTCGGGGGAAACCAACATTCAAACACGTATGCGCAACATACCTACATTACACACCCATGAACATTCCCAAATACCTAAAAATTAATTTAATTGTATCCATTAGATTGATCAATTTTTTATGTATATAATTAATCCCGCTATCACTTTAACCTCTCGGTGACCAGCGATATCCGAGAGGAGTAAATTGAAAAACAGCGCTTCTTGCATAATAATGCCTTACAGCAAAATGCTGAATTTACTCCTTTTGCCTTAGTCTATTAGTTTTAATTAAGTAGTATAAGTGTAGTTTTATGTTGTCTTTTCTGTATTAAGGCAATAAATAGTTTTCTATTCTATTCTATTCTAAGTGTCAGCCCGATCCGTTAAGTCGTTTTCACAGTATCCATCCATCCATCCATCCATAAATAGTGTGTATAATATGATCCTACTATCCTACTACTATCATAAATGCGAAAGTTTGTAAAATGTGTATTTTTGGTTACCTAGGATCTCCAGAACTACTGAACAAGTCAAGTTTAAATTTGGCATGCACTTAGAAAGTAGCCTAACTTAAACAATAGGCTATACAGGGTGTAAGGGTAAACAGTCTTATCCTTGAAACCAGAAGTTTAGAATCATGAGCAGAGTCCAAAACCGATGAAAAAACTAAACTTTTTTTACATAATTTTGAAAAAATTATCCTCATACATCATAAAAGCATTTCACCCTACATTTATACCTACGCCGCCCGCTTTGTCGGTTTCAAACAAAGACGCCGCTCGCGCCTACGCGCCGCCCGCTCGCGCGCGTCAGTCGCGGCCTGTCTGCTAGGTAGTGAGCACGTCACGACACGTTCCGTGCTAATTTGTGATGTGCCGATTTGTTCGCGTATTGTGTTAAGTAGAGAAGTGACGATGTCGTTCACAAATGAACAGTGGACTGAAATGGTGCGACTTTATGCCATCGCTGGTGACAACATGAACTTGGTTCGTACGATGTACGCAGAGCGGTTCCCAGAACAACGTGTGCCAAGCCGGCAAACGATCCTAGCGGCTACACAAAGGCTACGTGCCTACGGCCAGTTCACCGTGCCTAGTCATGCACAAGTCATGAAAACATTTTATGCCTAATGTGAGTAAATCAAACTGTACATAAAGCTGTAAATTTTAATTGAATTGTGCATAAAACTTGATTGATGATGAACTTTTTAAATACGCCAAAAGTACCTACCTACTTTAGCCTACTTACTGGCAACTGTGTTAGAGTAGCTATTTTTGCCTGTCCTAAGCCAGGAAAAGTATGAAGGGAAAGTTCCATCACAAGTTGTAGGTACCTACGATTCGATACCTACACCACCGGCCGGCTACAGGCGATAGCGGGCGGCGCGGCGTGATAAGGTCACTAGGGTGTCCATGAAATCACGTAGGATAGCAGAGAAATGAATTATGAAATTCCATCGAAACTAATTGACTTTTATTTTTAAAAATAACTTGTATCGTCTTATTTTAGGGGTGTACATACGTGGTTTCAAGGATAAGACTGTTTACGCTTACACCCTGTATACCGATAATATGCGTGCGAAGCCGCGGGCAGAAAGAAGCTAGTCTATTTATAATCAGTTGACACAACTTTCTTGCAATGGCAGAAGCCTTTATTTTATTCACAAAGAAAATTGCACCAGTATTTGCAATTGAAACAACTGAGCTAACTGCAGACTGTTGTAAACAATCTACAGGTAGCTAAACGACCTCTGTGGCGCAGCGGGCTAAGGTCTGCCGGCGACGCAGGAGGTTGCGGGTTCGATTCTCGCCTCGGGTTAAATGTTTGTAAGATCTGCAGACATTTGTCCAGAGCGTTCTGGATGTTTTCTATATATAATAAAAAATATCTATCTATGTAGTGTATAGTATTAAGTATATCAGTTATCTAGTACCCATAACACAAGCTCTGCTTAGCTTGGGGCTAGATAATTACAAATTCAAATATATGCTGTGTGAATTGTCCAGCATTATTTATTTATTTATAGCTCAACTGATCCATATCAATACCAGTCGGAAGCGTCCCCGCTACGCTGGCTGCATTGCTGCGCTGCCAGCTCCAGCCCTCGCTCACCAGTCACGCGTCAACTTACTTAGTTGCGTTGCTAAATAGGTAAGTGATCGACTGATGTTTAATTATTACATAGAAACCAGCCAGAAAACCCGGAACAAAATATCTAATATCCGTAGATAAACTCATTCAGATTGTATGCCCCTAGGAATGCCCCGGAGTGAATAAGCCCCACCACGGGTGGTGGGGCTTATTCACTCCGGATAATGGTAGAGTGAAATGAGTTTGGTTGCTACAATTATATGAGTTAATTTTCTCGGTAATCATCAATTTCTTTCAGATTGTAATACCTACGGCCATTCCTTATCAGTAGATTCTTGCACCAACTGAATTGTGTACGGGTGCAGTTTTAAATATTTGTGCTAAATGCGGTATAATGACGATCTGTGGACGTTTAAGGCCACAGCACGCTTCCGAATTGAAAGATTCGGATCGTCCCGAATAGACTGGGTGACACTGTCTACGTTTTCGACCATTCTCGAAGATCTTGGACGCCCGGATTTTGGTTTTTCCAGTGTTGACCTGGTCTCTTCAAACTTCTCTACCCATTTTGCAATGAGTCGAGTGCTTGGCGCATCATTCAAGTGACGAATATGTCGAATGCTGCAGAATTTTCAACGCTACAGTCGCCGAATTATCGTTTTTATAAAACACGCGTACGCACAACGCAACGCACGGTCCGCTCCCGAGAATCGCTCCATAGCTACTAAATTCTCAAGAGCCAGGCTACCGATTGACACAGTAATTTACCGACACTACGTGAACTGCAGGTTCTGCACATCTTCACAAATACGTTCTTGGAGATGCCAGGGCTTGTTTTTGTTATAAATCACCTCTGCTCAAAAAAATTAAAAACTCCTTTCCCGGAACCCAATTTATTACTAGAACAATCTTCCACTGTTAATTCAGGGCAGAATCGTTTTTAAGTTACTTTTCAAAAAACCTTTCCTAAAGAACAATTATTGAATACAGGGCGTACCTACCATCAATACTAAGCTCAAGAACCTGGCGTCTACTTCACAAACGTGTTCGTGATGATGGGCAGAACCTGCAGTTCACGCAGTATCAGTAAATTACCAATAACCCTGTATACATATCAAAGACAACCTATCGTAGGTATCGGGACCGAAACTTAAGACAAGCTTAGAGAACCGATATGTTTACCTTTAACCATATCATAGCACTTCGCTGTGAAATTCAATACAAAAACGATTCCCTTATTCTGGGCCGCTGTCTCTAAACGATCAGGGTTACACGATTATAGATGTTATTGTATCGGTGTTAGGGTGATTATTCCTTGCCTAATATCTGAAACTCTTGGAATCGCCGTAATTATCGTTATTGGATTTGGGAGCTTTGAAACCCTTATTTGTAAATCCCTAATAGTCAAATCTTTGATTAGGATTATGAATATGTTTGGATGGAATTATAAATTAGTAAAGTTGGGCGTAATCCATAACTTTTAGGGAAAGCAAACAGACTAGGATTTTTTATTCCGTTTTGTATTCTTTGGTTTTTGATTCCGAATTCGGGTTTCCTTATTGTTTACTTTTTTCTGCTCGCGTTTTATCGCGAGATAAAGTTAATTTGTTACTCCAGGTATTTAACTAGATCTACGGAGATTTTAGATTCGGACGAGATGTACCCCTACTCAAAAGTGAAGTGGACATCTGGTCCACGAATGAGTTTGAGATTCAGACCAGATGTGCGGTTTAGGGTAACCCGCAATTTCAGCCCAATCCGCTCTGTGGTTTTGGTGTAAAGAGGTAACAAACATCCAACAATCTTAACATCCAAACTTCCGCATTTACTAAACAGGGTGTTCCCCGAATAACTGTAAACCCCAAAACAAGTGCAACTAGATCAAAACTGATCGACGAATATGACATGTTTAAAAAAGTGGCAGAAACAAGGTAACTGTACCATTGAAGACTGATACTGGAAGAGATATGGCGAGTCAAGCGCCAACATAACCACTGGTGAAAAGCAAAATTACAAATCATCATCTAATGAGGTTTTGTCTTTTAAACATATTTGTCGATCATTTTAGATCTATTTTTACCATACTTTTACCCTACCATTACCTTTGGGGATAGCAGTTATTCGAGGTATAAGTGTGAAAAGGTACTTAGTTAATAACGCCTCCAAACCATACTGGAGAAAGAAGATAGAATCGTGTGGAGTTGCAGTTATCCAAAGTAGGTATATTAAATCATTTATCATCACATTACTTTATCTGTAACCTGTGATTATTATGGATGATGATTACCCATTGAACATCATCTCAAATCAGAAGGTAATTTACCTATTGTAACAACTTTTTGCGAAACGAAAATCATTTTTAGTATTCCTACAAGTTACCCATCCAATCAATCAAAAAACAACAGCAAAACAGCTTTAATAAAAGTGAACAATCAGGCTAAAATCCTAAAACAGAAGCATTCCTCGAACGAAAAACGCGCAGAATCCCCGACAGGTGTAACGTAGACAGTAATGAAACGGGGACCCTCTTCAGACACATATTACGCGCCTGGCGAAGCAGGGCAGCGGTATTCTGGACTCTGGTTGTTCTTAGTTGTTCCCTCTTGCTTATATATTGCTCTTTTATTCTTGGCAGTGAAGTCGTGGCTATCAGAAGGTCTTGATGAAAGGTGACTTGAACAATGCGCCTGCATTTTTGCGCCTGGACCGGGAACATTAATTTGCAAAGCTTTCAAACATTGTTGTCTCTTGGTGGAAATCGAACCCCCTCTCTTTTTGCGTTAGGGGTTAAAAATCGACTGGTGTTAATGTAATGTACCATTTGCAGCGAGCATGATACGTTACGCCGTGTGCTAAAATCGGTCTCGTTGCGAGTTGCTCCTGCCTTCTTTCCCCGTACTGACTGCACGAACGTTCGCCGTGTAACACGTTACATTATGTCCCGTAACACCGGTTAGCTTAATTTGATATCTTAATTTATTGTATTATTATTTGTTATTTTCCAGAATAAGCAACTCAACAGATTTGGTTTGACAAAAACTCGGGAAAACGAGAGAAAATCTCTGGGCTCGTGTGTCAAACAGAAATTAGACAGGCCTCTCGACGAAATAGACTGCTCAAGTGTTTACATTCTGCTTACTTTTCAAGGGCTATACCTACACTTATGGGGAAACGTACGACACATCTCCTACCCGACCGGTAGTTCATTTTATTTTTAGGTGGCAAATAATACTTTGCGGAAAATTTGACTAAAACAATTCGTCTAAAACAATTCGATTAAAACAAATCAACCTAAAATTTCTACTTAAATCAATTCGACTAAAAACGTTTCGACTAGTAACAATTCGACTAAAGTAATGCAAAAAAATTGTATCAACATATGGCTCTGGGTACAATTATACATATACACCCTTTCAGTCACAGAGTCGCCACGAGCCACCTATGTAGTTGGATTGCTTTGCGGAAAATTCGACTTAAACATTTTGACTAGTAACAATTCGACTAACAAAAAAATTGTGTCAACATACAACAACGACTCTGGGTGGTTATACATATACCTACATACCTTTTCATTCCCAGAGATGAAACGCAACGTATAAACCCGGGGTTGGGCGGGCTTCTTAAGTAAATGTTGACCCCCCCCCTTCCCCCCCCCCCCCCAAGGTAAGTAAGTAAATAAATGTTCTACATTTCTAGTCCTGCGTGTACTTTTGTAATATTTTTTTATATTTTGTGTGCTGTACCTTGTACCAAATGATACTATAAGTTACTGCATTTTTACCGATAGGTACCGGTTTGCTTTGTTTTGTGCTGTCTATTGATGTGAACCATCTATCTTTTTAAATAGCTTAGAAATACCAAAATCTACTTAGATGTCTAATGCTATTTTATGTACTAGCTGGTAAGGAAACAAGTTCTTTAAATTTTGTGCCGTTCTACAAATGTTTTTTTATTAAATATAAAATATTGTTTCGTTGCTGATTGGCTAAAAGGTTTCAATAGGTAATCATTAGCGCACTGAACCAATGAAGTTGTACTCAAAGAGTCCTTTGCTCCAGCAATCAACATTACGAGTACGTCCCCATAACCGCTCTCGTCGCAACAAATCGAAACCGAAAAGCGAAAAGTTAAATTGAATATAAATCTATCGCTGCGACATTTACCACCATATTACTACACCCAGAGCAAGGCAAATTGACCCTTATGAGTGTTGCTGTAGGTTTAAAGTTCAGAGGAAATAAGTTTGTCTTAAAGGTTACAACGCCAATGAAAGGGGTTAGGCGTTTAAATAAATAAAATAACCTGGTTCGAGGCAATTAGGGAATCGTGGATGTTTGTTTGTTACCGATTGAAAATTCCTTAATTTTGTTTGTGAAAAAAAGGAAACAATTTCCCACTAAACTGTTGAAATTGCGTACGAATTTAAATTTATTTTCGTGTAACTATGTGAGGGTTAATTGGATTCCAGTGTCGGGATATAAATTGATGTTGTCCGTTTAGTTGGCAACATTGATTCACAATGAGTAGGTAGGTAGCTGCTAGCTGGTAATGTAGTTTCTGATCCATTGCTGTTTTGATCAAAACGGGTGAGGTTGCGTGAAGTAAAAGTAGTAAACTACCTACTAATACTAAAACAAACCCGCATGCTTACGATTGGAAAATCCATAAGTGTAATAAATATGATTTTCGATAAGCAAAAGTAATTGGCTTTATTTTTAGGTTTAGCTCGCTCATCTTAGTTGGGAGGCCCAAAACCACAACTAGTTTAGTTTGTTTGTCTTTTATGCTTGAGCTTCGAGCTTCTTGCTTGAGTTTCGGGACACTCTGTTAAGAGGTTTTGTTGCTATAGATCGGTCGATATAGCTCCGTTATTTAAGCCGACACGATCGTCTTTTGTTTTTCATAGAAGACACTATGTCACAAATCCGTCGGCACTCGGGAATAGGCATACGAAAAACAAAACACGATCGGGCATCCTTTAGGGCCAGACTCCACCAAAGCGGAGAAGAAATGTATTTTAAACAGCCAATAGAACGTCGTCGTTATTCACACATCTCATCTCCGCTCAGCTTCAGTGGATACAACCGAGCGGAGATGTATCATATTTGTATGCAACGAAACAAAGAAAGATCGAAGCGGAGATGTGAGCTGTGTCCCGCAAGCTGGTGACGTCACGCAGCGGAGACCAGAAGAGATGTGAGCGGCGTGCAGTGAGTGGCGCCGCCAGTGCATTCATCTCAACAAACATCTGACGCTCGCCGCACGCAGTTCAGTTTCACTCTAGCCAGCACATATCTCCGCTCCAGTCTAGCCAGTACACATCACCGCACAGGTAGAGACACCCAAGCTGAAAAACGTTTCTTCTCCCTCGTCTCCGCTTCGGAAATCTCCGCGCATCTCCGCTTTAGTGGAATCTGGTTCTGAAGTACCTACCTACCTACCACTTTTACCTTGGAATCATTTTACACAACAAATTCGCCAATCCACGCTTACATCAACATAATACTGGTTTTACGTATCTATAGCCTTACATCGAGCACAGTACGGGGATTATGTCTGCAAACTGAGCAGATTAGCATGAACAACGCGCGTTTTCATTTGTCAAATGTAGCAAGGCGTGAATGTATTTACGGGAACAGATGGCGTCGGGATAATGTTTTTTCTAAACCTTTTTTTATTACCTGGAAGAGTTATTTTGATTTGATGTGAATGGGTATATAAACTTATATCAGACCAAACCATTTTGTATTAGTTTTGTTAAGGGTAAAGTCTAGATGTTTGGGAAACAATCCGGAATCCGGAAGGATTTGTGCCTTACTACCGAAATACTACCGAAATTCGTATTCAAGTTTGAATACGAGCGTTGACAGGATAGTTGAAAGGAGGCTTCAAATATAGCATTAAAAAAATCTAAATTTGAACTAACCGATACTTTTTTACTATAAAATATACTATATATACTATAAAAAACTGTTTGACGAATTAATTCCGGATGTAAGCGGGTGAACTACGAACCTTATTTGTGTTGGAAGAACTGAACTCACCCTGAAGATGTCCCTCGATAAGGATGAAACGTTGGTGTTCTTCCAACAAAAACAAGGTTTGTAGTTAAGCCACTCACATTCGTAATATAATCGATACTTGATCACGATTTTCAGAAGTTTTTTGTCAGTGTGGTACTTTGGTGTCACCTCTGAGACGTACATTGCGAAACAAAGGTGCTCTGTATGTAGCCCGCCCTAATGTGCGCAAGCCCACTTATTCTAAACCGAAGATTAAACTTAGTTCTCAAGACAAAAGAGAATTAAACAAAACGTACCCGCGTTTTGTTTATGCATTAGATTGTGGCATTACGATAATTTTAGCTGCAAAGCTGTGTGGTGCCGGCTTAGAATTTGCAGCATCCCAACTCTTCCCGCGGGTGTCGTAAGAGGCGACTAAGCGATATCCACCGGGGGCGGGCAGCAGCGCCCCCTGCAGAACATTCTACCACCGAACTGCGATCCCCAACCCGCGTGCCCAGCGTGGGGATTATGGGCATTCCCCCATGAGATAAAAGCCAATAAGGCGTTTATCAGGGGGAGGCCTGCGTCCAGCAGTGGACCAACACAGGCTGTTGAGGTTGAGGTTGAGGATAATTTGAAGTACCTACGACCCAAATAAATATTAGCAAAATTGTGGCCTAGGCCAAGCGAGTTTAATTTTTTGAGAGTACTTAAATAAGTACCCCACAAAACTCAAAAAATTAAACTGATCATCAAACCATCTGATCATAAATCCTATGGGTTTAGCTATTAAAAAAAAATCATATTATTGTTACATATAATTTAATATACTTTTTAAATAGAAAAAAAATTCTATCAATTGTAGCTTTTGATCTTATTAGAATACAGTCATACCACAAAAAGCATGAAGTTTCATTAATTAATAATCAATCATGTAGTTTCGAGACTTTTAGCATAAAGTTTCGTTCCAAGTCAAATCAATCAAAATACTTTAGTTTTCTCAAAATTCTTAACCTAAGGTTAATGCTTTACAGTTCTCGTAGTAGGTAAGATCTTTTTACGTGTTCATCTGGATTATTTTGTGCAATGAATTTTTAATGAAGTTCCATAAGTTTGATTAAAAACTCAGTTCACACTACATAAAAAAAACACAGTTGTACAATACGCCTTCAGCTCTTAACTTCGCGGTATAAGCTCGTATTTCGCACGAACATCCCGAAGACTGAATGTGCTGCGCTCGAAATGGTCAGGTGAATACTTCTGCTCCGCCAAGGTGAACCTTCGCAGCAGCCAGGCGAGGCCAGCCAGGAACTGGAGGCGGGCGAACCGAGCACCTGCAACGAAAGGCTGGGTAAATACACTATATCATCAGCACTGACTACTGTTGAACATACCTGCCCCTAACAACGGGGGCTATAATCACCATGTTTGCAGAGAATTGGTGATTATATAAAGGTGTTTTTAGTTTTTATTTATTCGGGGTAACGAAGTATTACACTCTTAACACAATTAAATGGATCCTTATTTCAAGTGTTATTCTGTAAGTGCAATCAACACCGTTACCCTCTTAAAAGATATAAAAATAAACAGGGCAAAAGTTATTATAGTTTTGGTATTAAATGTATACACAAGGAACTTGCAGTCCTTCCTCTCTTATGTTCTCTTAGTTGACTATTCCTATGACATCCACGGGCAGAGAGGGTTCGATTCTTACTTCGATGGGGGTTGAGATTGTTTTAGGACTGGGATTTGGGCGAGTTCTAGATTCTAAACTTTAGAAATCAAGTCATCTCTTATTGAGTCTCTCTCTGGCTGGTATTGATATGGATCAGTTGAGCTAATTGTAGATTGTTTGCAACAGTCTGCAGTTAGCTTAATTGTTTCAATTGTAAATACTAGTTGAAATTTATTTTTATTCTTTCATTGTAATTTTTTTGTGAATTAATATTCTAGTTGTCTCATATGTGTAAAAAAATCTAGAGGTAGTGATAACATTTTATAAACGAAACTCCATCCCCGTGTTTTTTTTTTTTTTACTGAATAAAATAAATTCACAGATTGTTTCTTTTTAAAGTGTAATAGTGATGCGAATGTGACTCAAAAAATATCGGGACTATCGAGATCTACGATATTTATCGAGTCGACCGATTACGTGTCTTTCATCGAGTCAAAGAAAATAAGCGCGTATACAGAGTATAGTGGTTCAACCGAGACGTGCTACTTCTATTGCATGTTATTTACACGGTTGTCTGGTAGAGATCGCTCTTGAGCGATAAGACCGCCACTTGTCACTTAGTTTTTAAGCAGTTTTGCTGTATTGTTTCTATCTATAAGTGTGCAATAAAGAATTTTCTATCTATCTATCTATCTATTTATACCGCTACTTGTCGTGGTTATAATCTGCAGTCACAGTTAAATCAGTGGTAAAACCTCTATGTGTACCTATATTTTTTCTTATGAGGGTCTCACAGAGAGTTCAGAAAGCACTGCTGAGGAACGGTAGCCGCCAGGTATTTCTATTGAATTATAAAGGAAGCAATCACGACATACAACCTGACTTCTGTGTGTTAGTTAGTGAGTTATCGCCCCGAGAGCTTCCGTTCTTGTGAGACAATTTGCTTTATGTAAAGTTTCACACACACACAATTATTCAGCCTCAATGAGCTCGTGTTACAGGTACCTGTTTATTGTAACTATGATTCACAAGTTTTATTCACAAGTTTTATTATTAAAAAGGAAAATTCAAACTTTACTAAAAATGTGGTGAATTTTTTATCTTCTTATTTGTATACTGTAGTAAAACTATTTACTATTCGAGTAGGTGACGATGCCCTGAGTGCCGATTACCTAATACTATGTTTATTCGTAATGTTTTTAGCAGCAGTGATGACATACTTAGTACCCATGTAAACTACACTCGAGAGCAATGAATCCGGGTCGGGTCGGAGATTGGTCGAAAGTTATGTTCTCCGACGAATTAAAATTTATGCTCTACAAGCACGATGGAAGACACAGAGTGTATAGAAGACCAGGGGAAAGATTCAAGCAAGCATGCATCGAAGAAAAAGTAGCCTACGGTGGTGGGTCTGTACTTGTGTGGGCCGGAATTTCCTCTGAAAGTCGCACAGAGCTGGTGATCATAGAAAACGGCTCTTTAACTAGCGTAAGATATGTGGAAGAAATCCTCAACGAACACGTTGGTCCATTTATGGTCAATTTGGGTGAGGATGCTATATTTATGCATGACAATGCCCGACCTCATACAGGTAGGATTGTGAATGACTACCTTCAAGAGATGAACATTACTTGTATGGAGTGGCCAGCGCGCAGCCCGGATATCAACCCGATCGAGCATGCTTGGGACGAGCTAGGGAGATGCGTAAAACAACGAAACCCTCCCCCAATCACGCTTCCTGAGCTCAAAATTGCTCTCACAGAGGAATGGGAGAATATTGCCCAAAATCGTATAAGGAACTTGGTGTACAGCATGCCAAACCGCGTAAACGCAGTAATGGAAGCACGAGGAGGTAATACGAAGTATTGAAATTCAAGAAAATCGTCATAAAGTTCAAAAATTTCATGTTTCCTATTTTTGTTTTAAGGAGAGATCAGCAGTTTTCTTTCTTTATGTAATTTTGTGTAAATAAAATGTATGGTGACTCATATTTTTTTAACTTTCATTTAAGGAGTATTAAATTGTCTATTAAATACAATTTATTGCATTAACCTAG
The DNA here is from genome assembly GCA_963564075.1 of Eupithecia subfuscata. Taxonomy (NCBI): domain Eukaryota; kingdom Metazoa; phylum Arthropoda; class Insecta; order Lepidoptera; family Geometridae; genus Eupithecia; species Eupithecia subfuscata. The sequence goes on along the minus strand of OY751097.1, from coordinate 2,397,982 downwards.
CATTCTTACTTTCCGAGATTTTTTGGATTCTTTGAGTGACCCGGATTCATTGCTCTCGAGTGTAGTTCTATAATAATGTTATTTGTATATAGTAGTAAGCATAAGTCTTATTTTTAAAAGTCTTCGTTGTCGTTTCACTTTATGTACCTATTGTGATTATTGTTTATTAGTTTAAAAAAACAAGAATCACATTAAGTAAGTGATAACAATAGTACTTTCCGACTGAGATACAGGTTTCACCTAGTTCTGGCACAAGTTTCTGACGGTGTTTTCCTATATCCAAGATGTAACGAAAATGTAAAGCTTAAACGCAAATGCTCTGTATATTAGCAACCGTTTGCAATTTAAGTTCAAAATTTTACATTTAGATTTGATAACGATCACGCATTTGATTCATAGTTCTCTGAAATTATGACGGTGTTTTCTCATAACTAAGTTTAAAGGAAAAGTTTTAACGAAAATGCTTTTTATCTTAGCAACCGTTTGCTAAGTTAGAAAGCTAACAGTAAACACAAAATTTTACTATAACTACAAAATTTTACATGTAGACATCCTTTACAAAAAGAACACACATTTCATTCCGTTTTCAGAAATTTGTAATTTGTTTTCCTCATCAATATATATTAAAAAAAGTGTGTAAAAGTGGCATAAATTACCTTGTAAAAACCTAAAACTTAAATCCACAAAGATCATTAATCAAGAATTCATTGTTATAATGACAAAAAGGTCATTTTCCAATTATTTAACTCTCTTCTATCAAAACATTACATAGGTACCGAAAAATGTGAAACACAAATCGTCCATTTCACAAATGTTCACATGTAACTAATGGACATAAGGCAGTTCTATATTTACTTACTCATTTATAATGAAGGCATAAGGCATCTACTCAAACTACTGACGTAGTAATTAAAATACTCAGTGACAAAATACCTTACATGCAGAGATAACTGAATAAAAGCACCCACACGTTTGTGTGTGTGCTCTGTTTAGAGCCTAGCTCTAACTGATACAACCTATTGATATTCTCACCCCAGTGAAACGGTCACGTCGGTCACTCAATAAACCGAGAGCAGAGACACGCTGAGCCGAGTTTTGAATGCAGCTCATCGTAACCGCAACAGCGTATATCGCAATATCTGATAGTCAGTCATGATCCTTACATTTAGCGTCGTAAGGCTTATAGGATAGCCTGTTTGACGGTTGAATAAATAAAACCAGAGGCCTGAACCTGGGTCAAGGCACAGGGATCAAGTGAAAAGCTGGTACAGTTCCCATGGCACGCAAATGACGTTGGTTTTTTTTGGTTTGACAGCCTGTGACATGCCTAATGTACACACCAAAGTCGGCAACGCTGCCGACACAACCCGGTGGGTTAATGTTGGCAATATTATTTTATAACAATTATGTCAACGAAAGGGCCCGGCGACTTCTTGCCCGGCGACTACATGTCCGCGACAAATGTCAGCGGCATGTGCGCGACGGTTCCTTCCCATTTGTCAACTAAAAGTGGCTAATTTCGTGCCACCAACAAAGTTTACTACCAACCCAGTGACACAAGCTAGCAGTTTCGGGGTGTTGACTCCTAAGGCGAAGGTTCGCGATAGATCGTCTAGCTTTGGCCATGATGCGAACAATATAAGAAATTAGGTATTAGCAACTATTATTGACACAGCTCAAACGGTGACCGATGAAAACTTAATGATCGGTTTTGATAAGATAACCATATAAATAAGGATTACTGGAAATACTCGTGAATAAATATAATTCGGTTCTAGGTCCTGGTTAGGCTATTCTTTGAAAACTATGGTAAGCTGCGGCGTCGAATGTAGATTTATACTAGTGCAGCTCAGTGCTCGATGTGTGTGTGTGTGCTTAGCCGAGGGTTCAAAGGATTTTGTGCTAATGTTCGAACTGTTAGGTGATTTTAATGCCTGTATTTGCGTACGGAATCCAATTAGGGAAAGTAACTAGCTAGGGAGCTTACATACAGCTCTAATTGCCTGGTCAATCAAAACAAACATTGTAATTCCAAAATACTCGAATTTTGTTTTGAATCGATAGAATTATCCTAATCAGTAATCACAGATCTCTGAGACCTGAGTGTATTCAAATATGGTTAGTAAAAATTAATTTTACAATAAAATTAACTATTGGATGCTTCTGATTGATATTGATTTGGATCATTTGAGCTCTAAAAAGTTTCCAACTGTCTGCAGTTACATTTCAATAAAATTGTAAATAAGCACTAGTTTTTAAATAACTTAAAATTTTATTTTTTAATAAGGACTGTTTTATTATACAGGGTTATTGGTAATTCACTGACACTATGTGAACTGCAGGTTCTGCCAACCATCATGAACAAGTCCATGAAAACGCCAGGTTCCAATTCTTAAAATTGGTGGAAAGGGAATGGTATTAGTATCTGGTACTCTCTTTCATTCAAAAATCGTAATTTTTGGTGGTTTTCTTTGAAAATAAACCTAAAAACGGTTCTGCACTGAAAAATCTGTGGGTGTGTGTGTGTTCGGCTGACTCCCAGCCAGACCATCTTTCGTAGATGTAAAATAGGCCAATGATGATGATGTGGATTTAAATAGGAGTGGGAGGTCGGTTTCAAGTAATTAATTGGGTTTCGGACATTATTTTGTATGGGTGGTGATTTACATAAAAATTTAACAGTTAAGGAATGGCGTCTTCACAAACGTTGTCGTGGTGATGGGCAGAACCTGCAGTTTACACAGTCAGTAAACTACCAATAGCCCTGTATAGCTAACAAATAAAATACTTGAAATTTCTGTGGTTGGGTATGGGACAGCTTACGAATATTTTGTCAAATTATGATGATTGCAGTTCATTAGCCAATGATCAAGATTCAAATTCCAGAAAACTTGAAATTAATTTACAAAGTCTCCGATTAATAAATCTTTCACCAAGAAATTAGCAAGAAAATTCCAAGCCTTTTACTTAATTCGCCGGTCTACTTACCAATGCAAATACGATTTCCCTCGCCAAACGGCAGATAGCTGTACTTTTTCAAGTTGGACAAATTATTCGGCGCAAATCTTTCCGGGTCAAACGAATCTGGATCGGGGTAGAACCTTTCGTCTCTGTGGATGCCGTAAGCCGAGATCACTGCCACAGTACCCTTTTCCATCATTATCTTAGCACCTGGCAACCAAGCGTCTTTGGTACACTGCCTTGTCACAACACCGATCGTCGGATACAATCTGATGGACTCCGATACTACCATGTCCAGTATGTGCAGCTTTTCAGTATCGCTGAAGTCTAAATGGTCTTTGTCTTGGAACACTGAGTCAATTTCTTTATGCACCTTTGCTAGCCAATCTTGGTTACTAGCAAGGCAGAGTAAAGTGAAGTGCATGGAGTTCGCTGACGTATCTGCTCCTGCGATGAAGAAGAAGAAAGCCTGTGCAGCCAATACCTCTGTTGTCGGCTCTAGTTCAAACCCAGTGGCAGGATCCTTCATTGTACCTTGTTTCTGTAATTCCAAACACATCTCTATAAAGTCATGAGTCTTCACTGTGTCGTTGCGTCGGTTTTCTATCACTGATCTCACGGCGCCAATGAAGAACTCCTCGTGTTCTCCAAAGATTCTGAGTTTTAACAATCTGAAAAGAGCTGGGCACACGCCGTTTATCACTAGTTGAACGTTGGTCTTCAAAGACGGCTCTACAGCTTTCCATGACATTTCTAAGAATGGAGAGTCCATTGTGTTCTTTGTTCCTGTATCGATTCCGAAAACAGATGCTCCAATCGACGACGTTGTGTATGTGTATAGAGCGTTAAAAGGTTTATCTCTTATCTCCTTGCTATTTTGCAAGAAATCTGCAAAGTCTTTTCCACATCGGTCTAAAATGTAAAACATGTTCTTTAGTTTAGATGTTGTGAAAATTGGTGTAAGCTTGTTCCGCAGTATCTTCCATCTTTTGTAGTCATCGATGAACAGAACATTATCGGCAAGTAGATCATTAGGATTGGTGTTGATCCCTCGTTTGTAGAAACTTTGGAAATCACTGGCCATGACTGTTTGAACATCTTCCAAGTCTTTAAGTATCAATGCCGGTGTCGACCCTAAAAACACACCAACCGCGCTGTCATTCGCTTTGTATATCTCTGCATAATGCTCAGGCAGCGACCGGTTTCCAAAGAAAAACTTCCATAGGAGATGGTTCACTTGTTTAATGTTCCTTTTCTTCCAATAGTCACTATTTCTTGAACTATATACGTAGAAAACAACTGCGCATAACGCGAGAAGCACATAGAGCAACATCGTGGGTGCTCACGAGGTCAAGTTGACGCGACGACTGACGAATACCACAACGACCGGTACTTATAAACCTATAATTTTTTTGATAATGTACTATGATAAAATGTTGTTTATTTTCGTCTGAGCTGATTGCTTCACTGCTGATAGGCGTCTCGCTTGATATGGAAGCTAATTAAGATAATAGTGCAAACAAGGTCAAATCAGTTCAAACAATTTATGTAGTTATTGTTTACTCATACATTGAATTGAAACAAAATATTTGAATACAAGAATAATCATTATTACTACCTATCTTTTTGTTCAACTAATTGTGAAAACACATTGTGGTAGAAACCGAATAGTATAATAAAAAATAATATATAATATATAATCAAAGTGCACAGGATTTCTTCTAGGAAAATTCAAGGCAAGCTTCCTAGTTTAGCTGGGATAGTTATCCTCAATGACAATGAAAATATTCTTTATGCTACAAAGCCCACACATTCTCAGGGAAAATTCATTTTCTAGAGCCAAACAAACCAGGATATAAAATCTATACTAGGTAGGTACCTACCGCAAAACCATATAATTCTGATCCTGGGTTCCAGCTACATATATTTCTATTACCATTTCTTTTAAATATTGATTACCTACTCATTAATCATTATTCAACGGATTTATTGTATACTAGCTTCTGCCCACGGCTTCGCACGCGTTGTTTCTATGGAAGCTTTCCAAGGTAATTTCTATCCCATGGGTACTGATTTATGGGATTAAAAATAACCTATGTTTGATTCCAGGCTTAGAGCTACACCGATGCAAAATTTTAGCTCAATCTGTGCAGTCGTTTTGGCGTGAAGACGTAACAAACATCCATCCATCTATACATCCATCCTTCCAAACTTTCACATGTATTATATTAATGTGCCTAGCTTCTTCCCACGCCTTCGCTTTTATAATATTATGGGATAAAAATCACCTTTAAACATTTCCATAGAAACAAAGCGTGCGAAGCCGCGGGCATAAACTAGTTATGAATAAATTTAGAAAACTACGGCGCATACAGCAAGAATCACAAAAGCAACATAGTGGGCCTACCACAGAAATCTAAATAACAAGCGTTATTTAGATTTCTGTGGGGCCTACTTATAAATATCAGAACCGACAGTTACCTACCTTCCTACTTATCTCAAATTTGTGATGAGTAACGCTGTTAATATGTTATCTGTTGTAAATTTTTGTCAGACAGACCTCATTATTTTTTCGCTGATAACGTCTTTAAATCGAAGCCTGTTAAGATAATGATTCAAACAAGTTCAAACACGTTCCAAACGTGTTAAAGTTTACGTAGGTTTGCGTTTGATTGAAACAAAATACCTAGTTAAAAACCGGTAGGTACTAAATTGTTTTTATATCTAACTACCTAATAATTTGGATAATAAGTACTTACCTGGGATAGATACCAAAAAAACATAGCATGCCATCCAAGTCTTACTTACAAAGTTTTCGCTATATTATACTTACCTATGTAAACTTTAGGTAGGTACAGTCGGCTGCAAAAATATGTATACACTCCCAAGTTTTCAATTTGACTAAATAGTAAGTGTATAGTAATTGTGATAATTTCTGTACCGTATTCTGACGAAGTACGATGACTACTTTGTACGAAAAACGTGTGCATGTCCTTTTATTTGAAAAGTTCCGAGTAAAATGAAAGTTAAACCTTGGAAGTGTATACGTCTGTGCAGCTGACTGTACCTACTTTACTTTACAAATTCTAAAAATCAGACTCGCACCGCTGACGTTGGCAGTAACCCAACTTAGTTTAGCGATAGGTACATTTTTACTTAAATTTGGTGTTCTTGAAGTTTTGAACTTCAGGTGTTATGTTCGAGGAATTTAAAGAAACATGCCTTACCTAGGTATTTATGCAGCACTAACACACCTACAACCTTATAAAAGTCTGTCGACGGTACCTACCAAGTGGGGGTTATCTAATTTCAACTTGAAATTCTTTCTCAATGGTGTCGCTTGCTTTTCGCTACGACGACTGACTCCAGACACAGTAAGGGGAGTCGAAAACTTCGAAAATAAAATGGTCGGTCTTAAGAAAGCAGAAAAAAAAACTAATCATCCAATTGATTTCTCTTATATGACAACACAATTAGCAAGAGAACAACACGAGTCATGTAATTTAATACTTAATTTAATTACGTGGGCACTTACCTACGAGTATTATAAGTCATGAGGTGCCAATGGCGAAAACGAAACCAAGTGCATTGTTGTATCCGGAATAATTAAAACCAGCTTTGCCGATGGTTTCGCTTGGCTAGGTAAAACGCCACCTTCACACTCCGAAACACTACCATCAAGTTACGAATATGTACACTGTACAGTAAAACAATTATTGTAACTGTACTCTTTTAGTTTTTTACACCTACCAACAGTTTCAGAGATGCTGTGTAAAAGGTCCGGCATTTTATCGACTTAGAAAAAATTATCTGCAAGGACATATTATCAACATTAAACAAACAACCAAAAATTTATATTTACATCTAGATTATCAAAAAGAGTTGAGAAAAATATTATAAAAACAAATACTTATTTGGAGCATAGCCCTCTACGGAAGCGAATTAAAGACCATGACACAGTGGGATAGAGAGAGAATTGAGAAGTTTGAAATGTGGTCTTGGATACGGATGAAAAGGATTAGCTAGACAGAGAAGGTTACAAATGAGGAGGTGCTGAAAATAGTTAAGGAGAACAGGTTCATGATTAAAACCATTCAAAACAGAAGCGGGAGAATGATTGGATATCTTATGTAACATGACAGCTTCATATGAAACATCAAAGAAGGAAAAGTACACGGAAGACGAGGAAGGAGATAACCAAAAATTAACTAAGTACTTATATGAGTTAAGGAAAAAGCCGCTGTCATGTCATTTATAGAAGTTAAAGAAACCGTATAGAAAGAGAAAATTCGAGGTAATTGCATCATTCCACCGACAGGAGCTAGGCTCTTTAATTAATAATAAAACCTAATGAACTAAGAAACTGTACGTACATTATCTGACATAATTTTATTACTTAGAAAACACGTCGGAATAGGAAGGGTTTACGAGAGGGTGTTGATTGACTGCTTTATAGCAACCTAGTTTACGATCTCATCACTTGTTTGCGTTTTAATTAGTTTGGAAATTGGCAAGAACTTTATCAAACATTTTGTCAAGAGATTATACTGGGCGTCGGCTATGCCATATGGATGGAAAGTTTCTTAATCCCGAGTTCACCAACAGATGGTTAGATTTTAAACAGTTGTTTTGATGTTTTTGACACAAATTTTCATAAGTACATTAAACGTCAAAGTTATCCGATGAGGCTGCCTGATTGTACGATTATCTTTTGGTGAACACCAGCCTGAGTATGGTAGATAGAAAATTTTAATAAAAGAAGGCTTCATTTTGAATTTATAAAAAATTGAAACTGCGTACAAAGGTTTTTGAATAATCGCCGGTCTGAGCAGGGAATAAGACCCGCCCAAATAAAAATAAACCCATAATTTTACGATACATATTCAAATACATAATTATTCCCAACAAATCAGCGTTTGTTTTGCAATCGACCTAACCATTTTTCAAACGGGCTTTTTCTGTGATCGAAGTTACCGAGCGAAGCTATAAAAAACTCAAAACAAATACTTTTAACTCAGGTACCCACTCGTCAGCCAGCACACATCCTTAGGGTATCTTACCCTAGCAGAAGAAGGGCAGCAGCCATCTTTAACGCCTCTACTGAGTTCGTCAATCCGTTGTCTGTTCAGCGTATTTGTATGGGCAGCGGTAGACGTATGTGTTTTGATGAAGTGGTAGTTTGACATTCATTTTTAAGGGTTTCGAAGATCGGTTTCGAAACCCTTATGGTCTAGCTTTGTCTGTCCTTTTTTCCCTCCTGAATAACTCAACTACCCCAGCTAGCAACTTAAAATTTAAAATAATAATACTTACATATCGTGTGCTTGTACAGATTTTTAGAAAAAAAAGGAAAATAAATGAAAAATGAACATGAACATTTTCCATATAAATTGTGATGTCGTAATTTTAAAAGACGCCTATAATTATGGTCATGTGGGGTATCAAATGAAAGGTGCTTATCGGTTTGTACATTTCAATTTTTTTTTGTAATATCTGTAGGTTTCATACTTTTTGAAATATTTTGAAAAAATACGAAAAAATACCCATTATTACCCCCCCTTATCTCCGAAAATTGCAGATCGATCCATACAAAATATACGAAGCGTTTGTGGATATAGATCTATATTTTACAGGAAAAATGTACTTAAAGAAGTTTGTAAAATGAACACTGTTTGAAAAATGGTCAAAAAGGGGGGGAATAATTTTAAAAAGGGGCGGGGGGCTACCTCACCGAGTGGGGCATCAAATGACAGGTATCGGTTTGTACATTTCAAAACAGTTTTTGAAATTTCTGTAGGTTTCATGCATTTTGAAATATTTTAAAAAAGTCAAAAAATTTACCCAATCTGCGAAGTACCTACCTATGCAGAGCGATCCATCTAAAATGTAGTTTGGTACTTACCTACTATTTTTAGGTATTCATTAATTTGCGAAGTCTCAAACCGGTACCTTTAGTACATACCTACTTGTTGACAAACGTTCGAAACCCTCGGCGCGCGAGTTACACTCGCACTTTACGGGTCTTGTTTTTTTAATGAATGATAGTGGCAAATGTTTGTGTGAGAAGATGTTAACACATTTGTTAGGTAGGTATCATTAAAAAAATCCAAACTCCTAACAGATAAAGTTAAAATGTTACCTACATGAAAACACGAGCTAAGCGTTTTAAATCTACTTAGGACCGAACTCGACCAAAACGGGGACAAGCGAGCGTAGAAGAGATTCTGATGTGTTTTATACAACCAGTAAAACGTGGTTATTCACACATAGGTGGTTATTAATACCTATTGTCTCCGCTTAGTTTCATTTTTAGATTCCACCGAGCGGAGATGTATCAAATTTGTATGCGAAGCGGAGATGTGAGAAAAACATCTATTCTCTGTCTCGGCTTCGGTCATCTCCGCACATCTCCGCTTTGGTGGAGTCTGGGCCTTAGCTACCATTAAGATAGAACGGAGTAGCGCGTCAGAAGCATTATTATCATGACTGTATGATGTGGTGGGTTGTGTACCCGTAGTAATTTGTCTCCAACCAAATGTATGAACTTAGTCTTGAATACCCCACGTCAAATGATAGTAGAGTTGGCTGATGGAGTAAAGCTCTGCGCTCATTAATCCAATACCACTACCCCACGGCACAAAAACGTGCATCCTAAGCTAGGCTTTATCTCGTCATTCTTAGTATCATTTTACAGTGACAAAATGGCTTCCCACAAGCTTTAAATGAGTGGTCCGCGACCTGTCTGACATCTGATGTCGTCAATATGAAATTCATCTAAATGTTACGAGTTATAGCCCATATTATTTGAATGCCCATTTCTGTACTATAGCGGTGCTTTCTTGGTATGCGACAAGCTTTATAGTTGTCTCTCTAGTCTCTGTTGGTCTCTCTAGTAGGCCTTAAAAAGGCTCTTGATTGATAGACTCTTTCTATCAATCCATAATCTTACAGCTACAACTAATAGGCCTCCTCATCATCAGTCAGGTTTCGATGGCGCTAGGGCCGCCGCCACAGAAATAGGTATACCTATCTAGATATTTCTGTGGTCGCCGCGCTCGAGGCCTATAAATGTATGATACCTACCTACCGATATACTTCCGACGGGCCACACCAAACCACACCGCAACAGAGTAGTTCTGCGTTCAGCTTTAGATATTCGATCTAGTTCGTTGATATCGTGCAGTATTCCATACTGATTCGATTATATCAAACTAACAGAGGGTGGAACTTACCAAATGGCACATAGCAGTCAATTGTTCATTCGATTAGGATTAACCAATGAACTGATTAGCTAGGGGCTCAGTGATCTGCATGATCTGCAATTCCGATTGCTGAATCATTAGCTCAATAATAACGGAATTCACTTAATGTAATGTAGGTAAGACTGAATGTTGCTGGTTAATGCACAAAATGATAAATAGATAATAGTTTTATCGGTAACTATTTTGGATTCGAGGTATCATAACATTGGTGAATAGTTGCTGATGAAAAAATCAATTTATAATTTTTTCAGTCACATAAGGGATCCACCCTTATGTGACTGCAAAAATTACAAATACCTTCAATTTTCAATAGGAAATAAGAAGCTAGACAACAAGAGGGGGATCTAGCTAGGCTGGGCAGCGTTTGGGAAACTACGTCGAGTCTTCTCGTCATCCATACCGCAATGCTTGAAAACTTTAGTTTTCATCAGTGCGTCCTACCCGTCATGACGAGCTGAGACGTGGACACTCACGGTAGGGCTGTTCCACCAGTTCAAAGTCGCTCTACAAGCTATGGAAAGAGCTATGCTCGGAGGTTTTCTGAAGGATAGGATTTGTAGCGAATACATCCGACAGAGGACCAAAGTAATCTATATAGCTCAAAGAATTTTGATAGCTGAACTGGTAGTGGGCCGGCGGTCTCGCAAAGAACGGACCAAAGCTGAGGTAAACGAGTGGCGACTGCAACTCAGCAAACGTAGTAAGTACAATGTTGTTGCTACCATTGAGCTGGTTTGATGACGGGACAGAAGGTGGCCATAGGAATTACTAGACAAAACAAAGTAACCCTGCGATTTTGCTTGCATTAGATTTTGTCTTCGAACATGCTTCCAACACACTTTGGTCCTGGATGATGACCAGGGTCCCTTATTATGGAGCCGGAGTGAGGCCATAGGAACTATGTACCTATTTAAGAAATCTCTACGCTTACAAAGACAAGGTAACTTCTAATTATTGCAACCATAACACAAGCTCTCATAACACAAGTTACTTTGTGGCTCGATAATGGTGTGTGGATTGTCCAGCATTAGTTATTTACAATTATTTAATTTTATTTGTAGAAGGTACAACACGGTGACCCCTACAAATATGAAGATTAGTCTTTATTGCTACAGAAGCAAAGCAAAATTTAAATTGACTTCATAAAATGGATGGCCGTCTAATTTCGTGAACATTCTCCCAATCTCAGTCCCAAAAATAAACGATTACTCAGCTTAAGGGAGAAAAGTTTTTGTAAATGCGGCTACCGTCATAAGGAGGAGGTTTTCAGGTGTGATAGTGCTATCTTTTGATTCTAGAAAAAAATGATAATAATAATAAACCGCAGCAAAATGAAAAATAAAGCAGAATTGGATACAAATGAATAACTAGAAAAGAGACGCAGATATTCAATCACAATTAACCCATAAAAATAAAACGTCAAGTGCGAGTCGGACTCGCGCACTGAGGATTCCGTATAATTGTAAGACCGTGATTGTATCTTGCCAAATATCATCACATTCTAGGTCAACGGGAAGTAGATACCCTGTGTCTTTCCAGGGGAATCAAATTTCATGAAAGCAAGGTCTTATAGCACAAGTAAAGGAAAAAACCATAAAACGGTAAATTTGTAGTTTATTCACAAAAAAAAAATATTTTTGCTTCTTGCGACCAAAACCTATAGGGTACTTTCCGTTGAAATAGAATAATAAAACTTGGTAAGAAGCAAGATCTTATAGCAAGAAATAAAGAGAAAAATTCGAAAAAACTACCACTGTAAATTTGTAGTTTATTCACAGTAAAAATATTTTTATTCTCGCCATGGACCAAAACCTACAGGGTATACCTACTTCGCGTTGACCTAGAATCATAATATTTGGCAAGAAACGCACACTTGACGTTTTATTTGTAATCAATAGACTTTCGTTTACCCACCCATCTCACCCGATTTATAGTACTGTACATTGTTTTCCGCAAAAAAGTAAAGAATCACGTCCGTCAACCCCCGCCCACCGCTGCCTCCAGCACTGCCCCCCGTTATAATCTCGTTAAGCAACACATCTAATCCTCCAGCCACGAGCCTAACGATAATGAATTAACTCTGTTCAAGTAAACACTGAATTTTGTTATTTGGCTTTACAGAGTTTTTGAGCGAGTAGAGTTGGTGACTTATTTCACTTGTTTATTCATTCACAAGTTGGATGAGCCTATAAAGATCGTCGCACACACGTCCAACTGGACTTGGGTGTGTAGACTCCTCACATGCGTCAGCTAGCCAAAAAAGGCCAAGGCAATCAATAGCGGGTATTCAACCATGTCGGCAGGTAAGACACAAAATGAGAATTGAGTGTAGATGCCTGTCACGTCAGATATTAAAATTGCGAGACGAGCTCGCTGTACGAGTTACAAACAGCCTATACAAACTTTGTTACTTATCCTTTTTTTTTAAATGCTGGACAATTCACACAGCATTATCTAGCCCCAAGCTAAGCAGAGCTTGTGTTATGGGTACTAGATAACTGATATACTTAATACAATACACTACATAGATAGATAGTTTTTATTATACATAGAAAACATCCAGAACGCCCTGAACAAATGTCTGCAGATCGTACAAACATTTGTCCCGAGGTGGGAATCGAACCCGCAACCTCCAGGGTCGCAGGCAGACCTTCGCCCGCTGCGCCACAGAGGTCGTCATTCTGTGATTACTAGACCGGGGCCGCGATCACGGTGTGGTAAGGCACGGCATTACGGCTCAAACATGCACAGGCCGGCATCCACTGGCAACTGCGTCCACTGATCGGCAAAATGACGTCATTCGCTGTCAACGAAAAAGTTGCCTTCAAGTATCCTCGCCGGCAGTGGCACACATAATCACATCGTGATCGCGCCTTTGCACGTGGATGTCATACGGCATCCATATCGTATGGTCGAGTCAGCGTTGTAGCATTGGCCATATAAATAAATAAATAAAATAAATAAAAGCCTTTTATTTCTTGAATTATTAGTTACATAAAAACTTGAAAACACTGACCTATGTTTATTCTAAGGTTTCTAAATTATTATTTATAAGTTTTAGCACTTAGGTAGGTATCCTTTTGTCAAGAACCCCTCTGGTCGAAGGTGAAGGCTCCTCAAGAGATTTCCAGGTGTCTCTATCGTTAGCTGTGTTCATCCAGTTTTCGCCAGCCACTTGAATTATGTCATCTGACCACCGAGCATTTGGTCTACCTCTGTTTCTGTTGCCTGTTGGTCCTGGCCAGGTTGTTAGACGGTCAGTCCATCGATTGTCTGTCATTCGAGCATTGGCCATACATGGGCAGTAATGAAAACCCATAGCACAAAAATGGGCATTCAAGTATGGGTCTTAACTCGTTATCAGTAGATAGATTTTCGAGTGACTGCAGAAAACAGTAAACAACGTGCGATGTGGGGCGAGGCATGCGGGTACAGTGTGTTAGCGGGCTTTACTTGTGTGCTTTGTCCTTAAGCCCAAGAAAAGCTTTTTTATCAGAGGACGTTTCACTCCACCATTTCTCACCCACGAATATTTTATTTCTACTTCTTCCCGAGAAAGAAAGGTATAAAGCTATCCTTTTCCCTTTTGAACGGTTGATATGGCTCTTTACATTTAATAATCTTGAATTTCTGTAACTCGTGTATGTTTAATATTTTCGGATAATATATTCTCTTTCTTTGTGTGGAAGCTGCTTAGTTTAATTCTTCGAATGTTATGTGTTTAATCGTCTAGATGTAAAGTTCTTTGTTTCCCAACGATAAACAAAAATAAATAAATAAAAACTCACCGAATGACGTAAACTACCATCATCAGCTCTCTCAACCTCAACTTCAACAGCCTGTATTGGTCCACTGCTGGACGCAGGCCTCCCCTTATAAGCACCTTATTGGCTTTTATCATCCCCCCGCATGCCCAGCGTGGATTATGGGTAATGCCCATAATCCCCACGCTGGGCATGCGGGTTGGGGATCGCAGATCATCTGCTCTACTCATATCAAACAGCCATGGAATGGCAGTCGTAACTTAAAAGTAGATCTACGACCATAGACGAAACTGAGACATCGCATCGTCATACATTGCGTAAATTATTCAAGTTGAAGGGATGAATTTCTAATTTACGCATTCGATGACGATGCAATTTAATTTTTTTCCATTCTACACTAGACAACAATCGCTTGGCCTTCTGTAGGAATTCAGACGCTCTCATTAAATTCACCGCTTGTATTTCACTGAAGAGCAAAACCGTGCCAGAATCTCTTGCCAAAGTAATTCTTGTACATTACATTATTGTTATGTAATGGTTCATGTACTTACTTGTTTACAAAATCTAAAGGATCATCTATACGCGCGAGTGTGTCCAACAAAAACTCTTATAAAAAGTTTTGTGAGACTTTTAGTGGTTTTTACTTGCAGTGCGTTAAATCTCGCTCAGTTTGCATAGCGTAGAAAGAGATGCCCTCTATTTCAATGCAGACAGACCTCGACCTCGACCTCGACAGCCTGTATTGGTCCACTGCTGGACGCAGGCGTCCCCTGATAAGCGCCTTATTGACTTTTACCTCATGGCGGTAATGCCCATAATCCCCACGCCGGCATGCGGGTTGAAGATCGGAGTTCGGTGGTAGAATCGTTCTACAGGAGGCGCTGCTGCCCACCCCTGATGGATATCCCTTAGTCGCCCTTACGACACCCGCGGGAAAAGTTGGGGTGGTGCAAATTCTAAGCCGGCACCACACAGCACGCAGACAGACCGCGCTGTTAGACAAATAGCGCTCTGTCGGAGAAGTACAAGCTGCAATCAACTTTATTGTGTTGGTTTTAGAAAAAAAAATTCTAGGGCTAGAAAGATAGGCCGCTAAACGTAATGAAGGTAAGTAATGTAACCTTTAGTTCCGCCCAAAGAAAATCTAAGAAATCTAAAGCTAAAAAATTTTGCACATGTTCTCTACTTCCTACTTCTTCTTATTTCAGGGTCGAAATCTATAAGGGATCTTATCGTTATCTGAACCATATCTTAACGCCCATAGACGTAACTAAGTATAACCTGCGTACTCAAAGAATGAGATAAATAGGAATGAAAGGTACATGCTGCTATTCAGTTATAACCTGAGTACTTAAAGAATGGGATTGACAATGACTTTATCTCTTATGCTATCCTGCTCCGTTCGAATTCGATGTGAGCGGACAGCATAACAGATGACGTCATTATCAATCCCATTCTTTAAGTACTCGGGTTATAACTGAATAGCGGCATGTAGGTACCTTTCATTCCTATTTTATCTCATTCTTTGAGTACGCAGGTTATACTTAGTTACGTCTATGGGCTCAGGCTATAGTCAAGTACTCAAGTACTGAGGTTATAATTGAATAGCAGCATGTACCTTTCATTCCTATTTTCACCAGTTCTGATTCTAAGTAAACGTGTTCTTGAGCGGAGATCACGAATCAGCAAACGTAGTGTCGGACGCCCTCTGGCAAGGTGGGATGACGACTTGCAAAAGACTGTAGGCAGATGCTGGATGCGGCACGCTGAAGACAGGGCGCTATGGCGCTCATTAGGGGAGGCCTTGGTCCAGCTGATTACTACATAACATAGGCTGATGAAGATGATGATGATAATGTGATTAAGAATATAATAATATCATAAAAAAATCAACTTCGACGGGACTTGAACCCGCCACCTTCCCTCACTACGGGATGCGCTACTAATTGCGCTACGAGGTCAAAAATCCAAAAATTCTAAACTAAAAATTATCCCCCAATCTACTCGTATACTATGAAAAACCTACACCCTAAAATACGACGTAAAAACAAAAGACGGTGACGTTTCGTTCCCGATTTAACTACTCCTTTCTAGAACCTTCCCTTTTCCTTCTGTTTCAAAACATTTCATCACTAATGATCGACTTGGCCATAAAAAGGCTGCAAACTGCGCCAAAGGACCCGCCCTAAAAGGTTTAAAGGGCGATGATAAGGAAAGTTTTTTTATCTCTCGCAACGAACACTTTTTCTAACTAATTGTGTTTTTTCAGAAGCTCGAGAAAGAATGGAGCGAACGTTTTTTTGTCTCTTTTCCGCCACAGGTAAATTTCAGATACAGCGCAACCATTTTGTAAAAGGTTCTGCTTTTTGTCAGGGTTTATTTTTGTAGTGCGTTTTATAGTGTAAAGCGCCGCCGTGTAGAACACAGCGCTTTTCTAGCTGGGTGGTGCCGGCTTAGAATTTACACCACCCCTATTCTTTCAGCGGGTGTCTTATGAGGCGACTGAGAGATATGAACCGGGGGCGGGTAGCAGCGCCCCCTGCAGATCAGTTCTACCACTGAACTGCGATCCCCAACCCGCATGCCCAGCGTGGGGATTAAGGGCATTACTCCCATGAGATAAAAGTCAATAAGGCGCTTGTCAGGGGGAGGCCTGCGTCAAGCAGTGGACCATTATAGGCTGTCGAGGTCGACGATTTTCTAGGATAAAATGAAGCCTAGGGTTATGCCTTGGAATAATTTTTGCTTCTTTGCCCAAGCCTCTCTAAGATCCATGCAGGCAGATGTTAAGCTAGATAAGCTTTTTGTTAAAAGTCTATTAATTTAAGTCATCTCGAGTCAAGAAAGTTGACCTTCACCCAGCACTGGGACAGTGTGGTTTAACAAAATGAAAAACTGGCAATGAGCCAGCTATAATCACCTCAGCTGTGTTTCCTATATCTCTGCTATTCAGTAGATCGTACCTAAAGTTAGTGTCCTTTCTAAGGGACTCTTTTATCTTTCTCTAACTTTTGAGTGCCGGTTTTATTGAGTAATGTTGTTTGCGAGTGAAGTAAGGCGTTCGTCATAGTATAATTCAATTATCTCGGAGCTTTATATTGTGTTAAGTTTAGTCTGGGAAGTTGTCACTTTGTTTTCGTCTCCATTTTTTGTTTATTGAAAAACAAGAGATTTCTCCTGAATTCATTTTTTCGTGTTCCATAAATAAAACTACTTTCTTTTTATTTTCCTTATTTATCACTAGCGGCCCGTCCCGGCTTTGCACGGATGGACATTTATTCATAAACAATATAAATAAAGCCTAGTTGAGTCTGGGATGTTGTCACTTTGTTTTCTTCTATATTTTTTGTTTATTGAAAAACAAAAGATTTCTCGTGAATTTATATTTTCGTATTCCTTAAATAGAACTAGATACTTTTTATTTTCCTTATCTATCACTAGCGGCCCGTCATTTATTTTTTAAACATAAATACTCGTATAGTCTATGTTAGTCAGGGATTATTTATCATTCTAGAGCTAAGAGAGCTGAGAGAGCTAAGAGTTTTTTTTAAATTCATAGTTTCTTGCAATTGTTTTGTTGTTGACTCTACCATCAGCTAGAGTCCATTCAGATGTATTTGCGAATGTTTATCACTAATGCTTTTGGCTATTATTGCGGCTGCATTTTGAACACGATTAAAAAAACAAGAGAAAATGACCCAATGAGCGGCGAAAACAGTATAACTGATACACGAATACAACTGAATGACCTGCTCAGCAGTAAAGAAAGTGTGAAACTTATCAGAGATGCTAATCAACCAAATCAACATCTTTCATCTATAAAACTTCCCCAGAAAAACTTCAAGAGTTACTAGCCCAATCTACCATATGCCCCCATCCAGCGGGCAATAAATAAGAAACACCATCACCACCAAGTCACCTAAACGTTGAGTACGCGATAGGCCGAATGCTATTTACGAAGGGTCGACCACTCAACTATAAACTGAGAGGAAACCATAAAACAACATATTTCTAGTGACACGGAAACATACGGAAAAGTTTAAGAACGTTAACGCATTCACTGCCCGGCCTAGGCGGCTCGACCCGCGGGGGCGCGCGGCCGCGACACGCGGGAGTAGACTGGCATAGGCGTCTTGGGCCATGATAGTGTTAGTTTAACGCAGAAGATTTAATTGCGAGTTTATTTGACACATATTCGAAAATCCATTTTAGACTATCATGTCAATTGGAATGACTGCATCAGTAAACATGGCTTAAATAACTCTCAAATAAGGCACATCATATAGAAAACGAAATAAGAATCGGTTCATCGGTAAGGGATGAATCATTCTACAGAACATCATACCGAAACATAGAAAGCAATCTTGGAGACGTCTAAACTGGCGAGCGAGACACGCCTTCTTTGGATGGTATATTCTTATAGAGGCAAGCAACTTCAGGAAAAATTAGGAACGTAGGCCGCGAGGCAGTCTTCAGTCTCTACAGCTTATGGTGTTAACTATGAGCGCTTCGCGGTGTTGGATGGCCTTCAATATAAGTTACCTGGGTTCTGAGTTGGCACCGCTGTCGGAGCGAATGTTATTTCCCTCCGTGACGTCACAGCACGATCCGTCAGTCCCTCCGGAGAAGGTTTACGAGCGGGACCTGTGGGCCCTACGAGATTTTTGGCATTACCTATTTATAAACCCAGATAAACGTTACGTGGATTGTTCCCTATTACAGTTTATAGTTGTAAACTGGGTTGTTTGTTTTAATTGTAGACCCAAATAGTGGTTATAGAGGAAAGCTTATAAAATAGTAATGTTCGGGGCCCAACATTACTTGTGTAACCAATCGCTTCACTATGACCATGATAGTGGTATCGTCGCAGTATCGTCACGTAGAATCCATACATAAAAACAACTCTGGATTGTGCGTGCGGTGCTATTTTCACGAAGAGATAGATAGAATGGTTTTAACCTTGACACTTTTGACGCGCGTCTTTCCATCTGTAGTTTTGTCGTATACAATTAATGAAAAACAAATACTTACCTTAAAAATAATACCAAATTATCATTCTGTGACAATACCATTGTCATAGTTAAGCGATAAGTTAAGCAGAATAAGCCTGCTTGTTCCTAAAATGGTTATTAGGTGGATCGATTTTTTCGGTCGCCAAGTCAGAAACATAAAATTCGAATACCAATATCGATTGAAATTTTTCATTGCCTGCGTAGTTTTCAGAGTGCATCAAACCTCAGTGAGTGCAGGTACAGCTGTAAGCGCTCCGTAGACAAGTTAAATCTAAAGATTCTTGTACGGAACGAAGGCTACTAGAATTTTTGGTTTATTCAAAATTAAAACCCAAAACTCAATCGAATTAGGTAGGTATAACGTTTTTGTTATTACCTATAGTGCGTAAGCCTCGCACTCTGGATAATTTCTAATTTCTAAGAAATCGAATAATATCGCAAAAATTTTCGACTTCGACGGGACTTGAACCCGCGTCCTCCCCTGACGGGTTCAAATCACGTCGAAGTCGAAATTTTTGCGATATTATTCGATTTCTTAGAAATTACGAATTAGGTATATTTGAACCAACTTCTGCCAACTTCGCATTCGTGTTTTTGGGAGAATAAACAGCTTTATTATTATTTCAGGTAACACCATCGATTCCAAATTTCGTGCCATTTCGTTCAGTAGTTATGGTAGAACATAACTGACAAAGTTGTTCATAGCATTTTAAAATTTGTAGGAAGACATTTAATAACCATAATCTTAACATTGAGTAATTTAAAAAAAAAAACGACATTTTGAAGACTTGATGAATATTCATCGTAGGTAGGTAAGTACATACTGAATTCCACACTCGTCACCAAAATATTACACTGTATTTGGAACTCACTGTGTTATCACAGTATTTGGAAGTCCGATTGGGATAGAATGTCGTTAGGTAGGCCACTATGACACTGTCATTTACCTGAGGAACCCTCAACTTATCTTACTACTGTGACAAGGATCTGACCCCAGTGCGACCTCCAAACCTAATTTGCAACCGCACTCATATCCGTCGTGGTCTGGACAGTGATTTATCAAGACGTAAGTGCCTTCATAAACGACGACGGTACATTCTGTATTCTTCAAATTGATATGGGCGTCTAGAGCAGTATTATGAGTATTTTGAGCAGTCAAGGTGACTGACTGCTCATATAAATATGAAATAATGAGTGGTAAGATATTTTGAACACCTTGGGTGCTTACAACAATATGGTGATTCGCACTACGTATAACAAATTGTTTTTATGTTTTTCAGATCATTTTGACTACTCTAGAGTAGCGTCTAGCTAGACGCTCATAATATGAGTTATAATATTATCAATTTGACGCTGACTGTACAAGCTCCGCGACTGACATTCATTGTCGAATGAAAAAAAATTGAGACGTGAATAGCTTTTTGTCCTCTAAAAATAATTCGGATGTATTATAGATTATAGTACAATATTAATTATGATTTGATTTTTTTAAAGGTAAGGTAAAAAATATTTCTTGCAGCAAATAATACAAATAAGAATAGATAGACCTAATCTAAAACACATATCATGATACCTACGGGTAATTTTGTACATTGTTTGCTTAGCAAATTTCAACAGAGATTCTCGTCGACTTCTTCACTAGGCTAGGCCTGTACTGAGGCGGCCAGACTGCGCCGTTCCTAATTTACAGAGACGTAATTAACAAAATAAAAATAAAACGTCAAGAGCTAGTTGGACTTGCGCACCAAGGGTTCCGTATAGTTGTAAGACCATGTTTCGTGCCAAATATCATCATTGTAGGACAACGGGAAGTAGATACCATTAGGTTTTGGTACATGGCGACAGTCAAAAAATATTTATTGTGATATATGTGATTTCAGAATATATGACCATTTTCCCAGTCCACAGCTGGACATAGACCTCCCCTGATAAGCGCCTTATTGGCTCTTATCATTAGGACGTAATTATGTACTCCCAACGCTGGGCTTATGGCTTGCGGAGGTGCAGTGCAGGTGTTATAAACACACAGAAGGAAGCCGATACCTCACCATTAGTAGATTCCCTTGGTCGTCTTTTCTGACATCAAAAATGATAGGTACTTGTAATAGGAAAAAATAAAAAGAAGGAAAGGAAAGATACTTTATTCCGGCTCGTTACACCAGCCAATACACTAACTATTATTGACTCAGCGTCACGTCGAATGAAAGTAAACAGGCAGTAAGGCTAAGACCGTGTCGGACACTGTTTTGCAGCATTTTCCATTAGTTCTAGATTATAGAGGGATTTGCTTACAGACGTTTGGCATATCTCTACGCTCTACTTAATTAACAATAGCACTTAAGTGAAATAATAGAGTGCACCTGTGTTTGCGCACACACTTGTGCACTATAATAAATGTCTCTGCTGAGACTGGCCTCCGTAGCCGAAATTCTAGGCATCATAATACTGGTAGTTTTAGTACTCTATTAACAAAGAAAATAACAAGCAATTAGAAACAAATTACACTCACCTCAACCTCAACCTCAACAGCCTGTATTGGTCCACTGCTGGACGCAGGCTTCCACCTGATAAGCGCCTTGTTGGCTGTTATCGGCATCCCCACGATGGGCATGCGGGTTTAGGATCGCAGTTCGGTGGTAGAATTGTTCTGCAGGGGGCGCTGCTGCCCGCCTACGGTGGATACCCCTTAGTCGCCTCTTACGACACCCGCGGGAAGAGTTGGGTGGTGCAAATTCTAAGCCACACAGCTTGCCCTCGAACCCATTCACACCTTGCATTTTATCTATGCACGGAATGTTGCTAAAAGAAGTGACATTCATTCAGCGTGAAGCTAGCCAGATACATATAGACCGAGCTATCAGCATATATGTATACCGATATAAAATACGTATTAGCTATACATATTAGCTATACTACAGGATGTTTGTAAAATATGCCGTTTCCTCACCTCCGGCGCTTCGCTGAATGCAATCTAATTAAGTGAGAAACTTTACGTTCGCGGTTTCGCTGAACGAATGGGAAGTCATGGATGCGTTAGATTTATCAGATCTTGTGCATAAAAAGTAGTATGAAAAACTGATTAAGGAAGTCGAGCCGAACGACAGAGAAACCCGATGTTGTCGAACTGCTGGATGAATAGCTTTTGGATTGGACAAAAGGATTGGATGAAATGCAACTTGGACGAATCACGTTTTGGACAAACGGCTAAGAAAGTCTGTTTTTTACTTGATGGTGGTAGGTAAATTAGGATATTCATAAATCTAAACCTTATTAATATGGCGTAGCCGCGATAACATGCCATGTTAAAATTCTCTGTTTCGTAAGACTTGTGCGTGGATTCGCAAGACTGCGAATAACTTTGAGGTACGACCATGTCCCTGCAAGACAGTGACTCAAAAGTCAATTAATGGCCAAAGTGTTGTGTGAATTCCCAGGATTTTTGGACCTCAAATTATTTGTGGCAAATGTAGGTCTATGATGCTATAAGAAATCTTTAGCTTTAAGCTTCGGCCAAAACTGCGCGTCAAACACGGGGGATACGCGGGAGTGTCACCAACGTGAAACTTTTCCACAAAAAAGTTCCCGCGTCTTGGTCGCGTAGGTGTTGGCATGAGGTCCCTCGCGAGGCTGACGCTCCCGCATTAGGTTTATATCTATCCCATGGGTACTGATTTATGAGATAAAAATAGCCTATGTTTTATTTCAGGCCTAAAACTACCTGTCTGCAACTTTTCAGCCCGATCCGTTCAGTAGTTTTGGCGTGAAAAGGTAACAAACATCCATTCATACATCTAAACATCCAAACTTTCGCATTTATATCATTAAGTACTCGTAAAGTAAAGTAATGTAAATTTATTCATTACAAATATATGCATACATAATACAACAATAACATTATACATTTCGACGACCGATGTGGCGCAGCGGGCGAAGGTCCGCCTACGACGCAGGAGGTTGCGGGTTCGATTCCCGCCTCGGGACAAATGTTTGTAAGAACTGCAGATATATATGTTCAGGATGTTCTGGATGTTTTCTATGTATAATAATAAAAAAATATCTATGTATAGTGTACTGTATTAAGTATATCAGTTTTCTAGTACCCATAACACAAGCTCTGCTTAGCTTGTGGCTAGATACTGGTGTGTGGATTGTCCAGCATTATTTATTTAATTTATTATTAACTTAGAATTATTCTTATTTTTGTTAAATATTATTAGGAATAATCGTGATAAATGTTATATAAATAAGTAAACGTCATCACACTAGGGGTAGTGTCATGTGATGTTATGTGACCAGGTCTTACCGCATCCAAATCAAATCTTTATTCCTTAATCGCAGACCTTGCGAGAGTTGCAATGCAAATAAAAAGTTATTTTTTCTACCAACGTCGTCGTTGTTGGTTTAATGTTGAAATTCAGTTTGAATTTACTCTCCCACTGCATTTGTTTGGGTAAAACTAATGTACCTACAGACTTTAATGAATGTACCAAAAAGTCGACGAAAGAAAGAAAAAGAGAATTCCCTTATGGTACATTCGCCAATAACCCTAAAATTTAGGAAGAACTTATGGGTTTAATAAATAATATTTGTCCATTATTCATTGTATAATTATGTATTAACAAAAATAGAATACGCTGAACAAGGGCCAGCCGTCGAAAAAATTATTATCGGCAAGATTTGTAAATGTGTAATAATATTTTGCATTTTCTTCTATGACGTACATTTCAGAAAACGTTGAATTTACTTTTGATATGATTGAATGCAAAACATCAAAAAATATATATTCTTCTCTAGGCTGGGCAAATAATTGAAGCCAGTCTGAGAAAGAATAAGTAATCAGATCTCAAAGTAATTCTTGTTCTCTGAAAAAGAGGTTCAAATAAAAATAATATTGTTTTAATTTCGCTGAGTGCTTCCGAATCTGGCTCCAATTTCGCAGATTCGTAAAAAACGACACGATCTGTTCATTTTCTTAAAAGTGTTACTTCATTGTGGCTTTAGGTCAAGTTCGAAGGTTTGAGCAGAGCATTGACAACTTTATTTGTACTTTTGTAGAAGCGATTCTTGCTTCTTCTTGTGAGATTTATTAGCAACTCTATGATAAAAGGGTTTCTCGAAAAAAACACTAACTTCAGCCTGTAAGCTACGGCTAAGTAGCATTATTTGAGTTGCTGGTTTCTCGGTAACGATATTTTTGTGCAAGGTGAGTGAGATTTCATTTTGTTTGTTCGTTGACTGACGAAACACTGGGAACATACAATATAAAATAATATAAAATTTAAATTGTTTTCAAAGTATTCGGTGAGTTTAAGTAGGTACTAAAAGGCAAGGATTGCTACTGCTGTTGTTGAATTATTTTTGACAACAACACAGTAGAATGCTAAAACGTGATCATTAGATCAATACAAACTATTATTAATATACTTCCATACCAATATTATAAAAACGAAAGTAACTCCGACTGTCTGTCTGTTAGTTTTCATTGCCTAAACGGCTGAACGGATCTAAATTAAATTTGCCAGAGAGGTAAACAATATCCCCGGGACGGTCATGCTACTTTGAAAAGCGCGAACCCGTTGGCAGAAGCTACTACTTTGTATAAGGCGTTTATCAGGGGAGGCCTATGCCTTTACAAGTCTAGCAATGGACTTGTAAAGGCTGTTGATATGATGTGATAAAAATGTTCGTCTCTACAACCGGACAGATACTTACTCTACTGTTTTGATAGATGGGCTAGATTACCCGTAATGATTGGGCCTCGACCGATTTTCTTGTTTATTCCCGAGATGATGGAGACCTGGTCCATTGTTCTTTTCGTCTGCGTGGATGGATATTTCGGCCGTTTTTTGAATTGAGAGCTTTATTGAGACGGTCATTTTGAATTATTCTAGATGTAGAGTCAGTTCAATCTTGCCCTTCATGAACTTGACTCATAGCCTTTTTTAATTGGTTAGAGTTCTATAGTAGTTTAACGAATTCATTATGAATGTGTTTGTGTTGTTAGTTTTAATTCTCTTTCAAACAATGATAACTAAAAAGTATAAATTAATTCATTATGCATGTCACACGAAATAGAGAATAAATGAAGCGTCTCGTGGTCCAAGACTGGCTGGAAAAAGGTTCCGTGGTCGGTCTCCAACTAGATGGTCGGACCTCATAACCTCTCTGACACAGTCCACCATGACCAATTACTTCCACAACGCAACCAACAGAGAACGATGGCGGCGCATTGCACGAGCAGCCGTTCATCAGAACCCCATCTTATACATGACCACACTGCCAAGAGTGTACGACTAAGAAGTAAATAAAATAATTTAAAAAAATACTTATACCGACTACCTTAGTTTATGATTATATCGGGTATTTATCGCGTACCTTTTGTTTTATTTCCCCTACGTTTCTACCGCGTTACAGCGATCGTGGTCACGGGGCGACTGGATGTACTCGGAGTTACCGCCGATAATTGACGGCAGTATCCACGACTACCCTCAATTCGTCTTCAGAATCAGGAATATAATCATTAACTATGTTAACAAATCGCGAAAATTTGAAAAGTTTTACCGACTACCTTGTTTAAATAGAAGGTAACTGAAAAGCCAAAACCAAGCAATACCATAAAATTTACACTGATATAGCATTTTGGCAAGCTGAACAGTTTTGGCAAGCTGAATAGTTACATGTTATTGTCTAAAATAAATTATATCAGTAATAAATTCTCAAAAAAGTTTCAAGTAAGTCTTGACTCTGTAGTCTGGTTGGCTCGATATCATCATGGTGACGCGGAAACTGCGTCACCATCATCGAGCCAAAAGATGACGCTTTCTATAACTAAGTGGAATACAAATATTGGTAACTATAAAAGCTTCTAAGTTACGAATACCGAAACATAGAAGTAGTTAAACTGATCAATTGTAAGGACAGCACGAGCGCGGTGTAAACTGCGTGCTCATGCATAACTTGACGACTTAACTGAGCGTAGGGCGGCGGTAGGGCGGGCGGGAATGCGCTTGGAATAATTATTGTCTTGTGTTTATGTTGGACGTGTGTAGTTGTGTTCCTTTTCTGTCAGTTGTGTAGGTACCTTAATGGAGAGCCTAGGCCCAATACTAAAATTAATTTCGAACGTAAGAATTAAAATAATTTTGTCCACGCAGGTTTGTATGTTATGTCTTGACTTCTTTGGCAAGATGTGTCTGGGTTGCCAATTTCTTACAGTGTCCGGAAATTTTAAAATCGTGTCGTTGCCGGCCGCTACCATTCCGGTGTGAATTGAGCCTGAGATTTCCCAAATAAAGTATGGTGTCAAAGTAACATTTGACAACAAGAGCAGAGAAAAAACTTGGTTACTTGGTCGCCGGCCAGATTTTTTCGGTCGCAGCGGGCCAGGTACCAACGAAGGGCTTAATGCCGTTTTGTAAACGTTCTCACAGGTGATTTAGCACACAAGCACTCCTCACAAGCGGTACTACCATTACGGGCCGCGAGACAGCAGAGATGCTGTTGCGGTAATTGCGACAATCGTCGTAATAGCACTGAGTTGGAAGACTTGCTGGGAGGTGCGCGGTTGTAAGTGCTTTGTTGGAGGGTACACGGTGTGGGTGTTAGCGGGATGATCCACGTATGGTGTAGTTGATACCGTGACTTATTTGAATTTTTACATAAATAAATAATTCTGAACAATTTACACAGGATCATCTGCTCCCCAAAGTAAAGAGAGCTTTTGTTATGTACTAGATAATTGATATATTTAATATATTAAATATACACAAGTATTTTTGTATTATAGATAGAAAACACCCAGAACAAATATCTACAGATCGTACAAACATTTTTCCTGAGGCGGAAATTGAACCCACAACCTCCTGCGTTGCAGGAACACCTTTGCCCGCCGTGCCACTGAGGTCGTTGACGATTTAACTCCACACTGATTTATAGTTTCGTCTATCTTCGGGGCTAGATGTAGCTGTGTGATATGTCTAGATTATTTTTTATCTAATTACTCCTATTACTCAGCGACCTGGACTTTTATTGACATAATTGTTTGTTCTCGCCGTAGCATGGGCAGCAGCTCTTTTTAGGATGCCGTTCCTCAAAAGGAAAAAAGAACCCTTAAAGGATTACTTCACTTTGATGACCGTCTGTCCGTCTGTCAACCCCCTTTTCTCAGGAGCGCGTGAAGGTAGGTATCGAGTTGATATTAACATCAAATTCTCAAGTCCGTAACTTCTTGGAATTAAACTTTTAAATCAATAAAAAAGAGTTACAGCCGTTTATGCCGTTTTTTTTATTTATGCCCGCATATATTCCAATTCATTATAGTATAGAGAATCACATGCACACAAAACCTAAAGAATTCTTCCCGTTGACCTAAATCCATGAAATTTGGCAAGAGGCGTAATAGGCAAGTAAAAGAAAAAATCCACGAACCGTAAATTTGTAGTTTATTCACAAAAATAATAAGTTTTGATTTTCGCCATGGACCAAAACCTATATTCCGTGGACCTAGGATTATGATATTTGGCAAGAAATAAGGTCGATCGGTTTTATTTCTTTTCATTCTTATAAGGCATAAAAGCAGGTTATTGGTTTGCTATCATTTAATTTTAAAAGGCGATTTATTATCTTAATAATACTTAAAAATATTCAATCTAATAAGCTGTGTGGTGCCGGCTTAGAATTTGCACCAACCCAACTCTCGCGGGTGTCATAAGAGGCTACTAAGGGGGCGGACACCGTGGGCGAGCAGCAGTGCCCCTGCGGAACAATTCCACCACCAAACTGCGATCCCCAACCCACATGACCAGCGTGGGGATTATGGGCATTACCCCCCATGAGATAAAAACCAATATGGCACTTATCAGGCCTGCGTCCAGCAGTGGACCAATATAGGCTGTTGAGGTGAGGTGAGGAATAAGAAATAGTGCGTTAGAATGTTATCAGCTTTTAACTTGACCACACACAGGCACTAGTCATACTAGTCACAGCAAAACGGAATTTGCTACGCCTTCCTCATTAGAGCATAATATAATGAGGTTTGTAGCAGTGTGTCCCGACCTTTATGAATTATTCTCTCTTTTGCTAAGCAAATTAGAACTTTACTCGTCCAGGCATAGAGTGAAATGTTGAGTTGAAAACAGATGGAGACGGTTTAAAGTTGACATAATTAAGACCAACAGCGTAAACTGTTTAGTAGTGGGAATCCCAGTGTGGGATACGTAGTGGAGATTTTAGTTTTGCTTTTGCAATTAGATCTTGTTTTTCGAGGGTTGAAAACAGGCTTCTAATAATGTACAACCATAACTTGGTTAACGGATTCGGTTCACTGCACCAAATCAAATTGTAACCTGCCCGAGCCTGGTAAAAAAATCTTTTGTGTTCTTTAGTGTCTCATCAATCCAATCAGAAAAGGCACTTAATTTATGGAACTCGCGTTTAGATTTAATATTCTGAATCTAACAACGTCTGTTTTTTTACAAAAACAAACTGTACCGGCCAGTTTGGACGAAGGATATATTTTCTCGAACAGCGACGATAGAGCTTAGCGGCGTCGTCGTCGGGGCGGTCAGTTATATAGTCATTTATTTACCCAAGTTCATTTTACACTGGCAACGCGACCCGGCTTCGCAGGAGTTGTGAGTAGTGGAACAATTCTGTGATAAATTGTTTTATTAAAACACTCTTGGTTTACTCGGCACACTGGTCAAATAAGAAAGCAGAAACTTCCCAGTCGGCATCATTTTTGCGGAAGTCTGAAACCCATAATATTATCCATAATAATAAATAAATTGTTATACATACTAATTAATAAACAAATTTGCACAAAACACTAATGAATCAACTAACCTTTCACATTAATAATTGGCACAGTCTATTGGAGAAAATCGCATGAATATTTGAAAATCCGTTCAGAAGCTGCACTTTTTGAGTTTATCGTACTCAGGTCAGAAATACAGACAAACGCGGAGGTGGATTTTGCTATATTATGTGTGCATATGTAATAATACGGTTAAACTAGGTAGCCTGCTACAAATGAACCAACTACTCGGCTCAATCCATTTTACTGTATAATCAAGTGAAATATAATCAGTGGTTGATGCCTCCCTAATGACCTTCGCTAACGAAGTGGCAACTATCCAATTTCACGGCGCGACCTCAGCCGATGTTGCCATAATAGTGCTTAACCGGGCTTGCTACTGTTAATACATGAACCACAACGGGACATAGGTACTGTACTTCCTATCTATTTGCTAGACCAACGAAGCAGCTTGATCAACGGCTGAATATGAGGTCCTGGGTTCAAGTTCCGCATCGGGCCAATAGTTGTAATTGTGGTTTTTCTAGCAAGGAAAATTCACAGTAGCAGCCCGTTGCAACGACACTATTCAGACGTAACCACTGCTTCACTAAGATTTGCTGCTGCGATGTGGTGTGGTTGTGGTTCGAGTAAATCATCATCATCATGAATAAAAAGCCGGTGGACTCTATCAAGAATGTCTTCCCTGGTCTCCAAGGGCCAAGGTTTCCATCCCATACGACTCAGGTAACCTCAGTCAAGGTTAACATATTCAAGCCCTTTGAGGGATTCCACAGATGTAGCGACAGGGCCAGATGAGAAATGTTTTAGTTGGCCCTCGATAAAATCGCAAAAAATACGTCGAATCAGGCTAAAAGTTTGCATGGACTTATTTCTATTTACATTATGTTTTAAGCTTTTTTTTGAAAAGGGGACAAGAATTGTAGTCCTCTAACGAGAGCTGTTGGGGAGGGAGATTTACAAAATACTGGCTGTTGTTGCGGTCAATCGAAAAATTTATGCATAAATGAAGTGAAAAGGTTTCATATTTCTTTTTTGTAGGAGAAGAAGAAAATCTATTTATTGGTACCTATAAAGAAACTGTAATAGGGATCCAAAGAATTAGTAATAACCTACCTACGAATCAAAACAAAAATGTTTTCTAAAGACCTCAGGGTTCCTGAGATCTCGACCAAATTAGGTGCAAGACAGTGCTCTTTCATGATTTTTTTTTGTCGCAATCGTGTATTAAATTTTAGGAACCAAAGAGAAATTGTTAAAATGTATGTAATTCGAGTTTTTTACTACATGGATCCCGTGAATACCGAGATATAGGCCAACTTTGTCAACAAAACCCGCTAGGTTCGCCCCCTAAATCAAATATGTCTAAAATTAATAGTTGTGTAGGTATACAAGCGAAGCAGTGAATAACATTGGGTCAGCCATATTAATATTGGGCAATAAATTATCTATTGACCAAGCTGCTGAATGTAATTGCTAGGCTGTCTCTAAATTGGTTTAATTCAAAGTCAAAGGGCTCATTTGTCAGTCCTTTGATCTAAGCACCTAGGCGAGGTTGAATGGTTTGAGACGTTACATGGACATAGACTTGAACAAGAGAAAGGGGTCTTCATTGATAACTGTAAACTAAATTAAGAACAGAAGGCTTATGTTTAATTATTTGAATTATATTTTCCGAAGCGACGCGTAACCCGAGAGCTGGTGAGTATCTGGCGCAGCGCATCAGGATTGACATACAGCGGGGCAATACAGCCAGCATCTTGGGGACTGGGGACGCTTCAGACTGGTATGTAGATTACTTGAGCTACCTGTAGATTCTGAGAAATCAAATAATATCGCAAAAATTTTCGTTTTTCACGGGACTTGAATCCGCATCCTTCCCTAAGTATGGGAATGTGCTAACCAACTACACAACGAAGTCAAGTGACGTAGGAGTCGAACATGTTTGCGACTTCCAACGGTCTCTAGCGCCGTTAGCTCCACCTACAGGGGAAACATTGAAGTTTATCCAATCCTGTTCAAAGACTAAAGTTACATTTAGTTCGTTTGACGAGAGGTGTCGGCTAAGGTTTTTTGTTATTATAGTGCGTAACCCCACACTCAGGGTAATTTCTAAGAAATCAATATAAATATAGGTACCTACCTGTAGATTGTCTGCAACAGTCTGCAGTTAGCTTAATTGTTGCAATTGTAAATACTAGTTTTAATTTATTTCTATTATTTGATAGTAATTTAATGATCACATATGTATGTGTCATAATTATTAGAGGAAATGAAGAGATATCAACAGTAGGTATACGGACTTTATTAATATGAATTCTAGATGCAAGTGACAGGTGGTGGAGGCAACTGCGATCACCAATCCGCCTACCAAGCGCGGTAATCATGGCAAACAGAAGCACTCGTAAAAACTAAAACGAAGTTACTGATTCGCAAGCGATATAAGAGTTGGTTTTTCACGTAGCCATTTTATATGTTACTATAAAAAAAAAACAAGTTTACGCCTATATGCACATTTTTGTGTTACCGTTACATTAATGTGCGCAGAGCTTTATCAAGCTTCAAGAGTGATCTACAACCAAGTAGTTGGAAGGATAAAAATAGTCTCAGTACCTTCAGTCAACAAAATTCGTCGTAGGTACTTCAAAAATGTACGAGTCGCTCCGTCACAATCGCTCACCGGCCCGCATACATCAAGTAAACTTCCCTACATTTTTCCAAGGCTAAAGGCTCTACATTTTTGTGATACATTGAACACAGTTGCGTCACTGTATACTATTTTGTCTGCGTCGGCTGGTGGATGAATTTTATGGAAAGGCACGTTGCGGAATTTTTCTTTTGCTTATTTATGGTTTTTAGTTTCTAAGTTGGTTCAGGCAGGTAAGCTCAGGCATTTAGAAACAAATGCTATAATTTGGAACCCTAGCGAAGCTAAGTACAAACTCTTGGTAGATAAGATACAGAATAAATTTACTCGCTTTTTGTACCTAAAAGAATACGGAGTATATCCTTTTTACCCGTTGATGTACCCGAGTCTGTTCGTGTTAGGTATGGTAGGATACTGCAGGTTGTCGGTGCGGAGAGACGTGGCGCTGGTGAAGTACATGGTGCACGTCTTGCGCGAGGATCTGCACCACCCGGTGGTGCTGGCGGCGGAGCGCTTCGGCTGCGCGCGCCCAACGACTACTTGGCCGCCCCGCCATGCTGGATGTGCCCAACTGCAGGACCAACCTACTTAAATTTGCCCCCATGTCACTCGCTATCTATTTACTCAATATTCTGTCTGAAAACAGCAGTAGATTATATTCTACCAAAACATGCCGAAAGCCATGGGAATGGCACAGATTGTTATTGAAACAAAATATTTAGATAATATTGTGTATTGTTTGTTATTAGTGTTGTATTACCTTAGACCAAATAAATAAGATTTTTTGATAAATAAGTACCTAAGTATAACATAACCTTAGGGCTTAGTAAAAAACCTGTAATGATGTTATTCTCTCAATAAATAAATGCGCATGGCAGTGAACTATTTTTATTTATATGCGGTATGACGGGAGTCTGAAAATATGCATTACTTGAAAAACCTAGGTTTTCAGAACTAAGAATGTCCACGTGCAGTGCACACTAGAAGAACAAAAATACTAATGGTCCGTCCATTATGTGGGCCGAGGGCCCGCGCGTCATTTCGCTTTGTCACAGGCTGTCCAATCATGCAAAACAACCATTCGCGATAGCTTGACCAACATGGGAGTAATGTAGAACACTTCGTACGTAAATAGTCTTTATTTTTTGCTGGCATTAAGTATAAAGCTTAGGTGTTAGTTAGGTCAATACTACATGCACCCTGTAGGGCACTGCAAAAGAATTTAGGTAGTATATAAAATGACAAAATGAAATTAGCTAGGTATCAAATGGTTATTTCAAGGTCAGGTAATTTAAATCAGAATATCAAATTAGAATATCAACAGTATAAGAGACGTTTGTTCTTGTCCTTTTTCCATACAATTTGGTACAGCGTCTCTATTGTGCGGTCAGGGACCTACGCAAATCCCAAACTAAACGAAGACGTCACGATCACGCCTCGTTACTAACGTCAAATAGACTCACCCCTCTGACCCTGTTAGTTTAAAAAAAACGTTCCCTTTATGTTACCGTCGGAGTTTGCAATACATTATCGATAAAATGGCATGTTATCTCACATTTGTTCGCAGCCGACCGCATTATACCTTGATATAGATCTAGGTCTCTAGACGTTGGAAACATACTCGTACGGGACCATATTTTGAGGTCATTGCGAGTGTGAGCCTAAGTAGGTACTTTGTCGCTTTAATAAAAGTTGAGTGACTCGATAACCGCGTTTTGTCGGTTACTAAGCGCTTTTTAATATGACAAGGTACTAAATAATTATCCTACCGAACTATTCGATGTTCTTGGACAGTGTGACTTACAGAAACGAGTTTTGAGATGCCTTGTAGCATTTTCTTTGCCTTTCCCTCGTCTTATCAAGTCCCCTGGTTGCGAAAGTGTCAAATATAACTGTACCATAAACACAGGAAAACGCAGTGGTTTTCCAAGTTAAATAAAGTACGAAGTTTGGGGCTATGCTAATCGGGCCGCGTGAAATTAAAATGTCTGAGTAGCAACATGGTAAAATTATGATGCATTTAAGAAAATCACAAGTTTAGAGAGACTATAAACATATTTAATCATTGTGCATCTTCGTCTGGGTATAAAGGCTTCTCCATTTTGCCACGCATTTATTTAAGTTACTGAAAACAGAAACAAGTTTTTTGCGATTTTTGCGTAAAAATCATGAGAGGTTGCGAAAAATTCACGCACCGTATATTGTCAGCGTTTGCGGCAGCCATATTACCATACAAAGTGCGGCCACGGAAGGGACGCGCATTTTTCACTAGCAAATAATGCCCGTTAAATATTTTAACGGGACCCTTTCTTTTGGAAATAGTGTCGATATTTTATTAAAACGACCATCTTGTCCGAGTTGTTTGTAAGTTGCTTGTAAACAAGGCTATCTTAGCTGCATGGCTTTTACGACCTTAACCCTCTGGTTGTTTGAAGGGGGTGATGAAATATTATACCGATTAAGGGCCATTTCCAATATTCAATTTATTCATCGTTTTGGCAGATAGCCACAGTGACAGTCAAATTTGACACATTTCTAAGCTTAAGTTTCCCTATTCTAACTGATCGAAGCACCGGTAAATCTTACATAACATGTAGTAACCCGATTCTAAGTATTTTCTAAGTGAGTCGACTTAAAAAATGGTTTTCTCCGAAATCTTGACGTTTTGCTTATTTTGTGCAAATGGGTGAAGTGATAGTTCAGTGCCCGGCAGCAGTTCTACTGACCCGAAACAGCTTCTAAAGTAAGATCACATGCACACGGAATTTTCTAATCAACATTTCTAGAGTTCACTGGGGTATGTGTATTCATGTAAGTTCTAGCTGTTGAATCTCACAATTATATAAGAACCAAGAGATTCTAATTTCGAATACTTTCACAGCTGTCACTGCAGCTATGCGTATTGCTTGTTCCAAGTAGTCTGTGACCTGCCTGAATTAGATATCTTCGTAGCGAGATCATTTTTCCGTAATTAGACGGCTGGCTTTACTCGTTAATAATAATTTTTGAGTTCGTTGACACTGTTGACATTGTTGGCAACCTAGGTTTTGCTATTGATTATTAAGCGATGGTTACACCTTTCACTAATACGGTTTGTAATACCGGCGCTAGTTCGCACACTGTAAGCGCTGTGTCAGACGAATATTTTGATTTCGTTTGCGTCATCTCATGTTATTATTATCTACTCTTACTTTACGCATTTTTTTCCCATGGAGTCGACACCCTAGGCCCGAGTTCTCTGAGGCTCTTCTCCAAAAAAATTAGTCGAAGCAATGCGTGACCAAATACTTAGCTCCCGCGCGTTCTAATTTGTTTCTATTCTATACTTGTATTATTCTTAGATAAAAAAGTCTTACAAGCTTACCGAAGCGAATCCATTCGCGTGTGGTCCTCACGTAAGTATTCTCAGTGTGATATTTCACGGGAGCGTCTACCCGCAGGCGATGTATCAACAAGTCTGTCCAGCGGGGCGGAGCGCGCGGCGGAGCGTGTACGGACGTGAGCGAACGGACGGATTCAAATTTTGGGTTTCGAACGTTCGAACGAGATGGACGGTTGGGATTGGAGGTCATTTAAATTTGTTTATGGAAGGTGCTTTTAAAATGCTTGTTTGAGATTTTATGAAATTATTTACATTTTTTTTTTTTTTCGAATGGACTAAAATGCTGTTGACCGCAGATGGCCATGACAGCGTTACCGGACTTTTGGCGGGCGCAGAGGGCGCCACGCCGGTTAAAAGTTAGGTTGGGGCAACACGCACAAGGGCCACCACTTAGGTGCGAGCCTCGGCTTGGGCTGTTGCCAGATGCTACAAGAGGAAATGGAGGTTTCGCCGAGGTGCACAAGTGCACCTATGGGCGGAAGCGGGGAATTCTTCGACCCCGCATCCGGCGGGGTCGGTTTTTGGTCGGTTGTGTGGTGTGCGGAAGCGAATCGGTTGCCGTCACCTCCGGGTTAGCGGCGGTGATTGGGTCAACGGGGTCACCGAGAACGTGTCTCGGTCTACGGAGGAGAGGAAATTATTTACAGTTGGTTTTTATGCCGTTATAATATTAATTTTTACCTGAGAATTTATTATGTCAATCGATCAAAATTAAATCACCCCGTTCGAACGAGGTGGACGGTTGAGATTGGAAGTCATTTAAATTTATTTATGGAAGGTGCTTCCTAAATGCTTATTTGCGATTTTAGGGAATGTTTTACAGTCGTTTTTTATACCGTCAGATATAAGTCAGATATTAACTTTGACCTTAGAATTGAATATGTCAATCGATCAAAATTAAATCACCTCCTTTCGGCTTACCGTACTTTTTTTGGTTAATGTCATTTTTTTATCGCGATATTGGCAGTTGTGAAACCCATTTCTGAAAATTAATCGAGTAGGGTTATTCTCGATTTTGCGCTAAGAGGTCACAAGGGAACAATCAAGGTCGACTCCAAATTCTAGACTTAAAGTTAGACGCTTCAGTGGAGATCAATCACATGAAATTGGTTTGATCTGGGAATTTGCTTGTGAATTGGTTCCAAGCGATTTGGCATAAGTAATAATAGAATAAATAGAATTGTATGTTATAAATAAACTTGTTTACTTTACAGTTGAAAAATCAAACGAATTTAGTCAATTTTACGGTCCAGTTTGTGTTTATTTGGCTTCTTCTATGGCCAGTCGATAAAAAAAAACATAAACTAACCTAAGAGCATTGAAAACTATAAAAAACCCGACGCGGTTTTAGCTTTTTCACTTTTTTGCCTTAATAGAGGGTAATGTTCTACACAATGTAGAACTATGTTTTCAAACCCATAGAATTTATTGTTATCTTGCTACAAACAAAGCCAAAGCAAATGCTTGTAATAGTGTTGCACAATGCAATCAACTGAAGTGGCAAGTAGTATTATGGATACCAGCGCCGAGTATTTTGTTGTCTAATTTATCAAAATTGCTTTAGCCGTTTTATGTTTGGAGGTAATAAAGAATGTCCATCAACCACATAGAAGTATCGAAAAACATAGAGATATAAATGTGTATTGTGATTGCATGCAACGCCGTGCATTTAATTTAATTGTACCCATGTACAAATATCTACTCATTGTCAGGTACTCTAGATTTTTCTATTTTTATTGTATTGATCGTTATAATCCAGCTATCACTTTAACCTCTCGGTGACCAGAGCTTACCAGCTATACGTTGTAGGAAGTTTCACATTCTTCCACTGGCAGAGAGACGTCGTGTAGCGGACATACTGTATCTTCTTAGCATTGCGAGTGGCAGGGTCGACTGTCCAGAACTACTCGGTTTCATAGGACTCAAAACAACTCCAGCATCTCTAAGAAACCATAATCTTCTACATATTCCCTCATTTAATTCACGTTATAGACAAAATTCATATATTCTACGTGCGAGCAGATACTTCAATGCAATTGCTGAAGAAGTTGATTTGTTTAACACTTCTCCCAGTAACTTTAAGCGTATCTGTGGTAATCGTTTCTTTGTTTCTTAAGATTTTATACCTACTTTGTCTGTCCACCACCTTATTCTCTTTAATATTCTTTTACACTGTTTGTGAAAACTTTTAATTGGCCATCCTTATATTTGTACTTAAATTTTTGTTCGTGTTTAGCCGTAAGTTTTCCTAAAATAAATAAATAAAATAAATACGAGAGGAGTAAATTGAAAAACAGCGCTGCTTGCATATTAATGCTTACAGCACAATGCGAATTTACTCCTTTTGTCTCAGTTTATTTGTTTTAATTTAGTACTATAAGTCTACTTTTATTTTGTGTATTTTCTTTAAATTAAGGCAATAAATGATTTTCAAAATATTTTCAAACTTACGCGATCTGAACATTAAATATCTGAAAATAAGTAAATGAAACCTGATAAATACCCATTAAATAATAGCGCTGGTTACCGAATTTCATCAAGCATATTTTAAGAATAATTTCGATTCACCTTTCGAAACAAAACATTTACTGAATTTATAAGCTAAATCAAAAGCAGTTCATTCATTTGAGAGCTACTAGCTGCAGACAGACACAAAAAACAGCCGTCAAACTTTTAGCTCTGTGCCAAACAATCCAATACCGCTACCATACATCACAAAAACGTGCATTCAATTATATGCTTTATCTCTCCTCCTCCAGATACAGTTTACAGTGACAAAATGGCTTACCACAAGCTTCAAACGAGTAGTGGTCTCCGAGCTGTTTGTCACCTGCTGCCGCCTATATCATCATCATACATCAGCCTATATTAGTCCACTGCTGGACATAGGCCTCCCCTAATGAGCGCCATAGCGCCCTGTCTTCAGCTTGCCGCATCCAGCATCTGCCTGCAGTCTTTCGCAGATCGTCATCCCAGTTGGCCGGATGGCGTCCTGCACTACGTTTGCCGAGTCGTGGTCTCCACTCAAGAACGCGTATACCCCAGCGGTTGTCAGTTCTTCGCGAGGTATGGCCGGTCCACTGCCACTTCAGCTTGCTAATTCTTTGAGCTATGTCGATAACTTTGGTTCTCTGCCGTCTATATAAAATCATCTAAATGTTACGAGTAAAAGTCCACATTTGAATGCACAGATTTGTGCTGTTCTGCAGCGGTGCTTTCCAGATGTACGACAAGCTTGAAACACTTCTTTTTTTTCGTCGAGTCTGAAAAGATTTAGGAAAAAGGTGCCTCTACAAGCATTAAATAATGGCCTGACGCCACGCTGGCTTTCAGTTACCTACCTATTCTTCTCGAGATTTAAAAGGTGGTAAAACGAACTCTAAGTGCATAGACTAAAAGGCTAAATAAGAAGTAGGTTATTTTCTTCCTCCGTTCTCATAAGACGGCAAACATAAGTGTCGCACTGTGTACATTATAATGTTATTTTTACAATTCCACCAGACACCAAGTTTCCTCAATTGCCGGCTGCCAATTCTCATGTGAAAGTGGTGCCACTTAACACTGACTTAGGCTTAGGTTGTTGCGTTGTCGGCTCCCAGGCGTAAACCTACTTTTTTATGAAGATACCTACTGGAGCCAAACATAGAGACCCTTGGCCTGAGCGAATATTTGTTCGTATGAGTTCGAAATACTCATCTTCCGCTGGTGGTGTGGATAATATATCCACGAAATTATAGACAGCAATTTCATGGCCTTCCTTTTATTTAAGATGCTGTGTTATTTGGAAAAAATCATCCTTACTATTGAGATTCATTACAAAAGATTTCAACGCGCACCAACATTTGTATAAATTCCTCATATCTTTGAAAAGCCATAGAAATTGCGGTTTTCATTATGAAAATTATTTAAATAAAATAATAATAATACATAGTTATATTAATGCTTTACAATTCACATAGCATTATCTTATCTAGCCACAAGCTAAGCAGAGCTTGTGTTATGGGTACTCAATAACTGATATACTTACCTAATATCTGATACATGACATATGTGGATGCATTGTTTTTTATTATACACAGAAAGCCCCAGAATATCCGGAACACACATCTAGATCGTAAAAACATTTGTCACGTGGCGCAAATCGAAACCACACCCTCCTATCCGTCGCAGACGGACCTTCGCCCGCCGCGCCACAGAGGTTGTCAATAGTTTTCTTTACTTTACTGTTCCTACTTTCCTCGTACTCCTATTCCTACTTTCCAGTGACTCACTCATGGCGGCTTAGCTAACCACGGCTACTGGTGGCGTGGTTTCAATGGATATCTAAAGTAGCTGTAATAACACCCTTTTACCAGAGACGAAACCACCGTCATAAAAAGTTTTAAGCCTCTCAATCCGAGGTAGTCCCGCCACTTTCACCCTTCGCATCCCTTAATTGTCATTTTCATCCTTACAATTACATTAATGTCCCGAGTTCTTCCCTTACGGTCATAAAACGAAAGAACATTGTCCCAGACCCCTTCGGGCCCTTAAAACGGTGACCACGGCCCTTTCAGCATGG
Source organism: Eupithecia subfuscata (assembly GCA_963564075.1). Classification (NCBI taxonomy): domain Eukaryota; kingdom Metazoa; phylum Arthropoda; class Insecta; order Lepidoptera; family Geometridae; genus Eupithecia; species Eupithecia subfuscata. The sequence goes on along the minus strand of OY751097.1, from coordinate 2,358,579 downwards.
CCTAATAACACGTCGTTAGGGCCAATTGGAGACCTCCATAATTTGACAATAAAATAAATTTAAGGAAATTGATATCACCATAGGTTCTTGAAAATATTGAACAGGATTCAATTTGAGGTATCGGAAGAAACATTCATCTTGTACGTACATTTTCTTTTCTTTTTATCCGGTTTGAGGAGATTGCTTTCAGCGATTCAGGAATTTGTAAAATAAGTTTTTCTTTTTATTCGCTTGTTGGTCTTCTTGTTACATAATTGTTTTTATAAAAAATAAACGCAGTAGGTAAGTAATTCATAAATACGGATTGCAGTCAGTTTTTGCAATCAGAAAGAAAAAAATATATTTAGGCTCTTACTTGTCTTTATTAATACAGCGATTGCCGCGTGACGCCAAGAGTGCGTGCAAACCTATATTATAGAAAAATGTTATGTAAAAACATATTGTAACAGGAACTTAATTTACAAAAAACAAGTCTTGCCACCTGTGGGTTTTAAAAGCGCTAAACGCTGCCGCTGACATTGACTAAGTGAAAATCTAAGCCCCCCCTCCTCCCTGTGCCCAAGCGTGGTATTTTGAAGAACTTCCCTGAACGTGTCACGTAATATGGGTACGATCCCATATCTCTTTCGATTTTTAACTCTAAGTTACGCGTCTACCTTCCATCAAAGCAACCCACCAACTTAGCCGCTAACCTACCATCCCACAACACAGCGTGGCCTTAGGCTTATTGTTCAGCAAATATCAAAATCACTCCCCAGAGTAGGTACCAACGTGAATAACAAAACATTCACTTGTTACCGCAAAACCAACCGGAAAGATGGTATAGACCATAAAAATATAATAACCGTCGTTATCACCGCCTCCTTCCGGTCGCAATGCCCGTAAAAACCATAAAAATAAATTTAGCCAATCAACCGTTCGCCACCGAAGCTCAACTGAATCTGATTGCCAATAAAAAAGTCCAATTACGAGCCGCGATCTCACAGAGAGAGTGATAGTCTGCTGTTCAAGACATTTCACTTGATACTTGAAAAGTATCAAGTGAAATGTGAAAGTGATACATTGATACACATATTCAGGCACCGACTTAAAACATGGCTACTGGAGAAGGTGTTCTACAGTCTCGGTGAGTTCCTAGAGTTACCTGAACTGTAGAATAAATCCCCGTACCTGATGTAAAGCCAAAAAAATCTCTTAAAAGATATAAAATGTTGATTGATATCTCTTAGTTTAGAGTCTGTTTAAAGCAGATATGAATAGTAGAAAATTGATGTTGGTGGGTCTGTCTCGTGTCAATACTGTGGCAGCATGTCGATCTTGGTTAGGCCCTCCAAAGTCTACGTAAGTGCCTCAAAACGGACACTACTTAAAACATGCTTCGTGAATGTAAGGCCCATTGATGATAATGACACATTGATAGATAGATGGTTTATTTGGTTCACAAATGGACAGCACAAAATACAATGGAACATAGACAAGTGGGTAGGTAAACTAGAATCAAAACTTATGAGTAAGTACACACTTACTGCTAATAAGTAATAATATAAAAGGAATGCACAATATGCACACTAACCTAACCTACTCGTGACAAGTGTGCCAGTGCTGCCGAGGTGAGCCAAAACGGATCAGTCTCAGCTTTATGCTGTTTTGCTCCGGGCTACAAAACATCGCTGGTTTTCAGACATTGAGAACAACGTGATAACATGATACAGTCTGCGTTGTGGGAATATTAACCCTTCCAATCCAACTCTGATTGAGGGAGAGGGCAGCTGCTTCCTTCTGTGTACTTTTCACACCTAAAGAGCGTTCACCAATCCACCTGCCAAGCGTGGTGGTTACGGCAAAACTCCCCCTTGTTACACACGGGGAGACACGTACAACTGTGGTCACGACTAACGATGACCACGATACCAATCAACCCTTTCGTAGCTTGTTTATACCTTTACCATTATCAACCTTAGCCCATCATCCGAAAGCAGATATTCCACAGTATCTCCTGTAGACTGCCATAGCTTGCAGATCTCGACTTGTTGCAACCGAGGTGATTCTGTCGGATAGCCTGGGATAAGGGTAAGCACAAGCGTTAATTGGAAACGAGTGATGAAAAACACCGAGTTAATTATTTTGGAAGCGATCTGAAAAGTGCTGAGGCAGCGTAATGGTTACATTTTGTGTTTATAATATAAACAGACCATAGTATGGGTTGTGCACAGTGTACAAGCACATGCGCACACAGTTCATCTGCATGCAGAATGCACAAGTGACTTGTGCATGCAGAGCTCCTTATGCAGAGGGTGCATGAATGCAGAGGAAATGTGTGCGCATGTACTTGTAGAGAGCGATAGCGTAGCATCTCAACGACTGCACTACCTCGGGACACCGAGGTCACCTAGGGAGGCATGCACTGGCATCAGAGAGATGCTGGCTTTCCTGGTGGACATTTGGGTGGTTTGACTAGCAGCCTCCCGACCCGCAAAAAGGGCCCACCTGTGGCCTAGTTACGGAAACCAATCCAAAAACAAGTAAAGGGTTGTGCAAAGTTTACGAAAACTATAAACGTTTTCGCTACTCCCACATATTTAGCGCCTTACAGCGCCCCTACCGGATAGATTGGAACTACTATTCGTTGTATGACTGCGATCCAATAGTTTCCTAAGAACTCTTCATTGTTTCGTGGTTTTTGCGACAATTTGACACAACTCTGCTAATTCGGTCGTAGTTTTCGAATGATTTGAGTTACTCATTGCATTTTAGCAGTACATCATTAACAACTTCGACAGGTAGTAAAAAACTTTTATCTATAATAATATAAATACTAGAAATAAGAATAAACTCGCTGTGCCCACAACTAGGCTACACAAGATAAATGCATCTTTTAAAGGGCAATGTATACGCTTCTACAACAAAACTCCAAGTGAGTTGCAAAAAATATCAATAAATAAATTCAAACAAATTGTCAAAACCTTGCTGTGCAAAAAGGCTTACTATAAAATATCAGATTATCTAGAGGATAAAAAAGCTTGGGACGGGTTTTGCTCCAACTCGAAAAATAACAAATAACAGGCTAAAGGTTTCTTCGTCGCTTCTTTACTTTAGTCTACATATCGAAGCGACAGAAATCAAAAATATCACTTTATTTCCGTGTCAGTGTTTACTTTTAAATAAAGAGTTTTTGATTTTGATTTTGATTTTGATTTTATCATTTTGGTATAGTGCAAACCCATACTAGCCATACTGGTACCTTTTCACACCAAAACTACTGAACAGATCGGAGCTACATTTTTTAAGGATGTAGTTTTAGACCTGGTTTACTAACATATTAACATAATTATGGGCCACTTTTATCCCGTAAAGAGACGCACGCAAACCGCGGGCAGAAGCTAGCATAAAATATCTCCATCACAACAAAGTTATCTTTAAATTGACTACTCAGAATGAATTAAGATAATTTAAAAACGTGTTAATTGTGCGCAAGAGACTTATCTGTTTACAATATACTCAACATGAATAATTATGATTATTATGAATGCATAGTCATGGTGATCAAGCATTAAAGGTGTTCTACTTGAGAAGTTTCAATTAAAATAGATACGTCCTAATAAATGATTCTTAATGATACCTACCTACACAATTGACGTACTTACCTAATTATATTGTGATGTATGTATGTAGGGTATGTACTGTAGGGACATTATGTGTATTTTAGACCTGAGGGGAGAATCTATTTGACGATAGCAACGAGACGTGATCGTGAAGTCTCATTTCCATACAATTAGGTACAATCCCATACAAAACGGAAATGTCGTCTAACGTCAAATAGAGTCGGGGTGACTCAGTGATCCTCAACCGATTGAGTTGAAAATGTGGCATACTTATGAAAGTTGGGTGACAGTGTAATGTGATGGTACCATCCAGCTGGTCTGATGGAGACAGAAGGTGGCCATAGCATAGGATCCTAAACGAAATGACGTAACCCCATCGAGTTTGGGTTCGTTGGATTTGTTTTCGCCGTCTATGGTCACTTCATGAATATATCGTGCAAGTCAGACAGTTCCGAAATAAATTAAAGATGTCGTTTATTTGTTTATTTTCTTCAAACAAAAGCTGAAATTCAACCTCAAACCAGAAGAAATTTCGTATGTTCATAATCAAAGAAACAAAATATCGAACACCTTCTTGGCGTCGTCTGTCAAAATGCCAGCTGCGTCCCGTGCATGAGCCGTACGCTCCTTGCACTTGGACCGTACCTACTAAAAATTGCCTAGGGGCTGGCGGGGTGAGGAAGCTCCGTCAGGTGGGAGACGAAGAGTGTATAGACGTTAGTAGTTTGTATTCTCTGGCATGACTCAACAAAGTATTTTCGCAAAGTCATGATGACAATAACAACATCTCTTATCAGTAAGTACTTAACGATAGTGTGAAACCGACAGATACAAAAGTACTTAGGAACGAAATGGTAACAAAATAACCTCTAAAAACACCTCTATCACAACTGAATAAAGCTCATATCACGAGATAAACTGGTATAAACAAGCACGCCTGACAAATCTTCATTGGAGCCGGAAACTTGACGATGCGTGACGTCACGTGTCGCGTCTTCATTGATATTTGATAGTAAAACGAATTCCCTGTAAGTAAAACTTTTTCATAAATGGAATTCATGAAAAATTAAAAGATCCGTTCGAATTCCGGAAGAAACCTTATAAAACTATCATGGCTAATTCCGTGAAAACCTGTTCTAAACGTTATGTTCTGCTGGCGGCTTCGGTCGCGTTTTTCTGGAATGAAAATAAGTCTATGGCCTTTCCCAGGACATTATTATCTGTTTGTCTCTTCCGTGGCGGTTGAGGCAGAATTGACCCCTCTGACGCAGACCGTGAATGTCGAAGGAGGCGACGAAAGGAACCTACCAGACGAAAGGCACTTCTTTCTGTGTATTTTTCACCGACTTCGAAAATGCAAAAAGGAGAAGGTTCTATGTTCGGCTATATGTTTTTTTAACACCTCCACTGCGATCACCACCAAGCCTGGTGATTATAACAAAATCCCCCTGGCTTGGGGGAGGCACGGTCACCAGAGGACATAGGTGTGCTTATAGGGCAATTATCTCCTTGTACATGTATAGCCCACTTCTCATCCTTTAAATTTGTTTTTCCGCATTCGGACTACTTTGGTCCGAACGAAGTCGGACGAATTGCGAATAACTCATTAAAAATTATACGTACATTCCACACTTACCATTTTTGTACCCAGATTGGTGAAAGGTACCCAAAGCAGAAATCTGAAAAGATTCATCATTTTTATGCCGTATGGTGCCGGCTTAGAATCTTCACCACCCCAACTCTTCGAATATAGAATAGAATAGATTATAATTTATTGCACAAAATTTGTACATAGGCGAACATACTGCTAGATAGCATTCTCTACCTGCTAACCTTTGGGTAGTGTGAATAACAATTTAGTAGGTGGTGCTAGAGAATAGAATAAAGAAAAATACAATTTATAAGTTACATTAACATAAATAAATACAAACATAAATATAGTAAAATATACTACTCAAATAAATACTTAAGTGTAGATACATAAATAATAAAATATATAACGTACCGAATTATTCCTAAGAAAGAAAGTAATTAAAGACTCTAGATCTGAAGACATTTACTTACTCTTCCCGCGGGTAACGTAAGAGGCGACTAAGGGATACCAAGGGATCCACCTGGGGGCGGCAATTTTTTTTACCACCAAGCTGCGATCCCGACCCCTATGCCCAGCGTGGGTATTATGAGCATAACCCCACATATTACAAAGGCTAATAAAGCGTTTATCAGGGGGAGGTCTGCATCCAGCAGTGGACCGGTAAAGGGAGGGAAAGAAAGAAAGAAAATAATTTTATTTTTAACTTCAATCACAAGAGTTCACAAGAGTAGTTATTTTAATACTTAGTCTGTAAATAGTACTTAGAAAAAGTACTATTTACAGACTAAGTATTAAAATAATTATCACTACAAAATCACGAAAAATACCGGGAGGGAGGATTTATGAATGCAGTTGCATTATTTTTGATCGTTATTTCACGTTTCAATGAAAGAAATTTCAACTTATTGACCAAACAGAGAACAATTTAAACTCACGAGAGACCTACGATTTATTTGTCACAAAACGATAAAGTTTTTGGATGTTTCATAAAACTTAGTTGGCATTATTCAAAAATCTTATTTTTGAAATGCAGAACTTTTCATAATTAGCTTGTTATTAAAATTAGATCAGAATTTGTAAAGTGGTTTTCGGTCGTCGCTGAACCAAAATAATGAACTGCCTAACTTGAGAACCTAAATCTTGTTGAATGATGTTGAGGTAAGTTAGTTATATTAGTTACCAAACTTATGACCTTTGTGGCGCTGTGGGTGAAGAGCCGCCTGCGACGCAGGGAGTTGTGGCTTCGATTCCCACTCGGAACAAATATTTGTACGATCTGCAGATATTTGTCCCAGAATACATTGGGTGTTCTGGGACGCATACTCTGGGTGCTTTCTATGTATAAAAAAACTATATAAGTAACGTATTTTCAAGTATATCAGCTATTTAGTAGGTACCTATAACACAAGCTGTGTGTGTATTTCGAACATTTTTTCCTTTTTTTTAAATAGAGACGATTTTTCTTTTTGTAGTTACCGTGTTCATTATTATTGTTTTGAAATTTCGAAGGATTATTATTATATTATATATACTTTACACTATATACTATATATATATATTATTACATAATTTTTTGACGTGACAACGTCTTATAATTCGATAGAGCCGGCTGCACGCACGAAAAAACATGACGTCATGCGGCGTTACCTACTGTTACGCTCTGAGGCGTTCCATGTAAGGCTTGAAGTGCAAGCGAGAGCGCTCGACATCCGTCTCTCTCCTACTTGAGTGAGCGATGCGTCTGCGTTGTCACGTTCAACTATCGTCAGTAAACCCACTTTACAGACAACCAATTTTTTTTTGTAGTAATATCATGAAAAAACACTGGTTTTGCTGAAAAAAAAACAAGCACAAAACATTTGCGAAATATTTTGTAATGTTAAATAACGCAAGAGTGCATGTAAGAGAACACGAAGAGGAACTAAAAAGAAACATTATTTTTTGCAAAATAGTTACATTCAAAATTAAAAAAAAAATATATTTACAAGTAGATTTGAGTTTCAAAACCTCACCCCATTCTAAAACCAAATATGATACAAGTAAAAATAGAGGTGTGAAATTGTATTCTGAAATAAAGACGTTCAGAAGGAGATAATATGCCCAACAGTGGAGTAGTATAGGCTGATGATGATGACAATATAATAATAAAAATAAATAGGTACAATACACAAATAAGTAAATGGTAGTACTTAATAGTTATTTGTTATACAAGAGTGAAAAGTTGCTTTTTAACGGCGTGCTCAATTTTGATGACCGAGAAAGCGAAGGATTCTAAAATTGATTCAAAAATTAGAATCCCAAACGTTAGCGAGGGAATCAAAAGAGCACGAGGTATAAAAATCTTTGCACTCGAGTGCAACACGTAACTTTTCATCCCACCAGCGTTTATCTACTCATGTGCCATCAGCGAGGAAATGACTAAATGCAAAAAAAGAAAATGGTGCGCGCAAAGCAAAATAAATAAAAAGTACGCCAAGAAGGTTCGGAGTCTGAGTTTTTAACAAATTAAAAAAGGTTGTATGATAAATTCGGCACCATGGAGGTTGAAGTAAATAGGTTTGGAATCACAAACGTAGTGCACACGATGATCTAAATTCAATTTTACTTTATCCTCTAGCGGACAAAAACGGCTTTTGCACTCAGATATCGACGAGAAAAAATACTCTTTCCGAAATGGTGGGATCAAAAAATTATTACCTACTAGTTAATATATGAACGCAATAATGTGCCCTCAAACAGCTGCAACCTCTAAGCCCATACTGAAGCTGACACTTTTAGCACAAAACTGCCTTTTCCAAATTCATCTCGCATTGCCAAATACTTTTAGGAAATCTCGAATTTCCTCAATTTTGTCGATATAAGTAAAAAGACGTGTATCTGCGGAAATAGGTTTCGGAATGACATGGCTTTGAGATTCCGACGCCCTTCGCACAGCCGAATGACATCGATGGTGCGTTTCCATTGCTTATCCGATTTTCGTATAAACAGTTACTGAATTCTCCTAGGTAGCATTAGGATGTAAGTGTTCCCGTGGCTTGGCGAAAATTTCGAGAGAGGGACACCAGAGAGGTTTTCTCGTCCGCCCGACCGTCCTTCTCATATACTTCTAGTCCCCGCCAGACCAGTTTATTTGTAAGCGAATTTCCTCGCCGAATAAAATGAAAAACAAAACAAAAGGTAGCATACAAAGACAAAGAGGCACGGAGTGTGGGAAGGCCTCCCTATGGACTGCCGTCATAGTAGCGGTCGCAGTGAGTCGATAAATGGATGCGGCTCAAGAACGCTGTTTGTGGCGTCGTTTTGGCGTGGTCTATGTACAACAGGGAACGTATTCGGGCTGATGATGATGATGATGATGAAAGTGTTTGAAACATGAGTTCAATTACTGACTATTAACAATTAACCCATAGGTACATTGGTGAAATAATTAACAGCATAAAGTTAAAAACCAACCAAGCCCCACTAGCTCATGCTAATGTTGTGATAAGAAATCGCTCATAGCGATAAGGCCACCACATCCAGTCTTAGCATTCCTTCTGTATTGGTTTGTCTGTCTTTATGCGGTACAATAAACTGTTATCTACCCATCTACCACCCATTAATTTATGTAAATAACCATCATGCTCCTAACCACAATTATTGACCCGGCATAAAACCGGATGCCATCGGACAACGGACACCCGCCCCTACACCTGCTAGCATCAGGAAATTGGATCTGATTGTACAGCATGTGTTAACATCTGCAGTGGTCTAACAAGCCATGTCCTGTACTGAACTGCTACTGGATTTGTCTTCAGACTGTAGTGTCAACAACTTTGATCATGAACCCTTTCTAAGTTTAAATAGCTATGGTTGAGCGTGGAGTTAGCTGCAAACTATGTTAGCAAACACGAGCTGAAAAATACTTATAATGGACATGCTTGGAGTCGAGATAAAAATATAATTGTGTACATTATTTTTTGAAGAAATGATCAAATCATAAATCAACAGGCAGGTACTGTGTTTAAAAATAGACAAAAAGCAAGTTAATTTTAGGTTAAGTATAGAGAGATTGTTTATGTTCATTGCAGATAATTCGTTAAATCGAGTATACTCGATTTTCGTCGGTAAAACGAATGACTGAGATTTTCAACCTAGGAGAAGTGTGATGAAGGTACGGGTATAGATTTTTAAAATGAGTCTTTTACAAGGTAAGGGAATCTGTCTGGCAGAGTGGTTGCTTGATGGATATGCTTAGTTGGCGAGTCGGAATATAATGATATAATCACAGCATTGCCATACAACAGGGCAATGCAGCCAGTTGTCTTCAGGTCGCTTCCGATTGATATTGACACGGATCGGTTGTGTTACAGATTGTATGCAGTTAGCTCAACTGTTTAAATTATAAATGATTGGTTCAAATTGCCGGTAATTTGTAAGTAATGATACAATTACATCAAAACTAGTTCTTATAGAGTTCCAAACATGCCAGTGAAAAGTTGAAGACTACATTTTTACTATTTGTACGGTGGCCATCTATAATTCCCTTCTCGCTGCAGCTGACATAATCTCGTATTCTGAAGCCGCCATTACATCCACTCGCATATTCCTGCATTTTCTGAGTGCATGTTGAAAGATGAAGTATTTTTGCAGCACTTTGGGAGCAAGCTTCACGGGCGAATGACGTAGACAAACTCGTCGAGCTACTTAGCTTTACAATCCACAGCTGTGTTTTTAGTAGACAACGGAGCGGGAGCGGGACTAGGAGCGGCGGCGGATATCGACGTATTTCATATCCAACCCCTTAGCGCCGCGCGCCGTGGGCAAACATTCCATTAAAAGAACATAAACCAAATTATTTATTAGACCTGTGGATTGATTGCAACAGTCTATAGTTAACTCAATTGTTTCAATTGTAAATTCTAATTCCCATTTGTTTCTATTATTTTATTGTATTTTTTTAGCAACACAATTTGCCTGCATGCACTAGAAATTGAAAAGTACTTAGGAGCTAATTCTAGTTAGCATCATCATCAGATGATGATCAGTCTCAACGAAGACCAGCCAGTCGCGCAGGACATAATTATAGTGCACTTTCATAATCCGATGGGACGGCAGACCGACACGACCTGGGAGAGGTTGGGCGCAGGACCAACAGCTTAACGTGCTTTTTGAGGTGTAACACAGTAGGAGTTAATTATAATAGATAGGTCTATTGGATTGTTTAAGGCCGTAAACCGAAAAACAATACCTACAGTACCGTTTCATAGAATAACTCGTTAAAACGAATGGTGAAATTCTTTGGTATCACCAAAGACTTGTGTATAATTTACGCTGAGGTAACGTTTTAGATGATTTTGTTTCTTTAGTTGCCTGGAACAAACTTAAGCAACAAGGCTGCAGATTCTGTTATGGACCTCTATATGTACCTACATACATGTCATGTACTTAACAGTTATGTAGGTACATATGTCATAGATAAAGAATTATATCTATCTATTCAACTGAGTTAAAAAAACAATCAGGTTCAATGTTCGCCTATGATCGTATGTTTCTTTATAGTATGTTCGTCGTTTACCTACTCAGTCATCTATCGACCAATTTGGTCAATTCTTTTACAGTTGTATAGAGGATGATCCCGATGATAGTCCCTTAAATTGCGACGGATTAGTGTTTATCTCGCTATACTTACTTATAAAAGCAGTTTAATTATAATATAAGGGATCTGAAGTCGATTTTAATTTATAGTAATTTAAATGTGGTTTGAATTTTAATTTTTATGAATAACTAGCTTCTGCCTGTGGCTTCGCACGCGTATTTTCGGTGTAATAAATAATATTTAGGTTAGGCTTTGCTCTAAACGTACGCCAAACTGCATCTTGATCTGTTCAGTAGTGTTGGAGATCCTAGGTAACAAAAATTCAGATTTCACAAACTTTCGGCTTAATAATATTAGTAGGAAAAAAATTGGAAGGTAGGTATTTAAATACCTTCCTTTTTCAGTTCATTAGTTAGAAGCACAGACCAACCAATCATTTTAATGTAAACGGTTGTCATGGACCAAACCTCATCATTAATTTTCAATAACGAATGGCCATCGCTGATATAATGATTCTGACCGCTCTGATTGGGTTTCTAATTAATTTTAATTAAATTGATTGATTATTATCTAAACGAAATTTACATTCCCTGTAAAACCGCACTAATCAGAAAGTGTTGTTAACCTAATTTTAGATTTTGATTGGAGTGATAGTGTATTGAGATCCCAAAGATTGAAGGCCAGATTGATGTTTTGGAAGCATTTGCAAACGCAGTCGACGGCGGCGCTTTTGAGTTAGATTGGAATCCAAAAATACCACAGATCTTACCTAACGTCGATGTTTATGTAAACCGATTGGAGCATGGAAAGAATGTCAGCCGAAAAGTTGCGAAGCCTCTACAAAAATGAATGCAAATAGTGATTATAGTTAAGAGAAACACATGAGCGACCCATGTCGTGTCTAAGTGAAACAACAATAAGAAGTTCGTTATTTTATTGTAGAATTTTTTTTTTATCGTCTGGTCGAAACTACGCGAGACTAGAGAGCAGGTGAGTATATTGCGCAGCGTATCAGCATTGCCATACAGCGTGGCAATGCAGCCAGCGTAGCGACGACGCGACGACTGGTATTGATATGGATCAGTTGAGCTACCTGTAGATAGTTTGCAACAGTAGGTATGCATTTAGCTCAATTATTTCAAATTAATTCATTTCTTTTATTTGATAGTAATTTTCTTATTGAATTATGAATTTAACACTAAAACCGGTTAACACTGTCGTGATCACCACGACATGTCGTGGTGACCACAACAGTGTACAGTACACCGGTAGAGAGGGTAGAATAGGTAAATAACCTTTTGAAATCATGTCTTCCCTCCGGATCCATCATCTAGGACCAAAGTGCTTGGGAATACAAATCCAACGAATCTAAACTCGACGGGGTTTCGTAGTTTCATTAAGGAGTTCCTCTCAACTAATAAAGTAGTCCAATAATCTAAGGTTATATTACTAAAAAGACGTGTAACCGATTTATTAAGGTTTTAGCGTGCATCGTGTTGTATAAAAGCCAGCGCAGCCGACGCGACAACTGGTATTGTTATGGACCAGTTGAGCTACCTGTATATAGTTTGCAACAGCATGTAGTTAGCTCAACTGTTTCAATTTTAAATACTAATTCTAATTTGTTTCTTTTATTTGATTGGGCTTTTTTTTATAAAGCTTTTCCTTTTAGGGAAAATGTCCCTTTATTAGTTTTTTGCTTAGCAAAGCCCAAAGTCAACTCTTTTTAGAGATACCGATCCAACAAAAAAGCTCAAATTTCTACGCGAAAGAACATAAAAATATGTCCCACAATGCAAAAAAGGAATCAGAGTGTTTTCGAGAGGCCCGGCAGTGGGTATTGCTTTTCTTTTATATGAATAACCCTTTTCCGTTGGAGCCCGTAGTCGGGAAAAAAATCGTCCAAGGTTGCTACAGACTGGAAAGCTGAAAGATCATGCATATCTTAAACAGACGAGGACTTAGACTTTTCGCTTTTTATAACCATTTGGTCCACTTTACACATACAGTAACAGACACAAGCTCGCGATTTATAAAACCGAATGTGTTCCCGCTCTTAGAATGCCCTCAGAAAATAGTTCCTACTAATAAAATACCAAAAAGAACATGATTACGTAGTGTATTAACCATTTTGTTCAACAAACAAAGAAACTCCCTTCATAGAGTCCCTCAAATTTCGCGGAGACTTCTAATATTTATCGTCTCTCTTATCTCTCGGCAATTAATTAATTTTGTCTGAATTATTCTCGTTTTAACTCAGCTTTATCAACAGAATCTAACTCAAATTGCTGAGGAATATTGTAGCTTTATAAAAATTTAAAGAGGTTATTTTTATTACTGTGTGTTCGCCACATTATTAATTTAGGGTCGTAAGCTTTTACCTTTGAGTACTTATTTGAATCAGTTTCATTGTTGTTTATTCTGACCTTTAATCTGATAAACGGTTTATATCTAAATATATTATTTTACCTTTTAACGCATTTGTTGGTTAAATAAGTAATGTTTAGAAAACGTTGATTTTGACGTTAAATCACTCGCTAGGAAGAGAAGTACGTATACCTAGGTAAGAAAAGATTTCGTGTAAACATCAAACAAAGACTTACCGAAACAGTTCAGCCGAAGTTTATCCCTTGCTTTGTGAGTAGGTGTTAACAGAAGCCGGTTTTACACAAATTTAACACTAGGAATTCCTCAAACCCCTGTGAATTTCAGATACCGGTAAAGTACCGGTATCTTAACTTTACCAAATCCCCAAATCCAGTAACAAAGGGAGTGACAGATCGTGTGACGTCATGCAAAACCTGTCAATATGCAAACGATTCTCACGGATAATGCTACAAACCTATCTGTTCACTCGGCAGCGGCACTAGCAAAGAATATTTTAGTACAACCAACGTCTCCACTACGGGACAAGTAGACATTACCGCCCTTAGTTTGTGGATAATTCCTTCCACTCGTAATGGGCGGTTTAAAGCTTGTCACACACTTGGAGAGCACCGCTTAAAATGTGTCTTTAAACGCACGTTTTTGTGCTGTGCGGTAGCGCTATTGAATTAATGAGATATACATGTGATGATAACTATTATATTTATGATAACTTAGAAATTTATGATAACTATTACTATGTGATGACAGCTATTCTACTTTTATCATTCGTGCAGTTAACTCACTCGCTGCCTGCTTCTGTTTTCCGGCAAACTACTCTCACGTCAAGACAAAAGTGTACATAGTCGGCCATATTGTCACTTACCATCGGGTGAAATTGTGGTCAAACGAAGGTCAATTCACGAAAAAAAGTTAGTTTTGAAGTTAATACTACGAATTTAAGCGGGCTAACTACGAACCCTATTGCGTATTGAATTGTATTAATAACCCTATTCGTTACTAATAAAGAACCTTAACTTGAACCTAGTTGGTAGGAAGAACATCAACGATCGGTTCGTAGTTAATCCACTTACATTCTTAATGAATTCGTCAAACTACGAAAGTTTTTATGGTAAATAAGTTAACACTACTATTTCCAATATTATGAACCTGCACATCTAAGTTGGTGGTACTGTACACCTCTCATATTTTGTTTGTTTGTAAATCCGGGCATTTATTTGGGAATGTCGCAATTTTTCAGGGGGTGATTGATGGGTTAAATTTTGTTTGCATATTGGTTTACACTAGGAGATAGCTACTAGCAAAGAATCCCTTATTTCCGCCTCACTATGTAGTAGGGCAACGTGCGAGAATATAGCGCGTTGCATATATTTTTTTGAGTCGGCATGGGAGCGAAAGTTGCTTGCTGAGCAAGAACGAACGGGGGGGGGGGGGGGGTGAGTCTATTTGAACGAGACGTGATCGTGACGTCTCCTTTTTCCATACAATTTGGTACAGCACCTCTATCTATGGAACTAGATTTGGTACAGCACCTCTATCTATGGAACTAGGTTTGGTACAACACCTCTATCGCGCGGAAAGGGAACTACGCGCAAATCCAAAACAAAAAGGAAACGTCACGATCACATCTCGTTACTAATGTCAAATAGACTCACCCGTCAGGACCCCGAGTCCGTTGTTTCGATTTGCTTACTTTCATAGATGTAGAGGCTGTACCAAATCTAGTTCCATAGATAGAGGTGCTGTACCAAATCTAGTTCCATAGATAGAGGTGCTGTACGAAATCTAGTTCCATAGATAGAGGAGCTGTACCAAATCTAGTTCCATAGATAGAGGTGCTGTACCAAATCTAGTTCCATAGATAGAGGTGCTGTACCAAATCCCGTAGAAAAAATTGACGACACGATACTATCGGCAAATCCAACGATTCCAAGATAACCTGAAGGATTGTGTATTTTTATTTTGTTTTGTCGCAAATATTGATGTAAATAAATAAGTTTTGTTTTGGAATGGTCAGTTAATATGTGTAAAGGAATATTATTTTTTGATTTCTTACAAATTATCCCGAGTGCGAGGTCTTAGCAACTATGATAAAAAAACCTAAATTGAGAAAAATGTTCAGTGAAAACAATCACACTAATATTATAAATGCGAAAGTTAGGATGGATAGATGCATGGATGGATGTTTGTTACCTCTTCACGCCAAAACTACTAAACGGATCGGACTGAAATTTTGCATACAGGTAATTCTAATCCTGTACTAAAACATATACTTTATGTCCCATAAATCAGTTCCCACGAGATAGAAATAACCTTTAAACGTTTCCATAGAAACAACGCGTGCGAAGACGCGGGCATAAATGAGTCAATAAATAAAAATGACTTCGTTGGACTCGTTGGTAATACCAACCCATAACAACTATTGACCACGACTTTCGAGCAGCGCATTCAAATACATGGTTCGATTACATTTTAAGTCCATTTTCAATTCCCAAGTGCGCAAAACCGCATTTTCTTTTATTTCAAATGAACCCAGTACCTCTTTGTCGAATAAAACCCTTAAATTGCAGTGTAGTACCGGTTTAATGCTCACGTGGCAATGCCGAGACCGATACAACGGTTAGCGTGTGTTTTTGATTTTGCTATTCGGTGCCAAAATGCATCGCTATTTAGGTACCTATTTGGCGGCACGTAGGAAAGCGGTAAATGTGGTTTTTGTAAGTTTATTTAGATTTTTTAACACTGAAAAGAGGGCGCCACGAGTTTCATCATCATCATCAACCTTTATTAGTCCACTGTTGGACATTGGTCTCCCCTAATGAGCGGTATAGCGCCCTGTCTTCAGCTTATCGCATTCGGCATCTGCCTGCGTCTTTCGCAGGTCGTCGTGGGTTTGAGTCTATGTGAAATTAAAATGGCATAAACTGTGCAAAGAACAATTAGACATGACATCACAATGACAACTTCTATTTTTCCGCGAAAGATCCGCGCCATCTATTGAGTTGAGTGAGTAATATGGAGTTTTTTATTTTCTAGAAGACGACTCGGTGCCAGATACAAATTTTAATATTTTGATTGTGTGAAACAAAAATTGGACTTCAAATCTAGGGCCTCTTTTACACTGTTTAGTTTTGCGGGATAAATAATAATAATAATAAAAAATTAAGTTTTTGTTTAAGAATAATTCCATATGAAAAAGAAAATGTATATACACAAAAGCAGAAAAAAATATTAGATAATACTAATCCCTCGAGAATACAATTTTAATATGACCACCTCGGCATTCATCTCTTAAATTCTTAAATTTGTATTTCACACATAAGTTAAATCATACATAAAAGTTAACAAATGCTGGACATGTACAAAGGCAAGCTTAATCCTAAAAGAGTTTTATTGACAGCAAACCTGTGGATATAAAGAGAATTTATGACACGACTGTGGATAGATGAATATTCTCTGTACAATAGCGAAATAATTATTAAAATCGGTCCATAATTGACAAGGAAATCGACGAACATACATAAAAATAAACATACATACTGCCGAAGATCCTTCTCTTTGTGATGTCTGTTAAAAAAAGAGAACTTTGGTTACGCTGTAGGTTTGTGGGTTACTTAAAAGGGCTTGACTCTGACATAGCAAAATAACCACCGAAGCTTGGTTTTAAGATGGGATAAAAAGAAAATATCTGTTTAACAGATCTTGCTCCTCTGTTCTTAATTAAGTTCTACAATGTAAGTCCCTTATTAAGTTCCTCGCTAGGTAACCAGGTACCCAAAGTAGGAACAAGGACTTAGCTAATAAGTTTCTATAAAGTACCAAGATTAGTTAAACAATGTTATTTATACGTACTTGATTTACTTCTGAAGCTTTCCAAACTTTAGATGAATTAGAGCTTTACTAACATTGTTGTAAAGCTCAAATTTAGGCTTAACTTCTTAGTTTTATGTCTTATGAGGAGTCGATGTCCTAAAATCAGCGTAAACACGACCTTAATTCTTGATATCAACAAAACATAATTAATCTTGTTCTGATGACAATAAAGTTCAAAATCGGGCGCATACATAAGGCATGAGGATAGACCTTAACCTGTATTAAGTAGGGTTTGATGAAATTGGATCGCAGTTATTTCCCTACTGGGGTACCGTCAGCAGAAGAGTAATTGATGGGGAAACTTTTTATCGAAATTGTTATTGAATGCCTACGAAGGTTCGCAGTTTTTCGATTAAATACCGTTTTAATTCTGAAATGTTCTATGTCCTTATTGAAAATGAAAGAGGGTAAGTTCCCCTCATTAATGCTAAAACGACTATAATACGTTATTAAAAAAATACTGCCAGAAATGATATCTTTGTCCTTTGTCCTCCTCTTTGCACTCATTATTATTCCTATCTAATCTACTTTGCCCCACTTTTTTCGCGATACTTATTCGAAAACATTGTACTTTTAATTATTTTGTGATAATTTTGCCTGTTCACATATTTTTGGCCTTGCTCTTCACCTGGAAACTGAACGTGCGTGTGACGTTCAGTTTATGCAGATTATTTAATTTTATTTCTCTCATTTCTTTTTCCTTTGATGCTACAGCTACAATTTCACGCTCCATTTGCGTTTGTTTCAACTGACCAAACCTCTTCATCAGCGCATCGTTCCATTGGTCCATTTTTTTGCGCACCCTACCCCATAATGTATTAAATGTCACATGTCGCCCCGCAAAAACGAGCCCACGTAATTAACTGAAGCAAATTGGCTAACCTAATACATTGTCAACGTACATCGTACAGTGGCCGGTCCGGTTACAGGTTAATGCGGTCAGGTGGACGTGGACCATTAGATTGCTCCTAATCTTATCTAAGAGGTCTTAGTACTACTCTGTGGTATAAATATCTATTGGCCGTGGTGGTGGCGTCGTAAGTATTGACCCCCAACTCAGCCCGTGAATGTGCTATGAGCCAACTTATTTATTGTCAGTAATACTTTATTGCACACAATTTTAAAAAGAAATGGTGGGCATAATCCCGATGGCATTTTCTGCCTGCCAACAACACAAGGTCAACAACGACAAAAAGGCGTGCTTACACTTATGTAGAACTTATTTAAACTTAGATTAAGTAGTTAGTTATCAGCTAAGTCAACATTTGTAGTTTAAGTAATACCACAGATTTTAATACTTGTAGCGAAATGACGGTTACCTTACTAGAAGACGAGAATTATCATCTGTGGAATTATCATAAAATGCTCACGAGTCAGCTTTTCGGGACAATCTTTTGATTCAACTTCTTGAACTTAGGGAACCTACCAGAGGAAATGCACCCGCTTCCATCTGTGTTTTTAATACCTCCACTGCGATCACCAATCCGCTTGCCAAGCGTGCTGTTATGGAAAACCCCCCTTGTTTAGGGAGGCATGTCCAACAGTGGACGCATTTGTGCTGCCAAGGATAGTATATACCTAACCTTGGTACCATACGTGCGTACATTCTATAGATCTGCGTGCAGTATAAATGTACTAAAATGATACATAATAAATAAGTTAGGATTATCCCACAAGCAATTCATAATTCGAAGATTCTCGAATTAAGTGAGTTGTACTAAATCGGTTCTTGTAAATAGGTAAAGGTCACTAGACACTACTTCTTTGTGGGTGCCCTAAATGGGAATACTCATTTTTTAGTTTTACTATGAAAATTTAGCACTAAGAGGATGAAGTCGTGCGCGACTTTTGCCTAGGCGAATTATAAAGGCTTCAATCAATTTCTTCTATGCAGTGCTTTCAGAGGGCGAATCGGAACAAAACGCGAAAAGACACAACAGTCGTATGAACGAATTCAAATCTAGAGACAGCAATAGCCACGCTCGGCAGGTCGATTGCGATCACTACCTACGACCTATAACACCGATGTGTTATAGGTCTTTAGTAAGTCAAGTGAAGATTCCCGCAGTCCTCCTTAGTCATCCCCCGATGAGATCCGTCCGTTGCCATCTAGGACATTCGCGAGTAATTGAGCGATTGCCTTTAATAATTTACAAGGTATGATTCAGGCGATTGCTTTAGGCGATTGCTGCACCCAGACACTAATCACGCGAGATGGTAGGCACAAGTTAGAAGAACTAGATATATAACGTAACAAATAAATAATAGTCAAATAACAATAAAGTGCAAAATTATACTCTAAACCAGATACTCTAATTATATAGTATTAATCAAAAGCACACTAATATTATAAACGCGAAAGGTTGGATGTTAAGATGGATGGATGTATGTTGCTTCTTCACCCCAAAATTAATGAACATCTCGGGCTGAAATTTAGAAAGATTTAGTTGCCCTGGAATAAAAACCACGGCTCCGTTTTATTCCATAAATTAGTTCCCATGAGATAGAAATTACATTTAAACATATGAAACTAGTTAAAAATAAAATAAATAATGCTGGACAACTCCCAATGCATCATCTAACCTCAAGCTTAGCAGAGCTTGTGTTATGGGTACTGTTAGTAACTACTGTTGTGTTATGGTACACACATTGGAGATTTGCATAACTAGCATGATTATTAGACTGTGGTTATAGCTAGTCGGAGTCTACGCCTCCCAGGCGCCACCTCCCCTCGCCTGCGCACCCTGCATTCATACATCAGGCACACCAGGGCTCCATTAATGGCCCGGCGACTTGTCCCGAAGCACTGATTTAAACCCGTCCCGATTAATTCCAAAATTCCAAATTTATGCGAATATTCGCTGATTGATTTATGGACGGATTAAAACGGAATACAATTTTTTCGTGAATTTATGCTGAGTGTGAGATTTGGAGATTAATTTGAATTGATGATTGTGTGGCTCGTTTGTTTTTATTAATGTATTTGAGATGAGCGATTGAAAGTCCTACAATAAATGCCAGTATTGTCTGATCATGACGACACTATGATTTTAAGAAAAAAGAATTCAATAACAAATATTTTACGTGTTTTTGATGGTGAAGTTATAATAAAGCACAATCGATCTTTCTACTTAAGGGCCCATACCTCGTTATTGTGTGAAGAGGATAGGCATAGGATTTCGCGTTCACAGGAGCGGGACAGAGCAAAGCGGCGTAAGCCCAAAAATCAAGTTTTTAGTAGTTATTTGCTCCCCACAAACATTCGAATAGTTAATTGAAAAAAAGGCAACATATAAAATCTTCTTTATACTTAGTTCAATTACCATGCTTAATCTCAAGATCGTATCATCTGTGTTTATTGAGAAATTAGGGTTTTAGTAAAAAATTAGAGGTAACTTTGCGATTTTTTCTATCGAGAAAATTTTATGGAATCGTGTTTTCGAAACATATGATCGATAGAATAAGTCCTGAACTTCACCATATATAAATTTCAAAGTTAAATATTCAGTAGTTTGGAAGATATGGAGGTCCGACGGAGTTGAAAATAAGCAATTTGAGGTTGTATACGCCCTTAATAGTGGGTGAGCAAGCTCAAAACAAGTCCATAATAATACGAAAAGTATAGTACAAATGAATGTCGTTATAAATTTTAAATGAATTGTTTGACTCTGGCTACGTCGGTAATGTCGGTATACACCATGACATCTTGATGAGATATGGCTCTATGTGGTAGTCCACTTGTATAGTACCCGCGGGCTGATTCACTATCTATTGATATCAATTAGATGCCGTGAGTGCAGTTGTATTTGCTGTCACTTTACACGCCTATTACTTGGAATAAGTCTTGATAGTTGTCTGAATAAAACATTATCTATCTATCTTTATTGTGCACCACAGAAATACAATTGACAAGACTTATAGAGAAGGGACGAGAACTGCGGAAGTACTTAAAAAGAGCGGTCGTATCCTACAAGTTGATAAGAAGTCAATAAATTTATTTCTTTAGGCTTACAAAATAAACACATAGGCAAGTCAAATTTTACACTACAAATTATTATCAAGTAAGAAATATAGTGTAATTGGTTTCTCTTCACTTCAGTTTTTTATCCTTGTGGAAGAAAAAGATTCTTCGGGTACCTACAGCGATATTTGTCTAAAAATTTGCAAAAATAGTGGTTGTTATCACTATTTCTAATAGCAATAGCGATAACAGCCGCTATAGAATAGAGTCCTCGTTCGTCAAATACTGCATTTCATTGCTGGCACACCCGGCGGCGAACGATTGGCGAACACGGACCGAAGTTAGTGCCACATCGAGTGAGATAGCCACATTTGGGTTTATGACGGAATGTTTTGGTGTTTCCGCTGACTTTGGCCTTTAATTATGGCTGCAGTAATTACTAGCAGATTGTTTTTCAGTGCAGTTTGAGCTATGATCCGAAAGAGGAAAAAACTTTCTTAATGTTTGCATTGAGTCAGACGACTAGACAAAATTCATCAATTTTCTTCAGCTTCAGTTGTATGGACTGGGAAAACATTTGCCATGAAACGTTTGCTGAGCCTGTGAGCCTTATGGTCTTAGGTTTTCATGATTCATCATCACGACACACGTCTGTCCACTGCTGGACATAGGACGCTGCAAATAGCGGTTCTGAGCTGCCGCCATCCATCGACTCTCTGCAACAGCTACAATGGTAGTTATTAGGAAAGGATTTTGGAAATGCATGATCGATCGTTTGTAATTTAGTGAAAAACGTCACAATCACAATATTGAACATACTGTTGTAGGTACACAACAAAAATACTTTTTTGACTGACTCCAGACCAAGTAACGATTTCCTCATGCTTGAGTTTCGTGCGCGCTACGTAGAGATGACATGAGAGAACAGTACGCGAGGCTGAGGGTTCACAGGCTCATAAAATTATAATCCACATATCCAAACAAATATCCAGCTGACGAGGACGTAACTACATTTCTCCCATACAATGGTCCGATACGATCGAAGCAAAACGTCCTATACAGCCCATATCCACCCACTGCTGGGTACAGTCTCGTAAAATTTTAATACCGAGCTATACATAACTGTTCCAAGTTTGGGGTGACCCTCACCAATCGAATTATACCCAGCGGTTCGATAACCTCAATTTATTTTTAGTGTAACTGATACAGAGTTTGTGTAATTTGGACATAGAATTAGATTTATGTGGCTCGATTGAATTTTTGGAAAATATAACAATGAATTTACAGAAATTGTGCGATTTACATTATTTTAGGCAGATGAGACAAGGTGGACCGAAGACCTAGTATATACGAGTAGATTTGGTTGCCCAATCAGACCCCCGGGACATGCTGTAACTTATACTTATACGTATCTTTTAACTAAAATTAATTTATTTTATTTTTATCAATGTAATTATAAAACTTTTAAATTCATCATGGTTATTAATACTAAAGATCATGGCGCATGGAAGTGTGCTGAAATATGAGAAAGCTCAAAACTCAAATCATGGTAAATATCCCGTTGTAAATAACTTTATGTAATTTTTTTTTATCTATCAAAATATTTATCTGTTTATGGTATTGAATTATGTTACTACATACGGCGTATATCATTTATCTAGTACCTTTAACAAAGCTTTGCTTAACTTGGGGCTAGATGATGCTGTGTAGATTGTCCAGCATTATTCATTATTATTTGACGACCTCTGTGGCGCAGCGGGCGAAGGTCTGCCTGCGACGCAGGAAGTTGCGGATTCGATTCCTGCCTCGGGACAAATGTTTGTACGATCTGCAGACATTTGTTTAGGGCGTTCTGAGTGTTTCTATGTATAGTAAAAATATCTATTTAAAAATATAAAAATAGAAATGAAATAAAAATAAAGTAAAATAATAAATAAATAAATACTCCTGGACAATTCACACAGCATTATGTAGCCCCATGCTAAGCAGAGCTTGTGTTATGGGTACTAGATAACTGATAGACATAATTAATACACTACATAGATAGATAGATCGTACAATAATTTGTCCCGAGGCGGGAATCAAACCCGCAACCTCCTGCCTCACAGCGGACCTTCGCCCGCTGCGCCACAGAGGTCGTCAGAATGGTTTCAACCTTGACACTTTTGACGCGGGTTATCTATAGTTTCTTCCATCTATCTATATACCTATAGATAAAAATGAAACCCGTTTTCCTTGGTCACGGCATCACGCGTGAACGGCTGGACCGATTTCGCTAATTCATTCGTTGTTGTGTTTGTTATTGTCAGGAGAAGGTTCTTATGAAAGAAAAAATTAAGAAAGTTGGAAACATAAATTTCCACGGGGCGAAGCCGCGGGGCGCAGCTAGTATAAGATAAAAAGCCAAAATATGTCATTCTGAGACGATGATGCCACTGTCAGAGTGATGCGATTGGTTCAGCAGAATCGGACCCCGTGTGTCATAGCGAGTCGTCACTCGCTTACATAGTGGTGCCAATTCAGATGTCACCAAAACTAAACTAAACTAATTTGGCAGTACTAAAAATGTTGCTATCCAAAGGGATATCATTATTTCGATCATTATGAAAGCATAACGATCGAAATAAAAAGGATGGCGCCAATTTTAGATCTGTCAAAATAGTTTAGTTTAGTTTCGGCAACATCTCAAAATTAGCACCAGTGGTTACATATAGGATGTGCCATTAGAATTATTAAAGTAGTTCCCCTGTATTATGCTGAGTTCTGGAGTAAGGCAATAGACACCCAAAAGTTTAAAACCACAATACCCAGCGCTGTCCCAACAACTACTGAAATTAGACGTCAAATTTAACTTGCGCTCAACTTTTAATGAAGTTGTATTTTTCAGTGAAAGTGCATATGCGGTCGGAAAGTTTTCTTGTTATCGGAGTGGTCTGAAGTTTTATACTTGTAGTGTTAAACAGTTGCCTAATGAAAAAATTGTATCGCTTGCATCGATATAAGTAAAATCTCGAGATTGTTATCGAAAGTGGCTCAATTTAGGTGCAATTGGTGCAATTAGTGTGAACGCAGGCCCGGCGGGGCCAGCGTTCGAGTTTCGCGTGCGTATTGTTGTCTCAGTCGCACTTCGGTCCAGGTATGTCTTTCCATCTTCGTTGTTCATTAGGTAGGTATATTGCAAAAGATTGGAAATAGCGTGTCTTTGCGTTTAGTTGTAACACAACACTGAGGTATGAGCCACTCAAAATCATTGATAAAAGCCTTCGATAAGCGGTGCACCAACCGAATCCTAGCGCTAAGCAGAAGCAACCTTCGCATCATGACAAGAGCCCTAACTGGACACTGTCGCCTCAACAAGCACATGTTCAAATTAGGGCTAAGCGACACACAATCCTTCAGGTTCTGCGAGGAGGCGGAGGAAACGCCTCTCCATCTTCTAGGAGAGTGCGGAGCACTGATGCAAAAACGTAGCATCCATCTGGGCAAGCACCTGCTTAGTCCAGACGAGCTAAAAGACTCCACCCCGAAGAAAATCCTGCAGTTCCTAGCAGCTGCCAGGGTTAGCGGCGAACTGTGAACGCCGCTGCTTCGAGGCTGAACATACAAAGTGGCGATCACAATAGGCCTATCATGGCCGCAGTGATACGAAAGCCACCAAAAGAAAAATAAAATAAAAAACACAACACTGGCCATTTGTTGAGTTAGCGCTGGGAGAACGTACCATATCGTATCACATACTAAATTTTACTTATATCTATGATCGCTTCAGTTGGTTTTTATCAAGTTATTAACAAAGCAGTGGTATAATTCTAATATCAATTAATATTTATCTATGTAGTGTATTGTATTATGTACATCAGTCATCTAGTACCCAAAACACAAGCTCTGCTTAGCTTGGGGCTAGATAATGCTGTGTGAATTCTCCAGCATTATTTATTTATAATAATTGACTGTGTATTGAAATGAGATTGAATTGGCTTTCGGCTACATTTATGGTTTGAGTAGTTCTTGCCTGTGGCTGCGTACGCATTGTTTTATGGAAAAGTTTTGAGGTTATTTCTTACCCATGGGATATGATTTATGGAAAAAACGGGTTTGTTTTAACGGATTTATTCCAGAGCGAGACCTACATACAACTATGCAAAATTTCAACCCGATTCGATTAGTAGTTTTAGCGTGAAGAAGTAACGAATATTCATCAAAACTATCGCATTTGTAAAAACTTGCTTCTGCTCGCGGTTTCGCACGCGTTGATTTATGAAATAAAAATTGCCTATATTTTATTCCAGACCCAGAACTCCCTGTATGAAAAATTTCGATCTGATCCGTTGAGTACTTTTAACAGTATGCATAATAACAGAGTAACAAACATCTATCCAAAGATCTAAACATCCAAACTTTCGCATTTATAATATTAGTGTGATTACTCTGATATACTTGAGATAAAAATTAAGTACCGTGCCTTAGCTAGCTGTTTATATAAATAAGGTTTCTTTTTCCTATAAATAGGTACGTTTACTCAACGCCAAAGAGGTTTTCAATAAATACCTATATTTCCTGCTAAAATCAACCGTATAATCCATAACGAAGGTTGCTATTCAATGTTACACATAAAACAAACAAGATACACACGGCTAAAATGAATGTTTTCAGCCATTTCATTTCACAGTGATATTATTTTGAAACACTTCATAAATAGTATTTATATTATTCTTACCAACAAGTTATTGTGAGATGAGTGAACAAAGTGTCTTTTTCAGAGTTTTCAGAATACCTACATCATAAGGTAAGATATTCGCTTCGAAAGTTTTTCTGACATCTCCTGATGTTTCGCAAAACATTAATGAATTGTAATATTTTTTTTTTACCTAAAACGACTTGTCGTGCCAATGCCATCTTATTAAAGGTAAAGAGTTGGTTATGAACGAAAACGAAACAGAAACTTCGGTTTTTGTTTTCCGAGTGGTGCCCCTGACGACGGACGCGACGCAACGGTCGGTAGCAACGGCGAGGTATATGGCTGCTAAGAGCCTACGCGGAGTTCGTGCATTTTTCGACAATCGGCGTGCGTCGTGTCGAAAAGTGCCCGAACTCTAACGCCGGAACGCTTTTTATGGGGCTATAGTTTTTATAGAATAGAATAGCATTTACCGCATTGCTTTGCCCCCATGACCCTGTGCCGAAATAAAAGCCCCCGCTGCTGGTAGGTAGGTCTCGGGTAATAATGGTACAAATAATTAGATGGGTAAATAGTAATATGTACTCGTATAATAAAAGGACGGAAAATAAGTGTGGATATAAATAATTAAAAAAAAAATTTGGAATTTCTTTACCTTGTCCCACCTACCTACCTAGGATAAGCTCTGTGCACATTTTGTGCTGTGCGGTATAATGCGGCTTTGATCTGCGACAAGCTTTTCTCATTCACTTTTAGATCAAACATTTCAAGAATGTCCGACACCACAGTCCATAGCCTGTCAGCCATTCTTAAACACACACACTGAGTAAACGACACAGCGTCTGTCCTTTTCATACAATGGAACTTCACACACGAAAATTCACTCAATTTCGATTCAATTTAGATACTTTCCTGCTTTTCCTTACGCTTATACAGCGCGTTCCTTTTTGACAATTTCTGTAGAAGAATTCGATTTCGAAAGTTGATATTTATGTTGAGTCGATGTTTATTTCTCGAATATTGATTTAGGTCGTTCTTTGAATATAAAGAGTGATTTACACGACGTGGGTATCGGAACACAACATAAGTGGTTTTCCTTTTGTTGGTAGTGTCGAAATGTATCGTGCTTTAGAAAACGTGTAGGAACTAAACTGTCAGCGTCTTTTGTTTATTCTTAGCTTGAGAAGGAGATCATTCACCTAATTTTAAATTTAGAATATTTAACGAATTAAAATTTACGGTGCCAATTCAGATGTACATGGCCGTACATGGCCATCTTCTGGAAATTGTTTCCGAGTATTTCCTTGGGCAAATTCTGCAGTTAGTTAAAAATAATTTTGAGAAGGAGGCCAAGAGGAGGATTCAGCTAGGCTGGGCAGCGTTTGGGAAACTACGTTGAGTCTTCTCGTCATCCATACCGCAATGCTTGAAAACGAAAGTTTTCAATCAGTGCGTCCTACCCGTTATGACCTACGGAGCTGAGACGTGGACACACACGGTAGGGCTGGTCCACCAGTTTAAAGTCGCTCAGCGAGCTATGGAAAGAGCTATGCTCGGAGTCTCTCTGAAGGATAGGATTCATAACGAATACATCCGACAGAGAACCAAAGATATCGACATACAACCGCTGGGGTAAACGTGTTCTTGAGTGAAGACCACGACTCGGCATATGTAGTGTAGGACGCCCTCCGGCCAGGTGGGATGACGATCTGCGAAAGACTGCAGACTGCAGATGCTGGATGCAAGCTGAAGACAGGGCGCTATGGCCCTCATTAGGGGAGACCTATATCCAGCAGTTGAGTAATATAGGCTGATGATGATGATGATGAATTCAGATGTTGCCAAAACTAAAGTAAACCAATTTGAAAGCACTAAAAATGGTGCAGTTTCATTATGTAACTTTGAAATAATAAGGATGGCAATTTTTTAAGTCCTGTCCTGTTAGTTTAGTTTGGTTTTGATGAGACCTTGTGTATTCTGTCACGTGTTGATGCCAGAAGCATTCTCTTCTCTTCTCATCTCCTCTTCTCTCAAGCGTAAGTTCGTTTGTTTCGTTTACGATAGAAACGAGTCGTCATCGTGAGGTCTCATTTTTGTATGGAAATGTTCCATGACCGGACGCTAGACCGCTGTACTGTAGGTACTCAATTCGAAAGAAAAACAGGCTAAAATTAAAATTTTAAAACCCCGCTGAAGTTTATTTGCTGAACAGATTTTCATGAAACATGGCTAAGAACACTTGGGATAAAATAATCTATGACGCAAAAAAAACTTAACGAAAATCGGTTCATCCGTTTAGGAGCTACGATAACACAGACAGATACACAGATACACAGACGGACACGTTAAACTTATAACACCCCTCTCTTTTTGCGTCGGGGGTTAATAAAAGGACACGATGACGTCTCGACGATTCGTTGAGTAGTCAAAATAAACTCAGGGCTTTGTTTTAAGATGTAAAATGTATATAAAATTATTCCACAGTAGTTGAATTTTTCTAGCCAACCTCCTCGTTACCCATTGACGTGAATGAAAAACTATGCAATTAGTGAATAAAGGACGGATTCAGAGCGAGGGCCACAGATGAATCCTGCGATACGAGTGATTCATGGCCCTTGATATAAATCCGTTTATTCAAGAGTTGCATACTATAATACAAATCAAGATAACGAAAAAAAGAACCAATCAAAATTTCGAGTAGTTATTTGAACAAGGAGTTTGTGTCGAGCATTTTTTCCTCAAGGAGGTTGTATAGCATTGAGATGTAGGTCGAATATATTGATGTGTTCTAAATTCAAACACCAAAATAGTGATAAAAAGCTTTTTATTCACTGTTTTCTGTGAATAGATTTTTACAGGGGAATGATCTTATAAAATCAGTGTAAATCAAGAAGGTAGATACGTCTTCTAAAATTCAAATCTAATTTAACGATATTGAAAATGGAACGGCCGTGAGACTTTCTAAACAGATATTAAAATAGAAGCACCCTTTTATAATATTAACAAGATATTAATTAATATACCGACCATTCCCCTCCGAGATTGTATAATTTTAATCTGTGAAAAGCACGCAATGGAGTGATAATATAATAATTAATTAGAAAGCTTTCTATGACGCACCCTGTACAGCGGCTGCCGGCTGAGATAGCTCTCACCTTAGAAATGAGAAGGAATTCGGCGCGTAGTCAAATAATACAGTAACGCAATTATACCTTCCCCAACCCGCATGCCCAGCGTGGGGACTATGGGCATTACCCCCCATGTGATAAAAGTCAATAATGCGCTTATCAGGGGGAGGTCTGCGTCCAGCAGTGGACCAATACAGGCTGTTGAGATGAGTTGAGAGTTGAGAGAGCCTATACACGTCCGGCACACTGCTAAACATATGAAACAACGATGCTACAGATAGTTGAATCATAAGCGGGTTTGGCTTATAAGGTAATCTTTATTTGTAGCAAAGTACTGTGATTTTGTATTAACTTTGATCGCAGTGATGGCGTAAAATAGACGCGAAAGAAAATTTCTGCCTTTTTTTTCTTCTTTCGTGAACAGCTACTTTTTGGTCTCATTTATAAACCGTAACTCCAAAATTAAAATGTTCTTTACGGCACTTTACACAGCTCTTTCCATAAATTTGGCACCTTGCAGCGGCTCTACCGGATAGACAGAAACTATTTTTCGTGGTTTGACAGCGGTTAGATGTTTGTGTTAGTTTTTTAAGAATTAGATTATAGTTTTCTAATGATTTTGACACATTTGTGACGGGCTATTTTCACGGAATATTGTATTTGTCTTATTCTTTTTTTGTACGTGTAAGCGAGATAGCAAAAAGTCTATCGAGCTATTAAGCACACTAATCATACTCATAGACGTTAATATCTTTTAAATTCCTGGACGGAGCTGACTCATCTCTGGACGAAGCGAGCCTTTGCACTTTATTAAGCTTTGTTGTGTTTGTAAGTTTTAATAATTTACCTACCGGTTTAACTTTACTGTGGCATGAGAGCACGTGAACGACAAAATGAATAAGCGACAATGATCTTTTAAGACGAGATTGGGAATGGGTTTCGGCTTGGAATTCTAAAGGGATGTAGCAGATAAATAATTTGAACTAAATAAAAAAAAATCACTATACACTAGCCAAACTCAATTCAGACTGTTTGTAAACAAACCCTTACCCTATAGATTTTGGTCCATGGCGAGGATCAAAAATGTTTTTATTTGAACCACCACCTGGTTTACTTTCTGACCACGTGGTCACGTCTTGCTTTGCTTCTTCCGATTTAATTTCCGACCGGGTAACTCATATCCCCTACCGCGCCTTGAGGTGATCATTTTAATAAATAATGGATTACCAATATTGATAAAAATATTAAAATGGAAGGTAAGACTATTTACTCCTTTTTCGCTTCTGTAATGTCAACAAATCAACATTGTAATGTATTTTGTTTTTGTGTATTTAACTATCTATCCATCCATCTACCTATTAGACGCGTAAGGATAGATCGCGGCACAGGTATAATTATTTAACGATACATAAAAAAACAGTATCCTACTAATAATTATAAGGCCGAAAGTTTGTAAAGTGGTAACAAAAATGTGAATTTTTGTTACCAAGATCTCCAAATCTACTGAACAGATCATGATGAAATTTGGCGTACGTTTAGAACATAGCTTAACTTAGATAATAGGCTACTAGTTATACCGAAAATATGCGTGCGAAGCCGGGGGTAGAAGCTTGTAATATTATAAATGCGAAAGTTTGTGAAATGTGAAATTTTCGATACTTAGGATCTCCAAAACTACCTACTGAACATTTCAAGAAAAAATTTGGCATACACTTAGAACGTAGCCTAACTTAAACAATAGGCTACTTACTATACCGAAAATACGCGTGCGAAGCCGCGGGCAGAAGCTAGTAAATAAATATACCGAGAACAATCAACATAGAACTTCACTCATAATTATCCGGTATTATTGTACGCTAGCAAACATAACTAGCCGTGGCGGAATCGACATCGACGCAACTCAGACCGTGGATGGGCGGGTCGGCCAACACCGACAATACTCGACGACACTGCACCGACAGCTACATTCTCCATTTGACTTACACGACGACTTTGTAATTCCACAGAGACTCGCACGCACGCCCACACACAGGCCTACAAAACACATACGATAATATAGTACGATGCGAGCCCGACACAAGTGGGAGACTTGCTGCTAGGACTTCGGCGAACGGCGCCGAAATGTCGGTATCGGGCCGGGCCAACGAGACAGCCCATACACTTTCATAGAATTATGCAACCACCGTTGTCGGTGTCGGCATCGGTGCCGGGTCGGCCAATGAAGAAACGCCCAAAGCCCAATAAGCACCGACCCAGGCAACCTACCAAAGAAAGAGCAGCAGCTTTCTTCTGCATATTTTTAACACCTCTACTGCGATCGCCATTCTACCTGTAAAACGTGGTGGCCCTTGCTTGGGATAGGCATGTTCAGCCGTGGACGCGATATGTACCTGATTAGGTAAACAAAAGTAGACTTTCTAATCTCAACCATAAGAGCTATTTAAGGAAACGGTTATGTTTTTCACTCAGTTGGTGTGCGTGATAAGCCATGATTTATGTAAAGCATGCAGTTTTGTAAGTAATGTATATACAGTCAACAGAAAAAGTTACTGAAGATGGTCAACCTTCCATACCCGTAATGCACTTCAACATAAAAAGCCTAAAAAGCACACGCCTAGTTCATAGTTCAAAATTTTAGGGTTCCTTTTCTCAAAAGTTGTTCGTCTGTCTGTCAAGACCCATTTTCTCAGGAACACATACGGAAGAAGCCTACGTCCAGCAAATGTGGACGTACATAATTTGGGTTGAAGATATGATGAGGATTATGACTCTTTTGACAATTTTTTGAAACTATAATAAACCATAATGCACTCAAAAGATACTGCCATTTATGCCGCATATTTTGACACTCGTATCACCATATAAGATATTTTGCATTGAACTAGAATCATTCAATTTGGCAAGTGCAATGTCAAGCAAAGCGAAAACTATTTAATCATAGTAGTTACATCACAAAAATGCGATTATCAACTGATACGGAACTGATTCGGATACGGAACCCTCTCGGTGCGTGCGACCATTCGCACGTCGCCGGTTTATTAATAATTAATAAACCGGCGACGTGCGAACCAATGTAAGTACCTACCAATGTAAGTACAGTCCACAATTATTGTGGACTGTACTTACATTGGTAACATAAGTTTGTATGTAATGTAATGTAAAATCGTAATGCCTTTGAGTTTGTATGAAGGAGTAAAAAATGTGATGGATACCAAGCTTCGCGTGCTTCTTGGGACTTATAATAAATATTACAGGGTTGCCACTCGAGTTATAAGATTTTAAAATAATTTGATCTTATCTCTAAATGAAATAGACATAAGTTAATAAAGTTATTTAGGAATCACTAGTGGCTTGTGGTGTAGCACAAGGCTGGTAGGTACCTATGTATGTGAAAATATAAGAATTATGTGAATTCAGCGTAGTTCAGTTTAAAATAGCATTATTCACTGAATGAAAGGGATTACTCCATTGAAATTTTAACAATGCTATCTACCGATAATACAAAATTAACATTTAGAGGCATTACATTTGTTGAAATTATTATATGAATTACTTTGAATCCCATTGTTTAAAAACGGCAAATGAAAATGATACTCATTTAATTTGCGTAATTTGACAAAAGCGCAATGATTCAAATCAAGCTTTTGTCCAAACCTATGCGTTATTCAATAAACAAGAATAAAACCAACATAATAATTCAGCAAAAGACCAAATTTTCAATTCTCACTTGACAACGATCTCATCAGCCCATTTATTTGTGTTCTATTCTATTCTATATAATTATACACTTGTTTATATAGGTACTCAAATACTAGTTCTATTTTGTTTCCTCTAATTTGGTTCGTAAATAATTACTATACGAATTACGTCTAGGGGGGAAACTGGACAAAAAAAAATCCAGTATTTTAAGGGGGGAAACTGGAATAATCCTCATTCATCCACTGCTGAACACGTATCTGCCAATGGTTTTGCTTTAATCAACAACAACCATGGTCTGTCAAGTGTATTGTCGCTTATCTTTAATTTTAAAGCACGATTGTTTAGGTTTAAGTTATAAAAAAACTCTTCTCGGAGACCAAGACACACTTCAGGTCGCTGAGCCAGAAGAGCACCGAAGTAAGTTTTCTTATCAAAATGATTTCCAACTTATTTACGAGAGAAGGTGGCAGCCCTAATGAACAAGAAATATTATACCCTTATTAATTGTGAACTGCGGCTCTTACCTGCAAATTACTGCTGGCTCTTTTTGTAAAATTGCGGAGGACTAACTATCACGGTCGTATTTTAGATTAGTTTTATTCAAAGGAACGAAACGAAAGAAAGAAATTACTTACTAAAAACTTTTCGTATTCAAACACACACAAAACTTGATATTTTCTCCAATGTCTCCGTTGGCCCGGTAGACTTAGTTCACGTGGAGTAAATCACCTGGGTGCATTATGTGCTACGCAGGGTACACTTGGTGCACCTGGGTGAACTTTTATGACGTGTCCAAGAGTCCTGTAAGATCTTAAGGAAATACAGCAATTTGATTTTGAATTTTGTGTAGTAGTGTATAAAGTTTGCGTTAATGATATCACAGAAGAACTAAGACATAGTCTGCAGACGCTCGTCACGATATCTAAGCCTCCCCCTAACGACGCCACAAATAGCGGTCCTGAACCGCCTCCTTCCATCGACTCCTGTCTATCGTTGGTCCATCGAGTGGATGGTATCCCGATATTCCGTTTTGCGTAGCATCGCGGTCGCCACTCGAGAACCTTTACTCCCCAGCAGCGGTTATCGGTAAACGTATACATAGTTACCACGTACTGTATCTATCTATTTATAAAAAACGTAACCGTATACATAGATACTACGTACTGAGTTATAGATTCATAAAATCCTTCGATGAGATTTCTGGTATCTACCCATTATTTTCGAAGTCTAACAAATATTACAACTGAGGCCGTTTTCCTGAAAATATCAATTTTACTAGGAAATTAATTACCATTGTTATGCTTTCAAAAATGCTAATTTGACAAAATTAAATGCTGCGTGCAAATGTTTTTCGAGGTTGGGTCAGCGAAAACCATAATTGTTTTATATAACAGTGTATTTAAATAATTATTGAAGTAAATAAAACAATTTAGGCATATTTTGAAAGAAATGAATTAGTTACTTTAATTGTATATTCATATCAATTTTTTTTGTGAACTGAATCATATTGACACCCTGATTATGAATTTGTAAGTACGTGCTCGGGTGTTGCGTATTAGGGTTCCCTATGAAAGTCGATTTGTGTAGTTTCTTGGGCTTATGTTGTACTAAGGGTTATAACTTCAAAAGATAAGGTTAGGTACAGCTTCATCATGAGCCGGCGCGGGGCACAGTAATAACATTTTAAGAATATATTGATATCCATATAAAATGACTTCAAAGTAGAACAAGTTAATAAGAGTCCCTAAGCATACGTCTTTTAAAATTGTCTTTGACTTCACAAGTAAGAGTACCTACATAACATAATTTCCTCTTCGCAAACGTCGAAACACTCTGTCAATACCCAAACATACCCGTAAAACATAATTTAATATCGCATCTAAAACATCTTCGTTTCAAGTAAGCAATGCTTTTAGACGTAATAAATTCGAGAGAGCTGTCTCTGCTACAGTCGCTGTAAATAAATGCTTCAAAAGCAATAAAATGTCCGCTTCTAGGGTTTAGTATGCTTAAAGGTTGGGTACACGATTAGTTTTTGAAGTGAGCTTGAGGAACATCAAGACCATCGGGGATTAAAATGATATGGACGTGCATTTATCCACCCAACATTAACGCATGGACGGATGTAAAAATAGGGACCTATGTTAATTTTAATCTTTTTATTTTATATCTTTTCTGTTGGTAGTATTTTATTTTCTCCATAATTGTGTATGTATACTTTTTGTGCCTGCAAACTAAACTAATTTAATTAATAATATGAGTTGTTTGTGCTCGAAATAAAAAAAAAATTATAATTTTTATTTATAATTTTTATTTTTTTTTAATTATTTATAATTTTACTTAGAACATCTACTCTCTTCTAAATAGAGAATATGACTTGCATATGCTCATTAGCTATTGCAATAACGGCTGCTGATGATGATTTTGAAATGACTCGGGTTAAAAATAGTTCTTGTGCTGGGTCTATCCAAACCCGTGGAAGAATCTACGGCACAACGCATTATGGGCAATGGCGCGTAGTTTTTAGTAAAATATGTCGCAGACACCATCGCCAAATTTATATTAGTTTTTAAGTGTTCTTTGACGATAGACCCATCTAGCTCAAATCAAAATCACTCGTGTGCCACCGTCTTAGATCTTAAAATCGCCTCACGTACACAATGAAATGAAGTGCTAGCGCAAATATTGTGTGAAATAGCTTCTACTGTGTTATACCGAGATGATACCGAGTGCTCACAATTTATTATTATGGCTTTATATTTCTAAAAGCTTCTTGTATGGAGAATGGAAGTCGAAAGAAGCATGTCTTGGCTGTATTGACAGCCAATAGTACCTTGAATACATGACGTGATAGTCACGTGACTCTAATTTGGGACCATACTATTGGTTACTTTTAAACAATGACCTCTTCGCTTCGCTCCGTTTAATTCACAAATAAGAGATTGCATACACAATATTAAACTTCCATAACTAGTTGCAAAAGTAAGGCGCGATGGCGGCAAATCTATTCCGTGCTCGTAACTTGTAGCGTAGTAGAAGAAAAACTCTTTCCAATCAATATAATCAATAATAATAATAATAATTATCATATAATCAATGGACAGACTGTTCATTCTAGGCAGTTTGATCCGATCCTTTGTACATGGTTTCAACAATAAATATATTTCATTTCAAAACTGGTTTTGAGTTAATGCTACGCGGCAAATAGTTTTTCTTCATATGGTTTAAAATTCGATTTCTTCAAAGAACGAGGTCGTATTATACGAAGAAAATTTCTAAGAAAAATATGTTTATTGGTGGATTGTTTTGTGTTGCCAGCAGATTCAAATTTTTTGTAGTTTATTTTTTGCGTTCTACAGGGATTAAATCTAACGGAACAAAACGTTAACCATTTTCTACTAACTTCTGATTAAACTAACTTCGATTCACTGGTATTTTTGGAACATTTGGGAAAATAAGAGGTTATGGCCTAAAAATCAACTTATTCCCCAATTGCACCCAAAATACAATTGAAGCAAACTTGGCTTTATCATGGGTTCTTATAAAACGACGATATGCGGCAAATCACTTTTCCGTTAGTTTTTATCCTTGTAGAACGCAGAAAAAAAAGACCATAAAAATTAAATGAAGCGCCAACACGAAACGATCAACCTTAGGCCTGTTATCTCGTATCCTGATGAAGACGGCGTTCAACAAAGTGTTGCTACAAATAACGCACTTCCCTAGTTAGAGTAAAAACGTAGGATGCTACGAATGCGCTCAAAGCGCCGCCGCGGGCAGAGGGATCTAGAGGAGGTTTGTTATTGGGTATGAACCGTAGGTAGGTTTAACCTGCGTACTTATGGGATGGGATTGAGAATTTCTTCATTTCTCATGCTGTTATGCTCAGCATTACATTAAAAGTACGATTACGCTAAAATCTCCCATTCTATTGAATGGGCCTATTGATAATGTCATTCTAAATCCCATTATTTAAGTACGCAGGTTAAGATAGATACGTCATCTCATGATCTTATGCGTGAAGAGCAGAAAGCAACAAACTCCCGCCCACCAATATTTTGTTGTATTCGGCCCGGTGTAGGCAAGTTTTACAAATACAACATTCAGAAAATAAAATAAAACGGGTCAGATAAAACATTTTGTTTTATAACCCCGTGCTGTCAGACCTGAAGGGTGAGTCTATTTGACGTTAGCATCGAGATATAATCGTGACGTTTCATTTTTGTATGGGATTTGCGTCCGCACGATAGAGGCGCGCTGTACCAAATTAGAATTCAAGCCAGCTGAAGTGGCAGTGGGCCGGCCATATCACGCGAGGAACCGATAACCGCTGGGGGAAACGTGTTCTTGATTGGAGACCACGACTCGGCAAACGTAGTGTAGGACGCCCCCCGGCAAGGTGGGATGACGACCTGTGAAAGACTGCAGGCAGATGCTGGATGCGACAAGCTGAAGACAGGGCGGTATGGCGCTCATTAGGGGAGGCCTATGTCCAGTGGACTAACTTATGGTGATGATGATGATGATGTACCAACTAGTATGAAAAATGGTTGTCTGTAAAGTCGGTTTACTGACGATAGTTGAACGTGACAACGAAGAGAAGAAGAAAATACTGATGGAATGGTAGCATTTGATACTCGATCAAAACATGTAAATGTACTTTATTATAGCAGCTGTCCACGCAGACGCATCGCTCACTCAAGTAGGAGAGAGACGGATGTCGAGCGCTCTCGCTTGCACTTCAAGCCTTACATGGAACGCCTCAGAGCGAGGTAACGCCGCATGACGTCATAGCGAGGTAACGCCGCATGACGTCATGTTTTTTCGTGCGTGCAGCCGGCTCTATCGAATTATAAGACGTTGTTACGTCAAAAGCAGATGTCACGATCACGTGTCGTTACTAATGTCAAATAGACCCCTCTATTCGAGTATCCAACTTTGCATAAACATGCTGAAAGCAGTCTTGGAAAGCCGCAGTATGCAATGCAATCCCCGGCCTGTTATCACGTCTCCGTGCTCCGCCGCTACGAAGCTACGAATATCGTAGACAATTTGTAGACGCTACTACGAGCATCGCTACGAACTCTACAAAGGCAACGGCGAAGAAATGAGGATAAGTGGGTGCCATTTGAAAAATTATTATCTTGTTGTTATTGAATAGAGTTTATTTTTATTTGACAATTATTTTGTGGAGGAAATTGTGCAATACGGCAAACGAAAACCCTATCGGGAAGGCAAACTGTCGAGATGACGAATTGAAATTTGTTCTAAATTAATGTTGGTAAATCAATATACTATATTATATATTATATTATATATACTATATTATAGAGGGGTACCTGACTCACTGACAGAATGCCCAACCCGAACCACTGGTTCTAGAGGCTTGTACGCATAACGCATACAAAATCGCGGGTCACAGCTAGTAAGTTACAAATATCAGGGTGATATGATCTTTCCCTGGTTTATAGCTTTGAGAATCAGCTCTCTTCATCTCGTGGATGTCCTAAGAGCCAACTATGGGAACCTACCTGCAGTGGTATTTTACTTCGTCAGAAAGGCCGTGGGATTCGATATCGGAAACGATTTTCTTTGTAAAAAGTTTCCAATATCGAATACGGTCTTGACGAATTAAAATACCCCTACTGAAGTAGGACAGAACCTGACCAAGCTGTGTTTTTTAAAACTTCTGCTGGAATCTCCAATCCACCTGTCACGATTGGTGATTATATTGTTAGATAGATAGATGATTTATTCATGAACAATGTTTACAATTGTATTTGAATATTATGAGTAGGTCTTAAAAAATAATTAATTAAACGATTAAAACATTGATTTGATTACAAATAAAATTGAATACAAATGTATCTTCTGTCTTCTCTGTTTGGGGGCAGCATGTTCAATAGAGGACCTATGTGAGCTTTTTATTATGATGATAGGTTTGCAAACAGCGCACTAGTTGTATACTTACCTAGATACGAAAGGTTCATAGATACAAGATACAAGTGTACCCACTACGTACTAGTTTCGTGCCTACATACGCAACAGATACGTAGATACACGTGTACCCACCGCAAACAAGCAGCGTCCGCTCTCCACAATTACTCAGATCACTGTCGCCGCTGTTGACTAACACGATTAATTAGTTACTGAGCTGTTATTGTTTTGTTTTGTGTACTAAGGTAAACTTTGTGTCGTCAAAAGGTTGTTTATATGTTTTTGACTGGCCGACATTTACGTCAGGGCTCCAACAAACGAGAATGAATAGGTGTTTTCTAGACCTTCGTGATGGTCGGCCACATCTACACTTTCCAGGTGAGATTGCGGCCAAGCGAAGGTCTATTGACAGTAAAAATAAATACAGTAACAAAAACCATAGGTAGATTAATAGATTAATAATTATGTAAATTTTAATATTATATAGTAATTAACGTAATTGACGCCGTGAACATAGTGAATGAAAGTTGTAACGCTCGGAAATATCGTACCCTACCCTACCTGATCACTAGTGATTATCTATCAATAAA
The DNA here is from genome assembly GCA_963564075.1 of Eupithecia subfuscata. Taxonomy (NCBI): domain Eukaryota; kingdom Metazoa; phylum Arthropoda; class Insecta; order Lepidoptera; family Geometridae; genus Eupithecia; species Eupithecia subfuscata. The sequence goes on along the minus strand of OY751097.1, from coordinate 2,319,554 downwards.
ACTAAGTATTTTACTATAAGTTTTGTATTAAAATTGTGATTTAAAGTGGCCAATGATCGTCTAGTTAGCGGCAGGACTCATACATTGTGATGTAGTAACTCAGATTCTTTTAGAAGCTTAAGACAAATGAAATAAACGTTAAAACTACTTAGGTTATTGACTCTTCAATCCTGGTACAGTAGTATAGCACCCCTCTTTCATGGTCGTCTCAAACCATGATACATCCATGCTCTGAAACAACTAAAATTACATAGTAAGCGAAGAACCTATAATATCTCGGCATTGTGGCTTTGTTTGGTTACTCTGCCTCTCCTTTTGCGGAAACCGGAGAACTTTGCTTTATCCCGTATAGGTATAAGCCAAATTTATCTGGTTGGTGCCCCACTACGACGTTTATCTTTTCGTCTCCTCGGGGAAAGTCGAAAGCAGACGGCTATCGCCCTTCCCGTACTCAGTGATAACCAGACATTTAAAAGCAAAGCGTATGTAAATCGCTAACTCAGGAGAGTTTGATGGGGAATGATCTCAAGCGATCCAAATACATCCTACCTCACTAAAACTCTAGCCTACCTAATCCTATACCTAGTCCACGCGGGGAGTCCTAAGAAGTAAACGTGTGGAACCACATTCCAGTCCAACCGTAGGTCAAAACAATAGATTTAATAATCAGGTTAGTTCAGGGCATTGCAGCACAGGAAATTCACCAACACATCCAGGAGCGTTGCAGCATCAACAGAATGTGTTTAATAAATGTAATAATAATTTAGAATAGCTGGCTCTGAAATGCAACACCATTCGTCTTCAATACGGAGAAATATTAGAAATGAAAAGTGTGGGTTTACGTAACCTGAATCTGATTGATAGAAATTTGCAATCCATCCTAGAATTCCTCCCTGGTCTCGCTCGATGGCTGAGCCGAACGATTCCCACTATTCCTGTAAAACCTAGAAAAAACCCCAAATTTTCACTTCACTTCCAAACTTCCGATCCCTTCCCCCTGACATCTCTGTCCCAACTATCAAGAAGCCCATTTGTTTTCCTCGAATACTCAAATTCAAATATTTTAAATATAATTTTGCTCAACATGATATAAAAAAAGGTCCCTATTCCTTTAACATGACATTCGAACTCATTTACAGTCCAGAATATACTTTCAGTGTTACAAGCTATATCAAAATGTGTTAATTATTTTTATATTTGCAAATTAAACGAACCAGCATAAACTGGACCGTTACATCGACCCCAAATCCTTAAGCATTTCCAAAGAAGTAAGGATTTCCTAAAATTTCAAATAATTTACAAATATATTTAGTTTTTTTTTATGATTTTTCTATTTAATTTTATTAAATAGTGCTATTATTGAACTCTTAATTTATTTAAACTTGTAATCACATACATTTTACTGTTTTGTGTATTTAAACCAGGTTTAAAACAATCAATATGGTCCAGCGCCACATTCATCATCTAATTGTCAAGTTAACTCTATTGCATTATCAACGTTTCACAGAGTAAAAACAATTGCTCCTGGAACATGGTCGTGAATCATGGCATCCCTAATAGAACATCAGTCAACTTATGATAGGGTACCAGACCTCACACATAACTCAACTAAAACCAGATCAATTGCCTGTTACCTGTTTAATGACCCGACCAATAACACAATTTCAATTTACCCCAAAATCCCCACAAAGGCTTTAAATCCCATTCTAAACTTGGAGTTTGTGAAGTGTGCTTAGTTCTGGCCTAATAGGTGGAGTATGAGGTTCTATGAAGCCAGTCCAAGCTGCAATTCAGATTCAGATTTTTCAATGTAATCTGATAAGATCTCAGTAACCTAACTCCAGAATTATTTCTTCATAGAACCTGTATGTGATGCGCATGTGACTCAAGCCCAATAAACCGTCCCAGATTCCGAAATAAGATTAATTACGAGGGCACACTGCACTCCGATTTTACTGATACTACTAAACATTCATACAAACTCACTGCTTACTCCTCTCGTACAAATTATGTATAACAATCCCTCTTCCTTCTTGCAAACCCCCGCAAACAATTCAGTCATGTCTTGCCCAGTAATCAACCTGTACCTGAATCCGTGACACAGAGCCTCCATTATTTTTAGTTAATTTGTTAGTTATTCACGACTCTTAATAGTATTTTTTTTAGTTTGTTGCAAGCTTTATTTTGTTTTCATATTTTATTCTCATTCCTCCTGCCGACTATTTTTCCGATGGCCAACCATTTACCTGGACTGACAAATAACTAATTTTCTAACCAAGCTAAATAGCCCAACTTGTTGGACGGTAGGAATATAGACCATATACCCCAAGTCTATGGAACACGTAAGTAGGGTAGACACCTTGGACGAGTGAAATTAGTCCGGTCTTGTTGTTGGAAGAATGTAGACCAACCCTATGTCCATGAACCTATGGTCAAACTCGCAGTTCCTGGCCGATTTTAAGGCCTACTGTCACTGTCAAACCTACAAAATCCACCCGCGTTTCCGCACTATATTCTGAAGGCAGAATTGTGTCAACCCATGATCATCATCATCAACATCATCATCATCAATGGCCTTTACATCCACAAAGGATGGTTTATGTAACCAAACTATGATATAAAGCTAAAAACAAACCGAAGAATAAAGAAGGATTCTATAATAAATAAGGCCCCGTTCCAACGCAATCGAACCTTCATCATACTGAACCAAAATAAAAATAGAAGGTGGAAATTCTGAAATATTTAAGGTTCCATTCCATTGTAATCGAAGTTTATTTTAAGGCCCCGTTCCAACATAATCGAACGGTACGATATGGTCTCAAAAATATAAAAGGAAGATGTAAATTCTGAAATAAATAAAAAGAACAACGCTATGCTTTAATTTTAGTATTAAATTTAGTTTATTTTAATCGTTTAATTTTGAGACAATCAATGCTATGCTTTAATTTAAGTATTATTTATTATATTATTACTATTATTATTTATTATTTATTAACGTTTTAAACGACCCCGAGTGTCAAATCGCGAAATCAATGCTATGCTTTATTTTTTTGTTTATAAATTTAGTTTATTTTAAACGTTTTAATTTTTAATCGAGCCCGAGTGTCCAAACGCGACCGTTATTCTACCTCGTGTAAAGCGGCCTTAATATACCGCGACATTCTACCTACAACGTAGTTCCATATTGACACTGGCAGAGTCGAAGGCAAGCGGCCCCATTAAAAAAGAAGTTGAAGTAATTCGACTTTGACGTTTCGTTCAACATGACATTTGACAAAAACGTAAACAAACAACCATTTTTTTTACTTTTCAAGACACAAACAGACAAAATAACAATTTCGACAAGTTAATTGAGGTTTCTAATGTTTGTTTCCAATCCTATGCGGAAGCCCGTGATTGAAAGAATCCGCGCCGCCGCGCTCCGCTGTTGACCGGCAAGAACAATTGGATATCCATAATCGTAAGTATCTACTCCATCTCCTTTCAATCCTACGCAAATCAATGTTTACATTGTCAAACCATAGCAAACCAAACCGCAAAATAAACTTTTTGGTAACCTCCGACATTTCAATGTAGACGAACCAAGTCCCTGTCCTTTTGAAGTCAGAAAACGACATAAATGACAAGAAGTGTCAACTCGTACGGATGTTTACACATTTTTCTTCTTTTATTTATTTCAGAAATAAACCTTACGACCCCTACGTCAACTCACCCCTTCATGAGTCAAGACAGATCCAGTCCATCTGCATCGCGTCGTCCAGCGGCGCGCTCCTTCCGGATTCCTTTGCTGAAGCTAGTAGTGAATGCGCCAATCACCTGGCTAGCTGCTCGATATAGTATTCCGTTTCTCCATTGCCTCGTCCAGTAACACGCCTCTCCGGTTCACTTCGTCGAAGCTGGCAGTGAATATGCCTATACCTAGCTAGCCGCTTGATACAGTATGCCGTTACCTCAAGAAAGAATTAAGTAAGTACATTTAATTGACTTCAAGTCTTAGATATTCCTAACTAGTTTATGCCCGCGGCTTCGCACGTGTTGTTTCTATAAACGTTTAAAGGTGATTCCCATCTCATGGGAACTGCTTATGGGATAAAAGTATCCTATGTTTGGTTACAGAATTAGAATCACATGCATGTAAAACCTCAATCCCGGTCCATTCAGCAGCCTAGACGTGAAGAGGCAACAAACGTCCATCCATCCAAACCTTGGCATTTATAATATTAGTGTGACTAGCTATCTATGGACGTAATGTTCTCGAGTCCCACGTTTGGATGCGACAACTGCTCTGCACTCAATCCTCTGTGACGCAGCGAGCGAAGGTCCGCCTGCGATGACAGGAGGTTCGATTCCCGCCTCGGGACAAATGTTTATACGATCTGCAGATACCTGTCCAAAGCGTACTTGATGTTTCTATGTACAATAAAAATAATCTATCTACACTGCACCTCTGATGCTAACATATTCGTAGCTAGAACCCTAATAAAATAATTTTATTTCTTGCTTATCTCAGATGACGCTTGGAGATCGTTGTACACTGCACGGTCCGCTTCTGCACCATCAACACCGCTTCAGATGAGGCCTGGAGAACGTTGCTCACAGCTCGGCCTGCTTCTCCATCATCAATACCGCTTCAGATGACGCCTGGAGAACGCTGCTCACAGCACGTCCAGCTTCTCCATCATCAACATCGCCCATTCGACACCAGTGCTAGATATTAAGGAAAATTGAGTTATTGACTGAGATTAAATATTATTTTAAAGCGACCCCCCAACTTGTCGATTCTTGTCTAACCTTCTACTCAACTTCAGCCTCTAAACCTTATTCTATTATTTCACTTGCAACATATTTTACGAGAATCAAACCCGCACCTCGCATCTAAATCTTATTCTATTATTCCGTTTGTCTTAAGCTTCTTTCCATTTCACTGCAACAAATTGTGCGAGAGTCGAACTCGCACTTCACATCTAAATTTACTCTAACCTAACTAAACCGAATAGCTATATTAGATCATTTTATTCAATACTATTTTACGCGACTTTTTGATTATGGTTATGGATTAATACATTATTAGATAGATAGGTACTCATTATTATTTTGATTGTTGTTGGTTTGTTGTTGGTGTTGTTTATTGTGTTGTTTGTTTGTTAGTTTATTGTTTGTTGTTGGATTCTGGTCATATTTTTGATATTTTTAAGTAATTTTTAGAATCCTGATCACATTTTTTTTAATTTTGTAGGATTTTGGTTATATTTTTGATATTTTTAAATAATTTTTAGGATCCTGGTCACGGCACCAAATTGTAACGCTCGGAAATATCGTACCCTACCCTACCTGATCACTAGTGATTATCTATCAATAAAACTAAGTATTTTACTATAAGTTTTGTATTAAAATTGTGATTTAAAGTGGCCAATGATCGTCTAGTTAGCGGTAGGACTCATACATTGTGATGTAGTAACTCAGATTCTTTTAGAAGCTTAAGACAAATGAAATAAACGTTAAAACTACTTAAGTTATCGATTCTTCAATTCTGGTACAGTAGTATAGCACCCCTCTTTCATGGTCGTCTCAAACCATGATACACCCATGCTCTGAAACAACTAAAATTACATAGTAAGCGAAGAACCTATAATATCTCGGCATTGTGGCTTTGTTTGGTTACTCTGCCTCTCCTTTTGCGGAAACCGGAGAACTTTGCTTTATCCCGTATAGGTATAAGCCAAATTTATCTGGTTGGTGCCCCACTACGACGTTTATCTTTTCGTCTCCTCGGGGAAAGTCGAAAGCAGACGGCTATCGCCCTTCCCGTACTCAGTGATAACCAGACATTTAAAAGCAAAGCGTATGTAAATCGCTAACTCAGGAGAGTTTGATGGGGAATGATCTCAAGCGATCCAAATACATCCTACCTCACTAAAACTCTAGCCTACCTAATCCTATACCTAGTCCACGCGGGGAGTCCTAAGAAGTAAACGTGTGGAACCACATTCCAGTCCAACCGTAGGTCAAAACAATAGATTTAATAATCAGGTTAGTTCAGGGCATTGCAGCACAGGAAATTCACCAACACATCCAGGAGCGTTGCAGCATCAACAGAATGTGTTTAATAAATGTAATAATAATTTAGAATAGCTGGCTCTGAAATGCAACACCATTCGTCTTCAATACGGAGAAATATTAGAAATGAAAAGTGTGGGTTTACGTAACCTGAATCTGATTGATAGAAATTTGCAATCCATCCTAGAATTCCTCCCTGGTCTCGCTCGATGGCTGAGCCGAACGATTCCCACTATTCCTGTAAAACCTAGAAAAAACCCCAAATTTTCACTTCACTTCCAAACTTCCGATCCCTTCCCCCTGACATCTCTGTCCCAACTATCAAGAAGCCCATTTGTTTTCCTCGAATACTCAAATTCAAATATTTTAAATATAATTTTGCTCAACATGATATAAAAAAGGTCCCTATTCCTTTAACATGACATTCGAACTCATTTACAGTCCAGAATATACTTTCAGTGTTACAAGCTATATCAAAATGTGTTAATTATTTTTATATTTGCAAATTAAACGAACCAGCATAAACTGGACCGTTACAAAGTCTTCGTTTCAGGTCTGGCCAAAATAGCGTTTTTGTCAGTATGTCCGTACTCCTCTACAGGTCGTATTTTACAACCGATCGGTACGAAACTTTGTGTACAGATTTTATGATTTTATAGAATTTTATTGTCGTCGGGATTTTTTGATTATAGGCGTACTTCTTCCACAATAAGGCAAAAAGGCGGATTTGGAATATCTCCGCTTTAAGAGATCTGATTTTGATGTTTGTATTTTTAATTGAAAGGTAATAAGTTTAAACGGTTCTTATAAAAAATTGGTAAAGATCGGATGAGGATTTTCGGCATGACGAGCAGAATAGCTCCGCAAAATGCAGTAATATGCAAGAGAGCATTTACAGTACAGCGCCACCTATTAGAACATCTTATCCATATCCACAAACGCTACATAGGTACATTTCAGATGGGTCGCTATGCAATCTTCGGAAATAGGGGGGGGAGGGGGTTGAAAGGGTAACCATTTCGACTATTTTCAAAATATACCTACCGAACCTACCTACCGGATATTTTAAACGGGATATTTTATCCCGTTTTAAATTACTTTAGTGCATTAATAAATTAATTAATTGTTGAAAAAAGTTAGTGTTCGCGCCGTCTTCTGTTCGTAGAACTACTAGTTTTATTATTCAGAAATCTAGGACATGGGCGTTGATACTACCACACAGTTTGTAAGGTTCGGTAGTGTCAATCGTTTCAATACGGATGCTTCTGTAAAAATGTTCTGAATAAAGATTTATTTATTTATTTAAATAAAACTTCTAGCGCTAGTCGGACTCGCTCACAAAGGGTTCCGTTTAATTGTAAAACCTTGCTTCTTGACTGATATCATCATTCTAGGTCAACGGGAAGTAGGTACCCTGCCTAGGTTTTGATTCATGTCGAGTCAATTTTTTTTTTGTGAATAATCTACATATTCACTGTTTTCGGATGTTTTCCTTTATTTCTGCTATACGACCTTTCTTCTTGTCAAATTTCATGGTTCTAGATCTACGGGAAGTACCCTATAGATTTTGTGTGCATGTGATTTTCTTGGAAATTTCTAAATATTCGGACATACACATACGACATAACGTCTGAAACGTTTGATTGCGTTGACTTAGAAGTTTAATTTATTATCACGGCTCCAAAAGGTTACAGATTCGAGTATTTTATGTTAATTTCAACTCGATACCACCACATGTTCCTGAGAAAAGGGGGTTGACAGACAGACAGACAGATAGACAGACGAACAACAAAGTGATCCTATTTTCCTTTTTTCTTTTGAGGTACGGTTGGGAAAATGGCCTCCCTTCTCTCCATCAACATCTTTCTGTTTTACGCGACTGAGTTTACGTAACCACCTTAACCTCAACAACCAATATTAGTCCACTGCTGGACGCAGGCCACCCCTGATAAGAACCCTCTTGGCTTTTATCTAATGAGGGGGTAATGCCCATAATCCCCACGCTGAGCATGCTGGTTGGGGATCGCAGTTCGGTGTTAAAATTGTTCTGCAGGGCGCGCTGCTGCCCGCCCTCGGTGGATATCTCTTAGTCGCCTCTTACGACCCCCAAGGGAAGAACTCAACGTCACCAAGCAAAAGCAAATTAGAAGTGAAGATAGCAAGGAGAGAATAGATATTGTGAAGAAAGAACGAATCGAGTATCGAACATGACTGGATGGTCTTATGACGTCATTTTGGCAGCACGCTATTGGATGATTTTACACATCTCTTCTTCCTTGCACTTTGGGGAAAGCCAGTAAGGTACTGGCTTGTATGCCCTTCAAGGAAATTTCTAGGAGCTAGCTAATACTATAGTCACTTTGAATCTCAAGTTCTGCAAATCGACGAATCTTCGACGTAAACTCCGAAAGCAAAAAATGAGTTTGTTTTTAATTGGTTACCGTTATTTGGTTATGAATCGAATTTAACAATTGGAAAGTTCTTAATAGCCGTAATTTCCCGCGTTGCTCAATATCCGTAATGATTTTCATCTTATAAAAGTTTTTTCGAAATTTGATAATTGAATTCAAGTAACTTCAAAGCCGGTTTTGAAAAACTTATAAATAAGTTTCGATAAGAGATAACTTTTATACTGATAAGTAATCATCTACCATCTTAAAAGTACATCATGACCAGCTCTAATTAAATAAATAATAATAATAAAATAAAATAATAATAAAATAAATTAGTCCACTGCTGGACAAAGCCCTCCACTAATGAGCACCATAGCTTCTGTGTTCAACTTGCCGCATCCAGCATCTGCCTGCAATGCGTTGAATGTATAATGTTAGTCGAATTCGAATAAATTTATCCAACCCATACTCCACTGTCAAAATTTAGTAGCATAAGCTCTCCTTACAAAACAGCTTAAGCTAAACTCGGTAAGCCATAAAGAAATAACTGTAATTCCTGTACATTCCGATATGTCCCGACTCCAATACTTTATTGCGGACTAACCCAAAACATCAAAAGCTAAATAAACCCCCAAATATTATTTTCTGTATCAGTCGTATCTCGCTGTAAGAGTTCAAAGTCGCCAATATGAGAGTTTTCGTTATATTTCTAGGGCTGGCACTTTTAAAAGTAGAAAGAAAACATTAAAACGTTGGACGATATGTAACAGCGGAAAGGAAATCTGGAAATGGCCACGACAAAGAAGCTCTCACTTATTATTTTCAGTCGGCTTGGCTCGCGGCGTAAGGCTTCATGTAGAGCCAAACCCCTAGCTCCACGTCTTGGTCAAACAGTATGGCTTGGACCGTTTTATTACCATGGACCGTAGAATGAATAAGAAATGTAACTTTCTCAATCTGAACCGAAATAAATAAATTATTATTTGTTTCTCATTTCCATGATCTCGGGCCAGTCAGCCATATAGTGACCCGGTCCTTTGGAAGGGATGCGTGGGGCCGACACCAACAGCACAGAGGCCACTCTTCATTAGAGTTAATCTATATTCGAGGGCTACACATGGCAGGTATCATCCTTGAGTGTACAATTATGTAATTAATTTTGTCTTTTAAAAAGTCGTATAAAAATATCCGATTTCTCACCTCACCTGAACAGCCTATATTGGTCCATTGCTGGACGCAGCCCCTGATAAGCACCTTATTGGCTTTTATCTCTCATGGCGCCACACAGCAAGATCGGATTGCTTTCGGATTATTTTTATTTATTTCGCCTCTGTCGGCCTCTCCCGTGGCAAGAGGCCATAATATGGCCTGTCAAATAAAACCGTTGTGTGGCAAGCGACCATATTATGGCCGATTTTCCGATTTTTTTTTGTTGTTTTTTGTTTCATCGAATTTATGTACGTAGAGTCAACTTTTGAGCCATGTCAATGTCTTTAAAGTTGACTGACAGTGTCAAGCTGACGTCAAAACTAAACTTAACTAAACATAAACTAAAGGTATTACTAGATAATAATCAAGAAATCAGCGAAATAATGCATCACATCCCATTTCCATTTGGCAACCCTAAAATGCGGGCTCGGGATAGTAGGCACTATATAGTTATTCTGTGGCTCGGGCCTGCAATAACGTAAGAGAGCCGGGCAAACCGACGGTCAATGTCGCTGACGAATATTGTGCCTTTTGAGTCCCACTCGCTCGTCCTTTTCCTTTTTCAGAACGTATATCGTTAATCCATAACGTCGACGAGTTATTTTGTTGTGATATTTTTTGATATTTGTTTTTAATTTTGTTTGAAGGAGTGAAGGTTTTGCAATTGATAGAGAGGTGAATTAGGGTGAATAATTTCCTTCTGTGTAAGTTAACTCCGTGTTAGGCCACATCTTCACTTATGTTAGTGAGATGAAGGCCAACTTGATCGTTGCCAATAAATAAAATCAAATATAAATTATTTATTTCATTAAGACGGTTGTAAACCAATTAAATTATTAAAAGAAAACAGAATTACATTATAAAAATTAAATTAATTATTGTAAATTATGGACTTCAAAAAAGCGCTGTGTATTAATTACCTACGTCTTTGCAAGTCCTTACAAGATAAAAATCTTGTCACATAAGAAAATACCCAATTTGTAACTATGTTAAAATACTAGATAATACTAGATGTTACGTAAGTGCGATCGATAAAAAGCCATCAAGCTATGATACAACGCATTTCTTGTTATATGTAGAATAGTACAAGTTCGGATCCCATTCAATTCAAAGCTTTTAAGTACCTACTATCATAGTAACCATAAAATCCATAAACTTAGCAAAAATAAAAATGATCCTTTTAAAAGAAAACATTACTTGAGAGAACCTAATACTACGATTAAGTACACAAAAACGTATTTCTCCAGTATCTCTCCACTATAAATCATTCGCCTTTGTAAGTGATACCTCTGAACAATAAAACGCACCTATCTACAATCACAATACCTACAGGGCGTAAAAAACTGCTTCCCAAAAGTTGGTATAGAATAGAAAGAAAAGCATTTATTTCGACACACAATATAAATCAAACAAAACCAAACAAATAATAAGGAGCTAAATTAAAAAACAAATTTTGACCGTCAAATCCAGCTTTGCCCCTATGACCCTGTGCCGAAATAGGCTTTGGCTCAGCATGTGCTGAGCGATCGCCGCTCAGCGCTGTTTTTCAGCCAAAAACCTTTGTGTTGGCGTTACGGACTAGTCGCGGTGACAATTTAAGCTTTTAAAACAAACAAAAACAATATTAAATAGTGAGTATGTAAAACATGGTACTACTTTTCGCATTAGAAACAAGAGAATCAATGATTTCAACCAACTGATGAAGATACTTTTTTAATGTTAAATTTACAAATTAAAAATTAAACGGACTTATTGTTTAGTTTTGTCTCACAAAATAACTGCAGACTGTTGCAAACAATCTACGGGTAGCTTTAGCATTTGTAAATTGTTTCTTAATTTTAAGTGTGCAATAAAAGTATTTTCTATCTATCTATCTATGTCGTTACTGTAGTCAGACCTACGAATAAATATAGAGTCGGAAGCCGTATAATGGGCATAGTTTCTTATGTAGAAAGTTGTTTCTGAGAAAAACAATAAGTAAACTGGGCCCAATTACAAAGCAAAAACCACTACCCAATCAATCGAATCTTTTAATAATTAATATACCTTCAACCCTGTGAGATGGGTAGGAGCCTCTTACCGGTTGGTAGGTAGATGGTATTTACCTCCTACTAGGAGGTAAATAAAGAAAGAGGAAGCTATAGTTTTGTTCACCCTCTACTCTCAGGTCTACAGGTAACACAGACGTAAGGTAAAAGACCCTTATCACGGACGTGAACTCATTCTCACGGACAAACGCGGAGCCTATTGTGTAGTGACACACAAGGAATTAGTAAGGGCTTGTGCACATTGCCGTTTGGTTTGGCTCTTAATATGTAATCTATGCTAAAAGAAAATAGGTTTTAAAACTAAACGCGCAGAGTGGCTAAACGATTTCTTGTCCCACTTCACTTTGAAATTAGTTGTAAAAATCGTATAAGAATTAGTTTTCAAATTCAACTCGTTCCAGTTATTTCGCAAACTTGTCCGTTCACCTCTCGGCTTCGTACAAAATTTCGGCTAGATCCACGCAGTCGTCTCGCAAGAAAATAACAAAACATTCATTAATTTTTCTTTTTACCATCTTTCACATGCATGTCCGTTATCATACAAAAATTCCTGAGACCTTTCTATACAATTTGTATTCGAAAGCCAAGCAAACAAGTCTCAAGTATGCGCGAACCTCAGCAAAAGGAAATAGATATTCCCTACCGGATAGTACGTCGCTTGACGCGACAAGTAAAAGGAATCGAACCATCTACAGAAAGTGATTTGATCCATTGCGCTCGACTTATTTTTATCCTATTGAACGGAGTATCATTTTCCCATTTCGTTTCTTTGTTTTGTTGTTTCGGATGATGAGGCAGTGGGAAGTGCGTTTGAGATCGGTGGTACGATCGGAATAATATGTATTTAATTTGTTAGAGTCAGAAAATTATGAGATCCTGTTTACGCATTTTTTGAAAAACAAAAATGCGCAATTTTACCTACTAGCCATCGGGACCTGGCAAGTCCATTCACCGTATGGCCAACACAAGCAAATTTTGCTTAAAGGGTGACTCCAGAACCTGTTTGTGTTTTTAAGTAATTGCAATAAACATTTATTTATTAATATGGCATTTTTGAAAGGTCAATAAAAATCTACGTTTATAAAAAACTCGCCAACCCCAAAAAGTAAATAAAGTTTAGTCAATACAACGTGCAACCCTTTAAAAATCAAATAACAAAAGTCATTTTCATAACCTTTTTACGCAATAAAAGGTAAACAAATACAATAAAAACTATTCGACACAGGCCGTAAAAGAAAGATTCACAGTTTTATGTTCCAACGAAATGAGTTACTGAAACAAACAAAGAAAGAATAAATAAGTGCCTTCCACTCAATTTCGCTGATTTTAATCTGACTTCAAAAGGTTCTCATATTTTATGCAAATAAAAGTGGTCCGAAAATAGTTAGCATTGACTTTTCAAAAGTAAAGAGATAACTCGATTTTAAAACCAGGTCACACATTATATTGCTGTAGGTAGGTAGGTGTAGGTAGGTATACGAGTAGAATAAATAATATTGGGATTCTGTGGATTTGCAGTCCACGGTGGAACTCTAAAGTAATTTAATTTTGCTACTGCTTACGCAGTTTGAGTAGCTTCCAGTCTTCTTAGCTTCTTCTTAGTCTTCTTGAAGGGTCACGCTTGAATGGAGCAAATTCACGCGTGACCCTTCAAGAAGACTAATTCTATGTCCAATAAAAGGTAACCATCATCTTCAATTGAGCGCTACGATCCCCTCTTACCCAAATTGTGGCCACGGCAGCCAGTCTCAACAAAGATTAGTCAGGTGCGCAGAACATTTATGGTGCACAAGTGTACGCGAAAACAGGGTTGCACTCTCTATTCCCTCAGTCTCATAATCCGATGGAACGGAGACCGACAAGATTGGGGAGAACATAGTTGCAAGATAGCCCCCCAAGGATTCTTACTACATTCCGAAACACGGGGTCTAACACCACCAACTTCCTGACTCCGTGCTGCAACTATGAGATTTTCTTGCTAGAAAAATCTCTTTTAGCCTGACCCGGGATTTGAACCCAGGTATTAATTATCTCGCGACCGCTAGACCAACAAGGCACTATTAAGTGCTATATAAAGTGTTCAAGGAGACAAATTCACTGTAACACCGGAGTCAGGCCCGGAGGAGGATTGGCGGACACTACCGGGAAGAGGTCAGGAGGACTTCTTCCCGGTCGTGTCAGTCTGCTGTCGGATCTGCGGCTGCATTGGATTAATGTAGTGAGAGAATAGAGACAATAATATATCCTGCGCACATGGCTAGTCTCCATTCAGACTGACTGCCGGGGCTGAAATTCGTCTAAGAGGATATCATCAGAGTTTTAGACAGCAATATAATCTCGTATTTTCGCCCACCTAAGCAAACTCCCTCTAATCTGATCACCATAAAAACCCTGTAGCATTAGCAATGTCAACAATATTTCTACTCGTACCCATGTCAATGTACAGTGGGACCCGTTGATTTGGTCCCTACGTGGTGGGAATCTCAACGGCCGGCGACAGAGAAAATAATGGCTTTTGAAATATCCCTTGATTTTTATTGCTTAGCGGTTACCTGAGTTTCATGATGGTATGTGATTGGGCTTTTTCTTTAAGGTCATGAGACTTCTTTTATTTTTAGGTACCTACCAAATTGTTTTACCGTCTTCTGTGGCTCAGCGTCCAAAGTGGATCTTTGCCTTCAACTTCTTAAGGTGTCTTGATTCTGAGCTGTCTCTTGATTTTTCCTTTGATAAGTCTTCATCTACCTATACTAAACTGGTCTACGCTAACATGCCGGCCTATACTGGCCCACTGCTGGACGCAGGCCTCCCGCTAATAAGCGCCTTATTGGCTTTTATCATACGGGGTAATGCCCGTAATCTCCACGCTGCGCATGTGGGTTTAGGATCGCAGTTCGGTGGTAGAATTGTTCCAGAGCTGCTGCCCGTCCTCCGGTGGATATCCCTTAGTCGCCGTTTACGACACACGTGGGAAGATTTGTGTGCAAATTCTAAGCCAGCACCACATGGCTATACGATAAGATATAAAACTAAAGAAGAGAAATTGACGACATACTCGGCATGTCACCTTGTAATAGCTTCTGGGTCTCAAGCGTACCGTCACTCACTGTGAAGCCTGATGACCTTAGTCATCAAATACGGCTTGAAAAGAAACGGAGGCCTTTCCTAGATCTTTCATGAAAAGTGACATGGGTTCAGATGGTTTCTAATCCACAACAGCCATCTTGAGCTGAAGTTATATCAAGGTAAACATCTTAGCATGTATCATGTGAGCATGTATTCTATGTGTCGTCTCGCACAATTTACTACGTAAATCGGTTCCAGGGGCCCAAAGCGAGTAAACACACAAAAGTGGGGGCACTAAATCTCGGAGGACCCCGAATTATGCGTACATTTGTCAGGAACACACAAACGTTCTTACAAAGATATCTACAGAAAGGAACTTTTCGCGCACTGGTTTTGCTAGGTAACGACATGTTTTGGAAATACGTGCCGGAAAAATATTTTTTTCACATTTTATTTGGCTGGACTCGAGAAATAAAATGAATGTCTAAGTGTGTGTTAATGTTTAATTGTTACGTAATCACTGGCTAACAAATCAGATACGAGCGAAGCTGCATGCCTAGTCAATTATTATGGAAATCGAAAGACAAGTTTAGATAAGTCATAGATCACAGTAAGTTTGCCTAACAGTAGAACAATGTCTTGAAGATTCATCCTCTAGGGATTGTAACGTATTTCCTTGACTTGCATAGTTCTAAACTTTGCCTACACTATTGACTGTGACACGTCCCCCGCGTCTTCGAGGCACATACGAGGGACGCTATTTCTGAACGGTTTATACTTATTTATTCTTTCATCTGAAGAAACGGTATTGCTATCCAAAATATGAGTAAGTATATAGGTTAGTGTAGGGTATGTCTTATGGTAGGCAGTGGGAGTGGGCTCACATTTAAGACATTATTCGGTGGTTCTTTTACCTGCTGCTCATCATTTATCTTTTGTCAACCCAAAGCTCTGCTCACACTTTCTTTTTTGCTCCCATTGCTCACCGATAATGCACCTAAGATTTTATTTTAAAGAACTTTTTTACTTATTTTTAGACATTCATGTAAAAATGTTTTAATGCATTCGCTGTGTGGTGCCGGCATAGAATTTGCACCACCCCAACTCTTCCCGCGGGTGTCGTAAGAGGCGACTAAGGGATATCCACCGGGGGCGGGCAGCAGCGCCCCTGCAGAACAATTCTACCACCGAACTGCGGTCCCCAACCCGCATGCTCAGCGTGGGGATTATGTGTATTACCCCCCCTGATAGTAGCCAATAAGGCGCTTATCAGGGAAGGCCTGCGTCCAGCAGTGGACCAATACACGCTGTTGAGTTCAGTTGAGTTGATGTAAAAATGTTTTAATGATCCTTTTATCTCCGTTATATATATCTCTACTGTAATCGTTTTATCATGGTGTAAAATTATAATATTATGTATATTTAATTTACCCATTCTCAGCAGTTTTAAATGCTTTCGGCACTGGTTTTCGCAGCGCGTCTCAGCCTTCGTCTCAGCTCAACGCTCCTATTTTACCTAAAAGCCTAATAAAGTCAATAGTGCACCTTTAACCGACTGAGGTCTATCAAATTATGCCCTTACTTATCTCCATACCAATTTAATTAATAGACTATCAATATAAGAGCAAATTAATCAGCAGTTACGAACGAGTGCGGTGTAACTTTCTCAATATCGCCTGTCGGAGCCAAATTGCAATTAGTATCAGGTCTACGGTCAAGATAACGAGACCGTCATTGATATTGAAACCGACGCTGGATATTGACCGGCTTCTGCGAGGAATATCGAGTTTTTGATACATCTTGATGGTGTGTCGATACAATTTTGATATAAACAAGACAGTCCGGATTGATGCCCTAGGCCCCTCCTACGCCTCCCTCATACCTGCAGGAATGCCAAAAAACCCAATTTTTTAAAATAGTACTTATCAGATTTGATTGGCTAAATAATAAGCTAAAGGATGGATTATAATCTAAATGTTTAGCAAATAATTGATTGCGATTTTTACAAGTTAGGTTCTTTGTCTTGCCAAAGTCGAAGGAGGTCAAGATCTATTTACATATATTAGCGTAGTAAATACGTAGGTAAGTGAGGTTTTTGGTCAGTAATGCGCGTATCGTTATTGACTAGATTTATCTATTCTGACAGTTGTATTGGTCTGCACGATACAGGGAATCCTAGTGTGTAGATCAAGGTACCTTTGTTAGTTGTTAAATAATTGTTACCTACATTCTCTTTTGCATACTTTCCTGTACCTACATTGTCTAAATTGTAGTTTTAAGTAAGCATGCAATAATTTAGTTTTTATTATTATTATCACCACTGCGGCGACTGTATCTACTTTACCCTACATAATTATAAAGGTACATGGGTAGCACCTGGCATAGACTATAGACTCTAGATGCTATGCCATTTAGTTTCGTCAGTCTGTGGGTTTTGACACTTCTCCAGGTAAACGACGGGAGGCCCAACAGTAGATGGAATAAAGATAAAGATAGTTTATTTGCTTGAACACAATGTAGGTTACACAAATGTTAATAATATTTTAGTTTCAATTATGTGTTACTAAGATTAGCATGCAAAACAGTAAGTTCGAATGAATACTCGATATTTTGTAATTTTATGGTAAATAGTATACGGATGATGACTCATGTTAGCTCGATTTGAAGTTGAACGAGGTCGTGACAATGGACGACGACCTCTATACGTAATAACGTTTCTTTCCTTACACATGAACATTCGAACATACGTTCTGAACTGCAATAAACCATCCCCAACATGGCTTCGTCCGCCTAAAGTGGTTTTAGAGAATACGAGAATTCAACAAAAGTGATATTAAATCTTGTAGACTAAGCCAGATGCATTTACACCGGTTTGTGGCAGACACCATACATTTGTGTGTGATCTAAAAACGAAAATTTTTGCGATATTATTTGATTTCTTAAAAGAACATCTCATGAAAGTTGGACAAAATCTACTAGAAGTTCCAAGAAAAATTGGTTTATAGACAAACTTGCAATAATAATTTCTGTGGTATATATAGACGACACATCGTAAAGTCTGGCCCCTAAACACTTCAACTCAAGAATAGTGTCTCAAAATTTAGCTCGAATTTAGTTATGAAATATTGTTATATTAGTGGTTAATTAAAAGAATTAGCAAGCTGAAGTGGGCAGTGGGTCGTAAACGTGTTCTTGAGTGGAGACTCCGACTCGGCAAACGTAGTGTAGGACGTCCCCCGGCCAGCTGGGTTGACGACCTGCGAAAGACTACAGGCAGATGCTGTATGCGTCAAGTTACCGCAATGGCTCTCTTTAGGGGAGGCCTATGACCAGCAGTGGAGTAATATGGGCTGATAATGATGATAACCAGAACAAATATTACCCCATGTTCCCAATGTTGGTGAAGTTAGCAGAGCATCTTCCAGCAGAGCATAAAAAAAATAGAGTTCTGTTCGCATGCAGGTGAGTTCTATAGTTCCTGATACTTTTCAGGAATAGTTCTGGCGTTTTTACTAGAAAAAATTTAGGTGAAATTATGCTCTGCTAACTTCGCGTAGCAGAGCATTTTTCAAAAATCGATATAAAAAAATTGTATTTATATGCTTTCAGATACTAAAAACAGTTCCTGATAGTTTTAAGAAATAGTTCCGGTGTTTATACAACATTATACTTAATTTAAAGATATGATCAAGTACATATTCGTTCGAGTCGTAGTAGTGACTCAATATTCCTTAGACAGACGCGAACTACTGTTTAAATAGACTGCATCGAGTTAAAAAACAACAACGGTTTAATATTATGATTTCGACGTATTTTACTAACCGTACTACTGAAATTTTTATTCAAAACGTTTAAAAATCGTCTTGAAAATGTTTAAAAATAAGCGAAATATTTCGTCGAGATTGTAATATATCAAATACCAGTACAGCAAGTTTTATCGAAGTTCCAATAGCAGGCATCGGTTTTTAAGCAAACAAATGTCTGTTTTTATGATTTCGATACTTTTCAGAATCAGAACTCATGAAGGTTTCATGAAAACATTCTTACAAAAACGACAGATTCTAAGATATGTTTGTCAAAAGTGTATTCATTTAAACACAAGTTAAGCAAGTTTAATCAGTCGAGTTTCAACAGCATGCATCGAAATTTAGATAAAAACATGTATGCTTATATAATTTAAATACTTTTCAGAAGCAGAACTCTTAGAATTTTCATGAAAACGGTCTTTGAAAAATGACAAAATCTGAGATTTGTGCGTTAAATTTGTATTGACTCAAACACCTGTAAAGCTATTTTGATAAGAGTTCTAGGAGCGTGCATTGAGTTGCAGACATAATAAGGTTCTGGCTTATGATTTTGATCCTTTTCAGAAGCAGAACTCCTGAAACATTCATAAAAAAGTTCTTAGAAAAATGACAGAATCCAAGATATTTTCGTCCAAAGTGTATTGATTCAAACAAAAGTTAAGCAGGTTTTAAAAGAGTTCCAATAGCGTGCATCAGGTTTTAGATTTAAGCACGATTGTTCTTAATATTTGAATACTTTTCAGAATCAGAACTCTTAGAATTTTCATGAAAACGGTCTTTGAAAAATGACAAAATCTGAGATTTGTGCGTTAAATTTGTATTGACTCAAACACCTGTCAAGCAATTTTGATAAGAGTTCTAGGAGCGTGCACTGAGTTGCAGACATAATTAGGTTCTGGCTTATGATTTTGATCCTTTTCAGAAGCAGAACTCCTGAAGCTTTCATAAAAAAGTTCTTAGAAAAATGACAGAATCTTAGATATTTTCGTCAAAAGTGTATTGATTCAAACAAATGTTTAGCAGGTTTTATAAGAGTTCCAATAGCATGCATCAGGTTTAAGATTAACGATTGCTTGTTCTTAATATTTGAATACTTTTCAGAAGCAGAACTCTTAGAATTTTCATGAAAACGGTCTTTGAAAAATGACAAAATCTGAGATTTGTGCTTTAAATTTGTATTGACTCAAACACCTGTAAAGCTATTTTGATAAGAGTTCTAGGAGCGTGCATTGAGTTGCAGACATAATAAGGTTCTGGCTTATGATTTTTATACTTTTCAGAAGCAGAACTCCTGAATCTTTCATAACAAAGTTATTAGAAAAATGACAGTATCTAAGATATTTTCGTCAAAAGTGTATTGATTCAAACAAATGTTTAGCAGGTTTTATAAGAGTTCCAATAGCATGCATCAAGTTTAAAATTGACGCATGCTTGTTCTTAATATTTGAATACTTTTCAGAAGCAGAACTCTTAGAATTTTCATGAAAACGGTCTTTGAAAAATGACAAAATCTGAGATTTGTGCTTTAAATTTGTATTGACTCAAACACCTGTAAAGCTACTTTGATAAGAGTTCTATCAGCGTGCATTGAGTCGCAGACATAATAAGGTTCTGGCTTTTGATTTTTATACTTTTCAGAAGCAAAACTCCTGAATCTTTCATAAAAAAGTTCTTAGAAATATGACAGAATCTAAGATATTTTCATCCAAAGTGTAATGATTCAAACAAAAGTTAAGCAGGTTTTAAAAGAGTTCCAATAGCATGCATCAGGTTTTAGATTAACGCATGCTTGTTCTTAAAATCTGAATACTTTTCAGAAGCAGAACTCTTGAAATTTTCATGAAAACGGTATTTGAAAAGGTACTAAATCTGAGATTTGTCCGTTGAATTTATATTGACTCAAACACCTGTCAAGCAATTTTGATAAGAGTTCTAGGAGCGTGCATTGAGTTGCAGAAATAATAAGGTTATGGCTTCTGATTTTGATCCTTTTCAAAACCAGAACTCCTGAAGCTTTCATTAAAAAAGTTCTTAGAAAAATGACAGAATCTAAGATATTTTCGTCCAAAGTGTATTGATTCAAACAAAAGTTTAGCAAGTTTTAAAAGAGTTCCAATAGCGTGCATCAGGTTTTAGATTAACTCACGTTTGTTCTTAAAATTTCAATACTTTTCAGAAGCAGAACTCTTGAAATTTTCATGAAAACGGTCTTTGAAAAATTACAAAATCTTAGATTTGTGCGTTGAATTTGTATTGACTCAAACACCTGTCAAGCAATTTTGATAAGAGTTCTAGGAGCGTGCATTGAGTTGCAGACATAATAAGGTTCTGGCTTATGATCTTGGTACTTTTCAAAAGCAGAACTCCTGAAACTTTCATAAAAAAGTTCTTAGAAAAATGACAGAATCCAAGATATTTTCGTCCAAAGTATATTGATTCACACAAAAGTTAAGCAGGTTTTAAAAGAGTTCCAATAGCGTGCATCAGGTTTTAGATTAACGCACGTTTGTTCTTAATATTTGAATCCTTTACAGAAGCAGAACTCTTGAAATTTTCATGAAAACGGTCTTTTAAAAATTACAAAATCTTAGATTTGTGCGTTGAATTTGTATTGACTCAAACACCTGTCAAGCAATATTGATAGGAGTTCTTTGAGCTTGCATTGAGTTGCAGTCATAACAAGGTTTTTGCTTATGATTTTGATAATTTTTAGAAGCAGAACTCCTGATGCTTTAATAAAAAAGTTCTTAGAAAAATGACAGAATCTAAGATATTTTCGTCAAAAGTGTATTGATTCAAACAATTGTTTAGCAGGTTTTATAAGAGTTCCAATAGCATGCATCAGGTTTAAGATTAACGCATGCTTGTTCTTAAAATTTGAATACTTTTCAGAAGCAGAACTCTTAGAATTTTCATGAAAACGGTCTTTGAAAAATGACAAAATCTGAGATTTGTGCTTTAAATTTGTATTGACTCAAACACCTGTAAAGCTATTTTGATAAGAGTTCGAGGAGCGTGCATTGAGTTGCAGACATAATAAGGTTCTGGCTTATGATTTTTATACTTTTCAGAAGCAGAACTCCTGAATCTTTCATAAAAAAGTTATTAGAAAAATGACAGTATCTAAGATATTTTCGTCAAAAGTGTATTGATTCAAACAAATGTTTAGCAGGTTTTATAAGAGTTCCAATAGCATGCATCAAGTTTAAAATTGACGAATGCTTGTTCTTAATATTTGAATACTTTTCAGAAGCAGAACTCTTAGAATTTTCATGAAAACGGTCTTTGAAAAATGACGAAATCTGAGATTTGTGCTTTAAATTTGTATTGACTCAAACACCTGTAAAGCTATTTTGATAAGAGTTCTAGGAGCGCGCATTGAGTTGCAGACATAATAAGGTTCTGGCTTATGATTTTTATACTTTTCAGAAGCAGAACTCCTGAATCTTTCATAAAAAAGTTCTTAGAAATATGACAGAATCTAAGATATTTTCATCAAAAGTGTAATGATTCAAACAAAAGTTAAGCAGGTTTTAAAAGAGTTCCAATAGCATGCATCAGGTTTTAGATTAACGCATGCTTGTTCTTAAAATCTGAATACTTTTCAGAAGCAGAACTCTTGAAATTTTCATGAAAACGGTATTTGAAAAGTTACTAAATCTGAGATTTGTCCGTTGAATTTGTATTGACTCAAACACCTGTCAAGCAATTTTGATAAGAGTTCTAGGAGCGTGCATTGAGTTGCAGACATAATAAGGTTCTGGCTTATGATTTTGGTACTTTTCAGAAGCAGAACTCCTGAAACTTTCATAAAAAAGTTCTTAGAAAAATGACAGAATCCAAGATATTTTCGTCCAAAGTATATTGATTCAAACAAAAGTTAAGCAAGTTCTAAAAGAGTTCCAATAGCGTGCATCAGGTTTTAGATTAACGCACGTTTGTTCTTAAAATTTAAATACTTTTCAGAAGCAGAACTCTTGAAACTTTCATAAAAAAGTTCTTAGAAATATGACAGAATCTAAGATATTTTCGTCAAAAGTGTATTGATTCAAACAAATGTTTAGCAGGTTTTATAAGAGTTCCAATAGCATGCATCAAGTTTAAAATTGACGAATGCTTGTTCTTAATATTTGAGTACTTTTCAGAAGCAGAACTCTTAGAATTTTCATGAAAACGGTCTTTGAAAAATGACGAAATCTGAGATTTGTGCTTTAAATTTGTATTGACTCAAACACCTGTAAAGCTATTTTGATAAGAGTTCTAGGAGCGCGCATTGAGTTGCAGACATAATAAGGTTCTGGCTTATGATTTTTATACTTTTCAGAAGCAGAACTCCTGAATCTTTCATAAAAAAGTTCTTAGAAATATGACAGAATCTAAGATATTTTCATCCAAAGTGTAATGATTCAAACAAAAGTTAAGCAGGTTTTAAAAGAGTTCCAATAGCATGCATCAGGTTTTAGATTAACGCATGCTTGTTCTTAAAATCTGAATACTTTTCAGAAGCAGAACTCTTGAAATTTTCATGAAAACGGTATTTGAAAAGTTACTAAATCTGAGATTTGTCCGTTGAATTTGTATTGACTCAAACACCTGTCAAGCAATTTTGATAAGAGTTCTAGGAGCGTGCATTGAGTTGCAGAAATAATAAGGCTATGGCTTCTGATTTTGATATTTTTCAGAACCAGAACTCCTGAAGCTTTCATAAAAAAGTTCTTAGAAAAATGACAAAATCTAAGATATTTTCGTCCAAAGTGTATTGATTCAAACAAAAGTTAAGCAAGTTCTAAAAGAGTTCCAATAGCGTGCATCAGGTTTTAGATTAACGCACGTTTGTTCTTAAAATTTAAATACTTTTCAGAAGCAGAACTCTTGAAACTTTCATAAAAAAGTTCTTAGAAATATGACAGAATCTAAGATATTTTCATCCAAAGTGTATTGATTCAAACAAAAGTTAAGCAGGTTTTAAAAGAGTTCCAATAGCATGCATCAGGTTTTAGATTAACGCATGCTTGTTCTTAAAATCTGAATACTTTTCAGAAGCAGAACTCTTGAAATTTTCATGAAAACGGTATTTGAAAAGTTCCTAAATCTGAGATTTGTCCGTTGAATTTGTATTGACTCAAACACCTGTCAAGCAATTTTGATAAGAGTTCCAGGAGCGTGCACTGAGGTGCAGACATAATAAGGTTCTGACTTATGATTTTTATACTTTTCAGAAGCAGAACTCCTGAATCTTTCATAAAAATGTTCTTAGAAATATGACAGAATCTAAGATATTTTCATCCAAAGTGTATTGATTCAAACAAAAGTTAAGCAGGTTTTAAAAGAGTTCCAATAGCATGCATCAGGTTTTAGATTAACGCATGCTTGTTCTTAAAATCTGAATACTTTTCAGAAGCAGAACTCTTGAAATTTTCATGAAAACGGTATTTGAAAAGTTCCTAAATCTGAGATTTGTCCGTTGAATTTGTATTGACTCAAACACCTGTCAAGCAATTTTGATAAGAGTTCCAGGAGCGTGCACTGAGGTGCAGACATAATAAGGTTCTGACTTATGATTTTTATACTTTTCAGAAGCAGAACTCCTGAATCTTTCATAAAAAAGTTCTTAGAAAAATGACAGAATCTAAGATATTTTCATCCAAAGTGTATTGATTCAAACAAAAGTTAAGCAGGTTTTAAAAGAGTTCCAACAACATGAATCAGGTTTTAGATTAACGCATGTTTGTTCTTAATACTTAAATACTTTTCCGAAGCAGAACTCTTGAAATTTTCATGAAAACGGTTTTTGAAAAATTACGAAATCTGAGATTTGAGCGTTGAATTTGTATTGACTCAAACACCTGTCAAGCAATTTTGATAGGAGGTCTAGGAGCGTGCATTGAGTTGCAGACGTAATAAGGTTTTTAGCTTATGATTTTGATCCTTTTCAGAAGCAGAACTCCCGATGCTTTCATAAAAGATGTCTTAGAAAAATGACAGAATCTAAGAATTTTTCGTCCAAGTGTATTGATTCAAACAAAAGTTAAGCAGGTTTTGTAAGAGTTCCAATAGCGTGCATCAGGTTTTAGATTAACGCATGCTTGTTCTTAAAATCTGAATACTTTTCAGAATCAGAACTCTTGAAATTTTCATGAAAACGGTCTTTGAAAAATTACCAAATCTGAGATTTGTCCGTTGAATGTGTATAGACTCAAACACCTGATAAGCAATTGGGATTAGGGCTTGAGTAGCGTGCATTGAGCTGCAGACTAAATACTGTTTTGGATTATGATTGTGATACTTGTCGGAAGCAGAACTCCCGAAGGTTTCATGAAATTTTATTAGATAATTGATAGAATCTAAGACATTTTCGTCTTAAGTGTATCGATTCAAACAACAATTAAGCAAGTTTCATAAGAGTTCCAATAGTCATCATGCTTTAGAATAGCGCATGTTTGTTCTTAAAATTTGAATACTTTTTAGAAGCAGAACTCCTGATATTTCAATGAAATCATCATAACAAATTGTCGAAATTTGAGACATGTTCGTTTTATTTGTATAGATTCAAATACTTGTAAAGCACTTTTATTTAGCATTGAGCTATAGACAATCCAAAGTTTTTTTTTTTGATTTTGTTACTAAGAATAAAAATTTTATAACAAAAAATTCCACGCCGAAACAACTGAAAAGCAAAAGATAATAAACTAATCTTAGTTTCCCTCATAACTAATTACTTAAATGCGAGTGCATCTACATAAGTAATATTAAGTCGACACCAATTTTAAAATTTCTTTACAACAAATAACCCCATTTTGTAAACCTTAGGGTAAGAATTTGTTTCCCAAATTTATATGGATTAATTTTTTTTTTAATTAAAATCGCATTACTCTGTAAAATGTTATGCGCGATGAAACATTACAATCTGCAAGTGAACAATCAATAATTATTCCCTGTTTTTCCATATTTATATGGGATGTTTATTATTTAAATTCCGATGTATGCTTTTGGGACTCCTACAAACTTGCTAATCTTATATTTGAATCGACTCATCGAAAATCGCTTGACATGTGTTTAAGTCAATAGAAATACAACCCACAGAACACAGATTTCGTCATTATTCAAAAACCGTTTTCATGAAAATTTCAAAGGTTCTGCTTCTGAAAAGTATTCAAATATTAAGAACACACATGCGTTAATTTGAAACCTGATGCATGCTATTGGAACTCTTATAAAACCTGCTTAACATTTGTTTGAATCAATACACTTTGGACGAAAATATCTTAGATTCTGTAATTTTTCTAAGAACTTTTTTATGAAAGCTTCAGGAGTTTTGCTTCTGAAAAGTACTAAAATCATAAGCCAGAACTTTATTATGTCTGCAACTCAATGCACGCTCCTGGAACTCTTATCAAAATTGCTTGACAGGTGTTTAAGTCAATACAAATTCATCGCACAAATCTCAGATTTTGTCAATTTTCAAAGACCGTTTTCATGAAAATTCTAAGAGTTCTGCTTCTGAAAAGTATTCAAATATTAAGAATAAACGTGCGTTAACCTAAAACCTGATGCACGCTATTAGAACTCTTTTAAAACTTGCTTAACTTTTGTTTGAATCAATATACTTTGGACGAAAATATCTTGGATTCTGTCATTTTTCTAAGAACTTTTTTATGAAAGTTTCAGGAGTTCTGCTTTTGAAAAGTACCAAAATCATAAGCCAAAACCTTATTTTGTCTGCAACTCAATGCACGCTCCTAGAACTCTTATCAAAATTGCTTGACAGGTGTTTGAGTCAATACAAATTCAACGCACAAATCTAAGATTTTGTAATTTTTCAAAGACCGTTTTCATGAAAATTTCAAGAGTTCTGCTTCTGAAAAGTATATAAATTTTAAGAACAAACGTGCGTTAATCTAAAACCTGATGCACGCTATTGGAACTCTTTTAAAACTTGCTTAACTTTTGTTTGAATCAATACACTTTGGACG
Source organism: Eupithecia subfuscata (assembly GCA_963564075.1). Classification (NCBI taxonomy): domain Eukaryota; kingdom Metazoa; phylum Arthropoda; class Insecta; order Lepidoptera; family Geometridae; genus Eupithecia; species Eupithecia subfuscata. Next base: position 2,293,002 of record OY751097.1, on the reverse strand, counting down.
AAAATATCTTGAATTCTGTCATTTTTCTAAGAACTTTTTCATGAAAGCTTCAGGAGTTCTGGTTCTGAAAAGGATCAAAATCATAATCCAAAACCTTATTATGTCTGCAACTCAATGCACGCTCCTAGAACTCTTATCGAAATAGCTTTACAGGTGTTTGAGACAATACAAATTTAAAGCACAAATCTCAGATTTTGTCATTTTTCAAAGACCGTTTTCATGAAAATTCTAAGAGTTCTGCTTCTGAAAAGTATTCAAATTTTAAGAACAAGCATGCATTAATCTTAAACCTGATGCATGGTATTGGAACTCTTATAAAACCTGCTAAACATTTGTTTGAATCAATACACTTTTGACGAAAATATCTAAGATTCTGTCATTTTTCTAAGAACTTTTTTATGAAAGTTTCAGGAGTTCTGCTTTTGAAAAGTACCAAAATCATAAGCCAGAAGCTTATTATGTCTGCAACTCAATGCACGCTCCTAGAACTCTTATCAAAATTGCTTGACAGGTGTTTGAGTCAATACAAATTCAACGCAAAAATCTAAGATTTTGTAATTTTTCAAAGACCGTTTTCATGAAAATTTCAAGAGTTCTGCTTCTGAAAAGTATTTAAATTTTAAGAACAAACGTGCGTTAATCAAAAACCTGATGCACGCTATTGGAACTCTTTTAAAACTTGCTTAACTTTTGTTTGAATCAATACACTTTGGACGAAAATATCTTAGATTCTGTCATTTTTCTAAGAACTTTTTTATGAAAGCTTCAGGAGTTCTGCTTCTGAAAAGTACAAAAATCATAAGCCAGAACCGTATTATGACTGCAACTCAATGCACGCTCCTAGATCTCTTATCAAAATTGCTTGGCAGGTGTTTGAGTCAATACAAATTCAACGCACAAATCTAAGATTTTGTAATTTTTCAAAGACCGTTTTCATGAAAATTTCAAGAGTTCTGCTTCTGAAAAGTATTTAAATTTTAAGAACAAGCGTGCGTTAATCTAAAACCTGATGCATGCTATTGGAACTCTTTTAAAACCTGCTTAACTTTTGTTTGAATCAATACACTTTGGACGAAAATATCTTGGATTCTGTCATTTTTCTAAGAACTTTTTCATGAAAGCTTCAGGAGTTCTGGTTCTGAAAAGGATCAAAATCATAAGCCAGAACCTTATTATGTCTGCAACTCAATGCACGCTCCTAGAACTCTTATCAAAATAGCTTTACAGGTGTTTGAGTCAATACACATTTAAAGCACAAATCTCAGATTTTGTCATTTTTCAAAGACCGTTTTCATGAAAATTCTAAGAGTTCTGCTTCTGAAAAGTATTCAAATTTTAAGGACAAGCATGCGTTAATCTTAAACCTGATGCATGCTATTGGAACTCTTATAAAACCTGCTAAACATTTGTTTGAATCAATACACTTTTGACGAAAATATCTAAGATTCTGTCATTTTTCTAAGAACTTTTCTATGAAAGTTTCAGGAGTTCTGCTTTTGAAAAGTACCAAAATCATAAGCCAGGACCTTATTATGTCTGCAACTCAATGCACGCTCCTAGAACTCTTATCAAAATTGCTTGACAGGTGTTTGAGTCAATACAAATTCAACGCACAAATCTAAGATTTTGTAATTTTTCAAAGACCGTTTTCATGAAAATTTTAAGAGTTCTGTGTCTGAAAAGTATTTAAATTTTTAGGACAAACGTGCGTTAATCTAAAACCTGATGCACGCTATTGGAACTCTTTTAAAACTTGCTTAACTTTTGTTTGAATCAATACACTTTGGACGAAAATATCTTAGATTCTGTCATTTTTCTAAGAACTTTTTTATGAAAGCTTCAGGAGTTCTGCTTCTGAAAAGTATAAAAACCATAAGCCAGAACCTTATTATGTCTGCAATTCAGAGCACGCTCCTAGAACTCTTTTCAAAATTGCTTAACAGGTGTTTGAGTTAATACAAATTCAACGCACAAATCTAAGATTTTGTAATTTTTCAAAGACCGTTTTCATGAAAATTTCAAGAGTTCTGCTTCTGAAAAGTATTCAGATTTTAAGAACAAGCATACGTTAATCTAAAACCTTATGCACGCTATTGGAACTCATATAAAACCTGCTTAACTTTTGTTTGAATCAATACACTTGGACGAAAATATCTTAGATTCTGTCATTTTTCTAAGAACTTTTTTATGAAAGCTTCAGGAGTTCTGCTTCTGAAAAGTATGAAAATCATAAGCCAGAACCTTATTATGTCTGCAACTCAATGCACGCTCCTAGAAGTCTTATCAAAATTGCTTGACAGGTGTTTGAGTTAATACAAATTCAACGCACAAATCTCAGATTTTGTCATTTTTCAAAGACCGTTTTCATGAAAATTCTAAGAGTTCTGCTTCTGAAAAGTATTTAAATTATATAAGCATACATGTTTTTATCTAAATTTTGATGCAGGCTGTTGAAACTCGACTGATTAAACTTGCTTAACTTGTGTTTAAATGAATACACTTTTGACAAACATATCTTAGAATCTGTCGTTTTTGTAAGAATGTTTTCATGAAACCTTCATGAGTTCTGATTCTGAAAAGTATCGAAATCATAAAAACAGACATTTGTTTGCTTAAAAACCGATGCCTGCTATTGGAACTTCGATAAAACTTGCTGTACTGGTATTTGATATATTACAATCTCGACGAAATATTTCGCTTATTTTTAAACATTTTCAAGACGATTTTTAAACGTTTTGAATAAAAATTTCAGTAGTACGGTTAGTAAAATACGTCGAAATCATAATATTAAACCGTTGTTGTTTTTTAACTCGATGCAGTCTATTTAAACAGTAGTTCGCGTCTGTCTAAGGAATATTGAGTCACTACTACGACTCGAACGAATATGTACTTGATCATATCTTTAAATTAAGTATAATGTTGTATAAACACCGGAACTATTTCTTAAAACTATCAGGAACTGTTTTTAGTATCTGAAAGCATATAAATACAATTTTTTTATATCGATTTTTGAAAAATGCTCTGCTACGCGAAGTTAGCAGAGCATAATTTCACCTAAATTTTTTCTAGTAAAAACGCCAGAACTATTCCTGAAAAGTATCAGGAACTATAGAACTCACCTGCATGCGAACAGAACTCTAATTTTTTTATGCTCTGCTGGAAAATGCTCTGCTAACTTCACAGACACATGTTCCCACCGATTTTGTAATAAACTTACAAAGTAATTTATTATAACACTTTCATTGCCACAGAGGTTCATTAATCTGCGGTGCGCCCTGCAGGTGACACTGCAGAGACATGGCAGAACCAAACGGATTTGGTTGTCAATCTAGGCCTAGATCTCAATACTCAGGGGATCCCCGTGGTTAAAAACTCGAATTACATAAAATTCTACCTATTTTCTTTGATTCCTTGAACGTGAAAATCCGAATGAGAAAAAAAAACGATAGCAAATTCAAAAAGTAACTACGTGTTTCGCACATCATTTGGTCGAGATCTCAAGAACCCTGCGGTATATTGAAATGACTTAGGTTTTGATTCGTAGGTTAATTAGTTGGTTCTTTGCAACAGTTTCTTTATAAGTTGTGTAGTTTTCTTATAGAAGCAAACACTTGTTTTTGCGCGTACGCCGCCCGTTCCAAAAACGGATGCTATGAACGCAAAATCCTATGCCTATCCTTTTCACAGAATAGCGCGCATTGCGCCCTCTTAATGCAGACCCAGAGTACCTAAGAGTACAAAAGAATATGTAGTTAACTTATCAAAAAACTATCTGAGCGTCTGGTCGAAGCTACGCGTGACCCGAGAGCTGGTGAATATCTGGCACAGCGTATCAGCATTGCCATACAGCGGGGCAATGCAGCCAGCAGCGTCTTGGGGACGCTTCCGACTGTTGTTGATATGGATCAGTTGAGCTATCTGTAGACTGTTTGCAACAGTCGGCAGTTAGCTCAATTGTTTCAATTGTAAATACTAGTATAATTTTTGTAGTTAAGTTATTCAACACGATAACTTCAACCATAGATTAAATCAAGACAAGAACAACGCAGAAATCCAACCATCGGTGTGACCGACTGCCGCGGAAGCAAAAGAAGTTTCACATTATTATTACCCTTATAACTTTCTGCAGCGCATTTCACTGGCGTGTAATCATTACATTAAATTCAAATTCTGCTAGTTCTTACACAAGAGAAAATATACGAGCGAGGAACTTGGGATTCCTTACGATGCATAAGATGTCGAAAGTTTAGCAAGTTGCTGGCGTAAATAAAAAATCGTAAACGTCTCAAGCTATGAACGAATTGTAAGGCTTACTGAAAAGTTATTGTTTTGATAATATCTAGTTATAACACCAAAGGAAAGAATTGAGGATCTTATTTGGTTTGTATAAAAAGAATTATGATTCTGATTCTTGCGGAAAACGCGATTATACAGAAAGCGTATCGTGGTGACTACCGTGCCGTATTTATTTCCGCGAAACACAGAATTTTAGCAATAAAATTATTTAGGTTAGTTTTTGATTAAATTTAGTTTTTTTTTTTTTTTTTTTGTTCAGCCTATTTCGTCCCACTGCTGGGCAAAGGCCTCCCCCGCACCCTTCCAAACTTCTCGGTCTTTTGCAGACTCCCACCACTCCGGGTCAAAAGCTACTAGATCGTCCCGCCACCTTTTACGTGGCCGACCCCGTCGCCGCCTCCCATCTTTATTATTTCCAAATTTAGTTTAAGTAGTAAAAATAATTAGTAGGTAGATAAAAAAATTGAGTCTTTTGGACTGCCCATAATCTCCCCAACGACCAAGAGAGTCGGAAATTACGCGGTAAAAGTTGAAGCTATACAAAAGAAGGCAAGAACAATCGAAAAAAACGAAAATCAATTAGCGGCGAGTTTCAGTTCTGCTGAGTAGGGATTGACGATTAATAACTCGGTGGAATATTCCATTGATTAATTTAATTGAACGTACTTATGTAGTTTTGGTTTTTTATATTCTAGATACCAGGTGAATGAACAATTTGTTTACGTTTTATGTGAGTTAATACGTTTGAAAATTACATTTTGCTGTGTGCTCCGTACGAGGAATACCCTATTTCTTAAAGCACAATTACCTAGGTGATCAATGTATCTGAAAAGTCTAGAAGACGCGGTGATGTACTCATTCTTGGCAAAAATATTCTTTTCGTACTCATTCTTGGCGGTAATTTGACAACCGATCTTGCGCGGCGGGCGAAGGTCCACCTGCAGTGCAGGAGGTTGCGGGTTTGATTCCCGCCTTGGGACAAATGTTTGTACGATCTACAAATATTTATTCCGAGTGTATAATAAAAAACATCTATCTATGTAATGTATTATTATGTATATCAGTCATCTAGTACCCATAACACATGCTCTGCTTAACTTGGGGCTTGATGATGCTGTGTGGATTGTCTCGCATTATTTATTTATTTATTATTGTTTATATAAAAATTGTAAAAGGCACGAAAAATGGCTGGCAGCGGATTCTAAAAACTAGCGGTATACGGCTTTTTTTATTGGTTACAAGGTTAGGTTCGAAGATTTAGGCTGAGCAAAGTGCACGGACGATCAAAATATGGGGCTGATATTGATCGTAATTATTCTTGTTTGTTCGTGCGATCGTTTGTCAATTAGTACAACAACAGGAAAGTTAGTCATTGATTAGAATTTTGTGAGATGGAGCTCCAAGTAGGTCACATCATACTTCCTCATAGGGCCGCCCGACAAATCATCAGCCAAGCCCCGCTTCTAGGAAAGCTTTTCCCTGGCTTTAATTAGTTTTCGCATAGGACTGGATAGAGGCAGCGTAAGACATCAGTGGCGGTCTATTGTGTTCAAAGGTCAAGAACCAAAAGAAAGGGAGATTGTGTAAACTAAAAAATATAGGCAAATAAAGGCTATAAATACCCGTGAATACTTCTTCAATATTCAAAAGAGGCGATCTAAAATAACCGAATATCTAGATTATTCCCAAAGCCTCACGTACAACGCGGCTGTTCCTAACTTCTCACAGGTGGTTATTACCAGCGTCTCACGTGGACGGGGCTATTTTTAACGTTTTACGAAAAGTAATCTCTCATGAGTCACACCATCGTCATTTACAATTTTCCTCCTCACCAACATACACACATCTACAGCTAAACAGTAAACATGCCTTAGCAAAATGTTTACAATCTTCATCTATTATTCATCTTCTCCGATAGTAACTTAAATAATCTCAAACGAAAAATTGAATAAACCAAACGCAAATCAGAACTCTACATGCCAACGTACCTATTCATTCCAACGTTGCTCTTTCAGCAATACCATCTTTGATCTCGGATTCCCAAAAACGATTTTTTATAAAACAGATTCAATAATTCCCCGAACCATTGCTTACTCCAAAGGGGAAAGATATGTTTTATTTGAAGCGTTCGATATTAGATGAGCTTAGGGAAATTCGAGGAAAAACAAATCGTGCAATGTCAAATGTGTCCTTCCGCGTTTTAGTGTGCGAGTGGTTAAATTTTCTGCTCTTCGTCTAGGTTTTTGTAGCACAATCTAACCCTCGGACTTGCCTGCGTTTACTTTAAGAAATGAATCTATGACCCTTTCCAGGATATAATATGAATCTTCTTGCTTTAATATTCATGAGTAATAATTGTTCAATAATACGTAGGTAAGCAAATTAGTGTAATGATATTATACAGAATTGTAAATAAAAAAATACAAAAATGTAAATAGTCCGAGTTAAAAATGCTCGCCCAGTACTTAACACAGTCACCGTAGCCGAAATCGGTTGGGATACATCATCATCATCATCATCATATACAGAATTAGTATGAGTTGGTAAATCAGCTTAGCTATACATGACTGAGTCATTTGACTGTAGGTACCTATCATGCTGTATACGTATACCGTCGTGAAAAAGAACATACATTTCTAAAATATGTAAAATTTATACGCACATCACACCTGTAGCTATCTAACACCTGTGTATCTATACTAATATTATAAAGAGGAAAGATTTGATTGTTTGTTTGTTTGTATTGAATAGGCGCCAAAACTACTGGACCGATTTGAAAAAAGGCGATCGTCTAGTCATAAATAAATAAATGAACATCAACTTAATTTTTTTTAATCAATTCACTTTTATTTAAGGGACTTTGAGTCATTGCTGACTATGTCAGTCCTGTGATTTAACAAACTAACTACTTACTTAAAACTAAATTATATATAAAATTAACCTAAATAATTTAATTGCCGCATCACTCAGTGGAGCGGCTAAAATTATTTGGATAACACCAGTATCCACAGATAAAAGTTACAAATATAAAGAATTCAAAATGTCCAACAAGGTCTCTACGGAGCACATAAATCAATTTACTTATTGTGCAGCTTTATCCAAAATGAGTCTCCTTCTTTCAAAGCTAAATGCACTTTACTGATAGCTTTAACTTTTAGCTTTTCCAATTCGTTGTTTGTTCAAACTAAGCGAAACTTGCAAGTCAGGACGTTTGATTCCGTCCAATGTTTTTGTTTTTGCTTTAAACACGTTTTATGTTATTAGTTGGGAAGTTTTTGATGATATAAAAGTAGGAGGATTACATAAATCAGAAGTATTTGCTACACTTTCCGTTATCGACGCAGACGTGCCTTCTCCCAGTAAGAGAACACACAGTCCTATCAAAAGATAAAATCAAAATCACAATCAAAAACTCCTTATTTCCATAAATACAATAAATGTACACTTAGAAAAGGTCAAATTATAAAACTAAACACTAACACGGAAATAAAATGATATTTTTGATTTCTGTCGCTTCGATATTTAGACTAAAGTAAAGAAGCGTCGAAGAAATCTTTAGAATGTTATTTGTTATTTTTCGAGTTGGAGCAAAACCGGTCCCAAGCTTTTTTATCCTCTAGATAATCTGATATTTTATAGTAAGCCTTTTTGTATAGCAAGGTTTTGACAATTTGTTTGAATTTACTTAACTTTGATATCTCACTTGGAGTTTTGTTGTGGAAGCGTATACATTGCCCTTTAAAAGATACATTAATTTTGTGTAGCCTAGTTGTGGACACAGCGAGTTTATGTTAATTTCTGGTATTAAAATTATGTTTATCGCTATTTTTAGCGAACCGATTGATATTTCTATGAGTGAACAATAAATTTTCATAAATATATTGACAAGGTACAGTACCTTGTCAATATATTTATGAAAATTTATTGTTCATTATGTTTATTTCTTTGAATTTATCACGTAGAGATTCTCTGGGAACTCGAAGAGCCCTCTTCTGCAGCACAAATGACGTTAATATCTGCAGCGATATGGCTTAGAAATAAAGTAGAATAGACTTTAAGATCCTAAAAAGCGTACACTTTTCTTATTTTAATTGCTAAAATGCCTGTATGGCACGGTGCCGCGTCCCGCTCCGCAGCCTCCAAGGAGGTAGCCAGTGTTAGCGCCTTGGCGTCTGATAAGGTCACTGCTCATTCCACACACAAACTGGTCCCGCAAATTATCCGTCATTGTTTCTTTGAATTCTTTGATTTCCATCTGTTTAGGGCAGCGATATACTTGCATTACATTCTCGGCGGTTTCTTGGCGCCTATGACGAAAACGACAACGTTCCACCATGACGGATGGCTTTGGTTGTAGTTCACGAACAATGGTCTTAAGTTCATCGTAGGTCAAGTCCTTAGGTTTCTTTGGATTGCACAGATTCACCATCAATTTGTACCCACTGTCCCCAACTAACGACATAAGTGTGGGCAACTTTAAGTCCTCTTTGATCGCTTTGGCACGAAAGTACATATATCGACACGTCCGCAGTACAAGGTCCAGTAAGATACCGGACTTGGTATCAAATTCTTTAATTTTACCGATCACCATCGTTGGAACACGTTACCACAAGGTCCTGGGTCACTAAGCACACAAAAGTCACAGTTTTCACTCGTCGCCAATTTAAGATATGGGATAATTAGGGAATAAGGGAACACAACAGAAACTCAGTGTAGTTGATGAGCAGACCGAATGATTTACTTTTAATGTAGCCTACAACATTGTAGCTAGTCCTACCCACATAATTACAAAAACAATATTATCAAACAATATTCCGTTGTTTTTGAGGATAGGCGTATAGTCTGCTTGAGATGCGAATGGTTAGGTACAGGTACGATTCCCACCGTTGGACAAATGTTTATATGGTCTGAAAATATTTGATGCAGATTTAAGTTCCATTAATAAATGTTTAAATAAATGTGCTTAAAATCACACGTTGGAGCATACTTGATGCTGTGTGATGCTGTATCAGTAAAATTTATAGGTAAATCGTGTAGAAATGTCATGCTGTTCCCACTTAGATCACATTTAGACAAGTATGATGCAAACGGGACAGAATTACATTTCTAATCCATTATTTATCCACACGACTTATACCTACCAATCATTGACCAATAGTACTACTGAAACTATTCCAATTCCAGCTCAGATATAAATATTCTACCTAGTTAAATCTAGATTCACTTACAATACAAATACAACGCAAGAAATAGATCAAACTCCTCAATAGCAAAGCTCTCGTACCTTAGAATTTGAAACTTGTAACTGGTTGATAGGACTTAGCTGGCGTCGCCATTAACACCGCTCCGAGATTCTATGAGTCGCAGGAGACTTGGATTATGTTGACACACGGGAGTTACGGCTCAGATGCATGTTGGCCGAGTCATGGTTGGCCTAGACTTGTGGCCCATAGTAATGTCCTGCGCATCTGGCTAGTCTCCGATGAAACTGGCCGCCGTGGTCGAAATTCGGCTTGGAGGACATTATTATTATTATTTTATACTTATAAGCCTAGACTAGCTCAGTGCTGTTTCACATGAACGCAAACGGCATGGCACGAAAGTATAGTGTCAAGCTGTTTAGACAGGTCTTAGAGCAGTTTCGCCCTGCATCTGATCTGGATGCCTACTCGGAAAAAGAAAACCGAAGGTAACCTTTTTCGTTTTCGTGCAAAACTCTTAGTCGCTCGCGTAAGATTAGCTTTTGCACGAAATCGAATCAGAGACTTCGTTTTCGTTTTTACGAGTACATGCCCTGAATCCGTGAAAATACGGATATAAAAAATTTGAAACGAATTCGGAAATTGCTTGCGCACTAATCCAATCTCTCATGCAAAACCAAACACCTCAGGGCTTCATCTTAGGATTTGTAGAGTCAACAGTCATACTAGCTCATTTTTCGCAGTGGTCCACTCCATGGGAACGTGGAGGTCTTAGGCCTAAAAAGACCTTAAAGTACCTTACGCATGCGGGTTACACTTTCAGTCGATCAGCGCCACCACGCGCCCACGTGGCGCTACTCGGACCGCCCCGAGGCAGTGAATGCGGTATACTAACATACCAACACTTTCATGGCCCAATACGCACAACTCGATCAGAGCCACCACGTGGCCGGGTAGTAAATGCATTAACAAAACTCTTGGGGAGAGATTTTAGAAACATAAACAAGGCTTAATAATGTGTCTGTATCTTGAGCAACAAGCTCGCTGTAACTCTCCTCTGTATCTCAGAGGTACCCTAACTTTAGTAGATGCCCGTAAAGTTGTAGATGCACTTGACTCCAACTCTCGTAACTTGATAAATAACTATAGCACGGTTTAGTTTGCCATTGAGTGTAATTCTAATTTATTGGATCTGAATTCGTATTGTAACACGAGTGGTGCAAATAGTTTGATGCATTGCAGATGAAATCAGAGAGATCGCTCTTAGCGATAAGGCCGCCCATTGTACAACTCTGTATCTCTCTTTTCCTATATTTTTATTTTTGTATTTTCTTGGTGTGCGATAAAGTGTATTTGTATTATATTTTATGAAAATGTATAGAATGTTTTCAATGATAAGGTAGTTCTAATTCTAGGTACATTGCAAAAGTATTTTATTATAGATCAATAATAAGGTATCAGTAGGTACCTACAATAACTTCTTGGTATTTTTCACAATAACGATATTCTACGACAAACTAAAAATACTACATAGATAACATGTCACGATCACAAGTGTTTAGATTAGATCACATTTCAAAAACAAAGAATTCTGAAAATCGCTCTGCCAATTTATACGAAATTGGGCAACAAACTAAATTTTCCGCGCGTCCATGATACTTCTTGAGGTCACAAATAGAATAGGTTTGTTAATATTGTTCTGTTTTGGATTTTGAACTCGAAAAGTAACTCGAAATTCTAATCCACGCGCTTAAGGCGAGGATTCCCGAGATGCGATGATTGCGAGTAAGTGAGCAAGACGGTGCGCAGGCAGCCGAGCACGATTTTGTAGGTATTTAGGTGTTTTGAAAAATATTTGTATGGCATATAAAATTTTTTTCTAGTGATGCACTGCGTAATAACGTTTGCAATGTTTTGTTATACATTTTGTGTCATTTTATTCATTTTCCTATTCACACTGATCATTCAAAGTTTCATTTAGAGGTAACTTTGTAATTTTTTTCTATCGGGCGAAATATCACCAATCGTGTTTTTGTCTAGTGATGCACTAGAAAATATCCTCACCTATAATATGTATGAATTTCAAAACTATAGGTCTTATAGTTATTGAGGTACGGACAGTTAAAAATCCCGAAATCCGGGAATCCTCGCCTTAAGCAACCTGCCGACCTGCCTACCTACCATCCTATAAATAAAATAAATAAATAATGCTGGACAATCTACACAGCACCATCTAGTCCCAACGTAAGCAGAGCTTTTGTTATGATAACTGTTATACTTAATACAATGCATTACCTACATAGTTTGATATTTTTTACTACACATAGTAAACACACAGAACACCCAAAACAAATATCTACAGTTCGTACAAACATTTTCCCCGAGGTCCCGCCTCGAACCCACAACCCCTTCGCAAGCGGACCTTTGCCCGCTGCGCCATAGAGGTCATCAATCCAATGCTTCCATGACATAATGTACTGAAAAGATTTCCTTTCCAAAAACCTCCAAAAGCAGTAACAGAAACAAACGTCATCAGTCCTAGTGCCGGACGAAAAACAAATGATGACTGTGACCGCACGCCGCCCTAAATGGATGACAAATGGGTACGTGTGGGTACGGCGGGGTGCTGCCGCGGTTCGAAGGGAAGAGACTTAGTTAGACAATTTGACGAACAGAACAACAGTTGGTTCTTTTTGCCAAATTATCAAATTTGCAAGATTGGAAGATGGGTGCAAAACTTTGACGCGAATCTAGCGACTAGACTATTTAGAACCATTTGAGAAATCGCTGTCTTAGACGTGTTTGATATGAACATGTTTTATCCATCACCTGCGTGTGTGTGATACATTATTTATTTTTACCTACACCATCACGTGATACATAATTTTTACGGAAACTTAGAGTTCACGAAAACTTTCAATGACTATTTTGGTATGGCGTTTTAAAATAAAAAGAAAGATGCTTTTTCAAGCTGAAAACGAGCATAGACATTAGACATGTATTTGCCACCACATGCACACACACTTAAATAAACAACTTTGAAATAAGAATATGCTTACATGAAGAATAACATATTTTTTCAGTATTCAGTAAAAATTGGTTGTTTGTAAAGTAGGTTTACGATCGAGATGTTTACGTGATAACGTCTTATTGCATGACGTCACGCGCTCGTGAGGTTTTGGTGTGACACAAGTTTCTGAACATGTCACCCGACTAAAACGATTTTAAAGACGTTATCACGTCAAAAACTACATAATTCAAAGGCTCATATAAATAAATACATTTTTGCAGGTTGCTGTTTTACATATTTGCTGCAATCCAATAATTTAACGATCGTGTAGCAACTGTAGCCCACGTAAATGATGACTGTACTTTTCATGTTCTGTAACAACAGTGCCCTCACCCCGTACCACGTCACAGTAAATGAGCCATACTTAGTAACATGTAGTACAGCATAGTAATGTTGTATAAACACGCGACATATTGCCGCACAACACCACTGAACAAACCTCGTGTTTGGATGATAACATTTGCTTTGGGACAAATGTTGCATCTAGGGGGAGGAATTTAGGAGGTTGACCTCGATTGGACGGTTTTGCACTGAGTTTGGCTGCGGTTTCAGTCTAAAAAGGGGAGAGGAAGTGGGTGAAAAAACTGGGACGAATGAAACCCGAGCGGATTTATTATTCCTCTCAAAGGAAATCTATGATCTGCTTTAGCATATTATGAGCAGGTAAAGCCTGGGATGCCAGATAAACCTACAGGAGCTTAACCTTAGTGGCATAAGTAGGACTAAATTTAAGTCCTCTCGCTAAATCTAGTCACCTCTCGCGTTATGCGAACGGTAAGAAGGAAGAAGGTTACTGGCAGCCCATGAAAAACAAAATTTAAGTCTGCGTTCATAATTTTTCGTTAGACTGCAAAGACGGACAACACTATTGCTCCATTTTTTCGCCGCTCGAATACATTACGGATGTAAACGGGTTAACTACGAACCTTATTTGAGTTGGAAGAACACCAACGTTTCATCTCTTAAAGTTCTCTATAAAGTTTGCTCGAACACCTTACGAATAGAAGGTAATTGACTTGTGTAGTAAAAATCTATCAAAATCTATCGGAAATTCGATAGGTTTTCATAGATTTCAATAATATTTAGTTAGCTACACTTTATCCAACAACTACCTATCGACGTCATAGGCAGCGGTAGTTTATAAATAATTATTAACCCACCTACTGCATTATAGCAAACTAATAAGTCATTACTAGTAAATGTGGACCATCAATTTAATAACCCATCGACACCTGACCGCTATTAGCAATCATGTTGGAATCCATCAAATTAAAATTTGAATTTTGAATTCATGTATGCTGAAATATGGTATTTGTTTAGAGTTTGGCTCATGTCAGGTTAATTTTCCGGCTTTTGAAAACTAGAGAATATATTAATCATAAAAAAAATGAATAACAAGCTTTTATGTAATCTAGGACCGAACTGCTTGGGAAGACAAATCCAACGAACTCGACGGGGCTATGTCGTTTTGTTTAAGAGTTCCTATCGCCACCTTCTGTCTCCATCATCAGGCCAGCTCGATGGTACCATATCATTGCATTGTCACCAATCTGCCAAATTTCAGCGAGGATGGTCTAAACTTCAGTGGCAAGATTTGTCTCATCCATACTCACAGGGCAAGTTAAAGAAAATCAAACAAAAAAAAGTAAAAAGAGACGGATGAATTAAAAAAAAAATATATAGAATCTTAATGCTTTATTGTTCGTATCATTTGCGTTTTGAACAACTGTAGTGTAGAGTGGTACCAGTTTTATAACCCGCGAGGTGTGGATGAGGGGTTTTCGAGCTTTTCTATATGTATGGTTATCTCCTCCTCCTCAACAGCCTGTATTGGTCCACTACTGGATGTATGGTTATCTGATGCTCTTTAATACCTCGAAGCATTCAAACGGCTTAATCGATTTTCATAAATGAGAAATCAAAATACTCGCATGTTCTCCTTTATTCTTTGCCCAGCAGTGGCGCACACATGGCTAACCTATTTTATTTGTAATGTAAAATAAACACACTGTTATTGTCTAGCCAACTTCGAAACTTGTTAACACACTGTTATCTGGTTTCTTTTGCAATTGTGAGAACGTAGTGACAAAATCTAAGTCTATAGTGAGAACGTATCCGACTTTTTGATGAGGACTTTTGTTTTATTACAGGCCTATTCGTTCCATATTTGAATATTTTACCCGTGAATGGATTCCAATCATGATCAGTTCCCGCGGGACGGCTTTGCCAAACAACAGAGCTTAGTATCACTTATATGAGCACAATAGGTTAAAACATTACTGATGCGAGTTCATGGGTTAGTAAATAAATGAATAAATAATTTGATTAGGAAGAAAACATTAATTTTTCAACTGCCTTAGTGTATACCTACTGATTTGTCTACTATAAATTAGTGAAACGAGAAGATGTGCATCCAGACGCTCGATGTATCAATTGGGTCTTGATGATGTCCTAGCTGAATTTTCGGCTTCGGCGTCCAGTCTCAACGGAGACGAGCCATGTGCGCATTGCATTATGCGTGCATATATAGTGCACAAGTTTGTGCGCAAACAAAGGAGCCCCCTCACATAAAAAAAAAATATTTAACGTTCTCCGCATACCTACTATGATTTACATGCGCATTTTATAGTCATCAAAGCCTGTAAACTCACTTTAGACTACTTTATAGATAGCTTCTTTCACGTCTAAATAAATAATTGACACTTGAAAATATTTTTAGTTAACGTACATTTATTGTAATCGTGTAATAAAAAGTTTCATTTGACATCAGTTCTCATGGGATAGAAAAAACTTTAAAGGTTTCTGTAGAACACGCTTGCAAATTCGCGTGCACACTAGTTCCTACACTATATCCTACTAGGAGGAAATATGATCTTGTAATTCCGCGCGAGTCGCATCAACACCAACCATTTGGATTGAGAGATTTTGCGGTAAACTGTTTTGCCGCATTTACCCTGAACTTTAATTTCCATTGCATTCAATTTACAGTACCGCATGTAAATTCACGTGCAGTTTACAAATCGCAATAATTTGCCGTCGGTCGCCGGCAACCGCATCATTATCATTTGATGCGGTTGCGGTACCGTTTGTTTTGTACTCTGTCGTTTTGAGCTTTGATTGTGGGCTTAAATAGTGGAGAACGATTGATTAGGCTATTTAAAACGTTTTGATAGTGTTTTATTTTAAAACTAGCTTCCGTCCGCGGCTGTCACGCGCATTTCCAGGGTAAAAAGTAGGTTCTTCTCCGGTTCTCTTCCCTGCCAAATTTTATTAAGAACCGTTCAGCATTTTAGGCGTGAAAAGGTAACGGACAGATAGACAGAACTTCTTTTTCTATTGTTAATTAGTATGAATAACAAGCATTACCTCAATTTGCTTGAATATAGCATTTGTTAGTTTAGTTAGTTTAGTTTTGGTATTGCTTACTAAGTTATAGATCGTAGCTATAGCTACGAAATAGGTACGTAGCAAGCAACGTAGGTGTGAAGCCATAGCAAACTAAGAAAAAGGTGCTATGATAGCAATATGGACTAACTAAAGTTTCAATCTAAGAAAAGTTATTTTTTAAAGCTATTTGATTCCAAAAGATTCCTTAAATTTACCTTTAATTAGGTCTCTATACTTAAATTTTTTTAACAAACATAATTACAATGACAAAATGTAATTTTTTTTGTATTTCACCATAGAACCTTTTTCTTAGTTTGCTATGGCTTCACACCTACGTTGCTTAGAAAAAAATTAGAACTAGTATTTACAAATTGAAACAATTAAGCAAAGTGCAGGCTGTTGCAAACAATGTACAGGTAGCTCAACTGATCTACATCAATACCAGTCGGAAGCGTCTCCAAGATGCTGGTTGCATTGCCCCGCTGCTGTGTGGCAATGCTGATGCGCTGCGCCAGATACTCACCAGCTCTCATTTCACGCGCCGCGTCGCGTCACGGGTCTTTATCAATTTTTATTTCTTGAGAAAAAAGCTTTCAGTGAAAAAAATTCCTCACAAAAATCTCATAAAATCTTTTCAAGCACCTAAGTAAACAAAACTTTTCTGCCTGCGTAGCGAAGAACCAAAGAACTCATAAACAAAGCAAAATCAGCTTTGTGGTTAATTCCATAAAGAACATTAGCACAATACATTCACTGCGTTCTAATCCTCTTTAATGTGTTGAGCAGCAAAGCTGTTTGTTTCGCATTCTGTTTTCTTTATGGTTGTTTGTTTTGAAACAATAACAAACCTAAACGAATGTTTTTGTAGATTTTTTAAATTTTCACTAACAAACACGTTAAGGTACAATGCTGTACATTTCACACAGTAATATTAGTGACAATGAGGTCTCAGACGGGTCTAAAAGCTCTTCGCTCATTAATCAAATAAATAAATATATAATGCTGGACAATCCACATAGCACCATCTAGCCCTAAGCTAGTGCGGAGCGTATAATATGATTGCTTTAACGCTTCAACATATCTGATGGTGAGGGATTAGACCGGCTCCCCACCACAGCCGGCTTACGTAGTAGTCGAGGACTCCCCTTTATGTAAATAATAATAATAATAATAATAATGCTGGAAAATTCACGCAGCATTATCTAGCCCCAAGATGTTTATGCGTAATAGATAACTAATATACATTGTTAGGGAAAAGAAGTGGCTGTCTGGATGGCACTTACCTGCTATCTCACGTCGGTGGTGGCTGAAGCCGTCCAAACTAGATGGACCCACTGCAGGGTTCCCTGGGACACTTCTTCCACAGGGGCTGGTTTTCGCTTGATTTTCCGGAGTTGTGTGTGTTAGGTACGAAAGGGGGGTCGCGAATCGATCGATTTTGATATCGCGGACGCTGTGATTATAAAAAATATTAATCATATTCCGTCACGGAACATACATGATACAATAAATTACACAGCTAGACATTTTTTACTGTACATAGAAATACCCTGAACACCTGGAACAAATATTTGCAGA
This sequence comes from Eupithecia subfuscata, assembly GCA_963564075.1. NCBI lineage: Eukaryota > Metazoa > Arthropoda > Insecta > Lepidoptera > Geometridae > Eupithecia > Eupithecia subfuscata. Next base: position 2,275,470 of record OY751097.1, on the reverse strand, counting down.
TCGTACAAACATTTGTCCTAAGGCGGGAATCGAACCCGCAACCTCCTGCGTCGCAGGCGGACGCCGCGCCACATCACACCCACACACACCACACAGCACAAAAACTTGCATAAAATATGGGCTTAAACTCGTTACCTTTAGATACATTTTACAGTGACAAAATGGCTTTCCACAAGCGTCCTGGAAAATTCATCTAAATGTTACGAGTTAAAGCCCATATTTGAATGCATATTATGTGCTGCGCTGCAGCGGTGCTTTGCAGGTGTGCTGCAAGCTTCAGACCAGACACGAATATGTCGGCTTTGAAGACTAAAAAAAGTTTTTTAAACTTACGCGATCAGAACACATTATCACAGAACACATCAGAACACATTAAAAGGGTAAATTCCTACCCGTGAATATTATCCTATCCTACTAATATTATAAAGCCGAAAGTTTGTGAAATCTGAATTTCTGTTACCTAGGATCTCCAAAACTGAACAGATCAAGATGAAATTATGCGTACGTTTAGAGCAAAGCCTAACTTAGATAATAGGCTACTTAATAAGCTAAAAATTCGCTTACGTAAGTCCATGTCTACAACTTATGCAAAAATCCAATAAACCTAAAGCCTTTTGAAAAATTCTTAAACAAAGCCTAGTTTGTCGGTATCGTGTCCCCAAATTACCTAAAATAGACTTTTATGCAATTGACTAAAGATCCAATTTCGTATTGCAATACGGCTCGAACGAATTCACTTAGAGTAACATACGAAGGGTACTCTAACCAATACAATTCCGTGGTTACTCGCTCTAATCAAGTTAGCTAACAAAATCCTAGCAGTAAAACGTTTATGCACAAAAAAGTTTGCCTCAACTGCTCGAATTAGGTCAATGTTGAGTAAAGTTTGAGACGCGACACGAAATAGCTAGGCATACAATTATTGCTAAAGCGTAGAGTCTTGCTATCGAGAGTTTAATTTTCGACTGTTCCACTTAATTTACTGATCATCACGACTAAAAATCCATTTTGTTTAAATTTTGAATAGAATAAACAATCCTTATTCGCTTTTTACACCGAAAACTGAGAAAAGGCTCGCTTTGTTCGGGTTGGCGGGTACTGGCAGTAATCATGTCACAACAGCCAAATTTTATCAGGAACAGAGGACAGAGATATGACGAAGATATTCTAAACCTCGCAGACAACCACATTCAAACACGAGTACCTGCAAAAAACTATACGCCCGCTAAAAAAGAATAGACAATGAAAAGTGCGATTAAAAGTCGCACCTATCAAAGTCGCGTCTCAATCCCAAATAACATCACATTCGTACAAGCACGCGAACACCGCTAATGCCAACATTATCTCGATTGGTTGTTCGTCCGCTGTATAAAAACTAACTGGTGGACCGGCGCCTGTTAGAAGAACGACGGGGTAGAAATAACTTTTAAACCAAAAATGGTTTCAAAATCCTGTAAACTAATTAAACATCAAACGAAGGCATATCAACTCCGCTGACTCAGCCACTTAGAGAGGATGGGAAAGAACCGGAACGCCTACAACGCCTGTCTCAGCTGCCCCGTCAGCCGACGACAAGTGGGACGCCCACGGTATCGCTGGAAAGATGTAGTGGAAGCGGACCTACGTGAGCTGCAAGCGGAGGACTGGTGGGAAATTGCCAAGGACAGGGAAAAGTTGTAGCTTCTCTTAACGGAGGCCAAGACACACTTCGGGTCGCTGAACCACGTCTGAATCTAATCATAGTGAGTATGAGAGCAGCCCTAGCTCTTCTAGCTCTCATAGCTTGCCATATCTAGCATCTGTCAACAGACTGTCGCAGGTCGTCATCCCACGACCTGCGCTGCGTTTGCCAAGTTGCGAACACTATAAAAACTTTACAAATAACAATTGGCTTGAAACGTCCCACTGAAAAAAGCAAAGTAAAGTCCTTGTACCGATCCCTGCATGCGTCGGGATCTTAAACCAGCTGGAACCACGCTCTGTCAAAACTGGTGGTGTTCGTCGCGATTTTTGAACATACGAAGGATAATAATTTTCAATTCAAATCTATTTCTTAATTAGGTACTTAGTAATCGTTTAAAGTTTCGTTATAACTCGTTCTTAGTATCGGTCTAACTGAAGGTAATTTATAAACAAGCCTTTTATTAAGCTCATACTCTTCAGCGTACCTACCTGAAGGGTGTGATTAAGTTTTAGTGTTGTTCTTTGAATGGGCTCTCAAACTAACCGTGAAATAGGTACGAATATTTTTATGTTGATCACAGTTGTAACTGACGGTGGATGAGGTTTTTCTGTGAATTTAGTCTGAAAATGCGAGTTTTTCCTCTATATTTTTACCCATAACACGAGCTCTGCTTAGCTTGGGGATAGAATATGATGCTGTGTGAACTGCCAAGCATTACTCATTTATTTATCTTTAACTATAAAATCTAAATTAATTTCAATAATAAAATATAAATAATTCTTAGAATGATTGAATTCTTAGAATAGATAATAATTCTTAGCATAATAGGTTATCTAAATTGATCTCAGATAGATTCCTAACTCAACTTTTGATGAAATCAAAGTTGATTTTCTACTTATTTACTTGTTTTGAAATGGGCCTGGAACCAATTTGCTAATTACAAATTTATCAGCGTTAAATATTCAGAAATACCAACATCAAAGACAATTAAATCAGATTACTTATTAATTAATTAATTATTTCCTAAGTTATCTATTTCCACGCGATCGCTTGAAACGATAAAACCGCCAATTTTACTTACATTCACTTTTCTTTTTATTGTTATTTTTATGGCAACACTGTTTGAACAAACTGTTGTAGTACCTAACTACAAGCATAATAAAAGTTTTAATAGTTTTTATTTGCATAACGGCGTGTAAAATTGAGAACCGTGTTAGTCCACTGGAAACGTTGTTGTGGAAAATCTGAAAACCGAGGTGATTATTTATTACATTATTATGAAAATATAACCTTTTAGAAGCCGCCGAGTTTTGTCAGCCAGTGGCCTTTGGTTTTTTGTCTTTATTATCTAGCACCAAACTAAGCAGAGCTTGTATAACAGGTATATAAGAACTAATTAATTATTCACATTGCAAAGAAAAATATACTAGTATTTACAATTGAAACAATTCACTGATCACACATTGCATATTTTGGAATTAATCTCAAAACCTTCTTCGCAATCGGGATATCGTTCGCTGCGTCAATGAGGTCGTCGTACTCGTCGTATAGATTATTTACGTACAAATAATTATACTAACAGCGAACGAAATATGTAGTTGTTCCCGTAGCGCCCATTCTATCGCAAGAGAGACTCCGGGGCCGCTATTGTTGACCATGAAACCTTGAAGCTTTCCACTATGCTACTAAACAAAGTTACCCCATCTCCCGGACTATGCGAAACAGTTTTGTTTATTCTGATGAATAGGCATTCATATTTCATGAAACGTGCACAATTGTTTGTGTACAGCAAGATAAGGCTTGCTGTACAATAGTTCGTCCGTATCTGTGTGGTTTGAATTTAAAAAGCCGGAATGGACATGGTTCCGATGTCCCGGGAATGGTACGGTCTTTTTACTGTTAATAACTCACGCCAGGCCTGCGCAACTCGCCTCTTCGTATTAGGAGTCATAGCGCTGTAACGGTCCAGTTTATGCTGGTTCGTTTAATTTGCAAATATAGAAATAATTAACACATTTTGATATAGTTTGAAACACTAAAAATATATTCTGAACTGTAAATCGGTTCGAACGCTTTGCTGGAAGGATAGCAACCTTCTTAAGTCTTACGACAGTTTAGTAATTTTTGAATTTGACGATTCTAGGAAAACAAATGGGCTTCTTGATAGTTGGTACAGAGATGTCAGGGAGAGGAGATCGAGAGTTTTGGAAGGGAAGTGAAAATTTGGGGTTTTTTTTTCTAGGTTTTACAGGAATAGTGAATTCTTTTTGACGGGAATCGTTCGGCTCAGCCATCGAGCGAGACCAGGGAGGAATTCTAGGATGGATTGCAAATTTCTATCAATCAGATTCAGGTTACGTAAACCCACACTTTTCATTTCTAATAATTCTCCGTATTGTAAACGGATGGTGTTACATCCCAGAACCGACTATTCTAATTTATTATTATATTTATTAAACACATTCTGTCGATACTGCAACGTTCCTGGATGTGTTGGTGAATGCTTGTGCTGTAAGGCCCTGAACTAACCTGATTATTAAATCTATTGTTTTGATCTGCGGTTGGACTGGAATGTGGTTCCACACGTTTACTTCTTAGGACTTCCCGCGTGGAACTAGGTATGGGATTAGGTGGGCTAGAGTTTTAGTGAGGTAGGATGTATTTGGATCGCTTGAGATCATTCCCCATCAAACTCTCCTGAGTTAGCGATTTACAAACGCTTTGCTTTTAAATGTCTGGTTATCTCTGAGTACGGGAAGGGCGATAGCCGTCTGCTTTCGACTTTCCCCGAGGAGACGAAAAGAGAAACGTCGTAGTGGGGCACCAACCAGATAAATTTGGCTTATACCTATACGGGATAAAGCAAAGTTCTCAGGTTCCGCGATAGGAGAGGCAGAGTAACCAACCAAAGTCACAATGCCGAGATATTATAGGTTCTTCGCTTACTATGTAATTTCAGTTGTTTCAGAGCATGGGAGTATCATGGTTTGAGACGGCCATGAAAGAGGGGTGCTATACTACTGTACCAGGATTGAAGAGTCAATAACCTAAGTAGTTTTAACGTTTATTTCATTTGTCTTAAGCTTCTAAAAGAATCTGAGTTACTACATCACAATGTATGAGTCCTACCGCTAACTAGACGATCATTGGCCACTTTAAATCACAATTTTAATACAAAACTTATAGTAAAATACTTAGTTTTATTGATAGATAATCACTAGTGATCAGGTAGGGTAGGGTACGATATTTCCGAGCGTTACAATTTGGTGCCGTGACCAGGATCCTAAAAATTATTTAAAAATATCAAAGATAACCAAAATCCTACAAAATTATAAAATGTGACTAGAATCCTAAAAATTACTTAAAATTATCAAAAATATGACCATATCCAACAAACCAAAAACAAACTAACAAACCAAAAACAAACTAACAAACCAACAAAAAACTAACAAACCAACAAAAAACTAACAAACCAACAACAAACTACCAACAAACCAACAAACCAACAAAAAACTAACAAACCAACAAAAAACTAACAAACAAACAACACAATAAACAAACCAACAACAAACCAACAAACCAACAACAAACAAAATAATAATGAGTACCTATCTATCTAATAATGTATTAATCCATAACCATAATCAAAAGTCGCGTAAAATAGTATTGAATAAAATGATCTAATATAGCTATTCGGTTTAGTTAGGTTAGAGTAAATTTAGATGTGAAGTGCGAGTTCGACTCTCGCACAATTTGTTGCAGTGAAATGGAAAGAAGCTTAAGACAAACGGAATAATAGAATAAGATTTAGATGCGAGGTGCGGGTTCGATTCTCGTAAAATATGTTGCAAGTGAAATAATAGAATAAGGTTTAGAGGCTGAAGTGAGTAGAAGGTTAGACAAGAATCGACAAGTTGGGGGGTCGCTTTAAAATAATATTTAATCTCAGACAATAACTCAATTTTCCTTAATATCTAGCACTGGTGTCGAATGGGCGATGTTGATGATGGAGAAGCTGGACGTGCTGTGAGCAGCGTTCTCCAGGCGTCATCTGAAGCGGTATTGATGATGGAGAAGCGGGCCGTGCAGTGGACAACGATCTCCAAGCGTCATCTGAGATAAGCAAGAAATAAAATTATTTTATTAGGGTTCTAGCTACGAATATGTTAGCATCAGAGGTGCAGTGTAGATAGATTATTTTTATTGTACATAGAAACATCAAGTACGCTTTGGACGGGTATCTGCAGATCGTATAAACATTTGTCCCGAGGCGGGAATCGAACCTCCTGTCGTCGCAGGCGGACCTTCGCTCGCTGCGTCACAGAGGATTGAGTGCAGAGCAGTTGTCACACCCAGACGTGGGATTCGAGAACATTACGTCTAGCTAGTCACATTAATATTATAAATGCGAAGGTTTGGATGGATGGACGTTTGTTGCATCTTCACGTCTAGGCTGCTGAACGGATTGGGTTGAGGTTTTGCATGCAGGTGATTCTAGTTCTGTAATCAAACATAGAATTCTTCTATCCCATAAATCAGTTCCCATGGGATGGGAATCACCTTTGAACGTTTATAGAAACGACGCGTGCGAAGCCGCGGGCATAAACTAGTTAGGAATATCTAAGACTTGAAGTCAATTAAATGTACTTACTTGATTCTTTCTTGAGGTATAGGCATATTCACTGCCAGCTTCGACGAAGTGAACCGGAGAGGCGTGTTGCTGGACGGGGCAATGGAGAAATGGAGTACTGTATCGAACGGCTAGCCAGGTGATTGGCGCGTTCACTATTAGCTTCAGCAAAGGAGTCCGGGAGGAGCGCGCCGCTCTGCTAGCTTCGGCAAAGGAATCCGGGAGGGGCGCGCCGCTGGACGACGCGTTGCGGATGGATTGGGTCTGTTTTGACTCGTGAAGGGGTGAGTTTGACGTAGGGGTCGTAAGGTTTATTTCTGAAATAAATAAGGGAAAAATGTGTAAACATTCGTACGAATTGGCATTGCTTGTCATTATCTGGCATTTTCTGACTTCAAAAGGGACTTGGTTCGTCTACATTGAAATGTCGGAGGTTACCAAAAGGTGATACTTACGATTATGGATATCCAATTGTTCTTGCCGGTCAACAGCGGAGCGCGGCGGCGCGGTTTCTTTTAATCACAGGCTTCCGCATAGGATTGGAAACAAACATTAGAAACCTCAATTAACTTGTCGAAATTGTTATTTTGTCTTTTGTATTTTGAAAAGGGGAGACAATAATGTACGGCCGGATATTGTACGGCACAATAATTGGTGACAAAATTTGTACGGCCTAATGATTCGTGTACATTGCTTCTGATTTTGGTGGTTGTGCATTATCGTCACGTGACAAGCTTACACAGACTGATATTGCGCGTCGAGGTATTGTACACCCAGATAATTGAAACCGTTTTGGCACGGATTATTGGGGTGAGCATTATGGAGCCGTGCAATAAATTGTCGTGCATTGTGGTGACCCTTGAAAAGAAAAAAATGTTTGTTTGTTTACGTTTTTGTCAAATGTCATGTCGAACGAAACGTCAAAGTCGAATTACTTCAACTTCTTTTTTAATGGGGCCGCTTGCCTTCGACTCTGCCAGTGTCAATATGGAACTACGTTGTAGGTAGAATGTCACGGTATATTAAGGCCGTTTTACACGAGGTAGAATAACGGTCGCGTTTTGACACTCGGGGTCGATTGGAAATTAAACCGTTTAAATAAACTAAAATTAAAGCATAGCATTGATTTCGCGATTTGACACTTGGGGTCGTTTAAAACGTTTATAATAATAAATAATAATCAATAATCAATAATCGATAATCAATAATCAATAATCAATAATCAATTATCAATAATCAATAATCAATAATCAATAATCAATAATCAATAATCAATAATCAATAATCAATAATCAATAATCAATAATCAATAATCAATAATCAATAATCAATAATCAATAATCAATAACCAATAACCAATAACCAATAATCAATAATCAATAATAAATAATAGTAATAATAATAATTCTGGACAATTCACACAGCATCATCTAAAATAAACTAAAATTAGCATTGATTGTCTCAAAATTATAACTATTAAAATAATACTTAAACTAAAATTAGCATTGATTGTCTCAAAATTATAACTGTTAAAATAATACTTAAATTAAAGCATAGCATTGATTGTCTCAAAATTATAGCTGTTAAAATAAACTTAATTTAAAACTAAAATTAAAGCATAGCGTTGAACTTTAAACAAAAAAAAAAAAAAAAAAAAAAAATTAAACGATTAAAATAAACTAAATTTAATATTAAAATTAAAGCATAGCGTTGTTCTTTTTATTTATTTCAGAATTTACATCTTCCTTTTATATTTTTGAGACCATATCGTACCGTTCGATTATGTTGGAACGGGGCCTTAAAATTAACTTCGATTACAATGGAATGGAACCTTAAATATTTCAGAATTTCCACCTTCTATTTTTATTTTGGTTCAGTATGATGAAGGTTCGATTGCGTTGGAACGGGGCCTTATTTATTATAGAATCCTTCTTTATTCTTCGGTTTGTTTTTAGCTTTATATCATAGTTTGATTACATAAACCATCCTTTGTGGATGTAAAGGCCATTGATGATGATGATGTTGATGAAGATGATCATGGGTTGACACAATTCTGCCTCAGAATATAGTGCGGAAACGCGGGTGGATTTTGTAGGTTTGACAGTGACAGTAGGCCTTAGAATCGGACAGGAACTGTGAGTTTGACCTTAAATTCATGGACATAGGGTTGGTCTACATTCTGTCTAACAACAAGACCGGCCTAATTTCACTCGTCCAAGGTGTCTACCCTACTTACGTGTTCCATAGACTTGGGGTATATGGACTATATTCCTACCGTCCAACAAGTTGGGCTATTTAGCTTGGTTAGAAAATTAGTTATTTGTCAGTCCAGGTAAATGGTTGGCCATCGGAAAAATAGTCTGCAGGAGGAATGAGAAAAATATGAAAACAAAATAAAGCTTGCAACAAACTAATAAAATACTATTAAGAGTCGTGAATAACTAACAAATAACTAAAAATAATGGAGGCTCTGTGTCACGGATTCAGATACGGATTGACTACTGTGGGCAAGACGTGATTGAATTGTTTGCGGGGGGTTTGTAAGAAGGAAGAGGGATTGATCTAAATAACTTGTACGAGAGGAGAAAGCAGTGAGTTTGTATGAATGTTTAGTAGTATTAGTAAAATCGGAGTGCAGTGTGTCCTCGTAATTAATCTTATTTCGGAATCTGGGACGGTTTATTAGGCTTGAATCACATGCGCATCACATACAGGTTCTATGAAGAAATAATTCTGGAGTTAGGTTACTGAGATCTTATCAGATTACATTGAAAAATCTGAATCTGAATTGCAGCTTGGACTGGCTTCATAGAACCTCATACTTCACCTATTAGGCCAGAACTAAGCACACTTCACAAACTCCAAGTTTAGAATGGGATTTAAAGCCTTTGTGGGGATTTTGGGGTAAATTGAAATTGTGTTATTGGTCGGGTCATTAAGCAGGTAACAGGCAATTGATCTGGTTTTAGTTGAGTTATGTGTGAGGTCTGGTACCCTATCATAAGTTGACTGATGTTCTATTAGGGATGCCATGATTCACGACCATGTTCCAGGAGCTATTGTTTTTACTCTGTGAAACGTTGATAATGCAATAGAGTTAACTTGACAATTAGATTATGAATGTGGCGCTGGACCATATTGATTGTTTTAAACCTGGTTTAAATACACAAAACAGTAAAATGTATGTGATTACAAGTTTAAATAAATTAAGAGTTCAATAATAGCACTATTTAATAAAATTAAATAGAAAAATTATAAAAAAAAAACTAAATATATTTGTAAATTATTTGAAATTTTAGGAAATCCTTACTTCTTTGGAAATGCTTAAGGATTTGGGGTCGCTGTAACGGTCCAGTTTATGCTGGTTCGTTTAATTTGCAAATATAGAAATAATTAACACATTTTGATATAGTTTGAAACACTAAAAATATATTCTGAACTGTAAATCGGTTCGAACGCTTTGCTGGAAGGATAGCAACCTTCTTAAGTCTTACGACAGTTTAGTAATTTTTGAATTTGACGATTCTAGGAAAACAAATGGGCTTCTTGATAGTTGGTACAGAGATGTCAGGGAGAGGAGATCGAGAGTTTTGGAAGGGAAGTGAAAATTTGGGGTTTTTTTTTCTAGGTTTTACAGGAATAGTGAATTCTTTTTGACGGGAATCGTTCGGCTCAGCCATCGAGCGAGACCAGGGAGGAATTCTAGGATGGATTGCAAATTTCTATCAATCAGATTCAGGTTACGTAAACCCACACTTTTCATTTCTAATAATTCTCCGTATTGTAAACGGATGGTGTTACATCCCAGAACCGACTATTCTAATTTATTATTATATTTATTAAACACATTCTGTCGATACTGCAACGTTCCTGGATGTGTTGGTGAATGCTTGTGCTGTAAGGCCCTGAACTAACCTGATTATTAAATCTATTGTTTTGATCTGCGGTTGGACTGGAATGTGGTTCCACACGTTTACTTCTTAGGACTTCCCGCGTGGAACTAGGTATGGGATTAGGTGGGCTAGAGTTTTAGTGAGGTAGGATGTATTTGGATCGCTTGAGATCATTCCCCATCAAACTCTCCTGAGTTAGCGATTTACAAACGCTTTGCTTTTAAATGTCTGGTTATCTCTGAGTACGGGAAGGGCGATAGCCGTCTGCTTTCGACTTTCCCCGAGGAGACGAAAAGAGAAACGTCGTAGTGGGGCACCAACCAGATAAATTTGGCTTATACCTATACGGGATAAAGCAAAGTTCTCAGGTTCCGCGATAGGAGAGGCAGAGTAACCAACCAAAGTCACAATGCCGAGATATTATAGGTTCTTCGCTTACTATGTAATTTCAGCTGTTTCAGAGCATGGGAGTATCATGGTTTGAGACGGCCATGAAAGAGGGGTGCTATACTACTGTACCAGGATTGAAGAGTCAATAACCTAAGTAGTTTTAACGTTTATTTCATTTGTCTTAAGCTTCTAAAAGAATCTGAGTTACTACATCACAATGTATGAGTCCTACCGCTAACTAGACGATCATTGGCCACTTTAAATCACAATTTTAATACAAAACTTATAGTAAAATACTTAGTTTTATTGATAGATAATCACTAGTGATCAGGTAGGGTAGGGTACGATATTTCCGAGCGTTACAGCGCCACGACAAATACAAAAACAAATTTCGTTGACCATTATTTTCAAAAATAAGTAGGTATCTCTGCCACGCTGATCGGACCCGCTTCTATGGCAGATCCGTAAGATTGATTGCGTCTGCTTTTGGTTATGAAAATTATAAATGAGGCTGGCTATGCTCGCTGATGTGCTGTGTTGTTTTAGATGCAGCTCGGGTGGTGCTATGAACGTATCGGAGTTATGTCGCTGCTATGCTGGACCACTCTGTGCCTTCTAGCACTATCTCGCTTAAAGCATGGCCCCCCGCACCCCACCAAAGCTCCTGCGACAAACCCCGCACCACACTCGTTACCGTCCACCGCACGACCACCGATCGACGATGCAGCGCTGCGGTGGGATGCAGAACAACGCCTGCCCTCGCTGCCACTCGCCTACTGGTACGCGCACAGGAATGACCGGGGGAAATTTCACAAGCTGAAAGAATGCGCGCCTCTTCCGTCCATCTTCGAGCTGGAGTTCCACAACACGTTCTGGCAGACGCTTGAAACCTCCTCGGGCGTATTTCATATGTACGGAGCGTACTTGGACTTACGTATTGCGTCGCGCTTCGGGCCTGTCATTCGCCTGCTGGTCGTCCACGACCACATCAAGCCCGAAGTGAAAACCTACTGCCAGCTGTGGTACCACGAGATCGCGGAGCCCATCATCGTGCGCGTCCTCGAATACAAGCTCATGTGGCGGGCCATGTGGGGCAACTCTAGCGATGCCGTGTTGCAGCCATTTCTCTTGTCGTGCGCACTGCGAGCTGACATGCGAGATCTGATACCGCGCGCTGTTAGCCTAGTCGAGCGGCCGTGTAATGTGGCGCGCAATTTGCTGCGAGTGCACTATGACCCGCCCGTGACCCCGGCCGACCGCCGCGACATTGCCGTCTGCGTGAAGGGACTCGATTTCCTGCATGAGGACCCGTCCGTCCGTCTCGTGGAATGGATCGAGCTCGTGTTGTTACTGGGCGCCGACGCTATCCACTTCTACGAGCTGCAGGTGCATCCGAATGTCTCGCGTGTGCTGGCGCGCTACCAACGCCTCGGCCGCGTGACGGTCACTCGCATGTCATTGCCCGGCGGTGCACCCAATCTATCTGGTTTGCAGCATCTATATCTCACACGTAAGTCTCTCAACAAGCGGCAGATGGAGCTGGTTCCATACAACGACTGTTTATACCGGCACATGTACCGGTATCGCTGGATCGCGCTGCTGGATATCGACGAGGTGATCGTACCGCTGGAGGACATGGACTGGCCAGCGCTGCTAAGGCGCGTCCTTCCGCTCAGTGAAGGCATGCATCCACGAAGCTCCTTCCATGCTACACAAGTGTATTTCTTCTCCCAGCCAGGGGGTGAACGGACGCCACACCACCTGCCAATGATGCAGCAAGTGTGGCGTAAGCGGAACCACACGGAAACACTGAAGAATTTAAAGGCGTTTCACGTAACAGACCGCGTGTTGGTCCTACACAATGACATGCCTCGGACATGCATGGGCGCTTGCTCATCGTACGCACTGGAGATGCGGCATGCGCGTCTTCAGCACTACCGCGCGGACTGCGTGCAAGTGCGTGGGTGCGTAGATGCCGTGCGCGACACAACTCTATGGCGCTGGCGAGGCCTTCTCGCGGCGCGCGCTGACACGGCGTTGAAGGAGTTAAGCTTGCTGCCACCGCCTGAGCCAAATCGGTGACCGCACCTGCCACACCACTCTGCTTAGTTTTGGCGTGGATTGTTAAAGTTCGAGCTGTACCCCGGAGTAACACCTTTTAAGGGCGTATACAACCTCAAATTGCTTATTTTCCACTCCGTCGGACCTCCATATATTCCAAACTACTGAATATTTAACTTTGCAATTTATATATAGTAAAGTTCAGGACTTATTTTATCGATCATATGTTTTGAAAACACGATGCCATAAAATTTTCTCGATAGAAAAAAATCGCAAAGTTACCTCTAATTTTTTACTAAAACCCTAATTTCTCAATAAATACAAATGATACGATCTTGAGATTAAGCATAGTAATTGAACTAAGTATAAAGAACATTTTATATGTTGCATTTTTTTCAATTAACTGTTCTAATGTTTGTGGGGAGCAAATAACTACTAAAAACTTGATTTTTGGGCTTACGCCGCTTTGCTCTGTCCCGCTCCTGTGAACGCGAAATCTTATGCCTATCCTCTTCACACAATAACGAGGTAGGGTACCGCCTTAAGAGTGTTTTATCCTTTTGTGATTCGTTCGGAAGGTGTTTTTCTAAAAGTTACTTGGCATACTGAGCAGGTTATGTGATCTAAGTATCTACATTACATTACGTAAAATGTGCATTTTGGAGTTTGTTAACTCATGAACACTTTCTCTATGAAGCAGAGATAAGGAAATTTTGAAATGTGCGTAATAAAAATATTCACCTTCCTATTTTACACCGTTTGTAAGCGTATTTTATAAAAGCAATCAAGAATGGTGAGTGAGAATGAACTGTGAAAAAACTTTACGACCTCAGTGGCACAGCGGGCGATGGTCCGCCTACAAGGTTGCGGTTTCGATTTCCGCCTTGCCATAAATGTTTGTGTGATCTGCAAATATTTGTTCAGGGCGTCGCCGTCTGTGTGTTTTCTATATGTTTTAAACATATGTATATCCAAGAACTGGAATTTTTTGGTGCAATTAGTTCAACGGTTGAACTTATAGTTGAACTTAGTGGAATAGGTGTCCATGTCATGTATTGTAAGTATTAAGTCTACGTCTAAGTCTAGTCTATTACCATACAGCGCGTGCAGCCAGCGTCTTGGGGAAGCTTCCGACTGGTATTGATATGGATTTGTTGAGCTACCTGTAAATTGCTTGCAACAGTATGCAGTTAGCTCAATTGCTTCAATTGTATATACTAGTTCGAATTTATTTCTATTATTTGATCGTAATTTTCTTTGTGAATAAAATATTATATTAAGTCTACGAGTTTTTTAGTATTTATAACACAAGCTCTGTCTTAGCTTGGGGCTAGATGATTGTGTGTGAATTTTCTAGTATTATCACACTAATATTATAAATGCGATAGTTTGGATGGATGGATGGATGGATGTTTGTTACCTCTTTACGCCAAAACTACTGAACGGATCGGGCTGAAAATTTGCATACAAGTAATTCTAATCCTGGAATCAAACATAGGCTACTTTTTATCCCATAAATCAGTCCCCATGGGATAGAAATCACCTTAAAACGTTTCTATAGAAACAACGCGTGCGAAGCCGCGGGCATAAACTAGTTTATAATATTATAATAATAATATATTTTTCATTTTCAGATAACATAGATCCATAAATAAATATAGATCCGTAAAACTAAAAATGATAGGCTTTGTTAGTTATAATTTTTAATTTTATTACTCGTATTAAATATTCTATTTAAGTGGAGATGGAGTGCTTGTAAACAACTACATCCAGTTTATCGGCTATTGATGCCAGGATGGTGTTAGTACTCCTGCGTATTCTACTAAGCAGTGAGGCTGCCTTTTTCCTCATACAGGCGGCAAAGCCGTCGATGCGAGCCTCCGCAAACATACCAGAGGCGCTGCAAAATCGCAGGAGCCCCAACTGAAAGCATTATTATACTGGACTCGATGAGTGTGAGTTTACATAAACTAATTACTGAACACTACTAAGATTATTCCAATATCAAGTTAACATGCGAGTAAGAAGCCAGTGCGTGCTAGCACGTCGCCAACTCATGTGTTCATAATACGATTTACACGTTGTAATCATTTCTCGCTTGGATCACCTGATATTAAATTACCGTGAGGCTGTCTCCTGATCGAACATGGGTACAGTCGGCTCCATAGCGACACATCAATAATTTAATTTTCATCTCATGTAGTTGGCGGCGTGCGAGAGATTGATAGCATTATTTAGACTGTACTACGGAATACCGGAAGTCGAAATACCGGGGAACGGTATCCCGAGAGAACAGGAAACCGCATAACGAAATACCGAGAGCACACAACATCGAAACTGTAGACCGAACGATCACAATCTCGATTGAACGCTATACCGAAAGATCAATAAATCGAAGTAACGCTATGTCGAAATTTTCTTCAGGGTTAGGTACGTTAGTTTTGTCTTACCAATTAAGAATGCAAATAAAAGCAAAAGAGACATGCGTTAGGTGGAAAAATGAAATTAAGATCGGACGTCTTCACGAACCATCATCCATTCGCCCACCATCACGTGTTCCTGATGATGGGCAAAACCTGCAGCTCACGCACTTTCGTAGTTTGACGAATTCATTATGAATTTAAGCGGTTTAACATCGATCAAAAATTTCCGGCCGGCCCCCCTTAGATGCACAATGCGCGCCCTGAAAACGTCAGTATCAAAAGGTATCCCATTTGGCATTTTGGGATACCTTTTCAACTAGTGTCATTTTAGCTCTCGGACCGAAAGCATGGTCAAGTGCTCGTATAAAAAATGCAATAATCGACCGACCAAGCAACAGAAAAAGGATGGAATTTCTTATTTTCAGTGAGTTTAAATGTAATTTTTACCTGTGTATTGTGATATGAGCCAATTGAGCCTTATATACTTGAGAAATCAGCATTAAATATTGTTGTTGGGTTTGCCTATGTAAAAATATTTATTTTGTTCTAAGTTGATGAATGGAGCGGCTATTGTTTCTAATTTTTTTAATTTTTTATTTGTGGTAGTTGTGAGGGATAATTTTTTTTTGACGTGACAACGTCTTATAAATTGGTTTGCCGGGTGACACTTCAAGAAACTGCGTTACGCGTTACGCTCCGCTCACGTTATGCAGACATAAAAAGTGAAAGGAACTCAAAGTCGTTGTCACGTAAAACTTTTGCCCGTATACCGACTTTACAGGCAACCAATTTTTTTCATGAAAAGACATTTAAAACTACTATAAGACAATACCAAAACAACAATAAATATGTCTCAAATTGGTATCAAGGTGTTATCATCATTTAGGTGTTGAAATATTTTCTTCCCAGTAGTGCCACGACAACAATCACACAACAATTTTATTAAAATTTATAATCGAACGATACCTGAAGATAAGATTACATTACATAGCAAAAAAATAATCTCAAAAGTTAAAAAATTCATCAAGGAGATCTTTATACAATAAACTAAATCTTTTGGAAGGAAATTGAAAATTTAATAATTGGAAAATTATTAAATTAAATATTAAACATTGGAAACGTCATATTTTCAGAACTTAGGAATTACAGTAGGTAGTACTAGTAATTTAAAAGGGGGCGTCCATAAATTACGTGAGGTGATTTTTTAAATTTTCTGTAACTCCCTCCCCCCCTGGTGAGATTTCGTGAGATTTTATTCAACCCCCTCCCCCATCCCCCAATCTCACGTGAGATTTTTCAAAATGTGGGTTTCTTACGTCAGTAGATGTATATCGTCGAAGTTTAAATGGATCAAAATAGTATATTTTTTTTTGTTTCAATCAAAAAAAAAATTGCGTGATATTTGCCGAGACCCCCCTCCCTCCAACGTAAGATTAGATGAGATTTGACTCGACCCCCTCCCCCCCTTAAACATCTCACGTAATTTATGGACGCCCCCAAACGGGTATTTATTGCGTTTATTTACCTATTGTTTTCGACGTTCAAAATTAAATAGTAGGTAATAATAAATAATGTGTTCATATGGCGTAAGTTTAAAAGTATTTTATAAGATCCTAGTTGACTTGAAAAAACGTTTTTTTTTGGCCCATAGAAAAACTCTTACGAAGCCACAGGCAGACACTAGTTCTTTTAAATTTAAAGTACCTGCCTGAAATTGTACTATTTTAGGTTTATTTCACTAGCTTTTGTTAACTTATTTATAATATTGTATGTCCGAAATGACCCTTTTGTTTGTTGACTGTTGCGTCGCTAATTTATAGTTGTATCAATAAATGATTCGTTATCTTTACCTGAATTCTGTTGATTTTATAATCCTTATAAAAATAAACAGTGTATAAATTATTTTTAGGTACCTTCCTACCTACTTACAAAATAAAATAAAATAAATTCGACTCCACTAATCTCTTGTTCCGCATGCAAAAAACTTGACAGGCTCTGCGCAAACTGTCTGCGTCAAAACAAAACGTGGACACTTTTGAGTGTCATTCTTGTAAGGTTCTAGGTATCTACGGGGGAGGCCGCATACTTGATCGATGCGGTTTAACTATGACCCTAGTTTGTGTTGGAAGATAACAACGTTTCATTCCTTAACGAGGGACTTCACCAGGGTGAGTGCGGTTCGCTTCGCGCCCTTTCCACGTCCCTGCGCCCCTGCACTCAACATTGGGGTTCTTCCAACACAAACTAGGTTCGTTGTTAACTCGTTTATATTCATAATGAATTGGCGTTGACTGTACAAATATCGTTCCGATTACAATTTAATACGAGGTTCAAGGGCTTGATATGATGCCGAAACAACGTCAACGAACTTTGCTAGACTCTAATTCGATACCTACTAAATTCAAGATTATAGCTTTGTAATACAATAAGGATAATAATATGCTTACCAAGGTTTACCTATTCGGTAACTTATTATGGTACATCGGATATTAATTTGATTTTGGAACGATACAGAGTGAATGTGAATTAGAGTTAAATATAGGTTTTACTTATGTTGTATTGCCGAATCAGTAATAAAGGTACTATATTTACATTATATTAAACAAACACTTTTACTGTAAGAGGGCGTATTGCGCGCCATTTTATGAAAAGGATAGGCAGAGGATTTCGCGTTTAAAGGAGCGGAGCGGCGCTTTTGGAACAGCATAAGCACAAAAATTATGTTTTTGCTTATTGACAAGAAAACTACACAACTTATGAAGAAACTGTATTAAGGAACTAAAGAATTAGTAATACGACCTACGAATCATAACAAAAATCTTTTAGTTAGTTTTTAGTTTTTTTGTCGTAATTTTTATTCGCCATCGTTTTTTACAATTAAGGAACCGAGGGGGAAAACGGGACACCAAAAAAAAAAACCAGTTTTCCCCTTTAAGGGAGATTTGTCAAGGGGGAAAACTGGAATAACCCACCGACTGTAATACTAGTTTTTTACCACGGGGACCCCGTGAGTACCTACTGACATCTAGGCCTAGTTGGACAGCCCAACCCGCCAGGTTCACCCCTTAAGGCGGTTCGTTTCGTTTTGTCGCTGTATTCTATTTTTTTTGTGAATTTTTTTTTTCTGGACTACAAGGCGGAAAAGTAATATGTTTAGATCTTATGGGAATGTGGATTTTGGGCTAAGAATCAATATATTCCCAAATGCAAATTACTTTTCCGTTAGTTTTATTCATTGTAGAATGAAAACACTAAACAATTTGAATCTCACGCCAACACGAAACAAACAACTTTAATAATGCATTGTCATCGTTCGAGTGAAGGCTTACTTCATCCATCTCTAAAGTCCTCTTTGTTTCCAAAAGTCAAATCTAATCAACACACTCTTATAGAAGTTAAGAATAAATAATAACAATTAAGTTCAATTTATTTTTGATTATCATTTTATTGATCTATGTTAGGAGCTACACAAAAATTTGTCCATATAAAACCTAGTGCGCGGCACAATACAATGAAGTCGTCAGATGTATTAAAGCATAAGTACACAATTCTTATTTAGCTTGTCTAAGTAGAAAAATGTAATGCCAAAGAACCGCTAAGACATGTAAGTAGCTCCCTTAGTACCATATAGTTATTCTGTGGTAGCGCTAAACTCCCATACCGATCATCACTCAGCTCCTCTAGGTCCAAACTCCTACTTAACTTTACCGCAGAAATAAACCATCTCTCCCAATCATCGGTAGCTAAACGCCATGCCATTTTGAGCCGTAAACGTCGGCACTACGACATGGAAAAACTTTTTCGTCTAGAACCTATCAATTTTATAGTCCTAGCATAATGTAAACGCATATTGTTATACAGATATGTTTGGACGGCTAGGTGAGAACCACGTATCGTCGAAGCGCTTGGTTTCATCATCATCATGATGTTAGATAGATAGAAATAGTTATTTGTTCAACAAGTGGGCAAAACTATTACTTTTTTAACGAGCCGATATTAAATCTCGAGCTAGCGAAACAGTCTAGAATAGAGTCATAAGCGTAGCGAGTGGGTCTAATGTAGACTGCTGAGGTAGCGAGGGATTTAAAGGGCACGAAACTAAAAATATTTGCCCTCGAGTAAAACATACAACTTTTCACCACGACTAGCGAGAAAATATTTTGCAATTCATAAAAGAGGTCGAATGTCAGAAACTCATTTTGATCAACAACCTTGGTGGGTAAAAATGCACGAAGGTTCCAATTTTCCCTCTTAAGGATAATCTTCAAGGGGGAAAACGTCCAGTCCAGTTTTCCCGCTTATGGGGAATTTCAGGGAGGAAAACTGGAATAACCCGAATAAACAACTATGTATCACTCGGGAGAAAGTGCGATTCCTACCTCGTGTGTTTTAAAGCCGTTGGCTGAGCCTCAAATGACACACTTCGACAAGAATGGGGCACTTTCTCGCCTAGGTGTATAATCTACAATATTGCACATAAGCTTGTACATAGGCGAACGTAATGCTCTACCTGCTAGCCTTTGGGTAGTGTGGAAAACCATTATCTAGGTAGTGCTATAAAATGATCATGTTGGCCTTTTCGAGATCTACTCTTAAATGTGTTAGGTCGGAAGGTGTACCTACACTACGTTTACTGAGTCGCGGTCTCCACTGAAAAACACGTTGACCCCAGTCGTTGGTTCTACATGAGATAGGGCTGGCCTACTGCTGCTTTAGCTTGTTTATTATTTCAGCTATCTCAATAACTTTGGTAGGTTCTTCTTTAAGTTAAATAAAGTGATAGTGTTTAAATTGATCTAGCTGCGAATATTCCAGCTGCACTGTGACACCGCAGGTTTACGCCCGCGATATCCAAAGTTTACGAGTTTTCGTCGCAGTCATAAACAAAATGCAAAAAGGAAATAGGAACGATCAATATCACCTGGTTACCGTGGATTACACAAATGGCTGGCGTCGGAGTCAGGGCCTGATGAAGGAGCGGGAAAAATATCCAGACTTTAAGCTTTTTAAATAAGCTTTTCATTTTGAAAGATGGGATACCAATGTTGACAAAGTTGCAGGGCGTAGGTAAAGTGGCGTTCATAGATAGGTATATATGGTATACTAGATTTTATCCCGAACGATTGCCTCGCGGTTTCACCCGCGTAGTTCGGGATAAAATATAGCTTAAGTCACTCCCTGAAAAGTAAGCTTCCTAACGGTGAAAGAATTTTTCAAATCGGTCCAGTAGTTTCGGAGCCTATTCAATACAAACAAACAAACAATCAAATCTTTCCTCTTTACAATATTAGTATAGATATAGTGGGTGATAACGGGTTAGAAAATAACTTAATTAATTATTACTATTCCATTTATTAAATGGAATAATTGGCATGGTAGACCAACTTATCACTTTACTTGCCCAAGACGCACATGTCCAGGTTAACCAGCATGTAGCTGGCAGTGAATGGGATATACGATGAAATACTATGCTATAAAATCCAGAATAGCAGAAGTTCCACTGGTCATTATGTCAATAAATAACATTTTTACTTTACACACACACACCCACAGACATGTTGACACAACAAAACACTGGGTCTCCTGTTGCCCAAACTCTTAAGAGACCTCGGGAGACCACACACACATACACCAACACTCACAAACCATAATTATGTTTTATGTGAATTTGTAATAGCCATTAGCTTAAACCATAAGAAAAGTAATAGTTATGTAGCTTTAACTATTAGTTAGTAGTAAATGTATTTATATTATTCAGAAATCTAGGAGATAGGCGTTGACTACCACACAGTTTGTAAAGCTTCGGTAGTGTCATCTTTTCAATAGGTATGTAAGATCCTTTTTGTAAAAATGTTCTGAATCTAAGATTAATTGTTTACTACTTTACTTTTACTAACAAATAGTAAAAGGGAAGCGAGAGAGCGAAGTTTCAACTTCAACTTCTGGGTGAATGGCTGTGCGTCTGGTTCGCCACCACACTGCCAGGAGTGAAATTTTCAGTTTTTAATGGAACATTTGGCCGTTTGGATTAATAAAAACCTCCTCCTTTGAAAACCATCCAAAATCTGAACCCGCTGGTTACTGCTCTTCCGCTATTTTCACCACCGCACCTTTACACAAATGGCTGGTAATAAAGAAATATGCCCGGATTATCATATTAAGGTTTTAATTTCTGGCTTTTCGGGTTGAACTTTCGCTTATTTTTGGGCTTTGGCAGGTTGCTACGGATTATGGTGGATCACAGTTTAATAAATTCGACCGCAATTTTTAATGGTCATGTTTCTATGGGCTTTTGAGATTTTGCACAGACAAAAATTCAGGGAAATAAAATATAATAATAAATCTTATTAAAAAGCAGTTATAGCAAACATCTTATAGAGTCGTGATCGTAATGCTGGCTTCAATTTCGGTCAACGAATTAGCATTGCCATTCAACGCGGCAATGCTGCCTGCATTTTGGGTGCCTTCTGGTGACGAATTTTTAGGAAATGAAGACAAGTATAAATACTAGGTAGTTGTAATTTGTGTTTTTTTTGTCTTCGTTGAAATAAAATAACTTTGTAAGCTAAAATAAAACGTTAAGTGAAAGTCGGACTCGCGCACTAAGGGTTTCGTTTAATTGTAAGACCTCGTTTCTTGCCAAATATCATGGCATAAAGTGAACATGAAGTAGGTACCCTGTATATTTTGGTCGAGGGTGAGATTCAAAAATTAAGATTTTTTTTGTTAATAAACCTCAAATTTACGGTTTTTAGATTTTTCTCCTTTTTGCGCTATATTATGACTTTGCTTCTTACCAAATTTTATGATTCCAGGTAAGTGGGGAAGTACCCTATAGGATTAGGTCCATGGCGAGAATCAGAAGTATTTTTACTGTAAATAGACAACAAATTTACTGTTTTCGGATTTTTTCCTTTATTTGTGCTACAAGGCCTTGCTTCTTGCCAAATTTTATAATACTAGGTCTACGCGAAGTACCCTATAGGTTTTTGTCCATGGCGAGCATTAAAAGTATTTTTTTTTGTGAATCAATTACACATTTATGGTTTTCGGATTTTTTCCCTTTACTTGTGCTATACCTGACCTTGCTGCTCACCAAGTTTCATGATTCTAGATCTACGGGAAGTACCTTCCATTCCTGAGACATGAGTGCATTATTTATACTTACCACCTATTTATACCATGTCTGACGCAATAAATATCTTTGAATCTTTGGAAGTTTCAAAATATTCGGACATAAACCGCTGTAACTTTTGAGTGCGTCGACTTAGAAGTTTTATTTATATTGCAGCTTCAAGAGGTTACGAATTTGAGTATTTGACGTTAATTTTAACTCGATACGTCCACGCGTTCCTGAGTAAAGAGGCACAGACGTACAGACAGACAGACTGACAACAAAGTGATCCTATAAGGGTTCCTTTTTTCCTTTTGAGGCACGGAACCCTAAAAAGCAGCTTTAACTGTATAAGTTGGCATAATTATTTTACGTAGATCGCGTATAATTTGTCACTACCTCTTTTGTTACTTTGGTTTGGTCTGTCTCCGTACTAATCCTTCGTTCTACAACATCAAAGAAAACTGTTAAGTTCGCCCGACCTATTTTGAGGTCTCCGCACAACAGGCCCTCTTTCATTAAAACTCACCAACCCAAAACGGTTCAAAGCCACGCGTTAAGGAACTAGTTGAAAACTTTCAAAAACTGCTCCCAAGACCGAATAGTTTTCAGTTTTCCCCATCTGGGATCCTAAGTGTTACTCGAGCGCCTCTAAGAATTCAACCATAACGCCTTAAAAGCCGAGCTTAAATAACTTTGGGATCGTCGAATAGAAGGGCACTGAATGGTAAAACTTATAGTAATTATTTCCATCCAAAGGCTGCCTGGAAGAGATCGCTTCTAAGGCCGCCCATTGTACTTAGCTATGCTATAATGTGTCTTTTCAATGTATTTTTGTTGGTGGGACCACGGAAAGAAATAAATGCCCCTGGTACAGCCAGGTGTACTATGTAGGTGGACCACGGGCAGGGACCGGTATTTTTTTGGACATCATAATGACAAAGTAAAACGATGACATTTCGAAGTTGACAGCTGATTAAGGAAAGTGGAAAAAATAATGTTGTGCCTACTCCACCTAGCGTGGGACATGGTTCAGAAGAAGAAGAAAACAATGAAATTTTCGAAACTTTGGAATTGTGGGGTAGATTTCTGAATAATTAAGTTAGGATTATTGACCAATAGCTATGATTTACTCTACCAACTAATGGTTTTATATAAATTATTCAATGACATGGTATTGATATCAACAGTCTGCAATTAGCGCCATAGTTTCAATTGTAAATACTAGTTCTAATTTGTTTCTAATATTTGATTTAATGTTCTTTGATAACAAACATAATTATGTTTAAAACTAGTTTCTGCTCGCGTCTTTACACGTGTTGTTACTATGGGATCGTTTAAAGGTTATTTTTGTCCATGGGAACTGTTTTATGGGCTATGTTGAATTAGAGCTATGTACATCTATGCAAATTTTCAGCCTTATGCCTTAGCCAGGTTAAGTCCTTATGGCGTGAAGAGGTAACAAACAACCATCTATGCATACATCTAAACATCCCAACTTTCGCGCTTATAATATTAGTGTGATGTGATGATGTTACAGTCACATAAAGAATCAGCAAAGTACCGGATTTCACGAAGCATAAAAAATAATGTCACGTCAAAACAGATTGTCAATGAAATGACTCATCTCAAGTGAATGAATATTTGCCATCTTGCCCCCTGTGGGGAGATTCCGGCAAATGTGGCCCTCGAGCAGAAATATGTGCATTATTAGTAACCATAAAAATATGTGATGTTATGGTGTGAATGGGGCAATTCTGTCAAATGACTCGCATCATTCCTTGAGATTCCTTGTTCGTTGGTTTATTGTGTTTTTCTTGAAGGTTGTTGTGTCAAAATAAGCACATTATCGGTCTGTATTCCCTCATTATTGTGGAAAGGGAGGAAAGGTAATCATTATTATTTACAATTGTAACTGATCATACGGTCTAAACCAACAATCAGATAGTATCTGATTGTTGATTTCTCTGCTCGCTCCTAGCTTTCGCCATGTGGACAGCGTGCAGTCGAATTTTTGATGCGGATACGTGCAGGTGTTGTGCGGTCTATGTATGCTACAACCTTTAACATTAACTTTAAAAGAAATAAATTGTTAAGACTAACTTCTGCACGCAGGTTCGTTGGCGTTATTTCCATGGAAACATTCAAGGGGAGTTTATATCGCGTAGAAATTGATTTAAGTAATATATATAGAGATCTATCCCTACATATACATTATACAGCCCTATATGTATGCAAAACTTCAGCCCGATCTGTTAGTAGTTTTGGCGTGAATAAGAAAGAAACATCCATCCATCCATCGAAACTTATGTGTGACATTGTGATAGAACTGTCTTTATATAACAGAGAAAAGCGTCTGCGCTCATTAATACTGCTACCACAAAACACAAAAGCGTGAATTTGAATATGGGCTTAATGTTAAGATACAAGTTATCTTCAGAAACATTTTTCAATGACAAAATGGCTTCCCACAAGCTTCAAAGAAATGGTCCGTGAGCTGTCTCTCATCTGAAACCGTCAATTTATAATTCATCTAAATGTTTCGAGTTACAGCCCATATTTAAATGCACACTTTCGTGCTGTGCTGCAGCGGTGTTGTTCAGGTGTGCGACAAGCTTTAGCCCACCCTACCTCACCTCGAGAATCGAGTTACAGCCTGAATATTGACTCAAAGCGCTGAAGTGTGCGTGTCCGTAAGACAACAGCCGAAAGGACTTTGCAACAAAAATCCATTTTGTTTTGTTTGCGTAGGACTCGGGCCTTTTCCGTTTGTTTTAGAAACGTTCCGTGGCGACTGCTTTCTTAAAAAATACCAAGTATTTTGATAGAAGATGGACAGTTTGTTTTAATATGAGAATAGATTCGGACCATGGTATCTTCACGTTTGATGAAATTAGTAAATAAAATTAATAATGCTGGACAATTCACACTGCATCGTTTAGCCCTAAACTTAGCAACGCTTGTGTGGATATACGATACTTTGCACATTACATAGATATACATTTTTACTATACATGCATGTTTAACAACCGGAACAAATATCTGTAGATTGTACATTTGTACCGAGGCGGGAATCGAACCAGCATTTTCCTGCGTCGCAGGCGAATCTTTACCCATTATGCCACAGAGCTCGTCAAAACTGAGATCGATTGTTATGAAACACTGATATATTTCTCGATATAGGCCCAGCCTAGTGAAGAAGTCGACGAAATTCACCATTGAAATCCACTCAGCAAATTATGTACAAAATTATCCATAGCTGTCATATGTTTTAGATTAAGTCTATCTGTTCATATTTGTATTATTTGCTGCAATAAATAGTTTTTACTTTACTTCACTTTACTTTACTGATTGGCTCGTACGCACTAGCAGTTCCACTACGTCAAGTAGGTTGCACAGAATAGGCGGCGCGATTTTAACCAATAGTGCGTACCTACAGGCCTAAAGCCTGAAACAGTAGAGTTACTAGTATAGTATTATAATATCTGTGGTAGAGTCAACCAAGTGACGGAAGATCTCGGTAAAGGGTGCCGCAATTTGGAGGCGCACCACTATCGTACAGCACAAAAATGGGCATTCAAATATGGACTTTAACGCGTAACATTCAGATACATTTCATATTGATGGCATCAGATGACAGATA
Source organism: Eupithecia subfuscata (assembly GCA_963564075.1). Taxonomy (NCBI): domain Eukaryota; kingdom Metazoa; phylum Arthropoda; class Insecta; order Lepidoptera; family Geometridae; genus Eupithecia; species Eupithecia subfuscata. The sequence continues at coordinate 2,249,632 of OY751097.1, read as the reverse complement.
GTTCGCTGCAAAGCCATTTTGTAACTGTAAAATGTTTTTTAAGGTAACGAGATAAAGCCGATATTTAATTTCACATCTTTATGCTGTGTGGTATTGGCGTTCAATTAATGAACGCAGGGCATAAGATTAAAAAAATTGGAGATCTTTTATGAGCGCTTTTGCTATTACCTACCTGTTATAAAAGTGGCCACTCACGATCGCACTATTCCACGCTGTCAGTCCAATGACACGTTCCAAATTTGAAATATATGACGTGCATCGCCATCGTTCCGAAAAATTCAAACATACAAAAATGATCGACGTGTTTGAAGTTTCGTAAACAACGTAATAATGCAATCTCAAAAGTAGTTCATTGGTTTAGTGTCAATAATCTTTTGCTAAACGAAACCAAAACAAAATGTATTAGATTTATTCTACCTAATGTTAAACAAGTGAAGGCTGATGTAAACGTTAAAGGAGAAACTTTAGAAATAGTAGAAAGTACCGTATTCTTAGGAATCACCTTAGATAATAAACTTCAATGGGGCCCACACATAGATAAGCTATCGAAGAGACTCAGTTCTGCAGCGTATGCAGTCAAAAAAATCCGTCATCTTACAGACGTGGATACATCTAGACTTGTTTATTTCAGCTACTTCCATATTATTATGTCTTATGGTATACTGCTGTGGGGGAACGCTGCAGATATTAACACCGTATTTGTGCTGCAGAAGAGGGCTGTTCGGGCTATCTATAACATGGGTCCTAGAGAATCTCTACGTGATAAATTCAAAGAAATAAACATAATGACAGTACCATGTCAATATATCTATGAAAACTTATTGTACACTCATAAAAATATAAATCGGTTCCCTAAAAATAGCGATAAACATAATTTTAATACCAGAAATAAACATAAACTCGCTGTGCCCACAACTAGGCTACGCAAAATTAATGTATCTTTTAAAGGGCAATGTATACGCTTCTACAACAAAACTCCTAGTGAGTTGCAAAAATTATCAGTAAATAAATTCAAACAAATTGTCGAAACCTTGCTGTGCAAAAAGGCTTACTATAAAATATCAGATTATCTATAGGACAAAAAAGCTTGGGACGGGTTTTGCTCCAACTCGAAAAATAACAACTAACAGGCTAAAGGTTTCTTCGTCGCTTCTTTACTTTAGTCTACATACCGAAGCGATAGAAATCAAAAAATATCACTTTATTTCCGTGTCAGTGTTTAGTTTTTTATTTTGACCTTTTCTAAGTGTACATTTATTGTATTTATGGAAATAAAGAGTTTTTGATTTTGATTTTGATTTTTGACGTCACTACAATTGTCTTTCGCGTTGTGAATTGAGTTACTATGTATGGTTGTAATGTGCGAAGACTTTCTTAAATCAGTAAATTAAACGTAATAAATTTTTATAAGGTTTTAGTGCGGTGTGAATTAGAAAATCAAATCAATAAGTCTCTTTATTTCCATAAATACAATAAATGTACAATAAATGCACACTTATAAAAGGTAAATTTTTAAACGCGGAAATAAAGTGTTATTTTTTTACGTCTCTTCGGTACTAAAGTAGATTAATGTAAAGAACCGACAGAGAAACAAAAGCTTGTTAGTTGTTTTTTTCGAGTTGAAGCAAAACCATAATTTTCTTCCAGGAAGACCGGTGGGGCCTCTCATGTGCCCTCCACCTAGCTGCCTAGCTAGGATCACAAGATGTGGAAGGAGACAAGAAGATCTTTGCAGTGGGACACATAATAAGGCTTCCCAAAAAGTGAGATGTAGAGTTTGCGAGATCTTATTTCGGAGGAAACAAGTAGTTTTATGTAATTACTTCATTACTCTGTCGGCGCGGTCAGGTCCATGTTTATTTGGGGTCCACTTTGATCTCATAACGAAGAGTTTTATTGAATTTGCGAAGAAAATGTCTAAGGCGAGTTGATAAAACAGTTAAACGATTTCCAAGAAATGTTTTATTGTCAAAGCTACCGGCGCCTAGTAATGAAATAGAAATTACATCAAAGAGACTGGTCAGAAAGTGTATAAAGAGAGAGATATTATTACGTTTATCCAAAAATGCTTATTTATTTTTATATTTTTGGGTTTGTACGATGACTGTACGCATTTTGACGTGGTTTTGACAGGACAATCGGGGGAGGGGGGGGGGGGGGTTGAGGCCCCGCGTTGCATACATCACCGCCTTAGTAACTCCCCCCGAACCGTACCTTGGCCCCCGCCCGATTGCCCTGTCAAAACGCATTCGTCTATTAGGTATAACTGTGGTAGGTACCTACAATTAATTAGATGTCATTTGTAATTCGAAGCCATCATGATATACACCAATAGCCATAAACAAAAGACTACAACTCGGTTTAGTTCTCGATTAAGCCGTTCTAGAATGCGATGCGCCACAGTCATTTCTCACTCTCGGCAAGTTGTATCGCCTCCATCAGTCATCAAACAACAGGCGATACCGAAATACCCCGAGATTCCTCGTCGCCATAACGCTATCTCTATCGGCAATTAATCCGCCATAACAATGAGAATAACTCACTGCTGAGCGCCCGTGAAGTGCGGAATTTATGCCGTGGTCGCGGTTGGGGCTGCAGTTTGATTTGTTAGTTGGGTCTGATGCAGTGACTCTATTAGCTTTTGTCTGTGTGATTCGTAAAACTAGGGAGCTGAACATGAACTGCTAAGCGTGTTTTAAAAATAATTTTAGACGTAGTAATTGGTTAAAACATTGTCGGCTGTGACGACGCGATGACACGGAGACTTATCATCAATATGTTGAAACCTTTTTACGATCGTTTCAAGGTTGCTACATGGCTGCTACTTCGGACTTCGGACGACGGCAAGATGCGCCCATAGGGCTCCTCTTTGAGCCCTTTCTTCATCTTGACGCCAGCATCTACCAGTAGTCTGTCGCAGATCGTTAGGTATACTACTTGGCCGGAGCCCCCAGAGTGCGTCCTTTACAATGTTTAATGAGTCGTGGTCTCTTCAATGGCTCTTCACCTTAATACATGTAAATTAATACACTACCTTAAAATAAACGCTAAAAATACGAATAGAGTAAGCGTGCAAGTTTGTCACAACATAATGGAACCCATATGAATAGGTGCCCAATTAAAACATTCGATAAAATTCAACATAAATAGTGTTGTAAAATTTAAAAGGGCCATAATTGCAAATCGTCTAGTAATCGAATAATCGAATGAGCATCAATACTGGTTAATCGATACCTGGCAAATCGGATAATATTTTGTTACGGCACTATGCGCTTGTAATGGCTGTTGTGAATCGTATTATGTCGACTATAATTAAATATAACTGGAATTCTGCTTGAATTTTTGTTATTTAGTTATATTTTACAAGGTGATGTTTACAAAAAACTTTTCATTTACTTTTATGGATTTTGTTGTAGGTTTGAATCATCTGTATAGGTACATAACATGGTGATCGAGAAAAAGTACCTGCATTTTATAATTAATGTCCACTCACTCACACAACAAAAACGGTAGGCAGACACATTCTCGAAGTTTCCTAAACATCTTTCATTTCACAGTGCTGTGAAATTGTGATGAAAATGCTGGAACGCTGCAAAAACTGTCCGGAATCTTAAGTTCCACGATTCCTTTTATTTGGTGTCTTTGTGGAAAACTTTTAAATGTCCAAGCAATTTTGGGACCCTTGGTATCTTTGCATAATATTGCTTTACTGAGGTTCACCCTTTCGCATGAAACAGTGTTTTTCGTTATCAGAAATGACTAGCTCCTTTCTGTGTTTTTGTTTACGAACCCTAAAAAGTTTCCTTAGGCACTCAGAAATACGAAAAAAGCTTATTGATTAATCCTTCTTAAAGATTTAATTAATGAAGACAACTATACTAGCATTTTCGGAAATGACCGCCTAGCTTTTGTCGGTGCAATCATATAATTTCCTTTACTTTTCTCCTTCCAATCCAGTCTCTTTTACTTTTTTGATGAAATGACACTTTGACATGACACACCAATTAATGTTAACTTTTAGTTTACCTTCTTATAATTTACATGAAATTCGTCAAACCTTAAAGAAGCTGCAAACCACAAACGCCTGAAATAATGATCATGGTGATTGATGACATTATTAATCATATAATAATTAGAGATTACATTTAATGTACTTAGCTAGTTAGTTAATAAATTAACAAACAGAACCGCGAATTTTATAAATACAATCTAGTAATAAATAATCCAATGGTGCCCATAAAATCCCTTGGATATACGAATATTAAACGTTTTCATATTCATAAACGCATTACATAAGCAGAAAACGTTCCGTTTTCCAATTTTTATGAAAAGCTAATCAAATCTGTATTCTGGCGACGATCTATAGTAGGAGTAGCTACCGTTACAACAACAAGTGGGCAATACAGTAGATTCACTTAAGGTAGATCGTTTCGTATTGAAGCGAGAGATTTTTGAGATTTTTTGTCAAATGCTCCAAAAATACCAGTGAATTGAAGTCAATTTGTTCATAACTTCATAGAAAATGACTTACGATTTGCGGTAAATTACTCGTCCATCATCTTTCAGAATAAAACATAAACTTCGACTTCTCAAAATGTGTTTTGTTGTAGTGTGTTTTTGTTTCAGTTTTAGAATGACGTAATTAAATGGAAAACACATTTATTCACAAAGAAAATTATACTAGTATTTACAATTGAAACAATTGAGCTAACTGCCGACTGTTGCAAACAGTCTACAGATAGCTCAACTGATCCATATCAACACCAGTCGGAAGCGTCCCCAAGACGCTGGCTGCATTGCCACGCTGTATGGCAATGCTGATACGCTGTGCCAGATATTCACCAGCTCTCGGGTCACGCGTCGCTTCGACCAGACGCTCAGATAGTTTTTTGAAAACCCGAAGAGCCTCGGTACCCCACGGACCTAGGGTCTCGACTCCAAGGGGAGCAAATGTGTAGGCTCTGTCGAGACCTGCATATTTGCGCCTCTTGAGATCTTCGGCCAAATCTGCCGCCGCACCCGCCCTCACGGATGTCCTCGGAAGATGGGAAGGCGCAAGTGTGTCGACGCATGTAGCGTCCCACACAATGGGCCTCCCCAACTCCCATGGGACTAGTGTCATACCGTCGGGCCTCTTACCATCGTCACGCAACAGACCATTCGGTTCGAGAATAGCTGGTACGTTAACGGTGACAAAGGCCCGCCGGATGATGTCGTTAAGGCTAGCGTGGCGAGATATCCGACCAGCGGCCCTAGTGCACGATAATCCGTGATGACCAAGCTGTTCGACAGCAGTACCGCACTGGCATTGATGAGGCGCGCAACACCTTGCACCCAACCGGAGACATGTTGCGATACGGAAAGTTATGGGATCCAATAAAGTACCAGTGTTATATGAAGGAAATGCTTGCAACCAATGTCCTGACTCCCATTTAGAAACGGCCAGGAGGCGGGCACGATCTGCAGAGCTGGAGCACGTTTGTAACAAACAGTTCCGTGTCAACTCACACAGAGGCCCGTCCCATTGCCGTTGGGACAAAAGTGATTTTGGGGGAGCAGCATCGGGGCAAGCACTATGCCAAGCCGTTCGAGCTTCGTCTAAAAATGAAATTTTCAATGACATTCCAGGTGGGACCAAAAGAGAAGGATTTAAAAATTTTTCAACTAAAGAACTAGTGCTGTAGACAGAAGACAAGAACGCTGGTAGGGCTACACTTGAAATTTTGCGTATACCTAAGCCTCCCAATTTGACAGGCAGGGAGGCCTGCGACCATGCCTTGTCATCTAAATCGATATTCAAAACCGATGATAATGTATTCTTTATTATGTTGTCTAAGCCTTCCAAGAGCTCGCTGTGTTTCCACATTTGACTACATCTCAAAGAATACGTAAATTTAGGTACAAATAGACAGAACCGAATAATTGTAAAAGCCATATGACTATTAATTTTGAGCAGTCTGTCCGAATTTTTGTGGAAATTTTGAATTTTCTCATCTAGGTACAAATGACTGAAAAGAATAGAAAGAGAATTGGTGAACCAAGGAGTCGAAGTGAACATTTATCAACAACTGTAATGTTGGGGGCTAATGTATTGAATTTCTCAATGATATTGTTTTTGTCTACACAAGAGTCCGAAATAAAAAGCTCACACTTTGAAAAATTTAATTCCAAACCTATTTGTCGAAATTCGTCTGTGATGATTTTTAGATCATCAAAAACTGCGTTCACTTCTCCACCTAATGTTCCATCATCCAAATACCAAACATTAAGCTTGGATTGGAGACGTTGAATTATGGGTTGGATGGCAAGGCTAAATATGGCCGGACCAAGAGGGTCGCCCTGCTGACAGCCAACAGCGGACGAAATGACTTTATTCCTGTATGTTAATTTTGATGGCGAACCGTAACATTGCCAAAGAAATGGGTAAATTTCTGGAATTTTGTCTTTAATTTCTTTTAGCAAGGCGCCCCTGTCTACGGAATTGAAGGCGTTTTTAACGTCTACCTTCAGAATTACCTCCCCATAATTTTGGTCTAAAAATGTACGAAGGGAATGTACTGCGGCCTCACATCCACCTCGCGAACCAAAGCCTAGCTGAATTGGTCGGAAATAGTCGCCTAGATAGTCAGCTTCTTTCCGACAGCAGACTTTAGCTGCGAGGCGGCGGTAGGTGGTGCCCACGGCTATGGGTCTTATTCCGCCATCCTTCTTTTTGAGGGCACAAAGATTCGCACCGTAAAGGAGTTCTGTGATCTCGCTATTGACTCGGCCTGACAACATCAGGTTGATCAGAGATGTCAAATCTTTCAGAAGGACTTCACCTGCATGGCCAGACCCGCCAGATAGAAGATCTTTTAGATGCTGTGGAGTCACAGCATCCAGGCCGCCGGCAGAGCCACTCTGAAATGATGTGACAGCTTTAAGCACATCCTCGCTGGTCGTGTCCATAACTCTCTTCCGGTGGATCGGGGAGTTGAATATTGGGAAACTGCTAAAAAACTGCAAAAAATTGGAAAACTGCATTTTTCAGTATTTAATTTAATACTCCAGTGTCCACTTTGCTTTGAATTACTATGATAAATTTAATTAACGCAATAATTTTAAATGAGACGTAAATTTACGTATTAAATTTACGTTGTTTATACGCAGTACTTGCTAACATGCATGACACAACTCACAAGTAGTTAATAATAAGTAAAATTAAGTTGAATCGCGTCTGTTATGTGTACCAAGCCTGTAACGCTTTCCTTCATCATTCATTTTACGACGAGGTTCACACAACAGCGTCGTAAAAGGTTGGAAAAGGAAAATTTAAGTGCCGTAGTCTTAATAGAAAGTAACATAGTTTTTATTATTCCAAAGAATCCACACCATCATCTCAGCTCAATAACGTTCACTGCTGGACATTGGCCTCCCCTAAATTCTCGCCACAATGACAGTTGCCTACATCTCGCGACCAATTCTGAAGAGTCATAACAAGATAAAATAGTGAATTGAGCATTCTGGTACTACCAATGTTTACTGTTCAGCTACAAATACTGGAACGTTTTCCCGAACGAGGTTGGTTATTGAATCGCTTTTTAAAGAGGCACTGCCTCTGCCCTCATTTCCTCTCAGAGGGACGCTAACGCTCTTTATTTGATTTCGTTTTCACTTGCACCATTTTTGTGTAGTTTTAGCAGACTGACCGTGGTGTAACTGAAGTGGGTTTCATCCGGCCCCGCCAAATGAGACAAAAGGTTTATGTAACCCGGTACGAGCATTTTTGCGAAATAGAGCTTGTCTTCGCATGGTTTGTGACCTTAGAGCTGCGATTGCTTCGGTATTTGATATTGATTAAAAAAAAAACAATGAACATTAGAAACTAATTATAACCATTATTTTCAATTTAAACAGTTGAACTAACTACAGACTGATGCAGATAATCTAGAGATAGCACTAAACTGATACTTATCCATACATGTGTCGTTTTTATGGTGTAGGTAATTTTAAGTAATTTTCATCGTTCATGCTATCAATAAAGATTTCTGTCTTTCTTTCAGTCGAAAGCGCCCCCAAGACGCTGGCTGCCATGCATGATAACTTACCAATGACGACTGGGAACCCTTAAGTAGATATCGTGTAGATCTTTCATGAAAACTTTGCGCAGAGAGATCAGTCGGTAATCCGTACCGCTCTTGCCAAAAACAAAGTTTATCTTTAACAGACATATCAAAAAGCAAAGCAAACTCATACTCAGTTCAAACAATGGCGCATCAGAAATAGGCTCAAGAACAACAAAGAGGTTACTACATGCCACACAGTCCACAATTTGCAAGCCGATGCGTTCCCAGTATTCACCGACCACAACATAGTGAGTGTTAAATGGCTACTCTACTTTGTAGAAAAACAAAACTTGCAAAGTAAATTAACGATAAACAACAAGGTACTTACTAGGCTAAGCTACCATGTAGCTCAGTGATTGTGAATGGCTAAGGCTCCAAAATATTATGGCATTTTGGCCAGGCGATCAAATGTGGCATAAATGTTTACTTTTAATGTATATTTGCACTGATTGTGATCATTACCTTTTAAAGTTTAATGGACTCTTCTTATCAGCTGTACAACCTTGTAATACAACCCGTTGAACCGTTGAAATACCCCACCTCCTAGTCAAATTTTGGCCTCTGTACCGACCAAACGGCTCCACGGATATTAGCCAATGTGATGATGATATCATATGAAGATACACATATCTCGCGAAGAACCGACAGCCGCTGGGGTAAACGTGTTCTTGAGTGGAGACCACGACTCGGCAAACGTAGTGTAGGACGCCCTCCGGCCAGGTGGGATGACGATCTGCGAAAGACTGCAGGCAGATGCTGGATGCGGCAAGCTGAAGATAGGGCGCTATGGCGCTCATTAGGGGAGGCCTATGTCCAGCATGGACTAATATAGGCTGATGATGATGATGATGATGATGATATCATAGAGTCACATGCATAGCTGTGGTGGTCGTGGCGTAAGAAGAAGAAGGAGGCGTTGAGCCTCTAACTCGGACTGTGGATGTCACTAAGAGGCTATGGGAACTTACCAGAGGAACTGGCGATTATACATCCACCTGCCATGAGTGGTGATTATGGGCTACCTCCCCTGGCGTGGGGCAGGCACGTTCACACTGGTGAACGTACCGGTAATATCATTACTATACATACCGGTATCAGCCGATTCTACACACCTCATTCTGTATCAGTGGAGACAAGAGCAGCTGCATCACGGATAAGCTGCGTCAGTGATTTGCATGCTGTTTGCCGACTATTGTCCGTGAATGCAATAAGAAAGGCATTCGGGTTGTAGCATGCAATCCCCGGCCTACCGGCTCTGTTGCACACTATCGAGTTACAAACGAACCGTAGGTATTACCGAATATTCTAATTCTCCCACGGTTGCCTGAAGGAGATCGCTTAAAGCGATAAGGCAGCCTTTTGTACATACTTGATTTTCTGCATTTTCTTCTGTATTGTTTGTGTTTGTGTGGTAAATTAGAGCGAAATTTTGACACCAATTGAGGTCACTAGAATTTTACTCTATTTTACAATTAAAACCCCCCTATTTTACTATAAAAACTATCGTAGTTTTACGAATTCATTGCGAATATAACTACAAACGGATTAACAACAAACCTTTAATTTTTTTGGATGAACCGTTAACCTACAAAAACTTTGATCAACTTTGTCTTATCGAGTAAGCTGAGTAGGTAAGGGTAAGTTGATCATAAGTCCATTTTGGGATTGTTAAAACTAACAACCGTAATTCCATTGTGAAATTATGCATTACAGCGAATTGAGTTAAAATGCTAACGAGGCGCCTAACTTTACAGTTTTCTTCGAATTATTGAAGTTTGCTTAAACATGAAATAACGCAAGAAATACACAGAAGTGAATCTCGCTGAATCATCATCATCAGATTATGCGTGTCCTTTGACCATGGGCCAGCCCTAATGATATATAAATCGTTTATTGTCAAAAAATTTACGTGTTTTTGGTTAAAAGTAGATACCTTAAATCCTTAGTTAGGTTTACCTAGACCTACTTCTCTAAAAATAACAATATATACACACAATACAATAATACATAGATCATATGAACTTGCGTCCTGTCTTCAGCTTACCGTATCTCACGACATAAGAGTTGGCTCTGCACGACAACGAAAACAAAACTTTTATTTTACTTTCCGAGTGGGCCTCCTGGTTCATCCTGAGTAAATTGGTTAATTTCGTAAAAGTCGGTTCAAACAGCTGTATAACCGATTAATTGAAGTAATTTCAACGGGGACGCTTCCGATTGATGGAGCTGGATATGGATTGGTGGAGCTACCTCTAGATAAGTTGCAACAGTCTGCAGATATATCAACTGTTAAATTGTAAAAACTTGCTTTAATTTGTTTATTCATTAATTGTAATTTTCTTTGCTTATAAAGTTTTAGTAATTTCACTTCTATATAAAATGATTAGTATTTCATGCTCGAGCTACAGCTTCGGAGGAGGAATAACAATTTGAAATAGCTCAAGCATTAAATTCACTCTCTAAAGATGTACTATTCCGACTAATGTTCTTTGAACGGGTGCAGTGTAGTGCAATTTACAAGTGTCATTGTTTTTTTTTGTATAAAATAATATTAAATATATTTTTATGCTATATGGAATACTTAGTATATTTTGTTACCATTTCCTAGGTACACCATTGTGAGTAAAAATCCTAAGTTAGCCAGAGCAGGAACCCTCGCTTTTTAATACAAGTTTAGACTTAGCAAGAGCGAAGGCCTTATAATGTGTCTTTTTACTTATATTTAGAAATTTTGATGTCCAACTAATCTTTTACCATTGTGCTTGAGGGAATAAAATGAATATTCGTGATCAAGACCGGTCAGACTTGCTGGTTGGGGATGGTTGAAGTTGTAGAGTTTGTTTTATTGAAAGGTCCTGCACATGCTGAACAAAATGTTTACAAGTCAAACGCGTTAAGAGACCCCAAGAAACGGTTCTCGCAAACTAAAATTGTTAAAATTTAAATGTATGTTACAAACTCGTATGTCAACTCTGCTGATAAATTCAGTTGTATTCGAGAGTGTGTCTTACATACACTTTCGCCGTTCATGGCTGCATTTTGGATACAAAAAAGAAAAAAAATAAAATGAACTAATGAGAAAACCGTAAAAGCACATGTTAGTAAATGCAATGCTACTTGGGTAAATGTGATACACATCTAATGATCAGCTGGACTCAACTCAAACTAAAAACTACTAACTCTACAGCAACTCAAACAAGAAGTAGTACGTAGGTTCCTACAGGTTTTATAAAATCAGCATAATATAAGCGCATGAATTACGAGTGACAAACCCTTCTAAAACCTTTTATTGCTTAAGAAATAAGAGTTTTATATGAAACAGTGAGATTTCTCTGAATAAAGCTGAAAGGTAGGTACATCAAACGACGGTCATGTTCAAGATCACAACAAAGGACTGCTGCAAATTAACAGTTACCACACGTCGACTCGTTGCCTCAAAAATACTCAGAAAACTCGTAGGGATGGGGTAGGTTTTTCTGTAACTATAACTCAATTGTTACATACGATTAGATTAATTTTCTCCTTAATTACAAAGAAAATTACAATTAAAGAATATAAATATATTAGAACTAGTATTTAATATATACATACATACAATTTGAAATTATATTAAATAAATAATGTTGGACAATTAACACAGCATCCTCTAGCCACAAGCTAAGCAGAGCTTGTGTTATGGGTACTAGCTAACTGTTATAGGTACATACTTGATACATACACTACCTAAATAGATATTTTTATTATTCATAGAAACCATCCAGAACGCCCTGGACAAATGCCTGAAGTTCGTATAAACATTTGTCCCGGGGCGGGAATCGACCCTGCAACCTCCTGCGTCGCAGGCAGACCTTCGCCCGCTGCGCCACAGAGGTCGTCAACTGAAAAGGAATTGTCCAGCATTATTTATTAATTTTATTTTCTACATCTTCATGGTGTGATTAATGATTATTTTCACCTTGATGTCAATTTGACACGTGTATAGTTTTCTTTTTTAATTTGGTCTGATAACATTGCTCCAAAAAAACAAAGGAAGCTATGACGTAGCAGCCTACGAAGTAGCAGACTACATCGTAGCAGCCTACGGCGTAGCAAAAGCGAATATATTATAAAATTGTAATTTGTTTGAAATCTCAAATGTAATTTCTGTCGCTCTGTTTTCTGTCTGAACTACCTAATAAAGCATGAAAAATATCCCTCAAGCTAAAGTTAATGTCAGAAGTAATTCCTAACAAACATCCATCCAAGCTTTCACATTTGTAATACTGGTGTGACGTTTCGCACCTGCATTATCAGCCCACTGTGTCCCAACCCTACGGAGTCACGGCATTTATTTACATCAGAAACGCCCACAATGAATAAATCATTCGTCTATTTGACGTAGATATACGTTTGTAGTACCGAGTGTTCTGTGTATTCGTTTATTACTTGCGTTTCGAGGGATAAAATTCAGACTTTAGATAAATAAATTGTTATGTACCTACTAAAAACTTATACGTGGATTTGTAAGGAATTGTATAGAGTTGTTTGTTACGCAAATGAAAAATAAGTCCTCAAGTAGTATGGTATTTGCTGCTCATAATGATATCCTTTGCAGAGTTTGAGGGTTTCTATTGTTTTAAAATACTTATATTCTATTTTCATCAGCTACTAGCTGCGCCCTCGCGGCTTCGCCCCCGTGGAAATTTATGTTTCCAACTTTCTTAATTTTTTATTTTATAAGAACCTTCTCCTGACAATAACAAACACAACAAAGAAAGAATTAGCGAATCGGTCCAGCCGTTCACGCGTGATGCCGTGACCAAGGAAAACGGGTTTCATTTTTATATATATAGATAAGTTTAGATACATTGAAACCATTTTATACGACGCCCAAATGATTAAACGTAAAATATAGGAGTGGGTGTTACAGATAGGTATACTGTAGTGAACACCGCAGTCGAATATAGCTCGATCCGACAAACTGAATACTGTATCTAGGGTGGTTTTATATCTCGCGATTTGCGGTGTTTTCAATTTGGTTGTTTTGAAAAACAAAAACTTAGTTTTTAGTTTTAAACTCTTTTTTAAGTTTTGTGGAATTAATTCTAATCCCTCGGGAATATTTTTCTATGGGAGCTTTTCGGAATCATTCTTTATACAATGCAAAATAATCATCTAAATTGGTCCATATATGACGGAGAAATCGACAGACATACATAAAAAAACATACACACATCCGAAAATAGGGACTCCTCATATTTTCGAAGTAGGTTAAAAGGCAGATACTAGACCTGATAATAAAAGGTGGAGGACTCACTAGTGTACACTACAGAGCTACCACTGCTTATATCAAAACATTACCTCTCAGGACTTACACTAAATTTACTTCCTTTACAAAAACCAAACGATTGGAAAATTTTGGCAATGAATGCTAGACTCATATACCTGAGCGGTTATGAAGCAAAGTTCTAGACGAGAATGAATCCTCTTTCATGGGTATATTCCAGTTTATTTCACGACGTATTTATTATTTTAGCGTCTTACAACATAATGTGTAATCTAGTTTCTTTCATGGGTTCAATTCCAGGTTTAAAGAGCCAAAGTTACACTCAACATCACCAACATAATATATTAGACACTGCTGGACATAGGCCTCCCCTAATGAGCACCATAGCGCCCTGTCTTCGGCTTGCCGCATCGAGCATCAACCTGCAGTCTTTCGCAGGTCAACATCCCACCTGGCTAGAGGGCGTCCCACACTACGCATGCCGAGTGCGATCTCCACTCAAGAACCTGTTTACCTCAGTAGTTGGCGGTTCTTTGCTAGTAATAGTCCATCTTCGTAGCCTACAGTACAAAGTAACACTACACCAGCCGTACTAACCTTTACGTTTGCAGATGGTGTATAGTTATTTCGACCCACAGTTTTTCACCACGAATTTAAAATTGTTATATTTTTGACATTTTTACCAAATAGGTATTATTGTATAGGTCAAAAATGGTATGCTATTAATTCTCCATCTATGCTCCCCGCTTTCAGTACCACCACCGCCTGATTTACGTATTTGGAACATGCAGCGACTGTTAATGAGCCCAAACCCTTTGAATTCCACTTCGCAAAGCGGCATTTAATTAGATGCCAAATTGGTATCTTGATTCGGCTGTAAGTTTTGTTTGTACGTAGATAAATAGAGCCGCTGGGCTGGAATAATGGCTGTTTGAGTTGCGATTTGACTATCTCGAATGTTCGAATAACGTTGCTTGATCGTTTGATTGGCTGAATTTTGCATAAAGAGTAATCTATGTAGCTATTTACGTAGGTACCAACTACCTTGCTTCTAGTTCAGCAAACTGAATTAGGTATAGCCTAGATTTCGATAGATAAATAAATAAATAATGCTAGACAATCCACCCACACAGCATCATCTAGCCCCAAGCTAAGCAGAGCTTATGTTATTTGTACTAGATGACTGTTATACATAATTTAGGTGATTACCTATGAAATTGCCGTTTTGTATGGATAATTTTGAGAGAATTGATTTTTCAACACATACATGTCAATATTTTTTTTCTGGAACTGCAGATCCAATTTCCGTAAAAAATGTGTAACCGGACAACATCGTGAAAATTATATGTAGCTTTTATTAAAAAAAATATTACAAATTAAAAAGATACAATAAATTTGGGGGTTTAGGGGATGAACTTGCCCAAAAATAGTATTAAATATTATGTTTGGGCAAGTTCATCCTATAAAAGATAAAACTTAAAAACGCACATTTGATTGTGTTGTTGCTTTCATTGCTTAAATTTATTGTATCTTTTTAATTTGTATTTTTTTTTAAATAAAAGCTACGCATACTTTTTGCATTTAAAATCTATGCAATAATGCTACGTTCGGAATGTAGACAAACTGTTGAATTAAAAAATATATGTACAAAATAAAATAGAGTAAAAAAAAGGCGATTTCATAGGTAAAGAACACAAGACATTACACAGATAAATATTTTTTTCATATTTATAGAAAATACCCAGAATACCCGTAACAATTTCATTTCATTTATTTTTTATTCTCAAACAATTAGTTACATTGTGTTAGAATGTATCTTCTTAGGTGTACATTGTTATAATTTATACGACTAGAGTCCATTTACACGACTCAAAACATTAAAATATAAAATTTTGTAATCACATCACATCACACTTATATTATAAATTCGAAAGTTTGGATGGATGGATGTATGTTTGTTACCTCTTCACGCCAAAACTACTTAACTGATCGGGCTAAAATTTTGTATCTAGATAATTATAATTCTGAAATCAAACATAGGCTACTTTTTATCCCATAAATCAGTTCCCATGGGATAGAAATCACCTTTTAACGTTTCCATAGAAACAAAGCGTGCGAAGCTGCGGGTGGCAGCTAGTAATAAATAAAAATATAAAAGTTTTAAACAATAAGTAATGAATAAATATTCAGTTTTTTTTTGAATGTAAAACACATTATAAAAGAAATATTTGTAGATTGTTAAAACTTTTGTCACAAGGCGGGAATCGAACCCGCAACCTCCTGTGTCGCAGGCGGATCTTCGCCCGCCGCGCCACATCGGTCGTCACCATGTCGCCATTCTTTCTATACCTACTATGGACGCTTATCTTTATTTGGCGGAAATGGGCCACGATGAAAATAATACCTAGTAATAGTTGGCTCACAAGAACGCGCATTTCGTTTAGTTTTTTTTTATGTACTACAATTTTTATTAACTAGAAAAACCTAAGACACAGCCTGTGCTCGCGTTTGGATTATGATGGAATATTTTTTATGCGTTTTCTTTAAACTCTAGAACATGTCTTAGTTGCGAACAAAACAAAGATGTCGGATAATCTTCGGGAACTCAGAGGCCGTCGCGAGCAAGTTTTAACAAAGCGGCGGGAACTTTGCGCTAACAGCGTAGAGTTTTGAAAAGTTTCACATTATCATAATGTTGGTGGCGGTGGGATCTAGGAAGCGGGTTTTGGTAGTTTGCAGTGGTGATCTTGCAACATGTTAAGCTACATTTAAACAACACAATATCACACTTAGGCTGCCTTTCTACCAGAGATGTACTATTTTGCTATGTTTCCAGCCAACCAATAGGATCGCTCCATTATCACGTAATTTTCGTAGCTAACAAAAATGACGCGATAATAGAGCGATCCTATTGGTCGTCTGGAAACATAGCAACGTAGCACATCTCCGGTGGAAAGGTAGCTTTAAGGTTGTCGCGCTCGATCAAGCTGCTGGTGGAAGCTAGGTTGGTATCCAAACGTTTGCATTTATTATGAAGGTATGTGTTTATATGAATGAGATTGTGCAAGACCGTGTGGAGTGGCACAAAAGTTTGGAGACCTATACCCAGCAGTGGGTGAAGTCGAGTTACGGATGATGATGATGATGTATTTATATGCGAAGGTTTCTATGGGTGGTTGTAACTTCTTCACGCCAAAACTGCTTATTGGATCGAGTTCAAATTTTGCACAAGGGTTTTTCTTGATTTTGGTCAACATAAGGATAATTTTACGCTGATACAAATGCATGTGATGCCGCGGGAGAAAGCCAGTTAATATATTTTTGCATGTTGCGAAACTCCAAACTTTTCCACTGGTCTCGTAAGAGGCGACTAAGAGCTCATACACACGAGCGGCACGATGTCGACGGCAGATGCAACTTCAGCCGTCGACACCCGTCAACGGCAGCCGCCGACGCGTCGACGGCTGCCGTTGACTTGTCAACATCGAAGCTCTGCGGCAGCCATCGTCGACTCTCTTTGTACAGGAGCCAGTTGCAAAATGAATTCCGAAGAAGAAACACTGTTATTGCTTTTACTCCGTCGACGTCGACAAAAACGAAAAAGAAAAACACGTGCGTGGGTTTTAGAAATATTAATGAATAGAGGACAAGATGGACATTTTTTTACGCTTTATCCACTTTTACGAAGGAACGAGGAACAATTTTTCAATTATTTTCGAATGTCCATTGCTTCTTTTGATGAGCTAACGGCTATTTTGCAAGATTCAATAACTCGCCAGAATACCATAATGCGGAAAAGCATTTCAGCTGAGCAAAGAATCGCCATCACATTAAGGTAAGTAGGTTATCATTTAATTAAAAAAATAAAAATAATTTGAAATTATTTATTTTAATGAGATCGATATCATTTTGGCACCATTTTCTATTTATTAGTCAAAGCTTTATAAATCAGGAAAGTTACTATACCTATATAGGAACAATATAATTGGCTACTTATCATTTTGCCTTTTTTTTAAACAATAATAACAATATTTTTTTTTCAAAATCAACATGTAGAAAACGTTAGTTATCTAAACTTTTATAAGCAATACGTACTAACAAAACAATTATGTAAGTATCTTTATCAACTGAATATTAAAATCAAAATTATCTAAACATCTTTCTAAAAACCGTCGTAACATAATTGTTAAAAAAAAAGGCAAAAAGATAAGTAGTAGACATATCTTTTTGCCTTTTTTTAAATAATAATAACAACAATATTATTTATTTTAGAAAACAACTTGTAGAAAACGTTAGTTTTCTAAACTTTTATAAACAATGCATACTATCAAAACAATTAAGTATCTCCTAAATCAGCTATGCAAAACATTTGTCAACTGAACATTAAAATCAAAATTATCTAAACATCTTTCAAAATACAGTCTTAGGTAAGATTAGAAGAATTATCATTAGAAGAAAAATAAATTATTTTAAATAGAAATACGGCAATTATCACGTTTTTTAAAAGCTTTTTTATTGTATATAAATTACTTGTTTTTTATTATTTGGGTATTCGTCGATCTGCCGTTGATCGCGGTCGCTCATGATGAAGAGCATCTGAACCGTCTCAAAACGTCAGCAATACAAGAAAAAAGCGTGGTAATTACCCTTTTTTGGAAAATTTCGTTTAAAACGATTAACAACCACGATACTTTTATTCTAAAAATAAATTAGTCGGAAAACAGATCTGTTATAATTGTATTTGTACAAGAATCCTGGGACGACAAGCTTTCCGGCCTTACAGGATTTCTTTCAAATTGGGAATCTGCGGCGGTAGAGTATCCCGTGTTATAAGAAGATTGACTTGTTGAAGGCATTGAAATATTCCTGTAATTTTGCATTGAAGTTGCCCTGTAGTTCTTTATAATTTGTATAATTTCTCCTTTGGCGTCTAGTTTCCAATCTTCTGGTATTTTTTTGAAGTCACTCAATAGTGACAACAGAAATGCCTTGTCTTCATCAAAAGGAGGCGAAGTTTGTTTCTCAGCTTTTTGCAGTTGATCGTTTAATCGCGTGGTTAGTTAGTGTTTCAATTAAAATATCATCACTGTGACTTTGGTGCTTTCGTGGTCTTTTTCTGGCATTTCTTCTGTTGATTGCACTGGTGGCGAACACTGAAGAGACGGAGAGTCAAAGTTTGAAACGTTCTGACCTCTGTCATTGGTCACATCTTTCAAAAATAGCAGTTGGTCATAATAATGTATACTGTTTTGTTGTGGACGCTGCAGATCCGCTTTTTTTCTTTAAGTTCCTACAATATCTGGTGAAACCGTCCCTCAAAGTCTTCCACTTAGACTGCACATCTATTCCTGCAAAAATAAATACAATCTATAGATATAAATAAACTCTTTTCGTTTGTTCAGATTATCGAGGGAACCCACTTTGTAGTAGTAAATTAAATCATTTAATGTAATTTACTTTTTCAGGTATTTAGCAACTGGCTGCTCATTTGAAGATCTAAAATATTCATACAGATGCGGAACTTCGACTATAAGTAATATAATAAAACAGGTCTGCCAACAAATCTGGATAAATATGAGAGACGAAGAATTGCCACAAAATATAACGGAAGAAACATGGAAAAGTATTGCTGATAAATTTGAAAGACGCACTCAATTTCCGAATTGCATTGGTGCAGTTGATGGAAAACATATTAGAATATTCAAGCCGAGGCACAGTGGCTCATCCCATTACAATTACAAAAATTATTTTTCGATTATTCTATTAGCTATCTGTGACACAGACTATAAATTCAGATTTTGTGACATAGGTTGTTACGGACGACATTCGGATTCAACCATTTTTGAAGAATCAGTTTTTTACACAAAACTACAAGAAAAGTCACTGAACATTCCAAAACCCGCACCGATTTCAAGTGAAGGGTGTGCCTTGCCTTATGTGTTCGTTGGAGACGAAGCGTTCAGTTTGTCACAAAATTTGTTACGTCCATATCCAGGCAAAAAATTGACAGAAAATATGAGAATTTTCAATTATCGGTTAACACGAGCAAGAAGATATGTTGAATGCTCATTCGGCATTCTGACTAATAAGTGGCGAATTTTCCATACTCCAATGAACTTATCTTTGGAGTTTTCCAAAGATGTTGTTAAAGCATGTTGCATATTGCACAATTTCGTACGTGACAGGGATGGTATTCAATTTCAAGATACACTTACTATCAATGGTTTGGAAAATCTATCCACAATTACGGGTGAAGAGGAATCGTTATCGGGTCCGACAATAAGAGACCAATTTTCAAACTATTTTAGTAGTAACGAAGGTAGTGTCTCATGGCAGTTGAACTCCATATGAAACAATGATGTATCTACCTAATTTTTAGCCCATAAAATTAGGCTATTAAACATCAAACTCCACCTATTTTCTGTTTTATTTTTATAATAAAATATATATAAATAATTCACTTACCAATGGCGTTTTTTTCAATTAAGGATTTATTTTGGAAATCACTCACAACATCTTCACACACAGCCGCCCATGCTCTGTTTTTAATTGTTTTATTACTGTACTCTTGTAGTTTATAATTCCAAATACAAGCATTTTTCTTTACTGCTACAATCAGCAAGTCCACATCAATATTCTCACTGGAGCTCATTTTACAAAACCGCGACGCGTGCGCACTCCTGGACTATGTGCAGTCCACTGACAAAATGGCGGACGCGGCACGCTACAAACACAAACAACTGCAAGCGACGCTATTGGTCGACGGCTGCCGTCGACGCGTCGGCGGCTGCCGTTGACGGGTGTCGACGGCTGAAGTTGCATCTGCCGTCGACATCGTGCCGCTCGTGTGTATGAGCTCTAAGGGATATCCAGTAGCGACTTCTGCGGAACAGGTTTCGAATGAAGACACACAGACCTATTCTCTTATGACCTTAGTAAAAACTAAAAGAATGTAAAAAAGGAAAGAAATCTACAATGTATGTGTAATTTTTTAAAAGCAGCAATTCCTTTTGTTTTTCATAATACCCAAGGTCTGGATTTGGAACATCAGCATGGACAATTGTATGAAAAAACAAAATAAAATCTAGCGTGATTTTATTTTCTTTATAAATGTATCGATAGACAAGCTTGTCTGTCGATACATTTTTAATTGGATTTTGATTCTTTTGTTTTTTCATTCATCAACTGATGATAATGGGTATTACTTATTTGCCAACTGAGAAAATAAGATCTCAAATAAAGTGTAGCGAAAACTTATAACACAATAACATTCAGATCCCAGGCGTCTACCAGTTTCAGACATTCAGACGGACAACCTTTAGCCTATTGTTAACGATGATGCCTCCTTTGTTCCACAATAATTGAGCTCTTTACACTTCGGTCTTATTTATAAACGAGCAAGACAAGCGAAATATTCATGAATATTTTAAAGATCTGTATTGTATAAAGAGTCTTAGTATTTTTCTCAGAATATGTGAAAGTAGGTGCGGTGCTTATTCGTCGTAAAATGACAATCAAGACCAAAAAGATTTCAAACGCATCAATAAAAAGGACGGGTTCAAAGTTAAACAAGAAAACTTGGTTGAAACTAGCTAGGAGAGATTCAGGATTGAAAGTTGTTATGTAAGGTAAAATATCATAGTACTCAAAAGGTAAGCTAAATATAGGGGTTATTTCTTAATAGCTATACATTTATGTAATCAGTAGCTGACTCAAGACTCAAAAGTTTTCTCAAAATATTATACTTACGTACGATACGTATAATTTTTGAGAAAACTCACACAACGAACCAAAATTTTTCACGATCGTGCCAAACGTCTCGCCAATGCTGCAAGTCCCCTAGGCCTTTTATAAATAAGGCAGCTGGTGTTACCAACTTTAAATGAAAGTTCAAGTGTTATGGGATCATCTCGAGCTAGACTTGAGAGTTGTATTCGGTATAGGGGTTCCATTGTGGAAGTTTTCGGAGTTCGGAGCTCGCATTATTTGCTTTAGGTTCTAAGCCCGGTAAATACGTAAAGCACAGATGAGCAATCTCTGATACTGATATTTATTGCAATGTTTGACTGAATGATAGTAATTTTTTTAGGAAAATAAAATTCATCTTCAGCAGCCATAAATCTAAGCAAATTCTATAGATATGGTACGTTTTCACAGCGCCTCCTCAACAACTGGCCTGTGTTACAACTACACGCAAACACTCGCTCACAGGTAGGTACATTTCCAATCTTGTGCAATAAATGCTGTGTGTATTGTCCAGCATTATTATTATTATTATTATAATTATAACGAGCAAACACGAAGGCATTGTTGTAGTCTTTTAGTCAATAAATCACACAAAATTAAGTTGTAGCAGGCACGCGTAACACGAACGCCAGTCCAACTATGATTAAGGTGGATGGACCCAGTAGCACCTTATTTGAGCCTTCGACTTTTGAGAACCTAGTACCTATCTCCCCTTTTTACTTAAATCGATGTTAGCAGCCAAAAAAACCTTTAATTTGTCTTCTCATTTTTCATTTTTGATGCCAATAAAGAAAATTGGTATGAGTCAGTCAAAACCATTCATTTCTATTTATTTACGATCTTAAAAATAATTATATTGTTCCTATTAGGTCTTTTCTATGTACACAAAAATCTATTCAAGTTGTCCTGTCACAAGTTTTGCCTATTTGGGGCCTAGCGAAAATCTTTCTTATCATGCTGACCACCCACTATCCACTTTATTGGATGCCCAGACTTCATCCAATTCATTATCTTTTCTCTCATCTGTCTGGTTACTCCCAGATAAAAATATTCCTATAATCTGTTGATTTTATGGCCCACCGGACGTATGGGCCGGTACAGGCCAGTCCCTCATGCAATAAAGGAAGACGTAACCGTAAACCAACCGTACTTTATGGATGAGTAGTTTCTGCCCGCGGCTTCGCATGCATTGTTTCTATGGAAACGTATAAAGGTTCTTTGAGTCCTTTCTGATATAAAGGTTCTTTGAGTCCTTTCTTCTTTGAGTCAGTTCTTTTTGTTCTTTGAGGATTTCTATCTCATGGAGACTTATTTATGAGATAAAAGTGGCCTATGTGTTATTCCAGGTCTAGGCCTACTTCTATGAAAAATGTCAGTCCGATCTAGTGACTATTAGCTACATTTTTTTATTTAAACAGGGTTTTTGGTAATTCACTGACACTGCGTGAATTGCAGGTTCTGCCCATCATCACGAACACGTGTCAGTGAAGTACCAATAACCCTGTATATGCTCCATAGTATTAACTTATTTTATCTACAGCTAACATAAACCGTAATTCTGTTTGTATACAAAAAACAAGTTTGTATAAATAGTCGGTATGTATCGTCGTACATACCGACAAATACCGAAATTCATGTCAGAAACTAAATGTACCTACATAGTTGCTTATGCATCTGGAAGCCAAGCAAGTACAAGCGGGGTACATTGAATGGCTGTCCGGTGTACGAGCGACATTACAAAAACGTTCGTTTGTCAGCGAATCTGGTTTTATTTGCAATCCGTACTTACAAACAAAATATATTATTATCAATGCGAAAGTCTCTATTTTTCTGTTTGGTACAGTTTGACGACTAAACGGTTCATCAGATCTCAATCATAAGGGATCTAATCATAAAAAAGGCATAGGCTACTCTAATCCAGGAACAAAGACGTTATGGTAATTTTTTTTATATTCAATTCAATAATTTTATTGGCAGACAACAATGGTCCATAGACAAAATAACAGACAAAAAAAATTACAAAAGTGTGTTGTACTAATTTCACCCAGTCGTCGCGTCGTCGACGTGAAGATTTGGACAATCGTATTATTCTGAATTATTTTCTATCTTCTATATATTTATTATTATAATTGATGATCAACCTTTCCAAAACTATGTGAAAGTCAGTGTTACATACCTACCCTACTGCACTTATTCTAATGACAAACATACAAGCACACTTCATTAAGTTTGTCAGAAGAAAACATAATCTTGGAGGTTAGATCGCAATGAGACATACATATATCCATATTGAGCGGCCATAGAATAAATACTTCCACTTTTAACAGACTAAGCAGATTATTTATGTGTTAAAAATTAATGATCTTAGTATTTGTTGTTCTCAATAGTTTCAAATTAGTTTACTGCAAATACCATCTCATAAGATGGGATACTTATTTACTTACTTAAATCGTTTAGAGTAAAAAAAAAACTTTATTTTCACGTATTGTAGAGATTTAGTATACTTTACAACACGTTTTCTTATTTTTCTGAAAACGATATTTTGATACCAACTTACTATGATATTTTCTGCAGAATTTCTTATTTCTCGATAATTACGACCGATGTGGCGTGGCCATCGCGAATCCGCCTGCGACGCAGGAAGTTGGTGGTTCAACTCCCGTCTTGGGACAAATGATTGTACGATCTGCGAATATTTGTTCCGGGTGTTCTGTGTATTTACTATGTTTAAAAAATATCTATTTAAGTAATGTATTGTATTATAGCAGTCATCTACTCATACTACTCAACTACTCATGTGTATTATGTGTATCACTATCATCTACTCATGTGTATTATAGCAGTTATCTACTCATATCACAAGCTCTGCTTAGCTTGCAGATAGATGATGCTGTGCTGTGTAGACTGTCCAGCATTATTTATTTATTTTTACCACCGTTTTCCATAATTGCTTTCGTAGGTTTTTCGTACTATCACAGCTTTACCTACTGGCCCATCTGCCAATGTTCCTATTGTTCTTCACTCTATGTCCCATATTTCGGTTGTGGCCATACACGGCCCCTGACGTATCGGGCCGCGATTTGCCATGATTGCGTTGGATTTCGCTGGACCGCCGCCAAGGCTCCATCGGCCATTTTTGAATGCGTCTCTGCATGTTTTGTTGTCTTGTTCCTTTGGATATTCCATTTCAATATTTTGATATTGAATGCGAAATTCATTCCGACAGTAAAGTCACGCTGCTGCTTTTGAAAATTATAGCAGACCTATACCTAGATAGAGATCTAGGTCAGACTTCGTTCATGCGTTATTTTCTTTGACTGAACGAAATAATACAATATTTCATACACTCTGTTTTTTTGAAAATATCAGAGCTTCGATATATATCGAGCTGACAGTTTAGGTTCGTGTTCATGTTATACTGCATTCATTCATTCAGTCACAGAAAATAAATGCGTGGACGGAGGCTATAGCTGTTTCTCCGCGACTTCGTAACAGCATGTTTCTAATGACATCAAGGTACATATACTATTATGGGTAATTCTAAAGGAAAATTACCTTAGTAAAAATTGGACGAACTGCTTATGAATTCTTAACGAACCGTAATTTGTGCAAGGTAGGTTAAAACATACCTACCTATATTTAAGTTCTAAGTTATGCATATCTACGACAATCTTCTACCCATGGCTTCGGACGCATTTTCCGGGATTAAGGTTACTAAAAAATAAAATAAAAATCTCTTAACGCCATATCAACAAATCAAAAAGTTTTAAGGTACATCGCTACTACTTAAATCTAACTTAGAAATATATTGTCATGAAAGATATTTTCGGCATTATTTTATGTAGATCTGCCTAAGCAGAGCTCTGTCCCTCGCACTCTGAAGAGCCTGTGTGGCGAGATTACAGTGAGTTACCAGTTATCTTGTATGTTTATTCAGATATCCAAACTTTCGCATTCAATATTAGTGTAATAGTCACACTCGATTTAAGAACTTCCGTTGACCTACACACATAGCACAGAATAGAGTTATAATCGGAAATTGATAAAATAAATTCCCCTAATTTCGCACCCCATTCAATTCCGAGCGGAGCATCCCGCCATTGTCTATTTGTTCAAACAATCAGTTTTCCATTTGACTATCGTTTGCTAATTGCTAAATTGTTTGCTAAAGCTAACTTTGATTATGGAATTAGCGGATATCGTTAGAAGCAAAGTTAGTACGTGCTCTGCGTTTTGTACGAGTTTTTGCTAATTGTTGGGCGAGTTTGCTGAAGACGAGTTTTTCAAGGGATGCAATGTAATAATGGGGTTCTGAAATAGTGGTTTCAGACCACGGCTTACTCACGTGGGACCTCAATATAATAATGATTTTTTAAGAACGTAAAACGAATAATTATATGAAATAAACCGGTTAAAAATCAATAACACGCACGCATGACAAAATATAGGTAGGTAGGAAGTCGAAGATGTCAGTAGGGAGATGTAGGTAACAATAATTAAATAATTCTGGACAGGTCACACAGCATCATCTAGCCCCAAGCTAAGCAGAGCTTGTGTTATGGGTACTAGATAACGATAGTGTAATGATTTCGGTGTTTGTTTTGAATAAAACTGTAAATCCAGGTCATTTTGACCTAACATCTATGATAAAATAATAATAACCATTAGAGTAATTTAAGACTAATTTAAATCAATGTTCTTATTATGTATTCGCTTGACTTGTAGATAGTTAACGACTTCTCGTGTTTTCTTCTATTTTGACTTTGACGCGTTGTCTTTGAATGGAATCAGCGCGGTCTTGTCTGTGGTTTGTCGACGTCATATTGAGCAGAAGCGGTTTTGGTGAGAAAAACACGAGAGGTCGGGCATTCGGTCTCCAGACTTGGTAGCGAAAACACCTCTAAAAATACTGTGTAAAAAGGATTGTAGATCTATAAGAATAAAAGTAAAACAGTTTGCAAAGCTTTCATTCATTTCTTAAAAATAGGTATAATTATTACATTGCATTCATAGATGACATAATTTTTATATAACCTAACACATATATCTGCAGATCGTACAAAAATTTGTAAATCGAACTCGCACCCTCTTGCGGTACAAGCGGACCTTCTGCGAAGGTCCTCGCTCCTTGCCGTTAACAGCCTCTGGTCCGGGGCACATCCCTCGTTTGAAGTCAGTATGCAAAACACAAGAAAACCTCAAACAATTTCGCGGTTCGTTCTGATCGCCAGTAATATATTACCATTGTGTGTGGTCCAGTGATTCAGTGTCAGCGTAAGGGGGAGCAGGGGGCAGGCTGACCCGGGGAGGGGGTGACAGTGACAGCTCACTTACACAACTAAGGAATACTTACTTTAACGTCAGAGTCTTGAGAGAGCTTGCCACCTCCGCGTAACTAATCGATCATCAATAACCGTGGCTTGGACTGTGTTATAAATTTTTTCATACTCCTCGTAAAATTTTTGTGACCACCTGAAAAATTATCAATTTCGGGGCCAATTCCGTCCGTAGTTATTTATTTTTTCGCGTTTGTCTAGTATTTCATACTTTTTTCATAAATATGTTCTACCACCGAAAAGTCTTCAAAATTTTCGGGTCATTTCTTTTGTCACAGTCATGCTTACTTTTTTATCAAACATCCGAAAAGACTCAAAAAATCTCGCGGCTCGCTCCGCTCCCCCTTACTTGTAGTTAGTATGTTTGTTTTGATTTTTTGGGAGGTGCTTGGTAGAAAACCACCCCGGTTACACCTGCACCTGGAATTATAAAATTTAGGAAATCAAGAGCGAAACGGAGCCGTGGTAATCGACCAATTATGTTGGTTGAAATAGGCTTCTGGTCTCCTGCTGTTATCCTAATGGTGAATTCCCACAGGTTATCACTCCACTCTGCTTCCCTCCGGGTCCTCAGTGTGAACGCAACCTAAAACCTTGCCTATTTGCAAAAATGAAATACGTTTTGTTTCGACTCAAGTTCATTTAAATTAATTCAAGCCACTGCACAGCAAAGTGTCACTTAGGTGGCTGTTCATTTAATAGACTTGTCATGTTAGGGTCAATGGGGTCCAGTATTTGCGGTCGGGGCCCGCACTAATTAAGTTTGCCCTCTTTTGATTAGTTGCGCGGAGATTTCTGAGTTGTTGACAGTTTTTGTAAGATGGTGGCATAGCTTTTCCGTTACTAATAAAAGCTACCTGGATTAATTATTGCAAAGTTTAATTTTTTTTCAGGCTCTATCCCAAGTTTTAGAGGCTTCGGCATACAAAAGGCAAGATGCTTGGCAAAATTTGCGAAATCTTAATGAGCTCTCTGAAGGTAAACCCGATTGCAAAGCTGCGGTTTAAATAAGAGAAAGAGATATTTAATTTCTATTTATATGTATTTACAGGGTGCCACGTAAAGGGTGTACAAAGCCGAAAGGGGGTGATTCTGGACGTCGAGGGGGTTAGTTATTATTTGATTCCCATTTCGAGCCAAACGCTTGTACGATCTGCAGATATCTGTTTCGGGTGCTCTGGGTGGTAGAAAAAAGAAATATCTGAAATGTAAGTATTATATTTAAGTATATCAGTTATCTTGTACCCATAACACAAGCTGTGCTTACCTTGGACCTAAATGATGTCTAGTGAATTGTGCAGCATTATAATATTGTTTCCGAGTATACTTACCATGGGCAAATTTTGCAGTAGGGTAAAAATAATTTTGAGAAGGAGGCCAAGAGGAGGATCCAGCTAGGTTGGGCAGCGTTTGGGAAACTACGTCGACTCTTCTCGTCATTCATACCGCAATGCTTGAAAACTTAAGTTTTCAATCAGTGCGTCCTACCCGTCATGACCTACGGAGCTGAGACGTGGACACTCACAGTAGGGCTGGTCCACCAGTTCAAAGTCACTCAGCGAACTATGGAAAAAGCTATGCTCGGAGTCTCTCTGAAGGATAAAATTCGTAACGAATACATCCGACAGAGAACCAAAGTTATCGACATAGCTCAAAGAATTAGCAAGCTGAAGTGGCAGTGGGCCGGACGTATCTCACGAAGAACCGACAACCGCTGGGGTAAACGTGTTCTTGAGTGGAGACCACGACTCGGCAAGCGTAGTATAGGACGCCCTCCGCACAGGTGGGATGACGATCTGCGAAAGACTGCAGGCAGATGCTGGATGCGGCAAGCTGAAGACAGGGCGCTATGGCGCTCATTGGGGGAGACCTATGTCCAGCAGTGGACTAATGATGATATATTTATACAGGGTGTAAAAAATAGTAAGGACCAAACTTCATGGGCAGCTTCGATCACAGAACACGGAAAAATATTTAGAAAAATTTCCAATTTCTCGTTTATGAAAAATAAATATTATACAAAATGATTACTAGACCAAGCAATGACTGATGCATGTGCTTATTGTCATATAACCGAGGAAAAATGCATTTGTGGTACCTACCTTATGCATATAATACGCGTCGCCCACTCTGATGATGTCGCGGGTTATTTTATTGACCGCTGCGGTCAACAACCCGTGACGAAGGTGTTGTGTGTCTTAAAAGAGATCTAAACAGATTTGTAGGCCGTTTTTTATTTATTTTTAACGACAATAAGCACATGCATTCATTTCCTTATCTAGTGATCATTTCGTTTTAGTTATTTTTGTGAAAACTAAGTCAGCATTCTCAAAATACTTTTCCTCGGTTCTGTAACCGAGTGTGAATCAGTCCTGATAGTTTGATCCTATGTAGACTAAAGTAAAGAAGTGACGAAGAAGAAGTAATCTACGACATACTTAGTTTATTTATAACGTCATTTGGGTTTCAAGGTTTTTAATTCGTTATTTCATTTAGCAAAGGTTGCTTTATTTGTGTAGTTAACATTTCGCAGACCCATTTAATTCATTCTTAAAACTAGAGTTCTGCCTTTCCCCTAATATAAAGTAGCTTTAGCCCACGGAATTTCATGCGTTTGCTATTTCATACTTTTCTTAGGTTTAATTCCAGACTGAAAAAAGGTAATAAGGTATAGTAATTTACATCCAGAATCTTGTGGCTCAGCGACCCATAGTGGAAGTCAAAGTGACTCAGAAACAAGACTTCTCCTGGCATCTCGGTTACGGTCGCTAGTGGCATCGAGTTCGCGAAGATAATTAGCTACCTACCTACTTTCTATTAGAGCGTAAACAAAGCCGCGATCAGACACTAGTTACATCAAATAAACTCTTATCCAGTACAGTCGCAAAAAAAACAACAAAACAACAAAACCTACAAACAAAAGAACTCCGAAAAACTAAAATTGAATCGACACTATCAACGGTGCCAAACCGTTATGTAAAAACGTTCATACAATGGACGCAGCCATCTCTAATATTGGCCGTTTTGAAACGAAACTCTTTTAACGGTGCCTAATGTGCCTATACTGTTCACACGGGAAAAGTTTTCACTGCAACTATACAAAGCAGCCAAAAATTCCTTAGAATAGAATAGAATAATAATTTATTTGTAATAATATAATATAGGGTGATAATATGTGGTGCAATATTGGCATAAATATGTATATTATACATATTTATGCCAATATTGCACCACTAAACCAGAGTTGGTTTGTATTGGTGCTCACATTCGTTTTGTACATTACATTTACATAACATTGAATTTGGATAGAGTAGATAATTATTGACAAAACAAAATAAAACTCAACTGAGAACTTCTGCAAACCTGTAGGTATGTAGGTAGGTATAATAAGACAGTTCATACTCCTTTACCAGAATCAACGCGCGTTGATAAATATTATTATTAGGTATATAAGGCATATTAAAGGTATAGACATAAGTGTGTAAGGTTGTTACTAACTAAAAGTAATAGTTTTGGGTAAAGTGAAAGGAGTGAACAAGAAAGGAGAAGACCATAAATTTAATGAATGATAAGTCGATGAAAGATACAGCTACGTGTCATTAATAACCTTTTAAAGGATTTCGTACCAACACAGGAACAAAATACATTCTGTTATTGTTCTGTTTTTTGGGTACAGCTATTGACATTTTTGAAGTTTTAGTGTCAGTGTTTTGTTTTTGGGGCTAACGTTGGTCACAAGTCAAGTTATCCAGTAATAAAATAAGTTAATTAGCTTTTGAATATATGGGTCCTAAAAGTCAATTGAAATGTTCTTGTAATTAGAAATAAATGATTATAGAATTCATTATAATATTTTGTTCTGTTCTATCATTTACAACTCATCAACACTTACAATCAGGTCGTCAGAGGTGTGAGTCCGGTTGACGATATTATCGAGACATGATCGTGACATCTCCATTTTGGATTTGGTACAGCGCCTCTATCGCACGGCCAGGGAACTACGCAACTCCCATAAAAATGAGACGTCACGATCACATCTCGAAACAACCGTCAACCGGACTCGGGGCTCAGGCTACAACAATAACAATAAGCATGTTATTGTTGGAGGAACAACAGTTTTGCAAATTTTAATTTGTAAGCCAATAGGAATGCTTTTATTTGCTGCCAATAAGTGACAAAATGTACAGGCAAAATACACATGCAGCTATCGAACAATTTCATTCCTGGTTTGATTTTCCAATAGGTTGAGATATTTGGATAGTATTGGATACTATTGGATAGTTTAGTTCAGAAGTGTGAAATTTTTGTTACCTAGAATCTCCAAAACTACTGAACAAATCATGATGAAGTTTGGCGTATGCTTAGAACGTATGTCTAACATATAAATAGTCAACTTATTATACCGAAAACACGCGTGCGGAAGCTAGTATTACCATAAGTTAAGATCGGGGTTACCTATAGCAAAATCTCTAACCGATACAGGTATTTAATTTGAAATTAATAGACGTTTAGATGTTTATTGTTATGTTACGTTATACGTTCAAATATACTTAACTACTAAAATAAATAATTATAGTAAGTGAATTAGTTTAAGTTATTAAAATTTTTAGGTAGGTAGGTTTTATGCTCATCTAATTTTTATCCAATTTCGACCTATCTACGCTATTGCTTTTCAGCCTCTATACAACAACCATAAGTTTAAAAAAATTGGCAAGTCCATCGGCGAAAATCCGAAACAATTTGCTTTATCGTTTTAGTCCGTGGAGCTTCCATCCAAAAGTCATTTTTCAGTTCTTTTGTTCGTCGAAAATCGATTTGCTAAAACCTTTTCCACGTACATAGCTCAAGGTGCTTTTTTAGAGGTGCAATTATACTGTGGACATGTGGGTCAAAATAATAATTAGTATGCGGTAAGCTGAAGACAGGGCGCTATGGCGCTCATTAGGGGAGGCCTATGTCCAGCAGTGGACTAATATAGGCTGATGATGATGATGCGTGTAAACCCTTACATTTAATTTTTGTATGTCAGCTGGTTAGTACAGAAAGTAGTAACATTTACCCGATGACACGGATCAAGATTCCTTCCTATATCAAAGATGTTCACCGATGTTTTATCGAAACAAACCTGTAAGGTATATCCTCGTTGTAGAATCGTTGTAGCAAAATAAGAGATTGGTTACTCCCGTAAAGTAACCTGTTTGCGCAATCCTAGTATGGGATTGTGGGCTCTAAGGTGTATAAAAATGTCTAAAGCGTATCAAGAACCAACTCACGCCTGTGAAACGCTTGACATTTTTCGCTCAAAGTATATGGATCTATCTTTGCTAAAAGTGCTTTTAAATTGCAGGAAGACTTTGAGCTACACAAATTTTTACCGCTCTTTGAAGCGTCAGTAACACTTCGAATTTTGGAGACTACATTCTTGGCAGTTAGCAAGACTGAAATTTTATCTGATTTCAAAAGACAATGTGTGAGATTAAAGATTGACTTCTGTATGACATATTTTTTAGAAAATAAACAAAAACTGACTGAGTATACGTATTTCATGCCGCACAGCGTAAATACTAAAAACCACCTAATTGAAATTCTGATGGGACATCAGATGGTTCGATTTGGATTCTCACCTGTCTTATCATCTAATCACCCACACTGTGACAAGAAAATTGCGATCGATTAAAACATTAGCCCGCGACTTCGCCCGCTCTTTTCCTTGATAAAAAGTAGGTACTCTACGTCCGTCCCCGAGATATCGTCCGTTCAGCCGTTATAATAATAATAACGCTGGACAATCCACACAGCACAATCTAGCCCCAAAGTAATCTACTTAAAGCTTGTGTTATAGGAACAAATTTCTGCAGATCGTACACAAATTTGTTCCGAGGCGAGAATCGAACCCGCAACCTCTTGCGTCACAGGCGGACTCTCGCCCGCTGCGCCACTGAGGTCGTCAGTCTTGTCAGTTATCGTGTAACAAACAGATAGAAAGAATTTATTCACGCTTTTATAATAGATATTAGTATGGATTAAGAACCTAGTAGAGAATTTCAAAGCGACAAGGTGATAATTGTCGTAAAATGGCCAGAACACAGCGGTCGAATGAATTCTCTCTTGTCGAAACTGCCGGAAGAAAATAGAAAAAAGGCAAGGACATGAAATTCCGTGTTTTAATTTAAACTTCGCACAGGGTTATTGTCCTCCAGGGGTGTGGAGGGGGAGGGTCTGACAATAAAGGCTTCCAAGGTATACCGAATTTTATTACGAACTATGTGAAAAGTATTTTAGAAGTTTTAGGGCGAAATGCCTTCACATAGTTTGTGCTTTTCGTCGCTTTTTTGAGGGAAATATTTCTAGGTAAAGGTTTAGAAGGACAATGTAAACTTAGGCTTGTCTCTATAATTTTATCTCGTCTTTTTCATTTATCAACTTCTTGTCATCTTTTGGTTTCTTTTGATATTGCTCTTCTTTTTTGTTCCACCTTGCCATCTTCGTTCGCATTTTCTGTCTATTTTTTTCAAAATTGTGCTTCTTTCTTATTCTGTCTGCTTCTCTCTGTTTTCTTTTTTCAAAGTTCTCAATGCCCTGCAACTCTTGTTTCAGTAGTCCGTCCATTACTTTCTTTGCATTTTGCGCCCGTACCTCATGTGTATTCGTTTCGTTGACTTCCTTCAACTGTTCTTTCAGTATTGTCAAGTACGGTACGTCTAGTAGTTCAGTTACGTTGTTTTTTTGTTGGTGATTTATGGATTCGTCGATGGCGTTATTGATTAACGCCATAAGCTCTTTTTGAACCTTTTCTAAGGCGTCGTTCTCTGCGTTGACCGGGACCCACCGGTTGTGAGCTAAGATTGGGATTAGCAGTAAAATTTTGATTATGAATACCTTAAACATTTTTGATTCACCTCTGTTACTGTCTAAATTCAGTTTCGTATTAGTTTCACTGTATTTTTATACTGCCGTTTTTATTGTCCGGCGATTTAAAAAGAAATGAAAAGTTCCAACTTTATTACTTTTTATGATTTACTTCTTTATATAATGTTTTGTAATAGATCAAAATGTATAAACAATTCTTATTTCTTTTAGTTATCTTATCGACTAATGTTCAATGTAAACACAAATCTTGTGTAATTTAATTTCAAGCTAAAATAATTTCAAGTACCAAAGATTAATTCAAATACTTAAGTTAAAACTTTTCCCACTATTCACTGAGCGTTATTCCTGAAGGGTTACTCAGGCGTAGTATTAAAACACTTTTTTCTTCGTTATAAAATAAAAATATAAACTCCGATTTAGGGTTGTTAAGCTTAATACCAGGGGTAAGATTAGAATGTACCGCAGCGCCGCGGACCGCAACAGAAAAGGCTTGTTGTAAACAGCTGGTGAACATTTTCTGGTTCTATCTATGAAAAGTAGATAAGTGAGCACATAGTGCAATGATACTTTTGTGTACCCACTTATCAGCTCATCTACATACCTCCAGGCGTTCCTGAGAAAAGGAGGTTGACAGACGGACAATAAAGTGATCCTGGGTTCCTTTTTCCTTAAAGTACTGAACCCTAAAAAAACTTAAAGATCGGCTCAACTGATGAAAGGTAAGAACCATTCGACCAAATATCCCATAACCAATCAATTTGAGTTTAGGTTGTACGTGGTATTTTTCGTGATTATTTAGTGATAATTATTTTAATACTTAGTCTGTAAATAGTATCTAAAAACTTTTGTGATTTATGTTAAAAAATATATTATTTTCATTCTTTCTTTCTTTCTTTCATTGAGTTTCACTGATCCAGCTGTTCTAATTATATCTGTATCTACAGATTAATTGTCTCACCGTCTAGAGAAGCAGTTTTAATGAAATGGCCAAGAAATTTTCTAATAACAATGGACTTGGAACATTTTTTATTAAGCTTTAGTAATGAGGAGATTTCGCGGTGGAGTTGCTTAAGCGAGCTTAAAAATGTTACGGGCTTATGAAATGTTAACATTTTCTAGCAAGTAATTTACCTGTTAAGCTGGCTACTGACCGAACAACCCAATGGTACATACCGGTGTTGCGCGGTACGCCCCGTCACACCGAAATGTACCATTGAGTAGTTGTACATGTACCACAAAGTGATTTCGTCACGATAAAAGTATTTATAAATTCGCCACAATTCTATTTTTCTGAACAAATCCTTCACAACTAGCATGAAACGTCAAAAATCTGTCTCAATGATCGTTGCGAGCGCTTTCTTTCCCCGTACTGACTGCCCGAATGGTCGCTGTATAAATAAATAAATTATAAATAATGCTGTACAATTCACACAGCGTTATCTAGCCCCAAGCTAAGCAGAGTTTGTGTTATGGGTACTAGATAACTGATATACTTAATACAATACACTACGTAGATAGATATGTTTTATTATAAATAGAAAACATCCAGAACTCCCTGAACAAATATCTGCAGATCGTACAAACATTTGTCCCGAGACGGGAATCGAACCCGTAACCTCCTGCGTCGCAGGCGGACCTTCGCCCGCTGCGCCACCAGAGGTCGTATGGCCCGTTACATTACGCTCCATAACACCCTTTAGATTTTTGTAATGAGAAGGTAGCCCCTTACTTGTCTGCCATCAAAAATAATGAAATAGAGAAGCCATTATAAATAATCATTATATTTGTTTAATTGATTTTATTCTCTAGTTAAAACTTCTCTAGTCTGCCTCGTTGGTCTAGCGGTCCGCTTTTTCAAACGCTGATTATGAGGTCCTGGGTTCGAATCCCAGGTCGGGCTAATAGTTGTCAATGGGGTTTTTCTAGCAAGGAAAATTCACAGGAGTCAGGAAGTTGGCAAATAATAAAAAATAAACAACGAAAGTATCTTAACATGAAATGATTTCCGAAACGACTGATTTTGTTCACTGTTCAGCAATTTATGGGCCATTAAAAAACTATGATTCAGAAATAATGGCATTTCGAGAATGACTGTGAATTTCGTAGTTTGAGGTACAAACAAATACGCTGCGTATTTCATCAACCACATGACATGAGTCGGGTTTTGAACCATTAAATACAG
Organism: Eupithecia subfuscata; assembly: GCA_963564075.1. Classification (NCBI taxonomy): domain Eukaryota; kingdom Metazoa; phylum Arthropoda; class Insecta; order Lepidoptera; family Geometridae; genus Eupithecia; species Eupithecia subfuscata. Next base: position 2,214,127 of record OY751097.1, on the reverse strand, counting down.
AGATTATAGCTAAAAATATCACTAAATAGTAATTGAATTCTCCAAATGCAATACAGACCAACCAAATTTCAAAACAGATTCACTATTAGGTGGCCACCTGCCCCAAAATTGGTTGGGTAAAGGGGAAAAGAGGAGGAGTGAAACCGTGGGGCTAATTGTCCCAATTTTTATGAGTATTGGATTTTTATATCTTTAATAAATAAATAAAAAATAAAAACTTTCTTTACTCAGACATAATATTTTCTCCTTATGTTAAACAGTACACATATAAAACATTACAAAAAATCAACGATATTATACAAAAACAAAGTAACGAGAGTTGCGCAGCCATTCAACAGAATCCCAACATAAGAAGTCTAAAGAGTTAGGATCCTGTTGAAAGACTGCATGATGGGCGAAGCAAACTTACTGCCTACAATCTTCAGTATGGTGTTGGTACTGTTCCACGTTCTACGCAGCAGTGAGAAAGTTTTCTTGCGGACGATGGCATGAAAGTCACCAACCTGGGCCTCAGCAAACATGAGGGATAAGCTGCAGAAGCGAGGCAGCCCTAACAGCATCCTGAAGGCCTTAATGCAAATTTTTCATCGTTTTTCAATATGGTAATATTTTGTTATTGTTGTTTAATTAAAGACATTTATTCACAAAGAAAATTATACTAGTATTTACAATTGAAACAATTGAGCTAACTGCCGACTGTTGCAAACAGTCTACAGATAGCTCAACTGATCCATATCAACACCAGTCGGAAGCGTCCCCAAGACGCTGGCTGCATTGCCACGCTGTATGGCAATGCTGATACGCTGTGCCAGATTGTTGTTTAATTATGTTACTTTTGGGTACGATGAAGGACAATTTCTAATATAGAGAACTAAAGACCCTCCGGTCAAAATTGAAACGTACGCTACCAATTATAAGGTTAGTTATCAAGTTAAAGCATCTCCGAGTGGAATCGGCGGAATGAATTCGCTGCACGTTAGACACACGTTAAGTGCTGAAAAGCTCTTGTGATTCCCTACTCCTGTAGGGTTGGCGCTAAAAATAGTCATTGGTAGTTGCTAGTTATCCAATAAAATCAAAATTTACGCAACCTCGATCGACACGTTGGGTCGGGTAAATCGAACGTAAAGAAACGTAAAATTTTTAGTGTGTTCGCATTGCGTTCTCAAAACTGACATTCTTTTTAAAGTAGGCAACTATTTGCTTGCCAAGACTTGCTCCTATCATATTTCAACCACAATTCAATCTAAAGATTTCTAAATTTGAAAAATCTGTTTATAATTTTCCCTATCCTAACAAAACAAGAAAGGAACAACAAGTAAGAAATGTTCCAATAGATTAGTGGCTTGAGTGATGTGATCTATGCAATCAGATACCACTACTTATTGTTTATTACTCAGAATAACACGCAGGTACTTAGAGCATTGTGTAATAATGACTGAGTACCTCCATTTACCTCTAAATCTTAAGCTAGAGAGTCTTACAAGTTTACTTTTACGTACTTACATACGAAGATAGGTACACTTCTTTATAAATTGCAAACCGAGGAATGTAACATTCGGGTCAAACCCCCACGGGTTTAAATAAGGGCATTGGGTAAAAGTGGCGTTGTTTTTGATGGTCCGCGGCCAGTTAAAAACGATTGCCATTAATTAGTACTCTCAAAAATGAGCAACTTTCATTACTACAGCCACTATCTAAAATATATCGGAAGCGAGATATCGAATGGCAAAAAATCATAAAATGATCGTCTAAATAAACAAATAACAAGACTTCCCTACAGTTTTTAGTAACCATTGCATTTCATAGAAGTAGTAGAATGAAATTAAACATAACGAGCTCGATTGTAAACCGGCCCGGAGCTCGGTTCAGTTATGCTAACCAATCACAGCGCTCTATTCTTTTACCTGCGTGACGCTATCGCTCAACTCGACAACCTACCCTCTCTTTACTCACCATCTGACTTTCGTGTTGTTTGCGTGCGTAAATAAATAATAAATATAATAATAAATAATAATAATAAATAACAATAATAAATAGTATTAGAAATAAAATATTATTGATGGGATACATGTTTTTTATCCATAACTTACTCGTTCCATACGTAAAATAATAGTATTTTTGAAATTAAAGTGCATTTTATCACTAACTTAGATGATATTGTTCTCAACTTCAAAGTCAAATATTTCGGCTCCGATATAAGTTACGGCGTATTTTGTTCTTTATAATGAATATACAGGTCTATTACTTAAATTCAACACTAATTCCATCAGTGGCCGCATAAAAAAAAAACAACGCCACGACTCCATACAAACTTACCCAATGCCCTTTACGTACCATGTAATTATTTTTAAATAAAATACAAAACAATACTAAATTTGGCGCTTGGCGACCCTACTGAATGTTGCACACGCCTGTGGCAAGCGGAGAGCCCTAGTGCGGAGTGTCCCGTAATTTAGGTCAGCGGCTGTATAAGTTGCCATCCAGCGAATTTTTAATTTGATCAAACTTGAAGATGACCCTTCATAGATTATTAGATAGCATAAAAGTTGTAAACAAACGTTAATACTTCAACAAGGTGATATTTTGAAAAATGCCTTGGAATTCATTACTTTTTACTAAAGTATCATTATCATTAGTTTTTACTATAGTTTATATCTATTATGGTAAACGCGAATATAAGCCTATTATTACTATTTTTGTGAATGTCGTAAATTTGTATACTGTTTCTTTATGTGGGAACTTGTTAATAGCCACCTGTATCTTCACACATCGCTATCTACTATGTACATTACATTGTGCTGAAAGATCCCCTAATATAAATAAATAAAAATAAATAAATAAACTGAGGATAGAAAATCAGAAATTTTGTATAAAATTTTGAGTACCTTCAAAATATTATACAAAATTTCTGAAATTTAAAATAAAAGCAAATTAATAAAGCCATCGTTTCGTCTTCTCATGAACCACGTGGGCTGCCCTGTGGGCTTTTTTATAACGTACTTCTTGATGTCTCTTTTTTTATCTAAGCTGATTAATTTCCATACTAAATAGTGGCAGAAAGGTACAGTTGCGACAGCCAAAGAGATCAAAATATAGTATGTATATCTCTCGGAACAACACCACACCAAACTAACAAGCTTATCCCTAACAAGTCATCAGGTTGTACAACAGGATTAGGTATTCAATGTTATTGTCCGTCAATTTGATTAACTTGTACCTACCCATTATCCTATATTATAACAAAGAAGGTTCATTGACACTACACAGTGTCCGACGACGTGCGACGTGGCTTTGGTCTTAACAAAAGGATATCGTTTTCTCTTGGCGGGAAGTTTTGTGGTCGTTGTCCTTTAATTAAACAAGTGAGGTGATTGAACTATCACATGATCAGAGTTTAGTTGTTTTGTTTCCTAAGACACAACGACAGGTAGACAATCGTTATCCAAACTTATATTCTCAAAACGAAAGTAATTCTTTCTGTCTACCTTTTCACAACTAAACGGTTCAACGAATCAGAATGAAATTTGGCATAGAGATAGACGATACCCTGGGAACCGGGCATAGGCTGCTTATTATCCCAGTAAAACGCGGGAAGACGTACTTGCTACTATCTGTTTATATTTTCTTACGTTATTCTTAGCATACGAAGAAGGGCCATAATATCACCAAAAAACTTCTAGCCGCTACGTATCTCATCCGTATCTCACACTAAGTCCTCAAAGTCCAGATAGCTATGTTTTGGGAACTTAGCGAGAAAATTACAATTCCTACGTGGTTATTTCGTAAGCTTCTGGTTTCCCTCCAATTCAGAAGAGAAGGCTTTACATAAAAAAGTCAAAATATTTGCATCAATGTAGTTAATAGTAGTATCAAATAATATTGGGAATCTCAAAACTCAAATCATGGTAAATATCCCGTTGTAAATGACTTTAATAGTATCAAAGTTTCTTGTGTGTGTAGTGTCTAATAAATATTATTTCTTTCTTTTCCATTGGTCAAGAGGGCACATTATAATATATACAAGGGAGAAGGGCTTACAATGCAATAAACAGGGCTGGTTAAAATTGTCAAGAGGAGGGTGAAATAAATCATTAGGTAGCCTTTTTTCATTCGCGAGAAGAGTGAACAAGAAGTAAATAGGTAGGTCAGCATTATTATTTAAGAATTCAAATAATAATATCTTAAAGGTTTGCTATTTAAATTAAAAATACGGAAGCTGATGCTACCGTACTTAAAAGCCCTAGTGGGTTTTAAGTACGGTAGCATCTACTAAGACTTAATTCTTTCATCAGTTTGTCACAGACCACTACTTGATTATACTTCGTTTGTCCACAATCACAACTGTGGAAGTGTCGATGTGGCCGACGATGTATTGCGAATATGGAAAGTCGCTCTTGTTTTGAATATACAACCTCACTACTACAAATGCCTCGAGCCTCGTTGCTTCGATGAAGTGCTACGTCGTACCAATCGTAGAGCTGATACGCACAAGTGATTGCATAAAATCAAACATTGAGAAGAAAAATATTTTTAGACGAACTTTACTACAGGTTGTTCGAGTTTCGTTCCACAGAAAAGGTTTCAGCACACTCGTATCAATATCGAATGTCCAATATTATTATAGTTAATCCAATTTCGTTTTGCCTTCTTTAATATTTGAATGGCTTCTTCCTCATTCTCTCTGTTACTCTCTGATCTCTTTTTTTAAAGTGGTTGGTGCCCTGAAACTCTTGTTTCAGTAGTCCGTCCATCATTTTCTTTGCATTTTGCACCCGTAGCTTATGGATATTCGTGCCGTTGACTTCCTTTAACTGTTCTTTCAGTTTTGTCAAGTACGGTACGTCTAGTAGCTCAGTTACGTTGTTTTTTTGTTGGTGATTTATGGATTCGTCAATGGCTTTATTGATTAACATCATAAGTTCTTTTTGAACCTTTTCTAAGCCATTGTCTTTTTTGTTTTTGACTGGGACCCACCGGTTGTGAGCTAAGATTGGAATTATAAATAAAAGACTGATTGTGAATGCCTTTAACATTTTTGATTCACCTGTGTTTCTGTCTACATTGAGTTTAGTTTTAGTTTTATTGCATTTTTATTTGCACCTACTGCCGTTTTTATTGTTTGGCAATTTATAAAAGAAATGGAAGTTCCAACTTCATTACTTTTTATGATTTACTTCTAAATAATCATTTGTTAAGTACTTTGTTCTAAATTAACATGATATAAACTAATCTTATTTCTTTCTTATTTATCTTATCGACTGTTCAAGGTTAACTAAACAAAATTCGTGATTGCTTTATTTCAAGAAAAAACAAATTTAAACACAAACATTAATTTAAATAAGATTAAACTTTTCCCACTATTCACCGAGTATCACTCTAGTGGTTAGGTTATTCAGGCATAGTGAATTGTCCAGCATTATTAATTTATTTATCTATAATATAAAAATGAATCGCAAAATGTGTTGGTAAGCGCATAACTCAACAACGCCTGGACCGATTTCGCTAATTCTTTCTTTATTGTGTTTGTTATTGTCAGGAGAAGGTTCTTATGAAAGAAAAAATTAAGAAAGTTGGAAACATAAATTTCCACGGGGGCGAAGCCGCGGGGCGCAGCTAGTATGAATTAAAAATATAAACTCCGATTTTGGGATTGTTAAGCTTAATACCAGGGGTAAGATTAGAATGTACCGGAGCGCCGCGGACCGCAACTGAGACAGCTTCTTGAAAACAGTTGGTATAAATATTTCTGGTTGTTCCTATGAATAAAATAAATAGAATAGAATACGTAGACAAATACTTAATAACACTCTTAGCGTGAGCCATTGATAAGGTTCACTTATGTTAAGACCTCTTTTTATCAGGAAAGCCAATTTCCAGTGGTGGACTGGTAAAGGCTGTTGACGATGACGACGTTGATCAGTAAAAATCAAAGGTTTTGTTATTATAGTGCGTAATCCTCGCACTCTGGATAATTTCTAATTTCTAAGAAATCTAATTATATCGCAAAAAATTTCTACTTCGACGGGACCTGAACCCGCGTCCTCCCCTCAGTACGGGGATGTGATAACCAACTACACCACGAAGTCAAGTGACGTGGGAGTCGAAAATCTTTGCGACTTTCTACGGACTCAAGCGCCGTTAGCTCCACCTACAGGGGAAACATTGAAGTTTATCCAATCCTGTTCAAAGACTAAAGTTACGTTTAGTTCGTTTGACGAGAGGTGTCGCGTTGCTCTAAATCTAAGGTTTTGTTATTATAGTGCGTAGAAAATTTTATGGAATCGTGTTTTCGAAGCATATGATCGATAGAATAAGTCCTGAACTGTACCATATATAAATTTCAAAGTTAAATATTCAGTAGTTTGGAAGATATGGAGGTCCGACGGAGTTGAAAATAAGCAATTTGAGGGTAGGTACCCCCTTAAGCGTTTGAGAAACTACGTAGAGTCTTCTCGTCATCCAGGAAACGGACATACGCTACTACCGATATTCATCAGATCCGATATTCATCGGATTGTCTTAGTTTTTATTGTAATTACTCAACAATAGGTACGTTGAAAGATTGTAACCAAAGTATTTCGATTAGTATAACTACCTAATAATACCTCTTATTGAACCAGGTGAGAACTCTGTGTCTAGTTAAACCTAACCAGTTTTAAGGCACTTCTAACCGAACTGTAATGTTGTTTTTTACCTGAATAAATAATTATGTTCTATACTTTTTATCCCAGAAAAAAGCGTGCGAAATCGTACTTGCTACTATCTGCTAATATTTTCTTACGTTGTACTTAGTATACGAAGAGCGGCCTTATCACCAAAAAACTTCCATCCACTCCGTATCTTGACCGTATCTCACATAAGCTTAAGTCCCCTAAGCCCATGGGCCCAGATAGCTATGTTTCGAGAACTTAGCGAGAGAATTACAATTCGTACGCGATTATTTCGTCAGCACCTGGCTGCCCTCCAAATAAGACGGTAAGGCCTCGGTCAAGAGGGCACAAGAAGCTGTATGGAAGTAAAGCTGGTTGACATCAATTGATACCAATCTGCATAAAAAATTGCTGAAGAAACAAAGTCATATGGGAATTAGACGCAGTCGTTAATGATGAAAACGATATAGTGTGTTAAGCAAGTTGTGTATCAACAGTTGCTGGCTACTTTTAATACAGTGAGTGAAGTTATGAATATATTGTGCCCTGTTAGGTTGTTATGAAGATTGCACGAATAACAGCCAGTAGCTCGAGTTATTTTTACAAATTTAGGTCTGTGTTCACCAATAGATAATGGGGCAAATAGGCTGCGTCGTCGGTTAACGTTGACGTTTAATGTACGAAAACTTGTGTCAAAAACGTTAAAACAATTGTTTGAAATTTAACCATCTGTTGGTGAACTCGGGTCTAAGTCAATTAGCGGTTATAGACAAATACGTTTTCCTATTTGGTATTAAATGTACACTCGTCCAATACTTACGTTACTTGCCACTCAGAATTCACCCAGTACGAAACAACTTAAAATAAAATAAATAATCTCACCTCTAACTACGAAACATCTGCGGGCAATCGACGATCTTGAGTAGGCACTGTCCCAACAATCTCCGCAACGTTCCCGAGTAGGCACTAGACAGGTATTCATTTTACCAATTTCTTCCACGAACAGTAAAAAGCTACCTTATTCGACCTAGTTCAGCCATAAAACACTTTCACGACGTGCTGCATAAAAGTGAAAGGTCACTCAAGTCTCCAAAGGACCCCATTTTCCCTGAAAGGTACTAGAATACCTGTTTTCACTATAAAGTGAAGTGAAGTAAAGTGAAGTGAACACCTTTGACAAAGTTATCAGGTGAATCTTTTTCACGGGTTGTATTACGCCCGTTTTCTCGAGGCCTTAGTGTTGTGAGAGTTTTCGCGTTTTGAATGAAGATTTATGGACCAGGTTTTGCATATTGCTTTTCTTTATTTCGGATGAAAAAGCTGCCTTTTTAAATAAACTGTCCGTTATTGTATGGGATTTGCGTAGTTCTATATCTGCACGATAAAACCGCCGAACTAAATCCCATACAAAAATGGAACGTCACGATACTATAATGGAGAAAACATAATTACACTCTGGTTCTTATTATTTCTCTTGCAGATTTCTCGTAGACCTTGCTACGCCGTAGAGTCTCGTTGCTACGATGAAGTGCTACGTCGTAGCAGTCTCTATAACTGCTACATTGAGATACAAGTTTCTGTAGTTTAAAAAAACTACACACAAAAGTAAATAAGCAGAAACATCATTTTTGCGCTTACGCCGTTCCAAAAACGTATGCTCTGTCCCGCTCCTGCGAAATCCTATGCTTATCCATTTCACAAAATTTAACGCAATGCGCTCTTAATTACAGTTTCTTACAAAACTACTAGATAATTCCTACTTCAGAACACTTTGCACAAATTATTCTCAGTACAGAAACGTTCTGAGAAAAAACTAGTGGCATAGTCTTTACATAAAAGCCGTGAAATATTGCAACCACTTAACTTCAAGGTGCTTTGCGAGTTTAGCATGAAGAATGTGAAATGGATATCGCTTAAGGCAGGTATTTGAATAACGATGAAAAATGCTTTCAACAAAAGATTTTAAAGCAATATGCCTTGGGTTTTAACATAATTTATCGTAAAGTTGGTTTATCCCTATTGAGCTAAAAAAAATATGTAAATCGATTAAGAGATAATGATATGGCACACATTTCACAATGATATGAGGTCTAGGAAAATCCTAGATGTAAAATTAGTTCGTATTTATACTAAAACAAATGAAACAAACAAGATTTTTTCACGAATTTTATTCTGTCTTATTTTTTTAATCCATGGTAAGTTTGTCATAAGATTTCGTAGTAACGGTTAGATAAATTTGTTATCTTATAAATCAACGTTAGTTAATACGAAGTTAATTATTTCGTTACTTAATGTAACGAAATAATTAACTTCGTAATAAAAAGATATTTACAAATTCAAATCTAAGGTGAACTCCGTCTTGCATTGAGTCAGTTATTAACAATTTACATTATTACTCTTACAAAATGATAAACTGACTCAATGTAATACTTATTGTTAAATTTTCTAATAATTTATGGTAAGTAAAATTTTATGAATAACAAATAACAATCATGAGGAAACATAAAAGCCCAATATATGTCAAAACATATTAGTATGTGACATGGACATAAAAATGCACTGAACCGTAAAATGTTTAAGATCCCTCCCGAGAGTACATTCTGTCATAAAAACTGTATTGAAACGTGACTTCCGTTACAATTGGCTTTGAAATACTTGATTCCAAGGCGGCGTTTTCGTTAGAGAGCGGGAGCGAGAGCGGATGCAGATTATGTTCAAATGAAATAAATGAAAGTCTTCTTTCCACTGCTACGAAAAAGGTTTGAGTCCTCCGAAAACGCAGCCTAAGCGTATTCCTCCAATGCTTTTCAATAGCGTATTTTTTACGTCCTTTTACGTCCTATCTTAGTAATCTGCAAACAACCTTTAAGCCCAGTTGCCACCGCGAGCGGAGCGGACCCATTCAGGACTCCGTTTAACTAGCAGAGTAAATTGCACACTTTTATTTCCACCAACAAATACTCGAGCGGATAGGACTGAGCGAACAGAAAGCATTTTAACTCCGCCCACTCAACTCTCATTTCCCGCTCATTACCCCTTCACGGTGAAAACCCGGCATAATCACAGCCTTCCTATAAGCATACAGTCGTTTGACGAAGGCGTTTTGACAAGGCAATCGTGCGGGGGGCAAGGGACGGGTCGGGGGGGAGGCCGCTCCTGAGCTACTAAGGCGATGATGTATGCAACTCGAGAGCGTCCCTCCCCCGGGACGGGGGCCCCCCTCCCTTGCCCCCTGCATGATTGCCCTGTGAAAACCACGTCAAAATGCCTTCGTCGAACGACTGTATGCATACAGGTAGGCTGTGGCATAAGTGAGCATTGCATTTCTTCTCATTTTGCCTTATGTTTAACGAAAGAAAACAAACGAGTCTCCAGATACGATATGTGTGAGTGTATCACTCCTACTAATTTCACCGCTCAAAAGAAAATAACCAATAGGCGGTGAAAATAGTATGTGTGATACACTCAGGAATTTATCTGAGTCAACCTACTGAGCTTAAACTTATGGTTGTGACAGGTTCATAAGTGTGGGGGTGTTCTTAATCCAACTAAACAATGTGTTCCATATTATGTTTATGGGATTTCATCAACATAATAATGTCACAGATTAGGTACTCATAATGTGGTAATAAATTCGTAACTACAATGTATTTGTTGAATAAGTTTGCATGACGTGCCACAAAATACACCACAAACCACAGACCATTATTACTCTTGATTGATTTTAAATAACAAAATTGCTTTTAAAAACATTGGAACCAAATTCCGCATTTAAAAATATTCAACAGTAAAAACATTTATTACAATACCATCCGCATATGAATTTAATTTAACAAAAATATTTTACTATTGAAATCTGAGTTTATGGATAACAATGAATTCAGGGTTTTATTTACAAACCTAAAATATATGAGTTGATTTACGATCGTGTATGTCACAATGAAAAACGAAGGCAAAATCCGTGCCGTATTTTGTTTAGGTTAACGAAGGAATAAATACAAATTTCCTAATGTTAGTATACAGTCTTTAAGATTCTAAGATATTTACAGTAATAATGTCATTTTAAATGACTATCAACAAAGTAACAAGGTGAAGGTAATGTAAACTACAATGCAGTTTAATAACTACTATGATTTCGGCAGTAAAAACAAAAAGACTGGCCTAGTGAGAAAAACTGTTACGTCAATAATAATGCATGGTTTAGAAGTATTTGCTTCAGAAATTGGACTTAGAACATCTAACGGAATATTACTTGGATATTATTCACAGAAAAATTACCTATTTACAAATTTATCGAATAGTTTATACATACAATACGTAGTTACAGAACAGACACAATGTAATCAAAGTCTTATTTACCTCCGAATTGGGTTCACATTCGCAATACTATCTATGTTAGGATATTATTTACACACGATTTTACGATATTTACAACCATGAATAGTACAGTGTCACTGTGTCCTGTCACTTCACTGACACTACCACTTACACATAATTGTAAATATCTTCCATGTCTCATACGTTCATCTCTGACATGGCTGCTTGAGGCACCCTTGACTTCTGGAAGTGTGGGGGCGAGGAGGGGGGAGGCAGAACGTTCCCGTTTCCCGGCCCCTGGGATTGATTTGTCTGAGCCTGCACGTCAGGCAAGTTACTCGTGCTGCTTAGGAATGTTGCGTTCTTTGGCAGCGTCATACAATTCGACGTATTGCACATCTGGTTCTGCGTCTGGTAAGCAAACCCCACCTTTCTCGGCAAAGTCGTGTGACCTCTATTAGTAGGTGGACTATTCTTCTGAGATAAACTCGACATCTGAATCCCCGTGTGGCAAACATTCGGGCAGTTCGAGCTAGTAAAATGTGGTACGCGATTCGTCATAGAGATTATTGCGTTCTTATCCTGATGATCGATATCGACAATCGTACTCGAACTTTGAGAATGTCCGACAAAGTAATGCGGATGTTTTGACGAGACGCTATCAAACGTGGAGTTGTGATTTCTCTTTTGTTGCTGCTGTAAAGCCTTTACCTGCAATCTCGTTTTATCCCTCTGATAGTAAACGCCGGCGAAGATGAGCACATTGAGGATTAGCAGCGAGCATCCTATAGCGATCGTGACGCTCAAAGCGGTGGAGTAAGCCGTGTATCCGGCGACTTCTAAATTTGCGACGTCCTGAGCGGGAGTGTTGTTTACCTGGTTGTGTGTGACAGCTGAGCCGGGGCGAGCGGACATGACGCTGATACAGGTAGTGACGTAAGTGTCCATCGTAGTGGAGGGGAGGTCTAGAGTGACGTTGTAGGTAGGTTTGCGGTAGAGCTCCATGGTGGGGTCGAAGTAGTTCGCTCGAGTGAGCGGGTCGGGGCGGACGAGGCCGTCGTATAGCTCGGGGTCGTTGTGGTTTCTGAAGAGGTTGTGTTTAGCGACCACGTCCTTCATGCCCGCGCGGTGGATCTCGGGGATTAGGCGCAGCCAGACGGACAGCTGGTGCGCTCGGTAGTGGTTCTTCATTCGAGGTTTCATGCCTGGAACGGAATTTCTTGTGAGATGCGTGTAAGGAATGCAGGTCATGGTCTGCGTATTTTTAAACGAATAAAGAATTGTTTGGGATTAACCCTTTAACCCTTACTACTTGTTTCACATTGCCGACGAGAAATACAAGTTTTTATTTGACTGTAACAACATAATATATGTGTTATAATTTATGAAAAACTAAGAAATACTTAAGTAGAAAAATTAAATTTATTTTCCCGGCTTTAATGTAATAAATTTTTGATGATTCCAAGAGCTCTGTAAGGTCGAAAAGAAATGAAACGTCTTGAGTTTATTGAAACTTTCTTCTACTTATATATAGCACTAAACACAAACTGATTTATCGTACCGTCGGATACGAGTAGCTTGCACCAATTTCTGCAAATCACGGAATATACCTACTGTAGTGTAGGTACATACCTAATGTACGACGTCACTCAATGACCTACTTAGAGATAAGGAAAAATATAATCCTATTTTCCAAAAAAACTTAAAATATAATTCTATTTTTCCTTATCTCTAAGTAGGTCATTGAGTGACGTCGTACATTAGGTATGTACCTAAACTACACTACTGTTTGTATGGGATAAGACCGACATGGTTAGACCACACTTACCTATCTCCAAATACTTCTGATGCAGAGTGTCGTACTCATCCCACACGATGCTCTTGTATTTGTTCCTCTCGCGCGATATTGGCAGAACTGACTCTTGACGTTGTGCCTCGTTCGGGTTTCTGGACAAATAAGGTTTTATTGTTTCTAGCCCCTTGAGACAGGTTAGTGAGATTCGAGAATAGAACAAACGAAGTTGAGATTTGAAAATAGAACAGCTTGCAGGATTAGATACCCATGAAGGAGTGGTATTCGTTAAACTATTTCTATTCTGTGACACTTTGTTCAGGTGTATTGTCCAAGTTAGGAGTTGTTCAAGATGAATTTAAATTAGATAAGTTTGATACAAGTACCGATCAAAGATATTGCTTAAAAAGATTATTTAATTCTTATTTGTCGCATAGCGGACATTTATAATTAATTTGTCATTTATCATTTTACATAGAAACGGTTCCCTGAAGGGTCACTTTTTCTTTATATAGGTACGTAGGTATATCACCATGTTATTATGTAAGTGCGATTTACATCTTAGTTAATTTAAATTGCGTGAAATGAAGCAAAGGCGACCTTTCTGGAACGGTTTCTATGTGAAATGGACTCTAGCTCCATATTTTATTGTCATCATGGTTTATTTTCGATGGATAATATTATTATCGTACTTTTCATTTACTCTTTAGCCGCAAAAAATACACCCCGCAAGCAGCCACAGGCGACTTCCTTTCCGCCTCAATGGTTACGGAACCCAAAAAACTGTATCATTATTTCGCGAATCGTCGAGTACGATATAAACGCTAGGGGCTATAAGTCTGCTTCCATTTTACCTTATTTGGTTGGTACTGTCTCTCTGTGCAATGCGGTTTATGTAAACTGAGCTTTAGTACCTTGCAATATAATTCAAATTTGAAGTTGGGGAATTATGTAGCTTAATTATTAATTTTCTTTGTTGGTGTAGGATAATAAGACTCTCGTGAGACATTGGGAATAGGTGCTGGCTCTCACGTAAAGGTGGGAATACTCTTTATGAGACGTTGGGAATACTTTTCGTGAGACGTTGGCAATAGGTGCCGTCTCTCATGAGACGCTGGGAATACATTTCATGAGACGTTGGGAATAAGTGCGTCTCACGTGAGCAGTTGGGAATAACTGACTAAAATAATGTGTCGTAACAATGTTACTTTGACAAGATTCGATCCTATACTGATCGCGCGGCAATATACTTTTCTGAACAAGCTTTTTTACCAGATCAAGTTAACTTTGCCTGCGTACATTAACTAAATAATTAAAATAAATAAATAATGCTGGACAATTCACACAGCATTATCTAGCCTCAAGCTAAGCAGTGCTTGTTTTATGGGTACTAGATAACTGATATACTTAATACAATACACTACATAGATAGATATTTTTTATTATACATAGAAATCATCCAGAACGCCCTGGACAAATGTCTGCTGATCGTGCAAACATTTGTCTCGAGGCGGGAATCGGACCCGCAACCTCCTGCGTCGCAAGCAGACCTTCGCCCGTTGCGCCACAGAGGTCGTCAAAAATGGATTAATAATGACGTCTTCTCTCATCCTCATGCTCAGTTCAAATTTGATCTGAGCGGGACAGCATTACAGATGACGTCATTCTCAATTCCATTGTTTATGTACGCCAGTTATACCATTAGTGCATGTCAAGGATGTAAAACCATGCGCTTTGATGATGGAAAGCTAAGGCTGCCGTGCCAAAAAAGCTTTGTAGTACTCTGAATTGTTTCATCTGTAGCAGTGGAAAAGTTCCAGAGAGTTCCAGATCAGACTGGAAAATTGTTGTTGTGCCAAGTTCGCTCGCTATGGAATATGCTTTTCAATTTGGACATAATTTATTCAAACAAAGCCACGGTGGGTTGTTTTCTTTCATGGTTGAAGTTTTTAATTACTGCTTGTGTGTTGTAATTGTTTTTTGCATTTGTTCGTACAAATGCTAATAAAATTAAATTAAAATTAATATTATATTTCTTATGTTACTTATGTTTTTTCGCAGAACGTTGACAAAATTGAAGTCCTATTTTAAAAGCCTTTAAGAAAACTGTAAAAGAGCTGAACCGCATATCGTCAAACATAGCTAATCACTCCACGAAATATTAACTTTCTTACCCGGCCTACCCCTCACAAGGGACTAATTGGCATATACCACCATAGTGATAAAATCCAATAAGCGCCCATAATCCCCACGCTGGGCATGCGGATTGGAAATCACAGTTCAGCGGTAGAATTCTTCTGTGGGAGGCGCTGGTGCCCGCCCCCTGGTAGAAATCCCCAAGTCGCCTCTTACGATACCCGCGGGAAGAGTTGGGGTGGTGCAAATTCTAAGCCGGCACCACATGGCCAGACTAAAATGATCCTTACCCAGCCCTGATGAAGTTCGCCATGTACTGTATGAACGACTCCGAGAGCGCCACCTCGGACTTGGTGTAGTTCTTCGGGAAGTGTCCGATGCCGTCCACCAGGGGCGCTCCGAACAGGTAAGGTAGTTCCTCTCCGTGTACTGAACCCATGCGCTAAAACAACACGATTGATTAAGTACTCATGTTGTTAACATAAATAACAATTAAAGCCTTGGTTTGTTGATCAGTACTCAGTACGCTGACCGCTGATACAGACTTCGACGGAAAAAGATCACTCTTGACGTTTTTCATACGTTTAAGTGTCCAGCACCGCATAGCGCATTTCGCAGCGTAGTAGAGAGAGAGAGAGAGAGAGAGAGAGATAAATAATTTATTTGAGTACTTCCCGCTCGGTAACACCCTGTCGTCAACACTGTTGACGAATGGGAATAAAAAGTTTCGCTCGTTCACAGTGTTGACGAACGCAACTTTTTATTTCCCGATCGTATCCATCTAGTACAAGAGTCAGATGTGTAGATATTTTTCAAATTTTAACGAAACAGAAACGGTATTGTATACTTAAACATGAGCAAAATTCAAACTAAGAAAGTCCTTTAAGTAATAAAAATTGTTGTGAATGTTTTTCAATTTGTAGAATATGAGTTGGTGGCTTGAACATGACTCACTTTTATGGCAGGTAAGTATGGCGGTACCGGTAAAACAATAGATACGCACACAACCCAAGCCCTAGGATAGGCAGGTCCGTTATCTATCATGACCTTGAATTAGCCAATAAGAGAGCACCACGGGATGCATTGTTGCATGATTCTGGAAATTTATTTTTAAAAAATGTGCAGTTGCTCGGGATTAGTCTTAGTATTCAGTTATGTCGGAACAAGATACAGCGGGTAGTTCAAGTGGTAAATCAGTACTTGTGTACTTAAAAAGAAAACATGGAACTATTTTACTTCATGGTGGTCACCAATACTACACAAGAAGGAAACATAAAAGTGGGTTAGTTGTTTGGAGTTGCAGTCAACGTAAATTAAAGTGTGGCGGAGTTGTAAGAATCAAAGTAAGTAAATTTTATTAAGTACATTGAATAAGTCATTTACAACGAAATATGTACCATGATTTAATGGCGCATGAAACTGTGCGTGTACTGTAATATTGGAAAACTCAAAACTCAAATCATGGTAGCTTCTGCCCGCGGCTTCGCACGCGGTGTTTCTATGGAAACGTTGAGGTTATTTCTATCCCATGGGAACTTATTTATGGGATAAAAAGTAGCCTATGTTTTATTCCAGGCCTAGAATTATCTGTATGCAAAATTTCAGCCCGATCCGTTTTGTAGTTTTGGCGTGAAGAGGTAACAAACATCCATCCATCTATACATCCATCCAAACTTTCGCATTTATAATATTAGTGTGATTAATGACTTTAGTGTTTATAACCATTATGGATTTAAAAGATTTATTGTTTGAAATAATAAACAGTTAGTTTGAAATTATAAACAGAAGATAGGAACGGATGGGCTTACATCACACGCCATGAAATAGAAGATTCAGCTGTGAACAAGTTTAAAGCATATTATGGAGAATGGCTAAGGGAACAATTCATACCAATATGGAATGCATGTGGAGAGAAACACAGAACCACAAATTCTTTAGAATCTTGGCATCACAAATTAAACTGTGCTGTCGGGAAAAAATCGCCCAATTTGATGCATTTACTGAACTCATTGCATGAAGACGCTACTTTTTACACTGTTCGTAATCGTCAAATACATAACAAGACACCTGTGCCAGCGAGAAATGAAAAATATAAGCATAAAGACGAATTCATACAGGACGCTCAAATAGAGCTAACACATGGTGATTTGTCAGTAGGACATTTCCTTGAAATGTTGCGGAGCTAAATTCATATAAACATATTGATAGTGCTGATTATAATTCTTGAGGCGAATTATGTAATAGTTATTGAGCATTACAGCTATAATCTTATTTACAATCGTAAATAAGATGATTTATCTGTGATACTATTTTAATTTTGCTTTATTTCAATTGTTGTAACTTATTTGATTATTCTGTAATTCAAACTATTTTATTGTTACTCTGTTTTAATTGTTGTAAATTATTTAATTATTCTGTGATACAAAATGTTTTATTTTAACTCTTTTTTAATTGTTGTATATTGTTTGATGATTTGATGAAAAGCCATAATTATAAACCATTTTAAAAATCTGTATCTTTCATTGAAATCCGCTTTTTATAATCTAACTCTTGGACTAGATGGTAGGTACGATCGGGAAATAAAAAGTTGCGTTCGTCAACACTGTGAACGAGCGAAACTTTTTTTTCCCATTCGTCAACAGTGTTGACGACAGGGTGTTACCGAGCGGGAATGACCCATTTATTTTACCTAAAACACATTAGTAAGCACAAATCTACGTACAAGTTCATAATTTTAGGCAGAAGACGACAACAGAGTTATCAACATATTTACTATGTAGGTACTTATATTTACAGAGATATTGGTTATGAGTAAAATGGGTCCCAGCCTCAGCATGTTGCAGTATTAAGGCATTTGCTCAATACTGCACTGATTTCAGGCAGGGCCCTTGAGAAGTGACGTCTGTGAAGATAACCGTGTGAGAACTAATGTGCTAATTATTGTCTTTAAACATATGTGGGTAACATTATCCACTATGAATTAGGCGTTATGTAGTATCACACTAATATTATAAATGCGAAAGTTTGAATGGATGGATGGATGTTTGTTACATCTTCACGCCAAAACTACTGAACGGATCGGACTGATATTTTGTGTACAGATAATTATAATCCTGGAATCAAACATAGGCTACTTTTTATCCCATAAATCAGTTCGCATGGGATAGAAATCACCTTTAAACGTTTCCATAGAGACAACGCGTGCGAAGCCGCAGACGGCAGGTAGTAAGTATATTATAGTATAGTACGTATTGATCAACAGACCACGGCTTTAGGTGACATGGTTTTTGTTTTTCTCCAAGAAACAGACACTCGATGACCCCTGATGACTGAGACCTGATATAAAGGTGGAACGTCACAGCCACGCCATTTCCAAGTTTTAGAATACATACCAGCTAGAGAAAACCTCTATCGTTTTTGAGGGCATTGCTTGTCGAAAATAAAAACATCTAACACTATCTCATATCTTTCTCTGTTTATACTATAAGCAAAATACAGTTTCAGGGCATCGGAATATTATCATGTTCTGAAGTGAATTGTCATAACCTTGTGGCTGAACCCATAAAGACCGTTTCGAATTATTGGTATATATTTTTAATCAGAAAACAATACAAATAAAGTAATAGTTACTAAGCTGACCACTGCAGTAGTCCGGTTGACTTTAACGTAACCGGACTACTGAGACTACACCGCTAAAAGTACTACTGTTTTTATTTATTTTCATATAAACTTATTATATTCAATACATTACATCATAACAGAGAAGCTCCAGTACATAAGAGTAGTCAGCAAAACGTTTTAACTAACTACAGAGCTGACTACTTTGAAAGGTCTGGAAATATTTTTAAACACAAATCTCCTCGGTGTCGTTCAATCTACCCACAAACAAATGGTAGCATTAAATGGAACCGGCCCTCGGGCACTATTTTCATAATATTCCATACCTAATGAAGCTCCTAATTAAAGAGGAAAGGAAAATCGCCTTGGCCTCACCGAGCGTGTATACTAGGAACTAGGGAGCCCATCCACAAAAACAACACCCCTATTATTGCAAGTCTGATAATTACACAATCTATTTACATTGATAATATTTGCGTCCATGGAACGGGGAGGTTATTTTCTCTGTATTTGGGTTGCTAAGTGGGTCCAAAATGCTTAACCGTACTAAAACAAACATTCGGCCCTACATCGATAGACCATTGGTCTACAAAAATATTGAGGGAATTTGTGAGCAGTGTAGAATGAAGCGTTTAAGGTGAAAAACATTGTAGGTATATTTTCCGATGCTCGTGTTAAAATAAACGAAGGTCTATCTTAAAAGGATTGCTGCATTTGAATCTACATCCCATGAAGGAGCAAAAGACAGAGAAAAATGTAAAAACTAGATAAGAAACATGATCCTAACAATTTCAATACAGCAAGTGCTCGAATGCACAATTAAACACTTTTTTAATGTTTAATAAAATCATACTGTATTTGACTCCAATGTTCCACTATCAATTTGGCATACCAAATCAATATTATTTATTTTTACACTATTGAATGCGAGTGTAAAATTTTATAAAATTTAACGTAGGCTTTAAATTGATAGTGGAACAGTTTGCAACCCTTATCATAATAGAAAGGATAGTTCTCAAAACAAATAAATAAATAATGCTGAACAATCCACACAGTTGCAACTAGCCCCATGCTAAGCAGAGTTTGTGTTACGGGTGCTAAGATGACTGATATACATAATACAATACTTTTTTTTTTATACATAGAAAAAACACAGAACATAAAAGAAACCAGAAACCCTCTGACTGTCAACTCAATCAAATTGATGCCACCTAAGTAATTTTTTGTAGATGTGAATAGAGTAGGGATGACATTCATCATTATGTCATACCCAAGAATAACCGCCATCTTAAAATAATCAAGCACAGAAGAAGATTATGGAATTGAAAACAGTTTTTGTTCTTACACGAACTGTCCCTGTCAAAATTTAAGAAATAACGCCTTACCTGAGGATAATCCCCGTCTTTAGTCTGATAGTCAAACACATAGAAGAAGGTCCTGGGCCCCGAGTCTGGGGAGCTCTTGGCAACGCTGAGGAAGTCGCCCGTCTGCACGAGCGGGGCCACGTACTGCGCGTCCGAAAGGGCCAGTACTGCTGCGTCGCGCGTGTTAATGGGGTGCTGGAAGAGAGGACACGGTTAAAAAGGTAGGCAGTACATTTCAGATATACTCTGCAAATTTTGGAGCTAAAAGAGGATGGCTGTTTTTTCGACTTTATCAAATTATTTCAAAAGTATGAAACCTATAATCGAGTAGAAAGTTTTAATTTGATATCCCACTCAATTTACAAGCCGCCCTTTTGAAAATTATACAAGGACTCAGCCGGAATGTTCCAATATCCACGGATGCCTTCTTGAACGTCTTCGTGAGTCGTGAACGTCTCGGAAACCTTGTTCATTGTCTGTGTATGTCCGAGTGCTGAATGACTTCAGTGAGGACATATGCTGCAAATAGCTGCTACATGGTTTACAATTCTCAACACTTTAAATATCATGTCCAGACCACTTGCCTCGCTACTTCGATGTTAGTATACTTATTGGAAGTTTATGACAGCGAGATAATTTGGTAGACCAATACTCCTCAAGGACATAGTTTGTTTCAATAGCTGTCTTTTTTTTTCATTAATTACTAGGGTTTGTGACAATAACTCTAACTTATGTAACTGTAATTTGGTCAGCTGTCATTAAAAATACAATGTAAAGGCATTACTGATGATCAAGATGTAGTAGTAAATCACGACGCTCTGATTTCCGTGAGGCGTTGGAAATAATTTTCATGAGATGCTGTGAATGAGCACGTCTCACGTGAGACGTTGGCAATAACTCTTATAACCCACATCTGAGTTTTTAAGAGAGGTTTATTCGTGCATGTCTGTATGTGACTAAATAAGCCATAATTATCAATGTTTTATTTTTCAAATACTACCCAATGGCCCTTTCTTACAACTCAGACGAGAACCTCATACTGTGATATCATATCTATAATTTACCCGTAATGGAATTTTTAGAATCAGAACACTAAAATCTAAAGTATAATCGAATGCCACTCCAAGATTTATATCCTTTAACTAAATAAACAAACGCTAGCAATCTCCATAACTTTGCAACTTCGATACACGACATCTGATTAAAAATCCTATTTACCTTTTACGACAACGAACTAGTCTCATAGTAGTAACTCTGTGAGAGATCGCACAAGTGGGGGCACTGAATCTTCCCAGCTTTATTACCAAGCGCCAGAGTCCAAATTGGCAGTTGGATGGCCACTCGGGTGTGTTGTAGGGGAAGTCACGTGCAACGTATAGTAATTTGTGCAACGAGAGAATTTCATGTCGTCGCTTTGTAGGGCGCGCGGTAAGTGGGTAAAGTTCTTGTTAATAGGATTGGTATAGATGGTTCTTTCTTCTTGCCAAATACTATGTAGGAGCTGGGTTTGCGTTTTGTTTTCAGGGGTAGGCTTTCTAATGGCTTTCTTTAAGTTTTTCTTACGGCTGCTTTTTTGATAGTTAGCAAAAGTTGGGGCAGAGCGGGTTTTTGATAGTTTTTGAAGAAAATCTAGCGCGTGGCAAGGCACTCTCTTGAAAATAGTCAAAAATCCACGCCCGCACCCGCTACCCACCGTAAACGTACCCTAAAAATAGGATTCAACAGCCTCAAAGCATTTTGAAATACATGCACCTGATATTTCCGTTCAACGTCCCAAAATTGATACGCATCAGAAATTACTGCCCAATCGCATCAAAAGCTCCCCGTATCCACCCATCTAAAATAAGCCCATCTTATTGAATTCAAAGTACGAGACGCCGTGCCAAAGAAAATAAAAGTTCAATAAACTAAGCGTTCGAAATCAACTCCCGTTCCAACTCGAGATGAAAACATCGAACTTTATCATTCAAAACTTATCGTATAAAACACATCCGGCAATCCGGTCCTGAACTTTATGTATCTGTGCTGATGGAAACTGGGCATTGTTACGTAGGTTTTGGGTTTAATTTTGATTGGATGTGATGGTGAATGGAAAATTGGCTACAGGTTTCGGGAAACTCAGCCTGAGATCTTTGGAGATTTCCTTGGTCAATGGTTAATGTGAATTTACTAAACAAGTTTAGCACCCGATGTGCGGTTAGTCAAATAAAATCAAAAATGTCTATATTCCGAATAAGTTATTGCTCTTTCAAAGATTTCCAAATCCAAAATAAAATAACTTTAACAAAATAATAGTTTTATTCAGGTGCTCCTAAGTAGCCGGAAGTCTCTGGTATGAGTCGAAACTAAATACGTAGACTTTTTGAGGCTTTTGTTTTTAAGTGCGTAAGACTCCACATTTTGGGTAATTTCTAATAAATCAGTAATAAATAATATCCCAATACATGTGGACTTTTACGGGAATTGAACCCGCAACCTACCCTCAGTACGAGAATGCGCTAACCTATTGCACCACGAAATCAAGTGAAGTTCGAGTCGAAAAAAATTCTAAATTTTTTCGGAATATCATTTGATTTCTTTAAGGTTTGTTTCCATTAGCATTTAAATACCTTTTTTCAAATATTTTTGAAGAGGATTTTTTTTTTTTAAATTAATCACTAGCCGAAAAGCAATAACGACTTATTGCAACCTACGATCTTTAAAATCTCAAGCTGACCAACTTAACCTATATCTGAAACAGCTTGCAGCTTCGACACGGCAGCATAAGGCTATGATGACTTGGCACTCGCCGTTTGGCACGACTGAGCCAACTACGCCAAATTTCTATTGTTTTGAATTCAACTCCCGACTCTCTGGGACATAAAGGAAAGTAGTAAGATGTTTTAAAATTTGCAGAGAATATTCCGTGAAAAGAAATGGAGAAACTATTATGGTCATGATTGAAATAACACAGGAATAACTGCTTTTAGAATTCATAATGGATGTAAACGGTAAGGTTTATTTGTGTTGGAAAAACACCAACGTTTCATCCCATCTTCAGGGTGAGTTACATCCGTAATGAATTCGTCAAACTACGATAGTTTTTATATTAAAACTAGTTTTTCTGACGTTGTTTCTATGGAAACGTTTAATGGTGATTTCTATCCCATGGGAACTGACTTATGGGATAAAAAGTGTATGTTTGATTCCAGAATTAGAATTACCTGTATGCAAAATTTCAGCCCGATCCGTTCAGTAGTTTTGGCGTGAAGAGGTAACAAACATCCATCCATCTATAATAATGTCGTCAAGATCTATTTTGAGAGGCTGAGCCAGAGTAGATAAAGGTAAAACTATATCACACCAACGCACAAGATGAAGCCCCTTACGCATGACGTCACAGAAAATGAGGCCTCTGTCGCCTCGTCGCTTCACGTCGTTCTAGCTACACTACACGATAATTATCATAGGTATCCGGACTCTAATGTATAGCTCAGTAGTCAAACATTATGAAAATCTGATTTAAATTACATCATTCAGTACTTGTGGACTTTATTACATGTCCAGCTGTGGACTAATATAGACTGATGATGATTTAGTACTTCCTAGGCCATGTGCATAGGTGCACGTTAAAAACACTTGTAACCAGATATTTAGCATGTTTTCTATACTTCGGCATAGATTTTCTTTTTCTTTTTTAGAAAAACTAACAGCTTATCAAGCCTTAACATGTTAAGCTTGTTGGGGACTTAGGCCTACAGTTTCCAATATGAGTAAAAATGTTGTAAAATTGTTGTATCCATTTTAAGTAATCAATTATCTTTAAACTATTTACAAAGATTGTCTACAAGCAGTGGTCATTAATATCGTTCTTCGTTGATGAGTTAATAGCACGCATCAAATTGGGTAGAACGAAATATAAATAACAAATAGCATGCTATTTATTATTATTAGCAAAAATACCGCACTTCCCTCTTCTCTTAGCTTTTTCTTCGAAAAGTACCACTGCTGCCGGTGTCGTGTACCCAGAAGGTTTCCTAATAGCGGATGCGTCTAACAGTTTACAGTTTGCAAGCATACCGTTGAAACTACAAACTCTAAATACAGCAAACAGTTTGCGAATGTCAGTCTCATCCGGTTGTATGTTTTCTACTTTATTGCATTTGAATATTCCGCCCCGAGCGACTCCTTTCTTATTCATGGAACGCGCACACACTTTGTCATAGGGTGAGCTTCCTTTGAAATACCTATCTTGAGACTTGTTACAAACCTAGAATAGGGTGTAAGTGTAGCCTGCTTTAATTTAGGGCTTATGGAATATTTTTAGACCATGTATGAATACAGGATGTTATACGTTTACCGTGTCAATAATGTTTATCTGTAGATTTCTATATCTAAAGCAAACAAATGAACTCCTACTAATGTTATAAAGGTGAAAGTTGGTGCCGTTGTGAAGATGTTTGGCGAAGACAACGCCAAAGCTACTGAATGGATCGGGCTGAAATTTTGCACACATAAAGGTCTGGGTCTGGAATAACATACGGGCTACTTTTATTCCAGAAAAACGCGTGCAATGCCTCTGACAGAAGCCAGTTTATAAAAGTTTTAGTATATTAGTCTGCGGTATTCATATAACACCTAAAAAAAGCTTGTGTGTGTAGAGCACCGGTAATCAAAAGTTTTAGATAGAATATTTGACACCAGTGGTCACTGTGCAAGGCATTATTGAGGAAAATTGAGAAATTTCCCCTTAAAGCCACAAAAACGCCTCCGATTTGCAGGATACCTTATCAACATAGCAAAAGGAGTATAAAGCACATACCTGCACGGTTCTTTCCCAGTCAGTATATTCATTAACGATGGTAAAAAATATTTCACTCAAATGATATGTGTACGCATTCCTCACGTAGGTCCTGAAACAAATTACATTATCAAAGAAAACAATATAGTGTAACAAATGGAGGAACAAAACCTTACGTAATGTAAATACAACCAGTTATAATTAGTTGCAGGTGATTAGTAGCCAGATGCTGGATTGCTACGGCAAGCTGAAGACAGGGCGCTATGGCGATCATTAGGGGAGGCCTATGTCCAGTAGCGGTCTAATATAGTCTGATGATGATGATGATTCGTTGATTAGGTACAGAGGAGGACCTTAAAGTAACAGTAAAGATGTACTAAATAGCTGATTTGATTGAGAGCCTTAAAGTTCAAGTTAGCCTAGTTTTTAAGTCGTGGGATTTATGAAAAAAAAATATCCTTGATGAAGAATCAAATGTAAATCAGATGCGAAGGAACAAACAAGTTCCAAGCATGGTCACGGATATCACCATAAATATTATATTTCTTTATCGTTTGCGTTTGATTTTCGAGGTAGTTACGTAAGATACTTACTGCTGTATCGCAGTATTCCTAGTTATACTCCAGCCAAATTCGAAGTTAAACATTTGTAAACAAACCAACCACCCATTCATAGCCTAGAATTCCCTTCGTTGCCGTGTATTTACACGCAACTGATATTCCTTGTCGATTCTAGATCTTTACTTTCATACATAACGCTACAAATTTATGTTTGTAACGCAGCTCTAAATATGAGAATTTTCGTTTATTGACCGTGGTGGGTTTACAAACATTAGGTACATATTTAATTTGGCTGGAGTAATAGATGTGGCATATGACAACAACGTTCAGTAATATTCTAGGTAGCTTGCCGAGATGTAAAACAAAAATTAAATCAGATACTAGGTAACGTACCTCTCACTTATAAACCACGGCTCAGTATGGACCGTAAATTATCATAAACCACTTCTTCAGGCTCTAGATTAAAAAGCTACAATTTACATACTTCAGAGCCACTAACCACGTAATCAACGTGACATTTTCTGACTAAAAATGTAAAACATTTTGTCCTATCTTCGTTAGCGTAATTGGAGCTGCGTGAACGTGCAGACGGAATAAAAATCAACTAAAATTTTACTTTGAAAAGTGCTAGGTATAAAAATGTTCAAAATGAAGCTAGATAATCTCTAAAAATTTTACTATATCTACGTTGACGATAACGTTATTAAGAGATTATTGCTTCATAAGACAGTATTACACAGACGCTTAACAAATATTGTGGATAACCGGAAGCAACATTTGTTCTTCATTCGCTACTAAGGAACCCACCTGCTGTATCAAGTCACATCTTATTGCTACCAATACCACCTAATACCGCTCCGACTGCTTTCATTACCGCCCATTCGCATGGATCCCTTTGACCTTACGCGCTCAAACACCAATTTGCTGAATAAACATCAGCCCTCACCTTATTATTCGGTCCCTTCTCTCGCCTTCAAAACCATTCTGTATATCTTGCGCGGAAAATTTCCAGAGTGCTTCGCTCGTCACGACTCCGAACAGCAGGTCGTACTTGTTCTGTCCCCCGCGAATCCCAAACGTCCTGTCGCTGCTTCTCTTGTCTGCTTTCAGGTTATTGACCCCAGAAACACTGGTGAACCCTTGAAGGTCATTCGGGATGAAAAATGTGAGGAGTTCTTTGGCGTAGTCAGTTTTTACTACCACTCCATCGACTGACGGTCCGAAAGCTGTCAGATAGCTCGGTGTGCTGATCTCCGCAGACATTAGTTCGTCAAGAGAGACTTCACGAAGGCAGTCTACGATCAGCTCGTGGTCTTTTACGATGTCGTCTGGCAGCGTGCAGTTGGACTGCTTGGCCAGTTGGACGGAAAAGCTGACGGGGTCTTCTACTAACGCCCAGGAACTCAGTGCTGATCCGGATAGTAAGATAGCACGATGGAAAAGACCTGCAATGAATTGAATTTGTAAGAATCTTCAGCCTCGAAAACAAAATACTATCTGCAAATTATCCAACTAAAACGAAGCCATAATACCCACAGCACCACTAGACATTCAGTTTATCGAGAAGTTTGATAGGGACTTGATAGGTATAATTGGCCACCGGTCTTCTCAATGCAATTATCGAGTTTATCAAAGAGAACAGTGCAAACAAAATTAACCTCGTACAAGAAAACAAATTGTACAGTTATGAGTGGTTATGAGCGCTGCAATTGGCAGTCGCCGTTTTATTACTCTCCAGTTAAATAACCTTTGTCGGAACAATGCAGATGTAATTATTGAGTCAAAGGTTCGCAGTTGGAATATGCTTCGGTAAATAATGCATGCATTTTTATTATTTTACTCAACTATTATGACCCTTCTGCTGCTTTTGGATTGAAGTATTTTATGTGGACACAAATAACAAGAAAGTCATTTATTTATGACGGTTTTCAGCGGACAACTGGAGTGGAAGCGAGGGCGGATTTTTATAGCTCTCAATGAAAACAATTGTTGAAAAAGTTTTATTGAAAACTGTCAACCACCAACGTTACCCCGTCCTCTCTCGATGAAACTGAATAGTTATGGTAGAGTCTCGTCAGAATCATACCGGCTTCATACAGTTAGAAGAATTAGAAGCACATTATTTATGTACGTAACCAATATGCTTATGACGCGCTTCAGACATCAGCATCATCACACTACAAAACACTACAATTTCTACCACAACTCTTGGTAGAGCGCAATGTAGAGCGACACGAAACATTTTGTATCTAACTAGAGACTAATTCGGTTTTTAGGTAAGTACTTCCAAATGTTGCCTACCTACCTGTGATTTATATAAATAATAATGCAATTTCAATTATCTCTAACTATACGTTTGTATAATTTATTAAGATAATTTGTAGCGGTTATATTTTTATGACCTGTAATGTACTTATTCCATTATAAATAAATGAACCAAGTAGTGAATAAATGAAGTAATGGAGTATAATTTTCTTTGTGAATAAATGAACTGAACTGAACTGAATTAAGTTGTCATCATATAAAAGGATCATAATTACAGCTACTTACTAAACGGTATTAAATAATCGAACCACGATGAAACACTCAATTCTAATTCTCATAATGGGGTCGTGGACGTCCCGCATTGTCAATTATCATAGCTCGTGCATTGACCCCTTTTACTTGGCTTCAACCAAACTCATCGGCACTGTACGGTCCCAAAGGGCTTTTCCAATTTAATATTCGAATGGGATCTTCAGAGCTTTTGCTAAGTCATTTATTTGTGATTGACGCGAATATTTTAAGGGGTTCTTAAATTTTATATTTCAAGTTGTGATCTTCCATGATTTGAATGTTTCCTCTTAATTCAGTGTATGAATATTATAGACAGTAGCTCCACAGCGAGCGTTCGTTCAGTCACTACGGGGAAAAAGCAACGAGACGGACTGTTGACGTTTCATGCTCGCTGCGAATGGTATGTTACGCCCCGTAACACCGGTCAATACCCGGCTATTGGACCATGGCTGCGCTTGGTAGGTTATGCTTACCTGGCATTACCGTAGGTGAGATCATCAGAAAGTTGATACACGCGGCCCCCGAGCCATGGCCCAGCATGGTGACGTTGCCGGCGTCTCCTCCAAACAGAGCGATGTTCTGCTGCACCCAGTGCAAGGCTGCTATCTGGTCCATCAGCCCGTAGTTGGCGACGCGAGCCTTGAGGTGCGGGATGGGGTTGGCGTTGAGGAAACCTGGTGGAAGATATAAAAAAGTTCTGGAATGGCTGTTGAAAATTGTTGGCATTGTTATGACTCAGAGAAAGCATCAAAGCATAAGCTGTAACGGTATTATGTGCAGG
The DNA here is from genome assembly GCA_963564075.1 of Eupithecia subfuscata. Taxonomy (NCBI): domain Eukaryota; kingdom Metazoa; phylum Arthropoda; class Insecta; order Lepidoptera; family Geometridae; genus Eupithecia; species Eupithecia subfuscata. Next base: position 2,185,570 of record OY751097.1, on the reverse strand, counting down.
GGCACATAATGCTATGCTGATTTCAACAGAAATACACACCTAAATATCAAGTTTTTTGACTAAGGAGATGATGTTATTCCGTCAGAGACAAAAACAAGCACTAAATAACTAGACTATATGCCAAAAGTTGCCTGCAGCAACGTCGTTGAAAATTTCCTAGAAAATATTTTAATTAAGTAGAGTGTTACGTGACGAAAGAAAAGTCCCGGAGCTAGTCTCCGTATAATTAGATTGTATCAAAACAGAACTGGGCTCTGCGGTTCTCGGTATATCTAGCTTAAACTCTACGTTGAAATGCTCGATATTGCAAACTTATATACCTACACATAATGGGTGCATATTTGATGCAGTAAGAATAGTAGATTTTTTTAATCTGAAACTGACCTTGCAAGCGGGAGCTTGCAAGGTCAGTTTCAGATTCTATATTGATAACATTGCCCCTAGGTAAGATAGTCTTTAAATAGATAATTGACATGTACCTGCATGTCAGTTTCATAGAATAATGATGACCCTACCAACAACATGGAAAACATTTCAACGCGATATTGAGCAATTTTGAATAGTGGGAGTGATAAGGTTTTCCGCCTGCTAAGAGATAATAATTGATGGAGGGTTTTGTTTTATATTTTACAGTAAATTAAGTAGAATCCTATATGTATCATTAGCACAAGATTTCACTTGCTAAAGCTTAGGTAGATTTCTCCTTTTTGTACTTTTTTCGTACTGCACTAGTTTTCTGTCCTCTGAACCCCTTTAGATGGAGTTTTTCCAATTTATTTTATCTGCAGTTGAGTAGCAAGTTTATTTATTCATCTTAAAGCGGGAGATTTATTCAGCTAAGTCTTTCCAACTATCTTCAATTCACCTGTTTATGTGTCCATTTACTGAGGACTAAATTGTTTGTTGTAGACAAGATTTCTAATAAAAGCTGTCGTTATTCCAGACTCTCTAACCACTCTTTAACTAAAAATGATTTTAGATTCCTAAAAAAATCCATTTCCTATCACACAATGCAACACTGAAACTCACAAAGAATACTAAGTCGGTAGTTGGTACAGATGTTGAGTGATCACTCTTTTTAAATCGATAATATCAATACCAATTGAATGTCAAATCTCACCTCCCACTTAATGCTATCTAGTTTCAAAAACATAGAAACTCACCCAGAATACCCAGTCTGTAGTTAAAAGTAATAAAACATACCACACTACACCTGCTATTAAATTCAGAGTGCTTAGTACCAGTGGACACAATACGATTACGATACAAGTTTTTTGAGAACCATTGACGTCTTAAAAGAAGAAGGGTGAGAACTATAGTAGACACAAATGAAGTGTAGCCAAAAAATAAGACAAATACGTCTCATTTTCCGACTCATATACGTGCGCTTGTGTGAGTGAAAGGACTGAAATTATATGCTTGACAACTGTGACACGCTGCTATCACAGCAGAGGGATAGCCCTCTGCTGTGACAGCAGCGTGTTTTACTTTTACTATATATGTGTTTGCGATAGACTTGGTACGCTCATTCAACGCAAAGGAAAAACTTGGTGTAAGTACCATACCTTACCTACATTAAAAATTGAAACACTATTAACGTTCATTGGTAAGTAAACCATAAAACATAAACAGTAAAAAAATATTTTTAATAAAAATTTAAGCTTTACTAAAGAGTTCATAAACGTTTTCTCGTGTGTTATTATTTTTTTGATTAATTCAGTAAGTTTTATTTTTACTATAAAAACTGCCGTAGTTTGACGAATTCATTACGGATTTAGGCGGGTTTGTCGTTAAATCGCTTACAAAAGAGAGACCAAATGACGTGACAAAGTGACGACTTCTGTCCGAGGCAACGACGACATCTTGGTTCAAACCCAGAAACTCACCCAGAATACCCAGCCTGTAGTTGATAGTAATCACGACCACACCAGCGTAGCTCGCGAGCACCGCGCCATCGTACACGTTACCGGAGTTCCACTCGAAGGACTCACCGTGGATGAAGATTACCACAGGGTACTTGGCTTGGAGGGTTGGGCCCACTGCAACAAGGAAAAAGTTAAATTTTAAGGCTAGTCCGGGGAAGTCTTTGCCAAGTAGGTGTATTAAGCCAAGTATGTTAGATTGAAAAGTTTTTTAAAAACATTCGCTGGACCACAACCTCACCAGATCTAAAATGACGATATGGCAGATGACGTGTCACAAAGGTCCAGAAAACACCTTACCGCTCCAGGTCCTGATATAACTTCTGGTTGCCAGCCGTAGGGAAATGCATTTTCTTGCAAAATGAATATGTGCGGCTGAAATTTACGTGCTGATGAAGGTGAAAGATGATGGTAACCTATACCACTTTACTTACAATCAGGCGAGTCACCGCCAATTCTAAAAATCCTTTATTTTCACAAGGTCAGACTTTCAAATGGTCAGATTTTCAAATAGTCGCTCTTTCTAATCGTCATCCTTTCAAATGGTCAGAGGATAAAGCCGCAAGCAGAACCTAGCGAGTGTATAAAGTTGAAATTCTCGTTGACATGACAACGTAGAAGATGCATTTAATGCATGCGAGCTTAATCCGGCGGTAACACCGCAAAGCTCGTTATCGCACAGTTTAATAATGTAACCTAATTTCCCACCGTAACACATGCGAGCTAATGGATTTAGCAATAAATTATGACAATCGATTTGTCTCCGTGACGTACGTGAGTTTGACGGTAGGTAATTCTTCGTGCTAGTAGGAGCTAGTGCATTAATGCATACTATATGAACAAGAGTTATAACTCTTGTAACTATAGTTGCAGAACAGGAAAATTCCGTCATGGTGTCGTTTAGTAGCCAAATAAAAAGCACGAGATTATATTATATGCACTGCAAGTGGGCCAAGTCATAGTCATACCTTGCACTGGCTGTCAAATCAAACTCAACGTGGGGCGTGTGATGATGACTTTAATAATAATAATAATAATAATAATACATTTATTTCAGACAACATTAGAACAAGTACAGATCTTATTAACTTATTCTACGGTCCATATGAATATATACCTTAAATCTAACATACATAAAAATATAAAAACTTATCTTAAATAAAATTGCACACGTTCTAAATTTGCGGCGTCGACGTGTATGACGCAATCAGGGTGCTTTAGCATACCTATCTGTGATTTTACTACAGGAAAACCGGTTAAGTGCGAGTCTACTCCTACACGGAGGGTTCCTTACCTTCGAACAAAAATATTTCGCGAAAGAAACCCTGAAAACGGATTTTTATTGATGGATCGAACATAAGCAAAAAACCAATATGACGCGGTCACCCATCCACGCTTCGCGCCCAACGTTGATTATCTTCGGTGAATGAATTTATTCTATTAACAATCATCGGTACCCAACGTGGCATGGACGTTGGTCTTCTTATTTATTAATTTTATGGTATTTGTATTAAATGTTGTTATAGTATTATACACGTCATGTCAAAATTTCAACTGTCTTTTTGTTACGATTCAAGAGAGACAGCCCGCTGACAGACGGACAGACATACAGCGGAGGTTTAGTAATAGGGTTCCGTTCTCCACCTTTGGGTACGGAACTCTAAAAACTGTCTTAGTTTGACGAATTCATAATCAGCGGGTTAATTACGAAACTGGTTTGTGTTATTTGAGGTGCTCTTCCAACTCAAACAAGGCTCGTAGCTCACATTACTAATGAATATCTGTGATTTGAAAAAAATACCGACAAACTGGTTATGGTTGCGGGTTCACCTGAGATAATGATAATGATGATTAATAGATTGATTAGGGCTCGTTTCTGGGTGGGCAGCTGCAGCTTTTTGGCAGCTTTTGTTAATTTCAAATGAGATGCCCTCTACTTTTGTTAATTTTGAACGGGAAGCCATCTTTTCTTTCGGCGTATTTTCATTTTCAAAACTGTCGAAAGCCGCTTGAGCTTCCACACCCACTGTCGAACTAAAATGCAGATTCTTTCTAACCACTAGAATTTAGATTAACCGATCTTATTTACTAGCAACGCTACGAAAGTTTTTCGATTCAAGTTCTGAAATTGAAGTTAGTCTTGTTACAAAGTTCGCTGTACACTGATGAGAATATTGTAAATATGTATGCCGCGTATGCTTAATGTTCTTGGGTTATGAGTATTAACTATTTATGAGATTATAGAGTCTTTATCATAATATCTAGAAACATTATTGTTTCACAAGGTTTGCTTTCAAAATTTAAGACCTTTTTTCTAAGAAATAAAAAATATCACCTTCATCATGCCTTCATCGCATAATTTATTATTACGAAAGTAAAATATCCTAAACACAAAATTTCAAACACGCAAAAATGTCCTTACTCAAAACGTTACTAAAAGTATTTAACTTTCAGTCTAAATCTTCTAGATAAATGAAAACCTAAACTTTCCAAACTACTGAAAAAAACAGCATAAAAAACTTGTAGATTTATACAAGAGCTTGTATAAAACAAGACCCGCCCCAAATAAGGATAGGCTCGACGCAGACGAGCCACTCGAGAGGCCACCAAAATGCAATTAATGACAATAGGCCGTCCCAGAGCCCCAGATTTTCTATCCATCTCCAGTTTGGCTATTAGTATTTGAATTCCGATATTTCTTGTACCTACCCTTTGATAAGATCCGCCGCCTAGCACCTTGCAGATACCTTGATCAACGTACCTACTATAAAAATTGTGTTTTACCATTTACGAAGATACACAATACTGACATATACTGGTCCACAGAGCTGTTGTTAAAGTTGTAGCTTATAACAAATATTTTGAAAAAAAAAATGGAGTCTCTTCGTAGTACTATGGTAACAGAGACGGACCGACAGACGACTGTAGCTAAGTAATACAGTTCAGTTGTCATATGAATAATTTAACCCAGAAAGTCCACCCCGCGCGACCGACACAAGATGCAAGTTGCCACCCAGTGTCCCGTCTGCTGCTGCTAAATAAATTCATAGCTTGGCCTGCATCCAGCTTATCTGGAGCACAAAGGAACGTGTCAGACGAAACATTGATAACGTATTATGCATTATGAAAGCGCAAGGAAAATGGAGGAAGATTGTTTGAATTTCACGATAGAATGAGCTTTAAAATGTGGATCGTTGAAGTTTTTCTCTAGAGATCGAGTTGTGCAAATGTTTGAGGAATGAAATCGTTGAGGTTTTGTTTGACTATGAACAAAAGTAGTGAAAAAGAGATCTGACATTGGGGGACTTTAGGGACCGAATAAAACGATAGTCCGATGACATTATTTAAAAACTGATGACTGAGAATCATTACGAATGTTGGGAAAGGCTTGTGGAGCTTTAGGATGCGAAAAATCATAATTTGAATACATAACGTAGATAATTATGAATGTGTTATTCACCTACTAAATACCGTTAGCCGGTGCGTAATCTTTATAATGTTATTGTTTTCAACCTTTTTTTTCAGCTGTTACTGTCCCACTGCTGGGCAAAGCATCTCTTTTCTCCTTCCACTCCTCGCGATTTAACGCTGCCACAGGCCATGACGAGTGATATTAGGCGTCGGCTCATCGCCATCTCATCCTACGTCTTCCACGCCGCCTCCTAGCGTTATAATCTTAACAAAAATTAAATTGCAATAGATTAGAAAAGATGATGAAAATGTGGTCAACATTTTACGAGCAGTGGCCAAAAGTTTGTATAGAACCCTGAATGAATCAGAAAACAAAACCTGAATCAAATGATTTACGAATGCAGTGAAACAAAATAAAGCTGTAGACGTATATTTTGTGAAAACCTGTAGTTCAGAGTGAAGCAATAAACTAGAATGTTGTACTCCGTCCGAACGAGCGCCATTTCGTAAATCGACGAGTTTGACTGCATTTGGTGAATGTAGCGCATGCTGGATCGGTTCAGAGCTACATGTGTGCTACTGAGTTTTATTTTGATTAAATCTGTGCCGTTTATGAAGCTTTCGCGATTGTTAACTTAGATTAAGTATAGTATTTTTCGGGTATCAGTTCATTTGAGCAACGTACCTCCAGAACCAAGGTTTCGGAACTGAATCCGGTAAAATAATTATAGGTAAGGTACTAGTACTCGGTCACCCTACCCACAATCGCTCGCTATAACGAGGTCGGCTTCGGGGAATAAGGAAAAAGCCAGTTAATGTATGCCATCATTGTCATTTATCATAGATTGGTTAGAAATAAAGCTTAAAATACCTAGTGACTATAATAAATCACACAATCCACAAACATTTATCTTCTGTTAGACAACTACCTGGTGACCTTTAGTAACTAAAGTAACGATTGTTTCTTAAGATATCTTTATTGTTCAGAAATCACACAACCGAAGATCAAACCTATCATCCGATACGTCGACCAACAGGTCAGCAGTGTTGTTCGACTTATCCGGTGTATAAGCTTAACTACAAACAAGGTTTGTAAAGAATCGGATTGATCCAATAACCCGCAACCCAATCCATAAATCGGTCTGCATCAATCCTGTAGCTGTATGTTAGCTCTAATGTAGTGTAAGATCAGCGAAACGTTTCAGTTTATGGATATCGGACCGTTCGGCTGTGAAGGAGTGAAATAGGTTGTGAGATAAACCGTTTTGTAGTCTTGAGGGGAGAAAATATTGGAAAGATTGGTGCTGTGGATTGTGTCCTAATTCTTAATACTTACTATGTTCAAGTTTCAGTCATAAAGATTACCTTTTATTTAGACTGATACTTACATATACTGAAGCTGTAGATTTTAAGCGGAAACTTGTTCGCAGCTTGAGCAAGGCACATAGTCAAATGAGGTAATGGCCGCTGGACTACCTTGGGCAAAATTAGGCCACACAAATCCGAGTATTCGATGCCAGGAACAGAAAACAGAAGAGGCTGGCAGAAGTGAAAGCATACATCCAGCAGTGGTTTGTTTCAGGCCAGAATGGTGAACAGTGCAGAAACTCGTATGGCAAATCACGACACCGTCTGCTAATGGTACGGTGTCATTGTGTCTTCAAAACTATGTAGATCTTATCTACACATTTGTATATTCATTCTTTTGCTGTGCTAGAGCGATGTCGTGGTACGAACTACGAACTTAAAGGTAAAGTTTCGTAAATAAAACTAAATACTGCCACAAATCCCTTTCGTGACAGTGATTGACCCGCTTAGAGTATTGCATGACTAGCAACATTCAATGCGTGATCATACCAGTCGCAAATACCTTGCAACAACCTTAGCATTTTATTTAATGCAGGCAAAGTCGTAAGCGCTTAATATTGTGTGACATAACATGGCCCATATTATGGTGATATTAAGACGCATCAAAGGATACCATTTTGATAAATCGGACAGATAGTTTCGGCGTTACATGGAAAACATATGCATCCTACAAACATAATAGTCATGAAAGTGTCCGGAAAATAAAATATTAAATCAGTAGAATAATCGAGTTTCAACCCAGACAAGACACGTGAACCAAATTCGGCTTGATTCATCGCTGCCTATGTACATAGACTAGCGACAAAATTTATTTTCTACCACTTTTACATTCTTCATTATTTCTTATCTTCTGAGATCTTTTATGGTAAGATACTATAAAAGTCATAATATTTGCTAACTAAGCGGCTATAAGGCTATAAACTAGTTACGTCAACGGGTAATCTCAGTGTAACTTTGTGGATGCAATAAAGTTAGATAGCTGCGTCTTTGATATTGTGAAGTTTATCGCGTAAAGGTGCCGATAAACTTAAGCGTTTACTTGTAAAATTTTACTTCTACTTTATAAAGCAAAACACACATCTTTTTCAAGCTGTATGCGTTACAGGAGTCAAAGGAAACCGGGAACGCTTTGTCCAACTCGTCGAGTTTTTAAATGATATCGTAGAACGAAATTTAATTTGGGTGCTAGACTCATGTGAGTCAAATTGTTACTTTTGATTTGATAGTGACCGCAGGAAGCTTCCAACAATTATATTTTTGTAGGAACTTAATAATAATATTTATTTTTAGGGTTCCGTACCTCAAAAAGAAAAAAGAACCCTTATAGGATCACTTTTTTCTCCGTCTGTCTGTCTGTCTGTCTGTCCGTCTGTCAACCCTCTTTTCTCAGGAACGCGTGGACGTATCGAGTTGAAATTAACGTCAAATACTCAAGTCAATTTCAATTTGGTGAGTAGCAAGGTCTTATTAGCACAAGTAAAGGAAAAAATTCGAAAACCATAAATTTGTAGATTATTCGATCAAAATATACAGGGTACCTATACCTACTTCATGTTGACCTAGAATCATGATATTTAGTAAGAGACAAGGTTTCACAATTAAACGGAACCCTTAGTCCAACTCGCACTTGTCGTTTTATTTATTAAATTATCTGAGCGTCTGGTCGAAGCGATGCTGACGCGTGACCCGAGACCTGGTCAGTATCTGGCGCAGCGCATCAGCATTTACTGTGCACAGATTGTTTGCAACAGTCTGCAGTTAGCTCAATTGTTTCAATTGTATGTACTAGTTCGAATTTATTTCTATTATCTGATTGTAATTTTCTTTGTAGGAGACCTATATCCAGAGACGTCATGAAAAAAGATGCCACTAAGTCTACAATTTAAAAAATTGTTTATTACTAAGTTCTAAGTGTAGCCAATGTCTACGACATAAATCTTGCCGAGACGTCAAAGAATCATAAGCTTTAACTCGATGCAATTCAATTCATATTATTTATTTATACCATGGGCTCACATTGAACACTTAGTCAAGTCAAATAGACGCGTGTACTCGATGTATGTGTAGCGAATGTAAGCGGGTTAACAACGAACCTATTTTGTGTTGGAAGAACACCAACGGTTCGTCAAACTACGAAAGTTTTTATAGTAAAAAAGACGCATGTACCTATGTGAGCCCACGGTACGTACTTATTACGCAGATCCCGGATTTAGAAATACATAATATTGAACCATTGCACAGCTGATAGAGTTCCTAGAATATGTTACATCCTAAAATCCTAAAGCACCTTTCTTTCAAACAGCGATTTAACTTTACACTCATAAGCTACGGTTAGAGCGGTATCTGGTAAAATATGGTCTATTTATTGGACGTTTTAGTACGTTGTACGTTTAAAGCCTTTGTTTTAGGGCAAAATGGCACCTTTTAGCACCTTTTTGTTGGTTGTAAATATAGGATGAGTTTGCTATGGTATTGTTGGTTGGTAATGAGTATTTTTATTGAATTAGAAAGTTATACGTAGTATACGTAAGTCTATAGTCTGAGCAATAACAAATGAAATGACATAAAATTACAAAGTTGTCTAAAAGCCATGAATAGTATTAGGTATAAAGTCGGGTACCTATAAATAAGCAGCTTTTGCATGGGAAAATGGCAAAATCAAAGAATGGGACTTACTAGCAAATTAAAAGCTAGAAACTAATATAAATAAATTTGATATTATAAAAATAAGAGGCTAAAGATAAAAACTTACTGACAAGTCTAACTGTAAATTTATACTAATAATACACTAAATTTATTTTATCAGCTTAATTTTCTTTAAATTTTAAACAAAATGACTATCAAATAATCATGGGCAACGTAAGATAAAATGAGTATGAAGCACCCAGCAGTTCTCTCATAGTAATAAATCAACATCATTTGTCACAACCACTTTAGACAAAGGAAACGGAAGGCTTAGTAAATAAAAAAAATCCCGCTTAATTCTCACGTTGCACAGAGGACGCGGGCAAATAAAATGTCAGACAAACAGTCGTAAACCGTAGCTTGGAGCTTGAGCCCGGTTGTTTTGTGAGCGGTCAGCTATTTTGTAACTTAGCAAGGTTGGTTAAACCTATTCTTGTTTTGTTGTTAGTAGGTATATTTTACCCGCATGCCCAGTGTGGGGACTATGGGCATTACGCACATGACAGAAAAGGCGCTTATCGGGGGAGGACTGGGTCCAGCGGTGGACTAATATAAGCTGTTCAAGTGAGGAAAAATTTGGTCGGAAAAGTTCTTCATATCCACAATATTATTTGATAATTTAACGGGTATTTATCGCGCTTATATTTACCTATTTATCCGGACGTTTCAACAGGTACCTATACACTCTATCGTGGTCACGGGATGACCGGAGTACTGGAGCACAATAGATAATATTTATCTATTGTGATCTAAGAAGCGGAGGTAGTAAGTATTATTTGAAACTACCCTCACTTGGATTTCGAAACTAGGTGTGTCTATCTGCACAATCGGATGACTTACAACACTAAGTATCTGCGAGCACTGAGAAACCGGTTACCAGCGACGAGTACACTTGGCTTTGAAAATATTTATTATCTAACAACGGACCTTGCGCTACCGATATTTGTTGTTGTACCACAAAACCGCAAAAGAATGTAGATTTTTCGGACAGCGATTTTTATCGTTGGCTTTACTTATCCCTTTCCAAGCGAGATCGGCCATATAATATAATTTATTATTCTTTGAGGTGTTTACTTCAGCTTTTTATTTGTGAAGTAGTTTTGGTTATTCACGTGACTTTGTTCAAAATGCGACGGAAAACCAAAGATATAGTGATTTTTTTTAAACTTAAAAAAAGGAGGATATTCTCAATTCGTCTTCATGTTTTATTGGTCAAGCGTCTGGCCACAATCTCACATAAGTAAGTGAATAAGGAGTTTTAGTTAGAATGAGAAGTTTTAGGGCTTTTTAAATCGTGTGTGTGTGTGTGTGTGTGTGTCAATAAACGATACTCGGTTCTAGGGATTACCCTACAACTTCAAACAAACCCCTCTGAATATTCATCACAAACTGTCTTGCACAGTTCATCGTTCTATACAAATTATTGACTCATACCATATGCACAACTCAACGTTCAAGATCCCACACTTACTGAAACCTCGACAAATGATACGCTGATATCTGTTGGAATTGTGCAGAGTGACTAGTATGAGTTTGCACGATACCAAAGTGGAAAAAGTTTTTGTTGATAAAGCTAAAGATTTGTTTCCAATACAAAATAATGCCCCGGCTTTGCACGCGCTTTTTGGAATAAAGAGATATGCCTACCTATCTCAGCGCGTGCAAAATTTCAGCCCGATCCATTCAGTAGTTTTGGCGATGTCTGTGACCAAACATCTTCACAACGGCACAAACTTTCGCCTTTATAAGATTAGGTACTAGTTTAGTGCCCGCGGCTTCGCACGCATTGTTTCTATGAAAACGTTAAAAGGTGATTTCTATCCCATGGGAACTGATTTATGGGATAAAAAGTAGTTAAGCCTATGTTTGACTCCAGGATTAGGATAACTTGTATCCAAAAATTCAGCCCGATTCGTTCAGTAGTTTTGCTGTGAAGAGGTAACAAACATCCATCCATCCATAAATCCATCCAAACTTTCGTACTTATAATATTAGTGTGATTTGAAAACTATTATAAAGTTCGCATGAAACTATTGTAATAAAAAGTGTACCTACTAAAAATATACTATGAAAAGTAGTACCTCTCAGTATCCGGTAGGGGCGCTGCAAGGCGATAAATGTTTGGAAGAAAACGAAAACTTTTATAGTTTTCGTATACGACGCAAAACTCATCCTAAGGCTTCTGGTGATTGTATCAGATTCCGGGAGTTTCTCACCTTCGCTTTGACTCAGAATTGAGATGCCATTGTCCTTCTGACTGCCTCCAGGTAGACAGCTCAGGGGTTAAGCAATAACTTTGATTGGCACCTTAATTGTTAAATATAAATCGTGAACATGAAAACCTTATTGTGCAAAAAGGCTATAAAATATTATCTTTAAAATATTGGATTATCTATACTTATATTAAAAAAAGGAAAGATTTGATTGTTTGTTTGTTTGTTTGTATTGAAAAGGCTCCGAAACTACTGGACCGATTTAAAAAATTCTTTCACCGTTAGGAAGCTTACTTTTAAGGGAGTGACAGGCTATATTTTATCCCGTAATTCCCACGGAAACCGCGAGGCGATCGTCTAGTCTAGAGGATAAAAAAGTTTGGGACTGGTTGTGCTCCAATTCGAAAAATAACAACTAAGAGGCTAAAGGTTTCTTCGTCGCTTCTTTACTTTAGTCTACATACCGATGCGGCATCAAAAATATCTCTTTATTTCCATGTCAGCGTTTGATATTATAATTTGACCTTTTCTGAGAGTACAATTATTGTATTTATGGAAGAAAAGAGTACTAGATTTGATTTTAAACTGTGTTTTTCTCATTAATCAGTATTGTTACAGAATTCTCAGAATATCTGTGAAACCCGATTCCGGCATCAAAGTTTCGTTCCAACTATCCTTTTGTTCACAAACCCAGAAAGAGGTAACAAGTAGCGAAAAGGTTTCGTCAACTATGTTACACAACATAAGGGAGCTATTAGATTTCACGCGACTTCGTTTGCTTGTCTCTTTCTTGTCGAGACCTAAGGTCTTATTCCGGAAAGGTCTAATCGGTTCGTTAGGTTTATTTATTTGAACGTATATATATGTAACGGTCCATTTCCCCGAAGATATCTATTACTTTCCCAACATCACTTTACACATCTAAATACAATAATGTGTACCATGCCAATCAGTTTACTTTTACTAAACCCAATGAGCGGTATAAAAACGAATATATCGCAAGATCCTTATCGAACAATCTCAAAGCATAAAAACGTATCTTATCTACCTCAAGCCACTGCAAACATTTTTTTAATACTCTTCTATAATAGGTTCCTAAATAGTTTACGAAATAAAGTTTGCATTGTGCTAATTCTAAATAGCAGGGATGCTCTGCCTCATAATGCAGTAAAATTAGAAGCACGAGTTTGAGGCCAACCAAAAATGCATGCTTCCACGGTTAGCAAAGTTTCTCAATGAGTCAGTCGGTTACGGTTAAACTTTATGAATATTATTCCGACGGTGAGAATTTAGGTCAGAGTCAGACGTGCCTCGGTTGTGTTTGGTCACCCTTCCGAATCTGAGATGACGATGCGGGCAAACTGAGCTATATTGTTGCCTATATTGTTTTGGTTAGTATATTGTTTTCCAGAACAAAGAATATCTCGGCAAAAGTACAAAATGTACAATCGGAAAAGAATAATAACGTGGCAACTATTTGGAGATGCGGGTTGCGATTTCAAGACAGAAAGTTATCGTATTTGTCAAAAATATAGAACGTCAAGTGCGAGTCGGACTCGCGCATTAAGGGTTCCGTTTAATTGTAAAACCTTGTTTCTTGCCAAATATCATGATTCTAGGTCAACATGAATTAGGTACCCCGCATGTTTTGGTCGAGGGAGAGATCAAAAATTATTTATTGGTTGTTAATAACGTACAAATTTACGGTTTTCAGATTTTTCTCGTTATTGGTGCTATATGAGCTTGCTTCTTACTACATTTTATGATTATAGGTAAACAGGAAGTATTTTTTGTTATTAAGTGCGTAACCCCACACTCAGGGTAATTTCTAAGAAATCAAATAATATCGCATGTTTCCCCTGTAGGTGGACCTAACGGCGCTAGAGTCCGTAGGAAGTCCCAAAGATTTTCGACGCCTACGTCACTTGACCTCGTGGTGTAGTTGGTTAGCACATTCCCGTACTGAGGGAAGGATGCGGGTTCATGTCCCGACGAAGTCGAAAATTTTTGCGATATTATTTGATTTCTTAGAAATTATCATGAGTGTGGGGTTACGCACTATAATAACAAAAAACCCTAAGAATTAAGCAACACGACACCTCTCGTCAAACGAACTACATGTAACTTAAGTCTTTAAACAGGATTGAATAAATTTCAATGTTTCCCCTGTAGATGGAGCTCTTCCCGCGGATGTCGTAAGAGGCGACTAAGGGATATCCACCGGGGGCGGGCAGCAGCGCCCCTTGCAGAACCATTCTACCACCGAACTGCGATCCCCTACCGCATGCCCAGCGTGAGGGTTAATTGGCACTACCCTCATGAGATAAAACCCATAAGCCGCTTATCAGGAAAGTCCAGCAGTGGACCATTATAGGTTGTTAAGGTGATTTGAGGTGAGGAGAAACACGTCCAAAAGTTTATTTATCTGAAAATCAGTACGTCAGATATTATAAAGATGAAAGAGCCAAACCATTTTCAGATATCTACAAACTTACGACATAAAATCAGACAAAGAAAAGACCAGCTACCAACTATCCAGCTTTGTGAACCAAGATTAAAATCTTGCCCTCCAGATATTCCTCTAGACATTTCATTAGGGCTCCCAATAGACTATTGACATGAAATATTAAAATTCAGCGGAGCGCGGTCGCCTCTGTGATGATGTTGAATGTAAACAGTATGGATTTCTTTTTGCAAAAGTTTTGATGAGGTTTACTTTGAGTTTACGGAAAACTGACACTTCTTATATGAAAGAGGGCAGTTTTATATGTGAAACATTTATTTTTGTTAGCAATATTATGCATCTGTAGGTATATTATAGAGGGAGATAGCAATTAAGATATTTTTACTCTCAAAGAAAATTACAATCGAATAATAGAAATAAATTATGTTTAGTATTTACAATTGAAACAATGGAGCTAACTGCAGACTGTGCAAACAATCTACAATAATGATCCATATCAATACCAGTCGGAAGCGTCCCCGCTACGCTGGCTGCATTGCCCCGGGGCTGTGGCAATGCTGATGCGCTGCGCCAAATACTCACCAGCTCTCGGGTCACACGTCACTTCGGTAAATGTGTTTATTCTGGATATTTTTCAATAGCAAACAGTGAGTTAAATTAATTTGGTACAAATATTAACGAGGAATAATAATAATTTGAAATTCAAAGGTATTGTTATGTTCATTATCCATAGTAATTGTGATAACAGAGGCGGAAAATAAATTTTATTTATGTTACGCGCTTGTTAATCACAAATAAATGTATTTATGATTGTTACATTATTTGTCGTGTATTTGCGGGTTTTGGATATTAATGCAGTAGGTACCAATTTGGTACTACCACAACATTATTATTGTGATGTGGTGTCGTAGGACGCGTAAGGCAGCAAAAACATATCAGTTTCTTAAATTTTGTATAGTTAAGAAGACAATGATTCTTGTGTGTTATGCAATGTTCAGCCAATGGTGTGTGTTTCTAACGTGTTTCTAACTATACGACACACCACGCCACAATAATGTGGATCTACCTTAAGAAAGGAATTCTTGAAATGACAGCTGATATGCCGATCGCTTCAATTGGAACAGAACAAGAATAATGTTAAAGCGATTTTTATTTGTGCAATTCACTAAGAGCGAGCCAGATCTCCTTATTGCTTTTATCCTTCACTCCAAAACCTACCTTGACCCTTCAACATACAACTCAATTTATAATTCTATCTAATTAAATTTCGGGTCGATGTTGGTTGTCTGGTTGACCACGGCCACTAAAGCCTCAACCATGAGCTCATTAAACAGGTCAGTCTAGTTGAGTGGTTGGCTGAAAGGTTCCGTTGTCCGCTAAACTTTGACTTCTAACCTGAAGTTAGTGACCCGGAAGAAAATCATAGTTTAGCTTGTAAAATGGATGTAGGGTGATCGGTTCCCGAAAAAAGATGATTTTCTTCTACATTTTTAAACTAACACTAATTTCTGTCCGCGGCTTCGCAAGCACTTTTATACTCTATCTCCCTAACAATTTTCATAGTGATGTTTTGAGCCGTTTCGTCGTGGGAAGGTAATAAGCAGACAGACATACAGATATAATTACTTTCGAATTTATTAATATTATATTAGTATGGATGCAAATTACAAGCAGCTTTTTGTTACACGACAAAGCGCGAAGCAACAACTAACAACTTCAAGATTTTTGAGATTATGGTTTGTCTTCACAAAAGACTTCGGAAAGGTTTATGACTGTCTGTACGGTACTGTATGGCGATTTTTCCATGAGTAAAATTGTAAACCGAGTTTGATCATTCTTTTGGTTTTGTATTAAGATTGATCCCGTGTTACTATTTGTCCCCATAACCTAAAAAACAGTGAATATTTATAGGAACTCATGGTTATAATAATGTACTGTCGGTTTTCCCAAGCCTACATCATATCCGGGGTGGTTTGTTAAACTTTTTATCTAGGGGAAATTCAAGATCTAGGTTTTATTATAATATTATTTATAATGTAGTAACTAGTAGTAGTAACACGCAGAGTTTTGAGGTTCGAAATATGGCACTGGAATTATGATGGTTTGAAATTCCGTAGGCGCCAAAGTGTAGAGCTCCATCTCTTGCTTTTGAAAATAAACTTATCTTAAGTAAGATCTAGATACCATAGATCTTACTTAAGATAAGTTTATTTAGGATATGAAACGAAAGATAAAGGAATTAAAATCACAGGCGTACAATACAGTAAGCAGAAATATTGTAAATGTTATACCTATGTAAGATTGATTTCTTACCTTGCACAGGCGTGTATATATTCATATACAAGCAGTCTTCGCTCTGGTTCTTCAGTCGAGGCAGCAGCCTCCTCAGGTACTCCAGTCTGCCTTTTGGCATCTTCTCCAGGACCAGGGTTTCGTTGGAGATGTCCGGCAGTTTCTGGGGGCACACTGGACCCATCTGGTCCACTGTCTTCACGTCGTCCCACGGTGCTGGCGCTCGGGTTGGTGCAAACCTTAGAATGGAAAAATTACTCAGAATTTATATAGTAAGTCACCCGAAACGACAGACAGGACAAAATTTTAAACTCAACTTAAATTTTGACACTCACATTACCAACCTTTAATAATTAAAGGTTGGTAATGTGAGTGTCAAAATTTAAAGATTTAATTTAAATAATAATTTAATTAATTTAAAGATTTTGTCACACGATAATTATTATCGTGTGACTAAATCTTTAAATTAATTTGAATGATGTGTTTTGTAAAACATCAGGAAAAAAATTATACATGTTTCTATGGAGATAATAAACAAGAAGACCTTTTGACAAACCCCCGAGATAGAAAAATAATATATTCTCACATGATTCAATTTCCGAATACCTGAACACGATCACAAACAAATCTTGCAAACAAATCAGCCTTGACTTAGAGTTCAAAATAGAAGTTAATTTCCTGGCTGACTAGAGGTAACATGTCTTTGGTGGAACAAACTGTCCGTGAAAAAAACAGCAGTGTAGAAGACAAGACAAATTAAACGACTGTACCGTATTCCGTTGAAGCAGGTTCCAATTTGGCAAATTCGATTACCGGTAACAATCATGGCAGATGTTTTTTAAATTTTTTGCTCATTATTATCAAACATAAATAAAACAATTAAAGAAATAATGTCTGCCGAATGTCCAGCGACTTGTGGGCAAAGACCACAACAGAGTGGAGCCCACCCAACGCTAGGAGGCGACGTGGAAAACCCAGGATGAGGAGCTTGACGCACACCATCCATCATGGCCTGTGACAGCGTTAAATCGCGAGGAGTGGAAGGAAAAAAGAGAGGCTTTTGCCCAGCAGGGGGACAGTAAAGGCTGAAAAAATAATAATGCTGGACAGTCCACACAGATGCTGTGTGGACTGTCCAGCATTATTATTTTTTCTTATCTAGCTTCAAGCTAATCAGACCTTGTGTTATGTTATGATTACTAGATGACTTACTTTACTTAATATAATAAATTTAGATAGATTAATATTTTTATTATGCATAGAAAGTACCCAGAACAAAAATTAGCAGATTGCACACACATTTATCCCGAGGTGGAAATTGAACGCGCCAGCGTCGCAGGAGGAACTTCGGTAACTTCGAAACAAATCGGTCGTCGCATATAAAACAAAAACTCGCTATGAATTCACATACTTAAATGGACAGATGGCCTTCATGTTAAAATAATGTAAAGATTATATATTTTCTGTTATTATTTTAATGATATTGGTGAATCGTGACCAGCTTACTCACATGATTGTGATGTTTAATATTTAGGGTAAGCCATTAACCATCATTTGGAAAGGAATGAAATAGGAAAATATAAAAAAGACAAAATAAGGGTCTTTTGTTCGATATGACGTAGTAGCAGTAGTATGAACAAAGATTAACTTCAAAAAAAAAAATTGTATAGAGGCAGAAAATTTTGGATGGATGGATGGATGTTTGTTACTTCTTCACGGAAAATCTACCAAACGGATTAGGCTGAAATTTAGCATAGATGTAGGTCTGGAATAATACAAAATAAATGCTACTTCCCCACCCCCACAAATTAGTTAACATATTTATGAATAATCTTAAAAAGTTCCATAGAAACAACGCGTGCGAAGCCGCAGGCAGAAACGAGTGGTTTGTTAAAAGTGAAAAATTCATAATAAACAACATTATCATGTAGTACAAGAGTACTACAAAAATATCTCTAAGATATTTATTTGGAGTTTTCCTTTAGAACTGCTTCTCATTGTTTTCCTGCTACTATTTTATGAATGTCCAATTAGTGACGATAAACCTATGCAGGGGCAAACCCTTAGCAACGAAAATTTAGAGTCTTTTCTAGGACGGAGTTGTTTTAATCGGGAACTAAACCGTCATCGTCTTTTGTTTAAAGGCCGTCTTTTGTATAATTTTAATAATTTGGGGAAGGTTTAGAATTTTGAACAAGAACGGTTTCAAAATTATTACCGTGTTATGTCAAAATAGGTCAAAATGATCAAATACAATAGGCTATTTGACTCGTATCAAATTTGGCGCAAAAAAGAAGTATTTTCTGTAGTAGGTATTTGACCAATTTTTATAAATTTCTGATATTGAAACTGTATGATGACTATGTATTTTCAATTTATAAGTATGCTCAATTGTTTCAATTGTAAATACTAGTATAATTTTCTTTGTGAATAAAGGCTATTGTTAGTAAATTGTTTTTTAAATTTTTAGTTTTGTACTTCGAAAACGCTCTCGGCCATGTTGTGACGTCATAGGCCTTGAAGAAAATTTCATGTCGGATTATATAAGAGTGAAATTCGTTATGTAGTCTGTCTATATTTTTACAATGATGGACGTTTGCTAATGTAAATTATTTGTTTCCTAGGCGCAGCTAGTATTAGTTTTCTACCCGTATGACGTCACAGCACAGATAAATCTGGCTGACAGCGTTTTCGCGCCAAAGGTCCTGTCAGAAAACCAGCGTTACTCTACTTTTTGCCGAGCAACATTATGCTGAGATGGGACCTTTTAGTTCGCAGTATTAACTAAGTAATTTTTATTGTAATATTCTTATTTAAGTATAGGTAATTGTAATATTTGTAAGCTGTTCGAGTAAACTAATAATTTCATTTATTTCTTCTTGCAAGTCGGCCATGTTTTTCTCTATGAAATTATGGACATGTACCCACATAACGTTGTCTCTCTCTCCCAATAAGGTTTGCTGGAAGAGAACTCTTTTTAGGGTTAAGGTCGTCTTTGCCATCCCTTCTGTAGTTTTATGTTTTATGAGTATATTTTATTAGAATTCAGAAACGAATTTTGGAACCGTTTCAAAGCCAACTAAAGTTAGGAACCATGCAGAGAGATTATGTCTCGGCGTATGAACCTGCTTCCTATGTAAATGCGATCAAAGGACTTTCAGCTCATTAGCGAAATTGCTTTGTGTGTCTGCCAGAAATTTGGCATGGAAATAAGGATGGGTTTTATTGAAGCGAACGTAGATATAATTAGTATTATTTGTAGATGAGATAATTGCTCAGCTTAGTTAAATGGGTTGCCAACTGAGTTGTGTAGCCTAGCTGTTTTTTTGCAATTGCTTAGATTTTAAATGTAAGGGAACCTACACATATCGTCATCCTGGTTATCCTTGCACAAGATCTTTGTACTTTGGGGCTGGGTGTCGGTGTCTGACATGTCCAGCATTAGTACATTTTTTTTTATTTTGAGAAAGTTCTGCTGAGGGGTCGTGACGTCTTCTTTTAGTATGGGACTTATCATCAATACAGGTTGTTAAGGTTGAGGATGGATAAGGATTTAAGTAAAATAAGTATGGATTTTCACATTTGCTCCCCTTGGAGTCGAGACCCTAGATCCGTGGGGTACCGAGGCTATTTGGGTTTAAAAAAAATTATCTAAGTGTCTGGTCAAAGCGACGCGTGACCCGAGAGCTGGTGAGTATCTGGCGCAGCGCATCAGAATTGCCATACAGCGTGGCAATGCAGCCAGCGTTTTGGGGACGCTTCCGACTGGTATTGATATGGATCAGTTGAGATACCTGTAGATTGTTTGCAACAGTCTGCAGCTATCTCAATTGTTTCAATTGTAACTGTTTCAAATACTAGTGTAATTTTCTTTGTGAATCAAGTACGCTGCAGTGTATTGTAAAAAAAAAGTATGGATTAAAACTTACCTATTAGACCCCGTAGGTGGCGTCGCATACGGAACTCCAAGATAAGCCTCCACTGGCTTCAAGTACTTGTGCTGGTCCATTGGCAGGATCACTCCCTGAAGCTTCCCGTACCGCGTCCCAATCACTCTCGTCCTCAACATAGAATTACGACCACTGAACCCCGTACAAAATCTACTCTCACTAAGCAATAGAACTAACAACAACACTAGCCTGAAATTCAACCTTGTATTCAGCAACTTAGAGATTACTTTTATTCCTATGTTTGAGTATCCGCAGTACTGTTTTATCGAGTTGCAAAGATGAAGTGGCAGTCTGTCGGCCATTTTCTTTATATCACCTTTGCAGACCCATTTCTCTATTCGGTAGTTGTATCCGAATATGGGTTACGGCATTTTGGACTTTATTAGGTTATGTTTTTGGCACATTTTTACACTACAACGACATTTTGACACCTGCAACAAAGAGAAAAGTGTGTTAGCAAATGTTTTGTGTGAAAATTTTATTGTAAAGGGATAGGGAAAATTTCATTTGAAAATAGGTCAAGAAAATTTACCAAACCAAATTTCCAGTGTGTGTCTTTTATAGGCTTTTTGTTACACTCTACGATGACTCTACAAACAGCTGCACCATTAAAAAAATAAAATAAATTCAATAGAATTCTATGAATTTAAGTACCTATATCCCAAATATTTAAAACTAGCTTCTGCCAGCGGCTTCGCACGCATTGTTTCTATGGAAACGATTAAAGTTATTTCTTTTCCCAGGGAACTGATTTATAGAACAAAAAGTAGCCTGTCTTATTCCAGGTTTAGAACCACCTGAATGCAAAAGCACGATTTGTTCAGTAGTTTTAGCGTAAATAGGTCACAAACATCCACACATCCAATCATCTAAACATATATAATTTCGCATTTATTATATTTGTGTGATTTTCCCTTAGAACCGGAAAAAAATCACCTGCTCTAACTATTAATAAAGCAATAGAATCTTTTTCTATTATTTTCTGGTAAGAAATACCTGTAATTTAATGTTAAAAACCAACCTGATCCCGAGAACAGAGAGTATCATTTTAAATTAGCAATTGTACCAACCTAACAATTAAAGAGATGCAAAACAAACGCCCGCCAGATACATAAAGCACAGCAGACAAATAACAATAAGTATAAAGGAGTAATTTTCAAGTAACCGCACTGATGTTATTCTACCATGATTTTTTATCCGGGCTTTATCCAGCTTTGTAATAAAACCGGATAACCTTTGCACCTCGCTTGTTAGCTTGAATTAATAATGCGGGCACATAAAAAACCGGGAGTTTTAGGCATAGCGTAGGGCGTTGAATTTTAGCCGCTGCTTTTGTTTTTTTTTGGAAACTTAGTGGAGTAACAAATAGAACTGTTTCAGCTATTAAGTACATGAAAGTTTTAATTATTAGTCGTGTCGTGGCCTTTGTTATAGTCAGACAAAATTAAAACTTCACTTGA
Source organism: Eupithecia subfuscata (assembly GCA_963564075.1). Lineage (NCBI taxonomy): Eukaryota > Metazoa > Arthropoda > Insecta > Lepidoptera > Geometridae > Eupithecia > Eupithecia subfuscata. Next base: position 2,163,805 of record OY751097.1, on the reverse strand, counting down.
CGTACCAACAAATTTTTTATAGGCTAGAACCACTTCAAGATTTTCCCAAAGATCCCTCAGCTGTATTATGATATCTTGCATATGGGAAAACAGAAGCTGATAAGGTATTTGACCCCATTGGGTCTATTTTTCCGCTGTGTTCAATGTAAACCGATCCATTCAGAACCGAATGAAGTCCTAATGAAGTTCCTCAATGAAGCTAGGTGCTTGTTCAAACAGTTCAGAGTGTATAATAAAAATAAGGCTGCCAGAAAAAGAAGAGTGGTACTGTTTTAGCAACATAGATATTCAATTTGTGAATAACAAAGCCGAAACAAAGGGTGGAGAGAATAACCGGCATTGTGTACGAAGGTAGGTAACAGTGAATTTGTGTAAATTCTTTATTTTTCCGTGGGTTAATCTAGCGGAAAACAAAACGGGAATCTGATGCCGGATGTGTTTGTTTTGTGAGGGATTAATATCTGCGGATTTGGGGCCATCGGAGCTTTTGTTTTGGTTTGGGCGAACAAATTGCTTGTGCTAAGCTTTTTTTTGCTTCTATTTACAGATTTTCCAAGCTTTTTTGAGCCTCATTAGCAGTAACAACCAAAATGTTGATCATGATTTGCAATTTTTGATGATAGTGCTTGTAACTGACACGAATTGAACTACAGGTATCAAATATCAAAGTGCTTTATTTCCTTACACCTTACAGGACTTTTAGTCTCTTAGACACGTCACAAAAATGTAAACTATATAAAGTAAAACTAGGTAATAAAGTGATCACTTTGATTTTTTGTTCATTTCAATCTTTCAACGGTAAATGTGTTTTGAGTGGAGACCACGACTCGGCGAACGTAGTGTAGGACGCCCTCCGGCCAGGTGGGATGACGATCTGCGAAAGACTGCAGGCAGATGCTGGATGCGGCAAGCTGAAGACAGGGTGCTATGGCTCTACATCATTGTTGTGGTGGTCGCGTTGCCGATGTACTTACAATCTCCCAAAACAAACAGTTATATTTCGAAAAGAAGTGACGTCATACAAGACGCCATGACAGTATTGAGCGTTTTCATATGAATTTCTAATTATTTTTTCAAATGCTAAATAAATATCATAAAAAAAAAATCGGTTTTTTGGTGTAGTCTCAGTAGTCCGGTTACGTTCAACGTCTACGTTAACGTTTTACGTCAACCGGACTACTGAATCGCTCGATGTATCAGTAGTCCGGTTTAATTAAGGAACCGGACTACTGATACCTTTTTTGCAACTGTTATTTCGGTGTTGATAATACATTACCGGCTTATTGTTGGTACCTATCGAAATTGTTAATAATATGTTTTTGGATTAAAATATTTATTAAGCTATGTTATTAAACAATATTTCAAATTTAGTCACTTAGCTTAATGTAAAAATTGCTCCTTAATTCACGGAGAAATCGACGAACGTAGTACGTTAACAAACATACATACAGCGGAACATAAAATCTCCTCCTTTTATCGAACGTGGTTAAAGAATATGAAAGCAATGTATAAGGCACCTAATCATGTTCTAAATAATCTAAGTACCAAATTAAAATTCCAAATTCTTACACTAACTTTGCGCTATCTCTTCTTTGATTAAATACAAACTCTTTCGGTCGTTTCTAATAAAAAATATCTATTTATGTAATGTATTATATTTTGCATATCAGTCATCTAGTACCCATAACACAAGCTCTGCTTAGCTTGGGGCTAGATGTTGATGTGTGGATTGTCCAGTATTATTTATTTATTTATTTTACGAATCATTTGTAGTTCTTCAATAAACAAATAATAGAATAAGAACTCAGAGGAAAAAATCGTAGGTAATACTAACAGCCTATTTATAAGAGTGATTGCCAATTACTTTTATCCTCGAATTGTAACCCACGGGTTCGGATTTCGGATATCCTAGTGTCAGTTAGGGTGGATAATAGCACACCCCGGACACGGGAATATTTCTCCATACAGAATTCGAGTCTCGGCACATACATGCGCTACACGTGCGACTGTGTGTGTGACGTCTAGGGTTCTTGAATATATTGTGCGAGTGAGACAGTTGTAAAATAACTCAGACATTTATTATTTTATTTTCCTCTCACTAAAGGTGAAATTAAACCTCAAAATAGAAGAAATTTCGTATGTCCATGATCAAACAAACAAAAAATCTAATACCATAAGTAAATCTGAAATAAATCACCAGCGGTGTCGTCTGTCAAAATCATTAACCATACCGGCACCCCCTTGTATTCGGAATGCAAACCCAACACCACTATGGTCCGGCGGCGGCGGGGTGAGGAAGCTCGATCAGGTGGAGGGCGAGGAGTGTCCTTTCTATACGTTAGCATTATTGCATTCTCTGTTAATAGTTTCCAATAGGTACGTTATTGATATTTGATGTGTACATACTAACTAAAGCGAGTAGAGGTGATTGTATTTTAATCTAATATTATAAAGGCCAAAGGCAAGCCAAAGGTTCACCACGACAGCCCTATTAGTACATTCAATTAGTAACTGAAAATTCACCCAAAGTAAAATTGGTGCGAGTCGCAGAAACAAGGAGTAGGTATAATATATATACGATTCATCAACTCGCACCAGTTGGAACGATAATTATTTATGGTGTGAGTTGACGAATGAATCGGTAATAATAACAAATACCTATTTTTTCGGAACACAGTAAAAGCTTGAGGTTCTGTCATTTGGGCATCAAGCTCCGTGAGTAAAATTGCACAATATTTTCTAAAGTGTGCAACGGAACGGAACCCACATGGTCCAAAGCCGGCCTGGCCGCGGTTTGGTACCTACAGTTACATTGTTAATCAATTGGTGGTTACAAAACTAACGACTGAATGATCATCATGGACATGGCCAACCCGTTTTGTTTTGGGAGCAATTGAAAAGATGCAAGGCATACTTACCTACCTCAAGTTGTGCATTCTGGTACCTATGTTTTTAGTTATAGGATAGCCGCACGTGATTTCACAGATTTCTTTTAACTCTGAACAAGGTTATCATCATCACCAATTTTAACATTTTCAAAACCAACGAATGCGCTTTCGCCCGACTATGACGGGCCAAGGCGGCGGCGGCGGCGGCGCGGCGGCGGCGGCGCGACTGCTCAATAATAAATAATAATCTCAGTAGGTACCTATTATTTTTTCATCCATCTCGTCCATTTTCTTACATTCGAACAAAAATTGATAATTTGTATATAATTTAATCTTTGCAACTTTATTAAATCTACACTTATTTCACAAAAACAAAATTAAAATAATCTGTGAAAAAATCAAAACATGACGCCAACCCACTGAGTAAAAACACGCTGCTGTCACAGACTTTTACACCGTCGTCACTTCGTTTGAATGTGAGTTGGCAAATTCAAATTTCTAAGTGACGGAGAGGTCTCACTCCGTAGCGAATTAAAAACGAAAAATCAACAAAAACGCATATCTAAAGCTGTAACAGGTTTAAATTGTAGTTCTTTCATTTGTTTCGTGTGTTCGAAGTTTGAAATCTATAAAACAAAAGGATTTGTTTGAACTAGAATCGAGAAATCCAGATTTCAAATTGGATAGAATGCCGGAAGAGTCTTTGAAATTCAGTGACAAATATCCAAACATTTCAGACTTTCCTCCTTATAAAGTTTTCTGAATATATTTTTATGAAAACTTCTCAAGTAAAATGCATTTAAATCCTGAACCGAGACGTCTCTATAGCCGTTCATTATTCATATTCAGTGTAATGGGAACATTATTGATTTATTACTGAGCTGCGCTACGGGAATATCGAATAAGGCATTTGTCAATTTTTTAGAGCCGATACCCGGTCTGAGCTGGATTTCCGGTTCCTTTTTCACCCAAGGATCCGTTAAGCCTGTTGAAAGAATGGAATTGAAACAAACTGTTATTTATAGTTATTTAGAGCATGGGGAAAGGTTACGGGAAAATAAATAGGTTCTGGTAAAATAACCCAAAACTTATTAATTCGTATCGCTTTTAGACTTTATATTGTTGGGATGTTTTGGGAATAGAAAATGTATAACACTAAGTACTAGCTTCTGTCCGCGGCTTTCACAAGCTTTTCCCGGGGTAAAAAGTAGCCTTTCGGTATGTTTTTCAAAGCTACATCGATGCAAAACTTCTACATTACATTATTTATTTATTTATTCAAACTTTCGCGTTAATAACTAAATTTTGATGTCCGCGGCTTCGCACGCGTTGTTTCTATGAAATCGTTTAAAGGTTATTTCTTTCTCATGGGAACTGATTGACGGGATAAAAAGTAGTCTATGTTTTATGAGTATACATGGCCTAGAACTACCTACACACAAAATTTCAGTTCAATCCATTCAGTAGTTTTGGCGTAAAGAGGTAACAAAAATCCATCCATCATCACATCATACATAAACATCCAAACTTTCGCATTTACATTATTAATGAGTGTGCTTCGCACGCTTGGTTTCATCATCATCATCATCAGCCTATATTAGTCCACTGCTGGACATAGGCCTCCCCTAATGAGCACCATAGCGCCCTGTCTTCAGCTTGCCGCATCAAGCACCTGCCTGCGCTTGGTTTGTATGGAGTTATTTCTATCTGTGATTAGTGTGATAAAATCACACTAATATTAAAAAAAAGTACGTTGTCTGTTCATTGTACTGGTTCAAGGCATTTTAGCCACATAAAACCACTCGAATAGATACAATACAAACACCGAAATAGAAATACCTAGATACAAACACCTACACACAATTGTCCTTTAAAATGCCCGCCCGTAATCGTTCGTTCGCGTCTTTACTTTAGTCTACATACCGAAGCGACAGAAATAAAAAAATATCACTTTATTTTCGTGTCAGTGTTTACTTTTATAATTTGACCTTTTCTAAGTGTCCATTTATCTACTATATAAAAATAAGACGGGTTTTCCTTCCTGACGCTATAACTCCAGAACGCACGAACCGATTTCCTCGGTTTTGCATTCGTTGGAAAGGTCTCGGGCTCCGTGAGTTTTATAGCAAAGAAAAAATTAAGAAAGTGGGAAACATAAATTTCCACGCGGGCGAAGCCGCGGGGCGCAGCTAGTTGTATATAAGGAAATAAAAAGTTTTTGACTATTGATTTTGATTTTGAATCCCGTGCCTTGGAAAGCACGTTAAGCTGTTCGTCCTGCGCCTAACCTCTACCCGGTCGTCTCGGTCTGCCGTCCCATCAGATTATGAGATACTAGCTTCTGCCCACGTAGTTTCGGTATAATAAGTTGCCTATTGTTGAAAAAAAGGCTGCGTTCTAAGTGTATGCCAAATTTCATCTTGATCTGTTCAGTAGCTTTGGAGATCCTAGGTAACAAAAATTTCACATTTCACAAACTTTCGCATTTATAATATTCGTCCTGCGCCTTACCTCTACCCGGTCGTGTAGGTCTACCGTCCCATCAGATTATGAGATATGAGAGAGAGAGAATAGAGAGTGTATCTGTGTTTGCGCACACACTTGTACACTATAATATGTCCTGCGCACCTGGCTAGTCTTCGCTGCGACTGAACGCCATGGCGGAAATTCGGCTAGGGGCATCAAAATGCCCGCCTACGTAATGCCAAAGGTAATGAAGCTTCGAGCAAGTCTTCAATGTATTTTAGTGATAATCGATGTATAGACGCTATCGGGTGTCTCAATAAGACTCATGACTAAAACATCGGAGGTCCGACGCCTGAAGCTTTTTAAAAGAGTTACAAATAAGTCCAAGTTGTTCTATAAGTGGGTTATAGTTATTTGTACTTTTCTTTTATCTTTCAACTGTCACTTGAATATTAATAACTAGTTTTTGCCCGTAGCGTCGCACGCGTTGTTATGTGCAAACGTATAAAAGCTATTTTTATCCCATGGAAACTGATTTATGGGATAAAAAGTACGGTATAGCGTATGTCTTACTCGAGGCCTAGAAATACCTGTATGAATAATTTCAGCACGATCCATTTAGTAGTTTTGGTGTAAAGAAGTAACCAATATCCATCCATCCATCCAATCTTACGCATTTTTAATATTTGTGTGATAGATTGTCAAGTAGAAAGGTATTTGCAAAGAGGCCTTTCCGCTTTGTAGTAGTAAGCGGCTAATGGTGATGCTGATGATGTTTTATTTAATTTTAACCGTCGCGTGGAAGGGATCGCTTTTAGGTATAAGGCCACCCGTTGTATTTTCTCTACTTATTTTATTAGTAACTTTGGAGCATTTGGTAACAATTATGTCTTTATAACAAAGAGAATTACAATCAAATAATAGAAATAAATTGAAAGTAGTATTTATAGTTGAACTAACTGCAGACTGTTGCAAACAATCTACAGGTAGCTCAACTGATCATTATCAGTCGGACGCTGGCTGCATTGCCCCGGTGTATGGCAAAACAATTATGTTGATTTTTAGTGAGAACTCACATCACACTATTGTGTGCATCATCGTTTCTGATTTGCAGCAAATTACTTTTTCAAGTATTTCAATTCCTTGTAAAGTACCTAAATTTGTCGCTATCAATTTTCCCAAAACCTTAAATAACTAAGGGTACATCGTGACCTACGACCTTTCATGACCTACAAGCCCTCCGAGGCATTAACGACTCCTCACAAGTGAATAAAACCTTCACGTACAAAACATAAATCTATCCAAATATTCGGAATATCAAATACAAAACCAACGATTCCGTATGTAAATGAAGTGGAAATGGATCAGCGTAGTTTCTATTGCTAGCTCAGATTTTTTGCCAAAAATATTATTTTCTACTATTCTTTTGTTAGGTTTTGGTTGGAATTGCGAACATAGAAAACGGTAACGTGGATGAAACTCTAGCTTACCAGAAACCTACCCACAACCCTCTTGATATTCGACAACAATCGCAATATTCTTATATTAAATATGGGCAACCAACTGGACGTTGATACGTCAAGAGATCACAAAATTAATATGATAAAACTTAGAAACTTCAACCTCAACCTCAATGGCCTATATTTATCCACTACTGGAAACAGGCCTCCCCCTGGTAAGGACCTTATTGGGTTTTATCTCATGGGACCTACCATGAGATAAAAGCCAATAAGGTGCTGCCTATAATCCTCACTTTGGGCATACGGGTTGCGCAGTTCGGTGTTAGAGTTGTTCTGCAGGAGGCGCTGCTGCCCGCCCCCGGTGAATATTCCTCAGTCGCCACTAATGACAGCCGCGAGAAGAGCTGGGGTGGTGATATTCTAAAAATCGGCACCATACAGCACTATCTAAATTACAATTATATTAAATTTTAAATCTGTCAAAAAGGCGTCCTAATCGGAAAAACCGTACTCGTTGATTATCGATAACACCCATGAGCTCCATTAAGGCATCGATTTGTAAAGCAACCTTTTATTAAAATTGAGTAATCTACAACACTATAAATAAATTAGGCCATTGAACAAATTCATCACAGAAGTTCCATTGAAACTAGGTCATTCATTATACAAACTTTGTCTCAGAAGAGCAGATATTTCTGGAAAACCTTCAAATTTAATTACACAGCAAACAGAGTCAAGTAAATTGAAATATAACCGTTGAAGTTACGGTAATTAAACAAGTTCTGAAATTAGACGAAGAATTATTCAGTCATTCTGTTAAGAATGTAGGCCCTTGAAATACCGTTTTATGTTTGCTTATTCCGTATTACGACCTTTTATATTAACAGGAGAATGCTCGGTGCTTAGCTTTAGAATTCGGCGCGATATTCTCGTCATTAAAGGAACGCCAAGGGATCATCTTTCGCTGGTGAATGTCGCGCGGTGAGTGAATAGACGTTATCGCTGCGTTCCGAGTTCGAATTTCAATTTTCAACCAACGAAAAACGGAGTAGATATTCAAGTCTATATATTTTTATGTATGACATAACTTTTTACAGAGTAGTCCAATTTTGATAATTCTTTTTTATTGGATTTTATTGGAAAGGGTATACCCTGAAGTTGGTACCATTTAAATTTGAAATTAAAAATCCAACCATAAAGGTAGGAAAACAGGGAATGATTGATTGTTCACTCACTGATTGTAATGTATGACCACGCATAACTTTTGACAGAGTAGTCCAATTCTGATGATTCTTTTTTTATTGGATAGGGTATACCCCGAAGTTGGTCCCATATAAATTTGAAGTCGGTTCATAGTTTTTTAGAACATGTCAAATTATTAATTACTTGCTCCTACAACTCAGCAACTCGAAGTGTGTCTTGGACCTCGATAAGAGAAGTCGCCATTTTTTCCTGTACTGAGCAGTTTCCCTTTACTCCTCCGCTTGTAGCTCACGAAAGTCCGCTTTCACCACATCTTTTCTAGGTACCGTCGACCGTAGTACACCAGGGCCGTCTTACAATCGACATACTTATCAATTTCAATGTTATTATTTATGGAGCTTAACACTCTGGGTTACTATGCTCATGCTCAAGTTAAGCATTTGGTTTTGGGTGGATGAAAATAAACCAAAAGAAGAAGCAAATGTTGATGCTCTGCGTCACTCTAGGGACACCGTCGTTTTGTTTGGTTCCTTAAAAATCTTCCTACATCACTTTACTTTCAAGCATTTTGTGACATTGAAATTGGAATAATGAAATGACCGAATCGGCGACTTTTATGACCTTCTAACCTATTGTAATGACCGAGCCACAATGCGAATTGTGACAAGTAAAATTATTGGAATTTAGAACCGAGACCCCTTTCGAAGAGTACGGACGATCGAGACCTCTTTCGAAGAGTACGGTACCCTTTTAACATTATGCAGAAATTTTTTACGTCAATATATTTTCTCCTCATTCGTTAACTTCTTTCACAAAACCTTTCTAAATAAAATGCAAATGTACATACTTCCCGGATGGTAATCTCAATTGTCGCTCACTCAAAACGCCTCAAATTCCGCGAATACTTGTCTCATTCGAGTTTTCGCGAGTTGTGTCGTAAAATTTAATTTCCATTTTATTGTAGCAAGGATTCGCCATAAACTTGGTATTTGTTGGTTTCCGTGGAAACAGCGGCTCAAATTGGGGGAACGTTCGTCACGATTAATACCAAGGGAGCGTATAAAACTAGGATTTCCTAATAGAAGCAAAGTAAGGGCGAAACCAAGTCATGGATTACCATCGCTATAGCTGTTAAAAAAATAACTATTTTAGAATAAAAACTATCGTGGTTTGACGAATTCATTACGGTAAAGTAAGTAAAGTAAAAATGTTATTTATTGACATAACAGTAAATGTGATAGACATTATGAGTCCATAGGCTCCTGAACTAGTTTACAGATGTAAGCGGGTTAACTACGAACCTTATCTGTGTTGAAAGAACACCAATGTGCGGAATCCCGCGCGTTCCACCGCCTCTCTGCGCATTTTGTTCTAGTTTTACCCATTTCGAGGATGGTGGACTAAAGATCCTGTTTACAGTGGTCGCGATTAATTTATTTTGAGAGCTTTAATTTGATACCTCGAAATTAAGAAGTAACTACTTTGTTAACAAACAGCTTATTTTCAAAGAAGTATGTATTTTCAAGTAAGTATTTCCTTTCAAGGATCGTTCTGGGGGATATCGCGTGTGAATTTGCCACTAGAGGAGCCTGTGTCGCGTGAGGTCCAATAATATTCGCTTTTCACTGGTTTTTCGCGGCCTTCGTGACATAAATTATATTTTTTTTAATTTGACCTGTTGAAAAGTGATCTCCTTCCTGAAATTATCGCAAATATGGATTATCTTATATATAAAAATGAAACCCGTTTCGCGTTGTCACGGCATCACGCGTGAACGGCTGGACCGATTTCGCTAATTCTTTCTTTGTTGTGTTTGTTATTGTCAGGAGAAGGTTCTTATGAAAGAAAAAATTAAGAAAGTTGGAAACATAAATTTCCACGGGGGCGAAGCCGCGGGGCGCAGCTAGTTTGACGATAAATATGAACGCTTTGAAAGCGGTATTAAGAAAAAGAGGCGCAAAAACAAGTGGCCTCAAAGAGCAGCTAATACAGAGGGTAGTTTGTTTACTATTTATGATGTTTACTGTTTGTGATGATAGTTATTTATAATTAATAAACTTAATGAGATTCAAGATTTAAAACTTTGTGTCGGCGACGATCTTATAAAGTCGCCTTTGACAGCTATAGATGGACCTTAGTCAACAGTGGCGCCAACTGGTGAGCAAAGAAACGATAGTCCCCACTATGACAGTTAAATTATTTTTCTATTAAAAGCAGAATCCTATTTTTTATATAGGTTTACCTACGTTTCTTACTACCTGTCCATGAAAAATGAGGTGCAGTAAAATATGTTTATTTTGTGTTCATACTTTCACTACAATTTTTTAGTATGAGGAGGTTGTTTTGTTGATTTTTAATGTTTCATTGAGGGCTGAATGGATCGAAATAAAATTTTGCAAGGAGATATACATGATATTTTGGTTAGGGACACAGCTACGCATTGTCACAAAAGATAATCTTTAAGTAAATAAATAAATAATGCTGGACAATTCACACATCATTTTTATTTATTTATTTTATTTATTTATTTATTCAAGCTAAGGTCTTATAGTCTATATCATTATCTAGCCCCAAGCTAAGCAGAGCTTGTGTTTGAGCCAGATCATAGATTTACTTTAGTTATGTAGGATTTTCGTAATCGCGAACCAACCCGCGGCCGGTCGCCGAGCCGTCGAGAACAAACCCCGTGCCGGGGTGTGAGCGAGAAAACTAAAACAGCGAAGCCACGCATGAATCGCACGAGAGAGAGCGAGACCAAGATACCGGCGATGTGCGTTCGCGGCGACGAAATAGCCTGTTAGTCGTTTGGGGATGCTTGACGTGTTCGGTCACGTACTGTCTCGCGATATTGTCCGACGCTATAAAGAAAACCTTTGATAGACGATTTTGTGGTGTTCTGTTACCCTGGTGACGTTAAGTACGCATAATAGGAAGTTTGAGAAGTGAAAAACATAGATTGCACGGACTGCCGCGTCGCCGCCGCCGCCGCCCGTCGCTGCTCGTCGAGGCGTGTGCGATTTCCCTCACCGCATCAAGCAGGCTGCTCCTCACCACGCTCGGAGTCCTTCTAGAACATCCTAGAGAACGGTCCAAGCGGTTTCGGGTAAGTGAAAGCGATTTGTCTTGCATTTCTATGGTATTTCTGTGATCGGCTCTATCAGGTTACCCAGTCATCTTCCCCGCGCAAACAATTTTTGGTCATTATCGAGCCGAATTATCGGTTTCCAGTGCCCTGTAATAGATTACAGTCCTATTTATTAACCTTTTTTGCCCACTAAATGTGAATAAAATAGGTATTACCTGAATAGTGGCTAGAGATTAGTTACTTACTACAAAAAAACTCGTCATAGCGCCCTCTAGGCAGCCGTGCGGGAAGTTTAATATTCATTTGCCTACCGTTTCAATAAGTAATACATACCTACCTATTATCGTTAGATACATAAAAGAATTTCATTTCATTTTTCCTACACATAATACCTAATATTTACGTGTTTTGTCTGATGCTATTTTCTTTGTTTCTCTGCCCTGGTTCCGTTCCATAACAATACCTACTTACTTTAAAACTCTTATTTTATTTGTTATTAGGTACCTACCTACCTAGATGACTCATTTAGAAACCCAGTTTTAGTCGGACCTACCTTAAAAAGCAGCAACGTACGTATAGGTATATACCTATACCGAAGTAGTAAGTGGGTACATAGCTGGTCTGATCAGAGTGTAACATAACATAGGTACCTATATAACCTACTACCTGCCTAGGCATTTGACTGGGGCGCGGTTCGATTATTTGCGTTACAGTGAGTTGCGTACCGTTTACGTTAAGTTTTGGAGATACCTACCTATAGTTGTTTCGATCATGTCGGCTAGTGTGCTCGGTTAAGCTAGGTATAGCTAAACCTATTTAGTTATACCAATACCTAAGAGGGTGCGATACCTATAGGGTGCGATTTATAGGTAGGTTGGTAGGTTTGTAGAGTATAGGTAGGTAGGTATCATTGCGTTTTTACGGTTAGTATTTTTTGGCGTACCTACTTGGGTATTCGTAATTCATTCGGGGTCGTAAAAGAATAATAGTTAGGTGCCTACCTATGTAGGTATTATTACTAAGCGTAGTGTCGCGTTAGTTTTAATTCATTAAGTAGGTACCTATACCTACCCAAGTAGGTAGGTATTTATTGATAATTTGTGTGTAAGTTCATTATTGTACCTACCTAACTTAGATTGTTTTTGGAAAAATGGCGAAGGCGGAGGAGAATAGAAGGGCGTTGAAGATAAAGTTGTTAGATGCAAGATTAAATACGTATTATATTTCATAGTTCCATTAGTAGAAGATAATTTTACACAGGTAGTTACTTGATCCATTCGGTAGCACGCACGTTTCAGAGAATCGATTTAAATCGATGCACTACACTAAAACACCATCCCAACCCTACCACGCCAGCAGAATGTCATTCTTTTTCCGTGCGCGGTAGCATAAGCACACTACAAAATTTCTTTTACGCAATACATTTTGTGAATCTACGAAAAATTACAAAAGGAAAAGTGAAGACCAAAGCAATTCAGCGGTATCAAGTAGAAATCAAAAAGCTTGAACAAAAACAAGTGAGTTGATATCGTCGAATTATTGAATTCTCGAACAATGAAGGTAAGTTCATTTTTGAATTCATGACTAGATGTTGCAAATCTTTAGAATTTAACCATACCTACCATACCATCATAAAGTCTGCCTGGAGGGTTTACTGTAGGTACTCCACGAAGGCTAGACATGATGAGTTAATACCTTGGGGTTTGACTGTAGGTCACTCACGAAGGTTATAAAAGCAAGTAGACTATCTAGAACAATCTAGATGTTGTATTTTTTACAATTCAATCATACCATACCATCTTAAAATCTGCCTGGAGGATTTACTGCAGGTACTTCACGAAGGCTAGACAGGATGAGCTAAACACCTGGTGGTTTGACTGTAGGTCACTCACAAAGGTTATAAAACAAGTACCTAGAATATCTAGCTAGAATAATCTAGATGTTGTATTCTTTACAATTCAACCTTACCCGACCATCTTAAAGTCTGCCTGGAGGATTTACTGTAGGTACTTCACGAAGGCTAGACAGGATGAGCTAAACACCTGGGGGTTTGACTGTAGGTCACTCACGAAGGTTATAATAGCGCAAATAAACATCTAATTTGCACATCAAGGGTTTGTACATCACAAGAACTCATAAAAATTTAAAGATGCTTAGGTACCAGTTAAAAACCTAGCGGTTTGTCTGTAGGTCATTCACAGAGACCATAAAGCAAGTAAGTAGACATCAACTTTGCATACCATTGGATTTTACATCCCTAGAACTAACAATTTCGTAGTTAATGCTGTTTCGATGACAAAAAATTGTCAGTAAAATACCTGGAGGTTTGACTGTAGGTCATCCACGAAGGTCATAATCATAAAGCAAGTAGGTAGTCAACTAAACTACTCCGCATATCATTGAGTTCAATATTCATAAAACTCAATATTTCCTAAGATTGAGCTGATAAAAACATTTTGCACTACCCGCAAAAATATTTGAAGTGGAATTGGGTTCTTCTTTACAGAAATCGAAGCCAAATTAATTAACGAGCTCCTATTTGCTAATATCACTGTAGATAATGAAGCGGGTATAAAATAATAATAATATAATACATTATAATATTGTATCCCCGATAATGAAAAATCTAGAAACCATCGAAACTGATACTGGGATATTGACGGACACCATGTCAAAATTGGTAATCCTGTCTTGATAATATGTTGTGCATGTAGTCGTGCACTAGGTGACTCAACTGAAGAGATTCCAGTTGTTTACGGTAAGGATATACACTCAGATGTCACAAAACGAACATTCAATCGAGACGAAAACGCGCAATAGGCCAATATCTAGATAAATCGTCCCTGAACATCATTCAAGACGAAACTCGAGATGACACCCGTTTTGGCTCAAAATTGTCAGAAAAATCAAAACTGCTAAAGCAATTGAGAAACAAGGGTCGTCAAAACCCACCCCTCAAGCTTCAAACGGGACGCCCTCCGCGTTAACCCGCGGTGAACAAAGGGGGGGGGGGGGAGGTACAGGTAAGTACATGGAGCACCGCCAGGCACAGAGTACGCACCAGTCGAAATCAAACTCAAGCGCCGCCGCCGGCGTCAGCTGCGCCCCTAGCGTCAGCGCAACACAACCGACCGAATACGAACCGACGTCCTCCACTGCGACAGTGGATCAGGTACTACGTGAAGGCATTATTATAACTGTTGGTTATCTATATATATTTAAAGAACAATTTGTTTTATACACCGATTTGAACGGTTACCAATTTTCGCTGACTAGCAATAATACTCAGTCATATATGCCTAAAGATATCCTAGCTAAGTTGATAAGTCTAACACTTAAAATAACAATAAAGAATTAAGTACACTTTGGTGCAATATCATAGTGTAAAATGAATACTGCTAGCACCATACATTACAATCATAATAACCAACAATGTTGACACCTAACCCTAACAGTACCCATAAGTATATTTTAAATTTAAAATAATTTGAAAGTTCTTATGAACACAATCAAAATTGAAGATTATGCGACCTCTTGTAATCTTCAAAACAAGGCTATCTTCGTGTACAACAATGATCACAAGGATCCATATTTATTGGTAGGTATCATTCATCAAAATTATTTAATAGAACTTTTTAGTTAACGCATTCACTGCCCAGCCTCGGAGGTGCGACCTGCAAAAGGGCGCGCCGCCGCCGCCTTGCCGCCGCCGCCCCGCGCGCCGGGCGCCGTCAGTCGCCTAACGGCGGCGATGGAGGCGAACATGTATCTCATGGGCCATTTAAGTGACGGATTCACTGCCCAGTCTTAGCGGTGCGATCCGCAGGGGCGCGCCGCCGCCGCCTCACGGCGATGGAGATGGACATGTGTTGCGTGGGCCATAAAAGTGTTTTTTATATTATATCGCATTCACTGCCCAGCCTCGGTGGTGCGACCCGCAGGGACGCGCCGCAGCCGTCTCACGGCGCGATGGACCTGGACATGTGGGTCGTGGGCCATGAAAGTATTAAGGTTTCGACTAGAATCTACAGTTCAGTCTCATATTTAGATGATAGTAGCCAACTAAGAAAAATGTTTTGGTAACAATTTACTGAAACAATAAAACGATTTAATTATTATAAACAAAATACACTTGCACCTAAACAAACATGAAAGCTGCAAGTTTTAAGGCTTCATATCTAATACCTCATCAGACATATTGAGTTTAGCCTTACCGGAAACCATTATACAGTTGTCACAAAAATATTTGAAATTACCACGATTCGAGTTTTGCACAAGTTTTACACAATGGTTTTGAAGAAAAAAAAAAAAAAAAAAAAAAAATTCGCGCTTCGAAATAATATTAATGACCATCATTACAAAACAATAATAATAATTAACTGATAACAGACAAAAATTCGATTTATGCTGGTGACAGGATGGATAATATTATAAAGACTAAGAAATCCTTAATTTCTAACACCCACTATGACCCATAAAATGTTTACTGATGACTATCGGGGTGCTGCTTGCACTGGCATGGGCGCAAATGGTCACTGGAAAGAATGGGACCAACAATTTCACATTAATAACTTATAACAAGCGGTTTTTTTAGGCCCTAAGAGTATGCCCATAATATTGCGCAAAACTAATGCTTACAGTTAAGACTACGGCAATAAGATAATATAATAGAATTGGGAAAAATTAACCCAGACACTGAATTAGAACGAAACTCACAAGACTGTATTAGCTTTGGTAGTTCACTCAGTAAGTACATCACTTTGGTCTACCTTAGATTGATCATCTCGCTCCAACGCCAAATGTGACACTTTTGTTGAATGGAACCCCGATTCGGTTTTCACGTTTACTGTTTTCGCCTTTCTCAAATTATTCTAAAGTGTTTACCAAAATTAATAACGAACAATCAACAGGAATGATTGTAATCCCTAACTAGCCTACTCAGGCTTAGTTCCCTTTATTGAATCGATGGTATCCAAAATCACATACTTATACAAAGTTTTCATAGACTTAGAGACCCTTAGAGGGCTGCGATTGTCTCCGGGAAGCGTTTTCACTGCGACCTGTTTCTCAGAAATCACTATAATCGTAGTCATAATATTTAGATGTCATGATTGCTTCCTTTTCTGAAGGACCTTAAAACACTAGTTATAAGAAGGTTATAAGCTATGGTGGAATTATTGTTAGCAAAATAACATTATTGATTATATCGATTATTTAAATGCCCCAATCATAGCTGTGGTAGAAGTATATTCTAACAGAACAATTCCAAAAAGGTGATTTATAATATTGTTCACTTAGTATGTAGTCAAGTCACCGATCGGCTCATTTTAGGCCACAAAATTGGTTCTGACGAACATATTATCTCGCCTCGTATAAGGAGTTTATACTCGTAAGCAGCGGCCGAGTGTACCTTAATACAGTTTTGCAAGGGACCCTTAAACAGTTCTAGATTTCATCAATAATTGATATCTTATGATTTTTCTTTGAATAAATTAACTAAAGAACTAGCGTTATTAAATTGTTATATACCTCTATATATCAGCATTATTATAAACCTCTGCAGCAGCTCGCGAGCAACCAAATATGACTATACATACCACATTTTACAAAAAAAAAAAAAAAAAAAAATGTTTACTACATTATAATTATGTCTGCCCCGAGTAACTTATGAAGTGAAATTAGTAGTAATTTATTGATCACCGATTAACATCGGCATAAGCGAGCATAGTCGCTAAGTAATGCTCGGTACATTGTTACAAGAGCAAGCGGAATCGGGGCGTTGCAACTTTCGGCGCATATTGCAGCGGCATGCTGCAACGTCGAGCGCACACGCTGCTGGCCTTTCCATCGAGGAAGGCACAGAACTGGCTAGAAACAGAGCTCGCAAGCCTTTGCCCAAATTATAACCATCCAATTTCATCAGAAATTTTTTGCTAGGTCGGCTGATATACAATAGTAACAGAGACTTCATTATTACTTTATGCATAAGAAGTTATGATTGTATTGACTGATAAGAAGTTAAGTACTTACATCATTATTTTTCTTTAATATTTTGTGTTATAGTTATCGACATACTCGTACGATAATAATCTAAAAACACCTATTTGTTTTATATTTATAAAATCTGCTACAAATTAAGCAGAAAAGATAACTGCTCTGAAATACCAAACACTTAAGCAGATAGTTAGACTCTAAACATCTACCTGTGTAAAATTATCTTCTACTAATGGAACTATGAAATATAATAGGTGATTAAAAGAACTTAACAAGTGAAGTTCAATCTCTATTATATGAATAAGTTCCATTAGTAGAAGATACAAGAACCCACCCACCACATCCCAGCTCAAGTTTTGGTTACTATCCTCTAAAAAGAATGACATTCTGCTGGCGTGGTAGGGTTGGGATGGTGTTTTAGTGTAGTGCATCGATTTAAATCGATTCTCTGAAACGTGCGTGCTACCGAATGGATCAAGTAACTACCTGTGTAAAATTATCTTCTACTAATGGAACTTATTCATATAATAGAGATTGAACTTCACTTGTTAAGTTCTTTTAATCACCTATTATGTTCGTATTAAGAATTTACACGAACTTTCTTCTAAAACTAACCAAGAAAACTCGAAAGAAGTTCAATTGTTGCTGGAACAGACTTCTCAACTGTCGGTGCTAAGAACAGAGTTCAACCAACAATTCGACGAGCTATCACTGTATCGAATGGAGATTAATGAGGATTTGGAGCCTAATGTTGAACAATTGGAAGCTTTTGAAAAGGTTTATCAGGCGGTTCGAGGAAAGGTCGATTCACTCACGAGTCAGGTAAATGATATTAAAGTAAATGGTCCTTCGAAAACAGCGCCTAAAATTAGGTTGCCACCCATAGAGTTGCCGAAATTTGACGGTAATACTAAAGCGTGGCCTATGTTTATAGAATGTTATAAAAATACCATCCACGATAATCCGGAGCTTTCTAGCGCGGAAAAGGTGTACTACCTCTGTGGACAGCTGACTGGTAGGGCATTTGAGTGCATCGCAGGTATCACCCCTACTAGTGATAATTACGAGTTAATTTATGAAACACTTACTAACAAGTTCCAAGACGTTCGCTCGCTGGGCACGGCTTACTTGGAAGAGATAATTAATTTAAAAAAGATGCAGAGTCCATCTGTCGAGGGACTTAACTCGTTTATCGATAAGTTTTCGGTGTCCGTCTCGGCATTTGAAAAATTAGATATTCCCGCGAAACTAGACTTTGTATTCTTATACCTTGCATTAAAAAGGGTCGACGTCGAAACCGCGCGTCTATTTGAAAACTCTGTACGTAACGAGAAAATTCCGTCATACGCGAGTTTTGCTCAGTTTGTTAAAGAACAAGCTAAAATCATGGAGAGAACTGGAGTTTACGCGCCTAATAGTAGCAATAGGTATACGGCTCCGGTATCTAAACCTCCGCAGCCAGGAAACTCGAAGTCAGCAGCTGCCCGCGCAACTCGTTCGTTGGTCACCTCGAACACGGACTGTCCGTTATGCAAAAAATCTGATCACGACAATTTCTCGCGTTGTGCCGAGTTTGTAAAACTTTCTGTCAAAGAGCGTTTCAACAATGTGAAACAAAATAATGGTTGCGTACTCTGTCTGAGCTTCCACCATAAACCAAATGCGTGTACCATCAAAGGAAATTGCACCACTTGCCATTCTCGGACGCACCACACATTGTTGCATTTTAATAAAGCGCAGATAAGTACTGCACTGCCGATTTCCACTGCTAATGACGATTACGATGATAGTGAGTATGACAATGGGACCTGTGAAGCCTCTACAGCCGTGGTAGAGGCACCAGAGATCGAAAATGGATCCAATGCCGGAATTTCGTTGTGCTCTATGCAGGAAGCATCGATTAGCGACTCTATGCCAGGATCAGTGTCGTCCACCATATTGTTAGCCACAGCGCGCGTTAGGGTTGTAGATTCATCTGGAAAAGCGCATTTGATTCGATGCCTGATAGACAGTGGGTCTCAAAATCATTTTGTGACCAGGCAGTGCTGCGAGCGGTTGTCCTTAAAACCACGTGATACGAGGTTTTCAATCTCAGTAAATGGATTTGGAGGCAGCTCCAATCCCGTTTCAGGGGAGACAGAGTTCGAGTTTTTCTCGCGATTTGACAGGAGTCGTCCGTATAAAATTCGTCCATTGGTGGTGGAGAGCATTACTCAACGGCTTCCAACATCGGTTATAGACAAGTCAATGCTCAATTATTTGAAGGGTGCTCCGCTGGCCGATGACACATTCGATCGTCCTGGAGACATTGAAATGTTGATTGGCGCCCAGTTATTTTCACGGTTGATTCTCACGGGACGAATTTATGGTCCCCCTGGCCGACCTGACGCCTTACAGACCACGCTGGGATATATCATAATGGGGGAAGTGCCGTTGATAAAACCAACGAAGTCTGATCGCGTTGCTGTATTCTGTGCGATTACTGGCCCAAAGCTAGACGAGGTTGTCCGTAGTTTCTGGGAGTTAGAGGAGGTCCCGTCGTGTGCGGCGGCGCGTATGAGTCGTGAAGAGCAAGAATGTGAGGAATTTTATGTGGCTACTACCACTCGGGATTCCACAGGTCGATATACAGTAGCACTCCCGTTTAAGTTAGACCCAGAGAACCTAGGCAACTCCTTACCTTTGGCCGAGAAGCGTTTTTTAGCGTTAGAGAGAAAAATAACAAAATCGGCACAACTCCGCGATGCTTATGATGAAGTCATAAGAGATTACTTATCCAGCGGTTATATAGCTCCAGTTCAAAGGAAAGACGACGAACTAAGCGGTTATGTTATCCCACATCATGGAGTTATTCGAAGCGATAAAGTGACGACCAAACTTCGCGTGGTATTAGACGCCAGTGCCCGGACGGATAAAGGTCTTTCGCTAAACCAAATGCTACATGCGGGACCGAACTTGCAGGGGGATATTTTTCGCATTTTACTGAATTTCAGATTATTACCCGTAGCATTTTGTGCTGACGTTAAGCAAATGTATCTACAAATCAAAATGGCCTCACCAGATTGTAAATACTTGAGAATGATCTACCGGTTTAGTTCAAGTGACGAAATTCAGCTTCTTGAGTTCCAGCGGCTATGTTTTGGGCTATCGGTCAGTCCGTTTTTGGCGCTGCGCACAGTGCGACAGCTTTGTGAGGATGAGGGTCATAATTTTCCAGTGGCGGTAGATATAACAAGCCGAAGTTTGTACATGGATGATATTGTGTCCAGCGAAAGTTCAGATTCCTCTGCAACCGAAGCGGCATTACAGCTGATTGGACTATTCAAGTCAGGAGGCTTCGACCTTCTTAAATGGTCTAGTAATTCAGCGGAGTTGTTGTCCCACCTTCCTCCGACTCATTTGCATCCTCAGGTTGTCAAATTTGATAATGACGTCGGGCAGAAGATTCTAGGTGTGAAGTGGGAATCCAGAATCGACAAGTTCTCTTTCGACATAGCTCCGTGCAAAGAGGTATGCACCAAACGAAATATCCTTTCTGCTGTCGCTAGATTGTGGGATATTCTTGGATTTGCAGCACCGGTGATTCTCTATGCTAAATTGTTAATCCAAGAACTGTGGCAATTAAGAATAGACTGGGATGAGGTTCCTCCGACACATGTAATTGACAAATGGTCCAAGTTTCAGATGGAGTTGCCGTTATTATCTCATATGAGCATTCCACGTCATGTAGGTGTTTCGGATAGATGTGAAGTTACCTTATTAGGTTTTTCAGATGCCAGTGAGAAAGCATACGGTGCAGTCATTTATCTTCATATCCAATCGACAACTGGGACGGTGGTCAATCTTCTGTGCGCCAAGTCACGGGTAGCCCCGTTGAAGTCGGCGACCTTGGCACGTCTAGAGTTGTGTGGAACGCTGTTATTGTCTAAGTTAGTAAGATCGGTCATAACTACTTATGAGTCGCGCTGCAGATTTCACAGAATACTTGCATTCACGGATTCGACGGTCACCTTACATTGGATACATTCTAGCCCACACAGATGGAAGACTTTTGTAGCCAATCGTGTGGCACAAATTCATGAGAATTTAAATCCAGCCTGTTTTTATCACATTGCAGGAAAAGATAATCCTAGTGATTGTTTGTCTCGTGGACTTACTCCAGGTCAATTGCTTGAGCATCCTCTGTGGCTTCGAGGTCCACCATGGATCGCTCAAAGTTCAAATGCATGGCCTGTCCGACCGTTTCAGCCCCATGAGGCAAACATACCGGAAGCGAAACCCGAGGTTGTTATGGTGAATGTCTCTCCACCCCAGCCGCTACTTTATGACTTGGCGCACCGAATATCGTCGTGGCCCAGGCTGCTTCGTATTGTGGTTTACGTACTGAGATTTATAAAAAGGCTCAAATCGAATGGTCCTCCTAGGGTGGATGATTTAGTATCAGCCGAAATAGCGGTTATCAAATCCTTGCAGACGGTATATTTCTACAACGAAATAAAGGCCATTAGCTCGAATCAGACTTGTTCGAAGTCTTTACAGAAGTTGCGACCGATACTTGTCGATGGAGTGCTACGAGTAGGAGGCAGGTTAGGAAGGGCAGATTTGACTTTTGATCATAAACACCCTATTCTCCTGCCACGAAAGGATCATGTGGTGAATCTCATCATAGATGATACGCATCGCAAGAATTGTCACACTGGCCCACATTTGCTTCTCTCCATATTGAGACAACGATTTTGGATACTTTCGGGACGGAATTTGGTGAGATCTCGGGTACATTTGTGCAATTTTTGCTTTAAAGCACGTCCCAAACCTTGCATCCCGCCAATCATGTCCGATGTACCGGAATGCAGACTTCAGCTCTCGAAACCCTGGGCACACACTGGTTTGGACTATTTTGGTCCCTTAAATATTACGTTAACACGTAAGCGTGGCGTTAAATCGCAAAAGGCTTACGTTTGCGTATTTATATGTCTTACAACCCGAGCCGTACATGTGGAGGTTGCACCCGATTTAAGCACAGATGCGTTCCTTAACGCTTTGAAACGATTTATTTCTAGACGAGGTCCAGTAGAAAAATTAATGTCGGACAATGGCACTAATTTCATTGGAGCTCGAACTTACTTAGACGAACTTTATTCATTTCTTCAGTCAGCTGACCATGTCAAAAAATGGGAAGGAGAAATGTCCAATCGACGCATCCGCTGGCAAATGATCCCACCTAACGCTCCTCACTTCGGTGGTGGATGGGAATCAACTGTAAAGTCATTTAAGACTCATTTGTTTCGAGTAATAGGGTCTCAAATCTTGACTTATGAGGAACTCCTAACCGTTCTTTGTCAAATCGAAGCCGTCCTCAATTCCCGGCCATTAGGTATAGCGCTGAGCCCCGATCCTTCGGAACCGGTAGCTTTGACTCCTGCTCATTTTCTCCATGCTATCCCCTTAGGATCGTTACCCGCCGCTCCTGTTGAGGAAAATCGCGAACAATTACTGTCTCGGTATTTGTTGTTAGATAAATTAGTTCAATCCTACTGGCGGAGATGGAGCTTGGAATATTTGCACACGTTGCAAACAAGAGAAAAATGGTTATCGGATACAGAACCCATTCAAAAGGGGACAATAGTATTGATAATGCAAAATAACACTGTACCCCTTCATTGGCCATTAGGCATCATTCAGGAAACATATCCTGGTACTGATCGAAAGGTCCGGACCGTCCTGGTTAGGACAAAGTCTGGCACTCTGGTTCGCCCGGTGGTACGACTGTGCCCTTTACCATCTCAATGATTAGAATAGCTATGTACCTACTACATTTATGATATATTATTATATTTTATAAATATCTGTATTATAGAATTTCAGTGTAAATGAATACCCTTCACCTGTTTAGATATATTCCCCCTTACTATTAATTTTGACCAACTTTATATTCAGAAACTATTTCGGATTTCCTTCTGTTTGAAAGAGAACCTTTCAAGCTGGGGGCTTGTGTTTGAGCCAGATCATAGATTTACTTTAGTTATGTAGGATTTTCGTAATCGCGAACCAACCCGCGGCCGGTCGCCGAGCCGTCGAGAACAAACCCCGTGCCGGGGTGTGAGCGAGAAAACTAAAACAGCGAAGCCACGCATGAATCGCACGAGAGAGAGCGAGACCAAGATACCGGCGATGTGCGTTCGCGGCGACGAAATAGCCTGTTAGTCGTTTGGGGATGCTTGACGTGTTCGGTCACGTACTGTCTCGCGATATTGTCCGACGCTATAAAGAAAACCTTTGATAGACGATTTTGTGGTGTTCTGTTACCCTGGTGACGTTAAGTACGCATAATAGGAAGTTTGAGAAGTGAAAAACATAGATTGCACGGACTGCCGCGTCGCCGCCGCCGCCGCCCGTCGCTGCTCGTCGAGGCGTGTGCGATTTCCCTCACCGCATCAAGCAGGCTGCTCCTCACCACGCTCGGAGTCCTTCTAGAACATCCTAGAGAACGGTCCAAGCGGTTTCGGGTAAGTGAAAGCGATTTGTCTTGCATTTCTATGGTATTTCTGTGATCGGCTCTATCAGGTTACCCAGTCATCTTCCCCGCGCAAACAGCTTGTGTTATAAAATGAAAAAAAAATAGCGGTTATTAGCTAGTTCGCATATAACTGAACGTATTTGCTGTTCAGAGCATCCGATTGTTTGCTACAATTATTTGTTTTCACGCCTCGCTTAAAATCATCATCATTTACGTAGCTAGTAGTCTAGTTTAGACTGTAGAGTGTAGGTATTAAAATAGCAAGGGCCTGGGAATCATCACCTTCACGTCACTGTACTACGCTATTATGAAATGAACGTTATCTGTATTGCAAATTTAAATCCCTTTTATCTATAAAAAGTTTTAATCCGTTCCTCGTCTTCCCCACAGAGGCTTACGGGCTACGGGGCTAATACCCAGTAACAATGTTTTCCTGGCTTTAATTTTTCCTCTTTTCCACTTTAATTTTTCCTCTTTTACTTTTGTCTTTGATTCTGTCACGTTTTCGACTTCCGATCTAACAAAGGCCGATTGTTTGATATTGAATTTTAGAATTTCGCTGTTTCCGGATTGAATTTGATACCTCCATTTATTTGCTGTTCGTTTTGTGCGTAATTTGTGAGAGAAATGTTTTTGTTTGATCTGTTCAAATCTGGCTTGTTTTTACCGACAAAGTGCAGATTTATTTTAAAATAAAAAACAAAACAGCTCATAGCCCCGCTAGCGAATCTAAAAATGTATTTGCTGTTCAGAGCATCCGATTGTTAGCTACAATTATTTGTTTTCACACCTCGCTTAAAATCATCATCATTTACGTAGCTAGTAGTGTAGTTTAGACTGTAGAGTGTAGATATTAAAATAGCAAGGGCCTGGGAATCATCACTTCACGTCACTGTACTACGCTATTAAGAAATGTAAGCCTTGTAAACACAATTCCCTTTCATATGTAACTTGATAGATTGTAAGCCTAATACCGTAACCACCGTACCGAATTAGTACTGTAATAGCCGTAACGGTCGCCTAAGATTTGCCCCCTGCAACTCATCCCGTTGCTATCGTAAGAGTCGACTAAGGGAACCTATCAGAGGTACAGCAGCAGCTTTTTTCTGTGTATTATAACAATCAAACTGCAATTACCCATCTGTCTGCTAAGCGTGGTGATTATATCAAAGCCTCCCTTGTTTAGTTTAGGGGAGACAAGTACAGCAGAGGAAGTTATGTGAGCTGAGAAGCATTATTGATGTGCCTGGTGTGACGATGATGAGTAACGTGACACAAATTCGAAGAAGCCTGTACGCAGCAGTGGATAGATAGGTACGGTCAGATAATTATCAAATAGAAAACGTAACAAGAAATCAACATCAGATAGCCACCACGAGCAAAATGCGCTCAAACTGTTCTTCCAAAGTTGTTTATCTTCCTTACCTCATGGTTGCGAGTCTCGAAAACATTTTAGCTATTCCGGCAACGTTGCGCTGTAAATTTATCATTGTACCTACATAATGTACCTACGTACAGAAAGAATTCAGAAGAAAGTGTAGGTCCATACCTACACTTTCTTCTGAATTCGATTTAAACTTAGCTACGTCGAGTTCTATACCGTACTGAATTTTACCAGAAGTTGAAAGAGTGTGCAAGTAGACTCGCACTTGGCCGTTTTTTAAACTTGTTTGGGTACGAACTTGCTTGTATCCCTCACTTTAAGGGGCGGATTGAAGAACGAAGTTTGAACCAGGTTCAAAAGACGACTTAAAGCTCTCTTCTAGAAAACGGGCCTTATTTATAAGTATGTCTTTAAAATAAATAATGAGAAACTTACAAAACCTACTTAACACTTACAGAAGATTACCGATCGAGCGATGCCTAAGCCAATAAATTGAAATAAATTTACTACCCTTGAATATTTGCAATCTAAAACAAATAAAAGAGTAATATCAAGATTTTACTGCTTCCCGCAAGTATCTCCTTTGTGTCCCAGTTCTGAAGATGGATCGGCAATCCGATCGATATTACGCCCGTAATGTGTGAAGTATGAAAGCAATTTCGTCTAAGCGTCTTTTTTGACGGCCTCGGCCGATGGTTTGAACCAATCTTGTAATTTTGGAAGCTCTATATAATTATTTCTCTTAAAACGTTGTGGCTAACGAAAGATCTTGGGTGATTTTCTAAAATTTTTCTTAGTTTGAAAAAGTTCAGAGAGATCCAGATAAACACCGCTCAGGCCATGTGGTACAGTCGATTCTACGAAAATAATATAGGAATATGCCATTTCGGGAACTAGTTACTAAAATTGTTAGAAATAGTTATTTGTTCAACAAGTGGGCCATACGACTTTTTGTTGAAAGTGCCGATATTAAATCGAACAACAGGTTTGGAACTTATGTTGGAGCTGCACCTCCGTGACCTGTACTCATTTTAGCTTATCGAAGGGGAGAAGCTTAGACAAACGTCCAAGCTACATAGGAAAAATAATTTCGTTCGTTCATGGTTTGAAAGAGATTTAAAGCATTTTACCCCCCATGGTTGTTGACCAAAATGAGTTTCTCACATTCGACCTTTTAAATTACCTTACTAAAATAAATTATACTTTTAAAATATTTTCTTGTTCAATACAACATTTTACCATGACTAGCGTGGTTAAATGTTGTATTGAACTAGAGAGCAAATTTTTTTTTGTATCCTGCCTTTTAAGTCCATCGTCGCTACCTCAGCAGTCTACCTTAGAGGCACTCGCTACGCTCGTGACTCTATTCTAGACTGCTTCGCTAGCTCAGGATTTTATACAAGGACGTAAAAAAAAATAGTTTTGCCCTCTTTTTGAACAAAATAACTATTATTACCAATCTAAAGATCCTGTTAGCATATGTATTCAGGCAGGAATAAAACCTAGGCTCGAACTTGAGCAATGAAAAATTCATTAATTGTTCAAATGGCTGAAAGCAACCGCCACCTTCCATTTAGAATTTCAATATTCGTTGGGAGTTGTTCTGTATTGACAAAGTAATTTTAAGAGTAGAAAATAATTTCAGATGATCGCAATAATTCATGAATTGTTCGAATTTATCACAGGATTTTCAAATCAAAATAGAAAAGTAGTATAGAAAAGTAGTGTGCAGCAATGCATGTGAATCACTCAAGGTCGCTTATTCGAAGTCACATTAGTTTATTTATTTGACTGCATACTATATTTAAAGCACCTTACACAATTTATTAATGCCAGGTATTCCTGCAGCTGTAGGCGTAAACCACAGCGCGCAACTGATCGCGCCTGCCAAGCCACCGCGCTCGTGCATTTTGTAGGTATTTAAACATAGTCATTATGAAAATCATTTTATCAAGTCAAACTCTGAGAATATGTTTATAAATATTTAATGTCTTTAGTAAAGTACAAAAAAAATTTCAAACATCAAGTTCAGTCATAAATAATAAATTTATTCACAAAGAAAATTATTCTAGTATTTACAATTGAAACAATTGAGCTAACTGCCGACTGTTGCAACCAGTCATACTATTGAAAAAAAGAACATTACAACTGAATGCGACTAAACTAAATCGTATTATTAACATACTCGTAGTAATATATATCTTTTTTTCAGAATTTTAAACACTATTTTCTATGTCTCAGATGATTTTAAAAATCACAAAAGCGCGGTCTCTGTTGGAATACGATGATCATAAAAGATAAAAAGAAGTAGGAAACTTAAACTGGTTTCTCAGAACATTTTTTCATTATTGTTTGTCAAAGGAGTCGTGGGTTATAAAAATAAGTTCAAAGGAATACTTAATGCTTTTCTATGCATAGCTAACGAACAACTATTATTTGATCGTCTCTAATCTAGTAGAGTAGGTAAGTTAACGCTTTTTCTACGCAGGTAGAGATAAACCATTCTAGAAATCCACGCCCCTTTTACTATAGAAACTATCGTAGTTTGACGAATTCATTACGGATGTAAAGGATGAAACGTTGGTGTTCTTCCAACACAAATAAGGTTCGTAGTTAACCCGCTTACATCAATAATAATAATCAATAATCATTTATTTCATATGTTTCTAGAACTATACGTCACTTTATGCATAGGTTAGTGCCTACGTATGTAGGTACTACCATAATAACAATTAAATTAATATATAATACCATAATAACAATTAAATTAATAAACTTATATCACATTGAATACCTAAGTACCCTAAGTACTTATACATCAATAGGTAATGCGTCACTTTTACAGGCTAGGAACTCCTCGTAGCTGTAAAAGCTGTTGTCAGTGAGCCAATGCTTTAGCTTGCCTTTAAATGATGTCAGGCTTGTTGCGTTAGTTACAGTTTTTGGAAGACTGTTGTAGACTGTCGGTCCCATTATGCGCGTTAACTTTCCCGACTTCGCGAGAGTACGAGGCAGGGTGGTGAGCTTGTCCGCTCGCCGAGTATTATACTTGTGTCTGTCGCTATTTTTATTGAAAAATTTTAAGTTACATCTCACATATACCGCTACCTGGAGGATTACAATACACGGAAGGGTGAGTATTTCGAGCTCTTTAAAGTATGGTTTTGCGGATACGTCCTGCGGAATCTTCACTATTGCACGTATGGCGCGCTTCTGCATGCGAAAGGCGCGCTGCCAGTCGGCAGCGCGCCCCCAAAGTTCGGCGCCGTACTGCAATAGTGAGTGGACAGTCGCAAAGTAACAGGAGCGTACCACGTGCCTTGGCAGGAATCTCGCTAAGCGGCTTAGCGCGTAGCACGCACCACCAAGCTTTCCGCACACTTTATCTATGTGAGACTCCCACGTGAGGCTCCTATCAAGCTCAAAACCCAAGAAAGAGGTCATAACTACCTGTTCGATAGGCGTCCCACCGGCTACGACTGATAGGTCACGAGGAGGACGTCCGGACAGGCAGACGTGCATGAAGTGCGTCTTCAATGTGTTTAAGACAAGCCCATTTGCTTCGAACCACTCGGCAAGCCTGGACGCGGTAAGGTTCAGTTTAAGCTCTAGAGCGTCTGTTGTTACACCAGAGACGACAGCAACCACATCGTCCGCATACATGAATACCTCCGCAGTGCTCACGGCCTCTGGAAGATCATTAAGCAGCATTGAAAACAAGATATTACTGACTGCAGATCCCTGAGCTACCCCCATTGTCGTGGTGAGAGGACAGGATCTAATGTTCCCATTTTCTCCCACTACTACCTGCGATCTCGATCTCAGCATGCTGGATAGTAGTGTGAGCGCAGTACCTCGCACTCCGTAGTGTTCCAGCTTGGCCTCGAGCACCGCGTGATCGGCTACGTCAAACGCTTTCGAGAGGTCGCAGCAGAGTAGAGCTACTTGCTGTTTCCTCTCCCTAGCCTCCAGGACGCTTTGTATTACCCCTCGAGCCAACGAAGTAGTCGATCGTCCTTCACGGTACGCGTACTGCCTGTCCGACAGTGCATCAGTTTCAACTATGTATGTTGTTAGCCGCGAGCTTATACCGTTCTCCATGACTTTTGCAATTGCAGGTATAATGGACACCGGTCTATATGAGTCCATGCTGGTCCTACTACCCTTTCCCTTGTAAATCGGTGTAATCTTGCTTAACTTAAGGCACGTTGGGAAAGTCCCAGCGCGCAGGCACTCGTTGAAAAGGCTAGCCAAGATCGGTGCCAGCGGAACGGCCGCCATTGCCATTAGTTTCATTGAGATGCCATACGCATCTTTAGAGGGCTTCGGAGGTATCCGTTTCATAATGATATGATATACTTCACCTGCAGTAAACGGCACAAAACGTAGCGAGCGGTCGGCTGGCGGGCGCGCCGAGTGTAAGGCAGCCTGCACGCTAGGCATGTCAGCCGCGGGTGCTCCGCACGCCGAGGCTGCGCCTATATACCTAGCATTCATCTCATCCACAGCCTGTTGCTTCGACTGAAAGATTTTGCCATCGGAATTAGTAATAATGCCCGTAAACTCAATAGTACATGCATTATATTTTCCCCTCTCAGAATTTACAACCTGCCACATCGATTTACACATGTTTTTACTTTTTAGTATTATATCCGAATAGTATTCACGTTTCCTACATCCAATCAAATCATTATATTTTATATTTAAGTCATTCAATAGTATTTGTATGGGATCATTTTTATTAAATTTATTACACATGTCAGTTAAATTAAATAGTAATACCCTAAAGTCATTAATTTCATCCGTAACCCACGATGAAGTAGTCGAATAGTTGGCTTTTTTTAGTGGAAAGCATATGTCAAGCTGATTTATAAGTACATTTACAATAGACAAGGCAAAGGATTCTAGTGATTGCCTGCGCTGCATAATCAATTCCCAGTCTATACTCAACAAAGCTGAAATAAAGTTATTTCTGTTCATGGCTGAAAAATCCCTAACTAGCTTCGATTCCTTATTTGACCCACTTTTGCCACAGTAAATCTTAGCGCGGACCGCTAAGTGGTCGCTAAGGTTTGTGGTTACTGGAGATGTTGTCACAGTCTCCGTTGGTAGATTGGTATACAGATGATCAAGACAAGTTGATGTGAACTGTGTTATTCTAGTTGGGAAGTCAACGGCATTGTACATGCCATGGGACGACAGCATATCAGACAGTCGCTTCCTGTCACAGCTAAATTGGTCTAAATAATTAATATTGAAATCCCCCACTATTACGCAATCTAGGCCTAAAGCATTGATCCTCCTCAACAATACTTCTAAGTGAGGGAAGAACTCGTTAGCACTTACAAGATTTGTCCTATATACGCATATTATTGTAAAATTAAAATCTAATAAATTTATTGCACAAATCTCGCAGTACTGTTCCACTGAGAGCTTACACAAGTCACTATTTTCTGTACATTTAACAGTATCTTTCACGAATATACAGGATCCACCGTGACAGATATTTTTTCTACAAAAATAAGATGCTAATTTATAACCAGCTAAAGTCACACATTTCATTTTTGTTATGTTAAGCCAATGCTCAGTTAATGCGATTACTTCACACTTTAACGAACTCGACAGTAACACTTCCAATTTCGGAGTCTTTTTATCAAACGCTATGTTTTGTAGACATACCGTTATTCCTAGCTCGTTCCTTGTGCATACTTTATGAGGCGCCGTCTCCGCGCAGGCGCTAGGCGCGACTGGCGGCAGCGCAGCTCGAAGCGGCGGCCGCGGCTCCCGTGGACAGGTCCCCCCGCGGGGCGCGGGGGCGAACGAGAAACCAGTCTGATAGCTTCACTCCCGGTGGCCACGATCTCGGCGAGCTGAGTGTTTCATACAAACTCTCGGGGAAACCGATGACAAACGAAGCATGCGTGTCGGTTTTTATTGTTCTCCGTTGAACCGTATACTGGTCACAGATTTCAATAGAGTTAATGTACTTTAGTACATTTGCTTCAGTAGTTTCTGGTTTTAAGGACCAAGCCTGTAGATACCTTACTCGTTCTATTGTTTGTAAATCGGCGTTTTGATTGCCAGTCCCTGTCACAATCTTGCGTTTTTTTGGATAGCGTTTATGGATGACGGTCTTCCATTGACCATCTCCGTCATCACTTACATTCTCGACTGGCTTGCCGATCGTTGAATTGTCATAGGTGTCCGTTGCCACTTGTTTAGTAGCCACACCTCGCATCTCTTTCTGCACAGAGCGTGTGACGTCAGAAACAGATATTGATGGAGAAGAGCTTACTGATGACTGCTTATTGTTAGAGCCTTTAGCAGTCTTTGCGGCAGCAGCATTCAATCTAGCTTGTCTCATAGGTCTTGCCTGGGTGATGTTTACTGGAACAGCTGGTGCGTCGACCTTAGTCAGCTGAGATATCGAGGTACCCGCAACAGCTGACTTGAGTTTTATGATGGACTCACTCTGTGTCGTAATTATCGCATTTTGCTCCAATAATTTGCACTCCAAATCACAGATTCTTTTTGTAAGGTCTGCTACGTACTTTTGTAGCTCGCGCACTGCAGTTTCAGTGGCTTTTTGAGCCATTTTCGAATTTTAATAAGCGTAAAATACGGGACCGTAATTGTGCACGGAGGGCAAGACTACCCTCTCTCTCTCATCCGTAATGAATGCACGCCCCCTCCACAAAACGTCATAGGTACCTACACTCGGCGTGCATTTTTAGAATGGTTTATCTCTACTTAGTAGCTACTGTGCTTATAGTGACTTAAGTTTTTACTCGCGAGTGGCCCGCGCGGGCTTGTTATTGCATACAATTGGTGAGCCACCACGTCGTTTCATGTTTGTCGAGAACACCATCAGTGCTTTTTATTTTTGGTGCTGAGGGTGGAATTATTCATCATTATTTTATAGATACAGAGATAGAGGCAAACATTAATTGACACAACTATACTACACGTAGAAAACACCCAGAATGCTTGGAACAAAATATAAGCAGATCGTACAAATATTTGTTCCACGACGTGGGAATCAAACCCGCAAAACACGTAGCACAACAATCAATGAATGAATGAACACGTTATTGTACTAGTAATTAACATAAATAAAAGTCTTAAATATAAATGAGTAATAGTACAAAAAGCGGCCTTACCGCTGAAAACAATTACTCCCAGGCAACCTTGGGATGGAGAAAATTACATAAAAAAGAAAAAAATATTGATAGTTCACAGACAGTAAATAACAGAACTCATTATTAAACAACGTTGTGGTAGTTAATAATTGACCTCGGTAAAATAACGTGACGTTTGTGACATAAGAGTATCTCTGATGTCACAAAGGACCCTGAAAACTGTTGTCACAACAAACGTAGAAAAGACCAGTGGGTAAACTACATTGCGTGAGGACCGAAATAAAACTTCAAAACTGGTGACTCAATAAACTCATTTACGATGTCGTAAGTAAGCCCTAAACACGAATAAATAAGAACGAAAATGGTAGAACCGCTTTTACACGTGGAAGTCTTTTCCCATTGGTTGAGTTAAGAGTTGTGTGCTTAAACATTTACACACACACAATGCTATTTAAGGGCAACGCAAACTGTGTGGCTTGTAGTTGCGACTAGTCGCGGCGACAAGAGGCAGATGCAAACCTATATCCGCCACCTATAAATAAATTTTTACCTTTATAGGTATAAAAACTTTGTTAAAATGAGCTTCTATAATAATATCATCTTCGACTAAAGTGCTTGCGAAGACAATTCTAACGAAGACAATCGAACGAACCAACTAGCCACACGAAGTTGACACAAATATCTAAGAAATCACACTAAAATCAGTAGCAATCGCTCGAATCATTGGAGCGATTCAAAAATCTAGCTCTTGACGTGATTCGAGTTGTCCGCCGAGTTGTCGCCGGGTGTGCATATGCAGCGTGCAGTCGCTGCCACAGTGCCAATCCCCTAGCCTGTCGTTCTGATTCTGCAATTAAACGCATAAATCCGGAAAAAAATGTTGTTTCAGCCTGTTCTTGCGACTAGTCGCCGAGCTGTCGCGGTCGCATGTCGCATAGTGTGTGCGTTCGGTTAAGGTCATAAGAGGCAATACAAGCCCTTGGGATGTTGCTTAATTTGAGGTTGAAGCCGGTGTTAGTGGTCGAAGTAAGTGTTCGCAATTGCCGAAGCCTTATTTATTAAAGTCGAGATGTAAATGAAAATCCCTGAATTTATAGGTTACGTAGCGCGGTAATATTAAAACGTGGAAGTTTGGATGTTTTGGTTGTTTTGCCTGAAAAGGGATATTTATGTAACATGTTACGAGGGTGAAGGTCGGCATCAAACTTTGGGTTTTCGGTATCTTACTTTGCGAAACTGATAGAAATATTAAATTTGGCCATCGCTATTTTTTACCCGTCTACCAAATGAGTGGTTATTTTAATTTGTTTATGCTTTTTCTCAATATCGTAGGCTTTGCGAGTTTTTTTATGCTGTTATCTCGTTTGCAGTTGAATAAAGGAATGATGCGATTGATTAATTTTGATAATTAATCGTTTTCCACAAAAAAAAAACTTGGCATAGCACGGGCACTAAACAAAAAAATAGCAGTATTTATGTGCTAATTTCAACATTACCAATTAAAAATTTACCCAAATTTTATTAACCCTATTTTTATTTAAATTTGGGTAGGTATAAGATGTGTATTGTGTTGAAGTTTATAAAACTGCAACCTTTCGGGCATTAAACTAAAGGTACCCTACTTACCGTTCCGGGCTAAAGGGCTGGCACACTTTTCACACAGGAAACGGTTTGGGAAACAATAATAACATATAACTGGCTCCCCGCGCGGCCCTTTTATCGCCGGATCGCTGCCATTACCGGTCGAGTGCTCATTGGCTCTCGTTTCGCACGTGATGGACTTAGGAGGTCTTTTCACTGGAGATGAGATAGAAAGTAGTGCAAATAGTAGTTGGAATCCGCAAATGGATTTATAAATTCACAAATCATCATCTTACTCCAGCTAGGTAGCTAAGCAGAGCTTGTGTTATGGGAACTGATATACTTAATACAATACACTACATAGATAGATATTTTTTATTATACATAGAAAACATCCAGAACACTTTGAACAAATATCTGTAGATCTTACAAACATTGGTCCCGAGGCGGGAATCGAACCCGCAACCTCCTGCGTTGCAGGCGGACCTTCAGCTGCCGCGCTACGGAGGTCGTCAATATCTCTGTAATGGGTAATTAACTGATATAGTACATTAGATTACATGTAATAAATCAGTTAATTACCTATAACACGAGCTTAGCTTGGAGCTAGATCATTCTTTGTGAATTGTCCACCATTATTTATTTATTTTATTTTTCTACATCTTCATGGTGTGATTCATTTCACCTTGATGTCAACTTGACACCTGTATTAGTTTTCGTTTTTCGATTTGACCTAAAAACATTGCTACGAAAAAACAAAGTCGTAACAGGAAGCTATGACGTAGCAGCCTACGACGTAGCAGTCTTCTTATTATGGGTACTAGATAACTGATATAACCAAGAACACCCAGAACAAAAATCTGCAGATCGTACAATACATTTGCCCCGAGGTGGGAATCGAACCTCCTGTCCCATGTTGCAGGCGGGGTAATAAACTCGATTTACATAAAATTCAACATTATTTATTTGGTTCCTTTTTATTTAAAAAAAATACCATAAAAATAGATATCAAATACGATAAAATCATGAAAGTGCACTGTTTAGCACATAATTTGCTCGAGGTCTCGGAACCCTGCGGTCTACTGCTATGACTTATGTCTTGATTCGTAGGACACACGTTCTGCCAAACACCCTGTTAATCCATTGCCTTTTTATTCGGTCAACATAGAACACAATACCTGCGCTGCGAGGGAGCTCTGCCACGCTTGTAATTTCATCAGCAACCAAGAATACAGGAATGCTGCTTTTTGAAGGAAGAAGTACAAAGTAAAGACGAAAAATAAATAAAACAACCGTGGAAAACTCATAATCATAACCTCAAAAGAAAATAAGGAAAATATAGGATTTTATATGATATTTTTGATTTTGGTCATAGCTGGATATTGGATTTGAGTCATTCAAATGAGCTATGAAGCGAACTGGAGGCAATCGGACGAACTAACTTGCGGGCCTTGGTATTATGAAAACTTGCTCAGTTATCGATGAATGCTTGAGTTACGCTTTTTATGGCATAATCGTCACTCAAGCATATCTATGACTGAGCGAGATTTCATATAACGTGCCTTAAAGCCGTATTCTAGAAAAAAATGTGAAGTCGTCATAAAGTCGTAGTACCAGTTTTGTGTAAATAACTTCAATTAAGTATTAATTGAACGATCCAGATATACATAAGTGATACAGTTGACGACAGGGCTTGCCAATTATGTAATGTGCTTGAATTGTATATAGGCACTTGGACTTGACCTTTTCATGTTGATTATTTAAACAATGTTTTAAAATAATTTTGTTGTTATTATTTCTAACAGAAGTTTTTAAGAATTTGGTGTCATTGGTATAAATAATATGACTGTGGGAAAAATGAAACAAAAGGTATCTACGCGATAAATACCTATCGGGTATTTATCGCGTAGATAAATCTTTAATATAACAGGAATGTAAATACAAAATATTATCTATCTGTATTATATATAAAAATGAAACCCGTTTTCCTTGGTCACGGCATCACGCTGGACCGATTTCGCTAATTCTTTCTTTGGTGTGTTTGTTATTGTCAGGAAAAGGTTCTTATGAAAGAAAAAATTAAGAAAGTTGGAAACATAAATTTCCACAAGGGCGAAGCCGCGGGGCGCAGCTAGTATTAACTAAACATGTATCCTTCGTGAACCTATTCAAAAAATAAATAGATGAGTAAGCTAAGTCATTTCTTCGTCTACTTACCTAGACACCGAGTCTTAGCATTCCCGTAGTTCTAGTTTGCAATTAAATCACTGTCAAACGTCCAGCACACTTATCACAAAAAATCAAACAAGCCTGCCAACCCAAGGGTCTAATTTTCTCAACATGAGTCGTAGAAAACAGTTCACTGCTAATATATAAAAGAAAAAAGTCCGCTTAGGGCTGTCAAGCGTGAGAAATCCGCTAAGTAATGCCCCCTCGGCGGCAGAAGCGGGTCAAGACGCGTACTTCGCTGTCGCTGTGCCGGGGCGGACGAAATGGTACCTGTCGGTGGCATATTCGCTGAGAGAAAATAAGACATCAAGATTATTTACATAGACAAAAAAGACTGTCTATTTTATGTTGAAAAATCTGCAGCGAACACACTAAGGGGTGCGAAAGGAATCGAATTTAAACAGAAGAATTTTGACGATTTGTCGAAAATGAGTGCATCGTTTCATAATATTGCCTACTCATAGTAATTATATTAATTAAAATATATAATACCTAGAATCGTTTTTTCGGCTCCCTAGGTATACTGACATTATACCACTTTTCAGAAAGCCTTATTCCTAGACTTGGACAACCACGAATCTTTCAAATGAAAATAATGTGAATAAGTTGCGCTACCTCTAGATTGTTTAAAACAGTCTGCAGTTAGCTCAACTGTTTCAATTGAAATAGGTACTAGTCCTAATTCGTTTCTATTCTTTGATTGTTCTTGTCTTAATGAATAAAGTAAGAATTTCAAATTAATTTTCTAATCGTTTATATCAAGTACCAAAGTGTAGTGTACCAAAGTGTATTGTAAGTGTACAAGGTAAAACTAAAAAAAAAACATTTTGACAGTGTCATTAATGGATCAAATCCATTGATGGACTAGATTATACGTGTTGTTCCCCTTTTATTCATAGCTCAGATGTTTTAATTCCACTGCTTTTGATTACTTAGGACCCGAAATTGTGTTCGCGAACTCACGAAGCGACACAATTTCCAAATTCAAAACATGCGAAACGATTCGCACGTTCCATTACCCCGTTTATTGTTAACGGCCAATCGAATCAGTTTATAACGAAACGTAACGACACATTTTTATGGCCTGACCTCATTTTAACCAAGCACTTTTTAGCGAACGAATTTTTACAATCACTCTGTTCGTGACCAATTGGTCTGAGTGAGCCAGCACAGTCGCAAGGTTGTTTTAGGTTACGTTATATACACTAGTAGTTCTACGAACAGTAGACGTCGCGAACACTAACTTTTTTCAACAATTAATTTACTTAATACTTAATGTACTAAAGTAATTTTATTTAAAACGGGATATTTTGGTACCTAGGTAGGTACCTGTATAATGAGAACTTCTGTGGGGTTCATACCTACTTTATTGAAATAATGCCCACCGTGCAAGAATAGGCGTCTGTTTCTCCTGAACGGATTCAATCTTGTTTGTGGGTAGGGTAGGTGAGGTAGGTAAGGTGCACTTGGAAAGGTAGGTAGGTATTACAGATCACTTCACTTGCGATACGATTGTTATCGGAATTTTTGAACGAAATGTTGCACAAACACATCAACCATTAGACCAATTGTCCATACAAAGTACGTAAGTTACGTTCCTCAGCAAAGCTCAAAATTCTGTACCTAGTATCAATAGATGGCGTTGATCCATCAGCCCAAAGCTTTTGTTATTATTTAACCGACGACGACGGTGTATGCGGCCGCGCTATTTCATATAATTCTCGAAGTGTTACCAAGATGTTCTAATAGGTGGCGCTGTACTGTAAATGCTCTCTTACATATTACTGCATTTTGCGATGCTATTCTGCTCGTCATGCCGAAAATTCTCATCAGATCTTTACCAAATTTTTATGAGAACAGTATAAAGTTATGACCTTTCAATTAAAAGTACAATCATCAAAATCAGATCTCTTAAAGCGGAGATAGTCCAAATCCGCCTTTTTGCCTTATTGTGTAAGAAGTACGCCTTTAATCAAAAAATCCCGACGACAATAAAATTCTATAAAATCATAGAATCTGTACACAAAGTTTCATACCGATCGGTTGTAAAATACGACCTGTAGAGGAGTACGGACATACTGACAAAATAGCCATTTTGGCCAGACCTGAAACGGAGACTTTCGTTCATTTCATTCACGACGTCAATAAACAGAGAATATTGAAAAGAAACTTTAAACACCTTTATTTTCCACTCCATCGGTTCTTCTTTGTGCTCCAAACTTTAATCCAAAGAATATCACAATACCCAACAATAGATGACCGCAGCTAAAAGACTATTATCCACATCATGTTCGTTATAAAAGATGCCTTAAACAGGGTGGCTTTTTAGATGGGTGTGGGTGGCCAAATCTAATACCAAGCCAATCCAAAAATGACAGTTACAGAAAAGTCGTGAAAGGAGTCATGACTTCGATATATAAGAAAACCAAAACTGTATACTTAAGTTTTCTTTTTATATTTTACGTTTGCAGGAAATATTGATCGATTTTTCAAAAAATATGACACCTTGTATTTCTGCACAAACGGCTTAGTTTGCTGACAAGGAAGAATATTTGCAAAGAAACGCTTTTTTGAAAATGCAAGAAAATCGCAGTTTTTTTTTATAATTTCAGTTTGATGGGAGTACTCAAGCTACCAAGCATCACGACTTTTACGCTCACGACTCTTACTCTCATGGTTTCCGATTAGGCCATCCACTCCCATCTCAAAAAGCCACCCTGTAAGATACAAAAGTCTATATAAAATACTAGTCTCGTAACCTTTGAGTCGACTTAATTAAAAACGCATTCTACACGACAAAAGGGGCCTCTTTGTCCTGGTAATGGACTCTTTTAGTAATTTGATAGCTATTTTCTTGAGAGCATGCGCGAAACGAGTGGGTTGATTCAGAATTTACTGCTGTTGTTGTTATTTTAACATGAAATCACTTATGAAACTACCTCTTAGTTTAGTTTAACTTAATCCGTATAATACCATCACAACATGAGGGGTTTATCATGCATGTAAGCGGGTCAACTATAACACCACCGTTGGTGCTCTTCCAACACAAGCAAGGTTAGTAATTACCCCGCGTAGTTTTCATAGTAAAAAAACGGCGTGGGGTAATAAATGTTTCGAGGTCATGATGTCAATGGGTTACATGGTATCAGTGTCAAAATGTACGAAAGTCCTTTATGTATATTAACGCGCAAGTGTATATAAGTACAAAAGACAAAACATGCATCAGGGTCTAAATTGTTGGACAGTGACATTTGAATGCCGTCTTTTTATAGGCCCTACTATAACTTTTCTTGTCATTATTGACTTCATTGAATTCTAATCTATTTTATTTATTTTAATGACAGCAGTCGATCGTGAATTATGACAATGTTTTATAAGTTGCGTCGAAAAAGTAGCTTAGATTATGTTTGAACTAACATGATCCTAGCAAAGCATCATGAGAGAGGCGGTCACTTTCAATCCCAATCTTCATTTATGCGACTTCTACGATATACAAAGGTAAGTTAATTTTACTTATTTGTTGTTCAACAAAGAAAGCAATTTGTTCAATGCAGTTGGGAGTAAAGTCTTCGCAAAAATACTTAATTAACAACTTCATTAACAGAAACTAAACAAGATGGAAACGACAACCAATTACACGGGGCGATGCACGAATTTTTAAAGTTTTAAATTCTATCTACCATTATTAATCTGGGTTCTGGGTATTTTCAATGTAAAATAATATAATATCCATTTATGTAATGTATTGTTTA
This sequence comes from Eupithecia subfuscata, assembly GCA_963564075.1. Lineage (NCBI taxonomy): Eukaryota > Metazoa > Arthropoda > Insecta > Lepidoptera > Geometridae > Eupithecia > Eupithecia subfuscata. Next base: position 2,124,107 of record OY751097.1, on the reverse strand, counting down.
TTAATATATCAGTTATAATATACTAGAATAATATAGTATAATATAATTTGTAATTTTCTTTGTGAATAGAGATATATAGTATTATACAGTATATCAGTCATCTAGTACCTATAAACACAAGCTCTGCTTAGCTTGAGGCTAGATGATGCTGTGGTGGAGAATGCACAGCATCATTATTATTATTTATTTAAAAATAAATAATAATAATGAAATAATTACAAATTTTATAAGTCAATATTATTATGAGTAATATTAATAACCAACTCATCAAATAAGCAAAACGAACAGTAACATGTTTCCTAAAATTTGGTTAAAGTGCGAATGTTTCTAGCGGCCGTGAAGTTTGAACCGTTTTCAAAGGAAATAGGGTATTACACCCATTTTTGAAAAGTGTCTCAATTAGATTCTATGGTGCTAATGAGCTACTAAAAAAATCACAAATTTTTAATTCAATCGCTAAGTGCCATTAAAATGCATTTGAATTTTGCATTTTCAAATTTCACGCGTAATTAGACAAAAACCCTGGATGCTGTGGACGCCATATTGCTCTGTGGTCATGACGTCAGTGATATTTTGTAAGATAAAGATTAAAGTTACGCTGATAGTTGACAGTTGACAGTTCTAAGTTTACATAGCCGTATGACGTAATAACATGGCGACTACTATTTTAATAGTGTTATGAAACAGATTAAAAAAGCTGAAACCTTTGAATTGAATTTTAAAATTCAACTCAAACAGCTGTTTTATCAACTAAAACTAACGTTTTCCGAATGCTTTTTGCCTAAGCTATCTCAATAATATATTTTAAGATTTTTTCTCATATAGAATAAATACTCTATTTAGAGCAGCCTTAACCCTTAGGGTGCGTTTTGGTCAGCAGCAGGGCCGGATTTTTTTAAGCCGAGTACTGACCGGTGTTAACGGGCGTAATGTACCGTGTTACACAGCGAGCGTTCGTGCAGTCAGTACGGGGAAAGAAAGCGTGAGCAACGAGCAATGAGACAGATTTTAGCACACGGTGTAACGTATCATGCTCGCTGCGAATGGTATATTACGCCCCGTAACACCGGTCAGTACCCGGCTTTAAAGAATCCGGCTTTGCTGCTGACCGAAACGCACCCTAAGGGTTAAATCAAATTAAAAAATATTTTTCAATCGTAGGTAACTTACAAAACCTATTATTTAAGGCTGCTAACTGTACAATTTATGAAATCTATAACCTATTAATATAACTTCTAACAAAACACGCAAGTCATAACCTCCAGACATGGCTTTTAAAGAAACCCCAAATGTTTACTCAGTCTTCGCTGCCCTTGTGTTGATAAATTAAGGCATAAATTAAAGGGAGACGGGCAGAGACATTGACTTGTCAATCAAGAAGATGACGTCACATTTTTTAACCTTTAGGCTACGTTTAGCATAAAAACCGGAAGCGAGACGAGCGAGATTTATTATTTATTTATTAATGGACTGAGCAAGCAGCAAGCGTTGAAATGACGCACCGCTCACTCATCTATCTCATTTTCCTTTTTCTTCACATTTAAAAGGCGTCCACTCCGCCTACCATTTCCCGCTTATTACCCTCTCGCGGTGGAAACCCGGCCTCAGAGTTCAAAATCCGAGAATAGACCTCTGACAGATTTCAGACAGCTAGGCGCTTGCAGCGTGGAGGGTGCCGTATATTTTCCCAAACTACCATCCGCTTGTTCGTGATAATCTTATCAAAAATGGACAATAAAATGTCCCTTATTCACTAAATATGACCAGTCGTGATTATAATTATCATTAGGAAGAGAAATCTTTCAGGTTTATGCTCATCTTTGCCATTATGTCTCCAGTTTTATTTAAGAATGTAGGTAGGTATGTTTTAGTAAGTGCAATAAATAATTAAGAATTAAAAGTCATACGTCTACTATTGAAGAACAACATGGAAAGTCGTTGACAGAAATTGCGACAAGCAATCACGGCAGCAAATCTTACAGAATAAACTTACCGCTCCCGCTTCTGCTTGTTACCATAAACATACCATTAGACCTCATTCTCACTCCTTTTGCAAAATAATCTATTGTGTAGTATTTATACTTTATATCGTCTGTTAAAATCCTTTGTAGTATAAACATTTTTCGATCTGAAATGTTCCACCCACTCAGGCTTGTGAAGTCAAACTAACTAAAAATATACTCGTAAATAATACGAGCTACCCACGCTTGAAAGAAACATAGGTACCTATTATCTTCTCATACAAAGAGTAGAAAAGTCCATACCTACTCCATGGAAAGAAACCAGTTACTCTGTGTAGTTATTCTGTGTTACGCAAGTAAATATTAATCGTGTGTCAGTTGCATTATTCTTATGGAACATAAGAATAGCTGGACGGAGCTGGCCAGTGATCGTGATGTCTGGAGAGAGTGGGGGGAGGCCTTTGCCCAGCAGTGGGATAAATTTGGCTAATAATAATAAAAATAAACATAAGAATAATGCGACCACCAAAGAACGACATTTTGTACTAATAACAATGAGAAAGTGCCCAGAGTGACACGGACTAATAAACCTTACACAGAACCAATTAATCATCATCATCATCAACAATCTTTATAAGTCCACTGCTGGACATAGGCCTCCCCTAATGAGCGCTTCTAGGTTGCTGCATCCAGCAGCCAATGACTTCATTTAGACTATTCAGAATACTTCAGAGAAACTCCGATCATAGCTGTTTCCATAGCACGTTTAATAATCTATCTTACTATATATAATTCTTCTGTGAGTGTGTATGTCACTGAACTTCTCTCAAACGACTGGACCGATTTTGATGAAATTTTTTGTGTGTGTTCAAGGGGATCTGGGAATGGTTAAGATTCACAATTTTGTCCGCTGGACAATGTTTTTTTAATAAATTTTTAATATTCTATAGAATAGCAATCTCCTTTAAACGTTTCCATAGAAACAACGCGTGCGAAGCCGCGGGCATAAACTAGTATTATATAAAAATTATATATTATAATGAAACCCGTTTTCCTTGGTCACGGCATCACGCGTGAACGGCTGGACCGATTTCGCTAATTCTTTCTTTGTTGCGTTTGTTATTGTCAGGAGAAGGTTCTTATGAAAGAAAAAATTAAGAAAGTTGGAAACATAAATTTCCACGGGGGCGAAGCCGCGGGGCGCAGCTAGTGAATTATAAAAAAACAACATTATTTCCGTCATATCAAACCTTGAAAATCTGAATTGAGAATAAAAACGAAAGTTGGTTTAGTTATTTTGTGACAGAGAAGCCCAAACCTGATTTCGTCACTCACCTCCTAAAGATTGATGAAAAACAATACACCCCTATTTAAGTTCCTAGTACCCATCTACAGCTAGGTACTCTTAATACGAGGAAAGATTTGTTTATTTTGTATTTTTGTAAATTTGTTACGGATAAACTAAAAAAATACTGGACCGATTTAAAAAAAAATCTTTCCCCACTAATAAATAAATAATGCTGGACAATTCACACGGCATTATCTAGCCCCAAGCTAAGCAGTGCTTGTGTTATGGGTACTAGATAACTGATATACCTAAATACACTACAAAGATATTGTATATTTTTTATTATACATAGAAAAACATCCAGAACAGTTCAGGGTTGAACAAATATCTGCAGATCGTACAAATATTTGTCCCGAGGCGGGAATCGAACCCGCAACCTCCTGCGTCGCAGGCGGACCTTCGCCCGCTGTGCCACAGAGGTCGTCATTAGAATGCTACATTATCCCTGAGTAACACAGGATATATTTACAGGTTTAAAAATAAAAATCCTCTCGTACAAAGCCGGGATGGGCCGCTAGTCCCTTATAAATTCCATAATTTATGAAAATTTTCCGTAACTAATGAACATAATACAGCGTGGGAAGCCTTTGACTACATTTATAGGTTAAAATATACAAAGATCATTGGTTCTCGAGCTTCTAAAATTATCAGTACTTAGGAAAATGAAGAGGAAAATATAAGCCGAAGTTTAAGACTTCTAATGTAAGGCTATGCTTTGTATCATTGATTTACAAAGAAATTGACAAATGTGCTTCTCAATCGCGAGTTCAGGCTATCTGTGTTAATTACTAAAACTAAAGAAAACTTGCTTTAGGCATCTGACTCTCTGGCTCTACCTCTGCAAGCAGTTAAACTTATTTTCTGATGAACTTAAAGTAAGCCACTTCAAATAATTCTTTGTAATTCTTTCATCCGGTCAGCATTTGCTTGTTTTCGCTGACTGCGTCTACGTCGAGATAAATTTCCAAGTTTAAAAAACGTCACAATCTCAAGATAAGCAGGATTTACGGCACTTTCGGAAAAATCGCCAGAATTAACACGAAATCCGTAAAAATTCTTAATCCGCCGAAAGATTTATAACAGTCCAAAAAATGTTAAAATGCCCGATTCTTATCGGAAATTTTGGGCGTTTTCTGTTAATAAGAGAAATTGTTATGTTTGTTGAATGGATTTGGTAAGTAAACTGAAGGTGTTCTTTGTTTTGTGGTTTTTTCTTGGTGCTTTTTCATTCAAAATTTCAATACTATTTTGTTTTCAAACTTTGCTTTTGTGTATTTTTTTCTTAATGAGACGTCAACAGCTTAGAATCAAGAAAGAGTGTAAAATACCTAAATCTTATAAAATTAAATGATCAACCAATTCAAAGACTATTGAGCATCCATGACGCATACTCAGACATTAACCAGCCTAGGTGATCCCTAAATCATCGCATAATCAATGTACACCGCTTGTTGCAAATGTCCCTGGCCAGTATAGCCCCACAAGATCCGGTAACGATTTAAGGAAACAGGCTATTTAAAGGGCGGAAGGCTGATTCTATCGGATTTGGATAACGGCCAAGGAGGTCGACTCACTTTGCATGGAGCCCATACAAGGCCTCGATATATGAAGTCTGCCTCTTCATGTTGTTCTCGTAAAACGAAGATAAGTTAAACTTTTTCAACTCATTCATTACAAGAATCCAGACAGTTTAAGTATTTTATACGTTTAAGTGCTCCGTTTCTGAAACCTGGACTAGAGTTATAATATCCATCTGATTCCAAGTAATGATATATGTTTTCCGCACTTATAAAGCTGCCATTAAATTTTTTGGGTTACCACGGTTATTTGGCAGCCCTTACCAGCCGTCGGATTTATTATCATGAATATTAATAAGCTTTGTATCCATGCCATAATTATTATGTTGTAGTTATGAAACCTGAAATTTGTATCAAATATTATGTTTGATTATATAATTACGTTGCCTTATTTATTTGACCACAAATTTAATAAATCAGCTTGTTGGAGTACTTTTAGTTACTTGTCGCTGTCCTACTTACAAATTATTATTATTCGTTGGTTTAAAGGAAAATATAAGTAGAGAATAGAGATTTCATAATAAAATATTTTCATTTTTTTGTTTGATATTAAAGGTATTTTGTTAATGATTCATGACATGACTGACATGATCAACAATTAGACAATTTGGAAAATTGGAGGCGGCCATACAGATGAACACCAAAAATATCTTGATACAACCATAATATTTAGGGGAGGCCTATGTCCAGCAGTGGACTAATATAGGCTGATGATGATGATGATGACCTATGATATATATAGCGATAGCCATAACCTCGACTCAAACTTCACTTAAGAGTGAAGAATGCCTAAAGCTTACCTCGGAGTCACGCTCGAGTTCCGTATGCAAAGTCGATAATTTGGTGAATACTTTTGAAAAGCTAATTGTTAACTTATCGTCAAAATTTTAGTGAGAAAATCTTCTGAGTAGCGTTAATTAAAAGGTTTTTTTACGATCAAGCATAGGAATAGCTTCGAGACGAAAAGTCATATGTCTAAAGATAATGGGGCTTAGTATTAAAAAAACCCATAGCCCTCTGAGCCCCGCCTATCGTGTGTCAATATTTTAAAACAATTTTCCGCCGCAAAATGCTGGTTGTTAGAAATCGTGATACACGCAGCCGCGCCGTCACGTAAGCAGGCTGGGAACTCCATTAACAGACACGAAAAAAGCTGACATCAATAAGTAAACCAATTTAAAGAAAGCCTGGAAGTTGCGGGGTTGATTTCTGTCTTCGTAACCTTACCCGTTACATAATAGGTGTTCTCCCTGATGAGAGTGGCCAGTGTGGCTTTTATGCAACCTATCACTCAAAACCATTCGAAAACTGTATTTAAATTGAAAATACAAAAAATACTTGTCTGGTCTCGTATCTACATAAGGTTCTTACTACATTTTTTTAACCTGCGTCTTCTCATTTGGCGAAAGAAAGTTGAAAGCGAGGACCAAGTCGAGTTTTGTTACAGTTTGCAATGAATATCTTGTTAAAAAAAAAGTTGTTTTTATGAATAAAATAACCTTTTTCCTGTAATTCGAATTTTCGAATTCCGATCTTTTACGAAGCTTAGCAAAAAGGATTTTTTAATTACAGTTACTATTTAAGTAGTACTCATGGATAGGTCGGTAAACAACCTTCAAAGAACGTATCTGTGTAGTACCAGCCCTTCAATCAAACCCCTTCTCAATTTTCCACTTTGTATATTCTGTCCATAGTTAGTAGTAGGTACTCGACTAGGGTTCAATCCAAAGAGCCTTCCAGGCTTGTGTCCCGAATTATACAGGGTATTCCTTAAATTGAAAGATAAATTTCTCGGAATACTGACGGAATATAATTTATAAATTAAATGATACACAGCCTTTTTTCAAACTTTTTATGATTAGCGAAGATGCAAACGACGCAGATTATGAAAAAATATTTTAGGAAGGAAAGGAGGTAGCGCGGCCTTTTCTGCAGCGAAAAAGACAATTTAATTCGGTTCAGAGGGTAATTTAAATATAAACAATATAAATGGTAGGTAAGCGATACGAAATTTATTGATCATGGACTACAGCGACTTAAATTTCACGTCCCAAAACGCATCTGTCATGACTTCGGTGGTAGTGACTGGAAACCCCCAAACGTTTTTTTCCATTTCGTTGTAGCTCCTTTAGATTAGAGCACCCTGTAGTTGAGAATATTGGACACCTTTAAATAGGTACCCTACAAGTGCCGCCCTAAGTACTCCGATGAATAGTTTTGAAATTGACTTGGAAATTGGCATTTGAAAGGGTCGAGTTGCCCTGTTGATTTTCAGTGAATTTCAGCAATTCGGTTTCCTATACCTTTGGACTAATATTGTGAAAGCTGTTTGGGCGTTGCGTTGTTCACAGCAATTTACATACAGTAACGATATTTTCGGTAATAGAAATCGATTTATATTCAATACCTAGTTAATAGACACTATTATTAAGAAGATTTCATATAATTTAGTAACCTCCAATGAATGTAAGATTTACATTTACGGTAGACCGCAGAATCGTTACAAATTTTTGACAGTTTTTAAATATACCTATGGCTGTTTTTGCTATGCTTTTGAAATAATTAAAGAGCATTAGTCATCTGGGTGTATTAGGCCTTATAATTTGGACCACCCTAACTCTTCCCGCGGGTGTCGTAAGAGGCGACTTAGGGATGTTCACCGGGGGGCGGGCATCAGCGCTCCCTGCAGAACAAGATCTACTACCTAACTCCGATCTCCAACCCGTATGACCAGCATAGGCACTACCCCCATAAATAAGATAAAAACAAGGCACTTATCAGGGGAGGCCTGCGTCCAGCAGTGGATCAGTTTAAGCTGTAGATTTGGTCACCTGGGTGAGCTAACAAAAAATATAAACCACGTCAGCCATGGGTTAGGAAGGCGGACAGCCCACAAATCATCCCAATAAAAGAACAAAGTTAATAGAAAACCGGTGGAGCGAGCGGTATCTATAAATTCCACGACCGTCTGCGATTTAGGGTCATCAACCATCACGGTACATTGAACGGCAGAATTAATTTATTGACTTGGAAGATATGACTTAGCTTTGTCTTGAAGAAGATGTTGGTCGTAACCTTTTGATGACCTTTTTGGGTTAAGGTTCCTTGCGTAGACGGAACTCTTACTAAAGTAGCTAATGCACGGAAATGTCAAAAGAAAATGGCAATATTAAAGTCATGGAAACTTTATTTTTCTATGTTTTCTATGTATAAAAACCTATTTGTGTAGTCTAACAGTTATCTAGTACCCATAACACAAGCTCTGCTTAGGTTGGGGCTAGATAATGCTGCGTGAATTCTCCAGCATTGCATTGTTTGCATTTTAGGACCTCTCTTGTTTTAATACCAGAGTTTACGTACAAATATACGGATTTGAAAAGTTTGATTTAATTTATGTACAACTACGATTGAAATGGTCATACATTATGAACTTTTTATGACGACAGTAGGTAATCCTTCGTTTTAAAAACATTAGTCTAGCAGATACATAAATAAATTTTAAATTCTAGAGTCAGACTGAATGTCACAAAAATACAAAAAGTACCAAAATAATAAAAGAATCCAGGACAATTCAAACACAATTAAAATTTGTATTTTACAAACGTCCATCAAGAGTAATTAAAATATCTTTTGTGAACAAACCCAACATTTTTGTTCAGCTTTTGTTCCACTAATGGGTTCTTTAAAGCTGCGAGCAGATTTGATACCAACCTTTTTAAATTAAGGGCAGGCTTGTGCTTAGAAAAGCTTTTTGTTTTACTTAGGCCTAAAGTCTAGACTTTTATCTCAAGATTGTTTTCATTTTGCACTTTGTTTGGCACTAGAATTTGCCCGCAGTTTCTCTGGGATAATTAATAATCAGTAAAATATTTGTTAATATGATTGCTTGTAGGGACCTCAGATATTCCGTGATCATGGCGCATGGAACTGTGCCGAAATATTGGAAAGCGCAAAACTCAAATCATGGTAAATATCCCGTTTGAAATAACTTTAGTGTTAATAACCATTATGAATTTAAGAATAAATATCAGTAAATCTCCTGATTAAGTGCCTGAATCACACACATACCAATCTAGCGCTTAGACGTCAAAAGGAAGATTTTAACCTGTAAAAGGACAAAAGACGAGACGATAGGTACGTACCAAGCGTCGTGATTACAGCAAAACCTCCCGTTTTGGGAGACGCTTATTTAGCTGGTCTTTCCAGAAGACGATTTCTTTTGTTTTCTATTCGTCTTCAAAATGCAGCCGAGCGGGGAAAATAGCCTGAGTCATACTCACGAGTACATCTGAATAAACCTGGCAGCAGTGGGCTTTGTAGAATTGATAAGTAACCTTATTTGTGTTGGAAGAACACCAACGTTTCATCCCGGTACATAGGTATGTACCGGGATGAAACGTTGGTGTTCTTCCAACACAAATAAGGTTCGTAGTTAACCCGCTTACATCCGTAATGAATTCGTCAAACTACGATAGTTTTTATAGTAAAATAATATACCTATATTTTAATATAAAATTTATAGACCGGTCTTTTCTTTATCCGTTATGATTACTTATGCTTGAAATATCACATCAAAATAGCTGAAAGCAATGAGGTTTGGCCGTCTAGACATATTCGAGGGCCGCCGGTCAGAAATAATAGCAGGCGCTTTGAAATGATTGCAGATTAAAGGCTTATTTCTGTCCAGAATGGACTGGTCATTACTTAAAATGAGTGCTTCATTCTGTTTGCGTCAATAGAGTGGTAAAATCAGTGAAAATAAAGAACAGATTGTGAGGATCTTGCTTGTGCCTCCACTTATAATCACTATGGCTGTGTGGTGTCAGCTTAGAATTTGCACCACCTAAACCAACTCTTCCCACAGGTGTCGTAAGAGGTGACTAAGGGATATCCATCTTCTGCAGAACAATTCTACCAACAAACGGCGATCCCCAACCGCATGTCCAGCGTGGGGATTATGGGCAATACCCCCATGAGATAAAAGCCAATACAACGCTTATCAGGGTAAGGCCTGCGTTCACAGTGGACCGATACAGGGTGTTGAGGTGAGGTGAGGTTATAATCAAAGTTGAATAAATTTTGTCAGACAGAAAATAATTGATAAACAAAAAATGTATTATGTATTATTTGTTTATCTATCGGACTTTGAACGAGGACGAGCACGCATACACTAGCCAAACTCGATGGAGAATGTTTGTACACAAACCGCTCGTACTTAACCTAAAATTCGCTCTTTTGCCGCATATCGTTTAGTTAAGACGAAATTTACATTACTTGACAATTTAAGATCCTTCCATCAATAAATATGACTTACAAATATCCTGTATTTCTAATTTGATAAATATTTTGGTTTAAATAAAGTATGCATTGTATATGAGCTTCGTTTGTAAGCTCTAAAGACGTGAATGAATGTTATTACAATTATATCTGAAATTCGACGGTAAGCAGGTGAGTTGGCACAATTTACAAGCACGACCTGCAAGTTATTGGTGTCCAATCAGATATATCCTAACTTAATCATTTGCACCAACACCACGTGTCTCACATAAATTAATGAATTATTATGAATGAATATTTATGAAATCTCAAATTTTGTAAGGAATTAAGGATATTTGTTCCACAAATCATGTGACATAAAGCCTAGGCAATGTAGAGACCCAAAGAGGCATAATCTAAAATAAATAAATAAATAAAATAAATAAATAATGCTGGACAATTCACACAGCATTATCTATCCCCAAGATAAGCAGAGCATGTGTTATGGGTACTAGATAACTGATATACATAATACAATACACTACATAGATAGATATTTTTTATTATACATAGAAAAACATCCAGAACCCGTGACAAAATATCAGATCGTACAAACATTGTCCCGATGCGGGAATCGAACCCGCAACCTCCTGCGTCGCAGGCGGACCTTCGCCCGCTGCGCCACTGAGGTCAAAATAAACCTCAAAACCAGCAAGACATAAAAAGCTGCTTGACTATTTCCGTAAAAAAAATTAATAAGGTACCTAATGAATTTAAATTATTGAATGACCATTTCTTTAAAAACAAATTAACTAACTAGCGAGATGAACGTAGTATTTATGATATTAATAAATTTATTAATGCTAAGCCCTAGACATACAATAATTAATTGCATGCTATTGATTTATTAGTTATACATAAGCCCATAACTTAATCACCTCGTGTACCATGTTTTATACAATAACGTATCATTTTACATGCCAGTACTCTTAAAATTATATAAAAAGCTTTATACTACAATTTTGCAGCCTTTACCTACCGCCCAAAGACCTCCTAAATTGATAGCCCACGAACCACCCATATTGAATCTATCCATTTTGGCTTTCTGTATACGAATTTTTCAAATATTCTTCAATAATAGATAATATTTATATAAAAACCGTCATAAACAAACTAGTAAAATTAATGTTGGAAACGCAGCTTAGAATCCTCCTAACATTAACCGTAATCTTAGAATGTCTTCTTTGTATGTTTGACCTAGAATCCTCCCGCATTCGCTCTGCCCATGGAATGTTCATGCCATGTGAGAGGCATATAAATGGCTTCACGTAATTTAATACAGCTATAGCAGCTGTAGTAAGTTATGGGGGAATGGTTGGAAATTCGTTAACAAAAGTTATTGCATGAATATGGCTTCATAACCATATAAATTATTTTATATATTTTTCTACTTTTTTGCATAAATTCAAAGGTTATAAGATACTGATTGATACAAAATACATCTACAGAAGCAACTTTGTTTTCCATTTTGTATAAACTATTTAATATATTTGAATTGTCCAGCATTATTTATTTATATTTTAGTATACTCGTAATACCAACGTGGAAGTAGCTACATGATGCTGAAACCATTATAAGTACCTAGATATTGGTGAAATGGTCTTGAAACAAATTGTCAAATCCTTGCTGTGCAAAAAGGCTTACTATAAAATATCAGATTATCTAGAGGATAAAAAAGCTTGGGACGGGTTTTGCTCCAACTCGAAAAATAACAACTAACAGGCTAAAGGTTTCTTCGTCGCTTCTTTACTTTAGTCTACATACCGAAGCGACAGAAATAAAAAAATATCACATTATTTCCGTGTCAGTGTTTAGTTTTATATTTTGACCTTTTCTAAGTGTACATTTATTGTATTTATGGAAATAAAGAGTTTTTGATTTTGATTTTTCATTTTGAAAATAGGTTCACTAGACTAAGAGATACACAGTCAAAGACAAATATAGCTGAACATATTCATAACTATAAGAGGTGAACGAGAATCTAGATAGTAAATGTATGATCTCGACGGGACTTGAACCCGCAACAGTTCAAGATTTAAAAACTATTAAGTGCATCATCAGTGCATATTAAGAATAATACCATGAAAAAAAATACTCCCATGTCAAAAAGGCGATATTTCTAGAATTCCAAACAACTGATTACGACTCCAATTTTAAATTTAACCGCATCAAAAGTTCAGAGCAATTAAAACTTTTGGAGTAAGGTTCCTTCTAAAAGCAAGAAACCTTACAAAACCAAAGTTATCGCCTTAAAATATCGCACTTTAAACTTTATGTAATTAGATATAAGGGTCTTTCTAAAGGATAATTGGGGGAAAAGATAAGTAGGGAGAAAAGATTAAACCAACAGAATATGCAAAGTTATTTCTATAATGCTTTACAGAAAATAGACAGAAGAAAGACCAGTCATATTTATATAATAAATGAAATTAGTACGTTGTACATTGTAATGTACAATGTGGTAACTATTTTCAGTGGTAAACTTTTCAATTATTTCAGTAGGCACAAAGAAAATGGAAATGATACTTTTCTGAGAGGATAGCTGATAGAGAAGAGGTGAAGAAAAATATATATGCTGACCCTACCTAGGGTGGCATAAGGTCAGGAAGAAAATGATGATCAAGTTTCATGTTCTATTTTTATTATCATTTGGTCCATTTTATCACAAAGAAAACAATCCTGAAAACTCTTCAATTTCGTAAGTAAACCAGCGTGCAAACAACATGCGTGCCACGCTCCACTAACTTTGTAGAAATTATTTCAATTTACTGGCCATTTTCAAACGAGGCTTAATAAGTCACCTGAAAATTTCTACCCGATTTGAGCTTTCATTTTGAACATGTAAAGCTCAATTTCGATTGAGCTCGATGTCGAGTAATATTCTAATTTGGTCGTATTAGAAGCATTGATTTGAATGGCATAATTTTGCCGGTATTACGAAATTCTGTTTCATTTTGGATGTTGAGTAATTATGTGCTTATGGATAGGCAATGACGCAATAAAGCGTTCTTTTCTGTAATTTTTAAAAATTTGAATAAAATAAAACGACCTGTTATTCAATATCCATAAGGTAATTTTACACTAAAAACTACACTGTTTTAACATACACTAAAAACAGAATAAAACTGTGTGTATTTTTGGGGTATCAGTTTCAGGCTCCTATTCTGAAAGGTATCTAAACCACGGAATACAGCTATGACAAGGTACTGAAAGTACACACCACACAAAATAAACTATAGTATATTAATAAACCCTTCCTTTTTCCTTTCGGTACGTAAATGCCGGATAAAATTAAGTTCAAACTAAATAAATTTGTAACTTAGTAAGGTTATTTAAGTCTCATTTACCTTAATAAAAAGGCAAAATTCCGTTATAGAGCTTTAAGCTTTATAAATTGAGTATCGGAAGCAACGGTAATCTTCTCATGAGTCATGTTTATCCCTATAATAGATCGATTTTTAACCAGAATAGACTTTACTAGGCTGGTGTGATCCGGCTTTTTTTAATCGACTTCAAAAAAGGAAAGAAATCGGTGGGATGTTTTTGTACATATTTCGAAATAGTTCTGAATGTTATACTCATAAATAAATAAAAATTATGAATAAAACCAGACAATCCACACAGTCATAAGTTTAAAAGTTGTAATTTGAACTAGCAAGAGGTTGATTAATATATTGGAGTTTTTTTTATTTATATTCTTAACATCCATTGACGTTTAGTGTTCTTTGATATGATCTAATATAAGCTGTGTGGTACCGGCTTAGAATTTGCACCACCCCAACTCTTCCCGCGGGTGGAGTAGGGACCGGGTGGGTAAGAGGCGACTTAGGGATATCCACCGGGGCGGGCAGCAGCGCCCACTGCAGAACATTCTACCACCGAACTGCGATCCCCAACCCGATTTCCCAGCGTAGGGATTATGGGCACTACCCCTCCATGAGATAAAAGCCAATAATGCGCTTATCAGCGGGAGGCCTGCGTCAAGAAAGTGGAGCAACACAGGCTGTTGAGGTTGAGGTTGAGGTTCATTAAAGATAATTATTGTATGTTGGGAAAAGTCCCATCCAAAAAGTTTTCTCTCATTGAAATTATTTCTGTGAAGTCATCCGGGGAAGCCACAAGATCAAAATCAAAATCAAAATGGAGGAAAAGTTAACGTTTATAATATTAGGATAAAACAAAATGTATAGCAATGATTCCGCGCAAAACTTTCTCTGATAGGATGCAACAAAATGCAGTTCGCGTGTTGGATTGTTGGATCCTATCAGAGAAGGTTGGCGGAGAATTGTTACTAAATGTTGTTTTATCCTAAAATTTTGCAATGGATTTCCGCCAAGTAACGCCTGAATCGATTATTTATTAAGTTTAGTAAAATACATATAAATCCGGTCCGGACGAGTCCGGCTTTTCACTTGCATGTACGATCTTTCCCCAACTCCATATGCAAACTGCAGCACGCAACGTTAAACGACGATAAAAATATTATTCTGTTCTGCCAACTATGAAGAGAAGATAACACTCAATCGGTCGGCCGTGCCAGAATGCATACGTAATGTTTTTGCCGAGCAATTTTAAAACTTCACTGTTTTCCCGTAGATTTGTTTTTAGCTTTTAATATTTGATTCGCTTTATTTGTTTCAAGTGTGTTCCGTAAAATATGCACACTATTTGGTCGAGCAATTTTAATACTTTTATGCTCGTTCTTAGATTGATTGTTTGATCTCTTTGTCTAGCATTAATAGTTTTGATGAGAGATTATACTAATTATAAACAAACAAAACTCATACAATCATAGTATGTTAAAATATGAGTTTTGGTTTGTTTAAACTTGGTTGGTAAGAACTGGACACTAAGAAACAAATTGAATTCTTAACATATTGATGAGAGTTGTAGCACTACGCAGTACGATGCGAACTGTGTACTGTCCCTTACCGCTGAAGCAGACTTCGACGGAACAAAAGACCACTCGAGATGCTTTTGATACGATTATGTGTCCGGCACCGCATACCGCATAACGCATCGTACTGCATAATGATCGTGAGACCAAAGCTTTATGCATTTTGGTAGACAGTTGGAACACAAATAAAACAGTTTTCAAAGGCTTGCGTGTCGATTCGTTCGTCGTTACATTAAGATCTATCATTTTAACCAAGAAAAACTTTGAATCATCTTACTCCTTCACATTTTAAAATAGGTGACCTGAAAACGATAGTACAAAAAAATATAAAACATCAAACAATCCTAAAAATCCCGAGGGCAAAACCTAACGAGATTCATAAAGATCCCAAAGTTATCTTAGCATCCCTTGTTAAATAACGAAGCGAGTAAAAATCTTACGAAAAAGTCGATAAATTTTATCCACAACTTTGCAAAAGTTCGGTATCAATATTGAATAATAGAAATCCATTGCTGGGCGGAAAGAGAATTAATAAGTCCACCGGTTTAGGTAATTGTTCGGGGTTAAGCCTTTTGGGTTCATAAGTTTTACATGAGTATAGAGAGAGTGTGTGAGGTGTTATGGAAATGAGGCAATCATAGCTGGAATAATAAATAGTTATAGCGAACAGCGAAATCGGAAAAATTAAGCACGAGCTTCACCATCATCATAATTGTCAGTCCATACACGTCTACGACTGGACATAGGCCTCCCCATACGATGCACAAATAGTGGTCTTGAGCCACCTCCATATATCGAGCATGAGATTGCTATTGCGAAAAAGATTGACAGGAAATAAATAATTAATGTTAACTGAAAAATATGATCTTAATCAATCAAAATACTAGTGTTAAGTACCTTAATATCCTATGCAAATCTACTTTCTTGGTACTTTGAGAGAGATAAACGTACCTAATTAGAAAAATCCTACGGAAACAATAAGACTGAGGTGTGTGAATGACAGTACATTGGCTACTTTTTTGTTATAAATATTAAAGTGGGACATATCAGGCACGATTTCTGCATAAAATTTAATTTTCCGCATTCGGTCTACTTTCAAATAATTCATACGCTATCTAACATAATAAGCGAAATTTTTTGTTTAAGTATAAATTATTACGTTATTTTTGTAATGTTGCATACAGAGTTGACAGTACTGCTTTAACATAAATTGATATCCTCTGATACAATGATCAACGAGGGGTGGGTATCCCTAAAAGCAGGATTTTATGCATTTAGCTAGGGGAAGATAAATGACGAAAGATACTAAATTACGAAGCTGTTCCTTACAAATTCTAAAATTCCTACCACCTTAACTTAACTATCTTATAACCATCATCAGCTTATCTACAGACAAATTCAGGACCAAAACCGTTAAAAGCATCCCTACAGTTTCTGTAATGGGTAAAATGTCTAATTGGGTCAGTCAGATAGAGCCATTGTTGGCCTCTCAGCCGAAGCCGCGAGAAATTTGGGGGACTTGAGTCTTATACATTCTAGTTCTTGCACCATTTGAAACTTATTTTCGTTTAAACTTATTACGGAATATAGCGCAGCTGTAAATAAAAACACGAATTAATTTTTCTAGAATAATCTATCTGGATTCTTGGAACTTGAAGGTCTTGTTACTTGCACAGATGTTTTGAACCTTCCATCTTTATGTAATTACCTACGGCTTTTGCTGTAATAAATAATTTTTTACTTTTACTTTACATTACCCAAAGATTTTGAACATTGTACAAATGAAGATTTTCCTTGTGGCCAATCTAATAAAGATGGAGAACGGAGCGTCAGAGCCAGAGAAAATATCTTAATTTTTGACTGAACTACGCAGTACAGTAAGAATCGGTAATGAATATTCATAAACCGTGGCACAAAGAAAACAAATCATTGTTTTCTGTTAACATTTTCACAAGAAGCAATCACTCTTCCAAAAAACAGCAATTAATTCTAATTATCACAATAATATTTACAAACGACGCGTTTCGCGCGAATTCGGCCAAATTTCGCCAAATTGTGCCTCAAGGGTGACGTTATTGCGATACTTTGTGTCGTGTTTTAGGTTTATGGCAACACCGGCCGTTAATACAGGATGAGTTATGCCGGTAAATAGTTTACAAATTGTTATCACTTTGCTGGAGTTATCACTGAAGTTTGCCATGTTGGAGCTACCAATTATTGTCGCGGAAAAGTTGAAGAATCCATGTAATTGGGAGAAATTGTTCCAATTCCTTTATTATTTTTGGAAGGAATGTTAGTATAATGTCAGTCGATCGTTCCCATTTTCTCTGTTTAGTTGTCAGGTCACGATTTTTCTTAAGCAATGTGCAAAAATAATGCTGAAATCAAATACTCGTCTCTCTTTTTGTAGTTGCTTACACATTATTTTAATAGCAACCCATATGCTTATAAGAAGAACCATCACGTGACCAACATCAAACTTTCAAAGATCGCAATTATCGAACCAACCCGAGTTGAAATACGTTCCAGGTCAGATTGGCAACATTCTATGAAGATTATTCTTTACGATCAGGATCGGTCCCTCGCAAGACAAAGTAGCCTCCAGGGCATTGACCCAAGGACTAACCATACCGAACCCTTAAACCTGTGGCAATAAGATTCAAATTTCCTTATTTTTTTCCCGCCTCCGAAAAAGGAGGAGGTTCCACGTTTGACTGTGTGTATTTTTCATATCGTTTTTTCCGTTAAAAGTGAACCAATTTTATAATATTTTTGATTGTTTGATATTCTTATATTAAAGGTGCTATAAAAGTTTTCTTACCGAAAGTATATACTATTTGTCCCGTAATATCTAAAAATCAGTGTTAATAAAAATCATCAAATTACATATCTTTCGTATACTGTGCCGGTAGATTTGTGACGTCAATGTATTCACATCTAATATATACATTATTATTATTATCTAATACATATCTATTATATAAATATATATAGTATTGTATTCTCCGACAGAGAACTAAAGTTATCGACATAGCTCAAAGAATTAGCAAGCTGAAGTGGCAGTGGGCCGGCCATATCTCGCGAAGAACCGACAACCGCTGGGGTAAACGTGTTCTTGAGTGGAGACCACGACTCGGCAAACGTAGTGTAGGACGCCCTCCGGCCAGGTGGGATGACCATCTGCGAAAGACTGCAGGCAGATGCTGGATGCGGCAAGCTATGGCGCTCATTAGGGGAGGCCTATGTCCAGCAGTGGACTAATATAGGTTGATGATGATGATGATTGTATTCACATCTAATAATCTATCATAAGCAAAAGATAATCAAAGCATATAAGCAAAGAAGGCGCTATTGCCCGCCCCACGATGGATATCCCATAGTCGCCTCTTACGACACCCGACACACTAAGGCAATATGAGATTCAAATTCCAGTATTATTTCTATGCGTTAACCTAACACGGAAGTGTTTGTTTTGAAAGCAAGCGATCCTTGAATAAGAGAAATAAAGTTTGAATTTGTTTGTTTGCCGGCTTTACAATGTTAGAAAGGATTGGTATGATTTTCTCGAGTTCACGTGTCAGTTAAAAGAGAAATGAATGGAAATTTGTGCAGAAACTCGCGGATTTGTTATGTTTAGAGGAATGTAAAGGTTCTAAGAAATCAAATAATATCGCAAAAATTTTCGACTTCGACGGGACTTGAACCCGCATCCTTCCATCAGTACAGGAATATGCTAACCAACTACACCACGAGGTCAAGTGACGTAGAAGTCGAAAATCTCTGCGACTTCCGACGGTCTCTAGCGCCGTTAGCTCCACCTACAGGGGAAACATTGAAGCTTATCCAATCCTGTTCAAAGACTAAAGTTACATTTAGTTCGTTTGACGAGAGGTGTCGCGTAGCTTAATTCTAAGGTTTTTTGTTATTATAGTGCATAACCCCACACTCAGGGTAATTTCTAAGAAATCAAATAAATTCGCAAAAATTTTCAACTTCGACGGGACTTGAATTACAATGTAAAGTTGAATAACAATGTAAAGGTTGAAGGTATAATATCACACTAATAATAAAAATGCGAAAGTTTGGATGGATGGATGGATGTTTGTTACCTCTTCACGCCAAAACTACTAAATGGATCGGGCTGAAATTGCAGGTAATTTTAGGCCTGGAATAAAACAAAGGCTACTTTTTATCCCGTAAATCAGTTCCCATGGGATAGAAATAACCTCAAAACGTTTCAATAGAAACAACGCGTGCGAAGCCGCAAGCAAGCTAGTACTATATAATTTGGAGTATTCTTAAAACTATGTACCGACTTTAAATTTACATGGGACCAACTTTGGGGTATACCCTATTCAATAAAAAAAGAATTATCAAAAACGGATTACTCTGTATAAAGTTATGCGTGGTCATACATTACAATCAGTGAGTGAAGAATCAATCATCCCCTGTTTTCCTATCCTTGGGATTGGATTTTTTATTTCAGATTTAAATGGGACTAACTTTGGCGTATACCCTTTCTTAATAAAAAAGAATTATTGATATTGGACTACTCTGTAAAAAGTTATGCGTGGTCATACATAGAAAAAATATACGCGTTGTCTTGAGAACCTCTTCCGTTTTTCGTCGGTTGAAAACTCGGACAACTAGAATATTAAAAATTTCTTCTATTATTTAGTTTCGAATGGCCTTTTAATATAACTTTTTTGCTAGTACAATAAACTTTGTATGTGATTTATGTTCACAATTCATAGAATTATAAATAAATTATAATAAATAATAATGCTCTATACCATTTTTGACCGACTTCGAAAAAGGACAAGGTTCTCTATTCAGCTGTATTTCTTTTTTTTGCTCATCAAGAGACCAATTAGGTCCGCTAAACTTCATTTATTCAAACCGAGTCGCAATAAATATGTCTGTCAACTTTGAAAAATGAGAAATGGCTACTTAATAGCGAAATGGCAACCTTAGGCAGCCTTAATAGCATTTTAATTACATTTTTATGGCTTTTTTCTACAATCTTAAATGCCAATAATAATTAACTTTACCATGCTGTGATGTTACATTTTTCTAATATATTTAAGCGTATTTTAATTCAATTTCCACATATTTTCACACACTTTTTTACATAAAATAGTAATCCCTCATCTCATACTTTTAGGTGATCATTCTCTACACAAAAATCAAATAATCACCATAATCAGTCAAACATACATAGGTGTATATATCGAGTAACTCGTCGTAATCCATACTTTGAGTATATTCGCATACATAAAAACGTAAAAAAAGCATAATTGTAAATGTTCTATAGTACCTATAGTTTTATTTATGTCTAAGTGGACTTGACCTTCGTTTTACATTTCAAAGTAAGCTCTATTACATTCCCGAGTACACACAATTATAGCCTGTAATCCCTAGAGGCTTTGGGCTATGTTTGCCTGAGGTAATGAACGGTCTTACAATTCGAAACTTTGTGAAAACAGTAAAGCTCGTAATTTGGATGTTCAAAGCTTCATGTGGGCGATGATATTACCAAAAGTTTACGTGAAATTCTTTTAAATATAACGGAGTATGTGCTTTATCTGTCTCACTTGTGGCATAATTGGGCAATGTCAGTTAAAAATGGAATCTCCATCATTATTTTATTATTTACTAGTTTATGCCCGCGGCTTCGCACGCGTTGTTTCTATGAAAACGTTTTGAGGTTATTTATATCCCATGGGAACTGATTTATGGGATAAAAAGTAGCCTATGTTTTATTCCAGGCCTAAAATTACCTGCATGCAAAATTTCAGCCCGATCCGTTGAGTAGTTTTGGCGTGAAGAGGTAACAAACATCCATCCATCCAAACTTTCGCATTTATAATATTAGTGTGATTATTATAAAATAAGGCTCTGAAACATAAACACAAGGCTAGAACCTCTAGCTACACGAATTGAAAGACTGTTTCTACATGGTTCCTACGACTTCTACGTCTTTTAGCTGCGGTGGTTGAAATAGAATTCCAATAAGCTGATTCTCCGTTTCCTTCCAAACCAATTTTATTGGTCTTACGTCAAACAACAGACGTTAGTGATCCGCATAGATAATAGGCCCATTGATTGCGGGATAAATAAGGTGGATCTATGTACAGAACCCCTTAACGCATTCGCTGCAACTGGTAATGGAGTGTTAAACCATCAATTTAATTCCGACAAACATATGGTGTACATTTTTTTGGGTATAAATCGAACAAATTTCAAGCAAAGGTTGTCTAGCAGATTTCACTCTTTTAGAATAAAACGTAACATTTCACTATGTATTACTATTTTTTGTTCAGTTTGACTGGTTTTAATCATAAACCCAGTCAAAATGTTACCATCAAGAAACGTAAATACATATGATTCTATAATAAATTAATTTGTCTGTTTGTGAATTATGCAATAATACTTAAGTATCAATCGAAAATCCAAAAATGTGACGTAGAAAAATTCAAATCCATACCAATATTATAAATTCGAAAGTAATTATTTTTTGTCTGTCCTTCATGCCTAAACGGCTAAACCAATCTCAATTAAGTTTGGCAAGGAGGAAGATATTGTCCCGGGGACGCACATAAGCTACTTTTTATGCTGTAAAAGCTGACAGAAGGTAGTAACAATCAAAACAACTTTTGAAAGAAGTTTGTCATAGTCAATTTTGACACAGTTCCATCCCGTGCTGACCTCGCTCGGAACACAAGTATTTATTATAACCCTATTTTTAAATATTCAGTAATTATTACCCTCTTTTTTCAAGTTTTGGAAATACTGCTGAAGGCAGCCTATTCCCCACCCTTTGCTCATAAAACCTAGACGCAAATAACGACATACACACTCATACTCTAGGTACCTAAATCTTCTAAACTTTCTCTGTAGCTTGGTTTAAATAAATGATAAAGATGAAAGATATTTTGTGCATCAAACATGGTATACAAGATAATAAACTCAGTAATATACTAATGTTTCAGTACGATAGCATGAAATTAATTATGCTATCTTGAAACCCGAGGATAATTAGTCTAAATATCAGTTGTAAAAATTGTGCCACACCTACTAATGAAATGAAATGAAATGAAATTTGTTTAATTCTCTTAAACCACAATAAAGCCAAACATTGAAAATTAAAAGCACTTAATACTAAAAAACGATACAAAGATATATCAGTAGTACTAACAGGGTAAGTTAAATAATAGCTTGTAAATTAAGGTACTTGCAAGGTGGTACTATTTTGCCTATTATTTTCCGAGCCTAAAGTACTTCTGAACTGAATCTATTTTCGAGCAAAACCTACGAGACTCGGAATCTATCCAACTCGGGAGAAACACACATGCCCCCTAGATACTCAAATCTTCGTATCGACTTTCCTCCACCTTGGTAAAATAAGACCATCATTACTTACCTTGTCGCATGCGATGTCTTGTTAGATAACATGTATAGCATACGCGTTGTCTAACAAGGCGTATAGAATACATACGTATATACGTATACATATTATTATATACGAACCTGTACAAGGTGCCATGTAACGGGTGTTTTTCGCCGCAAGGGGTGCTTCCGCACACTGATTTTGTTAAACGTTTCTTTTAATTATTTTATTTATATGCATTGTGTTATTTTAAACGTACGCTGCCATTTCTAAATAAATAAAAATAAACAAAAATATTACACAACCAGGTTTTATTAAAGTTTATTTTTTCGCGTTTTTATTATTTAACTAAAGTTTACAGCCTCAGGGTCCATAATCAACCCATTTTGAGATAGTACCCTTTATGTGGCACTGCAAGGACAATTTGGAATTTAATATAATTTTTATTTCAAGAGGAAGATGATAGAGGTGATTTTCGACTCATGTTAGGTGTAAATGTTTCTCTATCTATTGAAAGTAAAAGATAATTTGTTCGAAGCTGGTTTGGATCTAAAACTAAAAGTAATAAAGCTCAATTTCGACGAATGTAGCAATTTTGGGTAAAGGCGTATGGATTTATGACGTAGGTGGGTCTACGCTGCGTAGCAGCTCTACGGCGTAGCGTAGGTCTACGCGGCGGCGTAGGCATTAGTTACCTTGCAGCTACTTTCGTAGATTCAGAACGGTAATAGTACTTTTGAACTTTATTTATTTATTTGATAATTTGTAATTATTTATGTTTGAGCTTTTATAAATCTATGCAGTTGTAAATGCCAAAAAGTACTTACGATTTTTGGGCCAGCTGTTATTTTTATATTTCTTATCTCTATCAAAACAGTTTATTTAACTTTTATCACTAACCTACGCGTAGGCTAAAGGCCTCGTAACTCTGAACCAAGCAAAGGTTCACATCCACACTTACCGAACGAAACGAACTCCAAAAACCCCCAAAGGAGTAACAAATCCTACGACACCTTTCCTTCCTTTTAGATCATAAAGTATTCATTTATCTCACTTAACAATAAATTACTTACATTTCACCATCAGTTTCCCAAAACTCCGTGATTCACTCACTGACACTTTCACTCCACTTCACATCACATGCAGTTTGAATTAGGAATCGCGCACGTGTTCTTTTTTCAAAAATGCGTCGGACCGCAACTGTTCGACGTTCGAAGCACACTGAGTTACCCGGCGAGAACAAGATTTTGCGTCTCTGTTGCGCGCGGGGGTATTTCTGGGATTGTGGATGTTGTTTCTCCCTTGCACACCCTGAAAGCAAGTACTGTAGAGTACGTATAGGTCAATATGAAGGCTCTTCGGGCGCCGGAGGCTGCAGTTAGGGCGTCCATGTTTATTGTGTTTCGAGAGATGATTTAATTATGCCGTCATGTAGGGAACGGAACGTTTTGTGTTCTTAATTTGATAATAAAATATAATGCGATGAAAGATCGGGAGTAACTTTGTTTAAAATTGTAATGGTGATTGTTTTTGTTGCTGTATTTGTGTTGATTTAATTTGTAACTTTATTTTGTCTCCTGATTAAAATTATTATAAGTTTGAATTTAATTTTTTTAGAAATAGGACTCAGTAATTAAATCTCTAGTCGTTCTTAAAAGAACTTAGGTCGCTAAAAAATTGACGAACTTATTCTCTGTTTTATTGTACATGGCAGTAAGCTCCTCTTCTTCTTGATCTTTTATCCTATACCAGGCATCGATAAGAGTTTACTGATACGAACTAAAATTAATATCCTAATAAGATTAAAAATCTTTTCCATAAACAGGAACGGGCATTTAGAAAAGACAGGGTAAAAATGGTTAAAAAATTAATTGCCTTTTTTCTTTAGTTACCTAGTTAAATATGTTTAAGATAGAGTAAAAAAATGAAAAAGAAACCTCAATCGGTTTCATACGTGACAGCGTTCCGAATTCAAAAGTCCCGCAGCCCCCCAAACCAACCACCCTCTACAGTTTCAGCTCACTCACGCATGCGCCGTACCCAGACGGACACAGCACACACCCCAGAAAATTAATTATTTCAAACTGTACCGTACAGACAGACATAATTCAAAATATGACGTTATTCTACAGAAGCGTTACCTTCATTGAGTATGAATTAGATTGATCAAGGGAATTGATTGATGAGTGATTTAATTTAAGATACTTACCTACGCTGTTTTTTAATCTGAGGCATTAATGGTTGAAGTATGGGATCCAGAATCAAATTGATACTTTTTAATTTAAATTAGTGTTGGTTAACCATAAATCACTAAAATCGAAGGTAAGATTTTTGAACATTTTCAGATAAAATTTAGCCAGGTAGGTGATTAAAAAAAAAATCTGTCGGTAATTTCTGTACACAAAGATTTTTATTATTTAAAGTTGCGATGTGATGTTGTTATAGCTACAAATAAAGTTTATCTTATCCTACCTTTATGTGTCGAAAGATCAAGTACTTTTTTGTTTTTATAGTGTTTCTCGTTTAAACTACATCTTAGAATAATGATGGCCTGATAGACCGAACACTTCAGTAATAAAAGAGTATAGACCTAAGTTGAACTTTGCTAAAACGACCCAAGTTTTGTTAGCACAAAAGGAAAGAAACTAAAAAAACACATTTTCCTTTCACATCCTTATCAAGAATCAGGGAACAAAAAACCTTAACAGGGCAACTGAAAAATCTGCGTGAAATTTGCGAACGATTGTATCGAACCCCCCTCTCCCCTTGGGAAATGCCGGGTCAGGCTTAACAAAACACGGGGTTTTATAATAAGTTTGCGGAACCAGGTTATGGAAATTATGTTTTCTGAATAAAGGGATCCTGAGGGATATGGTTTTTGTACACTAGTATTTTTGTTTCAACGTGTTGAAACTACTGTAGTTGGTAATTGAATTGAGTTTTTACTCTGTTTCAAGCTCATTCTTGGACGAAAGTCAACACTTCGGTGCATTATTTTCAGTATAGGCAATATAAAAATATGATGGAAATCGATCACGAATTGAGAACCCTACTATGGTGAAATAGCACCAAGGTCAAGGTAGATCGTGACTCATAATACAGAGCAAATTAAGATTACTTTGTTAACTTAATTACGTTAATATAAAAGTCAGAATAGGGAGTCAATTGAGTCTAATTCTTGGACTGATGACTTTTTAATTTGTCATTATATCTTTAGGTAGGTACAGCAAACATCATTTATATGTAAGTACCCATTAACCTTCTAAAGACCCTAAATGAGAGAATTCGATGAAAAGCGGGAGCGACAGCGAATGTTTTATAGATTTGAAGGCAAAGTTTTTTAACTGATATCATTAACATTTACGTTCAACGCCATTTCAGTCTCGCTTCTGCTCATGCTATTAACCAAAACCTTATAATTTGTCTGTGCAGCCCCTACACAGACAAATTATAAGGAAGTTAAACCTTGTTTACTCCTAACGGCTCGACACATCACCTCCATTCCTCCGTAAGATGCCTATTTATCAATGTTCACCTTAATTTACTTTAAAGCGTGAAACTGTTTCGCCGCTTCCTGTTTTTCTTTAATCAGTGATTCGACAGAGGCTAATGGGGCTAATCAAACAACGCCACTGAAAATGGGATAAAAAGAACATTGGCAGGTTTTACAAGTCGAAGTTTTACCATTGAGTTGAACAACAATGAAGGCCCCTTTTAACCAATTGCAAAAAGGAGGAGGTTCGGAACTAGACTGTTTCATTTTGGTTTGTTACGTTACCTCTGAGTTTCGTCATTAACGGTGGTAAAAGGACACTCTTTATCTCATTAAATAATGTTTTACCTAGGAGCAATGTGTGATGCAATCAAATGAACTGAGGCTATATCTATCTCCTACATTAGTCGATTATAACATGGAGAAAGAGATGGGGAATTTCAGCACATTGAATAAAAATAACATATTTCCATTTGGTATGCGACTCTTACATATCACACTTATCCAGACAAACGAAACGGCTTCACCTTACAAAATACGGTACACGCAGAGTAGGGACCTAAAATATATTGAGTCTCTTTTGAATCGATCAAAGCCCGATGCGATAAGTAGAACATATTTCGCATAGTCGAGCAACTCTTACCCGAATACTGTATGGCAAATCAGACTCTCACGTCTCATGTCGCGAGTTTTTGGTAATTCTAGAGTGACATGCCACACTGAATTAGCCAGCTTAAGTGGCTGTGGGTTGGCCATATCTCGCGAAGAACCGACAACCGCCAGGGTAAACGTGTTCTTGAGTGGAGACCGCGACTCGGCAAACGTAGTGCAGAACGCCCTCCAGACGGGTGGTATGACGATCTGCGAAGACTGCAGGTTGATGCTGGATGCGCTAAGCTGAAGACAGGGCGCTATGGCGCTCATTGGGGGGAGGTCTATGTCCAGCTGTGGAATAATATAGGAACTGATGATGATTCTACACTTATCTAAACATACAACGACTCCTTTTTGCACATAAAATACATTGAGACCTTAAACATATTGAGTCTCTCTCGGCTCGAATCGATCAAAACTCGATGCGATAATTAAAACATCTTTCGCTTGATGGAGCGTTTACTGAGTGATAACGGTTGCCCATCAATCATTTGTGGGCGGCTGAAGTGATTTTTTTGTATGCTTACATGATTTTTGTGATGGGATATTCATGGATGACTGGCACTTTTTGTAAGGGTGTGTGTTTGGGAAATTCAAAGAGTTTTTTCGGAAATAGAATAATTATGATGATGACATTTTTTTTTTAATATATATATATTTATCGTACAAAACACATCACAATCACTTTCATATTATGAGGTTACTTAAAGCTAGATCAAAACTTGATTGCAACATAAACATTTATGTACGTGCTGCTATAATATAAACACATATCGAGTAAGTAGAGTTATTATATTACTATCTATTACAGGTTGTTGAAGCAAGACAGTAAAAAAATTGAAATTTATAAATTAAAAATTGTATATACTATGTATGTTGTACTATGTACTTGAACTCGATTTCATTTCTTGGATATTGATTTGGAAGATCTTTTAGATATTTTGTTGGTAATGTAAACTTATATTATGTACAGCTGGAAGCATACTTTTCTGAGAAAAACGCGCATTGGAAATAATTTGATATTTTGAAAAAACTAAAAACTGACTTCGAATTCCTTAGTTTTAAACAGTTTTTTATACTAATCCCTCAGGGGGACCAACTGGGGATCATCTTCTTTATAAATTAATTATAAAAGCTCGTATATGACGGAGAAAACAATGGAAATACTAAAAACTTACAGCCGAACATAGAACCACATACTTTTTTAGAAGTCGATTTTTTTTATTTGCGGCAAATCAGACGAATCTCATTTATTTGTGAAATAAAAAAGTTCGATTTTAGAAGTCATACTACTCAAACACACAAAAATTTGCTTAATTTGGGCCGTGATGATTTTGTATGGAAATGTTCAGAATTTATGTAGTAATCATAGATCAAGCAACACAGCATCTGAAGTCGAA
The DNA here is from genome assembly GCA_963564075.1 of Eupithecia subfuscata. Lineage (NCBI taxonomy): Eukaryota > Metazoa > Arthropoda > Insecta > Lepidoptera > Geometridae > Eupithecia > Eupithecia subfuscata. The sequence goes on along the minus strand of OY751097.1, from coordinate 2,096,071 downwards.
ACAGGACTTATCGAGAACGCTCATTCCATTCACAAACAGAGCTGGCCTAGTTTTCACTGAATAGATGAGTTTCGAAGCGATAATGTTGTTTTAGTGCAGTGCCTACTGCGTCTACATTTGATACCATGTCTACTGCTACAAACAAAATAAAAAAATCTAAAACCACAATATCTTTCATTTGAGTACAGAGATCAATAGGTACTTGAATCATTAAGAGGGCTGCATTGATTTTTGAAAAAAACTGAATTAAGTCCCACTAAGAAGTCAAATAATATCGCAAAAATTTTATAAATATTATTTGATTTCGTAGAAATTACCCAGAGTGTAATAACAAAAACTCCCATTATGTTACTAAACGTCACTTTTCGAACTATGTCACGCTTTTGTCATTGGGGCTATAAACGTCGTCCAATGACGTTGAGTTGTCGAAAGGATAACGTGAACTAATTTCCTTAATATCCGTTTAAACATTCACACTTGTACCTTTAATGTTTTCGACAGAATGACGTTAAATAGAGTTCAAACAAAGATCAAGACAAAGTAGGATTGAAAAAATGCAAAGTCAGTTTGATCTTCATACGCATAGATACAATACAATACAAGTACTCTTTATTGCACACCAAATAAAACAGAAACACAGGACAGGAAAAAACAAACACATAGCAATGCACAATGGGCGGCCTTATCGCTATGAGCATAGATAGCGTATTAATATGAGATAAACTCTGATCAGCAGTCTTTAATAAACAAAAAGTGTTGCAGACGGTTGTTAATCGGATGATTAACGCGTTCTCTGTCCAGTCCCTACCGGTGCGCCGGCACGCGGTGCTACAGATGGACATCTGAATCTTGGGCAATGTAAATGTTACCTGAGATTTGATAGGTAATTGATTTTACAATCAATTCTTCTTATTAGTTATTTTTCTGGCCAAGTTGATCATTGATTTGCTAAATATCAATTATGCTCAGTCTACGAACCAGCTGATGACCGACCTTCATTAAGTAAATAAGCATTAATTAAATAAGTAAGTAAGGTATACCGCCTATTCTCTTAGTAAAGGCAAAATCGAGATACGTATAAGAGAATGTTTACTTTTTTGGGTTTTTTTTTCAATATTCTTGTCAAAATACGGCTATTTCGCTTAGTCATTAGATGAGCAATTTTACAAGCTATCCTAACCACTAAAAAACATAAAATTGACGTTTTTTTCAAATACCGCCTTTGACTTACGAGGGCAGCATAGCTGCTACTGAAACCGGAGGTCAACAACCCTCCTTAAATAAATCCTACAAGACTCGAATAATATTACTTCATGGACTGCCATCAAAATAAAATATGTAATTCTCAAGCAGGGATAAAAAATCAAGCTTATTTCATGTCAGCTTCCCGCGTAATGAAAAGACTCATAACTCGTTTAGCCGACTCTAGTCACTTAGAGTTCATTTCTTGGGATAATGTATTTTAAGTGAGGGGAGTAAGACTTAATATTGAAAGAAGGCTGGAGAGCAGAAAAATACTTGACTGTCAAGTCCAGTATATCTCTTTTAAATGCTTGACAAGCATCATTGAAAAGTCTCCTCTAGCCCCAAGCTAAGCACTATATGACTTATTTTATGGGTACCTCAACCTCAACAGCTTGTATTGGTCCACTGCTAGACGCAGGCCTCCCCCTGATAATCGCATGGGGGGTAATGCCCATAATCCCCACGCTAGGCATGCGGGTTGGGGATCGCAGTTTGGTGGTAGGATTGTTCTACAGGGGGCGCTGCTGCCCGCCCCCGGTGGAATATTATTATTATATATAATAACTAGCTGCGCCGCGGCTACGCCCACGTGGAAATTTAAAATTATCACTTGAAAAATAGATGTTGGCCGATTCTCAGACCTACTCAATATGCTCACAAAATTTCATGACAATCGGTCAAGCCGTTTCGGAGGAGTATGGCAACGAAAACTGTGACACGAGAATTTTATATATTAGATAAAATAAATATTTAATAATATTTATTATAGATTATCAAAATAGAAAATTACAATTAAATAAAAGACACAAATTGAAACAAATATTTACAATTAAAACAATTGAGCTAACTACAGACAATCTACATGTACCTTAACTGATCCATATCAATACCAGTCGAAAGCGTCCCCAGGACACTGGCTGTTTTGAAAATAGTCTATTTAAAAAAAAATTAAGTGACAGATTAACTTCCCCACTACGAGTTCCCCTACCGCTGTCTCCACAAAGCAAAATAATCATAACGTTTCAACTCATATCTTGAGATCGTGCTTCTCATCCGAATGAGGAGCCGACAGGCATACTAATGAGACCGTTCCTTATTGGTTTATAACTAGGATACGGATTTGTTTTTATTTAAGTTTTTTTATGCAGGTAGGGCTTTGTTTTCGCAGTCCTTGTTTATTTTGATTTGCCTTTGTGATAGATGTTGCCTAATCCCAACGTATCACGAAAAGTATTCCCCACGTCTCATGTGAGACGTTGCCTATTCTCAGCGTCTCGCAGAAAGTATTCCCGAAGTCTCACGTGAGACGTGGCCTATTCTCAGCGTCTCACGAAAAGTATTCCCACCATCTCACGTAAGACGTTGCTATTCCCAACAGCTCACAAAAAGTATTCCTGACATCTCACGTGAGACGAGGCCTAATCGTCTCGTGAAAAGTCAGAGAGCTTTTTGGTACCTAGCTTTTTGCTCATAAAATAAACAAATAAATAATGCTAGACAATTCACACAGCATTATCTAGCCCCAAGCTTAATAGAGCTTGTGTTATGGGTATTGGATAATAATATGCCATACCTTTTTAAATTTTGTTAATTCTTTTCTATTCTAGGAAAGAAGAATTGGATAGGGCCATGTCCTTTGTACTTGTAAATTAAAAGGCATAGATTCTTTTGGAAAATCTCGTACTTTTTCCTTTCCACGAAAAATATCTTCAAATGAAAAGAGGACTGTAACCAATCAAAAGAAGTCAATAGTCCTCTAAATACAGGATGTTTTTAGGTAGCGTACCATTCTACAGAATCTTAGTCATTTGATAAAATTATTGGTACGTTCGCGCCAAATACAACGTTGCTTATTTTTTTATCAAACCACTTACTTTTTACTTAAGCTTGCTGTGACTTAAAGGTTAATTTTCAATCTGAGTTTCTAATTTTGCCTATTTAAACTCAAGTGAACATTTTTGATCTAAAAAAGTAGAAAGATAACTATTTAGACCACAATATGTATATTGTATAATGGTCCTAACACAGTACGGTATGAAGTGTCACAAGAGTTTTGAGGCCTATTACTCCTGCCATTCTCAATGTACTATGTTTGTAAACAACTCTCAATACAAAAATCCAAAATTCTCTTTTCGCCCTGGTTTTTAAAAATAATTGTCAGCGTTATGCATTGTAGGAAAGAGCCCAAATTGACCAGTAGTACAGATTGAACAGTGACAGAACTCAAGTGAACATCCGGCAGATTACGACATAACAACAAAAAAACAACATAAGACCAATAAAGTAGGTAACAGCACAATGCAAAAAAGATAAAAGAAAAGAGTGACATCACTACATCAAAATGTAAAAAGAAAACACCCTCTAATCACAAAATACTTGACCCAGTTTTCCTAAATCCATTCAATTCCCCGTTCAAAAGAGTAATCCTTCAATTCATCTCAATTTTCCGAATGATCGCTAATCCCGGCATCTTTCATCCAATACAAAGCAAAGTTGAACGATTCCGTATAATTTGTTTGTAAATTACTTCTAAAGCTAAACGAAGGGAGTTCCACTTCCCTTGAAAGTCAATAAAGGCCATTTATTGGCCTCCCGCGGTTTTACTCAAAAATACTTTGTTAACGTGTGTAGGACATTCTTTTCGCTACGGGGTATCCAAAACAGAGATCAGTGAAAATCAAATATAGATCGCTGGTGAAAATTATAGTTTTGTGTGCATGTTTTTGAATTGAAACGACCAGCTGGTCAATTAATTTAATATTGTAGTCCAATGCTCCGTTAAGTATTCTTTTTTTAGTTTTGTACGCTCTAGTCTTACAATTTACTCGTTATTAAGATGTGCTAGGTGTAACGTAAAATTTCCGACACAATTTAAATTGTTTGAGAAAATAAATGAAATGAATTCAACCGTATTCGTGGCTGTATTTCTCATACTGTTTTCATTACTCATTCATTCATTTTCTTTTTTTAATAACTAGCTTCTGCCCGCGACTTTGCTCGCGCTTTTCCGGGCCAATGTCCGTCCCCGGGATATCTTCTAATCTCTATGCCGAATTTCAATACGATCTGTTCAGTCGTTTAGGCGTCAAAGCGTAACGTACACACAAACAGAGTTACTTTTGTTTTTATAATATTAGTATAGATAGCAGGCAAAAGGCGGGGAAACAGTGTGAGTGATACACTCACGCTGTGCGGTGTTGTGTGCTGTGTGGTGCCGGCTTAGAATTTGCACCACCCCAACTCTTCCCGCGGGTGTCGTAAGAGACGACTAAGGGATATCCACCGGGGGCGGGCAGCAGCGCCTCCTGCAGATAAATTCTACCACCGAACTGCGATCCCAAACCCTAATGCCCAGCGTGGGGATTATGGGCAGTACCCCCCATGAGATAAAAGTCAATAAGGCCCTTATCAGGGGGAGGCCTGCGTCCAGCAGTGGACCATTATAGGATGTTGAGGTGAGGTGAAGATACACTCATGAATACTTCTGGACTGACCAGCAGGGATTTATTGCACAAGAAAAACAAGACACACTCTATTTCCCACCTATCGATAATTCAGGTTATATACGACAAACAAAAGTAAAATAAAATAACACTCACTACTATCCCAAACTTTTGTACAAATTCTTTATTGGTAACATTTTGTCCGTGAAAAATAACACTTTTAACTGTGGCTATTAATTTCATTAAATTCTAAAAACTTTTGAATAAACAGTATAAAACTATTAAAACTATCAAGGTTACTATCACTATAGCGTAACAAACTCAAAAGAACTCAAATCATGGTAAATATCTCGTTACCCACAGCATTAGGGCTAAGGCAATAGCAACTTGTCTCATTTTATTCATGTGACCAAATACCCACAATATAAAAAAAACCACTCAACTACATACCAGCGCTATGCGTTAAGTTAAACGCTACGGGCTTCAAAATTCGATACATGACTGAACCGTATACATAGCCGATTCGAATGAACGGTCAACTACGATGCGGAATAATGGTTCGGATCCCAATTAGAACAATTAATTTATAGTTTAAGAATTTCGTTTATTTTTGCTTGAAGTTTTCTCACATTGTCGACGAAAAATTAAACTATCTATTTATGAATGCCTGTGTACAAAGAAGTGTTAATAAGGATATCTATGCTTTTAGGTTTCGAATAGAATTAAATTTATTCAAAAAACTTACGCAGATTGTAACATAACGTGGATCATAACGTGGATCATAAAAAAATTAGTGCGTTCTTAGAATCATCAGACAACCATGACCGTCAGTCAGTACCTAGGTACCGTAAATAGTGATAAATTAAAAAATCTATTTGTTAATTAATCGAACCAATGTGGAAACTATAACCAACTATAAATATAATAACATAATAATACTGGACAACTCGCACAGCATCATCTAGCCCCAAGCTAAGCAGAACTTATGTTATGGGTAGTAGATAGATAACTGTCTAACATAATACATACAATAATTTACATACATAGATATTTTTTACTATGCATAGAAAACACCCGGATATATCTGAAGATCGTACAAATATTTGTCCCAAGGCGGGAATCATCCTGCCCTCGCCCGCTGCGCCACAGAGGTCGTCATCCGTCCTGTTTCTGAATCAAAAGTACCAGGCAAGAATAACCTACTAGGAGGTGTTATTAGACACCTACACGTTGTAACAGTGAATACAGAAGTTCAGTAATCCAAATGTGCTTATCCCGAGGGGCGTGGAACAAACGACGCCTTAGATTGCACACTTACACAGTTTATTTCATCCCAGTCGTCACGTCATGTCATATTTACACTGCGAGCGAGGTGAGATGTGGGGTGCGGTGTGATAGTTAGCGAGTAGGGGCAAAGTTGAATAGAGACAATCAAGCAAGAGTTGCCTGTTCTAGATAATCTTTCTTTGACTTGCGGTGGCTCTGAAAGATAACATGATGATCAACAGCATCGTCGGTTAACTTTGACGTATACAACGTACGTAGTGACGTTTATTCTTTAGTGTATGAAAACTGCTATCAAAAACACCAATTGGAATGTTACTTTAGCAAAATAAGGAAGAAGGAGAATTTCTTTTAAAGGACACTACCTATAATAAACTAAAATTAACGAGTAAGGAAATACGTGAACAACCAGGACAGCAATGTATAATGACCAGGAACACAATAATAGCAAAAAAAATAGATAAATTTGGAGTTGAATCATAGATGAGTTCACAATTATAAGTCCATACACACTGTGAATGGATTACACAGGTACGTAATTTGTAAGGTGGGCAAAGGTTGTCGCAGATCAGAGGCACACCTCAAAAATATGCATTCAAATATGGGCTCTATCTCGCTACATTTAAATGCATTTCATGCACAGTAGCGGCGTTGGATTAATGAGCACAAATCATAATGTTCCAACTCGCCCGCTCACGGTTCAACCGTGCCTAACCTCCGTCAAAATGTGAATAGGCCCAAATTCCATGTTGATAGAATTCTTTATACCCCACGCTAGCCTAGTTTGAATTACTCTTATATTCGCCTAACTGCGAATGAGATGTTTCTGAGTCTAATGTAATTTTGCGAAGCGGCCAACTTTATTACAAGTTGCTGGATCTTTGGGATATGTGGGCTTGAATTATTTAGTTGAACTTGTGTGTTGGAAAATAATGCTTTTCTAAATATTCACAGCCTGTGGGGTCGTGGCGTAAGAATATCGACGCCGTAGCCCGTGGATGTCATAAGACCAGACTAAGGGAATCTTCCAGAGGAAGGGCAGCAGCTTCTTTCTTAGTTCTTTTAACACCTACACTGCCATCATAAATCCGCCCGCCAAGCGTGGTGTTTCTGGCAAAACTGAATATGCCTTAACACTTTCATGGCCCAAGACGAACATGAATGATGTGAAGCTGGGCAGTGAATGCCTTAACAAGGGACCCCTTGTTAGGGTGAGGCACATTCATCAGTGGACGTACGTGAGCAGATAAGGATATTTTAACAGTTTTCTACTTCATTATGTAGAAGAGCGTTTTACCATTTATTCTCCAATATCATAACGTAGGCTTCCATATTTTTTGCTAATAAATTTTCGCGAAACCATTTTCAATGGGCAAAAAACAATAAACAAATAATATTTGACACGGGATAAATAATGGGAAGAACGGAATATTTCGAATTCGATATTACTAAATATTGTAAAATATTTGGAAATGAGATGGATTTAGCAAAACTAAAACTAAAAGAGTCTTTTTCAGTTTTTTATTGTTAATGTTTGGGTAGTAGGTAACTACAATAAAAAAATTGTATTGTATTGAATGAAATGAATGCTAAATACGAAGGAATTTCGCATTGGTTTCGCCAGCTTATTACAGATTCATTCACAGACTTTGTAAATCTTCACAAAGGCTGCATCAAAAGTAAGATAAATATGAAAATTATACGAAAAACGACACGAATAAATAACAGCGCAAAAATAATTCATAAACTCGCGAGTATCAAAAATAAGACGGCATAATAAGACAGTGAATTAACAAGTGAATATTTGAGGAAAACGAATTTGGTCAGAAACGAATTTAGATTGAAAATTATTTTCGACTTTATTGTTTTTAAAATAAAAGCAATTTGATTAAACAATATCTTGGTAGCCTTGCTTATAACGTTGATTGTAGTCCACTCAGCGTAGATATCAGTAACGAACACAGTCAAACACATCAGCAGTCTATATTGGTCCACTGCTGGACGCACGCCTCGCCTTAATACGCGCCTTAATAACAGCACTTTTCTAGCCCACAGTTGTATTTTTTAACTAGCTTCTGCCCGCGGCTTCGCACGCGTTGTTTCTATGGAAACGTTTTGAGGTTATTTCTATCCCATGGGAACTGATTTATGGGATAAAAAGTCGCCTATGTTTGATTCTAGGGTTAGACTTACCTGTATGCAAAATTTCAGCCTGAACTACTGAACGGATCACCGTTCAGTAGTTTTGGCGTGAAGGGGTAACAAACATCCATACATCCATTTATCCATCCAAACTTTCGCATTTATAATAATAGTGCGAAGTTAAAGTTAATAACAATTTTATTTATCACGAACATTCATTTGATCACATTCTTTACTGATGATAAGTGATGATAATTATGGCTGACGATGTATAAAAAAAGGAGTTTTGTTTTATTTCAGAAAAGGCTACAAAGCTTAACCTAATTTCCTTAAATTAATGAATTTTATTTTACGAACAAATTTATCATAAGATAGGTACAGTCAGTGTGTACGTACTTTGGATTAACCTTTGAGATCAGAGGATGATGATACCTAATTCTTACTAAGATATATATGTATGAAGATGTTATGGCTCTAATTTCCGATTTTTTATGGGTAAATCTGTCGGTGCATATACGTTGTTCTAATATATGGTTTACTTGGTTTTGGATACTCTTAAAATGATTACAGTGAAGTAGTATCACGAAGGTATGGAACTGCTGAGTGTCTTCTATGCATAGTAGACATAGCGATTTTCTAGCACTCTTGTCTTGAAGAGTCCTCAGTTGGTAGGTAGTAAAGTAATAGCGTTAGTTTCAACTGTCCCCACAGAGAAGTTGGTGGCCCTGGAACAGACTTCCGCTGGATGGTGATTGATGACCTGACTTGTAAACATCGCATTTTGATCGCGATAGGGTTGTAACTTTGTAACACACGAGATTTTTATTGCCTGTTTTGGAAATTGCTTTTTCGTTGGTTGGTTGGGTGACGCTGTGATAGGAGATGGAAGTTTGATAAAAGTGCGTGTAATGTAATGTGTTTCTGCTGTTGTGAAATAGGTTGCAAAGAAAGTTTTTATTTTTTAGAATGCACTACGAAATTTACTACCTACTTATTTTGGGTTATTCCAGTTTTCCTCCTTGACAAATCCCCCTTAAGGGGGAAAACTGGAATTCATTTTTTTCGCGTTCCAGTTTTCCCCCTTGTGAAAAATTTTTCAAGGGGGAAAACTGGAATTTGAGCAAATTCTTATAAGCCCCTTTTAAATTTTCACAAATTGAAAGAAGATTCACGAAAGCTCACGTGAAATATGTACGTATTTCACGTGAGCTTTCGTGAATTTTCATAAATTATTTAACAGAACATTTTGTGTATTCCTTGTATTTTTTCTGATATAAGAATATCATTGTGCTATCAACAATCAGCAATTGTTAAAGTTTTTTATTTTAAGTCAAAGAGAATAATTGTTTAAGTTTCTTTTGAAAAAGCTACGAAAATGGAAAAGAAACCAAAGATATCTTTGAAATTCTAAGAGAGGAGTCCGTATCTCACGCTATCTGATCACGATGGAATTTATTTTGTTCAAGAAAGACATTTATTTTGTTCAAGAATTACGCAGTACACGCCGCTTTTAACTAGCGGTTTGCGTTGAATCTTAAAATCTCTCTGTTCAAAGTTATTTTCTCTGAAATAGAGATAATTTTGTACGTTTTGCTGAAGTAAACGGTGGACTCAAAATTCAGTGTTTTTGTTGGTACAAATGAGACCTTATTAACAAACGAAATAACAATCAAATAATAGAAACAAAAAGGATTTGTGTTTACAATTGAAACAATTCATCTAATAGCAGACTGTTGCAAACAAATTACAGGTAGCTCAACTGATCCATATAAATATCAATCGTCACGTCCCCAAGACGCTGGCTGCATCGCTCTGCTGTATGTCAATGCTGATACGTTGCGCCAGAATCGAATGACTCGTTACTGCTCTCAAATATTGCCATTTTCGACTTCGTCTATCCAGTATAATCGAACTAATAGTTTTAAAGTAGATGTTTGGTAATATGTTTTTGACTAAGACCTGTAAAACAACTAAACAGATCAAGATAAGACTTGGCGTTCATATAGAACATACGCCGTCGCAGTCGCATAAGCTACATTTCGTCCGAAAATACGTGCAAAGCCGTGGGCTCAACCTAGTCACATCACATCACACTAATACATATTTTAATTGCGAAAGTTTAGATGCAGATGTATGGATGGATGTTTGTAAGAAGTACTTCACGCCAAAATTGCTAAACGGATAGTGCTGAAATTTTGCATAGATCTAGTTCTAGGCCTAAAATAAAACATAGGCTACGTTTTATCCCATAAACCAGTTCCCATGGGATATAATTAACTTTGAAAGTTTTCATATAAACTACGCGTGCGAAGCCGCGAGCAGAAACTAGTTTATATTTAAGCTATAATACACAACACATGTGGCTACCCCGCCACACCAAAACCTCTACACAACAACAATGTAGGTATCTTCAACCTACGTACGTTCCGTTCCCCGGTTTTAATCGAATCTCTTTGTACAAAAATCCCTACTCAATTTGAGAAAAAACCTTTCAAGTTGAAACTTTGCTTTCAAAACTGTAACAAAAGCAATTGCCTCAAGTTTTCTAATAATCAGGACTTAATGATGAATGGTTTATTGGGCCGAAAATTGAGCCTTATGTACGTACTTAGTAAAAAATAAAAGTTGCTTGATGTTCGGCTTCGAAACATTGTTTTGTTTGGCTATAAAAGTCAAATTGAAATTGATTTACGTGTGGTTTGCGATTGGACAGAGGTAGAGTTATTTTAAGGTTTGCACGTTTTATGCCAACCGTAGACGGTGTAACTGGCACTTAGCAGTGGGTACTGTATTAACTCATCATCGTCATTTCAACATAAAGACATCCACTACTGTGTAATAGGCCTCCCCAAGAATCGCCACAATAACCGGTTTTGCGCTGCCCGCATTTAGCGGTTTTCCGCGACCTTCGGTGGATCACATCGGTCGACCTTGTGGGGGATTTACCTACATAGCGCATTCCTTTATCAAGCTGTCATCATCATCATCAGCTTATGTAAGTCCACTGCTGGACATAGGTCGTACATAGATATCAAGCTGTACATAGATGTACAGAAAACCCATTTACGCAGGAAAAACGTAACAACAGAATATAATTTTTTGTAATATTTATCGACGTAGCGGAGAGTCTCATTAACGAAAGTCTCGCAAAGATTAAAGACTGCGATTGTACTTGATGTTCTAGTTATTTTCAAATGAAGAAGAAAAGATGGGTATTTATGCAAAACACGTCTACACTGCACTTTCAGAGCACTCTGCTCAAATAAACTAAAATATTCAACATTTTTAATTATTTTCGGTCTCTGAAAATGATATTCAAATCTTTAACCAGCACGGAGTTAGCTCAGATGGAAAGACGACATTTTTAATGTAAAATGTAAGTTTTAATAAGCACGTTTCATAACATCCAAACAACTCTGGAGTATCATAGTTTTTTCTTAGGCTGTCGTGTAATGGCGCGATGCGGTGGCGGTGCGGTGCGGAATTTCAACACAGGTTAGGTAACCTATGCATCGCACGGTATAATAGCAGGCTGACGAGAATATGGCGAGATTAAATTATGTACGGAGGCCTTTACCCTGACAGATGTATAGCTTTGGAATAAATGAACAAACACATTTAATTTGGCCCCAAACAAAAAAAAAACGTAAAGTGCAAGTCGGGCTCGCGCACTAAGGGTTCCGTAAGATCTTGTGTCTTGCCAAATGATCATGATTCTAGGTCAACGGGAGGTAGATACCCTGTAGGTTTTGGTCCGAGAGTCAAAAATATTTTTTCGTGTGAATAAACTTATTCTTTAATTTCGTGTGATACCGCGTCCCTGAGAAAAGTGGGTTGACAGACGGACAGACAGACAGACAACAAAGTGATCCTATATGGGTTCCTTTTTTCCTTTTGAGGTACGGAAACCTAAAAAGATTTTTTGTATTACTTAAAGGAAAAAATGTACTGCTGGGTACTAACAAAATTGCACACTGTTCAAAACAATATAGAGGTAGCTCAACTGATTGATATAAATATCAATTGGAAGTCGCCCCAAGACACTGCATTGCCCTGCATATGGCAATGCTGATGCATTGCGCCAGCTGTTGGCTTATGAACAAAAAATAATTTCAAAACAAATGAAGAATTAAAGTACTTTGAGCAATAGATAGCCGTAATGGTGTTAACCTGTATGTGTATCATAAATGTTCATTATCAATAATTCAATAGCACTGTGGAATGTATTCATAGTCAATTGTCAGTTGTAGTGAAAGATTGCAAGTTTTTTAACCACGCGATCCTAGTGGTTAATAAATTCGCAACATGTGGACAAGTCACAAAAGAAGCATTTTTATTTCACTGCACACTCAGTAAGGACAGCAAAAAAAGCGAAAAATATTAATTAATTCACGGCCGCTCGGTCACGAACTCCATTAAAAAAGTGATTATGGACAGTCAGCAAAACAATATTTACATCTCATTGCAACTTTTCTACGTGACAATAATTTTTGTTTTTCACTTTTGCGTGGGCAATCCCGTTGGAAGTTACGTATGTGACTGTATTTAAATGTGGGGGCCATTTTGATTTAATTTTTGCTGCGTTCATATTGGTGAGTGAAAATTGTAAATTCTCTTTTCAATTTCCATTTCGAATAAATTGAGCTGGAAAGTCTTTTTGATAAAAGTATGGCTAGTTAAATATATGCCGGTAGAAACATTTTTTGTGAAACATCTGTAGAAATACATAATTTTTGCTTCTCATCCGGCGAGTCATGACTATTTAAACCATAACATGAAAAATAGAGTGACGAAAAAGTGATATAAGCGACTCATAACAACACAATTTCAGTAAAAAAGTAAAATAAACTACAATTTTATGTTAATTAAATTAAGTTCTGCGAACTTAAGACCACGAAATGCGAGGGGACAGTGAAAGATTCTAGTTCGCAGTCTAAAAGATTTCGGGGAAATGTTCTTTCATTCTCTTCTCTGCAGGCACTTGTTAATAGTGATGAAAGCTTTTGTTGTCCGTAAGTTATAAAAAATCTCAAAGGACGTCCGTTGGGGTAGTACACTCTGGACTGGGACCACGTAACGGTAGCCGCTCCCCTGCGAGGTGGACCGATGACCTGGTGAAGGTCACCGGGAATGGATGGATAAGGGCCGCGTAGGACCTGTCATTGTAGCGATCTTTGGTGGAGGTCTAAACACAGCAGTGCAGGTCGTTAGACTGATATTATGATGAAGATGATCATCGCGATATTTATAAATATTTCACTAGTCATTTAACCAAGAACTTATAGGAATTGCAAATTAATACGTTCTACTAACAAAGGAAGTAACAATCGCCAACCATTCATCGAAGTGTTGATATAAATGGAAGAACATTATCATCTGCGAGACAACTGAATCAATCACGTTTCTATTGAGGCGAAAATATCCATTTGTGATCTCGGCACGTTGGCAATACTACCTAACTCGAAAATACATTTTTTTTTGAAGCTATGGTCAGCGTCAGGAATTTAGTCTAGTGTCTGAAAACTTGAAGCTACATTCTAGAGAATTATTTTCTAGCAAGTATCTTATTTAAAAACCCAATCTGCTGGGCAAAGGCTTACCTGTGTTGGAAAGGTTGAGGGCAACAAAAATAAAAGATAACGAATTAATTAATAGTTGCAAAAAAATTGGTTGTCTGTAAAGTCGGTTTACTGACGATAGTTGAACGTGACAACGTCTTAAGAAAATACTGATGGAATGGTAGCATTTGATACTCGATCAAAACATGTAAATGTACTATAGTATAGCAGCTGTCCACGCAGACGCATCGCTCACTCAAGTAGGAGAGAGACGGATGTCGAGCGCTCTCGCTTGCACTTCAAGCCTTACATGGAACGCCTCAGAGCGAGGTAACGCCGCATGACGTCATGTTTATTCGTGCGTGCAGCCGGCTCTATCGAATTATAAGACGTTGTCACGTCAAAAGTTTGTGCTCGCTAGGTCTTCTGTTCGCTGAACTAGTTAGATACTAGTATTTTTTTTATGCAACCACATCACATTATTTTCCCAGAATCACAGTTATTCATTTCGCCATTCGCCATCCGATAAGTCATGTCATAATGAATGGCGCACTAAGTCCATCCGCACAAAGCCCTGCTCGTGAATATTCGTCAACGTCCAACACATTTCATTAGCAACGCCATGGAGTACAGCGTAAGTTGATAAATGATTTGGTAAGTTGGTACACTTGTCATGAATCTGGGCCGAAGTTAAGGACTGGACAGACTTGCGCGGTATATGCTACCCAGAGCGTAAGTGAATAATTACGCTCGGATACGCAAGTTATCTCGCCGGCATTTTGTCGGTACCTACCGCATGAAGATTCGGCCAAACCTGCGCGTCAAACACGCGGGATGCGGGACGCAAAGTGCAAGCGTCAATAAAGCGAAACTTTTCACATAAAAAGTTTCCGCGTCTCGGCCGTGTAGGTGTGCAAGGCTTTATTGAGACGCCATGGCAGCGTCGTCCGCCGCGTGGCTGATGCTCCCTTTTCGCGTCTCGCATGTTTGACGCGCAGGTATGGCCGAAGCTTTATGAGGTACTTGCCGTATCTGAGTAGCGAATACCGCATAGGTCTCAACAGGCATCTAAGTAGGCTAAGACTCAATGGGTATAATCTCAATTCATCACACCTACACAATGGTTTGACGAAATCAATTTTATTACGTCATTGTACGAGATGGGTTTATAAATTACTAGCTTCTGCCCGCGGCTTCGCACGCGTTGTTTCTATGGAAACGTTTAAAGGTGAATTCTATCCCACGGGAACTGATTTATGGGATAAAAAGTTGCCTACGTTTTATTCCAGGCATATAATTATCTGTTTGCAAAATTTCAGCCCGATCCGATCAGTAGTTTTGGCGTGAAGAGGTAACAAACATCCATCCATCTATACATCCATCCAAACTTTCGCATTTATAATATTAGTGTGATTTTCAAATTTCACTTTAACACGTTACCAAACAAAACTGTTTAGCGTGATAACGTGGGACATGATTTGAAGAGATATAGTGCATTTGGTTTCTAAATAATTGAAACCACAATTATGGTCACACTGTCTGTGGCGTAGACTTGTGAATAGCCAGTGTTCAGCAGTAAGCGCTTTTAATCTGATATTATTATAAAAATTCAATGGAGGTACTTAAGATTAATTAAATTAGTCTTAAGTTATTGTGCTGTGTATATTTTGTATTATTTTTGTAGATTTAAGTTAACGATAACTTATACTTACAACTCACTAATTAAACTATTTTCTTTCAGTTAGATCATTATACAAATTTCAAATTCAAATTCATTTATTAATTCAGACACAAAGATCCATAGATTAGAGTAGTAGTAAATGTCACACAGATAATCAAAACTAGTTTACTAACTAGTAGTTAACTAGTAGTAGTTAGTTAACTAGTAGTAGTACTAGTAACTAGTCAAAACTAGTTTGTTAATGCTAAGAATGAGACCGTCATCATCATCATCTAGAGTACCCGGTATAAGGCACCACACGGCTACTCATGTAAACACCAACAGACCAATACCGTTACATAATTCAACTAGACAACTAGGTTAGGTATACCCTAATAGCGGTTAATACCATAACACCACAACATATGCACATCAATCTGGCTCCAACCATTCCCCTGCAAGGTCATTAACCTATATTGATTCCTGTTTAGATAAGGCCCATTACATGCGCCGCTTCAGTGCCAGGTAATGTCATCTTGCAGGACAGTGAAAAATGGACCTTGTTGGTAATTTGCGAGAATATGTTTTAGATTTTTGGATGACTTGTGTCTTTAGAAGTGTATAGCTGCAAAACGCTGCAGAATTTAAAACCCACGAATCTGAAATTGTACGGATCGCGTGTCATTTGTTTGTTTTGGCACGTTCTGTGCGGTATTCGAAGTCTGAGTTCTATCTAACAAATGAACTACGAGCGATCTATGTATAACATAATCAAAGTCGAGCGGACCCTGTGCCATTCAGGGTTTTATTTGACAGAACAAGGACATTACGCGTAGGTGTCTTTTAGGCAGATTTGTAATTCTTTATAGTACACAATTGTTACAAAGCATAAACTTATATAGTATAATAGGTACATAGGCGAGCTTAGAGTTATAGGAAAGGCGACAGAACAGGTAGAGGAAGTACACGTTATGAATCTACCATACATTTACTCATTGTAAACATACTTATATTAAAATATTAATGACTTAATAAACCAAATAAATACCTTTAATGGTATTTAATACATATTTATAATATAATATACCTACTTACTAAATATACTTTAATTAGATAGATAATATTTATGATAGTACCTAGAAAGACAAAGCTAAAAGACCTTTGTTTTAAATAATAATCGTATGACAAGCGACGGACTGGCTCGAATTTTGATATTTTGGATAGTTCCGCAATCTAGCTGCTTAAGTGGCGAAAGAACCTGTAACGGTCCAGTTTATGCTGGTTCGTTTAATTTGCAAATATAGAAATAATTAACACATTTTGATATAGCTTGTAACACTAAAAATATATTCTGAGCTGTAAATGAGTTCGAACGCCTTGCTGGAAGTATAACAACCTTTTTAAATCATGTTCTGCAAAACATAGATTTGAAGTGAAGTGAAAATTTGGGGTTTTTTTTACTAGGTTTTACAGGAATAGTGGGAATTGTGAGGATACTGACGGGATGCTAGGTCGGCTCAGCCATCGAGCGAGACCAGGGAGGAATTCTAGGAATGGATTGCAAATTTCTATCAATCAGATTCAGGTTACGTAAACACACACTTTTCATTTCTAATATTTCTCCGTATTGTAGACGGATGGTGTTACATCCCAGAGCCAACTATTCTAAATTATTATTATATTTATCAAACACACTCTGATGATGCTGCAATGCTCCTGAGTAGTGTTGGTGACATTCCTGTGTTGTAATACCTGGAACTAACCAGGTGAAATTCCTGTGTTGTAATACCTGGAACTAACCGAACGTTTATTAAATCTATTGTTTTGACCTACGGATGGACTGGAATATGGTTCCACACGTTTATTTCTTAGGACTCCCCGCGTGGACTAGGTATAGGATGAGGTAGGCTAGGGTTTAGGTGAGGTAGGATGTATTTGGATCGCTTGAAATCATTCCCCGTCAAACTCTACTGAGTTAGCGATTACATACGCTTTGCTTTTAAATGTCTGGTTATCACTGAAAACGGGAAAGGCGAGAGCCGTCTGCTTTCGACTTTCCCCGAGGAGATGAAAAGATAAACATCGTAGAGGGGCACCTAACCAGATAAATTTGGCTTATACCTATACGGGATAAAGCAAAGTTCTCCGGTTTCCGCATAGGAGTGGCAGAATAACCGAACAAGATCACATTGCCAAGATATTATAGGTTCTTCGCTTACTATGTAATTTTAGTTGTTTCAGAGCATGAGTGGACGTTGGTTTGATTCGACCATGAAAGAGGGGTGCTATACTACTGTACCAGAATTGAAGAATCGATAACCTAAGTAGTTTTAACGTTTATTTCATTTGTCTTAAGCTTCTAAAAAAATCTGAGTTACTACATCACAATGTATGAGTCCTACCGCTAACTAGACGATCATTGGCCACTTTAAATCACAATTTTAATACAAAACTTACAGTAAAATAGTTAGTTTTATTGATAGATAATCACTATTGATCAGGTAGGGTAGGGTACGATATTTCCGAGCGTTACAAACCCCCAGGCCTACTGGAAAGATGGAGCAATATCGCCGTCCTACAAGGCACACTGCGGAGTACAAGGACATGTTTTTTGTATTGCTTTTTTGTATTTTCTGCGATCTGCAAGTAGTATAGCTAGCTAGTATGTAATTATGCGACAATTGTCTGCCTTTACGAACTATCGTAGTTCGACGAATTCATCAATTATCGTATTAAAGTAGTGTAGTGACATGGTCTAGAACCGCATTCACCTTAATGATGACCCTCGGCGCCTGTTAAGGCCATGAAACGTTGTTGTTCCTCGACACAAAGGCACACATTCATAATGAAACTAATTAATAATTAATTATGTAAGTAGATATGTCGAATGTTTTTCCTCCCCTAGCAAAAACAATCGATTAAAGAGCAGGAACCGCTACTGACATGTGTTTCAAACCGTGTGTTACGGGCTTTGGCAGCATCGCGATGGGAATACTAATGCGCGAAATCAATAGTTCCAAGGTCGGGACTGTGCTTTTAAAAAGCTGTGGCTACTTTTTGCTCTTCGATATATCCTCTTTATATTGCTATTTTTGAGTTGCAGGTTACCTACCTGGCCGTAGTGATTGCGGCGTAAGGACAGAGCTTTCCAACTCTGCCTCTGGATGAATGGGGTGGACCTAGTTTTTACTATCTTAAATTTGATACAATGTATCTATAATATATCTATACCTATAATTTTTAATTTGTTGAGTACTCTTACTACCTATATCTATTTATTAATAATTCAATTATTGTATTACAATTATAACAATAATTTTAGCATTATTTCATTTAACGGTTAACTTAATCTTATTAGTTGCTCAATAAATAAATACAAATAAAAATATCGTAAGAAGCAATTAAGGGAACCTATTGTGTGCGTGGCTGCCTACCGCATTAATTTCGGATGCTAGCTTATAAAAATTATAATTAAGTATTACGTAGAGAACTCTAGTGTCTAGATAAACCTATGTTAGGATTTAAGACGCTATTAACAAATTGTAACAACCTTGAAACAATAAATAAATATCTATCTATCTATCTATCTATAGGGTTGCAGCTTCTTTCTATGTATACTTAGCACCCCTACGATCACCAATTCGACTGCTGATGATTGCATCGGGGGCATTACCCCCATATGATTTAAGTCAATAAGACACTTAGGTGGCCTGTGTTCAGCAGTGGAACTGTACAAGTAGGCTGTACACGGATACGACCGGGGAGAGGGTCAGGCGCAGGACCAATGGCTTTACGTATTTTCCCAGGTACGAGGGTGTAACACCACCAACTTCCTGACTTTTGGCTGCTACTGAAAGAAAAATTGACATCTATGATCAAACAATTTTCAAGAGGGATAAAAACTAAGCGTTTGAGATTAATATCAGAAATTCTTTTTTTATGTACTTATCGTATTTGGTGATTAAATGTCCGATTTCTGGGTAAGCGTGCTTACCTCATATGCCATAACTTTTCTGAGCTCATTTACTTACTTTAGTGAGTGTTGGTGTAATCAGAGACGATACATTAGTAAAGTAAAGTAAAGTTAAAAGTATTTATTCTGTGTCACAAAAATTACATGGAAAATTAATTAGTCTGCATTAGCTCTGTGTATATTTTTAAGCCCGTTACGAAGTCGATCAAAGAATCAAAAGAGATTAATCTACTTCAGCAGGCATCTGAAATTACACAAAATGAACAGCTTTTCTAGAAATTTCTTTCGTAGAAGAGTACTGAAAAGGCAAGCAATGCTATAACTTTTGCTAGTTCTTTTCTTCAGAAATACCAAGAACACCCGGAATAAATATTTGCAGATACTACAATCATTTGTCCCGAGCGAGGCGGGAATGAAATCCGCGACCTCCTGCGTCGCGTGCGGACCTTGGCCCGCGCCACAGAGGTTGGTTATGTCATGCTTTTGTTTAATTTTAGGCAATAAAGTATTAAGCTCTGCGCACTACCGCTACAAGGCTACAACACAGCACAAAAACGATCATTTAACTATGGGCTTTATCTATAGATACATTCCACAGTGACAAAATGGCTTTCCACAAACTTCAAACGAGTGGTCAGCGAGCTGTTGCATGCCGTCAATATATTTTTTTAAAAATGTGACGAGCTAAAGTCTATCAGTTGTTTTATCTCACGAAGTCCGTTAACTTACCTCATTACGAACAACTTTGCGCTTAGTTGTCATGCTGACGGTACTCGCTATCAAAATCTGACGTGAATACAATGAGGACTAGTGACCCGGACCGCGTCTTGGGCGAGACTGATTGCTTCTGAGCTTACGCACACTAAAACAATGTGTACATGCATTCACTATGACATACATAGCCCAACGGACTTCGTGAAATAGTACATGTCCTTTCAAATAGGTGTAGATATATGTACAGATATATATGCAGGATACTGCAGTGGTGCTTTTCAGGTGTGCGACCAGCTGCCGCCGCGCCACAGGGCTCGTATGGCTGGGCATGTCAGGCTTTCGTTTAATTTTAGGCATCTGTTTTTACTTAGTTTGTGCCTAGTTCATACTAAACCGATTCCTGTAGTACTCTATATTCCTCTGCGGATACACGTGACGTTTAATTAGACGCTCCCGTTAGTTTATCGACGTTCACACTCCAACGGGTTTTTAATACATCTCTCTGTAAGCCGGGATTTATTGGAAAACTGTAATTAAATATTTATTAACTGTAATTAAATATTTAAATTCACAACCGCGGCGATTCGGAACGAAATTAACTTTATAATTAATTGCGTCAACATTTTTGGTGTGAATAATGTTGATTAATGTAATATTAATAATAAAGCGTTGTAGCTGTTGTAAAATTGTGTTCTGAAGGTTGTCTCTCATTCGGATATTCTGAAATAATTGTTAGCATAACTTAGTTCTACCAATACATGAACGGTTAAGCGGAATTCAATTTCTTTTATTTTTTATCACTTCGCTTGTACAATGAATAGTTAGGTATTCAATGTTTTTGGGTGTATAATTAGATGGATATGTCGTACATTAACTCTAGTTAAAGCAGTTAGCTCAATTGTTTCATTTGTAAATACTAGTTAAACTGTTTTCACTCAATTTTTTTTCAAATCCTAATTAAATTTCGAAAATATCAAAAAAGTGTGTTTGGCCCCAATGGTGAATGGCTTGGAACTAATTCTGAACAAAATCAGCTTTATTTAAGAACTAACAAAAGGAAAGGCAAAATTCTAAATAAAAAAGCATTATATTAATTAATGAGCATGATTTCGCTTACTTGTGTAAATAAGTATCCTGAGGTATAATTACCTCAGACATTATTATGATAGTTTTGTATTTTCTTGTGTAAGTACTTTATTGAAATATTATTGTCAAAATCAGTCATTCATAAATTACGTTTCTAAGTCCTAATTATAAACCAATAAAATTCATGGTTCACAAATGTAACGTTTATAATAATCATGAACAGCTGAAGTCACAACAATGATTTTTCTGCAATTAACCTACGTTCATATTTTTGTTTATAGTATTATGTATGCAAAGCAGTTAAGAAAAATCTAAAACATCAACAAAAAAATCAAAGATACAATCTACAACCTCAAATAAAAACTAACAGGGAAGAGATAATTTTGAGCAGTGGTTCACAAATAAGATTTATGTCTCTCTTTTAGACCAGTAATTGAACACTAAATGTCGCACCATTCCACTTATAAGCTTATGAAACTGGTTAAGTCACCTTATCTCTTTCTCCAAACAAAAGGCAAATGTCCGAAACACGTGTGCACTGAGTGAGCTCTTAAAGCACGATTAACTATTGAGTGACGATTTATTGGTTATTCTAGAGGGTACAGTGTTGTCACTTAAAAAAATATGCCACTACTGGTAGGTACCACTCAATTCTTATAATTAGGTAAGTATATAAAATAATAATAATAATAATAATAATAGTAATTATAGTTAGAGAGAAAATCGTTTCATTTCCAAAATTTCAGTCCGATTTCAGTACTTATTAGTTTATTAGTTTCGTTGTGAACAACATGGTTAATGCAATAAATAACCAAACGTTAAATTAAAAGAGTTTTTTTTCACCTTGAAAAAACGAAACTTTCGAAAGCGTCCATTGTCATTATAATGACATTTTCAATCCGAAAAACAATAAAAATAAACAAACGAAAATAATCTTTACGTTTACGGCATTTTACGGCTTAGCAATACAGAATAATCTGCGTTATTTTCGCAGAAAGTAATAATTTTGCCGTGGACAGTAGGGATAAACTGTTTCTTTGTGTGCGGTGAGCCTTAGAACAGCCAAGTGAGAACAGCTGTATCATCTCATTACTCTGATATTTTCATATTCGTTTATGGTGGGTACTTAAATGTAATCAAATAATATCCAAAAAAAATCGACTCCGACGGGACTTGAACCCGCATCCTTCACTCAGTACGGGAATGTACTAACCAACTACACCACGAGGTCAAGTGACGTAGGAGCTCCACCCACAGGGGAAACATCGAAGTTTATTCAATCCAATTCAAAGACTAAAGTTACATTTGACGAGAAATGTCGCGTTGCTCAAAGGTTTTTGTTATTATAGTGACTTTGTGGTGTAGTTGGTAGGCACATTCCCGTACTGAGTGAAGGATGCACGTTCAAGTCCCGTTAGGTATAGTTGATTTTTAGGGTTTCGAAGATCGGTTTCGAAACCCTTGTGGTCTCGCTTTGTTTGTCCTTTTTTCCCTCCTTAATAACTCAGCAACTACCTCAGCTATCAACTTGAAACTTAAAATAATAATACATTTCGTGCGCCTGTACAGATTATAAGAAAAAAAAATGAAAAATGAATATGAACATTTTCCATACAAATTCAGATGTCAAAATTTTAAAAGAGACCTACAAAGTCAAGTCGGGTATCAAATGAAAGGTATTAGTTTGTACATTTCAAAATAGTTTTTGAAATTTCACTCTTTTTGAAATATTTTGAAAATAGTCGAAAAAATACCCATCCCCCCCTATCTCCGAAGTTTGCTGAGCGATCCATTTGAAATGTATGAAGCGTTTGTAGATATGAATCTATATTTTACATGAAAAATATAGAGAAGTCTGTAAAACGACCACTTTTTGAAAAATTGACAAAAAGGGGGGATAATTTTCAAAAAGGGGAGCTACCCCACTGAGTGGGGTATTATGTAAAAGGTATTGCTTTGTACATTTCAAAACAGTTTTTTAAATTTCTGTAAGTTTCGTACTTCTTGAAATATTTTGAAAATAGTCGAAATTTTACCCGTTCGCCCCCTTATCTCCGAAGTTTGCAGAGCGATCCATTCAAAATGTATGGAGCGTTTGTAGATATAGATCTATATTTTACAGAAAAAATGTAGAGAAGTCTGTAAAACTAACACTTTTGAAAAATGGTCAAAAAGAGGGGGGATAATTTTTAGAAGGGGGGGCTACCCCACTTGGTTTGTATATTGGTATAATGGTTTGTAAATTTCAAAACGGTTTTTGAAATCTCTGTAGGTTTCATGCTTTTTGAAATATTTTGAAAAAAGTCGAAAAATTTACCGCTACCCCATATCACCGAAGCATGCAGGGAGATCCATCTGAAATGTAGGTTGGTACCTACTAGTTTTAGGTATTCATTCAATTTCCAAATCTCTAACTGGTACCTTTAGTACATACCCATTTGTTGACAAACGTTCGAAACCCTTGGCGCGCGAGTTATACTCGCACTTGACGGGTCTTGTTTTAGATATATTTGATGTCTTAGAAATAACCCTGAATGTGAGGGCTTACGCACTTACTTATATGCATAGCCATCAGTCTTAGGTGTTGGTATTAATAGTGTGTACATTTATAACTATAAACTCTGGCAGGACTCAACAATTTCAAGCTTTTATTAGATTTGACCTAATGGGCGATGGTTTGTATGTTTAGATAGTTGTTACTTCTTCACGCCAAAACTGAACAGTATTACTGATCGCAATTGCTGCCAGTACGCCAAGAAATGTTACGACCGGCTGTTACTATGGCAAAATCTCTTTTCTTGGAGAAACGTCGTGTCCGTGAACAACACATCATCTAGCTAGGCTATTGAATGAAAAATGTAAGTGTCTAAGATTTTCTCCATAAGCTATGACGGAGACAAGCTTAGCGATGGGACGCTCCTAGCGGGTGGCATCAGATTCAGAGGATCGTGTTTTGTGACGAAATCATGTTTAGGTTAAACGAATATAGACCCTATACACCTGTCTACACTGATGTGTTACCTTCCTAAATGTCATGACCGTTATATGACTAGCTAGATGTTTGACATGGTTTAGAATTAGACTCTCGCACACATAATAATTTTCAGGGCAACGTGACGACGAGTACCTACAAAGCTACTCGGCCTGAAATCGCGGCGCGAAACTGCCAAGGCCTCCACACTCGTGCGCGATACACGCGTGCCTTACAAACCCTTTTGTCGCGGGACAAAAAACCGACCTACGGGGAGGATGCGCGAACGCGACGCGAAGCCGCGACGAATATGCAAATGAAGAATTATCCTCGGATTTTCTCTGAAGGACAGGATTTGTAACGAACATATCCGACAGAAAACCAAAGTTATTGACATAACTCAAAGAATTAGTAAGCTGAAGTGGCAGGGGGCAGGCGGTTACCTTGCAAAAATCTGAAAACAGCTGGGGGTTTACCCCAGCTATTTTCAGATTTTTGCAGATTTTTCAGATTTTCAGATTATCAGATTTTTGTCTTGAGTGGAGACCATGATTCGGCCTCCGGTAAGGTGGAATGATGACTATTAATGAAAAACGAAAGGCAAATGCTGGATACAGCAAGCTGAAAACAGGGCGCTATGGGACTCACGAAGGGAGGTCTATATCCAGCCGTGGACTGGTAGAGGCTGATGGCCATGATGATGTACTGAATCAAGTACCTAGATATTTTACTCTTGATCAATTGTGTTTCACTTACAGAAAATAATTTGGATAAATGGAGAGTAAGCAGTGGTACATAACGGGTTTATGGTGGGGCTTATTTGTATCCATCAAAAATGTGCCAACATTCGGCTCTAGAAATTCATAACAATAGATTGCTTGGATATTCGGAACGGTCCTAAAAGAACAGAATATTACTAACATAATCACGATGATGAAAACGAGTTATTATCTCTTATTATCCGTAAGCCAGCACATAATATCACCACCTTTTATCCGTTATTGAATTATGGAGACACACCTGTGCCCTGGGGTAGCGATAACCACACATGTGACTACGTAGCTATCTACGTAGTCCCTCCTCTTTAGTAGAGGGTACACGTTAATAACGATAAGAAAATTGCAAGTTTTGTAGTATCATTTTATAGTTGACGACATAAATTGCTTAACAGAATGGCTAGTTTAAGCAATTCTGTTAACAATTTGCGTAACAAGACGTGAAAAAGTATTCGAGAACGTGACAGTTTTTATGACGATTAGAGCCGAACAATCGCGATATAGCGTAACCAACCCGAGCGTTCAGATTTGTTTACTGTTCAGAAGGTGAACATTGAAATTTTCACTTCAAATATACAGGGTGCCACGGAAAGGGTGTACTAAGCCGGACATCTAGAGGTCAGTGTTTGTTCTACGAATTTTTGAAATTAGATTGTTTTTTACTTTATTAGAAAAATTAGAAACGTTTTTTTCTTCATATTCGGGTGTGTTACGTGTATTCTTATTAAAATAAAATTATTGTTTTATAATTTCAAAGGATTTACAAATTATTTTTTAGTGTGGTAGGTAATTTTTTGACAAAACAATGGTTTTGCTGAAAAAAAAAGAAGCAAAACCATTTGTTAAATATTTTGTATTATTAAACTATGCTACATTTAATTAGAGTGCGTGTAAAAAACACGAATAGGAACAAAAATAGACTCTATATTTTGCAAAAAATAAAATAATATTCGAAATTCAAAAAATCGTTATTCACTAGTTGATCCTCTTGGGTCCAGAATCACCCATTTTCGGCATAGTACAGCCTTTTCATTGCACTTTGTATAAAACAACTTTTCTATTCGTGGCAAATCGTCTACAAACTCAATCAAATCTACAGAACAGACAAATGAAATCATTGGAAATTATACAACACCAACATTGCACCAGTTTCAACAGCTCAAGGAAACTTTACCACAACAAAAGCCACTGCAATCCGACGAACATACGTTCTGACAGATAATAGAGATAGTTTCCTCGACGATACATCAAAGTACGGCCACAGGGTTAAGGTCCATCCACACTATGAGGGAACGTAAAGTTTAGACCGTCACATTTTGTCGATGTGTTTCGTCACGGTCTAAACTTGGTCTATATTTTCTGCATTTATATGGCTTGCTCTTCATGTGATTGTTCTGATGTTTCTTTAAGTGAGTTCAACTTTGTGAGTTACGAGATAATGCAATTTATTTCAAAGATTTAGTGTAGTATAATAAATTTAAGAGCTTTAGAATGGCTTCATAAATACGTGATAATTTCTTTTTTTTAGAAGAAGAGATAAGAGATGGTGATTTCACACCATCTCTTCTACAATTAATTAATTACTGAAGGATATCTTAACTTTTACTTTTCATGAAATCAGATGTTAGAAAACTTGGTTATTAAGGAGGAGTGTGGCTTAACCTTTATCCGGAACGTGCAAAGTTGGTGAGTAGTTTTTCCATCGTTTGACGCTTTCCTAAGATTTCCTCCGATTTTTCTAACTTTGTTCAGCTAACTCCTGTGACTGTAAGAAATTAATGAAGAAATACTTGTAGGTAACTTTGACCACCTTAAGTCAGAATGGAACCTCAAAGATCTTTTTAGGGTTCAAAAAAGAAAAAAATAGTATTTATTAAAGAAAAAATTATGATAGGCTTATTTTTCGAATGAAACCATTTATTCGGCGTTAATAAATAATAATGAAGTGTCAATATTTATTAACATAATAAACAACGCTAAAATAAACTTCAACTAAGTTTCAAGAACACAAAACAACAATTAAAACTTGAACAACTAAACAATTTCTGAAATGATAGTGGCACATTACTGGCTCCATAACGAATGACTCAAGAACTTACAACTTTGATTAACTCTCACTTTGGCTATTAGGGAGGTTACACATTAGTAACTTGCTAAATAAATTAGTTCTTTACTTTTCCTTGGGCTGGGTTTAACTTTGATCCATAGTAATATTTCTCTTCCTACAGTTTTTATGTGTGTGCTACCTTGCCAGACTAATCACATTGAAAGTTTAGTTGTATGGATGAATGGATGTACGTGGTGTGGATAACCTCTTCACGCCAGAACGACTAAACTGATCGGGATAAAATTTTGCATAGTTGTAAAGCCTTGGGCAGAAACTAGAAGTGCTTTATTTTCATTAGTTCTTACAGGACTCGTGGGCACGTCACAAAATTCAAATTCCGTAAAACTAGGAAATAAAGTGATCACTTTGTTTGTTTTTATTATGTTAAATTTTTAGGGTGTTAGTTTTCGAGCTGAAGTAAAATTGGTTTGTTATTTGCAAATAGATATTCAGAATGAGTAGCAGAAATAGTAGTGGGCCATCGACTTAGTGGCACAGATAAATTGGCTAGATAGGTTGGCATGACTCTCATTTAGAAATCTAGTTGCAAGGTTTTTCTTTCAAATTAACATCATTATTACCTACATCTTCTTAGCCAGAAAATTATGTAAAATAATTAAATAGACACAGAATTTTCAAATGAATATTATCCTTTCCTGACCTTTAAACGAAAACGACTGTACTTATAAATTTCAGCCCACTTAGATATTGCCCCGTTCAGCAGAATCACCCATTTTCTTCCGCTATTAGTGTTTTGAAACTTCGCCGAGAAACATTCTAGGTAATTATGGTTATCTGTGAATTATGCTGTTAACGGCTTTCGAAGTCTTTAGCCCATCCAGTGCCAGTTGCCAGTTACCGGACTGATATAACCGTTATCACAGTATAAGGGCCGCATAAGGAGTAGGTAAGGTAATTGTAACTTTGCCTCACTGCCTATTTTGTCTAATGAAGTGAATCTTTGTTTTTAATCAGACACAAATTTCGATTTCTTGTTGTCGTGGTCATAGGGGACAATTTTAACACCATCATCATCATCAATGGTGTCTAAATCTACGAAGGATGATTTATTGTTCGTTTTTCGGCACTTACGTAGATTACTTGCAAGGCACATAGGTTGTACAACCATAGGTTTGACACCATAGGTTATTTATTTACAAGTACTCTTTATTGCACACCAAATAAAACAGAAACACAGGACAGGAAAAAACAAACACATAGCAATGCACAATGGGCGGCCTTATCGCTATGAGCGATCTCTTCCAGGCAACCTTTGGATGGACAGGAAATGAAAGAACATGTATAGACGGTGGCGTGTTCTACAGTGGGTATAATATTTGGATTAAACATACGTAAGCAAATACTGATAGCTATAAATACAATTAATATGACAGATACATACAATAAATATGATATACATAAAATAAATATAATATACATAAAATAAATATCATATACATAAAATAAGTATAATATACATAAAAAGAAAGAAATATAATATACATAAAATAAATATATATAGGGTGTTTATAATAATACTAATTTGATATTAACAGTTTGAAGTAGAGGTAAGGAAATGTTCATAGACCATATGTTTGAAAATAGGGAGAGACTTAGCTTGTCGAATTGAAGTTGGTAGGGCATTCCACAGCTTTATGGCACGTACAGTGAAGGATGAGCTATAGGAATGGAAGGGGCGGAGCGTTTGCAGTTGAAGAGTGTGTGTTGAGCGGAGGGAGCGGCTATGGGTTTGGTGGAGGTATTGAAATCTAATCCACTTTGCTAATCCATTAGTGGATCAGCTTCCATTTTTTTCCCTCTCTGATCCTTAAAGTCAAGTGGTTTAGTTTCCACTGCTTGAATCTATTCCTCTCCGATTCATGGCCAGTTCAAAGGACAACAACTAATTACTGAGTCGAAAGTTAGGAATAATTTAATTCCCCATGACAGACATGCTAATTATTGGTGTCATCATTATTATAAAAGATATGGAAATTAGATTTCATTTATCACACACGAATATCACCTAATCATATTCATTATATTTATTCGCCGTAGGAACACAAGGCACACTTGGTTGTCAATTTACATTTCACATTAAAAATAACTAATATGACAAAATAAATAATTATAGTAACACCGTTGGAAAATAACTTAAATAACATGGTGTGAATTAAAGATTATAAAACAAAATACCCAAGGGTTTTAAAACTATACGTGTCAGTCAATATCCGATAAAAGCTTATTTTTTGGCAATACTGTTTTCCACAGTTATTTCAACTGTGCCGCCATCGTACCTATAAAATGATCATTATACTGATACCTAAGCGGAATAGGAATAAGTTGAAGTCTAGAATCGAGGGTAAGTTGTGCCATCTATATTCAAAATTTAGAAACCGTGTTGAAAACACATGCGCTGAAGAAATACAAGATATTTAATAAGACTCTAGTAATAACTGCCAGGGTAACAAGTGTTTCTTTCGCAAGAAGGGAAAAATAAAAACTGTATAGGGGTTTTATCCAACGCTCTGTGATTACTTGTAAGTTTTTGAATATTGACAATGTTCAGCAAGTTTTGGCGATCTTTACACAACACTATGTCCCATTGTATACCCTTTCGTGCGCTCCATTTATTGCTAAATCGGTTATGCTCTGTTACTTTACAATGTAGAAAGAAAGAAACAAGATTGCTCGCTGGACCCCTGCCAAATGTCGCCTGACCCAATATCAAGTGCTAAAAGACAACGGACATAGGAGTGAAAAGAATTTGTATTTCGATATCTCGCAATGTTTTTACTTTGTTTCAATTTCAACATATTCGAGGAGCGGTATTATGATGAAAACTTGCGTGTATCTATTGCATGAAATTTGTTTTTCGGCATCTCGAATTTGAAAAGTAAATTTTCTTTACGTATGAGGGACTTTTTGTTAGAACGATCTTTCCATGAGTATTTCGATTTTCTGATGTTCTGGTAACGTATAAAAGTTTGGTTACCTACTAAAACTAACATTAGGTTTTTTCTTCACGATTTTTGCATAGTACATCGTTAACAAGCCAAGTGTCCGTCGTCTCTTATAAAGAAACACCTCCAGTAAATTATTAAAATTCCCACTTGGCTGATTTTCGCTCGATGATTTGTCGAGGACACCGCCTTTTGTGAAAACGTCCATTGCAGTTTTTACAAGACTATTTGTTTGAAAATAGACTTGTATTTTTCGTTAAGAAATATTGTTGCACTGAATGAAAGAAATAAGACCAAAGATTCCTAGACGACTTTATATTGATTCAACATTTGGAACCTGCTGATAGATACATGTATTGCTTTTCTTGTTTTTCTTTTCTTATTTTTGGCTTTGTTGTCGTGTCGACCTTTTCTAATTTTTACGCTCTAGGGCAAGAATTATATCGGTGTAGGTTTCACAAAGTGGTTTATTGAGAAAAGTTAACCTATATGAATGCAACAAAGGAAATTAATAGAATCGCTTACAGTCTCTGCAAACCACACCGCACTCGTCCAAGATACCTCGCAAAAGTCCATCCCGAATGTGACAGCCGCCACCCATCAACACTTTTCTTTTTCTATTTTGAACCGCAGCCAAGGAGTTTGGCTTATACGGCCCACCTGACAGTGTGCCGTCTCTGGCAGCACCATTGAAGGCAGGAAGGCGGGCAGGGCAGGCAGGCAGACAGGCAGACAGGCTGGCTGACAGGCAAACAGGCAGGCACACTTAGGTGAGCAGAAGCCCAGTTGAAGAACCAGCAGCCGTAGCATTATTGTCATCGTCATCATTGTCCGAGTCTACGAAAAGGAAAACAACCTTAGTCATCATCATAAAGTAAAAAGCCATGGCCTATTCTTTCATCAATCACACATCCAAGGCCCCCTTTCAAGAACAAACAGTTTCTTTGACTTAGTCCTACACTTTCATTTATCCATCACGTTTTGCGGTAACATAACATTCATCGACAGACACAAATCCTACTTGCGCCTAACAGGTTTACCATAAACGTCTGCGACGTCTGTGGGGCTCAGAAGACAAGGGCCCTTGTCTCCTGAGAAATACATACCTCGAGCGAGAACTTTTACGTTAGTGACCAAACAGAGCAGAACCCCCAGGGAAATGCCCACAGGGCAACGTCCACAAGCAACCGCCACAGGCAACCGCCACAGGCAACCGCCACAGGCAACCGCCACAGGCAACCGCCACAGGGAAATGCCCACAGGGCAACGTCCACAAGCAACCGCCACAGGCAACCGCCACAGGCAACCGCCACAGGCAACCGCCACAGGCAACCGCCACAGGCAACCGCCACAGGCAACCGCCACAGGCAACTGCCACAGGCAACCGCCACAGGGAAATGCCCACAGGGCAACGTCCACAAGCAACCGCCACAGGCAACCGCCACAGGCAACCGCCACAGGCAACTGCCACAGGCAACCGCCACAGGGAAATGCCCACAGGGCAACGTCCACAAGCAACCGCCACAGGCAACCGCCACAGGCAACCGCCACAGGCAACCGCCACAGGCAACCGCCACAGGCAACCGCCACAGGCAACCGCCACAGGCAACCGCCACAGGCAACCGCCACAGGCAACCGCCACAGGCAACCGCCACAAGCAATTGCCACAGGCAACCGTTTCTTCATTTTTTAAAAGAAAATCTTCTCTTTACATTCTTATAAATGCGAAAACATATATTAGGTACCCACTCACTAACTACCGTGGCGCATAAACCCCGAAGTGGGTCTTCGCCACCAATACAATAGATCGCCACCGGCTTCTGTCCCGCTTCGCCTCCAGTCCAGTGTGGGGACTTGACGCCAGAACCGCACTTTGAAAAGAGAGAACACCTGAAATTTATAACGGAACAGAAACATTTCACGAAAAGAGGATTATGAAACCTGTCACCGCCAAACTAAGTAGGTACATCAATATCAAGGCTAATAAACAACATCTTAAAGGAAAAATTGGTTGTCTGTAAAGTCGGTTTACTGACGATAGTTGAACGTGACAACGTCTCAGAGCGAGGTAACGCCGCATGAGGTAACGCCGCATGACGTCATGTTTTTTCGTGCGTGCAGCCGGCTCTATCGAATTATAAGACGTTGTCACGTCAAAAATGTCAGCCATCTTGGATTTTGAAATGGACATCTTTTTCGTAATCTACGAGTTCGAGTTAGTCGAAAACGATACCCATATAAGTATGTGTGGTGTCACAAAGCAAGGCTCGCTTCGCTCGCCTTGATGTGTGACGTGTGTAGTATTGAGGTGAGTCGGTGTCGGTCGGTGAGTCGGTGAGCGAAGCGAACCGCCGTCATCAAATTCGTAATCCTCGCCCCTATGTTAGTCGAAAACGATACCCATATCCATTTTTTTTATGGGGAAGGGGGTTCCGGGGGGGGGGGGCACACGAGGGTCACAGCCGTCTTCAAATTCGTAATCCTCACCCCCATGTTAGTCGAAAACGATACCCATATCAGATTTTTTGATGGGAAAGGGGGTTGAGGAGGGCAGGGGACAGGGGGCGAGGGGGGTCACATCACGGCTCGCTTCACTCGTGGTGCAGTTCCCCAATAGTCGCATTGCGGTTCGCTTCGCTCACCGCTCTCGCTTGCACTTCAAGCCTTACATGGAACGCCTCAGAGCGAGGTAACGCCGCATGACGTCATGTTTTTTCGTGCGTGCAGCCGGCTCTATCGAATTATAAGACGTTGTCACGTCAATAATACCTACTAACGTAGAAAACCTCATCAACTCAAACAATTCGCCAAAGTCCTACGAGGAAACCAGATCTGTCCGGAAGGCATATCAACCTTACTACACAGATCCTGAAAAACTTATAGGTAAGTATATTCCATTAGCAAGTGAGTGCCGGCGACGGAAATTTTAAATTCCAAATCTGCCTTACGTAGAGGAAATGAAATTGAATAAATTCTACCTTAACATTATGCTAAGTGCAATTATACCAATGGATAAATACAGGGATTTTATTTTGGAAATTGCACAATATTTATTATTGTTAAAGTTTGGATGTTGGAATAGATGTTTGTTGATGTAACAACGACCAAACTTTAAAATGATTGAACGTTGAACGCTGACACTTTGCACAGATGTAGTTCTTTAATAAGACCATAATATGATTTTTTAGAATAAGGCCATATAGTGGCCTTTTTCTAAAAAACACGTTAAGCCTAGTAACTAGATTGAAGCTTAGTAACACTCATATTATAATATCATGTAAACGCCTCTCTGCATTCCTTACGAATCAACAAAAATAATGTACAACAATAATAATTCAGGCCTTCATTATACGAAAAACAACAAAGGATAGCGCGGTTTTAAAAATTATCTGTAATGTAGATAATTTGATCTACAATATAGATAATTTTTTGCCTGGATTTGTGACGTCAGCCTGGACTAATTGTATAAAAAAAAGACTATCGCGCTAGCTACTAAAAAATTGTCTATACAAACCTACATGGCAACCTATCCCAAAAATACATCAAAACCCTCAAACCAGGTCTAACGTACTTTATATTCCCTCAACTTGCGTCAAATTCCTGAACTTGCTCGTACCGAGACAGATAATTGTATAATCCCCGCCAAATGGAATGAAAACACTAATTTCCTGCATGCCGTAGTGTGCAAATCAGCTTTGCGCGGAGATTTTACGTGGTATCTACGCTGTTAGCACAGTAGTATGTGTTCTAAAGAATTACCTCAGCGGAAAAGTAGACCTTACTCGCTTATGCGTAGTATTTTTTAGCTCCTTCCCATCTCTTAACCATTTTAAAACAACTGAAGAAAACTTGTAAGTATGTTTTATACATTTCGTCGGCACCTATTACACGTTACACTAATATTATAAATGCGAAAGTTTGGATGGATATATAGATGGACGGATGTTTGTTACCTCTTCACGCCAAAACTACTGAAGAGATCGAGCTGAAATTTTGCATACAGATAAATATATGCCTGGAATAAAACATAGGCTACCTTTTATCCCATAAATCAGTTTCCATGGGATAGAAATCACCTTTAAACGTTTCCATAGAATCAACGCGTGCGAAGCCGCGGGCAGAAACTAGTAATGTATAAAAAAATGTCATTATGGCACAGTAATGTATAAAAAAGTGTCATTTTTTTACATAACTAGCCGACTTGACCCTTTAAACTTGAAACTACGACCTCCCAAAACCAGAGGACAGTTATCAGCTGCCTTCTGGAGATTTTAAATGCCATCCCTGCAATCATTAATCCGCCTGCCAGACATGATGAATATGGCAAATCCGTTTGTGTTTAAAAGTTCAGCAGGACGTATGTGTGTTGATGAAACAGTTACATATTGGTCGTGTCATGGTGAGCCTTGATTTGGGCAGCAAAGGGTGTTATATTTTAGTTATCGCAATAATTTGTGTTGATTCAGCCAACATAATGATGCACCATCAGGGTTTTAAGCCCCATGGGGTAAAGTTTCGGGAGAGAGGATTTTGCAGAAGCAGCAACGAGATCGGATTCGTGATAGTTGTAGGCGTTTTCGATGGACAAACTTTTCATAGTGAAGTGTTAAAACTTGCAACGATTATTATGGTAAAACACACTTCAGGAAGACAGCCAATATTATGCGAATATGTCTAAAATGTTAATGTCGAAGCCGTGCATACGAAATTCAAGCTGTTTTCACGTTCTTTGAGAGCACTACACAAACCTAGCTCGTAAAGTCGGGCACTTGGGCTGCCTGCGCGAGAAATTTCGGTCGTTTCGTTATTTTGCCTGCTGCTGCTGTCTCTTTGAATTTGTTGGGTTTTGAAAAAGGCTAGATTTAGATGGATTTGGGTGCCATGGCGTAAATATTTTTTAATTTCTTTATTATTTGTACGAGTTAGCTTCTCTCTCGCTGATGTTAGAGTAGTTTGAGTGAGTTTATACATATTTCTTTTCGTAAAATATTCTTATTAAATAAATAGACATAGACATAGACATAGACATACCATTTATTTGCCACCACACACACATTTACATAACACATTCAAAATAAAATATGTAGTCTTAAATTAATTAAACTAATAAGAACACATACAGTAGGTACATTTAACAAACGATAAATAAATTGTGTCACTGCATCTACTAACCCCAAGCTAAGCAGAGCTTGTGTTATGGTACTATATGACTGATATACTTACTACAGTACATTACACACATAGATTTTGTTTATTTAGATAAAAAATACCTAGAACACCCGGAATAAATATATTACTCGTAGATCGTACAAACATTTTTACTAAGGCGGGAATCTAACCCGTAACCTCCTGCACAATGTGAAACTATTGCCTTTCTTTATTGGTAAATGCTTTTACAAACGTTGAAAAGTGAAACCACTTTTTTTTGACACGTAAACAAACCTTTGGTGACGTGTATGCAATGTGTACATAACCTCTTTTATCCTTCTAATGTTAACCTAAGGTTTTCGGTTGGCATCTACATCATGAATTGGTACAACATTATCTATTCATAATCAACCACTTAATTTTTATAATCATGTGTAACCTCGGAATGTATACCTACGTGAGGATTGCATTAAAATGTATGTAGAATAATGTAAATCATTACTGAGAGCAATACCTCTCGTCTCGGCTCCAGTTGTCACACAAACTGGGCCAGTCTGAAAACCAGCGCTGTTTTGTACCTAGCCTGGTCAGTATAAAGCTGAGACTGACCTGACTAAGAAACGCGTAAGTAGCCCAGGGTGGGCGGTGACTACCTACCTGTCACAAATTAGTAGGTAGGTGCCTATTTATATTATATCTAGTTAGCTTTCACTTTAAGTAATATTCATGATGTTCATGTGTTATATAAATTTATAATTTTGTACCTGCTTACCTACCTAAAATGTGTGTGTACCTTAAGGCATTCACTGCCCAGCTCCGGCGGTACGACCCGCAGGGACACGTCTTCGGCCATGAAAGTGTTAGATTCTGCTACTACTGGTTCTTTTGTTACTTTACCTGTGCTGTTTGTGTGTGTACCTAATAAAAAAACTACCTATAATCTCTATCTATCCTGCGTCGCAGGTGGAACTTCGCCCGCCACCGGGCCACATCGGTCCTCAGATATAATTATAATATTATTTTATTTCTTAATATAAAAACAAACTACCAGCTTAAAACACAAACATAAATTGCTGGTAAAAAATGGAGTTATTTTATCAGAGTTTAGCTGTTTTGCCAAAGGCCGAAGCTAGCTTACACAGTAATGTTGTAAACCTACCTAAATTATTTTTAATTAAGTTGTGTAGATATTAAAAAGCATTAAGACCCGGAACAAATATCTACAGAGCATGTAAATATTAATCAACGGTTACAGCGTATTTTTATTTTCTCGTCCGCTATCCGGCATTTATATTAGAGCCCTGTCAAATTTCATCAACTAAATATAATCGGACATTCCCTGAGGGCTCTTGCCTTCATTTTATCTTTTTCACATCATAAAGCCATTTTATTTGGTACAAAAATAGGCGAGTAATAGCGCAGATAAATAATAATAAGAGTGATAATAATTTTACGACCGATGAAAGGCGGTGCACGGGAGTAGAAAAGTTTGGATGCGAGGCAAAATGGAAACCCCTGCTTTGTGAATCTATAGTTATTCTTAGAGTAGATTTCGCTCATGAAGAAGGGTCTCTCATTAAGCTTACTCAGGTATTAACTAAAACCTCTAGCACCCTGTGAATGTTCCATACCGCGCCACCACGCCAAAACTAAGTAGTATTTCATTTCATTTCATTTCATTTCATTTATTCGCAAACAAATACATTTGTGTCGGAATATTAACAATTTAAAAGTATATAAAATAATCACAGAAACAAAACACAAAGTAAATTAAAACATAACATAGATTAAAATACACACATGGTAAAAATAAATAGTAATTCAATAACATTAATTTGGATTATCAATAAAAATAGCATAGATATCTTTTATTGTTTAGGCTAGATGTGTTTGATTTTTATCGTTATAGAAATCGTCAATAGAGTAGTAACACTTTTCCAATAAGAAATGCTTCAAATGCTTTCCAAACTTAACTGGACAGTATATCGTTTTAAAGGTAACTGGAAGTCTATTGTAGAGTTTGACAGCCTGATATCGAACACAGTGCTTTACTACGTTCAGTCTGGCAAGAAAGTCACTTTTTATGTCTTTTCTCCTAGTTTTTTCCCTTATTAACCTGTCTTCCGTACTTTCAAATCTATCGAGATTTTTTATGAGATATGTCAAAGTGACTAAGATGTATAGACATGGCACAGTTAGGATACCCAGCTTAACAAAATGTTCCCGACAAGAATCTGTTTGCTGTATACGTACCATAGTCCTAATTGTTCTCTTTTGTATTGTAAAAGCGGTATTTATGTTGTACGCGTAGCTGTTGCCCCAAAACATGATACTATAGCGAAGCTTGGACTCTACAAGCGCAAAATAGACGAGTCTTAGTTGTGCCATTGTTACTTCCTCTCTTAAACTTCGGATAGCGTAGCATGCGGAGCTTATGGAGTTTTCAATTGAGCTCAATTCATTTTTCCAATTTAAAAGACTGTCAATATATATACCTAGAAACTTAACTACATGTGACGATTCAATATTAATGTCATTGTGATTTAGTGTTATTTTATCATTACTTCTTGATGTCGACTTAAATAGTATTAAATTTGTCTTTTTTATATTTAAAATTAAATTATTAGTTGAAAACCACTCGTCAAACCCTCTGATGACTATATTTAACTTACGTGACAGATCAGCTAGTGAACCTTCCGAGATTATGGCATTTGTGTCATCCGCAAATAAAACAAGTTTGACACCGGGTATATAGTTTTCCATGAAAGAAATAAGGTCATTTGTGAATATTATAAACATGATAGGTCCTAAAATCGATCCTTGGGGAACACCCCTTGTGATTTTAGACAAATTTGATTTAAAAACTATTTCCTTACTATCTACTATTTTTCTGATTTCAACGTACTGTTGCCGGTTCGTCAGATAAGAATGAAACAGTTGCCATGCCTTACCCCTAATTCCATAGTATTCTAATTTCTCTAACAAAATTTTGTGATCTATTGTGTCAAAGGCCGAACTTAAATCTAGAAACAACCCTGATACTTTCATTTTATTATTTAATGATTCAACGACGTCATCCAGTAGTGTATTTATGGCATCCCCAGTGCTTACGCTGTGCTGGTAGCCAAATTGTCTATTATTTAGAATTTTGTTAATCATTAAATGTCTTAGAAGTCTATCTTTAATAATCTTTTCATATATTTTTGATAACACTGGTAGCAAAGATATGGGTCTATAATTTTTGGGATCTGTTTTCGTCCCTTTTTTATAAACAGGTAAAATTCTAGCTATTTTCAATTGTTCAGGGAATAAAGAAGCATCTATGCACTTGTTGAAGAAATATGTGAGGGGTCCTGTCAGTTCCAAAATGTTGTCCTTTATCATTTTTATTGAGATTTCATCATACCCGGCGGAATTTTTGCTTTCCATTGATTTGATAATTTTAGTTAGTTCTATGCTATTGACATGATTGAATTCCATACTTGTCTCGACTTTACTAACATTATTGACTAGCAGCTCTAGCGCAGAGTTTCTACAAGCTACTTTATCATTGACTATGATGTTATTTGTGTCAAATTTTATGGCAAAAGCTTTCACTATATCTTGGGAATGTGTCAGTAGTTTATTATCTATCTTTAATTTTATATTATTAATTGTAGTCTTTGTGTCTTTCTGATTTCTGTGCCTATTTACTACGTTCCAGATGGCTTTTGCCGAATTTTTGGCGTTATAGACCTCGTTTCGTACTGCTATCTGTTAGTAGTCTGTAATTACCAAGTTGGATAGCGGATTTTTTTTTTTTTTTCAATTTTCGTTTGAGTTGTGTTGTGACAGACGCGCATTTGATCCCATCTTTGTGAAATCCGCCGCTGCTCCCCAGTTTTTAGCATTTGTGATCTCCTTGTGATGTACTCGTATACTACAAGCAGCACGCAACGCCTTCCATTGAAAATACTTACGATAGCAAAAAACAAAATCTGTGTAAAAAGATATTTAAATTTGATTTTAATTATTTTATTTAAATTTAATATAAGCACAGATATTAAAATACTATACTAGTAATAAAATAGATAAATATTAATTTATATGCTTTAACACAATGAAAGTTACTGTTGTTTCAATTATGTTCTACCTTAAAATTAGATATTTAAAACCATAATTTGCATTATGTATTTAAATTGTTCATTATGTATGTCTAAGTTTTTTGAGGTACATGTGGA
This sequence comes from Eupithecia subfuscata, assembly GCA_963564075.1. Lineage (NCBI taxonomy): Eukaryota > Metazoa > Arthropoda > Insecta > Lepidoptera > Geometridae > Eupithecia > Eupithecia subfuscata. The sequence goes on along the minus strand of OY751097.1, from coordinate 2,056,781 downwards.
TTGTTTGCAACAGTCTGCAGTTGTTTCAATTGCAAATACTACTATAATTTTCTTGTGAAATTAGTATCAGATCGTCAACTAAAAAGTCATTAATATTGTAATAGCACTTATTTAGCATTGTTTATTTTTAAATTTATAAATGAATAATCGAACTAAGATTTAAAAGGACTTCGGTATTGTATCCGTCAAGTAATAAATTTTCTTTACTCCATGGCGCCAAACCAGCAGGGAACTCGGTGAGTTTACGACAGTTTTTTTTACTTTTCTAATAATACTGCGATAAAATAAATTGAGCAATAAACATAGTTTGTGGTATAATGAGAGCTGAGCAAGCTTATGAATATGAGAAACTGGTACCTAATAGACAGATATACGTTTTATTATCACAATAACAATTATTTAGTTTGTACGTATTTAGTTCTCGAAAGAAGAAAAATGTCGAACTCTGGGGCGTCTGTAACGCAGGAAGTTCCGGGTTCGATTCCCGCATCGACGCAAATGTTTGTACGATCTGCAGATATTTTATTCCGGGTGTTCTGGATGTTTTTTATGTATAATAAAAATATCTATTTATTTACATAAATACAATAGGTACATTACTGTACTTATTGTATTATATTTAGGGATTATCTAGTACCCATAACACAAGCTCTGCTTAGCTTGGGGCTAGATGATGCTGTGTGATTGTCGGGCATTATAAAAAAATATACAGGGTCCCACGGAAAGGGTGTACTAAGTCGACAGGCGGTGATTCTGGACCCCGGGTTCGACTTGTGAATAACGATTTTCATGAATGTCGAATATTTTTCCTATATGTTTTCCTAGAATGAAGGTTTTTTGTCTTATTCGTATCTTTTTACAGGCACGCAAGCATTATTTAACATTAAAAAATATTATTTCACAAATGTTTTTGCTTGTTTGTTCAAGAAAATAAGTGTTTTGTCATGAAATTATTTAAAAAAAATTAGGTTTATACTTTGAAATTTCAAAACAATAAAATTAATGTAAAAATACAAGTAAAATAACACGACTAGGAAGATAGAACGTCTCTTAAAAAAAAGAACAAAACACTAAATTCAAAAAATCGTACAATAAACGTTGACCCCCTCGATGTCCAGAAACACCCCCTTTCCGCTTAGTACACCTTTCCGTGGCACCCTGTATAGTACGGACTGAATGCCCCGCATCGTCACTGGACTAGTGTCTTATTGTCCTCCAGTGCCTCATTGTCACTAATGAATTCTGGACCACAACCTACTATTTTTACCACCTCTATCAATAACTGAATACACACCTACTCCTAGAAGGCATATGTACGAGTACGAACCCACACGTACGTAACACGATAAACAGATGAACAAAGGGAAAAAACCACATGTGAAGCAGATTCCGTTATAAAACCACTCAGCCATATTCGCAGCTGAGATTCGCTGCTACCAGTTATGAATAAAGAATAAAAATTACTTATTAATTTTATTGTTTAATGACGACCTCTGTGGCGCAACGGGCGAAGGTCTGCCTGCGACGCAGGAGGTTGCGGGTTCGATTCCCGCCTCGGGACAAATGTTTGTACGATCTGCAGACATTTTTACTATCTATGTAGTGTATTGTATTAAGTATATCAGTTATCTAGTACCCATAACACAAGCTCTGCTTAGCTTGGGGCTAGATAATGCTGTGTGAATTGTCCAGCATTATTTGTTTATTTATTTATTGTCTGCGTAAATGTCCTATCTCGTCTTCACCCCGGGCCTCATGATGACAAGCGTCCAAACATTATCAGTTTTGGAAGAGTTTATTGCTACTATTACTTAGTTGATCAAAACCTGTTACAATATGACATGTCGATATTTTTTACGATCAATTCATTCCCCAAGTTTGCGGATCGTGAACATCTACAATTTATGGGCTACGCTTCTACCGCATCAGATCGGGTTATGAGGGGTAATAACCAAACTATGGTGATCAGTTCATTTTGATCAAAATGACACTTAATGTGAATCAGTTTATGAACGAATGCCTATATAGCTTTATGTGGTTATTATAGGCTCTATAGACATTATGTATATTTAGCTGATGGATTTCTAAATAATAAATAAAATAAATGGAATGACAATCAGAATGAGAATCAAAATAAAACTGAGAATGAGAAACAGAATCAGAATGAGATGAGGAAGAGAGTCTAAACGAGATTCATAATGAAATGCAGAATGAAAATCGGAATACAGATCTGAATGAGATTCAGCATAAGATTCAAGATGAGTATTAGATTGATAATCATAATGAGAATATGTACTCAAAGGATAGTCAGAAATAAATGTATGTTCGGATAGCAATTCAACTGGCCTTTAACAGTTAGCACAGGAGTGAATCCAGGAGCCGAAGCTTGTCGTTTATAAATACGTTATTGACCTGATTCAATTTTAAACAGTTCATACATAGGAGCTCTTTACATAAACTGAGGAAACATAAACATACGACTACTCTGAGAATACTAAAACAGATTTTAATGGTGTGAGCAGAGTGGAGGTAATGGCTCCATATTGCGAGGTATCAGACAAAATGTTGTTTTTATAGACATTATGGTAAGTTTTGTGGGGTAAGTGGTAAAATATTACTCTGATGCATAATGTATGGTGATATACTTTTAATAAGTAATGATTTTTGAAGGTTTTTGCTAAAAATTTTATTTATTTATTGAGGAACTACAATAGACTTATTTTACATTTGTGTTAGTACTTTACTATGTAGATGAGCATTATTCACAATGTAACCTACAGCGCTATCCACATTATATAGACAAAGAATAAAAAAATATGCTACTATTTTAGGTTATCGAAAAGGTAAATTAGTAATTTTACATATTCCGTCCCTTTTCTACACCAGACACTTGCCGCTTCAAAATCATTCCTTACCAAAATACTGGCCCAGGGGCAAAGGTCCACCTGAGAAGCAGAAGGTTGCGGGTTTAGTTCCTGCCTCGGAACAAATATGATTTCCAAATATTTTGTTCTTGCTCCAAAAAGGGTGTTTTCGCATTAACAAATAAAAAAAACCTATTATTATAATAGAAGTATTTTCTTTGCAGTAGTGCATAGAAGTATTTTTTATAGTAGTGCAATGCATAGCAGTTATCTATTAGTTCCCCTAACACCTCGCTACTCCACATGCGTCTACCACTAACCATGCTCCCCAAACAATGTGGGTTTTAGCCATGATCACAATGCTTGGTAGACCGAAGGGTGAATGCAGTAGACGTGTTCCAAATAGACAGAAGGAAGCTACTTCCCCTCCTCTGGTCTGGCCGACTAAGGATACCTTAGTCGGCTCTTAAGACATCCACAGGCTGAGTTGAAATGAAATGAAAATATTTATTGAAAAAGAAATACACAATAACAATGGTTAACTCAATGATAAGCTAAAGTTAGGTGTTATTAGTTTCTCGTCAAGTAAAATTAAGTATAGGTAAATTATATAAATTGTTCATGCGGGTTGGGGATCGCAGTTCGGTGGTAGAATTGTTCTGCAGGGGGCGCTGCTGCCCGCCCCTGGTGGATATCCCTTTGTCGCATTACCCCATGAGATAAATAAATAAATAAAATAAAATAGTTTATTTCTCTAACTTAATCTATACATATCTTTAAATTACTTTGGAAATCCCCTTTTAAGTATAAAGATACCTGTGTTAGGGGGTTTCGCTCTTGCCTTATGGAAATTCACATAAATACTAAGTAGATTTAATAGAGATAAAAGCCAACAAGACGCTTATCAGGGGGAGGCCTGCGTCCAGCACCAATACAGGTTGTTGAGGTTGCATAAATGAATTATGCATGTAGAGATCAGGAGAGGCTCGTCTTTGAGGAATTATAAATTGTTTGTAATCATTGTCTAGGAAAGTTGGAGTGGTAGACTCCTACGCGCTGCCACGGCCAGTTCACATCACTATGTGTCCTAACTCTGCTGGCTTCGGGGTTAAACCTTGGTCTATTGATCACTACCCAGTACGCTGCGGTATGCGGCGCCGGACACAATCGTATGATAAACTTGTTTCTGCCCGCAGCTTCGCACGCGTTTCTATAGAAACGTTTTCTATCTCATGGGAACTTATTTTATGGGATAAAAAGTAGCCTATGTTTGAGGTAACAAACATCCATACATCTAAACTTTTGCATTTATGGTTTATTATTAGTGTGACGTCTAAAATGTTCTTTTGTTCCGTTGAAGTCTGCGTCAGCGGTGAGGGGCAAGCGCTGTGAAGTCGAAATTACGGGTTATTCCAGTTTTCCCTCTTGAAATCCCCCTTAAGGGGGAAAACTGGACTTCAAAAAAATGAATTCCAGTTTTCCCCCTTGAAAGTAAGCCTTAAGGGGGAAAACTGGAATTCATTCTTTTGACTTCCAGTTTTCCCCCTTGCAAATCCCCCCTAAGGGGGAAACTGGAATTATTATTTTTACAATTCCAGTTTTCCCCCTTAGACGTAATTTGTATAGTAATCATATTATTACGAACCATACGGTGTAATGCAGCTTATCGCGTCCCGATCAATAGACCAAAGCTCTAAATATAGCTGTGTCAAAATTTCAGCATTATTTATCAAGTTATTCTATAAACCAGACCCTCCACCAACAACAGCTATTGTGCCATTTACGTATAGATAATGTATACCAAAACGATAACTTCAACGTCGATAGGCACTGTGAGTCCAATTTGAAATGCAAACATGCAGCCAATGAAAATGCAATCTCGCCCGGATGCGCCGCGCCGTCTGAATAGTCATAATGTATCGTAATTAATCGAGCCTTGGGTCCTCATTTGCATGTGGTTCGGGATTGAAATAGGAACCAGTTATGTAACGCCTAGTGTTGCTGTGTGATGTGGGCTTAGAATTTGCACCACCACAATTACACTATTGCCGCGGGTGTCGTAAGAGGCAACTAAGGGATATCCACCGGGGGCAGCAGCGGCCCCTGCAGATTATCTCTACCACCGAATTGCGATCCCCAACCCTCGGTTATCATGGGTCGGCCTCCGTCCAGCAGTGGACTAATAGAGGTTGAGGTTGAGATAACGGATATGTAGTCTACAGACCAAAGCCGGCAAGCTGCCAATAAGTTAGCAACACTGTTGGCTACCTACAAATATTCATATACTGAAATGTCGTACCAGCTCGCCGCGTTGCAACGCCATGGTACTGGTACTGCCATCGCCAAAAACTTGTGATAGTTTACAAAAACTCGTCTTCTGACCTTCGACCATTTTAATCTAATTGAACCGAGTGAGCGAACGAAGTTCTCTGTGGCAGCTTGTGCGATTTGGCTGTATGGTAAAATAGTCACTTCGAGCTTATCTGTCTAACCGTTGATCCGATTAGCGTGATATTAGATAGGTTGATAGATGAGACTTGTGAAATATGCTGGTAACTTAGTCAGGCCAAATCCGTCAAGGTCCTCAAAAACTTTTAAGAGAAGGGGGTCCCATTTGGGGTAAAATCAATTAATTACATCAAGTTTGGTCTCATAAGAAAGGTATACTTACCTAGCGTGAATGTTTTTTAAAATAATTTATCAAATTATTGACCATTCACAAAAATAAGAAAACCAGTAAACAGGAATAAGTCTAGTCCATCAGCGTAACATAACGAACTGAAATCACGATGTACTAACGGGATTGTAGCTCCATGATAAAAGGATCGTGTAGGATCACAGTTGGAATGAGCTGCGTTCACACCGATCGACTCTCGGCTAGGTCTCAAGAAAGCGAGTTTTCACGCGATATAATGCAACATCGAGTCTCGAGATAAGTAGTCTGAGATCAAACTGAATTTTTTGATATGTGTTACCATAAGTTCGTGATTTCTATTTCACGGAAAATTATAGAACGAAAGAGTTTTGTATGTATGTGTTTGATTCTTCCAGTTCAAACTTTGATTGGTTTTAAGCCTGAGAATTTTCAATAATTTTGTGAAGGCAAAGTCTACCGGGCCGAATGATTTTTTTTTAACCATGTGGCCAGATGTTCGACGAAGTTACTCCAACCGAGACCACCATAACCTTAACTTTACTGTCTTCTTGTAACAGTGGACAAAAAATGGATGTGAAGGGAATCATTTAACACTGTATTTTTTAATTGAAAATTATTTTGTTTTAAATTTTAATCTATAAGCTTATTTTGTAGGTCCAAAAAAATAAACGTTATTTATTTCTAATTTTGACCAAGAAATATTTTTTTAAAATTTCAAGTAAAAAAGTAGATAAGTAAGTACTTACTTAATTTTTACATTTCCAGATCGGTGTGACCTCTACCCTGCCTAAGCCATCTACTAGTTCCCCACTATGATTTATTGCAAAAGTCCCCATTGTTCGGGTTCTATCACCAACTCACATTCCATCTCGCTCACCCATCACCCACAAACTTTCCATCTCTTTCTAAGCTCCGTCGAAGTCCCGAAGAAGCTCGTAGAAGTTGTGAGAGGATCATCTTTAGTTCATAGTTAGCTTGGAGTTAATAAGGCTTTGTAGTAGTTCTGAAGCAATTTGAATGTGTTGACACTTGGTCGGAAATTGAGGTCATTTATAGGATGTCGGTTTGCGGCTTTGAGAAGTTAGTAAAGGCTTCAACTTCGGTTTCTACTAAATAAATAAATAAAAATAGCCATTAATCTCTGACTTTTACAATTTTCCTAATTTTTCTATACTAATATTAAAATGAGGAAAGATTTGATTGTTTGTTAGTTTGTTTGTATTAAATTGGCTCCGAAACTATTGGACCGATTTGAAAAATTATTTCACCGTTGGGAAGCTTACTTTTCAGGGAGTGACATAAGCTATATTTTATCCCGGAATTCCCACGGGAACGGGAACTACGCGGGTGAAACCGCGAGGCGATCGTCTAGTATCTTACAGTTTCAATAATAACTACTTAATCTATTTACAAATTTTTGACACCGGTTCTAGGTAAGTCAGCTTATCTTTTGACATAGGCCTCCTCCATTGTGTGCCATTGCAAGCGGTTTAGGCATGCCCTACGCCATCCCTCAGGCAGATCTTCTCAACGCTTAGAAGGTCTGCCTCTGCTGCGTTTCCCTTCACGTGGTACCAGACTGTTGTCTCGTAGGACCATTTCCTTTTCGTGAATCTCTTAATATAGCCGGTCCATCTCCATTTCAGCCTGCATATTTTGGTTGTTACGTCTGCTACTTTAGTGATCATTCTTATTTCGGTCAGTATTTTCCGGTCCTTTTTCTACACGGTTTCTACAAAAGCATGTAAAATTGTTGACAAAATTCTGCTTTTTAATATAGCCCAAGAATAGACTATTCGATAGAGGTTGACCCTAAACACACAAGTTTGAGCCTCTATGATTGTTACACTATTTCATGCTCGCTTATTGGCATAGTTGAAACCACCAAATTCTATGGCGGGGCTGCTAACTTGACGGACACGATTGTGTGTAGTCCAGGCATGTTTTTAATTTAGTTTCTCCGTTTCATGTATTGAAGAACATGCTGTTCTTATTTCTCCTATGGTTTTGGGTTTGTTCTATTTATTTTTGATCTCTCTTTATGTCATCATTGTTTTTTTATGTCTGTAGATACAAGTACCTTCCTACTCGTACTGTAGAATACCTAACCAAAATTACATATATGTAGCTGCCTATACCTTTTCTCAGTTGTATTTGTGTCTACGTATGTGAATGTACCTACTTGTTCTGTATGTCCTAATAAATGTATCTCTATCTTCATCTTAACTATGCTATAAAATGTACTAATTAGCACTTTTACGCCCACTGCTGAACGTGTCTCCCCCAGACAAGAGGGGGATATAATATCCACAATCCCTACGCTTGGGTTAGTGGTCGCAGTAGAGGTGTTAAAATAACAGACGGAAGCTGTTCTTCCTCTGTTAGGTTCAATTAGTCGCCTCTTACAACATCCGTAAGCTGAGTTAAGGGGTCGATTCTTAGACCGCGATCGCCGCTACTACCTGTATAATTATGTAAGACAAACGTCTCTGGTAATACATATGAAGCGCGCGTGACTAAAATGGGACGGGACCATATTGAATTGAAACAAGCACGGTCAGACTTTGACATGGTTCCATACCATTCTTATTTCGCGCAAATTTTAATCAGTACCTACCTGTTCTTGATGGTATGTACCTTTATATTTTTCACGAGATGCTTTATGATTTTAGCTAAACGAAGCGTGAAATCAGATTATGGCAAAGTTGAGCCACGAACGCCGTGCTTAGAATATTATTAGAAAGTTCGTAAAAACACTCTTACCGTAGTGCATTTTCATGTCGAAGCAAACAGAAGAGATCAGAATGTATACAGGGTAAACTAAGTAGTCAACAATTTTTTTCCGTAACGACATGTTAAAACTTTGATTTTAAAAACAATGGTTTTATTGTAAATCTGAAATCGTAAATAGAAATACAATTGATTGGAAAAATCAATTTACATTATGTGATTTATTTATTACTAGCTGCGCCCCGCGGCTTTGTTTCTATGGAAACGTTTAAAGGTGTCCCACGGGAACAGATTTATGGGATAAAAAGTAAAATTTAAGCCCGATCCGTTCAGTAGTTTTTACGTGAAAGAGTAACAAACATCCATCCATCCATACTTACAAACTTTCGCGTTTTTTATATTAGTAAGATTTACAGGATACCTACGTTTGATAAATTCGTGCGATTTTAAATCATTAATTCGTGGCTTAAAAGTTTAGTTTAGTTTTCTTATTCTTATCTGGCCTTACAGATGTAATGTTATCAGTTGAATTTCATGTTTTCACATGTTTTTTTGGGATCCTCGGTTGATTATTATGATGATCAATAATAATAATAATGCTGGACAATTCACACAGCATTATCTAGCCCCAAGCTAAGCAGAGCTTGTGTTATGGGTACTAGATAACTGATATACTTAATACAATACACTACATAGATAGATAATTTTTATTATACATAGAAAACATCCAGAACGCCAACGCAGAACGCAATAAGTCATTAAAGTTGAAATGTATTTTGAAAGAGTCATTGAGCCTCTCAAAATATCAAAATCATCTAAAAACTGACATCAAGAAGTTGATTACTTATACAACCACCCTGTATACTTATTCCCAATTCCGCAAGATATGTTATACACACCAAATCTGTCACAGACACAGATTTTATCTCATGACGTCACAGCACCGTAAGTCGTATTTTTGCGTTCCCCCGGGCCGGCCATAATTCATGGAATATGGATCACTCGCGCAGCCTACATACACGCTGCTATTAGCTGCGATACAAGGGCATAGGAAGAAATGGATAGAACTGACAAACTGACTCTAATTTGATAGTAAAGTAGTAGTAAAAAAACTAAATTTTGACTTCGAATCCCGAGCATTTTTTAGAGTTAAACTGTTTTTTATGTTTTAGAAGGAGAAGTTGGTTAAAAATGTATTCAATTTGAAAATATACGATTCTAAGATATGCTCGAGCATTCTTTTCCTAACTATGGGGTTTCAGACTGACCAAGAAATTTATAATGTTTGGTGCTTATGCGTAAAAATGTTCCTACACAGGTTTTAGAATCAAATCGACTGAAGAACAACAAAATTTTGAGACAAAAAGTTGGAACACCACTCCGTTTGGTCTCGGACTTGACTTGAACATAATTCTGGCTGTTTATGATCAGGCGTAAATTACTAAGTTTTTTAATTAAAAAGAAAAGCTTAAGACGTACCCGAGCATTTTTAAGGTCATTGTACTTCCTCAATACCTACCTAAATCTAAAACTACTAAATTCTAAGAGTGTTTTTTTAATACCTACCTACGATGTCATTTCTATAGACTTGTAGATCTATGACTTCAAGTATCCACAATACGTCACGACTGACCAAACGACGCATCCTGCGATCGAACGTGGCTCGTTAGAATTGTGCCACTTGTGCGTTCTAGATAGAGTTCACTTTCCTACAGCAAGATGAGATTAATCGTTCAATTTACTACTTGCAGGAGTTTTGATACTTCAGTGAGTGGGACAAGGTATCAAGAAAAACTTTATTTTGGTTTTCATCAGCCCGTACCGACCCACTGTTAGGTGTAGGTTAGGTACCAAATAATAGATGATTCTCGTTCAGATTCAGATTCATTTATTATTTGCAAATATGTAGATAGACAGGTAGCTCCATTGACGTTAGATCCATTGGCTAGATCCGTGATGGATCTATCGAAAACTTTATTTCTCAATAGATCCATCCTCAATAAATAATTTATATCGTGGTTTGTTTACAAACATTCTACATCGAAATTGGCTGGTGTATAGGTACTAAACCGACATAGACTTTTACTAAATATCAAAATCACTTTACACGAATTATTTTAAATGCGAAAGATTGGATGTATGTATTTATGGATGATGATTGTTACTCTATTACACAAAAACTGAAAAAAAATAGGCTGAAATTTGAACTAGATGTAGGATATGTGTACTTTTTATTGCATAAATCACTTCCATAGGACAATAATCGATCTTGGTTTACTTGAAATTACGTATCTAAGTGCGTCGTTTTATCTCGTAAATACAATGTCATATAATAATATACAACACGTGCAAAGCCGCGGGCAGAAACTAGCACATACTAAGGCGGTATCGCTTGATAGCTTCGTAGTTTTCGAGTCAAAGTGTGCTCTGCCTATTCTTATAAAGAAAATATCAATTACTTGCTATCCGTTGTCGTTTATAAAGATACTATTTTACGACATTTTCACGGCGCATAAATATTGCTAAAGGTGCGAGCGCACTTCTGCTTAAATGCGCGACACATTCCAAATTAATACATTAATGTATTCTTCTCGTATATTTATTGCGTGGCACAGACTTGCACTGGACCGAGTTGAATGACAAACATGGAAAGAGATCTATGACTAGCAGTGACTACTAGGTGACTTATAAAGTCTCCCTCATCGCTGGTCATAACAAACACTTGAGTAACCTATAGCGGTTGATATGACGACAATCAATAGGTGGATGGGAATATATTGCTATCTACCGCAGTTGACCGGCACCTTCATCACGGATTAAGTTAAAAGTAACATAAAACGTAAGCCATGCGAGACACTTTACTTATTACATTGTATTTATGGCTTGTGACGTCATTTCCGTGCTAATTCGATTTTTCATGGGTACTGACATGACTCTCTTGGTGTGCAGATGTGATGATATAAGGAGATGATTCATTCATAAGACCTAAAATAATAGGCATTCTAAAGCGGAAGGTAAAATAATAGGCGTTCTGAGCGGGAGTTAAAATATTAGGGTTATTCCAGTTTTCCTCCTTGACAAATCCCCCTTGAGAAAAAATTTTCAAGGGGGATAGCTGGAATATTTTTTTCAAATTCCAGTTTTCCCCCTCGATGATTTTTCAGTAAGTGTTAGTAAGTGTCTCTAAGTGTTTTCTATGTATTATAGTAAAAATATCTATTTTGGAGTGTTTTATAAAATATTTTAATACAGGCACATGATACAGGGAAGTAATTTTTGTATTTTTTTATTTAGCCTATTTAGTCCCACTGCTGGCAGTAATAATAATTTATTTTCAAGAATTCACGTTTCGAGGATGTGTAAGATGACGAACGATAAAGACGAACCTTTCAACAAATAACAAATGTTTACATTCAGAAAAACCAATAACCGTTTTATAACGAGAGATCATGACTTTTTGGTTTTCATTTAGTTTCTCTTTTTTTTTTGTTGTGTTATTTATTCATCACCACCAAGGTGATTTTGATGATTTTGATTTTTGTATCTCCCATTTATTCTAATTGTCTGCTTTGTGTATGTGCTAATGTAAACCGTTGTTGGTAGTTTTTAATAGGTTTTCAGTTTACTCGGTTGTTCACACTTATTATGTACCTACTTAACTAATATTATTTTTCATCATGAAAACCTCTTAATAGCCTCCTGCTTCGACTGTTTTCATATAATTTGTGTGTATGTGCTGCTGGTTTTCATTGCAATAAATAAATAATATATACTTAAGTAAAGTCGTTGACTATAATATCATTGTTCGAGTCCATCAAACAATGCCATATTCGACGACTAAGGACTCAGACCATTGCATAGGGCAAATTTTCCGCTGAGCCCACTTCACTGGTTTTCACAAAGCTGCATTGTTATGGAGGATGGGTAGAAAAGTACCACTTGCCATCAGGTGGATCTTAACTAGTTCCGTCATTAAGTCGTAAAAAATCATGCAATACGGGACACTACTGCTAGCCCGGGTCATAAACTTTCAACATGTTTCCGCCAAATGTCTCCATTTGTAGCAACCGTTGGAAACCCTTCCTAAAAGCCTCTACGAAAATCCCAGCATCATTCACAAAAAACGCGCAAAAAGAGAAATAGTTTCGCCGGCAACTTTCATCTCGCAAGAACCGCTGTAAAAGGGCAAAAAGTGTACAATCTCAGACCAGCACGTGTTTGGGTAATTCCTCTAAGAAGAGAAATTATACGGCCACCGCATATATTAGGGGTTGGTGGCGCAATAGTCTGGAAAATGAGATGTACTTTTCCTTTAGACCTGCTGCATTGTAAGCAATTTGGGTTTACTCGCGGCAGGTCAACTACTGATGCTGGTGTAGAGTTAGTATCGCATATTTTTGATGCTTGGGAGAAGTCGCAAGACGCTTTAGGCGTTTTTTGCGACTTGTCAAAAGCGTTCGATTGCGTACACCATGAAACATTAATCAGGAAACTACATCACTATGGAATAAGAAACACCTCTTTGGATCTTCTTACATCTTATTTGAGTGATAGGATACAAAGAGTTGACATTAATGGGAAACGGTCTTCGGGGTCTGTAGTTACAATGGGTGTACCACAGGGTTCTATCCTCGGTCCTTTCCTATTCTTAGTTTATATTAACGACCTGCCTCATCTTGTCAAGAATAATCACGAGATTGTATTGTTTGCTGATGATACTTCATTAATTTTTAAAATGAAACGACAAAACACAAATTTCGACGATGTGAATAGTGCAATCTCAAAAGTAGTTCATTGGTTTAGTGTCAATAATCTTTTGTTAAATGAAACCAAAACAAAATGTATTAGATTTATTCTACCTAATGTTAAACAAGTGAAGGCTGATGTAAACGTTAAAGGAGAAACTTTAGAAATGGTAGATAGCACCGTATTCTTAGGAATCACCTTAGATAATAAACTTCAATGGGGCCCACACATAGATAAGCTATCGAAGAGACTCAGTTCTGCAGCGTATGCAGTCAAAAAAATCCGTCATCTTACAGACGTGGACACGTCTAGACTTGTTTATTTCAGCTACTTCCATAGTATTATGTCTTATGGTATACTGCTGTGGGGGAACGCTGCAGATATTAACACCGTATTTGTGCTGCAGAAGAGGGCTGTTCGTGCAATCTATAATATGGGTCCCAGAGAATCCCTGCGTGATAAATTCAAAGAAATAAACATAATGACAGTACCATGTCAATATATTTATGAAAACTTATTGTACACTCACAAAAATATAAATCGGTTCCCTAAAAATAGCGATAAACATAATTTGAATACCAGAAACAAACATAAGATCGCTGTGCCCACAACTAGGCTACACAAAATTAATGTATCTTTTAAAGGGCAATGTATACGCTTCTACAACAAAACTCCTAGTGAGTTGCAAAAATTATCAGTAAATAAATTCAAACAAATTGTCAAAACCTTGCTGTGCAAAAAGGCTTACTATAAAATATCAGATTATCTAGAGGATAAAAAAGCTTGGGACGGGTTTTGCTCCAACTCGAAAAATAACAACTAACAGGCTAAAGGTTTCTTCGTCGCTTCTTTACTTTAGTCTACATACCGAAGCGACAGAAATCAAAAAATATCACTTTATTTCCGTGTCAGTGCTTAGTTTTATGATTTGACCTTTTCTAAGTGTACATTTATTGTATTTATGGAAATAAAGAGTTTTTGATTTTGATTTTGATTTTGATTTAGTACTTCTATTCTAAGCTACGTTACCAGATAAGTGAAAGAATTTTTGCTTACATCACGGCAGAATTACGAAACTTTATAAATAAATATTCACAATAATATTATAAACGGCGATTACATCTCACACCTGCGATTTCGGATATGCTGATGACAAAGTTTTAATGGCGGAGTCGCTAGAGGAGCTGAAAAAGATGCTGGACGGCCTAGTCTCAGCCTCGTGACGCATCGGTCTTGGTATGAATTTGGATAAAACCAAAGTCATGATCAATGGCCTCATGGATCCGGGACCGGTCGTCGTACATGGCCACCTTCTTGAAATTGTTTCCGAGTATACTTTGGGTACTTTGGTATTATCTTGGGAAAATTCTGCAGTTAGGTTAAAGTAATTTTGAGAAGGAGGCCAAGAGGAGGATCTACGTAGCTAGGCTGAGCAGCGTTTAGGAAACTACGTCGAGTACTACCTACACTCACGTGGGATGACGATCTGCGAATGACTGCAGGCAGATGCTGGATGCGGCCAGCTGAAGACAGGGTGCTATGGCGCTCATTAAGGGAGGCCTTTGTCCAGCAGCGGACTAATATAGGCTAAAACTAAAGTTTGAATATTTAGATGTTTGTTACCTGCAGATTGGTCCAAATATTTGCCCTACTTCGGAAATTGAACCCGGAACGTCCTGCGTCACAGGCAGACCTACGTACACTGCGCCACTGAGGTCGTTAAATAATTTTGAAGGAGGCTTAGCTTCAACACGCATTATTCGAAATTCAAATCTGGCTTCGAGTTTCTAATTTAAGCTCAACGTACCTTCAAGCAGGTTTAATATTCGACGTTGCATTTGCAAGCAAACATGGAGCTATTGAAGAGATTTGAATAATTAATCGTTCCCGCTTGTATTTTCTCGATTTTCAAAGAAATCACACTAATATTATAAATACGAAAGTTTGGATGGATGGATGTTTGTTACCTCTTCATGTCAAAACTACTGAACGGATCGGACTGAAATTTTGCACACAAGCCAAACATTGGAAACAAACATTGGCTACTTTTATCCCATAAATCAGTTCCCATGGGATATAAATCACCTGTAAACGTTCCCATAGAAACAACGCGTGCGAAGCCGCGGGTGTAAGCTAGTTACCAATAAAACAACAAATATTCAGACACTACATAGCTATGCTAGGTAAAACAATCACTCTGGCTACTGGCTTGTGGCCTTGTGAGTACCTAACCCATACATAATGCTTGACAAAATATTTGGTACAGGCATACTTAGATCTATGTAAAATCTGTAGATAATATGGTACCTACGTTCTTCCAGCGCTTACTCAACCACTGGCCTGTGTTACAACTACACACAAACACTCGCTCACAGTTACATTTCCAATCATGCGCAATAATTAAAATGAATAAACACGAGGGCTGTAGTCTTTGAGTCAATAAATCACACTAAAGTACGTCGTAGAAAACACGCGTAACACGAACGCCGCCGGTCCGACTATGAATGAGGTAGGTGAACCTAATTGCACCTAATTTGATCCTTCTACTATCGAGAAGCTAGTAACTTTTCCCTCGATACACGGAATCTTTTTCAATTATACTCTTTCTAGGTATTAAATTATTCAAATTTCCCTACCAAACCAACATCCCATATAATTCAAAAACTCATCAGCGTTATGTAGCCAGTAAACATTTCATTCTTCGGCAATAAATTGGCACGAAAACCTATTTAAAAATATTTCCAGCACACGAAAACGTATGAGGTCAAAACTTAATACAAAATTCGTACTAATTTAACTGAAAATGCATTCATAGAAACGGGAGAGCTAAAAATGAATATATCTTTCAGTAAGGCGAATGATATTTATTGCGACTTTAAATTCAGGCAACAGTAATTTTACCTTTGGTTTTATTTTATTCTTCCAAAAGCAACATTATAAAGAAAATTGCGAGCTTCAACTAGAAACTTCTCTAGTAAAGACTTCAAAAACAAAATCAAATTAGCTCCACCACACTTTCTACTCGTCATTTTCCACAACACTGTTCAACAAACTTATATAAAGTATATCCCAAAACAATTTTATATCAAACTTACCGCATAAATTAAACTTCCAAACAATTTGGGACTTTCAAAACTGTCACCCTTCAGTGTTATTATATTCTGCTTATTGTGCGTCAATATTTATCTCCTACTGTAAAGCTTTTAGGGCTATAATCCCCTGGCAAAAGTTGTCGGCTGAAGTGGGAGATAGCACAAAGCTGGTTAATTGATTGCTCTAGAAATTTTCTGCGTATATTTTGGAAACAACGCTTCAGGTGACGAAAGCATAACATAACCAAAATTTGTTTTATCGGACAATAACTTCATATCGTCAATCATCGGTCCACTGCTGAACGTTCACCTCCCCCAAACAAAGGAGGTTTTCCCATACCTAATCACAAAATTACTACATAATACACAAAACAGTTACAGACGTACGAGTTGTCAAACTGGTTGGGAGTCTTTTTCAAGGTGCATTAAAACGGTGTTTCCTAAACTTTTCCAGCGGGCAAGGACTACGACAAACGTTGAACAATAGGATGTAAAAAGCTGATTGATTCTGCGATACCTTTATAAAGTCTATAATTCGTTATTAATTGATTTAGAAATTAGCAAACATGGCTGTTTTACGAATAGTAACTTCCAAGGAAATACAGCGCTTTCATCTTATGCGAATTATTGACATCCCAAAAATGTTGAAAACTGTGTACTGAACTTGTTGACTTTATTAACTAGCTAGTTTGTTCAGATAAACGGAAAACGTTGTATCGCATACGTTAGGTGCCTCGTTGGTCCTTACTCTATAGCTTACGATTCCAGTAAATTTGCGTCCTTTACATGCATCTATGTAGGTACCTACCTGAGTCGCAGTTCAAGTTTCGTAATTACGCACTTATGCAGCAAACCGTTCACGAACGGCAAACTTGTAAGTGCCTGTTAAATTGTTGAATTTCTGATAAATTACAACCGGTTTCCGTGTGAACTTGTGAAGTTGAAAGTATAAGATTCATGGCAGTTTAATTTTGTTGATTGTGGGAAATAGAAGGTAGAGTTCTCTGTAAACTAGCTTCTTCAGTTTCCTTGAAACGGAACATGTTCGTGTCAAAACCTATTCTTAAGTCTGAAGCGACTGCAACTGACGCGATGGGTAATTTGATGTTTTTTGTTTGCCTCATTAAAACCGTTTTTAGGAGGTTGCGGGTTCGATTCCTATCTTGGGACAACTGTTTGTACGATCTGCAAATATGTGTTCCGGGTGTTCTGGGCATTTTCAGTGTAAAATAAAAAATACCTATTGAAGTACTGTATTGTATTAGGTATTTCAGTCATCTAGTACCTATAACACAAGTTCTGCTTAGCTTGGGGCTAGAGTTCATGTTCAAAATTCTTCAGCATTATTTATTTTTGGTAATTGCAAATTTGTCTTCAATGTTAGTGTTTTTTAAAGTTTTACGGACAAATATAAATTGCCAAGAAAGGTAACTTTTATGGGACTACCGGTTGATAACTGATTTTTAAGTAAAAACGTAGAGTTGTTTAAAAAATTTCGAGAGTCCTTTAGCTGTTAACTAGGATACTTGTTTTTCCTGATAACTTTTGAGCTGATGCATTGGCAACATTGATCCTGATGTATTGACAACATTGATCCCGTTGCATTATCGGGACCAATGTTGTCAAAGCCACTAAATAATTAACGATTCCCCTTTGTACAACTATCGTCAAAAATGCAAACAATTGAGCTAACTGCAAACAATCTACAGGTCCATATTAATACCAGTTGGAAGCGTTCTCAAAACGCTGGATGCATTGCCCCACTGTATGGCAATGCTGATGCGCTGCGCTATATACTCACGCTCAAATATTTTTTTTAAAACCCGGAGAGCCTCGGTAACCTACCTAGGGTCTCCACTCCAAGGATAGCAAATGTGTAGGCTCTTTCGAGACCTGCATATTGCCGCTTCTTGAGTTCCTGGGCCAAATCTGTCGCCCCTATCATTCATATCATCACTATCTTCATCATAATCGTTGTTGTAGAAGGCCTTATGGCAAGTTGAGATAACGATATTTGTCCTACAAAAGTAAAAAGGGCCCGTTATTTGTTTCCGTTACAAAAGTGGCAAGGCAAACAATTTTACGTGGAAACACCTCATAATTCCAATTTCGGAACAACGATTCCAAACAAAATTAACCAATTTATCTACGCAGGAACTTTTTAAAACTTATTACGGAGTTTTCGGCTTATACCCGTATTTTACAAGTCGAAGTGCGTAATTAGAATTTTCTAGAATTAATTCCTAATTCTTTTTCGAAGTTTTTTAATATTCTTAACCAGTTTAATTGTCAATTTATTAACTAATTTTTCATTCAGTAGTATGTACCTTTTCATGCAAATGGGCTCTCTAATAAATCTCGTGCCCCTGACAATAACTTTTATAGACAATAAGTTCTGAGACCTGTATCAATGTTTTGCATATTTTACGAAAACTATAAATGTTTAAATTTGTTTCAACGTTTCATACGAGCTCGATTATAGTCGTAAAATAAACGAAAAATAAGAATAAACTATATTTTTCGTTGGAGTATGAACTTTGACAAGACAGGGGTATTAAACTATCACGTTCTCATAAAAAATCCATTTTGATACTTATGTCACAACTTAACCTACTGGCACGTTGGCGAACTAAAAATTCCACGGGAGCACCAGCGCATCATAAAAAATCGAAGCAAAGAGGCACATTTAATTACGTAGAGCTAATTAAAGCACTCGTGGTCATACGAGGCTCTTGAAACATTCCAAGTCTCTGACGTCATGACGCTTCTCATTAGTGTACGTCGATGTAAGGTGTTCCGTTCTCAAAGGATCAAAATAAGATTCGTTGGTTCCAATTTTAAATGAATAGAAATGATAAAATAGCAAAACAAACACAGAAGCTTGTACATTATTATGTTTGAGGTTTTTCAGTTTAGAAGTTATGACTTTGTTATACGGATACGGTTTTAATCACTTTCGAAGGAAACGTGCAATATCTACAGTATGTCGCTATCACATCACACTAATAATAATACTTAAAAATATAAAAGAATGGATGGATGTTTGTTAATTTTTTTCTCCAACCAGGGAACGGAGCAAGCTGAATCTTTGCATAGATTTAGAATTGCAATAACACATTAGACTACTGTACCTAGTATCCCGAAAAATCGTCGGCAAGGCCGCGGTCAAAAACTCATAAGTACCAGATGTACCGAAGTATATTATATTATACTTAGGTACTTCTAGGATTTGCTTGTTTTTGGAACACCAAAAGGCCGTAAATCCTTCAATAAGGTTACCCTCAAAATAAAGACGTGCAAGCATCAGTCAGTGATAATTACTAAAGTTGCCGACGACCGCGGAAGCAATTAGTTTAGCGCGAAGTGTGAAACCTAGACTAATGTTTAAACTGTTTTTCTTGGTAGGCGGCGGGAAGTTTTGTAATAGGAAAACTGTAAGGCCAGCTACTCACTAGCGAACTGGAATCTGGTACTATAACCAGAAGTAATATAAAGTGTGTATGGGGGTTGCCAGAACTAGTGAAAACCAATTAGCAATAATAATACTTCATTGGTGAAAGCTCGTCATTTTTAACTGTCGTATTGCATCATTTATGAGGATTTTTTTAATAAAAGTTTGTCATAAGATAACATTCCTCGAATCGTGGTTATTTTAACAATGAATAACATAGTAATGTAGAGCAATACATAGATCACAATTACAATTTCTGAGTAAATGAAATTGGATGAACTAGACCGAAATTTCTTATCAACTTTCAGCGGAAAATGTGAGTTGATTCGTCGTATTTACATAGAAAACAGGTGGAAAAAAGCTTTGCCTACTTATACTAAAAAAAAAAAAAAACTATTCTATTTTGTGGTAGGTTTCTAGTCCAATAATCTATTGAACCTGTAATTTACTTAACAGTGATTAATTGTCTTAGGATTTGTAATAATTTTAACAAATAACTTTATCCAGTCTGACTCGATCCTAGAAGTTATATAAAAAATGTATATTAACAAGTAAAGTCAAAAGTAGGGAAAAGGAATGTTTTATCTCTATAATTGTGAAAACGGCAATTTGATACATCTTTAATTTTCAGAGATAAAGAGGAAGTAAGTTTGTTGTACAAAACGGGGGCGCGTTGAAATCTTTCGTATGCTATGCGAATCCAGCGTAGCGTCTTCGCACGCGCTACGAAGCTCTTTGATAAAAAAATATGTTTGATATACACAAAGTAGAAAATGGAATAGGCAGTGAAAGCAAAAAACATGAGAGGGAAAGAAAGAAAAATTACCTACATAATGATAATACCTGCAACTCTCTACGATATTTAGTTCCAGACATTTATCACTTTTGCGACTCCTTCAAGTTCATTCGTTGGTCCTCTCCCTGATCGTGTCGGACTCCCGTCCCAACCAATTATGAGAGTGAGTTTAGTATTGTATAGAGAGTAAACCTGTGTTTGCACACACATTGTGCACCATAAAATTTATGGTGCACAAGTGTGTGCAAACACTGGTGTCTCGCCATTTGTGCAGGGCAATTTAATTATATAAATAAATAATGCTGGACAATTCACACAGCATTATCTAGCCCCAAGGTAAGCAGAGCTTGTGTTATGGGTACTAGATAACTGATATACATAATAATATACGAGTACATAGATATATACTTTTTATTATATATAGAAAACGACCAGAACACCCTGAACAAATATCTGCAGATCGTACAAATATTTGTCCCGAGGCGGGAATCGAACCCGCAACCTCCTGCGTCGCAGGCGGACCTTCGCCCACCGTGCCACAACGGTCGCCAATTGAATTGTCCTGCTCAAATGGATACTATCCGCTAAGACTAGCCGCCGTTATCGAAATCGGGCTAGGAGGACGTCATCATCAATAGAGGTCGCGTCGTCCCGTTTTCTGTGCAATTGCTTCCATAAGAGTTGCTAACTTCATCGTACACTTGACTAGGTAAGTTTCGGAGTGGGCTCATTCGGGCGGAGTGTTTCGGTATAAATATTAAATTTACTTGTTCACGCCATCAAGGAAAATGGCGGCAGATGGCGGGACACGCTTTTGAACATTTTTGTTAATAAAATAAATTTGAGTTGATGCAAGGTAGGTTAAATGAAATATCTTTTAGGAGTTATATACCTATAATTATTAAAGGAGGTGAATATTGAGTCCTTTGTTATTATGTAGGTATAAGATCAAAGGTACTTGAGTCGTAGTTAGAGATGAAGTACCAACCTAAGTACCTACCACCATTTGGCTTTGAAACCTCGATGTTCTTTGTATTGTCTTATTTTGTTTAGATTTAATTACCTCTGTGTGTGTGCAAAATAAATTTTTCTCTCTTGTCTATCTATCATAGATACAATATACAAATCTCATACCAATGATGGTATCCAAGCCGTCCCTCCGCATGTGTTAGATTTTTTGACGTCGTGAACGTTAGTGAAAGAAAGTCTTCGTTTCAGGTCTGGCCAAAATGGCGTTTTTGTCAGTATGTCCGTACTCCTCTACAGGTCGTATTTTACAACCGATCGGTATGAAACTTTGTGTACAGATTCTATGATTTTATAGAATTTTAGTGTCGTCGGGATTTTTTGATTAAAGGCGTACTTCTTCCACAATAAGGCAAAAAGGCGGATTTGGAATATCTCCGCTATAAGAGATCTGATTTTGATGATTGTACTTTTAATTGAAAGGTTATAACTTTATACTGTTTTTATTAAAATTTGGTAAAGATCTGATTTTCGGCATGACGAGCAGAATAGCTTCGCAAAATGCAGTAATATGCAAGAGAGCATTTACAGTACAGCGCCACCTATTAGAACATCTTTGTAACACTTCGAGAATTATATGAAATAGCGCGGCCGCATACACCGTCGTCGTCGGTTATCAACGCCATCTATTGATACTAGGTACAGAATTTCGAGCTTTGCTGAGGAACGTAACTTAGGTACTTTGTATGGATAATTGGTCTAATGGTTGATGTGTTTGTGCAACATTTCGTTCAAAAATTCCGACAACAATCGTATCGCAAATGAAGTGATCTGTAATACCTACCTACATAGGTAGGTACCTAGGTACATTTCAGATGGGTCGCTATGCAATCTTCGGAAATGGGGGGGGGGGGGGGGGGTAAAGTATGAACCCCACAGAAGTTCTCATTATATAGGTACCTACCTAGGTACCAAAATATCCCGTTTTAAATAAAATTACTTTAGTACATTAACTATTAAGTAAATTAATTGTTGAAAAAAGTTAGTGTTCGCGACGTCTACTGTTCGTAGAACTACTAGTTTTATTATTATTATGAAATAATTAATTACATTTTGCATACAGAGCCTACACATTTGCTCCCCTTGGAGTCGAGACCCTAGGTCCGTGGGGTACCGAGGCTCTTCGGGTTTTCAAAAAATTATCTGAGCGTCTGGTCGAAGCGACGCGTGACCCGAGAGCTGGTGAGTATCTGGCACAGCGCATCAGCATGGCCATACAGCGTGGCAATGCAGCCAGCGTCTGGGGGACGCTTCCGACTGGTGTTGATATGGATCAGTTGAGCTACCTGTAGACTGTTTGCAACAGTCAGCAGTTAGCTCAATTGTTTCAATTGTAAATACTAGTACAATTTTCTTTGTGAATAAAGAATATATATTACATTTCATAATTAAGTATAAATTAGGGTAGCAGAATGTTTAACGTTGTCCTTTTGGTAAACTTTTGACGACTTTTCATCTAAAGCATATTATCACACCCTACAATAAAATGTAGGAGGCAACCTCAATTTCAATTTTAATACAGAATTGTAAAACAAACCGAACTTTTACGTGCTTGTATCCAGAAATAAATATTTTACAACTCCTAAACGCGCAGACATGAAACTAAGAGGACAATAAAAATCTGTGTTTTACGTCCAATGAGTGCAGATAAACTTTTGTATTTTACGATTTTTAAGCGGCGACTGTCAAGCGGAGATAGAGGCTGCTTACGTTATTTAGCAGCGAGAAAAGTGAACTTACATTTCGAGCAGATTTTCAGTTTAAACTAGCTATGCTGCTTTTTTGAGGGATTTACGAAGTAAACTAAACACATTATTGCTATGACAACAGTATTTCAGCTGTAGAGTGTTTGAAACAATTTCCGGACTTATTCAGTTTCGTTGTTTCAGATAAGTTCGATTGTATTAGTTACTCAATTTCAAAATTTCGATTTATTATGTTACTCAATTTCAAAAAATTTGTCACTTGAGTTTTTTCACCTACAGAGGGCAGATCACTGGTAGAACTAATTTTATTTGAGGAAGTTTAAGTAAACGTCTATTTTTAACTAATCAAGTATTCACTTTAAAAAAAGTTGTGCACGTTCAGGTATCAGGATAGCGGCGCTTCGAAAATTCATCACAAACAATGTTGTTATTGATTTTTCTGACACGGTTTATTATAAACAATGAAATTAAATGGAATATTATGAAATATTTTATGAATATAATGAGACCGAATGAACCGTGTACTCATTTGTGATTCTTTATTACGACGTTATGAAACCGAACCATTTTTGAAGGAGCTGATAACTGGTGATGAAAAGTGGATCACGTACGACCAGAACGTGCGAAAAAGGTCGTGGTCAAATTCCGGTCAGGCTTTGCAGATTATGGCGAAACCCGGGTTAACTCGCAACAAGGTGATGCTGTGTGTGTGGTTGGATTGGAAGGGCATTATTCATTTTGAGCTGTTATCACCAGGCAGGACCATCGATTCTGAACTCTACTGCGAACAACTGATGAGATTAAAGCAAGAAGTTGAGAGAAAGCGGCCGGAATTCATCAACAGAAGGGGTGTGGTTTTTCATCATGATAACGCTAGACCTCACACATCTTTAGCCACTCAGCAAAAATTAAAAGAGTTTGGCTGGGAGGTGTTAATGCATCCGCCGTATAGTCCTGACCTTGCACCTTCAGATTTCCACCTGTTTCGGTCTCTTCAGAATTCTTTAGGCAGTGTCAGGTTAAGATCACGAGAGGACTGCCAAAACCACTTGTCGCGGTATTTTGATCAGAAGCCTCAAAATTTCTATAGCAATGGGATCATGTCCCTACCACAAGATGGCAAAATGTTATCGAACAAAATGGTATCTACATATTTTAGTTAAGTAAATGTAAATAAACTATATTAAAAAAAATTCAATTTTCTTAAAAAACACGAAGAAACTTTTCCCCCAACCTATTATTTTATATAAAACTACTTTACATCATAACTGATATGATTAAGTTGGTTATCAGTTATCTTTATCCAGTAGGTAGTTTGGGCCTAGAAAATGTGTGTAAATTGTCCAGCATTAAAATGAAATGACATTATAGTTTTAGGTGATTTTAGTCTCATTAACAAAGTAATTTTGAATACAATTTAACCCTTTGAGCAAGTGCTGACTCATCATCTTTGTAGTCCCCTTTTGATCGGATAAGTTCGAATTAATACACAGCACTGATGTAACCTTTACTGAATTTACATTTTCAAAAACAAATAAAAAAAAATTTGAATAAGCATAAACAAATTTACAAATCAATGTTATTTCTGAGCCATCTAATATTAAGATTATTTCAGATTCCCGTTCTTTTCCCGCGGGGACTTGAACCGGTTACGTCGAACATCTGAACGGAATAATTTGTTAATATTTGACAGCTGAGTGACGTTTACGAGGGTTAAGTTTTTTACGAAGTTATAAAAATTGTGAATTTAATATTTATTGCTATGGGCCTAGGGTTTGAAGTAAGTTGGAAATTGAGCTGTTTGTTTTAGATTTGAGACTAGACATGTTCTAGCTAGACTAGTTTGAGGTATTTTTTTAAAGAGTATGCTTTTTGCACAAAGGTTAACATTAGCTGTTCCTGTGAGTAACGCATAATGTTTGTATGTCCATCTGTCACAGACTAAATTACTGTAATCAGAATATGAAGCTGCTCAATATTCGTAGAATAAGAGTTACTTTGGCACCCCACGATAAATAATAAAAACAATATTTTTCGCGAGCTTGACACTTTATTCACTAGTTATTTTGAATCGTCAAAGAAAATACTTGTAATAAATCTTCAAAAACTGCTTACAAATCTCAATGGTAAAGGTGAAACCCAAATAAAGTATCCTGAGTTCTCGTCACGAACACAACATCGAACGTAAAATCTAGAACATTCCATGTGCTAACTCAACCTTCTCGAATGTAAATCTCGAGTTACGATTCAAGTGCAGTCATAAACCGAAGTTGTTTGCATTTAATACAGGTACAAACATACAGACATTATACTTGAATCCACGATTTCGTTGGGAATATCTGTGAGGAGATACTTTACTGTCTAATAAAACCTCAGACTTGTTCAGATTTCTTTTGTTTTTACTCGATCTATTTTCAAATTGACTTCACGTTGTCTTCTGTTTTTTTTTGTGTCTGAAGGTTTTATGTATTACATCTTCCTTTGTTTTCGAATTTCAATCGTCCTTCGCGTTGTTTTCGTAATTGTGAAGATTTTCGGATGTTTAATTATGTGGCACATGGAACAGTTTTAACTACAAACCAAATCCAGTGACGTTCTTGGAAGCCCTTTAGATTAGTTGAAGACTCCATTGACCATAAGTTCCCCACGACCTCAATTTGTTTGATTAACCCACAGAAGACAGAAATAATGGTAATACCTATGTATAACCGTATCCTCACGGAATAGATATTTTTTGCTCTCTGAAATTATTATTTTTGTGGGGGAAATCTAATCCCTTTTTGCGTCTCAGAGGGTTACAAAAGTAGGACGTTGGTCAACTTACTGTTGCGGTGGCCGGTTTGGGTTTAGTATTGGTGTGAAACACTGAATTTAATGTAAACTAGCAACTAGCAAATCGGAAGTTGTTTGGTATATCTACCGGAAACAGAACTGAATATTTTCATAGAGGAATTACAGAGATTGTGGCTTAAACATCTATAATTTACACAGATTAGAAACGATGTCATTGCATGTTTTTGTCAATTGTCGTGTGCGTATTGTTGTCAATACGCATGCGAAACACGAACGCTGTGAGTGGTTGGACCTAATTGGACCTAATTTGAGCGTGTCACTTTCGAAAAGCTAGTTCCCAATCTTCGGAATTTTATTTACATCAATATCGCCATACAATAAACTTTGTGTTTTTTTTTCTAATTTATTTATAAGGACTTTTGTTATATTCAATAACATGTCAGTCCTATTGTATACACGACAAATTATTTTCTAAATATAAGTTAAGCAAAATGAAAATATAACTTAACAGAAATATATATACAACATAACAAACACAACTAATTGTTGGCATGCCAACACCACCTCTGATTCAAATAACTTTTTCACCAACATTGTAGTACGAAATCATTTGAATGTTTTAAAGCACCCACTCTCATTTTGCTTCCTAAATCTTGAAATATTCAGCCATACAATCAGCTGCCATAAAGTGACGTCGTAAAGTTGACAGCTCCCTAACAAGGTCAGACGGACATACAAATGGAACTGCTAATATTCATGGCTTTGGGCATTCCGCTGATGTCATAATTTTAGCAGTAGTACTACTACATACGATCATTCTTATTTTCTGTTGCTAAGCCACATAATCTGTTCCTTTTCATCATTATCTTATCTAGCACAACTCTGAGTGGAGGCCATGTTTATCCTAAGCCCTGCTAACCACGAAAAATAAGCACTTCCATGTAGGTACTTAGAATTAATTAGTGTCTTATGTTAGTGTGCCCCGATAACCGGTCCTGCACTAACCGCATCCCGTGGTTCCCCGAGACCTGCACCAGGTTTTCGGTGCACCTTACCGATCTATACGTACCATATAGGTATAGATAGGTACATTAGGGAAATGTTACTTACATTCCTAATGTACCTATCTATACCCACGCAGCAGTGCCGCAGTGACTACAGAAGTGAGGGAATAGAGTGCACCTGTGATTGCGCGCATACTTGTGCCCTAATTTAATGTCCAGCGCCCCTGGCGAGTCTTTGCTGAAGCTGGCCACCCCGCCACCGTGGCTGAAATTCGGCTAAGAGGGCATCATGTGAAGAGCAAAGGTTGACAAGATGACGAGGTTGATGATTAAAAGAAAGTGGAAGCAAAAATATGTAGAGTCGCGCAATTTTTATTGGTTTTGGAATTATCAACTAAAGTCTGATACAGAGAAGTAGAGCCTTGACAATAACTTATCCAAAACCAGTGTTTTCGAGCTTAGTTGTAAAAGGTACGTGCCCAAAGCTCAACAAGACATTATCAACTACTGTAAAATAAATAACATTGTCCAGAGTGGACCAGTGCTCCGCTTTTATGGTTGTTATTCTATAATTTAGAGCCCCATTGCTTTTACACGCTATTAAACTTCGCAACTGTTGAAATTGCAACGGAACATGTGTTTTAAAATGCGTTTTGGATGATATTTTGAGGACAGCACACATGCTCAATGGATGTCCATTCAGTGCTCTATACAAAATTAAATGGAACTAAATAAAATGATTTTTCAAAACATAATCCGTACGAAAAGTGGTGTCCCTATATAAAACATTCTCAGTATATGAAAGAAAATGATAACGATTTGAGAGAAAACTACAATTTTATACGTGTTATTTTTATTAGTAGGTAGCTTACCTATAAAACAGGGACTTTTTTCGTTGCTGTAGTTTTCAGTTTGTCAACAAAAATTCAATAATTGATTAAATTGATTGATCGAAATTGATGACACTGATTGATGCTATAAAGGGGTGGTCTGTATCAGCTTCGATTCTTGTTTTCTGGGTAGCGTCGTTAAGTACGTTTACGTTTAGTAATGTACCGTTGTACATTACTACTTACCTAATACGTTCATTCAACTCTTATTGTTTTAGTTTTGAGAATTATTCGGTAGATATTTATCGCATACTTCTGTTTTTATTTTCCAACATTTACTTATGATGTCTGTACTATAACAACGACTCGTAAAAGTTGAAAAGTTCATAAACGCTTTCAAAAACCTTATCTCATTTGAAACTAAAACTAAAATTGATGGTTTACAACACCATGGTACCACTTAATCTGGCTGGCACAGTTGGCTGCTTCTCTTGGACTCCGGCCAAACTCAATAATGTCTCGTATGAGTCTTAAGACATAGGGTATAACTTACTAGCCCATGACTTTAGCTACTTTATGTTGCGCACAAATGTTAAATAGGAAACAGAATTTACTTATGTATTTTACAAGTTTTTATATAAGCATGTCTGTGGCATTAGCAATTTATTTTAATATAGGTGAAATGGTTTGTTTAAATCTTGTGCGCCATATTTAAACCACTTCCTCTCAACCTACGGCTTTGAAATTTTGCATGTTGGTTCATATTTGCTAACAAAACAAATTAAAATTACACGAGTAGAAATGATGCTGTAGCCAGGACTGTTTCCTTATGAGGAAACTCCTCCACAGTAGTATTAATTACTGTTGATCACAAAAATATGCACTCACTTGAAAAAGCAACTAAAAGCATGATTTTTAACAAACGATTGAGTTCAAAATCTTTATTTTTTTGATCTAAGGCTATATATAGTGAAGTTCTGTGTTGCTAGAAATAAAAATAAACTCGCTGTGCCCACAACTAGGCCATACAAGATAAATGTTTCTTTTAAAGGGCAATGTTTCTACAACAAAACTCCAAGTGAGTTGCAAAAATTATCAATAAATAAATACAAACAAATTGTCAAACATCCTTTGCAAAAATTCTTACACAAAATATCAGATTATCTCTAGAGGATAAAAAAGCTTGGGACGAGTTTTACTTTAACTCGAAAACTAACACCCTAATAAGGTAAAGGTATCTTGTTTGCTTCTTTGCTTTACCTTAAAAAGATTGAAGTGAACAAAAAATCATTGACGATCACTTTTTTCCTAGTTTTAATAAAGTAATTTCAATTTTATGACGTGTCCTGTAAGGTCTAAAGATAATTTGGCGTGCCTTAAAAAACGCTAAACCGACTTTAAATTCTTCTAGTGGCGACATCTACTTAAAATTCGAGTCTAATTTAGTTTGATGACACATCAAAGTATACCATATCCATTAAAAAAAGAATTATCAAAATCGGACTACTCTGTAAAAAGTTATGCGTGGTCAAATATTACAATCAGTGAGTGAACAATCAATCATCCTCTATTTTCCTATCCTCAGGGATGGAATTTTTTTTCAAATTAAAATGACTACCTTTATACCCTTTCCAATAAAGAATTATTGAAATCGGACTCCTATGTAAAACTCCGTTTTTCGTCGGTTGAAAATAAAGCACTTTGATATTCGTGTTTTACCTCGGTGTGTGGCAGTAAGTCTTTTGGTGAAAAGATCGTCGAGTGTCGCCAAACGAACTCATCTGAAGTTACTTTACGGGGTTCTACTGATTACGTGACATTGAGGTCACTTTACTTAATTGAACTAAATAACTACTAAATTTAAGATAACTTTAAGTTATCTCAAATTTAGCAGTAAGGTAATGGCTACATTACGTAGACTGGACTAAAGTTTTGACAGTTTTACTGTTCCCGGGAGTTATGGTACCGCATTATCTGTGGGTTAGGATTCCGAAGAATTTGTGATTGCTGGAATTTTTGAGATTAGCACGGAGATTTTTAATCATGATAGTGAAAGTATAAAATTATTTTATAATCCAAGACCTTTTTAATGACGAAATTTTGCAGCGGCTAGAGACAGAATAGACTGTGTTCGTCCGTTTTAGAGTGCATAGTATAATCGTCCCAACTCATATCATTAATGGGGAAAAACTTGCCCCCCAACGGTTTCAGAATTTGCGCTGATTTCTAAAGGGAGACTGAACTTGAAGAGATTTACTTTCGTCCTTTCTTTATGATAACTCTACTGCGCGAGCTATATGTGCTTGCTCGCAGCTTGAAGGAACCTTATTTTCAGTGTCTAGTGATCCTTAAACTAAAATCAGATATTTACTTCCACAACAAAAACGACCCCAAATGAAAGCCACGTAGCAAGCCCATTTCTAAACAAAAAGGTCCTGAAAAAGGGCCAAAATGACATATCGAATAGCAATAAAGTGCCTTTATCTGGTCGCCGTGAGTTGGCACGGGACTTGGGGTATTTGCCATAGGCGCACGGTACAGGGGTGTGTAAAATGGCTTTTATTTTGTACATGTATAATGTTTTATTGCGCAGACTCAGGGGTGCGACTTGCCCCGAGTTAACAAAACCTTTAGAAACCTATTTTGGAAATAAATATTACCTATGTTAACAAAAATAAAACATTAAGTTCGAATCGGACTCGCGCGCTAAAGGTTCCTCATAATTCTAAGACCGTGTTATCTTGCTAAGTATCGTGATTCTATGTCAACGGGAAAAAGGGACCCTCTAGGTTTTGGTCCATGGCGAAAATCAAAAATGATGTTTTTGTGAATAAACTACGAATCGATGGATTTCGGATTTTTCCCTTTAATTGTGCTATAATACCATGCTTCTTGCCCTTTAGGTTTTGTGTGCATGTGATTCGTTTGAAAATGAGGATAGTTATAATATATTTTTCCTAATGGGGTGCGGTACCCTAAAAATGTTTTTTACATTCAATAACTTTGGCGATTCCCCACGTTATTGGTATAATTTAGGGTGCATACGTCATATTTCATGTTTTCGGATTCGAATTATGAGAGACTAGCATTCAGACTGCATTCTTACTACCCGTTGTCCTATTACCCGTTTTCCCGTAGGAATGAAGCATTTTCCCGTGGTAAAAAGGTAACTTATGTTTATCAGGAATAATGTGGGCTTCTAATGGTAAAATAATTTTTCAAATCGGTCAAGTAGTTTCGAAGCCTATTCAATACAAACAAACAATCAAATCTTTCCTCTTTATAATATTACTAGACGATCGCCTCGCGGTTTCGCCCGCGTAGTTCCCGTTCCCGTAAGAATTTTGGGATAAAATATAGGCTATGTCACTCCCTGAAAAGTAAGCTTCCTAACGGTGAAAGAATTTTTCAAATCGGTCTAGTAGTTTCAGAGCCTATTCAATACAAACAATCAAATCTTTCCTCTTTATATTATTTGTAAAGATCAAATCGGTCCAGTAGTTTCGAAGCCTATTCAATACAAACAAACAAACAATAAAATCTTTCCTCTTTATAATCACACTAATATTATAAATGCAAAAGTTTGGATGGATAGATCTATGGATGGATGGATGTTTGTTACCTCTTTACGCCAAAACTACTGAACGGATCAGGCTGAAATTTTGCATACAGGTAAGTCTAACCCTGGAATCAAACATAGGCGTTCCAGATTAGAATTACCTGTATGCAAAATTTCAGCTCGATCCGTTCAGTAGTTTTGGCGTGAAGAGATTACAAACATCCATCCAAACTTTCGCATTTATAACATTAGTGTGATTAGTTTATTAGTATAGATATATAGATGACGTGATTCTAAATTCCAATCTACAAGTACACAAGTTGTACCTGCTAAAATCAAGTTCAAATGTTTATTTGTGGAGTTATCAAACAAACAGACAAAAAATGGATAAATTTAATATTTGGTAGGTTAGGTACTTCCATGATAAAGGTCTCAAAAGTTCAAAGTTTACTTTAAGAACAAGGAGCTTTGAGGACAGATAATACCTTGCGCCATTCTCTATATTTTCGTAGACTTTCGTCCAAATTTCAGCAGAAAATTCAACGTATATTCAGCATTATGAAATTTGTGAAGGTTATCAGATGTTGGGGCCGAGACCTCAAATTACCTCGGTACAGTTTATATCATTAATCACTTAGGCATAATAAAACTGATGACTAAGCGTCTACTTTTAGAGAATTTTTAATTCAAAACATGACGGCATATTTTAAGAGAAAATTTGGAAGTTTTTCCTGTAGAATTTCGGCAGCATTTTTTGCCGTGTCGTAATTTTGTGAGAGTTTTTTCAAGTGTGTAGTTAGCTAAGAGGCTTTTTTGTGTCTCTCGGCAAGTTTTGTCGTTGATTATGCATGTAGGTGAGGCGTGCCTTCGAGAAACTTTAGATGAATTTTCTTTTGGCTTCTTTACAAGGCTTCCTTCATTTGATCAAATCAGTAGGTACCTTAGGAATGGTTTGTGTTGCTTTACAGAAATTGGGCTGTGATTTCTCTGAGGCAGATGGTGAATAAACAAATGTTAGGCCGCGAAAAAGTTGTAAGATTGGATTAACCAACAGTAAAAAAACAAAGATGTATATATATACCTATGTGTGAGGATTTCTAGAAAGTGAAAACAATTTTTGGATTGCCATGGAATTAATTAGGTATAACTAATGCTAATTTTGATGAGGACCAAAATACAATCATAAATCATAATTTATTATAAAAATTTTAAATTTTATACTGGTGAGGTAGGTTCGTCTAAGAAGCAAAATAACACAATCCATTCAAGATAATCTTTAAAAGTCCTAAAGAGAATAAAAACATACTCCGACTACGTTAAGGCAAAAACTACTTGTCCCTCTAAAACCACAAAAGAAACAGTGATCCTGCAAATCCTCCCGAATTTTCAGCAAGCTATGGAAAAGAAAAAAACAGGTGAAGTGTTCTTGGTAGCCAGGGTGAAAGGGTTCCTTGGGAAATATGGAGAATATCTCTACAAAGACTTTTGAAAGATAGTAGCTTTGCACTCGTATTCTGGGATAAAAAGCGGCCTAGGTACGTTATCCCAAGTCAACAAATATCTCATTATTGTTTTAAGGCAACATTTTGATAAATATCTTATAGGAACTGATTTATGAAATGAAAAGGACCCTTTGTGTTATTCCAGGTCTCTATGCATCTACAATTCTACCTCCTCACCTCAACAGTCTATATTGGTACATTGCTGGACGCAGGCCTCCCCCTGATAAGCACCTTATTGACTTTTATTTCTTGGGGGTCCTGCCCATAATCTCCACGCTGGGCATGTGGATTTGGGGATCGCAGTTCGGTGGTAGAATCGTTCTGCGATCGGTGCTGCTGCCCGCCCCCGGTAGATAACCCTTAATCGCCTCTTACGACACCCGCGGAAAGAGTTGGGATGGTGCAAATTCTAAGCCGGCACCACACAGCAGCACTACAATTCTACATCTATGCAAAATTTTAGACCAATCCAATAAGTGATTGTGTCGTGAAGAAATAACGAACATTCAACCATTTAAATATTCGCATTTATGCTTGCACAAATATTAGTGTGATGATTTTTCATGAAATTAAATGGAATGATAGGCATATAACATAAGCTTCACTTTATGTACAAAAAAACTATTCAAGCTGAGCAGCTGGACGGAACGGAAGTAGAACCGGAAACGGATTTTACACAGTGTCCGGAAATATGAAAAACAGTGAAAAAACTAACGTTCCATTGCAATTGCAAACTCCATATATGATTAAATCCGCTGTATATCCAACGTAAACTGAAAACGAATCACACTCAAATTATAAATGCGAAAGTTTGGATGTTTAGATCGATGTTTGTTTTACGCTTTTACGCTTCCACGCCACAACGACCGAAGAGATCGGGCTGTTTGTACGATCTGCAGATATTTGTTTATGTATATTAAATGCTATGTACAATAAAAAATGTCTATCTATGTAGTATATACTTATAATGTATTACGTTTATCTATCAGTTATCTAGTACCCATAGCACAAGCTCTTCTTAGCTAGCGGCTAGATGATGCGGTGTGAATTGTCTACTTCGTCCAGCAATATTAATTTTTTTATTCATATCTAATTCACTAAACAGCAATAAAGGAACCCTAAAAAAGGAACGAGGTAGTTAGGTAAAAGCAAGCGAGACATTTCACAAAAGCAACTAAAAATACTAGTTAAAAACCGTAGTTTTAGCCGGCAATGTTTGCCCGACCCACTTTATTAGGCCCGGCTGTGGCCACGAGACGGGGAGAATTATGAACCATGGTTTCAATAACGAGAACTGGTAAATGCACCTTTTAGCTGTGTTGACCCAAAATGGCCGCTGAAGAATAATGTTCATGAATGGTGCCCTTAAGGCCGTACAGCAGGATGGGAGGCTTGGTTGGCTTGTTGCTTGGATGGTAGCCTAGCGGTTTGCTTATACGAGTATAAGATCTAGGCGCGTGGCATATATCTGTTTCGCATCCAAATCCGAAAACAGACATCTGTCAGACGTCAAACAGTCGCAGACAGCTAGACAACCAGTGTAGTCTTTTACGTATACATTCACATTCAAAAGAGTGAACTTTTGCGGTCTTAGTTGGTTTATTTTTAAGTTTGATTTTTGATTTCATACAATTTTCGGTTTAAAGATATTTATTTTTCATAAAAAAAAACAATTTTATTACGGAAAATGCTCCTTCCACTTCTGTGTGTGTTTCTATCATTTTGTTTTATTCATTTACATATACGGTCGTCTCATAGCCCACCAGCACTGCCTGCTATAGCGAGTTCTCTCAGCGGTTTGTTTATTCACAACTTTTTTTCGCCAGGTGTGCCCGCCTGCAATTTGATGACGTCAGCCGGCCATGTGACGGATCGCATCTGTAATTTATAGGGTGCTTTGCTTTCTGCTAAGTGGTGTTTTTGGTGAGTTGTGCTCCTTGTTTGTCATTTTTCGTTGTGCGAAGTTTTATTGCAAAACATAATGCTTCATTATTTTAAGCACAGCAAAAATCACTTGTGATTGAGTCGGGATTAGGTACAATTTATTTATTCATGTTGGGTACCCTAAATTGGTGTGTAGTGTACTTACTTATTACTTTAAATATTATTTATATCAATGTTTTTCCTGTTCGCTGTTTACATACACAAGTTTAAAGGTAAACGTAATGTTCTTGTGTTTGCGAGTTCCTGAATGGAGATCGCTACTTGGCATAATAGTGCAGGATGCCCGCTTACCAGGTGAGATAACATCCTGCAAAAAACTGCAGGCAGATGCTAGATGCAGCAAGCTGTTAGGATAGGCCTATGTCCTAGTCCAGATAATCTGGACTAGGACATAGGCCTAGGCCTAGGCATAGACGATTATTACCTGATGATGATGATAGGTATGATAAACAAATAAAGCTAGATTTTCACGCATCATAGATTGTACTGTTCATGACGTGAATGTGACATCAATGATTTCCAAATGAATTCGTATTCAAAATCAAATGATTGCTCCGATAACCTTCTATGCAATCATTCCTAAATCGCACATAAACTCCCTATATTTTCCACCTTTCTGTCACTTAGGAAAAATGTAATATTTCTACGTCTGTCGAATTGATTTATACCCGGCTACCTGCGAATGCTTATCGGACTGCTATTGACCTTAAGGCGATCAATCTTCAAGCCCTTGTTTATTTGATCTGTTACGTAAAATTATTGTTTTAAAGGTAAAGCAACTTCTTGCAGAGACGGCTTTCCATTCTTAAATAATTAGACGTAGTGTATTCGGGCTTGTCAATGTACATGAAATACGTTTGTAAAGTTTAGAAGAAGCACAGATTACTCTAAAACATACTTAGAATTTTTAAAACTAAATGTTGTTCATAAAGCTCAGTTCGCGCTGTATTCAGATTCAACCGTAGAAAGCTAAAATGATGTTGATTATTGGGAAAGATCCTATATAAACAACAGCACCCTCACTCATGTCGTCTAGAAGATCCTATACCCTTCAAAGAACATCAGTTATGGTGTACATACCATAAAGCTAAAATGTATCTATCTTGCAAGGAATGGGGTTCAATTCTGCTAAATAATCGCTTTACTCTGACACTGGAATCGTCGCAAAATCTCCACGTGAAATCCTTAGGTGAAAAACTCTGTTCTGCTGCTATTTGCACATTTTGTCGAGGTTTCAACCTGACGGGCGTCCCTCCATATATAGTTTCTTTGATCCAAACCAAAACGCGTCTATGGTGGCGATATGGACGATTCCATTGTCATAGTAAGATTATTTTAGCTGAATAGGGTCAGAAAAGCCACAAGTTGATACCGAGTCCACCGACGGTGCGTCAACATTCGTGACCCGAATACATCCAAAGCTGGGACGCGCAAATAAGATGGAGAAAACGAGGCAAATATTATGCTTCTGGCTTTGTCGGTGAAACTGGCTCCGTTCTTACGTTTTCGAGGCCAAAGATTGTCCAAGTCTAACTTATTTGTCTCTCTGACCGTGGGCAAATTTTGGCCCAACATTCGTATTTTGAAACAGTGAATTGTGTATCGTACTGTGTATCGTGATTCGTGCTCAAATGTTGAAACGTACAAACTAGTTACAAATGGGAGAAACTTAACTCTTTGTATCACCGTGGGACAGTACTGGCACATACCAAAGCTTTACGTATAAAATCTAAAGCAAACGACTATTCCCGTTTTTGCACAATATTTAGTACAGATAATAATACTTCAGAGATGGCGCTTTTTCGGCACAAACAAGGTTGAATCAAACTTTTCGCGGGTTTTTGATCGACATTTGTTTACAAATTTGGAAAATCGACAAAAATTGTTTATACTGTAAAAACTGTGTTTGCGGTGTGAATCTACTAGGTAAATGCTATTTCTTTTCAAATGTGGCGCTATTAACGTCTATCTGCTGTGCGGCCTCACTTATACCAGCTCTGCACTCTCAGCCCAAATGTACTTTTAAGTACATAAAGTACTCTGGGGTAAACCCCAGAATAACCAGTACTTCTTTAAACCAAGAAATTTTTAGAAAGATCAATCTATCTTAGAGATGTAGTTTGTAATGAAATTTTTTATATATTCCTCGACCAATTA
This sequence comes from Eupithecia subfuscata, assembly GCA_963564075.1. NCBI lineage: Eukaryota > Metazoa > Arthropoda > Insecta > Lepidoptera > Geometridae > Eupithecia > Eupithecia subfuscata. Next base: position 2,019,925 of record OY751097.1, on the reverse strand, counting down.
TTAACAAACCTTTATTTCCTCTTAAATCTGTTCATCAAATAGTTTTTGTCGGGAGATTATACATTAAAAAGTAATAAATTAACTATTATTTTTTGCATATTAACTTCTTTACATAATTCCAGTTCCTTTCAATTGGTATCCTATCTGCGTGGAGCGTCGGTTGGGATCGTAGCTGATGTCTAGCTCGTAAGCCTTCCTCTCAGTCTTCGCGAAGATGTGGCGGCTGAGGTTGCGGCTCACTTCGCTGTTGGTATACTGAGGACAATCATAATGTTGTTATTGAATTGAATTAATGAATGAATTAACAATTAATTGTACAAGTAAATAAAGTTAATGAAAGTCTTATATCTAAATGACAAATTAACATAGGACAAAAGGCGGCCTTATCGCTGAGAGCGATTTCTCCCAGATTGAATACAGTGCCAGGCACGCACTAGCAGCCAGGCCACTGCGACCTGGCCACCAGTACGCGCCTAGCCTCAGTACGGGTATGCGCTACCGATTTCACTACGAGGTCAAAGCCTATGAGTCCAAAACCTCTGGGACTTGCTACGGACTCTCGCGCCGCTAGCTCCACCAACAGGGGAAACATTGAAGTTTATACAAACCTGTTCCATCGAAGTAGATTTTGGGTTAATTTATTAATTTATAACTTTGTCTTCAGAAAAAGAGAGTGAGAGATAGAAAATAGTTCTCTTCCAGCAAACGTTAATAAGAAATAATAAATAAAATAATAAACTTTACCAATAAGGCCAACTAATAGCGAACTCTTTTGATTTTATAAGCTTTCCGTACCTCTCTAGTTTTAGATTTATTTGCAGTTATGTTTTTATTTTGTGAATTATATTCGATTATAAATGGCGAATGTTTTGATGAGGTGCAAGCTAAAAATCCAAACGGATGGAAAAACTTCGTCGACCAGATCAAGGCACAGCCTCGTTTGTAGTGATGATGTCCTCCTAGCCAAATTTCGACCACGGCGGCCAGTCTCATCGGAGACTAGCCAGATGCGAAGGACATAATTATTATAGTGCACAGGTGTGTGCGCAAACACAGGTGCACTTTCTATTCGTTTTGTTTGTTTTTTCTTCTTCCGTTTGTAGTATGATAATGATGATTAGATAGAGAGGCTGAAAGCGTACCGTTCTTGAGTCGTAGTCCTTCCGCAGTTGTCTCACGACGTAATCTTTCGGGCCCCAGTCTTCGGCCGGCGCGAACATACGTCTCCAACTCTGAAATACGAAGGCATCGAATTACTAACGTTACGTTGTAGAGCTTTGGGTGCAAGCTGCTGACGTTGAACGAGTCTTCGCTGCGTCGAAGCCCGCAGTGCGCGATAGTTGAAGTGCCCGACGTCATCGTCGTGCACTTCAACTATTACACGATACATCATTGTGTCGTGCCGAGATATTTTAAGGAGTTAGGAATAATGCCGCGCCCCTGCGAAATAATTTACAAGATAGCGATATAAACCCACAATAATATAAATTAACTAGCTGTACCCGCGACTTCGTTCGCAATTGCCATACCTGCCGAATAATTAGGTCACATTTATCCACAGTTCCTCTCATATTATGAAACGCCGTGCAAAAAACAACAATGCGCAGAATTGGACCTGTTACGCTTGATAATATGTATCTATATTTAGGTACCTACCTAGTTAAATCAATATACAGGGTGTCCCATGCAACCTGATCCAACGAAGGTCTGTGGTTCGAGGACACCAATACCTATCGATTGTACCCCATGTAGGTTCCGTGATTTTTTGCAGTTTTCGAAATATGATTATTTTGTATTATTTTCAGATGTATAAAATATTTGACGTTTTTAGCTATTTTTGTAGCTAAAACTATCCATAATTTTACACACGTTCGATAGGTATTGGTGTCCCCAGACCACAGATATTCGCCGGTACAGGTTGCATGGGCACCCTGTATATTATAAAGGAGTATCTGACTCACTGATAGACAACGCACAGCCCGAACCACTGGTTCTAGAGGCTTAAAATTTGGAGAGTTTGTTCCTTTTAGGGTGTAGGGGAGTACTAAGAAAGGATTGAAATTCGCACTCTTAGAGTTTCAAAATAGGAGTTACAAGTTTAAACAAAAATTCTCCATATTTCAGTAACCGTAAGCGGTAGAACTACAAAATTTTGCATTTAGATTTTCCTTTTATGACGATCACACGTTTCATTCATTGTTCTCTAAAATTCTGACCGGGTTTTCCTATATCCAAGTTTTCAAGAAAAAACAAAAGGTAAAACGCAAATGCTCTGTATCGTATCTCGGCAACAGTTAGAAATAGAAGTACAAAATTTTACAAAATCAAAATCAAAAACTCTTTATTTCCAATCAATAAAATGTTACCTTCCGATACTAAAGATTCTCCATATTTCAAAAATGGATTATGGAAAAAAAAGAACGCTATATAATTATTTATTAATAATTATGCAATTCTCCATTGTCACCTTCTAGGCAGTCCCATTCCTCATTCAGACGTCATTGGACATTTTATCTACAAATATGACACCATTTTTTTTTAAATTTTGACGCACAAGACATAAAATAATCACATAATATAACAAACTTAAATAATATGGGTTTAGAGCTTGATTATTTCACAAATTATGTGCATACAGAGAATCTAACGAGCAAAACGTGTAGAGCAAAAAATTCACAATATTAAAAAAATTAAAAAAATAAAACAGAAAAAAGGAATACCTTAAGCTAATTGTAAGGTAAAACTATCCTCAACTACTATTTTATATGAATGTAACTATTACCTTTTGAACAGAATACTGCTTTTATATGTATATTCCACTTTTTAAATTCAATTAGTCATCAATACCAAAAATATTCCGAAATCGATAAAATTCAAGGTTTTGAACCCGATTAAAAAAACCATCGAGCTGATTGCTTGAATGTCACCTTTTGTTCCTGACCTCCTCAAGCGTACATTTATTGTATTTATGGAAATAAAGAGTTTTCGATTTTGATTTTGGTGGCCAAGATCCATTTGGATTGCTAAACTAAGTTATAAAATTATAGTGAACTAGTTTCTGCCCGCGGCTTCGCACGCGTTGCTTCTATGGAATTGATTTATGGGATAAAAAGTAGCCTATGTTTGATTCCAGGATTAGAATTATCTGTATGCAAAATTTCAGCTCGATCTGTTCAGTAGTTTTGGCGTGAAGAGGTAACAAACATCCATCCAAACTTTCGCATTTATAATATTAGTGTGATATGTGTACAAATAGTTCTCACCCTTCGTGCTTTCAGAACGTATTTGTAGTAAGCATAACACATGCCAGCAACCACAGGGATGCCAGTTGATGGAAACGCCACTGCCATTGCTCCAATTATACGCTTACCCCAGTAGGTATACAACAAGTGCACGAAGCATGTGTACATACTATTATAACAAAGGTACTGAAAAAGTAAAACATGATTTGTTACTCATATTCCTCAGCAGACATACATCCATGATTAGACGTGCCTCTCCAACACCCTGTCGGATTTGGGGAAGCACGACCGAGACATCAGAAACAATGTGTTTTGCTTGCATAAGCTGAACTTAAGTAAATTTTGTGATGTAAATTCATTGAGAAGAACAAAAGATAAAAATGTATGCTTAATCATGACACTAGCAGACACGTATCTTTTAGTTTGACCGCCTTAAACCTTATAAATTTTTAAGTATTGTTTATGTATCGTCTATTACAGCCATGGATGGTTAAGCAACAAATAGTTTTTACATGATAGAACAAAGTTTATACCAACAATTTGTAACTTCTCGATATTTTAGTACAAAAAATTAGCAAACCCAGGCAGCCTAGACAAGCGCCTATTAGCAGTCTAAGCTACCGATAGGAAATTGTTACAGGTAATAAATAACTGAAGAACTTTTTCAAAGAAAACTATATTCATGACATTGTTTTTTTAAGTGAATAGGTATACAATTTGTATCTATTTTTGACAGATCTTTGACTTTTAATGCTCGTAATTTTTTTGAAGTGTGTCAAGTAATAATGTATTTAAATAACTTTACCACCATTGAAGAATACAGCACTTAAAAAATATTTTGTGGCATAACAAACCCACAAAAAAAAAGATATGACGATTTATAGGCGAGATTCTTTAAAGAAAATAGGCGAGATTTTGGGGGATTTTCAATAAAACTTACAAAAATCATATCTCAGCAAAGGACATTGATTCAACCAGAAAAATGTAACCCATGACACCCCCCTCCCCCACCAACTCCCAAAAAATTATGACGATCGAAATACCAAACACCCTGTACATTTTTTCAGTGAGATTTGGTTTCAGTTTCATGTAAGGTACATCTTTTCTTTCGATACAACGAAAGAATTGTATAAAAATAAAACAGCACGATGACACATGACTATGGACAGTAGGTAGTTACCTCTAGAATTATGCTGAAATAACGCGAATAAATATTTATCTGTATTGAAATGTTTTGGATTATTCCCAATTCATTACATTTTTTATAGTACCTGCTACATACCGTGAAAGTTATTTAGCTGTACCTGCGACGTCGTTCGCGATTGCCATACATGCCGACTAAAGTTCCCTTAAACCCACAGTTTCTCTCATGTTATGAAACGCCGTCCAAAAACACTTGCAGAATTGGATCTGTTACACTTTTAATACATAAGTGTGTATATTTATGTGGGAATGGAACGTTAGATGTCTGAGAGTAAAAGGAACGTCTGAATGAAAGGTAGGTGATCGATGAATGAACGATGGGGACTTGTGACTGGAGCGGAAAAAATGGTGGAGCACAAAAATTTGTAACTTTAGAAGAAAATTTATAATATACTGGAAAAGCTGACGAAAATCTCTTTTATTTCAATCCCGGATCCTACATTTTGGGGGCTCGTCCGGGATTGTAGAAAAGAGGACATAAGAAGGCGGACGACTGACGACGGACCAAGCCGACGCGGCGCGTGGCACGTGGCCGCAAAAAAGTTTACGAAGACCAACAAAATCCATCACACGAAGAGGACGATCACGACGACGCTTCACAAGTCCAATAAAGACGAAAGACGCAAACAATAACGTAAGACGCGAACAACGACGAAAGACGAAACTACGACACAATAAACATGCCGAAGGACGATCGAAGGTTGAGCAGACAAAGTGACTTTGACCCAGAACCAGCTCAAAGCGGTGGCATGCTGATGATGACGGCGGATTTGGTGCCAAAGTTCAGCGGGCAAGACAGAACCTACAACGTGACAAGATGGACTCAAGATGTGGATGACCATGCTGCGATATTTGGTTGGTCTCCACTGCAGCAACTGCTGGTGGCGAGGAGAGCGCTTACAGGGACGGCGGCGCTCTGGTTGCGTGCTGAACGTCCGCACAAGACGTGGGAGGATCTAAAAGGAGCTCTGAGCAAAGAGTTTGTTGATGCGGTCGATACCAAAACCATCCATGAAATGATGACCGCAAGAAAGAAGAAAGAGAATGAAAGTTGTCTGGACTACCTTCTCACTATGAAGGAGCTTGGACGAAGAGGGAAGATGCCTGATTATGTTGCCATTCGTTACATTGTGGACGGAATCATGGATACTGAGACAAACAAAATGATGTTATATGGCATAACGAGCTACAGTGAACTTAAAGACAAATTTAAGATATATGAAACGATAAAGGAGAAGATGAAAAATAACCCTAAAAATAAACTTCGATCAGCAGATGGCGCAGCAAAGCAAGAGGAATCGCGGAGGAAGTGTTTCAGCTGTGGCGGGTTGAAACACCTCTCAGCAGAATGCCCTATGAAACACTTAGGCCTGAAGTGCTTCAAATGCAACCAATATGGTCATATTGCATCCAAATGCAGTGGAAAACGAGATAGTGGCAATACGAAAAACCCTTTCCATAAGTCAGAGGAAGCTGACCAACCAGTTGAATCATCGATAAGTAAGGTTAAAACAACTTATTACTGCGAATGCGAAACGGAACGTAATCTGACGGAAGAATGCTCCGACGCTCCCATTGGCTGTTCCTGTGAACGAGATCAAGATGGCGGCGATGACCGAACTTCTGAAGAAGATCGAACTGTCATGGCGGCGTCATCCATACTGAATGTAAACAAAGAAAATTTTATGTGTAAAAAACCAACTAAATTAATCCGAATGTGCGGAAAAGAAGTGTCTGCGCTGATAGACTCAGGTAGTGACTTGAATTTGGTGTCGAGTGAGTGGTACCGTGACGCTGGCTCTCCAACGTGTGATGAGACTGAGAAAATCGCGATGACGGGACTTGGGGCGGCGAGAATACAAGCGGCGGGTCTTTTCCGGTGTGACATTGTAGCTGACGGTCGTAATTATAAAGATGTAGGCTTTTATATTGTACCTGGCACGGTTATGCCGTTTTCCGTCATTTTAGGGCAGCAGTTTTTACAGCAGATAGTCATGGTCATGGAAAAAAGTAATGTTTATTTGTTGCCTAGCAATGAGGAGTGGTTTAGGAATCTAACGTGTCTTGTATCTGATTTAGATATTATAGGAAACGAAGTAAGTCGAGAAGTACAGTGTCGTGTGCGAAGCATGATTGCATCCTACAAACCGATGAAGTCAAAGGAGGCGCCCATCGAACTTCAGATACACCTGAAAGACGAGGTACCCGTTACTCAGCGTCCAAGACGCTTAGCATTGAAGGAACAACAGGAGGTAGACAAACAAATGCGTGAGTGGCTGGACAATGACATTATACAGGTGAGTACTTCAGAATATGCTAGTCCTTTAGTGCTGGTTAGAAAAAAAGATGGCAGTTTGCGTGTGTGTGTGGATTACCGGAAATTAAATGAGAAAATGGTAAAGGATCCATATCCCTTGCCCCTAATTGAGGACCACATTGATAAATGTCAAGATGCAAAAATTTTTAGTGCACTAGATCTCAAGAACGGTTATTTTCACCTCCGAGTGCATCCACAATCAATTCCTTACACTTCTTTTGTGACCATGTCGGCTCAGTATGAATTCAAGCGGGCCCCTTTTGGAATTGCCATATGCCCTAAAGTATTCACACGATTTATTACAGTCATATTTCGTGACTTGATTGCCCAGGGAATTGTCATCATATTCATAGATGATATTCTGATTCCAGCTCGAGACGAACAAGAAGCAATAAACCGGTTGGAACAGGTCTTGGAAACAGCATCAGACTATGGGCTTGATATAAACTGGCAGAAAAGTCAGTTAATGGTACGGAGAGTGGAATATCTGGGGCATGTCATTGAAAATGGTGAAATAAAACCATCACCTGGAAAAACAGAAGCCGTGTTATGTTACCCAGAGCCGAAGGATCTTAAGCAACTGCACAGTTTTATCGGTTTGTGCTCATACTTCAGGAAGTTTATACAAAACTTTGCATTGGTGGCGAAACCACTGACTGACCTGTTGAAGAAAAATGAAAAATTCCGCTTCAATGATGAACAAAGAGAGAGCTTCAGCACTCTGAAGACCATATTGACATCTAACCCAGTGCTGAAAATATTTAATCCAAAGTTTCCGACAGAACTGCATACAGATGCATCCAGCACTGCCTACGCAGCTATTTTATTGCAAAGAAACCCAGACGATGGACTTTTGCATCCAGTTCACTACCTAAGCCGAAAAACCAGTGATGCGGAAAGTAAATACAGTAGCTATGAGCTGGAGGGTTTGGCAATAGTCGAGGGAGTCAAAAAATTTCGCCATTACCTGTTTGGGATTCACTTCAAAGTAATCACGGACTGCAAAGCTTTCGAGATGACCCTGAAGAAAAAAGACTTGGCGATGAGTACTAGAGTTGCAAGATGGATTATTCTCCTGCAGGACTACGATTTTGAAGTGGAACATAGAGAGGGAAGCAAGATGCGTCATGTGGATGCTCTAAGTAGACACCCATGCGTGGCTGTGGTGTTTTCGGATTTGCATGATGGTGTGAAGTATGCTCAAGAGGAGGATGAAGGATTAAGAGCCATAAGAACAATATTGTTGAATCAGTCATTTGAAGACTATTGCTTGCAAAATGGACTGCTGTTTAAAGGACCTGAAAAAAAACTGGTAATTCCAAAATCGATGGAAACTGAGATTTTGAAAAGGGCTCATGATAATGGTCACTTTGCAAAAAAGAAAATGATGGAGATTATGGATAAAGATTTCTACATACCTCATTTAGAAAAGAAGATTGAAAATTTCCTTCTTACCTGTGTCCCATGTCTCTTAGCCAGTAGAAAAGATGGTAAGCAAGAAGGATTTTTAAACAGTATTGAAAAAGAAGATGTTCCATTGCACACCATTCATTTGGATCACCTAGGGCCCATGACCGATACCAAGAAACAGTACAATTACTTACTGACCATGGTGGATGCGTTTACTAAATTTACCTGGATTTTCCCAACCAAAAGTACCACAGCAAAGGAGACTATAGACAAATTAAAAATTCATCAACAACACTATGGTAATCCGAATAGGATTATTTCTGATAGAGGCGCTGCTTTTACTAGTGGTGATTTTGCACAGTATTGTCAAGAAGAGGCTATTCAACATGTGAAAATTACAACTGGAATACCAAGAGGAAATGGACAGGTGGAACGAATGCATCGTACTATCATCTCGGTGTTAACTAAACTATGCATTGAAAACCCTACTCATTGGTATAAGCATGTGAGTCGGGTTCAAAGGTCACTCAACAGTACCTACCAGAGGAGCATTGGTACCTCCCCTTATGAACTTCTTATTGGTAAGAAAATGACATGTAAAGAGGACCTACAGATTTATGATTTGTTGAAGCAAGAGGGTATCGCCAATTATCAAGAAAATAGAGATAATCAGAGACTGCAAGCAAAGCAGCAGTTGTTGAAGATACAAGAGGAAAATGCTAAGAACTTCAATCAAAAGAGAAAACCCAGTCAGAAATACCAAGTGGGAGATATAGTGGCCATTAGAAGGACTCAATTTGGGGTTGGTATGAAAGTAAAACCCAAATACCTGGGCCCTTACAAAGTTACTGCAGTCAAAGGTAATGATAGGTATGAGGTTGAGAAGTTAGATTTATTGAAGGAGGGTCCAAGGAAAACAAGTTCAGCAGCGGATTCCATGAAGAGGTGGCCGGCCGATGATGCTCGTTGTGATAACTGATGTAAGATTGATGGTAGATCCCTGATACGTTTAATCCTATATCCACTCTTACTGTACTATGCCTATTTTGCCAATATTTTTATGACCATGATTAATTGCTGGGATGACCTAGTTTCTGTATTGTTTAAAATGCTAAGTATGTTCTGATGCTGTACCATGCCATTGAGGCAATTCTGATTTTATTATGGTATTATTGCAATAATGTGTGTTTACATAGTTGAGTTAGTTTGTAATTGTGGTTTAACTCGTCTTTTGTATCACTAGTTTGTAATTATGGTTGAGCTCGTTTTTTTTTGTATCACTAGTTTAATCGATGCATAGCCGATAAGTTTGTACTAAGTAAACTGTAGTTTATATGGAATGCTGATAGGTTAGTTTAATAAAATAATCTTATTACTTTGCTACTGATTGTTCAAAGGTCTGTGGTCAGACCAAATGTAGGATGACCGAGTGTGGGAATGGAACGTTAGATGTCTGAGAGTAAAAGGAACGTCTGAATGAAAGGTAGGTGATCGATGAATGAACGATGGGGACTTGTGACTGGAGCGGAAAAAATGGTGGAGCACAAAAATTTGTAACTTTAGAAGAAAATTTATAATATACTGGAAAAGCTGACGAAAATCTCTTTTATTTCAATCCCGGATCCTACATTTATATAATGCAAATGGAGAGACGCGCGACAAAGTGTCAAGTTTGAAACTATTAATTTATTTCGCACGCACTATTTGGAGTTTGATTAATTAAGGATTGTACTGTCAAAGTGAAGCAATTATATTGCAGAATTGGGCTCCTGATCTATTTGACTGGACCACCGCAATTTTTTTTTCGTTAATGAGGTGCAGTTGATTGTGTACCACATAAAAAAAATGTGATCCACTTAGTTTAATTGGACCACTTACTACAATCAAACTTCGGTGGTACAGTTAACTGGACCAGCTAAACCACCAAATATCATGTTCATGAAGATCGCATGGAACATTTGTACATTGCTAGAAATAAGTATTGGGTAGTAGGTAGGAACCTAACAAATGGGTGGGTTTTGGAAAAAAAAAATTATTAGGAACTTAACTACCCTTTATCTACTGATTTTTTTCTTCAATCTACTGATTTTCTACTTCGACATTCTACTGAATCAGTGAAATTTGATCTTTCGGCACAGTTTCTAACAAAAAGGAATGCATGAAATCATCGGACGACCAACTAAGTAGGTACATATTTTGACTGTTATCCCCTCTCCCAAGGGAACCGTGCCTACTGAAATCCAAGATAAAATGTATCCTATGTTCTTCCTCGTAGTGTTATAAGCTCAAATTAGGCCAAGTTTAATTTGAATTAATTCTTTAACATATTTTTACTTTCATCCACTTTCCCAAGGGAACCGTACTGATTCCGGGATAAAATGTATCTTTTCCCGTAGTATGAACTCAAATCCCTTTATTCCATCCAGTCCTACCAGTAGTTCGATAGTCGAACTGTTTGGATGTTTTTTTTCCAAATTGTTATACTGACGGATCGAACTATTTGGAAACATTCTACATTGCTGGCTTATTGTAATTAGCTAAATATTTGCTTCTGATCAAGTGACGGCAGATGCTTATCTATCTCGGACTAAGGGAGACACCAGGACTGAAAATTCCTGATGTCTCCCCGAGGGGGACAATCACCCCGGAGACACGAGTCTGTCACCATTTAATTGGGTTGTCGCGATGGGTTGTCGTGATTTTGATTTTAATACTTTAATGGCCCATGACTCACCTATTCTATCTGCAGCTCCTTGTGCGGCTGAGCAGAGAATGCGGTAAGCATCATGTACAGCGTGTCCTTTAAATCTATACTAATATTATAAAGAGGAAAGATTTGATTGTTTGTATTGAATAGGCTCCGAAACTACTGGACCGATTTAAAAATTCCTGCACCGTTAGGAAGCTTACTTTTCAGGGAGTGACATAGGCTATGTTTTATCCCGGAATTCCCACGGGAACGGGAACTACGCGGGTGAAACCGCGAGGCGATCGTCTAGTAATATTAGATAGTTAGATAATACTTAATTCATCACCTTAACATATATAAGTATATTGTAATATTTGATTAATGAAATAAACATTTTGTATTTTGTATTTGTAACAAAATAAACAAATTTTACATGAAACATATAGAGAACAGGAATGGAACTGGCGGCCTTATCGCTTAAAGCGATTTCTTCCAGGCAACCAAAACGATGGGAGAAAAATAAAGGATGGCGGTGCTTCATAAGTTCATAACATAAATGTAAACTATTAATACTAATACACATAATATCTACTTAACTAATTCACTAATACATACAACAAAATAATTATATATCTGAGCGTCTGGTCGAAGCGACGCGTGACCCGACAGCTGGTGAATATCTGGCACAGCGTATCAGCATTGCCATACAGCGTGGCAATGCAGCCAGCGTCTTGGGGACGCTTCCGACTGGTGTTGATATGGATCAGTTGAGTTATCTGTAGACTGTTTGCAACAGTCAGCAGTTAGCTCAATTGTTTCAATTGTAAATACTAGTATAATTTTCTTTGTGAATAAAAATATATAAAAACTCTGCTTAGCTTGGGGCTAGATAATGCTGTGTGAATTGTCCAGCATTATTTATTTATTTAAAACTAGACGATCGCCTCGCGGTTTCACCCGCGTAGTTCCCGTTCCCGTGGGAATTCCGGGATAAAACATAGCCTATGTCACTCCCTGAAAAGTAAGCTTCCTAACGGTGCAGGAATTTTTCAAATCGGTCCAGTAGTTTCGGAGCCTATTCAATACAAACAATCAAATCTTTCCTCTTTATAATATTAGTATAGATTTAAAGGACACGCTGTACATGATGCTTACCGCATTCTCTGCTCAGCCGCACAAGGAGCTGCAGATAGAATAGGTGAGTCATGGGCCATTAAAGTATTAAAATCAAAATCACGACAACCCATCGCGACAACCCAATTAAATGGTGACAGACTCGTGTCTCCGGGGTGATTGTCCCCCTCGGGGAGACATCAGGAATTTTCAGTCCTGGTGTCTCCCTTAGTCCGAGATAGATAAGCATCTGCCGTCACTTGATCAGAAGCAAATATTTAGCTAATTACAATAAGCCAGCAATGTAGAATGTTTCCAAATAGTTCGATCCGTCAGTATAACAATTTGGAAAAAAAACATCCAAACAGTTCGACTATCGAACTACTGGTAGGACTGGATGGAATAAAGGCTCAAATCGTGCCCAGTTCCATTCGAATTCATTCAGTAGTTACGTCGTGATTAGCGGTTAAAGAATTTTACTTTCATCTTCTCTCCCAGGGGAACCTTACTGAATTCCGGGATAAAATGTATCCCAAGACCTTTCTTGTACAATGAACTCAAATCGTGCTGTTTATTTGTGTGTGAAGTGAAGATGTGGCCTAAGATGGAGCACGCTTTCCCAGAAGGAACTTATTTACCCTGGATTTGAAGACTCCAAGATTGTACTCTAGCGGGAAAACAGACGCAGGAAGCTCATTCCACTCTTTGGCCGCGCTTATTATAAAAGTAGAGCAGATTTTTTTTGGTTCGACACTGTGGTATGTCGACCAGGTAGGGGTGGTATTTTTCTGTGTGTCTGCTGGTTCTATGGTGAGAGGGAGAAGATGGGATAAGGTCGTGAAATGCCTGCGCACATTCACCAAAGTGGTACTTGTAGAACAAAGTCTGGCGACGCGCCGTCTGTGATAGAGGCTTTGTAGGTTAGCCTCTGTAAGCGAGTCGTCGCCGATAAGCGTCTTTCAATCGAGTCGAGAGCCTCAAGCTGGTATTTAGCTGAGCCGTCCCAAAGATGGCAGCAGTACTCCATGCAAGTTCGGACCTGTGCTTATATAGACTGAGAAGCTGTGATCTCGTTGCGGAGTTTTTGGATTTTGTCCGCATTATCACGTGGACTGGAAGTACCTACCAGCAACTGTGCTATCATCAGCGTACCCGACGACCTCTGTGGCGCAGCGGGCGAAGGTCTGCCTCCGACGTAGGAGGTTGCGGGTTCGATTCCCGCCTCGGGACAAATGTTTGAACGATCTGCAGACATTTGTTCAGGGCTTTCTGGACGTTTTCTATGTATAATAAAAAAATTATATCTATGTAATCTATTGTTAAGTATATCAGTAATTTAGTACCCATAACACAAGCTCTGCTTAGCTTGGGGCTAGATAATGCTGTGTAATTGTCCAGCATTATTTATTTATTTTAAAGATACCGGGTTTTAACAGGTCGTTGATGTGCAGCAAGAATAAGGTTGCTGATAGAACAGACCCTTGACGTATCCAGAATTTATAGCGAATAGATCGGAGGAGCAGCCGTTTATGACTACTCGGATCGATCTTTCCCTCAAAAAGTCAGAGATGCACTTAATTAGATTGCTTATGAGACCTTTATGCCAAACTCTATCAAAAGCCTTGGAAATGTCCAGAGAGACCGCAAGAGCCTCGCCGTGTTTTTCCATGGCTTCACTCCAGATGTTAGTAGCATACGCTAGAAGATCACCTGTGGATCGTTTTTGGCGGAAGCCGTATTGCCGATCACAGGAGATCATTATTTTCTAGGTATACTAGGAGTTTGGAGTTGAGCACACGCTCCATGGTCTTACAGAGGATGGAGGTGATAGAGATTGGCCGGTAGTTGTAGGGGTCAGTCCTACTACCTTTTTTGGGAACAGGTTGAACATTAGCAAGCTTCCATGATGATGGCACTAAACCAGCGTCAAGAGACAGGCGAAACAGGCGTGTAAGAATCGGAGACAGCTCGGGTGCGCACCTTTTAAGCACTATAGCCGAGATTCCATCAGGACCACTGGATTTGTTCACGTCTAGTGAGAGCAATACTTTGAGAACTTAATAATAATAATAATAATAATAACGTTTATTGGAAAAGATTTAGACTTAAAATTATTACATCGTTGATCCCCAAACTAGGATAAACCTGTATCTTGGGGATTATTATTAGTAGGTATTTCCTTCTGCTTGATGCGAACTTCAGGCATCACTGAACTGCAGGTAGGAATGGTTGGGGATATCTCATTAATGGTATCTAGACGTGAAGTCTCCGCTGAGAGCAAACAAGTTTGCTTTCTTTTCTGCGGTGTGGGCCAGCGACCCGTCGGGTTTCTGCATCGGAGGTAGAGAAGGGCGACAGAAGTTGGATTCAATCGATTTAGCCAAGGACCAAAAAGCTATACTCCCAAGAGGGTGTGCAGATAGCTTGGTTGGTTGAACCTTGCCCTCCTCAACACCTTTTTTCATGTTTTGGCAGCGCTGTTATAGGCTTCTTCTGACTCTATTCCAACTCATCCAGCAATTTAAGCATGAGGCGCGGTGAAGTATATTTATTTTCATGCCCCCTCCCAGGAAAACCTTACTGAATTCCGGAATAAAAAGTATCCCATGTCCTTTCTCGTTGTAAGAACTCAAATCATGCCGAGTTTCATTTCAATACATTCAGTAGTTTTAGTGTGATGTGCGTTCAAGAAACTGACTGACAGACAGACGTCTGTCTGTCTGTCAGTTTCTATTTATATTTTCAGATATGACTTAAAAAATATACCGTTTTGGCTTCAGTATCGATACTAAAGTGCCCTATTTAAAGCATTTATGAAATACAGGTTAATTAACAACCACCGCGTATTCAACTTTGTATTTTACTACCGCGTACGCGACGTATTAAATAATCAAATCTTACCAAGACGACTAAAGGTGCGGTTATCAGACAAAATAGTCTGCCGGGATGGACTGGATAGCCATGATGGAATGACATGTCGTCGGTCAGTCTGAAGACTGGGTACATCCAGAATATTAGAATTACTTCTACCACCATCACCGATAACTTATTAAAAAACATGACCAGCCTTATATTCTGTAAGTAAATTGTTTAAGAATAAATCAAACTCAAAACAAGCAACAACGTAATTCAGGGGGAATGCTTGTTCAAGTTTGTTCTGCGGTAACTAATGGAAAAATAAATCTATACTAATATCAAAAAGAGGAAAGATTTGATTGTTTGTTTGTGTTGAATAGGCTCCGAAACTACTGAACCGATTTGAAAAATTCTTTCACCCCTAGGAAGCTTACTTATCAGGGAGTGACATAGGCTATATTCGCTTCTTCCTCGTGCTCCTACTAAATTCTCCTACTGGTAGGAGCACCGGGACACCCATGTCCTGATGCTCCTACTGCAAAAGGAAATTGTAAAACGCTAAGTAGGAGCATCGAGACATAACTAAAATAGATTTCCTTATAGGCATACTCTGATTCAAGTACCTACAGGTGAACAGTCACCTCACTATTTTGTGTTATCATATTATGGCTATGGGTGCAATTATACATACACACACCCTTTCAGTCACAGAGTCGCCACGAACCCGCTCCCCCCCCGCTTCGCGGGGGTTGGACGGGCTTCGTTAGGAGTAAGTTAATGTTGACCCCCCCCCCGCTTCGCGGGGGTGGGAGGCCTACAAGGCAAAACATTAGTGTTTAGGTATAAGTAGTTATTATTTGTTTATTAGTTGCTTAAAGTAGTTGACTGTTCAATATGTTATGTGATAGGAGCAGGAGGAATTAAATTTAGAATATTACATTATTCCCCGTGGTTTTTATGTTCAGTAGGAGCATCAGGACATGGGTGTCCCGGTGCTCCTACCAGTAGGAGAATTTAGTAGGAGCACGAGGAAGAAGCTGCTATATTTTATCCCGGAATTCCCACAGGAACGGGAACTACGCGGGTAAAACCACGAGGCGATCGTCTAGTATGGAATACGACAAACCACTCTACATAGCATTCAATTTTATTAAAAACTTGTTTCGGCTCACGGATTTGCACGTGATAGATTCATGGCCTTTACCTACCTATAAAATGATCTTATTTCGATAGAATCATGGAATACCTACCTTACAATGCAACCTCACAATTTAGGAATTGGAAATAATGAAATCAGAAGTCAGAAGTCAATAACTTTATTCCTTTATGCTCACAAGATAAACACATAGACAAGTCTACCCATCAATTACTATCAAATAAGAAATAAAGTGTTATTGAAATTCTCTTCACTTCAATCTTTTGTCCACCAGTGGAAGAAGTGAAAAAGAAACCACCAGCACATTTATATACTTAATCACATAAGTGTCTAATACTTACAATGTTCGTTATTAAAACAAAGGCATTAGATCATATGAATAGAAACATTATAAAAGAATAGATAACCTTATAATTTAAACTTGACTTTCAATAATTTCAATGCTAAAACAAACTAGGACACAATATCTAGAAAAAGGTTCTACAATGTAAAATATCTTACCATAACGAGAGATGCTTTCAGCTTACAGGGTCATCAAAGAGTGTCAGAGCCAGCCCACCATCTTTTTTAAAAATCTTTAGTTCAACGAACCGTTGGCTGTCGTTATACCTTGAGCCATTCCGTCAAACATCGGCAAAATGGTTTGTTATAACATTTCACAACTAAATACATTGATATATCTTCTAATATGACAATATATGAAAGAAAAATGTCTTAAATATTAAGTTAACAATTAAGATACTTAGTACATCCAATTTAATGCATTATGATATAGCTTATTCTTTAAATAAAACTGATTTGTCTCAACATTTGAATTTAGGCGGGAGAGCAAGTAGGAAATCAGGTCTGTTACATTTTATTATTGAATATCTTTTGAAACCTTATTGTTTAACACTACAAGTACTTGTTATTATATATAATTATTATTAAATTAATTACAATATCTAGCACACGCGTTGTTTCTCTGGAAACTTTTTAGGGTTATTTATATCCCATGAAAACTGTTTTATTGAATAAAAGTAGCCTATGTCTGATTCCAGCCTTAGAGCCACATCTATGCTAAATTTCAGCCCGATCGGTTCAGTCATAATAGTTACCAGTGATTGTGAATTACAGGGTGATTTAAACTCGACCCGCCATAGCAAATTAGCAAATAGAGGAGGTCATTTGCTAATTATTGGACCTTACTTTCCCTTACTTAAGTTCTATAGTTTTGGTGATAATTATGTAAATTGTTATACTTTATTGTAAAAGTGTAACCATTTTAGTAAAAGTGCCAACGAAAGATTGAAGCAAATTTCGTATTGAAAGGCTGGCCCGGTCGCCAGACTTGACACCTCTCGATTTCTACGTTTGGGCCAGGACCAAAGAGTTGGCCTACAATAAAGAAATAATTACATAAGAAGAGTTTATTCAAAAAATGAAAATGCTTTTTCAGTTAGAAAATAAGAAATTAGGCTTAGCCTTCCCACCACGGAAATAAGGAAAAGATATCGGGCATGTATGAGAAATCGCGGGCAGCAATTCGAGCAGAATCTTTAATTTCAACTCAATTTTAATTTTTGCTTTTCATGCCCGGAATCTTTTCCTAGTAAAAGTATTTTTTAAAATAAATAATTAAAGAACACCAAGCGACTAATTTCTTTTATTTATAACCAACTCATAAATTTGCAAAAATACTCTGCGAAATTCGCTTAATCATTTCGTTGGCACTTTTACTAAAAATGACTGGTTGATATGAAAACCCTACAGATGACTAGCGAATCACATTTTTGAATACAAATTTAATACCGTTGGAAAGGTAACACACCAGAGAATTAATTTAGAATAAATTATTCGAACACCGTAGTTTTTTTATTATATTAGGATAAATTTTTTCGTAAAGTTATTATTTTGAGTAAGTTTTTTTTAAAGCGTAATATCTTATTTTTTGATCCTAGATTGAGAGAAATTCTGACGTATTTTAATCACAAATGTGTATGACTACCAACAGATATTAAAAAAATACTGCATTGAAGAGAAAAAAAAAGTTACGAATGCTTAAAGGTCAAATTTTGGAAAAATCTCAATAAATTATAAAATTTGACATCACCAAAACTATAAAACTTTAGTAAGGGAAGTTAAGGTCCATTAATTAGCTAATGACCTCCTCTATTTGCAAATTTGCTATGGCGGGTTGAGTTCCAGTCACCCTGTATACATGTGTGTATGCATCATGTGATGATGATTTATTTACGTTTTACAAAGCACAGCATCAATTCCTCGAGAATAAACTTTTATGGGACCATTTTAAAATCAACATTTATACAGCTACGAAAGTATCATCAACATCTGTTATGAATTGGCGAAGATATCACCAAAATTGTTGTTGCTAGTCGAGATTTCACAAAAGTATTATGTTGTTTCTTAGGCTTAATGGTATAAATATGAATCCCTCGGGAATAAATAATAATTTTTATGGGAGCACCTCGGGATTACTCTCTATACAATAGTCAAGAAATCAGCAAAATCAATTACCGAACCATTGGCGAAGATAATAACAATTAACCTACACACATAAAAAAAACAACATACAGCCGAATCCTCCTCGTTCCTATCCTCGACACAAAGAACAACCAACACCCACCCTTGATATAACTTTTATCCTCTATTTTTAGTACAAAGATAACTTATAATATGTATAATACTAGCTGCATTCTTACTACCCGTTGTCCTATTACCCGTATTTCCGTAGGAATTAAGCATTTTCCCGCGGTCAAAAGTAGCCTATGTTCATCAGGAATAATGTGGGCTTCTAATGGTAAAAGAAGTTTTCAAATCGGTTCAGTAATTTCGGAGCCTATTCAATACAAACAAACAAACAATCAAATCTTTCCTCTTCATAATATTAATATAGATATCTAATATATAATATATCATGTACCAAAATTTAATACAAAGTACCTAGGTAGAGATAAACCATTCTAAAAATGCACGCTGAGTGTAGGTACCTACCTATGACGTTTTGTGGAGGGGGCGTGCATTAATTACGGATGTAAGCGGGTTAACTACGAACCTTATATTTTGTGTTGGAAGAACACCAACGATTCATCCCTTACATCCGTAATGAATTCGTCAAACTACGATAGTCATTATAGTAAAAGGGGCGTGCATTTTAAGACTAGTTTATCTCTACGTACTTACTCGCACATTATGTAAACATGTGTTATGTAAGTATGTAAAATAAATGTGACGTTTATTCATGTTTACGAAATGAATGATTATTGATGTACTTGCGTGGCGCACTCAAAAATGGGATTGAGAATGAAGTATTCTGCAAAACTCCGTACATGCGGACAGCATGATAGACGACGAAGGTACGGCTCAATCTCATTCAGTTCGCAGGACGTACCCAAATAACATAACTTTGCATGGTATTTGCCGCAACTGCGAGAGTAATTAGGACTAAGCCGATAATGCGTCTAGGCAACTTCTTCCACTTACTCATAATGATGTCGAGAGTCATTTCTAAATGAATAATCTGAAAAATACAAAATAATTAAATAAACTTGTCCTGCTATCTGCATCAAAAAATTATATTAAATGATGTGCTTACTTACACACGAGATTATTTCTGTGATAAACTGCAGAAGGAAAAATAGCACGCTGAACACATCTCCAAAATAGAAAAGTGAAAAATACAAAGGAAAGTAAATAAACCATGTACTCATGTGACCTGAAAAAAACACCTTATTTAAAACCATGAGACTGATCAGACACAGATAGAAAGAGAGAGATCAGTAAAAATGTTTCATTTTCCGAACTTCACCAAACAATAAGACATCTATAGAGATTTTTCCGCCTGTACACATAGGACAGATTGTATCTACATCATATAGTCACCACCACGGCAAATTTATGAATCTGTGTTTTTGTGATTTTGACACCCCATTTGATTACCCGCAACTTCGTTAGGGTACCTACTTTAAAGGACACCTCAGTGAACGGAAAAAACATTTACATAGAAAAACGCATACATCTGTGACTTCTTACACACGAAGCATTTATATTAACCATAGTACCTTTAGCAATTAATTTAATTATTTCGTTTCTTTGCTGGAGAAAAATATTCTGTTTAATTTTCATATTTTACAAAGCAGATATGACAACCACGACAACATCACAAATACAATCACTATTTTGTCAAAAATAGACAACATTGCATAAACGGACTTTTTATCTATGTTTTAGTTTCTCGTTGGACGTCATGTATATTATCAAACCCATCTTAAAATTCTAAATCGGGGGCGAAGTCCGAAAAAAAATGGTTCAAGTTAGGCTACGTTCTAAGTGTATGCCAAATTTGATCTTGATCTGTTAAGTAGTTTTGGAAATCCTAGGTAAAAAAAAAAAAATCACATTTCACATACTTTCACATTTTTAATATTAGTAGGATTCGTAAGTTTCCATTGGGAGAATATATTATCTAAGGGAGTCAAGTAACCCACTGCCATCGAGCACATACCCAACAGAGAGGAAATATGGTCATTGGAATTTCGAAACCGATCGGTGATTTGTCACTTATAAATGTCTATCATACTAGTGTTGTGCTGATTTAATAAAATTATGGATCTATACTCCCGATCTAACAAGAAGTACCTAATTAAAATGTATTATTTTATTGAGTTATTGTTGATTTTTGACAATTTAAGTTTTATAAAATAATCCGGGCATATTGTTTAATTGGTGTATGTGTAATGTATATTTATTTTTTCGTTTGCTCCCGACATTTTACAGAAGACTGTTTTTATACGATGAAAAATCGACGTCACTTATTTGGCAATTGCAATTTATTCATAAAGCCGATTTACATGTCAATAACTTATTGGAAGTATATAAAGCGTATAAAAGTTTGGTATAATAATTATATAATTCGACTTTCACGTAGAGACAATAAGTACAGAAGTTTTTAATTAAATTTCTATATAATATAACAATGCCACACTAGTAGTTACGTATTTGATTTGTTTGCTTTAAAAAAATTATAAATGCACTATCGTTGAGGTAAATAATTTTCGCGACGCTCATAGTTTTGTATACTATTGACTATCGAAATCGATAATAAGATTTAAAAAAATATATACTTGTACAACTGGAGTGTGATGCTTGACTTTGAGTAGGCCAATCAGAGCACAGCGGTGACCGCAGTGATTTGGAAGAATTGTTGTGTAAACAAAATAAATGACATTTCCTCTCTATTAGGTATGTGCTCGATTACGAAACTACCACTTCCCTAAATTTGCAAAAGTGTAACTGCATACCTATGAGCATTCATGTATGAAGGTATAAAGTTATGAATATGCATTTTATCTGATACTTGATTATATATTTTTAATACATTCATTGTATAAATGCAGGGTTTTAATTAATAAATATATAGGTACGGGTGTTCAGTCTAGGTGTTCCTAAACCCGTACCTGTTTGTAGAATGTCCTTGGTATTCCGGATGGGTTGGAAGGTTTGATTGTGGAAGAATGATAGCGAAGCGGAAGAAATGAAGAGTATTATTTACGATAGAATGATTGATTTTAATGACAGATTTAACTAGATAGATAGAAGTACAAACAGAAAGCAAGCTAATATTACGAAAGAAATTACAAAGCAAGAATGTCAGTGAGCGCGGGCAGTTAGCAAGATGGCCAGTCGCGGAATGCCAATGCGAATGAATGAGCGGCTGCGCGTGAGTGACCGAGCGAGACCGGTCCGAAGTGTAGGTTCCGTTCAATTGGGGTATGGCCCAAGTTGAAAGAATAATACGAAATGAAAATTGTATTTTCAAGATGCAAATTTAAGATACAATTTGGAACGCTCATTTCGGATCGGTGTCAAGTGGCGCGTAAGTACGCCACAAATATATTGCAGGATATCTTACATATATCTCTTTACAAAAGTTATCGTCAATCTAATTTTTCAAAACGTTCCCCTGTAAAAAGTCATTTTTAGAGTTTCGCAAGTTCACCATAAAGGTGACTATTATGATGTCATGATGATTAGCATCATCTAGCCCTAAGCTACGCAGAGCTTGTGTTATGGGTACTAGAAAGCTGCTATAAGTACATAATACTGTACACTACGTAGATGATATGTTTTTACTATCTATGCATAAAAACCCCCTGGAACCAAATATCTGTAGATTGAACATGCGAAGCAGCCTTTGAACGCTGCAGCGCTGCGCCAAAGAGGATACTGATCATAAATGGTAATCCAACGACAACCACAACCGCCATAATTTTGGATGTTCAAGAAGCAAGTAATAAACTTAATATTATAATTACTTCTAGTTGTTTTAATTTATATTTTTAAAAACTTACTCTTGGAGGGCATAAAGATTGGTAACTGAGCCACCGCCTCCATATAACGCTTTGTTTCGTTAGTCGTTAATACTCTCAGAAAAGAAAACATTATGCTTGTTATCACTATGACCGCACTGTCTCGACTTGACTGTATCTGAAATAAATTGCGTACCCAATTACTTTTTATAAAATCAATTGATCTTATCGTGTTTTTAACCGACTCTAAAAAAGGAGGGGGTTCTTAATTCGTCTCTGTGTTTATTTTTTTTACCACGAGGTTCAAATTTCTCTATCGGATCATACCTACCTACCAGAAACATGAATTGAAAGACACTTATATTTCTTATAAAATTATAGTCCCATTTGTATAACCTCGTACAATTTGAGTACTTACCTACCATACTGTTGATGTATGAAACCCAGCCCGGTAACAAAAACTGGAAAAATGTAAAGAAGAAAAAAAAAGTAACATTTACCTCATCGGAACTTCTAGATTGCAAAATATGGATAACAGGAGGAGCCGTCAATGATAAAGAAAACATATTGAAGTTCATTTTCTGGAAATGTTTAAATTATTAGGGACTATCTGTAAAAGGCGAACATTTACACATTGCATCTAAAATCTTTCCGACATAACCGGCTATGGTCAAAAAAACTTATTGATGAAATTTAAGACAACTTGGTAAGGAGAGCTTGGTTCTCTCTGTTAAATAATGTTGGGTTAAGACGCGCACTAGAGCGTCAGCCAAGTTCGAAGAGAAACGGGCGACGCAATAGAAGTAAGTATCTAAACGCGAACTATTGGACCCGCTTTGTTTCCGTCTGTATCACAGACAAACCTACAAACTTGCAATTTTGCAACATTTGAAAAAATAACCTTATTATATTATGTATGGTTATCTTATGGTTAGGTTTATCTAATGGTTAGGTAGTTTTTTTATTTATATCTTAGGACGGTTTTCTGTGGTAAAAGCCTTCTCCAACTCTTTCCATCTTACTCAGTCTCTAGCGACTCTGCTCCAAGTTTTAACTGCAATTCTGACAATGTCATCATCTCATCGATTTGCAGGTATTCCTTTTCTTTTATTTTTTTAGTACATTGGGTTCCAAGTCTTATTGTTTTGGACCAACTTTTTTAGCCTTTGGACTTGCCCTGCCCATTTCCATTTAAAGTATAGAACATTTTTGAACTTTCAGAAAATACACAAAATAAAACTAGACTTATTCTCCTTTATTAAAACAAATAAACTAAGACAAAAAGAGTAAATTTAGAATTTCGTAATGCATTAATATGCAAGCAGCGCTTTCAATTTATTTCTCTCGGATAGCTGATCACCGAGAGGTTAGAGTGATAGCGGGATTATAACGATCAATACATAAAAATTTAACAATCTAGAGTACCTGGCATTAAGTACATATTTGCACATAGGTACAATTAAGTTAAATGCACATTTTTCACAATCATAATACACATTTATTAAGACTGGATATTTTTACATACTACTCTGTCAAGAAAGTACCGGGAAAAGATCAATAATACACAAAATGTTTGTTATTCGTCCAAATTTATTTTATCATCTTCAAAGTATGCTCCTTCAGAAACGATACACTAACGCAAACAAATAATCCAATTATCAAAAAATTTTATAAACGCTGTTTCCGGAATTTAGTTCAGTTCTCGCCACGAATTCTCCTTTTTTTCGGTTTGGTTCAGTTGGAAGGCGCCACTTCGAAGCTTGTTGACTAGTTTGCATGTCAAACTCATAAACCCACGTCTCATCACCAGTAACAATGCGTTTCATGAATGTTGGGTCGGAATTGACTCGTTCTAGCATGTCCTCAGCGACTCACACAGCGTTTTGTAGTTCCATTTATTGACGTCAGTAAAAGTCACTAAATTGAACACGGAATTGTTGCCACATAACCTCACTTTTACCCATGCTTTTCATGTAATACTATGTTTTATCACTCTAAATAGCCAGTTACGCATGATATATCGACAGATTTACAAATTTATTTCTATTAACAGCAAAAATACAAAATTATTAAAAAAAAAAACGTTTTAGAAAGCTTGCGAAAATGAGTAAGTAACCACTTATTTGTTACACCACGTCGGTCGGTATCCCCTTTCTATTAGCTGCTACTCATTTCTATGTACTCAGACCATTATTATAGTGGCCCGATCCTTTTTAACCCCCGACACAAAGAGAGAGGGGTGTTATAAGTCTGACGTGTCTGTCTGTGTATCTGTCTGTGGTATCGTAGCTCCCAAACGGATGAACCGATTTTCGTTTAGTTTTTTTGTGTCATAGATAATTTTATCCCGAGTGTTCTTGGCTATGTTTCATGAAAATCTGTTTTCACCCAATAAACGTCGGCGGGTTTTCAAATTTTTTAATTTTTTCTTGTTAGTTAAAAGAGTTAATCTAAAGGCGATGGATACACGCAGCGGGTATCATCCTCGGATGCACAACATGGTTTACCCGCAGATTATATCCACCAAGTGCTGGGACTATTGCAAATGATAAAAAAAGGAATAAAACCAAGTTATTGTGGTGGGTGGATGGACTGGGTAATCGGGCTTTGGGGGAGACTGCGAACACCTGCTATAAACAAAGCCTCAAAACTGTTCAAAATGGCAGACGGTGGTTTGCCGAATGCTGGATGGATTCTTCAAACTGTCGGCGTAAATGCCAGAGAGGAACAATATCAGCGCAAACGACCCAGGAGTGTCAAGAGGTGCGGTGCCAATCTACCCATCACGAAGACTGCCCGTGAGCGGGCTTCCTTGTAATTACGCCATGAGACACTTCCACCTTCGAGTCATACTAAGAAGTATCTCTTGCGACTCCACTCAGACCGGCCAATGAAGGCATGCAAAAGGAGGGGTCTGGTTCTCTTGGGATGCCACTCCGCAAGCGGAGACTAGAACCAGGAACTTCCCCGGGAGCACTCGGGACCCGTGGTGACGCTACACACCAACAGCTCGATTCAAGATGCCCTGCGGGCTTATGAGCAATGTTAATCTATATAATAAAGTTTCCAAGACATAAATTAAATAAGTAGGTAATGAAAGAACGAATATTCTGTTGAAACTGATCGCTTCACTATGACTATGGTGTTTATCACTTTTCGCAGTCACATAGGCGACTATCGTCATAGAATGACTCGTTTTGGTACTTTTGCATGGATTAAATAAATAAATAAAACGTCAAGTGCGAGTCGGACTCGCGCACTAAGGGGGGTTCTGTATAGTTTATGTCTTGTAAAACTTTATGTCTTGCCTAATATCACAGCCTACCTATAATGTTTAACTTATACTGTGCTAATATTATCATGATTATAAGTCAACAGAAAATAAGTACCCTATAGGTTTTCGTCCCTGGCGAGAATCCAATGTAATTTTTCCAATGAATAAACTACAAGTTTATGGTTTTTGGATCTTTTCCCTTTACTTGTGCTCTAAGACTTTGCTGCTTCACAAATTTCACGATTCTAGGTCTACCGGAAATACCCTATAGTTAATAATAAATAAGTTTTGTGTGCATTAGTGCTTCCCTTGCAAATTTCAAAATAATCGGACATAAACGGCTGTACCTTTCGATTGCGTTGACTTAGAAGTTTTATTGGTATCGAGGCTCTGAGAGGTTACGGTTTTAAGTGTATGCTGTTAATTTCAACTCGAAACCTCCACGTGTTGCTGAGAAAAGGGGGTTGATGGACAGACAGACAGATGGATGGTAAAGTGATCCTATAAAGGTTCCTTTTGGTTTAAGGTTTTTCCTTTGAGCCCTAAAAAATTACAGATGACGCACGTCAAATATGTCAAGAAACCATTCTTTCAATCGCTCGTATCGCGCGAACTTTTGACGTTTCTTTCATCTAAAGCTTCAATGTGATGTGATGCAGTGCAACGATACTATTAATGAGAATTGGGACGCTGTTATATGTTTATGAAAAGGTGTTTCGGTCAGTTAAAATTTTACTTACAGGAAAATACTCGGTAGTTGAATCAAGAGTGAAATTTATTTCTGGGATTTTATCGGAAACATCATACGTCAAGTGGTATATGTAAGATACGACAAAGTACGCGATAGTGCCACAGTGAGTTATATGCAAAGCCTGAAAATAAATAAGATATAGTAAGCGCTGGTAGTGCCAGAGTCAGGTTATGTGATGTCGCATGTTCAATTATATAATCATCTCAATGTGTATCTCGTTGCATGATGTTGAATGATACTGTTTGTAAAATCACAAGGCGGTTTACAAAACGGCACCATTCACGTAAATGCCTAGGCTGAATGTTGAACGTTCAACGAGTTGGGTGACTGAAAGCTGGCACGAATGAAACGGAATGACTTTGGAACTGCTGGCCATTGACAGTGTTCCTCACTTAGCACTTCTAATTTTATAGGCACGCACTAGTAGTATATTATTTTGTTTAAGTTTTGTTGGCAACACCTAATTCATTTCATTCAACTAGCTATATTATTGAACGTTGATTTTAGCGTTTATTCAACGATCGGAATAGGCATGAAACTGATTGGCGCTGTTTTGTTACTGGGACGTAACCGTTCTACAAACGAGCTGACTGTATGACCCAAGACGGCGACATATCCTTATATATATAAAAATGAAACCCGTTTTCCTTGGTCACGGCATCACGCGTGAACGGCTGGACCGATTTCGCTAATTCTTTCTTTGTTGTGTTTGTTATTGTCAGGAGAAGGTTCTTATGAAAGAAAAAATTAAGAAAGTTGGAAACATAAATTTCCACGGGGGCGAAGCCGCGGGGCGCAGCTAGTCCTTAATAATACCAAAACCAATGAAGTTCTATACACGGCGTGGCGCTCCCGTTGGGTGGCGCGCGCGTGGCATACGTCAGACTTTGACAAATGTTGACAGATGCTTTTATTTTTGCGTCATAAAAGTGTTCGTTGTCTAGTACGTTGAAGAATGAATTACCTACCTACGAATATTGAAAAATCTCCTCGGATGCAGCGACTCTGACGTCTGAATGACGAACTTCTCTTAAGGGTCCGGCGGAGGATGAATTTCCCATACAAACGTAGTACCAAAATGATTTGTAATTTAAGAACATTTTCACCATAGACTGCTACTATTTGTATTAAAATAGTATTTATCTAGGTTCCTGACACAATTATTTCTTTAGAATCACATTACCGTGATTCTAAAGAAATAATTTTATAAATTGTGTTAATGTGTTAATGATGTGCTCTCTGTTTGCAAATGGTTACAGTTAATGGTGAAAATATGTTAAACTTCGCTTATTGCTATAAGATTAATAGATTAAGAAAGATCTCGAAATGGTGTTGTCGCAAAACTTAAATACAGTGTAAAATTAAGGGATTCAAAGGATAATGGCCAAAAATGTATAGACCAAAAACCCGGAATCGATTAAAACGATTTATGTTGGGCAAGGTAGAGTAAACATACTATATCCCAAATCCAATGTTTTTTTCGATTAAACAATCGCCAAGTACTAAAAAACAAATTAATCGTAACAAATTAACTATAGTATTATAAATCCATTAGAGCAATATTGTGACAAATTGTGCGTAATATTGAGAGATATTTGGGAGTAAAGTACATTATACATGTATACTGATTATAATTATATATTTAATCAGTTGTATATATTTATTATATATTATTTATATACCAATATAAATATATACCACTTTTCACTGGCATTATTATTATAAGGCTATTAACCTAATAAATGAAAAAAACTTAAAAAACTTAATAAAATAAAAATGAGATATCAAAAGTAACACGGTCGCAACGAAAGCTTACGAGGGACTAAGCGCGCGCGCACGCGGATATAGATCTGCTATCTCTTTCTTTTTCTTATATTGTAATTCCTTATCTGTATTCTCTATCTCTTTCACGAGTGAGCAACAAACACACACACAAAACAATGAACCAGTTATTCAACGCGCTCTGCGGTCTGCTGTACCTACGGAATTGTTGTATGCTGCTGGCCTGTTTGGTTATAGTTTTAAGCGAAACGAGTTGCGTATTTGCGACCTCCCATGTAAGGTTTACTTTGCTATTCATAAATTGTTTTAATCGACTCTGGTTTTTTTTTGGGCATCCTCCTTTGGTTTTTATTTTTTTCAAAACAACCAAATTATTATCCTATACAATGTATATTTCCGAATCTTGATCAAAAGAGATGCGCGGATACGTATTTATCGATAAAATCAGAAAAAAAATATATATGTTAGCTATCTGAAAAGCCAAGGCCATTATAATAAATTAAAATTAAAACCACAACATTTTATTTTTTCTTCGTTTTTTTAACGGTGTATTTTATATTCAAAGTAGCCTCATTTGGAAGCTGAAAAAGATGTATTAAATAATATATAAGTTACTAAATTTTTTCTCCTGATTTTTATATAGACTTATAATTAAACTGTAATAGGTCCAATTCTGTAGGTACATTGAAGATATTTTGAATTTTTTTTTAGAAGGCGTTCTACTATAGATTCTGAAGCCAAAACTGTAATTTTTTTCATTCAAGTTTGTCTGTCTGTCATCTGTCTGTCTGTCTATCTGTTTCTTAAACGAGCATCCCTTGGGAAATGGGATAAAATTCAAAATGTGTACCTAGTTGTAAAACAATAACGCGTCGTTCGAATTCATGCATTATTTTTTGTTAGAAACAGTGTTGCAAGATCAAACTTGACAAAATCAATAGAAAATCGAGTAGAAAATCAGTCAACTGATGAAATAATCTGTAGATTGAAGAAATAAATCAGTAGATAAAGGGTAGGCAAGTTCCTATTATTATTTTTTCCAAGACGCACCCATTATTTAGGTTCCTACCTACTACCCAATGCCTAATTCCGGCAGTAAAATGTACAAATGGTCCATGCGATCTTTATGAACGTGTTATTTGGTGGTTTAGCTGGTCAATCGTGCCACCGAAGTTTGGTTGGAGTAAGTGGTCCAATTAATTTAAATGAACCACAGAAATATATATTTTTCTGTGGTACACTATCAACTGTTTCTAGCTACTTCAGAAAAAAAATGTGGTGGTCCAGTCAAATGGATCAGCAGCCCAATTCTGCAATACAACTGTTTCACTTTGACAACGGAATCGTCGCAGAATCATATCCTATAGAATCCTTAAATTAATAAAACTCCAGATAGTGCGTGCGAGATAAATTAATAGTTTTAAACTTGACACTTTGACGCTCTCTATCTGCATTCATCATAATTTCTTTCCTCTGAGGTAGAATACCAAAACGTGTCATTCTGTGATGAGACCACTGTCATAGTGAAGCGATTAGTTTAGCAGAATAGGGCCCCACCTAGCTGATCGGAACTATGAGTAAGAAGTGAAACGATAATGACACTTCTTAACACTGACGCTGGCCGAGTCGTAGCTAAAAGTCGTGTAGATAAAAAATGGGGTTGAAGACATACTTATAATAAAAGTGTAACAGGTCCAATTCTGCGCATCGAAGTTTTTTTGCACGGCGTTTCATTATAAATGAGAGAAACTGTGGTTGAATGAACTTAATTAGTCGGCAGGTATGGCAATCGCAAACTAAGTCACGAGTTCAGCTAGTCAATAAATGAATGTCACGTATCCGCACATCTCGTATGATCAAGGTTTGAAAATACACATTGTATAGTTATCGTAGGTACCTATAATAATATATGAAATTATTTTTATCAAATATTATATTATATAATAAATAAACGGCACAAGTGGATAGCAGTTGGAGACCGCAAGACATGGAATGAGAATAACCTAGATGAGAGAAATAAATACAATTCTTGCCTTCCAAATCCATCTGCTATAAACCTTCTCGTAACATAAAACGACTATAGTCCACATAAGAACACCATAAAAGAACACCAACCAATTTGACATATCCTCTTTTCGATATCTGAAAAAAATAAAAACGTTATAGGTATGCGAAAACTGTTTTTTTTTTTCAAGTTTACCTTAGGTACCCAGAGAATGAAAACGGGACCCTATTACTAAGACTCCGTCTGTCCGTCCATCCGTTAATTCGTCCGTCTGTATGTCTGTCCGTCTGTCTGTCCGTTGTTCTATCCGTCCGTCCGTCTGTTTGTCCGTCTGTCCATCCGTCTGTTTGTCCGTCCGTCTGCCCGTCCGACTGTCTGTCTGTCCGCTGTCTAACTGAGCGCGCACGTCTACGAGCGTGCGTAGCTACAACAGACCCTAGGCTGTAAATAAATCGTCAAGTGCGAGTAGGATTCGCGCACCAAGGGTATAATTGTTAGATCTTCATCATCATCATCATTAACCTATATTAGTTCACCGCTGGACATAGGCCTCCCCTAATGAGCGCCATAGCGCCCTGTCTTCGGCTTGACGCATCCAGCATCTGCCTGCAGTCTTTCGCAGATCGTCATCCCACCTGACTTGAGGGTGTCCTACACTACGTTTCCTAGTCGCGGTCTCCACTCAAGAATACGTTGCGGTTGTCGGTTCTTCGTGAAATATGGACGGCTCAATGCCACTTCAGCTAATTCTTTGGGCTATGTCGATAACTTTGGTTCTCTGTCGGATGTATTCGTTACGAATCCTATCTTTCATAGAGACTCCGAGCATAGCTCTTTCCATAGCTCGCTGAGCGACTTCGAACTGGTGGACTAGCCCTACCGCGAGTGTCCACGTCTCAGCTCCGTAGGTCATGATAGGTAGGACGCACTGATTGAAAACTTTCGTTTTCAAGCATTGCGGTATGGATGACGAGATGATTCGACGTAATTTTCCAAACGCTGCCCAGCCTAGCTGGATCCTTCGTTTGGCTTCCTTCTTGAAATTGTTTTTACTCATCTGCAGAATCTGCCCAAGGTAAGTGTACTCGGAAATAGCTCCTGTATTACAGGGGATCCTCCAGCTTTCAAAAGCTCCGAAGTTATTCCGTCCTCACCGGAGGCTTTTCCATTTTTAAGATGCCTCAGAGCTAACACGATTTCGTCTTGACTAATGTCTTGCAGTTCGTTAGTATATTGGCGTGTCAGGGTGGCTCTGGAATCATGGTCATCTCGTTGGTAGCGAGGGGCATGTGCAGCGTATAAACGGCCATAGAAATCCTCTACCTCGGCGGAGATCTCCGGCTTCGACAATACGGTCCTCCCGTCGTGTGTTTTGAGCTTCATCAGGCGGCTCCTGCCAGGCTGCTGAGTGAATACTTTGGACCCTCGGTTCCGCTCTATCGCCTCTTCGATGACGCATGTGTTGGAGCTCCGAAGGTCCCGTCGTACCATCTTCGCAATTCGCTTGTTCTTTAAGCTGAGTGTGAACTGCCATACTGTTAACTACAAAGTTTGCGTTAACTTTATTTTCTATGGAAATGTGAACAGCGCCCCAAGCGGGAAGTTTACAAAAATGTAAGAAGATCCAAAGAGGTGTTCGTTATTCCATAGTGATGTAGTTTCCTGATTAATGTTTCATGGTGTACGCAATCAATCGCTTCCAAGTAGCAAAAAACGCCCAAAGTGTCTTGCGACTTCTCCCAAGCATCGAAAATATGCGATACTTACATACTAACTTTACACCAGCATCAGTAGTTGGCCTGCCGCGAGTAAACCCATATTGCTTACAATGCAGCAGGCATTTCAATGGAAATGTCCATTGAAATGCCTAAGCAATTGATGTAAAATAAGTTTTTCAAAAACTTTGCACAATGTTGGCAGTACTGATATTGATATATAATTATGTTTCTTAAGTTAGTGGGGTCAGACTACCCGATTTATATAGTGGGATTATTTTACTTCATTTCATTAGATGAATCTATTGATTGTGGCGAAATACGCCACAATCAATAGATTCATTAAATATAAAAGCCAAATCTGTTGAAATGCTCCAGAGATCTGCATTTTTCTTTATATTTAAAAGTTTAAAGGCTTTTTTAATATCATTTTCATCAACATGGGTGAAATTAAATTTATTTTTGCATTTAGTTACATTTTCTATTAGCAATGACTCAGCAATTACTTGAGATTTGGGCCACTTCGACATCATTTTTAATTAAGCAATCATTAATCTTTAAATTGTAATCATTAACGTATGTACTGACCTTTTCAGTCTCACTTTTTATTATATTCCAAGTTGATTTTATTACATTATCACTATTGCTAATTTTCGAGCTAATATAATTTGATTTTGCTATTTGACAAACTTTCTAATTATTTTTGAGTAATTTTTAACTTTCTCCTTGAACTCCTGGCTAAAATTGTATTGTTTTTCACTATACAGTTCATACAACTTTTGTCTACTTTTATGTATACCCACTGTTGCCCACTCACTAAAGGTAAGCTTTTCTGAGACCATATTTGATTTGGGTATGAATATTAAATAGAATGCATTCGAAAATTTGTTCAAAAAAATTGCAATATGACTCGTTTGAGTTGTTAAGTGAGTGATAAGGTGATGGTTTACAATCCCAATCCAATTTCAATCGTTCAAATCGATTTGTAGTGACGGGTAGGTATGTATGTTATTTTCTTTTTACAATGAGGTATAATTTTGTACTTGAATTTCTAGTTTTATTAGTTAACATAATATGTGGTTTGATTTTAAACCATAAATAATGGCCTTAGATTATAAGAACTAAATAAATTAGTCAATTTAGTACTGAGGGAGTAAACTTCTAAAAGGTCAACATTGAAGTCCCCGCATACCATTACAGTTTTATTTGATTTTGATAATTTAAATAACATGTCCTCCATAACATTTTCAAATATTTCAAAAGAAACTGATGGTGAGCTGTAAACGGTTACTACAATAATTTGCTCCAACTCTCCACATGCTTCTTCGATGTGGCTTTCAACAGATCAGCATGTTATGTCCTTACGGTCTTTGAATTTCATGAATTTGCTTAGTAGTATTAAGGAGCCTTAACGAATAGCATGTGATCTGATTCAACGCAAGTGGTTTAGGAAAAGCTAAAAATGCCAAACCACGTCCAAACAAGCACTGCGGCTGGCGTTTTGCTTACTTTTCATTTCAGTAACACCATGGACTTCATGCGGACAGGGTGTGTTGTGGCTTTGGGCTTAAAATACAAAACTAAATGCGGTTAACCGCCGTGTATGCACCACTAGGGGAAACAAAAAAATTACGCGTTTACAAACCGCCAATACAACCGCGATATAGCAAGCTGCGTTTTTAAAATCAGTCACTGAAAAAATACGATAACGCGTACACTTGTACAGAGAGCAATCAAGTGTGTTACATTATTTTGCGGTTTCGGACTTGGGATTATACGTGTGCGCTTAATTTAATCACAGTGCGCGCTCGGTCGTAGACTGCTTAATCTTAGGTTTTCTTTCAATCGTCTTTTCATCCATGTGTCATCATCATCAAACTAAACTAGACTCAAATTTTAACTGAATGACTTGGGGGATTCAAAGTCGGCTTATCACTACATAGTATAAAACAAAGTCGCTTTCTCTGTCCCTATGTATGCTTAAATCTTCAAAACTACGCAACGGATTTTGATGCGGTGTTTTTTTGATAGATAGAGTGATTCAAGAGGAAGGTTTATATGTATAATACATGCATAATATAGGAGAGAAGCATTGCACCCGTGCGAAGCCGGGGCGGGTCGCTAGTAGTTTTTAAAACACGCCAAATTATATTCTTCGCCTTGCAGAAAGCCACGTTTTAACCCGGTCTGCGGCCGCCCACGATCATACAACTTGCTTCAAGCAAGCAGTCTTCGCGGCGACAGCTCGCGGGCCACTCGTTTGTTGGTTGACGCCTTCCTTACCGCAAGAATAAAGCTTGCGGTAAGGAAAAAAAACATTATTTAAGTCTACTCTAATCCATACGATGCTAATGAAGTTATCACGTTTCAATTCTCAGTAATTCGGTGGTCGGTGGTCGAATAGGTGAAAAAAGCTTCAGTTGTTAGATGATGGATATCCCTATCTACCATTAATTATTGAATTAAGTCAAAATGGCCATTAAGTACCTATTTCTCAATATTGTGGTATACTTAATAAATTATCCATTATTTTTGCCCCAGAACGAATTTTCAAAGCAATTTTTTAATATGTTGAGTGTAAGGATGGAGCTCGGAAGTATGCAATCTTTTTACGCTCAATTTTATATTTGTTTTGGTATACTTTTCTTTGCTGTAGGACGTGGGTTCTCGGCATGGACCAAAACCTATAGGGTAATTCCCGTAGACCTAACATCATGAAATTGGGCTAGCAGCAAGTCACAAATAAAGGAAAAAATGCGATAATAGTAAATTTGTAGTTTATTCACAAAAAAAAAGTTCGAGAAGCTGCTGGAACTTCTCGGTGCCCGCCATGATTTGGATTGGGTTAGGTCGGAGCGAGGACTTCATCAGACGGTTTCTTGCAGGTTGAAATTCAGCGAGCCTTGGAGGAGTCGGTGATCTGATCCGGTATTAAACCTGTTTATCACTGAGACATCTCTGAATATATACTTGCTATTTAAGTCTACTCTAATCCATACGATGCTAATGAAGTTATCACGTTTCAATTCTCAGTAATTCGGTGGTCGGTGGTCGAATAGGTGAAAAAAGCTTCAGTTGTTAGATGATGGATATCCCTATCTACCATTAATTATTGAAACAAGTCAAAATGGCCATTAAGTACCTATTTCTCAATATTGTGGTATACTTAATAAATTATCCATTATTTTTGCCCCAGAACGAATATTCAAAGCAATTTTTTAATATGTTGAGTGTAAGGATGGAGCTCGGAAGTATGCAATCTTTTTACGCTCAATTTTATATTTGTTTTGGTATACTTTTCTTTGCTGTAGGACGTGGGTTCTCGGCATGGACCAAAACCTATAGGGTAATTCCCGTAGACCTAACATCATGAAATTGGGCTAGCAGCAAGTCACAAATAAAGGAAAAAATGCGATAATAGTAAATTTGTAGTTTATTCACAAAAAAAAAGTTCGAGAAGCTGCTGGAACTTCTCGGTGCCCGCCATGATTTGGATTGGGTTAGGTCGGAGCGAGGACTTCATCAGACGGTTTCTTGCAGGTTGAAATTCAGCGAGCCTTGGAGGAGTCGGTGATCTGATCCGGTATTAAACCTGTTTATCACTGAGACATCTCTGAATATATACTTGCTATCAGTCATGATGCAGTCGCTCTCATTTTTTGTCACAGCGTCGAGGCTTTGCCATGTCCACTTCCTTTGAGGCCGTTTCTTAAAGGAATTCATTAACAACAGCTCCTCTTTCTCAAGGAAGTTGTAAGTATTTGCCCCCTGTGATTCCTAACTGCATAACCATGCGGGTCTAATCGGGATTCGTTGCCAGTCCCACATTATGCCACTGCTCATGGGTTCCTCTTAGCTTTACCGCAGGTGATCGGTACTAAGGCTTCGACAAAGCGAGAATCCATTGGGATATCTACATTACTTTTATTAATTCCCCTATGTAGGTATTTACATTAAGGTATCTTAATTGACCTTCTTAGAAGGTCCGATAAATGCTAATACCTACTATTTAATTAAAATTTCTCACCTGTTATACAGAATCTGTCCAAATTGAAACTTAATATCGTCTTCTACTATTACGTAATACGCTTCATTAAATAAAACAGTTTTATTTTTTATTCTCTCTGCAATATTGTTTAAATGGTAACAGTATATTTCCTTATTCTCACGTTCATAGAATCCTTTTTCTGGACATCTGAATACAATGAAATATAATATTAATTATTAAAAATATTATTATATAAAATATATTTATAAAAGAAATATCAACGATCTATTCATTTATATTTTACGTAATAAAATGATTCTGGACTTTCAACAAAGCCATAGTTTATTGCTATTCTGTATATTATATGACCTCATTCCTTTTTTAGCTCTAGTAAGTTACTTTATTTTGGGTATTGGAAGAATCATACTTACTCATTCCAAGGATTCTTGGCAAAAATCGCGTTAAACAGAAAGTCAAGAATGTTTACGCCGTTTGAAACATACGTAAATACTTCGAATATAGCAGCAATAATGATGCTTATTGAAATTCCTGTAACCCCATGTTTTCTCATTAGCTTTATTATTTAACTACTGTTATTAATAATAATAATTAAAATTAATGGCACCGTCCCTGTCAAACATCTTTTTTGATAATTTTTAATTAATTTACAATTTTATTGCAAAAATAAGCAAATAAACATGTAAATAGAGGAAAAACATTTCTACAAGAGCACGTGCGATGGTGGCAACAAAGGTATAACGACCACAGCCTGTCTCGACTAGCTCTACATCCTCGTCTTCAGATGAAGAGGAATTTCGAATGCCGCCTGAGACGAGTGATGTGTTGTGCAGATGAGACGAGCTGCCTCAACCGCTGCGAATATCTGTGCGAGGCCGACCCTGCTGGCTTGGGACCTGCAGGGTGCAAAGCCCCGCGAACGGTCCCCGCCGCTGACGGAAGAGTGCGGCGCATGAAGTGGACATAAGAGATTAACAAGAATGTCATGCGCGCTTACTGTAGGGCTACAGAGGGAGAAACTAATTTCGACGGAAGATCAGCGTTGTAGTAGCTATAACCTATAGCTATCACAACTTATGCTGATTCGAACGCCATTTTGTAACTTTAAGGTATTTTTATTTACTTTCCTTGGATTGATGACGCAGAAATGATGAATGAATTTAATCGAAAGGAAGTAGTTACTGCTCAGGCTGCGCTCCGGACACATTCCATCCAACAAATTTGGATTTTTAATGAAAAAAGTATCATCACCAAATTGTGACATCTGTGGTACTATTGATGATGTTCACCATATTATAATCGAATGTGTACGAGGCGCAAACGAGCGACTTCGTATTTTTGGAGTGGCTGAGTTATATGATGTTGGCAGGTGTAACACTGTACTATCCAATCCATTGTCTAAGGAGGCCCGCACAGTTTACAACCTTGTTATAAATAGTTTCTGTGGAGATTAGCTTTAAGCTTTATTTGTTAAATATTGTAAATCTATGTTTAAATTAGGCGATGTGGTCACTCAGCGACAAAGCCTTTTGTGTTGTGTGAAAAAAAAAGGTGTTTTATATGCGAGTATTATCATTTGTATATGTAGTTTAAATGGTGTTAGTAATTTAATTAGTTTTAGTACATATTAATGTTATATTTTACAGCTACAAATAAAGTTTATCTTATCTTATCTTAATTTGACCACGTACCGTTCTAGGATAATGCCGTTGTTTCAGACTCTTGAACCGACAGTCAACGTTAACGTGCAGCGACTATCAGATCAGGTTAGGGTAATCCACAACTTAAAATTGTTGGATGACACTATACTTGATCAACGCTGACATGAGGTGCTTAGTGCTCAAGTGGTGGACCATCCGCAGTATAACCAGATAGTAACATCGCCATCGCGACACATCACATCAACAACATTAATATCCCAGCCTAATACGCACTCTATTCTCTGCTGTGGGGCTATTGCAGATTGCCGCGCGGCTAAACTTTCCGGGCTGTGACGGTGCTCCGGGCCAATCTAGCAGTACCCCTACTTGGCAGCAGATAATAGAAAGGCGTATCAGTAGGTTCAATACCCTCATAGCTAAGTTAATTTGCTTCAGGGAGGGCAACCATAGACCTCGGGTAATGTGCTTTGTGACACAGGCTTTTGACAGAACGGAATTTCAACCTCAGGAATATTTACCCTGTGGCACAGAGCGCATAGACTATCTAAAGCAAAAAGTCTATGCGTGGGCAAGCCGAATAAGAAGATACAAAAAGAAAGTTGACAGATTTTGGCATCTTTCAAAGTGACCAAAGAAAAGTTTACCGCGATTGGGAGAAACCCGATCTACGCGTGTCCGACGGTTAAGTACCAGACTCCAAAACTGGAAATAATTTTTGGCGTGGCATCTGAGCCATACCGGTCAAACACACGGAAGCGGACTGAATGAATGAGGTAATTTTTGTATGTGAAAACATGGAAAGCATGGACGCTATCACCATCTCTTCGTTAGATGTAAGTGGTAATGCAAGATGTAAGTAGGTAATGCAATCTGCTCGGCCCAAAACTGCTGATAAGAGATTTGCAAGGAGTCACCGCCTAAAAACATGGTAGGTACATATACCTAAGTACCTAAATATCCCGTTATATATAACTTTAGTACTTAATATAATATAAGTTACTAATATGTTGAAACTACTGTTCGTAGAACTGCTAGAACATCATTGAACTACTAGAACATGTACAAGAACTTTTGAAAAGGTGTTAGGTAGTTTTACAAACTTCTCAAAGTAGGTATATTTTTCCTGTAAAATAATAGATCCATATCCACAAACGCTACATAGGTAGGTACCTAGGTACATTTCAGATGGGTCGCTATGCAATCTTCGGAAAGGGGGGGGTTAAGTATGAACCCCACAGAAGTTCTCAGTATATAGGTACCTACCTAGGTACCAAAATATCCCCTTTTAAATAAAATAACTTTAGTACATTAAGTATTATGTAAATTAATTGTTGAAAAAAGTTAGTGTTCGCGGCGTCTACTGTTCGTAGAACTACTAGTATTATAAATGCGAAAGTTTGGATGGATGTATCGATGGATGGATGTTTGTTACTTCTTCACGCCAAAACTACTGAACGGATCGAGCTGTTTTGCATACAGATAATTCTAAGCCTGGAATAAAACATAGGCTACTTTTTATCCCATAAATTAGTTCCTGTGGGATAGAAATCACCTTTAAGCGTTTCCATAGAAACAACGCGTGCGAAGCCGCGGGCGGCAGCTAGTAATACTATACATTACATAGATGTATTTTTTATTATACATTCCCCGGAACCAATATTTGCAGATCGTACAAACATTTGTCTCAAGGCGGGAATCGAACCCGCAACCTCCTGAGTCGCAGGCAGACCTTCGCTCGCCGTGCCACATCGGTTGTCAATGGGTCGTCATTATTATTGTCATGATAAAAAATGAAATATTGACTATTAGTAATAGTACTTAACTTCCATGAATGGTACCATTTTCGCCAAATACAAAGGTGTCTCCGGAACGTAAGATGCAAGAAATACGTGCACGTAAGTGTATGGCAATGTTAAAAATAATGCTTTTAAAAGCAACGTCCATATTTGCCTAGAAAAGAGAAAAATATTTAAAAAAATAAACAGAGAAATGATTATTTCTGAAGGTCTTAACAGTAACAGTACAGTGTCTTAGACCTAGTTAACCAATATTAAGGTTGTCGCAGACCTGGAAGCCTATCATTTTCCTAGTCAGAAAAGGGAAATCGAAGTTTCGTTTTCGTTGTCGTGCAAAACCAACTCTTATGTCGCTTGCATAAGATAAGCGTTTGCACGAAAACGAATCAGAAACTTCGTTTTGGGTTTAAAAATACGGGCCCATGGCCGCGTCGGTCGCTACCGCGGAGCAAAGTTTTTTTATTTAATTAGTCATTGTTAAGTCGTAAAATTTTGATGCCTATTCACACATATCTCCCGAACCACTCGTTAGTATTTAATTTGTTTTTAATTGATTATTTATTAAGCACCTAGAAAATTACATTAACAGAATAAAACAATAACAACTTGTATATACACGTATATCTATTCCGTCACCAGAAGGCAGAGTACCCAGAATGCTAGCAGCATTGCCACGTTGAATGGCAATGCTAATTCGTTGTGGGAAATAGCATAAATAAACTCGTTAGCAGCTTGAGGCATGCGATTTTATCACGGTAAAATGTATTTTAAGATAATAAATTTAAGACCATATTTGAATGCACATTTTTGTGCTATACGGTAGCGGTGTTGGATTAAAGTGCGCAGACCTTTAGTATCAACTCCTCGCTCTTACTAAGTTACATCACAAAATCTTTAAAGAATGCATTTTGATTTCATAATACATATTTGCCTTTAAAGCCCTTTTATTAAAGGGCGAAAAAGTCCAAAATCAATTTTTATTTCAGTCTTCTCCGTGACAAACACTGTTAGTTTAAAACAGCTGATGCCAAATGCGCCATTTTGTATCGTTTTCTACGGGGTCTCAGCGATCGCTCGCTTAGCGATCACAAACTTAGAATTCGTTTCGTTAGCGGTTGTCAAAGGTTGTCAAAAGTGCGTATTGTCTACCATTTGTATGGGGTATAGCGATCAACATAATAGAATCGACAAGATTCTATTCTACTTGTGTTGACGAAACGCTAACTTGTAAACTTGGCTACGGTTTCTCGATTCGTTTGTGTTGACCACGTGACTTTGCGTTTTAGAAATGTGATTCCCATAATATTTTAGTTTTCTATAGAGTTAGCGATCATAGATTTACAACTTGGCTAGTCTAGCTGGACTCGTAACTGGGGTTTAATTTAGTGATCACTTATTTTAAGACTTCTACATAATATATGTACACACACCCAAACACGCGCTTCAAAGCTTCAAAGTCTCATGTGTAGTCCAATAGCGAGTACACGTTTAAAAGCGCGCGCTTACGCTCCGCGCTACGATCTTTCTGACCAAATCAAACGTCTACCTGATTAGTGTGACGACCCGTCAATGCCTATTTATTATAAGGTGGCGGGTAGCGGCTAAATCTTTTGAATAAACCAGTCTATGGCTTACTCCGGCTTTCATTGACGTCTCATTGGCGACGATTGCGGATTTTTCGAGAAAAAACAGTGAACATTCGATAAAACTATTGTAAAAAATGCCTATCGGCAAAATAGAACCCTTTAACTTCAATTCCAAGCAGTGGCCAGCGTACATTCGCCGCGTAAATCAATATATCACGCTAAACAATATCGATGACAAGTTGAAAGTGCCTATGCTCATTACGGTTGTGGGGGAAGAAACTTATGCGTTGATGTGTGATCTGTGTTCGCCTAGTTTCCCTGAAAATAAAAGTTACGACGATTTAGTGAAATTAGTGACGGAACATTTAGAACCACAGCGTTCCGAAATCGCTGAGCGACATGTGTTTCGGTTGCGACGTCAGCGCACTGGCGAGCCCCTTTCCGAGTACCTACAGGCATTGAAACACCTTGCGGCCACGTGTAATTTTGGCAAGTGCAATTCGTGCTCGACGCTAGAAGAAAACCTGCGAGATCAGTTCGTTTCGGGGCTGACAAACGACGCAATGCGATCGAGAATCTTCGCAGAGAAAAAGATCAGTTACAAAGAAGCGGTCGAGCTGGCACTGGCTTTGGAGGCGGCGGAAAAGCATGCGGAGGTGAGCGGATCGACAGCGGCGGTGGACGCGCCGAGTGCTGCGCGTGCTGGAGCGGGCGAGGGCCTGCATTATGCGCGCGGCGGCGGCGGAGGCGGCGGCGGCGGGCGTGCCGGGCAGCGCGCGCGGCCCGCGCCGGAGGCCTCGCGAACGTTCGGCGGTGACGGCGGCGGCGGCGGCGGCGCAGGCGGCGCAGGCGGCGGCGGCGCAGGCGGCGGCGGCGCAGGAGTAGGCGGCGGCGAAGGCGAGGCCGCGAGCTTGCGCGCGCGGGCTTGCTGGCGCTGTGGTAAGGCGCACGCAGCGGAAAGGTGCAGGTTCAAATATTATACCTGTGATATGTGCAATAAAAAAGGGCACTTGAAAGTGATGTGTAAACAAGTGCGCGGTAGTGGCGGTCGGCATAATTATGTGAGTGATGTGGATTCGGATGACGACGACGGTTTGTTCAACATTCAAGTGGCTTCTAAAGGTAACCATCCTTATTATATCAATTTGTCTATCGATAACATTGTTGTGAAGTGTGAAATGGACACGGGCAGTCGTATTTCAGCGATTAGCGAGGAAACGTACAGAAGCTTATTCCCAAATAAGAAGATTATTTCGGACAATCTTATTTTGCGCTGTTATTCGGGTTCACAAATGCATGCACTTGGTTACATTGAAGTAGATGTCTGTTTAGGCGAAATTAAAGTTAAATCTTTACGATTGTACATTATAAACGGTGGAGCGCGTCCTTTGTTAGGAAGAGAGTGGATGCGCGCTTTAAAAATAACACAGATAAATCTCAATCAAATTGTTGACGACAAATTTGTTAACCAATTGTGTAAAGAATTTCCCGAAGTATTTAGTGATAAGCTAGGTACTTGCAAGCGAACCATACGACTACAGCTGTTGGACACAGAACCGGTTTACGTTCGGGCTAGGCCGATGCCTCTGGCACTGCGCGCACGAGTCGAGCGCGAGTTAGCACGTCTAGAATCGGACGGCACTATCTATCGAGTAGACTATTCCGATTATGGAACCCCGATTGTACCCGTGGTCAAACAAAACGGTGACATCCGTATTTGTGGGGACTATAAAATCACCATTAATCCTAAGCTTAAACGTGATTATTATCCGTTACCTCGCATTGATGAATTGTTCGCGAATCTGAGCGGAGGTGAAAAATTCACTAAAATAGACCTTACGCACGCATACGAACAGTGCATTTTATCAGATGACTCACAGGCTTACGTAGCTATCACGACCCATATGGGTACTTTCGCTTACAGGCGCGCTCCTTACGGCCTATCGTGTATTCCCGAGAAGTTCCAGAAGATGATGGAGGAAACTCTGCGCGGGGTGCCAGGGTGCGTTGTGTTCTTGGACGATATTTGTGTAACGGGACCAAACATGGTCGAACATAACAAAAATCTGAGAGCTGTACTCGAGCGGTTGCGCGATGCTGGTTTAACGGTTAAATTGAGTAAATGCCGATTTTTACAGGATAATGTAAAATACTTGGGCTTTATTATC
Organism: Eupithecia subfuscata; assembly: GCA_963564075.1. Taxonomy (NCBI): domain Eukaryota; kingdom Metazoa; phylum Arthropoda; class Insecta; order Lepidoptera; family Geometridae; genus Eupithecia; species Eupithecia subfuscata. The sequence continues at coordinate 1,976,887 of OY751097.1, read as the reverse complement.
AACAAACATGGTCTACGACCCGATCCTATGAAGTTAGAGGCTATTTCCAGTGCTCCAAAACCTCAAAACATAACTCAGCTAAAAAGTTTTCTAAACGTAATTACAGTCAGTTGGATAAAGAGGCGCTAGCTATTTTGTTCGGAGTTACTAAAAATCACCAATATCTATTCGGAAGGCGGTTCATTTTGCGCACCGATCATCAGCCACTAACGTACATATTTGGGGATAAAGGGGGGATCCCACAAACGGCGGCCAGTCGACTACAGAGGTGGGCTGCGCGACTTGCCGCATATGATTTTGCGATTGAATTTGTTAGATCGGCGGATAACGGGCCGGCCGACGCGTTATCGCGATTACCGCTACCTCGGGAGGGTTGCTGCGCTAGCACGATAGATTACCTAAACCTCGTTGAGGATTGTTTGCCAGTATGTTATAAAGATGTAGCGAGAGAAACTGAACGTGACACATTGTTATCCAAAATTAAGGGCTATGTACTGTTTGGTTGGCCAGCGATTCCTAGCTGCGACGCGGAAAAACCTTTTTTTGCTCGGAAGCAAGACTTTGTAATAGATCAAGGTTGCATTATTTATAAATATAGAATAGTGGTTCCACAGGCGCTGCAAAAGAAAATGCTAGAAGAGGTACATGAAGGCCACTTAGGTATTACCAAAATGAAAAATTTTTCACGGAGTTACATTTACTGGGCGAATTTAGACCGAGATATTGAAGAGATGTGTGGTTCATGTGGTGCGTGCCGCAGCGTGCGAGACGCGCCCCCGCGGGCGCAGCTGCACCCCTGGGAGTTCCCGCTGCACCCGTGGCAGCGCGTACACGCAGACTTTGGCGATTGTGGAGGTAAACGGTACCTCATTCTAGTAGACGCGCACTCGAAGTGGATCGAGGCGGTCCCTATGCATAGTACTACAGCTGATAAAACTATTCAGGTTTTGCGTAGTATTTTTGCACGATTTGGTTTACCGTCGCAGCTTGTAACCGACAATGGCCCACCATTCGCGTCTCATGAATTTAAGGTGTATTGTACCAATAACTGTATAAGGCACACCACATCGGCTCCTTACAGGCCTCAGGGGAATGGTGCGGCTGAAAACGCCGTTAGAACTGTAAAAAAGGCTATTAAAAGAGCTTTGTACGAAGGTCTCGACGTAAACGCTGCTTTAAGTAAATTTTTGTTTCAATATCGTAACTGTGAGCATGCAACTACGGGAGTATCGCCGGCGGTGGCCCTACAGGGGCGGCGCCTGCGCAGTCGGCTAGACGCGTTGCGGCCCGATCGGGCGGCCGCGGTGCGCGAGCTCCAGGAGCGCCAAATCGCACGCGTGGCAGGCGTTGATAAAGACTTTGAGGTAGGGGACGCGGTCCTAGCTCGTGACTATACACAGAGGGGGGACAAGTGGACCGAAGCCACTGTTGTCAAGAAAACGGGTCCCGTCTCATACAAAGTTAATGTTGGCAACGGAGTAGAATGGCGTAGGCATGCCGATCAAATGCTTTCAACGCAAAAGAATCGCTATTCACTATCGCGGATGAGCGGCGCGGCTGTCGAGAGTGAGTTGACTCCCAAGGACCATGAACCTGAGGTTGATAAGAGAGCCGATAATTCGGGCACAATTGTGGACGCGTCATGCGGTGAAGACCACGCAGACATGCCAGTAGAACCACGGGACGAGGTACAGTCGCCGCAAGAGTTGTCTAAGCGGGCGGGAACCGCGCCGTTAGCGTCCCGCCCCGGCGGCGGCCCTGCGCTCTCACCGCAGATCGCGTCCGCCCGTGAACTGCGTGCTCATAAACGGGCAAATCGATGAAGCACATATTTAGCATTAATGTAGATGTTAAGTTTTGCGTGTGTCTAGATTTTTAAGTAAAGATAATTTTTGGCTTGGCGGGGAGAAGTGTGACGACCCGTCAATGCCTATTTATTATAAGGTGGCGGGTAGCGGCTAAATCTTTTGAATAAACCAGTCTATGGCTTACTCCGGCTTTCATTGACGTCTCAATTAGATGGTTTTTAAAACGCGGGTTACCGAACAAACTATGCCCTTCAAAATACCTAACGTGTACTAGTTCTAGAGCGTTTTGGGAGAATAGCGTATTGTTTGCTGTGTGATGAAAATGAAAAATATTTATTTAGCAGCAAATACAATCATAACCGAAAACTTATGAGCAGGTACTTATATCTATTTTTAAATCTAGGCAACTTATTACATTAAATTAAATTGCTAAAATGAAACAGGATACAACAAAGGCTGAGAATATTATAAATAAATACCGTTACATTTTTATATGTTAAGTATATGGTATAATATAAGTACATACATAATACATAATCTTTAAAATCACTATTCTAAATCTATATCTATTTAATAATAATAATATGCTATTTATGCCTACTTACCTAGATAATAACATATAAGTTATCTTTTAAAATAGTTTGCTGGTGTCTAAAGATGTCTGAGATATCTAAAATATTTAGAATACTTTCCTTCCATGTGGCCTGCATATTAGTTAAACGAAATGTGTCATATAATAACTACCATATTTGTTTACCTGCAAATATTAAACTATCTACATCTTTAGCAAACGCGCCTTAGAATGTGTACGTATATGAAGGGTAAGGGGGAAGAAGGATCAAGGTCATAATTACATCATCATCATCATCATCAGCCTATATATGACGACCTCTGTAGCGCAGCGGGCGAAGGTCTGCCTGCGACGCAGGAGGTTGCGGGTTCGATTCCCGCCTCGGGACAAATGTTTGTACGATCTGCAGACATTTGTCCAGGGCGTTCTGGATGTTTTCTATCTATAATAAAAAATATCTATCTATGTACCTAGTGTATTGTATTAAGTATATCAGTTATCTAGTACCCATAACACAAGCTCTGCTTAGCTTGGGGCTAGATAATGCTGTGTGAATTGTCCAGCATTATTTATTTATTTATTTATTTATATTAGTCCACTGCTGGATATAGGACTCCCCTGATGAGCGCCATAGCACCCTGTCTTCAGCTTGCTGCATCTAGCTTACGAGAAAAATCTAAAAACCGTAAATTTGTAGAATTATTAACAAAAAACTAAATAATTTTTGATTCGCTCCCTCGACCAAAATAAACAGGGTATCTACTACATGTTGACCTAGAATCATGATATTTGGAAAGGTCTTACAATTAAACGGAACCCTTAGTACGCGAGTCCGACTCGCACTTGACGTTTTATTATTTGCTATAAAAAACCTCAGAAAATACATCCACCATCATCAATCAAAGAAAGCCCGCTAAAATGAAGCAAAAGTTTGAAATGACAGTGAAAAACGTCAAAAACTGTCATAGTCCATTGAAAATGCCCTTTTTTAAAATTATTGAAATGACTATGATGTTTTATTTAAAAAGCGGGGGTTTTTTCTACTTCATTTTGTGTAGACAGTGACCTTTCTATCAAATTTCTGTCTTCACCACATCATAGTACACCTCAATTGGAACTAGACGTTTTCGTCAATTGGAATTCGACCTGCGAAGTTTCATTAAGGGTAGCCGTCTAGGCGTGAGAATGTAACAGGCAGGCAGACAGCGTTACTTTCGTATTTATAATATTAGTATGGATTAACTTCAGCTAGTATCAGAAGTCTTGTTGTAAATGATTATTTTAGGAAATACCAAAATGGACAGAATAATTTACCTACACAAACAATGTTTTTTTTTGTAGTGTGTATTGAGAAGAAAGAAGGAGATACATACTTATTTAAATCATTAGCGTAAAAGCACAATATTTGACTTTTATTGGGCGAAGTTAGATAAGTTCTGTAAAATGAAAGTCGCTCCCAATAACTTGTAGGGAAGTTTTTGAACTGCGGTGGTCCTTCTCTCTGAAAATAAATAAAAGAATACACATACAAAATAATATCATTCCATTTTCGGATTCAATATGGTGTTGAAGCGCCATCTAACCGCAGCAGCAACCACAAACTATAGAAATTTTAATTGGTGCGAACTTATTCTGGGACTTGCTTATCGATGGCAAGATGCGTTTACCCATTTATTACAAAATACGAAGTTGGGTTGGATCATTTCAGGTCCTATCAATCATATTACGCACAATGATAGACGTGTCCAATGGTACTTCACTCAGTCCATGGACGCAGAAACCTCGGGAAATGCGCACTAACGAGCAGCGGGCCTGCGAGGAGTCTTTTACCACAACCACTACGAAAGTGATGGAATATTCGGTATTCGCGTCCCACTCAAAGAATCGCCCGATGTTTTAGGCAGGTAGCTCATTTTCTCAGGCGGAGCGACGTTTCCTGATCTTGGAAAAAAGACTAAACGCGCACCTGATAGATTATAATAGCTATGTACAGATTTCATTCACGAATATATTAATCTAGGTCATATGACTAAGGTTAGTTCTTACACGGACTCTAACTACCTCATGCCGCACCACGGCGTATTTCGCGAACACAGCACTACTACGAAGCTTCGCGTTGTGTTCGATGCCAGCGCGGCAACTAGTAGTGGTATATCGTTCAACGATATTCAGCTAATAGAGCCTTCTATTCAAGGGGACTTACTCGGTATTCTTTTACGTTTCAGGCAGTTTAATTAAATACACAGCAATTGCTGACTGTGAAAAAATGTACCGACAAGTATTAGTTGATCCGTCGCAACGCGACTTACAACTCGTTATATGGCGCGACACTCCGACCAGCCCGCTCGAGATATATCAACCAAACACGGTCACATACGGCACAGCATCAGCGCCTTTTCTTAGTGTTAGGTGTCTAAAACAACTAGCAGAAGAATGCACGGAACACGAGGTTAAGGGACTTATATACGATGACTTTTACGTAGACGATTTATTAACTTCATGTGAGGATAAATCACAATAGATGAGAATTGCAATCGCACGGTCGAGGTTCTTCAATCAGGGTGCTTTCTACTACGCAAGTGGGTTTTTAACTTTGATCTCTCAACGATGAGTTATCGGCACCGCTAGATAATACTTTCCGCGATTTAAACCTAGGAGATCATAGCCAGTTTACAAGCGCACTATTAGAAGCTAGACTTACGATAAAATTCGCGGTTCGCTGACTCGTAATTTTGATGAAGTGATCTTCTGGACCGATTCCACAATTGTTTGGGGTGGCTGCGCATGGCATCAAACTTATTAAAAACGTTTGTGCAGAATCGTGTCGCTGAGATACAAGAACTCACGAGTGACTGTCCCTGGCGTCATGTAGGTACAAAAGAGAATCCAGCTGATTCGATTTCGCTAGGTGTTTACGTTGAAAATTTATTTGAATCAATGTTGTGGTGGGAAGGACCAATGTTTCAAAAGGATTCTGTATATTTTAATTAAAATACGTCATGTAATATTCTGCAGCTAAATGAAATTATACCCAATGAATTACCAGAAACTAAGTTAAAGTAAACTCATTTATAAAAAATAAACCTATTTAACTTTATTTCAGTTTCATAGATTCTCGACTCCGTTCCATAGAATCTAGCATGACTCATGTGGCTGCATTCATGCCTAAATTTATACATAATGCGCGAAACAAAGCACATCAGCTGACCGGGTAGATAACTCATTGAATTAAAACGGGCAATTTGTACTCGCTAAGCTGTCTCTAATGGAATCTTTCGCAAATGAATTAAACTTATTTTAAATCGGAAAGAATGTAAAATCAAACAATCAAATCGCAAGTTTAAATTTATTCTTAGATAACGAGAATGTTTTACGTGTTATAGATTAAATAATTCTACTGATTTTAACCATAATAAAAAACTCCTATACTTCTGTCTTCCGATCATCATCTTTCATTGTTATTATTTAGGCACCTAGATAACGAGAATCTACACTGTGGACCGCAGGCATTACTGTACCAGGTTCACGAGGAATTGTGGCCGCTGTCGGGCAGGAACCTGGCTGGGAAGGTGACTCATCAATGTGTTGTCTGTACACGCGTTAAGGGAAAACGTTAAGCCCACTCATGGGCAACATGCTTAAAGAAAGTATTGCTGAAAGCTTTCCTTCGATTATTCTGGGGTAGATTACGCGGGACTAGTGTTCATATTAACTCGCAAAGGCAGAGTGAAATGATAATGAATGAATGACGTGACATTAATTAAAATTACATTTGTTTGTTTATGTGTTTCAATACACGTGCAATACATTTGGAACCCTATATCCATAGACCCAATAGATCCGTTCCGCCATGTTGCGCCTACCGGTACGTGGTCGAAAACCTGATGGCCCTAACGGCCATAGCTCTGCTCTGGGCTAGAACCGTGCTCTGTCAATTTGTGCAATAATCAAAACATGTCCTTCAGTTAAAACCACGTCTCGGCAGACGTAGTGCAAAACGACCGACGATAGGGATGTGGATCTAAACAATGCTATTTGATGCGAATGAACAGTGCGCGAAAATACATCATGCTTATTAGGGGACGTTTGCGTCCAGCAGTGGACTAGCATGAGCTGATGATGACGACAACTATTCAAGGAATGGTTTTGAATAGTGCATACTCAAATTGACTGAGCGAAAAATATGGATATTCAAATTATTATTGATACCTTTCTCTTTAGATGCAGGTGGTAACTCTTGTACTGCAAGAATTCTTGGGATGACTTTCGTTTTGCCAGCATGTAACTTTCTTGACGTTGCCATCGGGCAAGTTCTTCAGGTTCCGGCTCTTCGGCACTGTAGCCGATACTTTGCTCCATGTTCGATTAGCTGCAAATATTCCTTCATATTTAGATTTTAACAGGAATGTCGAGCCAACAAAATCTTATAGTATACTCCGTGCTAAACCACAACCAGCGTTATATAGTTTGAAGAGAACTCTGAGTCAAATAGAATACAATAACTACCTCTCTGAGCTTCAAATAAAATAATTATTTCTTTGGATCTAGCAATTGAAGTTCTCTGACAGCATTGTGACACTTATAGATGAATACGTGACGGTAAAAACCTTGGATAGCGTAGAGTTACATTCTCTTTGCCTGGGAAGAATGAGGTAAATATTAATTAAACGTCAAGTTCTAGTCGGACTCGCGCACTAAAGGTTCCGTAGGACCTTGTGTCTTGCCAAATTATCATAATTCTAGGTCAACGGGAAGTAGGTATCCTGTAGGTTTTGGTCCATGGCGAGGTTCAATTTTTATTGTGTAATTAACTCTAAATTTACGGTTTCTGGATTTTCCCCTTTATTTGTGCTGACTTTGCTTTTTACTAAATTCTATGATTCTAGGGAAGTACCCTAAAGGTTTTGGTCTATAGCAAAAATGAAAAGTATTTATTTTTGGTGAATTAACTACAAATTGACGGTTTTAGGATTGTTTCCTTTTTTGTACTATAAGACCTTGTTCCTAGCCAAATTTGATTATGTAGGACTCTAACACCACTAAACACTCAAGGTGTTTCCACCTCAGCCGCTTGTGGTGAGAACTTGGAGGCGCTTTCGCGTTCTTCCACGAACCCACCGCGGCTGCCCTATATTATGCCGCTCACTGAGGGAGCTGAAGCACCCCCCTTCGCGACGTGTCAGAAACACAGGAAGCGACGCGACCATCTCGAGGACCTTACCCCCTACGACGGATATGTCGAGTGGCCCCGCCGCCTGCCATGCCGTCGCAAAGGAAGAGCAGCCCTCACAAAACCGACACTCCTACTCCCCTGCGACTCCCTCGCGTCCGTCATGTAACGGTGGTGACCCCGCAAGGCCACGGATGGCAGGGAGAGCGGCGTACCTCAATACCGGCACTCTTCTCCCGCCTCAACCTCTCTGCGGCTATGCTGCCCATACAACACAGCCGTCCAACTTAGTTGCAGTGCCTCCCATACAACACCGCAACCTACTACCACTCCAACTGGGCTTAGAGGGCAACACCCAGAGGATCAGCGGTCCGTCCGACGTCATCCGTAACTATATCTTCGTACTGATGAAAATATTGTTGAGGATGACGTCATCGATAGAAATACCGATCTCTGGCATCAGTATTGGCAGATATGCCGATCTAGTGCATCGAGTGCACGCTGTACCATAGAAATCAATACAAAGCAACAAATCCTCCGTACGCTTATACTGCTTATGCTAAGGTAATGTAACGTATAGTAAGGAGCAGTGGTTGGAAACCATTTAATATTCCTACTTAATATCTAGAATAACCTATAGACTACTTTTTATTTCAAACTAGCTTCTGCCCGCGGCTTCGCACGCGTTGTTTCTATGGAAACGTTTTGAGGTTATTTCTATCCTATTCTATTTTTGAGGTTATGTCAAGTCACACTTGAATGCTATCGAACGGAATAAATAGTATCCTATGTCCGTCTCCTGGCCTTAAACTACCTCCTCACTAATTTTCAGCCATATCGGTAAAGCCGTTCTTGAGTTATAAATAGTGTAACTAACACGACTTTCTTTTATATATATAGATAACTCTTTCGAAACCGCGGGCAAAAGCTAGTTTGATTTAATTAACAAAAGCGGTGGTGAATTATCGTTTCTGGTGAAACCATACGTATCAACGTATGGTTTCACCAGAAACGATAATTCAGTTAATTTAGTTGATATTATAAATAGGCATCAATCAGAGTTTCATGGGAATTGATCAGATAATTAGAAATTCATTTTGAGCAAACAGTTCGATAAAAAATAAATAATAAAAAAAAATTAGAAGAAAAACATTGAGAAGATGATAGGTACGAGTATCTTTTAACCTTTGATCTATATAGATTATAATAAGATAAGTACTAGTATAGTATTATAATATCTGTGAGATAAGCTAATAATATTTTATAATCCTACTAATATTATAAATGCGAAAGTTTTTAATAATGTGAAATTTTTGTTACCTAGGATCTCCTAAACTACTGAACAGATCCAGATAAAATTTGGCATACACATAGAACGTAGCTTAGTTTATTACAATACTAGCTTCTGCCCGCGGCTTCGCACGCGTTGTTTCTATGAAAACGTTTTGAGGTTATTTGTATCCGATGGGAACTGATTTACGAGTAAAAAGTAGCCTATGTTTGATTCCAGGATTAGACTTACCTATATGCAATACCTATATGCCCGATCCGTTAGCTAGTTTTGACGTGAAGAGGTAACAAACATCAATCTATACATCCATCCATCCAAACTTTCGCATATATAATTTTAGTGTGATTTAAAGGAGATAATATAAATAATTTTAAGTACTCTGTTAACCTGTTCAAACCATTTCTGGAAATAATTACTTATATTATAATTATTATAAATTTACGGAACCCACGGTGCGAGAGTCTAACTTGCACTTGACGTTTTATTTTATAAGACAATTGGTACTGGTTTGCATCATAGCAGTTTTTTTTAAATAATCTGAAACAATTAGTAACTACATCAAACAAACTTTAGGTATGATGTCTTAGGTACATAATATACCTACTGAACGGCATTTTTTGTAACAAATTAAATAAGTAAGATAATCTGAAAATTTCTAGAAACCAAAAACAAGAAAAGAAAATTATATTGATAAAACTGTCTACTACTTAAACATTTTGATGTCATTATCAATCACAAAATCATTTACGCGAACTCATTCAGAATCGGAAACTCTCTTCAAAACTTGCCGTTTTTTGCTCGAAATGTCCTCGTACTCAAAGATTAGTCCAGAAATCAGTAGGTACATACAGCAAAATTTGTACACCACTGAAGATTGCCAATGCCGTACGTTTTGAAGTACGGGACTAAGTGCGTGAATATCAAATCAAATCAAATTTATTTATTGCAAGAAATACATGTTATAAATGTTCTTAATAATGTAATGGCATGTCACAATGTATTCTGCCCTATTAAGCGTGCAATGTCTTAAAATTTACAATAAAAGCTAATACAATTCTAAAGAAAGTAATACATCAAATTCACAGACAAATAAAGAAAAATAATACAGCGTGAGTGTAAGAATCAGAATCAGAAATATATCAGTTAAATGTTCTAAAATAAAACATAAATTAGTGTAGAGTTCAAAAGTTTAACTATCAGGCATACAAGACAGGATATTTTTCCCCATGGCGAGAATCAAAAAATATTTATACTGTGAATAAACTACAAATATACGGTTTTCGGATATTTCCCTTTACCTACTTGTGCTGAAAGACCTTGCTTCTCGCCCAATTTTATGATTCTGGTTAAATGGGAACTACCCTAAAGGTTTTAGGCCATAGCAAGTATTTTTTTAGTGAATAAACTACTTCGAATTTTATCCCTTACTTATATTCGGACTTAAGCGGCTGTAACTTTGATTGCGTTGACTTAAAAGTTCTATTTAAGTATATCGAGGCTCCAAGAAGTTACGCACTTGAGTATTTGATGTTAAGTTAAATTCTATACCTCCACACGTTCCTGAGAAAAAGGGTTGGCAGACGAACAGACAGACAGATAGACAGGCAGACAGAAATACAGACAGACGGACAAAAAAGAGATCCTATAAGGGTTCCTTTTTCCTTTTGAGATACGGAACCCTTAAAAGGTACTGTTAGCAAAAAATGGGCATTTCACACGAAACTTTTATGATGCCAATCGATCCTGTTTCTACTTATTATTATTTTATATTTTTTCTTATTAAAATTTTGATATATTTAGGTGTTATTCGAACCGTTGAGGCTCATCCAGTTTCAAAAGATTAAGTAAGTAGCATCTTGAGGACGCTTCTATTGGTATAGATATGGATCAGTTGAGCTACCTTAGATTGTTTGCAACAGCCTGCAGTTAGTTCAATTGTTTAAATTGTAAATAGGTATAGTTGTAATTTATTTATATTAGTTGATTGTTGTGAATAAAGATTTTCTTACAATTGAAAAAAAGTAAGTAGGTAACTTGTAGGTATTTTTTAATGTCTGACTCTTGAAAAGAGTACCTTTCATCTCACTCACATTCCTTTCTCTGTAATCCCTCTTCTTTCGAAAATCCTTGCTTTCTCTGTAAACCCGATGTGCTATTAATCGTTACCGTATTTATAATTTTTACTGTTGGGCAAACAACTCGCTCCATCTCTTTACGTTTTCTCTTTCCATAACCACCATATTAATTATTTAATCTTAATACAAAATTACAATTTCATTTATTTACACAAGAAATCCCAAAATATTATACAATAAAAAGCCAGTGCACTTTAATTTATAGTGCACTGGCATTAAATTAGTGAACCTGTAATTTATAGTGCACTGGCTTTTTATAGTTTGGCTCTTTATAGTTCCTCTTTAATGGAAAAACTTTTGTTTCTATAGGCTGACCAAATAAGGTCGTAGTCAAGACAAATTTTAGACTGAATTGATATCAAAATAAACTGTATTTTTTGTCGTAGTGTTGCATCTGTAAGATGTTACTCTTTGACTCCATTTTTGCAGCTCTTACGCAAAGAAAAATTCTGAAGACCCGTCGAGCGTTTCATATCGCCTCCCCTTTTATCTTTTTACTTATTCGTCCTTTGCAAGGGTTCGTATTTCATACGATTCAGAGAAAGTACAAATACAAGTCGTTAGTTGAATTTTGGTGGAAAACTTCTTTTGAGTATCTAACGAGTTTTCTGAGAAGCTACAAGTAAGATCACAAAGAGATTTCATCGCTCATAAAGCTGTGTGTATTGTGGGATCTTCAAATAAAAGATTAGTTGTTCAGAGAAATCGCAAATTGTGTTTTATTAGTGTCTTTTTGTGTATGTATTTTTTATTCATAGGGGTAAGATTTTTTATTAAATTAGGCATAGAAAAATTAGTCTCTGCTAATGGAATGAGGTAGTATTTATTTAGCCAAGTATAAAGTTAGGGTTGCCACGCAAATTTCAATGCATTGCTTGCGTAAACAGAGGCAATAAAACTGATAGGGAATGAAGGTATAATGGTTTATCTGCATATCTATTGTTAAAGTTATTTTCATTAAAATAATATTTTTATTATTGGCATGGCATCTTGATTGAGCCCGTTTGTAGAATGGCTAATTTTAATATTGGTGCATATTAAAATTAGCCATTCTACAAACGCCACTTTTCTAAACATAATAATTAATCTATCCTTTTATAGGATTTATTTCTATAGGATATCTATTTATCTATTATCTTTTATTTCTATAGGATATCTATCCTATAGAATATAGTGATTGTATCTAAGGTAATAAAGTACTTTTGATTGATTGATTGATTGATTGATTGAACCACCGCCCGGCTTCTCTTGTTTTCAACCGACGAAAAACGGAGGTATTTCTCAAGTCGACGCGCATACATTTTTTTTTATGTATGACCACGCATAACTTTTTATAGAGTAGCCCGATTTCGATAATTCTTTTTTTATTGGAAAGGGTATACCTCGATGTGTCATCAAACTAAATTAGACTCGAATTTTAACTAGAAGAATTTGAAGTCGGTTTCTGGTTTTTTAAAACACGCCAAATTATTAATAATTATTAGTACAAACTCCCGGACTTCCCACAGGCTCGCCTTATCTGTTACAAATCTTGTGTACCTAATCGATAATCAGTGAACACTGGAAGCGGATTTTCGAAGATTATTCCCACTATCCACCACAGAAATAATAATCTCTCTCTGGGGACACTGGGGTTTTTTTAAAAGCATCTTCTTACATAAATAATCAGCAACGAGGATAGTTCTATCAAAAGAGAATATCCCACCAAAAACATAAATGTGAAAACTCGCAATGTTCGTTCAGATATTAACTTCATTTTGATTCAGCTTTAAAAGTCGCAAAGCCCTTTCACTGCCCAGCCTCAGCGGTGCGAATGAAAAGGGCGGAGGCACTGAAACTATTAAAGATACGCTCCGCGTTTCATACGCCGTTACTCAAAACCTACCTAAGTATCTACTTAGGTACCTAAATAAAGTTTCTAAAAAATATATAATTACTGATAATGGATGGCGGATCAGAAACTCCATTTAATTCCAGTGTTTTTGCCACACATCCTCAGACAAAGAGCATTGTTCGTTAGAAGTTTTGACGTGAACGAGGGTCCTCATAACGGCCCCAACTACTGTCAACTGTGATTAATCTTAATTCACTGAAGGGCTCGGCGATTGGGCTTTAAGAGGCTGGGTTTATTGAAAAGTGGGCTTGGGAATATCTATTTGAAATTAGCTGGGACTCGACCGTTGTAGGTTATGTCTGGTAGTTCTCGACTAGTTCAGTTCCCTTTGTAGACAAGCTTTGTAGTGTTTAGCTTAAAATTAGAATGCACCACCCCAACTATTCCCGCGGGTGTCGTAAGAGGCGACTAAGGGATATCCACCGGGGGGCGGGCAGCAGTACTCACTGCAGAACAATTCTACCATCAAACTGCCCGTAGGGATTATGGTCAATACCCCCCCATGATACAAAAGCAACGACCTGTTTATCAGGGGGAGATCTGTGTCCAGTCGTGTACCAGTATAGGCTGTAGATGAGATGAGACAAGCTTAGCAACATACATTTATGCTTTGTCTCTTTTACCCGACAACGACCAATAGGAAGAAATACTGAGATGATGATAGGTATTAGAATAAAATAACCTACTTATTCTGCTACTTTAAGCTTGACAATTTTACAAATCAATTCAAAGTTTAAACTGATCTCATCAATAGATTCGCCTTAACTCCTGTTGTTTAAGGGTTAAAAACGACGGTAGATAGGTATACTACCTACTGTTGTTTTTTTATCGAGGAAGTATAGATTGCTATAAAATCATGTTATAATAATGTTCGTGAACGGTCAAATTTTTCCAATTTTAAGTAGGTACGAATCGCTTTTCATTAGTTTCTCAGTACGTATACCAAGATGTTTTTATAATCATTTTCGATTCTACCTACTCCAAAAATTATTATCCTACAACAAGCTTCTGAAACGGACGGACGAGGCGAACAAGACACGTTCGGGAACTCTAAGAGCAGATGCATGTTCTTGTACGGATCAAAGAACACGGAATCTTGTATCTTTGCGAAAAGCAGAGTTACAGTTACAACTTTGGAAGGTGAAACGTTTCAATATATCGACAAGTACCATTTTACTTTTGCCGTTAATTGTTCTAAGCTAGCTACTAAGATTAACGCTAAGCTTATGGGAAATTGTGAGAATCTGAATCAATAAACTTAGACATTTTAACCCTACAAAGAGTTTTTTTAAGTTATCCATACCCTCAAGATAGCCGCAAGATCACCCTCACGACACTTCAAAAATTTTTTTTTTGCCATGTACCATGGACAAGAACAGTCAATTAATTTATGTTACGTTCCGGTTCACTCAGACTCAAGTACAATACCAATTTAATACAAAACTTTTATTCACAAAGAAAATTATACTAGTATTTACAATTGAAACAATTGAGCTAACTGCCGACTGTTGCAAACAGTCTACAGATAGCTCAACTGATCCATGTGACGATGGTAAGAAGCCCGACGGTATAACACTAGTCCCATGGGAGTTGGGAGGCCCATTGTGTGGGACGCTACATGCGTCGACACACTTGCGCCTTCCCATCTTCCGAGGACATCCGTGAGGGCGGGTGCGGCGGCAGATTTGGCCGAAGATCTCAAGAGGCGCAAATATGCAGGTCTCGACAGAGCCTACACATTTGCTCCCCTTGGAGTCGAGACCCTAGGTCCGTGGGGTACCGAGGCTCTTCGGGTTTTCAAAAAACTATCTGAGCGTCTGGTCGAAGCGACGCGTGACCCGAGAGCTGGTGAATATCTGGCACAGCGTATCAGCATTGCCATACAGCGTGGCAATGCAGCCAGCGTCTTGGGGACGCTTCCGACTGGTGTTGATATGGATCAGTTGACCAATTTAATTGAAAAATAAGTCTAATCTTATAAAATTAGAGAATCACATATCACACTAATATTATAAATGCGAAAGTTTGGATGGATGGATGGATGTTTGTTACCTCTTCACGCCAAAACTACTGAACGGATCAGGCTGAAATTTTGTATACAGGTAAATCAAACATGGAATCAAACGGTGACTTTTAATTCCATAAATCAGTTCCCACGGGATAGCAATAACCTCAAGACGTTTTCATAGAAACAACGCGTGCGAAGCCGCGGGCTTACTAGTTAGATATAAATTCGAAGTAAGCTGAATATCATATTTAGTAGAAGCTAGTGAAGTTTATACTTTATTTTTTTAGTTTATACTTCACTAGATACTTATTTGTCTAATCGTAATATTGTGTATTGTGTGTCATTAATAATTTAACAAAACAAGTACCTAATTATAAAATTTATACTTGTTTTGTAAGTTTATTCGAGACAATCTACCTGACAATACCTTTTAAGCCAATGACGAAATCATGCTGTGCAGTATCTTGTCATTTGCTCTGTGCTGGAATTTAGTTTTCTTTCATTGTTCTGTATCGAATTATAATAAAAACACCAAAAGAGATAGTAGATAGATCTTGGAGAAAGGCAATTCTGCCGTTTTTCGTAACGCATCATCATCATCAGCCTTTATTTGTAAACTGCTGGACATAGGCTTCCCCTAACGTAACAACTAGTTAATTTTTATAAATTTTGAACAATTAAAATGAAAGTACGGAAACATAATACAAATGAAATTAAGTTGTAAAGTACTTAACCGGTTCAACAAAGTAAGAGATTAGTTATTTCTGACTTCCAAGAAAATCCACGGAAGTTGCTACTTCCTGGTATCCTGGGCCAGAACAAAATTTACCATGTACATTCATTAGTGATTTCAGTTAAAAATTAATCAGATAAACTTGATTTTTTTAGTAATAATATTTTAAGTACCTAGTCAAAGTACGTTACGTCTTTATGTTACTTCGTCATCAGCACCTACAATTGCATCATCAGCCGTTTAATACCCACAGCTGGGCATAGGTCTCTCAAGTTTACCTCGATCCTGCAGTGACTGTCTAATGCCCTACTATATTGAAATATCACACTAATATTATAAATGCGAAAATTTGGATGGATGTAAGGATGGATGGATGTTTGTTACTTCTTCACGCCAAAACTACTGAACGAATCGGGCTGAAATTTTGTATACAGATAATTCTAATACTTTTTATCCCATAAATCAGTTCTCATGGGATATAAATAACCTCAAAACGTTTTCATAGAAACAACACGTGCGAAGCCGCGGGTAGAAGCTAGTATTGAAATATAGTTCAGTGTCTGTGCCTACTCTGTTTTCAATGACCTGGTACTATTTGAACGAATCATTCTCCCCGGTCATGTCGGTCTGTGTTCCTGTCGGATTATCAGAGTGAGGGTAAAGAGAGTGCACCAGTGTTTGCGCATAAATTTGTGCACTATAATACGTCGAGACGTCGAGACTGTCTGTAGCCGAAGATTCGGCTAGGATGACATCACTATATGAGCATAACTGAATGTATAGACCTGCCAGAGGAGAGCTACCTATTGATGACGCTCTTTACAAAGTACACAACGCTTTTTAACTCAAATTAAGGCACATGCCCGACCCAAATCAGCGCCACCGCCTATTATATCTTATGATTACGTTAAACGAAGAAATTTCTTTTAAAGAATCCACTGATATTATAAAGCCGCAAGTTTGGATGGACGGATGGATGGATGTTTGTTACCTCTTAAAACTACTGAACAGATTGGGCTGAAATTTTGCATTCAGGTAATTCTAATCCTGGAATCAAACATAGGCTTTTTACCCCATAAATCAGTTCCCATGGGATAGAAATTACCTTTCAACGTTTCCATAGAAACAATGCGTGCGAAGCCGCGGGCATAAACTAGTAGTAGTATATAGTAAATCATAAGTATGTATAGTATAAGCAGAGATGCAAAACTTGCTCTTTTTGCTCACCATCGTGGCCAAAAAAAGCAACTCTACACTATACAAAACAAAACTTTTGTAGAGGCATATGACAAGTATCACAAACTGCAAAATCAATTTATGAAAATTTCTTCGTGTGGTGGCGCTGATTTGAGTCGGCCTTAAAACCAACTTTAAGTAAGATGAAATAAAGTCAAAAGTTCAGATAAGCAGCAATCTTTACGTATCGCGTGACGTTGAAGTGTGTACACGCTGTTCCGCGTACGTTGTTTACAAAGCTATTAATCTAGAGCTCCTGGGAGTAGAGCACATTCGCGGAGAATACCTATAGACAGGGAGGTTCTGCTTCCGGGATTTCAAATAAGGAAAGCAATATATCTAGTGTTTTTGATGGGACGTACAATCAAAACGGAAGTAAACGAAGAGGAAAGTAAGGTTGCGGCTAACTTGCACTAACCAAAGAACCCTAATCTCTTTCGTTTATAAGCAAAGAGTCCCCAAGGCATGAACGAGAAAAGGAAAATTCCTATGGCACTGGTCCTACCACCAGCGACGAACGAGAAATAAGTAGATCTAGAAACTAGCTCAAAGCGAGTGTTTAGTAAAAAAAATTGTGTCAGGAACCTAGATAAATACTATTTTAATACAAATAATAGCAGACCATGGTGAAAATGTTCTTAAATTACAAATCATTTTGGTACTACGTTTGTATGGGAAATTCATCCTCCGCCGGACCCTTAAGACTCAGGGATACGAAGTGCGCCTTGGTCTACGATAAGAGAAGTCACCATTTTCCCTCGTCTGCGCAGTTTCCCGCCAGTTAGTTACACTTTAATTACACTTCAGACAGGGAGCCACGGAAGGGGTGTACTAAGCCAATTGACTGATTAGAATAAGAATAGAATAGAATAGAATAGAAAAGCATTTATTTCGACACACATAATATAAATCAAACAAAACCAAACAAATAATAAGGAGCTAAATTAAAAAAACAAATTTTGAATGATTGAATTTCGACCATGTTTTTTAGGAAATTATTAGACGTTCTTTCTTGATATTTGTGTTTTTTACGTGTATTTTTACATTATTATTATTGTTTTGAAATTTCAAAAGATCATCATAATTTTATTGAAATAATTTTATGACAAAACACTGGTTTTGCTGAAAAACAAGCACAAAACATTTGTGAAATATTTTGTAATGTTAAATAATGCCAGAGTGCGTGTAAGAAAACACAATTATTTTGTACTAAAAAATATTTAAAAAATTCGAATATAAAAATAAAATATTTACAAGTAGTTCCCCTCGGGATCCAGAATAACCTCAATTCCGTGGCACCCTGTATTCTAAACTCAAATTTTTTACTAACATTGAGATAAATAGCCAGCCCCACGAGTTGTTATGTACCTGCTGTTATTATATTCTACGCTAGGCTATTAAAAATACCGCAGTTTCACCAAAAAACCTAACAAAGGATTTCCGCCTCCCGTTGCCAAAGCTCCAAGGCTGCACCGAATACCCATGAAACCTTGGACGCTTGAGTAATTGTAGGCGAAATAAATTCCCTCCTAATTTATACGAAGACTATTAGCAACGTAACAAATGTGTAACATGCTCTGAAATTGAGTGAGCTTCTTCGGGACAAATAAGTTTTGCATCAGTTGTTTCGAGCTTGTAATTTGTCGTGGTTCAAGAGGTTAATAAATAAATAATTAATAAATAATGTTGGACAATTCACACAGCATTATCTAGCCCCAAGCTAAGCAGAGCTTGTGTTATGGGTACTAGATAACTGATATACTTAATACAATACACTACATAGATAGATATTTTTTATTATACATAGAAAACATCCAGAATGCCCTGGACAATGGAAATGTCTGCAGATCGTACAAACATTTGTCCCGAGGCGGGAATTGAACCCGCAACCTCCTGCGTTGCAGGCGGACCTTCGCCCGCTGCGCCATAGAGGTCGTCTAATCGTCGTAGTCGCCGGTTGGTTTAATTAATAAAGAATGTAAATAATTATTCTTCCATTTATCATCATAAAGCTGGATCATATCTAAATCAAGTTAAGCTAAAATGGCAGTGGGACCGCAGAGCCGATAAACTCTGGGGTAAACTCCACGTTTACCCCAGCGGATATCGATTAAGCGGTAGACCAAGACTCAGCAAACGTAGTGTCGGACGCTCTCCGACCGGAAAGACTGCAAGCATGCTGCTGGGTGCGACAAGCTGAGTGGTTACTGTATCTGGAATACTGTCATGTGCGTGAACTCGCTTTGACACCTACATAATTAATGATTATTTATTGGGTAATTATAGCGTACCTTTTTAATATTATTTTCACTACGTTTCTACCGCATTAAGGTTTGTGTTCACCAATAGATAATCGGATAATTAGGCTGCTTCGTCGGTTAACATCGACGCTGAATGTATGAAAACTCGTGTCAAAAACTGCAAAACAACTGTTTAAAATTAAACCATCTGTTGGTGAACTTGGGTCTAAGACTGGATGTACTTGGAGTTACTGCAGAGGAAGAGGAACAAAAACCATCCTCACGATTAAAATTCGGGTGTTTCTTGATCTCAATCCCCTCTCGAACCATCCTTTTGTAATATTGGCGTTCACGGGATAGAACTTAAAGCTCCTACTCCACAGCCGCGACTTCGAAGCGTGTCTGTGTCGCGCGATTTGTTGCGATTTTGTAGCGCGATTCCTTACACATAGCTGCGTTTTTGTAAGCGCAATGTCTAGACGCCGCGCGCCGCCACCGATCCGCAAAACGCAGCGGTGTGTAAGATGGCATATGTCAAAATGTTCCGTGGACAATTATCGCAAAATCGCAGGAAGCGGAAAAGTGTCGCGTCGATAAAATCGCAGCAGTGTGTAAGATCGTATGCGTCTTAGTACAAAATGTACTGCAAACAAATATCGCAACAAATCTTCAAAATTGAGGCTTTGGGGTCATGTAGCTCAATCCAATGGTTGCCTGCTGGGTCTAGCAGGTGTTCCGCTATCGCCGACTTGTTTGTTAATTTGCCTTTTTTTGACCGCTGCTTTGTGCCCTTTATAAACCTTAAACCCGTTCGGCAATGGTTCTTTTAGCCATATGTATGAGCGGCCACATGTATGAGCGGCCACAGCTGCAGTCAATCTTGTAGGCGCCTGACATTTGTAGAGGAATGACAACTTTTGGTGAGCAACTTTTGTGTGGGGGATGAGAACTGACTCTATTGAATAACTTTTCAGGATAATTATTTTAAATTATTTCCGTCACCCCTTTCACAAACGTCAAAAGATGGGTTGTCTGCTGACCTCGGTCGTTCTTCGGCTTCTCCGCTTTGTGTGTCTTGTGCTTACGTATCCGTTCAGTTTAGGAAACTTCTGAACATGGCTGAGTTCCTCCCCCAGTTGTTCAAGGTCACACAGAGCGTGAGCTCTGTTCGTGAGTCGTCACAGCGGACTGTTAGTGGTGCAGGTGATGATGTGATGCGGCGTTCAGGTTCCTGTCTGTGTGAGTGGGTTTGCGATACTAGTTAAAGTAATAATAATAATAAAATAAAAAAAACCCGACCGTTTTGGCGCGGCGGGAGAAGTTCCGCCTGCGATTTAGGAGGTTGCGGGTTCGATTCCCGCCTTGGGACAAATGTTTGTACCATCTGCAAATATTTGTTCCGGGTGATCTGGGTATTTTCTATTTAAGATTATAAAAATATATCTATGTAATGTATCGGTTCTTCGGGTTTTCAAAAAACTATGTGAGCGTCTGGTCAAAGCGACGCGTGACCCGAGAGCTGGTGAATATCTGGCACAGCGTATCAGCATTGCCATACAGCGTGGCAATGCAGCCAGCGTCTTGGGGACGCTTCCGACTGATGTTGATATGGATCAGTTGAGCTTTCTCTAGACTGTTTGCAACAGTCGGCAGTTAGTTCAATTGTTTTAATTGTAAATACTAGTATAATTTTCTTTGTGAATAAATTTTGTAATGTATTGTATTAAGTATATCAGTCATCTAGTACCCATAATATCACAAGCTCTGCTTAGCATTGTCTGAAATAAAATCTTTTTTATTTAGCTTGGGGCTAGTGCTAGTGTTAATGGTGCTGAGTGGATTGTCTATAGTATATAGGTAGGTATTTATTTATTTAAATACCCAATAAATAAATCATTAATTATGTTAACAAATCGCGAAAGTTTAAAAAGTTTCATTCAACCTAAATCCGCCATTGCCCAATAAAAATATTAAATACGATAAAACAGACATGCAACCGGACTGCTGCAGCTGTGTAAACGTACCCTTAGTTACCTATTCCGAAAACTGATATTTTAATAGCATGCCAAATGTTTGAAAATATTGGGCCTTTTGGACTTTTTATACAAATTAGTTCAATTGAAATTGGTTGTTTTTTTTTATATTACATTGGATGTTTTAGTAGAAATTTACATTTTAAACTGTGGGTAGATAATGCACCCAGTTTTTTACTTTTACTTAAAATAAAACCCGTTCATATTCGTACTACAACTATACAACTATACGAAACCCTTAGTGCGCGATACATAATTGTAAGACCTTGATTATCATGATTATAGGTCAACGGGAAGTAGGTACGCTATAGGTTCTGGTCCATAGCGAGAGTCAATAGTATATTTTTTGTGAATATGCTACTGTACAATTTTCGGATTCTTTCCTATAATTGTGCTAAAAGACCTTGCTTCTTGTGATTCTAGGTCTACGGAAAGTACACATTAGGTTCTGTGTGCATATTTTCACATAAACTTCTGTAAGTTTTGATTGCGCTGACTTAGAAGTTTTATTTATATCACGGCTCCAAGAGGTTACGGGTTCTTGAGTATTTGATGTTAATTTCTACTCGGTACGTCCACGTGTTCCTGAGTATGTCAAACCCCTTTTGGGTTTGACATACGGACAGACAAACGGATAAACGAATGACAAAGTGATCCTAGAAGCGTTCCTTTTTTTCTTCTGCGATACGGAACCCTAAAAATCATAAATTTGCGAGCATTTTATTAAACTGGTAAGTATATTGCTTTGTACATATTTGTTTACAAAAACTCCATTCCTTCATAATACGAAAACCAACGAAATGGCTGATTACTTCTGAATAGCAAATACACTCTTCACAGTGCTTGTATTTTTACACAACTATACAAATATTTTCCTTCCGACTTGCTGGTTCCGACGGATTATTGTTTCCTTTGTAGAGTAAAAATAATAGGAGCGTAAATGAAGACAGAACCAAGAGCAAATAGGTCAACGACAAAATGAGCCGTACATTGCCAAGTTCCAAATACGCGTTTGCGTCGCATGCACTCCCAAAAAGCTCTTGGAACATTGAGTTTCTTTGGTAATTTTCTTTAACGACCTACTGATTGAAATTCTCAGCTGCGTTTTTATATCATTCTCGTTGTCATATAAAATGGAAGGGAGGCCTTTGCCCTTCAGTAGAACAATGCGGGTTTAAAATAAATAAGGTTCTTCCTTATTTATCTTCCGCCTGCTATGCCCACGGAATCCATTGCGATGGCATGATATGTACACAATTGGTGGCAGCGGTGGCCAAATTTTGTGGCCGCAGCAAACCGTCTGAGTTCAAGAGCGTTTGTCTCCGCTGGCTAGAACACGGAAAGGGAACGGAAGAGGATCGGGCTGTCAAGAAGGCGTATGAGAGAAAACCATCGGGGCGTAGACCAGCCGGCCGCCCTAGAAGTTGCTGGATCGACGAAGATAAAGCCAAGCAAGATCTCCAAAAACTAGATGCCCATAGCTGGTGAGAGGCAGCTCAGAACCGAGATATCTGGAGAAGTTTTGTGTCGAAGCTGTCGCAGGCCAAGATCCATTTTGGATTGCGGAGCCACAGGAGTAAGTAAGTAAGCAAACGTTCTAGGTTATAGGTATTGCTGTATAAATTTATGCAGTTCTGTATTTATACTCACAGGTACTTTTCAACTCATTAGGTTAACATTTCTTACTCTCAGGGCCTACAGAACTTGAGGACTCGGAAGTTGAGGTTCCGGATACTATTATTTCAAGTTTTTACGACTGTACTGCTGGTATTTGACGGTAGTGCTTTGAATTTTCTTACAGCTCGTACAGTCATAGTAATAACTATCACTGCTTGAAGTAATTCTGAATGATGGGAAGAGTATTTGGTCAGGTTAGGTGCTTAAGGATCGCTAAAATTGTCTTTTAGTTTCGGTAATAATGATTCTTGTTAATCTGGGGTGCCCCAAAAGAGACCAAGATCGCAGAAGTAGAAAGTATGTGAAAGAGCTGGAGCAAAATGAAACGAGAAGCCAGATAAAGCTAAATTGCGATTTACTCGGGATGCCCCGGATCTTGGTTATCATCTTCTATGTGGGATATAAAGAGATTTGTTTGTATACTAACCTTTGTTCGCGGCATCAGATGCGTATTCTCGGGATCAATAGCCTATACTATACACCCGATACAGTATAAATCACCAAAAGCTTAAAAACTTGTCTCCGTCATCTTAATAAATATAATTTGGCCTGTTTTAAAAAACTAAGTATAAAACGACTTCAAATTCTTCTAGTGGCGACATCTAGTTAAAAATCGTGTCTAATTTAGTTCTAATACATGGGCGAAATAGCGAAAGTGAAGAGTGATGTGATCAACGCAACCGATGAAAGATGAAACGACGAATGAAAGAAGGCCTACTTTGAAACACGAAATATGAAGTTTCGGTAGACGGATCGCACGAAACGAAAACCTTACTGCTGAATGTCACGTCCGAAGCAACGCACGTTACCAACGTGCGTTGCTTCGGACGTGATACTTAATGACACCAGACCTTTCAAAATCAAAAACGGATCGGTGAACCTTCGTTTTATGCGATCCGCCATCCGTCAACTTTGGAATTTGATGATGTAGGTAGACCTCTTGTCTTCGCCCGGTGCCATGGAAACCATTATTAGTTTCCAGTGGTTGTGAAAATTATCATGTGATGATGTTTTTACGGCGCACATCATCAATTGCTCGAGAGACAAACTTTTATGGGAAAATAAACAATATAACCGGCCTGAAACTGGATATTTTTATTGAAAACGGGTTATAGCAATTTCCGACTCATACAATATTTGTTAGATTCGGAAATTCCTAAAACCCGAAAAATTCGCGAAATCAGCTATAACCCTAAATATCAGCTGATTTTGAGATATTTTACCCTTATGTCCACGCGAATGAAATCACGAGCGGGTCAGCTAGTAATTTCATATTCCATTAAAGCGTTTCTTAGCAATGCAGCACTTTACTGGAATATGTACATGATGGGGCTAGATGATGCTGTGTGGATTGTCCAGCATTATTATTATTATTCCAAACATGAAGACTAACGAAACTTACTGCAAAATTAGTCAGGCCTTACCACGGTCCACAACTTCATGCCTGCAACAATTCAGCCCGACAAACACAAATCTCCACAAACTTTCATAATAAGATTGTTTTTTTCACCACTATTAGAAAAAAAACAAATATAAAGAAGGACGTGTTAAAATAGAGAAATCGCAGCCCGCGGCGAACTTCCAGGCAACTTGAAATGTGCAATCAACGCAAGGCGATACGACCGCAATAAAATAACAATAGTTCCGAAGCAATCCGACTGCAGCTTCTGTAATCCCGGGGTGATTGTTATTGTCTCGTCTGCTTGAGGAAAATACGTTGTGTGACATAGAAAAGGAAATCTACCGTATTTTACGCCATAAAATTCTCAACTATACTCGGTCCTAGAATCAAAGATATTTTATGTTAGAAAAGACATCAAACTAATATTATTAATGCAAAAGTTTTGTTGTTTAGATGTACGGATGGATAGATGTTTGTAACCTCTTCACGTCAAAACGACTGAACCGATCGGGCTGAAATTTACATAGATGTAGCTCTAAGCCTAGAATCGAACACAGGCTTTATATCCCTCAAAACAATTACTGATTTGAGGGATACAAAGCCTGTGCCGATTCTAGGCTAGAGGTTATTCTAGAGGTTATTTCTATCCCTTCGGAACTACCGAGGGATATTATTAGGTTGGGGAAAAAGTCTTTTCGCATTATAGTACGAGTATGTATGAACTTGTAATAAAATCTCTTTGGCTATACTATTTGTATCTGGCTGGTTTGGTTTCATTAAAAGATTAAATTTCAAAGAAAATGATTCCAAATTCAAATAAGAAAAATATGTGATTGTATTTGTTTTTCGTACTGTCAAGATGAGTGAACCTAATGAAGAAATTCGATACATTTTAAAATTTTACTAAAAAAAAAGATAAAAATGCAACGCAAACCGCGAAAAAAATTTGCAATGTTCATGGACCTGGTGCAGTGTCTATGAGAGTAGCACAAATTTGCGTTTTCAGCGTTAAAAGCGTTTTCAATCCGGAAATTTTGATGTCAAAGATGCAAGTCGCTTTGGTCGCCCTATTACGGGTAAAATGGATGCCATTTTTGAAAAAGTGGAGCAAGATCGGCATATCAGTAGTTACGACGTAGCTGAAGAACTGGGAATTGACCACAAAGCAGTTTTGGCGCAGATGAAAAAAACTTGTACACAAAAAAGCTCGATATTTGGGTACCTCACGAGCTCACTGAAAGAAACCTAATGAACCGTGTACTCATTTGTGATTCTTTATTACGACGTAATGAAATCGAACGATTTTTGAAGAAACTAATAACTGGTGATCAAAAATGGATCACGTAAGACAAGAACGTGCGAAAAAGGTCGTGGTCAAAGGCCGGTCAGGCTTCACAGACTGTGGCAAAACCCGGGTTAACTCGCAACAAAGTGATGCTGTGTGTGTGGAAAGGCATTATTCATTATGAGCTGTAACCACCAGGCAGGACCATCGATTCTGAACTGTACTGCGAACAACTGATGAAATTAATCAACAGAAGGAGTGTGGTTTTTCTTCATGATAACGCTAGACCTCACATCTTTAGCCACTCAGCAAAAATTAAGAGAGTTTGGCTGGGAGGTGTTAATGCATCCGCCGTATAGTCCTGACCTTGCACCTACAGATTTCCACCTGTTTCGGTCTCTTCAGAATTCTTAAGGCTGTGTCAGGTTAACATCACGAGAGGACTGCCAAAACTTCTTGTCCGCGGTATTTTGATAAGAAGCCCCAAAATTTCTATAGCAATGGGGTCATGTCCCTTCCTACAAGATGGCAAAATAGTACCTACCTAACTTAGTTTAGTGTTTTACTGTAGTATGTTTTGAATTTTCTTAAAAAATGCGAAAAAACTTTTTCCCCAACATATTAAATAACCTCTTAACGTTTCCATAGAAACAACGCGCGGGCAAATACTAGTTATTTTATAAATGAAAACTTGTCTAAAAATGAAAATAACAGGGGAACAGCAAGGTAACCACTAGAAAAAAAAACTCAAACCCCCAACAACGTGTCCCTGTATTGTCAAATAGATGAACAGTCTGTCAATCAAAGTACATCGAATATGATAAAAAAATCGTTATATTTGAATCCCACAACTACCACACTAGACATCGTCATCGATGAACGTTACCCAAAATAAGATTAGCGAAAGCACAACACAAAATTGACTACATAGGCGTGAAAATCTACAATAATCTACCGGACTCTATAACTAGTGCCGCGTCGACTGCAATATTTACGGACAAACTGAAGAGAATCCTAGTGGACAGGGCATACTACAGCTTAGAAGAGTTCTTCGATGACAAATTTGTTGACGCCGATGTCGTAGATCCACACTTATAATTATAATAATATTTAAATACTCTTGGTAAGATTACCAAGGACAATTATTTGTACTTAGTTTTTACATTATTCTGTACCTAGCTAAGTTAGTTTGACGTGTAAGAAAATTTTCTTATAAATAAATAACTGAACTGAACTGAACTGAATCGACCAGAAATTAGACCCAGAGTTCAGAAGCCTTAAAACTTGCAGAAACAATTTTGTTTTACTTATTTTCAGACTCTCTTGAAGCCAAAAAATAGCTCAGACGGGTAGACTTTTTTCATTTCATACCTTTTAGAACTTCACATACCATTCCATTGAACAATGAAAATAGACTGGCGAATATTCCTGAATTGCCAATCCGTCAAAAATTTTACCGAGGGATGGAAAATTTGATTCTATTCTGGAACACCAGAAGCAATTGCAAATTGGAGCCTAACCAAATGCCAGAGGGTCACACGTTTGAAAAGGTTAGACCCTAGCTAAATGATAAATAAATAATGATGGACGTTATATAGCCCCAAAAAAGCAGAGCTTGTGTTAGTTAAATAGATAATTGATAAAGTTAATACATTACAAACATGGATAGATGTAATTTATTATACCTAGTAACACCCAGAGCACTCGGAACAAATTATATTGCCAGATCGTACAAACATTTGTTTCGAGGCGGGAATCGAACTCGCAAACTCCTTCGTCACAGGCAAACTTTCGCCCGCTACGACACAGAGGTCGTCATAAAGATAAAAGTTACCTAATAACACTAAGAGATAATGACGTAGCTTGCATAGATATCTAGAACTATCAAAAAAAGTATTATCAAAATCGGATCAGTTGTTTGCCTTACATCTTAAACTACGTACCCTTGAAATTTTTAGGGTTTTAGCTCCTCTTATAAAAAGTTTTCAATTTCACTTACTCATGAAAATGGTTCCTGAATTTTTTTTAACAGCAAAATTCCAAGTCGGATACACTCCGAAAATATTCTTTTGAATTTTAGTTTTTATTCCGGATCCTCACAAAAACCGACTTCTTTTGAAGTACGCTCCGCGATATTCCATGGAAAATGCAACTTCCAATCGAAATACATTCGCATTCCTTTGTGGTGTAAAGATTCGGAGCACTTTGATGTGAAGGCTTGTTTTGCATGCTCGTTGAGAGGAAGCGTGAACTATTGATTTTATGTTGGTGGTTTTTAGCAGCACAGAACTTGCCCAACCGACAGCGATTGTTGTCTAGGGCAAAAAAGCCAAAAATGACATCGTATCGTCATCTAATGCGTGAAATATTAGAAATTCATTCATTCAACTAAGTACAATAATTTCCGTAATGGATAACATTTTCTTGATGTGATGTCTTATGTGATTCTATCTATATAAAAAAAAAACGCAATGCTAATTAATTTATTTGCATAACATCTATAGGCTGAAATTATTTTGTTGTCTCCGATGTTTTTATAATTAGACATTTATATAAATGATAGACTGTTAGATGAGACGATATTTGTCAATTGGATTTTTTTATTATTATTTCGAATTGGAATATCGTGATATTGATTATTTTAACACATGTCATATCTATGTCGCTTTCCTTGATAACTGTAATAATACTTATTCACCCGAATACTACCCAGAGAAAAAATTACAAACAAACAAAACTATAATTATCGTAACAATAACATCACGTACAACAACTACATAACCAACAAAATATGACCCATGATAGATTATCTCAGGATGGTCATAACTTCTACTAAACAAACGCCCCCAGACCTCGATGCCGTATCGCAGTATAGCGTGGCAGTAATCCTTCTAATCCCGTATGATGCGACCCACGTCACGCCGTCGTATCACCTGTGATTAATGACGTTGCTCCTTTGTTATGGACAGAGTCTAGGATTATTCGCGTTATTCTTGTTTGGGATAAGATTTGAGATTTTTTGTTGAGCAGGTCTTGGTTTATTTGAGGAACATCATATATGATAGTCATAGTATGGTAGATGGTTAATGTAGGTATTTACTATAAAAGAATAGAAACATATTTTGTTTATATTCCTTGATGATAATTTTCTTTCTCATTATAGTGATTATGTATTAAGTACCAATAGCAGTTATCTAATACCTATCCATAAGGCCAGCTCTGATTACTTTGGGGATGTGTGTATTTTCCGGCAATATTTTTTTAATGTTCTATCCTCGAGGTTAAAAAAAGACAATTTCTATAACTGTGATATTTTGTAGCGCGTCTTCATCTTTTTCAATTTCTTAACCAAGTGAAGAAAACTAGGTCATGCCACATTTATCTATATAAGTTACCAAATACCTACTATCAAAATTATACTCGTCCTAAAACTTTGTTATGTATTATTTTCACTACTTATAAGGAAAATTGTTATTATTACCTATCCATCAGTACCTAATCGCTTAGGTGCCTATACAATAAGATAGCCGTCTTAAATATTTTTAAAATAAAACAAAATAATCTAACGACTCGATTTCGAAAATTATTTTGGTAGGTATCTAATACGTAATTTTATCACTGCATTGGCAATAATATGCAAGTCCAATAATAATTTCAAAGATTTCTTTGTTTGGTTTCAAGAAAAAACTAGTAAATTAGGTGGGTATTATTTTCTTCGGCATTCCCATTTCTTTAGGTAATAAATTGTCTGCCATTAGGATTCGTCGAAGGTCACCCTACATTTTCTTTTCCTACAAGATTATGAATAAGAATGTTTTCATAAGTATGCAAATTTTATCAGAAAACGAAGCGGGTATAGTCAGAGATGAGCAGATGAAGCAAATGACTTAACAAGAACAAAATTAAAAATTTTAAAAACCCCTCGACAGTTTTTCATGAAACATGGTTAGGAACATTCGGGATAAAATTATCTATGACTTAAAAAATAACTAAACGAAAATAGGTTCATCTCTTTGGGAGCTACGATACCACAGACATATACACAGATAAATATAAAGACAGACACGTTTAACTTATAACACTCTCTTTTTGCGTCGGGGGTTAAAAACGTTGATTATAAAACTTATGAGGAAACAAGGGGCCTAGGAGAGTTTATGTATGTAAATAGGTTTACATACATGTCGCTTATTTTGTCGTGGACCCTTACATGCATTCATCTGTGTTTATTAGGGTTTTCTTTCTTTTGTTTTGAATCATGTTATATTTTTTTTGTTTCTATTTATAATAAAATATCAACCCACATATCCGTATAATCTGAGTACAATATGAATGCTCTTGACCTATGTTTCACGGTCTACATGTTTGTGTTTCGATTACATATACTGTTACAAGTAATATGGGTAATAAGTACTTCGCATTCACAATGAACAACTCAATGAGTAGATACTATTGTTATTCTGTGACACCGCCTCAAATCGATCGCCAATATCGACTCTACGCTCCTTTATTTAGGTCACAAAATATTTCGCAATCTTCACATTACCAAGATTATGAAGTAGGAAAGATTAATGATCCCTCGCTGTCATTCCTTTGCCGAGTGTAAGCTGGAGTTGTCGTGTCCTGAAACTATGGAGCTGTTGTTCGTTGTGTTTTTATTTGGGCTCGTTTGTGGACACGAAGAAATAAATAAAGACCGTAAGTTGAAATAGGAGAGCTGAACTTGGTTTGTCATTATTTTAGTGGAAATCAAAGGAAATACGTTTTTTCGAAATTATCTTTTGAAAGAAAGAAAAAATACCTTTATTTATACCATAAACAATGTAAATATTTAAACTACCCTACATCATAGAAACTACCCATATAAAAACAAATTATGAAACTAAATGTTAACTTTTTATAATTTATTTATACATTTATGACTGAACAACTAGTATAAGGTGATGATGATTAAATCAAGAGTTACATTTTTATGGACTTATTAGTCAGATTTATTTTGCGTTATGCTGAATAGCTATGTCAGTATGAGCGATAATAACTGAAGTATAATTCAAATTCAAATTCAAATTTATTTTCAGATTACTATGATCCAATTGCTAATACAATAAATCCAATTACTATAATACAATTTGTTAGTAACAGCAATAATTATCTCTTATATTAAATGTTAGTATCTATCTATTTTTACCCTACCTAGTACATTTAATTAAATTTAAATTAAATCATATAAAATTAAATTGAAACAAATTAAATAAAATGAGATTAAAATAAAATTACACAGAAATTAGTTAAATTGAGTCAGACCAAATAAATTATAAATTAAATTAAACTATAAATTAAATCAAATTTAATACACAAGACTCTATATTACTCTTTGCACAAAGCGCTGCCATATCGGCGAAGAAATTCTGCCAGCTATAGTTTGTGTTATAATGTTTATGAGCTTTAAAAGAGTTCTTTGGATTATGTGGTACTAGTTTTTGCCCCTTGTTTCTATGGAAACGTTTAAAGGTTATTTCTATTCCATGGGAACTGATTTATTGGATAAAAAGTAGTCTATGTTTGATTTCAGGCTTAGAGCTACACCTATGCTAAATGGCAGCTCAATCTGTTTAGTAATTTTGGCGTGAAGAAGCAACACACATATTCATGTATCCATCCATCCATCAAAATATCGTTTTTATAATATTAGTGTGATATTACAAAATGAAAACTCGTGTATGAGCCCGATCAATGGAGTCTACTGAGAGAGTGAGAGGCTTACCAATCCAATTAGGTTGGGAATTATCAACATAGACTTCGAAACCCACTCTTATACACTCTTAAACTTCAAAATATTTTGGTGCGGACAATATATTTTGAGCTTTATGAAAGAAAGGTCTGCGTAAATAAGATAAATACTAAACCATTTATACCTAGTTTTATAGCTTGTTTCAATATCTTTCAGAAAAAGTAACCCGAATCAACCTGATTAAAAGCATTCTATCTACAGACGTAAAACGACGTTATTAACGGTTTTCGAAAACAGGAGGGTTCGAAGTTAAAAGGTCGCTCTGTCCTGTGACCTTTTTTCCCTATTTATCTCAGCAACTGCAGCTATTAGCTTGAAATTAAAAATATTGATACATATCGTGCGCTTATGCAGATTTAAAGAAAAAAAATGAGCGTGATGTGAAAATTTAATTAACAGTACAAATTGTGGTGTCAAAATTTTAAGAGACCTAGAAGGTCAAGTGGGGTATCAAATGAATGGTATCGGTTTTTATATCTCAAAACAGTTGAGTATTGAAATTTCTGTATGTTACATACATTTTGAAATAAATTGAAAAAAGTCGAAAAATTTACCATTACCTCCTTAACTCCGAAGTTTGCAAAGCGATTCATTTGAAATGTAGGTAAGTACAAGAACTTCGCTATTTAATAAATACCCAAAACAGTAGGTTGTTTTGGGTATTCATTAAATAGCGAAGTCTCTAACCGGTAATAACCTGAAGTACATTATGACTTTCCGCGACTAATGTCAAAAATATGAAAATTTACTACTCTATACCATCCATTATGTAATAAGAGTCATACAAACACAATTGCATCAGTTGAATTCCTACTTATATCTATACCCTATGCAGGATGTAACAAAAATAAGGGCCAAACTTTAAACCTACCTACTTTCTAGGACAATGATCCGGGTCAGCAATCATCTACTGTGTTAGGTCTCCTTACCATTGATACCCAGAACTCCTCTGTACAAAACAACAATGTAAAACTTATTACACATGTACACAGAACAAAGATTATTCGTCAATTGTTTATAGTACAATTTGGTAAACATTATAAAGATCTTCTATTGTTTCTTTATTTCCGTTTCCCATATCGTACCACCTTTATGTATGAATAAGAGCTGTGGGGAATGTTCCCCATAGTTCTTGTCTAAGTAAAAAAGGGTAAATTTACTTAGATCTATGCTGTAACAGTTTGTTTGATAGGATAGGAATGTATTTAGGATAGGAACGTAGAACGCGTAGGGCACAGGAAGGATTTTGGCCTGCAATGTGATGTAGTAATAAATTGTTCAACTAAGGCCCTATTCTGCTAAACTAATTTACTATGCCAAGAGATGCCAACGGTATTGTCACAGATTGACTTGTTTTGGTATACCTCAGACAAAAAAAAACTGCAGATGGAGGGACGAACGTCATAAGTTTCAAGTTTGAAACCATTATATAACTTTTTCTGTGCAAATAGCATTGCGCGCATTATCTGAAGTTTCTTTATCTATATTATTATATATATGTCGTGGCCATATCCTAGAATTGATCACTTCATGATGTGACCGACCATTTCAAGAAATGGTAGAATTTCATGAAATGGAAAATACGCGCTGGCCATATCATGATGTAGTCAGGCCAGATCAATAAATAATCAGCGTTTAACGTTATGAAAAGCTAAACGCACGGCTACTTCATGATAAGGTCAAACAATATCATAAAATAGTTACATTATCCACCGTTAGAGGCGCTGATTTGTTTTGTTTTGTTTTGTTTTTAACATCTGTGGTTTTTGAGTGTTTGTTTGTTTCTGTTCTGTGATGCATCATGTCGGCGGACAATTATTTAGTTTAAAAAGCGAATAATAATGTGCAAATAGAAGACAAAAATTAAGTAAGGAGCCGTTACGATAAAAAACTACAGGAATTTTATAAAAGTCACTCGAAAAACGATAACGTCTAAACTGAAAGCCAACTGCATTA
The DNA here is from genome assembly GCA_963564075.1 of Eupithecia subfuscata. Classification (NCBI taxonomy): domain Eukaryota; kingdom Metazoa; phylum Arthropoda; class Insecta; order Lepidoptera; family Geometridae; genus Eupithecia; species Eupithecia subfuscata. The sequence continues at coordinate 1,943,660 of OY751097.1, read as the reverse complement.
AGCAATTTTTAAATTTAAAGTTCCTTCCTAATTCGAATTTTTCATTAAACCTTTTCATCATCATCATCAGCCTATATTAGTCCACTGCTGGACATAGGCCTCCCGTAATGAGCGCCATAGCCTTAAACGTCATGGAATCCCTACATAAATGATATGGCCAAACGTTGATGGAAATATCATTAAACGTTAATGCTTAAACGATATAGTCAGTTTTAGCTGGACATGTCATGAAATTCTACCATTTCATGAAATGGTCGATCACATCATGAAGTGATCAATTCTAGGATATGGCCACGACATATATACATTCTTTATTTATATAAAGGATTCTACCTGACGATTCTGTTACTATTGTCGTAATAAAGCGACTCGTTAACAGAATTGGACCCCTGGACTCTATTTTTTGATTACTGGATTAACAAGCTAGCAAAAAATGCTGGTCTCCAAAATTGGTTTCTAAAAATAAATATCTGTATTTCTACTAATAAATATCTTATCTCAGTACTCAGGATCGACTCCCTCAAGAACGAAGCATCCTGTCTCTCAGCTGGCGGTATCTGCACGGTTGCTGTCGACTGCCCTGAGAACAGCTTGGCAGCGGCGGGGCTTTGTCCTCAGCAACGGAAGGAGGGGATCGAATGCTGCCATGGACGTAAGTTTTGTCCCGTATCTCTATTATTTTATCAACCGATAAGTAACAATATTTAATACGTACTAGTTTTTGTCGGTGTCTTTGCTCTCGTGCTTGGAGACCGTGCTGACGCCCTTCAGTCAGGGGGGATGATGATCAGGGAAGGACTGATCGCAAATGCTGCATTATCATCATCTAACGAGTATCAGCCCATACCCTTCCACTGCTAGATAGGTCTCCCCCATACAACGCCACAAATAGCGATTCTGAGCCGCTACCATCCACCAACTCCCTGCGACTGCTACAATGTCTTCGGTCCATCAGGAGTTCAGGAGTGGATGGTTTCTCGATGGTTTCTCAACATACCGTTTCGGATTGCATCGTGGTTACTACAAGTGTGTGACATAATGCTGGGCGCGGCAAGCTAAAGATGCGCTTATCTCGGTCACTAGTGGAAGTCTATTTGGACTAGTATTGGCTGATGTCATTGATGATTGTTCACGTGGTAAGAAAGAATCCATTTATCCCATCCCAGTGAAATTCAATTAGCCAAAACCTGACCTCCGATATTTCTTTTACAGTTTCCGTGAAGGAGACAAGATGTAGGAAGCTCGGAGGAGAATGCCGACCTCTGAAGAGAATAACGTGCCACCCAACACTGATAGCTTTACAGGCTAATGATTGTGAAAAGGGTAGTGTTTGTTGCATTTTAGTATCATAAGCTTTGCGTACTTACCTAAGTATTCAATCGGCTACTGATCTTCCTGATGTTCCTCTTGACATGAGGTAAACCATCTGTTTGTTCTGTCAGTTTGTAATACTTTAAAGACATACCATGTTTTTTGTTGTAAGTACTATTTTTGTTGTTGTTGTTGTTTTTGCATTAAAAATGTTGTTTGGTCTAATTTTTTTTGTATTTGTTTGTTTCTCTAAGTAGTCTTACCTTCTCGGTGTACTTTGTAAGTTGGGAAGGTAGCAAAAAAAAAAACTCTTGGTGATTATTTATACAAGATTTCCCTTCTCCCTTCCTATCGCACGGTATGGCTCGGGGAATCGTAAAACAGTTTTAAATACCCAATCGTTTTTAAGTATATGAATAAAACCTAAATATGAACAAAGATAACAGTCAACGCGTATGTGCCTCCTTTAGAGTGATATCGACTTCCTATAACTAACAACAAAACAAAATGATGTCAAACCAACATTTAATTTTATAGCTCTATCATTTAAAACAGGATGTGTTAAAATTCGATAGGAAATTGGTTATAAAGGGAATGTGCATTAGTTGGAAAACAAAATAAATGTTCAACAAATTGTACAAACTCGTTAAAATAAAATAGAAATGAAGCCGTATTTAGTTCAATTAGTACAGTGCAACTTTCAGGACATTGTGTATTCCTAGACTGGACAATATATTAGAGCTAAGCCGATTTTAATTTTGTTCTATCGGTCTGTTTGTCCCTACGTCTATCTGTTACATTACATATTTTTCATGAAGAGCTATGCATCTAATAATAGACACAATATATTTATTATAAATAAATAATAAATTTCAAAACAATTTTTAATAAATAAAAATAAATTTAAAAAGATCTTACCAAACTTGATCTACTCATTGAGTCCACACATGATCGGCTTCTATTTTGGTCAACGAATCAGACAGCCATTTGACATGGCAATGCTGCCAGCATTCTGAGCACTCTGCTTTCTGATGACGGCTTAGATTTTTAGTAAATTGATATAAATCTATGTAATTTGCCGTTTTTTGTATTTGTGTCCTTGTTAAAATACAATAAAAATTAAGATAATTTCATTTCCAACGAGAATTACAGCGAATCCTAGGTTTGTTCCGCCCAGACAACCAAATAGGCCAAATATCACACTCAAAATTCTTAACAGAAAGCTTAAATCAAATTCAAACGCCTCAAGCCTTAACCCTTCCCTATGCCCAACACGCGATGGATTGATGGGTTTATTTCTAAGTTAACTATGAACATGCTAAGCAGTTTAGAGATTAAATTCGTCTGGCAAGTGATTCACCTTATCTAAGGTGAAGACCCTTTAAGTCTGGATGGTCTGGACAAAAGTAATTTCGTGATATACTAAGCTCGTAATCCGCTAATAAAGCGTTATCACGAAATTATATTACAGCGAAACTAATAGAGAATGAGTACTGTCGGGGGAGTAACTTTGTATAATTTTGTTGGATTCTCTCTGCACTATTTTGCATAAATCACATTTTTAAATTGATGTTTTTAACAAAATTGGTGGGTAGTTCCATTGTTACCTTGAAAGCTATCTGTAGATACAAGAAAAAGAAACAGTTAAATTTTCGTACGAATGATAAGGTGCGTTTTTTTTTTATTTGAAGGTACCTACCTCATAATTACTTAATATGATGTTACTATATATTTCTTCGTGTCGAAGAAAGAAAATTATTTTACGTTATTAAAAGTTGCCTAATGGAGCCCCCTTTATAAAATTTATTAAAATGTATTTCCCCCACAGTAGGTACGTAATACCCCACATGAAGGAAAGTGCTTACACAGCAAGCGGTTAAGCCGAGCAAAGCAATTACGACCTTATTATTCACCGGTTACGGTGGATTCAGGATAAATTGCGTTTTTCTGAACAGATTTATTGATATGGATAAGCGAATGACAGTAGGTACCTATTCAGTGTTGTATATTTCATTAAAATGCCCTACTGGCTTCTAACAGCAGTCTTTCTTTTAAGGGATATTTTTTCTATTTAGAACTCTAAAAATAATGTTGTTAGTATATTTTATCTACAGTGAATTCATAGTGCTATGTGGTGCCGGCTTAAAAAACTGCGATCCCCAACCCGCATGCCCAGCGTGGGGATTATGGGCATTACCCCCATGAGATAAAAGCCAACAAGGCGCTTGTCAGGGGAGGCCTGCGTCCAGCAGTGGACAATACAGGCTGTTGAGGTGAGGTCAGGTGAACTCATAGTCCCTTTGATGAGTGGGGTTGTTATAAAAACACACGTCATCTATCGGAAAAAAATCGTTAAATTGAATTTAAAAAGAATTTCGATGCTATCTATAAAATTCTAATACCTACAATGACTACATCACAAGCAAATTTACGTGAAATATTGGTTCCGCCTACACAATGTCAATCTAGTACATTTTGTATGGCATCACGTCCCTTTGAAGACTAGATTTTTTCTCGACAACAAAGAAGTAACGTATGTTGGCCGATTCATGAACCTAAAAACGTTTGCGATAACTCGCTTAACATGTGAGTGGAGCAAAACTAAGTGACACGAAAAGACCATCACCGATGTAGGTGAACTTACAAATGATTTCTCCTTTTCTAAATCGAAACAAACTGCTGAATTGGAACTCTTCCTAACTCGGATATTGTTCGAAACAAAAATTGAACAGATCTTTCGTTCACGAAGTTAAGGCGGCTACTGCAATATAAGTTCGACACCAAGTTTCACCTACGTTTACTTAGACTTTCATCTACACTTCTTGGTCGCTGAAACAGGCAGGTATAGAAGGAATCATTCTTTGGCGGACATATGAATACCAATGTCGAATTGGTGTCAATTCATATGTCGTCAAAACTGATGCCTTCCTATTTAACCCCCGACGCAAAAAGAGAGGGGTGTTATAAGTTTAACGTGTCTGTCTGTGTATCTGTATGTGGAATCGAAGCTCCCAAACGGATGAACCGATTTTTTAGTATTTTGTGTCATAGATCATTTTATCCCGAGTGTTCTTAGCCATGTTTCATGAAAATCTATTCAGCCAATAAACGTCGGCGGTTTTAAAAAAATTTAATTTCGTCTTGTTATTTCATCTTTTTTAGTAGCGTTGTTTTGCACCAAATTGTTCGCACCACAAGCTCAAAGTAAATAAATAAATAATAAATACATTTTCATTCCACAAATTATTAAGAGAGCCAATTGTACATGCTGCCGTGGTCACGGGAAGACTAGAATACTTGGGCTACCGCGGTTGCGAAGCAGTATTCTTCAATACTACCTATATTTAGTCTTGAAAAATATGGATGAACTTTCTATGCGTTACAATATTATATCGCAAGATTGACCGAGCCAGTCTCATTCATTCTCTGTTGAAAGTTTGATCAGTCTTAAATTGAAATAGTTTGATTCTGTAGGTTCCAACGTGTTCGAGAAAAATGTCTACCTTTTGTCGCAAATAGATTTCACGTAGGTACTTCAGAACTTCTCTACTTAGTTTCACTTAGGAACTCCCAAAACAGTTCCTAGAAGATAAACCATGAGTAAGAAATCAAATAACATCGCAAAAATTTTCGACTTCGACGGGACTTGAACCCGCGTCCTCCCCTCAGTACGGGGATGTGATAACCAACTACACCACGAAGTCAAGTGACGTGGGAGTCGAAATTACCCTTAGTGTGGGGTTACGCACTATAATAACAAAAAACCTTAGAATTAAGCTACGCGACACCTCTCGTCAAACGAACTAAATGTAACTTTAGTCTTTGAACAGGATTGGATAAACTTCAATGTTTCCCCTGTAGGTGGAGCTAACGGCGCGAAAAGACCGTAGGATGTCGCAGAGATTTTCGACTCCCACGTCACTTGACTTCGTGGTGTAGTTGGTTATCACATCCCCGTACTGAGGGGAGGACGCGGGTTCAAGTCCCGTCGAAGTCGAAAAAAATTTTTGCGATGTTATTTGATTTCTTAGAAATTACCCTTAGTGTGGGGTTACGCACTATAATAACAAAAAACCTTAAACCATGAGTAATCAGAGTTATCGGACCAAAATCGAGCATCATTTCTCTTAGATTTGTACTTTTCGGGTAACGGAAACTTTTATTTTTACCTCTTCTTTAATTTTAATCGATTTCGAAAAAAAAGGAGGTTGCTAGTGAATCTATGTTTCAGTAGATTTGAGTACTTGACCTATTATGTAGTAGTCACTTTAAGCAAAGCAAATATCAAAGTAGTCAAATTGTGTTCTAGACCGTCCAAGAGCAACCCGTTAATTCGTCTGTATGTTTTTTTTATGTGTGTTTGTTTTTTGATATCTCCGCCTGTGGTTAACCGATTTTATTGATTCTTTTACTATTGTATAGAGAATTATTCCGAACTGGTCCCATAATGATTTTATTCCCGAGAAATTCGTATTCATCCCATAAAGCTTAAAAAATAACATACCTAACACGTTTGAAAAATCATGACTAGCTACAACAAATTGCTGATACCTTCGCCAATTCATAATAGATTTTGATGATTTTTCGCTATTGTTTAAAGGTTGATTTTTAACTGATATGGGATCAGTTATAAATAAACCTAAATAAGTTTGCCGCGCGAGGAATTGCTGATGTGCCGAAAAATCATCGTCACATCATAATTTTCACAATCACTGGTAACTAATGGTTTCCATGGCAACGGGTGCAAACAATACCCACAAAAACAAATTCCAAAGTTGACGGATGGCGGTTCGCATAAAACGAAGGATAACCAATCCGTTCGTTTTTGATTTTTAATTTTGAAAGGTGCCATTTAGTGTTTTAATACATTCAGCATTAACACGTCCAGTGCCACTGACTCCCCTCGCGAGTTCACGTAATTCTTATTCCAGTGCCGGTGACTCCCCTAGCGAGTTCAGTTTGTTTCGCGAATATTTCCGAAATACATCCATATTTTCTGCTCAAAATTACAATGTAGACTAAATATGCGCTAATTTATACATTTACGTGGTGGCCCGCATGTAAAGACCATTTTTATTTTTGATAGAAAAATAATCATTCTCCTATGCCATTAACTCGCGAGGCGAGTTCACAACCTGAGATTCTCAACCTTTTACCACAGCCTACCTATATGCATACAGTCGTTCGACGAAGGCGTTTTGACAGGGCTATCGTGCGGGGGGCAAGGGACGAGACGGGGGAAGGGCTCTCCCGAGTAGCCTATAACGTGTACCTCAGTACTCGGGTGCTTTTTTTCAGGGCTGACGCATAATTTTATTGCTTTTAATATACTTTTAAAAATGGTGTATACAAGTTCACGTCGTGCCGTACACGTCATCATCTTACAACAACCAAGATTTACGTTTTCATCAACTTCTACACGCGGAACAAAGGTAAAATTATTCTATGTTTTTATTACTTCACATTTTGTCACATCATCATCGTCATGCAGGGCATGCCCATTGCTTATATCAACAAAATGGTGGACGACCGTCTTACCGATTTCGGAGTTTCATTCATTTTTGTGATTCTGTTGATGTGCTATTTGGGCAAAGGTCCGCCTGCGTGCGACGCAGGAGGTTGTGGGTTCGATTCCCGGTCCCGCCTCGGGACAAATGTTTGTACGATCTGCAGATATTTGTTCAGGGTGTTCTGGATGTTTTGTATGTATAGTAAAAAATATCTATCTATGAAGTGTATTGTATTAAGTATATCAGTTATCTAGTACCCATTACACAAGCTCTGCTTAGCTTGGGGCTAGGCAATGCTGTGTGAATTGTCCAGCATAATTTATTTATTTATTAATTTGTTAGAACAATGGGTATCGTTTTCGACTAAGTTGAGGGCGTTAATTACGAATATGGGGTTGTTTTTCAAATCCAAGTTGGTGGATATTTACTGATTTCATATTTAACTCATGGGTATCGTTTTCGACTAACTTGAGGGCGTCAGTAACGAATATGAGGTTATTTTTTAAATCCAAGATGGCGGATATTTATTGATTTCATATTTTACTCAAGGGTATCGTTTTTGACTAACTTGAGGGCATCAATTACGAATATGAGGTTATATTTCAAATCCAAGATGGCGGATACTTATTGATTTGTATTTTACACATGGGTATCGTTTTCGACTAACTTGAGGGCGTCGATTACGAATATGAGGCCTAACTATAAACCACGCCCACGTTGTACGTGCGTTTTGGCGGGAAGTTTTGGCGCGCGCGCGCGTGCGGTCGGCGTCTGCGTAAAAGGGCTACTGACGAGATTTTTTCAATGGGCGCGATGTGCGCTTGTTTTTTCTGTCAAGTGTGCTGGGTTCAAGCTTTTTATGATTGCCAGCTTATATCGGTAATTTAGGCGGGATATTTTCGAAATCATAGATTGAAAATGATGAATTCTGATTTTTACCTAAAAGTTTGGGTTTGAAAGGCTGTAGTTTAAATTTTTTATACATTTAGTAACATATTTTGGTGTTTTTACGTTGCTTAAAATGTCCACTCTTTAAATATACTAAAATATGTAGGGGTCTACGAACAAAAAACTAAAAATAAATGAGTTGGAAGAGCCCCCCAAAACTGCAAAATTGCAACGATGCAAATTGCATTTGCAAACTTTGCGAATCTTTTAAATATTATTTTTTCTTCGTGCATGTTCAACTTAGATGTTATTATCATAGCCAAGACGCTTGGGAACACCCCCATAAACGCTAATTAGAAACAAACTAAACAGATTCTTAGATAAAAAATAAATAGTGACCGAGCGTTGCAAACTTAAGTGCCACTTCACTTAGTCACGTGGTCATGGTCACAATTGTGACCATGTACACTTTAGCTTTTTAAATTTTGGTAACTCTAGTTACCATGTACACTTTAGCGGCTAATGATACCTGAAATGTAAAAAATAAAACTACAAGGAATTTTACTGTCCGGCAGTCCGATTTTTTACGGTCCGAAGTGGCATGAAAAAAACGGATGATTAGCTTGTACACTTGTCCGTCTTTACTCGGATGATACGCCTCAGTTTAGCTACGTGTTTTCAGTCTCTTTTCAGTTCTCACAACCATTCCGGAATGGGGAAAAGTAAAATATCGGACGGTAAAATTACGTATAGTGCACAAACTAGTATATACATTATATGGCGTCCCATATCAGACCGTAAAAAATCGGACTGCCGGACAGTAAAATTCCTTGTACTAAAGTCATTAACAACGGGATACGGAAAATAAATTCCTTGTAGTACACAATCGCCCATCAAGTGCGAGTCGGACTCGTGCAAGGGTTCCGTTTAATTGTAAGACCTTGTTTCTTGCCAAATATCAGGATTTTAGATCAGAAAGAAGTTGGTAACCGGTATATTTTGGTCCAGGGAGAGAATCAAAAATTGTTTTTTTTCCTATGTTTCTTTAAACTGCAAATTTACGGTTTTCGGATTTTTCTCTTTATTTGTACTGTAAGACCTTGCTTCTTGCCAAATTTCATGATTTTAAGTCTACGAAATACTTCCCGTAGACCTAGAATCATGAAATTATGGTACCTACTCCCTAGTATAGGTTCAGACAGACGGATAGCAAAGTGATCCTATAAGGGTTTCTTTTTAACTTTTGACAAAAAAGGACCGAGAAAATTCCATATAAATACCTGTTGAACAGGAAATTTTAAAAGAATTATGCCAATGATTAAAATACATTCAGCCAAATACCTACTCAATTCTATTGACCAGAATGAGTGTCGTACATAGATTCTCACTCTTTAGATTGTTTTATTATTATTGTTCTGTGATCGTACTTTACCTACTTGATAGATACTTTCTATCAAGTAGGACAAAAGCCAATTTTGAATAGCCGCTACCAATGAGCGTAGACTCTCCTATTAGTTTTAAGAAAGATGTAGAAACTATGGACGTCAACTGGTATAAAAAATAATAATTTCGCCAAAGTGAGTTCAATATAATCTGGCCTAGCGAAGTTTCGAAAATGAGGTTTTCTAGAAAACGATTATCTTAGAAATTTTGTTCCTCGAATTTCTATGTAATAATATTTTTTTATGTTTTACACACAATGTCAAATAATTTCACAATAACATAAAAAAAAAAAACAATTAATAAATTCAAATTACATAATGTCAAACCAAATAAAATATAAAAATTCGTCAATCATAATTTAATGTCAAATAGTTATAATAAGATCTAGTTAGAGAGAGCATCATGTGTACGCACAAAGTAGTGGACTTGTAATGGTTCGACCATGATGATGATGTTGACTAAGGGTAATTTATCAACTAATACACAAGTCAAAACAAACCAAGTCCAAACCAAACCATCTTCTTAACCAAGAGGCCCATATACGTGCCCAATCCCGCCGAGTAATAGCGTAATTCTGCTCATAACTACCAGAGAGGCATAAGCTTAAGGAGGTGCTTACAATGAGATGTCCGTTGGGAGTACCCGTTACCGGAATAACACTACTGTTTGCAAGAACTCATAATCTCCAGGCATTAAAATTTCATTGGAATTACCCTCTTATTTAAGGTTAAGTGGGGTTTCGTTCTTGAGGGAATTTGCTTAGTTGATATTGTAACGAGTGTATAGTAGCAGTGAGTCTTTTGGAGCACCTGATTTTCACTTATTTCATTCACAATTTTGTCATGTTGCGCTGGTAGAAGTGTTTTCTTTTCTCATATTATGTCGTTTTTCTCTTTCTATATCTTTTAATAACTCATGAACAAACCTCAAAATTTCGAGTTTCAGGAAGACAGTTTGGCCGTTTTGGGGTAAGCAAATTTTTTCTAGATTTCGATTTTGTCTTTTTGACCAAAATTTGATTCCCGCGCACCTGTTCTGTTGCCTGTGCGGTTGTCTGTGCTGAAATATCAGCAAATTGTAGTGGGAATTTTACAAATGCATTAACCTACAATTATAATACCCGTTAAATAATAATGTGTTCTGATCGCTAATGTTTAAAAATATGAGTAAAGACTACCTAAATCTTACCTATTATGTTGCAACCATTAATATCAGCACCAAAACAAAAGCTGCAAATTGCAATCCCACTGCATTCCCAGAATACAGGCAGGTCCGCTGCAGTCATCGATCAATTACAACAGGCTGCAGGCTGTCCGCTTGCACTCTGTTTACGAGTGCTGTACTCGTGTTAAGAATTATCACAAAGGAGCACGCCTTTTTCAACACCTTAGACCATTTAAGACCGATTTCACTAATGCAACCTTCGAATTTCGGTTCTTATGGATTTGTGTTATTTAACACTAGTTTCTGACCGCGAATTCGCACGCTTGGTTCAATGAAAAATAGGTTATAAAAATTTAGAAATAACCTAGGATAGAGTGGGTTAGATCCCATGGGAACTGATTTAGGGCATAAAAAGAAGCGCATGTTTTATTCCAGGTTCAAAGGTAAACCAATACAAAATTTCAGCTCGATCTGTTCAGAAGTTTTGCAGTTAAAAAGTAAAAATCATCCATTTATCCATCCATTATTTCGCACATTTTGTAATATTAGTGTGATATTATAATTATTATATTAGGATACTAGTTACTGCCTGCGGTTTCGCACGTATTTTTCCGGGATAAAAAACCTAAGTATATGTAAATTCAGGTTTGAACTACAAACAACTACGTACAAGGTGGGGCAAACTACATTTATGAAAAACTTCAGTCCGATATGTTCAATTCTTTTGGCGTGAAGTGGTAACAGACATATAAACATCCAACTTTTCGCATTTATTATATTACTGTGATTTATAGTTTAGACTGTAACGTACATATGTCAATGTTTGCTTTTAGTTTTGTGATTAATTTCTCTAAAAGCTTTAGGATTAAAATACAAATAAGCAACAAACCCCAGTCCTTCGTTCCGATAATAAAAGTTTACTAACAAGAAATATTTCTTAGAAACTCACGTAACTCCAGGGAACGCTCGCAGTCACGGCTCCAACAAATTACTCCGTATATTTTTAATGGCAACTTTGATTCGGGCGGTAATTACACCAGGTTCTATTGGCAGTTGAAGACAGGTAGAAGGAACGTTTTGTAGAAAAATTGTGAAGTAAAGTTTTGTTTACAGTTAGATCTAGGAATAATTTCATAATCCTTCAGAAATACGTACTAGGGGGTTATATATTTCTGAAAGATTATGAAATTACATGTTAGTAATGAAACGGAATTGGGAAAGAGATAGAAAATTGGGTGTATGATATTTGGTATTTTAGTAATCTCATGGTGTTTTCAAGGCATCACATCAGCCTTCTGATCAAAATCGGCCAAAAAAGGTATCTAAGTCCACTTTTGAAATTATGTGACACAATAGTGTTGTTGTTGTTGTTGTTAGCCATAAGCGTCACATTTTGTAGCAAATAAATCCAAAAACTACTTATGAAAAAGCGATAATTACGAGAGAAGACTTTTCTCCAAAGCTACCAGTATAATTATATATTTGAATTCTTTAAAAAAATGGTTTATTTAGACTCATCATCACACAAAAGTACACAAAATTACTAAAATTTAAAAAAGCACAGGTTAGAGTTTCGCAGTCATTCAACAGAGTCTCACCCTTAACAGACACGACAGTAAGTCCCTTCCTCATATGTGTACTTAAAAATACTGTGTCTGTTCTTTTTTTAATTTTTAGTTCTTGTTTGTTTGTAAACGAAGAGTTTTGCCTTAGGCTTTTTGCGATAACTGTACCTGCTGAAAACTCGTGGCATTCACTCGGAAGGAAATAACTTTATATTGGTCGACTTAAAATGTCGTCGTATTGCTTGGGACTCAATGTATGACTCAACTAACCCATTGCGTGGAACTAACCCATAAAATTTTCTATCTATCTAAGAAACACCAACTTAATACTTTGCTGCAATTATAGACTAACGTAATGAGCTCAGAAACAAGTTTGCATAGCACCAGAAGATCCAAAATTGGCAACACCACACCAAATATTAGCCGTAACTAAACCACTTAATACAATCTCTCAGTAACTATTACTTAATCTACTCGAGCAGTCTCTTAGGAGCATTAGCAAGGTGACACAGACGAAACTATAAAAAGTTAGACCACTTCAAATTTCTTACCACGTTAGGTCTTCTTTTAAAAGATGTCTGGAAAACCTTAACACATGCCTGTGTTAATGTAACTGGATTTATTGGGTAGAGTGATTCTATTCCAATAGTGCCCGCGGCTTTGCGTCTTTCGTGATAGAGTTCCGTTACGAAGTAAAACCAAGTAACATTACCTAATCTGTGGTAAAAGTAGCAAATGATTCATTAATTTATAATTCCTCAGACAAAACTAACGGCTAGTTAATGACTTGGAGCCGAGAAAAATAATAATAAATTAATACATAATTAAATTAAATAAAATACATCAGCATTGCCATACAGCGAGGCAATGCAGCCAGCGTCTTGGGGACGCTTCCGACTGGTATTGATATGGATCAGTTGAGCTACCTGTAGACTGTTTGCAACAGTCTGCAGTTGGCTCAACTGTTTCATTTGTAAATACTAGTATAATTTTCTTTGTGAATAAAGGCTATTCAGTTGTAATAGAATACATAATTAAATTAAATAGATCCACAACGTCCGAACTGGATCTAATGAGAAAACAAATTTCAATATGTCCATCATTTATCTAGTCAATGGATCTAACGAGATCCATCCACGTCTTGTATTTATAAATAAAAAGCACAGTATGATGATCACCAGCTATTCTCACACCACCTGTGCCCAAAGTCGGAAGAAGCCAAACACCACAAAAGTTTTAATGCAACTACGAGTAGTCGAGTATGTATGATATTTCCGAGCCTTATGAAATCCGCTTAGTCTACTTCAGCTCCTACATTTACTTGGTGCTCTTTTAGGAAATTATCACTATAACTAGGTACTTAAGCTGCCGAGTTCTATGTTCTGAGATACTGCTTTTAGCATTCTGAGAGAGACTGCTTCTAGAGTTTTGAGTAAGGTTAAGTAAGTCTTCCAAATAATACAAAATACGCTGGTTTATACGATAGTACGATAGTTTATGAGTGTCAATTTTGTTGATCTTTTAACATCCATTTAACCTAAATCAACGACAGTTTAAAACTAATTAATCCCGATATTAGAAAACACATCACGCCAGTCGAGATTATTTCGATACCCCTTGATGTTCCTACAACAATTTATCCACCAAGCTTAAGTACTTCAATAATCAGTTACCGATTTTTAACGTCCGTAAAAATTTTAGGATGGATTGGCCGTTGCCACTGCAAACCACGAAAATGCACAATACGAGATTAATGACGTCATTGCTACACACGTGGCTTGCTCGAATATGGCATCCACGCAGCTCAACGCTTTCAACGCTATGCACGCGGTACATGCGTGTCGGTACTTCACTGTAGCATGGTACAAATAAACAAGGTATGCTACTCCGAGAAACAGCGGTCACGTGGGTTTTCCCAAGCGTACGTCATATCCGCTACGGTGGTGGCTCTCAAACTTTTTAGTTTTGGGAGATTCGAGATCTAGATCTAGGTTTTAGGTTGTCCATGAAATTTTTCAAACTTAGTCTCCATAATTTGAGTAACGCTAAAATGAGCTCTGCACATGGATAAATATTATTTTTTATTTAAAGATTTTACCGCCCTTCATACTTACAGTTACGGATAGAGTAACCGCCCATTTTATTTTAAAGATTTATCCGATCAAAAACGTGAGTGATTCACCGGCAAATGAACGTAACCTCCCATTTTTGTGGCAAGTTGACAGTGACGTAGGCTTGGGAAGATCTCGGAGTAGCATACCTTGTTTATTTGTGCGATGCACTGTAGGATGTGGGGCGTCAACATTGTGCTGCGCTACAGTTGCACATAGTCCTGGGTTAATTTTCATGAATAGTGTGTGCTGCAGTGACAACGTGGGGCTTTTCACGTTATCAAAAAAACGAAACCATGCAGCTAAACTGCGCTGCGCCTCGTGGCCGTGCACAGCGTGCGCCGCGGTGGGCCAGCGGCAACCTGGCTACACAACTTTAACGCTTTAGTGTGTTGACTCTTAAATGTGAAGCTTTTCGATTAGCCACCAAAATCTAACCCGCCGAGCTGTGCCTGGCACGGCTGGTATGTAGATTACTTAAGGTACGCTACGTTAAGGACCGCGACGTTGGAAACGCGTCCTAAAACACCAATTTACATAGGATTAGCGAAAATCTCGCAAGAAAGCGATTGAGAAGATTGATCTTAAACAAGATTCGGAAGATACGCATCTCAGATGAACGAAAATCGAGTAAAAAATACATCTTCAAGGTAAAACATGAGAGCGTAAGTGAGAGTTTTGTGATTCTTGCAGCTTTGCACGATTATTTATGTTTTTTCCTACATAACATAACATAGAGTCGATGCACATATCTACAAAAAAGTTCAATGTTAATTCTCTAGGACCCAACAACAATATTGTGATGATACTCGATCACAAAATGTTTATTTTTACGTTTAGAAGGTCATAGATACAGTACTTTATTCACAACGAAAATTATACTAGTAAATTGAAACAATTGAATTAGACTGTTTGCAACAGTCAGTTCAAGTGTTTCAATTGTAATACTAGTTCCAATTTATTTCTATTACTTGAATGTAAAATTTGTGAATAATAATATAGTTTTACTTTGAAATCCTATTTATACAGGAATTGTGTAATTCTTGTTAAACAAGGCTTGTAATTTGACGAGTAGGTACACGCACCTATTTTGTGGTAAACCTCATCTATTTCAATTTCCTGGAAACAGTAATATACTAGTATTTCATCTTCTGAGATGTAGAGACAGTGTTACTAATTAATTAATGATTGAACCCTGTTAATTTGAATGACGGTGAATTAATTATTATTTGGTACGTTTTACAAGAGTTGGTGTGGTGAGTAAAAGTCTCATGTAGAAAAGTCGCATGATAGTAGAATGATTCTGGCAAAAGGTCTAATAAGATTGAGAAAACTAGACTCATTCTTGTCCAAGATAATCAAATTGTAGATGACTAATTTTTTTTGGTTACGGGTTTAAATTACTTATTAGTTTGTCATGTCATGAGGTAATGCTAAGATTCAAATGAGATTTACTTATAACGTAACAGTAAGATTCCCATTAGATCTACTTTAAGTTATGCAAATATTCTCAATAATTAAATTCACAGGGAATACTTGTAAAAATATATTTATGCTCTCTTTTAAGTCGAGATCGTGGTATCAACCCTTCCAAGACTTTTTAATCCAATATATCTGAAGGGGGTTCTTCTATTCCGACGCGTAGTTAATCTGCCAACAGTGTTGCCTTTCAACTTTTGTCGTTAAAACGCTTGTAATTTACACCATAACTATCATTATTATCTTGTTACGCAATAACGTATTTTATGTGCATGTAACACTAGCCATAATTGCGTAAATGCCTTCATTGTGGGTAGTTTGAATCTCGAACTACAATGTAAGATGGTTCATATGACACCTTAGATATTGAAAGGAAACACGGGCTTCCTTTCAGCAGTTTTTAAAAGACTTCAAAAAAAGATGAAGTTCTTAATTCGGCTGTATGTTATTATCTAACATTTTAATAAGATAGAATAATTATTGTTTAATTTTTACAGAAAATTTGTGTGTTGGCGTGCGGGGACAAAGATTGGCTTTTAAGCTACAATGAAGAACCTAAAACAATATGGCTAGGTACATACTCGAAAGATGTGAAAGCAATAGAAGACATAGACATAGACATAGACATAGACATACCATTTATTTGCCACCACACACACATTTACATAACACATTCAAAATAAAATATTTAGTCTTAAATTAATTAAACTAATAAGAACATATACAGTAGGTACATTTAACAAACGATGTTAACAATAAAATTGATCAATGTGTGCTGCAGTAGCAAATGGGCCTAGGCTCAGCATAATGCCAACTGTTGTGAACAGAGGGCGCTGGTATTCTGCCCAGACCAAAACTAGAACAATCACAGGACCCTGCGATTACAAAATAATTTGAACAGAAAATCAAATATACTCGCTCAGTTATAATAGAATAGAATAGAAGAGGGTTTTGTATATTTAAAAAAATCTCAAAGAAGACGACACTTAGTTTTCTGCTACCTGACTGTATTTTTTCACTGCTTGCATACAAAAAGAGCTAAGTACATACTCTCTACTCGCGTGATGACACCTAGCACGGCCGAAAGTTGTGCCAGGCCAGACCCTAACAATGCCGTGCACTGTATTCAGCACTAAACTCATTAAAATTTTATTTATCGGCCATAATGAAGTGGCGAGCACCAACACCCACCAGTAAATTTATACAGCCACCGATTCACGCAGTAAATTAAACTACTTTGTTACTCAATCCCTTTCTTAGGGATCACCTCTATGGGTTGATAACTTAACTAAGATTTTTTTTTATAAATAATGAATAGAAACAAATTCTAAATATTGTGTACAATTAAAACGGCTGCGCGAGTCACAGAAATTATCGTTCCTAAAATGTTGCGTAAGAGTAATTTTGCTAGTTGGTCTTAGAACTTTTTGGTCAGTATATGAAACAGGATCGAGGCATCAAGAAAGTTTCTGTATAAAACGCCAATTTTCTCGAAATCTGAAACTTTTTGGGGTGATATTTTTTTTAAAAACGATGGGTAGTTTCCTATATTTTTGTAGCATGTGTTCACTTAACGTGTAAAGACCCTAACGACTCCAGGGTACATAAGCATAATAAAAACATAATCGACTCTGCATCATCTTCATCAAATTGGGAACCGAGGACTTTTATGCGTTCAGTGCGTAAAAAATACAGGTGTAAACAAACTGTTTATTTAATTATTTTTATTTATTTATTAAATAGGACATCCAACATGAGTTCACACAACGCAAGTTAGTAACTAAGAATATGGTTCTTAAATCTGTGTCTCTATAATATAGAATGTCTCAGCGTGCACAATAATAGAATATCAACAAATAACAATGTTTTTTTTATATCTGGACGGACAAAGAAGCTACAAAAATAAATGGAAAAGTAAAATACAAAAGGTAAGGCGATATTAAACAAATGCATAAGACTAAAAATTAAATAGTATACATAATGAAGATCACAAAATTTACCTCCTTACCTACTATTATTTATGGCCTTTATTGGCAAAAAAGGCGCAAGTCTTAAATAATGATGTAACTTATAATAAACGGACTACAGTGACACATCTGGCACGTCTTACTATCGAACAAGGTCTGGAACACAAAAACCCGCCTGTCCTTGCTGTACATCGAAACTCACTTTAGCTAACGAGGGGCTTCGAATGCCGAGAATCCGTCACAAGGAATTATAAGGGAGATATTATAAGGTTTTTATGGAAGAGGAATGTAACTAAGTACCTCTTTCATCTACTTTACATGATCTACTAACCCGGGTCATGTGGTGCCGGCATAGAATTTGCACCACCCCAACTCATCCCGCGGGTGTCGTAAGAGGCGACTAAGGAATATTCACCGGGGGCAGGCAGCAACACCTCCTACAGAACAATTTTACCACCAAACGGCAATCCCTTATCCACATGCCCAGCGTAGGTATTATGGATATTACAATAAAAGCCAATAAAGCGCTTATCAGCGGAAGGCCTGCGTCCAGCAGTGAACCAATACAGGCTGTTGAGGAAATTTTACAAAACTGGTACCTATTCACCAATATGGTATTAATTAAAGACAACAGTTACAAGAATTAAATGAAAGTAGCATAAATGACGCAGTGATCTCTCAAGCATTGTGGTAGAGAGCAGACCATACCAAAGCACCCTTTTTTGCCTGCGATGGTCTTTCGTAGTTATTGCACTATTACTAAAATAAAATACGGTTTATCGCATGTCAATGGTTGAATATCTAGCACTCTATTGCTCGAAATAGTCTCAAATAATTCCCCTAACAAGGCAGAAAAGCGGGAGCATGTCAGCAGTTTTCAATAATCCGAGCATTTCGTAACAAGTGACTGTTTTACTCGCATCTGTCCAATTTGTCCAATTAGTGGACGTTTTGGCAGCGAATGTGTTTTGTTGGTATATCAAAAAATTTAACACATTTAAATGTTTTCATTGAAAATGATTTCAAAGAAAAAACAATACTAGCCAAAGGATTTTAGTCATTGATTTACGAGTACTGTGCATAGTATTAGTAGTATTGTGTAGGCTCTGTCAAGGCCTGCATATTTGCGCCTCTTGAGATCCTCGAACAAATCTGCTGCCGCAGCCGCCCTCACGGATGTCCTCGGAAAATGGGAAGGCGCAAGTGTGTCGACGCATGTAGCGTCCCACACAATGGGCCTCCCCAACTCCCATGGGACTAGTGTCATACCGTCGGTAATGAATGATACACATGTATATCTAATATGTATATAAGATCAGTTGAGCTACCTGTACATTTGTTGCAGTTAGCTCATTTGTTTCAATTGTAAATACTAGTTCAAATTTATTTCTATTATTTGATTGTAATTTCCTTAGTAGGTTTATTGCTTTAACAAAACTAAGCCAAATTTTCAAGCACTTGGTTTGCGGCAGATAGGCTAAAAACTAATAAAAATAAAATTCTTAATATCGTAACCAAGCTGAAACTTTGGCCACAAAAAGATATGAACCTGGAATAACATAATAGGCCGAAAAAACGCGTACGAAGCCGTGGGCAGAAAGCTAGTAAATTATATGTCTGCTTACAAATTATGGTCAATGATTCCAAAGTCAGATATCAGCTTTCGATCAATTATTACCACGTTTGAAATTCCACCCTCCCGCTCGCTCTAATAATCATGTAAACAGGCGTCTGCCCAGCCGCGATAACTGCCTCTTATTATACTATCAAATGTTATTAATCACTGGCACGCTCTAGTTCAAATGAAAATATAATGTTGGCTCAGTTTTCTGAATTAAAAGGGTTGATAATAAAGTTTAAGTTGAATAAGTTTTGAAGGGTGTGTTGGTGAATAGTGGGAAATTCTATGACATCAACAGCTTGCTGGATGACTGCCTCCTTGTCTCCTTCTGCTAAGCATCTTATTAAAATAAAAAATAAATAAATAGGGCTGGACAATCCACACAGCATCATATAGCCCCAAATTAGACAGAGCTTGAGTTAAGGGTACTAGGTGACTGATTTATTACAATACATAACATTGGTAGATTTTTGGTATACCTAGATAAAATATACCCAGAACACTTATTTATGACGATCGCCGTAACATTTGTCGCAGTTCGGTGTTAAAAAAATTCTGCAGGCGAGATAGACTTTCGAATATTCTACCAGTTTTTTTAGAAATTGAGTCAAACCAGAAAACCATCGGGCTGTTGAACATTCGGCCGCCCCAAATATTGCTGGATTCACTAAAAGAATATGTGCGAGCTCGATGCTAGGTACTAACCACAGAAATCTGAATAACAAGGCACTAGAAATCGTAAGCGCGCGTGACCTTGTCGCCGCTCAGGTGACTCTCACGCCACCAGTGCGTTCGTTGCTGTTCAGTTGCTCTCGAAACGTGCGTGTGTAAAAATGGTGTGTTGCAGCATTTCCCATTGCGGAAATTCTTCCACAAGTTGTAATTATATTAATAAAGGAATAACTTTTCATCGGTAAGTATTGTTTTTTCTAAATAATGCCGTTTTTCCTTAAAATTATAGAATCTTTAAAAGTAATACGAACGTCACAGTCGACCGTTCTTATTATCACGTTTAACTATACATTGCCTCTTATTTTTGTCAACATCGGGCAGGTACCTCATTAAAAAGGCAATGTACTGCACAGTGAACGATAACGTTGCGCGCTCGATTTCCTATCGTGGTACGGCCGCAGAACTCGGTCGCGAGCTAGTGTTGTGACACGGTAATATTATCCTTAATATTACCTTGGTTGTGATTTGTAAAACAACTTTGCATAATTTAACATAGTATTTTAGGAATACGATGTTATATTAAAATTGTTTATTTATGATTTATTATCATAATAACTAACTATCTATAAAGCTCGATTACCACTGACTGACTGACTGACATAATTGTTCTCCTTGATGGTGGAGGGGGAGGTATGTTTTTTTTGCAGAATCATGTAGGGGGTGTCCGGGGGACCTAGGAAAAATTCCGACTTTTTGAGATTTGCCCCCCGGAACCACCGCCCCCCAGGGGGGCGCCAAGCAGAGTCACACTGATGAAAAATTTTTAGGGGGTTGTATAGAGGGGGTCATATGATTTCGATTCCAAAAAAAATTTTACGAGGCGATTTTAAGCAGTACAGCATTAATCCTTATCCAATTAAGTAACTTAGATACATTGTGCATTTAATATAGATTAATATTGCCCTTTACAGAATGTAATTTGAATGAATATTTTCGAAGATATTACAGATTTAAAATGACAGGGACATAGCGATTGCGGTATCGGCCGGAGTACCAATTCTGCAGTAGGTATATTTAGTATAAGCATTGCACCCGTGCGAAGCCGGGGCGGGTCGCTAGTTAATAATAAATGAATATTGAAGTACAAACTATATTTTTATTTTATTAGTACAATGCCCTAGTCATAGAATAACAGTACGATAGGTACGTGACCTGATATTTCGTGCCCAGCACTAGTGTAGATTACATTAAAATGACGTCATAACGACAACAAATGCAAACTTGTCACTAATGTGTGAGTAAGCGAACGTATGCAACTACGCATAAGGCTTAATTTGGTTTGCACTGCATTTTTGGATGGGCGTAGCCGTAATTCCGTAGTTATTGTCTGTGTATGTAGTGGTAAGGTAGTAGAGGGGGCGAGCCGGCGACACGCATTCCCGATAGATCGGATGGTACTCAGCATTTCTAGTGCCTTGTTATTAAGATTTCTGTGGTACTAACGAACTTAAATTCGTGGTGAGAAAGTGTGGTTCGAAATAAAAATACACCGAACTGAGATGTTAGGCGAAGTTTTGTGTCAGAGGGCCAAGGGCCAAAGTTTAAGCTAGGTTTAAGTCGCAAAGCCACAGAAGTGAGTTAAACCAGATGTAGAGCGTTTATCAAGAAGTTGAAGCTAAGTTTCTTAAGGACACATGGTTTCTTTATTACTGTCCGTCCAAGTACCTACATAGTATTGGAGACGTTCGTCTACAGGTAGGTATTCTACACAAAACTTAGACTTACGCAAAATAAGCCAGGTCGTGATTATCTCAGAATAATTTTTGTAGAGTTATTTAATTCACTTAAAATTTCGCTGTTTCAAAGTTAAGACGTCATTGAGACGTCTCACACGTGTGCGTTGGTGTGTAGTTCTACCCTAATACCTTAGAATAATGCGTTAGGTACTCAATCATTGTCTGGAGCAGACGAGACTTGAGCCCGTCGCAAAATAAACGGAGCAGAAGCAAAATATTTTGACCTTGAAAATTTTACTATGGGTTGTCGACTTTAAGGGCCACATTCTAGAGTGTAGGTAGAGGTCGTCATTGAAGGATCAAACTGTGTATTTTTGATCGCATTTGGGTTTTTTTTAAGCAGAACACAGGGAGCTATGGCGCTCATTAGGGAAGGCCTATGTCCAGCTGTGGACTAATATAGGTTGATGATGATGATAGTCCTTGTTACATTTTTGTGCCATTTAGCAGGTGGTCTGTCTTCTTCTTTTTTTCCCGGCCAGTCTATTACGTATAACTAGTCTATTCCAAGCCCTGAGTTTGGATCCTTGATAGTAATCGAAACGTTCCGCACAAGTCAGTACAGCGCCTCTAGCATGCAGACATGGGATGACGGAAATCCAAAACAAGAGTACCAAAACTACAGAATTGAAATCAAATTTCCCAAAAAAAATCTACTTCGACGGGACTTGCTTCCGACTTCGACTATCCTTTCCTCGGTACGTGAATGTGCTAACCTACGAGGTCAAGTGACGTAGGAGCCGAAAAGCTCTGATAGTTTCTTCAGACTCAAGTGCCAATAGCTCCACCTTCAGGGGAAACATTGAAGCTTATTCAATCCTGTTCGAAGACTATAGTTACACTTAGTTAGTTTGACGATGTTGCGTTGCTCAATTCTAAGGTTTTTGATATCATGGTGCGTAAGCCTTCACGGCTCACACTCAGGGTAATTTCTAAGAAATCAAATACAGAGTCAATCAGTCAATCAATAGTGTATAATATCAAAAACCTAAAAGAATTGAATTTCGTACTTATTAAATTTGTTATTGAAACTGCTTTCGAGAGTAAACATAACTATTGATACTCACACGTCCTGAACTTGCTTTCCCCAAACAATGGGGTTATACTCGTATGTTACAACACCAAATTTAAAAATTCTAAAAACCCGCCGCCGCCGTTTATTTGTTGAACAGATTATCATGAAACACGGCTAAGAACACTCGGGATAACATTATCTACGACGCAAAAAGAACTAAATGAAAATCGGTTCATCCGTTTGGGAGCTACGAAACCGCAGACAGATACACAGACTGACACGTTAAACTTATAACACCCCTCTCTTTTTGCGTCGGGGGTTAAAAATGGGGTTTTGCTATAATCACCACGCGTGGCAGGCGGATTGGTGATCGCAGTAGAGGTGTTAAAACATAGAAGGCAGCTGTTGCCCTTAGGTGCCCTTAGTTGCCCTTGCTCTTTCTTAGTCGGGTCGTACGACAGCCACGGCCTGTGGAGATGTCGATTTTTCCGCCACGACCGCGACAGCACTAGAACTAGAGCTAGATTCAGCAATCTAGCCCACTAAATAGGTATCCAATATCCACTCTATTATGTATAATGTTTTGCTCCACTCCCAACAAAAAGTTGCGTCCATATGTCGCGGCATTTTGCTTCAAGCTTCATGCATGGACGCTTGCACGTGTTTCAGAAACTTTTTGTTTTTTTCACGTTTCACAAGCGCTGGAACTTTTCCGCTAATGTATGCAGCCACTATTTTATAGTCTAACGAACTAGAGATAAGGGGTAAAAAGGGTGCTTAATTTATAGAGTGTTGAGATGCAGACTTTTAGTCAAGAATAGCTTGATTTTATTTTATACAAAGTTGAAAGTAGTGAGGTTTCGATTAGTAATTTTTACTTCGAAAGTAAAACGTTTCTAAAGATTATGAGTTTAAGTCCATATTTGAATCCTAATTTTGGTGCTGTATTGACCGCAACATTACAGCACCAAAATTAGTTGTTGAATGTATGTTAGTCCCCTAGTCTTAGCTATCAAACAAAAGCCAGAGATCCTGCTAACCGTAATACAAGGTCGTGCTGGCGCACTTTTTCCGCGGCTCCATTAATCAGAGCGAGCGACGGCAACTCGGGGAAAACAAGAAACTTTCCTTTCACTCGAATTAAAATCTTGAACGGGATGACTTGAGTTTTTGTTTCGTTTTTTCGCTTACGTACAGTGATAAAGTGCGAGACAGACACTGTTGGACTAAACGCCGATGTTAGTTTGCAAGTTTTTTCTTTTTTTATCTCGCTGTCTTATTGCGTAAGAACCGTTTAAAAATGATTTAAAAATATGATGACACGTTCACCACACTATCTTTACCTACTTTGGTAATACTCTGTTGTTTAGTGAAAAATTAGGTGTAGTCTCAGTAGTCCGGTTACATTTAATTGAACCGGACTACTGATACCTTTTTAGCAACTGTTATTTCGGTGTTGATAATACATACATACATTGCCAGCTTATTATACTTAACGAAATATTTTTTTTTAATCAAGTGACAGCAGATGCTGGATGCGGCATGCTAAAGACAGGGCGTTATGGCGCACACTAGGGGAGGCCTAATGGTATCATAAGTATAGGATTTGACGAATTGACAAATTAAGCGTATGACTTGTTAAGCACATGGACAAACAAGTATTTGACGATTGTCTGCGAAATCATGTCCAGCAGTGGACAAATTTACACAGTTTAAGTCATTGTATTGTATCTGAGCGTCTGGTCGAAGCGACGCGTGACCCGACAGCTGGTAAGTATCTGGCGCAGCGCATCAGCATTGCCATACAGCGGGGCAATGCAGCCAGCGTCTTGGTGACGCTTCCTACTGGTATAGATATGGATCAGATGAGCTACCTGTAGATTGTTTGCTCCAGAATCGGTGTTCGTTTTTATATAGTTTTTGTTTGTATGTTTGTAAAACTTTCTATTGTAGGTACACTTACGATCAACAAAACCATAAAGCAATTTCTTACCCAAAATTCTAAAATCTTTTAGCAAATGGGTTGTGGTTCTGTTGTTGCTCAGTTTCCACAAAAGGTAGTAATTCGTCACTTAGGCTTATAATGTTCAAATGACGTGTATTCACTCCCCGCACAATGGGTGCACGATACATTGTTTTTGTGTACACTTGCGAGCCTTGATATTTGAAAATTGAACATTTTAATTAAACGTCTTAATTTCTTGAGCACTATTTTATTTTTACTACATTGTTGGTAATTAGGTATGTGTTACATTAAAATACTAAAATACTCTTTGACTCTACCAACATAATATTTTCTAAACGCTTTTTCTGCTTGCCTTCGTGTAGCTTGGTTTCGATTTATACGCATAATTTCTGCATAAAGTGTTAGTATTACTTACAACTAACGTAGGTCTTTCATCCGAGCCGTTTGGTGAAGAAGAACACGTACGCAAACAACGGCACAAAATTACGAAACCGAACTTTGTACGAAACTTGTTAGGTTAGGTTAGGTCATTGTGTCCTAAAGTGTACAGGTGTAATTGCTCCGCTCGCGACCGCACAAAGCCTGGCCCAACATTAACGGCATATTCAGTTGTATCACAAATTATAATTAAAGTATTTGCTTACTCAGAGGGGGTGGCGTTTTACGACCTTTTGTATGACTATTTACCGTTTAGACGTTATGAATGCCGGTGCAGACTTTGCTGGAACTTTGTTGGTTAAAAACTAAATGGACCCTAAATCTATAAAAAATGGACTATTCGATTTATTTGACAGCTTTGGCCTTAAAAAGATTTGATTTAACCGGTCGGCCGCGTATAACGAGACGTTTTCTTAATTTAAAAAAATTGTTCGAATAAATTGAATAGAGGGCGTTTTTTTACGTGGGCCCGCCAAATTAAAGCGGAATACCTATACCGTGATTATTTGGACATGACATCCCATTGAAAACCTAGCTCCTCTGCGTTAAAAAAAATCACACCATCTATTAGTTCTTTGCAAAGTTCGTAGCTTCCCACGTTCCGTAGAGTTTCTCTTACTTTCTAAAGTAAATAAGAGTTTTTCGTTTTTGGAAAATTCCTCGAAACAAAAACGTGCCCGCGCGGGCGTTTCACAACCACCTACTGAACAATATCTGAACAATATCGTTATATGAATAGTAACAATATATTTTATTGAATTATTTCGATAAGGTATTGAAATGTTTATCATTATAATTATATCTAGGTAAACATTTCCTAGGTTTCATTTTTTTCCGAGAACCCCTGTTAAGGCAGATTTGGCCGAAGATCTCAAGAGGCGCAAATATGCAGGTCTTGACAGAGCCTACACATTTGCTATCCTTGGAGTCGAGACCCTAGGTCCGTGGGGTACCGAGGCTCATCGGGTTTATAAAAAATTATCTGAGCGTCTGGTCGAACCGACGCGACGCATGACCCGAGAGTTGGTGAGTATCTGGCACAGCGCATCAGCATTGCCATACAGCGTGGCAATGCAGCCAGCGTCTTGGGGACGCGACGACTGGTATTATTGATATGGATCAGTTGAGCTACCTGTAGACTGTTTGCAACAGTCAGCAGTTAGCTTAATTGTTTCAATTGTAAATACTAGTATAATTTTCTTTATGAATAAAGACTGTATAAAGGTGTTAATTAAATAGATTAAATTTAAATTCTTCATAATGTATGTATACAATAATGATGGTAATTTCAATAGAATTTTTTAATGCATGTTAATTAAATAGGTAATGATAGGTAATCCAATTGTATTTAGAGGAATAAAAGGCTTTTAGTTTTATTATATTTATTGAAGAGTTATTTCCTAATCTAGATTTATCACGTAAAACTTTGTAATGCTAGAAATAAAAATGAAATTAAAGGCAGAATTTAATTTCATCAAAACTTCCTGAGGCCAATAATTTTCGGCAAACTGTTACAGCGTCCGTTTCGTGGTCGCTGTAAAACGGCACGTGCCTGAAAAGTCAATGGTAATTTTATTATTCAAGCCATCGGTAATAAGGGAGTTCTAGGCGTAGAGCAGATATTACATTATTTACTTTACTCTTCTCTACTAGAAAAAATATAATAAAATGCAGATTTTAAGACCGAGTTTAAAGATGGTGGCCGTTTGGTGCCGGCTTAAATTTACACTACCCCAACTCTTCCCGCGGGTGTCGTAAGAGGCGACATAGGGATATCCACCGGAGGTGGGCAGCAGCGCCCCTTGCAGAACAAATCCACCACCTAACTGCGATCCCCAACCCGCATGCCCAGAGATTATGGGCATATCCATCATGAGATAAAACCAAGGTGCTTATCAGGGGGAAGCCTCCTGATAAGCACCTTAGTCCAGCAGTGGACTAATATAGGCTGTTGAGGTGAGGAGGAGGTTTAAAAATGCACGCACCTCGCATTTCTATTCAAACTAATCGCGCCAAGAAAGTTGAAAGAACCGAATCGAAACCATAAATTAATTTACCTTGATCACTGATTGAAACAAAATATCGGTATCATTTCGATTCATTCGTTTCGTGATTTCTACAGTTTTAAAAATATTGCGCGTGGCTGCAAAACCTCTATTAAAATTCAAAAACTCACTCTATAGACAACTTATTGATTTATTTATAGGTGAAAGAAGAATCGGAAACCACGACTTTATCGGTTAATAACTCAATAATAAATATTTAAAATGGCACAGATCGCGTTTACATTGCAATCATGATCTCTATATTATTGATTTTTATTATCATGTAATACTCATGAAATGATCGGTTACATCATGAAGTGATCAATTCTAGGATATGGCCACGACATAAATATCAGTGGGTAATGTTATTAAGAAAACAAATATTACATAATTAATCAAAGACACAAAGAAAATTATACTAGTATTTACAATTGAAACAATTGAGCTAACTGCCGACTGTTGCAAACAGTCTACAGATAGCTCAACTGATCCATATCAACACCAGTCGGAAGCGTCCCCAAGACGCTGGCTGCATTGCCACGCTGTATGGCAATGCTGATACTTAATTATATTAATTATACATATTTGTAATTATACGTAAGAAAATATAGGTTGCAGGAAATGGGTGTAGCGTGTGTGTGGCCAATTGAATAAATATACTTGAAAAGCAGACGCCACCATCAGATAGTAATAAATAATTAATGCCAAGGAGCGAAAGAGAAAGAAAAGAAATTACCTACAGCTCCGTAGATCTCCAGCCAAGGAAATAAATTTGTGAATGAGTTTTGTCTCTATGAATGCAAACTTATTTCAATACCTACTCTACGGTTTTCAAAATCCAATAAATCAGCAAGTCTGAATGTCGGACATTATTTAACCGTTCATTTTACATTAATCTTTACTAATTGGTGTTACATTGTTGCTGATTGTGATTTAAAGCAAGTGTTTCAAATATTTTCGCCTAAGGCTTATTGAAGAATAAATGCGATTACAGGCCTCCTTTGAGTAACTACTCATATCAAATCCATCATTTAATTACCTGGTAATTGCATACAAGTTATAGGAAGCCTATGGCTTAAAATCGTTGCAAATATTTTACGTTTGTATACTTTCTAGGACTTGTTATTTACACTGGATCTGTATTGTAATCACTTTTGACATGAATAAAGAAACTTATAAAATTATAAAAAAAAAATAGAATTTAACTCAACAACTACCGCAGCTATCAACTTGAAATTTAAAATAATAATACATTTATTTAATATAATTATACAGATTTAAAGATAAAAAAGAAAATGTACACTTTCCATACAAATTGAGATGTCAAAATTTTAAAAGATACCTACACTGTCATGTGGGATATCAAATCAAAGGTATTGGTTTGTACATTTCAAAACAGTTTTTGAAATTTCTCTAGGTTTCATACTTTATGAAATATAAAAAAAAAACGAAAAAATACCCATTCCCCCCCTTTTATCCGATGTACCTACCTATGCAGAGCGATCCATCTAAAATTTAGTTTGGTTCCACTATATTTAGGTATTCATCAAATAGCGATATCTCTTACCGGTACTTATTTGTATAATTGACAAATGTTCGAAACCTTTGGCGCGCGAGTTACCTACACTCGCACTTGACGGATCTTGTTTGTTTACGGCAAGGCAAAATCCACTACTAACAATAACATCACAGTTTCACTGCCGAAGACCTTGGAAAAGAGATTGTAACCATGGTTCCGCACATGCTTCACTGTGCACTAAGTTATGTCGCACTGCGTCGCCTGCGCGCCAGCCGCAACAACCTCTTGGCAGAGTGGCAGCGGTAACTGAAGACTTGGATGTTCATTTGTTTCGTCACTGGGTAGGGTTGCATTCAGTGCTCGCAACCTATACCTGGCACTGAGGGCATACCTGCCCGTGTCAACAAAGTTTTAGTTTTTCCAAACTGTGTGTACCTAGTGTGAAGTTTTATATGGACTAAAGTCTAAAATAAACAGTTCTTTGTAATTTTTGGGATTTACGATTTATACGCCCTGCGCTAGTCTGGGCCTGTTGAAACCATCTTGGTGAATTGATAATGATGATGACCAACACCGAGGTTTAGCATTACTAGTCAACCTTGTCCATACGACATTCAATGTTGAAAGGCTTAGAAAATGTTGTGGCCAAAATTATCAGTCTATTTGTATCCCTGATTACAACGGATATTTGTTTCGCAAACTTAGCTAGAGTGGATGCCACAGTGACTTGCGGAATAGATGAAACACTAATGAACATTTGGCAGGTTTTCTAGCTGCCTGTGTCATATTAAACGTTTGGAAGGCACTTTGAAAGCAAAACTAGTAAACAGTGAAAAGACAATATTCCTTCAATAATAAGTTTTTACCAAATACACATTATTTCAACTTGTTTACTCTGTAAGTAGTTATGGTATTCTGTAAAGTAGTATTCTGTAATACCTAGTGTAGGTATTAAGATCAAGACTCGCGTCTGGTAAAATATGGGACCTCATTATTTTTTTTTAGGAAAAAGTTGCCTGTAGATTATTAAATACGTTATTCAACAAAGATTGTATAGTAAAATTATTGTTGAATGGAAATGTTTAAAAGTAATTTCTATCATTAGAGACTGAAAATAAAAAACTGAAATGTGGTAAAAGTAGACTATTTAATAAATGAGGTAGACTAACATCATTGCAAAATTCAGCCGAATCTGTTTAGTACTTTTGGCGTAAAGAAGTAACTTAGATCTACCATCCACCCAAACTTTCACATTTATAATTTAGTATAATCTGATTCTTTGTTTTGAGTACGGAACATTTTGGGGCAAGATCAGTTAAAACAATATTAGCATTGATTTCGCAAATGATTGACCTAGATCTACACTCACTGTGTCGCCTTATCAACACACACAGTATTAGCATCCATGCGGGCAGCCTATAAGTATATTAGTGATAACCCAGGTGTGTCAGAAAACAAGTGACGCTGTTCCTTTCACCATGCTTTGGAAAGTCTTGTGTTTCGTTTGTGTGCTCTCTGTCGTGGTAGATGCGACTATTTCGAAATCGGAAGATAAAAGTAAGTGACTAAAACATTTTTAAAATGATGAATAACATCAGTGGAGAAGTTTCTCTGTTGATATTAAATGTTCTTATTAGGTTCGATTAAAAATATAAAAATCGAGGTTGTGAGAATTTTGTTCATTATTTTTAAGTCAATTAAGTCTTGTAATACTTTATTGTTTGATATTCTGATTATGCTGTTTTCGTCTTGTTTTTCCGACCTTACCTGTGATTACATTCTGCAAAATTTAAGCTCATACTTTCGTTCTTGATCTTGATTTTCTTTATTATCGTTTCTTGAAACTCTGTTTTTGTTTTTATTTTTATCTGTTTCTATATCATATTTTCTCTACCATTTCGATTTATTGTTTCAACGGATACCTCTCTCCGGTACCTACTTCTTTCTGGTTCACTGCAATACCTCTTACCTCTATTTCTTCCACGCTTAATTCACCTTAAACAATTTTGTTTCGCTCTGTTTTAGCCTTTGAGCTCCCATCTGAACTAGAGCTCGCGTCATCATACTTTGAGTTACCATGCCTGACCGTCGGTGGCAAATGTTTACCCATAGCAGAATGCCCTAAAGGCAAACAGCTTAGTCTTAAAGGCTTCTGTCCACTGCGGCAGCATGAGGGCGTCGACTGTTGTCGTTATTAATAAGGTGTGTTGGTGTTAAACAGATATTATAGATAGAAATTCTTTATTCACAAAGAAAATTACAATCAAATAATAGAAATAAATTAGAAGTAGTACTTAGGTATTTACAGTCGAAACAATTAAGCTAACTGCAGACTTTTGCAGACAATCTACAGGTAGCTCAACTGATCTATATCTACACCAGTCAGCAGCGATACATAGATAACGCTTTATTGTACCACACAAACATAAAATACAAAACATAAGGAAATGCTGAGAATTAAGGAAGTACAAAGGGCAGCCTTATCGCTTTGAGCAATCTCTTCCAGGCAACCTTGGGATGGACTGGACATAAGAGAACAATATAGACAGTGGCGTTTGAAAAACTTAAGGAAATGAAAACAATATAATTATACCTACAATATATTATACTTTGCAACTTCCCGACGCGACTTGCCCGAGTTTTTGTAGCCTTGAGTTCGTACAAACATCCCAAAGTTTTGAGACACTAAAAACAAACGTGGGCGTATCTCTGACACATTAGATTTTTTGTAGGAAATAATTTATTAAACGAATAATATAATGAAAATCACAATTACCTAAGTTTAAAAAAATTTAAGCATTAACGACTCTGTGCCGAGCTCTCAGAGGCCGTGCAAAAGCGCGGCCTCGCTGATTTTCTTGGCATTACCATCGAATAATTATTATTTTGTGAAATAACAAAAAACTTCTCTTTTCAGACTCTGACCCCGTACTATGTAAATCAAGAGGTGGTATGTGCATGTCAAGAATTTGGAACTGCCCTGACTTTCTTCTTTTCAACCGAGCGACAGACTGCGATCAGAATGAACGTTGCTGCATATTAATCAAATAAATGTATTTATATATAAAACCATGCTTTATTACTATCCATACTAATATTGGAAATTCGGAAGTAACTGTCTGGCTGTCGTCTGTCTGTCTGTCTGTCTATCTGTGTGTCTGTCTGTCTATCTGTCTGTCTTTCTGTTACCTTATCTGTAAATTTGGCAGGGAGGTAAATGATATCCCGGGGACGGACATGGCTACTTAAAAACCACGTGCACAGCCGCGGGCAGCAGCTAGTTTTATAATAATAAATTAATAATGCTAGACAATGCACACAGCATCATCAAGCCTCAAAGTAAGCAGTGATTACTTTTTTTTTTTTTTTTTTTTTTTTAATAAATACATAGGTCGATAACGTTTTACTATACATACACTCGTTTAAAAATTTACTAGCCACAATTAAATCATAAATGAATTTATTGTTAATTTATTGTCTAAAGAAAGTATTGGATTACAACAGCCATATAAAACTCAAAACTTATAAACGAAACAACAGTAAATAGCAGTTAAAAGTAGAATGGAAAACAATATCAAACTCGAAAAGCTCCTCTTATCAAATTTTCAAACAGCTGATCTGTCCAAGAGTTAATTTTTAAAGTTCCAGTGTGGGATACGGTAGTAGATACTGTCAGTCTAATCTTAACGGTAATGACTTTTGAATCGGTATAAAAACATTGTACCAATAAACTGTATCAGTAAGGTTACTGGGAATACATCTCGTCTATGCCCGGAAAAAGAAAACGAAAAATGATTTTAGGCTAATCTACTACTGTAGGTTTGTTAGGTTTGATATAAAAACAATCCGCAGCCGCCCCTCTGTACAAAAGCCAATTAGATAAAAAAAAGAAAGGCTAAATAAGATTTTTGAATCAATCATTCAGAAATCAACATTATAGGCAGACTGATTTTAATACATGTTATGTATTAAAATCAGTCTGCCTAGCCGAAACTAGTTTTGCCAAACTTACCTAAGATCGGGATTTGCCGCTAGTATATATAATGCATCCACGGACGATGATTTATAACGTCCTAGTGTTTAGTGGTTAGTACAATTTATATGTACCTAGATGGCAGTCAAGTGGAGAAGAAAAAAACAGATCATTTTAGTATTGTTTAAAATGAGAGGTGAGATTAGATGTATGTAATGTAATAATGTTACCCAAGAAAACAGTTACATTTTTTTAAATAATTCGGCTGACTGTACTTTGGTTTGCTACAATAAAAAACCTAAAAATTCACCCTCCCGGCGATATTAAAAACCTTATTTATTGCAAGAGATGTACAATTTACAACTAGGTAGGTAGGTACATTGCAAAATACTTCGGAAGTTTTCGACACTTTATTGGCAATCAGGGTGAATTTAAGCGTTGGATTCTTTTTTGCTCATACTGTATTACATAAAACACAACGTCATGTGTTTTGTGTGATGTACTGATATATTATAAAAAAATATAACTTTTATGAAAAAAAAATTATAAGTAAATTAGGTCTAGAACTTCTCACATAATCAAACGGAGCTGTTGGTTTTGTCTTGACTTTTAGAGCTCCGTACCTAAAAAGGAAAAAAGGAACCCTTATAGGATAACTTTGTTGTCCGTCTGTCTGTTTGTCCGCTGTCAAACCTCCTTTTCTCAGGAACGTGTGCACGTATCGAGTTGAAATTAACGTCAAATACTGAAAATCCAGAAACCGTCAATTTGTAGATTATTCACAAAAAAAAAATTTTGGTGTTGTCCTCGGCCAAATATCTTGACAACGGCACAAACATTCGCCTAAGTATTAGTAAGATTAGGAAGAAATTAAAAAAATGGTTTGATTAACTAGGGAAGGAGAAGAAACTAAATTAAATAAATTAGGTATGTACAAATGAAGAACAAGTGCAGAAGGCTTTATTCACAAAGAAAAATGCACTAGTATTTACAATTGAAACAATTGAGCTAACTGCAGACTGTTGCAAACAAATTAATCTTCCCACTAGCAATCGAACCCGCAACCGCCTGTGCAGGCGGACCTTTGCCTGCCGCGCCACGGAGGTCGTCTAGATCATATCTTTGTCTATCATATCCGTGGAACATAACAATCAAGTCTTGTATACATAAAACCATACAGGTTTGGTAATAACCGTCACCAAGCAAAATTAGTTTCCTTTCACGGAATCTAAGTCAACATAGATCGCTTCAATTCCTCCACACAAAGATGTTATCTTCCCAGTAAATTAGAGGCGCGGGGGGCTATAGGCCGTTTTATCTCAGGCCTTTATACGGGCCACATTAGACCCGCGTCTTGAGTTTCTGAGATGAACTATTTGAAACTGGACAAGAAAAAATTAAATAATACTGGAAAATTCACACAGCATCATCTCGCCCTGAGCAGAGCTTGTGTTATGGATTACTGATATACAATACAATACAATAATTTATTTACTAGGAAACACATTACATTTAGGCACACTTATATATTATACAGACAGAAAATTAAACCTAATAAAATAAATTAATGGGTATGTCTAACAGGATGGCTACGACCCCACACTAGGCTCATGGCCCGTGACGTGGGTACCAGGGCACGATAATCAGAAGATTAATGATACATAATACATTTTATTCATCGATATATATATTTCACTTTATATATAAAATATATATAGGGTACCCCTATAGGGTACTTCCCGTAGACCTAGAAATATGAAATTAGGCAAGAAGCAAGGCCTTAATTTGTTGACTATTCACAAAAAAAAAAATACTTATAATTCTCGCCATGGACCAAAACCTATAGGGTACTTCCCGTTAACGTAGAATTATAAAATTTTGCAAGAAGCAAGGTCATATAGCACAAATAACGATAAAAATCTGAAAACCGTAAATTTGTAGTTTATTAACTAAAAAAATTAGTTTTGTTTCTCTCCCTCGACCAAAATATACAGGGTGCCTACTTCAAGTTGACCTAGACTCATAATATTTGGCAAGAAACAAGGTCTTACAATTAAACGGAACCCTTAGTGCGCGAGTCCGACTTGCACTTGACGTTTTATTATGCGGATTTGCGTTGTTCCCTATTCGCACGTTAGAGGCGCTGTACCAAATTTCTCATTTCTCATTTCAGTCTCTTTACTCGTCGTCTCATACTACGTCTCGTTCCTACCGCCAAACAGACTCACCCCTCTGGGCAAGTTTAGTATGTACTAAATAATATTGTCCAGAAGTTCGATCGCTCAAGGCGTAAGAAAGTGTGTAAGATAGTTATCTACGCTATAACTCGCCGGATCGACCAATATTCACATATACTGGTTTAATCGCACACGGCGAACCTCTGTAGGTTTTCATTTATGTTTTCTATTGGTAGTTAATTACAAGCTAGTGTTTTAACTTAGTATAAGATAGGTAGTATCTTCTGTCTGATTCAGATGTATAAGGCGCTTATCAGGGGGAAGCCTGCGTCCAACAAGAGTCCGCGGAGCTGACAAGCTTGCCTCAGTGGAGCACATTTTGGCGAAATCGGATACCCACTCATGTGTACAACCGACTTCCGAAGCATGTTCTCACCGCACCTAGCTTAGCTTCCTTAAAAAAAAACTTAAGATATGGCTCATCGAGAGGGCGTACTACAAAGTCGAGGATTTTCACGACAAAAATTTGTGATGTCATATTTATTATGATACTAGCTGCGCCCCGCGGCTTCGCCCCCCTGGAAATTTATGTTTCCGACTTTCTTAATTTTTTCTTTCATAAGAACCTTCTCCTGACAATAACAAACACAACAAAGAAAGAATTAGCGAAATCGGTCCAGCCGTTCACGCGTGATGCCGTGACCAAGGAAAACGGGTTTCATTTTTATATATATAGTACAATGATTGTTACAACATACTTAACATTGTAACATATTATAACTAGTGGTTCAATGTGCGGAAGCTCTAAGATAAAATAGGTGATGGCGCACTTGTATTCTCTTTGATTAACACCAAAGAGTCTGACGTAAAGTGTGATTGACAATTCAAAGAAGAAGACAGCGTGTTTAGGAAAAACCTTCACAATAACAATATTTTAGAGTTTATCTTTTTCTGTTGCTATTTATTATTTATTTATTAAAAAGGAACGCTGTTGTTCGTGGATATAACTTATAAAACTAGTTGACCATGGAGGAGAGCATCGGCTACAGTGCCGAAGAGCCAGATCTGCCGAGCGCTTCCAAATGGCAAAAACGAGAAGAAACTTACATGCTACCAGAGCGAGAGTCGTCTAAAGAATTCCTGCAATACAAAAGCTACCACCTTCATCTCAAGAGAAAGGTATAAATAATTTATTAGCCTCAACAAACATTAACAACTCCGGCATAAATTCAGTGCTGGTACTGGATTGGTGTGCTGTGTGGTACTGGTTTAGAATTTGCACCACCCCAACTCTTCCCGCGGGTGTCGTAAGAGGCGACCATGGGATATCCACCGGGAGCGGGCAGCAGTGCCTCCTGGAGAAGAATTCTATCACCGAACTGCGATCCCCAACCCGCCAGCCCAGCGCAGCGTAGGGATTATGGTCCCACCCCCACGAGATAAAAGCCAATAAGGCGCTTATCACGGGGAGGCCTGCGTCCAGCAGTGGACCAATATAGGCTGTTGAGGTGAGGTTGAGGAGTGGATTGGTATAGGCTGGGCCGAGACCTATGTCTCCAATGTAATAAAGGTCGTAATCGAGGATCGCTGTGCCTATGTAGGCTGCGCTCTTCGATGTAGCGGTCTTAACGTTATACAGGATGTAAAAAAAGTAAGGACCAAATTTTCAGAAGTAGTTCAGACTTGGTCATAGAACCGAGAAAAAATGTTTTGAAACATTCCCGACTAAGTTTTCGGAAAAATAAATAAAACGAAGTGACCACGAGACAAGGCAATGACCGATGCATGTGCTTATTGACATCACCTTCGTCGAGGGTTATTGACCCGCGACATCATCGGAGTGACCAACGCGCGTCGGATGCATGCAATACGTGCATTTTTCCTCGGTTATAAGAAAATAAGCAGCGCATCAGTAATTACCAGGTCTAGTGATCATTTCGTATATATGTAATTTTTTCGGAAACTCAAAATCGGGTAATTTCTAAATATTTTTACCGTATTTTGTGTTAAAGCTAATCCCCCCACCTGAAAGATTGATCCTTACTTTTTGTTACACCCTTAATAGGTGTTATGGATATTCAATTATTTTTATTATGTGTGTTATTATTTGATATTATTTAATTATTACTTATTTTTATAATTTTTAGAGAGAGCCACTACTAGAACGCAAAAATTACCCTACAACCTACTGGGATAGGCTGGCATTCTACAGAAGCTATTTCAATTCTCCAACTAAGATGCAAATCATGAGCTTATACCACGTAGATTTCAATGAGTAAGTAATAAATTTATAGATTCTTAGTTTATCTTATAAGAAGCTGATTTATCGACTTCCGTTCACATATTTTATTCGCCACAATTTTTTAAACGATCTGGAGATATTAGTGGTACCTATTTTAAAAACATTAGCAAGCTGCAGTCGCAGTGGGCTGGCCATATCTCGCGAAGAACCGTTCGCTGGGGTAAACGTGTTCTTGAGTGGAGACCACGATTCGGCAAATGTAGTGTAGGACGCCCCAGGCAAGGTGGAATGACGACATGTGAAAGACTGCAGGCTGATGCTGGATGCGGCAAGTTAAAGACAGGGCGCAATGGCGCTCATTAGGGGAGGCCTATGTCCAGCAGTGGACTAACATAGATACGCTGATGATGACGGTGAAGAATGGGTTCCATGTTAAAGGCAGAAGGAAACGAAATTCAAATTCAATTTATTTATTTCGGTTGTTCACCATAAATATTAGTTAAACTACCTATTATACTATGTTAGTTACCATAAAAACAGATTTAAGTTATTCATGTCAATACCCAGAAAACATTCTGTCAAGAAATGGATGATTTGTTTATGGTTCTAAATTAAAATTTTAGTTTTTTTTTTGTTGTTAGATTGGCACAACTGTTTTCCATTTTGGCGCGGAGTTTGAGTTGCATCTGTTATTAATATTAAATACAGTGCTGTTTTTGGTTATATCATATCTAGTGTGTATTGTGAATTCCATAATGGACAAAAACATCGAAAAAATGCAGGGGGGGGGGGGCAGGAGGGTTACTTAATTCTAGCGCTGCTGTCTGTTCATCGGGCGCAACGTCCGTACCACGATGAGATTTGACCACCGAACGCGGGCGCGGTCAGTATGTGGATGGGTGATCGCGTCAAGATAGAGCTTTGCTTTTTTCTAGATTAACCTGTCAGGGATTCTTACTTAAAATAGCTTTCATCCCGCAAGGATTAGGGGTGGTGCGCACACCCCATTTTGACTGTCAACGCATCATTTTTATTTCGTATTTACTCTATTTCCACATGTTTTTATGAATAACTGTTGAGAAAACCATTAAAACTAAGTTATTGTACATTCAGAATCAAATGAATTATAGACTTCAAGCCATTGTGACTCTTACTCTATGGAGAGTAACACTGGCCTGATGGATCGGGCCCGGAGCAAGGCAGTTTAAAATTTTCACTTTATATCACGTTGCATGCCCGTACTAAGTACTTCAGTAAGTATTGATTATGATAGCACGTGCTAACTGGCAAATTGCAATTAAAAAAATATAAACTAAAACGTCAAGTGCGAGTCGGACTTGCACAATAAGGGTTCCGTAACACCTTGTGTCTTACGGAAAATAGGTACCCTGTAGGTTTTGGTTCATGGCGAGAATCAAAGATTATTCTTTTGGTAATAAACTGCTTTACGGTTTTCGGATTTTCCTTTTTATATTTTTCTTTTTCTTTTTCTCCAATTCTCTTTATTTTTCTTTTTCTCCAATACACCCAAGTGAGGTGAAGAAAGTTTTGCAAAAAATGTGTAACAAGAAAGCCATAGGACCGGATGGTATCCCAGTAGAAGCTTGGAAATGTCTGCGCGAGCACGGACTCGTAATACTTACCAATTTCTTTAACTGTGTGATGCTATCTTATAAAATGCCAGACGCATGGAGATTGAGCACCATAGTTCCGATCTATAAAGGAAAAGGTAGCAAGTACGAGTGTAACAACTATCGCGGAATCAAGCTTCTGAGCCATACAATGAAACTTTACGAAAGAGTGATTGACAGCCGCATCAGATCAGAGTGTTCCCTTTCGAATAATCACTACGGCTTCGTACCCGGCTTATCAACCACCGATCCAATGTTTGCTCTTAGCACGATTGCTGAAAAATATCGCGCCAAAACTCGACCATTCTATGTCGCATTTCTTGACATGGAGAAGGCGTTTGATCGGGTCCCGAGAGATACTATATGGTGGAGCCTTCGCAAGAAGAATGTCCCCGAACAGTATGTCAAAATCATCGCCGACATGTATAAAGGAGCAAGATCAATGGTACGGACAGTAGTGGGCGAGACAAAACCGATAGCGGTCACGGAAGGCGTTCACCAAGACTCGGTATTGAGCCCCCTTCTGTTCTGCCTAGTTTTGGACTCACTCACTGAAGAAGCGCAGAATTTAGCATCGTGGACTTTCATATACGCCGACGATGTAGCCGTTTGCACTGAGAGCCGTATTGAGTTACAAGACGCACTTTTGGCGTGGAAAAACCAGTTACAGACCGGTGGCCTAACGCTGAGTATTACAAAGACCCAGTTCATGACACTCAACGAGTCAGACCCAAACAACAACAGCCCGATCAACATCGATGGGCAGTTGGTCACCTTTTGCGATCAATATAAGTATCTGGGTAGTATGATCCACAACTCAGGGAACGTGGAATTTAATATTCAGCATCGAATAGCCGCAGCGTGGCTTAAATGGCGAGAAGTGACGGGTGTTACCTGCGACAGAAGAATGCCAGTTAAACTCAAAGGTCTTATTTATAAATCTATCATAAGACCAGTCTTAATGTACGGCAGTGAAACTTGGGCCGTAACGCAAAAGAACGTGCATACCATCCAAGTCGCCGAAATGAAGATGCTGAGATGGATGTGTGGCGTCACCAGGCTCGACAAAATTCGTAACGAGTACGTGCGAGGAAGCCTGGGCGTGCGCGACATCGCCGACAAAATGCAGGAGAGTAGGTGGTGTAGTAGGTAGGATGGTATGGGCACGTGAAGAGAAGACCGCCTGATTATGTAGGGAATTTAGCACTACAGCTTTCCATCTCCGGGCGAAGGTCCAGAGGGAGACCCAAGACACGATGGAAGGATGTAGTGTTAAAGGATATGAGAGAGTGTCAAGTTTCCGAAGACGACGTCGAGGATAGAGCGAAGTGGAGGAAATCTATAAGGAGAGCTGACCCCACCACCATATGGGATAACTAGCTGGGAAGAGAGAGAGAGAGGATTTTCCTCTTTATCTGTGCTATAAGACCTTATTGGACCGAAGTCCCTTATAGCGCGTTGCGGAAAAAATTAAGACCAAAAGTTGTAACGACACTTTTTGCTTTCGACACTCTTTCCTATAGTTGTAAGCCGTGCGGCGTGCGCGTGTTTCTCTGTCTGTGTCTCTCTCTCTCTCTCTTATATAAAGCAAGCCAGTTATTTTCGTTTCGTTTTTCTATTTCGCATTGAACAGTGTGACGCGACGATTACGATTCCGTCACTAATTAATCGAAAGGAACTTCGTTCCATCCGGGTGTCCCTCGACACCTCTCAAGTTGTTTTTGTGTACATGTGATTCCCTTGGAAATTTCAAAATATTCAGACATTATACGGCTGTGACTTTTGAGTGCGTTGATTTGTAAGTTTTATTAATATTGCGGCTCCAAGAGGTTACGAACTTGAGTATTTGACGTTAATTTCAACTCGATACGTCCACGCGTCCCTGAGAAAAAAGGGTTGACAGACGGACAGACATACATACAGACAGACAGACAGA
The DNA here is from genome assembly GCA_963564075.1 of Eupithecia subfuscata. Classification (NCBI taxonomy): domain Eukaryota; kingdom Metazoa; phylum Arthropoda; class Insecta; order Lepidoptera; family Geometridae; genus Eupithecia; species Eupithecia subfuscata. The sequence goes on along the minus strand of OY751097.1, from coordinate 1,903,191 downwards.
CGGACAACAAAGTGATCCTGTAAGAGTTAGTTTTTTCCTTTTGAGGTACGGAACCCTAAAAGTGACTGCAAAAAAAGGTTTCGATTTCGAAAAACAAAGAAAAATCCTACTAATATTATAAACGCGAAAGTTTGTAAGTATGGATGGTTGGATGGATGGATGGATGTTTGTTACTCTTTCACGTAAAAAGTACTGAACGGATCGGGGTGAAATTTTGCATACAGGTAATTGTAGTACTGGAATCAAACATGGGCTACTTTTATCCCATAAATCAGTTCCCATGGGATAGAAATAACCTCAAAACGTTTCCATAGAAACAACGCGTGCAAAGCCGCGGGCAGAAGCTAGTCTTAAATAAAGCCGAGAGGCTTTTCAGGATTAAAAAACCCGCCAAGCTATTATTTCCATCCTGTATATACTCTAACGTATCCCCTTATATGAAAATGTTGGTGAAATAGTATTCTGTATACATTTTTCAGACGGATTTGGTATAAAGTAATGGTCCTCTTCCTGTTACAAATTCCACACGTCTATGTGCATATTTTTCTGTCATCATACGTCCCAGAAACACATTTGTTTCTAGAGAAAATGGTACCAATCATGCAAGTTAAGTATTTCTTATGTTTATTATTTTTAATCTATGCTTCCTTTGGAGCCGATGACGCTCTGTGGATATATTATCATATAATAATACTGGGCTATGAAACGTGTTATTGTGTGGAGACCACGACTCGGCAAACGAAGTATAGGACGCCCACTGGCAAGGTGGGATGACGACCTGCGAAAGACTGCAGGGCAGATGCTGGATGCGGCAAACTGAAGACGGGGAGCTATGGCGCTCATTAGAGGAGGCCTATGTCCAGCTGTGGACTAACATAGGCTGATGATGATGATTGTATTTTTTCCTGCGGCTTTGCTCGCATTTTTTCTATGGAAACGTTTAAAGGTAATTTATGTCCCATGAGAACTGATTAAATCATCCTAGGAACTGTTTTAAAAGTAGCCTATGATTAATTTGAGGCCTAAAACTTCCCGTATGCATTTCAGCCCGATCCGTCCAGTAGTTTTGGCACGATGAGATAACATCCATCCATCCATATCATAGTGTAATTAATGTAATAGTTTAATGTGATTATTTGCCACTAAACCTAGCGACGTCTACGTACAGCAAAGTGCGCTAGTACCTTTAGCAACAAACTTGGATATGCACTAAAAGCTAGAAAACCTTTCATTTTCTTGCCCTGTCACAATGTCACCACGATGCATATTGGCTGGCTGGGACATCCTCACCATAGCGTATAAAAAATACGCTTGAAAGTCGATAGAGCTATGAACAGACGGAGCCCACGCCACGCCACGTACGCGACACATTTTGAGAACTGGACGCTTGAATTTGTATGAACACGGATGGTCTAGCGACACACCTATCGGACGCCACGTCAACCGACGTTTGCCACATTTCGTCGCGTACGTGGCGTAGCGTGGACTACCTATAAAGTAAGACGACACTTCGAAGTTTGTCTAAATATTTTACTTTGTTTTACAGGAACCACAGTTGCTATAATGTGTGGCGCTCTACTCGAATTTTTGAATTATTTTGCAAATATTATGGATATTCTTGACTTTCTTGTGAACGCGATATTTTCAAAGAATCCTTGGAACCAGTACGTACCAATGTACCAAATGCTTTTTAAACTTTTGTCGATTTGTTACCATATTTACGATTTGACGACCACTACACTATGGAATGACGCAGCGGCTAAAGGTCTGCCTGTGACACAAGAGGTTCGATTTCCTTCTCGGGACAAATGTTTTTTCGATCTGCAGATATTTGTTGTATGGTAAAAAATATCAATCTATATAATACTAGCTTCTGCCCGCGGCTTCGCACTTGTATTTTCGGTATAGTGCGAAGAGCAAAGCCGTTGTCGTTAGGTTTTGCTCTAAATAAAGGTACGCCAAATTTCATCTGATCTGTTCAGTAGTTTTGGAGATCCTATGTAACAAAAATTCACACTGATTTCACAAACTTTCGGTATTATAATAATTAGTAGGATAGCTTACGCCCGCGGCTGCGCACGCATATTTTCGGTATAATAAGTAGCCTAATAAGGACACCATAACCCTAGACTCGGGTCATCTCTACTTTCGCGAGGGTGATAAAACATCCCAGGAACAATAAAGCCCTCTCTAACCAATGCTTGTCAACTTCCTTGAGAAAGAAGGGCTGTTCTTAATGAACTCCTTCTTTAAGAAACAACCTCAAAGGAAGTGGACATGGCAAAGCCCTGACACTGTGACTAAAAATGAGATCGACTTCATCATGACGGATAGCAAGCACATATTTAGAGATGTCTCAGTGATCAACAGGTTCAATACCGGATCTGATCACAGACTGCTTCGAGGCTCTCTGAATATCAACTTCAAGCTTGAAAGAAACCGTCTGATGAAGTCCAGTCCGAAGATGGTACGACGCGACCTTCGGAGCTCCAACACATGCCTCATCGAAGAGGCGATAGAGTAAAACCGAGGGTCCAAAGTATTCACTCAGCAGCTTGTCAGGAGCCACCTGACGAAGCTCAAAACGCACGACCGTATTGTCGAAACAAGAGATCTCCGCCGAGGCCGAGAGGATTTCTACAGCCGTTTATACGCTGCACATGCCCCCATTCCCGACGAGACGAACATGATTCTAGAGCCATCCTGACACCGACTGACGCCTATACCGACGAACTGCCAGATATCAGTCAAAACGAGATCGTGCTAGCTCTGAGGTAGCTTAATAATGGAAAAGCCGTGAGGACTAGAGGTGTAAAAGTAACGAAATAAAGCGTACCCGTATGTATTCGTTACTTTAGCAATTAGTACTCGTTACTATCGTATCGTTACTCGTTACTTTTGATTCCTCATCATAACATGCTATGTTAGAGCATCGAATCGAGTCGTATTGCGTACGCGTACAGGGCCATGTCGTCACAACGTGTTCTAGACACAAACACGATTCCTCAATGCGCCTTTGTGGAATAGAAAAATTAAATTATTGTATTCTGTGAGCCACAAGACTAGTTGTCTATGCCCCATGTTTTGTCTTTCGATTATTTCACATGATTCGTTCAATATCATACATCTGGTCTACTCGGAATTTTTTTTTCTTAAATCGTGCATCGTTCTTTGAAACATACGTTTTTATATTCACCGAATAAGCGCGCGCATGCGTAAAACATACGATCAGCAAACATTTCAATACACGCATCAACGGTACTTGCGTGAACTGAAACAGTGTAGATACCCAAAGTACGAAAGATGCGAGTAACGAAATGTATTCGTGTGTAACGTTTCGTTACTCGGTACTCGATGGCGCACCCGTTACTCAGTACCGAATACATACGGTTTGCTACAGCTCTAGTGAGGACGGAATGACTTCAGAGCTTTCAAAAACCAGAGGTGCCCCAGTTATATAGGAGCTACAGAACCTCTTCAATACCGTCTTTCACAGTAGGAGAACTCCGAAGGCGTGGAGCGGGAGTCTGGTGGTGCTCCTTTTTAAGAAGGGAGATAAAATCCTCCATAAAAACTACAGACCCATCATACTCCTGAGCCACGTCTATAAGCTGTTCTCACGAGTGGTCACGAATCGTCTCGCCAGGAGACTCGACGAGTCCCAGCCACCAGAACAGGCCGGGTGCCGCGGAGGATTTGGCACCATAGACCAGATTCACACATTGATGCAGATTATACAGAAGTCCGAAGAGTATAATCAGCCTCTGTGTCTGGCCTTTGTGGACTATGAAAAGGCCTTTGACTTTGTCGAAACCTAGGCTGTCCTGGAATCCTTACATGTCAAGTAGACTATCGTTATATCGAGGTGCTGAGATGTCTCTACGAGGCCGCCACCATGAGTGTCCAAGTACAGGGCCAGCAGTCTAAACCCATACAACTGCGCAGAAGAGTGAGACAGGGGGATTTTATATCCCCGAAACTGTTCACGAGCGCGTTGGAAAATATGTTTAAGACGCTGGACTGGAAAGGTAAGGGCATTAACGTAAACGGCGACTACATCTCAGACCTGCGATTCGCTGATGACAAAGTTTTTATGGCGGAGTCGCTAGTGGAGCTGAACCAGATGCTGGACGGCCAAACCTCAGCATCGCGACGACGCATCGGTCTTGGCATGAATTTGGATAAAACCAAAGTCATAATCAATGGCCTCATTGATCCGGGACCGGTCGACGTACATGGCAACCTTCTCGAAATTGTTTCCGAGTATACTTAACATGGGCAAGTTCAGCAGTTACGTAAAAATAATTTTGATAAGGAGGCCAAGAGGAGGATACAGCTAGGCTGCGCAGCGTTTGGGAAACTACGTCGAGTCTTCGCGTCATCCATACCGCAATGCTTGAAAATAAAGTTTTCAATCAGTGCGTCGTACCCGTCATGACCTACGGAGCTGAGAGTGGAAAGCACTAGACGGCGCGGAAGATCACCCGTGCGATGGATTGGCCAGTTAAGATCCGCAGTGGGCGATCCCTTACACGAGTGCAGTAGAAAGACCAAAAATAGATGGTGAGACATCGTGAGGGCATCACAACAGCTACCCAGCAAGATTGCACATGATGACCACGGCCGCTCTGACAAGAGTGTTACGAAGAACAAGAAGCATACCTCCTTTGGATATATAATCCAAACAAAAAAAAGCACATTGTATTTCCATCAATCAAGAACTGTCTTTCAATACAAAACAAAGTGTTTTATTGTCAATATAATCAAGTTAATAATTTTGTTGTAGAATTCGTAATTTACTGTACAATTTTGCAGCGTGCTATAACGAGGATCGTCTACGTTCACTATAATAGTATTTACGTCATCAAATAATTTTTAAAGCAACAAATTTCTGCTCGCGGCCTCACATGCGTTAATGTGTTAAAATGTAGCCTATGTGTTATTTCAGGTCTCCATAAGTTAAATGGTATGTAGGGGCATACCATACCATCATTCAACTATTGTGTAGTTTGGAGTGGAAGTCTAATAAGACGTTTTTGTTTTAGGTGTCCTCAGAGTGGATATTTTATAGGAGTAAATAATAATAACGAGGAGGATAAAATATACTGCTACCATATATCCAATATCGCTCAAAGAATCAAAAATAGCACTGTGGAATTTAAACTAAATTATTACAGCATAAAAGACGAGAATGAAATTTTTCAATTTGGACAGATTTATTATTATTTGTAAGCAACATTTAAGTTTTGCTAGTCAAACAACTACCTATCCAAATGTTAAATTTAAGCCGCTTTTGATAGCTTTCTATGAAAATCTGTGAAAAAATCATAAAAATCAAGAACTGCTCTTATACGAATACATAGGTGTAGCTGTAATATTAGTTTCATAAAAAAGTTAAATTTCACACGTCCGGAGTGATTTCTGAATGCAATGGATGTAAAATTTTCACAACCTTCGAAACTTATTTTAACGTTAGATAAAATAAGTTTCAAAGGTCGTATATATCGACGCAAAAAAGCGGAAACGTAGTAACCAACAAAATGGAAAGTGTTCACGAGAGCTAAAAAACTTTCAAGAATTCAGAAAAAAATCATATCTCATATATAGAGTTTTTAAATTAGCGTAACTGATAACTGTCTAATGTCAGTGCTTGTGAGAACTATAGCAAGCCACGACAAATAAAAATTTATTATAATATAATTGTAGTAAGCGTGGTGCGTTTCTATTTTCTTGTAAGCAGAAACGCTCGCATTGCTTTAAGTTTCAACCTTTCAACAGCGCTGTAACTACCGCGATCATATACTTTGCAAAAGGTGTAAATGCAAAATGTTCAAAAATAACATTTTTTATGCTATTTACAGAAAATGCTTAGGTGTTCCCTCAAAAAAATAGGTGAACTCCAACGCCGTACAAATTTTTTTATTGGTCGTAGAGCCTCGGGAGTAAGACCATTCGACGCGGGTTTTTTTTTCTGATTCCGAATCTGCATTAAAAAAAATTGACATAGGTGTTGATTACTACGTTTCCGCTTCGGTTTTTTTTATACGACGCATCATAAGAAATGATGTTGCACTAAATAATGAAAGCTGATAAAAGTCTCTACAACCTTGGTCGCAACCACCGGGGACACTTACTGGCTGGCTTCGTGGAGAAAGAGGGACTCTACATGATAAACTCCTTCTACAGGAAGAGGGCAAACAGAAAATCAACCTGGATGAGCCCAGATGGTGCGATTAAAAATGAGGTAGACTTCATCATGTCGACCAAAAAGCAAATAATCAATGATGTCTCTGTGATCAACGCGGTTAAGACCAGAATCGATCACCGCATTGTAAGAGGCACTTTAAATATCAGCACTTTAAATTTAAAAGATATCGACTGATGAAGTCCACGCTCCGCCCACCACACAACCAGATCCAGAACCCCAAAAGCTTAGGTTCCAAAACCGTTTTAAATGCCTGGCAAGCGTTGAATCCGTGGACGAATATAACGACAGGTTTGTGCAGACTGTCCGGCAGGGTCTTAGTTTTACATGGCCCAAGGTACACATAGAACTAAGAAACTTTCTGACCATACCCTCAAGTTCGTGGAGGAAAAACGAGAACTAAGCCTGCAGTCTTCAGCGGGCGGCTCAATAGACAAATCTCAAAATCTCTCAAACGCGACGTACACCAATACAACACCAAACGTATCAAGGAGTTTTTTGAGCGTAACAAAGGCACGAAAGTATTCGCAAGAGATTTTTTTATTGGGCAAAGCCAAGTTAGCAGGATTATCTCGTCGAGACCCGAGCTTTTGATGGAGGTGGAGGAGTTCTATGGACAACTGTACACATCGGAGCAAAAACCCGTCCTTAGTCCAGCAAAAGACCCAAGACTAGACTAGACTAACGCGGCATAACATCGATGATATCCCGGACGTCAGTCTTCACGAAATTTGGATGGCTCTTAAACAGCGTATGAACAACTAGGCACCGGGGGAGAACGGAATCCCGTCATCGCCGAGGGAAAAACGCCACAAGCATGGAACGGAAGCATAGTGGTACTGTTCTTTAAAAAGGATGATAACACCCTATTGAAAAACTATAGGCCCATTTCGCTTCAGAGCCATGTTCATAAGCTGATTTCGAGGGTCATCACTAATCGCCTTGCGCGCAGGTTTGACGACTTCCAGCCCCCCGAACAAGACGGTTTTCGCAAAAGCTTTAGGACCATAGACCACATATATTCGCTAAGGCAGGTTATACAGAAGACTGAAGAGTATAACATGCCCCGGCACACACAACAAGAGTCTGTGAACTGTGAGAAACCCTTTGATTCGGTCGAGACATGGGCTGTATTACAGAGGTGCCAAGTTGACTATAGTCAACTTCTATCTATAGATACATGGAAGTGCTGAAAACGCCACTATGTCAGTCCGATTACAGGTGCAAAACTCAAAACCGTACCACTACAGCGAGGAGTAAGATAGGGACTTCATTTAAAGTCAAGATCATAGTTAGGAAGCACCCGTAAGGGACAAGTAAGAATGAAATATAGAATATAGAAATAGAGATTCTTTTCATGATATTAACAACAAATCAAAGTGACCCCTTTTATTTCCTAGTTTAACATAAAGTAATTTGAAATTGCTGATATATCTAAGAGTCCTGTACGGTCTTAAGGAAACAATGCACTTTAAGTTTTGAAGATATCAAAAACAAATGTTCATGCATGATAAAATAAAAGATATTTTTGTGTTTTAGCGTACGACAAGATGTTATGTCGTTGCTAATGCTGATTGTTTACGGATTTATTGTATTGGCTATAATAATTTCGTGTTACGAGAAGACCTACGGTAGATCTCTTTGGAATGTAAGAATAACATTTTTACCGGAGGTTTTATTATTTTCTTGGAAACATTGGTCACTTTTGATGACAAAAATAATAAAATAGAGGATAAAATTATACCTGGGAATGGCGCTTCTATAGCCACGGCGAGAAATTAGTTCATCAGAAGTCTGGAAACATGTAAATGACCTGAAATTAACGATGATGTCTAGAAATGTCATTGCCGAGGGGCGAGGGGGGGGGGTCTAGGCGTAAGAATCAACCCCCGAACTCAGCTCGTGGATGTCGTAAGAGCCGACTAAGGGGTTCTAGGGGTACAAAGGAAGAGGAGTTTAATATTTCCACTGGGATCACCAATCCACCTGCCAAGCGTGTTGAGTAATTATGATAAAACCACCCTTGCTTTGTATGAGGTAGGTTCAGCAAGTGTACTGATAAGGGAAGTCTGCAAGAGACGACGATCTGAAAGCAGGTAAAACTCACCTAACTGATAAGCCTAACCACCAGTAGCTCTTGTTTTCCAGACCCTGCAAGTGTTCCATAGTGCTCATTGTGTTATGTTTTTACTTAACTACGTATATCTTTTATTGATGATAAATGACGAAACGGTTATACCCCAGATTGAAATAGAAATAGGTGGATCCACTGAACATTTTCCTGTGAGTTAAATCTACTGTTAATATAGTATTGCTTTTAAATTACCGTATATCACTCACCTAGCTTCATCGGTCCAGGTTTAGCATATTTAACCCTAGACGGGCGTGGCCTAAGAGCTTGACATTGTCAAATTAATGCAAATAGGCGTTGATGTTACATCAGATGGGGTACTTGAAGTCATAGTCACGTCACTATAGTTCGAAATAGAATGTCGACATTTTTCAAAGATAACCTACGATTTCCTTGTATTACGTCTTAGAACTCAACAGGCACCTCAATGATATTTTAAAGTAGGTAGATTAGGCATTGACAGTAGATAAGGCACTGACAACGGAGCTTGGTCCCACTAAACCATGTCCATGGACTCACTTATTCTCAGTACTACACAGATCGTCACCTCGGACGCTAGTCGTTTCCAATCATCCCAAAATAAAACTAAACTATTTCGTCAATAAGGTCATGTACTTATTTTCAGAAAATGTCTTGGAATTTTTTTGCCCTCTCGGCGATTGCTCCTCCAGTGTTCCATTTGTTAGAAGCTCGAGCTCCAAACTCTGATCAGGTGATACATGTTTGTGTGTGCTTTATTTTTCACTAGAATCTAAAACGTTATTTATGTACAACTAGCATCTGACAACAAGCAGGAGGTTCGCACCCAAGGTTACAGTCTTCTTTTAAATGCTATACGTGACGTCCGACTTCAGCGTAAATCAAATAATATCGCAAAAAATTTTGACTTAGACAGGACGGGGCAACGCAATACCCGCAGAAGAAACAGCAGAACCCGCGGGAGTGGCAACAGTATCCTAACCGCGATTGCTGAAAAATTTTACCGTCCTATAATGTACAAGTTGGTCCAAAGGACAAAAGCAATCATTAATTTTAAGTACTAATCCCTAGTTATAAGCTTACTAACAAAATGGATTGAAAATTATCTGAATAAATAAATTAAATTATAATTATTATTATAATACCTCTCGTCAAACGAACTAAACGTAACTTTAGTCTTTGAACAAGAATGGATAAACTTCAATGTTTCCCCTGTAGGTGGAGCTAACGGCGCTAGAGTCCATAGAAAGTCGCAAAGATTCGACTCCTACGTCACTTGACCTCGGGATGTAGTTGGTTAGCACATTCCCGTACTGAGGGAAGGATGCGGGTTCAAGTCCCGTCGAAGTCGAAAATTTATGCGATATTATTTGATTTCTTAGAAATTACCCAGAGTGTGAGGGCTTACGCACTATAATAACAAAAACTTCAGCTTAAATGTATAGATCGACGACGACGTCTGAACGCCAGGCACAGCGTTAGCTGTCAACACATCTCAGCAGCGAACGACAACGTATCGTTCGCAACAGTAGTGAAATTTAACAAATTTCGCCATTTTGTACTGACATTCACTGCAATCAATGTTTCGAAATGACTAGACACGCGGCGCAAAGAAAAAAAGACTAAACAGTCTTAATGTAAGTAAAATTCTGTAGATATGGTACGTTTTTCCAGCGCTAACTAAACAAATGACCTGTATTGTGTTACAACTAAACCCAAAGACATGCTATTTCCAATCTTTTCCAATATACCTAACCTACATAATGAACAACAAAGATGGAAAGATGTACCTAGACCGAAATGCACCAAGCAACAATACGCACGCGAAACACGAACGCTGGCGGCACTGGTCCGACTGGAGCAAATTGGACGTTCCACTTTCGAGAAGCTAGTACCCAGTCTCCCGAATTTTATTTACATCCATGAAAACTGTACATTTAAACTTATAATAAAGCATCTTGACGCGGCGTACGGCGGCGTGACGCTGTAAGCGGCGGATGGCGTTTGTAGGAGACAACAGCTTATGTGGTGGCCCTTGTAAATGTTGCCCCAATCTATCCTGATCATGGTATATGGATAACTTATTTATCTTCTAAACAACGCGAAAATCAGCGGGGAGAAATTTGTACTCTATTAAAGCCAAAAAATATCAACCGAAAGAAAATTATTCGGATTTCAGATTTAGATTTTCAAATTTCATTGATTTATAAAATTTCAGGTTCTTTTCGGTGCAGTTTTAATCCTCTAACTTTCCTCTTTACTAGACCTTCTAAGAAAATACTATATTTCATTCTATATATTCTATTTATTTCAGGTACAACCAGGTCGCGTCAGTGCTGCCATCATATTATCACATAGTGCATTCGAAATTATAATAATATTGCAAACCGTTAAAGCAGTGTCATATATGGAGGAGTTATCTCAACTACCTATCTACATGCCTGGCGTTAGTAAGTGTTTCATTATCATCTATAAAAACTTATTTAAAGGTGATAGTACTAAATAATATTCTTAGACAAAAGACGTCCTTTGATGGGCAGTAAGCCTGCCCCAAAGATAGCCACAATGCCCGAACTGCTCGGACGGGGTGGTTTTCCACGACCTTAACCAGGTCATCGAACTGATTATTATAGAATAAGCAGTTTCTAAAATAATTTCTTAAAATCAAACCATGCAACAAAATAATTTAATAACCTTAAAATTATTTCACAATAACTGATTACAATCAATTAATACAAGTCAATTACAATTTGGACATTTAAACAGTGTAGGTACTTTATCAAAGTCACAGCGAGTGCACTGCTTTTATAGAAATTATACCTACCGTCATAAATTTAAAAATATTGTTTCCCGCTGCTTCGGTTTCCCCGACAGTGGTTGCCTTCAATCACATCATAATTATGGCATACTTCATGCTTCCTGATAATTATAATCCTGGAATCAAACATGGGCTACTTTTTATCCCATAAATCAGTTCCCATGGGATAGAAATCACCTTTTAATGTTTCCATAAAAACAACGCATGCGAAGCCGCGGGCGGCAGCTAGTTTTACATAAAAAATCCAACAACAAAATAATTATATAACCTCAAAATTATTCCAAAAAAATGGTTACAACCAATTAATTCAAATCATTCATTAGTAATTTGGACATAGTAACAGTGTACTTTACCAAGGTGTGGACCTCAGGAGACGGCTCGAGCTAAAGAGAACCAGAGACAACGAGTGCACTGTTTTAATAGAAGTGCTGCCGTCATAAGTTTAAAAATAATGTTTCTCGCTGATTATAATTAATGATAATATTTTCAAATGGCACAATGAACTGCATCGGCAGGTATACCTTTGACGTGTCCAAGAGTCCTGTAAGGTCTAAAGAAAATAAAGCATCACAAGAAATTTTATTTTTTTATTTTTGACTGGTTACAAGTGTCGTAGTATACTTTTGTTACGCTTAGCTTTTTGTTTAATGCAAATTATGTTTCAGGTCATATGAGTACCCAGTCTATTTACTATACATTGTATTTTTCCATATTCTATTTTGGAGATGTGTTCAGCTTGTTATTTTTTCTGATACTTTTTATGATTGAAACGACTTCTTGTGTAAGCATTTTCTTATAAGTTACATTTAACAACTTTCGTTTGCATGCTATTTCAATTGCCCATCAATGTTATATATTATTTTAATCGACGAGTTAAGTATGTGACATGTAGGTACTGAATGTTAATATAGTACCTAGTTAAACCCAATAATACATGAGCGCGCTAGCTACCTTATTCTCATTATAATAAAATGTAAACTGTAAAAAACGTTACTTATACATTCTTATAACCGAAACTGATTTTGTCAACAGTTTTGCCCAGCAGTGTTTTGCTTTTAATTTTTTGTTTTCCTATTTCAGTTAATACATTTGGATCTTACTCTTGAGCTGATTAAAAGTCAGTGGAGGCGCCTGCCTAAGCGCAGAGCCTATTGGGTTGTGACATTTGTTGGGATGATGTTATGCGTGTCGGCGCGTTATTATCGTATGGTAGGTCCTTAAAATTTACGGTTCTAATCATCGATCAAGTATGCGGCCTTGCGGCCTCCCCCGTAGATACCTAGAACCTTACAAGAATGACACTCAAAAGTGTCCACGTTTTGTTTTGACGCAGACAGTTTGCGCAGAGCCTGTCAAGGTTTTTGCATGCGGAACAAGAGATTAGTGGAGTCGAAGTTATTATATTTTGTAAGTAGGTAGGAAGGTACCTAAAAATAATTTATACACTGTTTATTTTTATAAGGAATAAAAAATCAACAGAATTCAGGTAAAGATAACGAATCATTTATTGATACAACTATAAATTAGCGACGCAAAATAAAATTTAGGGCGGGTCAGCTAGTTACAATATACATATAAAGGTTATTTTATAAACCTCAACCAGTTATTTTAAATGTCTTTACATGAAAAAAAAATTATCACTTACAACTTACCACAAATAAATAAAAAAAATAGAAACAATAGCCGCTCCATTCATCAACTTAGAACAAAATAAATATTTTACATAGGCAAACCCAACAACAATATTTAATGCTGATTTCTCAAGTATATAAGGCTCAATTGGCTCATATCACAATACACAGGTAAAAATTACATTTAAACTTACTGAAAATAAGAAATTCCATCCTTTTTCTGTTGCTTGGTCGGTCGATAATTGCATTTTTTATACGAGCACTTGACCATGCTTTCGGTCCGAGAGCTAAAATGACACTAGTTGAAAAGGTATCCCAAAATGCCAAATGGGATACCTTTTGATACTGACGTTTTCAGGGCGCGCATTGTGCATCTAAGGGGGGCCGGCCGGAAATTTTTGATCGATGGTTCTAATGCCAATATATTTTTGCCATGACCACACGATATGTCTCCGTTGTGAAGAAGTAGTTTTGCTCTAACCTAGTATCTAAAATAAGAGTTTGTTGACGCTACCGATAACGCGTTCGTAATGGTCTCATCTCATTCTGATCTTCTTTTTATATAATTAATAATTATTTTTCAATTTTCATAGGCCAGTTGGCAAAAAAGAATTAATTATCTGCCTCTACATAGTAATATGTTTTATTTATGTATGTTTACCGTGGACCGTGTGGTGGACAAGAGTTTGGAAGCCTATTCTACAGGGTGTTCAGCACGACGTTTGTCATTATGACAACAGGGGGTAGGTGGAACCCTGTTAAAGTTAAAGCACTTAATTGTTATGATTTATTTTTTTAAGAAATCTGAAAATTACTGAGAGGCTTTTCAGGGTTAAAATAAGGCATCAAGCTATTTCACTTGGTTTCACCTGCTTCCGTGTCCATATGACAAACGTTGTGCCAAACACCTTGTATACAGGGTGGTTTTTTTGGACGGGTAGGGCGAGGTACCTTATCCAGTGTAGATACAGGAAAATAATAAAAAACCATATTTTTTTGAGAAATTTTTATCCTCAACATCACCTTTTTTTATGCCAATCAATTATGTTACTAATACTGGTCAAAAATTTCTATCGGATGAACTGAGGCTGGAGTACTTAAAAAGTCAGAAATCGCAAAAAAACTTCCCATACATTTTTAGGAAATCATGGCAGCTTCAAAAACTTGTAAACCTAAAACACTAAAAAACAAGAGACAAACTGATAACGTAGTAATTGATCATGTACCTATTTGTAAATAAATCAAAAATATTCAGGTATCGTGTGAATATTTTTTTATTTTTATGAATCATAAAAAGTTTATTTGTATGAGTATTATTTTTTTAATCTCCAAAAAATTTGATTTTTAGATACAAAGATTTTTAAGAAAGTTTTGTTGAGTAAGGAACTAAAATTACTCTTCGACTTGTTATAAAATGTGAGGGATAAGTTTTTTTTGCTTTATAAGAGATTTTCAGTACTCGAACCTCAGTTGATCTGATAGAAGTTTCTGATCAGCCTATAAAACAGGCTCGATTGGCATCAAAAATGTTTTTGTGTAAAATGCCAATTTTTTGCATACCATAATTTTTTTTTTAAATCTGCGATGGGATGAAATTTTCTGTAAAATATATGGATAGTCTTCTAGCTACAGGGAAAAGCTACCCTACTGCCCTGTCCACAAATCCACCCTGTTATAGCCAATCTGTGAGTCGTTCAGTGAGTGAAGTCAGGTTGCGGATGATGATGTCCTTCTATAGCGCCTAAATGATCAACTGATTTCGATGAGTGCCAAAGAAATAAAACGTGTATTGTTGTGGCTCAAGTTGTATGCGAACTTGTTATTTTTCAGACTTGGAGCGTGGCCATGTTTTACAGTAAGGTGATGTTGTCGTTGCTGGAAGTTATTATAATATACTTTATGTATCCAGTCTTCAGACTGATTGATGACATGTCATTCCATCTTGGCCAAGCGGTCCACATCTGTAGGATATATATGATGCTATGCGTGCCTTTTTACTATGCCGTAAGTTTTTAATTTACCATTGATACCTTTCATTTGATAGAAGTCTATTTCTCCTGTAAAATATTGATCTATACCTACAAACAATTTCATTCTCTGCAAACTTCGGAGATAAGGAAGATGAGTAAATTTTCGACTTTCTTTAAAATATTGCAAGAAGTATGAAACGGATAACAAATTTTAAAAATTATTTTGAAATGTACATAAATAATACCGCATTTGACCTTGATTCTTCAATACTAATATTATACAGAGGAAAGATTTGATTATTTGTTGGTTTGTATTGCAT
Organism: Eupithecia subfuscata; assembly: GCA_963564075.1. Taxonomy (NCBI): domain Eukaryota; kingdom Metazoa; phylum Arthropoda; class Insecta; order Lepidoptera; family Geometridae; genus Eupithecia; species Eupithecia subfuscata. Next base: position 1,888,137 of record OY751097.1, on the reverse strand, counting down.
AGGCTCCGAAATTATTGTAACGATTTGAAAAATTCTTTTACCGTTAGGAAGCTTACTTTTCAGGGAGTGACATAGGCTATATTTTATCCCGGAATTCCCACGGTGACGGGAACTACGCGGGTGAAACGGCGAAAATTTCGACACCAGAATTTTTACTGAAAATTAATTAATCATTTTTTCTTTAATATTTATCTGTACAGGCGCACGATACGAGTATGTATTCTTTTTTTATTTCACATGAATAGCTGCGGTAGAGGAAAAAAAACGTCAAGTGCGTGTCGGACTCGCTTACTAAGGGTTCCATATAAGTGTAAAACCTTGTTTCTTGTCAAATATCATGATTCTAAGTCAATGTAGTCAATGTAAATTAGATGCCCTGTAAATTAGGGTCCATAGCGAGCACCAAAAGGTTTTTTTTTTCTGTACGAGTAACTACAAATTTATGGTTTGCGGATTTTTTCCTATACTTATCTGTTCTAAAAGACCTTGCTTTTTGCAAAATTTATGATTCTAGGTCAACGAGAAGTATCCTATAGATCCATAGAGAGAATCAATTTTTTTTGTGAATGATGTACAAACTTTCGCTTTTCAGATTTTTTCGTTTGTTTAATAATAATAATAATAAATAATGCTGGACAATTCACACACAGCATTATCTAGCCCCAAAGTAAGCAGAGCTTGTGTTATGGGTACTAGATAACTGATATACTTAATACAATACACTACATAGATAGATATTTTTTATTATACATAGAAAACATCCAGAACGCCCTGGACAAATGTCTGTAGATCGTACAAACATTTGTCCCGAGGCGGGAATCGAACCCGCAACCTCCTGCGTCGCAGGCAGACCTTCGCCCGCTGCGCCACAAAGGTCGTCAAAATTATTTATTTTATTTTATTTTTATTTTTCGTTTATTAAGGCACAAACAGTATACAATTTTCTTAAAGTTAACAGTATATATAGCTACGTATAAACCAATCAAGATGCCACTAATAGAAACATTATTTAGAAAAGATCACAACAACGTTACAGACGTTAATTTGGAGATTAAACAAACAAAAACAAATTAAGTGAAAATACACAAAATTAACTTAAGAGAGACACTTGTTTTTTAAAGTTATTCTTAGGGAGTGAAAATATGTCACATTTATAAAATTGTTCATTGTGCAACCTACTTACTCTAGGAATAAAAGAATTGGCTGCATAATTAGTTTTATGATTATTTAACATGAAAAGGTTATTGGTTTTACGAGCATTTATACGTGGACATTTAAAACCTAACTGATTTAACAAATACGGTGAGTCAACCAAGTTCCTTATGAAACTATAAGATCTGGCTTTGTACTATAAGATCTGGCTGCTTGCCAAATTTGATGATTCTAGGTCAACGGAAAGTACCCTACAGGTTTGGCTCCATGGCTAGAATCAAAAGTATTTTTTTCAAAGAATAAATTACAAATTGGATTTTTTCCTGTGTGCTATAAGACCTCGCTTCTTGCCACATTTCATGATTTTAGGTCTACGGGAAGTACCCTAAAGGTTTTGTGTGCATGCTATTCCCTTGGAAATTTCAAAATATTTGGACATAAACGGCTGTACCTGCTGTACATTGAGGCTTACATACGGATACGGACTTGAGTATTTGATTTTAATTTCATCTCGATACCTTCACGCGTTCCTGAGAAAAAAGAGACAACAAAGTGATTCTATATGGTTTCCTTTGTTCCTTCTGAGGTATGGAACCCAAATAAAATCGACAGAACGAGACCTTAAGGGTTATGAAACCGATCTAGAAACTTTTAAATAAATTATGTACTTATTCTGATTTTGAGTTGAGCCACCTGTAGATTGTTTTGCAACAGTCTGCAGTTAGCACAGTTGTTTCAATTGTAAATACTAATGTAATTTTCTATGTGAATAAAGGCTTCTGCCACTTAAAAAAAAACTTATTCTGTATTTCCTGATTTACAAACGATATTAAGTATCAATTATGAATTAAAAACTTACAAATTAAAAACCTGGTCGTTTCATTATCGATTGAATGTAATATGTATTTTTTTTTGTATTTACGCTGACTTCTCCATCAATGGTGGTCTAATTTCAATGACTTTTAGGGTTCCGTACCTCAAAAGAAAAAAAAGGAACCCTTATATTCCCGATAAGCCAGGGCGGGGGAAGTTTAATAATCGCGGCCTGGTCACCCGCAGTAAAGGGAACACAGACGGCGAAAGGGCTGGCCCCGGTTGGGTAGGGGATTTTGCCCTCTTAGCCCAGTTGGAGCGGTAGTAGGGGCGGCTGTGATGAATGGGTGGCATGGCCGCTGAGAAGTTGAGGCCACGGCGAGACAGGACTGCCGTTATTGAGGTGCGTCGCTTTCCCTGCCTTCCGTGACCTTGGCGGGGTCGCCACCGTTTGATGGCGCGGGGGGGTCTCAGGGAGGAGGGGTGTCGGTGTTGCGAGGGCCGCTCTCCCTGTCCGACGCGTCCCTGCGACTATGTGGCGATGGTGCTACTCAGCTGACCCGCTGAGTCGCAGGGGGACCTATGGTGTTAGGACACGGGGTCGTCTAGCGTTCATTTGGCGGGTTGGTTCCCCTTGGTGGTTGCGGCGCATCATGTGTTTCTGGTACATCGCAAAAGGGGTGCTCCACGACCCCCGGTGAGGGTGCGTTGGTGCGTCAGTGGAAACGCACCCTGAGGGGCCCAATATCGAGCAGCCGCGGTAGGTTTGCGGTAGAAAGCGAAGGCGTCTGTCATGCTCACGTACAAATAATGGCTTTTTAATTTTCAGCTTAAAACATACGAAGCTTTGAAAGTCAGCTTCACAGAAATGTGGTTTACAAATTGGTCTATATCAATAAAAAGGGGGGTGATTGTGGCGTTTCCATGTACTGGCGTCCCTGTGGTTGTGGGCATGTTTTATGCTTACTACAAATACGTTCTGAAAGCACGACGGGTTAGTACAACTTACCTCCATACACTTGTGGATCAGCGACTCCAAAGATCTTGATCACTGAGAAACTTTTCCATCGCATATGGCATCTTGGTTCTGAGCTGTCTCTGGCTAGTGGTGTCGAGTTTGCAGAAATTGGTTGCCACTTCGTCATTCCAGCGGTACCAGAGGCAACGGTTTTAAGCTCCGATGATCCTGCTTTTTTACAGATATATTTCATATTTCTAATATAACACCAAGGTGGCAAACAGGCATGCGGCCTGCCCAATGGAAATCGGTTATCGCAGCTTATTAACGCTTGCAACATTGCGTTGCTGACCTTTTAACTATCTTAGAAGACCCTTTTTGAAGAACCCCATGTAGTAGCGCTTAGAGAAAACCTCATTTCACATCCTGCGTGTTTGCAGAGGAAAATTCCTCATGAACTTAGTTCACAAGGAATTTTCTTCTGCATGAACTTTCACGAAGAGACCTTTTTGATCGCGGACTGTCTAACTTATTGTAACTTGTTGTCTGTGACGACCTCTGTGGCGCGGTGGGCGAAGGTCCGCCTGCGACGCAGGAGGTTGCGGGTTCGATTCCCGCCTCGGGACAAATATTTGTACGATCTGCAGATATTTGTTCAGGGTGTTCTGGTCGTTATGTATAATAAAAAATATCTATCTATGTACTCGAATATTATTATGTATATCAGTTATCTAGTACCCATAACACAAGCTCTGCTTACCTTGGGGCTAGATAATGCTGTGTGAATTGTCCAGCATTATTTTTTATTTATATATTATTTATTTATTGGGGTGATATCGCTGCCGATGGGAAGCGGTGCGATGATTGAAGGGAGCAGGCAACATTTAGACGACCTCTGTGGCGCGGTGGGCGAAGGTCCGCCTGCGACGCAGGAGGTTGCGGGTTCGATTCCCGCCTCGGAACAAATATTTGTACGATCTGCAGATATTTGTTCAGGGTGTTCTGGTCGTTTTCTATGTATAATAAAAAATATCTATCTATGTACTCGTATATTATTATGTATATCAGTTATCTAGTACCCATAACACAAGCTCTGCTTACCATGGGGCTAGATAATGCTGTGTGAATTGTCCAGCATTATTATTATTATTATTTCTTACAGTTCATCAGAACAAAACCAGTTGTAAAATGTTTACTTAGTGGTCATGTTTATTAGTTTTCACTTTTGCAGCAATCCCCTGAGCTGCCCGTTATTAACACTAAACTTTCCAAAGAGAGCACGAGGACCTATGACTCGATGGCCCAACTCTGCTGTCACACTTGCCGTTGGCTATCAAGACAGAGTTCGGTCTAGCAAGGCATATACCGGCTCGTGATAGAAAGAGGCATCCATATCTATACAGTCACCTTCATCGAGTGGAATCGATGAGGAGACCTATAATGTAAACTTCCAGCTTTTCTGGTAATTTCCTATAGAAGTTATGCATTTCAGAATTGGAGACGCATATTTGCACCTACCGAAGACTGGGGCCCAAAAGATTTCGTCGTGAGACAATTGCGGAAGGACTACAACTCACGAACGGTACGCATTTGTTCAATCATAATATTGAAGACTAGAGCAGATTCAATTTCAGATTCTGTTTTGTTGTCTGGTATTTCTGACGAAAGGCAAGAAGAGGATAATTTCAAACTCGAAATTATCCTTTCCTGTGAATGACTATTTCAGTAGATATCTGGTTAGGGTGCTGTGCTGATAGGGTAGACCAATCTTTCTGTTGTATTAATAATCAGGCATGGCTATTACTTAAGTGATTCAGTGGCATAGAAAATTTGGATAAAGGCTCGGGTGCGCTCTGTGGAGGCAATCTTAAAGGGCGAACCTAGCAGGTTTGGTTGTCAAACTAGGCCTAGATCACAGTAGGTACTCACTACGGATCCCCACGGTAAAAAATTCAAATGAAATAAACTTCAATTGGTTTTCTTTCATTCGTTAAAATTGAAATACGATTAAAATAAGAAATACGAAATGCGAAAAAAATACGATAAAAAAATCATGAAAATGCGCTGCCTTGCTCCTAATTTGAAAAATGGAGATTTCAGGAACCTTGCGGTCTATTGAAAAGATTGTGTTTTGATTCGTGGGCTTATTACTTACTAATTCTTGGGTTCCGTAATACAGGTTAGTAATACAAGTAAGAAAACCACACAACTTATGTAGCCATAAGTTGTGTGGTTTCCTTATCGAGATATTACCTGGGTTTTTGGACCCAGGTAATATCTCGATAAGGAAACGCAAGGAATGAATTCCTGGAAACGTAGTGACTTTGGCAGTCACTGTCGTTGTTTGATACTTTGCTTGTTTTGATTAAAACAGAACATTTGCGACACTTCACGTGAAAAATCACAAAACTCGTAATAGGTATATCTCGAAATAGATGTCGCAGATTGGCCCTTTTCCTTTGATATATTTCACTTCCCCTAAACATCCCCGTTCCTTCCCCATAACGAAAAACATTTTAACGTAGATCTTCCTTCATAGCATGTGCTACAATGCTATAACGCACCGGCGTAGCATACAAAAGATTTCAACGCACACCCACTTCTCTACTACACACAACATTCCACTTAGCTCCGGAACTAGTTAACCTAACAAGTTGCAGTTTTCAATGTGTTAAATGAAAGTTCTGGCTTTTTGATTCAAAATACTGACTTTCCGCACCCATCACCCTTCGTTCACAATAGATAATCTTGTACACCTTCGTAGCGGGTGTTACGAAGCTACGCCGGTGTCTAAAGGTAGAGACACATGGTGCAAGTGTACCAGATCCATTCTGGACATGTGTCCGGGTCTTCTATTGGTGAGCGATGGTCTTCCTCTACTAAATCTTTCAACTTGTAGCTGGACAAAGGATGTATAATAGACCCTACACAGAACCGTCGCCATCGCCGCCACATCGAGCAGGTTGGTGTTGGCGACACAGAACCATGTCGGCGACATTGCTACCCGGCTACTTGTAGCTAGCTGCATTTCAGTGTATGAAAATAGCAAGCTGCCGACTATTTTGTCAAACTGTGAACCACTAACATGCCACTGACTAAACCGCCCTTCGGCGGGTCAGTGATTTTAGTTATTAGACTACGCTATGAAGACTGTTATAATACAAGAAATAAATCATTAATCAGAATCTCTGTTCTCAGTATACCAACAGCGAAGTGAGTCGCAGCCTCAGCCGCCACATCTTCAGTAAGACTGCGGCAAAGGCCTACGAGCTAGACATATGCTACGACCCCACCCGGCGCTCTACGCAGATAAAATAGCTGGTCATCACACAGCATGTCAGCGCTAGAGTAAGCAGAGCTTATGGGTTCCCAATGACTATTACGACTTGTCTGAATATTTTACTGTTAATGATGTTATATTTTTTTTGGAAAACAATATACCTACATCTAAATCAACAAGGTCAACATTTTATTTTGATAAGCCAAATCACCTACCTATCTATAATTTTCTGCTCTCCTGGTACAAGAGGTCTGTAAGAATTCCGTATTTTTTAAATTACTAACCGGCCCACGATGAAATCATTCTTAGGGTTTCAAGATCGGTATGGTTTCAATCTGTCTGTTCTTTTCCCCTGTTTAATGTCTCGGCAACTACCGCAGCTATTAACTTTAAAATAATAATACATTTCGTGCGGCTGTACAAATTATTAGAAAAATAACTAAAAATGGAAATTTTCAGTACAAATTGTGATATCGAAATTTTAAGAGACCTTCAAGGTCAAGTGTGTGTCAAATGAAATGTATCGGTTTGTAAATTTCAATGAAATTTTTGTAGGTTACATACTTATAAAAATTTATTGAAAACGTTGAAAAATTTACCATTATGTTTGAAGAGCGTCCCATCTAAAATGTAGGTACTTAGGTACGTACCTACAATTTTTAGGTATTCATTAAATAGCGAAGTCTTTAACCGGTAACTATAGCTACCATTTCGGCGCGCGAGTTACACTGGCTCTTGACGTACCTATCCTATAATGCACAGCTCCGAATGGGCCGAAATATGGTGTCATAATATAATACAAACCCATAACAATGGAGCAGTCCATATCCACACGACGATGACGATCTGCGAAAGACTGCAGGCAGATGCTGGATGCGGCAAGGTGAAGACAGGGCGCTATGGCGCTCATTAAGGGAGGCCTATGTCCAGCAGTGGACTAATATAGGCTGATGATGATGGTGATGATATCCACACGTATTTCTTGACTGTAATAGTTCGTTTTAATGCCCGTCTCGCTTTCGCCTATGACAAATTGTAAATATATGAGTAAGACGGGTATGTTGTCTTCTACGGAATCTGTTTTTTTTTTCGAGTGCCATCGTTTTTAATGTTCTTACATGTCCAGTTAAACTCAAAGTTGCCTGGAAGCAATCGTTCATAGCGGTAAGGCCACTTTTGTGCTTCGTCTACTCGTAGCACTTATTTCTCTGTACTAGCTGCTGCCCGCGGCTTCGCACGCGCTTTTTAAGTAGCCCAGGTCCGTCTCCGGGATACTACTTACCTCCTTCCCAAATTTCATTATGATCCGCTCAGCCGTTCAGGCGTGAAAAGGTGACAAACAGACAGACGGACAGTGTAACTTTCGAATTTATAATATTAGTAACTTTAATACTAAGAAAGAAAATTACAATCAAATAATACAAACAAATTTGAACTTGTATTTATAATTGAAACAATTTAGCTAACTCCAGACTGTTGCAAACAATCTAAAGGTCGCTCAACTGATCCATATCAATACCAGTCGGAACCGTCCCTTAGACAGTGGATGCATTGTCCGAAGTGTGTCAATGCTGATGCGCCTCGCCAGACTGATACTCACCAACTCTCTCCACTCTCGCTCTCTCTTCGTATAGATTGTTTTCTAGTATTTCTAAGAACAGTAGAGCTCACGATCACTAGCTTTACAACAATTAATTTACTTATTACTAGTTATTTGATACGGGATGTTTAGTACCTAGGTAGGTTCAATGTTTTTTGTAATTCCTGTTTATACGTAAATCCATTGCTTTTCTGTATAATCTATACCTATATTAAAACTATAACAGGTCTAATTCTGTACATTGAAAATATTTTGAAAAACATTTTTGGAGGGCACTCTATTATTGATACTGAAGCAAAAACTGTAATTTTTTTCATTCATGTCTGTATGTCTGTCTGTTTCTTAAACGAGCATCACGCCGAAACTGCTGAATGAGTTGGAATGAAACCTGGCACGATGTGAGTTCATACTACCAAGGAAGGACTTCGTTCCAATAATCATCGAAATCCGAGCGGAGATGTTCTAAAGCCCCCCTTTTGCCTCTTTTAGCAGAAAGTACGCCTTTAATCAATAAAGCCAACCGATAAAAAAAGTTATGAAATGGAATCTGTACATTAAGTTTCGTCCCGATCGGTTGTAAAATACGAACTGTAGCGGAGTACGTAGATACTGACAGAAACGCTTATTTTGCTAGACTTAAAAGAAAGAAAGAAAGAAGAAAGATAGAAAAAGTATTTATTAAACACTACAACACAAATAACGTAAAAATATATATAAATAAAGACTTCTTAGTAACACTTACAAGAATCAAGGGAGCATTGTACTATCACAATAGGTAAGTAAGTACTTATATTAACACAACACTTGATGCAGAGACGCTTCGCTCACTTCGTTTGCTCGGTTAAATGCTACTTGTTATCTCATAAAAACGTATGCGAAGCTGCGGGCAGAAGCTAGTGCTTTAAAAACCTGCTTTATAAAGCCATGCTACTAGAAAATGTTCCTTATCTTTCCATAGTCCCTACTCCTTTTCCCTACTACCCATAACTCAAGTGTGAAATATACACAGGCGAACTTTAGTAGGGATTGAGTTACTGGAATACTCATGGACTCTCATTATTGTAGTCGAACTCACAAATTGAACTACTGCCAGTGAACCAAAACTGGAGTAGTGGAATTTAATCAACCGTTATTTGATTATTCTGTTAGAGAGGTAATTTAATCTTTTGACATGTGACAGGACCAGTATGACGAAGTGTGTTTCTGTGGTGTGCACAAACATTTATGACCGGTACGCGAGGACTATCAACTTTAGTCATATTGAAAGAAGATTCATGTTTATGCCAAATGAATTAGATTCGAAGTTTGATTGACATCAAATAATTAGTTGAATTACCTGAATTTTGAACTGCCTATGCGTTGTTCGTGATGTGGAGAAAGCTGATGTAAATTTGAATTTGCTAGATTCTATTAGCTGGTTCACTTATGTTAAAAAGTCGAAAGTTTGTTAAAATGTTTAGACGTTTGGCTGAAGACAACGTCAAAAATCGTTTTGATCGTTTTGATGTTTTGATCTGTCTGAAATTTATGATATAAACCTAAACCTAGAAAACCTAGACCGAGGATAACGAAAGGCTAGGTACTTGTTACTCCAAAATAAAAATAAAACGAGTGAAAAGCGCAGGCAGAAACTAGTCCAATATGATCAGCGCGTTGGATCCCATTGTTGGGCATAGGCCTCCTTTGCTCCTTCTACTTTTACTCCAAGGTAACCCATCTGAGTGGTGATTGTCTCATTTGTCCAGCTATCTGAGTCTAGGTCGGTAACGTAGCCGTTTTATATCTTACTAGTTTATGCCCGCAGTTTCGCACGCGTTGTTTCTATGGAAACGTTTACAGATGATTTATATCTCATGGGAACTGATTTATTAGATAAAAAGTAGCCTATGTTTGACTCCAGGATTAAAATTACCTGTATGCAAAATTTCACCCCGAACCGTTCAGTAGTTTTTGCGTCAAGAGGTAACAAATATCCATCCATCCATCCATCCAAACTTTCGCATTTATAATATTAGTGTCATATTGTCAAGTGTGAAGTGAATGTGATGGACCTTACTCATCCATCAGCACACATTGGACGCGGAAGAAAGTTGATGCCTTTCTCTTCATAGGTTGCCTAAGTCGCCTTTTACGACATCCACAGGCCGAGTTGGAGTAATCGATTTTTAGCTCGCGATGGCCTACGTTTTTGTGCTTGGTTTTCTGTTGCTACTTTTGATCTAGGATGATTTTCGATATTTTTACGTACAGTACTGACAATTTGCCACGCAACAGAAGAGTAGATAATTCATAAAACATTTCCATTCGCTCGCATCATCAGCTGTCTGTTCAATATTTATCCGGGGGCGTGTCAAATGCAAATAAATACAATTTGCGTTATAAGGGTATGATCATATTCGCTTGATGATTTTTTGGTTCATATCGGATCCAAGTGGAACGCAAATTATTTTGTGAAACACGATGGCGAGCTAAAAATTAGAAAGTTAATGTTGTTAATCCTTCCCACTAACATTGAAAGTTTGTGAAATGTAAACTTTATTCTGTAACCTAAGATCTCCTAAACTACTGACTGATCAAGATGAACTTAGCACTTATTATTAACATATGCGTGCAAAGCCGTAGGCAGAAGCTAGTTATTAATTATGGCTTCTGAATCTCTATAATTAATTAATCTACTTAATACTTTATTATCGGTTTTGAATATCCATTTAGATGACAAGGCATGGTCGCAGGCCTCCCTGCCTGTCAAATTGGGAGGTTTAGGTATACGCAAAATTTCAAGTGTAGCCCTACCAGCGTTCTTGTCTTCTGTCTACAGCACTAGTTCTTTAGTTGAATTTTTTTTAAATCCTTCTCGTTTGGTCTCACCTGGAATGTCATTGAAAATTTCATTTTTAGACGAAGCTCGAACGGCTTGGCATAGTGCTTGGCCCGATGCTGCTCCCCAAAATCACTTTTGTCCCAACGGCAATGGGACGGGCCTCTGTGTGAGTTGACATGGAATTGTTTGTTACAAACGTACTCCAGCTCTGCAGATCGTGCCCGCCTCCTGGCCGTTTCCAAATGGGAGTCAGGACATTGGTTGCAAGCATTTCCTTCATATAACACTGGTACTTTATTGGATCCCGTAACTTTCCGTATCGCAACATGTCTTCGGTTGGGTGCAAGGCGTTCGCGCCTCATCAATGCCAGTGCGGTACTGCTGTCGAACAGCTTGGTCATCACGGATTTTCGCTACATGGATACACGCAAGCCTTAACGACATTATCCGGCTGGCCTTTGTCACCGCTAACGTGCCAGTTAATCTCGAACCGAATGGTCTGTTGCGTGACGATGGTAAGAGGCCCAACGGTATGACACTAGTCCCATTGGAGTTGGGGAGGCCCATTGTGGGGGACGCTACATGCGTCGACACACTTGCGCCTTCCCATCTTCCGAGGACATCCGTGAGGGCGGGTGCGGCAGCAGATTTGGCCGACAGAGCCTACACATTTGCTCTCCTTGGAGTCGAGACCCTAGGTCCGTGAGGTACCGAGGCTCTTCGGGTTTTTAAAAAATTATCTGAGCGTCTGATCGAAGCGACGCGTGACCCGAGAGCTGGTGAGTATCTGGCACAGCGCATCAGCATTGCCATACAGCGTGACAATTGTAAATACTAGTATAATTTTCTTTGTGAATAAAGGCTATTGTCTCATTAATCTATTATAAGTAACTTTACAGTTATGAAGAAATTTAATTTAATATCAATGTTTATGTTCAGCACAAATAAACTGCAACATACATGGTTCATCATCTTGTCTGATACCTATTTTCTTTGTTATTAAATTTCTCCAACCTATAATTTAACTTAAAACCCAAGTTTTCATAATAATACCATCGTAACCAGACCCTTATTCGCAATGGCGTGAAATTAATTTTGCGTTGACAGATTTCAATTATATCGATTGACTCAATAAGTGATTCCGTAACAGCATAGCTTTTTCGGCGAAGCGCTGTTTACAATTCAGTGTGAAAGGATCAATAAGCTTTAAATGCGTTACCAACCTCGTGTGCCTTTTAATCATCATCATCAGCCAATATTAGTCCACCGCTGGGCATAGAGCTCCCCTAATGAGCACCATAGCACCCTGTCTTCAGTTGTGACCTTTTAAGTCTATTTAATTCGTCGCCCTTTTGTTATAATAACTTTAATTTTATATAAATTTCAGACGGTTATAGTTCCAAAGATTTATAGAGTAAGAAAAGAAGTTAAAAATTCATAAACGAGAAGGTTTGTACTTTTAGCATTTGTGCTTGTCACTCACCCTTGCGTTCTTCTTTAAATACAAGGGGTACTTATTTTGGACACACAAGATTTGTGAAATGGGTTGAATGGCTTTAAAAATTACTATGTTTCTTTTAATTTAAAATTTGCGTCTCAGCAGCTCATAGAGAGCTCGATTTACATATTAAAGAACCATATAAATGACCATTAAATGAGTCTTTGATTCACACAAGCTACGGTTTATATTTGCCTAACTCCTCTCATGAGCTAAGCATCATTTTCTCTCATGAACTAAGCAAAACAACAATTAAAATTCATAACCGTAGCAGTAACAGTTGTAACCAGAAGCCTGATGAAACATCTGCCCATTAAAAAGTTGGTCATTATTTCTTCGGGGACGACGAACTACATTTTCGGCATTTATCTATCCACCGCAGCGAAACCACAGACTATTTTTATATAAGTTAGATCACTTTTAAGATGCCTAAGGTGGTTGGTGAAGCATTGAATAATATAATATCCAAAGAATGTAGGTACCTAAAGCAATTAATTGCATTGTTTCGTTTCTTTGCTGGAGAAAAAAAACATTCATTTTCATATTTTACAAAGCAGATATGACAACCATGACAACATCACAAATTCAGTCAGTAGTTTAACAAAAATAGACTACATGGCATGGACGGACTTTTTATCTATGTTTTGGTTTCTCGTTGGACGTGATGTGTAAATTATCAAACTCTTCTTTAAGTTTTAAATTGGGGGGCGAAGCCCTAAAAAAAGTAACCTATTGCCTTATGCTCACATTTCACAAACTTTTGAATTTATAATATTTGTAGGAATTAATAGGAAGTAAAATATTAGTAGGATAGACTCCAAAACGTCCATTGATTCAGTATTCAGATTCCGTAGACTGTTTTAGTGTAAGTTCCATTCAAAATTATTCATAAATTTAAACAGTATTCAGGCATTTATGTGAGGTTGATGTTCACTTTCACGCCTAAACTGAATGGAAGAGTTCTATTTTAATTGTTTGGTATATCGAAATTTAATTTCAAGGAGATAAGGCTACATTTTTAGTTTATATTTATTCGGGGTAACAAACAATTACACTCTTAGCTTAATTAGATAGATACTTATTCTGTGTTATTCTATATGTGCAATCAACACCGTTACCCTCTTCTAGATATAAAAAGAAGCTAAGCAAAAGTTATTATAGTAAAGTAAAAGTAGCTAAAGTAAGGTACATAGATAATAAATGAGTTCTTCTACTACAATCTATGCGCGTATTTTCTCCAGGAAAAGTGCGAATTCATCAGGCAGAAGCTAGTTTTGAATACTTTGACTAACTGAGCGCCAGCGGCGCACACACTGGTCTCGAATATTCTAAAGTGTTCAGTGGACAGTAATACTAAAAATGCAGGTATTTTATCATTATCACAAAGGAGTTTAGCTATCTCATTATAAGCTATGTCCAAGCTGAAGTTTAATTAAGAATAATTCCATTGTGGTCGTAAATTGGACTGGGCAACATTTGTTCAGTGCTTCTAATTGCGTTTTTGTGCTATTCCTCTTTTTGGTAGCTAAGTGGAGACGTGCTTGATTTAGAATAGCAATAACACTGCTCCAATCGAAAACGACTCTAATTACAACTTACCTAATAAGGTAAAAAATCACTGAAGCCTTCGTAACGAATAAATCCAATAGAGAACCAAAGTTATCGACATAGCTCGAAGAATTAGCAAGCTAAAGTGGCAGTGGTCGGCCATATCTTGCGAAGAACCGACAGCCACTGGGGTAAGTGTGTTCTTGAGTAGAGACCGCGAATCGGCAAACATAGTGTAGGACGCCCTGCGGCCAGGTAGGATGACGATCTGCAGAAGACTGCAGCCAGATGCTGGATGCGGCAAACTGAAGACGGGCGCTATGGCCCTCATTGCGTGAGGCCTACCAGTGGACTAATATAGGCTGATGATGATGATGAATTAAAATTATCAATTTTCAGGATTTTAATTAGACTAAGACAACACTGTAACAAAAATGGCGAACAGCACTTGAAGACGTTTCACTGTGTTGTGTGGATGTTTCCAGAATTCAACAAATCAATCATAAAACTTTGTACATTTTTACGCCCATTATGGCCACTAACACTTTTGTGGTGTCTATGCGTCACCCGAGCTCTTTAGTTGCTTACCTGGTGGGTTCTACATTTTATTATTAGTCCAATACAATTCAATTCAATTCTTTCACAATAACGCCAAGTAACAAACTAGTCAAAAGAAATAAGGTAAGAAAATGTACCTCACGTTGTTCATGCACGCTGTCTCTAAACTAAAATTACACATACGTCAGGATATCTACTTTTAGATGTAGAATTGTCCCATTATATATTCTGTAATTCGTTAATTCTTTATTGTACACAATTAATACATACCATGAACTTATTTAATAAGATATGTACATAGGCGAGCTTAACCCTGAAAAAGAGTTTTCTTCCAGCAAACCTTAGAGTTATAGGAGAGGCGATGGAATAGGTATTTGTACATTACCTACAAATAATGAATCTACTAAACATATTTAGCTAATTTTAGATATTATTTGATCTGATTTAATGATGGAGGGACAACTAACGGCTACATTAAACATATTAAACATTTGTGTTAGTACTTTACTATAATAATTATGTAAAGATGAGCAATATCGACAATGTAGTCCACAGCGCTAAACCATATGCGTAACTACGCATATGTGGATATTAAAACTATAGTAAGAGTTTACAATGAATGCAACATGGATTCCTTCCTACTACAAAGCTAATTTTGTTCAGGAGGTTTATAAAACAGTTCTCATATACATAAAAGCTTCTTCCGCGGCACACAATCGTATTTTCATTAGTTTGTATTGTTATGAGCTCGTAAGGTTGCATTATACAGAAATGCTAGTGTTGACGGGGCAAGGGTGAGTCGCGCACGAACATGAGGGTTTAATTTTTTTACAAAAAATATTCAGTTACTAGTTCATTATTTTTACGTTGCACTGTACCTATCTTGTTTTTGGTGAAATAGAGTGATAAGCACTGCACTTAAGATATCACAATGTTTTCTTTGGTAAATTTTATTACATGAGTCAAATACAGGCTGCATGTCCGAAAAGTGGAGTTTAAGAAGTTGGCCGAGCTTCGGAAAGCACGTTAAGCCGTTGGTCCTGCGCCTTTCTTCTCCCCGGGCATGTCGGTCTGCCACCCATTATGAGCGTGAAGAAAAAGAGAGTGCACCTGTGTTTGCACGCACACTTCTGCACTATAAATATCCTGCACACATGGCTAGTCTCTGTTGAGACCGGCCACTGTAGCCGAAATTCGGCTACGAGGACATCGGCATAGAAATTTGTTAATTTAATACGTAATTGAACCCTAAAAAATAACTCTACTGGCCGGTGTTAAGACTTTTACGAGGAAACGGCTTACTCGCTACACTGTAGAGGTATTTCCTTAGTACGGTTCTTTTATTTTATAGAATGAACTATCAAGCTATTGAAAAATAAATATTTTAACATGCTTATAGTGTGTTAGTAGTTATTTGTTAGACATGAGAGAAACGTAAAGGGGGTTATTGTAAGCGTACCGATATTAAATCCCTAGCTAGCGAAGCAGTCAAGAACAGAGGTTGAATTACGAGCGTAGCAAGTGGCTCTAAATTGACTAAGCTCATCAAAAGCTACCAGCACCAGCAGGATCATAAGGATTCTAGGTAGGCAGTTATAACAATAATCTAAGAAGTCAACACTTTACTGTCCTGTCTTCTATAGCCAGAACAGCCCACAACATGACGCAGCCTGCGTTTATCTTGGCATTATCTCGTAACGCGCCGTTACCGTAACGCCGTTAGCGCCGTTAAGGGTTACAGCCTGTGTAAATGGCACTTCTGTACGGCTGTCTCCGTTTGGATTTATCATCAGTTTTAGTGCTATCGATTTTCAGACTCTATTATCTAATTCACTAAACTACTGCGATAGATTCAAATTGGAATCGCTGTGATGATACACTGCCGTTTTTCACTCATTTACACATTTTAGCAATATTTTTTGTTGTAAGTACATTCGTTCATTGGATATGACTAATGATCAACAAAAAACTGTGTTTAAAATACATATGTAATTGAGCGAAAAACGTTCTTTGAATGACAGGCTACCATCACTGCTATTCCAATCTTGTTCAAGTTACGCAGAAAAAGGAAGAAGATTAACTTCACAGGTAGAAAAGTTCTCAAAATAAATTCCTTTGAAGGACCAAAGGTATGAGTCAAAAAACTCATTCGTACCTTAAAAGGTTTATGCCCTCTACACAGCCACGTAGTATTATTTTGTGTTCTCTGATACGGCGGTGAAGGAGTAGTGCGCGTCATGGACATTGAAGATAACTGTAAAAAACCTAGCTAAATATACGGATCTAGTCCAAAAAACTCGACCGAATTTAAACATCGCTTGCGCACTAATCTGATCTTTGATCCAAATCCAAGCACTTCAAAGCTGATTTACGTCATTCTTACGATACCTGGGCATATTATGTAGCTAGGCGCAAGCGTTCGTACAAATAGTAAGATACAGTAGCGCTCAGAAGTGGTAACCTAGATTCTGAAGACATTGTCTTGCAGCTATTCGTGGTGCTTACGGTCTTTTTAAATATAATAATAATGCATTCCCCTAATCCAGGCACCGCTACTGTAACTCGCTGGCGCAGGGGGTACTATGTGCAAAACGAAGGTCGGATTGAGTGTCTAGTGTTTTGAGCCTACACGCCTTTTACTTTTTGTATCAAGATGATAAATTTATTATTATTTGGGTCCTAGGTTCAAATCCACAAAGCCAATTACACTTACTCGTAATCATTACCATATTACTAAGAGGCTTCATATATTCATACATTAGGAAACAAAACTGCAAAAATATATAGGTAACATTAATTATTTTAGCACCATTATGAATGATATTAAAACAATTTGTCATAAGTATTTTTATTATTTCGTTAGCATACCGTGTAGCATTCAGTAATCAATTAAAAGAAAAACAACATTAATGTTAAAAATAAAACAAAGGAAAGTAAAATAAAGATGTGAACACGGTGCATCAGAACAAGCTTAAGCTGTTGGGCTGAAATTTGAAATAAGATGAAATTTACCTTCAAACGAGCATAATCTTTCAGGTATGTCTCCAAAAATGAAAGCAACGGCACTACGGATGAGGAAGAAAAATCGGATGACGGGAATCCGTAATGAGTACTTCGTAATGAGTTAAGCTCGTGGCGCGCCACGACACACCCCGACACAGCAATGTGAACCTAGCTTTAGTACTTCGAAACTTGATAAATTCGTATTGAATGCAGTGCGAAATCGCTCTGAGTCAGATTCGAGCTTATCATAAAATGGTGAACAAATCAGATTCCAAATTCGTCTATCAAAAGCAAATCGTCTTCCGTACAAGGGGAGAGTTGGAAGGAATTGATCGCCATCAATCACTCGCCGCTGACTCACCGTGTGATTAGATATTGATGCGTGACGTGTTTGTATTAGGGTTTATTTTCGTAAAGCAATTTTGTATTGTTAAGTGTTGGATGCATTGGGAATTATAAAGGAGTTGTGGTCGATTTTACCTATTAAAGAGGCCTCTGTGACTTGGCACTTGTCGAAAATAATAATCAGATTTTGGCTAGCATCCCATCTACTCATCAGCACTATGTGCAACACAGAAGGTGCCTTCTCATACAAGGGGGGTTTTGCCATAGTCACCACTTTTGGCAGGCGGATTGGTGATCACAGAAGAGACATTAAAGACGACACGCGACACCGCGACCGCCATGGCACCATGTATAGAACAAATATCAAGGAGGAAATCCCTTCCCTCTCAAAAATCTTGTGTTTGTCATCAACATCATCAGCCTATGTTAGTCCTCAGCTGGGCTTCCCCTAATGAGCGCCATAGCGCCCTGTCTTCAGCTTGCCGCATCCAGCATCTGCCTGCAGTCTTTCGTAGATCATCATCCTACCTGGCCGGAGGGCGTCCTACACTACGTTTGCCGAGTCGTGATCTCCACTCAAGAATATGTTTACCCAGCGGCTGTCGGTTCTTCTTGAGATACAGCTGGCCCACTGCCACTTCAGCTTGTTAATTCTTTGAGCTATGTCGACTTGTATTTTGTTGTTTGTGTCATAATTGAATACTAAGCTTAATTAGCAATATTAAATTACGTTTTAAGGACATCAACTTTATATAAATACTAGACGATCGCCTGGCGGTTTCACCCGTGTAGTTCTCGTTCCCGTAGTAATTCCGGGATAAAATATAGCCTATGTCACTCCCTGAAAAGTATGCTTCCTAACGGTGAAAGAATTTTTCAAATCGGTCCAGTAGTTTCGGAGCCTATACAATACAAACAAACGAACAATCAAATCTTTCCTCTTTATAATATTAGTATAGATGGTGGAATAAAGGAAATGAAATAAAATGTATCCAATTCAGTAATGCCCGCTGTGAGGAATCACTGGACACTACGGATCTGAAAAGGGCGCATTCAAGTGTGGAACTCTTCTCAACAGTAGTCTATGATGATGATTATTGAAGCACTCAATTCGTCTTTCAGAGATGGTCAACCCATCATGATAATTAAGATAATGATATCCTGTTGTATAGGTTCATAGATGGTGTGAATATCTCTTCTTAGTAAAGGTCGCGTGAACATCGTATTCATATTTTTTCAAACACTACCTAACCGGGACATCATGAAGGGCTGTAATTTTCAGTCCCAATCTCCCGCGGTTACGTTTGCACCATTGATTTGCCCCATTAATGGTGCAGGCGTAACTGGTTAGTTATGTTTGCACCATCAATGGTGCAAACGTAACTGGTTAGTTATGTTTGCACCATTGATTGATAGGGAAAAGAAAAAACAGACCGTATAAAACGATAGTCGAACTGTTTGGATGTTTTTTTCTTTATCTACGCGACTTGTTACATGCCACCTATCGCAGCGTAACTTAACTTTTACTAAACACACCAAATTATATTGTAAGACTTTGTCCTTCCAGTCAAGGAAAAGAAAATGTGTGTCACAGTTTCTGCTATTTCAGTAAATACAGAGACAATTTAAGCTTTATCCCCGAAGCCACTGTTATATGCGAATTGATGTACACGTCACAAAGAACGTGGCGAAATATAAAAAAATTGCTTGACTAGTGGTGGGAAAGAGACAAAAACGTGATCACCATGTCGATTATAAACAAGTATTTCCTCAAGATGTTGTCGAGAATAGTCTTATTTATTTATTCTCGCTCCATGTAAATTACCTTCCTACTTCGTTGCTGACAAATCGAAACAACAAATTAATAATCTCTAACACAAAATAGACAAAAACAGTTCCGTTTAAAGAGGTAGGAACAATGCTCGCTATCTTTAAGCCACATTTCGTTAATTATCTTAAGTAACATCTACAGGTTCGTCCAAAATGGGCCCATTAATTGTAATCTTGACAAGTAGCGTGTGGAACTTAGGTCACAATCGGTTTGAGAGCACATTTCTTGGCAAACAGTTTCAATTCCTTTGAGTGTGTTAAATTACTCGAAATTCGGAGATATGTTGGATCGTATGCGTTGTTTGTACCCTTCTAGGAATGTCACGTGATAGGTAGGTGCATGCATTCCGGCGGCATTAAATGTATAAGATATATTATATACCTATGGGTATAGGACAATGTAATTACACAACGATTGACAACGTCTGATACTATATTGATGTAGGTATGTATGTCAAATTGTATTCATAATTGTGTAGGAATTTGATATAGCAATTATTTTTTAATTAATTATTTGTTACATTAAATTTTACGTACAGTTCGGTTAATTTTACATAAAAGTGGTTATCAAAAGTACACAATTTCGTAATAGCACAGATATTATAATACTATACTAGGTAATAGAAAATATTATTTTGTTTATGTCAAGAATTTGCACTTTGACAGCAACCGCGATAAGCCAACACGAGTACCTAATTGTAACTAAATTCACGGGTTTTAAAAAACAATCATTAAAATCATCGATAAAACTTGCCTGAAGTTAGGAGGTCGCATCCCTACATCTTAAGGAGACATTCTCTGTAATCCGTATTTATTTTATTTAGTGGCTAAGTAGGAGTAATGGGTTTTAGGAGCCGGGCGTTGTATGGGATTATTTCTGCGGAGTCTACGCACGAGTTTTACGGATAAGGATAGGTAATGAGGTAAGAACAGAATCGTAAGGAGTTTCTCACTTTTGTGAATGAACTTTTTTGTGACACTTGTGTGTATTTTTTTCAGTGGTTACAATCAGGGTATAACAATAATTTGGCATGTTTTATAAAACAATAAACCGACTTCAAATTCTTCTAGTGGCGACATATTAGTTAAAATACGAGTCTAATTTAGTTTGATGACACATCAAAGTATACCCTATCCAGTAAAAAATGAATTATCAAAATCGGACTACTCTGTAGAAAGTTATGCATGAAAAAAAATATTTGCGTCGATTCGAGAACCTCCTCCGTTTTTCGTCGGTTAAAAAGTAGTTAAGTGGTCTATGAACAAATCAAAACCACCCTTAAACGTTTTGTACGACTTTATGTAACATCCTGTATACAGGATGATTATTGATAATGGTATTTGGAAATTATAGCCGTAGCATGGAGTCTCGCAGACGAAGGTCTCATTTTGAATCGGTTTGTAAGCGCGAGGGCCGCCATAAAGTTATCCTTCTGGCTTCCTTTGGCTTGTCATAGCCATTTTACTATAAAAACTATCATAGTTAACCCGCTGACATCCGTAATGAACTTACCATAGCCTTCCATCTTACTTGACTGACCAGCCCTTACCATTATCATCAACCTATATTATTGCACTGCTGGACATAGCCCTCCCCTAATGAGCGCCATAGCGCCCTGTCTGCAGCTTGCAGCATCTGCCTGCAGTCTTTCGCAGATCGTCATCCCACCTGGCTGAAGGGCATCCTACACTACGTTTGCTTAGTCGCGGTCTCCACTCAAGAACACGTTTACCCCAACGGCCCAAACCCTTTGATATCATTATGTTATCCAATCACGATATACCTGGCCATTTCATAATAATAAAAACTTATGTTGGGAAATAGGTATCCTCTATTATTATGGAAACTCTAGCAAAATAATGCCTCAGCCACCTAGTGTCATATTCATCATGGTCTTAAAGTAGCAGACGTAGTATCACATCATCTAGGAAAGGGTGTACCTCAAAATACACCATATTATTTCACGCCGAAAAAACATTTTCATTTGTGTAATGTGATCGCAAGTAATATCAACATTTGCACGCCTTGCATATTTACTTGTGCTAAATAAATAAGGTGAAATTTATTGCTTCCTGAAATCGCAGTTTTAAACTGTTGCTTGGAAACTTGCAATTTTGGAATGTTTTAGGGAAGTAAGTTTAATATTTGATACTGTTGCACAACAGAATGAGCTTTTTACGACAAAATTAATAAAGGGCTCCCGGTGTCACTATTTTTTGCCTGGTACTTAGGTGTGGTCTTATTAATTTTTCATCACATCACTGAAAAAGTAGGTAATGAAAAGATAAAAGAGTCAAAGCGATACCGTTAAAATAAGATGTTTTATAGGGATTCACAATGTGTTTGCACCTGAGATACAGGTGCACACATATCTTTCTGAGAGTCTGTCTGTTAAGAATTTGTGTGAGAACAAACAACGCGATGATGTGTTTTCGAGTTAATAATATATTATGATGTGCGACAACCATAAAATGAAATTTATTTGGCAGTTTCACTCGCACTGCCATTTTCATTTACACCAACTGCTATTTTCGAATGCACAACACAAAATAAATAAGAATGCCGTCTCACATTCCGCAGAACTAATATCTTTGCTATGCACACACAGTCAGCACAACAGTCACAAGAAATGCAGAAATTGCACGGCGATACTTTTGCACGGAAGTGAAGGGACGCGCTTGAGTTGTAGGGGAGAGTATAAAAAGAACTTCAGGAGACGCTGGTGATATGACGGCCTCTGTGGCGCAGCGGGCGAAGGTCTGCCTGCGACGCAGGAGGTTGCGGGTTCGATTCCCGCCTCGGGACAAATGTTTGTACGATCTGCAGACATTTGTCCAGGGCGTTCTGGATGTTATCTAGGTATAATAAAAAATATCTATCTATGTAGTAAATAGTGGGGAGTAAGGGGTCCCACCTCCATCTTCGGGATCCAAGCCAACCTTACCTGCAAGCGGTACTCCCTGCTGTTTAACCAACAAGGCTCTGGCGCACCACCCACCAACCCGCACCGGACCAGCGTGGTGGGTTATGGTCCAACCCCTCTTTTCATGATGTACACTCAAAGAAACAGGCCCCTAGTGCCCGGCGTCTCCAGTGGGAATACCGCCGATGACAGTAGGCTGGCGACCCCTGGAGCATGGGGCGCATACAATCCCCGGGCGAGGTCCCTCTGTCAGACAACCACGGCTCGTCAAACGGATTCCGAAATGCTTAAAATCCTTTCATTTAATGTTAAAACACTGCGCACAGAAGAGCGCTTACTAGAACTTGAAAATGCCCTGCTAGATATTAACTGGGACATAGTCGGGCTGTCCGAAGTCAGGAGAAACGGAGAAGAAATCATAGAGCGTAATGACAACATCTTTTACTATACCGGTAACGGTAGCCAACATGGCGTAGGCTTTTTGATAAATATCAAATGGAAAAACAATATCAACGAGTTCGTTTCTTATTCAGAAAGGGTAGCAGTACTAAAGCTTAAAATCTCCCATAAGAAATCCCTTACTATTGTCCAGGTGTATGCACCAACCTCCTCTCACTCCAACGACGAGGTCGAAGATTTCTATGACCTCGTCAACAAAGCATGCGATGAACACAGAGGCACCTGGACTATAGTTGTAGGTGATTTTAACGCAAAAGTAGGCGTAAAAACAGACGCAGACGACAGCAACATCTTGGGTCCCCATGGCTCGGGGACCAGGAACGATCGCGGTAGTCGTCTCCTGGAATTCGCGTTTGGCCAGAACTTAAGCCTCGCTAACAGTTTCTTTTTCAAAAAGCTTCAGCGCCGTTGGACCTGGCTCTCGCCAGATAAGATCACCAAGAACGAGATCGATTTCTGCCTAACTTCAGACAAACAAATCATAAATAACATCGAAATGCTTAGTTGCTTTAAATTCAGTTCCGACCATAGACCCGTTCGGGCAACTATAAAATTTAACTTTAAAATTAACCGGCTTCGTGCCATACATAACACAATTAAACGCCTAGATAAGTTTTCCTTAACTACCAATAGAGAAAAATTCATTATAGATTTAAAAAACAGTTTTAGTTCGTTACCTTTGCAATCCTTAGATGATATACAAGAGCAATTTAATAATATTCAAAACGGTATAAAAATGGCGTCTCAAAAAGTTAAACTAATTAAAAATAAACACAAAAAACTTAGCAGCAGCACCAAGATGCTTATTGAAGAACGCCAAAAAACCACTATGTACACTAACGAATATAAAATCATAGATAAACAGGTTAAAAGAAATATTCGCAAAGATAAAAGGAATTATAACCTTATATTAGTTCAAACTGCATTGGAAAGCAATCGAAATTTAAAATCAGCAATCAGAGGTACAGAAATAGGGAAAACATCTATAGGCTATTTGAGGGATAGGAATGGTGTAAAAAGAGGTGATAGGTCAGAAATACTACGAATATGTACAGAATACTACAAAACATTGTATTCGAACACTTCTAACGAGGCTTCCCAACCGACCACATCAGTGTATTCATGTTCAGACAATGTAGAGCCTATTACAGACGCTGAAGTGCATCGCGCACTTCTCAACATGAAGTGCAGTAGAAGTCCTGGTCAGGATGGCATTACTACAGAAGCCTTGAAAGTTGGTGAACCTGCACTCCTCCGCCACATCACAGACTTATTTAACACAATCCTTAGCTCCGGTAAATTTCCTAAAAACTTCTGTCATTCCGATATAATTTTGCTACACAAGAAAGGAGACAAGTCAGATATAGGTAATTACCGACCTATTAGCCTGGTTTCCCATCTCTACAAAGCTTTTATTAAAATAATAGAATTTAGAATATCCGGCCAGCTTGATTTAAACCAACCAGCTGAGCAGGCTGGTTTTCGACGGGGCTTATCGACTACAGACCATCTTCACGCCTTAAATCAAGTACTGGAAAAGCACATTGAGTTTCAACTTCCACTCTATCTCGCCTTCATCGATTATTCTAAAGCTTTTGATAGTCTGTATCACCACTCCATCTTCCGTGCACTCCACAATCAGAACATAGAACCTACCTACATCAGCTTATTAGAAAGAATTTATGAACACAGCACCGCTTCAATTAAACTCCATACTTCCGGTCCATCTTTCAGAATACACAAAGGCGTCAAGCAAGGTGACCCCCTGTCCCCAAAACTTTTCACAGCAACCTTAGAAGAAGTGTTTCGGAATCTCTCCAGTAGCTGGGAAGAGAGAGGAATTGTTGTCGGTAGCAAAAGGTTGACCAACTTACGTTTTGCGGACGATATCGTCCTATTCTCCTCTTCCGCAGTTGAGCTTAGAGATATGATCAACGAATTGAACATTGCAAGCCTCGAGGTCGGACTGCATATGAACATGACGAAGACCAAGATAATGACGAACAGCACCGAGCGCCAAATGGATGTCGGGGGTGTGGGGATTGAGTACGTCCAAGAGTATCTTTATCTTGGCCAAATAGTCTCTCTCCAGGCGAGACAAACCCAAGAGATTGCAAGACGTACAGAGAACGCCTGGAGAAGCTTTTGGTCAATGAAAGAACTCATGAAGGGCAAACTACCGCTATCCCTTAAAAAGAAACTCATGGACGTACGAATTCTTCCCATTCTCACCTATGGAGCTCAAACTTGGTCCATGACTGATCGTCAGAAGTTCGCCCTCGGGGTCTGCCAACGAGCCATGGAGCGCAGTATCTTAGGAGTAAAGCTGTCAGACCGCGTGCGGAAGAGCATACTGCGCTCCAAAACACGCATCGTTGACGTTGCTCAAAAAGCCGGAAGCCTGAAGTGGAACTGGGCCGGACATGTCTGCCGAATGTCCAGCGACTTGTGGGCAAAGACCACGACAGAGTGGAGCCCACCCAACGCTAGGAGGCGACGTGGAAGACCCAGGATGAGATGGCGAGACGAGCTTGACGCACACCATCCATCATGGCCTGTGACAGCGTTAAATCGCGAGGAGTGGAAGGAGAAAAGAGAGGCTTTTGCCCAGCAGTGGGACAGTAATGGCTGAAAAAAAAAAAAAAAAAAAAAAAAAAAATCTATGTAGTGTATTGTATTATGTATATCAGTTATCTAGTACCCATAACACAAGCTCTGCTTAGCTTGGGGCTAGATAATGCTGTGTGAATTGTCCAGCATTATTTATTTATTTATTTATATATCAGAGCTTTGGTTAATGTATAGCAGAGATTTCTGCTTGCCTGTATATGGCTGGCTCGGACCTCGCAAAGATTATCAGAAAGTCGGCCCCTGCAGGTTTTTTGGGCGTATTCTATTACTTCGGTAGGCTCTACATACATATACCTAATGATAAAACAAACATAATTATTATGAACATTTACGGAACCGGTCGTAATGCACCTATAGTGAGGCGATGTACGTTTACAGGTTTTTTACCTCAGTAGAATAGCTTACATAGATAGATAGATAGAAAATACTTTATTGCACATAAGTTATACATGGGCGAGCATAATGCGATAGCATTCTCTACCTGCTAACCTTTGGGTAGTGTGGACAACAATTTAGTTAGTCGTGCTAGATAAAAAAAATAACAGAAAAACAAAAAAAAAATAAGCACAATTAATAATTCACATAAATAAATACACATTCAAACATAATAAAATATAAGTTCTAGTCACATTAATACTTACTAGATACATACACAATAATAGATATACATTTTACGTAATATATTATATAACCTACGAGCCAAGCTTCTCGCCAAAAATTACAAAGCGTATAGCAGTAGAGCCACACCCCATTCAAGATGCTCGTCTTGGCTTGTTTTTAACTCTGAATTTTTAAGGATCTCTGATGTAAATTATGCAACTGGCAAATAGCTGCATGTCGAGAGCGGAACCTTAGCTAGTGTATTATGTATTTTCCTCAGGTTGTGCGTACGTGGTTCAGTTGTAGGTTAGTACTTTGCAGAGTAAAGTTATTGCTTCTCAGTGTTTTTTATACACAAAAGGATTTTTTCGACTAGTGCAAAAAAGGTGCTGGGCAAACCTGGATAGAATAATGTATATATTTCACTGGCCCTACGTAAATATCAAAGAATCTCTCTATTCATATGGTTTTTTCATAAGCTCTGTATAATATAATATTAAGCTATTTTACCTGCCAGTTATAAACGTTTTACCTAACTGCTCAAATAAGCAAACAAACCAGACATTTCCATTTATTAAACTTTTAAATCCAATACCTAATGAGGTAAGTTTTGAGGAACCCCAATGCTTAAGTACTTCACCAATAAACTTCTAATAAGCGCATCGACGCAACCACGTAAATCAAAAAGGACTGGCCTATGACCGGTACCAGCTGCAGCATTGGCTCAACAAGGGCAGAAAATGACTATGATGAAACACGTTAAAACTTGGCGTGTGATGTGGCTCAGAAATTGCACCATCCCAACCAACCCTTTCCGCGGGTGTCGCAGGAGTTTATTACGAAATATCCACCAGGGGGCGGGCAGCAGCGCCCCTTGCAGAACAGGTCTACCTTTGAACTGTGATCCCCAACCCGCATGCCCAGCGTGAGGATTATGGCGTTTTTCCTTAATCATAAGAGCTATTAAGGCCCTGGGGTGGCTTATGTCTATAAGTTAACGCATAGGCAGTAGATAAGATTTGTTGCGCAATACCCTAAACACAACTTAACAAAGAAACTTACAATTAATGAATAGAAAGTAATAAAAACTAGTATTTACACACAACCGTTGGGAAACTGCTGATTGTTGCGAACCGCCCCGCGCCGGTGTCTGGCAATGCTGATGCGCTGCGCCAGATACTCAGCAGCTTTCGGGTCACGCGTCGCAATGCTTGATCGCAGTTTTCGTTCACCTATGAAGAAATGAAGTAAAGCCGCGAGCAATTTTAGAGTGGAAGTACCCTTCGAAGTAATATTAAGTTTCATGAATAAATAACGGTTGAGCGGTTAAACTCAACAACATTTTCGTACGTTCTTCCCTCGGGCGAACATTCAACCTGAATTCGCGAAATTAGAAGTGCTTACTCCCAAGTTTCAGGACAAGGGTCGGGACCTGAGATAGGTAGTTCCTCTGTTTTACAATTTTAGATTGTGTTGTGACTAGTATATATAAAAGTACTATAGTTTTAGTCTACCAAAAACATAAGCAATTTAAGAATAATCAGTATTATTTTAATTGCGTACCCGTGTCGGATACGACACTACTTAATATTACTTCTGCAACAACTCCCATAGTGTTGAAAAAATTGGAAGCAACAACTTTGGACCACCGTAGCTACCAATCAGCTCATACATACGACTTCTACGGACCAAAAACTCAAGAAATCAGAATGGATAAGGATCGGTGATGAAAACAGTGTGAAACGCAGGATCGTCTACTCTTTTTTGTCTATTCTTTTATGCAAGTGATGGAGCCGAGGAAGGTCTAGACGACCTTTTTATTTATTATTTATTTATTTTCAGCCGTAACTGTCCCACGGCTGAGCAAAAGCCTGTCTTGTCTCCTTCCCCTCCTTGCGATTTAACGCCGACCGCGTTAAATCAGAAGACCTGTTCAGATGTTTTTATTATTTTCTTTTGTCTTTTTGCTCTAGTCTTTAATAACCCAGGTTTGTTGGTTGGAAAAACAGAAACAGGCAGCGATCAACCTAAAACACCATTTCACGGATCCGGACAGGGAAGGGAGGGAGTATTTGGGCAGTAAGTGTCCAATGGGTATCTACCCATTGGACACCTAATGCCCAAATACTTATAACACTAATTCAGATCACCATTGAATTCAAAACGGATACGGGTCGGACGCAGTGCGAGATCTCTCCCTAAGTGCAGCGCCAAGGAGTTGGAACAATCGTCGGTGCACCTGAGATTCGCGCGCCGAATCCCAACTATATCTCGTACCCGCGCCTCGCTGTGAATAGTAATGGTGAATTTGATTGTGCTTAGGACTGTCGTATTGTAAATATTATTTAAATTAATTATTTTATTGTTTATTGTTTACTTGTTTATTTGTTTAGTAACTAACACGATTTTCATATACCAATTACACTAGTTACTTATGATGAAAAAACATAATTTATCTAATCTAAATTAAAATTATTATAAAAATTGTAAAACATTTTATAAAATAAATCCATGTAAAATAATAAACATTGAAATTTATATAGTATTCGAACAATGAGGCATTATTTTACTTTTATCATTCTTTGGGGGTAAAATCACTGACAATTCTTCATATTTTCTATTTACCCTTTCAGGTACCTAATCATCTATGGTATTTCTATCGAAACTGGTTTTCCGTGATGTTGTTAAATGTCCATTTTATTTACCCACGAATCATTCACGACACTATTTATTATTTATGTTATTATTTAAATTAATCAAAACAATACGTTTGGATTGTTAAATAAATCAATTCATTTTCTTAACATTTTGTTCAATTTAAAATCAAAGTCAAATAAATGTAGGTAGGTAATATCATCATCATCAACCTATATTGGTCCACTGCTGGATAGCGTCCATAGGCCTCCCTAATATAGCACTATAGCCATTTAAAATTTAAACTCACAAAAATAGGTAAATCACTGACATCAGTTGTGGGTAACCATAACAGACAACCAGTTTTATTGCATCTAAGTGTACACTCGAGTTTTGTTTGTATTTTCAGAGAACCTCACCTACACTACCACTACACAGTGGTTTGGTTTCGAACTTGTTCTAGCTCTAACACAGTAATGCAGTCGATCGATGCTAAGGTATATTTTATATACTTATCAGTAAGTTGATGCTCTTAATTAAGTTTTGACATATTAATTAGATGAATAATTAATAGAATTCGAACCACAGAAAACGTAATGCACTGCAGGTGTTGCTATTGTAAAGGTGCACAATAGCACACAATTACGTAAAGTGCCTGTTCGAGGCTCACCTCGTTGCACTTAGAAGCTTGCACTAGAAACCTTTTAGGAACTGTATAGATCAACTTGAATAATTTAGAAGCAATTTATTTATTGCGGAAAGATAGAAGATAGACTACGACCATAACAAAATGGTAGCTCAGAGATGGTCAAAGACAAAGAGGCAGACCATCAGACCGATGGTCAGACGACATCGTTAGGATAGCCGGGAAGGAGCGGCCTGGGGTGACCCAGGGACCGGACAGAATGGCGTAATGGAGAGGAGACCTATTCCGGTGTTCTTAGTGTTCACAGGCTAATTAGATAGAAATAATTTATTGATACGGTATAACTTATTTGTAACTGTAATTAAAGTCTGCTTTTGGTCTCAGTGGGGCAGTGAACGAAAGCCACAACTACACGGTCAAGGTGAAATTAGGTGGTCTAGAGTCCAGACACCTCGTCACCTACTTACAACACAGTAGTATGATAAAGTACTCATGATAAGATTTCTAACATTCTAACCCCTCATAGTATGAAAATAAACCGCAATTTCCTCTGAACCGCTGACATTGTAGAATAAATGAAATATGTTCTGGATTTAACTTATTCGATTCCTAGAGCCGAGTCAGCTTTGGAACCCACATTTATTTGAGACAAGACCCGGTTTGTATTGCTTGAACTTTTCACATGTCAACGGAATGAACCGATTTATTTTGTGCCGTTTTAGGGTTATCCCACCCTTCTTATATAGGGTTCCGTAGATCTTCGTCCGTATGGTATCTACAAATCTCTAAAGATAAATTTTAGGGTCGAAATTAAACCACCATAGGACTTAGGTGCTCCAATAGCTGTCAGACAAATAAAATTTTAGTAACTTGCTGCCAGCCTATGTATTTTTATCGTAAATAGATCTTTGTTTAACCATAATTTCATCTGATTGGATGGTAATTGACGATGTAGCTGACGAAGTAACACAAAGGTTAGAAAAAATCGATTCACTCCGGTCTTAACAAGACCCAGGTTGTTATTTTGCTGACAATTACCTATTGCATCGGTCTCATTGAGACATGAATGAATAATGATTTTTTGCCATGATACATCGTCACCGTTGACAAGTTCGTCTCACGCATTATCGACGCCGCTCAATAGATTCTGTTAAACCGTCAGAATTCATTTATTTTTCAATCGTGCTATTTTAATTATATTCGATTCTTTCCTCTACCGGATGAAAAGTTTCATTTAAAAAAAGTCGAAGATAAAGGTTGAACTTCCGTCTCATGAGATTCCACCCCGATGAAAGCTATTTTACCGTAAAAAAAACTAAATTCAACTGAAACTACTTCTAGAAAGCTCGATCGAAAATCGTAAACTGGAATTTAATTTAAATTTCACTCGTTCGGTACCGTTCACTTATCTTCAAGCAGAACCGGGTATTCTACTCGGGTAAAAAATACCCTGCGCGTTCGGACGTTGATTGAACCGGCTCATTCGTCTGGCTGTCGAACCTTCATGATATCCGGTTTATTAGCTGGACCGATCTTTTATTGGATGCAATTAGCCATTGTGAACGTGTTTCGTATCCGGTCTAAGAATCTAAAGTGTTGTTTTACCTAGCTTGTTAACTTTTCCTATTATCTTGAAATAAACTTTTCCTAAAAGATCTTTATCAGTCTTATGAAAGAAACATTGAAATGTGTGCGTAAATAAAAAATGCTTTACAAATCACAGAGCATAATGTAGTTCCAAACTTAGCATAGGTAGCTTTTGTTATGGACTAGATGACTGATATACCTACCTATATTGATAGATATTTTTTAAATTATACAACATGAACCAGATTTTGGATGCCTATACAATATGGGTGATGTTGATTTGTAGACGACGGTGATGATGATTGTTGTAATCTAAAATCTAAACATCCTTACTAGAAGGTACTGTGAATCATTATGCTATGAAATTAGAAGTCATACACCATGACTCACAAATAGAACCTTTCTGCAAATCACTCTGTACGCACTTACCGGTTCATTCTACCGTCTCGCTTGTGTAGAAATACAATGTTGGGTTTTCACACGAGCCAATAACGTTAGCTATTTTCTGACGGATTACGCCATAAAATAACGTCGCCTCATAAATGTTTCTTTGCTATATAGCTTGTCCGTGAAAATAGCCTGAAAACTCTGTACTTGCGTGTTAGCAATTTTTTTAATAAGCAATATCTATAATATGCTTTTTTGTGTAAGTACCTAATAATTTTTTATTCTATTCTATCTGAGACCCGTAACGCAAGCTCTGCTTACTTTGCTTATTTATTTTTTATCCATGTCGTCATTTTTACCTTCTTTCTCTTTATTCATTAGGAAGGAACTATCCTCGATAAACTAAAACTCAAAATGTCTCAATAGTTTCCTCAAGGGAACTGTGAACAGAACTAGTGTAAGCCAAAACTATTTGCGTGTATGGTAAGGCGCCCGTCGACCTAAGTAAATCCTCTATTCTGACTAATGGCATACAATTTCATGGAATACAATAGTTCCAAAGCACCATGCATGCATACAATTTGAGGCGATAATAGGCCAAACATGACCTTACTTTACTTCAATAAATCTTTTGTACGACTTTTCAATAGACTTATAATGTGTAAACTAATCTTGATACTTTGTAGATAAATAGTTACGTGTAGTCTAGTTATTGCACGATAGTTAGAGGTTGTCGCAGATTTGGACGGCACCACTGCCGCACAGCACTAAAATAAGAATTAAAATATGGGGTCTAACTCAAATTGTTTCGATGCATTTTATTATGATGTGAAATCTATATTTAGATATTTTTTCATGGTACTTCGTTTGACCACCTTCTCACAGGACATAAGGACATAGGGACATGCTAGGTCATCTCTCGCCATTTTCGTCGAACCATGGGAACACTTAAAACATACCGCGGCCCGACTGGCGTCCCGTCTTCCTTCTATACATGGCCGGGGAGCCCACCAGTCCGCACACTCACCGACCCCATTCTTCCGTCACGTTTCCCCGCCCCGTAGTGGAAGGCGCGAATGTCGACATCTGTGCCCGGATGGGCATTGTTGCCCCATACTACCAGGTGTGGCTTTTGCATTTACATACATAAACACTCACACTCGCACCCAAACCTTTTGTTTTAGTCACGCGGGCACAGTGCCACGCACACTCAGCTAAAGCAAGCGCGCGCATCACTGCCCCGCGTGTCCTACACCTGTGCCCGAGTATCGCAAGTTGGTTCGACGAGTCTCATTCTATCCGTCACCTTTCACTATCACAAAACCTTATGGCTTCATGGCCCACTCATACGTCGTCACATCTATCCCTCCTCATGGCACCGCCGTGCTTGGACACCGATACGGCGACAACTACTCTCCTCTTCAAGCGGCAGAGCCTTTCTCCAGACATCGCGCCCGAAGATAGTCGGTAGCCCCTGCTATATTCGGAGCCAATTTATATTAAACCGGAACTATTTCACTCTGAAATATAATCTCACTCTGCATGCTAAGCGTAAGCTACTAGAAAAACATAATATTTGCTCGGTTCAGTTCATAATACAATCAGAAAAAGTTCATTCATTTTTATTTCTCACTCTGGACATAACACCATAGGCGATATAACTATAGACATTTTCTGATAAAAGTACGCCTAAAGCTACAGCACCGTTTCTCATTACCATTGCATTCCCATCTTTACGGTTATTACATACAACTGCCAAAGTATCAAGTCGTAAAATCCCGCTACAAATGAACAAAATCGTTTACACTCTCAACAGCATACTTGGAGCGTACCTCGCAGTGAATCGCCGCCTTTCATTTAAATGCGACAGGCACTTAAAACTTTTTTATGCAGGACTTAAATGGTACATCAAAAATGAGGAATGCAAGCCTGTGGAAAACCCTGAAAATGAATTTGGCGGGTAAGAAAAAGGAGGAAGACTCGCCGGTGTTGAAGAAAGTTCTGCACATTTCTAGAGATAAAGGTAAGGCCGTTGAATATTTCGTTCTGATTTATTTTACACTATTCCGTCTATTTAAAACAAACTTTGATAATTGAGTACACGGTAGTATAGTATTATAATATCTGTGACACGGTGAAGACATCCTCATATCACAGTGGCATATTGACCACAATTACTTGTGATTGCGTTGTAATGTTCGGAAAAAAATGGTACCTACTTAGGTACTGCGATTGAAAACTAATGTGCCTGGAATTCTATTGTACGAATCTAGCAGACTAGTCAATGTAAAATTCGATATCAGAACCGGGATAATACAATACTTACCTACTGATTTGATAGTCTGATAAATGAGTTATATTATAGTGTACTAGTCTGGATGTTTATCGACTTTGACATGAGTCATATTTTGAGTGTCATAATTTGAAACATTTCGGTCTCTGTAGCCTTTTTTCTTGTCATAAAAGTTTATAACCACCAACCTTTGTCTTTTATTTACACAGAATAAATAAACCTGTTGTCATAACTTTTAAAGCTCTATTTAAGTGTTCAGACAGCTTTATTAAACAAACTAAACAAACTTGAACAAATTAACAAAACTACGTACGTATCAATGCTTATAAAAGATTTTATGATCCAAATGAGTGTGAACGTTCGTGTCTTTACATTCCGTTTACCTTTTTATGGTTTTTAGAACTAGTTTGTTCCATTGGCTTTACTTGTATTAAACTTACGAGATATAGCCAAAGAAAAACGTTATTTTTCTATAGAGACTATCGTATTTCGACGAATTCATTAAGAAAAACTGAGGAATTCTGCTGTGATTATTTTCCTGGCATCACTATTTTGAATAAGAATATTATTTTGAACATTTATTAAAAGGAAAAAATTGCGATAATTGAGAGATACTCGAATACCTAGAGCATTAGTCGCAGCATCGCCATATTTTTTTTGTTGACTCCTTAATGTAATGATAATGACACATTATGCCGCAGTCGCTTCTTTGCGATTCTTCGGGTTAAATTAGTGCAATGTATCTGTTTAGGTAGCTACAGTTATTTATAAACTTGCTGCCATTTCTATATTTTCCCTATTGACTACGGGGAAAACTCGTACGGAAAGTAGATATCGTTCATACAAAACTATTCTTTGTTTGTTTGATAATAAAGTAGGTGTCGAAAGTTTTCCGACAGCTGTTGAAGTTCGACCGTTATGAGTATTATTAGGTCTAAAAATGTTGAAGAGGCAACACGTAAGGCCAAATGAAAGCACTAAAATACATCTTTCTATTAAATTGAGGTACTAATCTATTCATTTTCAAAATAACATTTCCTAAATTGTTCAGAAATATTTTTAATATAAAAACATTTTCAAAAGTGAAATTACCTTGTTCTCTTGTTCTTTACCTACTCTTTTTGAATAGATTTTATGAAGTACAAGTGTAGGTATTCGATCAATTTTTGTGTCATGAGCTCTTACGAGGCGCGCACTGAACGGGAAAAAGTGTTTTTGTCGCCAGTGACAAAGAAGAAAAGCGATAGCGTGTATAATGGTAAGTGTCATATATGTACATATAAGGTAATTGATAAGAACCCTACATGTTTTCCTTTCAGATTCATACTCCTTCTACTCAAAGACCATATCAGACTACGTTTCGACTTTCTCTTAGCTCTACTCGATCTCAATTCTCAATTGAAATCCTCTTTGTTTGTTTTGTATTGACTTGCCTTTTTTTGTTTTATGTGTTCGAAGTTCAAATTCTACGAAAGTAAACAAACAATGCTGAACAATTCACACATTATCTGACCCCATAATAAGCAGAGCTTGTGTTATCGGTACTAGATAACTTATTTATTACTCTACACATTTTTACTTAAGAACTTATTTTTTATTTAATTAAACGTGATTTTACATCGAATAAGTTTACAACCGTAAATCACGATGCCCCGACAGTCGTGAGGCGTTTGGAATACTTTTCGTGCGACGTTGGGAATAGGTGCATTTCTCGTAAAACTTTGGGAATACTAGTGGAGATAGCGATAAAGTACCTAGTGGTCACTTTTCAGGTATTTAGGAGTATAGACAGAGCCTAAGACGAAACATAACAATAACTAAACACGACTCGAACTGAGATAACTACAGTATTGGGTGTTTATATTGTAGATACGATTTCTTCATGGGTATAGATTTACTTGATTTAGGTTTAGGTACCTATCAAAATAAAACAAAGCAATTACTTCAATGCGGTTGAGACACGATCCGATCGAAGTACCAGGCGCACATAATTACGTAGGAGCTCAGTGTTACATGTTAACTGCAGAAGGTATACATACATACAGTAGGTAAGTATGTGTTTGGCTGACGCGTGCGATACGGAAGCTTGGCGTAGGTACTTTGTGGTACGGCCCAATTACAAATCATTCTAATTATAAAACGTTGTAGGTAGAGTCACATGTTTTGGTACTTTAATTTCTGTGAGAAATGTGGAAGGTAACTGGTAGCATCTCTTTTGTGAAGTAAGCAAAACCTTTCATAAACACTCAAAGATTTTTAATATAAGTCAGTCAGAAATGCGACAAAAACGACGAAAAGTTGAGATCATTGTATTGCAACCTCAGTGGTAGTAAAATTGAAGCACTCATATATTCAAGAATACCCATAGGGTAAAAAAATAATTTAAAATCAATCAGCCAGGGAATCAACATAATAGTTTTGGCGTGATTTTCTACTTTATATTATTTTACTAGATCATGCCTGCGGCTTTGCAAGCGTTTTTCCGGGATAAATATATATAATTTATAAAATTTATTATTATTACTAATTTATTAAAAGTGGTAGGTAAAAAAAAGGTGGTATAAAGTTTTTTATGCTTAGATAGATAGATAAGATCGATAAATTTACAGGTATTTATCGCGATCTGTACTCATGAATATTTATTCAACAGTTTCAGTACAAAGTTTCAAACCAAATCTCGCAACTTATCAAGATGATTAAGTCGCAGTACAACGTCACTGTCAAACGCTCGTAGCGATAAGCGCGCAATGCAGGTGTTCACTTTACATACGAATGGCTCTAACTTATTAAACAGTTAAATTAGAAATTATGAATTAAATTTTATGCAAATTACAAAGCTGTTTGATTCTCTCTCGTGTCTCATTTGTTACGCTACCTACAATAATGAGAGGTATTTATTCGGTACCTATTTATTAGTTTTGTTTTCAATAATTATAGTTAGATATCCATAGCTGAAACCCGTTGTAATGAGGTAATTTGACTTTTAACTTTGACCACTTAGAGTTTTGTGATGTAAATACGTAGGTTAGTAGTCGTATGCTCCATAGCCTCAGTAAAAATTATTCACATTTTTTTTTACTTTTAATTTGAAGTATATAGGTACCCAGCTCCTTCGGTTTATTCACACCGAAAAAGCTCTAGTACGTTTTTTTTATGTCAATATACATTCGTTTGACCGCAATCTCACTTGATGGTAGGTGACGATGTGTTCGACGATGTACCACGAAGGTCTAGAAAACACCACATTCTTGTCTTGAAGACGATGATGATGGTAGTAACTTGAGCCTAATCTGCAGTTGTCTGCTTAAATCTACTTTCTGTACTGATGTATGGAGGTGATAAGGTACTTCTAGGCAGGTATGCTACAAATTCCTAGGCTGAAGTTACGAAAAACGGCCAACGATATTTCACGGCCAGAATAAAATTCGATTATATTGCCTCCCACTGAGTATTTAGCTCAGAATGGATTGGCAAATCATTATAATGTGAGCTACAAAATTAATTTTTAGCTGAAAAGGAGGAAGTTATAGTCCAACCCAAATTTAATTATTTATTTGAAATACCTATTAATAAATAATTAATTGAAATAATTTAACTCTCTCACATAAGCCAATCCACTTGCCGAAAAAAAGACCCACTATTTTTCATAGTATTCACATCCTATAGTGGGATCTACTTCTGTCAACTCATTACACTTTTCTCACATTTCGTGAGACGTTGGGAATGAGCACGCCTCAAGTGAGACGCTGAGAATAACTCCTCTCATTCAAGGTCTTCGTAAATACTGCATTCTAGTAGTATTTGATTACTTCTGCCATTTTTTCTTGTTCCTATTCTGCTGATATGACTATGGTGATGACAGGTAATAAAAACAACCGCTATAAAACGTTTACCGCTTACCCCAACACCCCACAGTAAAACCAACTATTCACCTTCACACCTCGCATGTCTGCTACATTATAGAACTATTTACCGCATGCAATTTACATTTTCAATTTAAAGCACATTCAATGTTTGAGAGTTCATTTTGGCGTGTCACAGCGGCAGTTCGTGATGCGGTTCTGTTGTGGTCACATCTGAGGTTGACGAAGTTTCAATCAGCCTTCAAAAGTTTTAAATTGTGCGAGCGTAGACTTGTCAATGTCATTTTACCCTAAAGCACGAGCACTGTCACTTCTATTTAATTTTGGTATTTCCTAATCGTTGAACGAAAATCTACCTTGCTCAGCAATGTCTAAAAACTATAGTAATTAGAAATCTGATAATCTTGCATGTTAAAAAAAGAACGTTCACGAGAATGAATAAAATAACTCAAAAATTGAGAAAAAGATTGCGAATGATTATTTTGATACAATCATTTTGTTACAACTTGTAACTGTTTTGTTTATTCATCGGCAAGTCTACGCTCCCGCTGATATTAAATCATAAAAAAACAATAGAACATTTCAACGTCTCTTCGGAATTCAAAACTTTCGAAAGCGTTAACGACTGTCGTATTCGAAATACAAAACTTAACTTCAAGTTCAATAAAAAAACACGAAGCCCCTAAGTTGGCCCCAAAAGCCTTACAAGCACCAAGCAGACATAGACCTAAAGACATAAACCTTAAGTTGAACCGAAGAACCTTACATCAAGATTCAAAATGGATCAGCTAACCCGATTCCTCGTATACAACGCTACACCTAAAACAGCCATGGACTATGAATCATTGGCCGCTCAAAGGAAAGAGATGAAGGCAACGGGAGATGTCGATAAGCGACTCATGTTGTTGTCTCCTGACTTTGGACGGAATTACGGTAAGGAAAGTTAGCCCTAGCATCACGAATTTGCTCAACTGAGTTGAGGAAATTGACCAATGGGATTCTGCCGGAACGTTCCCCATCGCTCAACTCAAATTGCTCAATTCAGAAAATCAACAAGGTATAGATTCTTCCAGGAATTCAATTTCTATCATTCAGTAAGTGACTCGATCATACAATTTTGGCGGCTGATTAGAATAAAAGTTCATTTCTCACTTCAAAATGCAGCTTATAGCTTCGTTGTTTTCTGCTTAAATTAGATTATTTTTTGGAATTTCGCAAATGTTTTGATTCTCTTACACTAAGGTTAAAACTGAACCGACAACCGCTGGGGTAAAAGAGTTCATGAATGGAGACCGCGACTCGGCAAACCTAGCGAAGGATCTTAAGTTCAGTCCATCCCAAGGTTGCCTGGAAGAGATCGCTCAAAGCGATAAGGCCGTCCTTTGTACTTACTTGATTCTCAGATTTTCCTTCTTTATTGTATTTTGTGTTTTTGTGGTACAATAAACAGTTATCTATCTATGCCTTCCGACCAGGTGAGATCACCACCTGCGAAAGACTGCAGACAGATGCTGATGCGGCAAGCTGAGGACAGAGTGCCATGGCGCTCATTAGGGCAGGCCTATGACCAGCTGTGGACTATAGGCCCATGATCATGAAAGTAAATTTAAACCATCCAAAATAAAGAAAGTTCAAAGAAAACTAATCGACTTGGTCGTTGATGATGTGGTGGTTCCCGCGTATGCAGCGCCGCGACCTTCAGCTGTCGAGGCCGCCTCGTTACTATGAACTCGCGGTTAGGTGTCTTGATACTTGATGGGGGCTAGCCTATTTTTCTACGCTAGTAATACTTAACATAAATGCCAGTCAACCATCATCAGCCTTAGTCCACGGCTGGACATATAGATATAGTTGTTCTATCTCACGAAGTCCGTTGGGCTATGTATGTCATAGTGATTGCATCTACACATTGTTTTAGAGTGCATAAGCTCAGAAACCATCAGTCTCGCCCGAGACGCGGTCCGGGTCACTAGTGCTCATTGTATTCACGTCAGATTTTGTTAGCGAGTACCGTCAGCATGACAACTAAGCGTTAAGTTACTACTACAACCTGGGCTAAACGGACTTCGTGAGATAGAACAAATATACCTCCTATAAAGAGCCTCCGCATCCAATATCTATACGCTCTACACAAGAAATCGTTTACACTTGCGGTTGTCGGTTCTTGGTGAGATAGGCCGGCCCACTGCCAATTCAGGTTGCTAATACTTTGAGTTACGTATGTCGATAACTGTGGTTCTATGTCGGATATATTCATTACGAATCCTGTCCTTTAGGATATTCCATTCATTTTACGTATAACAGATGACAAGCAGGTCATCCAAGGAATCGCTTATAAAACTTATACGGACGGAGAGAGGAACACAAAACGTACTGGCAGGTTTTGGAAAAAAACATGCATGCTTTGTTGATAGAACGTTCTATCAACAAATTGTGAACTTCTGCTAGAGCCCTTGAGTGTTGTGTGTGACTCACAAACAGAAAACCATCCAGATGAATCCAGGAGATACCGGATGTCCCGATTTGTCGGTCAGGTTACCTGCTATATTCATTACCATTACCAGGTAGGTGGTGTTCGTCTCCACGACATCAGAAGAATAGTTTTATAACTCTTCGCTATTCTCTTATAATTATTTGCTTCCCTTATAGAAGGTTGCCTGGAATAAATCGCTGTTAGCGATAAGCCCGCCGATTGTGCCACGGATAGTCGGATAAAGCAAGTATTATGTTCTTGTTTTATTGTTTCATGTATTAATGGAGTTTAGGAACGCAAGGCAAAAGAGCATTTTTTAAGCATAGCTAACTTAATAAACTAAGCACTTTTATAAATTTTTCTCAAAAACAAATACCAATATACCTACAAAAAGTAGATTATCAAAAGATTGTTTAAAAAAACACACAACTATTTTTTTCTATCTAATGAACAACTTATCAGATAATGCGCATCATAACAATTGAAACCAAATCCAGCACTCATCTTTAACTAAACATCAATTCATTCAACTACAATACCAAACAATACAACTAAAATTTAACAAACTAACCTAATACCAAAATACAAAGCGCTCAAGATCTTTCGCAGCGAGCGAACGCTTATCTTGTCGATTACTTTGATGAATGCATAACTACTCACTTCGTTGCACAAAATGGTGGAAGCTAAGAGAGTGTAAAACATTTGCACAGTGATAAAACTCAAGAGAGAAAATGATTCGGTTTTCGTAGAAATTATGACTGTTTATATGAATCGTTATGTGGTATGAAACATGTAATCATATTAAACTGGATTCTAAATAACCTTAATTAACACGTTGCTTGTGCATGACCCTCCGGTGGTGCATTTTGAGGTTCTCACCGTACGTGCATGTCCCACATATGGGGCACGAACCCTAACAAGTTCAAAGGCCTGTAAACATGTACACGCATGAGCTTGTCCACTTTTTTGGCATACACGTGTACTCAAAAAAATTATTAACATGAAAACCGGAGGACTTTTCATTTAGGGTAGCCGCTATTGCGCCCCATTTTCCAAAGTTGCACGCTTCCCTAACAGTGAGGTATCCCAACATCAAAAGTGCGTTTGCACGAAGGGGGTCGACTTCATAATCATGGCTGCACAGGGAACGAAGTAACAAAAAAAATTACAATCTAAATTTCTAACAAACGTAATGTTTGTAATAGGTAATGTCCTGTGTGACCTGTCACATAAGTGTTCTAGACATTCTTTACAAATAGAGCTACGTTTTTCCGACTGTTTTGGGGTATTTATCCATGTGCCACGTGAGCGATACCGCTGGTATAAGCAGACGCACAGCGCAATGCCATTTCTACTTGGTGGATATACCCTCCATGTGCATTAAGTGGTTTTCCTCCACCTTTATCTTTTGCACCGCTAAGGAATGCAACAAGTTGCCTGCTTCTGTTTTCCGGCCAATTAGAAGCTGGGTCTCTTCAAGACAAGAGAGAATACATGTCGACGTGAAAAAGCGGAAACGTAGTAACCAACAATATGGAAAGTGTTCACCAGAGCCAAAAAACTTTTGAGAATTCAGAAAAAAAATCATATCTCCTATAATATTAATCGCACAAGTGCCATTTTTTTATGAGAAATGTATTTTTGCATCTTTTATCAAGGCAACTACCCAAATTCTACTAGAAGTTACTTTTTAACTATGTTTATGTGGGTTACAGCAATCGTACTTTTTTTTTTGAAACGCAGAAACGCTGTAAATGCAATGCAAAAATGTATGGGCGACTGCAAATCAAGTGTTTTCTTATAAAGCGGAATTGCTGTAACTACATATCAGAATAATTTCAAATACCTTAATTTTGACTTAAATGCAATATTTTTTGTAACTAGGTGTACTGAAACGGCTTTATTGCTAAAAGTTAGAGAGGATAGTAAAATTAAAACGATGTAAGTATGGAATCCGGATCCTGCTCCTAAGAGTAGCAGACGAGTATGGCGATATAAGTCAGCACTGGGATGAGATACGACATTTCTTCGCTTTTTATCCTTGGCGGCGAACGTGCTTCACTTCCTGTGATCCAACTGTCGCCGTGTGCCTATGCTGTAACGACGGTGATTAAAAGTGGAATGGACTACTTTATTCCATACATTGATGCTTCACCCTCCGACAGGACTACTCCGTGGTTTAACTCCTCGTGTGCCAGTGCTGCTGCGCTGAAACACAGGGCTTATCTTGCGTAGGTTGACGCCCGGAACAGTAAAGCCTCAAACAAATCACAAAGGAAGACAGCCTACAACAAAGCCGCTAAGTCCTTTATGAAGACCCTAAGGAAGGCTCGCTTTGACCAGATTGGCCAACTGGGAGCTAGGTTTGCCTCATTCCCAACAAGCAGTAAAGCCTTCTGGTCGTTAGCTTAATCCGTCGAAGCTAACTTTAGCCGTCCTTCACTTCCTCCATTGCTGAACCCAGACGGATCGCTGGCCCACACTGCGCTGCGGATGAGAAAGCAAATTTATTTGTGACTCAATTTGCAAAGGCTTCACGTCTTGAGCCCACAAACGTTTCTCCACCCAGCCTTCCTCGATGATCGAAATCCACTTACATCAAAAATAAGTGCTCAAAACGTTGCGTGGTCTCGATGTGAACAAGGCTAGTGTTCCGGAAGGAATATCGGCTGTGGTGCTGAAATCCTGCGCTCCTGAGTTGTCTCCCATTTTT
Organism: Eupithecia subfuscata; assembly: GCA_963564075.1. Taxonomy (NCBI): domain Eukaryota; kingdom Metazoa; phylum Arthropoda; class Insecta; order Lepidoptera; family Geometridae; genus Eupithecia; species Eupithecia subfuscata. Next base: position 1,845,521 of record OY751097.1, on the reverse strand, counting down.
ATGCGACTATTTTGCCTGTCCTTGATATCTGGTAAAGTCCCCAAGTCATGGAAGCTTGCTAATGTGCCAGTGCCCAAGAAAAGTAGTCGAGCTGACCTACGAACTATAGCCCCATCTCATCAGTCACCTCCCTGTTATGTAAATGCATGGAGCGTGTCCTGAATACCTATAAAAGATCAACTGGAGCTCCTTGGTGTCACTCTCACCCCAACTTTGAACTTGGGTACCTTCATCGAGTCGAAGGCTAAAACAGCAGCCATGAAGCTAGGAATCCTAAATAAGGTTAAGCGATACTTCACGCCGAGACAATTTCTATCTCTTTATCAAGCACAGGTTCGATCTGGTTTAGAGTATTGCTGCCATGTTTGGGACGGCTCGGCCAAGTTCCAGCTTGCAGCCTTGGACTTGATAGAACAAAGAACCTTCAGACTCATTGACGAGCAGCACCTTGCAAAGACTAATGTCCAAAGTCTCGGTGTTCAAGACTCTCGATCCTTTATAGATCCTACATTTCGGAGAATGCTCACAGGAACTACGTGACCGGATCCCACCATCCCCCTTCCACTCCAGAAAAAGCAGACGCACAGCGCAATACCCTCCACTTGCACTAAGCGGTTTTCCTCCATCTTCATTAACCGCACTGCTAAGGAATGGAACTCGCTTCCTGCTTCTGTGAATAGGTATCTATTCGACCTTCGTGATACACCGTCGGCGAAATCCTCGCTTTCCGTCAGGTGAGATTGCGGTCAAACGATGGTCTATTGTCCAGAAAAAAAAAATAGAATTACCTTATTTATTGGCACTTTAAAATTAATAATACCAAAATTATACAAAACCTTAGTAGCTTGTAACCCTTATTCTAATTAAAACAAAAATAAAATCAAATTTAATAAACAAAGCATACTTCTAAAAAAACTTGTAAACTTTTTTAATGATTTATTTAATTTTAAATTTAGGGTGAATTTTGAACTTACGCTTTAAAACATCTCCTCTCACGCGTAAAAATTCACTTACAGCAAACACAACACACTCTCTTGACGGTTGCGTAGTGACGGAGCGGGACGTAAGCCGCAAGCCACACAGGCGGGAGCGCAAGTATTAATAGCGGTAAATCCCCATGATCAATATTCGACAACTGTACTATAAAGGGCATAAATACGAAATCCTACGAATTTAGACTTTTTAAATTAGCGTAACTGATAACTGTCTAATCTCGGTGTTTGTAAGAACTGTAGTAAGCCACGACAATTAACAATTTATTATATTATAATTGTAGTAAGCGTGGTGCGTTTCAATTTTCTTATAAGCAGAAACGCTGTAACCCGCATTGCTCAAAGTTTCAACAGCGCTGTAACTACCGCGATCATATACTTTGCAAAAGGTGAATTGTAAATGCAAAATGTTCGAAAAGAACATTTTTTTATGCTATTTACAGCAAATGCTTAGGTGGTCCCTCAAAAAAATAGGGTGAATTTCAACGCTGTACAAAATTTTCTATTGGTCGTAGAGCCACGGGAGTTGGACCATTCGACGCGGGATTTTTTTCTGATTCCGAATATCCAATAAAAAAAAATTGACTTGGGTGTTGGTTACTACGTTTCCGCTTTTCGGCGTCGATGTCTTCTAGACCTTCGTGATACACCGTCGGCCACATTTTCACTTTCCATCAGGTGCGATTGTAGTCAAACAAAGATCTATTGACTGTAGAAAAATACTAAACTAAAAATTAATTTGACCTAGACACAAGAAACAAAAGCTTCTAACTTAGATCTCACGTCTTTGTAAATTCGGTTGCTAAGTTATCATGCGATAATTGCTAAAGAGAAAGCTCATTCATTCTCAGAATATTTCGTTTGTGGCTGTTCAATGGCAGGATTCCAAAGAAAATCGAAAGGTAAACGATTTCTTTGCTTTGTTGTAGTAATTACGATTATTGTAATATTTGTAGTACCTATTCCAATTGTTTTTTTGTCATTCTTATTTCAAATTGTGAATATTTTGTTTCTTATTTAAAATTTATTCAAACAATTTTTTAATTATGATTTTTTCTTTGGCTCGGTCATTTGTATTGTTGTATTTTTTTGATCTACATATTAGTTTAGTTTTCTTTTACCCATAACTTCGCACCATTTAAAAAGCGAAACGATAATGCTTTACATACTCAAATTCTTTGCTTTGTATACGTTATAATTGAAAGTTTGTGGTTCAATGTTTCAGCTTTGAAATTTTCCGCTCTAAGACGTATCAAAGAGTAACAGACTTCAACCACATACATCACACCAAAAACAATACAAAATAACGGTTTTAAAAATCGAACGCGACGCCATTTTAAAATATGGCTGCCACACATTATTGCATCTGTGCACGAAGGCACACACGGTGTCGGCTAAAAATAAAAGATTAATTTCCGATCGTTGGCACGACTTTAATCTAGTCTACGTGATTGAGCGCTGCAAGTGAAAAGCTTAGAAAACAAGGAACCAAATTGTTTTTGAGATAAGACTCATCTTCGAGAAGGTATCAAATCAGAAAATAAGGCTCATTCAGTCTCTTTTCAATCTAGACTAGAACCTTCTTTGATCGAGAGCTCGATTGTTGAAAGATCATTTAATCGGTGGGACGGATGCCTTAATAAAAATAATAAATAATGCTGTACAATCCACAGAGCCCCAAGCTCAGCAGAGCCTGTGTCATGGGTACTAGATGACGTGATGGTGGTAATAACCCTCCTGTTTATTTTGCCTCCAATTGAAAATTTGGAGCTTTTTCTAAAGTAGTCTAACAAGCTTCCAAGCACATTTTAATCCATTCAACTGCCCTTGTGTATAAAACTAGGAACATTGTGTCATACCAACTACAAAGTAAAGCTTTTGTTAGGTTTAAAATCCAAATTGGTATAAAATAGAACGGGTTGTTTACACCAATTTCAGTCGACAACTTTGTATAAAAGTTGCGCATTTCCTTTCATTTGTTCTTGGACTTTTATTTGATTGAATTTTATATTTGCCACTAAAAAAGATTTTAACCTACAGGCAACCGGAATCAAGCTCAATCGGGTATTGTTTTAAGTTTTTTTTATTGACATCTGCTTCCTCTAAACCTCTTTTTAGAACGTAATTCTGACAGCTAATACGAGTAGATTTCACGCGAGTTTTTACTCTATGACAAAACGCTTGAAGGTGAAAAAATTCAAACGTACGTTAAAACTTGGTGTTGCGTTTGGTTACCCGATCCTTGAACTCGATCAAGCTGAACTTAGATTAATGTTTGTGATCCTAAAACAATACATTTGTTCCTCTAAAGTTCGGTCTGCTTTGCTGAACTTTTATTGAAATATCCAAGAGCTTCGTATATCAGACAGCAATGATATAGAATCAATTGAATTCCATAATTTTTATTTCTTTATGCTTACAAAATAAGCCCTAAGGTAGAATTATGCCAGTTTTTAAACAAGATTTTATAAAAAAAGTCTCACAATTTTCGTCATAAATTAAACTCAACTGATGTGTGGAAAACCTGAGTTATAAAACAAACAAATGAAAATAATGTGTTAGGCAGTGATGGGTCTCTATAAAGCTTGGCAACCATTTTTGATAAATCTTGGACACCAGCGGAGGCACATTACTCTACGAAGTACCTTAGCTTATTGTGTCCTAGCATATCTAACAGGATGTGCAATATTAACTCCCACGGCTTTTTTTTTAGTACATAGAAACAGTGAGGAAGACATAATAATATTCAACTCCAGTACCAGTAAGCTTAGACGCTTACTTAGTGATGAATTTCTTCAAGTGTAAGCTGACTATATAATTACTAGTTTATGCCCGCGGCTTTGCACGCGTTGTCTCTATAGAAACGTTTAAAGGTGATTTCTATCCCATGGGAACTGATTTATGGGATGAAAAGTAGCCTATATTTGATTCCAGGATTAGAATTACCTGTATGCAAATTTTCAGCCCGATCCGTTCAGTAGTTTTGGCGTGAAGAGGTAACAAACATCCATCCATACATCCATCCATCCAAACATTCGTATTTATAATGTTCTTGTTTTTTTCATCAGTATTTTTCTATTTTATATGTTTTTGTTTCTTCTAATGAGTTGTCAATTTACTGTTTATCATGCTCATTTTAAATATGTCTGCGGAAACTTGAAATTAGCCGTCAACAAACATGCGCTGGTCTATCCAGGCATGTTCTATAATGTTCACCTGAAATTTGTAAACCTAGCTGTAAGCTTCTCCAAAATTGTAAAAATAATATGATAATTTTATTTATTGTAAAGTGAAACAGCTTACCAATAACGAATATGCCTTCTCCACTGCTTCACACATCCACCATGTTTGTCTACTGTAACCCCCGACACCCGGAGTCATTTACAACGATGCACCAACTGCCATTTCTAAACAATCACCTTGCTGAACTGACGTGGATTGCTCACGGTCTTATTGCAATTGCAATCTTATTTCAAAGTGTTTAGAGTGATTTCCAAGGTGAGTAGGCTGTGACATTGACATGTTCGATTATGGTTTATCATTTGTACAGGGCCTTTTGATGTGATTTGTATAGGCTTTTTGATTAGTATCGGGATAATGTACTTAGAATTGGAGCTAAGCTTTTGTGATTGAATTCAATTTTGTTCTGCTGTTCAATTTGATTTAAGATTTCGTCTTCTTTTTAAAGATTTTTGTATTTATCGAAATTATATTCTGACCTTAGTAGTATCAGATCAGAGATTTTTTTCGTCTCAGTAGCCCAATGTCCAGTGGCTGATTGAGAGAATTGAAATTTATCAAAACTATAATACTTCATGTTTTTGAGTGCGCTTTGATTATAATTATTTTAAATAAAAATCTGGATTTTTAGATTGTCAAAATGCAACGTGGTACCCGACAAATAGCACCAACTAAATCAGAAGGTAATTCAAATTATGTATACTATTATTATGTTTTTAATGTTAAGAGTTTTTAATAGTTCTCAAACCAACTTTACCAGTTCTTTAGCGAGGTAAAATCTCTCAACATGTAAGTAAATGATGCTTATTTGCGTCTCGGAAAGCTTATAATATAACTCCAGTTCTTATTTCATTTTCCGTTTTTTCCGGATTATAGTAAGTGTAAAATCTATTGTGATTCCATTGATTGCAAAGTGGAGGGAATTTCACGATCTTACGGAAAACTTGGTGCGATAAGAGAGTTTTCATTCACATATACATGCATTTGTTTGCTACAAATGAATGAATGGTAGGTAAGTAATGAATATGTTTGTTTTTATTTAACCTGTGTTATTCCACTACTGAGCAAAGGTCTTTAATAATATCAATTAATGAATATTACGAGGGAAGAACACATTTTCATTAGCTGCATATATGTTAATACGCTTTTACCCCATCTCTACGCTTTAATTTTCTCGACTATCACGAATTGCAAATACACGCAATGCAATTACCTCCGGCTATTCCCATTCGCTTTCCGCGAGAAGTTCCATTCATTTCGTGTTTAGCTTTCTGTTAGTCTATACGGAACTGTTCGTCCATGTCCATGGGGAAAGTATTGAAAGTGTTAATGGGATTTTTTTCATTGGAATTCAGTATTTTTTATTTATTATTTTATATTGGAGCCTTTAAATTTATATTAACTTGAAAACTCCGTTCATCATTGTATCTTAATGTTCATTCAACATTGACAACATTGGTCATATTTGATTCCTACCCTACTTTATTTCCAAAATGTTTAAAATATATTTTCAAGTAGGTAGACAGTCAAAATAAGAGGCTAAAAATACGCACACGAACTGTCGCCCCATTAGCGGAGAGGTTTCTAAAATACATGCCAATCTTGCATCGTTTTACAACTTTTGTTAGATTTACCGTATTGGTATTTCTGAATCGGACGATGCATCAAACTGCATACTCGCAGTTTAAAGATAAAAGTTTTTATGGTTCTTGTAGTTCGAAGGAAACGGGTGTTCTTACGGTTTTTATGCACGCAACTTTCAAGTGTTTGTTTCAATCATCGGAGTGTTATAACTAAGCATTAACTTTTTAAGTTTGTGCTATATTAAAGTGAAAATAAAAGACCGTATGAAAAAGTTTGCTTCAGTCGGCATTCGGACTGAGCCAGAAAAGCTTCAGTAATGTGCTTATAAAATATTTTATGTAAAGATATACTTCATACCCAAAAAACAAATCAAACTTTATTTCCTAGTTCTACTTATGTAATTTGAATTTTGTGACCGAGGCCAAACAGGACTTTAGGGCACTAAAGTCCTGTTTGGCCTAAAGGAAACAAAGCACTTTGTTATATGAAACACTTGAAAATTTAAACAAAAGGTAGACTCAATTGTGAGCCAGCAGCGTAGCGTTCAAGAGTGTCTATTCTACAAAATTGATATTTTGGTACAATAGGAAAATTACTTTCAGGAAAAGTGATGATAGTGTTTTCCTAGATGATTTTTGGCCAAGGCGGTCAGTCTCAACGGAGACTAGCCAGTTGCGTTTGACATATTATAGTGCCCAAGTGTGTGAGCAAACATATGTGCACTCTATTCCCTCACTCTCATATTCCAATGGGATAGCAGACCGACACGACCGGGGAAAGGAGAAATGATGTCCTCCTAGCCGAGTTTTGACCACGGCGGCCAGTCTCATTGGAAACTAGCCAGATGCGCAAGACATATTATAGTGCATAAGTGTGTGCGTAAACACAGGTGCACTCTCTATTTCCTCACTCTTTTAATCCGATGGAACGGCGAACATGACCGGGGCTCTCCCCGGTGTCCCATGTCAAGCGCAGGACCAACGGCTTAACGTGCTTTCCGAGGCACGGGGGTGTTACACCGCCTGACTTCGGGCTGCTACTGTGAAATTTTCTTGCTAGAAAAACCCCAATAACAACTGATGACCCGAACCGAGATTTGAACCTAGGACTTTATAATCAGCGGTTGAACAAGCTGACCGCTAGACCAACGAGGCAGTCGAAGCATAAAAGGAGTATCAATGTAGGGTGACATAACATAATGTGTGGATTGAATTTTGAAGTGTCGTGGACAGGCTATCTAGTTAGTTCTGAGAGTATATATTAGAGTATATTTCGTCGTTCCCACAAAAATGTGGTTTCAATAGCATCCAACGAAACTTGAGGCTCTCGTGCTTGACAAATGATACAAGAGCGAGGGTCTAACGACCCCCGCAAGTGCGCTCGACGTAACAAGGCTGGACTGAAATTGAAGCTGGTCAGAAGTGGACCGCGGCCGTGTGTTTTGCTCATTTCGGGTTAAAAATGATAGCGAAGAGGTGAAGGTAGTTGGTTACAACAAATAATATTGTTTATCTGTTATTTTTTATGTACATACATCATAGAAGATATTATGGTGAATGCCAGAGATTTCTCAATTTTGTATCAAAAAGCTAGGTCAGAAGTTTTCAAGGCGTTCAGCAATTTTATCGATGACCTTAAAATAATTTTCAGCATCTATCAGCAATTTTATCAATGAAACATTAAAACATCTACATACAAAGTTGTGTCATCATAATTATTACCTTGTTGATTTTTTTAATCTGTTACCTATCAAAAAAAAAAAGGATCTTCAACATGAGGAAAACGGCTCTTGGTACTTCTAAAGAGGAGCTTTTTGGTACGTACCTATCCTATTTATTTTTAAGGGCTGATAAAGTAAAGCTCGTATGATGATGTAAAGGTTACTAAATGTACACGACAGAGGGCTCTTTATTTACACGTAGACTTAGTAACGTAGTTCACCTACATGAATGTTAGTTTAGGCCTAAAACATTATATCTATTTTATATTGGTGTCATAATCATAACTTGTAACATTTCAAAGCAAACTCATTTCAACGATAATGAATCTTACCCTCCATGAAATAAAATCAAATTTCCGTCGGTCAAATCAAACTCTACGATCCCGAATTCGCTTCCACAACTCAACATTACAAGCAGTACCTGGTCCTTATTCTATGTTCTAGTCCTTTGGTTCCATACAAGTAACGCGGTTAGTAAGCAAAAATATAGTCTACTCGGTGCCTGAAATCGATCATTTTGAAGCAAATTGTACAAATTTTCGAAATCTTTGGCTATTTGACTTGATACATGAGTATGGATTTGAATGCTATAATCTAAATTAGGATAGCTGCGCCAATTTATATCACACACTGCTTCAAGCTTCGACGTTATCTTAAAAAATAAAACCAGCCAAAACCAATAAATCCAGTAGGAAAAAGCTATAATGCTACTGACGCCACGGACGATACGAATGTTTGTGTCACGCTCTGCAAGCGGAAATGTATCTCCTCTTTGCGTCTCTCTTTGCGGGTGGTCTTATTGGCAGCTCAAAACGTACCTCGCCGCGTTGCCAGTGGCATACTGTGGTCATCGTGAATACGCCCTGAACCCAAGACCCGGGCTATCTTATAAATGGGCCCTTGGAATCCCGTTAGGGTTCCTATTGTGGGATCACAATACACTCCAATTACAGCGGCCGTTCTTTGAAAGGGGACAGCTTTATTTGATTCACTTTATGTTTTATGGGCCGCTGTGATTCGGAAAATGCATTTGAATTTTCAATGGCCATGTTTTTGAGGATGCATTATTTATTGGCTTGAATGGCAGAGTACAGTGAATTTTATGTTCATGGACTAAGTGGATCAAAAATACTTGGACATTTAAGTTAATCGCCGATTGGTTTGTTTTATTCAACTCTTCAATTAAATTTTTTTGATTTTCCATTTTGACGGTCTGTCTACCAGTTGGACAAGTAACCTTATTAATAATTAATTTGTTTGTTATGTATTATTTCACTGCCTGTACAATGTCCAGGCATTCACGACATTCTCGGGTCTTCAACACTGTTACTTGTATTCAGCTTAATATTTGTAAATGTTTGGGCTTATTTTGTTAGCCTCAAGAAATAATCGTTATTTTGATTCTGATTCATTGCCTGTTACTATTTCTCTCCCTAACCAAAATGTAATGCATTTCATGAATTCCAAAGTACCTATATCTTGCCAATCTCGCTAATTTTCGTAAAATTTTTACTTATTGATGGACCAAGCAGATGGCCCATCTAATTTGGACTGAGTTGCTAGTATAGTACAGTATAGTATAATATGTAGGTTTGCACAATACTAAAACAGAAAAAGTTATCGTTTATTATAGCTGTCTTGTCAAAGTTGTACAGCTAAAATTTGTTAAAATGTCACAAACCACTCAAAATCATTTGAAAACTGTAATGGAGTTTGTATGACACTATTGGATCGCAGTCGAACTATGAAAAGTAGGTCTTCTCATTATCCGGTAGTGGTGCTGTAAGGGGCTAAATGTATGGAAGGAAACGAAATTAGTTTTCGTAAGATAGGCAAAACTGGCACTGGTGTAGGTGATGGCTTTTAAGGTATCTGTATAGTAACCATCGCCAAAACAGCATTCTTATGGATGTCTAGAGTGCACCTTTAAGGACATGCATGAGAAGAGTGCACTATGATGCACTGTCTTGTCCCTTGTGTAAAGTCTTTGTATAATTTCAGAGCGCGTACTCTACGCTCGCACTAAGCTGCTGAGTGGATCTCGTCCCGCTGTGGTCGGCGGAAGCCCTATTACAGAGGAGATTGCTATGGTGAGTTAGTTACTTTATTTATTTACGATGACCTCTGTGGCGCAGCGGGCGAAGGTCTGCCTACGACGCAGTAGGTTGCGAGTTCGATTCCCGCCTCGGGACAAATGTTTGTACGATCAGGGCGTACTGGATGTGTTCTATGTATAATAAAAAATATCTATCTATGTGTTGTATTTAAGTATATCAGTTATCTAGAACCCATAACACAAGCTCTGTTTAGCTTCGTGCTAGATAATGGTGTGTGAATTTGTCCAGCATTATTTATTTATTTATTAGTTGCATCGAATGAAATTCGATTACAAGTACCTTCTATGAAAATACTTTCGTACAAAAACTGTTTTTGGTAATTTCATTTCAATTTACTGAAATTCATATAAAACCTTTGGTAACAGAAAATCCTTTGTTTAATCGTAATTATTTTCAAATGCCACGACTGTCCTATAATATTAATCAGTCAGACTGGACAGCTTTTGTGGAAAACAAACCAGCATAGAGAAAAAGCTTAAACGAGGTTCTTGAAATTGGACCAAGCCTGGTTTGCTTCTCTTTCTCTTCTTTGAGAACTTGTCATGTTCTCAAAACCGTTGACAAATCATATTAAGTCGTAGACTGTCTACGCCGTAGCAAAAATTCCTACGCCGTAGCACTTCGTAGCACTACAAACTATCTGGCAACAGGAAGCCACCCGGTTTAAACTTACTAATTAATTGGATGAGATCCGGAAGACCTTTATTAGTTGTTTCAATTTTCGTTGATTAATTTTGATTTGAGGTCTGGTCCTCGATATAGGAGAATGAGAGGAGATGTGGTCAAACGAAGTTCTATTGACTATAAAAAATGGTTTATTAGATGTAATCCAAATATACAGTTAAATTTACAAATTATTTAATAAACTATGCCTATGACGTAAGGTGTAGGTTTTTTCCTAAATTATTCATTTGAATATAATATGGTTTTGCTATGTTTATTTGTTTGTTTTTGTTTCCTAAATTATTCATTATAAAATTTGTTTCTTAAAATTTTGTATTAAGAAAATGTATTTGTCTTATATTTGATTATTTTATTATGACATAAATAATTTAAAGGATATTTGTTCATTAAAATATATTTTTTTACAGAACCTTCGCAACGTAGCTTTTGGCTCAGCTAATTGCGCGCCCCGAGGCGAATGGCTTCGAACTCCACTCATCATGAGGCCACCGGACCAGCCTCTTGGCTATGGCCTAGTAGCGCCCAGGAATGGAGCCAGGTAAATTTAGACTCTAACTATTATTATAATAAAGTTAAGCTTGTCTTTATAGTCGCCGTAGGAACACGTATTATGTGGTCAATAATTTTTACGTTCACGTATTCTGTGTTCTCATTAATAAAGGAATATTTACCATGTAAAACTTTTAAAACCATTGAGGTCGAAACTCAAATTATCAAATCAACTTAAGTCAATCCCGTCGTAAATGACTATAATGATTTGAGTTACAGTCGAGATCGAGTTTCGTTCGACAATGAAACCGTAACATAGTAGTGGTGATTTTGTAGCAAAAGACAAATGATGAGGGAATATCGGTATATCTGCCAATAACAAATTTTAAAAACCCGGCGACCTTTTTGGCTGTACAGGTTTTCATGAAGCATGGCTAAGAACACTCGGAATAAAATTATCTATGACAAAAAAAACTAAATAACACGTTTAAACTTAACAAAACTAAGATGATAACTTAATTAAAATTAGATTAAACTCAACCTAGTACCTACCTATTTGTAGTTTATTTATTTTTTGCAGATCTGTTTGCCGATCCATTTGGATCTTCCTTGAACCACTCTGTTCCACATCACTCCTACGGCTAGCCACGGAATCTACAGATCCTTAATACCTATTAAGAGATTAATTAAACTTTGTTCCAGGTCTTTGCTATCGGGACTACAGGCGCACATCATAAAATGGCTGCTGTTTGACTCCAGGCCTGTGACAAAGGACAACAAGTCTGTTGTACCTCCGGAGACGTAAGTATTGATACGAAAGAAGTATATAGAGGCCTCCTCATCGATTACGATGACGGCAACCCTAGCGATTACGGATTCCTATCAACCTCAACTTGCGAGCTTGGAGGCCTGCATTCAGCAGTGGACCAATATAGGCCATATTGGTCCACTGCTGGGCGCAGGCCTCCCCCGATAAGCGTGATATTGACTGCTATCATGGGGAGTAACGTCCATAATCCCACGCTTGGCATGTGGGTTGGGGACCGCAGTTCGGTGGTAGCATTGTTCTGCAGGGGGCGCTGCTGCTCGTCCTCGGTTGATATCCCTTAGTCGCCTCTTACGACACCCGAGGAAAAACACACCAAAGACGTATTACTAGTCACTAAAAATATTAATATTTAAGAGTCACTAAAGATAGATACATTATCAATTTAAGTTTTTATTAGCTGTTATCTTATCTTAACAATAAAATTACGATTGCTTACACTAGATACCTACTGCTCTCGGCTTTGCACGTGTTGTTTAGGGATGAACGTTCTAGGTTCTAAGTTATTTACAAAAGTGGTTCCGGGCTTAAAACTTCACATGTAAAAAAGATCAGCCCGAGAACCTCAGTAGTTTCTTCTATAAATAGAAGTAAGTGATAACTTGAAGCGAGGAATCGCTTCAAATTATCACTTATTTCTATTAGGTAATAGGAAAAAGGATGTTTGACAATTTTTGTATGGAGGTTGGCCCTAACAGCCAATCATAGGTTTATATTCTAAGATGAAAATAACTATTTTTCTAATGTTTTTTTGTTCTTATAATAGTATCTTAGTAACCCAACCCTTTAGGACATTATGTTGTAGGGCATATTTTAAATTTTTATAAGTGTCCTCTATACAAATATAATACGCTTCATTGTGCGCAGCAGTTAAAAAATAAACAGTGTGGTAACCGATGTTAGAGTCAATGTTTTCAAAGCCCTGTAGTTGGGAGACGTACGTTCAGTTTGGCAGTGGAGGTATGAGTGCTGGTAGGATATGAAATTTGGGGTTTATTCCAGTTTTCCCCTTGACAAATCCCTCTGGATCCCCAAGGGGGAAAACTGGAATTAAAAAAATGAATTCCAGTTACCCCCTAGAGATTTTATTTTCAAGGGAGAAATCTGGAATTTCTGATTTCGATTTCAGTTTTCCCCCTTGAGGATACTCTTCAAGGGGGAAAACTGGAATTATCCCCTGAAGTTTTCCCCCTAGAGGATAATCTTCAAGGGGGAAATCTGGAATACATATGGTTGGATGGAGTCATACTTGAAGGTTGCGCGCGTCCTAGAACGCATATAGACAATCGAGAACTAAATTTTTACCGTCTTTTGTTTACTTTAAGATATACTGTACTTTTCCCCGATTACTTATACGCAACTCCGATTTGATGATGTCTCAAATAACGTTATTGTCAGTTTTCAACGAAAATCTGTCAAAAAATTGGAGAGATTTTCGGCAACATTAAGACGTGCTTAAACCTGAGTTGCGTTTGAGTATTCGGGAGTTTAAGACTTACCCGCGCATGTGACGGGTGAGCGAGAGTGAGTTGATAAATACGGTTAGAGCTTTGGTCTTTTGATCACCGTCGCAGACTTCAACCGAACAAAACACCACTCTAGACGTTTTTCATATGATTATGTGTCCGTCACCGCATAGCGCATAACTCATTCGTACCAAAATGCAACCCAAAATTCTTGTAAACTAGAATTCCCGATACACAAAGCCATATAACTACTCCAGCACCGTGTTTGGCATAAATCTAAACTATGCTCTGCCGGCCAATATTTTAGGCAAACTGGACGAGTTTATGGTCTAAACGTTTCTGGGCATTTATTTTAAGCTGTTCTGAATATCGGCCGTTTAGTGAGGCTGTATTTCATTTGATACTAGGAGATATTGCTGGGTGGAATGTTGGGTTTGCGTGCTCAATTTGAGGGTATGTTTTGGATAAATGGTTTGGGACATGTTTGTCAAAATCATATTTAAGCTAATGATGATCGTGACTCTAAGACTGCATGTTTTTGAAATAACGATTTTAAGTTTAGAAATCAATTAAATATCTAATCAAATGAAAAACACCTTACTACCCTTGAAATAAACATGAAAATTTGAAATAGGTTTTCTTTACTGGTACTAGAATTTATAGCACTGTTTTCCTTTAGTTTTTATCATCAACAGCATCAGTTATTGTACTTGTGGACTTAAGCCTCCCCTAATTACCACCATAGCACCATGGCGCCACGTCTTCAGATTTCACAATACAGAATTTATTCGTAATACCATTGTCATGTAAACATATAAATTATAATTATAATCAAGGCAAATTAAAAAAATCATTGCTATCATAAAGTACCCATTCAGTGAACCACTCTCTTAGTTTATTCTTAAAAAATGTGGAAGCTGCATCATGGATCTAGTCGGGTAGCCGATTGTAAACTGAAGGACACATTATATAAACGGCCCTCTCTGATTTCTGTAGCTGATGTTTAGGTGAGACCACGCAGGACGCGAGCAACGTTGATACCGCGGCGCTGGAGGCTGGAACAGTTCACTCATGAGAGTGAGTTTGTCATACTCCTTGAACAGATCCCTGCATGGGACGTCGCTTGAAACACCTGCCATCGTGCGTAGAGCTCGCTTTTTCATCACAAAGGCCCGCTGGACGTCGGCCACCCACAGCTCCACCCCGTACGAGAGCGAACTGTGGACTGTCGCGTAGTAGCAGGAGCAGTCTACGCCGGGCGACTGCTCGCTAGCCTCTGTAGTAGCATACAGAGCAAGTCGTCATTCCACCTAGCCATTCATTAAGTTTTATTTTATTCATTTGTTTTCCATTTCCAGCTACCTACGCCCATCCGAAGAGCGTCAAGAGGAGGCCCTCTGGCGAGCCTGCAGCGAGGTGATCTGGCGCTGTGCTGGCGGCAACAACCAAACTCCTGAGTCCATGGCGGTGGTGGTGCTGCCAACTGAGCAGGTCTACGTGCCGCATGGAAGTATGTACTATCAGGATGGAGTTACTGAAAAGGTATAATGTTATGTTGTGATTACTATGATACCTACATTTTCACCTGAGTATGGGGCACTGCTATAAATTTGTCGCTTAGCAACGTTGTACCTACCTACATTTACAGAAAAAAATATCCTGGTGAGAATACTAGGCGGCAAGAATGGAATAAGCAATGTTCTTTAGTTATCATTATCATGCAAGTCAGGCATGCAAATATTGCAACGAAAACTAGACAAAAGCTAGCGCTACCCCTGCCCAATTTTTGATGTGATAACGCTGTTTTTTCCAATGACACATCAAAAATCTTACGGTAGTTACTTTGAATTCAAAATAAACTTAGGATGTTTGTAAGTTCCGTGATAATAGGTAAGTGAATTCTTATTTTCCATTGAAATTTTCATAATTTATCCTTTGACTTTCAGATTTTCTCATAACGACCGTTTTGAATTTCAAGCTGCATTTATTCGAGTTTAAAAGCCTGGAGGATCTACAGATATTCATAAAGCGTTACCTGTACTTGGTAAGTATTTAATTGTTTGATGTATAGAATTCAATTAAATTTTTTAATATCATTATTCATCCCTTGCTCCAAAAGTATAGTTTTCCTTCGACAATAATATTTAATTTCGGAAATAATCTTATATATAAAAATGAAACCCGTTTCGCGTTGTCACGGCATCACGCGTGAACGGCTGGACCGATTTCGCTAATTCTTTCTTTGTTGTGTTTGTTATTGTCAGGAGAAGGTTCTTATGAAAGAAAAAATTAAGAAAGTTGGAAACATAAATTTCCACGGGGGCGAAGCCGCGGGGCGCAGCTAGTCGGAAATAAATATTATCGTCCACGTGCATCTCCAAATGTTGACCCCGTGGTTATGGTTATGACCTTAGAAAACCTCACTATCTCAACCGAACGACGTCCACAGGAGGATTGTACAAAGTTTTCCCTATCTTCTTATTTTTGAAATTAATTTTAACTAATGAAAAATCCTTTTATTTTTAGTTTCAATCGGAGGAGTGTGCTGGAGCTCTACTTATTTTGTACTCATGCATGCTGTCCAGAGGTTTAGATAAGTATGTCATTTTGTAACTAAAATAACTGCCTACACACATAAGTCACACATATAAGGAGATGCATAAGTCTAGACATAGGCTCCTAAACGCCTTCGTTGGCTCTTAACATAAGTGACATAATCGGGATGCTGCCCTTCCCCCGGTGGATGTTTCTTAGTCGCTTCTTACGACAACCACAAAAAGTATTGGGGTTGTGCTTTTAAGCCGGTACCACACGGTTTTTTGTATCAAAAATATTTCCAAACAGGCAATAGGTAGCATACACGAATAAACAAGAAAATTAAAAAGCTCGTGCGGGAAGGATTTTTTACACTGACTGTGCTGATAGAAGTCGGTAGTAAAATTGTACTATCCTGGCGCATGAACCCCAAAGAGGGTCTTCGCCTCCAAAGCCATGCAGGCTGGTTTTCCAGAACCAAGAACCAAGACGTGAAGAGCAAATTATTCCGATACAACAAATATAATTGACTTTATTTTGCATTTCCTTTGAGTAGCTTCGCAGCCGATAATTTTAAAATTGTAAAACTGTTTTCAGCATAAAGAAAGACCTGGACGGCAAGCTGACACATCTGGTATCAGCACACGTGGAAGGGTCCATTAACGTGGCCACCCTGGTCCTAACGGGGCGCGCGACCCCGTATCTACACAACGGGGTCATGTATGTGGGTGATGAAGACCATTATGTAAGTAGACAAATACTGTTCCTAAAGCTAAGCTAGTAGTTAGCCCAATATCGTCGTGAGCGTTTTAGTTTTTACTATACGGTACACCATATTAGTTCTTACTCTGTTTAGGCTATGCCTCAATTTGGAGTGCTGTCCCGCAGTCCAGTCGGTCTACTAGTCTTCTATGGAGGAGAGGAGAACCATAAGAATAACTTGAACAAGCAGTATCCAGGGTCCAGGCTGAAGACTCCTGCGTTGCCTATATGGGTAAGTTTTCAAAATGGAATATGTATTAGGTACATGTTATAAAGCACAACGAAGGTTTCACTTACTTCTCTGAGCCGTATGCATTCAGAAAACTTAAAAAAAAATGCAATATTCGAATTGAGTTGATTTGATTCAATTGTAAAAAGGAATTGTGGGAGACCATCCACTTGATCGACCATGGACATTGTAGCTTATAATTCTTCATGTGTCTCACCTTTGACAATAAAGATATTCTATTCTATTCTAGCTGTTGAAGGGAGTCGATGAATGAAGGCAGCTCAAGAGCGACCAGTTTGTGGCATCGTATCGGGAAGGCCTATATCTAGCAGTGGACGTGTTTGATATGATGATTAAGTGCATTTGTTTCGAATGGATGGATGCGTCAGCTCTAGTGAATAATAAAAATGTATATTACTTCTAGAGATTTTGAAGACAAGATTTTAAGGAACTTTTAGTTTCTTTTTGTTTGTTTTGCAGGTGACCAGTTGCTCGGGGCACTATGGGGTCCTGTTCAACACCAATCGTGAACTGCTGAGGAACTACCACGCTGAGAGACGGTAAATATAACTTTACGATAGACTCTAAGTAGCGAGATAAAACTTTTTTATGCAACACTAGGGTGCAGATGTTTCACTTTTGTAGGAAAAAAAATATGGTGATTATAATCTGATTATTTCGCTTCCTTTAAGCCTATCATAATAGTATATTTGGCAAATTTTTGACCATGTTTAGGTTGCACAGAATGAACAGTTGAACAGTTACAAAGAAATATAAAATATTAATTAATTGCGTTTTTTACAAAACAGCACATTACGGTAGCCACACATTATTTTAAGTGAAAGGAAATTAATAATTTAACTGGCTACATAAGCTGCAACCTCATCCCCGCGGGTGTCGTAAGAGGCGACTAAGGGACACCCACCGGGGGCGGGCAGCAGCGCCCCCTGCCGTACCATTCTACCACCAAAACTGCGATCCTGAACCCGCATGCTCAGCGTGGGGATTTTGAGTACAGCCCTCACCCTTAAGATAAAAGCCAATAAGGCGCTTATCAGGGGGAGACATGCGTCCAGCTGTGGACCAATACAGGCTGTTGAGGTTAAAACTTATCTATTAAAATTCCAGATTTGACATCCACTACTACACCTGCGGCGGCTGCCACGTCCTCCTCAACGTGGACACTCGAGCCCACGACGATGCAGTTGGTACCCTGAGAAACGACGACATCAACGCTACTCCGCTTGAGAAACTCATCCATACCAAGTAAGGAACCGAAGTGGTTGCGGCGGTAGAATCGACTCCTCACGACATGGATGTCGTAAGTTTTTAAGTTGATGGCGTATCTACCAGAGGGAGGGCAGAAATTGCAGTTTCCATCTGTTTATTTTTAACATCTTCACTGCCAGTACCATTCCACCTGTCAAAAAAAGTGATTATGGCAAAAAGAACCGTTGTTTGGGGAAGGCATGTTCAGCATTCAGCATCAGTGGAGTATGAGTGCATGAGAAAGGATTAAGAGAGGAAGTTTTTGTTGAACAGCGGGAACGAGCTGAACACAACGCACATGGTTCTATCACAGCTTGTAGCCGCGGCAGCACGCCGCTGCGGGTCGCATCAAAGCTGATCTGTAAAATGTAGTGTATAGTTCAAGATTTGACTTATTTTGGGCCTATTTTGTTATTTTTATGTTACTGACTCCTGGATGTTTTGGTTTCAACTGTAACTCCACTTTTAAAATGAAATAAAAAAAAAGTGCTAAGCCTAGCCAAGGGAGTGAGAGAGAGACAACCACTTTCGTTTACTAACGAAAATGTCTCTTTTCAAACGAAGTAGGTATTATTATTCAACTAAATTATTATTATTTTTTTCGTTAAAGGTGGCAAGACGCAAAAATTACTTGGACTGGATCAACCCCGTATGTTGGAGAAGCCCCAAAATAAACAGCTGCGTAATTTAAAATTACTTTCAAGCTTATTATCGCTTTAAAGCTAGCTTATGAATAAGTACAGTAGATACGTATATGTATAATATTTTGGCATAAAGGTTTAGAATAATAAAGATGAAATAACATGTTGTAAAGAGGGTATACAATGCTTTATTTATAAAAATCGCACCGAGCAAGATTTTATGTTATTATAGAAAATAATTATGTATCTGAATATTTTAAGTAAGCTTATGAATTAGACACCGTTTACTTACAACCAAGAGTATAGTGCTTTATCTATGGTGACAAGGATCAGGGTAATAGGAAATTGTTGGTTGGTATGGATTGAGATAATAGAGAAATTCGAAAAGAAAAATGAGTTTTCTATAAATTCCCTAACATCCTTATTTTCTTTTATAATGTTATCTTTATTCACAAAGAAAATTACAATCCAGTTTTAGGAATAAATTAGAACAAGTATTTACAATTGAAACAATTGAGCTAACTGCAGGCTGTTGCGAAATATCTTAATGACCTCTGTGGCGCAGTGGGCGAAGGTCCGCCTGCGATGCAGGAGGTTGCGGGTTCGATTCCCGCCTCGGTACAAATGTTTGTACGATCTGCAGATATTTGTTCAGGGGGTTCTGGATGTTTTTCTTATAAATGTATATAAAATAAAAAAAATATCTATCCATATAGTGACTATCTATATTACAATCAGTAAATATCTAGTACCCATAACACAAGCTCTGCTTAGCTTGGGGCTAGATAATGCTGTGTGAATTGTTCAGCATTATTTATTAATATAAGTAGCTCAACTGATCTAAATCAATACCAGTCGGAAGCGTCCCCAATTCGCTGGTTGCATTGCACCGGTGCATGGTAATTCAATTCAATTCATTTATTCATTTGTGATACAAAGGTATTACAGGGATGTTCAGAAATATATGCAATGCTGATGTGCTGCGCCAGATCACCATCGAGAGCTGGTGTTTCAATTAATTGAAAAACACTGTAAATATTATCACAACCTCTCGATCAGTTAATTCATTTATTATATTTTATAAAATTGTCAGCGGATACCCAGCGGCTGATGATAATAATTTATCAGTCCAGCGCTCATTTCAATAAATACAAGCATCATCATTTTATTCGCAAAAATCTGAGGCGTTCGAGAATGATCGATGGCTTGACAAATCCAGCAATAAAAGTAATTTATCAAATACGTCGAAAGAGTCTTTCTAGGCGATATTATTTTTCGTTTCCACTTTGGGATATTAAATGATGAATGTACAAAAGTACAGTAAAATTGAATCACTAAATAATGAAACTGTGAATACTCTTTGTCTAGACGCAAACTATGCACAAACCACCCTGAGGCCCAGACTGCACCAAAGCGGAGATATGCGGAGATGGCCGTAGCGGAGAAGAGACGTTTTTGAGCTAGGGTGTCTCCACCGAAGCTGTGCGGAGATGCGTACTGGCTAGACTGGAGCAGAGATGTGTGCTGGCTAGAGCGTCGAATGTTTGTTGAGAAGAATTGACTAGCGGCGCTGCTCACTGCACGCCACTCACATCTCTTCTCTCTGCTGCGTGACGTCACCAGCTAGCGAGGCACAGCTCACATCTCATACATCACTCGGTGTTCTCCACTGAAGCTGAGCGGCGAGATGTGTGAATAACGACGTTTCATTGGTTCTTTAAAACAGTTTTCCCCCTTGAAAAAATTCACATTTCCTAGAAAAAAATTTCAAGGGGGAAAACTGGACTCCATGACTTTTCGCCCTCAGGGGTTTTTATGTTAGTGGAGACGTTAATATCAAAAACATTACCCATTGTAAGAGTAAATTCTAATAATAATGAAATAATGATAGAGGATGAGTAAGAGTAATATACCTACAAAGCAAATCCAAGATAACTGGTACCTATTATTATAATTCTGGTCCAATAAACGTAAGAAATGATACCATCAGCGTGATAGATGCAATAACGAACCTTACTCAAACGTAATAGGACACCCAAAATTCTGTCCTTTACACCCAATTATACAGATTTACCTGGAATATTTTGAGCCTTGTCCCGTTGCAATAAGGATGTGCCGTGTTCCATATATTTTATGGTAATCATAACTCGTAGGGACAATGAGCGTCGGCAACGAACTGCTATTGTAAATCAAGGAATTCCAGTGGTCGTGATTCCAGCCTTGATAAATGGTATCAAGGTATTATTTACTTTACAGCTACGTCTTTTCGAAGTGGAAAATTCTATACCCATACGTGAGCTCGCTAAATAGTTTCCTTACGTCATAGGTTATGACGTAAGTGTCCTCTATAGTTGGCGACGAGCCACGTGAGATGCGTCGATCGAGTCGCTTCGTTTTTTTTTTTTTTTGGAGATGTGGAAGTAAGTTAATAGGTTGCAGTTTTTTCACATAGGTACATTAATATTTCAACATAGAAGCACTCAGACCAAAACCAATTTAAGCAAATCATACACTACTAGCTGCGCCCCGCGGCTTCGCTTGCGTGGAAATTTATGTTTCCCACTTTCTTAATTTTTTTCTTTACTATAAACCTCACGGAGCCCGAGACCTTTCCAACGAATGCAAAACCGTGGAAATCGGTTCGTGCGTTCTGAAGTTATAGCGTCAGGAAGGAAAACCCGACTTATTT
The DNA here is from genome assembly GCA_963564075.1 of Eupithecia subfuscata. Taxonomy (NCBI): domain Eukaryota; kingdom Metazoa; phylum Arthropoda; class Insecta; order Lepidoptera; family Geometridae; genus Eupithecia; species Eupithecia subfuscata. The sequence continues at coordinate 1,824,278 of OY751097.1, read as the reverse complement.
TTATATAGTAGATTTTGTCATGGCAACATAAATATTCTTATCCGGTTTAAATAAAACATTCAACAGTAACTAGAAACACGGAATTGTCTGAGAATACGCTTTTGTAAACAGATACATGTTTCTGTATCAGTACCGACTTAAATAATTAATTACGTTGGTTCCCCTAAACATATTTGCTCCTTATTCAGTACATTTGTACATGTTCTGTAGAAACCCTTTAAGATTCCCTCTTTGTACACATCGTCAATTAATGTTGCTCTAATTAGTACGATTGTAAGTGAAATTTATGTGTGTGGTACACATAGGTAGTACTGTATTATACATATTTAGTATTTACATACTTGATGGCAATCCATATGCATACCTCACATCACACTAATATTATAAATGCGAAAGTTTGAATATGTATGGATGGATGTTTGTTACCTTTTCACGCCAAAACTACTGAACGGATCAGACTGAAATTTTGCGAATTTCAATCTTGAAATTCTAATCCTGGAATCAAACATAGGCAACATATACTTTTTATACCATAAATCAGTTCCCATGGGATAGAAATCACCTTTAAACGTTTCCATAAAAACAACGCATGCGAAGCCGCGGGCATTAACTAGTATATTATTAACTAGTATATTATAAATTCGAAAGTAACTCTGTCTGTCTATCTGCCTGTCTGTTACCTTTTCACGATTAAACGGCTGAACGGATCTTAATGAAATTTTAAGATATAAGATAGATAGGGATAGACAAAAGATTACAAAATAAAAGGCCGACTTTATCATCTATCATCAGCAAAAACAAGTAAAATGAAATAACAACTTTGGTGCTAATTTAAATAAAGTTTAAGCGCATTCAACCAACACCTTCGTCTAATAATTTCATCATAATTTCACCAAGAAGTTACAGCACAGTCTAAATTCATAGTAGAATAACTATTTTCAGGACTTTAATAACAAGTTGATTTCTCTGGGGAGCCCTCGCGCTCCAACTTAAACTGAATTTAATTCTGTACTCTATAAACTACATTCCTGCATTTGCTGTTTTCGAAATACTAGGATTATTGCACGCTTTACGCGAATCTATTTTTTTAATTAATTAATTTGATTAATTCGCTATTTCTTGTTTATTTAATTAGGAAATATTTTATCTTTTTCCAAAATCATAGCTTGGTTGATACATGATGTCTTTTCGCTAGTTGGCTTGATATACTTTAAGGATACAGGCTGGTCTCACTAATTATGTTGGGAAACATAGTGAGTATATTATACTGGATGGAAGCCATGGAGCGTGCCATGCTCGGCATCACATTGCTAGATCGAGTTCCTAACACTGAAATTCGCAAACGGACTAAAGTTCAAGACGTTAGTGAGCGAATGTTGGGGCTAAAATGGAGTTGGGCAGGACACTTGGCCAGACGAAGTGACGACAGGTGGACTAAAGCACTGACTGAGTGGTGGCCAAGAGACTGTTGTAGGAGTAGAGGGCGTCCACCGACGCGATGGGTCGATGACATACGCAAAACCGTAGGCTACACCTGGCCCAGATTAGCACAAGATCGAGGTGAATGGCATAAACATAGAGAGGCCTATGCCCAGCAGTGGGTCGACAAGGGCTGATATGATGATGATGATGATGTTTCCCATCGCTCGGTGACTGAAGCTGAGCGGAGACGAGATGTGTGAATAACGACGTTCCATAGGTTGTTTAAAACACATTTCCTCGGAGAGAAACATTTTATGTAAGATATTCTTTTGAAAACTAAATATAAATAAATAAATAATGCTGGACAATTCACACAGCATTATCTAGCCCCAAGGTAAGCAGAGCTTGTGTTATGGGTACTAGATAACTGATATACATAATACAATACACTAAATAGATAGATATTTTTTATTATACATAGGAAACATCCAGAACGCCCTGGACAAATGTCTGCAGATTGTACAAACATCTGTCCCGAGGCGGGAATCGAACCCGCAACCTCCTGCGTCGCAGGCAGACCTTCGCCCGCTGCGCCACAGGGGTCGTCAACTGGAAGGATATTGCTGGGTAAAGGAAACTTTATACGATAACGTATTTTCGTACATGTGTCGTTTGAAGTACCCTGTTTGATTAGGGTTAATAAAACAGTCCACGCTGCCCGGACTTCAATCTAAGAAGTTCTAGAGTCCAAAGGCCACTTTGTACTGTATTTACATGCTAAAAGGGCGCAAAAGACCGCATCAATTACAGATGGCTGACAGTAAATCGCTCGCGAACAAGGTTGTATTCCAACTTTCGCAATTACGTTAGTCAGGATTAAAGTTAGGTTTGCAACTTTCAAAATGGGACGGATGGTTAGATGGGACACAGGGCCAGTGAGACTGGGAAGCGGGAAGCTAGGATTCGTGGAATGTCAATAGTTTTACTTCAGCTTTTTACGGTGCTCTTTTAATGATGAGCTTTCGAAATACTTTTAATAGAATTTAAACCTTTGTCTATTTTGCAATGGGATGAAAACGTTGAGAAATAAAAACTTAAGGTAGAAACCTTATTTTCTAAAATTCAGAAACTTCTTGTGCGACTTACCTACCTGTGCACCTCGCGCCATGCAAAACTATTGGCGCGAGGAGGGTTGAATAATTATTTTCCATTGGAAATCTGCCCAAACCTATAAAGATAACACCATAAGAAACATTAGAACGGCCGCACGGATTTCCCTCAGATATGGCATGGATACTATTGGTCAAGTCATTGTTTCAAACAAATAAAATCTGCACTTTGGAACAACTATAGGATAAACCGAGAAAAACGCACACGGTAAAGTCAAACCACCCCCCTTTTTCATCGAGTGTTACACACACTGTTTATCAGTTTAATATCTTTTAGGCTATGGCTACACAGAAAAAGCTGAAAATCACAATTTTAACGTTCATTGCCGAAACTTTTTAACTGGCGTCCAGAGAATGTAGTAACTTTTTAACACGGTCCTCGCCCGATAGAAAGTTTTGACACTACTGCCAAATGTCATTGTAACCGTCTTAAAAAAAGAAGAAGATAAAAAATTCCAACCCAGAGAAACCCTAATGGTATTTTGTTACCATCGGCTTTTTATATGGAATTCTGTACAGCGCCTCTATCGTGCCGACGACTGGGAACTACGCAAATCCCACACCAAAATGAGACGTGACGATCACGTCTCGATACTATTCTCTACCGAACTCAGGGCTCAGATTGCTAGTTTCTTAGTTTTGTTAACAGAATCGCCGTATATCGTAAGACTAGCCACTGCTTCTACAATCACACTTTACGTACTTTAAACCTTAACTTTTGTTGGTGATCGGACAATTTATGCAAGTTTTTGTTGCGAGAGTTTGCGGCCAGATGTTTACTTGTGCTTCGCCAACTTTGTTAATGTGATGTATTGCTCTTTACGCTGCAGTTGCATTTAGAGCAGAACTTGAAAATTCTCCGTAAATTCTCAAAATAATAATAAAAATCTCGACATAACACACATTAACTAGCTTTAAATTTATATCGAGCTTGTGTGATGGTTGACTTCATACAAACAGTAGTCCTCATAGAACTCGTAGAAATTATGTATTATTAAACTAAGTAGTGGGTAAATGACGGTTGAACATAAACCATCATCATCGTGAGCTTATTTAGTCCACAGTTGGCCACATGCAAGACAGGGCGCTTTGGCGCTCATTCGGAGAAAGAGTGCCAAGGCGCCCTGTCTTGCTGCATCCAGCATCTGCCTACAGCTTTTCGCAGGTCGTTTTTCCCTCATTTTCGAAAGATCACTATCACAACTACGCATACACTACGTTTGCCTAGTAGCGTTCTTTACTCAAAAAGTAGCTAGAATTTTTGTATTATTATGAAAAGTAGCGGGAAAATGTTATACAATTTACTTTAAATTTAGAGCAGAATTAAATTTAGACGACACGTTCTGACTTTACACTAGACTGTTTATTTTATTGAAATTACTTTAAAATTGTTTCGGAACTTTCCAGTCTGTAAAGTTTTGAAAAGTTAAAATATAATTTAATTTCATGAACCACTTTTAGAATTATAAATTCGCAAAATATGAACTGGTAAATGAGTAAATTAAAATTTGATTACCCAAACAGTCTGAAAAGTTCAATAGTTTATAATTATAAATTCCTAGAATACGGGTCCCTGGTTTCTAATCAATTTTGTTTGAACATGTTTTGTATTTAGAAAACCATTATCAAACTTTTTCAATAATTTTTTATCACGTTTGAAAGCACTTTGATCAAAATTCGATTGAAAATTAGCATTTGCAAGAACTTGAAAATAATGGTAAATATTGCAGATTTTTCAATTTGGGCTTCTAGCGATCGCAGTGAATTCAATTCACTTGTAACTTTAATGGACACTTGTTTTCGGGAACCTATCCCCTAGAGAGGTCAATGACATGCATCACACGCAGGAGTTGAATGAACCCAAAACCTCAAAAATATACAAGTAAAACCAAATAAGTCTTATACATATAAGATTTCACCAACAAATGTTATTTCATTAGCAATCTACGTTATTAGTACATGCCAATTATAACAAGAGCCTACATAAATTACCCGGGATGATTATCATAAAACATTGCAATGCCTCCAGGGAGTGACCCTAAGCGTTCAAAGGAAACCTTATACCTTGTTCTGTTTTCTTTGGTACGAGCTAGGAGAGTAAATAATTAGATTTAGCCTCTACCCGGGCTTTTGAGAATTTTTATATAAAGACATACCTGGAATGTGTGTCGTTGAAAAATAAATTTTCATTGGCCTAGAATGATCTTCAATCTGCTACACCAACCATGTGAAATTTTCATCCGCTCCGTGTAGTTCGTCGTAGCGTCGAACATTTTCTCCCCTTGGCGTTGCCAACCCTACATCTTCACTAACTATTGCTCAAGCCGACCTACGTACCAAGTGATGCTATTGTGCTTGTTGCTTGTGATTGCTATAGACTTTCGTCTTGAGACGCTGCGGTAAGTGATTCGTAAGGTAAGTGGGACGAAAAGACACCATGTCCCGAACGCTGCTCATCCGAGCTGGATTCGGCGATTGACCTCTTTCTCGAAGTTGGACGTTCCTAGTTGGATGGTTTGTCCTAGGTAGACATAATAGGTGCTACAATCATTTGATTATTATTTTTACGAGTCAAGACAGCTTTGCAGAATGCTAACAGATTTTTGTCTCGCAATAAGTTGTCTATTGGTGCCGCCGCCGCCCCGCTATGCGCTTATGTTGCCCAGCTGTATGACCAACCCGTACTTAAATTTTCCACCATGTCAATATCTTTTCAAAAAACAATGTAGATAATTATTAACCGAAACTAGCCGAAAGCCATGAAAATGGCACAGCTTTATTGAAACAAAATATATAGATAATAAGTGTATTGCTTGTATGTACCTTAGATAGATAGATAGATAGACCATAAATAAGTTGAGTTATGCATCTAGATATAGTATCACCTTAGGGTTTAATAAAAAACCTATAGTGATGTTATTTTTCAATAAATAAACACACGTGCTTATGTATGTATCACCATAGCTCCTAACTTGTACCACCTCTCCAGCTTAACTATAAATATAGTACCAATTAATTCCCGAGAGAGGACTCTGCTAATTCGGTTTCGAAATAATGTCGTGTTGTTGCTGATGGTTACGGTCAACTGGTTTTATTGCTACCTTATAATAATTGCAATACTCAGTGTACAGCGTACAAAGCCGAATGGGGATGATTCTGGACCCCAACGGGATCAAATTGTGAATAACGAACGTTTTAATCACACTAATATTATAAATGCGAAAGTTTGGATAGATGTATAGATGGATGGATGTTTGTTACCTCTTCACGCCAAAACTACTGATCGGATCGGGCTGAAATTTTGCATACAGATAATTCTAGGCCTAAATTAAAACATAGGCTACTTTTTATCCCATAAATCAGTTCCCATGGGATACAAATCACCTTTAAACGTTTATGGAAACAACGCGTGCGAAGCCGAGGGCATAAACTAGTTTTGAATATTTTTTTTGAAAAGAATAAAGTTTTGTCTCCTTATTCGTGTTTTTTTACACGTACTGTTGCATTATTTAACACTAGATGATCGTCTCGCAGTTTCACCCGCGTAGTTCCCGTTCCCGTGGGAATTCCGGGATAAAGTATAGCCTATGTCACTCCCTGAAAAGTACCTAAGCTTCCTAACGGTGAAATAATTTTTCAGATGGGTCCAGTAGTTTCGGAGCCTATTCAATACAAACAAACAAACAGTCAAATCTTTCGTCTTTATAATATTATTAGTACTTATAGATTATTTCACAAATGTTTTTGATTGTTTTTTCAGCAAAATGTGTTTTGTCATGAAATTGTTACAAAATCTATTCTCACAAAATCTATTCAAATTTTTTACCTTTTTCCAATCCTTGTCTGTATATGAGGGTAGATTTATGAAATAAACATTTTTGCTAGCGAATTTTCCATGTAACGTTCATGTTCCCATCCATCAATTCGTTTATGGCCGAAGTCAAAAACCTTGAAAAATACAGCAAACCGAAAATTTCCCGTCAAAAAAGATTAACATAGCCTCTATCTATCCTGCATAAACAGGTAGGTACCTATATCCCAACAAAATATTGGACGGTATCCAACCCTTTTTCACGTTCACACACCGTAAATAATAAATAACTACCCGAATTTACCAGTTTCAGGCAGATTCCTACATAACTTAGCATATTTATAGAGGGATAACTTAATTCAATGATCGAAATATTTTATTCTGTTTGGCAAAAATAGTTTTCAATTTTACCTGTAAAGCTTCTGCTGTGTCTGTGGTAGTTCCAATACATTGTAATTGTTTTTTAAGGACACTACCACATCGAGATTAAAAAAGGAAGAAACTGATCGAATAAAGTAAGATTCTTCTTACAACCTTAGAAGGTTCTCTTGGTTGCGTGAAAAATATCGTTATAACGATAAAATTGCAATTTTTCCACCTAGGTATTCATCTGTAAGTACTATTTATAAGTACTATTTGTGACAATAATAGGTAAGTACTATTTTTAAATACTTCCTATTTCATCATTCTTCCCATTACATTATTTCATCGCTTTGTCTTTTCTAACGTTAACATAAGATGTTCTTAGAAAAACCAGAAAACGAACAAGGTAAGAGAAAAATGTAATAGATTTCATCTGTTTACTCTCCGAGGTACAATTTATCGGAAACCTAAAGGAACTCAATTTAAAAACTTAATTACCGCTACATAAACGATACATAAAACTTGATAGGTTTTCTGTCTCTTTTTATTCAGCCAAGTGGAAGAGAGATGGTTCCCAATTAATTATTCAATAGGGGACTGATCGTGATAGGCTGTTTCTGAGAGGTGAGATTTTGTATAGTCCGTGATATTAGTACACTGAGGTATGAACTCTGTTTCCTAATTTTACTTACGTACCTAATTTGATATATCTGACGAGTCCAAGTATAACTCCTGTAAGGTCTAAAGCAGGAAGGTGCAAAACTCAAAAGAGTTTTGAACCTTCATGGAAATTTTATAAGTAGAAGGCTTATTAAGAAAGGATTGCTGTCACTTTGTGTAAATGCGTACGGACGTCCGACGTAGGATTTCATCAAAAAATTATGCATTGACAGCCCCCTTGTCTACGATAGTTAGCTTTCACTTACAATGTTGCCATATCCACGAGTTTGCATACAATGAGCTCAGATTAAGATGTGGCTGTTAGTTTGAAAATAAATGGCGTATTTCTGGGTGCTAGCTTTACATGACACTCAACCACTTATTCTACCGCGAAAGATCCATGCCATCTATTTAAGATCAGAGGCAAATAGGTTTTTTTCGCCTAAAAGCCTCATTGTTTCCCACTATTTCCGTTACATAATATTTTAGGATGATTTAATTTATGTAAATACATGTCACCCGCCCACCTACACCACAATAGCAATGATAAATGATACTTTAAGTTGAAGTTTTATTGCAAAAGTTCATAGAGAAGTCTAGGCCATAGCTTCTGCATCCAGTTTCCCGAATATGTAACAACTTTTTTCGCTTTCAGGAATAACTCTACGTTTCCTCTTTTCCTTCTTCCAAGTCTCCAATCGAGATAGGCGCGCCAATTAATCTTATATTCATTGGCTGCTGGATTAGTGGGAACCTCTTAGAATGCGAGTCAAAAAGGAATTCCAATGAGGTACCTGTAACCGGATTAAACTGGATTTTAGAACGATTAATGGCTTTCAAGACGTGTGAATGTAGGAGTTGAGTGGGAATGGTGTCGTTAGGTACCTACTACATAGTTGAGGTAGATAAGTTAGGTACACACTATACCGGGTCTGATATATTCGAATGCCGTCGTTGCGACGCACGCTGTTGCGAAAAATCAAGTGGTTCTCCCTTGCGAAAAGCCGTTGTTTTGAAAATCGCTAATGGAATGACGCGAATTACGCTGTTCATACCTCACAGTGCACCCTTACTCGCCTTACACGCGTATATCACACCATCTAGGTACCTGCGATATGATGACGAAAATCTCATTACAGTTACCTACTCAACATCGTCTCTCCAGGAGTCATCCTCAGTACACCACAATACTTAACCACCTATTTGATTTTGAAACTCAGGAAGATCCATACAATAAATCACAGTAATCAAAAATAATCGCCGCGGAAAGAAAACACTTGATAAAGTTGGAAAGGAATTTGTGATCTGCACACTTCACCCACAAGACAAAATTAAAATTTTAAAAAACCCGCCAACGTTTCATGGCTGAACAGATTTTCATGAAACGTGGCTAAGAACACTCGGGATAAAATTATCTATGACACAATTAAAAAACTAAACGAAAATCTGTTCATCCGTTTGGGAACTACGATACCACAGACAGATACACAGATACACAGACAGACACGTCAAACTTATAACATCCCTCTTTTTGCGTCGGGGGTTAAAAACAATTGTTTTGATTTTTTGCGTAGCAAATAATATTATGCAGCTACATTTTCCCAATTTTCTTAATAGCGCCATCTTTTGAAATCAGCTGGTACTTAGTTTATTTAGAGGGAGTTTTCCACGAAAATTCAGTTTTGGAAGGGACTGTGGAAAGCGTGACGCACTCAGCTACGTGAAACGACAGTTCCTCAGTAGATGGCGTGATTCGTAAACCTCTGCTTGCCTGTAATTTCGGCGTTACAAATACAGATTCTGAAATATGTGATTACAAAAAACTTAAAATTAAACTAAGCGGTAATTATTTGCAAGCATTGCTCTATTTCAAATACTTACCTACATATTTTAAACTAGCGGCTTTCCTGGCTTCGCATGGGGGTGGACATTTATTTGTAACATTTTATTTTTTAACAACACAACAGGGATAAACGAATCATTATGCAGAGCAAATGCATCTTTATGCAGAGTAAATGAATCTTTATGCAGGACATTTTATACTAATTTCCGACTACCTCGTTGGTCTAGCGGTCGCGTTTTCAATCGCTGATGATGAGTACCTACCTACCTTCACTTCAACCTAAACAAAGAAACAATATTCATTATTTAGTCGGGTAACACGTACCTAGGTAAATCGGGAGCTACCCTACTTTGTGTGGTAATTACCGAAACCAAACTCTACCCTTTGAGTTGTAGATGTTTCTTGAATTTTTAATTTCATGCGACTGTTTCCCGTCAAGATTGAGATAACAGTGACCCAAAATGTAATTTGTAATGTTTGTGATGTCACGGGTGTGTAATCTAGAGGTAGGCCCCAAACCCTGTGATAAGCTTTGCGCTCATTAATACAATACCGCTACCACACAGCACAAACACGTGTATTTAAATATGGGCTTAAACTCGGGATCTTTAAAAATACTTTACATTCAGAAAGTGGCTTCCCACTAGCTTCAAACGAGTGGTAGGTTAGGTTAGGCTAGATGGAAGTCCTTCTATGTCCTCATTTGAACTACATTTGGTCCATTATACGATGTTTTTGCTAGGATAACCAGCCTAACTCCGTCCAGAAGCGCAGAGTAGTGAGAATGGCAGGGGTACGAAAGGACGAGTTGTCTACGAGCTGCCTGTCATCTGATCAAAAATCAAAATCAAAAACTCTTTATTTCCATAAATACAATAAATGTACACTTAGAAAAGGTCAAAATATAAAGCTAAACACTGACACGGAAATAAAGTGATATTTTTGATTTCTGTCGCTTCGGTATGTAGACTAAAGTAAAGAAGCGACGAAGAAACCTTTAGCCTGTTAGTTGTTATTTTTCGACTTGGAGCAAAACCCGTCCCAAGCATTTTTGTCCTCTAGATAATATGATATTTTATAGTAAGCCTTTTTGCACAGCAAGGTTTTAACAATTTGTTTGAATTTATTTATTGATAATTTTTGAAACTCACTAGGAGTTTTGTTGTAGAAGCGTATACATTGCCCTTTAAAAGATATTTTAATTTTGTGTAGCCTAGTTGTGGGCACAGCGAGCTTATGTTTGTTTCTGGTATTCAAATTATGTTTATCGCTATTTTTAGGGAACTGACTTATATTTTTATGTGTGTACAACAAGTTTTCATAAATATATTGACATGGTACTGTCATTATGTTTATTTCTTTGAATTTTTCACGCAGGGATTCTCTGGGACCCATATTATAGATTGCACGAACAGCCCTCTTCTGCAGCACAAATACGGTGTTAATATGATGCCGTTAATATCAAATTCCTTTCCATAGTTTATCGCTTCGTGGCGTTGAAGGCTGTTGAAGTGACGAAGTTAAGTCAGCGTTTTGTTAGCTGACGTGATGTTGGTGGCAGCGCTGCTCTGGCTTGTCTGCATTCTAGCAGGCGTGTCTATCGTTCCTTGTACATCTAATTCTGAGCCTAGTCCATGTCTGGAGTAGGAGAAGTGAGAATGGCAGTGATAGGAAAGGGCGAGTGGTTCACGAGATGTCTGTCATCTGATGCCGTCAATATGAAATTCATCTACGAGTTAAATTCCATATTTGTAGACCTTTTTATGCTGTGTTGTAGCGGTGCTTTACCGGTGTGGGACAAGCTTAAGTCCCGCTTGCACGAGGATTTATAAATGTCTGATCATTAGCAAATTTCCCTTATGGGCTGTACCAAAAACTTGTTCATCGATAAGTAATACAATTACCATTCAATTAAATCTTCAAATTTTGAGGAACTTTGAATTTTTGGGTTTTTTGTATGGATTCCTGGAAAAACTTTAATCATTTTATAGAAAATGGAAAAAATGGAACGTAGTTTACTAGAACCTTTGGGGCAGAATATTTTTTTTTCCATGGTTTATGGTTTTGGGGTGACAAAGTCCTACAATGGCTGGGCAAAAATGCGCGAATACCTATACTCACTCGAGCTATAAATTGACAAGATATAATTTTAGTATCGTAACAGTTTATTTTTGTCCCTTCATAAAAAGTGATATATCTGTACCATAACAAACTACCGTCCGAATCAAAACAAAAACTTCGAAAAAGTTAAATTCGGCCGCGGTGCAAAGAGGTCGGCCATTGTTCCGGGGAATGTTGCCCTTTTGTTGAATTGTTTACAGCTTCCGTATGAAATATACTTTTGTAGTTTTAATTGTTTGTTTGAACGGCTTATTCCAATAATCCCCTGCCATAATCCCCTGCGAAGGGGATTCCTGGACTTTTTGTCCAGAAATCCCCTGCCGGCTCAGAGAGAAGACGCACAGGGGATTTGTGGACAAGAGTTCCAGAAATCCCCTGATCCACTTATTTACACCGTAAGTAGTTGTTCGTTCTTGAAATAATCAAATGCAAACAACTAAGTAACCTAAGCTTATAAGTAGAACATACCAAAATATTAACATTGCATTCAGGAATTTGCGACTCACAATAGGGTTTCAGCTGATTTCGAGTACCTTTTTTACGATGTTTTTCGTCCCATTATTTTGTTCCAAGAATAGGACCACGATGGAGAACTACTCCTCGTAGTCCCATTAGTATGTGCGGTTGTGGAAATTTTCGTCCTGTATATATTTTCTGCATGGATACATGTCCAACAAGCGTTTCGTCCAATAAGCAGTTCGTCAGGAAACCATGCGCAGTTCGTCCAGTTCTTACTAATTAATTTTATATTGTTCCAAACATTTATGAAAAATAACAGTGGATTCCAAATAAGATATCAAAAATCCTGATCCTGATATCAAAAATGACAGCTGATGTCAAAAATGACAGCTGATGTCAAAAATGACAGCTGATGTCAAAAATGACAGCTGATGTCAAAAATGACAGCGGATGTCAAAAATTACACCCGATGTCAGAAAACGACTGTTACAGTCAGTTAGAATTGAGCAAAAATGACAGGTTATATTAAAAATGAAACGGATATTATTCTAGACATAGAGTAAAAACTCGCTGCTGTCTCAGCAGAGGGATAGTGTCATTCAACAATTTGAAAATTTTTGTAACCAAAAACCGATCTATGTGTGTTTTGACAGCACGTAAATACAGTGCCTTCACTCACACATTCTCATGATTGAATGTTGCAAGTGAATAGCATTTTCCCTAAAAAATTGGGTAACTGAAGCAAAGTTCCCATTAAGAAAACACTTCATTGTTTTTATCACCTACCTTTTTATTTTTGATATTCCATTATTTCAATTTACCGAAGATGTCAATAGTTTATTGTCAAATAGCAAAAATCTAAAAAAATCTATGAAAATCCATTTCCATCGTTTTTAATTTTACGAAATATCAGCCGGTACCTATGGTTACTATCATTGTACCTAGATCAAACGACAAAAAGGTTTCACTCCAAGTCTGCAAAATAAGATCGGCTCCGATCATTTTCGGAACAATAATTTAAAATAGACGGTCAAGTGCGTGTTCGGCTACGTGCAGTGTAACTAGTAGCACGGTTCATGGCCTATCTAAACCAACTACATTTTTTTAGTTGATTATGATTAGGTACTCAACTAGTAAAGCATACTAAAGCTGTGTAGTTTTCCTTTTAAATTCACACCACCTACTGCTAGCATTTTTTTCACAAATAATAATGCCCAACTTAGACAAGTACCTACACTGAACAAAAAAACAGATTTTTTCCTATGATTTCTTCAGCGTAATTCAATTAAAGACAGAGCGCTATGGCGCTCATTAGGGGAGGCCTATGTCCAGCAGTGGACTAATATAGGCTAATGATGATGATGATGAATTCAATTGTAAATACTAGTTCTATTTGTTTCCATTCATTGATTGTAATTTTCTATGTAAAATAGTAATTTGATTTTACATCTTGAATCTACTCAGAATATCGTCGAGTGACTGAAAATTCTAAAACTGTGATATTCCGCGTAGTTTAATTCCTAAGTCCTAACTTGAGGGAATTCCACCCTCTCCTCTACTATTTTATATACCTAAGTACTAAGTAATAAAACCTGGGTATTTTGTTCCCAGTGCATAGCAACATTTTCTCGAAAATGGTGGACGAAATTTTTTAATTTCTTTATGAGTTTTGATGACTGTTTTAGGCAAAATTACAAATGGAATATTAGTACTTACCAGTGGAATGAGATATTTGCGGTATTATTTTTCCTGTTACTGGGGTTTAAACATCCTTGCACCGCAAAACACATCATTTTTATATTTTTATGTGAGAGCTGCTTTCCGCGTCATTTGAAGTATTGTACTAACGGCTCAAAATGAAAATTGCGACGGTCCGTCGCAATTTTTTAGACTTACCTCGTTTGTGTCAACTATCATTCTAAGTCTTCTTTTTCTAAGATTCTAGACTAGTGCTAGACTTTCAGTTAGTGGCTCAGATGAAAGGTTGGCACCAAAGTCAAGGAAGAGTAGTTTCAGAGATGTGGCCGTTTCAAGTTTGACAGCTGTCATCGAAAATGTAGACCACTTCAATAGCTATATGCGTTGCCCCGCTGTATAGCAATGCTGATGCGCTGCGCCAGATATTCACCAGTTCTCTGGTCACGCGTCGCTTCGACCAGACGGATTTCCTCGGAAGATGGGAAGACGCAAGTGTGTTGACTGTAGCGTCGATGGTATGTTAGCGGTGACAAAGGCCCAAAATTTTCGTAGTTTTTGTTTTAATGTTAACATTTTGGTATGTTCTACTTGTAAGGTTAGGTTACTTAGTTGTTTGCATTTGATTATTTCAAGAACGAACAACTACTTACGGTGTAAATAAGTGGATCAGGGGATTTCTGGAACTCTTGTCCACAAATCCCCTGTGCGTCTTCTCTTTGAGCCGGCAGGGGATTTCTGGACAAAAAGTCCAGGAATCCCCTTCGCAGGGGATTATGGCAGGGGATTATTGGAATAAGCCGTTTGAACGATGGCGGTTGGGCGAAAAAAGCACGAGGAAATGTTTTTTGTTAACTTCATGCGGCTGGGCAAAAACGGCGCGGAGATACTTAAGCCATTCTCAAGATACAATGTTTGTAAACAACTCACAACACAACACAAATATCCAAAATTCTCGTTTTGGTTCAAATGTAATAGTCAGCACTATGTATTATTTAAAGTAAAAAATATAATGAGCTAAAATCGACAAGTAGTCCAAATTCTGTGAGAAAATCAACAAGAGGAAAGTGTTTTTAAGGATAAGCGCTCCCGCGGGGTTGTAAACATGCATATCCCCATATGCATGTTTGCGATCCGGTCGGAGTATAGGTAAACTTTTTTTATGATATTAGTTACTATATATTATATTTATTACTATATATTACTATATATAGATATTGGCGTACTGGTCGATTATAGAAAATCCAGATAAAACCACTAAAATATTTTACTAAAAAAAACTATCGTAGTTTGACGAATTCATTACGGATGTAAGCGGGTTAATGGTAATGTAATGAACCACCAAAATATATACTTTAAGTCTAAGCTTTCAATAGACTCAAATTAAAAACAAAATACACAACAACAAATAATTATAACAATTAAAACATTGTTATAATTATTTGTTATATATATACAAAGTTGATATGGATCAGTTGAGCTATCTGTAGACTGTTTGCAACAGTCGGCAGTTAGCTCAATTGTTTCAATTGTAAATACTAGTATAATTTTCTTTGTGAATAAATGTCTATATACTTTAAAAAAAATTAAAACACAAATTAATGTTTGAACAATGAAACTTTTTATTTACATATTTCTTAGAAAGAAGGTATCCGTTCTTCAGTAAGTATCTATTTTATTTTCTCATTATTCCCGAAATCAAATCCCGTGGAAACCCTTTACAAATCGTAGCACTAAATAAACTCTGCCAAAGCAATATAATTCTTATTCCGAAACAGTTTGATTAAATCCATAAAACCAATTTCAAGTCGCCCGGAAATCGCAATAAATACGAAGAATTGCACCCGATGCGACCGAGGTATTGCATGGCCTTATTTGTCTAACAAAGAAGTTTTATTGAATAAAGGTTTAATACCCGCTGGCAACATTTTTCTACTGGCTGATTGAAAATAACGTATGGTAAGTGTTCGAGCGCCTACTCTCATCTAATAGCAAGCACACTCGCGTCTTTGCTTAGTTAGGAACTTCTGTGATTTTTATGTCATTCACGACACTTACCCATTAAACGCCGAGAACTAAGGAGCCAAAATCTTTTATTTCTTCCAACCAAACTAAAACCCGAAGAGTAAAGCAGAATCCTATACATGGTCCTACGAGCCGGATACCCAGGATATAAGGGAAGTGATCAGTGCCCAGTGATTTTGCGGAAATTTAACCCAATACTCTTTTCTTTGTTCAGGTTGCTAGCACGTTGCCTCTAAAAATTGTACATGTAAAATAAAGCAGAAACAAGGTTTGTCTGGTTAGTTCAGCACCATTATTTATTGTAAGTACGTTTCTTTATTTATTTTAGGCAATAGCGCTCAATATTTTGGAAAGAGAATTCATTGTAAATTACGCACTATTATGCACTACCAGTACTTAACCTCTAAGCTCCTACATCTAATTTCACAACTTTTGTTTGCATAAAAATAAGTCATAAAACAAGTAATTGAGATAATTATTGTATCATAAACATGAATTAACATTACCCTAGTACATCTTCTGATATATATTTCAACATATTACTGTAATTTAAGCTCATATTTTTCAAAATTAAACTTGTCATTTTCACTGTAAAAAAGTAAATTATTTTGTAAGTTTTGGCCTTAAATTCTTAAATTAAACTTTAATTGAGTGTTGAAATTATAAACTACAGCTAGCATTTGCCTTAATTGTAACTTTACATGATCCCTAATTGGACATTTTACCAAATTATTTTCAATTGTAAGTTTCATTAACCCGTTGTTGTGGTGCACTATTTCATTGTATGTTTGTCAATTCCAGGCTAACCAGACCGCTCCCAAAGGCTTTCTAAAATGACAGAGAAAGAGGAAATTAAGGACCTGATTAAGAAACGGGCAAGTTTCAAGGGCCGTTTGACAACCTTTGTAAAGTACCTGAATGAATTGAGTTGTACTTTGACCGCACAACAGGTAAATGAACTGCAGTTAAGAATGGGTAAAGTTGAGACTTTATATGATCAATATGATGGTGTCCAAATACAAATTGAATGTCTGAGTGAGGATATCAATGCACAAACCTCGGATAGGGATGACTTCGAGTCAATATATTACCAAGCACTTGCTAAAGCACAGGACATCATTTCACTCAATCCAAAGTCAAAAAAGTGTGATCTATTAGATAATTCTCGGGTAAGTAATCATAAGCTAGTTAAGTTACCTACAATTAACCTACCAAAATTTCAAGGTTCTTATGATAACTGGCTTGAATTTCATGACACGTTTACTAGTCTTATACATTCGAACGACGGAATAGATGAAATAAATAAGTTCCATTATCTCCGGTCTTCATTGGAAGGTTCTGCGGCTGTGATTATTCAATCAATTGAGTTTTCAGCGAGCAACTATTCTGTGGCTTGGCAGTTACTGTGTGATAGATATAATAATAAACGGTTACTCGTACAAAACCATGTTTCTAACCTGTTTAATGTCGATTCAATTAAAAGTGAGTCTTCTATTAGCCTAAAGCGGTTAATTGATCAGATCAATAAGAGCCTACGTGCCCTAGAATCGCTAGGCGAACCTACCACATACTGGGACACCCTACTCATTCACATTATTACACGTAAACTTGATCAAAAAACCTTTCGCGAATGGGAGGAGTGTAAGGGTCGCCTGGATAAGGATAAGGATATTTCACTGGAAATACTTCTCGAATTCATTCGCAACCGAGCTGATCTCTTAGAAACGTTAGAAATGTCCCGTGGTAATACTTCAAGTCAGCCACCGAAACAAATAAGTAAGCTCAAGGCTATGGTGTCTTTGGAAAACTCGCAGTCACAGGTGTCTGCGCGTGAGGATAAGAACAATAATAATTCACCTTCTAAACCGTGTCCGAAATGTAAGGGTGACCATGCTTTAAAAAATTGTTCGCAGTTTCTTGGCCTCACTAACGAGCAAAGGTTGGAGCTGATTCCACAGTATAAGGTGTGCTACAACTGTTTTGGCAACGGGCACTATTCAAACCGCTGCAAAAAGAATGGCTGTAAATTATGCAAGCGTAGGCACCACACCTTAGTACATGTGTCGGATCTTAAAGGGTCGACCATTTCTTCTCAGGCTAGTACTAACGGCAGCGACGACGATGGCGGCGTTAAGCGTAGTTCGACCACTCAGCCTTCACAAACACCCAGCCTTACTCTCACTACCTATTGTGTAGATACGCCCTCAGAAATGCAGCAAGATGTCTTATTGTCAACTGCTTTGGTGAAAGTAGTCGACGCAGATGGTCACGAGCGTACTATTCGCGCTTTACTAGATTGTGCGAGTTCCTCTTGTATCATTACTGAGAGAATGTGCCACGTGTTAAATCTACCTTCTGTAGATATTGATAGACCGATATACGGTATTAATAAAACTCAAACTAACACGACAAAAATATGCCGTGTCTCAATCAACTCATTGAATGAAAAATATTCAAAGAATATACTTTGTTATGTGTTACCGTCCATAACTGATGATGTACCGTGCTATACAATTAATGTTTCGCATTTACACTTACCTGATGATATTGCCCTAGCCGATCCTAACTTTTACAAAGCATCTGAAATAGACATGATAATCGGTAGTAACGTATTTTGGGAACTACTCGGGTCGCGAAAGATTAGTTTAGGAGCTAATAAACCGATTCTCTGGGAAACTCGACTGGGTTGGTTGGTTTCCGGCACCATTAATGGTGGCCAAGGATCATCTCCTCTTATGTGCAACTTCACGAAAGTAAGTACTTATCATAATTCTTCCAATGAGTCTGGAAATGATGACGTTCAAACCATGTTATCGCGGTTTTGGCAGCTGGAGGAGGTTGGCCCTAAGTCATCATATTCCGAAGAAGAACGAATGTGCGAAGATCACTTCGTAAAGAATACGACTCGTCTTCAAGACGGTCGCTTTTGTGTCCGAATTCCGTTAAAACAATCTCATGAGGTTTTAGGTGATTCATTGCAGCGAGCAAAGCGTTGCCTTTTCTCACTAGAACGCAGGTTTCAAGGTCAGTCTACCTTTCATGAAAGATATGTCAAGTTTATGTCAGAGTACCTTTCGCTTGGTCATATGTCAGAATGTGACTCGGATTCTACGTCAACTCCGTACTTTATTCCCCATCATGGAGTATTGAATGAAAATAGTACTACCACTAAATTAAGAGTCGTATTCAACGCCAGCAGTCCCACAACTACAGGCCTATCTCTGAATATGATTCAGATGGTTGGACCAACTGTTCAAGATGATCTTCTTTCAATACTTCTTCGGTTCAGGCTTCATAAGTACGTCCTTGTCGCTGACGTAGAAAAAATGTACAGACAGGTAGCCGTACATCCTGCCGACAGGCATCTGCAACAAATTCTTTGGCGCGATCCCGCAGACTCTAAAATTAAGACGTACCAACTTAACACTGTCACTTACGGCTGCGCTAGTGCTAGTTATCTCGCCACTAGATGCCTTAAGCAAATAGGTCTTGAATGCAGTGATAAGAAGGTATCAGAGATTATCGTTCACGATTTTTACGTTGACGACTTATTAACGGGTTCAGATTCAACTCAGGAGGCGTTGGAGATAAAGGACAAGGTTTCGGCTGAACTTGCTGCAGCTGGAATGCCTTTACGTAAGTGGAAATCCAACAACCTCCAACTTGTACTTCCATCTACTTCTAGTACGTCTTTAGATTTAAATTTAGGGTCTATTGAACCAAGCAAGACACTAGGCATAGGATGGCTAACGAATTCAGACGAGTTCTGTGTTACTATAGATCCAACTATTTCTAGAGAGCCAACGAAACGAGGACTGCTCTCAGTAATCGCGCAAATATTCGACCCCATGGGCCTTGTTTCCCCATGTGTCATTCCCATGAAGATCTTGATGCAGAAATTGTGGGTGTACAAATTGTCATGGGATGAACCATTGCCGTTAGAGATTGCTCACGCGTGGCTTGAGATAATTAAGGGTCTCCCTGCTTTAAATGATTTGCGCATTCCTCACCTCGTTGTCTGCGATCTTCGTATCGCACTGGATCTTCATATCTTCTGTGATGCGTCGCAGAGCGCTTATGGCGCATGTTTGTATGTGAGGACTGTTCAGGAGAATAGCAAGGCTTCTGTGAAGTTACTTTTGGCCAAAAGTAAGGTTGCTCCCTTAAAACCAACAACAATTCCCAGGCTCGAGCTCTGCGGAGCCCTGGTAGGAGTACGCTTGTTCGAAAAAGTAATTTCATCACTCCGTGTTGATATTAGGCACAGCACTTTCTGGACAGATTCCACGATAGTTTTAGGATGGCTTAGGATGTTACCTAGTAAACTACAGCCCTTTGTTCGCAACCGTGTTGTCGAGATACTAGAAAGGACTGAGAATTGCTCCTGGAGACATGTCCCTACAGATGAAAACCCTGCTGATCATATTACGCGTGATGTTAACATTAGCGAATTACAGGGTCTTGATCTGTGGTGGTCAGGTCCTCAATTTTTAAGCCAGGATGCAGCTCAGTGGCCTCCTAATCTAGCCGCTGCTAAGGAGCTTCCCGAAGTTCGTCCTGCCGATGCCGTATCGTTACACCTATCCCTCACATGCACTGATAAGTTTATAGAATTAGATAGGTTTTCAAACATTTTAAGACTGAAACGAGCTGTAGCCTACGTATTAAGATTTGTCAATTCATGTAAAAGGCTTACCCCAAAGACTGATTACCTAAGTAGCGATGAACTACAGAGTGCATCCAACTTGATCATTAAAATGTCACAGGCAGAGTCATTTCCTGAATATGATATTCTACTTAAAAAGAAACCTGTTCCTGCTAAGAGTAAGCTGATCAAATTGAATGTATTCTTGGATGATAAGAATCTCATGCGCGTTGGAGGTCGTTTGGCTAATGTACCGTCGTTTCCGTATGATAAAAAGTTTCCTATAGTCTTACAGTCCACTCATCAATTTGCAAAACTTTTGTTTAGAGCTGAGCATATTAGGCTTATGCACGCCGGTCCGCAATTGCTACTGGCCTCAATAAGAGAAACTTACTGGCCTATTGGTGGCCGTAATTTAGCTAAATTTACCTACTATCAATGCGTAAGGTGTACCCGTATGAAAGGAAAGGTTGTATCTCCCCTTATGGGAAATTTACCGCCACAGCGTTTGATTCCGAATCGTCCGTTCGAATGTGTAGGAATAGACTACGCTGGTCCTATCTCATCCGCGAGTCGTCAAGGTCGAGGTTGTAAAATTGTTAAAGTTTACATAGCCATATTTGTTTGCTTTACAACCAAAGCCGTTCATATTGAACTTGTAGGTGACTTAACTAGCAATACTTTCATATCTGCTTTACGCAGGTTCATTGCCCGTAGAGGGAAACCCTCAGATATATATTCAGATAACGGCACTTCGTTTGTTGGTGCTTATAACGAAATAGGTAAATTTTTAAAAACTAACTGCAGTTCATTGCCTGAATGTTTGGCCAATGATAACATTAACTTTCATTTGTGTCCACCCTACTCTCCTCATTTTGGAGGCCTGTGGGAAGCGGGAGTCAAATCAATAAAATATCATTTGTATAGAGTATTGGGTCATTGTAATCTTACGTACGAAGAACTGATCACTGTCCTGACTCAGGTTGAAGCGATCCTGAACTCACGGCCGCTTACTCCCCTTTCAAGCGATTCAAATGACCTGACACCGCTTACGCCTGGACATTTCCTCATTGGACAACCCTTGACTGCCCTTCCAGTTCCTGATCATCAAGATAGCCCTGTGAATCGCCTAACAAGATTTCAAAGGCTTGAGCAACTCCGTCAGCACTTCTGGGCTCGATGGTCCAAAGAATACCTCAGTGAGCTGCAGCAGAGGGTCAAGTGGAACTCAAGCAAGTCCAAATTAGAACCCCACAGCTTGGTGGTTGTGAAGGAGGATGGACTTCCACCTTTGAGATGGAAGCTTGGCAGAATTATTGCTGTCTACCCTGGAGCCGATGGTATCAACAGAGTCGCTGATATTCGCGTTGCCAACGGAGTCATCAGAAGATCTTTCAGCAAGATTTGCCCTTTGTTTGAGAATTGTTGAAAGCAAGCTTTCAACGTCCGGGGGCATGTTCGAGCGCCTACTCTCATCTAATAGCAAGCACACTCGCGTCTTTGCTTAGTTAGGAACTTCTGTGATTTTTATGTCATTCACGACACTTACCCATTAAACGCCGAGAACTAAGGAGCCAAAATCTTTTATTTCTTCCAACCAAACTAAAACCCGAAGAGTAAAGCAGAATCCTATACAGTAAGTAAAGAATTTAATTTAGTACGTATAGAAAGTATGTGCTCACCTATTTTTGTAGGTAATGTATAGCCGAAGGTTTAATTGTTTTTAATTTTACTGCAACTTAACTGTAGTGCATTGTGATGAAAATCGTTTTTTTTTGTACTCTCGCCAGATAGGTTGATGAAATTCAAAATCGGTGTCTTCAGCGACTGTCCCCATTCTCTGAGCAGACGGTAGTTCACGTTAGGCAAAACTTAAAGGACGCCTATACCCATCAATTCAATTTTAAAAGTTCTATAATCACATAAAAAGTGATGACAGTACATTTCCAGTGTAAATACTAAGTCCTAGAAAGAGTAGAAACGTAAAACATTTACAACTTTTGAAGCCATAGGCTTCTTATCTTTAATAATGTTTTAATTCTTATATTTAAAAATGGTGTCAGGTCGCTATGCATAATAAAATAATTAAGCGTAATTAAATTGAATGTAATCTAGCTCTATAGATTACATAATCTTTAGAGCTATATTCCATTAAATTGAATTACGCTATATCCATCAGCGTATGAGGAATGGTTGTCGCAGATGAGCGGCGCACTTCTACCGCACATCACAAAAATGTGCGTTCAAATATGAGCTTTAGATGCAATTCATATTGACGGCGTCAGATGACAGACAGCTCGCGGGCTACTCGTTGTGGTTAAAAGGTCGATTTTTAAGATTTTTAAGCCCCGACGCAAAAAGAGAAGGGTGTTTTAAGTTTAAAGTGTCTGTGTGTCGTAGCTCCCAAACGGATGAACCGATTTTCGTTTAATTTTTTTTGTGTCATAGATACATTTTATACCGAGTGTTTTTAGCCATGTTTCATGAAATAAACGTTCAGCCAATAAACGTCGGCGGGTTTTGAAATTTTTTAATGTTGTCTTGTATTTTATTCACTGTAAATGTATCTAAAGATAACGAGTTTAAGCCCATATTTGAATGCACATTTACTTGCTGCGGTAGATACGTTGGATTGATCTCTCAATTGGGCCCCTTCGCGCCGCACCTGCCGCCGTCCTCGTCTGGCGTGGCTCGCCGCTTGCCCCGCGCGGAAATGGGATATCATACATTATCATCGATGTAAGTAAAATTCAGAAGATAGGGCACTAGCTTCTCGAAAGTGGAACGAATCAAATTAGGTCCGATTAGGTCCACCCCAGCTGTGTAGTGCCGGTTTAGAATATGCACCACCCCAACTCTTCCCACGGGTGTCGTAAGAGGCGACTAAGGGATATCCACCGGGGGCGGGCAGCAGCGCCCCCTGCATAACAATTCTACCACCGAACTGCGATCCCCAACCGCGTGGGGATTATGGGCATTACCCCCCCCCCCCCCTCCATGTGATAAAAGCCAATTACGTGCTTATCAGGGGGAGGCCTACGTCCAATAGTGGACCAATACAGGCTGTTGAGGTTGAGGAGGTCCACCCACCTCAGTCTAGTCGGACCGGGCCGTCGTAGTGTTTCGCGTGTATTGTTGTCTCGATCGCACTTTGGACTCGGTACGTCTTTCCATCTTTGTTGTTCATTATGTAGATACATTGAAAAAGCTTAGAAATAACGTGTATTTGCGTTTAGTTGAAACACAACACAGGCCAATTGTTGAGTTAGCGCTGGGAGAACGTACCATATCTACAGAATTTGATTTATATCTATGTGCATTATTTTGCAGATCATTATCTAGAAACTAGAACCTAACATCTCTAATATTCGGATTCTAACGGGATGTGGTATTAATGATAGGATGATGTCGCATATAACAGAACACTAGGTCACACGCAGGGCACTCACGCTAGGAAGGCGCTCTTCCTATGCTGGGCAACCCCTGTACCGATCTAAAGCATAGACTATGCCTGTGACCCGGCAATCTTGCCCTTCCAACTGAAATACTGGTTCACCACAGAAAAAACCATAATGTTAGAAATATTCCAGGCCTATTACATCATCATCGTCACTACTCTACGGAAAACACGAGTAGGTAATGTGTGAAAACATTTAACAGAAAACCGCCTGTTTAGTTTAAATAGCACTTCTTAACGCACCCTGGACAATTAATGAGGCTCCATGCAGTGACCTACATCTAAATATAGATCTTCCTACAACATCATCTGAAAATAAACCCTATTCTGTTAACGCCAAGGTTTATTTTCGGATTTTCTTGCGGAAAAACATCCATTAGTGCTGTCCGAGAGAGGGATTTAAAGAAAGTTGCTTTTATCTCTAGTAAGTTAAGGTTTAAAATTCTTTAGACAATCCAAATAGTATCTTGTCCCAAAGCAAGCAGAGCATACTTTGGTACTAGATGATACTTAGGTACATAACTGATAATCAGACGTAATACATATTTTTAACTCCCGACGCAAAAAGAGAGGGGTGTTATAAGTTTAATGTGTCTGTCTGTGTATCTGTCTGTGGTATCGTAGCTCTCAAACGGATGAACCGATTTTCGTTTAAGTACTTATTTTTTTTGTGTCATAGATAATTTTATTCAGAGTGTTTTTAGCCAAGTATCATGCAAAACTGTTCAGCCAATAAACGTCGCGGGTTTTTAAAAATTTTAATATTGAATGAATGAATGAATTAACACTTTATTTGTACTTACAAGTAAATAAAGTTAATAAAAGTCTTATATCTATATGACAAATTAACATAGTATAAAAGGCGGCCTTATCGCTGAGAGCGATTTCCTTTTTGTCTTGTATTTCAAATATTTAACACCCAGCCGGTTCAAAAATATGCAGCTCGTACAAACATTTTGTCCCGCGACGCACGCGGACATTCGCCCGCTACGCCACTGAGGTCGTCCGGCTGATATTCTATCTACAGGGCGTCCCACGGCCATGCCACATGGAGGGACACTATCCTTAATATTGTAGATAGAGAATTTTACTGAAAGAAGACTTCATTTTTATTTTAAAAACATTTAAACTGCATTCAAAGATTTTTAATTATTCAAAGGTATTCCGGTCCAGACAAACGATTATTCGCCTGTCTGGACCGGGAATCGAACCCGCCAAATTATAAAAAATACACCCGTAATTTTACGATACCGATCAAAAGTCTCAATCGTAAGGATTATTTTTTTCCAAATAACCAAAGCATTTTAAATAAAAAGAAAACTATTACTACTACGACATACTACGACATTGACTTTTTGCTACTTTTTGTCAAAAAGCGCGTGAAAAGCCGCCGTCCGAAGCTAGTATCCTAGGTCGCAACGTTTTCCCTGCCGTTTCTTATTTAGACAGCGACTGTCAAACAGGAATCTGAGCTTTATTGTTCTGGATTAGAGTCTATATTGTTTCTTACTACATTCTAAATGTGGAGAGGGCATCTCAAGAAGGTAAATAGGAGAAAATATTGTGTTTGTACAGCAAGATAATCAAATCGGTCAGGATATTAATAAAGCCGTTGTAAGAGCGGATATTACTGCGGCCACCTGTCTTCAGCCACTTACACGTGTTACCTACTTATATTAAAAAAAAATATTTTGGTGTATTGTCAGCGTTTCTACCCAAAATTCGTTTCCTTTTCTCACCACAAAGAGATCAAGAGATTTTGTACAGTCAGATAACCACATTTGTAAACTGAAGATTATTTTAAAGCGTAGGTTTATTAGAAAGAAAACAAATTAAGTAAATTCACCGAGCTACCAGGAGCGCACAGCGTAAAGGAGTTACGCGCAACATCGCACTCACACAGTCTACTTTCCTACTTTTAGGGTTACGTACCTGAAGTGTGACCACGAGACCGTTGAGAAGACCTTCGTTTGACCACAATCTCACCAAATGGTAAGAGATAAAGTGGCTGAAGATATATCAGGAAATTCACTCTCGTCTTGAAGAAACCCAGGTAGTTAGGCGATGTAGTTGTAAGGACCACAGTGGGTACCTATTATATTCACATATGTGTATGTATGTGTATACAACGGACATTATATGGACATAGCTTATCATAAAAGGTATTGATAAACTATCTGTGGCCGCAGCTTCGCCTAATTCTTGCACGTAACCCTATCTCAACTGCCTATATTAGTCCACTGCTGGACCCAGGCCTCCCCGTGATAAGCACCTTATTGGCTTTTATCTCATTGGAGGTAAGGTAATGCCCATAACCCGCACGCTGGGCATGCGGGTTAGGGATCGCAGATCGGTGTTAGAATTGTTCTGCAAGAGGCGCTGTTGCCCGCCCCCCGGTGGATATCCCTTGATCGCCTCTTACGACACCCGCGGGAAGAGTTGGGGTGGTGCAAATTCTAAGCCGGCACCACGCAGCAAACTCAATTTTTTTAGATATTCTGCTATTCGGAACGGAGACAAATCCAACAAATCAAAGATATTAAAATCAGTCTAAGTGTTCTTGAGTTATAATATAAATGGTGTAAATAACTCAACCTTGTTTTATAGATTAATAAGATTTTTATGCGCTACCGCGATTTCCTTTTGTTTTTCGTATAATAAAAGCCTGGTTTTGTGACGTCATCGCGGATAAGAGTATGAGAAAATAAAAGACAATCGCGCCAGCTTTTAAAAATCCATACTTATTTCAGATGAGAATAACTTTATAGGCTTACGACGTAAGCACGATCCGTTTTATAAAAGCTTACTCAGTCATCGATCTCTGCTTGAGGAACGCTTTTTCAATCTAGCAAGCTTTTATATACGTAGGTAAATTCGACTTAATTATTATATTTTAAACGGAAGTAACTCGATCTATCTGTTACTTTTCATGCCTAAACGGCTGAACAAATCTTTGTGAAATTTGGCAAGGAGGTGAATAATGTCCTGAGGACGGACGTAGGCTACTTGAAAAGCGAGACGCCGCGGGCAGAAGCTAGTCTACATTGAAACTCTACGGTCCCGTGTGTTAAACCGGAGTTAATCTAAATTAAGTCACGGTCAAGAGTTCTTAATCCCGAAAAGCAATTTATCTCTGATGCTGTGAAAAGCTACTTTAATGGATTTTTCTAGGAAAAAGATCTAAGTTAGTAATAAACTATAGATTTGTAGCATGTTAATGCTTTACGTAACACATTAGGTAAGTTGCTCCACGATGCTTTTTTATGTTTTTAGTACGTCATAATTTAATGTTCAAAACATGAATACCTACATTGTAGTTAATTTCTTTGCCCTTAAATCACGTTACACTAATATTATTAAATGCGAAAGTTTGGATGTTTTTACCTCTTCACGGCAAAACTACTGAACCGATCGGGCTCAAATTTTAGTACTACTTTTTGTCCCATAGATCGGTCCCCATGGGATAGGAATAACTTTTATACGCTTCCATGATTACAACGCGTGCAAAGCCGCGGGCAGAAACTAGCTGATTATACAGGGACTTTGTCTAAAATTGAGATATACAGTCTACTTTAAAAATAGCTGCACATTAGTTTTGATTCGGTTGTTGAACAAGCTAAAGTAAATTAAAAACTAAGTTTATTTATTTTTGGAACACCATTGCCAGTTTTCCTAAATCCATTTTAAAAAAACACCTCTGGAAAGTTATCTTTGTTCAGCAATTTTGTTGTTAACTATACAGTAACCTTAGTTTCAATAAAACATCAACACTAACTGTCACAAAATCAAATACACATTACCAACACTAACGCAGATAAACACTTACATCCCAGTGAACAAGAAAAACAAACATATTATGTATATGTAGGTAGGTACATACATAGCCAGATATGTACATGAATGTTTCCTTTAGACACAGACTGAAATGTAAAGCTAGGTACAGACGGCAACAAAAATTAAAAAACGGATAACCTTATTTTACACGATTGTCAAAAAAGCTGTGTATGTTTTGTGGGTCTATTATAAACACATATTATAATTATGTAAAAACTTACATATTATGTAAGTTAGTTTCGGTCTATATTTCCACAAAAACATTGATGAGCTCAGTAACATTGACGACCGCAGCTAGGTCCGCCTGCGACGTTGATGTTGCGGACACACACGACGAAATACGTAACATTTGGATACATTTTACAGTGACGGCATACACAGAAATAAAAAGATCCGTCAAGTGTGAGTGTAACTCGCGCGCCGAGGGTTTCGAACGTTTGTCAACAAATATGTACCATGTAAAAGGTACCGGTTAGACACTTCGCCATTCAATGAATACCTAAAAATAGTTGGTACCAATCTACATTTTTAGGGTTTCGAAGATCGGTTTCGAAACACTTATGGTCTCGCTTTGTCTGTCCTTTTTTCCCTCCTTAATAACTCGGCAACTACCGCAGCGATCAACTTGAAATTTAAAATAATAAGACATTTCGTGAGCTTGTACAGATTTAAAGAAAAAAAATGAAAAAAAATGAAAAATGAAATTGAACATTTTCCATACAAATTGAGATGTCGAAATTTTAAAAGAGACCTACAAAGTCAAGTGGGGTATCAAATGAAAGGGCTTGGACATTTCAAACAAGTTTTTGAAATTTCTGTTGGTGTCATACTTTTTGAAATATTTTGAAAATAGTCGAAAAAATACTCATTCCCCCCCCCCCCCCCCTTATCTCCGAAGTTTGCAGAGCGATCCATTTAAAATGTATGGGGCGTTTGTAGATATAGATCTATATTTCACAGGAAAAATATAGAGAAGTCTGAAAAACTAACACTTTTTGAAAAATGGTCAAAAAAGGGGGATAATTTTCAAAAGGGGGGGCTACCCCTCTGAGTGGGGTATCATATGAAAGGTATTAATTTGTATATTTTAAAACCGTTTTTCAAATTTCTGCAGGTTTCATACTTTTTGAAATATTTTGAAAATAATCGAAAAAATACCCATTCCCGCCCCTATCTCCGAAGTTTGCAGAGCGATCTATTCAAAATGTATGAAGCGTTTGTAGATATAGATCTATATTTTACAGGAAAAATATAGAAAAGTCTGTAAAACGAACGCTTTTTGAAAAATGGTCAATAAAGGAGGGGATAATTTTCAAAAGGGGGGACTACCCCACTGAGTGGGGTATCATATGAAAGGTATTGATTTGTACATTTCAAAACCGTTTTTTTTAATTTCTGTAGGTTTTATACTTTTTGAAATATTTTGAAAACAGTCGAAGTTTTACCCGTTCCCCCCCCCCTATCTCAGAAGTTTACAGAGCGATCCATTTAAAATGTATGGAGCGTTTGTAGATATAGATCTATATCTCACAGGAAAAATATAGAGAAGTCTGAAAAACTAACACTTTTTGAAAAATGGTCAAAATAGGGGGGGATAATTTTCAAAAGGGGGAACTACCCCACTAAATGGGGTATCATATGAAAGGTATCAATTTGTACATTTCAAAACCGTTTTTCAAATTTCTGTTGGTTTCATACTTTTTGAAATATTTTGAGAAAAGTCGATTTTTTTTTTCAAAAGGCGAGGCTACCCCTCTGAATGGGGTATCAAATGAAAGGTAACGGTTTGTACATTTCAAAACAGTTTTAAAATTTACTATAAGTCTCAAACCTTTTGAAATACTTTGAAAATAGTCGAAAAATTTACCGCTACCCCCTATCAACGAAGCACCTATTAGTTTTAGGTATTCATTAAATTTCGAAGTCTCTAACCTTTAGTACATACCTACTTGTTCACAAACGTTCGAAACCCTCGGCGCGCGAGTTACACTCGCACTTGACGGGTCTTGTTTTTGGTAGCCTTTACTGAAATAAAACTATCTTTTTTCCAAGATCTCTCTGCATGCTTCGATATGATAGGGGGTAATGGTAAATTTTACGACTTTTTTTTAAGATACCTATTTAAAAAAGTATGAAACTCACAGATATCTTAAAAACTGTTTGGAAGTGTACAAGATGATACCTTTTATTTCAAAACCTACCCCTTTCGAAAATTATTCAATTTGTATTCAAAGTTTTCATCATCATTTATTTTCATTTTATACATACCTGTAAAAGCGTATGAAATTTAATAACATTTTAAATTTGAAGTTAATAAAGAGGAGATAATAAAGAGAGAAAAAAGGGCAGACAGAGCGAGACCCTAAAAAAAACAGACAGTGCGCGGGCCACTCGCTTGGAGCTTGCGGTGAGCAACTGTGTCTCTGTAAAATGTATCTGCAGATGACGAGTGCCCGTATTTGAAAGATCCTGTCATCGGTTGTGTCCAAGATGGCGGCACATGTGTCCTCCGTTGGTCGCCTCAGTGAGGCGATCCACCGATCTGAGCCGAACAGTTGGTCGCCTCATTGGGGTTTTAACCAGACAGCAAATTTGAGTGTACTCAAAAGTTAGTTTATTATCTAGGTCATTTTATCAGTTTCATAGGAAATGGTTATTTCATCAGGTTCATAGGAAGATTAGGCTTCGCATACGAAAATTCAGGGAAATCATGTTTTATAAGCTCGCCAAACCCTGTCTGAGCGTAACCACCATGTGGATACTCAGATGGGCATGTGCCGCCATCTTGGACACAACTGATCATATGACGTCAGGAAGTATCCTCACTGAGGCAAACAACAGACGACAGGTGTTGTGGCGTGCGGTAGTAGTTCTGGATCAAAGATAGTAGTATACCTACGGAACGTAGTCATACTTGATCTTTGTGCTGGATGTATAAGCTAAAGCGGTTAACACACTGCCACTATCGCAGCGTGGTGGGTGGCAGTGTGTTGATCGCCTTGGTCCTTAAGGCTCTACCTCCCCGAACACTAGCGCCGCCACATATTTTATCTTATTATTACGTCGGAGAAAGGAAATTCCAAAAATTACGTTGGGCAATTTGTGATACCTATCATAAGCATTTTTTTAATGCTTCTATAAATTTTTTAGTTTGTATAATGTAGGCAGAGATGCGAAGTTGCTCTTTTTTGCCAACATGGTGGCCAAAAACAGCAACTTCGCAACGGTGGTGCTTAAAGTATACAAAATAAAAAAATTACAGAAGCATTAAAAAAAAGCTTATGATGGGATTCACAAATTGCCCAACGTAATTTTTGGAATTTCCTTTCTTCGACGTAATAATAAGATAAAATATGTGGCGGCGCTAGTGTTTGGGGAGGTAGAGCCTTAACTTTTTAATGAGTATGGAATCCAATCCCGCACTTTAGTCTCAATTCCGCAAGCCTGCAAGGTCTTCAAACCAGCGGATCTGTAATTGCAAACATATGTTTATAAATACTTTAATAAATAGTGTGCCACGGAAAGGGTGTACTGAGACGAAAATTAACGTAAATAACGATTTTTTGAATTTCGAATATTTTTTATGCAAAATAAAGTTTTTTTTCTTCCTATTCCTGTTCTTTTACACGCATGCATTATTTAACATTACAAAATACTTCGCAAATGTTTTTTTAGTCTCTTATTCTTACAAATGAAGCAAAAAAATTATCAAGATTAAAAAAATCTAAGAACAAACGTTGACCCCTCGATGTCCAGGATCACCCCCTTTCGGCTTCCTTATCGCTCTTTCAGTGGCACTGTTAGGGAAAATAAGTAACTGTCTGGATGGCACTTACTTTCTCACGTCGGTGGTGGCTCGAGCCGTCCAAATCAGAAGGATCCACTGATGGATTCAATGGAGCACTTGTCCTCCACAGGGGCTGGCTAGGCATGCTTCTTCAGTATTCCGATAATCGACTCGATCGAATATTTGAATACCGCGGACGCGATAGCAACTTCAGGGGCGTTCGGCGTTGTTGAATGCGACCTCGCAGCGCTGAGTGTACTCGAGGAATGTCGAGCCAGTCCGAAGGCCCCCGACGCGGAGGGTGCAGATCACGTGAGTGGTCTTACCACCAGTAGCCAATTGAAAAGCAGTAGCATTATGTCGAGATTCAAACCTCCAAATTATGTGTACTTTGAAATTGACCAAATCCTACGCTAATAATTTATTGAATTTAAGAAATATGGACCACTCATGATCAGGAACAAAACAAAAATGCTATAATTAATGAAAAGTATTTATATTAATCTTGTACTTTATTTTATTGTGTGCACTGTATTATTGTGTGATATGGGTCTGCAGTAAACTGTTTTTTTTTTTTATTTATTTATCCTATTCCGTCACAGAACAGGCACCCTGTATAGGTTATTACAAATATATACATATATTATTTTATTAACTGATACAGCTGTTTCCCCCCACCTGTTTCTTAGATAACGTTCTAATCCAAAGCCTCGCCTTAAGATTCCGTCTTGCATCCCTCGCTTCCTTAACGTGTTTCCGTTATTTCTGTAATGGAAAATGGCTCTTAAGGTAATAGGGATAGGGGCGCAGGTTGAATGAAAGGTGAGTGGTACGTTACATTGAACTAAGTTAGTGTTGTGCTTGTTAGTTACTGTTAAGGATTGTAGAGAGCTTTCTTGAGACTGTTTTGGTACTCAAAAGACGTATATGGAATTCATTATAAAAAATACGACTGTGGACTAGTGTAGGTAGGCTTATAGTAATGATTTATAAGAAAATACTCGTCGAGTGATTTCAAGAAAGGAAAAGGATCTCAATGCAGCTATATTTTTTATATAATTGCTAATCGAAAACTTCGTTACTAAGAAACTGATTTCTATGGTCATATCTTTTATTGAGATTGATTCCATAGCAGTAAAAGTTATTATAACTAATTATTAAAACTTTTACTTCAGAGATTACTACTGGTCTCGAGAAACTAAAAAACAGAGGTGTAAATATCCTACAATTTGAAGTCAATTTTTAGTTTTTGTATAAATGAACATCAATTATTTTACACTAAGCCTGCATTTCCACCACAGATGCGTAGCGAGGAATGTGTTTTTAACAACCAACAGAATCACCTCATTTACCTAGCCTCGCTCAGCGCAGCTCTGGTGGAAACGGCTCCGTGGAGCGAGGTTCTTGTACATGCAAAACAAGGGAAAGATGTGCGAGAGATGTGTCCTAGGAACGGACGCGGGCAAAAGAATAGCAGACACTAGACGGTGACTTTTTTTCCGACAGAGAACCAAACCATATCTCGCGAAGAACCGACAACCGCTAGGGTAAACATGTTCTGAAGTGGAGACCACGACTCGACAAACGTAGTATAGGACGTCCTCCGGCCAGGTGGGATGACGAGCTGCGAAAGACTGCAGGCAGATGCTGGATGCGGCAGGCTGAAGACAGGGTGCTATGGCACTCATTAGGGGAGGCCCATATCCAGCAGTGGACCAATATAGGCTGATGATGATGAGACGGTGGCTCTATCCTAGCCTTGCTCCCTTATCTAAAAAGAGCCCACTACACACCCTCGCCCGGTCAGCTTGCCCGTACATCTCTGCTGGAAACGCAGCCTAAGGCCCGTATTATGAAAACTTGCTCAGTCATCGATAATATATACTTGAGTAACGCTTTTACGATGGAAAGTTACTCAAGCATATTTCTATGACTGAACAAGCTTTCATAATACGAGCCTAAATGTCTCCTCACTACTCCATAAGCCTTTGCGATGCTAATGTGAAATCTATTGCCGACAAATTACGGTTCAATTTATTCCAACCGCTATGGAGTACTAATTGGCCTTTCAGGTGGCGGCGACATTACCCTAGATTTTGGATTTTACATTTTGATAGTTATGCTTTTAGTTTTAGTGAAATTATTTGAAGTTGAAAGGCTTAGGTAGTTGGTTCCTAAAGACTTCGAAAAAGGTTATGTTTGGTTGTATGACTATTTATTAAAGAGCTTCAGCTCGCGGCTTTGCACGCGTATTTTCATAACAATAAGTAGCATTTAATCAAAGTTAGGCTTTGCTCTAAGCGTACGCCAAATTTCATCTTGATCTGTTTAGTAGCTTTGGAGATTGTTGGTAACAAAAATTTAGATACCTTTGGCTTTATAATATAGTAGGAAATAGGATGAACTAGTGCCTACTTAACTTCCTACCTACTACCTACTACTTAGTAAGTATTTCGAAAATATGCCAATATTTCAATGAATTGAACGTAAAGTTTCAAGGTACATATAAAACAATTAGCGTCATAATAGGTGATTAAAAGAACTTAACAAGTGAAGTTCAATCTCTATTATATGAATAAGTTCCATTAGTAGAAGATAATTTTACACAGGTAGTTACTTGATCCATTCGGTAGCACGCACGTTTCAGAGAATCGATTTAAATCGATGCACAACACTAAAACAACCCGTCCCAACCCTACCACGCCAGCAGAATGTCATTCTTTTTAGAGGATAGCAACCAAAACTTGAGCTGGGATGTGGTGGGTGGGTTCTTGTATCTTCTACTAATGGAACTTATTCATATAATAGAGATTGAACTTCACTTGTTAAGTTCTTTTAATCACCTATTATATTTCATAGTTCCATTAGTAGAAGATAATTTTACACAGGTAGATGTTTAGAGTCTAACTATCTGCTTGAGTGTTTGGTATTTCAGAGCAGTTATCTTTTCTGCTTAATTTGTAGCAGATTTTATAAATATAAAACAAATAGGTGTTTTTAGATTATTATCGTACGAGTATGTCGATAACTATAACACAAAATATTAAAGAAAAATAATGATGTAAGTACTCAACTTCTTATCAGTCAATACAATCATAACTTCTTATGCATGAAGTCTCTGTTACCATTGTATATCGGCCGACCTAGCAAAAAATTTCCGATGAAATTGGATGGTTATAATTTGGGCAAAGGCTTGCGAGCTCTGTTTCTAGCCAGTTCTGTGCCTTCCTCGATGGAAAGGCCAGCGGCGTGTGCGCTCGACGGTGCAGCATGCCGCTGCAATGTGCGCCGAAAGATGCAACGCCCCGATTCCGCTTGCTCTTGTAACAATGTACCGAGCATTACTTTGCGACTATGCTCGCTTATGCCGACGTTAATCGGTGATCAATAAATTACTACTAATTTCACTTCATAAGTTACTCGGGGCAGACATCATTATAATCTAGTAAACATTTTTTTTTTTTTTTTTTTTTTTTTTTTTTTTTTTTTTTTTTTTTTTGTAAAATGTGGTAAGTATAGTCATATTTGGTTGCTCGCGAGCTGCTGCAGAGGTTTATAATAATGCTGATATATAGAGGTATATAACAATTTAATAACGCTAATTTTTTAGTTAATTTATCCAAAGAAAAATCATAAGATATCAATTATTGATGAAATCTAGAACTGTTTAAGGGTCCCTTGTAAAACTGTATTAAGGTAAGTACACTCGGCCGCTGCTTACGAGTATAAACTCCTTATAAGAGGCGAGGTAATGTGTTCGTCAGAACCAA
This sequence comes from Eupithecia subfuscata, assembly GCA_963564075.1. Taxonomy (NCBI): domain Eukaryota; kingdom Metazoa; phylum Arthropoda; class Insecta; order Lepidoptera; family Geometridae; genus Eupithecia; species Eupithecia subfuscata. Next base: position 1,789,217 of record OY751097.1, on the reverse strand, counting down.
TTTTGTGGTCTAAAATAGGCCGATCGGTGACTTGACTACATACTAAGTGAACAATATTATAAATCACCTTTTTGGAATTGCTCTGTTAAAATATACTTCTACCACAGCTATGATTGGGGCATTTAAATAATCGATATAATCAATAATGTTACTTTGCTAACAATAATTCCACCATAGCTTATAACCTTCTTATAACTAGTGTTTTAAGGTCCTTCAGAAAAGGAAGCAATCATGACATATAAATTTTATGACTACGATTATAGTGATTTCTGAGAAACAGGTCGCAGTGAAAACGCTTCCCGTAGACAATCGCAGCCCTCTAAGGGTCTCTAAGTCTATGAAAACTTTGTATAAGTATGTGATTTTGGATACCATCGATTCACTAGAGGGAACTAAGCCTGAGAAGGCTAGTTAGGGATTACAATCATTCCTGTTGATTGTTCGTTATTAATTTTGGTAAACACTTTAGAATAATTTGAGAAAGGCGAAAACAGTAAACGTGAAAACCGAATCGGGGTTCCATTCAACAAAAGTGTCACATTTGGCGTTGGAGCGAGATGCGCTACGATCAATGTAAGGTAGACCAAAGTGATGTACTGAGTGAACTACCAAAGTTAATACAGTCGTGTGAGTTTCGTTCTAATTCAGTGTCTGGGTTAATTTTTCCCATTTCTATTCTATTAGCTTATTGCCGTAGTCTTAACTGTAAGCATCAGTTTTGCGCAATATTATGGGCATACTCTTAGGGCCTAAAAAAACCGCTTGTTATAAGTTATTAATGTGAAATTGTAGGTCCCATTCTTTCCAGTGACCATTTGCGCCCATGCCAGTGCAAGCAGCACCCCGATAGTCAACAGTAAACATTTTATGGGCATAGGTGTTAGAAATTAAGGATTTCTTAGTCTTTATAATATTATCCATCCTGTCACCAGCATAAATCGTATTTTTGTCTGTTATCAGTTGAATATTATTATTGTTTTATAATGATGGCCATTAATATTATTTTGAAGCGCGATTTTTTTTTTTTTTCTGTCTTCAAAACCATTGTGTAAAATTTGTGCAAAACTCGGATCGTGGTAATTTCAAATATTTTTGTGACAACTGTATAATGGTTCACGTTTTTCTTCAGGTAAGGCTAAACTCAATATGTCTGATGAGGTATTAGACATGAAGCCTTAAAACTTGCAGCTTTCATGTTTGTTTAGGTGCAAGTGTATTTTGTTTATAATAATTAAATCGTTATATTGTTTCAGTAAATTGTTACTAAAGCATTTTTCTTAGTTGGCTACTATCATCTAAATATGAGACTGAACTGTAGATTCTAGTCGAAACCTTAATACTTTCATGGCCCACGACCCACATGTCCAGGTCCATCGCGCCGTGAGACGGCTGCGGCGCGTCCCTGCAGGTCGCACCACCGAGGCTGGGCAGTGAATGCGATATAATATAAATAACACTTTTATGGCCCACGCAACACATGTCCATCTCCATCGCCGTAAGGCGGCGGCGGCGCGCCCCTGCGGATCGCACCGCTAAGACTGGGCAGTAAATGCGTCACTTAGATGGCCCATGAGATACATGTTCGCCTCCATCGCCGCCGTTAGGCGACCGACGGCGCACGGCGCGCGGGGCGGCGGCGACGGCGCGCCCTTTTGCAGGTCGCACCTCCGAGGCTGGGCAGTGAATGCGTTAACTAAAAAGTTCTCTTTAATAATTTTGATGAATGATACCTACCAATAAGTATGGATCCTTGTGATCATTGTTGTACACGAAGATAGCCTTGTTTTGAAGATTACAAGAGGTCGCATAATCTTCAATTTTGATTGTGTTCTTAAGAACTTTCAAATTATTTTAAATTTCAAATAAACTTATTGGGCACTGTTAGGGTTAGGTGTCAACATTGTTGGTTATTATGATTGTAATGTATGGTGCTGGTGTATTCATTTTACACTATGATATTGCACCAAAATGTACTAAATTCTTTATTGTTATTTTAAGTGTTAGACTTATCAACTTGAGCTAGGATATCTTTAGGCATGTATGACTGAGTATTATTGCTAGTCAGCGAAAATTGGTAACCGTTCAAATCGGTGTATAAAACAAATTGTTCTATATATGTATATAGATAACCAACAGTTATAATAATGCCTTCACGTAGTACCTGATCTACTGTCGCAGTGGAGGACGTCTCGGTTCGTATTCGGTCGGTTGTGTTGCGCTGACGCCAGGGGCGCAGCTGACGCCGGCGGCGGCGCTTGAGTTTGATTTCGACTGGTACGTACTCTGTGCCTGGCGGTGCGCCATGTACTTACCTGTACCTCCCCCCCCCCCTTTGTTCACCGTGGGTTAACGCGGAGGGCGTCCCGTTTGAAGCTTGAGGGGTGGGTTTTGACGACCCTTGTTTTTCAATTGCTTTAGCAGTTTTGATTTTTCTGACAATTTTGAGCCAAAACGGGTGTCATCTCGAGTTTCGTCTTTAATGATGTTCAGGGACGATTTATCTAGATATTGGCCTATTGTGCGTTTTCGTCTCGATTGAATGTTCGTTTCGTGACATCTGAGTGTATATTCTTACCGTAAACAACTGGAATCTCTTCAGTTGAGTCACCTAGTGCACGACTACATGCACAATATATTATCAAGACAGGATTACCTATTTTGACATGGTGTCCGTCAATATCCCAGTATCAGTTTCGATGGTTTCTAGATTTTTCATTATCGGGGATACAATATTATAATGTATTATATTATTATTATTTTATACCTGCTTCATTATCTACAGAGATATTAGCAAATAGGAGCTCGTTAATTAATTTGGCTTCGATTTCTGTAAAGAAGAACCCAATTCCACTTCAAATATTTTTGCGGGTAGTGCAAAATGTTTATATCAGCTCAATCTTAGGAAATATTGAGTTTTATAAATATTGAACTCAATGATATGCGGAGTAGTTTAGTTGACATGGTTTATGGATATGACCTTCGTGGATGACCTACAGTCAAACCTCCAGGTATTTTACTGACAATTTTTTGTCATCGAAACATTAGGCAACAAGCATTAGGTACGAAATTGTTAGTTCTAGGGATGTAAAATCCAATGGTATGTAAAGTTGATGACTTCCTACTTACTTGCTTTATGGTCTCTGTGAATGACCTACAGACAAACCGCTAGGTTTTTAACTGGTACCTGATCATCTTTAAATTTTTATGAGTTCTGATGATGTGCAAACCCTTGATGTGCAAATTAGATGTTTATTTGCGCTATTATAACCTTCGTGAGTGACCTACAGTCAAACCCCCAGGTGTTTAGCTCATCCTGTCTAGCCATCGTGAAGTACCTGCAGTAAATCCTCCAGGCAGACTTTAAGATGGTCGGGTATGGTTGAATTGTAAAGAATACAACATCTAGATTATTCTAGCTAGATATTCTAGGTATTTGTTTTATAACCTTTGTGAGTGACCTACAGTCAAACCCCCAGGTGTTTAGCTCATCCTGTCTAGCCTTCGTGAAGTACCTGCAGTAAATCCTCCAGGCAGACTTTAAGATGGTATGGTATGATTGAATTGTAAAGAATACAACATCTAGATTATTCTAGATAGTCTACTTGCTTTTATAACCTTCGTGAGTGACCTACAGTCAAACCCCAAGGTTTTAACTCATCATGTCTAGCCTTCGTGGAGTACCTACAGTAAACCCTCCAGGCAGACTTTATGATGGTATGGTTAAATTCTAAAGATTTGCAACATCTAGTCATGAATTCAAAAATAAACTTACCTTCATTGTTCGAGAATTCAATAATTCGACAATATCAACTCACTTATTTTTGTTCAAGCTTTTTGATTTCTACTTGATACCGCTGATTTGCTTGGTCTTCACTTTTCCTTTTGTAATTTTTCGTAGATTCACAAAATGTATTGCGTAAAAGAAATTTTGTAGTGTGCTTATGCTACCGCGCACGGAAAAAGAATGACATTCTGCTGGCGTGGTAGGGTTGGGACGGGTTGTTTTAGTGTTGTGCATCGATTTAAATCGATTCTCTGAAACGTGCGTGCTACCGAATGGATCAAGTAACTACCTGTGTAAAATTATCTTCTACTAATGGAACTATGAAATATAATTGAACTCATTCGCGCCTTTGACGCAAAACTGCATGTTTTTAGGAACGATGCAAGCAAAATACAAGTATTTCCCAAACTTTAAAATTAAAACCTATCAAAGATTTAGATGTATGTCCATGAGGAACCAGACGAAGTAAAAGTTGAAGAATTAATTTACGTAATTGATTCTTCAGTCAAGAAATTATCAGTGTAATTTTCTGTCTCTCAGTGCTTTATTTTTTTTGGAAACGGCACGTTGACTCGAACAGGTTCGCCAACCCTGGTATAGGGTGACTAGCGGTCGCTGTCTGGAAAAAATATAAATTTATGAAAATCGTAGTAGTAAGTGGATATTTAACATTGTATTACATATTACAAAGTAACTCTACACATTTAAAGTCATATCTTACTATTTAAATAAATTGTGGTTCGCCTGCCATAATAATTATCCATTTTATAAATACCTAGGGCCGCTTGCGTAAGGATATTTAAATGTCTAATTTTGATTAACTTTGACGTATTTGTTTGGTTTGACAACTCATTATTCATAATGTAAGGTTAAATCCTTATGCAAGCCGCTCTAAGTTTATTTTGTGTAATTTTCCTAGATATTTATTGTAGTATGTGATACGGGCGCAAGTATAGCTGTATTATAAAAATACTCTGTAAGAAGTTTAAGTTTTATTCTCTCTTGCCGGAAGTTTCACAGAAAACTACCTATCCATAACATAACTAACAGAAAACTAACTATCCAACTAATTGACTAACAGGTGGCACAATGAATAAACACAATACATTTGACAGCACATAAAATTATTCCATACTTATATTTGGTTAAAAAGAAAGGGAAGGCATAGTTTTTGTATAGTTTTTCGGAATAAATGCCTTTCAATTGAAAAAAAAAACATCGTACCCTCAGTTAATCTAGCACTCTGTAATAATTAAGCTATTATTTTAAGAGCAATTCTCATTAGTTATGATTATGACTCTAATTAAACGAAAGTTAAAAAGATTTGGAATAACGAACGCTTAACCCTCAATCGTAGCAGCTGTCAGTTTAGTTTCTTCTTTAACTGAGTTCTGAAAGTTCAAACCTAAATTGAAACGTTAAATCTTTGTTACTGCAAAATGCACTCAACGAGTTTTGCAAATAGAGTCCTCTGCCAGAAAACTGACCCATAAAAATCGAATAAGTACTGAAATGAGTTATTATTCTCACTGTCCATTAGACGACTTCTGTGGCGCAGCGCGCGAAGGTCCACCTGCAACGCAAGAGGTTGCGGTTTCGATTCTCACCCTCGGAACATAAATATGTGTGTACGATCTGCAGATATTTGTACCGGGTATTCTGGGTGTTTTTCATGTTAATAAAAAGAACCTATGTCATGTATTAATATGTATTCAGACTAAGTTTATAATTATTTGACATAGTAGGTATGTAGTGTAAATATTGTTTTATTTTATTTTTTTCGAATGCCACCGTCTATTTTGTTCTTACTTGTCTAATCCATCTCAAGGTTGCTTGGAAGAAATCGCTCATAGCGATAAGGCCGCCTTTGTACTTCGTCTACTCGTAGCATTTATTTCTGTTTTGCTGTGTTTGTGTGGTACAATAAAGTATTATCTATCTATCTATCAGTTTGACACTGAAAGTGCTCGACGCGGCGCTACCGGCCACTACATACCATTCCGGTGTGAATATGACACAAAACCCATAAATACAATAAAATAATAAAACCTTAGGAAAATTAAAATAAGGCACATTGTTAAGTGAGAATGAGACCTCTTAGCGGCGTCAGCGACTTTATTCACATATGAAGGTAGGTAGCACCTTTTGCATATTATCGATATTTTCAAAAGGAAAGGCTCCAAGCGCAGCCATAGAGACTTCTGTTCCCGATTCCAATAGGGGAAATAATATAAGGTTGAAATATGAGTTTGAATGTAATTCTGCTGGCTTTCATTGAATTCATTGTCATACGTGCAACTGCAAGCTTTTAGCTGTGGTATGGGTAACAAGATTATGGAAATTCGTTCTTAATTCTTCTTCTCGTCTCATCTTTGGGTTTGGTGACATCTCGCCTGCGAAAAAACTGGCCTGAGAACTGTGAAAAACTCGCCGAAAGGAAAAATCAGGAACGGACCTTTATCCCAAAGTGGAGTGGACCATTCGCCCCCGAGTAGATCGTTTCAAGGATTTAGTTTCGTACTTTTCAAGGATTCCGTATCCAAAGTTTGGCAGGGGGTTCTGATCATTGAACTATCTACGCGTTCCCTACACGAACCTGAGAATATATTTCCTTATACACAGAAAATATTGTAGAAAAAACTGCTATGTTACTTAGATTAAACAACAGGAAGCGGAGCGAGCTACAAATTGAAAAAGAAATTTTTAAATCACATCTAAGAAGCATATTAGGAGAGCTTTCTAAACTTAAACTTTTTGCCTTAAAATTCCTATTGAGGCCCTATTGAGGCTTGTAATGGCCCTGCAGTAGCCCTTTTGGCCCTCTTCTGAACCTCTGAATCAAGTTCCGTGTGCCGATAGAAGAAAGTTGCTGACTGTAGCCGAATACCTATACCTCCTTCGAGGGCTATTTGATTTGTCATTTAAATATTTTAAATACAATAGATGACACCTGAAAATACTTATGAGGCGAAAATAGCAGTCCACGTTGTAAAAACCAAAAATGTTTTGTCGAATTTTATGTCAATGGACATAAAATTAAACATTATTTTTTTGGTTCCTCTAATGCAAAATAGATTGAGAAAAAAATTACATTAAAATCATCATGACAGTGGACTGTTTCACACATAATTTGGTAGAGATCTCAGGAACCCTGCGGTCTAATGAAATGACATATATTTTGATTCGTAGGTTTTTATTAATTATTTGAGTCCTCTAAGGCAGTTTCTTAATTTGTTGCGTAATTTTCTTATAAAAACTAAAATTTGATTTTTGCGCTCGCGACTTTTTTAAAAACGTATGCTCTGTCTCGCTCCTATGCAATACCATGCCTATCCTTTTCACAAAATGTCACGCAAGTGCCCTCTTAAATGACTTTCTTTCCCCTTGCACCACCGCCCAGCTTAACGTACCGTCATCCTGTGAGACTCTCAAGTCGTATTGTTGGAATGACTCACTGCCTCTGAAAACTCGGAATTATCTGAACAATGGCGGCCGTGTTAGTTTATATCACTAAGAACGGGCATCTCGCGTGAAAGCACATAAATAAGCTTATAAAGTAACGGCTGGTTTTTTGCCCAAGAGGGGTATTTAATAGCAGACTTGTGCATTTACCAACGTTATTATTTATTATTAAAAAACTTTGCTGAATGCTTTTACTATCTAGGCACCGCCCCGCCGCCATGCGCCATCTCGCCGCGACGAGGTGGTGCAGCATTTGCGTTTTGGGACTTTTGGGCCATGAAGGTGGTAATGAGTAGGTTTCAAATTCAAGATTTTAAACCAAACAATCCATCTTATAAGTGGCGCGGACTGGGTTGGCACTTGGCACTAATTATTTTTTTATAATTATAACATACTAGCTTCTGCGCACGGCTTCGTACTACGTTTTAACCGGCATAAAAAATTGCCTTTGTCCGGTTTACAGTCTCCCTGCCAAACCAACCGTTCAACCGTTTAGGCGTGAAATAGTAACTTACACACAGACAAAATAACATTCGCTTTCATAATATTAGTATAGATAATGTGTATCTCCCACTGCTGGGCAAAGGTCAACAAAATAAGCACTTTGCACTTTGGTCAAATTTTAAACTACAACTTATTATGAAATTAGAAAAAAAGTGCTATTGATTTTCTTTTCACTTAAATTATTTGTCCACTGAAAAAAGAAGTGAAAAAACCACTTCTTAATTTTTTTTCACACCTTGCGGTCATTTGGTGCTTTCCACTAGGTGCTTTTTTTTAAAAAAATAAACAGATTTTTCTGCTTTTAAAAGCAGATTACACACACAAATGAAGAATCACATAATTATAGCGCTGTAACTATCGATACTAGACAAATTTTATATGGTTTAGAGTTTCGTATAAATATGAACAGAATATGTAAGTTTTAATGATTAAAGAAATACAATACAATACAACGGGTGCCAAAATCATCATATCACGGTATTTTGATTTTATTTTATCTTTTGACCACAGTCGTTTAAAAATAAAACATACAAATAATTTTTCCGAAAATATAAATAAACTAAGGTAAAAAGGTAACCACCGTAAAATAAAGGAAAGGAAACGTGTAAAACACAAGTTCCGCACATTTTGTGTTAGCGAATAAATGCGATACTAAATCGTGCTCGGAAAAAATGTCTTGCATTGTTTTTTTAGACATGTTTAACGTTTTATACAGGAAAATAAAAAAAATGTTTCAGTTTTATTTTTGTGGCCAAAAATCTTGATGTTTATTTCAATAAATAATGTATCTGATGAGACCGCTATGCCATCAAAAACAGTTAATTAAAATTTTACTAACTGCACATTTACTAATTCCTTCTCTAAATAAACTTTTTCTACTAAATAAAATGAGTTTTTATTGTTATTTTATTCACAAGTGTGTTGAAAAACTTCGTATGATACACGTGTGTATTGATGATTACCGTCCTCGGCTCTCTTAAGACTCAATGGCGCCTCGGCGGTAATCACCAATGTTACACACTAGTACCATAATGTACTATTATTGCACACCAAGATAAAGTAAAACAGAAAGAACAGCAAAGTACAAACACTCAGATGTTGTACAAGAATCAATCGTAAAAGTTTTATTATGCATATAAGTATCAACACATTTTTTCGGAGTCAGTGTCAGCAAAAATATATTCCTTAAATTTCTTACCTTTGGATAAATTTCACAAAGACAGCATAAAGAAGAGGGAACGCGTGGGCCACCACTCACTTGCCACAACCTTGGCTAGGTTGCGGCAAGCAAGTGACCCGCGTTGTCCAGACTCGTCGTTTTACGTATTCCTTACCGCAAGCTTTATTCTTGCAGTAAGGCCTTTTTTTTCATCGAACGTGTGGTCCGCGTGGACTGCCTTCTTGAAGCAAGTTGTGAGATGGTGGTCGGCCGCGCAGGGATGGACCGGGTTAAAACGCGGGTTTCTTCTAATGCGTCGTGACCGCGTTCACAGCGCGTTGGCTGCTAGCAGTCACCGCGTGGAAAACGTGCGGCTAACACGATTTGAGTTTGAGTGGTGGTTGAATGCTTTGTTCGAGAGGTGCGGCTTAAGTATGCTACAAGCTTTAGAAAGAAAATTGCATGCACTGTTTACGCCCGCGCCCGTTGCCACGGAATCCATGGTTGCAATGATTCTGAAAGTATGATGTGTTGTTGAAGTTTTACATAAGTTTAACGGCGCACATAATTGAAGAATATAATTGGGCGTGTAATAAAAAACTATAAACTGACTTCGAATCCCCCAAGTGGCAACATCTAGTTAAAATTAGAGTCTAGTTTAGTTTGATGACATATGGATGAAAAGACAAATGACAGAAAACCTAAGATCAAGCGGCCTACATACGGCCAAGCACGCACTGCCATTAAACGCACACGTTTAATCCCAAGTCTGAGACCGCAAAATAATGTAACACATAGCTTTCTGTACATGCGTACACATTATCGAATTTTTCAGTGACTGATTTTAAAAACGCAACTTGCTACATTTGGTTTGCGGTTTGTAAAAGCTTTACGGGATAAAAACCAATCTCTTGGGAATTTTTATGGGACCAATTCGGGATCATTTTCTATACAATAGTGAAAAAATCAGTAAAATCGGTTGTCCACAGGCAGAGATATCAAGTAACATACATACATAAAAAAATCAACATACAGACGAGTTGAGAACCTCCTTCTTTTTGAAGTCGTTTAAAAAAAGCTTTCTTGAAAAATATAGGTAAACGGTCGCACTGTCGGTTTTCTATGGTATTTCCACTTTTTTTATGTATTCAGAATGACAGAAGCTTTTTAAAATCCACGCGATTGAAAAAAAGCTCGGTAGGTATAACTTTTCGAATGGTTATAAACACTAAAGGTAGGCTTGCAACTCAATCTCAGTCACTTCAGTTATTTCGTGATCATGGCGCACGCAAATGTGCCAAATACTTGTAAACATTAATTATCACATCATCATCAAAAATTGAAATCTGACACCCGCGCCATTTATTTTTATCGTTTTTTTTGAATAAAAATTAATTTAAAATAAATGGCTTGGAAATGTGTTCTTTTTAGTGTTTATAATATGATGGTAAATCTCTAAAATAAAACTCAAACTGGACATAAAAACGGTAAAGTTTTTTTTTTATGATTTTTTTAAAAATTTTACAATTTTTCCGCAATTATAATTTAATTTTAATCAACCTCATTAATTACGTTATACAACATCAGAATGTTTCCACGCTGTTTTGTAGAAAATTTCATGGAGAATCCAAATATATATAGATGTTACGAGGTGTTAGTAGATAATAATCAAGAAATAAGCGAAATAATGCATTATGATGCATTTCCGCGGATTTTCCGCGGATTTTGCGGAAGTACCTGCCACACAACGGAGATAGCGGGGCGCGGGGCGTGCCACATGAGAGGTTATAATAGTAAATATCCCTTTAGTATCATATATGAGCGAACTTGCCTCGGCCCATTCATTTTCGAATTCCAAATTCAAAAAAAGTATTCGTTGCCGCTTCGCGGTCCGGTAATATCGCCCACGTTAGGTACCTATTAAAATTAAACACTGAGTAGTGTTTAATTTTGTTTAATTTAATTAGGGGCGTTCTGGATGTTTTCTATGTATGATAAAAATATCTATCTATGTAGTGTATTGTATTAAGTATATCAGTTATCTAGTACCCATAACACAAGCTCTGCTTAGCTTGGGGCTAGATAATGCTGTGTGAATTGTCCAGCATTATTTATTATTATTATTATTTTATTTCACTCTCTTATTTCCAGTTTGGTAGTAAAACTGACTATCATTTCAAAAAGTCATGTCAAGCTTAACCGATTAGGTAGATTTTTTAAGACAATCGATGAAGAAGTTGTAATAGATTTGGTGTTTTGCTCAACATTTTGTTTTATTTTCCAGACATACCAAGGCGTTCAAATGACTTTATTTTATGGAATCAGAATAAACAATAGATTAAAATAATTATAATGATTGTCGTTTTATAAAGTAGGTACTTACTTGAAACGCGAAAAACGCGTATAATGCCCGCGACATTACACGCGTTTTTTCATGTTATAAAGTAAGACATATTCTGTTACTATAATTTTTATAGGTAAGTACTATTTTCAATAATTTTTCTCGTTACACCAATCATCGATACATACTTTTTATGTCGGCTTGATAAAAATCGGAACTTTTGTAGGTCCCTAAGTCCATACATTTTTTGAGTCGACAGATCGCACCTCTATCTTTCTAAAGTCTATGAAATACTTCATTCTGTCATTCTGTCTTCATTTACTCACGTGTAAATATGGAACTTCATAGTCGTTATACCAAACAAAAAATAAAATCGTAGACAGACGTCATCGGTATGATAAAGAACAAAATTCACTGTCCAGAATATAAAAAACCTGAATAAACTAGTTTTCATTTTGTTTCGTTAGTTGGCGATTGGCTTCCGAGCACTTTACTTTCAGGCGATGAAAATCAAAATCTTTCTTTAAATCTTTTAAAGTGGTAAACGCATTATCCTCCTAGATAATTCGCTTTAACGCCATCTATTAACGTTTCACAGAACTAATTGAAAAGCTCTCCCGCAAGAGCCTTTCGCCGACGACCACCGAACCGCGAAAATTAGGTTCATTTCTGTAGCGCTTTCAGTTGACGCGTAGCCTTCGCCGCGTGTGGACGTCTTAGCAACATTTGCTTATAATCGAGATACCCACATTTCGTAAAATTAATAATAGTAATTTTGAATTTTTAGTTATTTTTTATTTGGTGCTGTTTATTCAGTGATGGGCGGGTGTGAGTGAATACCGGGCAGCTCTGAGGCTTCATTGGATTTTCTTCGTTTTCGTCGAGAAAGGTAAGACAAACACTGTCGTTTTACAATGATAGTTAGGTACTTATTTAAATAGGTAGGTAGTCCAAGCATAATTAAATTCGAAGTCTATATCCATTTGAGCTAAAGTAGACACATGGTTATACAATATTCAAATTAAATTCTCAGCACGTTATTTCAAAAAAATTATGAGGATATTTTACAAATGGGTTAATTTATTTTGAAGGATAGCAAAATTAATTTTATTCTGGTTATCCAAGATGAAATAAGCAAATTCATAAATTAATATCTGAGTCTATTTTTAAGGAAGGTTTTTGAGTTATATCTGCGTGAAATTATAATTTTCCTCGTGTTTTCCAGCATGGAAAATGAGCTGGCTTGTGCAAAATATGTATCGCACAGAACTATCTATAGGTGCCTTGTTCTAGACGGTTTATTTCTCTTTTACACAAGTATTATTGTCCTTCGTGGTTTAATCACTCATAGCACAACAGATTTATATTATAAATGCGAAAGTTTAGATGTTTAGATGTCCGGATGTTTGTTATGGACCTCTTCACGCCAATCCTACAGTGAAATTTTGCATAGTCCTAGACTTTGAGAAATGTACGATATTTTTGTCCCGGAAAAACGCGTGTGAAGCCACGGGCGGAATCTATTGTATCATACTGTGTGAAACGGCTCCAAAGAGACACTACCTTGTTATTTGATGAGATAAGCTGTGATGTTGATAATGTTAATGATAATGTTTGGAATGTATTCGGTGATAAAAGATACAGATGAAAACACTGACTATGGAAATACTTGTGGTAGGAGATTTTCATCTCTATAAAAGGTTCGAGACAAACAGGTATTTAAAAACGAGTAGATTTTCTTTTAATACATAATTTGTTTTGGTAGACCTTCGACTTTTCTTGTCGTACCTACCGACTTTGCTGTTTCTCTCTGTGTTTTATATTATTTGTGTTATCCTTTTTTGCCAAAATGTTAAATATATTTTAAGTATTTGAATTGAAATTGTAATAATGTATTCATTATGAATGTAAGCGGGTTAAATAATAATAATGTAGTTTACCCCAAGAAAATAAATTAGATTAAATACAATTTACCATCATAGTAGCTTTCATAATCTTCAGCCACAGGCTGTGTCCTCCACACCTTGTTTGTTCTTATATCTCAACTCTTCTGTAGGCTAATTTCACATCAAAAAGGATAAATAAAACAAAAGAAAATAGACATTAAAAATGACTACAAATTTCAAGCCTCGAGTCCCAAGGTCAAAAAGAAAACTGCTTTAATAAAAATTTCGTAAAAGAAAAGTGTGAAATTGGGTCAAGCGTTGAGATACCTGCTAAATTAATCTAATTATGTTCTTTTATCTTTCGCCTTCCTTGTCGAAAGCTTTTTATTCTTTTCATTGTTTTTATAATAAATGGATGATGCGGCTTTGATCTGATGAAATTAAAAGACCTTTAATATTTTACTTCCGTGAATTAATATACATATTTTATTGTACCTAAGACACTATTTCTAGAATACAATTTTTAGGTGCAGAATATCGAGTTGGGTTATTTTTGTGGCTCAATTTTTATAATCCAAACTAAACATTCGCTTTGTATTCAGGATTCACAGCGCTATGTAACATTTGATTTAAAAAATAGATAGTTTTTAGAGCACACAGGAGAGTTTTAAAACATTTTCTATCAAATCGATGCATTGTATGAATAAAGGAGTCGAATAAATCCATTGTAAAATGGTTGAGCACACGAGCAATAATTCGCTCCATTTGTTCCCCTTTGTTCCATTCATCAATAAATTGGACTAAAAATGGAAGAATTTGGCACAGTGCACTAAAAGTGGTAACATTTAGGAGAATAGTGGTCCAATTTTAGACAGCTTTAGGTTGGTATTGCCATAACTGTTCCAAATTACAACGCAATTTGTAATGGCATGCCAAGTAATAAAATAAAATCAGATTTTCCTTTTGTACTGTTTCTTAAAAGATACATTCGTTTTTGAGAAGTAAAATAATATTTTTGGGGTTTACAGACTGTCACATTAATATAGAGCCTTTCCCGATTTACACTCATGGTACCCAAATTTCAAACCTATCTAGCAAGCGCATACACCCTGTACCGGTTTCTCGTGTTCTGATTTCAATAGAAGCATATTCACAAGGCGAAACTTTTCTGAAAGGGTGTCAGCTGAACTGCCATAGAAATGACGTTTCAATGGATCATACGTAGGTAAGTTACCATTCTTTGTAGGTATCATGTATGGTAGGTAGTACATAATTATCCTACCTTGTAATCCGAAACGTAGTGAACCCACAGATTAGATAATGTTACTTCATTAAAACCTCCGATCCAAATCGAGTTTCGAATATTGTGTCATTTTTACTTAATTCATTTGTTTTATTTGATTTTGAAGTTTGAATTGCATGGAATAAATGTCAATTTTATCTCTTTATGGATCGAGAACTCTCATTTTTTATCAATTTCAATAAGGTTTAATATCTTCAGATAGTGATGATGGCTTACTAGCACTCTGCTAGTCATCTCGTGTGAAGTTGACCCAAAACCTTTTGTTTCCAATAATTGCCAGCGGAATAAAATGGCCGCAAAAAGCTTGCTTACAAAACCGATCTTGATTTATACGTTGGACGATAAATCAGTATTTTACTCCCGCTTCCGGGAAATAATTCAATCGATAAAAAGGGAGTCTAATATAGCGGAGTGAGATTATAATGATTCTGAAGTAATTTATTGTAATGAGTTCAGAATCAGAGATTCAAGGTTTTTGGAAGAAAAATGAAGGTACTTTGTGGTCCTAAAAACAATATAAAGAACTAGTTTCTGCCTGCGGCTTCGCACGCGTATTTTTAGCATAATAAGTAGCCTAATGTCACAACAAGCTACTTATTATCTCTACATAAAGTTGGGCTGTGTTCTAAATTTACACCAAAAAATTACACACTTTCACAAACATTCACAAACTTTTTTCTTTAAAATATTAGAAGAACAAAAATTATTATTATTTTAGGTAATTGGTTTACTCAAAGGCGAATACATAAATTACTAAGATGGATAGATAACTAACTCTATAATGTACCGCACAAACACAAAATACAATACAAAAGGAAATGCTGACAATCAAGGAAGGACAAAGGGCGGCCTTATCGCTTTGAGTGATCTCCGGCAGGTAACCTTGGGATGGACTGGACATAAGAGAAAATATAGACGGTTGCGTTTTAAAACTTATGGAAATGAAAACAATTATAATTATACATACACTGCATACCTACTACTTCGGTTACGTTTGTTAGGGTCGTTACATACAGGTCCTTCTATATAATTATTTTGGATTCTTCTCCGCTGCGGTGACTCACCAATTGAAGACTGAGTTAAAGTGAAAATAAAAGAAAGTTTGCAAGTACCATGTTGGCCTGGATGAGTTAGTAATAAAAATATATTTCATTGTAGCTAAACTAATGTTATCTTTCAAACCAGACAGTTGGGTACTTGTACTAAATGAAATCCACAAAAACAATAAAATATCCAAATGAAAAATCATAAAACTTTACAAGTTTCATTGTAGAATTCGTGTAGTAAAATATATGAATTCTAAATTAACTGCGTCTAGACTACCAGATTTGGGAAAGCGATATTTTTACAAAATTTAGTTGGAATGAAAATTTTGTACGATTTTTCATTTGAAACATTATTTATTGTACTTTGTTATTCTTACTTACTCCATGTGGCTCAGATGCCCAAAGTGTATCTTGGCTTACTTTTTTTTAGGTACTTTATCTGGCATCTCGGAAAAAGGTCTACCTATACTTATCTTGATGATGTCCTCCTAGCCGAATTTTGGCTTTTGCGGGAAGACCAACGAAGACCAGCCATGTGCGGAGGACAATATTACAGTGTACAAGTGTGTCAGAAAACACAGGTGCACTCTCTATTTCTTCACTCTAATAATTCGATAGGACAGCAGACCGACACGACCAGGCCAGGTCAGGCGCTGGACTAACATATTATAATATAACTAAAAGCAATTTATATAGAAGCCTAATTTTATGACATTTTGCATGCCAATGTGTTTTGGTGAAGTATGTGACACTATTCTAATGTTTAAGACCTTGTATTATGACCATATTTCGTGCAATAAATGTAATGAAATGAAACAGCTTAGCGTGCCTTGGATCTCGAGGGTGTAACAACGCCAACTACCTGACTCTGGGCTGCTAATGTGAATATTAACAAATAATGATGAATAAGTGCTCGTACGTCCACTGCTGAGCATGCGTTCCCCAATCATGTGGGATACTATCATAAGATAGTAAATAAAGGCTTGGCAGGTGGATTTATCATCGCAGTGGAGGTGTTAAAAATACACAGAAGGATTTTTCTGTCTTTCCTCTGGTAGGGTTCCTTCATCTGCTCTAAGTAAGTAATCTCCGAGAACTGAAAATTACCTATAAGCTGCTTATCTTTCATGCTGTTTTCGCTTAGATCTTAATGGATGAAAAATTATCTAAATGTGGAACGGCATGCCAGACTTTATTTACGCGACTTATATTTATAATCGCATTATTATATCTGAGCATAATTATGCTACGTTTTTTCCAAGTACCACGTTAGCTAAGCCAAAAACAGAGAACGGCTATTTAGTAATAAAGAAAAGAAAAAATAAAGACTCGACCCCATGTTGTATGTTGACCGGATCATCTCTCGTCGGTACAACGCCGGATCAACGAACAAACAACGAAGGATTTAAACCCGGATTTAGAATACGACTTTTGGAACTTTGCCTACATCGGGCAACACTGGCCTTACCGTATTACCATTATTAAAATTCGAGATACAACTTCCCAATTTAAAATTCAAAAATACAATGCAAGCTCTGCGTCCACTGAGGTTATTACCTTGCATAAAGCTGATAATAAGAGTAAAAACGTGCATAATGGGTTCGCAGCTTTATTTAACTGGATTTTATGCCTAATCCAGGTTTTAATACGGGGTGAATTTTATTTAACCTTTAGTGCACATGGTTTATCACAGTCAAACTAGAGGGTAGCTGATTTTATTCCTTGATGTTGTCGAAATTCGAACGAGGTATTTTTATTTATTTATCTTAGGAAAACACAACGCAATTCAGCTATCCAAAAATTTGGTACCTAAACACAAATTACCAAAATTCAAGAATAGAAAGTTTAAATAGTCATAATATCAGCCGGTTTGCAATATTATTTAAATTAATTAAGCAACGCATTTGCAACATTTGTAGGTAGGTACTTCAATTAATTATTATTGTACCTACTGTAAACCTGTAGTTAACAGGATAATAAGTTTATATAATACGTTTAGGTATTAATGACAGCGTAATTAACTACACTTGCGAGCTTTAAAATGGAATCGCTTCATCGCGCGAGTTGATCAAAACAATTTTTTTACAATTTATGTACAATGAACTATAGATTGTTGTATATCATTTGAAAGGTAATTTTGTTACCTTTCAAGTGATATCAAGAAGATTTAAAATTAATTAAATTGGCTACCTAAATTTTGGGAATTATTGCTGTAGTTTATAGGAATACCGAGTACTACGATCTTAGAAAAAATGTTCTCTAGGCAACTAAATTTCACAACCAGTTGTTAAAAAAGAAGTATTCATCTTGCTGGGCAATTATCATACTCATCATATTGAGTACAATATCAGATACTGAGTACAGTACCTAAATGTGGAGTATCAAACCCGCATTTGGATCACACTCAGATAATTCTGTGTGAATGGGGTCGGTGAGGGTTAAGCCAGACTTACATGTACATCTAACTTGATATCTGTATTACTAAGGTTTCGGATTGAATTAAGTTAATTTAATTTAATTTTGTTAATTAGTACTTGATATTAAGCTCTGGCCCATACTCTTAAAAACGAAATCGAAGTTTCTGATTCGTTTTCGTGCATACGCTGATGGGCGTTTCTTTATTGGCCGGCCCGGCACCGATAACGACACCGAAATCGGTGGACACATAATTCTATGAAACTGTATGACACACTATGTCATTGGCCCGGCCCGACAACGACATGTCGTCGCCGGTGCCGACATGTCGTCGCAGCAATTCTCCCACTTGTGTCGGGCTGTCATCGAACGTCTGCGTTGTGTAGCATGGGGCACCTGTGTTGCCCCTATCAAATCTTTTCCGGATTTATTGACTAGTTTATGAACGCGGCTTCACACGCGTTGTTTCTATAACTGTTTAAAGGTGATTTCTATCCCATTGGAACTGATTTATGGGATAAAAAGTAGCTTATGTTTGATTCCATGATTAGAATGTTTCGACTGTTTGCAAAATTTCAGCCCGATCCGTTAAGTAGTTTTGGCGTGAAGAGGTAACAAACATCCATCCATCCATCTATACATTCATCCAAACTTTCGCATTTATAATATTAGTGTGATGTTGACTGACCGACGGGCAGGTGAGGTATGCTTTTTCTCCAACCCGTTTCGTCTTTTCAATAAAATAAACTTCATAGAAAAAACTTCAATTTAACCGCACCGTTCGAAAAGGTCCTCAGTGACACATAAATAGGGTTCAACCCAGTCTCCCGCCTCACTGAACACTTGCTGTAAGTAGAACGTATGTAAATGTGAATAAATAGTACACGTATATCTAAGTATAGGGTGTCTCAGACATGTTGTACCTAAATCATGAAAAAATAAAATAGAAACGTCTACTCGTATTTTCTCAGGATGACAATAACATCGAGTGGACATTCTCCATTTTCACTTCCAAGAATTAAAAATGCTTTAAGAAAATGTATGTTAAGCTATTTTAATCGTTGACGGTAGTTAAAAATTAACCAAAGATATAATAATAATATCGATTCATAATCATCGATGTTCATAATGCAAGTTTCTATACATAACCAGCTTTTCTCGCAGTCTTTCACGCGTTTTTTTTCTGTATAGTAGATAGTTCTTTTTTTAATTTAGGGCAAATAGCCTTTATTCACAAAGAAAATTATACTAGTATTTACAATTGAAACAATTGAGCTAACTGCAGACTGTTGCAAACAGTCTACATGTAGCTCAACTGATCCATATCAATACCAGTCGGAAGCGTCCGCAAGACGCTGGCTGCATTGCCACGCTGTATGGCAATGCTGAAGCGCTGTGCCAGATACTCACCAGCTCTCGGGTCACGCGTCGCTTCGACCAGACGCTCAGATAATTTTTTAAGAACCCGCAGAGCCTCGGTACCCCACGGACCTAGGGTCTCGACTACAAGGGGAGCAAATGTGTAGGCTCTGTCGAGACCTGCATATTTGCGCCTCTTGAGATCTTCGGCCAAATCTGCCGCCGTACCCGCCTTCACGGATGTCCTCGGTAGATGGGAAGGCGCAAGTGTGTCGACGCACATAACGTTCCACACAATGGACCTCCCCAACTCCCATGGGACCAGTGTCATACCGTCGAGCCTCTTACCATCGTCACGCAACAGACCATTCGTATACTACTTCTACTTAATGTTATGCTAGGCACAAAACTTCATCAGAGCAAAATTTCAAACCGATCTATTCAGTAGTTTTGACGTTGTCTTCGCACAAACACTTCACAGCGGCACAAAATTTATACATTCCAGTCTATATACCAGTCCATCCCGGGGTTGCCGCTGAACTTCCTATTTTCTAAGCATTTTCTCTGTATGGTTTCCTGTATTTGTGTGATATAATAAAGTGTTTTTTATCTATCTATCTAGTATATTCTACTATTTTCTGCCAGCGACCTTGCAAGCGTTGTTTCTATGGAAACGTATAAAGATTATTTCTATCTCATGGGAACTGATTTATAGGATAAAAAATAGATTTTGTTTGATTCCACGATTAGAATTAGCTGTATGCAAAATTTCAGCTCGATCCATTCAGTTCGCCCGACGCCTTAACGGACGTCAAAAATAATATCACTTTGTTCTGGGGCATCCTGTACAGTACTTGATGTTTATTGAGTTGGAAATCGGTACAGTTAGGCACAAAGTAATGGGGGCGTAAGAAAATACCTACTGCTCGTAAAAAGGCTCCCATCTTTGTTTGTACGATCATAATATCTATATTAAAGTGCCTGGGTAATATTATGGTTGTTAGCCATACTTTTGGCAGAGAGTATCAACCAATATTATATATCTTTACACATCCTATCCTACTAATAATATAAAATACGAAAGCTTGTGAAGTGAAATTAGTAACGTAAACACTGGTCTAACAAGCGTTTAGCTAAACAGTGTCTAAACAGTTAGAGATGGGTTAAACAAGAGTTTAACTCTCGTATAATCTATGTCTAAGTCGTGTCTAACTGTAGACCGATGTAAAACGCAGTTTTGTAGTAACGCTTTTGTTAAACACGCGCTCAACACTGTACCGCTCAAAGAGTTTAAGCCTATATTTAAAAGCACGTTTTTGTGCTGTATGGTAGCAATATTGGATTAATGAGCACAGATCTTAAAACGTCCCTACGTGTACGTGCCTCTACGACATCAGTAAAGTTCTGAACTAGCGCGCCTAACAGGTGCGCCCCTATTATCACCTGAACTAAAACTAAGTTCCGTTTGCGTTTGGTGATGGAGGCAGTATGTGCCAAGAAACAATTGAAATGAGATTTGGGTAAATCGAAACTGATAGGTTTCGTCTCATTATAATTTACAGGCCGACATGTGTCAGGTGGCGTAAACTAAAGTTCTGATTTCCGAGTCCGGTTGACGATAGTTTGAGATGTGATAGTGATGTCTCATTTTTCTATACGATTTTGTACAGCGCCTCTATCATGCGGGCAGGGACGGACGCAAGTTCCATACAAATTTGAGACGTCACGATCACGTCTTGATATTATCGTAAACTGGACTGAGGGCTCTGCTTACTAATGACTCAAGCGCAGTCCAGATCAGAATTCGGCCAATAAGCGGCAATAATAATAAGAGTGAGCCTAGAGTGAGCCATCACGAGAATATTATTTAAGGCTCACGGCAGGTTATGAAGATGACAATAATACTCTAGAAGGGACAAAACTTAATATTGCTTACATAAAAGAGGATCTGAAGAAACATTTATTATTCCATGTAAGTAAAAAGGTTACCACTAAGGTACTTGATCTTCAAAGGTCGAACTTCTTATCTGAAATTCTATGTAATGGTCTAAAAGCCTCGTAGGTTGCTTGCGTCTAAATGACATTGAAACTACAGGTGAAGGGTCAAAGGTTAAGCGAGCAAATTATTTAAAATTAAAAGAGTTGACGGTTCAAGTTTTTTTCGCGAAAAACAATAAGTCTATTTAATGGATTCTGTGAGATTCTGGCGAGCATAAAATGTAGTTAATTTGTAAAATAATGTGTATAAAAGTCTGAAAGCAGTCTGATAAGCAACGATCCACGATACAGAATACAATTTTTTAAAATATTTGTAACGAATAGAGCTCTGTCTCCTGTGGTAGCTACACTGTAGCTGTGTTGCAGAAGAACAGCTTCTTCCCATATTTATACTAAAAATAGGTACTTGAACGATATGAAGCCTTTGTTACAAAACACATCCAGCGAGCTTCTTAATACTTAATTATAATTCATCAAAAATTCTGTATCGAAAATTGATTCAAGGAAACCCATAGGCATCCAAACCAAATACGCGTGGAAAACATATCCCTCGCCAGGTAATAATAGATTTTGCCGAGAATGCATTAATAAAGGATCACTTAAAATGCCTTTTACGTAAAAATATTTTATTTACGATTTTTAGGCATTAAATTCGAAGAACGTAGGGATAATGGCACAGGTGTATCCTAATGGTTGTTTGAGTACCCATACGTATGTTTGTTTGGGTAAATGTAATAATGGTCCTAATTAGTGTCAAGGGTCTATTTAATTGAATTTATTCATTACTACGAAAACAAAGTTTGAACACAAAATTAAGGTTCATAAATCTGTATTTAATTCACGGTTCTAAAGACCACAACGCACGGGTAGGTACAATTTAAATGGGCTCACTAACTCCACTCAAACTCCAACAAAAGAAAATAATAAATGTGCGCCTATAAGCCACAAAAGGTACAAAACAGCACAATTAATTATAAAAAAACACCTTTTAACGTCCACCCGACTGAATTACACTCGTGTTTCAAAGAAAATCACGCGTTTTCTTTCATTTTTTCCCTCGCAAATGAGCAGTGGCCGAGCAGGTACTTGTTTCTTTGGACTTCCCTTTAAATTATTGGATTATGAGGGGAGTTCTAGAATTGAAAGCCAAAGCCATAATGAGATAATGAAACTGGGGGTTACTTAAGTCGGTTTCATGTCGAAAATTTGAGGAGGATTTGAGTTACTCGACTTTCATTTTCAGAAGTAGACTCAAGACTTCAAAGAGGAAGTGGTTTTCAATTTGACTTTAAATTTTGTTTGGTACCTCAGACCTTCGTCGGCGGATTTCGATCATTAAATTGTATTTATGTGTACCAAACAAATACACAATTATGTATACAACACAGCACAACGCTTATATTACAGACTTTTCAGTCTTGTTTAGGGAACTAAGGCTAATACATAATTATTGTGTACAAATTTTAAATGCTTAGTTGCAATGCGTTTAGTATTCAATTGAAAATTGTCAATAATCTGCTCTCGCTACGTGGGGTGTTAACCACTGAAGTCGCACCCTACTTAATAAAATAAAACGTCAAGTGCGAGTCGGACTCGCGCACTAAGGGTTCCGTTTAATTTTAAGACCTTGTTTCTTGCCAAATATCATGATTCTAGGTCAACGGGAAGTAGGTACTCTGTAGGTTTTGGTCCATGGCGAGAATAAAAAGTATTTTTATGTGATTGTACGACAAATTTACTGTTTTCGGATTTTTCCCTATAATTGTGCTTACAGGCCTTGCTTCTTGCCAAATTTCATAATTCTAGGTCCACGGGAAGTACCAGGTTTTGTGCGCCCTTGGAAATTTCGAAATATTCGGACATAAACGACTGTAACTTTACTGTGCATTGACTTATAACTTTTATTTATATTGCGGCTCCAAGAGGTTACGGACTTGATTATCTGACGTTAATTTCAACTCGATAGGTACCTCCGCGCGCTCCCGAGAAAAGGGGGCTGACAGAACGACAGACAGACTGACAATTAAGTGATCCTATAAGGGTTCCTTTTTTTCTTTCGAGGTACGGAACCCTAAAAACGTTCTATGGAACGACCTATGCTACAAACAAACATGATCTGCTTGTAAATACGTAGTAGGTATTTGCGGCATCAATATCCGAGCCTCCGAAGGTTGACGCCGCGCCGTAGTCACGTAGAATCGAGGTCGTACTGCAACCGAATGTATCGTAATTTGGCTTGTTTGACGTATTGTCACGTTTTGTATTTACGGTATGAGATAAATTTTGGTGGCTTTCATATTATAGTAATATGCTACCTACGTATATTTCGATACCTTGGTGGTATTTCTAAGAAAAGGGAGAGAAAGAAGAGGGGTGAAATTGCTGGGCCGAGATCACTAGTGAGCCATATTTTTTTATCGGGTCACAGACATTATACTTTTTATTTCATGTAACCCAAAGTTCACTAAGAACAGAAATACTATATGGTCTCCACTCAAGAACACGTTTACCCCAGTGGTTGTCGGTTCTTCGCGAGATATGGCCGGCCCACTATCACTTCAACCTGCTAATTCTTTGAAGTTAGTAGGTTTAATGATAATGAATTTAGAGGTTATTAAATATTATATAAATAAATGCAATAATATATTAGGACATTATCAAGATTACATAAATTTGTCTGGCATTTTTCTTTTATTCCGACCGGCTTCGGTACCGAGGAAGTAAAATAAGACTCAAATCACCTCACAATTATTATAATAATGCCACCAACTGGAAACCCTCAAGCAAAAAAGTCCATAAAAAGATCAAATGAATCAAACTAACGCCTGATCTACATCTGTAATGAAATCAAGTTGTTCCGGTGGTGAATTGAGCCAGTAATTTTCAATAGGATTGATGGTTCTTTGAGATTGCGGAATATTCATTATACCGGCCTCTTGCTATGTTAGTGGATTGGTTTTGACGATTGTATGTTCGAAATTGGCAAAAGATGTTTCTTTCTCGAGTCAGGAAGTTGGCGGTTTTACATCCCCGTGCCTCGGAAAGCACGTTATGCCGTTGGTCTTGCGCTTGACCTCTCCCCAGTCGTGTCGGTCTACCGTCCCATCGGATTATGAGAAAGAGGGAATAGAGAGTGCACTTGTGTTTGCGCACACACTTGTGCACTATAATAGGTCCTGCGCATCTAGCTAGTCTCCGATGAGACTGGCCGCTGTGGTCCAAATTTGGCTAGGAGGACATTATTATTAAGATGTTTCTGTTGGGAAATTTTAGAGACTTAGAGGTTGCAAGACTTTTGGGGTTTGCTTATAACTTATTTCGTGATTGTTTTTTTATGTTTCTAAGAAAGATTCACGAAATAATGTAATTCAATGCATGCACAAACAGTACTGCCTCCTGATAATGATGTCCGGAATTGATTCAAACAGAAATATTTCCTTTAAAAAAATGAATCAGCATCCATTCATCCAATAACATATATCCAATAACGATAACAGCCCCTTCTACTATTGAAATGTTAAAAAGTTTTTTCTATAAGTATAAGGCTGTAACCAAGTTCATAACTCCGTTAGAAAACTAAATCTGGGACGGCTATAGTGGTTTTGCAAGCACGTTTCCAAAAAGGGTCATTTGCAACCCGGACTCAAATTATTAATGTAAATGCTAAGCACCAGGTACCTACAGTACCACCCTTGCGATTAATTGGGGACCGTCCTTTGCAACCCTTGATGACTTAACCCAAAGAACCTTTGCATACGTCTTGAATGCCCGTCTTGGGGTGAAGGGTACTGCTAACTGAAGCTTTGTTTACTGAGGGGTTTGATTTTTACACCTTCCATAAGCGAGCGCAAAGATGGCGACTGGAGCAAGTCAATAGAAATAATCTGAAACAATATCCTATAAACCGACGTCGACACTGTAAATGATTGCTATACTTTATACTATTTAAACATGAGCATGCTCATATTATACAAACGGGTTAACTACGAACCAAATTTGTGTTGGAAGAACACCACCATTTATAGTAAAAAAACATGCCCATTATAGTTCTCCACAGTCAATTTCGACAGTGAACACGCCCGTAGAAGTGACTTCTTTTTATAGATGCATTTTCGAATGACATGATTTTTTTAAAATTTGCGATTTGTTAACATAATTAATGTTTTTATCGGGTATTTATCGCGTAGGGGAAATAGTAAAGTTACGCGATCAATACCCGATAAAATCATTAATTATATTACTAAAGGTTATCGCAGATCTGGTCCGGCATTTCATATTATCGGCATCAATTAACAGACATTTTCTAACTGTAAAATGTATCTAAATCTTACGAGTTTAAGCCCAATTTTGTTGTTGTTCGGCAGTGGGGTTTAACGTGTGAGCGCCAACCTTTATTTGTTTGCTAGTACCTGTAAAATCTGTAGCTGTATTCGATCCCATTTTTATCGATGACTGACTAACAACCGGAATATTAGAGGTACCTACCATAAAACATACGTTTCAAAAGAAATCACCGCCCTTATTTTAAAGCTTTATTTGGAAGTCAAGGGGTACTTGCGCTGCCTGAAGAACTTAAGGTACTAGTGCCTCAAACAGTGGAAAAAATAGGCCACCACTTAGCAGTTTTCTTAGCTCGAGGCAATTGCACTGAATACATTGCTGGAAATAAGGCTTCAAACAGAACCTGCTCGTTCTATAAAATATTCAGTTAAGTAAAACATAAATTGAATGGTTTTATAAAACGACTCTTGGTTCTCAAATAACCCACTCAATTCTAGAACGGTAGTTTTATTTAAAGGTTTTCATATTTTCTGCCAATAATGCGAACATTTATTGAGATGGGAAATTATTTCCTCGCCTTTCGAACCCAACAAACTCGTGTTTCATGGAAGACGATATTTCTCGCTTTTTAAATAAATATGAACTGAGGCGTTGAAAAACTTTACTTAAAATGTCTCTCTCACTTCCAAAGTTTTCTAAAATTGAACTATGTACATGGTGTGATCGAAGCGGAGATGTGAGCGGTGCATCACCAAGATTGAGCTGGGCGGCGGTATAAAGTGGAGATGTGAACTGTGCCTCGCCAGCTGCAACGGCACGCAGCGGAGACGAGAAGAGATGTGAGTGGCGTGCATTAAACTTCAACTTCTTTTTGGCGTACATTCATCTAAACAAATATCCGCTCGCCGCACACAGCTCAGTTCCGGTCTAACACACATCTCCGCTCCAGTCTAGCCAGTAGGTACACATCGCCGCACAGCTCCAGTCCACCCTATCTGAAAAACGTCTGTTCTCACTCCTCAGCAAACTATTATTATATGCAATGCCCCGTTGGTCTAGCGGTCAGCTTGTTCAACTGCTGATTATGAGGTCCTGGGTTCGAATCCCGGGTCGGGCCAATAGTTGTTATTGGGGTTTTTCGAGCAAGGAAAATTCACAGTAGCAGCCCGGAGTCAGGAAGTTGGCGGTGTTACACCCCCGTGCCTCGGAAAGCACGTTAAGCCGTTGGTCCTGCGCCTGACCTCTCCCCGGTCGTGTCGATCTGTCGTCGCATCGGATAATGAGAGTGAGGGAATAGATAGTGCACCTGTGTTTGCGCACACACTTATGCACTATAATATGTCCGAGCATCTGGCTAGTCTCCGACAAGACTGGCCGCTGTGGATGAAATTCGGCAAGGAGGACATTATTATTATTATCATTTGCATTTTAGAAACAATGCTCGTGAGTGGTGTAGGTAGGTATAATATAGGTCATTCAATGAATGCTGGCTTAGACTATTTTCGCAACTTATTGACTGTTTTCCGAATACGCGCAGAAAAATAAGATCGAAAGAAGAAATAAATAGTCTGAGCGTGTCAGTAACATCTTCTTCTTTTTCCAAACTTTATCCCACGCTAAGAGAGGTCGTCACAACGTGTGTTTTCTTCCACTCGGCCCTAGTAACCGTCATCTCAGTACTAACACCTTTCTTACTTTCACACAATCCCTCGGTTTTCTTTTCCCCTTATATCCTTCAACATGAATATCATAAATATACCAGCTTTATCGCTTCAAACTAACTTACTCGCATCCTGCTTACCATCAAAAATAGGCATGGCGGGCGAAGCACATAAAGCTCAACGATTCAAATTCGACTGAATCACAGAAACAGAACCAAGCTTAGAATTGTTGTTCAAATTCATAACGACACTGAGTCTTAACTCGTCGCAATAAAGTCCGCGAATGTTTCAAACAACGTTGCTCTTAACGGGAAACATCCAAAAGAGTATTAGTCCAACCGAGATGGGTACTTTACCCATACATAATTAACATGGGTAGAGCATGTATAATGACTATGGGTAGAACATAATGAGCTTACTTTTTGTTGTTTTAGCGAGACAGTTCCTGGTTTTGTAGCGAAGCTTTTATCAAAGGACCTTCATTTTCCCTTTTATTTCTAGAGCTTAAGATGCTTGTTTACAAGAAACTAAGAATTTATGTTAAAGATGTGTACAAAAACATATTTTTTTAAGACCCTCTTTCAAAAAAATATTCGACAGTTTTTTGTTTTTTGTGTGTTATATCTTGATTGCGAACACAGACCTAACGAAGGCGTTTATGTTTCAAGTCAAAAATAAAATCTTTCACCGAGACCACAAGTATAATATTTGAGAATAAAGTTTCAAAACTGTCTATAATCGATAAACACATAACACACCAAATAACACGAAAACATGAGTAAACTTGTTTTGTCCCATCTCATAAACCGAAAGTCGAACACCCATAGCCATAACCCAAGGAACAGTGTAAAACCATAACCCATTCCGTTTTACACTCCACTTGCCTAGATGGCGTTGGCGTCATCAAAAATATGGAGGTGGAAACAACATAAGCTTATAATGGGACGTAGTAAAATACAGGGTCTATGACGTAGGCGTATACTGCCACTTGTATTATAATCAGCTTGGCATCGGGTGACTTTACTGCCATAGTAAAATTGCCACACGTTGGGCGCCAATTTTATGCCACTCGTTGAACGCCAGTTATCGGCATAGGTTGTATGAGGTGTGGGCTATTAAAACCTAACGATTCTGTGGGTAGATTTTTAAATCAAATCATTGAATGATGATAATAATTAGTACACTCTATTATTTTTTACTACATAACCTTTATTATCTACTATTTATCACAATTTTCCGAGAGGCATGAAGTTTGGGATCGTTTCCAGAAACAATATAAATTTAATCATTAATTTACAAATAAGCACCGAACATGTCTATGTTCTAATGTCATTCACAGAGGGATATTTACCATGAGTTGAAGAAACTGTACAGAAATTGGAAAGTTCTATGCTCTCAGCGATTTCAACCAAAACAATGTAAAAATTTCGGATATCGTAGTATACTCATATATCTCTAAATTTTTCACCTGCTACCCACCAAACAGTACCTTCATTTATACATCTGTCTCTATGTGGGGTCGCAGCCTCCCCAGCCATAAACACACGCAGTACGCACCTTTCGTAAATCGACAACAAACAAAGCCCCTGTCATAAAATAAGCTTTATTAAATCCTGAATCCATCGCGTTCACACTTCGCGAAATTAAACGTAAGAAACTGACTGACACCTGCGAGGAAATGATATTTGAATAAGAATATTGTTGTGATAGCTTCAAGCCGTGGCTTAGGCATTTCCAGGAACGAAAGTGGTTTAGGTATTTGTTAGTACGAGAATTTTTTCTATGACGATACTGTGTTTATTATTATTAAAGAATTAGTTTTCTTGGATTATCAATACCATAAAACTTTTAAAACTATCATGGTCACACTAAAGTCGTTTGAGTTTTGAGCTTTCAATCTTCTATGTCAATAGACATAGACCTTCACTTGATCACAATAACACCCGATGGAAAGTGACAATGGAACACGGACTAGAAGATACCCTACAGATTCACTCTTGTCTTGATGAGCCCAGGGTAACGTGCATTTTAGGTGTCAACGTGCATTTTACTCAGGTTGTAACTGACCAAAAAAACAGCAGTCGGCAGCGTTTTCCAATCCTTAGCGACCTTAGGAGCTTGGCTTCGATGGTTGAAAGATGAGATTAAACGTTTGGAGTAAATTTTTAAGCTCAATGCAACTACATTACACACTATTATATAACTGCATAATACACTATTATATTAGGTATTTGACTACTTGCCAGAAATCAGAAGAGAAATACATAGGGTGGTTCGGTGTTCCCGTAAAATTATTTAATTTTTTTTGTCGACATTCTACTAGAAATATTAGTAATTTTCCGCTAATGGTAAACCAGATTCTATAAAACCATGTATTCACGGTAACAACCACAGGCATAACCAAAAAACATACAGTTTAAATGTAATCCTCGCGATCCTAAACATGCCAACGCGAGAACCCGATTATGAGATACGATGCAGATGTGACCACGGCGGAATATTAAACCAGATTGGTAAATCTCGCTGACGTGTCCGTACAGTGTAAGCCAGGCACTGCTGAGAAACATGTTTTTAACCCCCGACGCAAAAAGAGAGGGGTGTTATAAGTTTAACGTGTCCGTCTGTGTATCTGTCTGTGGTATCGTAGCTCCCAAACGGATGAACCGATTTTCGTTTAGTTTTTTTTTTTGTGTCATAGATAATTTAATCCCGAGTGTTTTTAGCGATTTTTCATGAAAATCTGTTCAGCTTATAAACGTCCGCGGGTTTTTAAAATTTAAAATTTTGTCTTGTTGGCAGTATAACATTCATTATGTAGGTCAATTAATTTCTTTTTTGGTCGCTTCATACGTGCCCCACTTGACTGTCAAAACACAACTTATGAAAATCATAATCAGTTGTAAGGTTTTTGTTATTATAGTGCATAAGCCATCACAGTCGGGATAATTTGTAAGTCAAGTCAAGTGCCTGAGCCCAAAAGCTTAGATACGCAATATAATAACAAAAACCTCTGAATTGAGCAACGCGAAACATCTCGTCAAACGAATTATAGGTAACTTTTATCTTTGAACAGGATTGGATAAACTTCTACATATTATTTCCGTTGTAGGTGGAGCTAACGGCGCTTGAGTCCGTAGGAAGTCCCAGAGATTTTCATATCCTACGTCTCTTGACCTCGTGGTGTAATTAAATAAATAAATAAATAATGCTGGACAATTTACACAGCATTATCTAGCCCCAAGCTAAGCAGAGCTTGTGTTATGGGTACTAGATAACTGACTTAATAATATTATAAAGAGGAAAGGTTTGATTTTTTGTTTGTTTGTTTGTTTGTATGAATTGAATAGGCTCCGAAACTACTAGACCGATTTGAAAAATTCCTTCACCGTTAGGAAGCTTACTTTTCAGGGAGTGACATAGGCTATATTTTATCCCGGAATTCCCACGGGAACGGGAACTACGCGGGTGAAACCGCGAGGCGATCGTCTAGTAACTGATATTCTTAATACAATACACTACATAGATATTTTTTTTTTATTATACATAGAAAACATCCAGAACGCCCTGGACAAATATCTGCAGATCATACAAACATTTGTCCTGAGGCGGGAATTGAACCCGCAACCTCCTGTGTCGCATGCAGACCTTCGCCCGCTGCGCCACAGAGGTCGTCGCGCAATTGGTTCGCGCATTCCCGTACTCAGGGAAGGATGTGGGTTCAAGTCCCGACGAAGTTGGGATATTATTTGATTTCTCATAATCAGTCGGTCAAACCATTCAAACGTGCATTTTTCGCATGCGTAATTATTATGCAATTTTTTTTCCACATGCTTGGCTTGCATTTGGTCAACTAATCATCATTCCAAAAATCAACTGCATCTCTGCATTATGTATAACGTACGATCTAAACCCGGATTGCAAACGTAACTGATGACGTGTCCGCACTGTCACTGTCAGCATTAAGTCAGGATTAAGCCTGGCATTGCTGAGGAGGATTTTAATGATTGAATTGATGGAATAAGTATCCAAAATTCCAAACGGACATCTGTTTGATCATGACTTTAATTAAGTAATTTAGGACTCCTCAATTTCATTTGATGAGTCTAAAAATAGATATATCTGTAAAAAGGGAGAACTTTCATTTTTCTAATTGAATTTTGATCCATCCAATAAATATACATTGTTGATGTTTGATAATATTAACCCTTAAAACTAAACTGTATAATAAAGAAGGAGTTAAGATGTTTCCGTCAAGTTAGCAGCCCCGCCATGGAATTTGGTGGGTACAGTCGTTTCAACTATGCCAATAAATGGGTCCTGAAATAGTGACCCCGATGCCCTAAGTAAAATAAATAGTGCCCCAGTACTTTAGGAGATATTTAGGTCTTTCACTGTGGCTGCTATCTTGACGTCAAGCTGGCAGCCCCGCTGATTTCAACGAATCTATAGCGACATATGAATCATGAACTATGCCAATTAACTGTGCCTTAAGGTATCTAGTTCTCCTTCAAAGCTCAGAAATAGGTCTCCTGCGGTTGAAGAGATATTTGACTATGAATATCTACATACATTACATAAAGTACAGACGAGTACAAAAGTGAATTGTTCCTCGCACGTCGATTCCCGTAACGTCGATTTTTGTAATTGAAATTCCATGGCGGGGCTGCTAACTTGACGGACACCTTAAGTGGGTATAAAAAAAAATAAAAAAAAAATAATAATGCTGGACAATATGATACCTAGGTAACTAGATTTTCCGACGGTAATGAAATGCAAAAATCTGTAAGACGACATAATAATTTTTGCGTCCAGCTAGGTACTGAATATTTTAATTGGCACCCAACATGGTACTCGCCACGTGTAGGTTTTCTATTTTCATCTCCCGAGGCATGATGTTAAAATATTTCGTCAGTTTAACGAGCGAGAAAAACAGATTTAATATGTAAAGGTTACATTTTTTGCACCAAACACCATCCTATAGGAATTTGTCACCCAAGCAAATCTCGACTAACAACCTTAGCAATAAATTCTACTTTACGCTAGCAGCTGATGGTTGACAAAGGTATGATGTGCCAGGCCCTCATATCATTTCTGCATTATTGAATTTAGAGATAGCGGAAACTTAGTGCCCGTAAAATCTTTCCTGCCTCGGTTGAGAAGGTTTGATAATCATATTTTGGCGCTATGCGGGTTTTGAATGTGTTCGATGATACCATTGAAAGATTTTGGCGTAAATTTTGTTCTCTGCATGGATTTGAAACAAATACTTACCTAGAAGCTGATTTGGGGTAACACATTGCCTATTTTAAGTTATATTTTAACTTTTAAACCTGTAAATCATTGCGTAAATTCCCCGTTCCTTACAATCTTAGACCACTACGGCAACCTCTGTGGCGCAGCGGCAGCGGGCGAAGGTCTGTCTGCGACGCAGGAGGTTGCGGGTTCGAATCCCGCCTTGGGACAAATGTTTGTACGAACTGCAGACATTTGTCCAGGGATTTCGAAGTTAAATAACCAATTCTTAGTAGTGTTTTAAATACTAAAAGAAAGAAAGATAGAAAGAAAATAAATTTATTAGTTCACTAGAAAGCTACTATACTACTATAGTATTTTTCGAAATAGAATTTTCGTTTACAAACCCATTGGCAAACAATTCTAAATTCATAAAGTCACTTCAAAGTCCGGAGAAAAATGCATAAATTTCAAACTAAACTGAACCAGCGTACACTAAAATTGATTCGAAGTGATATTTTTTATCTCCGTATTTTCACTGGACGACATGACATGCACTATCGACTGCTAACATTATTTTATTCTGTTAGAGAGCGAATGCTTGTAAAGCAAAATGGCAGATACAAGGGAAATAATATTTTATAGGATGAGCTAGCCAGATTTTCCACAAAAAATAATTTCGTATTCTAAGAATTTAAAAATGGGAACATATCATGTCCCCGATTGAGTTTCAAGAGCCTTTTTTAAATAATGTTAAGTTTTTGTTAATTAGGTATGTTAAGTTCAAAAGTTCCGTGAAAAAACTTTAGGTACCTATCCTACTAATATTATAACGCCGAAAGTTTGTGAAATCAGAATTTTTGTTACTTATGATCACCAAAACTACTGAACAGATCAAGATGAAATTAAGCGTGAGTGTAGAGCAAAGTCTAACTTAGATAATAGGCTACTTATTATTCCGAAAATACGCGTGCGAAGCCGCGGGCAGAAACTAGTATTGAATCAATTCCCGTCCGCGGTTTTCAGAAAAAAGTATTCTTAAATGAAGTAAAACTCATCTTAATATTTCTAGCGAAGTGATAAACCAACAGACAATTCCATTTATCTACCCTTTAAAGAGGAGAAGCAACAAGAATAACATTCTCTAATGTTCTTCAAAATACAAAAAAAAAAAAAAAATTGTATTTTTTGTATTTTTGTATTTTAAAGAGGAGAAGCAACAAGAATAACATTCTCTAATGTTCTTCAGTTATTTTGTCCCTTACAATGTTCCGTAACATTGTACGGGAGAAAAGTATTGAAATGTTACTGAGAACGTGCACTTAGCAGTTTTAAGATGGGACAAAGTAACATAGTGCAGACAAAACTAAATTATGTTCGTAATCTTTATATCTTTTTTGTACGTTGGTTTTAGTTAATTATTTTAGAGAGAACCTTTAGTCCTAGATTGAGAAGGTAATATATTAATAATTTGATTGTTTTGATTTTAAGCTTTACAAACATATACTAATCCATCTAAAATAAAATATAAAATCTATACAGTCATCATCATCATCAACTTAACATTAATCCAATGTTGGACATAGGCCTCCACTAATGAGCGCCATAGCGCCCTGTCTTCAGCTCGCCGCATCCAGCATCTGCCTGCAGTCTTTCGCAGGTCGTCATATCCCCCCTGGCTGTGGGCATCCTACATTGACGGAGAAATCGAAGAAAATTATATTAAAAAAATATACATAGGGGAGAGTTGGATAATTCCGCGCGGTTGACAATTCCGCGCTTCTGGTTATCCAGCAAACTAACTATAGCAACTGCCCGGTGTGCTAATAATATCAGAGTCAAAGTATCGAAACCCTCTGCGCGCCGCGTCAGCCCGCTTCGATAGCTCAGCAGTTTATAGTTAGTACGAATATAAGTACTTACATAAAAATAAAAAAAAGGCCCGGAATGGTCAAACCGTCAACCGTCTAAATGCACAAGACAAATTTATGGTAAATATTTACTACTCCTAGGCAATATTTACGTCTTGCTTTGTCTCTATGACACCTGCATTGAAAAAGTGGTTTTCTTAACCTGTACTGAGCGCTCATCGCTGTTTTTTAGTCAAATTTTTCAATTCTGTTTGCAGTTCAGAAGGCCATCTGGTACCTTTGCCTACTTGGTCGTAATATAAAACTTTGCCTCAACTAAAAGTTGCCGTCCATTTCCAATTTTCACTGGTGCTTTGTATGTAAGCTAAACTAACCTGCCTACCGTGCCATGACAGTCTTTGTCCAATAAAG
This sequence comes from Eupithecia subfuscata, assembly GCA_963564075.1. Lineage (NCBI taxonomy): Eukaryota > Metazoa > Arthropoda > Insecta > Lepidoptera > Geometridae > Eupithecia > Eupithecia subfuscata. The sequence goes on along the minus strand of OY751097.1, from coordinate 1,754,504 downwards.
GCAATGCTTTACTAACATGCTTCTGGACCGTAAGATCAACAAACTACTCCGTGGGTTTAGACGTTCCTTTGATATTGATACGTGTATTCTACACAGGTGCCTTTGTGTCCTGTTTGTCTCAAACTCAAACATTGTTGAACTGGGAAGTTATTGTACTGTATGGTCTGCACATTGTTTATTAACTGACTACGCTGTCAAAGTGTAGCTAATGCTTATAAATCTTTGATAGTGTTCATGCTACATCGATTTTTAGACCGTTGTACTGTTTCTGGTTGCTATTTCTGCTTGGGGGTATTTACGTGTGTGGTTTCTTTATACCTACTTTGTGTGCTATTGTGTTTTTGTGAGTACCTATTTTACGGCCTCTTTCCAGACGTATTGCTCTGGAAGCTCCTGCAAGATCGTTAAAATAAAGAACCGCACTGCGAGCGCCGAGTATTGGGTGGCAGGTTACTTCGGTGGCAGCTTGGCGGGTTTCTTTGATGGTAGCTAGGCACGCGGCTCAGATTTCTAAAAACGAATCCGTCACCTTGCTACTCCTAGGTGACATGTAAGTCTTGCTTTGCCTCTATGACCCCTGCATTGAAATAGGAGTTGTCTAAACTTGAACTGAACGCTCATCGCTGTTTTTTAGTCAAATTTTTCAGTTCTGTTTATAGTTCAGAAGGCCATCTGTACCTATGCCTACTTGGTCACCATATAAACCTTTGCCTCAACTAAAAGCTGCTGTCCATTTCCAATTTTCACTAAAGCTACATCATCCATGTCAAAGCCTTTCCGAACTCGACAACACAGGTATACGACCTGTTTTCTAATCAGATTATATCTGGCCCTGCTATATCTACTAATTAACCGTTCCACACGTTCTATGTGGATATCAGTCATCAGTTTTACTCAGTGGAATGAAACTACATCGGTTTTTTGTTATTGTTGGACGGGATACAAAAATTTATTTAGGGGTTTCGGTGTGTTTCAGTTGGTAAAAGCTGTCTATTGGTTCCAATTAAAGGTCTGTTTCAAAGGTTTTTTTACCATTATTTGGTAAAGGGTGTATTTTCAGGTGATAGAGTGTAAGTGGATTTTAACCAGTTTTCAAAGTGCGTGCGATTTCTATATAAAATTGTCGTGAAAAATTAACAGTCAACGTTTGCCCAGTGTTATAGAACTAGTATTATTTAACTTCATTCATAAGTCAATTCACTCGCCTTTCTCCACACAGTGCACATACCTCTTGTTTACACTTGACCATTGAAATGGAATAGAGAGTGCACCTGTGTTTGCTGTGTTTGCGCACACACTTGGGCCCTTATATCCTGCGGACCTGGCTACTTTCCGTTGAGACTGGCCGCTGTAGTAAAAAAATCGGCTAGGAGGACACTTGACCATCAGAACAGGAAAATTGTTTGATCCATTCGATTCCTATTTACTCTCAACTGCTTCATTTATCATGTCAGTTGACAGATCTGCTAAGGCGGAAACGATGTGCTCAATTTATACGGAACTTTCTCGGACTAGCTTTCAGTCTCTCAGTTATGAGTGAAAGGGAAAACTTATTGGATTTATTCGTGATCTTTTGGATGATTCGAATGAATAAAAAATATGAGGAATAAGTTTTTAACGGAACGGGATATTGGTTACGGAAGCTGCGGGGAGGTGTGAAAGGTTACATGAAAGTACGTCAAATCCTTAAGCTGCGTAGAATTCCGATCCAGTGGAGTATAGCTTAAAAGTCTGTCTGACATAGCTGACAAATTTTCATATTAAAATATGTTTATTGCTACTTATACAGAATAAGAATTATGAAATTATAACTAATTATACAAATCATTTCTGTGTAAGTAGAGATAATTTACTTAGTCAAATGACAACGTTTCCCTCACTAGGCTGAGCTTGTATTGTGGGAACCAATATGATTAACAGGTAAGGAGTAAAAAAGCCTCAATTGACTGTCTAACCTATGCTCAGTTATACAGAATTAAATTGAGAGAAAAGAAAAACAAACAAAAAAATATGAAACATAATTAGATTAGAATTGCTCTTGTACATTTCTTGAAATAACAAGATCCAATTAAAGCTAGTGAGAGCGTTGCTGAACATTTAGAAGGTAAACTAAAAGCGAGCTAAAATAATTAAGAGAAACAACGAACCATGAAATTCTGCCTTTTGACCTTCAAAATGAGAGTTCAAAAGACCGACCCGACTTCTTTGCAATAATAAGGACGAGGATAGCAGCCTTCTGGAATCGACTGAGTCGCTCCAACAACACCATCTTGAGGGCTGTTTCTGACTATCTGGCCAATCCCATTTACAGACACTGGATTTCCGTCCACATGGATGGAAATGAAAATAGTTAACCTATTGTACCTATGTAAGTTTTAATATTTTATTATGTTCTGTGGACTTTATTTTTTGTATTTTTGTGTGATATGGGTCTTTTTGTGCCTGCAATAAACTGATTTAATTTTTTTTTATTTTTTATTTATAAGTCCGCTTTTTATGGTACCTTGGTACCTACAGCGACGATAATCGTATGAGGACATTTTGAGTTCACGTTTGAGTGAAGATTTACACAAACCTTTATCAGTTGGAGTGTGTTTTTTTTACAAACTGACTGCACATATCTATGCCTCATATCTTTAGTCATGGCATAGATTTGTGCAGTCAGTTTGTAAAAAAACAACACAGTGTGTCACTATCTTCATCACTCTTCTTTCTCATCATGCGTCTCAGGGGATCCTGACGAACTCATGAGTTTCCACAGGGTCCCCCAGGGGATATAGCTGGGGGATCCTGATAGCTTAACTCAATAAATCTGTCATCCCAACTAGCTACGGCTTAGTCGACTTAAGATCAACCACAATTGTTTCTCTAAAAAAAGCTGTCAAAAACGTATTAAAGTTTTCTGTGTAACCAAAAACTGTCCTTATTTTATGGCATATTTCTGTACCTATTTATCAAAAGTATCGGATGATTTTAACCTACAAAGGTTTAAAATTGTTAAAATGCCCCGTATGTTGATTCACAAAAACCCCATTCAAGTCGAAATATAATGAAAAAGAAATAGAAGCTACAAATACGAACAAACATTAGATAGGTACACAGAACTCGTTGAAATCGGTTCGAGGGTGCAATTCCTGTGTTTGGTAAACAGAGGGCGAGGCTTCTTTGATTTTTTCTCGTTCATATTTACAAAAATCGTAATTTACGATTCTTTTTGACAAGGATTGAGGCAATTTTTAAGATTTATATCGAATGTTGAGGGTTATTTGTTGGGTTTTTATTCGTATCTTTGATTTATTAAATGTTTGCTTAATGGATGTTGCAGAGATATGAAATATTATTTGTATAAAAATATCTATATAAATCAGCGAACTCGGGAACGTTTTAAAATTGTTTTAACAAACGACGATAAAATACTAATAGAGACATAAAATTATGTAAAATACTTTAAGCAATTATTGTGATATTGATTCTCCCGAACTGTGGTTGCTAAATAATACTTAGTTTATTATATATTTTTTGCCATGTTTTGCGATCCTCTTAATTAAAAATCCTTACTCTCTGTTGACCCCACTCCTAAACGAAAATGTTAGCAAACTAACTTGGCTAGCAACGAGCCAATCTGCTCAAACTTCATGTCTGTAACGAGCTACGTCCGTAGTCTAAAGTGAACGAACTATCTCCGTAGTCTCCGTGTAACCATTCTCCAAATTACCTCCGGTGTGTCCCCAGCCTAAAAGGATTTAGTGTCAGTAATTCGTAGTTTGCTTTCTGAATTAAAGTATTACCTACTCTACTAGATGTCGCCATTACTTAAATTCATATTTTGAACCTAACAAGGTTAACACTTGTCTTTTTCTAACGAGGTATACGGGGCACTCAATCCAGTTATTCCGTGATCATGGCGCATGCCAAAGCTTAGGAAAACAGAGGGGCGAGTCTATTTGAGGTTAGTAGCGAGAAGTGGTCGTAAGGTCTCCATATTCCTTAAAATTTGGTTCAGCGCAGCACCTCTATCGTCATCATCATTATCATATCAGCTGATCGACATCCACTGCTGGACATATGCCCCGTTAAAGATGTCCACTACGACCGATTTCACACTGCATGCGATTTTCCGCGACCTTCAGCAGGTCGTCGGTCCATCGCGTGGGGGTCTCTGCCGTGCGGACAGGGAACTACGAAAATCCCATACAAAAAGGAGACGTCACGATCACGTTTCGTTACTAACGTCAAATGGACTCGCCCCCCAGGATTAGTATTTAAAATGAATCATGGTAAGTAACCTGAAAAAAATGCTTTCAGAATTTCGTAAATATTGTTCGATAATGTACGTTTTTTTTACCGGAAACAGAATGGAAAGCTTTGTCTTCATGAAAAATAAGGCTTGTTTTAATCTAATTTCCGAATTTTCGTAAAGCCCTCTGACTAATCACATCTTGTGTAAAAGGATTAACGAGAAAGGATACTTTAGGAAGAACCAAAGATACATTCAGCGTTTCTGAAAGGTAGCATATTTTTTAATTTTGGAAAAAAAAAGCCTTTATTTTCCAAAATACAAATCTTTTTTATGTGGAACTTTATGTGTATGGGATATTAACACGATTTATGGTCGTTTGATTGATCAATTTAAGATTTTGTCACAGTTGCATGCACCATATTTTACTTAACATGGCAAGAAAACTCGTTGTACTTTAGCTACAGTCAAACCGTTGGTAATCTATACAACTTTTCCTCGAGCTTTTTTGTAAAACATCGTTTGATGCTGTAAATCTCTTTCATATAAATATTCATTTCGTTCGTTTATTCATTCAAATGCATGGGTTCGGTTTGCATTAGCACCGCTTTTGTTTTTAGCTCCATGTACCACACTCATTAGCTTCGACTAAAAATTTTCAAGTTTCCGATTTCATGTGCTCATTTGTCAGAAATGTGCGGAGATGTGAACTGGCTAGACTGGAACGGAGATGTGTGCTGGCTAAAGCGGAGATTTGTGCGGGCTAGAGCTTAACCTAACTGCCTGCAGCGAGCGTTGGATGTTGTTTGTTGAGTGAGATGAATGTACGTCGCTCACATCTCTTCTCGTCTCCGCTGCGTGCCGTCGCGTCGCCAGCTTGCGAGGCACAGCTCACATCGCCGGTTTGATCACGCCATACAAATAATGATACATCTCCGCTCGGTGGTATACACTGGTGGAGTCCGGCCTTAAGGCCCATTTTTTTACACTTTGGTAGAATAAAAGTGTACTGTTTCGCACATAATTTAGTCGAGATCTCAGGAACCCTGCAGTCTATAGAAAAGATTTATGTTTTGATTTGTAGTTGTATTACTAATTCTTTGGTTCCTTACTATGGTATGGTTTTACCTATTTTGAGTAGTTTTCTTGTCAAGAAGCAAAAACATCATTTTTGCGCTTACGTATATAATGTTGTTTGTAATGTCCCGCTCCTATGAACGCGAAATCCTATGCCAATCATTTTAAAAAATGGCGCGCAATGTGCCCTGTTAAGAAAATAAAAACAATTAAGCAAATTACTTGCTGATTCTCCTATATTTTGTTTGAATTATTTTCTTCCTCGTTGCTCGTCACAACATAACTTTCTTTTCCACTCTCCCACAGTCGTCGTCATAAGGATACATCATGAATGTCTCGCTAGAAGACCAATTCACTCTGCTCTTGGAGGAACTCAGATTGACAATATTGTTTTTATGCAACAATAGGTTTAAATTGTACCCAGTTTCTGCTTGCAAAATCAGCATTCCGATTTAAAATGCACGTTCGTTCATTTATATTCTGTTTATTTTATTGAAATGTTTTACATAAAACTGATTGCAAGCTCTATATTAAAAAGTGAGTGAAAATAATTATTATGGTTAATAACTTGTGTGTGAGTGGTGTGTGTTTGTGTATTCTAAGTATGATAATGCTTTAAAGTTAGTGTTTTGTCCCAGAATTACTATTATAAAACACAATTTTCTGTCCGCCGCTTCGCACACGTTGAAAATTATTTCTATCCCATGGGAACTGATATACGGAATAAAACGTTACCTATGTTTTACTACATGCCTAGAACTACATCAATGCAATATTTCGGCCCAATTTGTTCAGTAGTTTCGGAGTGAAGAAGTAACAAAAATCTGTACATCTAGACATTCAAACTATCGCATTTTATTTAGTAGTGTGATTTTGTGAGCAAGTCCTTCGTGGCCGGCCGTATTGATGAAATAACTTCTATCGTCTATGTTCGTTGGTAACCATGTGAAGATTTTCGTCTTTTATTTTATTGCTACTTCGTGCCTACTCTAAGCTGACACAAATCAATGTCGATTCGATATAAATTGTCCGTTTGACCCGGGTTTACCCCATTTGTTTTTAACTCCCCATCCACCCCGTTTGGTCATCTCCCAAAACAGCCTACAGCGATGAATATATTTTCTCGACTCCCCATCTCTTCCCCCATTCACCATTTTAGTTCGATTGTTCGTTCTTTCGAGAGGTTTTAATTCGAAATTACGTTCGTGAAAAAATTGAGTTGGCAACTTTGCTAATTTGCGCTTCGGACGGAAGATAAATGCTTCTGATGTTTTGACACTTATTTTGAGCGTTTAATGGAATTTATAGGTTAGTTAACTGTTACAAAAAGCTTTTTAATACTTAAGAGGTGAGTTATTCCATGGCTCTTTTAATACATTCCTAAGCATTTTCAGATTATACAGGCGAAATCAAAATTGGCATCGTTGTTTTTGGCTGCAGGTTGTTTAATATCCCCTTCAGAGTTATTATAGCATGCAAGGTGTCGAAAATCGTGGTACTAAATCGAGGGCACCTTGTATAAATAGGCACCAATAAGATGTATAATGTATCTTTGATCTTGTGAACTAAATTAACCCATGTAGAGTAGCTACAAAGGAACAATCCAAAGCAAACACTCATGGTTCGCATTGAGGTCACATCACATCAAGACTATTGTCTCTGAATCGCAAATTAATCTATTCAAAACAAACATACGATTGTTGCATCACGTCTATAATCAACTCTATATCCTACACGTTAAGGTTCTGGGTTCCCTTTCGAGTCTTCGTAATTTGAACTCTGTTTTCAATGCGTTATGGTTCGCTCTTTAACATGGTGCGTATTGTTTGAGGCAACAGATCCTTTCATTTGACTGGGTACATCTGAATCTAAATGTTGAGTTAAGGCCCTACCTCATCGGGACACGGCTACGTCGGCAACGACTCCAAACCATTGTATGGCAGACGACGTAGCGAAATCGTCGCCAAATGAGTAAACTGCCATACAACACAGAATAAATAGGTAAATAAAAAAAATGTCCTCCTAGCCGAATAACGACCACGGCGGCCAGTCTTATCGGAGAATAGGATTGATGCGCAGGACATATTATAGTGCACAAGTGTCTGCGAAGACACAGGTGCATGCACTCTCTATTCCCTCACTCTCATAATCCGATGGGACAACAGACCGACACGTTCGTGGAGAGGTCAGGCGCAGGACCAACGGCTTAACGTGCTTTCCAAGGCAAGCGGGTGTACCAGTACCAATTGTGATTTTTTTCTTACCAGAAAAATCCCAATGACAACTATTGGTTCGACCCGGGATTCGAATCCAGGACCTCATAATCAGCGGTTGAACAAGCTGACCGCTAGATCAACGAGACAGTCAGTAGTTGATAGTTAAATAGCATGTTGCCAGCGATGTCGCCGTGGCGTCCCGGTGAGATATGGCTCTTATGAATTCAGGCCTTGATGCAATCTGTCGGAATTCGATTAAGTTTATATCGGCACGTAAAACTGATATTAAGTTGATCACAATAGATAGGTACCTATCGTATCTTCATGCACAAAGCTTTGCTCCATACGTTACTGAAGATATGCTTGTGTCATTTGACATCATGTTCTGGACTTCAGACTGGACAGTTCTGGCTGGTTGTTGATCATACCACAGATCTACAACCAGCCAGTGAAAGCCAGATTTGACAGCTTATAATTGTCCACTGCTGAACACCTCCACACGGCCTGTGTTGAAGAGGTCGATTTTTATGCCGCGTTATAGGTAGATTTTTTATTATTAATATTTTTGGCATTTTTCTAATATTTTGTATGCAATTTTACTATAAAAACTTCCGTAGTTTGACGAATTCATTATGAATGTGCGCGGCACAGGCGCGACGTGAACCGCACTCACCCTGATGAAGTCCCTCGTTAAGGGATGAAACGTTGGTGTTCTTCCAACACAAAATAGGTTCGTAGTTAACCCGTAGCTTACATTCATAATGAATTTTGTATGCATATAATTAACGATGGTTTAATTTTTAGGATTCCGTATTTACCTCAAAAGGAAAAAAGGAACCCTTATAGGATCACTTTGTTGTCCGTCTGTCTGTCGGTCTGTCCCCTTTTCTCAGGAACGCATCTAGGTATCGAGTTGAAATTAACATCAATTAATTAAGTCCGTAACCTCTTGGAGCCTCGATATAAATAAAAATTTTGAAACAACGCAATCAAAAGGTACAACCGTTACTTAGAAAAGGTCAAAATATAAAACTAAACACTGACACGGAAATAAAGTAATATTTTTTGATTTCTGTCGCTTCGGTATGTAGACTAAAGTAAAGAAGCGACGAAGAAACCTTTAGCCTGTTAGTTGTTATTTTTCGAGTTGGAGCAAAACCCGTCCCTAGATTTTTTATCCTCTAGATAATCTGATATTTTATAGTAAGCCTTTTTGCACAGCAAGGTTTTAACAATTTGTTTGAATTTATTTACTGATAATTTTTGCAACTCACTAGGAGTTTTGTTGTAGAAGCGTATACATTGCCCTTTAAAAAATATTTTAATTTTGTGTAGCCTAGTTAGCATAGAGCTTATGTTTGTTTCTGGTATTCAAATTATGTTTATCGCTATTTTTAGGGAACTGACTTAAATTTCTATGAGTGTACAACAAGTTTTCATAAATTTATTGACATGGTACTGTCATTATGTTTATTTCTTTGAATTTATCTTTGAATTTATCACGACTGATATACTTCAACAATCAAATAATAAAAATAGATTAGAACTAGTATTTACAATTGAAGCAATTGAGCTAACTGCAGACTGGGCTCAACTGATCCATATCAATACCGGTCGGAAGCGTCCCCGAGACGCTGGCTGCATTGCCCCGCTGTATGGCAATGCTGATGCGCTGCGCCAAATACTCGCCAGTTCTCGGGTCACGCGTCGCTTCGACCAGACCCTCAGATAATTTTATAAAATCCCGAAGAGCCTCGGAACCCCACGGACCTAGAGTCTCAATTTCAAGCGGAGCAAATGTGTAGGTTCTGACAAGACCTGCAATGAGTGTTTTTGCCTCGTGTGAAACTTCAATACGACCGTTATGGTGCGGTGGGCGAAGGTCCGCCTGTGACGCAGTAGGTTGCAGGTTCGATTCCCACCCTAGAGCAAATGTTTGTACGATCTGCAAATATTTGTTCTGGGTGTTCTGGATATTTTCTATGTATATGTACCTACTAAAAAATATCTATGTATGTATTGTATGGCTTATATACCTACCATACCGAATAATATTACATAGTAGTATAAATACTAGTTCTAATTTATTTATATTTGATTGTAATTTTCTTTGTGAATATTGTATTAAGTATATCAGTCATCCGGCATCCATATCACAAAATCTGCTTCACTTAGGGCTAGATGATGCTGTGGATGGTCCAGCATTATTTATCTTCTTCTTATATATAAAAATATAAAAATGAAACCCGTTTCGCGTTGTCACGGCATCACGCGTGAACGGCTTGACCGATTTCGCTAATTCTTTCTTTGTTGTGTTTGTTATTGTCAGGAGAAGGTTCTTATGAAAGAAAAAATTAAGAAACTTGGAAACATAAATTTCCACGGGGGCGAAGCCGCGGGGCGCAGCTAGTTTAATATATAATACAAAGCAAAACAATCACCGAACAATTTACTGGATTACTTACTTACTAGAAAGCTAGACAGTAGTTCTGTTTGTCGCAGCACCAGAACAGCTAGATAATCGCATTGTCTCGTCCCGTGTCTGTGCTCCGGCGATTATTGAATTTACTCCGCGATCGGGAATGTGAAACGGATTATGTGATGTCGAACGGCAGTGGACAACGGGCCTTGGACTGAGCTTAATAATACTTATTTCTTCTCGCGGCTTCGGACACTGGGTAGAAGTAACCTTCAGAAACGTTATTCCAAGTCAACAAAAATTATATTTTATAAGTATCTGGCGCAGCGCATTAGCCTGCCATACAGCGGGGCATTGCAGCCAGCCTCTTGGGGATGCTTCCGACTGGTATTGATGTTTTGTTTTATTTATTTACCACCTTAAACTAATATTACAAAGTAAACTTATAATAATAACACTGAGTAAACCACAGAGGTTCGTAAGGGAGTCTGAATGTGGATCAGTTGAGCTACCTGTAGATTGTTTGCAAGAGTCTGCAGTTAGATCAATGATCAATGATTGTAATTTATCCCATGGGGATATAAATAAACTAAAATCGTTTCCATAGAAACATAGAAAGAAAAAAAATTAATTTAATGAAACTTCCACGAATTGAAGTACCTCACCTCACCATTACTGGAAATATTCCCCAAAAATTCCGAGTACTTGAAATTCAATTAACGCTTTGCATCTGTAAATAATGTAAATAAATAAACTAGATTAAAACTCCTGTACAACGCAGCTCTTCTAACTTTGTCATACTCACTCCAGTACTCGTCCCAGTACGTGTTCCAGTGCTGGTACCAGTAGAAAACGTTTCAGGGAATGCATAATTAAATTTTACTTCGGAATGGCGGCTCGCCTGACAATATTTGCTATCTGGGTAAAGTTTTCCTCTTCAATTGTCTTGAATTGTGGAGATAGAGAGATACTCGTATTTACGGTGTTTCCGAACTTGCTGTTTATATTTTGTGAGTCTATTGCTAGGTACTGTTCTTAGGTAGGCATCCTGAGTTATAGCAGAATGAAATATTGCGGATTTGCAGTTCTCGATGGATTCTATATTAGTCCATTGCTGGACATAAGACTCCCCTGAATGAGCATCATAGCGCCCTGTCTTCAGCCTGTCGGATCCAGCATCTGCTTGCAGTCTTTCGCAGATCGCCGTCCCACCTGACATTCTGGCTGGGCGTCCTGCGCTAAATTTGCCGAGTCACGGTTTCCACTCAAAAACACGTTTACCAAGCCGTTGTCGGTTATTCACGAGATATGGCCGGCCCACTGCCACTTCAGCTTGCTTGAAACAATCCATTGAGCTATGACCTCTATGGATTGTTTCTGCTTTATAATGGGCTATGGGGCCCCATTCTGCTAAACTTATCTTTTCACTATGAAAATGGTATCGCCAAAATATGGAAAATTTTGCCATTCTTCCATAGATGAAAGAAACTACAGATGGAGGGACGCGCGTCTACCAGGTTGAAACCATTCTCTCAATCCCTCTGTGCAATAATTACGCACTATCTAGAATTTATTTCATCGAAGGTTTTCATAGTAAAGCGATTGGTTAACAGAATTGAGGCCACGAATTTAAATTACCCGTAAGAAAATAAAATAAAAACATTCATTATTATGTCATTATTATTCATGGTCGAAGCGAAGCGTGACCAGAGAGCTGGTGAGTATCTGGCGCCGAGCATTATTGCCATACAGCGGGGCAATGCAGCCAGCGTAGCGGGGACGCTTCCGACTGCTATTGATATACATAGATCAGTTGAGCTACCTGTAGACTGTTGGCAACAGTCTGCAGTAAGCTCAATTGTTTCAATTGTAAATACTACTTCTACCTTATTCCTATTTATTGTAATTTTCTTTATTAATAAAGGTTTTCATTATTAGATTTTCAGAACCAATCACCAACACGTAGGCTTGGGTAACAAAGACCGCAACAATCTTATGTTGAAACATACTACCATTTTCCCTGTCACAGTCCGATAACTTCGGTCCTACTATTTATTTAGTAGGAGGTAGGAAGCTGACCTTATTCGTAAACGTTGAGAAAGATGTTGAGAATGACGGTTGAGAAAACGAATGACTGTTCTGCTGGGCTAGTAGGTTTTCTCTATGTAAGCTTATTCCTGCAGTTAAGCGACCCGGTTCCTAGCTTTGTGTTGCCAGCTTTGATTAAAGCTAAGCTCTGAAAATAGAAATTCAGCTCATTTATTCAAACAGTATAAAATAGACTATCAAAGTAGAGGTCAAAGTTTATGAATATGTTTGTCCGAAGACAGCACTAAAACTACTAAACGAATCGATCTGAAAGTTTTCAAAAATGTAGTTAAGGATTTGGAATAACATAATTGGCTACTGTTTAACCTGATGAATGCGTGAAAGCCGAGGGCAAAGCTAATAAATAAATTATTAATTATTGATTCTGTTTCACCGAGAAATATTTAAATCAGGTTAAACTAACATATTCATGCCCAAGACGCGGACGACAGTCTCCGCTCCCGTGTAGCGGCGGCAGCGTGGCGCGCCCCTGCGGGTCACACCGCTGAGGCTGGGCAGTGAATGCGTTGCGGTTCTTTTCATAGAAATTAAAACTAGAACCTTTGCACTACCGTAACGTCTATAAATAAGAAACAACCAACGTTCTTTGTATCCTTTTTACGGGCTATTAGATAATGGGGTGATTCAGCTACACATTGTTTTCGTCCGGTCAATCAAGAGACATTATCGGGGCCGTTCCTCGATTAGGGAGTTGTTCTTTGTTTGTTCATTAGGAACGATCACCCTGTATCTGCAATGCTGTGTTTATGGAAATAGAAATACAATAGAAATAGAAAGAGATTTATTTATAACTACAATAAAAACAGATAGAAACAAAAACAGTTGTTATGCTGTGTTTATGGCATAATAAGGCCAAAACTCAGCATAATGCTGGCTAAGCTCCTGTAAGAGGCCTAGCTGGTCTTCCGTTAGAACCCGTATAGATGACGTCACGAATGGGCCTACGCTATGTAGAGTACAAAATAAAAACTAAAGTCTCGAGTAATGAATAGCCTAGCCTAGACTAATGCAGTTGTAAATCAAGACGGGCATAGGTTAAATGCAAGAAAAATCTAGTCCTAGGTTTTAAATTACTAATGACTTCCAGTGTTAGATGTCACGCGTAGGGCTTAGACATTCTTACCTGTTATATATTATTTATTTATTTATTATATCTTTATTTATTTGAGGCATTTGTTTTAAAGTGCGTAGTAGTTTTAAGTGCACCGCATACGAGTTTGGGTATGCGGTGAAATGGATGGCACAGATTAGAGGAGTTCCCACCCCAGCAGTGGGAAGATCACAGGCCGATGATGATGATAATTAATGGTTTTTAGTTGTAAATTAGTATTACCATTATTTATTTGTTAAAGTGAATTTGTCATGTAAAAATTTAACTGGCTTTGAGAATCAGGTTTCGAGAATCACCTATATTTTTTGTGGCATCTAGTATTTTTAAGTAATTGGACGCCCACTATTTGTGTAACTTAGCTTTTTGATCTGTACGTTCTTTATTTAGCTTTGTTTTATTTAAAGTATTGCCATTTAGGCACCAATTTTTACGGCACCACATTTACGGCACCTATTTTATTCCCAGTTAGGGCACCCACAAAGAAGTAGAGTCTAGTGATGGGGTTTTTATAACTTCATAACTGTAACTTTCGCAATTAGATCTACAACTTCCTAGGTGTGTGTCGAACGAAATGCATTTTATTGTTATTCTTATTATACCTTAACCCAATAAACTTAATTATAAAGAATCAGAGATCAATCTTACAAGCATTAAAAAGCCGAAAGTTTGTAAAATGTGAATTTTATCCTACTTCCTACTATCCTACTAATATTATAAAGCCGAAAGTTTGTGAAATCTGAATTTTTGTTACCATTCTCCAAAACTACTGAACAGATTAAGATGAAATTTGGCGTACGTTTAGAAAAAAACCTAACTTAGATAATAGGCTACTTATTAAATAAAAAATACACGTGCGAAGCCGCGGGCAGAAGCTAGTATTGTATATAATCTCCAAAACTCGGTACTGAACAAAGCGAGATGATATTTGGCGAACATTTAGAACATAGTCTAACATAGATAATAGGCTACTTAAAATACCGAAGATACGCGTGCGAAGCCGGGGACAGAAGCTAGTAACAAAACAAAGCCATTACCGTCGGTTTAGAGTCAGTTACACAAACAGCGATTGGCGCACCGCAGCGCGGTCCAATAATACTTGTCCTGTGCACACAGCGCCTGTGCAAATAGGTGCCTATAACTATTTACAACCCACGCGCGAATAGATTGCACTTTTAGTAGAAGTACATAGTAGTACTGTACAGACTGCCTCGTTGGTCTAGCGGTCAGCTTGTTAACCGCTGAGGTCTTGATTCAAATCCTGGGTCGGGCCAACAGTACACATTTCTTACAATACTTTTACACAGAAAAACATAATAGTATTATTTCCTACCGGCGGACTGCAACATCTTGCATTAACATTTTCGTGTAGACGGCAGACCTAAATATTCAACGTTTTCTTTAAATTCCTGTTTTGTACTATTATTATTCCATTACTAACATAATTACCTTGAGTTCCGACTCCTGATTTATTGTTCCGATTCCGCTGTAGAGCCAAAAAGGAATTTTGATTCCAAAATAATTTCGCTAAGGAAATCTGAGATTCAAATTTCATAATTAGCATCGAGGAAAATTGAAATGGCATCAGGGATTCTTAGCTTGTTTGCTGGTTGGTATTTATTTTGACTTCGCGTTGAGAATGATTTGGTTTGTTAGAATTAATTCAGCACGGTTATGCAGATTGAGGAAGATTGAGTTTTTACGCATGCCACCGACGTCCATACAAATAGTTAAATAATGATAATTATGGGAAGTTTCAGTTACTATTCACTACGAATAGGTATATTTAGCTCACACCTCTAATGAGATCACAATCGGCTTGCCAATAAATAAATAAATAATGCTGGACAATTCACACAGCAATAACTAGCCCCAAGCTAAGCAGAACGTATGGCAGAAGCCTTTATTCACAAAAAAATTACACTAGTATTTACAATTGAAACCATAATATTAATAATAGTCATTTATTATTATTATTAATACTTAAGAATAGAACAATCTAGAGTACCTGACAGTGCGACACAGGGTATGCACCGCGTTTTATACAATCACAAAACACATTTACTAAGGCTGGATATTATTGTTACCGTAGACGTTTAAGTGCTGATAGATAAGGTATAATAAGCGTCACTAACCCCCTTGTTTAGCCATCCTTGCGGCTTCGAATAAGAAACTATTCTGAAGTTGGAATTAAATGTCACGATTTCGTAGACCCTCTACGAAATTTCGTAGACCCTCTACAATGTCAAAAGTAAAAATATTTTTTAACTTATGATACACGAGAAACTCAATTTGAAGACATTGCACACACTTAAAAAATAACATAAGTACCTAGTTGTTAATCTAAAGCTAAGTTTAAGTAGCAATGTCCGAAAAGAATTTGTCACATACATAACAGTTGATTGAGTTTGATGGTAGAAGTTGTAAAAATATCAAAATCAATATCTGCACTCACCAGTTAGTATGTTGATCCCAATACGATGAGTTGCATAATACCTTCGTTTTAGGAGTTATGAATTAAATAAAGTTACTACCTGAGAAAACATGATTTTTTTACTGCATGACTACTCGTATAATTAACTAAAGCCGTGACTTTTCCGCTTCTCTGGGACGTAATAATTTGGCGTGTTTTAAAAAACAATAAACCAACTTCAAATTTATATGAGACCAATTTCGGGGTAAACACTTTCCAATATATTTTTTTTATCTAAATCGGACTACTATGTAAAAAGTTATGCGGGGTCATACATTAAAATCAGTGAGTGAACAATCAATCATCCCCTGTTTCCCCCATTAGGGTTGGACTTTAAATTCCAAATTTAAATGGGATCGATTTCCAATAAAAAAACTTTCTAGACTTGAGAACCTCCTCCGTTTTTCATCGGTTGAAAATAGTAACTGTCATTTCTTTGGACAATCTATCTCCTAACCATGGAAACATACAGAACTATTTTCACCTTTACCATAATTATTCGTCTGGATTATAAAAATATTATTTTAGAGAACAACCCCATTCCAGGCCGACATGATCAAGTAATATAGGTTGAGTCTGATCCACAAATTAAACCCAACACTCGCTGATAAAGCAAATATCCAAGGTGGGATTACAAACGGGTTCTCAGAACCGGAATGGATATGAGAAATTATCTCCGTGAATATTACCCAATTCGTTCCATGCTGATTGAATTTGATTATTTCATATGGATTCATTATTTATAACAAAGGCTTATTCCTTTTTCTTTCTTGTCAGAAAATGAAATTATTCATCCTACATTACTTCTATTCAGATTTAATTAATTGATAAAATAATTAAGAACGAGATTCTTCCAGGCTTAAATACTTCTGTAATATTTACTGAAAGGTAGAACGAGACTATGGGTATAATATGAAAATCTAAGTTTTAAATGGCTACCAATCGGTGTACATTTTTTGGGTTTTCACCGATATTTTTTGATCTGGAGGCCTACCCTCAAACGTTTTTGATTCTTTATTGTGCAAACGATTAAATATGAGTGACATAAGATTAGGTTTTGCACGAAAAAAATCAGAAACCTTGGTTTTTGATTCCCAAGTGTTTAGGCCTACTTGTTTTGAAAACGCTGTAATGTTTAAAATTACCTTACATTGTGAAATATGGATGTTTCCCAATTATATCTAAAACTCCATTTGTAACTAACGAAAGGTAACTTTACTATGGGAAAAGAATAACACTCATTGACTTTGAAAAATTCAAATAAAACCATAGACGAATAATTAATAAAAACTAAACCTTATTGCTTTCCATCAACAGATAAATACAATAATTAAAACATCAATACCCATTTAAATTCAACCTTATTCATAAGCTGCAAAAGTTATTTCTTGTAAAGCCAAAGTTTCGTAACCAGATTGCAATTTGTATTCAAGCTGATTGGATTTACTTTCCGCGAGCGGACGTGGTTACCAAGTTGAGGTGCGCTTTCAATGTGAGCTTAAGTAAATTGAGTTAAGGTTTATTTTACATTGCAGATTTGTGTCATCTATCTTGCGGTGGTGAAGTTTGGTATAAAGGTAATTAAGCTAATGGGGCACACGTAAACGATCAAAACAAGATTCAATAAAATCGCTTCAATATCTGTGACGTCTCCTTTTGTATGAGATTTGCGTAATTCCCTGTCGCATGATAGAGGTGCTGTACCAATTTGTATGGAAAAAGGAGTCGTCGCAATCACGTCTCGTTACTAACGTCAAATATAGACTCACCCATCAGACCAATGGGGAGTTATTCAACAAACCCAGTTTACCTTAGCTACTAGTATGGTATTATAATATCTGTGCCTTAGCACTCAATAGATGACGTAGGCCCACGGCAGATGTCATGTCAAATGAAAATAAACAGTGTGCTATTTATAAAATTTGGCAGAGACGTTCCCATCATAAAAGTACCATCTTATCAGTGTTTTTTTTTTTAAGAAAACAATTCATGCTTTGATACTATCTCGTCTTGTCGCTTTGCTTTAGCTAAGACGTATCCAGAGATCCATATCTCAGTGGTGTAATCTTGATCACTTAGTTAGATATTCAGTAGTAATTTAAAATGGTATTGTATTTAAATTCAGAGAACTAACTGTTTTTAAAATGGTCTTTAAGATTTCAATAAGAATGTAAGCGGGTTATTTAAGAACCATATTTGGGTTTATTTTACTTCAATTTATTAATTTCATCTTTAAAAAATAATCAGATAAGTAGTTACTTTAAGCAGCTTCGTTTGATAACAAAGACATATAATTAACTAGCTTCTGCCAGCGGCCTCGCTCGCGCAACTACAGCTTTTTAACCCTCGCAGGCCATACACTGATTGAAGGTCATTACAAGTCTGTAGCCTGTCCAAATTGGCTGAGAGCCAGCACCACGTGTCATGTAGATAATTGTAGGTACAACGGTTTCGTGGTCAGGGGTAAGGCTGAGCGCAGACTTGAGTCACGACAGTTTTAAGACAGACTTGTCTCACATAGACAAGTCTGTCTTAAAACGAAAACAAAACTGTTTTGTCTACGACACGTCGCACACCTAAAACGAAACTGTTGTTTCTCAAGGTTGCCAGATAAAAGCTAACTCAATTCGCCTAATTTTGCCTACCGAGTAGCCTAAATCGCCTAATATATTTTTTCGTACAAGTAGCCTAATTCGCCTAAGATTTTGAGCTATGGATATTTATCCCAAACTAAGAAGACACGTAAAAAAAACGTAAAACAAAAAAAAAATGTAGGAACTTCTGCAGCAAGATATGGTTTTATTCCTCTTGTAATAAAACAATGACTTCCTGTAGAAGTTCACCATCAATTTAAGCGGGAGAATCTTCATTCCTCGAAGTGGTGGCGGAAGTAGATGATCCAGCTGAATCAATCGGTCTTCTTTGATACATTTTTGAGTTGTACATTTTAATCATTTCGTCCGCAGGGCGAAATTTAGTGCAGCATATTTTTCGCACACTAAAATACAAACGAATGCGAGTTATCGTTTGCATCATCGGCAGCTGCATACGGTTCCGCATTTTGGATTTTACAACAACAATGATGAAACAAGCAATCCAAAAATTCGCGTGCGGCCAGCTTGTGAGCGAGTTTATGAGTTGAGTTAGTTGCATTTCACTTTCTTGTATAGATTTTGAACTCTGTCTCTGTCATACAGCGAGTTAGAATCATTAGAATGAGTTACTAATCGGGCGATTTAAATTGCCACCTGGATTCATGACATCTCATAGCGGCGCTCTAGGCTATGGCCGGGTAGTAGAATGGGGAAAGAACCAAAGAACAGTGGACGTTCATATTACGTTTCGTTACAAGCATACCTACAATTATCAAGAAATTATTTAATTAAATTGCGGTAATCCTGAAGTAGCCTAAATCGCCCGTTCTTTTTTTTCTAGGTAGCCTAAATGGCTACTGGTAGCCGATTGGATTTTTTGTCGCCATTTGACCCCCCAAGGTAGCCTAAATGGCGATAATTCGCCTAATTTGGCACCACTGTTGTGTCTATTACGACATCGCGCACCGTCTGCGTCCAGTGTGACCATTTGTGGCAGATTTCTGCCATTTTGGCAGATTTGGCTATGGAATTTTCAGTTTGGCATATTACGTTGACGAAATAGAAGTGTGGCAGATTTTGACAGATTTGGGAACAAAAACTTTGTGACCTTCTTATATAATTATTTTGGAGATTATACGTATACAATAAAATTAAATTTTATAGTAAGACCAAAAAATTATGGATATTAAATTTTGTTGGAAATAATTTTACCGACACCTGGCAACTCCTAGTCCGAGGTAGTCCTTATGGGGAATTCCCTTATAATGTTTGTTAATACTTCTACGCCATGTAATCATCAACTGTAAATTCTCTACGTTTAGGTCCAAATTCTTATTTACTAGGTACCTTAAAGTTCTAATAAGTACATCACACTAATATTATAAATGCGAAAGTTTGGATGGATGGATGGTTTGTTACCTCTTCACGCCAAAACTACTGAACGGATCGAGCTGAAATTTTGTATACAGCTAATTATAATCCTGGAATCAAACATTGGCTACTTTTTGTCCCATAAATCGGTTCCCATGGGATAGAAATCACCTTTTAACGTTTTCATAGAAAAAACACGTGCGAAGCCGCGGGCGGCAGCTAGTAATATTATAACTTCAATAATTTCACTTAATATTATTTCAATAATTTTACTTGCCATTTGTACGATTTAAATCGTACAAATGGCAGCCCTGGGGGTACGTCACTAGACTGTTTTGTCTTTGATGTGCGCGCCCGCTAAACGGAGGTCGCCGCGAATTAATATTGAATGTAGGTACAGTGGCGGTAAAAAAATGTGACCTGGATTTTAAAGACATTGTCTTGCAGGCATTCGTGGTGCATACGACCTTTTTAAAATTTATTATTATTTGGGTCCTAGGTTCAAACCCACAAAGTCCTTAACAATAGTACTCGTTATTACTATAATTTGAGGCATAATATATATTTTTCTATTTCATAAGGAAATACAACACCAAAAATAAATAACATATTTTATTTATTTTTACACCATTATAAATTATAATATTAAAACAATTTGTCATAAGTATTCTATAATATTTCACTTATGCATACCGTGTAGGATACAGTAATAATGTTAAGCTGAATTTTGGAATTCGATTAAATTTATTATTTTAAATCGAAGTAACCATCAAACGAGTATGATCTGACTTTAAGGTATGTCTCTAATTAAGACCGCAACTGTACATCGCCTTTTGATTTAGCTTTATAATTCGTTGTGATTGTGTGTCTGGATTGCGATCATAATTAACTTCTTCACAAGGAGGCAGAGTCATGCATGGCGGCCCCAGACTTGTACAGGCTGTTAAAACTGTTCTCACAAAGGACATTTCGATACTATGTATATTCAAAACTATAGTTTTATGGATTTAACTGACCTAAAGTAGTATAATATTATATTACCTGTATCACTTTAGGCACAGATAATATAATATTATACTACTTTAGGTCAGTTATATCCATAATCCTATGGTATCGAATATATTATCGAAACGTCCTTTGTGATAACGGTATTCTGAATGAGTTCTAAAATGAAATGGAGACCATCATCAGATGAAAATAATATTGTTGCTTGATTGATAGTCATTACCATAGTCTATACAAGTCTGAACAAATTGGCCGAAAGCCAGTGCCACGTGTCACGTGGATAATTGTACAACGGTTCTGCGGTCAGGACTAAATGGATGTCACCGCGAATTATTGGCTGCATAACTGAATATACTCTCAATTGTTTTTTTCTCAGTTATTTCTAGATTGTTATAAGATGAGGTTTCATTTGGACAACCTTTCAATCCTTATAACCTGTTCAGGGTCATTTTATACTGCAGCCATCATTTCTACTTCTCGGGGGTTTAAAAACAGTAACGAAACGAGACTTTTTAGCAGATAAGTTACTTTGTGTGCTTGTAAACCCTTAAAACCTTTTTAAAATAAAAAATAAGTGTAAGTAGGTACGTTTTCAAAACAAGACCCTCACCGTGAGCCCTCTTTAATTTCCTTTCCCTACGAAAATTCAAGAGTTGTGTAAACCGTACTTATAAAAGGCCCTTCAAGAAATTTTCCTCTCCTTTGACAACCCTATCAAAAACTCGAATGTGCATTAAAATATCCACTTTGTTGTCTGTTCTTTAAGTTCATTGTAGTTTGTGCAACATAATTAAAGATGCTATTCATTCGGGTCCATTGCAATTTAACCGTGTTATATTTAGATCCCATCATTGGCTTTTAAATTAATATTAACCTTCTTCATCACGTAACAACTTCAACGACATAAGCCTCTTTTTTGACTTTTTGCCTTGGACCGAAAAAATGGCTTCATAATGATAACGCTTTTTTTATTTCCTTAGTAAATATTAGTAAACTAACTACTTATTTCCAGTTTCCATTTTCTCCCCTTTAAAAAAATCAGCCAGGCACATATTATTTTTTTTGCATAGAAAATGTAAAAACTTTCTGTCCTTTGCCAAGTAGATGCTTATAATTTTGGATAAACAGTGCTTCAGTCAGACGACCAACATAGAACAAACCAAATGTCCGTCACATATTCTACCTTTACTCATAATCCATAGCTCTTTTTAACTGAGTTCGAAAAAAGGAGAAGGTTTAAAGTTCGGCTGTATGAATGTTTTTTGGTATGTTTTTAGAAATCGACGAACACCGTCATGTATGAGACTTTGACTTATGACTTATGACCATTTGGATGATTCTTGTGTATATTTTGTTTTGTTGTGAAGAGAATGACCCAGAGATGGTCCCATAAATTAAAAAATTATTACCAAGGTAATCCCGCAAAGCTTAAAAAAACTAAGGGATTCAAAACAATCAAATGATGTTATTTCTGTAACCCAACCTGGCTTCATAAGTATTAAGTACACCCTCCTCGGCATAATACGGTCCGGTGTTTACTAGGTAAATCTTGTTCTATACAACGATCGTGGTACGTTTTCGCAGTTATTAAACTTTACGACCTGTATATAAACATTTTACAATCTCATAAACTTTCAAATGAGGCTAACCTCGACCCTTCGAATACTTGACCTCCGTTTACTATGGACATAAATAGGGTAAATACCAACATCGATATCCATGTACTGCCGTTAAAGTCCGTACGCACTATCGCATCAACCGGAGCGGTTAACCGTTGTTAAATTTTACAACGACGCATGAGCTGGTGCATAAAAAATTAAAAGCGGCGACTATGACCGTGCAATCATAGTGTGTTTGAGCGTTTAATCACGTTTTTGTATTGAAAATATGGCATGTAATTGGATTTGCGCCTATGAATACGTAACAATGAATCGTTCAAAATATTTTGACAAGGAATGAATTACTTTATTATCTTATTTTTCGATCCTAGTTTGAGGGAAATTCTGACGTATTTTAATCACAAATGTTTATGACTACCAACAAATATTAAAAAAATACTGCATTGAAAAGAAAAAAAAAGTTACGAATGCTTGAAGGTCAAATTTTGCAAAAATCTCAATAAAGTTTAAAAATTGACATATACCAAAACTATAAAACTTTAGTAAGGGAAAGTAAGGTCCAATAATTAGCAAATGACCTCCTCTATTTGCGATTTCGCTATGGCGGGTTGAGTTCCAGTCACCCTGTATAGTATTAATCGTATGGTTTAAACGCTTTCTATGTAGAGACTGAGTATGCATCCAAAACTAGTAGGAAACTTCTGCAATGAAAAAAACTTCTTAAATCCGTTGTTTAAAAACAAGCAAAGGTAGAGCAAAAACCAACCGCACCTTATCGGGTTGATTCGACCAAAGAAAATAAACACAAAATGCTGCTAAACTAAGTTCAAAGGAAAAATCGGTAGAAATGCCTGACTACAACACTGTTTACCCGCTTAATAATAAACACGTTACGTATGACAATTCCTTGAACACAGTTTCCAAATAGATCAAAAACCTACAGAACTAAATCATTTCATTAAGAAACGGTTCAACCCTACGCAATCCCATATTCCCTAACTGAACGCTCACATTCAATCAGAGTCTATCGTTTCTACACATCCATCGAACGATATCACTCTCTTACGCGTCTTACGTACAAACAAAAGACGCAATGTAACTCATCCAATTGCAGACAATTGCTGATGAATACAGGGGGATTGGGAAAACGAGGTTTTGAGAGTAGCGGTTGTATCTCTCGACGTATATAAAATCCCATTTTTAGACACTTGTGATTTGTGTTGGTAATCGGTTTTACTTAGCGCGTTGCTTTTAAAATAAAATAGAGGTTCAACATTATCTAATTACTGTTAGAATTATGAGCTAACTCTTTAAATGCCCTTGACCTATATTGACGTATCCAGTTCCGTAAAGGGAGCGCGCCTGCATGTCGCACCATCGCGGCAGGGCACTGAAAGCGTTTAAATGGCGATTTGTAAGAATTTTAATTAAAAAACTCGGGAAAGTAGGAAAACACAAGGCACTTATAATATTTAAAATTATCATCAAATAAAATTCCGCCTCATCTCAATGATTCAACCTGTATGCAGTACTCGTACATTCATCAAAAAGTTTCAGATCTCGTATCGCCTAAACAAAAGGAGCTATCTCACGCTCGGAAAATACTTTCTCCGATTGGGTGAAAGCGTAAGCCAAAATTATTTAGGGTAAAGTAGGGATAGCCGCCACAGTAGTGATACGCACTTCATCGCTAAAACAAGTGCTCATGGGTTAGTATTAAGCTTCACTTTCAGGCTACGTCCTACCTATCAATAACCGGTCTGGTCGATGCGGCCGATTAGTATCTAGCCGTCAGTGGGCACTTGAGTGACCTGTGCATGAGAATTGTGTTGATTGGATGAGTTAGCTATCTCCAAACTGATATAACAAATACTTGCAGGTACTCGTAGGTCAACTGTTAGCTCATGTGTATTTTGTAGTTAAAATTGAATTTAAATTCTAATAATATTATATTTCAGTGTAATATTCATATTATTTTTTGATATTAAAAGATATAGTTTAATTCTTTACATTTTTAATTTACCTGTACCTACCTATCATAAAATAATTAACTAAGCAATCAAAATTGCGAAGTACAATAGGTAGTTCGTTTCGCAAAGGGGGCATCACCACTGCGTGCGGCGACTATCCCTACTTTACCCTTTACCACCCTAAGCGTAAGCCGAACGTATTTACGTAAAATTATCCTGTATTTTTCGACCTAGGGTAGAGAAAGGTTCGGTAAAGCGATATTAAAATGATCGGAAACGTTTTCAATTTGTTTCGCACGACTTCGCTGTTAATGTTTATTGGATTGTTTTTGGGCCACAGATGTTTTAGCTGGAAGGTCCAGAAACAAATTACGAGTGTTATTGCCATCTTGCTTGGGCTGCCAAACTATTATATAGGAGGCCATTTAGGTCTTGTTTTCTCATCATCATCATACGCAACCCGACTCTACCCACTACTGGGTATACTTAGCAGTGGGTAAAGTCACTCTTGTGCCACTCCACACGGTCCAGCGCCAATCTCACGCAGGTTCGCCCCGCGACGTAAGCGATATCGTCTGCTCATCTCGCCGCTGCATGTCTAATGTTTCTGTACTCAGTTTTTGGACGCCATTCAGTTAGTCCTTACTCCACCTATCATTTTGTCTCCGTGCCAGGTGGACACCTTGTCTCCGTGCAACCGTGGCAAACGATATCACTAACGTCGCGGAGCAAACCTGGACTGAGATTGGTGAAATCTAATTGTGATGATCGTGCAAAACAAATTGGAAACGTATCCGATCATTTTAATATGGCTTTAACGAATCTTATCGGATCACGGAACTAAAACGGACCTGCCCAGCTCCATTTTTGTTCCGAGATGCGATTAACAACGTCTTTTACCTCTGTTCGACTGTGGATCTAGACATTAGGAACACATTGTTATCAAGCTTGTAGACCGTGCTCCCAATGTTTAGGTCTACCTTTCATACATGTTAATTGTAAAAGGCAATTAGGGTTATGGTGATTTTTTGGAGTGTCAGAATAGTAGCCTGGAAGAGATCGCTTCTAATCGATAAGCCGCTCATTGTACTTGTCTTATGTAATGTCTTCTTGTAATGTTATTTTTAAGGTGTACAATAAAGCATATTTGTATTTTTTTGTACTAGTAAATTGTACACCTAGGCGAGAAAGTGCCCAATTCCTATCGAGTGTGTCACTTAAAACAAACGAGGTGGAATCGCACTTTCTCCCGAAATCATCGTTTCCAAATCTTCAAAATCACGAGTAAATTCAAATTGTAAACTCAAATGTAGCAATATATACGTGTTATTTTCACATGGTTCTTTTTTTCAATTATTGTTCCCACCTTCGAGGAAAATGATCGTTTTAAATTGAAGATTCTATACTAATCAGTGGAGCAAATTCAAATTTTAAACTCAAATGTAGCATTAAATATTTTCATGTGGTTCTTTTTTTGAATTATTGTTCCGAATACGGAAGAGGCCGATATCATAAATAGCGGATTCGGAGTTAAACATTTTTGTCGTTTGATTTATTATGAAAATAACTATAGCTACCGGCTGATATTGCAGAAAATTAAAAAAAATAACACGTTAGAAATGGATTTCCATACACTTTCCTCACCCGTTAAGTGCGTGAGAAATTAAATTCAATAGAGTTTTCCTTTCCGCATTTCAGTGCGCCTGCAATGACTTACTTCCTACCTTATGTTTAGAAAAGGAATAAGCAATTTTCTGAGCAGGTGTAGTATAAAATATTTGACAGCTTCACATGCAAGCGGTGGGCAGACATTCCAAAGAGGTTATAAACATAATATAATACTATAGTAATTCACATCTGAACCCCCGTTTTGCTTTCCCCGAAACATTGTAACATGTGACTGGTGAGAACCCGGTGCTTACACAAACCTAACTAGGTTTAGGGGCACTACTGATCAAAGTGTGTAACGATTTTGTATTAAATCAAATATCCCACGATCTATTTTAATTTCTTCTTCGTCTAGCTACCTCACCATCACAAGATCGTAACGTAAGAAAGAAGGAAAGAAAATCCATTTATTTGGCCCAAACATACACACACACAAATATTAAAAAGCAATAAAAATTACATAAGGGGCCAAAAAGGTCCCTGTCTCAGCATTATGCCGCTACAAGCCACAGCGAGTAGCGGCGTTGATTCTCAGACAGGGCCTCGTGTGGTGGCACAAAGATGGTGAAAATATTAGCATACAATGAATACACAAACAGACAAGAGTAGATAGAGAGGTTACACACAACAAAGGAAACAATGAGAGAAAAAAGAAAAGAAAACAGAAAAAGATAGGTAAATAATTAAGTTCTAAAATTAGACACAAACTATAGATTTTTTTTATTTCTTGGTCAGTTAGAGCGTGTCTTATCGTCTGTACTCGGCCTAATAAAAGATTTATTTAAACATTTTTATTATCAAGGATAAAGTACTGTTACATTAACCAAAGTACACATAAAACACCAACTGAAAATTTGTTCTGTCTATTTAACATGTAAAGACAATCCAAACTCCTGTCAAAGGAACAATAACAATTCACAAAACACAAAAGAACTCCACAAGCGTTTCCCGCGTAACAATGATAAAAATATTCATCGATCGATAAAAAGAGCAATCACGGCAGCAAAAAATCATTTCTAATATTCATTCTCTTATTGAAATTGCTGAAACATTTTTCTTTTATGATATTGCGTTCCTTTTTTGTACCTACGTTTCCCTTTTTCAAGTAACCTATGAATAAAAATGTTAATCCGATCTAAGAGCACACACGCACACAAAATGTATGTTGGCCTAAGCTAAATCGTATTTGCGACGTTGGTGTAAAGGTTGTGTAATGACATTATCTTCTATATCTATATCTATACTTACAATAAAACTGTAACAGGTCCAATTCTGTACATTGAAGACATTTTGAAATTTTTTTGTGGAAGGCACTCTATTATCGATACTGAAGCCAAAACTGTATTTTTTTTTATTCATGTCTGTCTGTCTGTCTGTCTGTTTCTTAAACGCGCATCACGCCGAAACTACTGAACGTATTGCAATGAAACTCGGCATGATTCAAGGTCATACTACGAGGAAGGACATAGGATACATTTTATCCCGGAATTCAGTCAGGTTCCCAGGGGAGAGGGGATGAAAGAAAATTACTTACACTGCGCATCACGCCGAAACCGCTGAATGAGTTGGAATGAAACCTGGCACAATTTGAGTTCATACTACAAGGGAGGACCTGGGATACATTTTATCCTGGAATTCAGTAAGGTTCCACTGGGAGAGAGGATGAAAGTAAAATTCTTAAACCGCGCATCACGACGTAGTCTTAAATAATTTCTTCATTTACCACTTGAAGATCTGCTGTCTGCGCATTCCCTTATACATAGTAGCCACGTAGCAGTAGAACCCACGAAAATGGCATAAAATAGGCTGCTATCAGATGCTTATTATTAGAATATTTTAATATTCGGACAATCCTCAATTTTATTCACATAGCAAACAAACTTGCAAATTTTACCTCAATGAATACATAAGGTACTTTTTTTGATAATTCTATTTTAGATGAATAGTATTGTAATGGAAGCGATACCTTCAGCTTACAAGATCCAGTTTTATTCATAAAACACATTCTATTTTCATGCAAAAACAAACAGTTCTGTAGCTCGCGTCGCCTCCGTAGAGATTCCTTATTTATTTTTGTTTTCGAGTATTCCGAAAGTGCTGTTATGGTTTTGTAACTAAGAATAATGTTTTGGCAAAGATTATTTTAGCTGCACAAAAAATACAGAGAATTCAGGAAACAGATGTCTGGATACAAATTCTATTATAAATATACTATTGACATAAAATATCTGAGATAGAATATAGGATAGGCCAATTTTGTAACTTTAATAATTCATTGAGATAGGCTCTGCAGCGGATTTATATTTATCCTAGCTGAAAATAATAACAAAATTATAAATAGTTTTCACTGTGACTATAACGCAAACTACTATTACTATTATTAGCAAACTAAGAGGGTTGCTACCTAACGTTATAGTCGCACTAAGCTGACTTACCAAACATTGTAGTCTCTCTATACATAATAGTCGTTGGGTCAAAGGTTTGCTCGACATACCTACCTGTCCTAGCCTACCTATTGAATTTCTCAATACTTTTGCAAGTACAATGCTGCTATGGCCGATGTTATGGCATGTCAATATTCACTTTGGGCCATCAGAAACATAATCTTGGTTTGATTACGGAAGCCACAATCTATGTTATCCACTAAATGTGTATAGCATTGGCTTTACGTATGTAGGCATAAGTATAGTACAGACAGAGGTCACAAAATAATGGTTGAGTGTCTGTTCAGTAGGCATGGACAGCGGTGACAAGGCGTTGTCTAGGCCAGAAAATAGAAAAAGGTTTTGAAGTAGAAAGAATAAATTATAAAAATGTTAAGAATTTAAAATGATATAAATAAGTTTAATGAATATTTATTGTTTTTAGTAATAAAAATAGGCTTAGCATGGGCAGCCACATTATGACAGCAAAAGCTATAAATAAATACCTACTGTTACAATTCAAATTTTAATAAAACCTTCCATTGTTTCAGATGTCGAGCGAAAAGCGCCAGAATTTCACCGCAGCTATAAAATAACATAAAAAATGGTAACATGACGAAATGTTACAAAACGGACCAATCCATGAACAGTGGAATAACTTTTATTCGAGCATGCGTTTTTATTGCCACGTGAAAAAAGTAAAAAGGCACAAAGCTCTGGCGTGTTTCAATCTATACTGCCTACTCGCTGTGGCAACCCTATCCACGAGGTCAGTGAACTCTAACACGACCAACATGAGACATTTCAGTGAAAGTGATACTAAATCAACTAGTGATACTCTACCTAAAAGCAATTCTAAAATAAGTGATGGTGAAACTCAAAACGATAGTCCTAATGAAGACAACTACGACGATCACGACACGGACGATTATACAAAAGTCAATTTCGAGAAAACCTATTACAATAGTGAAGATTTTGTGAATTTAAATAGTAAATTTTACAGTGGTGAGAACGCGTATAGTAATTATGAAGTGTATAAGAAGTTTTTTCTGAATCCGAGTGACCCGCTCCCTAAGAGTAGTGTGAAGTTTAAAATTAGTAGCCGAATAGTGCAGACGAAGTATGGGAAATTACAGGGGATCGTGTTAGCAATGGACGAGCACAGATATCTGAGTCCTCTCGAAGTTTTTTTAGGTGTTCCGTATGCGACGCCGCCTGTCGGATCGAATCGGTGAGTCGTAACGTAGATAAGCCACATTTTATATCAATGACAATTATAAACTTTAGATGCTAATAATGTTTTACATTACAGTAAACAAAGCTTAGTCGTAGACAAAAAATAATAATATTAAGCTTCAAAAACAAGTGTCTATAAAAATTTGGTTCAATAAAATCTTGAGTTGAATGAGATCCGTTCAAATCATTATTTTCACGTTTTAACTAACGTTTTTCACTACGGCATTGGCATTTTGCATCTACGAAGATGATCTAGTGGCATCAAGCTAAAACGGACCTATCCCACGCTACGTACACGACGAAATGTGGGAAATGTCGGATGGCGTGTCGTAGAATTAGTGTCTAAGCCATTTTCATACAAATTCAAGCGTCCCGATCTCATGATGCGTTTATTCGTTGCATGCGTGGGACCAGTCTGTTTCAAGCTTCAGTCTGGCTGGTAGTCAGATCACTTTAAGTAATGACCTAAGCCTATACTTTCGTATCTTCTTATGAAATGTATATAGTACGACTATGGACTATGCGTTATTTGTCCCAGATTCAGCCCCACCAGAACACCATCGCCATGGGACGGCGTCCGGGTCTCGGACCGACCAGGACCAGCTTGCCCGCAGAAACTCCCAGACCTGGACGATGAGAAGACCATGTTAGAGAAAATGCCTAAAGGCAGACTAGAATATTTGAAAAGACTGATGCCTTATCTTAAGAATCAAAGCGAAGATTGCCTGTATTTGAACATTTTCGCTCCTTTGCAAAGTAAGTATTTATTAACGTTTGTATGTATAAGTATTTATAATCAGCTCTGGGGGCCTACGCTCTGGGGGTAGAGAAACGAAAATCAAACTTGTAGCTCATTCGAACGAATCAGAAACTTCGGTTTTAGTTTTTATGGGTAAGTGCCCGATCTACGTGGCATTTAGTACCCAGAGCCTACCGCTACTTTCGCTTGTCTGCGGTATTCTGTGGAGTATTTTAGTGAGAGTCGCATTACCGCATATCCATACATTACCGCTTTGGGTAGCAAATACCACGTAGTTCTAAACAGGCGTTTAGGCACGAACTCCACAAAAGCGGAGACGAGACGAAAGGAGAGATGTGTTGACAACCAACAGAAGGTCGATATTCACACATCTCGTCTCAACTCAGCTTCAGTGTATACCACCAAACGGAGATGTATCATATTTGTATGCCGCGATCAAAGCGGAGATGTAAACTGTACCTCGCAAGCTGGCGATGGCACGCAGCGGAGACGAGAAAAGATGTGTGACATCTCAACAAACATCCAACGCTCGCCGCTCGCAGCTCAGTTACGCTCTAGCTAGCACAAATCTCCGCTCCAGTCTAGCCAGTACGCATCTCCGCACAGCTTGGGTGGATACACCCTAGCTGAAAAACGTATCTTCTCGGCTCTGTTTTGGACATCTTCGCATATCTCCACTTTTGGCGGTAATGACGAGTTTTTGACTAATTTTCAAAGGAAACTGTCAAAATATCGCGACTTGAGACGTGCTAACTCTGGGCTGCGTTTGACTATTCGGAGATTAGCGGATAAAACCTAGTAAGGTACTCCGAGGTTCCAATCTACACCAAATATATTTTTTCCAGTCGAGTATTTTTTTCAAAATACTGGTCTGTGGGACTGGAACAGCCTTTAAGCAATTGTGTTTGCAATTTATTTTGTTAATGAATTGCAGGCAATATTATTTTACAGTGTAAACACTCCAACTGTTTACGGTAATTAAATGATAATCTAGTAATTAAGTACTGTCAGAACCATGAAATATTTGAATAAAATTTAATTTCAAGAATTTAATTTTACCAGAGTTGAACACTCTTACATATAGTTTTACAGTTAATATCGTATTAAATTTTGTTTAATAAACAATAAACTGAAAAACCACCTACAAAAAATAACGCATTCCTACAATACAGCAGACATGAAAGCACTTAGACAAATGCAATAAGTAACCCAATAGCGTTGACATAAAGTACAAAGTGGTTCGTTGTTAGGGGCTAAATGACAGTAGTAGTTGAAATTGGAAGGTGGAGTGAACGTTGAGTGCTCATTCTATTTTGAATGGGATTTGGTACAGCACCTCTATCGTGCGTGTGTAGAACAAACAACTCTTATTCGAAAATAGAACGTTCATGAAACGATAACTCAACCTGGAAAGTTCCGATTCTTTCTTAGTTCAGAGCCCGTACATACTAAGATGGAGTGGTATGTCACACTATATAATAATATTTGGGAAAGTTTGGTGAATGGATGGATGTAATCAAATGTAATGTAGTATTTCGTGAATTATACAGTTTTGTGAAGTTAAAAAATCTTGGACCAAATTCAAGACATCGTGTTCTGTAGAGAATACATAAAAAGTAGTTGGCAGAATTGTTTCAAAAATAGTCCTTGTTTGTTTACATTTTTTATTAAAAAAAAATTGTTAATACAAAGGGTATCTTTCATATATGAAGTAACTAGCTTCTGCCCGCGGCTTGGCACGCGTATTTTCAGTATAATTAGTAGTTAGGTTTTGTTCTAAACGTACGCCAAATTTCATCTTGATATGTTCGGTAGTTTTGGAGATTTTGGTAACCAAAAGTCAGATATCACAAACTTTCGGCTTTATAATATTAGTAGGCAAATAAACAAAACCATTTCTCAGTAGAAGTCCAAAAATACCTTAAAATTTGAACATCAGCGTCACAAAACAATATTTGCTCAGTAAACACCAAAGTAATCTTACGACAAAATGATTATAATTCTAACAAAGTTGCAAACTAAGATAAGCTAACGCGCCAGACTTTGAATAAATAATTCGAGATTAAATCCACGAGGTAAGATAACGTTTCTAAAATCCATTTCGATGAGCTTATCCGAGTCTGTTATAGCGAGCTAGTGGGATGCAGCATGCATACATTCATACAGGCAAGGAAGGCTTAAAGCTGAATGCTTACCATTGATGCTTGCGGAACTGTTACATTTTGTCACCACAGCAGAGAGGACAATGAATAAAAAAATGTTCAAATAAAATGTTACAAAATAAATTGATTATCTTTTTTTATTGTCTTCCATGTATCTCGATTTGAGTTAATATTTGTGTCCAGTAGTAATGCGTCCCAGTTCTAGCACACATATACTACACGCTTGCTAAGTAGGGTTCTAGGGCCCTCTCCTTTGACATCTGGGTAATCTCCAACATCGTTATTTTTAGCCTTTTCCCTCAGCTTTGAATTTTAAATTCGCGTCGACTCGTTTAATACGTCAGCATGTGCAAGAGGGTTAGGGAAACGAGGTTATTGAACGTAAGAAATGTTTTTAAGGTAATGGTTGTAGTTTTCTGATAGTTTTTCGCTTTAATGAGCAAATCTTTTAGTGGATCGGATTCCTCATTTAAGGTTATTTTACGAGTTTGTATGTGTATTTACGATTTAAAATACTTAAGGGTCTTCGCACAGGAGCAAGCCGCTTTCTACATCTAAGTAAGTATGCGAGAAGCGAATAATGCCTATTTTTGCGGCCAGACAAAATAGAAGAAATAAATTACTAAAAAGTAGTATTTTTTCTCTATTGTGCTAGTATATTTTGTTCCACACTCTTTCTTTTCTCTTTTGAACACCACAGGAGGTGACTGGCTCACGTACGAGGGCTGAATCTGATAATTAATAAATACTGCCTAAAATGGGAGAACGAAATAAAATGTAAACATTTGAAATTTCAACAGTATTGAATAAATGAAACTAAACCATTGATCAAATAAAAGCACACAACTAACGTATTCCAAAACAAGAATCTTGAAATAACAATCGCGTTTTATGTATTGCTTATCGTCATTGTTCGATTACAAATGAATGCATTCCAAAATGGTAAACTTTCGACACAAAACACATGTGTCCACTACTGAAAATACCGCCCCAAAAAGAGGGTGTTTTATAATAATATTCACGCTTGGCTTAGATGACGCTTGGTTGATTGGTGCCGGCTTAGAATTTTCACGACCCGGGACGGTAGCAGGGGCGGGCAGCAGCGCCCCCTGCATAACAATTTTACCACCGAACTGCGTTCCCGTGCGATCTCATGCCCAGTGTGGAAATTATAGGCATTACCCCCATGAGATAAGAACCCATAAGGCGATTATCAGGGGGCCGTGGACCAGTGTGAGTGGGTGAATTCGTTATCCCAGGTACAGGTGTTGGAAACACTCAGAAGGAAGCTGCTGCCCTTCCTCTGGTAGGTTTCCTAAGTCTGTTTTTACGACATCCGCGGGCTGAATTGGAGTGGTCAATTTAACTTACTTGTACGGATACTTTCAAAATAATCAAAAATATTTGAAGCTATTATCCTATTTCTCAGTTAAACGACCTATAGAAATTTGTACTTGGGATACTGACCGGGGGGTTACGGGAGATTGAGCCTTTTAATCGGTATCGTAAAATTGCGATTTTTCTTACAGTTTGGCTTGTTAGATTCTCGATGCAGTTGGATATAATTGAATAGAGACTCAAGCACGAATAAACTGATAAATTGTTGAATCTCTTAATGTTTATTATTCATATAAAGACCTATTATTTCAAATGATACATGCTAAGAACAAAATGGCTGACAAAATTACTACCTTCTCCTCTACTCTTCTTGCATAATACAGGGATAATAATAATAATTGAGCCTAGCTTCGCGGCCGGTGATTCACCGAACAAACTTTCTTACCCCCTAAAAAATTTGTAGGTATTGATTGGCACTTTGATCAGGAAACCTTGCATTTATACATTTTAAAGCATTGTTGACGTCACGTCGAAACGCTTTTAGCATAAAAGGCACTAAAAGCAGCTACTGGCATGTCCCAAACAATGCGTTTTATGGCACACTTTCGTTCAAAGGGAGGAATGTAAATCCAAGAACACGACCTTATTCATCTTTATGGCCTCGTATTTCTAGACGACATTGCAAAAGTTGGGGCAAATACCTGTGTGAACGTTTTCAACGGAATTGAAAAATTGAGCTAGAACCTATTTTAAACGACGGAATTCCCATAGACTCTAGAATCTACACGGTATCAGTTTATCGTTCTTTTAAAATCTTATTGTTTATTTATTATTTATTTAATTATTAATTAGAACGGCGAAAACACCAATTACACTAATTAATTATAATTACATGCAAACAATAAAACTTATAAAACTAACACAAAATAGGTATAATATAAAGTTAATAAAAATGTCAGACTTAAATTATGCATTATTCAATTGTTAATTTGAATACAAACAAGAAAGAAAATAAGAAAATAAGATTGTTGCCATAGGTCTTGGAATGTATCCTTTTGGATTCACAAAGAAGCAACTTTTGTATTTTCTTTTAACATTTACGATTTCTTTTATTATTTGCGTTGTGATTTCGTTGTGAATGCACGACCATGGCCGCTTTAGAGAAAAACTTTATCAACCTTTAACTGATCGTTGTCAGTTAAAGGTTAACAATACAATACAAAATACTTTATTGTACACCAACAAAAATACAATACACGAGACCTTACATAAGATACAAGTACAACCTTAGAAATAACCAAAGAAACTAAATATTCTTACGCTTTTAACAGGCGAAGGCCTTTTATAGAAGGCCTTATAGAAGCCTTTTACAGAAGGCTTTGTCGGTACTATAAGAATAATTAAGGATTCATGTACATATAAGCTAATCCTTATAAGCTAATACATAAATATAATAAATAAATAAATAAATAATGCTGGACAATTTACACAGCATTATCTAGACCCAAGGTAAGCAGAGCTTGTGTTATGGGTACTAGATAACTGATATACTTAATACAATACACTACATAGATAGATATTTTTTGTTATGAAAACATCCAGAACGCCTTGGACAAATGTCTACAGATCTAACTTTTTCTTACAGTGGACGAAACAAAGCTAGCTCTACCAGTTCTGGTCTTCATCCACGGTGAGAGCTACTCCTGGGGCACGAGTCACCCCTACGACGGCGCCATCCTCGCCAGCTATACTGACGTCATCGTGGTCACGCTCAACTTCAGGCTTGGCGTTTTAGGTGAGTGGATCTCATGTTCGTTTGAAAGTATAATCACGTGACCATCAAGTGCTTCTATTGGTCATTCAATGGCCAATCATTAGCTATACGGATGTCATCGCAGTTACCCTCAAATTCAGGCGTGGTGTATAAGGTTAGTAAAGTATCAACTTATCATACGTATGATAAAATAGACTGATTTGATGATGATGACAGTCAGAGTTTCATGTATATTTAGTTTTAATTATTTATAATATGGTCCAACTAAGTAAGTTTTTCAAAAAACTATCTGAGCGTCTGGTCGAAGCGACGCGTGACCCGAGAGCTGGTGAATATCTTTCACAGCGTATCAGCATTGCCATACAGCGTGGCAATGCAGCCAGCGTCTTGGGGACGCTTCCGACTGGTGTTGATATGGATCAGTTGAGCTATCTGTAGACTGTTTGCAACAGTCGGCAGTTAGCTCAATTGTTTCAATTGTAAATACTAGTATAATTTTCTTTGTGAATAAATGTCTATTACAGTAAGTAACTATGCCATCTTTAGTTCCATAATTATGATAAAACTTGGCACAAGTACTGGTGCTAATTTAGTAAATACAAAAAAAAAACTTTATTACTTTTTCGGCACGAAGCACAGTTTGTATGTAAGGTTTTAGATAAATGTAGTGCGAAAAAATTGAAATTACCATGAGTGTGAGGGCTTACCTCACACTCATGGTAATTTCAATTTTTTCAACTTTGACGAGACTTGAACCCGCATCCTTCCCTCAGTGCTGGAGAATGTGCTAACCAGCTACACCACTAGGTCGAGTGACGTGAGTCAAAAACTTTAGGGACTTCCTTAGGACTCAATACAGCGCCGTGAGCTCCACCTACAGGGGAAACAGTTGTCACCGTTTGTATTTTTAGAGATTTTTAATGAAATCTATTGATGAAAACAAAGTAGCTGTAAGTATGAATTCCAACCATGAAAAACCTTTGTTTCTTGAAATCAACAAAGCATTGGGTTGGGACATTGCCACAAACGATAAGTTAGAGAAGTTGCAAAACTACTGAACTGTGATCTATTTTTTATAAACTTTCTACCTAGTAGTCACTAGATGCTAAACTTTCCACTGACATTTGGACCCGTATATTTCGACTAGTTGCAGAATTGAGTTGAGAAGGTAAACCGAAAGTTTCGCTGAAGCCTGCAAGTCAAATGCAGTGATAGAAAAGTTGGTCAAAGCTCGGGGGTACTTTTGAATTCAAAGTTCGGAAACTAGCCTTTGCTTGCTTGGGGCTAGTTGGAACTTCAGATTTGCATTTGTTTAGTGCTCCTCTTCATTTTCTAGTCATATTCAAGAGACCGTGGTATGATAATTTGGTGTTGCCTCTAGAGTGCTTAGATATTTTGGAATAATTTGGAATTGTGACAATCTGGCAATGCTGGTAGGTCATCCTCAAGAACAAGAAGTTTTTGAGCAGCTAAGTATTTATGATAAAGTTTTTATTCAATGACCAATTTCACCGTTTGCCGCCGAAACTAAGAAAGAAAAACTTAGTTCCAATGTTTTTTCTCGGTTTCCTATTATGTGGCATGACAGTAGCTCCTAAACTAGATTTAGCGTTTAAATCGGATCAACTTTATGTCAGTAAATGCGATGAAGTCAATCTCAAACTGAGTATGGATTGCATTCAATTGCAACGGTGAAATTGGACATTAGAAACTTAAAAAAAACTAATGCTCCACAATCATTCTAGGTAATAATAGTAATGGTTAATAAGGGGCTAGATAATGCTGTGTGAATTGTCCAGCATTATTTATTTATTTATTTATTAATGTAAATAGCCGCGCGCAATGAGAATGGCATGAAACCATTTCGAATTGAAACAAGCGTGGTCAGACATTTCTTTTGACATCATGATGTGACGAAAACAGTAAATTACATTATATAGATAGTTCCTAAGGATGTAGATTTTTGTTAAATATTTACTGTGACAAGATTCCGTCGCATTTTTAAATTATAGGGTACCTACTTGCATTTGGATATTTCGGCAAAAGTCTTGAGTTTCATTCTTTCTACACTGCTAACCCAACAATGCTTACAACACCACGTCTTACGTCGCCATTTCTCGTCGACCCAACTTCATTTGAATAACCGAATTAGACGGACGACATAAACCTACCGTTCACGCGATTCAGACGATGGTAGTCACTGGAGCCAGTTGCTAGACTCACTATTATTTACTAGCTAGTGTAAACAAACTTATTACCAACCGACTTGAAGTGACTTTTCTTGTCTCTTCAGTATTTCAAATCTTCGTTGTGTTCGTCCACCAGCCTTGTTTTGACAAATTGCATATATTGCAATAAACGAGAGGCCAGTGCCTCTAGTTGTAGCAATATTTGCAATAAAAAACAAGCAAAAGTAAACACAGACATATATTTACA
Source organism: Eupithecia subfuscata (assembly GCA_963564075.1). Classification (NCBI taxonomy): domain Eukaryota; kingdom Metazoa; phylum Arthropoda; class Insecta; order Lepidoptera; family Geometridae; genus Eupithecia; species Eupithecia subfuscata. The sequence goes on along the minus strand of OY751097.1, from coordinate 1,716,509 downwards.
TTTATGCATTTGTCCAGGTAGTTAAATTTGCTAGAACCAGGCCTGATAAAACTAATTTTATTTTGGTTCGATACTGAAGCAAAGCCACCAAATAGTATGCTACCAAATTAATCATGAATCATCATCACATTATATTCAAAATCCAAATTTTTTTGTGAATAGTACTTTAGAGTCTGTTTTGTTTTCTGCAAATGACAGCACGTCCAAAGCTGTTGCAGATACAATCATGAACACAATTTAGCTTTCGAACGGACCACGTACGCCCATAGACAATCAAATCCACTGGTAGGCACTAGGCATGCAATTAGACTGCATTCGCGGTGCCCAGCCAACCATTTGAGCGTTTCATTGAATGACCAATAGGAGCGCTTGGGGATGACGTGATAGTCACTTTGAGTAAATTTATTGCTCGTTCAATGGGACGGTCCGACGCGCCACTAAACATCCCAAACGTCGGAAGGAGCAATTTTGTTGGTTTTATGTACCCTATCAAAATGGATGTAACTGAATTAGCTTTGTGGGTTGCTGTTACTTAGGTGATTGGTCGTTTGACTCCGATAAGATGACTACAAATTGGCTTTTGTGACGAAGTGCTATTTCATCATCAATATCTGAGCCAGTTGACTCACTACAGGCACTTCAAATATAATCGCAATTCAGCTCCATCGTTTTTATGCGTGCCCCATCCATTCCACAGTCTTCTGAAAGTACACCAGTAAACATTTAATCACTGTTTTTCAACAACAAATCCACCTAAAATCACTCCATACTCTTGTATTAAAAGCAGTTCTAGTCTTCTAGCTCAAAGAGTTCAGCTCAAACTCGTCGACTCAAACGTACCTTATTGAATCAAAACACTCCGGTTCAGCAGCGTAACTTTCAGTGATCGAGTGGGGTGACGTCACGATTCGGTTAGGAAATATGGCGCGCCGTGGCTCCAAATGTGGGCAAGTGGCTCAACGCCTCGGTTCCTTGTTTGATGTCTGCGAGATATTGATTTTGTTCTTAAGATATTTACCTTACAGGGAATAGAATAGTTTTCCTTTTTGAAAAATTCTATTTAGTGATTTGAATTCGCTGTTGTTTTACATAATGCTTTTGAAGAAGCATGTGTTTTTATCTGTTGAGTGTTTCGAAAAAATAGAAGTATTTAGTAATGTGCTTGAAATAAACTGTTGGATATTAACATTTTAGTGAATAGTTTTCCTTAATAGGAAATAGAAAAACTAATTATTCAGAGAGGTACTTGAATTCACTATTAGCTTTTATTTATATTCGGCGTACCGTCTTTTTTCCCCACAAAAAGAGATAAACCTATGTTTTGCGATCCAACATTTCGAATTTCTAATTCTAACTTTTCCTTACGCGTTTCCAGCAATTTTGTTTCCAAAGAATCTCTTTATTCATTCCAAACCGGCCAAGCCTACAAAAAACGCCATTTACTAGACAAAGTCCAAGTTCTTTTGAAAAGAAGACAGTGGGTAAACATGAGTTAGTTTATGTAACTTTCCTTGCCTGTTTTAGGTCTGCAAAGTTTTAGGCTCGCAACCAAAACTTCTTAGGATCCCATAATAAGTTTTCAAAACTTGGATGATTATTTAGCAAACATATTCTTGAATATATTTTGCAAATACTAACCCGAAAATATTTGTTATAATTTGATGTATCAGTTTTCAATTACAGACAATTTTGAAATCCAATGTTTGCCTTGGGAGCTCAGAATAAAATTTAATTCAGCTGTTTGATTTCGCGAGTTCAGTATTCATCCGAATATTATACGTCAACATTTTCCAATGTTTTATATTTAGTATGGATGTAGACTGTGATTGTAACTTTTTAAAAATACAGTGTATACATTAAATTCGCTTAGGTCGGCTACGCTGAATCGGGCATACTAAGCTCCAGTCGGTAACATTAAAGTTTAGTACACTTCTAACGTAGGCACTCCTTTTTAGGTCCGTTAAAATGCCTAAGCATTTTGATAGTATGTTTTATCAAGGTTTTTTCCCTAGGATTCCTCAACGCCAACCCGTCTCCACACCTCAAAGCCCGTGTCGCCAACTATGGACTGATGGACCAGATAGCAGCCTTACACTGGGTACAGCAGAACATTGCCCTGTTTGGAGGAGACCCCACGAATATCACCCTCATGGGCCATGGTTCGGGGGCCGCGTGTATCAACTTTCTTATGATCTCTCCTACTGTTATGCCAGGTTAGTGCTATTTGCATGATAAAGCTAGATTGTGTAGACAACTTGCCTTGAATAGATACAATTGAGTTTTGTTACCAACAACCTAACTTAGAGATACTCCAACGGTCTATTTTTCTGCTTCCGTTGACGAAACCATCAAAAAATTAAATATAGTTTATCTATCACGAACAAAGTTGTCAACTTTTAGTGACAAAATTGGTTCTCCCGTCCATAATTGATACGCGCCGCAGTATTATGTGACCAAATGCGATACATAAAGTGCTGCATTCAGTTGCTAACTGGTTTGTGATTTGGTTAATCATAAATTACGCTTGATTTTAACTGGCAAATTGTAAATCACCCGAAATTACCCCGACTCGCTACCCATCGAACCAAATACCTATTTCATCACATTTGTCCAGAAAGGTAACGTTCCTCCAGCTATTTCATTTAAAATATTCATTTGTTTCAGGTTTATTTCACAGAGCAATCCTCTTATCAGGCTCTGCACTAAGCTCGTGGGCTATCGTCGACGACCCAGTATACTATTCCATAAAACTAGCCAAACACATGAACTGTACAATACCAGAAGACTTATCAAAAGACCACGAGGTCATAGTAGACTGCCTCCGAGACGCGAGCATAGAAGAGCTCCTATCAATAGACATATCACCACCGAACTTCCTCACTGCATTCGGTCCCTCAGTCGACGGCGTTGTTATCAAAATAGATTTCGCTAAAGACTTCCTCACAATGTATTCAACAGGGGATTTTCCGAGCTTCGGACCATTAAACAATATGAATTTCAATCTGAATATGCATAAGAAGCGTAGTGACAGTGGGAGGAGATTGTTCCAGAATAAGTACGATTTAATGTTCGGTGTTGTGACAAACGAGGCGCTCTGGAAATTTTCCGCGAACGATGTAGTGAACGGGATCGAGCCCGATAAAAGGGATCGGATGTTGAGGTTGGTATAATTAAGCCCGAATTTATTGACATGCCATTCGGCCTCTTTAAAGTCCAAATTAAATTTGTTCAACGGTCAGAGTGGGGAACTTTCAGAATATTTATCTGATTTACATTTTAACATTTTAAAGTCAGGTATTCGTAGAAGTAAGGTGTAATTTGAACCCATTACCTGTATTGATTTGAAATTATATTGTAAATTGAAATTAAATATTAAAAGAATTCGTTTATTATTTTTTTAATTTTCTTTGGTGTTTATTGCCAAATGTTTTGTATGAATGGTATACGTTTTGTATGAATCCAAACGTTACTTAGAGGGTTTAAGAGAATTCATTCACTTACCTATAATATAAAAACGGAAGTAATTCCGTTTGTTTGTCCTTTCACGCAAAATCTTCATGAAATTTGGAAGGGTGGACATAAGCTACTTTTTATCGCGTGCGAAGCTGCGGGCACAAATTAAAGAAATTAAAACTAAAATTTTCATATTCACATGACGTCACGTAAAAGGTAGAACTTAGAAGTACTACGAGAACGTAGAACTTAGAGCAATATCTTTCTCTAACTCAATCAGCGTCATGGGAACGATTCCGCCTCGTATTGAAGGATCAGCTAAGCTACTTGTAGATTGCTTGCAACAGTCTGCAGTTAGCTCAATTGTTTGAAATGTAATTATACTAGTTCTAATTTGTTTCCAATAATTGGTCGTACCTACTCTCACTCATGGTTGTTCATTTCAGGACCTACGTCAGAAACTCGTACACTTACCACTTGAGCGAAATCTTCTACACGATCGTCAACGAGTACACCGATTGGGAAAGAACGGTAGAGGTTTGTTTATATACATCGACATCACAAAAACATAACAAGATAACACAATTTATATTTCCCTCACAAAGTTGAATAAATTCGAGATTTGTAACATTGGGGATAACAAAATCGAACGAGAAAATTAATATTAAATTATGAGTATAGGATTTTGTATCGTATATCAAGTGTATTACGGTCTACACGATCCCGCTGGAATGAGGTTTATCTCATTACCATACATTATGGGTATTTACATAAACCCATTGTTATATTGCATGTTCCGATGATATTGTATTGCGAGCAGAAATTGTTGTACCGATGGGAACCGATCCTGAATTTTGATAGAGGAGCGAACATACCCGAGGTATTTGTAAAATAAACAGTATGGATATTAAACAGTAAAACAACCTGAACACATTATATTTTTTATAGAGAGATGAAATAATAATATCTTTATTGCACCATAAAACTTATTAAATAACTTACAGACCGTAACTACTAATTAAATCTAGTATGGCATAATCGGCGGCCTTATAGCTGAAAGCGATCTCTTCCGGGCAACCTTTGTATGGACAGGATCGGTTAGTAAAAAACTTGACGTTGGCGTAAATGACTACTAAACTAAATATTTTGACTAGAATAACATACGATAAAAAACTATAGCAAGAAAAATAAAGAATTGACTATTCACTCTTTTCGATCAGATTTTCAAAGGTTGTGAAATCTCATAATGAATGGGTCGTATGCTGTATTAATCAATACTCTAGACTCGGTCACCTTTTGCGGTTTGCGAATATTGAGAGAGAAGAGCGTGTAATTTTTTTCGCATCTATGTTTCGTAAGCTGCCATAGCTGCCAGTAATATTTTTCACTTCTTGACTCTCCAGACCTATTGCCGCTTACCTACATTTAATGCATAGAACTTTCTATACGGTCAATGTAGTTATGCGGTAAAGGTAGTTAATGTAAGCTAGGGTACTAATCAGGTACTATAATACATATTATCTCGTTATTCATATCAGTTTGACTCAAGTACTCCAACATAAATGTTCACCAAAAACATTTCTGTTTCTAGAATCGAGTAAAGTAGGCTAACTAATGTAATAACTCCGCTGTACTTTGAAAACGAAGAATTTCTTACTTTTCCATAAATCTACATACTCTACCATCCCTAACCCATCAATGTATTTCAGAACCCTATAAACACGCGAGACGCTATGATATCCGCCCTATCAGACGCGCAGTACGTGGCTCCCGTGGTGCAGAGTGGGGACCTCTTGAGCGGGGGGCCCAAACCGGCTCCGGTGGACGACGAGGGGCCTCGGCGACCCACGAGAACCTACTTCTATGTGTTCGATTATCAGACGAGGGATAGTGTTTATCCGCAGGTAAGTTAACATATCTGCATGCGCATGCATGTTTTTGGATTGCCTACTCATATGTAATCTATCCCACAACGCACGATGAGGTTAGCGCTAACCCTGAGCGAGCGAGAGAGAGTAAACATGATAGCCGATGCAGCAGGTACACTAGGCCTATAATACTTACAGTAGGCCTATAATTAGTTAGTTATTTTATTACTTACACTTAGATTACAAATAAAATGAAAACAAATGTGAGTACCACGACAAACCTCACAAGGTTTATAAGGTACAAATCGATGCCTAACAGCCAAAAAGGGCTAAGCGCCATTTTTTGGGAAATCGACTTATATATATGGTTGGAATCGGCTTTTTTTTCTGCGTCGTTTGGTCTAAGTGTCATAGCTCTACGAAACACTTTTTGGCGCTTAGGCAGTTTGTAAATTAAGGTCCTTAGCCCGATTTTTTCATCGTAAGCGACACATATTTAAGTGTCTTTTTTACTTTGGTGGTTATATTAAAAGTTGAATCTCAGAATTGACACTTACGCTTTTTTGGCATGTAATAAAAATTTCTTGATTGGACGTTAGCCTGTTTGAGCTGGAAGTATTTTTTTAGAAAATCCCGGTTAGGATATTTTGTCAGTTTCTTAGAAAAACATAATCGTCGTTTAGTATGTTTTGGCTGCATTTCCCGAGACTTTGTTTGTCGCTTAGCCTTATTTTCCCTGTCACTGCTCAAATTCTCTGAGGAGCTTAACATAAATTGTCCTAGTGACTCTCAGCAAACATATTGTCGCTTATCCTTTTTTTACCTCCCGATATTCAAACGAACGTGGTGGTTAGATAAAAAGGTAAAAATAAAATTTACACTTACTCTAATTTCATGACACGGCATTTGTCTGTTACCTTGTGCAACAAAAAACGAAAACGTCGGTTACCCGTTCAATATGTTCAAAACAAATGGGGTTATGAACCATCAGTAAACATTTAGTGCGTAGGCGACAGTGCACAAGCGCCACGCATGCACGCGAACCATTTTGCCGTTGCCATTTTCTACTATCTTCATACAGTAAATTATAAAAGTCTTACGCATTTTCAACAAGACTTCTTTTTGATTCTTTAAATATTGATTACCATTTGTGATGATAATAATTTCGATATGACTGTGTTTTCGATTACTTGTATTCTTAATAGTTTAGTGAGATAATGTTAATAATATTCTAAGTACCTACGTAAGTACCTGTTATTTGATATTAGTAGGATATGACTTTCATTGATCTCCAAAGATTTTTATATACTTACCTATTAAGATATAAAAATTAGTAGTAGAGTTGTGAAAACCGTAATTCAGAGAAAATGAGAATTTGTGTCATTTTTTGTTATAAATATTGATTACTTATTGTGATGCGAATAATTTCGATAAGACTGTATTTTTGATGACTTGTATTCCTAATAGTTTATAGTGAAATATTTAAGTACATAAGTACCTACCTGTTTAATATTTAATATTAGTAGAACTTTAATGGATCTCCAAAGATTTTGATAAGTTAAGATATAAAAATTATACTAACTAGTAGTATTGTGGAAACGAGAGTTAAAATGTGAATTTGTGTCATTTTTATTATAAACCAGTTAATGCCCGCGGCTTCGCACGCGTTGTTTCTATGCAAATGCTTAAAGGTAATTTCTATCCCATGGGAACTGATTTATGGGATAAAAAGTAGCCTATGTTTTTTTCCAGGCCTAGAATTATCTGTATACAAAATTTCAGCCAGATCTCTTAAGTAGTTAAGGCGTGAAGAGGTAACAAACATCCATCTATCTATACATCCATCCAAACTTTCGCATTTATAATATTAGTGTGATAAAGACTGCTGATTTATGATAAAAAGCTTTTATTTTCTGAGATGAAGTCAGTAACGAGTTACTTTTCAATATTTTGAAAGACTGAAAGACACAGTGTTTCGTCGATTACAAAAAAAGCCGAACGTTTCTTTCGAAAATTATGCACTTAGTACCATATTCCCTGTCCGTCTTTCAACATACAATAACCAGTTATACCGTAATCGCCCCTACTTTATGTTATAAAAGCTCAATTATGCTGCTTTTCTTCGACTTAAATAATACAAAAAGAACTGATAGATCATTTAGGCTGGAAGTAATTGAATAAGAGATTTTCACTTAAGACATTCTGGCTGTTTGTAAAATCAGGACCATTTAGAGGTAAGCGACAGTAAAGGGTGTAAACAGGATGATTTAAAACTAATTAATAATGCCATTTTGTAGAGTGATAATAAAAACCTAAATAGTAAAATTTTCAGGTTTTCGGAAGCTAAAACAGAATTTTTATGAATTTTTTTCATAAATTTTCAACTTTAAACCTCTCTGGTGTACAGTTTGTATAGTGGCGGTTAGCCTATTTTGGCTGTTAAGCATCGAAATAATATTATTTACTGTTATTGATTTTGTAATGAATAAATAAAAAAAGGAGCTGTTAGTTTCCTGAATATTGTTAAAATAATTGATTTATAACACGATTAGAATCATGACAATTTTAACTGAATTTCATAATTTTGTGTTAAATTATTATTGTACGACGTCATCTTCTCGAACTATTTTTGTAACATAATAGGGGGAGCGCAGCTGCCTATTTTTCAGACTTCTCAGTCTAGTTTAGGCAATTGAGGCTACATAATAGTTTGAACATTTAGTTGGGAGTAAGATCAAGCAGAGCATGTGAGATTTACTCTGGATGATATCGAGAGACAGTATACGACCTCGGGTTAGATCAAAGCGGCGATTTCTGCACACTTAATAAATTAAGAGATAACAAAAATGAGTGTAATGTGATAAGAGATGCCTTTGCTTTTACCCAATTGTTAGCAAAGCTATCTTAAAAAACTTCCAAATTTCAATGGAATTAAGCCTTATAATAAGCTCCCATTAAATATAAAATCTATTAAAAATTTCTTTTTTCCGACTAAACAAATGGTCCAATGTCCATCACATAATTGTGAATAGTAATGTATAAACATGTTTTATAAACCTATCTATAATAGTCCTTGGCACAACATGCTTTAATAATGATGGTTTTTAAGGTAATGGCCGTTTACACGATAAACCTATAGTAAAAATACGTCTTTCTACCTAAATACAGAGGTATATTTTATATTCATACAATCAACTATACATCAATCTAACTAAAACAAGCGGGTAACAGGCATAACCTAAAAAACGTTTTCTCCCAACTTGTAAAAGGTTTATTATATTGATTTCGGAATCCTTTATTTACGTAATATATTCATTTTAAAAGGCCTGAGTAATGCAGGGCGCCAAAAACAATTGGATGAGCAGTGTATGACCAACCTTCTTTAGTACCTTATGACTTTAGTTACTTAAGAGTAAAGTAGTGCCCCTTTACAGCACACAAATCATGTATGATTTGACCAACACCTTTCCTAAAACCCAAAATGTGACATGAGTGTAGGCTTGACGAGCTCGGCGCCTATTTTTCAATGAGCAGCGAGAGTTAACTTTTGACAGTTCTAATTTAAACTTTTGGGCGCACCGAAACGTTTTTTGACAGCTTTAAATGTCCAATTTCACTGGGCACAAAAACAACCTTTGGTCTTTTGCAGAGTGTAAGTAGAAAATATACAAAGATAGAAATACAGATCCCCACCTCCTCACCTCAACAGCCTGTATTGGTCCACTGCTGGACGCAGGCCTCCCCCTGATAAGCGCCACATTGGCTTTTATCACATGAAGGGGAGTAGAACCCATAGTCCTCTCTCTGGGCATGGCAACCTACAAAACATAAATGCAGCATACAAAATTGATTGCTTCTTATTTGTGAATTTATGAGTAGATATTTAAATTCAATTTACACAGGGTAAAGTATTAACCCACATAAAACTGACCACACAATTTGCCTTTTCAATTTTGCGTATACAAACTGTTCATAATTTTATTACTCCCGAAAGATAACAGCCTTTGAAATTGCTTATTGGGACATTCCTGAAGTTAATTTCATCGACTGTTTGCTCTATTGAGTTTCAGGTATTTCTATGCGAAGGGTGTTTTTGGGTTGTTCAATTAATTGTCAAAATTCTAATTGCTTTACCTTTATTATTAAATTAAATTCGGTTCTGTTTATATTAATTTCTATAGCTACGCAGAAAATTAAATCAAAAGCACGAAACAAATTCCTGCTTCATTTATCTCTTGTCATTCGAAATTGAAAATCATCACTCGGTTTATTCAAACAAAAGACAGTTAAAGTTTAGTTTCCAATTACGGCACGTCTTACGTGAGCATCATAAGGTGAACCCAAAGTGTTCATTTTTAGAGTTCCGAGATCGGTTTCGAAACCCATTAGGCGCTGGTGGCTAGAGCGCCGCCCGCCCGTCAGTCGCGGGCGTGTGGGTTCTCAGGACGTATCGGCTAGAGTGCCGTCTGCGGGCGTGTGGCGTCAGTGCTTGACCTGTCGTGTTTGTACTCGGCGCAAAATGGTCGAATAAATATTAACATTGCTACTTTTAGAAGAAAAAAAGAAAGATCATTTTCTGATGTTATCAATCGATTTTGTTTCAGCTAGGCTATGGCCAGACTAAAGCTGTGAAAGAATCAGAGCCTTTATTATCAAAAATCAAAATCAAAATCAAAAACTCTTTATTTCCATAAATACAATAAATGTACACTTAGAAAAGGTCAAATCATAAAACTAAGCACTGACACGGAAATAAAGTGATATTTTTTGATTTCTGTCGCTTCGGTATGTAGACTAAAGTAAAGAAGCGACGAAGAAACCTTTAGCCTGTTAGTTGTTATTTTTCGAGTTGGAGCAAAACCCGTCCCAAGCTTTTTTATCCTCTAGATAATCTGATATTTTATAGTAAGCCTTTTTGCACAGCAAGGTTTTGACAATTTGTTTGAATTTATTTACTGATAATTTTTGCAACTCACTAGGAGTTTTGTTGTAGAAGCGTATACATTGCCCTTTAAAAGATACATTAATTTTGTGTAGCCTAGTTGTGGGCACAGCGATCTTATGTTTGTTTCTGGTATTCAAATTATGTTTATCGCTATTTTTAGGGAACCGATTTATATTTTTATGAGTGTACAATAAGTTTTCATAAATATATTGACATGGTACTGTCATTATGTTTATTTCTTTGAATTTATCACGCAGGGATTCTCTGGGACCCATATTATAGATTGCACGAACAGCCCTCTTCTGCAGCACAAATACGGTGTTAATATCTGCAGCGTTCCCCCACAGCAGTATACCATAAGACATAATACTATGGAAGTAGCTGAAATAAACAAGTCTAGATGTGTCCACGTCTGTAAGATGACGGATTTTTTTGACTGCATATGCTGCAGAACTAAGTCTCTTCGATAGCTTATCTATGTGTGGGCCCCATTGAAGTTTATTATCTAAGGTGATTCCTAAGAATACGGTGCTTTCTACTATTTCTAAAGTTTCTCCTTTAACGTTTACATCAGCCTTCACTTGTTTAACATTAGGTAGAATAAATCTAATACATTTTGTTTTGGTTTCATTTAACAAAAGATTATTGACACTAAACCAATGAACTACTTTTGAGATTGCACTATTCACATCGTCGAAATTTGTGTTTTGTCGTTTCATTTTAAAAATTAATGAAGTATCATCAGCAAACAATACAATCTCGTGATTATTCTTGACAAGATGAGGCAGGTCGTTAATATAAACTAAGAATAGGAAAGGACCGAGGATAGAACCCTGTGGTACACCCATTGTAACTACAGACCCCGAAGACCGTTTCCCATTAATGTCAACTCTTTGTATCCTATCACTCAAATAAGATGTAAGAAGATCCAAAGAGGTGTTTCTTATTCCATAGTGATGTAGTTTCCTGATTAATGTTTCATGGTGTACGCAATCGAACGCTTTTGACAAGTCGCAAAAAACGCCTAAAGCGTCTTGCGACTTCTCCCAAGCATCAAAAATATGCGATACTAACTCTACACCAGCATCAGTAGTTGACCTGCCGCAAGTAAACCCAAATTGCTTACAATGCAGCAGGTCATTGCCATTGAAATGCCTAAGCAATTGATGTAGAATAAGTTTTTCAAAAACTTTGCTGAATGTTGGCAGTACTGATATTGGTCTAAAGTTAGTGGGGTCAGACCTACTACCCGATTTAAACAGTGGGATTATTTTACTACATTTCATTAAATCAGGAAATACGCCACAATCAATAGATTCATTAAATATAAAAGCTAGATCTGTTGCAATGGTATCAATCAATGGTTTAATAATTGTAACGGAAATGCCCCAGAGATCTGCAGTTTTCTTTATATTTAAAAGTTTAAAGGCTTTTTTAATATCTTTTTCATCAACATGGGTGAAATTAAATTTATTTTTGCATTTAGATACATTTTCTAGAAGCAATGACTCAGCAATTACCTGAGAAGAGTTTAAACACTTTGTAGTTGAGATTGGAATTTCAGTAAAAAAGTTTTCAAATGCTTGGGCCACTTCGACATCATTTTTAACTGAGCAATCATTGATCTTTAAATTGTAATCATTAACGTATGTACTGACCTTTCCAGTCTCACTTTTTATTATATTCCAAGTAGATTTTATTACATTATCACTATTTCTAATTTTCGAGCTAATATAATTTGATTTTGCAATTTGACAAACTTTTCTAAATATTTTTGAGTAATTTTTTACTTTTTCTTTGAACTCCTGGCTAAAATTGTATTGTTTTTCACTATACAGTTCATACAACTTTTGTCTACTTTTATGTATACCCACTGTTGCCCACTCACTAAAGGTAAGTTTTTCTGAAACCATAATCGATTTGGGTGTGAATATTGAATATTGAATTGAATGCATTGGTAAATGTGTTAAAAAAATTGCAATATGACTCATTTGGGTTGTTAAGTGAGTGATAAGGTGATGGTTTACACTCCCAATCCAATTTCAGCCGTTCAAATCGATTTGTGGTTACAGGTATGTATGTTATTTTCTTTTTACAATTATTATTTTTTAGTTGAATATCTAGTTTTATTAGTTGACCTAAGTGGTCTGATTTTAAGTAGCTTATTATTTTTTTGGTTACAATTTTTCCACTTTGGCAAATAAATACATTATCTATACATTTTGCTGAGGTTTCAGTTATTCTAGTAGGTTCCATAAATAATGGCCTTAGATTATAAGAATTAAATAAATTAGTCAATCTAGTACTGAGGGAGAAAACTTCTAAAAGGTCAACATTGAAGTCCCCGCATACCATTATAGTTTTATTTGATTTTGATAATTTAAATAAAATGTTCTCCATAACATTTTCAAATATTTCAAAAGAAGCTGATGGTGGGCTGTATACACTTACTACAATAATTTGCTCCAACTCTACACATGCTACTTCAATGTGGCTTTCAACGGATAAGCATGTTATGTCCTTACGGTCTTTGAATTTCATGAATTTGTTTAGTAATATTAAGGAGCCTCCACGAATAGCATGTGATCTGCAAAAAGAGCTGCCAACCTGGTGGTTACTGAAATTGAACATGAGCTCATAGCTTTTCAGCCAATGTTCTGTTAAGCAGATGATGTCAATATGAAAAGAGTTCATGAACAATTCCAACTCTAGTAATTTACTTTTTAATCCTTGAATATTTTGATGCACCAAGTTGGTAAACTTTGCATTTGTTTTACAGGTTTGGTTTCTTTGACTTTTTATGTAACCAATATTATTTGACTGTTTATGGCTAGAGACTTCCTCTATTGTCGTTAAATTTAATTTAAATGGCTTGGAAGAACTTCCAAGGTCTTGGTTGTAAATTTATTACAATGCTCAAAAGAAGCATTTTGTTTAGCCAAATTTTTGGCTGTGATATTAAAGTAATAGGATAGCGAAACAGCTATTTGTTTTTTGCAATAATTTGAAAGGTAGTAATTACCTTTTTTAGTCAAGCAATATTTTTTACTAACAATACTGTTAGTGTCAATCACATGTATATTATTATTGCATGAAATAGTATGCAATGTCATATTTAGCTTATATCTAATGTTATTTTCTGTATTTGGCAAGCTGTCACTGTAGGGGAATGTGAACATTACAATTTTATTTAACTGTAGGGAACATAGTTTGTCCATATATTTAATCAAGTCTAATTTGTTCACATTACCCCTATTTCCAAGAAATATTATCAAGTTTGAGTTATTGTGAAATCTTTCATTTTCAATTCTGTGCATAATATCATGAAGATTGCAGTTAGGTAAGCAATTATTTATGGAGTGCTCCATATTCATGTTTAAAAACTGGCCCATATTTTTTCCAATTTCATCGCAGTACATTATGGTTTTATTACCTGAGCATGAAGTGCTGAGGTCCAGGTGGGATGCGGCTGAGACAGTACTGTCCGGACTTGAGTTGGGACTGACCAAATTGGGTCCACAGCACCCGCAGCCCTCCAGAATCCTGCCCTCCAGACTCACCTGGCTACTGAGAAGCGCATCCATGGCCAGGTTGAGTTCCCTTGTCTGTTCTGTAGTATGCTCATAAAGGCTGATGTAGTGCCCTAGGGAGTGCTCGGCCTGGCCAAGTTTGCATCTCAGCTCTTGCAATTCAGCCTCATATTGCAGCTGATTTTGATTTAGCTGTATTGTATTATGAAAGCTTTATCAGATATCAATCCGAGCTTGAGTTACCAAGTTTTCTATAGCATAAGTATTGCTCAAGCATTGATAGATGATTGAATAAGCATTCATAGTGCGTAACCTCGTGATTAAGTCACCTGAAAATTGTTAATACCTCAGTCACACAACTTGATGTTAATTTCTCATTAATGCGAACGCGGAGCTGATCTGTTTGATAAACGACCATAAAAATAAATAATTTATGTAACAGACGTTCACGGAATTAAATCGCCCATTTTCCGTGCTCAATGTATCCGAAAATATCGATAATTTGATTAAAATCCAGACACGTTTAAATGAAAATGTTCATTGGGCCGAAATTTGCTGAAGTTAATTTTGTAAAGTGCTTCTATCGAGTGTGAAATATACGTTAGGGGATGGAACTAAACTCTTGAATTTTATTTCGTCGGGATTCGATTTAGAGCTCTTATTTTCACATGCTTTCCCGAAAATAATAAATTTGCGAGGGCTTACACCGCACCCAAGACGATGATTTTGTGGAGTTTTTTATCACACGTAAAATATTTTTCAATCATTATTCAACTTCGATGAAAACTGAATCGTACAAAAATAATGTCCTCTGCAGCAAACGAACCCGCAACATCCTCTGGGTCTCGGGACACTTTCGCTTACTTCGCCGTAGAGGTCGTCAGCCTAATGCCAGCTTTCGTTACCTGTAATATCTAGATAGTTTAAACCGAAAGTTATCCGTGGTTTAACTAAGACCACTTAGTCTTAAGTCCGAAAAAATACGTTGATTGACTAAGTCTAATGGTCATCTTTTTTACAGAGAACCGGCACAGTGCACGGTGAGGAGCTACCATACGTGTTCGGAGCCCCACTAGTGGGAGGCTTTGGCCATTTCCCAGAAAACTACACCAAAGCTGAGGTAGCGCTCGCAGAATCCATTATGCTGTTCGTGGCCAACTTTGCGAAGAACGGGTAAGAGAGCTAAGATAAAGCGGTAAACTGTAAATGATGGTCGTGATGAATAAAACTTAATCAATTGGCACTTAAGAAGTAGCAGGAATTGAATTTAAAGTATTTTAACAAATGAATTCGGAAGAGTCGTACGAAGACGCCGCGGTTTATGCTACGCGTCCACTGGGTCGGTATCAGAGCGTATGGAGCGAAAGGAATTGTTGCTTTGTATTGACTGCTACGGTACAGCGTGCACTGGATCGGCATATCCGCCGATACCGATGCCAGAGACTAGTATTTCTGCCGATCATCACTATTGTCCATAATGCGAATACACGCACGTGTAGGTTAATTGTGTGAGCTCATAAACTTCAAAAAAAATTATCGCGATGTGCTGATTTCGGTTTGCTCGTCAATTAAGACGTATTCGTGATTCATACATTTTTCACGACTGGTGAATATTTTAATTTATTAAAATAAAAAAGCTCCCAATGAGCGGCGTTAATCGTATGAGTGATACACTCATGAATACAATAATGTACGTTTTCACAAGAGACTATGCTACGTAGCGGAAAGCGGTGGTAGGTGGAGTATGTCAAATCTAATTGATAGGACGCTAAAAGTGAAAATTAAACTATCTTATTGGTTGTCTTTGAGTCAGGAAACTCGCCATATAGCCCTTTAATTTCAAAAAAAGGTCTCCTTTATCTATAAAAGATGAAAATAAAGCCGTTTCTGAGATTCAGCACTGACAAGCCCTTAAATCTATATTACCGGAAAATGGGACTCTCTCTACATTTCCAAAGCTTGCCATAAATGCTAAAAGTGAAAAAGTTAAAACATTGTCTAAAACCACAATCTTCTACAATTGGTACAATCATTGGAAGAACACATAAAAATAAAAAAAGTGGCCCAAGCTTTTTGCGCTTGAACAAATTTTAAATTTAAATGTGTCGTACCGTATACATGGGGACTTTTCTCTTCCAAGTACAACTTCTTCTTATGTTTTATTCTTTTTACCGCCGCATTATAGAGTTTCCGCATTTTTAAGCCGTTTCTTAACCCTAGACACCTAACCTTCCCATATACTCCTTTAAACCTAACCATACGTCGATTCGACGAGCAATTTTTAGCCCTTTTTAATTTATCTAAATATATATGTTTCCGTTATGTTTATCACTTAAATACATAAACCAAGTATTATTTTAGTAAATAAAACAATAAAGTTACGATTTGCTATAAAAATATTTATTTTATACCTTATATTATATGGCACTAGGTTTTAGAGATAAAATGAGATGTACACTTATACAAATTAAAATTTAAAAAAATCAACACAAAATAGCCTTTTTTTCTTAGGCGAACACAAATAATAACAGTCTTATCTCTGAGTAAAAAATATAGAAACTATTATTTAGAGGCGCATTTTACACAAAAATCAACTTTGTGTTCACCACAAATTGCGGTGTTACATTTTGAGCAATACGACTTTGTCATGCGCCTTTTTTGTAGGAACAGAGACCACAGACTTTTCTTTTTCTCACATTTGGAGCTTCGACTGGTTGAAGGTTGCTGGATGATGACTGACCTTCACCTTGACTATCAACTTGACCTTCACCTTGGCCCTCATCAAACTTTGGTCCTAATATTTCTTTCATTTCATTTTTTACGTGCGTGGGCATAATACGAATTTCCAGTCGGGTTTTGAGCCAGGGCTATACTAACTGCGTATGCATCATCTTCATAAAATCGCGTCGAATCTTTATTTTCTGACCCATCAGGGGGGATCATGAAGGGTCGTCTTGAGTGTCGCTTTCCAAATCCTCTACTTCCAAATTATCTTCTGTTTCGCCGTCAAGTAACTCCTCCAATTCACCAACATCTTCCTCGCCCAATAATAAACGCGTAATATTGTCATCAGACAGCAATCTTTAAGAAGCCATAGTAAAAGCTGCAACAAAGTATGAACACTAGTTGAAAAAAATTGTACACAAAACCTAACCATTCGTCGAAACGACGACTATTTTCGTAATATATCGAGAAATAAAGTACTTACGCGCCGGACTCCGTTGCTTCCCGAGAGAGCTCGGCGAACACTGAGTTGGCAAACGACGACGCTAAGATCGGCGCGCTCGCCGAAAAGAAACAGCAATATTTCTGTGGTGTGCTCGTCGATTCGACGAAGGTTAGGTGTCTAGGGTTAAAGTATTTTGCATTTTGTTATTTCAGTAACTTGTAGGTGACTTTAAAATAGTTTGGAATGCAACATAAATTGGAATTTGCTGCAGTCGCTTTCAATTTGGAGAAAACTTCTGAATTTTCCAACTTTCTTTCGAATTAAATTACTGAAGTAATATAAGCAGCGAAGAAACTGAAGTTTTGAACATGCCAAATGGCTAACAGTAAAAAGCTAGATTGGTATCGGAATAAGTTTTTCTTTTTAATGTTTTTTTATCTGGATAATATTCTTTTCAACACACTTGCTCATAAAGTGGCTCTATGGTCACCGCAATTAGGCACAGAATGACACCCATAATCAAACTGTGACTTTTTCATTGCTATTACTCAACTCACTAGTGAGTCATAGATTTTTTTTTTACTTTTGTTGGTTGAGTTGCTTTGTTCTTAAAAAAGTTTATAATCAAAAAAAAAGATCGCGTTCAATAGAACAAATAAATAAATGTTCCTATTGCTTGCTTATTTCATGAAACTTCTTATTTAAATAGATTATTTTAACTCGAACGTGTTTAACAAGTAGAACTTTCTCTCAAATATAACTTTTGTTTTCTCCCCCATTGAGACCATTGAGACCCTCGCCTACGGCTCGGATCTCAATGGCGCCTCGGCGGTAATCACCAATGTTACACACTAGTACCATAATGTACTATAAATTTGTAAATCCACGGTTTTTATAATGATCTGAATAATAACTACTCATAATGCAAGGAAAAACTAAAATGTATGGATGTAAATCTTCCCAGTGTTCTTATTTAAACCAATATGTGGACGATAATTTATTAATTTTTAGATCCCCGTACTGAGGGGAGGACGCGGGTTCAAGTCCCGTCGAAGTCGAAATTTTTTGCGATATTATTCGATTTCTTAGAAATTAGATAATTTATTATTGATGATGATGATTTTCAGACTCTTGTGCCTGTAATGATAGCTGTACAATAATTATACAGCAATATTATAAATATATTTACATTTATGAGAAAAAGCTGGAATTTTTGCTGCTGGAAAACACTAAGACTTATATCTATTTATATTATCTTAGTGTTTTCCAAGCGTTCTCATTTATCTTAATGAGAAACTGGCTGGACGTAGTACATGATTTTATACGTAAATTTCGATCGAAAAGAATATAACCGTTAGCCAAGTTCGTATCTTATCTTCTTCTCATTTATTCCTAAGCACCCAGTTTCAAAAGCATTCCTTACTCCTTAAAACTTTTAAATACGTTTTCCTTCATAATAACACATTTCATTAGGCCGACAATCTTTCCGTAAGTATCCTGAATGTACTAATCAACAAACAATGACGCAAAGTTTTGATGACGATTCAAGCATTTAGGTGCAAACGAATGTAATTCTATCACTGTAATATGAACCTTTATGTTACAAGATAGAGTCTATTTTGGTTACGACAGTTCCGCGTCTTGTTTCGGCTGTTATGTTTAATAGCTCTTCAAAGTTTATGGAAATAGGAAATTATGAGAAATAAACTTTGTGTTCATGTCGTAAGGTCTTATTTCGAGGGTTGTTTCGTTTTATTGTGGCACATCATTTTTGTCTTTTCTCGTGTGTACAGGGAGTTTTATTTTTGGAAGGTTTCGCATGAAGCCCTATTCGCGAAATGGCACTTTTATAACATCCACTTTGTAGTTACTCTTTCGTCTGAAATGTTTGTAGAGTTGTAAAGTCATTTTGCAAAAAAGTGCACGTACAGCTTTCGACTTTGGAATATTTTTTGAAAATGAGAGTCAGAGTAATTTAGTTTATTTACTACTGCAAATAGCCTTTATTCACAAAGAAAATTATACTAGTATTTACTATTGTAACAATTGAGCTAACTGCAGACTGTTGCAAACAGTCTGCAGATATATTACTTAACTTTTGGTCTTGTATGTTAATTTCCTTAGAGTAAACGATATATCTCAACCCTAAACATCTCCGCTACGCAAGTACGCCCACAAAGTGACGCTAACAAATTGCATACATTGCGTGTTGGAATCTTTCGAGAGGAGCGTTGTTTAAATAATTTATCGGCGAAAAGAAGACGATTTTTTAATATTGAGAATCGTTCTTTTGTAATAATAATAATAATTATTGGCACATTTTAGTATTTTCGTAACAAGAGTTTATACTAAATTATATTATTAAAAAAAACTATGTTGTTACATTCGTATAAAAAATATTGCCATTTTCTATACAAAATTAGTTGTTTAGAGTTCATGAAAACTTTAATAATAAGTGATTATTGTTTAAACTTGTGGCTTGGAGTAGCAAGTTTTCAAAAATTTATCACTGAGCTATAAGAAAATCTTGAATAGACTCAAACTTTTTCATAAAATAAACACAAAAACATAACCCTCACAAACCCTTCCAAACCGATAACCACCTCGACAATTCCACACCGCACATAATACATTGCTTCTTTCCTTCTCAGGAACCCGAACGACAATCTACGCCAAGAAGCATTGCTCCCTGCGTCACGCGAAAGGAACAGATTCCGAGGTCTCAGCTGGGAGGAGTACGATTCCACGCATCAGAAGTATTTGGAAATAGGTCAGTGGATAAGGGTTACGTCAGCTGTTTTCACACTTACATTTTTTCAGAGAAAAGATTTCTATTTTTAGAAGTTTGTAGGGCAAAAAAACTATAAATAAGACGTGATTTCTTTATACCGTGATTGAGAAATTTTCCTTTCTGTTCGTGGAAATAGAACTAAAAACACAACTTACGCTGATAGTATCTAAATGTGTTTTTAATGTGTCTGATATCTCTTCTAAGAATACTTGCATAATTTCCCTGCATTTTCTATCTCGTGGAAATAGGCATACTTTCGTCTCTCGTCAGTTAAAGAAACGTTAGCAACACTTCTCGACTTGCGAGACTTAACGAGCGAGAAATTGTAACAGCTTTTGCTGAAAATATGACTTCGGAAGTTTTAAAAGATATGCTTTTAGAAATAAAAAAACATTAAACATTTGAGGGTAATTCATAATTTTTCATAATTTTTTGCAAGATTAATGAAAACTGGTGAAAATAAAAAAAACTTTTGTTATGTTTAATAAAAATATCTATGTAATGTAGGTATTGTGTTATCACTCATCGTGTGTATAGTCATCTATATATCGTCGGCTTATTGCAAGAAGTCATTAGTCGCAAGAAGTCACTAACTGCGTTAGATATACCATTGAGTTCGTCTCGATGAGCTCTACATTTTGGTAAAACTCACAAATTTGTAGCTCTTCAAACTTAGAAGTTATGGCTTGGTTATAAAGTCAATAACTGCATTTTTGGTATATCTGGTTTCATAAAATTCATTAACTTACATTAATAAATTTTAACAAAAGAAAAAAAACACAATTGCCATTCTTATTTTCATACGAAACTCATTTATGTGACTTAACAACATTTTGAAAGTGCTTTTACGTTCACAAACGTTTGAATAAGTTTTGCTTTAATTCATTATTTGCACCTTAACCAGTTTTGTCGTATCGTATTTTTTGGAAAAAAAAATACTAACGTTTTTAAATGACTTCTATCAAAACGAGTAACGTCTACACTGAGTTTTTTATTTTTTAAGATTTCATTTTTTACACTTAATTACTTTTTTCGAAACATAATTAATGGTAAATGAATACTATTCGCATTAAATGACTTCTTTCAGAACAAGTAACGATTATAGGTACCATCACTATTGGATTGGTAAAATTAATTATAGGTCATTGACAAGTTTTTGCAAAAATATTATGTTAAACTTAATACAAGACTAAAATCGCTTGAATGAAGTATTGTTTTATTAGTGATTTTTGTTATTGTAAAAATAACAGGTAAATGTAAGGTAATGACTTTTGCACACATACATTTACGCATTTACGCTATGCTACTTATGAGACCGCGTGCCGTGTGACCGGAGTCGCGGAAGCGGGGCAGAGGGGTATTTTGTTCGGGGCCGCTCGCGCCTCTGCCGCGCCGCGTAGTAGTTCGTTCTTTCCGGCCCTTGTGGGGGCACAGAGCGGGGCATCGAGGCTTGGCCTCTTTACCCCGGCATCAACTCGAGGGGTGACGACTCCTCGGTCCTTGGATTTCGCTAAAAATGCTTTTATTTAGCTTGTTAATCATTTTATTTTTTTATTAACATATTTGCATGTTTTTTTCTTATTTTTTGTTTGGTTTGGGTTAATTTTTTTTAAATTAACCCACGGTCTATCCGGGGGGTTCTGCGGGGGTGAGGTCCTAGGGAAGGGGCCTCCACGGGCGGTCATCATCTGGGGGCCGGGGTTGGTGAGGCGCTATTTAGTGAAGGTGGGCTTGGTGGCCGTTGTCGGCGCGGTCGTACATTCAACGACTGTGCTGTACGACAAACTCGTCTATGGATTGGATCTGCGGGTCGCGGGCGATGACATCGTTCCTGACGTATTGGCTCGCGCCAGTGTAGATCCTCAGAGCCACGTTTTGCAGCCCCTGGAGCCGGTCCCTATTCGTCTGGGAGACTAGTGAGTACCAGGCCGGCGCTGCATATGTGAGTCGGGATCGGACTTAGCCTTTGTAGACCCACACTTTGGTCCTCAGAGGCAGGCGAGATCCCAGGACGGGTCGGAGAAAGGTTGGGCGACGCGCGCTTGTTGTAGTGCGCTGTCAACCTTCGGCTGCATCCGCAACGACCTGTCGATCCCGAAGCCGAGATACCGGATGTGCGGGCTCCATGCCACGTTCTGGCCCCGAAGTGTCAGCTGCGGTGGGTGGCCGATGCGGCGGGAAACAAACAGCGCAGCCGTCTTTCCCACATTGACGGCCATGCGCCATTTGTCCAGCCAGGGCGGCAGGATGTTCAGCAGCCGCTGCATCCTGCGGGCTGCGATGGTGGGGCTGGTAGAAGACGCAAAGAAGGCGCTGTCGTCCGCGAACAGCGCTAGCGACACATCTCTCTCCCCGGGGCGTAGGTGGCCCTCCAGGGTGGGATGTCGTCGGTATAGAACGCGTATAACGCTGGCGACAGGCTGCTACCCTACGGTACACCAGCAGAGATGGATCGAGTGGAGGATGTGGCACCATCAACTGCGACGAAGAACCGCTGGTTGTCGAGGAAGGATGCCACAATCCTGATGAGAGCTGGTGGAGTTGGGTTTTGCAGGAGCTTGTACAAAACGCCGGGGTGCCCAATACGGTCGAAGGCCTTTTTTACGTCCAGAAAGACCCGGACAGTGCAGCGCCTGGCGTTGTGCTCGACTGCAAGGTGGTGCAGCACCCTGGTGAGCTGCAGCGTGGTAGAGTGGCCACTCCTGAAGCCGAATTGCTTCGGGCGCGGCTCGATAGTTGGAGCCAGGCGCCCCAGGAGCAGGCGTTTCAGGAGCTTGCCCACTATTAGTAGTAGAGTAATGGGGCGGTAGTTGGCCGGGAGGCGGTGATCGTTGCCGGGCTTGGGTAGCACGATGACCCGTCCTGTCTTCCAGGATTCCGGGAAGTGGCCCGTCCGGAGGATCCCGTTGAAGAGCCGGGCGAGCGCGGTGACTCCACGGCGAGGCAACTGTTGGGGACTCCGTCATAGCCTGGCGCCGTCTGGGTAGACGGAGGACGGCCTTCCGCACCTCGGCAGGGGAGATGAAGTACTCCCCGTCTAGGGGCGGTGTTGGGCCAGACAGGAAGTCCCTCACTGTGACCTCGACCTGGTGGTGGTGGTTTAGGGTTTCAAAGGTGGCGTCGGCTGCAACGGGGTGAGGCGAGAACTGCTCCGCGAGGTGCTCGGCCAGAATTTCGGCACGGTCGGCGGGAGCAAAGCGCCGGACCCCATCTCGGTCCAGCAGCGGGTAAGTTGTTGCCGGCTGCCGCGTGAGCGCCCTATTCATTGATTCTATGATTCGCCCTATTCGATGATTCAGTCCCAGGTCTCACGCCAAATCTGTACTGCGGCCGAGAGCTCGGCAGATATCGGGTTGAGTCGCGTCTTCAATGTATCAATGACCTTAGGCAAACACAGCTCCATATTTCAATGTGAATGCGCAGCTATAACCGAGGCAGCCACAGATGTGCTAAGAAGGGATATAGATAACCAGTGCGTTTGTATCCTGACTGACAGTGCTGCTACACTCAGGGCCCTGGCAGGACACAGCTGCAACTCCAAGATCGTGTACGAATGCCACTTGGCACTTGAGAGGATTTCCTGCAGAAACAGGATAACCCTTCAATGGATTAAGGGGCATAGCGGATCACTTGGTAACGTCGCCGCCGATGAGTTGGCACGGAAAGGTTCGGAGACACCGATAATAGGCCCACCTCCGCTCCTTCCCCTACCATTCTCCCAAATCCGAACATGGATAAGGCTGAAAACTAGAGAAAAACATAACGAATGATGGACGCACCTACTAGAGTGCCGCCAGGCAAGAGCAGCGCTATCAGCTGCATCACCAAGGCTAACTAAGCGCCTACTGAACCTGACCAGAATGGACCTACGCGTCCTACCTAGTGGGGACACTCACAGGACATGGCCCACTAAATAAACATCTCTTCACCATCGTAGCAACAGACAGCACTCTCTGCAGGGGATGTCTTAGTGACGAATAATCAGCTGCCCACGTAGTTCTGGAATGCGAGGGAGTAACAGCGCAACGACACGAAATCCTCGACCACCCGAGGTCGCTCCGCGAAGTGTGTGAAGATCCCAGGAAGATTCTGCGCTTCTGGACGGAGTTAGGCTGGTTACACTAGCAAAAAAAACACGCACAATGGACCAAACCTTGGATAAGTGCGGAAAATAGAGTACACAATACAATACAATAGAGTCGCGTCTTCAGTCGCGGGCAGCGGGAGCGCGCCCACTCGCGCTGGAGTTCGCGTTTCCTCTCTATTACCCTCTTAATGTGTTGGGGGAGGTCTTTGCGCTGGCCTTGGCGCCTGGTGATGGGTATGGAAGCGGCCGCCTCAGCCTCGAAGATGCGCGCCATCAGCGCTGAGCCCTCGGATTCCACTTCTGTAGGCGTCTGGAGAGGTCCGACGTCCACGGACTCGAGTGCCTAGGCGTACGCGTCCTCACGTCCTGGGGCCGGGTCCGCGGCCAGGTCGAGCGTTAAGAGGAGGGTAGATAGGATAAGAAGGTTTTCAGGTAAAGCTCAAAGTCTGTTACTTAATATTTTCTAATCTAAATACAGTTTACTTAATCGTTTCCAACCTATTTATGTGTTTATAAGTCTTTGCTGGCTAGCAGAATTATTTTCTAAAAGCTTAGAACGTGTTTTTGACTGATTCATGTGCCATTATTACTAATTATTATTATTTTATTTTACTACTAGTTATTTTATTAAGTGTTTTCGACAAATAAGGTAATTTGTTTAGCTTTTAGTAATAAAAGATGTTATTTTATGATTATTTTGTGTTTTAATACTCCAAAGAGGCCACTAATAACTTCGTTGCAGAAATACTTAACTCCAGTTTAGTCAAAACTTTTTATAGCAAGAAGTCATTATCTTTACATTTTTAGCTTTTAAAAAAATTGCAGTGGTTGAATTTGTACTGATTTCAGTTAATTATAAAATAATTACATATCTCTATATATTGGCGTTTAAATTATATTGATAACTGTCGTAGTTTTGATGATATGGGCTCTTAAAGTTTTAAAAACTTTAAACTGCTTTTGCCAAACTTTTGGATTTGTCGGTTAATGACTTCTTGCAATAAGCCGACGATATAGTCAAATATCATCGTAGCCATAACACAAGCTCTGCTTAGCCTGGGGCTAGATAATGTTGTATGGATTGTCCAACGTTATTTATCTATTTTCTTAAATAGGAAAAAAGATAAATAAATAGATTGACAATATGTTACGATGAAAAAAATCTAGGTATTGAAATTGCTGAATTGTTACCAAATATTATTTCCTTCATCCCAAATTTTATTTAGGAGAATGCAAAACAGGATTTTATTTAGCCGGATTTGAACTGAATGGAATTGTTTTTTCCGTTTTATATCCGACTATACATAGCTTTTCCACAATAATTACGTCCCATGTCCGTTGAAATTGTAATTAAAGCAAATTTTCCTCATTTAGAAAATAGGGATTATATTCGTTTTGCTTGTATCATGTTTATTTTAAGACAAATTTGGAAACTGTTCACAGTGCCGGTATTCAAACACGGTGTTTGAATAAATAAATAATAAATAAATAAATTAAATAAGTTTGCATCGCATGCATACAGCTATATGGCTCTATGTATTTGACAAAAATCACAAATCAATTAATCAATCGATGTTTGTCATAGCCTTTGATTGTTCAAATGTCTAGACAGACTGTCAAAGCCATGATATCGTAGTAAAAATAGCGTTCAACTCTTAGCCTTTTCTTCAACCCACGCTTATTTTTGTCCATGAGCATATTAAGAGTAAACACTCGATCACTAGACTCAATGGCACCTCAACCTCAACAGCCTATATTGGTCCACTGCTGGACTCAGGCCTCCCTCTGGTAAGCGCCTTATTTGCTTTTATCTCATGTAAAGTAAAGTAAAGTATCGTTTATTGCATGCAGTATGATGCTATACTATTTTTAACTATTTTATTAAAAAGCTTTAATCGGTGCCTTAAATACATAATATTTGTTTATTTGACAAACGTTCGAAACCCACGGCGTGCGAGTTACACTCGCACTTGACGGATCGTGTTATTATTTGAAGTATGAAACATCAATCCGGCATTTTCTTCTCATTTACCAAACAGGTAGTATGTTGGATCAGAAACCAAGTAAAATTATTTCGAAAGATATATTTTCGGAAGATCCAAATGATCTATAACAAAGACCATTACATAAATCGAATTAAAAATAAGAGGATTGTTGAAACAACCCAAACATCATTTACTCGTATCGGGGTTATCGCAAGCCATGTATGTATACCGTGTTGGGCATGTTTGCCTAATCCGCCGACGATACGGAATACGGTATACGGAATAGGCGTGTAATTTACTGGAAGGAATACCCGTGATTGCAGGGTCTATGGTGAAATACAATCTGATTCGTATTGGAGCTGCGGTTGGCTGGTGGCTGCGGCTACAGGCCCATTTCACTTTGTAAGGACTTGATGGGCCAACGAATGTAGCGTAGCGTAATGGAAGTGTAGCCAACCGTGCGAACTTTTGTCGCGACAAAAGCCTTTGATATGCAGCAGTTTACCGACAGCGTAGCGAACGGCATATATGATTGGATGATTCGTGACAGGACGAACTTCTTGGCCCGACTTGTCGCGACAGCGCAAATCTTCGCGTTATCGCGATAGTATGGCCGTAGCATAAGGGATATCCGTCGGGGGGCGGGCAGCAGCGCCCCCTGCAGAACCATTCTACCACCAGATTGGGATCCTCAACCCGCATGATAAACCCAAAAAAGGGCTTATCAAGGGGAGGCCTGAGTCCAGCATTAGACCAATAAAAGCTGTCGAGGTTGAGGTTGAATGCTAGTTTGTTCTACTATTGGAAAGTAGTTCTCAAACTATCTATTATTTTGATTGACAAAGCTTTTAAGTACACGAATTCAAGCACAAGCAAGCTTTATACCAACTATGTAGTTGTAGAGAAATTCTACTATGAACTTGCATGCTTTTTAAGCTTATTTGCCCAATTTGCCATTACCTATAAGAAAGAGATTATGAAAAAACTACTAAAACTAAGGAATTTGACAAGTCTATCTAGTATTTAATTACATTTCGCATTGTTAATTAAGTCTCATTAAAATTACTGTTATTTTTTTGCTAGTTACGCTTTTGTAATTTGTTAGCATAATTAATGACATAGGGAAAATATTAACAAAGGCTATAAATACCCAAAAAATAAATCACTAATTTCATGTTAATGTCCCGAAAAGTGCGTGTTTTTGAAATTTAAATAAAAATGTATCACTTGCAAATTAAATGGCTGGCATCCCCTGCCGTTAGACCAATAAATACCTCATTGTCATTATTTGAACGACACGTCCCAGATTAATGAGAGAATGGCATATCTACTCGTTCGATGCTCATTAGTAGAACGCAATTGAATTATTGGCAATACGCGGCCTGTATAACCATTCTAAAATAGACCGATTGTGTGCGTTATATGATTGATTTTGCATTTATTACCGAGCAAAGAGTTATGCTCGGAGTGTCTCCGACAGATATATATCCGATAGAGATCCAAAATTGTCGACATAGTTCTAAAAATGAACAAGTTGAAGTTGAAGAGGGGTGCCCGTCATGATCTTCCGCAGAACCAATAACCACTAGGGCAAACACGTTCTTGAGTGGAGACCGCGGTTCGGCAAACGTAGTGTAGAACGCCCGTCGGCAGGTTAGAACCTCCTAATGGCACATGTTCAGCGTGGATTAATATAGGCTGATGACGATGATGTCTGAGCAATTATGAAATTAAATACTAAAAGCACTCGTTCTAATTTCAAACGATATACCTTATCGACAACATCAACTCATGAAATTAAATTCTACTCGTAAAAGCATTCGTTCTAGTTTCAAATTATGTTCAATAATTTTATTGATCAACTTTTTTTTCGTTTAACTTTTTGAACTAGTTTTAATCAAGAATTATCCTTGTATCTTAATGTAGGAGTGGGGTAGTAGTATATTTACATTAAGGTGAAGAAGATTCAAATTAAATTGAGTTGGAGTATTCAGAGACCATTATTAAAGCCTAAAGATGACGATACAGTTTGTTTTGATGTAAAGTTTCAAAGTTTTGACAGGCTTTTAGAGATGAGGTGGGCAATTGCAAGTCATGGTGGTATTTTGAATTTGGAAATACGAGTTGTTCCTTATTGAATATGGCTCGGTTTTACCTCCTTGGTTTTCCTGTTTTTACCTCGGAAAAAAGATTACGATTCTCTGATATAGACACTAGCATGTTTGGGGCAACGAACACAGACAAAACGAGCCATATACAAGAACGGAAATGAAGTTACCTAAGAAATTGCATCACCCGAAATTATCTGTCAAAGCCTTTTAATAACAACGACGGTATTCAAATTGGTTCCGGGTTATTTTTACATATATGGCAGAATAAAAGCCATAGCAATCTCTGTACCTATTGTAATGGCAAATAGTTAGGTACTTACTTGTTGTTTTTGACGTGACAACGTCTTATAATTCTATAGAGCCGGCTGCACGCACGAAAAAACATGACGTCATGCGGCGTTACCTCGCATGCGGCGTTACCTCGGTCTGCGTTGTCACGTTCAACTATCGTCAGTAAACCGACTTTACAGACAACCAATTTTTTGGAAAATTGTGTCCACTGATTGTCATAAAATTGTCTGCAAGGGAAATTTCAAAGGTTAATAAAATATTCTTTGTTGCAGGAATGAAACCACGCCTAAAGAACCACTACCGAGCGCACCAACTATCCGTCTGGCTGCGCCTGGTGCCAGAGTTACATCGAGCCGGCATGGAGGACGTCGCGGCGCGTCACAACCTGTTCAAGAACCACAACGAACAAGACTTGTACGAAGGAATCGTCCGACCGGACCCCCTCGCGAGAAACGAGAACGAGCAAATAAGACGCGCAAACGGATCTGTGTACGAAACTGCGCTTACTACTGTAGACACTATACTTGCGACGTGTGCGACAATTCTACCTGGAAGAGATCTCCAAACGGTCAATGCAACAGAGAATACACTTGCGAATCTAGAGGCGGCAGGCTACGCAGCCTACTCCACGGCTCTAAGCGTCACAATCGCAATAGGCTGTTCGCTACTAATCCTCAACGTGCTAATATTTGCCGGCGTCTACTACCAAAGGGACAAAACTAGGTCGCGCGGAAAACAGCAGCGCTTCAATGAAAAACATTTCGAAACTATCTCCGGGAAGCATTCGCATTATCACATGGACCCTACACACGCGCCGAGTTTAGTCGTCGATGTAGAAAGGCATAATCGGAAGAAGCAAATGATGGGTAGTGACGCGCACCTTTCCGCTCTGAACTTCAAAGGGCCGCTGGACGGGCCCAAGTCCCCGCCCAGTCCGAGCTTGAGCGTTGATATGTTACCGAGCAAACTGGGGAGTAGAAACAGCAGTTTTCGAATACCGAACGTGAGCTACCCGCAAGTAGCGAGCTACGCGACAATGCCTAAGAATGTGAGCCAGTTTAATAACTCCCCGCCGCTGCAGGAGTTTAGGCAACAGAAATACCAGTCTCCGAACGGGGCAAGCGGGCACTCCCCCCGCGGGGAGGAGCGGCCTCCCCCTCACGCTACCCTGCGCAGAGGTAAAGGCCCTCTGCACACAAATCTCCCTCAAGCCGCCATCGACGAGATGAGAGTGTGACAGTTAATTCCTTAAACATTTCGATGTATGTAAATAGCGTCAGTTTTTCTAAGCGAAATGTTATCGATTCTCTCCTAATGGAATATGATTATCGAATAAAAATCAATGGTATCATTATGCTCTTTTCATTTCTGCGCTACCACATGAAAGGGATGTCAAAACTTTGTCGATATTTTTAGAGAAGTAACAAACAAAAGCCGATAGGGAAATATCAAACGGCGGCTGTTCAAAGAAAGTTTTCAAAGTGGTTGCTAAAACGAACATTTTGTTAGGAATGCCTTGTGGTGGACGATAAACAAGACCGTAAAGGGGCTTTGTTCAGTTCCCCGGCCGCATACGTATGAGGACCGCTACTAGTGGTGTAACTTGTCGATGTGGATGTAGGGTAGGTATCGATGTGTGCGTCGATACGTAAGGTTTGATTGGGGTCGACATCCTTGCTGAAATAAAACGTTTCAGTTGATTAACTATAAAACTGGCAATAAAAAAGCGATGAACGAATGTCCTATCAAATGTGTTTATTGGAGGCTGCTAATGGTATTGCTGAGTATCTTGTGACATCGTTCCGTCTACGAGATGACGAAAATAATATTTTACGGCTTGATCTTATGATGGTTTTGTATCGCAGTAAAAAGTTATAAGGTATTTTTACTCATCAAATGGGCTAACAATGTTTCTTTTGCAAGTATTTGGCTACGGTTTTATTTCGAGAAAATGTTTACGTAACGCGAAAATGTAAATTTTGTAGACCTATTTATACCTCCACGCATAAACCAAGCATTTTGCCAACACTTAGATTTTACGCGTGTACCCTTATCGATCATACAGATGGGTTGTGTTGGTGCTAAAAATAAATGTTTCCTGAAATATCGATATTATCCTAAGGGAAAGCAGCTACAGCCATCACTATCTTCAAGCTCATCTTCATATCTGAGAGAAGCCCATGATAAGTGACTTCTCAGGCCTTCCATTTGATAAATCATATTTTAGCCCTTTTCTTGAATTTGGGTTCATCTTTCATTATGCTTATGACACGAAAGAGGGTACTGTTTAGAAGCTGTATCTACCTATTTTGTATTATGTATATTTTTAGATTAACTTCCTTAATTTGAGCGTTATTGATGAAAAGATAAGGCTTTTTTCCGACTGGAGAAAATATTGTAGGCAGTTAATGATGTAAGTAATGTAAGTACTTACATTCCTACCCAACCAGCAAAATCAAAATCAAAAACTCTTTATTTCCATTAATACTATAAATGTACACTTAGAAAAAGTCAGCAGCTAGACATGTAAATTGGCGATATTTGGGGGATTTTGTCCAGCGGTGGCCCTCGATTTGGCAGGCAGATGCTGGATGCGGCAAGCTGAAGACGAAGGCACTATGGCGCTGATTACGGGAGGCGTATCTCCAGCAGTGAAATAATATAGGGTATGATGATAATGATGATTCATCCAAGTATCGTTGAAACAACAACAGTATCTACAACGTCAACGTTACCCCTAACTTTGGCATCAGTTATCAAACAAAAATGAACTGCGCTCCTTCTACTCAATGATAACCTCATCTGTGGCACCTCGAGTGGCGGAAGTTGATAATAAATCAAGGAACAAGAGAAGCAATTTGATATCGTCGACATCGTAAGTTACATAATTTGTTGTTCGGGCGTCTGTTACAAGAAGCTTAATTGAATCTGATGGTATGTAATGGAGATGCTGTCCTTAGCTTTTGAACTAATGGAATGAGAATTGGATGGTAGGTATTCATGTAGGTACCTTTATTATTCAGAATTTAGTGTTTCGAGATGTGACGTATTAAAGACTAGTTTCTGCCCGCGGCTTCGCACTTGTTATTTCTATGGAAACGTTCAAAGAAGATGTTTATTCCCTGGAAACTGATTTTTGGGATAATAAGTATTTTCTATTGTAGGTCTTAAACTACTTTTACTATTAGTTTCAGCCCGATCGGTTCAGTATTTTTGGCGTGAAGAGGCAACAAACATCCAACATCCAAACTTTCGCATTTTATAATATTAGTGTGATGCATCGATCCATGTAAAATTCGGGCGATTGAAAGTGGAAGGCTCAAATAAGGTCCAATTATTTAATATAAGGGTATAATAAGGTCCACCTCAGTCATAGTCCTCTGACGTCTAGTGACGACCTCTGTGGCGCGGTGGGCGAAGGTCCGCCTGCGACGCAGGAGGTTGCGGGTTCGATTCCCGCCTCGGGACAAATATTTGTACGATCTGCAGATATTTGTTCAGGGTGTTCTGGTCGTTTTCTATGTATAATAAAAAATATCTATCTATGTACTCGTATATTATTATGTATATCAGTTATCTAGTACCCATAACACAAGCTCTGCTTACCTTGGGGCTAGATAATGCTGTGTGAATTGTTCAGCATTATTATTATTATTATTATTATAGTCGGACCGACGCCACCGGCGTTCTTGTTTCGCGTGCCTATTGTTGTCTCGGTCGCATTTCGGTCTGGTACCTACGTCTTCTATCTTTGTTGTTGACCAGGAAATAGCGTGTAACGAACAACGAACAAAACAGGCCATTTCTTGAGTTAGCGCTAATAATTATTATTACATCACATTTAAACTAAAGAAACATATTTTAAGATCTTCAGACTCTTAACTTCAACTGCTGAACCGACAGGGCGACTATTTATACGTTCTCCTAGCCCTAACTCAACAAATGGCCTGTATTGTGTTACTACCACGATATTTCCAATCCTATGCAATATACCAACCTAATGAACCACAAAGATGGAAAAACGTACCTAGACCGAAACACGAACGCCGGCCGTGCCGGTCCGACTATGACCGAGGTGGGTGGACCTAATTGAACCTTATTTGAGCCATTCACGTTCGAGAAGATAGTACCCAATCTCCCGAATTTTACTTGGATCGATGCATCACACTATCATAATTATTATTAATGCGAAAGTTTGGATGGATGTTTGTTACCGAATGCACGGATTATACTGAAATTTTGTTTATAGGTTTCGGTAGACCTGGAATAACACAGATAATTTAATACTTAGACATTAGAAGTAGGCTACATTTTATCCCATAAATCAGTTCTCATGGGATTAAAATAATACGCAAACGTTTTTATAGGAACAACGCGTGCGCAGCCGTGGCCTGACACTAGTGAATAAATAAGCACGAAACGAAAGCTTTCGTTCCACACGCTCCGATCGCAGCCTCTCCACTGACCACTCTCATTCGATCCATTACCATCAATATTTCTTCCTCTGCAATCCTTTCCATTTACATCCAGAATGTGCCACGCGATAAATAACCGTAATACATCGTAACAGGAATGTGATTCGCAAACACCTATTTACATATCTGGAAGAGGCACTGCCTTCTCTTGCCAAGAGGCTAGCTGAGATCGATACCTAAGTGTTGGACAGTATGTAATGAATGGCTTCTGCGGACGTGTGGTGCTTAAGTTATGTTACAAGCTATTCTCGTGGAAGTGCCAGCTAACTTACATATTGAATACTAGGCTCGATGTGTGCAAGACATATTATAGTGCACAAGTGTATGCGTAAACACGGGTCCTTTCTCTATTCTCTCACTCTCATAATCTCCCTTTTTGTCTGTGAACGCATCAGTTTTATTTCGTATTTGCTCTAATTCCATGGATTGTACACATGTTTTTATTGCATAACTGTTGAGAAAACAATTAGAATAAAGTAATTGTTCATTCCGAATCAAATGAGACATAGAGTTTAAGCTATTATTGTGACCCAAATCATTTGGAAATAAGGTTTATATTGGCCTGAGGCGTCGGACCAGGAGCGGGCCGCGTAATCCCTGACGGTGTAAAAATGTTGCGTCCCGCCCCGGTCTTTATATTCCTTCGCAGGTGCTAGAAAAATTTCAAAAATACTTTGGTCCGATCCGGGATTTGAACCCAGGACCTCATTATCAGCGGTTGAACACGCGACCGCTTGTAAATGAATAACCATTTCATCCTTTGTTCGTCTAAACCCTCGAACTTTCGATCACCATGCAGTACGCTGCGGCATGCGCTATGCGTTACCGGACTTATTATCGTATGAAGAACAAGAAGTCAAGAAGTCTGCGTAAGCGGTAAGGGGCAGTATACAGAGGAGACACCAAGCTTACCATAACTCATAAGGATGTTTCCATATTTCACAACCATTTAGTTACCATTAAGACAACAAACGCCTGTGTCCTGAAATTCTAATGAAACTTGATGTATAATTATGAAACTCATGCCGTTAGCATACTAATACGTATTAACATTGCTGCGTTGTTTGAGTGTAGGTACTGCTTTCCAAGCCATCAATTCTGCAGTACAAATCACGATTATCTCGATTTAGAGCGACGTTATCTGACTTGCCAAGAGCCTGAGGCATGTATGTTTAGAATGGTTATTTGCTGGATATTGGCGACAAATCTGGGAAGCAACATACTCATAGTGTGTGCTGCAGTGGAAACGTAGACTCACACGATCCCACGCAGCTAAAATGCACCGCGTGGACAGTGTGTGCCCATAACGCACATGGCTCTAGCAGTCCCACTAGCTGCGAACCGCAGAAGCTGGACAGTGAAAGCGTTAAGCTGATCTATTATGATAAAAAGCCAGGACTAGTCCTAAAAAAATAAACACACCGTTTCATATCTCCTTTGAATACAAGATAGGTCCCTTGAGTTTTATCTGATGTTATGTAAGAAGGATCATAGAATATTTTCATGCTACCCCATCTTCCTGGTTCCCTTGGGGTTTTAATGTTTTGATGTGATATCTTGGATCAAAGGCAGGCCTCAGGGTGGAAAAGTCAAACGCCTTTGATTTTGGCCTAAAGCGTATTAATTTCCTAATAAATATTACTGCCGGAAGCTTCTATGGCGCAGTAGGTGGAAAAACTGCGAATAAGGTTTCTGATGCTTAGCACAAAAGAGTTCGCTTTGAATCTCGCTGCTGGATCATAACTGACTTTTATGAAGTACTAGCTTCTGCCCGTGGCTTCGTACGCTTCTTTCTAGGATAACAAGTAGCCTTTGCCCTTCCCTGGGATATTTTCTGACTCCCTGCCAAATTTCATTAAGATGCAGGTTAGCCCTTTCGTCGTGTAAAGGTAACAGACAGACGAAACTGGATAAAATTATAATTGAACTAGCTTCTGCCCGCGGCTTCGCACGCGTTCTTTCTATGGAAACGTTCAAATTTAATTTCTATCCCATGGGAACTTATTTATGGGATAAAAAGTGGTCTATGTTTGATTCCAGGCTTAGAGCTACACCGATGCAAAATTTTAGCTCAATCTGTTCAGTAGTTTTGGTGAGAAGACGTAACAAACGTCCATCCATCTATCCATCCATCCATCCATCCATCCATCTATTCATAAAAACTTTCGCATTTCTATTATTAGTGTGATTTATAATATTACTAGCCCACTTCACACACGTTTTTCAAGTACCCACCCTATCTCCGTCCCCGGAATACCATATACCTCCCTGCCAAATTTCATTAAGATCCGTACAGCCGTTAAATCGTGAAAAGGTAACAGACAGACAGACACAGTTATAGGTACTTCGAAATTTATAATATTAGCATGGAGATAGTATATATTTAGTAGGTACCTAAAATCGACACAGTACCTACACTAGTAGTTCTACGAACAGTAGACGTCGCGAACACTAACTTTTTTCAACAATTAATTTACATTATTACTTAATGTACTAAAGTAATTTTATTTAAAACGGGATATTTTGGTACCTATATAATGAGAACTTCTGTGGGGTTCATACGTTACCCCCCCCCCCCCCCCCCCCTTTCCAAAGATTGCATAGCGACCCATCTGAAATGTACCTAGGTACCTACCTATGTAGCGTTTGTCGATATGGATCTATTATTTTACAGGAAAAATATACTTTGAGAAGTTTGTAAAACTAACACCTTTTCAAAAGTTCTTGTACATGTTCTAGTAGTTCAATGATGTTCTAGCAGTTCTACGAACAGTAGACCTCGCAAGCACTAACTTTTTTTTCAACATATTAGTAACTTATATTAAGTACTAAAGTTATATAAAACGGGATATTTAGGTACTTAGGTATATGTACCTACCATGTTTTTAGGCGGTGACTCCTTGCAAATCGCCGTGCCAGTGTGAAAGCATCTTATCACGGAGCAAAAGTGCCCTCATATCAGAATAAGCAGTCACCAGCATAGGTAGGCGCCAGCCTTCCTTTAATGGCGCTAAACTTGTCATAAGTGTTATAGGTACCTAATATCTATGTAATTATCGGTGCCTCTTACTTTTGGACGCGTTGTAAGAAAAATCCTATGGGTAGGTAGGTACCTACCTAAATATTGGTTTACTCTAGTGTGGTGTGCATTGGGCAACTTACCAACCTTAGGTGGTAGGTAAGTAGGTAAGGGTAATTGTTTAGTAGGTATAATTATATATTAGCTCAAAACTAATGAAATGATTTCCTCAGGTGAAATAATGCCCACCGTGCAAGAATAGGCGTCTGTTTCTCCTGAACGGATTCAATCTTGCTTGTGGGTAGGGTAGGTGGGGTAGGTAAGGTGCACTTGGAAAGGTAGGTAGGTACCTATTACAGATCACTTCACTTGCGATACGATTGTTGTCGGAATTTTTGAACGAAATGTTGCACAAACACATCAACCATTAGACCAATTGTCCATACAAAGTACCTAAGTTACGTTCCTCAGCAAAGCTCGAAATTCTGTACCTAGTATCAATAGATGGCGTTGATCCATCAGCCCAAAGTTTTTGTTATTTTATTATTTAACCGACGACGACGGTGTAGGTATGTGGCCGCGCTATTTCATATAATTCTCGAAGTGTTACAAAGATGTTCTGTAAAATCTTGCATATTACTGCATTTTGCGAAGCTATTCTGCTCGTCATGCCGAAAATCCTCATCAGATCTGTACCAAATTTTTATAAGAACAGTATAAAGTTATTACCTTTCAATTAAAAGTACAATCATCAAAATCAGATCTCTTAAAGCGGAGATATTCCAAATCCGCCTTTTTGCCTTATTGTGGAAGAAGTACGCCTTTAATCAAAAAATCCCGACGACAATAAAATTCTATAAAATCATAGAATCTGTACACAAAGTTTCATACCGATCGGTTGTAAAATACGACCTGTAGAGGAGTACGGACATACTGACAAAAACGCCATTTTGGCCAAACCTGAAACGAAGACTTTCGTTCACTAACGTTCACGACGTCAATAAGATACTTCTTCACGCCAAAATTAAAAACCTACGGATGACAACCTTGACGAATACCCCTTAAGAGGGCATAAATATTGCCCTTACAGTGCCCTTACATTGAAACTGTATTACTTCTTGAAACTTCATAATATTTCTGGGATAATTAATACCTAGCTAAATTAGTAGAACCTCGCTCAAACCTTGACATATTCATACGTCCCTAGGGCAAGATGCAGTGAATCTAATACCTATTTAGCGATAAGACCTGACATTGTATACCTAACATCTTTATGAATAAACAAATTTGAATTTGAATGACAAATGATGTCGTTCTCAATCCCATTATCTAACTTATGCAGGTTATAGAGATGAAAGGATCTGAAGAAGCCAGATATCAACATTTTATTTACCATCTTACAATGATGATGAGCTTCAGGAAAAATTCAGAAACATTGGAATATTCATGACTCCATTAAACTTTTCTAAAAAATACAGCAAACAAAAAAGAATTTCAAACAATATCAAAGTTTAGAAACTCCTTTGAAAGAACAACCTAATTCACTTCGTTCAACCCTTTTAGGGTTCCTTATCGCTGTATAAAAACCCTATTTTGATACGTTTATCTGTCAGTGACAGACAAGAGGTTTAGGAGCCTACTACGACAGCCCTTTTAGTTCAGTTGGTTGGATTCGGAACCGCAAGATTCAGTTGGATTGATATCTGAAACAAAGAAACAAAATATTTCGTTACCGAGATTTTGAATAGCAGCTTATAAAAGTTACTGACCTATTGCAGGATCTAAATGTCTGTAACATACAGAGGTTTATCTTGTAAAATAGCAACAAATAAAGCTGCAATATATGTAGTTTCTTTAACAGTGTTTACCACATAAAGATAAAAGGCAGATTTTTCTTTGTCAAATAAGCTTATTAGTGCTTAAACCACAAGACACACCCTTCTAACCAATATTTTAAGATAAAATATCCTTCTTCACATTGAAACTTTTAGCGCTGCCATGACGCCTCTAAAGCCAAAAGGCTAAACAATAAATAAATAATGCTAGACAAATCACACAGCATCCTATAGCCACACAGTATCTTCTAGCTAATCAGAGCTCGTGTTAAAAAACTTCGTGTACAAACGTTGATACGTGAGCAACACCCAATAAATCATCAAATAGATTGTGCCGAATCTAGCGACCTAGAATTTATTGGCAGGGCTTACAATCGAAAAAGCTTTTCTGCGAGAGCCTAGCGTGGATTGGCGGATTCAAGCAATATTCCAAAATCCTAGTTTGTGATGTGGTAATATTTCAGCTGAATCGAGATGTGATGAGATTACAATTGTCTTCACACAACATCAGCATCATCTGGATTCTAGATCTATAAAATTAAGTTTCATTTTTTTGTTTTTTAACAAAACAAGCGCAAATATTTTCTACACCAACGCCCTATTAAAAGGAAATCTTAAACAGCTAGGTTCATCATCATCATTACACATACATTGTTCTAGAATCCATCACAAATTAAAGTGATTATCAGGATCATCATCATCAACCTAAGTATATTAGTCCAGGCCCCTCTAATGAGCGCCATAGCGCCCTGTTTGCCGCATCCAGCATCTGCCCGCAGTTATTTGCTGTTCGTCACCCCACCTGGCCAGAGGGTGTCCTGCACGACGTTTGCCGAGTCACGGTCTGCACTGAAGAACACGTTTTTCCCAGCGATTATTGGTACTTCGCGAGATATGGCCGGCCCACTGTTACTTCAGTTTGTTAATTCTTAGAGCTATGTCGATAACTTTAGTTCTATACGCATCCTGCGTATTGAATACATCCAACAGGGAACTCTATCCATCAGAGAAACTTCGAGCATAGCTCTTTCGCGATATTTTAAGTAAACACAGACATTTATGTGCGAAAATTTATTTTAATATTATAACCTCCACCTCAACAGCCTATATTAGTCCACTGCTGGGCGAAGACCTCCCCCTGATAAGCACCTTATTGGCTTTTATCTCATGGGGGTAGTGCCCATAGTCCGCATGAGCATGCGGGTTGGGATCGCAGTTCGGTGGTAAAATTGTTCTGAGGGGGCGCTGCTGCCCGCCCCCGGTGGATATTCCTTAGTCGCCTCTTACGACACCCGCGGGAAGAGTTGGGCTGGTGTAAATTCTGAGCCGGCACCACACAGCTATTTTATATTATAACAATAACTGAAAACCACTAGGTATCAAGGTAACCACCAAAAACAATACATAATTGCATACGTTCAGCGATTGGAGATGTAAATTCGAGTTCCAAAATGGACGAGAAACGAATGAAATGATGAAAGAAAACTTTCAAAACAATAAATTGTTTCGTACTTCTACGATTTGTTCTGATGATACTATTTTTTTTCCCCTTTTTTACGCCTGTGGCATCCTACACTGCGTTTGCTGACCCGCGGTCTCTACTCGTATGTATAAGTTTAACGTATCGATAGTCAGTTCTTTAGGAGATAAAAATATGCTCTTCTCATTT
Source organism: Eupithecia subfuscata (assembly GCA_963564075.1). NCBI lineage: Eukaryota > Metazoa > Arthropoda > Insecta > Lepidoptera > Geometridae > Eupithecia > Eupithecia subfuscata. Next base: position 1,677,281 of record OY751097.1, on the reverse strand, counting down.
CATATTATTTACACTAAAAATCGCTAAAACCGTAAGATTTTGCACCACAATGCAACAAATAAACCATACTTCAGTAATCTTAGCACCAAGAAACTAGAACAACTAATTTTGTAATCAATTTGAAATGCATCTTCAAAGCTGTATCGTTGATTTTCAATTAATTACTTCTCTCAACCTTGCTTATAAATAATTCCATAGGTTTGACCGAGTCTCAACAGATGGTATCTGGCTGATCCCTTTATAGTCTGTATTAATATTCCCTTCGTCAATGGTGAGAAAATTTAATTATTTCCTAATTATAATTTTATTGAAAAGGTATTCGGTTTGGAAGGGAAATAAAATTAATGCGTCCTAAATAGGGCAAACGCCGTCAAAACCTGCATTGGTTACCAGGTAGATAAATTAATAAACATTGCAGGACAATTCACACAGCGTTATCTAGCCCCAAGCTAAGCAGAGCTTGTGTTATGGATACTAGATAACTGATATACTTAATACAATACACTACAAAGTTATGTTGATAGATATTTTTATTGTACATAAAAAACATCCAGAACACCCTGAACAAATATCTGCAATGCAATACAAATATTCTTTATTGCACACCAAGGAATCTAAAATCACAGAAAACAAAAATCAAATACAGATAATGTTCAATGGGCGGTTTCATCGCTGAAAGCGATCTCTTCCAGGCAACCTTAGGATGGACAAGAAGTGATCGAAAAAGTATAATATACGGTGGCGTGACATCAGAATTTTTAGGAAAAAAAAATATACTAAGCTATAGACCGCATGTTCCTTAACCATATTTTTGAATATAGGGAGAGACTTAGCATGTCTAATAGGAGTGGGTAAGGCATTCCACTGCTTACAACTATCTGCAAATATCTGTTCAAACATTTGGCGGACCTTAGCCCACCACGCCACAGAGGTCATCGAAATCCGTGAGGTCATGGCGCCTTTGAGATAATCTTTATTCACAAAGAAAATTACAATCAAGCCTTTTATGATACACAAACAATTATTATTTATTTCACACATTGTGATACCTGTGATAATACAAAAAAAATGTGTTAAATGAAAAACCACTTAGAAAACCTGACGACTGGAATAAACAATCTCCTTCTTTATAATATCAAATAATACCACATGATCCCCTTTTAGTTCCATCTGAGCCCTACCTGGGTCATATTAGGTCATACAACTTTTTTCTTGTTTGTGAGTCGATTCTTGTAGGATAATTCCAACCGTTTATTTTACAATCGTGTTATTTAGGGGTCTACCTGTGGGCCAATCCTCTGGAATATCCAGCTGGAACCGGTGCTGGAGCAGTCACAGTATGGAGGCGTCAGGGTTCAGGCTTTCGCGGATGATATCCTGATGATCGCAGCCGCGGCTGATGGGGTTGAGCTGGAGGGGATGCTCAACCGGGCGCTGGCCGTGATCACGCAGTGGGGCGAAAACCTGAAACTGAGATTTGCTCCTGAGAAGACGCAAGCACTCTTAATCACAAAAAAATTGAGATACCATTCTCCTAGGCTCGTGATGGCAGGTGTCCCCATAGTCTATGGATCTAGTCTCAGAATATTGGGATTAAATATTGACCCCATTCTCAACTTTAGAAGACACCTTGAGCTTGTCACCAACAAAGCTATTACTTTCTACAGGGTGGTTTCGAGAGCGGCACGCGCACAATGGGGTCTTAATTCTGATATTCTGAGATTAATTTATATCGCCGTGGTGGAGCCTACTATTCTGTACTCGGCGAGTTGCTGGGCAGATGTTTCAGATAGGGTTTATGCTGAAAAAACTTTAAATAGCCTAACAAGATCTTTTGCTATTAAAATAAGCAAAGCTCACCGTACAGTCTCATTGGTGTCAAGTGTCCTGCTGTCGAGACTGCTGCCTCTAACCATGAGATTGAAGGAAAATGCCCTTATTTACAGGGCCAAAAAAGGGGAGACATTGGCCGGGTTGCCGGGACGAAGTATGGAACTTAGGGAAAGTCCATTTTCACTGCCTCACCCTGCGGAGAGAAAGCATATAAGGTTCGGGCTCATCGAGTCCCAGGAGGAGGCATTGAGCCTCGGGAACGATAGCTCGTGCTTTACACAGATGGTAGTAAGCTTGAGGGTAGGGTGGGTGGTGCTGTCAGCTGCTGGTCTGGAGGGCGTGAGGTCCGCCATACTAGATTCCGCCTAGAGAACTTCTGTAGTGTGTTTCAGGCAGAGCTTTGTGCGATATTGCGGGCCCTTCAGTTAGCCGAAGGTAGAGGTGAGTCTGTTTTTAGCATAGCGAGCGATTCTAGGTCAAGTCTTGAGGCCATCAGTGACCCTAATTCACTTCATCCCTTAGTAGCAGAAATAAAGGAAAACATTCTTAGGTTAGTTCAGGAGAATAAACTCATAACTTTATACTGGGTCAAGGCGCACTGTGGGATAGAGGGTAATGAGAGGGCTGACGAGTTGGCAAAGCAGGCAGCTCTTAGAGATAGAAGACTACCATTCTACGACCATTACCCTCTGTCCTACGCTAAGTGGTTGGTTAGATCGGACAGCATTCATGACTGGCAGCAAGTATACAATACATCTCAGGCGGGTAGCACCACTAAACTATTTTTCAAGAATGTATCTCAAGCCTTTCAAACTCTAAGGAAAATCAAGCTAGATAATTTTTATGCACAAATTTTTACAGGTCACGGTGGCTTTAATTCTTATTTGTTTAGATTTAGATTAACAGACTCTCCTCTGTGTTCTTGCGGTGAGGATGTCAGCCAATCTGTGCAGCACTTGCTTTTAGAATGCGCGCGGTTTGGATGAGCTGAGACATGAATGCGAATGCGCTATGGATACTGATATAAGTGTTGATACAGTGGAGCAGCTGATTGGGGACAATAATTATAGGCCTATCTTCTTGTCGTTTGCAAAGACTATTCTTCGCATAATCGGCAGGGAGAATGGGTCGTTTTTAGAAGAAAAGCAATGATAATTATACATAGCATTAATTACCTAATCAACTTCTTTTAATTTACTGACTTTGTTTGTTTCTAATAAAAAAAAAAAAAAAAAAAAAAAAAAAAAAAAAAAAAAAAAAAAAAAGATACTTAACCAAAGGAAAAGTAAAAAAAATAATACAATAAATACTGAAATATGACAGAAAAAAAGAGGTCTGGATTAAAAAAAAAAAAAGAAAAGAAAATAAATGAAATAAGCTAGAAGAGATGAGTTTTAAGGCTTAGTATAAGAATAATTAAGATTTAAATTGTAATGATGAAATGAATTAATGAAATAGCAATTTATGAATAATTAGTTGATTATCTAAAAATGTATTAGGTCTTTAATGTATTAATTGATTATATATCTAAAAATGTATTAATTGATTATCTAAAAATGTATTCCTAATTCCTATTTATTTAACATGAAATAATACAATTTTATTTTGTAAAAATGTATATTTTCATGAGATACTTTCACATTCAAATATTTAATTAACAGTTAAAAAGACAAAGAAATTGGCATTGTTTGTTCATCAAATAATTGTACAATTGACAAACAAAAATATGTATGTTCAATAAGATACTTATTTAACTAATTCTTAATGATAATATATATATATACTATTTGATTTTATTTCAATAATGTTAATTTATATGTGGGAATGAATGTGCGTTTTTCTAACGTTTGTGTGTTTGAGTGAATGAGTGTGTGTGTGTGTTTGAAGTCTTACCAAAATATATGTGTTTTATTCCTCAGAAGGTAATTAAATGTTGTTGCATTTAATAGCAACAGGTTGCCATAGGTTTAAAAAGCAAAAGCAGACTAGCATACTCTCTGGTCAAATGATCAGATGAGTTAACTAGTTTGCGACATATTAAAAAAAAAAAAAAAAAATCGTGTTATTTGAAAGTAAGTCAAGAATAACTTTTACATATATTTGTACGTCAATATCAAGTCTTATTTAAAATATATATTGCTTAGCAATTAACCAATTGAGCGCCATGCCATAAACGCATTCCCGTGCCCTCTACGCCAAGCACAAAGTGAACAAAAATACCTATATGCTGAGAACCCGCAAGTGCTGATCATGTATGGGTGACTATGGCGTTCAAAAGAGCATAACTCACAGGTTAACAAATTATGGCTGTATTATTTTCTTTGTAAGAAAATAATTTATAAAATCTATCAATTTAACTGCAGATGTGTTCTAGAAAAAGCTGAGACGAATTTACTCATAACCTACTACGTCCTTGGCGTCGGTCACTGACGTGCCTAAAAATAAAATTCATCGCCTTTTATTCATAACATCGAACAAAGTAAAACATGCTCTAAGTAGTACCCGAAAAATCCTTCGAGACAAGAGGCAGCCCACGTGCGTGAATTAAGCTGTAATAACATGCAAATTAGTCCACCCATGTCTTGGGAGGTGTGCAAGGTAAGAGAAGAAAGATTTAAAATTTATGAAAAGGTTTGAAATGGAAAGATACATTTTGTTACTATTAAAAAGTAGTTTATGGCCGAGGTTTTCTATGGAAACATTGAAACATTTATTTATATCCCATGGGAACTGATTTATGTATGATATGAGTTAGGTACCTATGTTTTATTCGAGGCCCAGAACGATCTGTAAGCAAATTTCAGCCTGGTTCGTTATGTAGTTTTGCCGTCAGAGGTAACAAACATCTGTCCATCCATCATCCATCCAAACATTTCAAGCTTTCACATTCTGATATTAGTATTGAAACAACTGTATAACAAAGTACACCATTAAACTGGAAAACTAAGTCCTATAGTCTTCATGAGTGACAGTACCTACCCGACAATACAATACGAGGTAGTCGTGAGTGAGTACCTACGTGAGAAGATATCTCTGCAGGTTAGTTATTTCCTCTAGATACAGAAGATTTACCTGAAAGGTAGCATTCTAATTAGGCTCATAGTTTTTACCAGCAATGTGTAAATTCCGGACATTTTAGTCCAAAAAAAATTAGCAAACCTAGGCAGCCTAGACAAACGCCGTTTAGCGGTCTAGGCTTCTCAAGGGTTATCTACTTATAATAATAATAAAATTATTTATTTACAGAAAGGTTAACAATATTCGTACTAATTAATAGAAATATACATTTCGACTGGTCACTATCTAGCACAAATATGCTTACTTATTGTTTCCAAGGCACTAAGGATTCCTATTTCTAGAACGAAGTCGTTTATATCAATTATTTTTAGTTTGGCCATCTTGAAATCCAATATATCTTTATTTTCAGATACAAACTAAAATCTTTTCAGCAACGCGAAATAAAATCGGGAATAACAGGGATTTAGTCCTTGAATGAGCTGATAATCTTTTCTACATGATTTATTTATCAGTGATGCTGTATGTCATCTAGCATCGCTAATGCCTTCCCTCTAAGCCACAGCCCGCTCATACATAATTCAGGGGCTGTAAGTTTCAGTTTTACAGGTACTGATACAAAACAGGTGAAGTGTACGGTAACCGTTTAATCTACGTCTGCAGAGTTACAGCTGTTTCTGGAAAGATGTATTTTAGCTTTTGTGGCTTATCGGTCGCCCGAGGTACCATAGTGACGAAAAAGAGAAAGGACTACAAGAACTGTCAACTGTCAACTGGACTGTAACGGCAAGGGACATAGACAATTACTATAATTATATAAATAAATAATGCTGGACAATTCACACAGCGTCATCTAGCCTCAAGCTAAGCAGAGCTTGTGTTATGGGTACTAGATAACTATCAGTTATGCTTAAAACAATACATTACATAGATAGGTAGTTATTTTTTATAATACATAGAATTCATCCAGAACACTCTGAACAAATATATGCAGATCGTACAAACATTTGTCCTGAGGCGGGAAAGCGTCGCAGGCGGACCTTTGCCCGCTGCGCCACAGAGGTCGTGTACTGTGCCCACAACTAGGCTACATAAAATTTGTACGCTTCTACAACAAAACGCCTAGTGAGGGTCAGTACTGAAATATAAAATTCAAACAAATTGTCAAAACTTTCCAAAGCAAAAGGTTCACCTATAAAATATCAAATTAACTAGATGAGAAGAAAGCTTGGAACGGGTTTTGCTCCAACTCGAAAAATAGCAACTAACAACGGCTTGGTTTCTTCGTCGCTTCTTTACTTTAGTCTACATACCGAAGCGACAGATATCAAAAAATATCACTTAATTTCCGTGTCAGCGTTTAATTTTATAATTTGACCTTTCCTAAGTTTACATTATTGTATATTTATGGAAATAAAGAGTTTATGATTTGACTTGATCTGATCTGTCGATATTCTCTAGTGTTGGAGGCCAAGATCCACTTCGGGTCACTGCACCACGCTATTAAGGTAGAATTTCACCGTTTCCTGCCAAAACTAAGATCATCATCATCATCATCAACCTATTATTAGTCCACTAAACTAAGATTAACAAAGCTAAGTTCCGCTTGATCAAGTTCAAATTAGTAATACCTACGTAACGTGTGACATGAGAACTCTTGAAATCGGTGAAGAGCTTGGACCGGATCAACTTTATGTCAGTAAAATGCGCTGAACTCGTTTAAAGCGCTAATTTGAGTTTATCTTATACTAGCTGCGCCCCGCGGCTTCGCTCGTGTTTAAATTGATGTTAACAACTTTCTTATATTTTATTTCATAAGAACCTTTTCCTGGTAATAACAAACACAACAAAAAATAATTAAAGAAATTTATTCATCCGTTCACGCGTGATATCGTGACCAAAGGAAATATGGATTCATTTTTAGGGTTCTGTACCTCAAAAGGAAAATCACTTTCTTGTCTGTCTGTCTGTCTGTCCGTCTGTCAACCCCCCTTTTTTCAGGAACGCGTGGAGGTATCGAGTTGAAATGAACATCAAATAATCAAGTCCGTAACCTCTTGGAGTCTCGATATACTCGTAAATAAAACCTCTAAGTCAACGCAATCAAAAGTTACTGCGGTTTAAGTCAGAATATTTTGAAATTTCCAAGGGAACCGCATGCACACAAAACAGGAACGAAGCTATAAATAAAAACACTGCATTTTTGTTCGAGATGAAAAATAGGTGTCTTTTGGGAGCTCTCCGCTGATTCGATGTTTAAATTTGTCATACGAGTTTCCGTCAGATAGGCTTTTACTCAAATCGGTTATTTGGAAAGGGATTTTGTACCTTCATGCTAAATGAATACAGCTGAAAAAAGAGTAAAGCGATGGGGAGAGGTAAAATGTATGCCTCTTTTGGGAGTATGCTTGTGATTTAATATTTGTACCCGTCAAAGCCTTTGCTGTCATGGGTACCCGTGTGTCTTGTGTGTAGTTGACACAAAAATTGGTTATGACTTACATTCTTCTGTGAGTAACGTAATTCACAACTAATTTTTCATCCCATCTATTCGAAAAAGACGACTTGGTTCGCCTTGTGCACCCAAAGGTGGTGTTTTCTATAAGAAATTTTTAGCGGGAAATTAGTGTTCAAAGAAATCGAACGCTAATATTGATTGAATAAATACTGGCTGGTACGACGACGCATAGTTGCGCCGCCAAGTGAATTAAAAAAAATAAACGCGTGACTTACAGCGTTTTCCTCAATTTTCACGGGTTGTTAGAAATTGGTGGTTTTGTTTTGAAAAATGTGTTCTTCAAGTGACAGTAAAAGTATAGAATTAACTCCTGAAAGTATTAGAACTGACGCAAGAAATGTGATGGTTAATCTATTACCTGCAAAATCCCGGGAGAAATAGTATATGAAAGCTATTATGTTTATTATTCTAAATAAGTATATTAATAGAATTTAATATTTTAAATTAATCTAATACGAGTATATTATTCAGTTCTCATTATTATTAGATACTTATTAATTTAAATTTAGTTGTTACTCTATGTTTTATTAAATAATAATATTACAATTAAATATGAGGCGCCTTTTATTTTCTCATAGTGGGTGATGAAAGTAGAGTGTCACTCGGGCGCAAAATTTATTTTAGGCTCAGGCGACGTACTTTGTATCCCTCTCTACGTTCAGGATTCTACTAAAGAATCCCGCGCTACGCTTGGGAGTCTACTCTAGAATCCCTCACTTTGCTCTGGATTCAAGAAAGCGCCCACGCCGTAAAAATATGCTTTTGCTACCTTATGATACAATTTACTATTTTTGTCATCATCGTCACTCATGTAGTTTTTACCAAATATGTGATAATTTTTATATACCTCTCCAACATCTAACCCCAAGCTAAGCAGAGCTAAAGCCTTTATTCACAAAGAAAATTATACTAGTATTTACAATTGAAACAATTGAGCTAACTGCAGACTGTTGCAAACAGTCTACAGGTAGCTGAACTGATCCATATAGAATAGAATAGAATATAAATTTATTTGTTACAGGACTTATACAGCTTAGACTAAAATACATAATTAACCTAATTCGCCGTTATACTGCGCAAAACAATTAATTGCCCAAAAGTTCAAAATGAGATATCGCGTTTGTAAAGTTTAAGGTGTTGAAATGATAGTTTCTAATCTCTATTGTTATTATTATTATATTAACAAAAGTACATTTGTTCATGTTCTATTAGTATGTAACCATAGATATATAAAAAGCTAAATGCTTTTATCAAAATTTGGCGGTAACTGTCACTAGGTCTCCCATTTAATTGGTTTTCCCTGTAAATTGTCAAATCTCTTTATTTTCTAAATTTGTAGGAATATAGCGAAACCTGAGAAATCAGTTTTTACATTTAGATAATAAAAGCTACCCATGATTTAAAAATACCTACATAGCTGTCACTCGTGAAGCTACAAGATGAAAGGCATCAAGATAATTGGTTTTCCCTGTAGAAAATTTTAAGAACCAATGAATTATGCATACAAATTTTTGTAGTTTCAGGTCTTTCAGTTGTTATTGTAATTTTAACGTCATAAAACTATATAAACACATTGTGCCTTGGTTATTTGAATATTAAAAATATCAAACTTCAATAGTCATTAATCAGTGCCAACCAATTCAAATTAGTAAATGGAGAAACTTGGACAAACACTCTATGAATGACTGAAATTCATACAATTCAAATTAAAGTCAAAATAATCAAGAGTGAAGCTTGCTAGATGTCCTAAATTATGCCTACATGTACCTTTGATCATTCTGTGCAGAAAATTCCCTGAAATTCGGGGTACTATTTAAATACCTATACGGAGTTGGCCACTTCAGATAGGTACTAAATATAATTATTATCATACTAGCTCCTTCCCGCGGCTTTGCTGGCTGATGATGATGGTGATGATGAAAAGTAACCTATGTGTTAATCCAAGATGTCGGCTACGTCCTCACCCAATTTCAACAAAATTGGTCTAACCATTTGAGCGTGAAGAAGTAACAAACTCACAAGCTTTCACCCTAATAATATCAGTGTAAAAAAGTAATGAAAAATACCAATCCTTATGAAAATAGTATTTTAATGCTTACTAAAAACAAATCAAATTAAAAAGGTAAACAAAGACCAGCACAAATTTAAAATTTTAAAATTATCCTGACATAATTAGGCCAGTGAATTTTAAGCTCTAGGTATTACTAAACTTTATCTCGATTACATCAGCTTATTACAGCCTAATATCAAATATTTTAACACTGAACTGTTATAAAGTTTAGAACCATCACAAATCAGCTTTAAAATAATAAAAAATCATCAAAATTAAGCCAAGCTGATAAATTAATCTTCTTCAGAACTTGTAGCAGGGTTACTTTCTGAGATGGTACAATCGGGTACCCTGTCTTTGCCTGCAACATCTGTAATTAAATTTTCAAACCAGGCATGATACTCCTCCTGTATCCCTCCCTTTTTGCATACTAATTGCAGCAAATCTTTTCTTTTTTTTTTGCTACACTGATGCCCAAAGGTTTTTTTAGCTAAAAAAATTACCAGAAAATTTTGAAGAACCCATACGTTGTTAAGGAATTCAAATATGACGAATATTTGAATTCCTTAACAACGTATGGGTTCTTCTAAATTTTCTGGTAATTTTTTTATATATCTTTTTGATCGTGCTCTTTTAAACACATTTATCCAGTCCGGCATTGAATAAATTTCTGTGTTTTTTTGCGCCGATTCAATAGCGCTGAGCATTGAATCATTGAATGCATTGAGTCCGCTTCCATGTGTGAATGTCCACTTTCAAGGAATTTTTGTTCAATAATCTGTAAATTTTCTATTTTTGGTACAGCCCAGAGCAGAATTGCCGCTACGTTTTATTGCGATTTTGTCCGCCACGGGTATCAGAAAAAAGGCTTACTTCTGTCACCGAACTTGGTATGCAATTCGACAAGAAGTGATACAAAATAGTACCAATTTCCGAACTACCTTTCTTGCCATTGATTTCAGACCAAGGAAAATAGTATGCTTGGTTTGGAAGAGCGCTCTCATATACCGTCAAATTATAAACGGTTAATTTCCGTGTATAATATAAGAGACCAATGTCTCCACTAGGTATCTGCAGTATGGCCTGCAAATCAAAAGAAGCCGATGAAAAATTCTTTTTTTTGCCACATTAACCTTCCATGAAGCAGGATTAGGAATTCTCCAGCGTTTCAAGTTTTTTGCTTTTTGGCAAGCCTTATCAAAAATCTCCATTAAAATGACCGTAGCTATAAAAGAAGATTCTTTTAAGTCGTCATTCAAATCATGTAAACGTTCTTTGTCTAAAGTTTCCAAAGCAATAGTTTGATGTATGCACTCTCTGTCTTTACTGCAGTCATTCTCATTACTGAACAGGTCATCGCTGCAGAACGTTCTGTCGCCATCTAAAATAGGTAAGCTCTCCTTCAGTCCGAACAATTCTGCTCAACTTGCTCAACTTTCACTCACTCAAAATAATAATTGAAAACCTCCAAAAACAACCGAGACTCGAGCGCAAATGGCCGAAACAGGACCGGGAATGTCGATACTAGCGCCAGAGAGCGTAACTAAACAAGTTTAATGGTTTTTCACTGTAGTGAAGTTGTATTGAGTGTGGTATGATATACCCATAGATATAAAGATATACCTAAAAGAAAACCAATTATCAAGATATACAATTTTTTCTTAGACGATAAGTTGTAATAAGACGTATGAAATTCGACAGGTAAAACCAATTATCTGGATATAGCATTTTTTCTTAGACGATTTAATGTATTGAGACGTATGAAATACGTCAGGTAAAACGAAATAAATGGCTATAGTAGTTTTTATTTGCAGACTTTATTGAAGTACTAAGAATTAAATCTTAAAAAATGGTTATCCCTGAGGAAAAAAATAAAGTATTCAAAGAGGTCTCTTGGGGGTAAAATAAACTTAATCAATTTAACTGACATTCATTGGAGACGATTATGGTAGCAGTCAAGTTAAACCGGCCTAATGTTTTGTATTTGACTATAAATCATAGATTGCTTGATTTACTTGATTATCACATTCGCTAGCAGCAAAACTAAAAGACATAGCAGTTAATGGGTTTTACCAGACGAAAAATCATAAAATTTTGAGTACTTTGGCATTTCTAGTTCAGTTTGGACAAAATTTCGAAATAATTGTTTTGCGCAGTATAACGGCGCTATATTAAAATACGAGGTGCAAACCCAGTAACAAAATGGCTCTGCCTCAGCATGGGTTGGTTGACTAGCAAGCTAGCAACCAACGCATATCAATACCAGAGCTTGTTTTATGGGTATTAGATAACTGATAAATTTAATACATTAAACTACATAGATAATGAAAGTCTAGAAGGTGTATTTGCTTTAAGGTACTTGAAGGTGTATTTTTGGTGTATTTTTCATCATCCACGGTCCTGTTTTAATTTATTAATTTTATTTATTTATTTATAGATTCCCAGCAGAAAAATTACATCACATACTGAGTAATAAAATAGAGTGGTCTTAATTCTAGTGATTTTTAAAATAAATTGTGCCATTATGATGATTATGGGTCGACTAAACATGACAAATATTACAATACAAAGACAAAGGTGAAAATAATAGGCGAAAAAAATATAGGTATTTACCTATATTGCTAAGGAAAACTTATACACTAAATAAAAAAACTTAAATTACTAATATAGGTAAGTATGGTATGTATCAGGAGCTAAATGTGCGATCAGAACATTTAAAAAAAATCTTGATTTCAGTAAGCAGTATAAAATATGCATAGGTACTTTATTAATTCATTTACTTAAATGCAGTCAAATACAATTGGTCTAGCGTAACGAGTTTCCATGACGCGAGACAGTTTCTCGATCAGTTACAATTAAGGAATGAATCCTCGTTCTACCCGCAAATACAATGACTGATCATCAGCAACGTCGAAGCGATTCTCTCGTCGAAGAGACTCTGTTTCCCAAGCTAGGTCAGGATGGCCTGTATTATTGGGTCACAGGGATTAATAAAGGTTTAAGGTTGTTGGCAGCATACGACATTTCTTGAATTTAGGTAGCAGTTGTAAGGTATCAGATAAGTGGAGGCTTACATTTTATTGATCTGACGACCTCCGTGGCGCGGCGGGTGAAGGCCCGCCTGCGACGCAGGAGGTCAATTCCCGCCTCGGGACAAACGTTTGTAAGATCTACAGATATTTGTTCAGGGTGTTTTGGATGTTTTCTAAGTAATAAAAGAATGTATCTATGTAGTGTAATGTATTAAGTATATCAGTTATCTAGTACCCATATTACAAGCTCTGCTTAGCTTGGGGCTAGATAATGCTACGAGAAATGTCCAACATTATTAAAAAATTGATAGAGCTTTCGGGGCTTCTGAGGACACCGGTCTCTAAAGAGTCCAGTCAACATATACTTGAGTCTAGACGTCCTGCAATGTTCATCGAACTATCTTAATGCCGATTTAAGCCGTGTTTCGACCTACGTGGTATCGTTTGTTTGATACCTATACGCTATATGTATATATCTTCTTTTTGATTAGATGAGCACGTCCAATGTGTGAAAAACACTGTATACTTATATTAAGGAGGAAAAATTTGAAAGAACCCAGAAGGTGACTTAGGATTTGTTGATTATATATGAATACTAGCTGCGCCCCGCGGCTACGCCCGCGTGGAAGATGTTGGCCGATTCTCAGACCTACTCAATATGCTCACAAAATTTCATGACAATCGGTCAAGCCGTTTCGGAGGAATATGGCAACGAAAACTGTGACACGAGAATTTAATATATTAGATAGATGAACACATTTTAATTTGCAAAGCAGACAGTGTCTTGGGGACGCTCCCGCTTGGTATTGATATGGACCAGTTGAGCTACCTCTAGATTGTTTACCACAGTCTGCAGTTAGCTCAGCTATTTTAATTGTAAATACGTGTTCTATTGTAATGTTAAATTGTAAATTTTTTGGTAAATATTTTTATTAGGTTTGTATACTTTTGGCCAATATTGGCTTATTATATCCAACCAAGCATAAAAAGTTTTACCTACCTACGGATGAAAATATTTGAGCCCGACGCGTCAACAGTTCCGTTGAAGCAGTCCTTTGGAAATAATTTATGACGTTGAAGGCTTGTCGGAGCGTACAAAAGGTGATAAAGGTCAAAATAGCTGAGCAAATTCGGTGAAAGGATTTTTTCGCATTCAATTTAGTTCTGAGCATTTCTGAAAGAACCGACGAGTTTGAGGCTCGTATGTGATATTTTTTTGGGGTTGTTAGACTTAATTCACGTGTAACGTTCCTCAGCGCATGACAAAAAGAGTTCAGATGACGAGCACCAACGCGCGTTGCGAGCACTCGTCACTACTCGTTAAATAAACGTGCAATCGCAATGAAAGCCCGCGAACAACTGAACAGCAAACAGACATTAATATTAATCAAAGTGCGCATCAAGACGCGCGATTTGAAAACGTGCGTTAAAATTTTGCCATCAACATAGACTTATCTATATCTGGAGGTAACCAAACCTTAGGTGCTAATCGCTCTAAAAACATCTGTCAGCTTGTCACTCAGAGATGAGAAAAATATATGGATGGATTATTATGGTTAATTATCAGAAGTCATTTCTAGAAGTGATTTTTGTGTTTAATGGACGTTATTACTAGTAGGTAGTCATTTTAATTGTGGTCCTAATCCGATTCCTTTAAGTTTTCAACGAATTTTTTGTTCGTCGAACACGTGAAACTGTCAATAACTCGCTACCGCTGTCCATCGGACACGCATAATGTTGCCAAAAAGTATCAAGTTTATTATGGCTCGCGGTTATAAACGCTATACTCGTATTCCAACCAGTAAATACATATTTCAAAACCCATCTCTATCTTACTGACCCAGTCTCAAGAGTTACCATATTTTCCTTCAACAAGTCAAACCGTTTACATCGTAAAAGCCCGCGATACCGTGATCCCAGTATTTCGATGTGAAAATATTGTAATGGCGTGGCATTGGAACGATCCGCGGCCGCATTTTAAGTCGAATAGACATCGTAGAGAAGAAATATCGTCGGTTACTGTCGATGGAAAGGTCGTTGACGTGGAAAAGGTGGGCAGATTGGAAATGCTGTGTTTGTTGGGGTAGCAGGGATTAGACTCGAGAGGGAATAAAATGCTGTGTAAAGTTTGTTTTTAGGGTTCCGTAACTGAAGGGTGATAACGGGACCATCTTATTAAGCCTCTGTTGTCTATCTGCCTGTCTATCTTTCCGTCCGTGCGTCGTCTGTCAGCGCGTATCTCTTGAACCGAAGGTTACTTAACTTGAATAGACTTGTTTGATTTTGTTATAGAGTCTGCATTACTAATGTTAGGTAAATAATAACCATCAAACATAACTGGGTAAAATTGTATATCAGCCTGGCAACACAGTGGGTGACGCACGACGAGCCAGGCAACACTCGATCAACGGCTCCCGGATTCATTCTATCGCCGACAGCCGTCTTGAGCAGACTTGGTACTTTTGAGCTACTTCTGAATAGTTCTTACTCAGCCTTCTGAATAGTTCTTGCTTGCAAAACGATCGCGTGTACGAGTTTATGACTGAACGGAAGTGGAGTCGGTTGAAACATGCTGTTTTTGTAGATACCGCCCAACAACTTCAGAAGTGGGATTCCGATAGCAAGGTACGTAAAGTGAAGATTTCTTATAATTATTCGTAATTACTGCTCTTTATCTTGTTATCACCCTGCCCACAAGGTGTTGAGGGTTGACTTGTTAACACGTAATCGGGGTACATAACTCCGATAGTGTTAACAGATTGATTTAGAAATGCGGGTTTGTGCAGGCATTCGGCCAGGGCATGCCCTCCCTGGTAATGTCGTCACGTACTTAGTGATTTTACTAGATACCTACCTGCATTTTTGGTTAGTTTGAAAGCCTGTTTGTTAGCACGTGGTCAGGGTAGGTATCTACTCCCTGACAGTGTTGGCGGAATGATTTGCAAGTGATCGGGATTTGTGTAGGCATTTGGCCAGGGTACTCCCTGGTAACGCCGGTACGTGCCTGGTTAATTCTGATTAATATACTAATGACAAATGTTAAAGTACACTAAATAGCGATTGCTCGATAACATGTAGCGGGTTCACCGTTAAGTAAGTAGGTAGGTACCTACCGAATCTGTGATCGTGGCCGCGTTTGGCCAAGATACATAGGTACCCGCCTAGTCGCCTACTCTATGATAGCTTGAACGCGGGCTCAGCAATTTAACTGGCTGGATTTCCTTTTCAACGTGTTTTTTGTAACCCCAAGAGAAATTTATAAACTTTTGTTTGGATTCTGGTTATCAGTGATCCATGATCGCATTAACTTGTCAGATGAAATGGAAATATGCCTTGAAGAACATTGATGCTTGATAATTTTTAACAGCGAATGATGGAAGCAGTTAGCGTGACCACCACCGTAGCAGAGAACACCGTCGCCATAAGGCGCCAAAGCGCCGTAGCAATCGACGGAGCCGCGACGAACACAGCCAGCCAGGTACCATAGATGCTGACGTACTGTGATCGTGATGGCTGTGCTGAGAAGCGTCCAGCGAACGACGGACGATGCAACGAGAAGCGAGGTGAGTCCTGTAATTCTACTCGAAATCCTTCACGCAACCGTTGATATAGGTAGTAGGAAGAATCGAAGCGCCAAAGCAGGCGTACCTAGAACAGCACGTCGCAGCGAGAGGCTAGTTGCGCCTCACATTCGAAGCCGTTCTCGTAATCGGCACTATAGTGAACTTCGTGAATCGAATCGGAATGTATTTGAAGGTGTACTTTATTAGTACCTAGATATTATGTACCTACCTATGTCAAAATCCGTTGTTAAGCTTTGATCCATGCCATGCCTCACTTCTTGGACTACATGGACTTCTTCAATGGACTACAAAAATATTTAGATTTTACCCTAACCAAATCTGGTGGGCCTCGCCGAATCGTGATACCAAAGAATACCAACCCATTTATAAAATTCTGTTTAGCTCCGTTATGTACTAACCG
This sequence comes from Eupithecia subfuscata, assembly GCA_963564075.1. NCBI lineage: Eukaryota > Metazoa > Arthropoda > Insecta > Lepidoptera > Geometridae > Eupithecia > Eupithecia subfuscata. Next base: position 1,660,849 of record OY751097.1, on the reverse strand, counting down.
ATGTAGATAGGTGTACGATGATGAAAATTTCATGGCTTTATGTAGGTATGGGGTAGAATAAAGACCTCGATATTTACTGCTGACCGGACCACCTTATAAATTACCCAACCTTCGGAACGAATACATTCTACAGGTACCTACACAATATCTACGCTCAGAATAACTACAGTAGGTACCTAGCATAATAAGGAATAGGGACAAATTTGATATATCTACGTAGACACTAATCCTAAGTTAAACATGAAATGAAATCATGGAGCTGTAATATATTTTTTTTAGTTTTACGATCCGTTTCCGAGTCGTAGTACCACATAAACATATTTAGATATATTTCTGTGCGTAGTACCTATGTTGCATAGGTACCTATGCATCAGAGTGCACTTGAACCGATAAAGATAGCGACGAGTTTCAGGTTGAGTTGTCGGTGAAAATGCTAATCACAAACAAAGCAGTTTACTTAAAATAGGTATTTGTTACTTTACTTGATAATAAAGAACGTTTGGCTACTTACGCTAAGAACTTTTTAGTCTAAACGGATAGGTGCCATGCCAACGTCATATTATATCCATGCTCAGTTTGCAAACCCATGAACACAACTAGCTACCTATCTCTCTCTAGACCTACCTACCTACATACCAATGCACGAATGCACCTTTGATTGCAGCGTATTCATGAAATATTTGCTAGAGAAAATATAATATTTAAATAAACTCGATCATAGTCTTGACACAATGCTCATCTACCTAATTGTAGATTTGTAGATGACCAAAACCTCGATAAGTAGTTCCAAGATTTATAGGTATTTTTGGTGGCAAAAGATCATTCACTTTTTATTTTTCTGTTAATAAAACCATGACACGAAGCCGTGCTCGCGTTGGTTTCCAAAATAGAACTTTTGTGAGAACATGCGGGTTCGATTCCCGCAGCGCGGCAAGTATTTGTTCGATTTCCGGATGGTTGTTCGGGGCCTGAGGCATGACAAGCATTAAGTACTTTAATGTATATTTAAAATAATAATGAGGCTTTGTAGGAATTCCGATTTAAACTACGTAGAAAGCGTAGGAAGGTAATATAAAAACAAAACACAAATTCTAGTGTTTTTTTTTTTACGGTTTAAGTCATTTCTTTGATCATCCAAACTATTATTCATTGCAATGGACGACTGGAAGGCAAAACCTAAGATAAGTCTTCGCAATCTACTATTTTTGGAACAAGAAATTAAAACTAAGAATTGAAACAAAAACAATTTATGGCAGCTCCTTAATCTATGACTTTTGATGCCCGCAACGCACATGCAACCTTAACCAAACATTTTGTCATTCAGGTGGCAAACTTCTTACGTGTAAATAATGCATATAAATAAAGCATTAAAATATCGAATAGAAATCATTGAGGGTAGCGAAAAGAAATGTGAAGTAAACATGTAGGATTAGAGGAGTAGAGAGTATGAACAGGGTGTGAGAGTACGAACGCTAAGCAAGTATGAACGGAGAACAATCTCACACTTTTCATATAAGTCAACAGTGTGTGAATGTGTAAATATATAATGTAGATGATATAAAATGAACAAAAAAATAATATACTAAAATCAAACGTTGGCATGGCCCGAGACGCAGACGAGCCTCTCAACTGGACCCTCGTGCAGTGGCGGTGGGGCGCGCCCTTGCGGGTCGCACCGCCGAAGCTGGGCAGCGAATGCGTTAATACGCAGAGTATCAATTACATACATATTTATGCCTGATTATGCTTTGAGTACGAGTAGGTTTTCGGTAGGTAAATTATTTGGTACGATATTATTATACTGTTACACACTACGTGTTAATTAGAGTTTAAACGGTGAAAACGATTTATGTACTCGTAAGTTGTTTAGGTCTATAATAAACAAAATAGAATAAAATAGAATGGAATCGAATGGAATCGAATGGAATCGAATGGAATCGAATGGAATCGAATGGAATCGAATGGAATCGAATGGAATCGAATGGAATCGAATGGAATCGAATGGAATCGAATGGAATCGAATGGAATCGAATGGAATCGAACATAATCGAACCTAATCGAATAGAATCGAGTAGGATCGAATAGGATAATAGAAAAGATATTTACAGCTACTAACAGACGCAATTGAAACACGGGTCGTCAGTGACCGTGATCAGAGAATTAGTTACTGCTGGCATAATAAAATAAATTGTGTTTCCAAAGTAAATTATTTACGACTTTTCAAATGAATTTAGGACTGTAGTAGGTTCAATTAAAAATAAACAGAATTAATACCATACTCAAATAAATAAAATTAAAGGTAAAATACACACCTAGGTTTACAACACCTATAAAATGTAATATTCTAGAAGACGATTTTTCTAATTTACTAGTGACGACGACCTTTCTCATTTACTTGTGTAAAGGTTCTCCTACCTGCAGCTAAATCGCGCTTTTTGGATAGTTGTGTTGGTTTAAGGAATCTTGACCAGTGTTTGAGCGGGAAGGAAAATTAAAGGCAAACTAGGCTATCCTGGATTGGTCGATATGTCGTTATGGAGCGGTGGTGGATAATTATGCTTTTATACTACAGTATCTTCAAATAGGTCGAACTGGACTTTCAAGTCTTTTTTAGATAACTTGAAGTCGTGCAATTTCTTATAAAAATAATTTTAGTAACAATTTACTAGACTTAGGCCTATCAAATTTTATTTTTGGGTCTATTTGAACTCCTGGATCCTTAATCCAATATAGGATAGTTAATGTAAATTTAAACAATGATGTTGAAAGTTGTAGCTGTAGGTACATTGACAATGAAAATCATTATTATTGCTGCACTGATCATGATATTCTATGGGAGTAAATTTATTGGTATTTATTTTAAATATTTGATCAGCTGGAAAATTCAGCTTAAAAACTACTTGAGCAGCATTTTAAGTTTTGATCGGCTGTAAAATAAAAACCACCAGCAACACTTGGTCGGCCACTAAATTATTTTTGGTCAGAAAATAAATAGCTGTTTGATCGGCAAAATTAATGTTTTGATCAGCAGAATTAATTATATGATCTGCAGGATTATACAATTATTTTTGATCAGCCAAAAATTGATTTTTTGAGCAGCAAAATTAATGTTTTGGTCAGCCGAATAAGAAAATCGTCGAGCTGAAAAAAAAAAAGGTATAAGCCATAATCAATGGGTTTTCTTTTAAATGTATGGTCAACTAAAACTTTATATTACTGCGATTTTATGGAAAAAGAGCATTTTAACACTTTCATGGCCCAAGACGCAGACGAGACTCGACCCTCGTGTGGCGGCTGGCCAGTGAATGCGATGCAATACACTAACACTTTCATGGCCCAAGACGCAGACGAGCCTCTCGACCCTAGTGTGGCGGCGGCGGCGCACCCCTGCGAGTCGCACCGCCGAGGCTGGGCAGTGAATGCGTTAAAGAAGGTGGGGTTTTCATAGTCGAGTTGATACAGAGGCACGTAGGAGGTAGGTAGGTAAGGTACCTATTTCTACCTTACCTATTTTTTTTGTAAAATGGTATCAATGTGCTGAGGACCCTTGTTCGTTGTTGGTCATGTCTGTCCTGTGTTTGTGACACCGGCACGGCAGTGACAAACAAACGTACGTAGGAGATAGGTAGGTAGGTACCTACCTTACCTCGCGTTGTTGTTAGCAACTGAAGGAACCCTTGATTGTTATTGGTCATGTCTGCCCGTGTGTGGTGGCATAGGTAGTGGCATAGGTACGTACAAACGAACGTATAAGATAGGTAAGGTACCTTACCTACATACCTATTACCTACGCGCAAAGGTTGCGCAGTGTAGGTACCACCTACCTTATTTTAATGGGTCAAAGGGACACGGAAGGGTGCGCAGACGACGAGCACTCACACTTACTTTCGTTTGCCGTAAGTTAGTGTGAGTGCTCGCTCGCCGCCGCAGTAGTGTAGTCGTTCCTTCCTACACGAAATATCTACCTACCTAATGAACAACAAAGATGGAAAGACGTAGCTAGACCGAAGTGCGACCGAGACAATAATATAAGATAAGATAAATTTTATTGGTTCACAAGAAGATACACACATCGATAAATAAGAATTACAAAGAGAAAAATAAAAACAACGTGAGACCAAAAGGTTGCCACTCAGCGTGTGCTGCAGGAGCTCGGGGAGCAGCTGCAGCGCTGGTCTTCCGTGGCACCATAGCGTAGAGCGCGTCACTGCCTATGGACACACTCTATGCACGTGTCACAATACGTCACGTCACAATATGCACGTGAAACACGAATGCCGGCGGCGATGGCGCCCCGGTCTATCTATGACTGAGGTGGATGGACCTAATTGGACCCAATCTCTTGAATTTTACTTACACTTAAGTACATCTAGGTGTGACTGTATATCATGAACCGTACCTACCTACAAAGTAGACAATAGCAATTTTCAGAGGATTTAACAGAGGGAGGATCCTTTGTGTTTCTTTGATTATCTATAGTACTACCGAAAGTAGTGTTTGCAACTAATGTGGCAGGAAAAAAGATACCTACTTAACACTTTTTTCTCGGTAGCCTTGTCACAGATAAGGGTATACACTTTTTACAAATACCTAGACACATTTTCGATTACAGGACCTTTAATTTTTCACAAAAGTCAATTCAATTTGATTGCACAATAAATGAAAATAATAACAATAAGATAGATTTATTACGCCTTTAATGCACCATCAGTACCTACATAAAACATTAGGCAAGCAATAACACTATTTTTCACGACTCATTGGGTAGGTAGGTAGTTTGCGGGTGTCGTCGGCATTTTGACTCACTCATTCAGACATTTTGGATTTCAGGGTACCTATTAGTACATTTAATTTTGTTTTTCACAAAAGTTCGTACATATTTACTTAGGTAAGTAAGTATACCAGTACTTACTTACTTCAGTAAGTAAGTACTTATATCAGTTATCTAGCCGTACCTACCTACCTATAATACAAGCTCTGCTTTGCTTGGTGCTAGATAATGCTGTGTGAATTGTTCAGCATTAGGAAGGTACTTATAGGTAGATACCTACCTGGGTAGGTAGGTTTTTATTTCTTTCCATTTCATTTCTTTAACCAGTTTTTAACGAGTTAAGTACCTACTCCCAAAGATTTATATCGTTAAAGATACCTATGTCCTATTTATACCTAAGTACGATTTATCTAGCTATATAGTGTATATTGTATTAATACAATACACTACATACCTAGATAAATCGTACAAACATTTGTCTCATGGCGGGAATCGAAGCCACAACCTCCTCCTTCCTACCGACTCCGCGACGCTGCCGCGCCCGCCGGCGCGGCGGCGCGACGGCGGCGGCGCGGCGGCGGCGGCCAGATGACTGCACAGGTAGCAGGGCATGCATGGGTGGTTTTGAGCGAGCCGCCTCTCTCAGCGAGCAGAGCCGTTAGGAACATTATCTATGACCTACGTATTTCCGAAAGATATTTCCCAGTCAAAAATCCTAGAACCTGGCCGGGTACAGCGCCACCTCCCGGGTCAAGTTATAAATCTAGACCATCCTGTGACCCACTCTAACACACCATTAAATAAAATGTCATCTAAATCGGTCCAGCCGTTGAGGAGGAGCTCAGAGACAACATGTAGATAGATAGCTACAGATTATTAATAATGAAGGGTGTATTAAGATTAGCAAACCAAAATTAATTTGACAGCTCGCCAAAACATTATAAAATCCGAACCAGGATTTGCTGATCTTTTTCATTCATTTAATGCTGCAATATCATTTTAAAGGCATGCCAAAATTTCATTAAATACGAATCACGATTTGCTGCTGCTTCACTAGTATATTGCTGCACAAATATTTAATTTACTGTGACATAAATTTTTAGGCTGCCCACTGGCACATTAGTTGCTGATCAATTCAGTCATTTTTGCCGACCACTAGCTGCGGCTCAAAATATTTTTTCTGCTTGCAAAATTAATTTTTCGGCTGCCCAAATTCTCTTTAATCTGCTGATCGTTTAAATGATACCCATATTCTATTGGATATTATAAATAAACGTTTTGCTAATAATTTAGCAGAAGATAACAATGACATCTTATTGACACATAATTTATTAGTCAGGTATGTAATGCATTTCATGATGATAAACTTAATAATGCTGTCCACGTTTAATTCGAACTTAGTCCGCTGGTTGTTAACTGTGGGCATGCGGGGCACAATGATGCGCCGCCCAAAAAGTCTCAGTTAACAGTCAGAGTGAAAAAAACGATAAGTTATTTTTAAGACAGGTGAAATTAATATAATTGACTAACAGCTTGTTAACTGTGGGCATGCTGGGCACAACGATGTGCCGCCCAACGAGAAGCAGTTAATAGACTCAGTGAAAAAGGGAACAATTTGGTTATTTTACGCGTGAAATAATTTTAACGTAGGGTAACCAAATGATATGACATGATGGGTTGTTAATTGTGGGCATGCCAGGCACAATGATGTGCCGCCCAACGAGAAGCAGTTAACAGTCTGGGTATTATAAATAATAAAAAGCAATTGGGTTATGTTGCGCGTGAGTTATTTCTAGCGTAAGATTAACCAAATGGCATGACAGGTTGTTAATTGTGGGCATGCCGCCCAGTGAGAAGCAGTTAACAGCCTGAGTGATGATCTACTTATTGTGGGCATGCCGGAAACAATGATGTTTAGCCTAGTGAAAAGCAATAAGTTGATGAAAATAGTAATTCTCACAAATAGTTTTACTATAAGCAAATGAAGTGATAAGCTTTGCAACCAAAGCGAAGAAATTAGCAGTGATACCCAGCGATCAGCGATAATAATCGAATGAACCGATGAACCTTGCAACCAAAGCTAAGAAATGAGAAGGAATGCAGTGACGAACTTAACAACCAAATCCTATAAATAAGTAATGATAATCATCAGTGATCAACGACGATAATCGAATGCAGTGATGAACTTTGCAACCAAAGCTAAGAAATTAGTAGGAATTCAGGGATGAACTTTACAACCAAAGCTAAGAAATTAGCAATGATAGTCGGTGATCTACGACGATAATCGATTGAAGTGATGAACTTTGCAACCAAAGCTAAGAAATCAGTAGGAATGCAGTGATGAACTTTACAACCAAAGCTAAGAAATCAGTAATGATACCTAGTCATGATCAACAACGGCGATATACGAATGAAGTGGACGAACTCGGCAATCAAAGCTATGCGTACAGACATCTTACCGTTGCTACCAGATCTACACAGACAGCGTCAAATATGGACTTCAATTGGAACCGTCGAAGAGAAGTTGGATAACTTCCCTAAGAACTTTAATGGAAATTTGCTACATCACAATAAGACAAATTCCGAATTTATCAAAGTGTATAGAGAACCAATTCCTAGATCACGCAAAGGGTTGATTCAATAACGTCTGACAATTACCTAATAGAACTATCCTGACATCAACGGTCAGTCAAAACCACCGGGAAAGTGGTTAGTTATGCAGGCCCGTTAGATATTATGACGGAAGGATCTTTATTTTTAACGATTTGGGAGAATTCCACCTTCTACCGTCACACTGATCATCCCGAAGATTATGATAAATGGGTCCTCTATAATATTAGCATAATCAAGTGAATCGGTAGGTAGTGGAAACAATACTAGCGAGCCTATGTAGGATATTAAATTATATTCGCTTGGCTATTAGTCAATTATATCCAAGACTTATTTTTGTTATTATTGTATATTGTTATTAATTGACGGGTGGGTATGATCATTAGAGAGAGATATTATTAGAAATATTTCGAATCTAATAAATAAATAAATCGTTGCCGTACCTAAATGTGAACAAAAGGGATTCTAAGCTTTGTTATCTGGATCGTGCTTTTTGATTTAAATCTCTTTGGCATACGTTTGTAAGAATATGATCTTATATTCGTTACTTTTTGTTTTTTTGATGAAATATATTTTGTCCGCAAGGATAGATAAAGTTCAAATTGGAAAAACAATGATTGTTTGGAAAATAAATTAATGTTTACTTAAATGTTAATATTTATAAGCAACGAAGGCACTCGTTGACGGTCGGATGGCCGAGCTGTTAGGTAAATAATAACCATCAAACATAACTGGGTAAAATTGTATATCAGCCTGGCAACACAGTGGGTGACGCACGACGAGCCAGGCAACACTCGATCAACGGCTCCCGGATTCATTCTATCGCCGACAGCCGTCTTGAGCAGACTTGGTACTTTTGAGCTACTTCTGAATAGTTCTTACTCAGCCTTCTGAATAGTTCTTGCTTGCAAAACGATCGCGTGTACGAGTTTATGACTGAACGGAAGTGGAGTCGGTTGAAACATGCTGTTTTTGTAGATACCGCCCAACACTAATGTAAAAAAAAAAAAAAATATATTAAAAAATTTATAATTGTGGGGGTCAATGTCAATTGTCCATGCCAAATTGAACAACGATCTGTTTTTGAGGATTTTTTTGTTCTTCTTTTCTTGCGTTAAAATATCAAGAACAAGCTTCTGCCCGCAGCTACGTTTCTTCACGCGTTTTTTTTGGAATAAAAAGTAGTCTATACTTAAATTATTCTAGGTTCAGATCTTTCTGTGTGCAGAATTACTTACTGATCCATTCAGTAGTTTTGGCGTTGTCTCCGGCCAAACATATTCACAACGGCACAACGGCGAAAACTTTCGCTTATATAATATTAGTAAGACGGTAAAGAACCCTTCGTGAGCGAGTGACTTACGCTTTACCAGTTTATTTCTATTAATGATGAAACAAGCAGATGGACTAGTCGAAGAAACCTAAGCTTACACCAAAGAACTAAATCCTTGGCTTAAACTAGGTCATACGAATGAAATACTGGTGTGGGTGTTTTTTTCAACGGTTTAGGATCGTTAACGTTTTTTAACGAGAATCGTATCATATAGAATGAAAGAAACGGATTTTGCCGTCTGCTTTGAGAGCAATGAACGAAAAGGAATCCGTTCTGAGAAAGTCTTCTAGTTGACAAAAGCCTTGCTATTTCGTGCCCGAACAATGAACCGAGACATTGCTTACGGCATAGTACTTTACACAGAACTGGTAGGAAACTTTGATAGAAAAATAATATTTTCAAAGGATTAAGGGCAGTTTTGGAATACAACATAAGGGGGGTCGCCACCAGTCATGCGCGAAATTAAAAAAATCTGGTTTTTGTATTTTTCGTGTTCTAAAAGGAATGTCTCTAGCTATTAGTAGGTAGTTTTAAAACCATTTAAATATGTTGCATTTAAATATGTTGCAGCCGTGTGGTGCCGGCTTAGAATTTGGACCACCCCAACTCTTCCCGCGGGTGTCGTAAGAGGCGACTAAGGGATATCCACCGGGGGCGGGCAGCAGCGCCCCCTGCAGAACAATTTTACCACCGAACTGCGATTCCCAACCCGCATGCCCAGCGTGGGGATTATGGGCATTACCCCCCATGAGATAAAAGCCAATAAGGCGCTTATCGGCGGGAGGCCTGCGTCCAGCAGTGGATCAATACAGGCTATTGAGGTTGAGGTAAACCATTTTCCAATCCATGCTTAACCTAACTTCGATTCTATCGTCGTTTCGGAGTGTATTGACGTTATGTTGATTTCAGAAACAAATCTTTTACATGTCAGTATACTCCAAAATGACAATAGATTCTGAGTTATTTTTAGCATGGGTCATGCATGGCAAATGGTTCACTATGGTCGCGAAAGCAGCTACTAGCCCTACTAGGTACATAGATTAGGTACTTGTGGAACTCAGAAAATACCAAAAACCAGAAAACATTTTGTATTTCCCGCACGACCGGTGAGTGAGCACCCACACTTAGTTGAAGCGTTGTTCTTCTATCTAAGACAGAAACCAATAGTCATTGTTATTCATACGAAGGATTTAGGTTACTTTATGTATAATTATTATTGCTATCTAGGAAATGATTATCAAATAGATTCTGCCCGCGGCTTTGCACGCGTTGTTTTTATGGAAATGTTTAAAGGTAATTTTTATCCCATGGGTACTGTTTTATGTTACATATGATTGATTCCAGGTTTCGAACTACATCAATAAAAAATTACAGCCTGATCGGTTTGCTTGTTATGCCGTGTAAATGTAACAAACATCCAAACGTTTCTCATTTATCACGCCGCCAGAATCAAAACCTTGACCTTCTCAGAGCGACTTTCATCCAATGCGCCACACAGGTCCATGACCTCATGACCCTAAGAGAAGTCACCTACACTACAATAGCTCTGAAAGCATAGTTTAATTTAATCTGTCAGTTAACGAGGCAGTCTTGTTAGCCGACATTTTAAGACGAACCTACTTTGTCGAAGGCCAGATGCCGAGAAGTAGGCCATATTGGAAGTGCATAAATTATATTTAAGTGTTCGGTTGGAACTTATTAATATTCGAAGGTGAAATTTCTAGTCTCAAAATATGTGGTGGCGGTTAAAGGTATTGTAGTTTTCCAGTAAGGATCAACAGCATCTACGTTTCTTAAGAGCTTTCAAGTAATGGGCCACTTTCGTTGCCCGCGACGCACGTGCCACTTGCCCATCTCCAGGTCCCTGGAGTGCCTGCGCGCCCCTACGCTGCGTGACGCAACGCCAAAATTGGGTAGCGAAAGCGTTTAGATAAATTTTACAATAACGGCATAAAATAGCAGCCAGCGTGCTTTAAGCGAGGTTACTGCAGCCTGGCTGGTTGACACCTGGATTTAGCGAGTGACCTGCGTGCTGGAGCCGCGTAGACCGTTTGCTTAAAGCACGTTGCACTATACATCTTTTTGCCGACCGTGCGTGGACAGCGTGACATCTGAGACGACAACACGAGTTGAGGTGGAGGCGTTTGGGTGCCTAATGGGATTGGTGCTTTGCTCAAATTTTGTGCAGCCTCAAATTTTTGTGTGCGACGACTTTAGAGGAGCATATAAATCCACCATTGCTACCGCACTGCACAATATTAAGCATTCAAGGGCTTAAACACGTTATCTTTAGAAATATATTACAGTGACAAATATGGCTTACTGCAAGCTTCAAACGAGTGGCCTGACAGCTGTCTGTTATCTGATGCCGTAAATATAAAATGCATTTTAAAACTACTATGAGTAGCCAGGAGTAGCCCCATAAATGAATGCACATTATTGTGCTGTGCACAATGGTGCGACAACCTTAAGCCTTCCAAAGTGCCAGCAAGAATGTTCATGTTACTCCTGGATGACGATGTGGAATGCGGTACGCCGCGTGCTGCGGTACGCTAAAATGCCGCGAGAAGGACTATTCCTAGCTGTGACACCCATTTGTTTGTTGCAAGTTTGAGGCATACTGAGGCTAAAATTAAGTTATACATGCGCATCGATTTGATTTACATACATAATGTAGATAAAAGTTAATACAGGAAAATAAAAACAGATTTTCCATTCATAACTCAGCTCCATTTTAGCTACAGGAGACAGTGTTCCAACTCTATTTGGTTTACGTAATTATTTTTGAAATAAACGAGTTTGTACTTTTTGTACTAAATAATGGATTTTTAGCAAATGACTCATCAATTGAATAAAAGCGAGCCCGCACGGAACATAGGCGAATGAAGTCATAAAATGAAAATCACAAAAAACATTCATGTACAATAATGCCAAGTCTCGTCTCGTAATACTCTCACCTTTTTCGAGCACTAAACTTCGGGGTTTTAAAAACTGCCTCGAAATTTTTCAAGACAAGGGTTCCTGGTGGCGGCCGTTTGCTCGACTTACCAAGGCTACTACCGTAGCCCCTGCTGAGGGTAAGCACTTAGATAGAATATTTGAAACGAAACAAGTGCGCTGTGAAAATGTTCTCGCAAAGCCACAAAACACCTTTCCTTTTCAGTTTATAAAATCAATAGGTACCTATAATCCATCTGTAGATAAGGTGGATCCAATATCACACGGATTGAACTCCGATATCCAACACTAGCTAGCGTGGAAACTGGATTCTGAAATACTCGATATAAGCCTATTTTCATAGTAAGGCGAGCATGAATAGGTATTTTTGATTTCTGTCGCTTGGATATGTAGAGTATGTGAACCGCACACCAGACATACACTTGTATCCAACAATACAGGGTATTTACACCCATTTTTGAAACGTGTTCCAATTTTGAAATTAGATTCTACAAAGAAAACAAAAGAAAATTACTCAATCGATAAGTGCCATAATAATGCATTAAATTTTTTTACGGTTTCAAATTTTGCCTATAATTTGACAAAAGCGCAGGACGCAGTAGACGCCATAACGCTTTTTGATCATGACCTCATTTGGCTGTGTAAATAAAAGTACAAAACCTATGCCTGATCAGTTGACACTATTTATTTTACACAGCCGCCGTATGACGTAATAATAATGTCATATAAGCTACTAACTACTTCATGGTGTTAAAAAACAGATGAAAAAAACTGAAAACTTTGAATTGAATTTTTAAATTAATTCTGTTACTAAGCTATCTCAATAATAATATATTTTAAGATATTTTCTCGTATTGAGTAAAAGACTTTATTGGAGCACCACATTTAAAACGCGTTTGCTCACTACTAACCTGTACAATAGTTACGTGTCCATCCAAAGGTTGCCTAAAAGAAATCGCTTTTAGCGATAAGGCCGCCCGTTGTGCTTTTTGTGTTTTCTTTTCTGTTTTTCTCTATCTTGGTGTGCAACAAAGAGTATTTGTATTTGTATTGTATTGTAATACGAAAAATGTGTCCTTGATGTGCGTGCGTGCGCGTTGATACAGGGGGTTATAAATGTGTCGCGTTTCAAATGTGGTGCTACAGTTGTCGTAATATATGTGTATGTGTGTTGTCAGGAAAGAAGAGACGAAGAAACTTTTAGCCTTATGATTGTTAAAACGACAGTCGTAGGAGCTTTTCAAATAAGGTTTTTGTTAATATTGTGCGTAAGCCCTCGCAGTCAGGGTAACTTCTAAGCAATTGAATTATATCCCAAACAATGGCGTTAGAATCTGAAAGAAGTCCCAAATTTTTTTGACTCTTACGTCACTAACCTCGTAGCGCAATTGGCACTGCATCCCTACTGAGGGAAGATTCAAGTCGCATCGAAATCTAATATTTTTTGGGATACTATTAATTTTTTTAAATGAGTAAAGAAAAATGCGTTGATTTTGTTAACCATTACATACATAACACATACAAAAGGTTAAGATAAAAGTAAAAATTAAGGTAACAAAAATAATAATAATAATAATGCTGGACAATTCACACAGCATTATCTAGCCCCACTCAGCAGCTAAAATGGCCAACACTCAGCAGATGCTATGGATGTATCCTGCCATAGCGCTGGTCTTTCGTGGAGGCCAGACAAACTTATTGTATCACCATCTTTACTCATTAGCTGGCCTGAAGCCAACATCACGACTTCTAGCATTAATGTAGGTATTATGAATACAACTAATTGTTGTATATGCATAACAAAGCCTTGATTTTATGGTCGAGCAAGGAGGCCATGTTTAATTACGTTGTCTCTATGTTGGTATTCGGAGAATGCTTGCTGTATTTGTCAGTTGCAAAGTTAATGCAAACAATATTGCTGTTCTATATTTATTACAAGCTGAACCTCGCGGTGTAACCCACGTTTATAAGTAACAAACATAATAGGTATTTGAATTATTTCATCATCCCACAGGAAAATTGCGCTGTTCCGGGATCAAAATCCTATGTGTTAATCCAGGATATAAGCTTTCTTGGAACTAAATTAATTTCAAATCTATTCAACCGTTTGTGCATGAAGAAGTATCAAACATAAATGCACACACATACCTACATACATACAAACAAACATTCGTCTTTAATATCATAATGTAATAATTAGATAACATCAAACGAAGATAAAAATATGCGCTTGATTATCTTCTGCCCATACTTCTGCCATGGGCAAGTGTTCTCGTTGATAAAAGTAACTTAAGTTCTATAAGAAATTTATCAAAATTCGTTGAGCCGCGTTATAGACAGGGAGAGTTAAATGATAATGAGAACTTCAAAATGAAGAGAAAATAATAATACCTCTGATATTAAAAGATTTATAATCAAAGAATACTTTTTGGACTTTTAATTTAACGTTTCATTGGAAAATAGCCAAGCAACCAGACGTGTTTAAGCCGCGCGCCTTTCATTACATAAAATAGGATTTAAAAACGAGCAATTTAAGTAAAATAAAAATAAAAATTCTTGCTGGGATGAGACCTACTTATTAGTTAGCTCGAGATAAATCGAAAGCTCTATTATTATTACGCATATTATTTGAGGACTACGGATTCGAAGTATAATTGACTTCAAATTTTGAAAGAAAATCAGGCGATCTACAAAATTTTCCAATGAAATCGCGAATGGATGTCGAGATAGTGATTTTTGTTCATGCTCATTTGTACCTATGAACACGAGTGCTAATAACTAATTTAAAAAAAATCCACACACAACAGTGTCGCCGGCCCGCCACGCCGCAAGTAGACTAAACACAATTCAACTGCCTGCTATATTTAGCACCAATCACTTTTAATGCAATAAATAAAGGGGTTGTAACATTTTGGCCATAACATCGGTCAACATTTTTTTTTTCACGTTTTCCGCGCACTATAAAAGTTAATTAAGGCTAAAATTTTCCAGCCCCCTTTCAATATATTTTATTTCAACCCGCCTTGCTGTTTGGGTTCAGCGTTAAGTCCATGATTAGCGTTAAGTCATGAAGTCCAAAATCCATGATTTGGTAATTATCACACATCTTCGCATAATTATGACGAGCAAATTTTTTAAGAATACAGATTGTTTCGTAGCACGTGCTACGCCGTAGCTTCGTAGCAATAGGTAGCTCGTAGCAATTTTACTGTATAAGATAAAGTTTACTCTATTGCGCAAGAAGGAGGGTTTTGTTTTTGAAAACACTGTCCAAATTCCTCATCGCAACGGCTCAAAGCTTGTAAATAATTAATAGTGAAAATCTAACACCTCTAATTCCAAAAAGAATTGAATAAACATTTATATACAAGGTCAAGGGTAAACGTAGTTACGTGAACCTCAATTCCTATAATTTTAGGATCATGCAAAGGAATTCACGGCGAACTTGTGAAGGCCGAACGATCGGGTAAATATTTTATAAGAGAAAAAAGGTTTATAACATCAAAGAGGTTGTCTTATGCCTTTGTAAAGCGGTCGTAAACAAGGCGCTTCTCTTACGGGCTTAGACTATCCAAAAAACTTAGGTTGTTTTAGATTACAACGCTTATATCTAGTAGTTGCAAATTTTCATTAATTACCAGGTGCTCTAAGTGAGTTAATAGTCATGTTTAGGCAAAAGTTATTTAAGATACTGACATTAAAATGCTATTATCAATGTACCTTTATTCACAAAGAAAATTCAATCAAAAATAGAAATAAATGAGAAGTAGTATTTACTTTTTAAACAATTGAGCTCACTGCAGACTGTTGCAAACAGTCTACAGCTAAACTGATCCATATCAATTAGATATGGATATGGACATACATAACCAGATATTTTACGGACAAAAAAAAATACATAATTTTTTTATAGTTATACATGTAATTTAATAATTTATATTATTTTGTATACCTCATTTAAAATATCTAATCCTTTTGTTATTTCTATGAACCAAGGTTAATGTTTTACTCTTAAATAATATTCCGAATTAAAACAGAGCTCCAGCTCAGTCTGCCTGAATATAAATGTAAGATAGAAATTATTTTCATTTGCGTTAGCTTATTTTAGGTTAGGTTAGGTTGGTTGGTTGGGTTAGGTTTCTGACATTGTTTTAATTAATTTTCCGATTTGCATGTCTCTATTTGTTATTAAAGCTGAATTATTATATAATTTTGCACACCAAAGCTGTTTAGCTGTATATTCTATGCGATGAATTACAAATTCATCGTATAGAATATTATAATATAAGCATACCAACATGCAATATGTTGTCTACAAGGCTGCTAAATGACTTGATTTTATTTGATTTAGTATTTACAATAGTTCTTGTAGATACCTACTGGAATTATTGCCAATACTGGATACTGATCTGGTTTCACGAATACTTATTTTCGAAGTAACTTTCCTACAATAGATAAGCGAAAAACATTATTATTAGCCGTAGCGTTCAGTCAAAATAATGGCAGCCTCGATTTTGAGTAAAACGATGCCCACTTTAATTTCTTCATTATTGAGGTTTGGTAAATTTTTATTTTCAAACTAGTACGGTTTAAATTCAACGGAGTTTATCACAGCCCTGTAGAAAACTCAAAGTGGCACGCTGGCGCGAAAATACTACCGTCCATGGAGTCTCTCCTAAAAGACGCTGCAACTTGTTTTCGTAATCTTGCAGATAAAGGTCACACACGATACCAGCATATCAATTATACGATCGGACGGAATATCCGAAGCCATATAACGTCACATAAATTTTACAGCGGTTCGACCCATAAAAATAGGGAATTATCAAACTGTGACGGAATTACCCTAATAAATTATTAAGTTTTGGGGAGTGCGGAAAGCTGAGCTAGGATCCTTTTCCCCAATGAAATGTAGGAACTATTTGAATGTCTTCTGACAATTAAAGGTAGAACTTTCTATGAAGTCGCTTCTGCCCACGGCTTCGTATAAGCATAATATTCTGGCTCAAAATGAACCCTTATGTTTTTACCAAATCCAAACTACTGCCGTCTTCGTAATATTCTGTTCGATGCATTAAGCACCTACTCTTAGCGTGACGAAGTTTCACAAACACAAATTTATAGATAGCATTTAAAAATGACTCACGATACAAAACCTGCTTTAAATTATGACGATTATATGGATAGACAGAACCGCTACCTAGTCATTTGACGCATCCTATTTTGAAACTTCAGGTCTTTCTATTTTATTGTTTTATTACTTCATTTAAGTGAAAATACATAAAAAATGTATAAAAAAAAATATTTACACTGGCTCAGCTTTTTATTCAACTGTTTTAAATCATCAGATTCATCCAAGTTTCTAGATTTAATTTATGAAACTTTGTATCTGAATAATTTCCTATTCGTGATAGGGTATCTGAAAGGCAGCGCAAACTTTTAAGATTAAGCAGAAAGTTCAAGACAAATAGTTGAACAGCTCTTAGCTGAAGCACTAACATTGTTCAGTAACTTTAATGAGAGCAAGAAAAATACGGACTGAACAAATTCGTAATGTAGGCGTTCGATTTTAGCAAAGAAGGAAAACATTGTGTTTGCAGATGATTTAGTTTTATTGTATTAATTATGTTGACAAAAAAAAATATTTAAACCCCTACCCAAATAAGTTATAATTTTTATAAATTTAACAATAAAATAATAGAAATAAATTAGAACTATTATTTACAATTGAAACAATTGAGCTAACGGCAATTGTTGCAAACAATCTACAGATAGCTCAACTGAGCCATATCAATACCAGTTGGAAGCGTCCCCAAGACGCTGGCTGCATTGCCCCGCTGTATGGCAATGTTGATGCGCTGTGCCAGATACTCACCAGCTCGGGTCACGCGTCGTCGCTTCGAGCAGATGCACAAATATTTTTTATAACCCAAAGAGCCTCGGTACCCCCTTGACCTAGGGTCTCGACTCCAAGGGGAGCAAATTTGTAGGCTCTGTCAAGAGGCCGAGGATCTAAAGAGGCGCAAATATGCAGGATATTTGCGCCTCTTTAGATCCTCGGCCAAATCTATCCAATGTATTTGTATTAGGTTAACTTATCTCGAACTAACATATTTATGTTTCTATAGTAATCCTTTGTATTTTATCTGACCTGTAACTTGTAATGTTATGAATAAATACTATGAACTATATTTTTATGTTACTAGTTAAAATACTGAAATTCCTGCAAAAGTTGTAATTTCTCGATGTATATTTTTATCCCAGGTGCGATTTTTTATGCCCGACACAGAGACACAGATTTTAGTAAACCTAATATTTGTACTCAACTTGTCGATAACGAAGGAGGTATATTAAAAAAAAATGAGTATTAATTTTTGGTTTATTTATCATTTCGTATTACAAAAAAAGTTAAAACAACCAATCACATAAAGTAACAAACAATTTGATGGTCACGACCCATCTATTAATCTACCACCTCATCACTCCGGCACTAAGCCGATCTAGTAAAATTTCACTTTTTCCTTAATGGTTATATTGATTAGAGTTTTGAAAAGCCATTATTATGTCCATTTCACGGATGGATCATCAATTCCGACCATAAGTACTGAGTTATAAGAGCGAAGTTTCGTTTTATGATGTAACTTTCGGTTCTAGTGTATGAACCATTTAACATGGAGTAATTTGGTTCGGCTTAGTGGGAAAAAGTTGGTAACTGAGTGCTGTTTTTAGTTCTATTACTGAAGGATGTGGATGAGTGGGTTTCATTTGCTCTTATTTATAGCGGCCATTTTGTTTTTACTGATTAAAATTTTCTCAGTTATTTTAAAACTTCAGCGTAGTAATTGGATTTTTGTTTTTATAATGATTAGAGATGTTCAGAGCTTTGGTTCCAATTTTTTTGCCAGGGCTTGTCAAAACAAGGGTGGTCTACTTCTTTCTCTCAAGAAACAAAAGGCAATTACGATGCGATTTTGGTGGGCAGATTCCTTGATACATTTTTGTAAGATCTTATCGCCGGTATTTCTTTTAAACGGAATCAAAAAACCGCTTGAAATTAGATTAACATGACGACTATTTCAGACATGGCACATTATAATACAGTACATACAGTCCATAATACGGGAAACATTGTAAAACACAGTAACACAGAATACATTCCATTGCTTTAGTTGACCAACGAAACCCCTCTGCATCATATGAAACTGTCATCTATGTAACGCTACCTTATCAAGAGAAATGAGTTCCATCTAGATAGAAGTAACTGGTATATGTTCTTTGCGATGCAATGCACCCAAAGAAATGTATAATGCCAGTGTCCTTTAAAACTTTTAGCTTTCAACTAATTTCATCCCCATTTACTGTAGTCTGCACATTTACTATTGTCGGAGCTAATTCAACTAATAGAAGAAAACCTTCGTTATTTCGTGTTCTACCGTCTTGCCGAGAAATCTTGAGGATTGGATTAGTCCGAAACATGCCAGCGAGTTTATTGTGCTTTGGTATCTCGGATAGTTTTGTTGTTCTGCAAAATCTGAGGTCTGTCGGGCAAAATCATTATAAAGTTTAGGAATACAAGCGGGTTTTCTGGATGAGTTACAGGCTTACAGCTCGCGCATAGGTAGGTATTTGTATTTAAAGAATTTGACCTTGTTAAGTGTACATTAATTGTAAATATTTATAGAAATATTTTTTCATTTCATTTGATTTTTAAAGTGCATTAATTATACATAGAATGTTGATTACATTGTGCTATTTATTTCTTTATTGTGTGTGTGTAGAACAGAAAATATCTTTACTTCTAATTGTGATTAGACTGACATAATACGTTGAGTGTGTGGTCAAAGAAACTAAAGCCAGGCAGGCACTAGCAGCCAGGCCGCTGTGACCTGGCCGCTGCTGGGGCCTTGCCGCTAGTGTGTGCCTGGCCTTATATTTTAGTCAAAAGTGTAATCTGGGTTTTCATCTTCATCTACGTCGAAACGCCAAAAACACATATTCTTTTATACAATTTAGAGTACTAATATTATGCTTACTAATATTATAAAGGCAAAATATAATATTATAAATGATTGTGCTGTTGTTGTGGAGATGTTAGGCCAAAGACGACGTCAACATTACTGAAGGATCGGGATGAAAAATTGCTCAAACAGAGAAGACACCTGGAGTCTGGTCTGGAGAAGAGAACTGGAATAACATACATACAGGCTACTTTTTATTCCAAAAAACGCGTGCAACTCCGCGAGCAGTATCCTAATAGAGTATAATAATAAGTTGCGGTTATAATAATGTTGTTGACTCTGTATAAATCATTCAAAATACCTATCGTAAATAGACGAAGACGTAGAAAATAGAATAGAGGCCCTACATCAGCAAATATTATTTTTATGACCCATATCTTCCCACTTTGAGTACACTCCCATAATTCTATTGTTTTAGGGAAAAATCCTCTGAAAAATAGATATTTAATAAAATTACGCAAAGTGGTCACAAATAAAGATTATCTGAAAGATAAGTCTCTGTTAATTTATGTTGTCGTTAGATCTGGTTAATGACAATGCCTTCGTCCTCGGCTCGGAAGGGCTTGACATAATTACAGTGCTTTGTTGGTGGATTCGAACCTACTGCGTTACCACAGCGTTACATAATTTATTGTCTTCACCTACCTTCATTACTACTACATCTTGTAGGGTTAGGGTACATCTGGTCCGAATCTCAAACACATCCGCGGACGAGATGTCCACTTCAATTTTTAGTAGGGCTAGTGTGGATTGGTGAGCTCGCCGGCCATGTATAGGAGGAAGAGGGGACGCCAGTCGGGCCGCGGATGATTAAATGTTCCCGTGGTTCGGCGAAAATGGCGAGAGAGGGACACCGGAGAGGTTTTAGTGGGTATTACGTCCTTTTCAGGGCGTCGAGTCCCACATAATTCTGGTCCCCCCAGACCAGTTTATTCGTGAATGAATTTCTTCGACGAGACACAAAACAGAAAAAAAAGGGCTACATCTCGTCCGAATCTAAAGTCTCTTTATAGGTAGTAGTTTCCGCCCGCGGCTCTAGATGTGAATTTCGTAAATTCATAAAAAAAAAGATAATAGATAATCGTAGACACAAGTCAACAACCTATATTGCTCCACTGCTGGACGCAGGCCTCCCCTTGATACACGCCTGATTGGCTTTTATCTCATGGGGGATATTGCCCATATGGGCATTATCCCACATACAAATTTTGTGGCGATCGCAAAATGCCTATCATGGCCGCAGTGACACGAAAGCCACTTATAGCAAATAATTATAATAATACACATACAACATATCTATACAAAAATATTACAAACACACGTAAGAAAGTGTAATAAATCGCGCTAATATTAGTTTTAACCCTCTGCGATCGGGTGCTACGTGAGAAGGAAGTTCAAATAACGAAATTATAGCAATTTTACCGCCCGAGCTGCTTTGTCAGCCTTGCAACAATACCGGTTACTTGTACATGAATCACATTTCAGAACGGTTTTAATATTGTTAACGTTTCTATAAGTACTATCTTTCAGTGAGCTTATTTCAAAGATGAGCCATGGCGCAATATGGCGAGGTCCGTCTATGACGCAGGTCGCAGACATTGTGGTTATGGTGACTTGGAAAATATAATGGAAAAGTGGGGACTGCTTTTCCATTTCATACACCTTTCACGTTACACAAAAACATAAGTAAACTTACCATACGTCATACATACAATGCACTTGTGTAAAACTTGAAAAGGAGCAGCCCTGGATCTTGAAGTACAGCCTAGGCTACGAACCCTACGAATCCAATATGTATAGGTACTGAAACACTGTAATTGTGATGTTTATTATGTTTATGATTACTTTAATAAACTTTCAGAACATGAACAAACATAGAAATTATTACTTACTGACTTTGTTATCGATAGGCGACACCATGTTACGCTAAAATTATTAGATCCGCGATCCGCGAGATTCCATTATCTTCACCATGACAGTGAGTTAGTAATGATGGTTAGTAATGTAAAGTAAGTTCGCGTTCATTGTTAGCTGACTCCCGTGTTACATCTGAAGTCAATTTCTATGTATACATAACTATTTTATAACTAGAATTTTTCGATAAAATGAAGATAGCAAACCGTTTAAATAAAAACAGTAAATATAATAATATAAAAGCAAAACTGATATCCTTACGAGACTTGGAACCTGCCATGTCAAATGTACAGAATAACTATATATAAATAATTATGGACAATTCATACATCATCATGTAGCCCCAAGCTAAGCAGAGCTACAGAGCTTGTGTTAATGTTATTACACTTTACTAGAAATGGAATATTTATATGGTTAAAAGAAGCAATGTTTATTGCAAAACCCACTTTATTACACTAATATAAAGTAGCAACTCAATCGACATGAGTAAGACACGATGTTGTTTATTTCACAACATCTGACCAGTGATCTAATCTCTCAGTTTATTGCCGCATCAAACTGAGAGGGCAATTTCTTTGTACAGTCACCGAAAAAAATAACTGACAAGACATTTACCACGGAATAACTACGTTACGTTTCGTTAAATTACGGAGAGAGAACATTAATAGTAAAAATTTTGTCATAGCACGTCGGAATTTTTTATCCCGTCTCTGATTTTACATGTATCGCGCACCTTGTAAATAGGCCCAATTTTCTTTAAAGCGTGGTTTGAGCGAGAGGCAATTTCCTGTTGATTTTTTCTAGGCAAGGTACTCTCTACAGAGTTCTCCTAAACAATATATAATGTACGTTATTCAAGAGCGTACTTTCGTTTCAGTCAGAAAATTTTGAACTCATGACGTAATTTCAAGTTTAACGACGTCATTAGTAAAAAAATCAACCTATGCAAAATAGCCGAGTGCACTCAATTATAAACCCTAGGTTTTGGTGGGCAGTGGGAGCGTGAGTGGATTTTTGGCAATCTTTATGAACTATTTTAGTTACTATGATCTCTAATATGGCCGTTTCTCATTAACTGACCCGACCCGGCACGTCGATGCCGGGTTCGGGTCAGGTCAGCTGCGTCCACTGATGTCGATCAGTAGACGCATAATTTTATAAAATTGTATTATCATGCGGGTCAGAAGGGTCTGAGACCATCCTATGAAACGCATAGTCTTCTGCTTCGACGTCTTTTATATAATTTTTATGGGCAAGTTTTCTTTGAGATAAATAAATAAATTATGAGACCACTACAAAACAAAATTTAACGTTAATATGTTTATCATTAATCTATGCCTGTTGAATCTATGTATGTTTAACAAATTCCTTCAAACCAAACTCAAGCATCTGACTGCAAAACTGCAAACGCTAAGCCATGAATTCCTTCAAAAATAACTGCACTACGAGAAATTTACTTGAAGCAAATATTTCTAAAGAATTTTCATGTTGAATTGCTTGATGCAAATGTTTAAATAGGTTGAGGATTTTACTTTTATTAAAGTTTTTTAGTCAACTCGATGCTATTAGCCATATCATTTTCTTTGTGGCATTAGCTTCTTTAATGTAGTTTCCATGCCGCTGTTGTTCACAATGCGAGATTAAAAAAACTTATATTAACTTTCACTTTATCTTTTAAACGACTGTACTACGGAATACCGGAAGTCAAAATACCGGAAAATGGTACCCAGAAAAAACAGAAAATCGCAGAACGAAATACAGATAGCACATGAGGCCGCATAGTGTACACAACTTTGAAAAACTGTAGACCAAACGATCACGATCTCGATTCGACACTATACAGAAAAATTATGAAATCGAATCGAAACGGTAGTTTCTAACTCAGTACAGCTATTATCTCTTTCACACTTACCATTTAGCCGTTCATTCTCACGTAACGTTTCGTAGCTAACTGTACAATATATAAAAGCTAGCAATTCTTGTTCCACCTCTCATTTACAGCGTCTTACGTCGATTACATTCCTCGGTCTCTGGAGGCCTATAGTACGTATCGTACCTCCTCAAGTATGTAGGTAACTACTTTCAGGTTGTTTTCTGTTTGTTGGTTAGACAGGAGTTTAAGTTTTCCGTACGGATGTAAGCGACCGCTTAACTACGACCGGGTTAACTACAAACCTTATTACAGTATTAAAGAACACCAACGTTTTATAGTTTCAACGAGTTAGAGTTTCTTAAGAATACAACAACAAACTCAAAGTATCTGCCAAGCTGTGCGAACACCGGATCGGAATCGGAGCTTACGCGGTGTCAGTATTTACAATTTGCTTGGCATCGGTATCGGCAGATATGCCGATCAGTGACTGCTGTGCCATAGATATCAATACCAACTAACAAATCCGTACGCTGCGTAGGTAAGCTACAATTCCAATCCGGCGGACGCACAGCTTTAGTCCCTACTTACCACCCTGCATAAAGGTACATTGTAACTCGAAAGGTGGCATGATCTACAAGTTATTTATTTAGCACACAAAATTAAGTATGCGCGTGACGTACCCCTTCAACAAGGAAAAGTACGAGCAGGATCAGATGACAAAGCAAAATTAATAAAATTAATTATTTAGTCAACTCATCCCTTGGGATGAGTTTAGAATGGGATCAGCTGACTAAAGAGCCCGAGAAACTCAAATATTTAAATCCTCGGACCTGTTGAACATGTCATCCATTTGTTTCTTTTTCGAAACAAGCAGCTAGATACTAATGAATTTTTATTATTTTAATAATTCAAATTGGAATTTAGATAGGACTTAAGGTTTTTGTGATTATAGTGCGTAAAGCCCTCACACTCTGGGTATTATCTAAGAAATCAAATAATATCTCAAAAATTTTTGACTTCGACGGGACTTGACCCCCTCCATCCCTCAGTACGGGAATATGCTAACCAACTACATCACGAGGCCAAGTGACGTAAAAGTTGAAAATCTTTGTGACTACGGACTCTAGCGCCGTTAGCTCCACCTACAGGGGAAACATTGAAGTTTATCCAATCCTGTTCAAATGTTTGCGATATTATTTGATTTCTTAGATAGGACTTATTTTGTGGGGGTTCATCAAAAGTCATCATGCTTTCTTTAAAAAATACTTATTATAAATTCGAAAGTAGGTAACTGTCTGTCTGTCTGTTACCTTTTCACGCCGAAACCGCTGAATGGATCTTGATGAAATTTGGCAGGGAGGTACATACAGGAGGAACAAAGTAAGATACTTGAAAAGCGCGTGTGAAGCCGCGGGCAGCAGCTAGCTAGTGGTGTCGTAATTCAAACGATTAACGAAATTAATAATAACTATTTAGTGCAAATAATTTAAATAAATAAAGCTGGACAATTCACACAGCGTTATCTAGCCCCAAGCTAAGTAGAGCTTGTGGTATGACTACCTGCTAGATAACTTATATACTTACTTAATACAATAGATAACATATATACTTACTTAATACAATACACTACATAGATAGATATTTTTTTATACATAGAAAACATCCAGAACACTCTTAACAAATTACTGCAGATCATACAAACATTTGTCTCGAGGCGGGAATCGAACCCGCAACCTTTTGCATCGCAGGCGGACCTTCGTTTGCTGCGCCACATCGGTCGTCGACGATTTGATCCATGACATATCTTGTCAACGGTAATGAGTGTATCTAGCAAAGAAGTTGAAAAAAGTTCTTACAAAGACAGTATCTTCCTAGAAAAAATAAAACACTCCAGTGAACACTCCCACTTAGCTCGTTTATCTTTAATTAAGCACGGTTCACCGGTTGGAAAATAAATAAAACCTTTCAAAAGCAGCGTTTGCAAAACATACTTTTAATTGGCTACAATCAATTCAACAGCAAGAGCAAAACTTTTAAAAGCCTTTCAACCTTTTCCTTTTCTATTCACATAAAAGATTTTATACATCCGATAGTAATCTCTACTTTTATGAGGCTAGAGTTTAATTTAAACTGTAGTTTTTGCAGCTTAAATTAAATGTAATTAAGCTTATCCAGAATGATAGTGTAGTTGTTCCACTTAATTGTGTACAATTTGTAGCAGGAATTGTTGGAGTTTTGGAGAAGGTTCAAAGAAAATTATCAAAAGTTTCAAGTCCTCAGGGAAATCATACAAATAATGGAGATTTCAGTTCAGTAACAACAAGACATGTCCTTATTCAAATACAGGAAACGAGGTTACAACCTGACTTGTCACAAGTTTTAAGATGGAACTGATTTATGAGACGCGACTTTATGTCTCCTTTCCGGGATTTCCTTCAAAATTTTTACGATAAACGTTAAAATTTAGAAGGAAATCAACTTATGTTTTTACTTTATTGACGTCGTGAACGTAGTGAATGAAAGTCTTCGTTTCAGGTCTGGCCAAAATAGCGTTTTTGTCAGTATGTCCGTACTCCTCTACAGGTCGTATTTTACAACCGATCGGTACGAAACTTTGTGTACAGATTTTATAATTTTATACAATTTTATTGTCGTCGGGATTTTTTGATTAAAGGCGTACTTCTTCCACAATAAGGCAAAAAGGCGGATTTGGAATATCTCCGCTTTAAGAGATCTGATTTTGATGATTGTATTTTTAATTGAAAGGTAATAAGTTTAAACTGTTCTTATAAAAAATTGGTAAAGATCGGATGAGGATTTTCGGCATGACGAGCAGAATAGCTCCGCAAAATGCAGTAATATGCAAGAGAGCATTTACAGTACAGCGCCACCTATTAGAACATCTTATCCATATCCACAAACGCTACATAGGTACATTTCAGATGGGTCGCTATGCAATCTTCGGAAATAGGGGGTGGGGGGGGGGGGTTGAAAGGGTAACCATTTCGACTATTTTCAAAATATACCTACCGAACCTACCTACCAAAATATCCCGTTTTAAATTACATGCATTAATAAATAAATTAATTGTTGAAAAAAGTAAGTGTTCGTGACGTCTACTGTTCGTAGAACTACTAGTGTTACTTATATCTCGACTCCCTACTGCTATTTAGTAGACTGCATTAAAAAGATGCTTTATCAATGGTTTATTTTTAAAAATAAACAGACAGCTCGAATCACCTTAGGGTGTAGCTCTAGACCTGAAACGTCAAACTTTTATCCCAAAAATCAGTTTTCATGGGATGTAAATAACCTTAGAACATCCCCATACAAACAGCGCGTGCGAATCTAATTACGTAAACTGCAGTAGGTACGTTTCACAGACTAAGTGTCGCGTCCGTGATTTACTTCCAGCCTCAAGACAGCCTCGTCTGACAAGTTCACAGAGCTGTTTGACTTACAATTCGCTCAGCGCCGAAACATCACGTGAGCTCACAACTAATCGAATTCAGGAGTTCAGGGGATTTGTGTATTCGATAGTTGTAATCAAGGAATTGTTATGATAATATATGATAAGATTCATCAAAATTTCCAGCATTCTTTTTTAATATATGTATTTGTTTAACTTTTTGGAATAACCCCTTTTAAAATATCTCGCTTATAACTTTAAAAAGGTTTATGTATAAACACGCGGAATAATTGTCTAGGTTGTTAATACCTATATAAATTTTCACATCACAATACTCCTAAAGTAGGTCAAAAGACCTTAGATTGGAAGTCGGAACCTCCCACGCTTACAAATAAATAAAAATCTTAATTTTAAATTTCTACGCAATAAAAGCAACTTATGTACATACATTCATATGTCTAAGAAGACAGAGAGTTAATATTGAAACATATTTGCTTATTTGTAACTCAGAACGATTTAAATCTGGCAGATTTTGATGTTTATACTAAGCTTATACAAAGTGCTTCAACCCAGATAGCAAAATAAACAGATGTAAGAAGCAAGAGAGAGACCGGTGATAAATCAAACTTCAACTCTAAAATGCAAGCAACGGGTTCCAAATTCACGTGTACCTTACACTTTGGAATAGCACAGGAGCTGAACTGTCACTATAATGAAAAAGTTTTTATCTCGAAATTTTCGGTGATTTTATCAGCTATACTTATATCAGATCGTCCACACTAACTTCACTGGATCAGGTTTTAGATTTTTTTTTCATTTGATAGAAGTCGCTGTTTTGTAGTCATCAGCAGTATCTGCAAAGCTGATGTCGTGACCAGGTAGAAAATATGTTACGAAAGCTGCCCGGAAAAGCTTACCAGTTGAAGAGTCTTGGATTATAAGCTTTAGGTAGTTCGCTTTTGAATCGATACCCATTCGAAGTCAATTCAACAATATTGAGCCTCGCGTAACGAGCATAATCTTCAAAAAAAGCTTTTAAAGAATAAGCTCTTCTTTTCTTGGGTATCAGCAAAGAAAATTCGTACCAAATTGTGATACAAACTTGTCTCGTAATTTTAGTGTCTTAGCAATTATCACAAACATCCTAAGAACGTGAGCTCAAATCCCTTGTCAATCTAAAAAAAAGTACGTGGTTAAAAAAAGCAACTACAAAAAAAAAAGCTACTACAAAACAAACGAAAAACGTGCACATTTTACTATTTGTGCTCAGACATAGAATAACTTTAAAGTACCTCAGATTCAAAATCTTAAGGCGATGCCGGTCGACTTGATGTATAGGTATGATGATAGTGTAATCTCCTAAACTACAAATGTAGGTTCTGGCACGTCCCACGACAGTGCAAATTACAATGTTCTGGTGACGGAGCGATTCCGGAATCACGTGCGAAATGGGACGGTGGCCCTGCATTTACACCTGCATTTTGAATGTACGTGATGAGCTGGGTCTATCTTCTCCCCTTTACTTATCTCTCATTTTTATTAAGAATTACCTAAATTGTGTAACGGGCGGTCCACATATCCAGTCTTTTGTACCGGTGTCTGTATAAATTACGTTAATTGATTTAAAAACCATTAATAATAATTTATTATTCACAATATGTTACGATTGGCTGTTTTGTTGAGTTGCCTTGTTTTTAGGGCATGTTGTGGTTACCTGTAATTTAGAGTGCACTAGTTTTTAAGTTTTATCGTATTAATTTTGTGCTATTTTGTGTAACATTAGGCTCATAATAATAAATAAAATAAGTCTTATTCGTGTACCTATTGAGGAAAACGTTAAATTCACAGACAACTAACAAAAAAAATTGGCTTATCAACTGTTATAAATCAAAGGCTGCGTGAACAGTTTGCAAAGAAAATAGCAGACGGCGAATTGTTCCATTGAAAACTGTCAAAGATGAGCTTCCGCTTTCGCTCCTATTCAGTGATACCAACGCGCCCTTACGAAATTAATAATTTAACAGCACATTCGATATAAATCTAAAAATATAAGTTAGAATTTCACTCTAATCCTAACCGTGCATGAGCGCGTGCGATTAATTGGTGGCTCTGCAATACAGAACAAAAATAATATATAAATCATGATCCTCTGTGAATCTGAATGAGAAATTAATGCTAGAATACTTTCAAATTCAAATTCAAGGAATCAGCAAAGTATTACAGTATCTCATCCTGAAAATCCCGGGACGCTAAAACAATTACAGCACTATCCCGTGACTTCCCGGGACGTGACACGTACACGTACGGGCGCCACTCCAAGTGACATTGAGCCTCGCTACTGAATACCAATTAGATATGCACTGCCATTTGACTTGCATGGATTGTGCTACTTCAGCTTCCCAGGATAGCCATATTAGTTCGCCTTGTCGCGGGGCTTGTCCCGGGATAATCATATTACATTGTTTTGCCTAGGTACATTTTTATGGTAAAATACTTATAAATGTAAGAAAGCACAAAATGGCTTCTGCCTCAGCATGAGTTGGTAGCAACCAAAGCAGGCTAGCAACACACGCTGATCTTCCGTCAGAGCCATTTTGCTGGCGTTACGGATAATCTTTTCACAAAAACAGAAAACTAAATACCTACTTTATTTTTATTTAACTTTATTTTAATGCATAGGACCTCTTTATGTGATCTTATCGAAGGATTACGCTGTCTTAATGTATTATTAGTAACATTTTTGATAAGTTTATTCTCTTTGAGCAAGATTTCATAGATTTTAGGAATATTGTATCAAACATTTCATGATTACGAATTTAAAACAAAAGAAAATCAACCAATAAGCGGCAAAAGTAGTTTATGTGATACATTCACGAATATCTCTGAACCGAGCATCTTATTAGTTTATCTTTGGCTTCGAAA
Organism: Eupithecia subfuscata; assembly: GCA_963564075.1. Lineage (NCBI taxonomy): Eukaryota > Metazoa > Arthropoda > Insecta > Lepidoptera > Geometridae > Eupithecia > Eupithecia subfuscata. Next base: position 1,631,041 of record OY751097.1, on the reverse strand, counting down.
GAGTTAATTGAAATAGACATAAAATTTAAGTTTTGCGCCAAACTTCTTTTATTTAAATTTGGAAGACGCAGTTTTTTACAGACTCCGATTACAGAATTCTATAATCTAAGGTCATAGATGACAAAAGTCCACTTCAAACAGTTTGAGTTCGTCACACATTCCCCCGCACTTGAAGGGAGTAGGCGGGTCGCCGTTCGATAAGCGTATTATCAAAACTTATGGCCCTCCCGTCCCTGGGAGCCCTAAGACGTCAGTTATTTACGTTCCTCCACGTTAATTTATTTCAATTACGTGCCCTCTGATAATATAGAACTTTTTTTCTATTTTGCTTTTCAACTGGATTACAAAATTGGGATTTCTATCACGAATTCAAATCTAAAAATTTACTCCGCGATTGAACAGTTTTCAATTTCAATTTCGAGTTGTTTTGATTGAAACTGAAATTAATTTTAAGCGTTAAAATAATGAATAACAGTAGATCCAAATAAAACGCTCCTCAAATTCCTGAATATAACAGAAATTCGAGGAAGCATTTTAATTAAGCAAAATCTGGTTCAAATAACTATAGATTTGAAATGAATGTCGAAATACTTTTAACTTATGGGCCCTTTTAATTTAATTCTTCATTAAAATTGTTGTGACACATTTCGCATGAGAATCTAATATTTATTGGAAGCTAAATTATTCAAACAAACTTTTACAACTTCCATAAACTTTAATGTTTGATCCTCCTGTCCATATTTTCATCAAATTCTGATATAAAGTTGATACATTCTGATTCTGCACACGTAGCAGATTTTTAATATTCATTATTATTTGCCTTCACTGACCCGATAGCCATTTTCATGGTCCTATTTACGACTGAACTTTATTGGTGCATAAATTCAATATCACTGGCGTTCAACCAGTAAAAACACTAAAACCGAACCTTAGGGGACGGTGATAAGGGATGAAATAGATTGTGTTTTTTATTTCCACCGCTCTGGTCATACATAAAATGTATGTAGTTTGATTTGTGCACTCTGACTGTCAATAATTTGGCGTGTTTTAAAAAATTATGAACCGACTCCAAATTTATATAGGAGCAACTTTGGGGACCCTATCCAATAAAAAAAGAATTATCAAAATCGGACTACTCCGTAAAAAGTTATGCGTGGTCATACCTTACAATCAGTGTGTGAACAATCAATCATCCCCTGTTTTCCTACCCTTTGGGTTGGATTTTTTATTCCAAATTTAAATGGGACCCATTTCGGGGTATTTAGCTCGATTTTTATAATTATTTTTTTTATTGGAAAGGTCCAATAAAAAAATAATTATCAAAATCGGGCTACTCTGTAAAAGTTAAGCGTAAAAAAATATACGCGTAGACTTTCTCCGTTTTTCGTCGGTTAAAAATAGACAGTGGGCGCGCATTTTCAATAGTTACCTAGTTTTTGCGACATCATCATGAGTTATCGAGTAATAATTTGGTGACCTTTGAAAATAATAAGTATTTTATGAAATAAAATTAATAGGTCTATATGTAGTAGTATTTTTATAGAGTTCACAGGTGATCATAATGCTGGCTTCTATTTCGGTCATCGAATTAGCATTGCCATTCAACGTGGCAATGCTGCTAGCATTCTGAGCACTCTGCCTTCTGGTGACGGCTTACATTTTAGGAAATAGATATACGTGTATAATATACTAGTTGTTATTGTTTCATTCTGATATTTTTTTTTTTATCAAAAAAAAATTATTCGCAAAGAAAATTATATACTAGTATTTAGGTACAATTGAAACAATTGAGCTAACTGCCGACCGATAGCTCAACTGATCCATATCAACACCAGTCGGAAGCGTCCCCAAGACGCTGGCTGCAAGCCACGCTGTATGGCAATGCTGATACGCTGTGTTCTGTTAATGTGTTTTCTATGTGTATAATGTAAACATAATGTAAATAATGTCTCATATAATCGTCGTAGGTATATTATGTGGCATCTAAAGAAATATTTTTAGATGTGTGAATTCTTCAACATCAACGCTATTTTTGCAATAGCGATAGGTCTTTATCTAACTAGGTACTGCCATACAAACTTTTCAACAAAGGAATAAAGTTCTCTTCTTATAATACTTATAAAATATTTCTTATAAAATCAAGACCACTTTACTTCTACCCACGACATAAATCAACATAAGAAAAACCTAAATTTCAAGCCTGACGTAATGACAAACCAAACATAGCTTGAATTCTTACACATGAAGGCTCTATTATAAGAGCCATAACGTTTAAATTTGTTTGTTTTACTAAGTGCAAGTGTGGCTCAAAATGTACGCTGAAGCGATTTACGTAATGCAAATAATTCGATTCTGTGTGATAGCGTTAGATAGCGTATTTTAACTTCAATTAATGTAGGTAAGTAACAGTAATTCTTTCTTTCCAACTCAAAAGGCTTTCGCTGAAACTCAACAGTTAAGGTTGCATATGCAGACGTGGTGAAATCGAACCAATACTAGGACACCACAAGGGAAGGACTGGTGGTAACCAAAACGGCGACTTTTCGTAATCTAGGATACACTCCGGGTCGCTGAGCTATATAGGAGTACAGTAGATAGAAAGCTAGATACTTTGCTCAGTACACTTGTAACATCACAAATAATATCTACTGAAAGTATGAATTTCCTTCTCTTTTTGTTTCATTCTCTCTTTAGTAAGTATTATTTGTTAAATCAATAAAAATAAAAGTTTTTTTGCTGTTCTACATGAAGGGTATTTTTAACAAACTATGCCTTATTACTAACTTACTTAACCAAAAAAAAAATACTAGAATGTAAAACAGCAATAAAAAAGACTTTATTATTTACTAGCGGCCTGTCCCGGCTTCGCACGGGTGGACATTAATTTTTAAAAAATTTGGGATAAACGTAGGTTTCTAATATTTCTGTGGCAGGACATTTTATACTTTTATCTGACTGCCCCATTGGTATAGTGGTCGCGTGTTCAACCGCTGATAATGTGGTCCCGGGTTCAAATCCCGGGTCGGCCCAAGATTTGTGTTATTGGGTAATTTCTAGCAAGAAATATTCACTGTGGCAGCCCGGAGTAAGGAAATAGGCGGTGTTAGATGGCTTAACGTGCTTTCCGAGGCACGGGTGCGTGCCTCAGAAAGCACATTAAGCCGTTGGTCCTGCGATTGACCTCTCCCCAGTCATGCCCGCTCCCGGTGGATATCCCCTAGTCGCCTCTTACGACACCCGCGGGAAGAGTATGTTGGGGTTGTGCAAATTCTAAGCCGGCACCACACACCAGCGCACACACTTGTGCACTATAATATGTCCTGCGCATCTGTCTAGTCTCCGATGAGATTGGCCGCCGTGGTCGAAATTCGACTAGGAGGACATTAATTATTATTATTTTTACCTACCTCTCTCGCTGCGTTGCCCGGGTGCGGCGTCATTTATTTTTCTAATAGTATTTTGTTTAGATTGACATTTTTAAATTTTTAATATCTTTTGAACGGAATGTTCGAATTGAATAATTGAAAAGGTAATCTACAGGTATTGAAACAGTCTTAATTATGAAATAATTTATTTGGATGAGGATTAATACAGAGGTATGGCTAACATGGTCAGACTTCGGTCAGTATTTCTATCAACTTTTAAAAAGTAAAAAAATAGTTATACTGACATAACTACAATAGTTGGACATATGGTATCGCTGAGTTTTTTGTAGATATTTATATAGTCTTTAATATTTTAGAACATTTTTTGTTCTATCATCAATAGTTTCCGCAGCGCATGCAATGATAGACAATTTATGGCAAATTTTTTTTACACCTTGGGTTACATTATTGAAGTTTTAGTAGGGACTCCTAATTTTTTCAAGAACTAAATATAGCCTATGTTACTCAGAAATAATGTAGCATTCTAATGGTGAAAGAATTTTTAAAATCGGTCCAGTAGTTTTTGAGTTTATTCGTAACAAACATACAAAAATACATAAATACAAAAATACAAATCTTTCCTCTATAAAATATTACTAGACGATCGCCTCGCGGTTTCACCCGCGTAGTTCCCGTTCCCGTGGGAATTCCGGGATAAAATATAGCCTATGTCACTCCCTGAAAAGTAAGCTTCCTAATGGTGAAAGAATTTTTCAAATCGGTCCAGTAGTTTCGGAGCCTATTCAATTCATACAAACAAACAAACAAACAAAAAATCAAACCTTTCCTCTTTATAATATTAGTATAGATATATAGTATAGATGAACTCACTTTAAAACTTGGACCTCAAAATGCACAAAATACGACAGAACGTCGCGACGGCAACAGTACGTTACAAGCTCAGGGTAACAGTAGAAGTTAGTATACATTGCAGCAGTAAACAAGAAAGCTACGGCTCGGCTCATTGTAAGCAATGAGTATTCTAAACATGTTGAAAAGTTGCACTGGCGTAGTGCTGCAAATGCAAGAGTACTTGCTATGTTTGTACCATGAGTGTCTGACAGTCCATTTGAAAAGTTGGTATGCAAGAATGGTGGCATGCAAGCGTTGGTTAATTTCACGATGAATCAAAATTTTAAATGAAAAGTCTTGCTGAAAGCCAAAGTACGTTTTATGGCACACAATTTTATCAATGTATTTATTTATATGAATAGATTATTCATCCCGCCTTGTCGGCTAGAGCTTGTTAAGCGTAACTCTTACTATCATGCCATTACTATCTACAATAAATTGCATAATAGTTCTCAAGACCTGCCTCTAAACTTGTTTAAAACTAAACTGAAACATGGCTGAACAGTTATCTAATATAACTGTTTCTATGTATAGTGTAAAAGATTTTTTGAATTTTAAAAATTGATCCATTTTCGTTTTTATTAGCTAACTTGTCTCTTTTTTATTGTTCCTTATGAATTTGACTTTTTGTAATTTTAAATTTAATTTTTTGACATTAAGAATCTATAACTATAATTGTAAACATCATTGTACAAAAATTTTGGACACCTTAATGGGTAGATTGTAGTTGAAATGGACATATTTAATTTTAAGAACTTTTGTACATACGTTCTGGCAAATAAATGATTATGATTTATGCCATGGACTCACAGAAAACACTTACGCAGGAATACTCGAATGCAGCTCAGGTTTATGCACATCTAAAGTAACGAATTTTTGACAAATTTTCATTAAAAACTGTCAAAAAATTGCTACTTGAGACGTGCTTAGATCTGAGTTGCGATCGAGTATTCGGGGGTTAGTCAAGTCAAATACTTAGATTTACATTTCAAAAGCTTATAAATGAGCACCCAACAAACAGAAGCGATAACTATAATAATTTTGCATTGACTGTGTTCCTTTAACCAAATTTGAATTACCTTTTATTAGCTCGCCAGAATTTCCTATTTAAAGAAAGAAAGAAAGAAAGAAAGAAAGAAAGAAAGAAAGAAAGAAAGAAAGAAATCTTTATTCATAGCATAATAATTATGTAAGTAACATAGAGTTAAAACTATTTCGATTTCTATTCATGAGCATCCTTTACCAGTCCACTGCTGGACATAGGCCTCCCAGCACACAGCATTCCAAATACAAATACAATTTTGTTATTATATTATGTATTATCAAACTACACCATTCAATAAAATTGTTTGATGAACAGAAAAGTCACTTCAATTCAGTCTCGTGTTGCAATTTCGTTAAAAGGTATGCTGTTAGTACACTGATGCTTTACTAGCTGTATCGGGTTGATAATTCGCTGGCACACTGGTTTCAGTAGCAACTGGAAGCGTGTATTTTGCTGCATTTTCAACGACAGCTCTAATTAGCTTCTTACTTTCATTAGCTCGCAATTTTAAATTACTTTTAGGGTTCCGTATCTCAAAAGGTAAAAAGGAAACCTTATAGGATCACTTTCTTCTCAGGAACGCGTGGAACCCTCGATTAAACTTCTAGGTCTACGCAATCAAAAGTTACAGCCGTTTATGTCGGAATATTTTGAAATTTCCAAGGGAATCCAAGGGGACATGCACGTAAAACTTATAGGGTAGGTTCCGATGACCTAGAATCATGATATTTGGCAAAAAACAAGGTCTCACAATTATACAGTAAGGGTTTTGTTATGCGCGAGTCCGACTCGCACTTGTCGTTTTATTTACCGTTGATAACTTTTGAAACAAAAAAAAAGTATAAACTTTGAAAATGTTTCAAGATATTTATAACTTAAAGAATTAACACTCAAACAACTCAATTCTTTTAGAAATCATCAACATTTTTTTAGATTAAATCTCTTTTTAATTTATTCAGTAGTGCAGAAATCAAAAAGAAACGTTTTCTAAACAATTTTATCACAAAGACTTCCCGCTTACATTATTCAAATTGGTGAAAAAGATTTGTTTTCATAAGACATCGTGCAAACGTCGCGTCAGCGATATTGATCAAAAATCTTTGCATCCATTTCTTACGCTTCTCTTTGTTAATAAAAAGCTGTTATTTTGAAATACTTTTGAACGTATTTAAATTCTATTTTTGTTTATAATTTTGTTTTTTTTAGAAACGCAAGAAGACATTGTTCTTCACTGTGTCAATTCACACATGAACATCAATATCTTGTGGTTTAGGAAAAAATGTTGTTGCTAACCTCAAAACTCTGCTGTACCTACATGTTGTACACGCGCTTTCATACACGGAAATTACGTGAATATTGCACGATCAAAGGGGCTTTGAACACCTTATTTAAATAGCGCTGCTATAAGGAAATGCACAGAGATAATAGGAAATTAATTACATGGCAAAATCGTGTGGTCTGTAGAGTGCTTTACTCAACTCCTACGATATTGAGCGGCGACTGAAAAAAATACTGTCCATCTTCGAGCGTGCCATCCTTTTTGCAAAACAGCAAAAATGGCCACGAAGTATTTTGTTTCAGTTGCATCCCGTCTCGCCGTTTCTTGACAAGCTCTCGGGCAAGAACAGTCTTGTAAGGATTAAACTGGATAAAACGTTGATAGTCAATTTTGACAAAGCTAAATTCATCAATCGAAGTAAAAGGCCGATACGGGTATCAATCAACCCTTGAAAGTCCACAACAAATGGCCTGTTTATTGAAGGATATCCCACAATATAGCGGAAAAGATCCCTAAAGAGCTGGACCACGGAAAAAAGATCTTAAGCAGAAGAATATAAAGTGGGAGTTCTTGTTGTTTATAGTAGAGAGTTTTTGCTCTGGTTTTGTAACGACCAGAACGACAAAAAAACATCCGTGTACTATGTTAAAGGCAAGATAAATCTGAAAGCATTGTCAACAGTAAATGACCCAGTAAGTACACCTACTCTATTTTAAAAGTGTGGTTTTATTTGTAGGATAAAATAACGTCAAAATTTTCCCTCAATTACACATGAACAAACTCACGTTTGTTTAGTTAGCACCTTACTTAAAAAAAGTTTAGCTGAAATATTCACAGTAGCAGCCAAAACACTCTTCTAATATTTAAAGTTTAGAAAAGCAATACATTTTACACTAGCTTCTGCCCGCGGCTTCGCACGAGTATTGTCAGTATATTATATAGTAGCCTATTATCTAATTTAAACGTACGCTAAATTTCATCTTCATCTGTTCATGAGTTTTGGAGATCTTATGTAACAAAAATTCAGATTTCACAAACTTTCGGCTTTATAATATTAATAGGAGCTTTTGCCCGCGGCTTCGCACTCGTATTTTCGGTATTAAGTACGAGTAGGTAGCCTATTTATCTAAGCTAAGCTATGATCTGAATGTACGCCAAATTTCATCTTGATCTGTTCTGTAGTTTTGGAGATCCTAGGTAACAAAAATTTCACATTTCACAAACTTTCGCATTTATAATATTAGTAGGATAGTAAATTGCTTAGTACATCCCGTACGTAGAAGGAGGGTTGCGGGTTCAAGTCCCGTTGAAGACAATTTTATTTGGGATATTATTAAACTTCGTTCGCATGGCAGTTTTTAAGTTTCTTTTAGTCATCTGTATGTACATTATCTAAGCTGCCTATTTCCATTCTGTGTACTGCTGTAAGCATGAACTTATTTTCAAGGACTTTCAAAAGCAAGTTACTGGAGTCACATGCATGCCTACTGTGCCGAAAGAGGACCCAAAAAGGGATAGTTTATCAATAGCCTCCGTTATTACAAGCTTTTGTTGGGGAACTCTTGTTATTGAATTTAATTTTCTTCCAAGGGATGAAAGAATGATAATGTGTTAGGGATGAAAGGAAAATGGCGAAAATACAGTGAAGTTTTTCTACGCAAAGTAAAATGAGCGAGTAATTTTATTTTTGCGGAAGTTTTTGTTTATTGAGAAGGTAACGATGGCAAAGTTTTCAAAATGTAGGTAAATAATAATAACTTGGTTTTTTGATAACGTTTGAGCTATATGCAGACTGTTACAAGCCAAATAGCTAGATTATATAGCTTAATTGAACAAAGTCAGTTCATTTTAGCCAGTTGACGACCACTTTGGCGCAGCGGGCAAAGGTCTGCCTGCGACGCAGGAGGTTGCGGGTTCGATTCCCGCCTCGGGACAAATGTTTCTACGATCTGCAGACATTTGTTCAGGGCGTTCTGGATGTTTTCTATGTATAATAAAAAATATCTATCTATGTAGTGTATTGTATTAAGTATATCAGTTATCTAGTACCCATAACACAAGCTCTGCTTAGCTTGGGGCTAGATAATGCTGTGTGAATTGTCCAACATTATTTATTTATTTAGTTATTTGAATATCAATTTGAAGATCAAAATCCACAATACCACACAATATTGTAAATTCAGTTAATTCCACGCAACCTACATAAGCTTATTTCATGAAAAGTTTGAAGCAATTCAGTGCCAGCTTAACATGTTCCGAAACTAATTAAAAACTTGGTACGCGCCGTTTTATACTTTACCGGAGTGCAGATGTAGGATCCGTAACAATGCAGGGTGGGGCTGCGTTCCACTTGTGCCGAGATATACTTTATCCTGTCATCAGTTGTGTCCAAGATGGCGGCACATGTGTCCTCCGTTGGTTGCCTCAGTGAGGCGACTCACAGATCTGAGCCGAGCAGTTGGTCGCCTCATTGGGGTTCTAACCAGACAGCAAATTTGAGTGTACTCAAAGGTTCTCTCTCATATGTAGGTTATTTCATCAGGTTCATAGGAAATGGTTATTTCATCAGGTTCATAGGAAATTAATAAAACATAGGGCTTCGCATACAAAAATCCTTTTAGGGATAGCAAACAATCATACTTAAATATTAACAGATTATCTTAAATAAACTAAATATTAAAAGTATGACCAGCCCCGTTATCTGTAAATTACAAAAAAAGGGGTGGAGTGAACATAATATTGTAGTAGTATAGGTAGTTAGGACTTATGTTCAGTATGTAGGTGTGTGGAGCCGGCTTAGAATTTGCACCACTCCAACTCCCGCGGGTGTCGTAAGAGGAGACTAAGGGATATCCACCGGGGGCGGGCAACAGCGTCCCCTGCAAAACAATTAGCAGAACGATTCTACCACCGAACTGCGATCCCCAACTCGCATGCCCAGCGTGATCCAGTGGGGTATTGAAGATCCTTGAAGATCATAAACATGTCCTCGTAGTCAAATTTCTACCACGGCGGCCAGTCTCAAAGGAGCCTATCCAGGTGGTGTAACAAAGCCAACTTCCTGAATCCGGGGATAAATCCTATATGGTGATTTGTGCTTATTCTAGTAATATAATTTTATGGTGGAACCTACGTACAAATCAGATTTCAATCAATGGATTTTATTTCGGATTTTTTTGGATTTTTTTCGGACTAGATTGATGGACCGTTTTGATTCCATAATTTTGTCAACGGGCCATAAAGTAAACAAAGTAAAGTATAACTAAATTTGTGTTTAAATTAAAACTTTTAAAGGTGGTATGTAAGCATTGATAGCTTTTATATTATTATATCTTACAGTGAGACACAAACTTCACCGAGTACAGTCAGCGAGATAATATTTTACGGAGTTTGAGCGCGGCGCGTGACAACGAGCGCGCGTCGCGCGGAAAATATATCACGAGCTCACTGGATTAGACTGTACCTACTGTGGAAGATATAGTGGTATTTATAGCCTGGCAATAAGGTTTCTTTTGCAGGGTTATTATTTTGTTTTTTAAGGCTGCCTAAAAACGGTTTTGTAGAGTTTTTTTAGATTCTCACTAGTCTAGCATTGCGGAACATAGATTTTTATACCTACCTAGCTTTGTAAAAATCATCATCATATAAGTTTATTCATCATCATAAAATGTAACATAACAGTTTAAAAATAATGCTAAAATGACAATATTATTATACTTCGTCAGGTATGGCATTCCGAAACATAACAGTCACGTGTGCCAATCTGATTAAACTATTATGATTTCGTATTAACCAATTGTTTTTTAATTGCTAACACTATCTCGTGTTTCAATAAAACTGTTTTGACTGATCTAACAAAGAAAATCGACAATTGTCATTTTAATGTATTTTTAATTGACTATATAATATTTGTTTCCCAACTTCCATGCTTTGTTGCAACTGGAATGCCAGACCTTGTTTTTTTGGATTATTCATTTTGCTTGGTCTAATGAGAAGGTCAACTCTTGCATGCATGCATGCTTTCTTAGGTGCATGCATGCATTCAGAAAATATAATATCCGTGAGCGATTCGAACATTTTCTCAAGTTTTGAGGAACTATTTATATGCATTTATTGTTCCCATCTAATTATTGAGTCTACTTTTCTCCTCTTCTCTTTCCCCTCCGCGATATCTAGCCTTGGGAAGAATGCAAGAACGCAAGGAATATCAAATTATTGCTCTACATAAAACGCTGTTAGTACCAGAATCTGAAAAAATTCTAGTGTCACCCATAATATATATATAAGTAAAATTACTGTAGATATGGTACGTTCATCCAACGCTAACTCAACAAATGGCCTGTATTGCGTTACAACTAAACGACTAAACAACTGTTGTGATATACCTACCTGATGAACAACAGAGATAGAAAGACTTAGGTACCTACACCGAAGTGCGATCGAGACGACATTACGCACGCAAAATCCCAACGCCGGCACCGCCCGTCTGACTATGACTGACGTGGGTGGATGGACCTAAATAACTGGACCTAATTTGAGCGTTCCACTTTCGAGAAGCTAGTACCCAATCTCCCAAATTTTACTTATATCGATGGTAGCACCTCTTGTTGTATTACTTTGGGTCCTTCGTCACAAGAAGGAGTTAAGCGCTTGCATCCGCTACGTTATTCTTAAACCTCCAGCACAAAGCAATTCAGCCTTAGCATAATAATTTACCGTTCCCGATTTATACCGCAAACACATTAGAAAATTCGACTTTCGGATCCCGCGGTCATAAAACTAAATTTATTCCCGGCTTAGTCCCGAATCGGTTCCAAACGAATGGGATAAGACCTGTTATTTGCAAGGATTCCTTTGAATTTACATACTTGTACCTACTCGAGGTGAACGAATTAGATTTGAAGTTGCGTGTGAAGTGAAGTGAGAAGGTTATTTTGAATAAAGAAACTACGTTTATGTACTGGCTTATTTTCAGTTCGCAGAAACTCAATCGAAGCAGTCTGAAGCTAATTCTTTTCACTGAGTCGTTCTAAAACGTCAATTAGAACTCCATTTTCCGAAACTATTTAGTACGAAGAACTAAATCGATGATTAGAACTGGTTTCTTCAAATAATAGTAAACTCTTTTACTATTATTTGAAGAAACCAGTTCTAATGGCAGCACCACCCTCTGGTGGAGCTGCCATTTTTGAAAACATTAATAAAAATCAATATAATAAAAGGTATAAATCATCACTACATACTCGTAGTATTAAACAAAGTCTCTTTCTCTGTCCCTATGTATGCTTAAATCTTCAAAACTACGCAACGGATTTTGATGCGGTATTTTTTGATAGATAGAGTGATTCAAGAGGAAGGTTTTTAAGTATAATTCATGCATAATATAGGAGAGAAACATTTAACCCGTGCGAAGGCGGGGCGGGTTGCTAGTAAGGTGTAAATCTTTCCCTACAATAATTATTCAAATTGTGTTTTCTTAGATGCCTAAGTAGTTCTGGACCAAAAAACAATCGCGTCATAAAGCACCTTTCAAACTATTGCTACCTATGCCATATTTTATGGAATTATAATAGTTACGTCAACGCAACTAACCCATGCTAGCCCCCACAGTAAGCACTGCACTCTCCACGGGAGCGAGGATTGAGATTACAAACGTGACAAGTAGGACGGACAGACGACGACTGAACTGTTTTATTTATTTATTTATTTTGCTTGCATGTACATACCTACATTCATTCTTAGGTCTAAGTGAATGATTAGTTATAGGCTTATCACTAGCTAGGTACATGCACCCTGGAAGGGCACTGCAAAACTGAGTTCGTACGTACTTTTATAGAATTTTTGAGGCCATGTTTGGCTAAAATGGGCCAAGTTTTTCTGCCCAGGTTAATAAAAATTGTCTTTTTTTAAGAAGTACTAAACTGGATTGTTATTTATAATTTTAAAACATTTTGAAATCTAGAAATGCCAATAAGTTATCGGACATTTTTGTCCACATGGTTGGCTAAAATGGCTCAAATTGTTCGGCTACTTTAAGTGGTCCTAAAAAGCTAACTTAGTAAAAAGTAGTTTTATAGAGCAAACTTAGTAAGAAGAGAACTAACAACAAAAATGCTTAGTTATTGATTTGATTACGTCGCCGATCTAAGTAAGTTAGCGCTGGGAGAACGTACAACATCCAGGGACTGATTTGGTTACCAGTTGAAGGGGTTTTCGATAAAGTTCTTTACAGGTTGTTTTAAAACCCTATCCTTAGGGGTAAAATCTTTAGATATGGTCCTTATCTTAAGATTTAACTTAGATCTATGGATTACATACCCAAACCTTCATACCTTCTACCAATCAGAATTTAACATTTCAGGTAGACCCCATTATATACTTAGCCAATTTAGTAGAAAGTCGTCACAATAGGGTTACTTACCTCTACGCACTCAGTGAAATTACGTTTCCATCAGATCACTCGCTAAGGGGGAGCAAACACCGTGTTGTAAGAGATGTGATGAGCTAGCTATAGAAACTATCTGTTTAACATCTACTTTCAAATTGTACATCAACCAGGGGATCAATGAGCTCAGTATGAACCAACCAAACTTATTCCTGCTGGCCCGGCCCGAGGTTTGAAAGCTGAAAAAAATTTTCAGTTCCATCCCGAAGTCAGGAGTTGACGGTTTTCTTGCCCATGCGAAAAGCACATTAGATACTGGTCTAAGTATGTAGATTACAGACATTATGTGTGTACCGATGTGGCGAAAAAAGAGTGCACTTGTGTTTGCGCACACACTTGTGCACTCAAACTATCCTGCGCACATGGCTAGCTTTGAGATGATACGGACCGACGCTGCGGCCGAAATTCTGTGCTACGTGGCTTGGAGGACATCACCTGTTCCTTCCTACGAGAATATTTGTTCATACCAACTCGATCTAAAGCTAAGCGACCTCGTTTATAACTAATCCACGTGACTAAGCTCTACAGAAAATCCTTTTTTAATAATGCACAATACCGTAGGGAGCAAGAGGCGTCGTGTCTATTAAGAGGCAGAGCATTATTATCCCGAGTACTATTATCCGAAGTACTATTATCCGAAGTACTATTATCCGGAGTACTATTATTACGAGGCATTATTATTACGAGGCACTATTATTCGGAGCCATTATTATCTGGGAAGGGTTGTTCGATACCTTTTCAATCAGGATTTTAATAAAATGTAAGGGGGTTTCTTTTCAACGGAACAAGCGGCAGGGGACAGTATAAAAGCAATGATCTTTTGAATCATTGTACGGTACCTAGGTAAGGTACAGTCAGCTGCTCAGACATATACCTACACAGCAATATACACTCACAAGTTTTCACTATTATTTTTCACGGAACTTTTCAAATAAAAATCTTGGACACATTTTTCATACTTTAAAGTAGGTAAGGGTAAGGTACCTAGTAGTAGTACATACTTTTTAGAATGCGGTTTATAAAATTATCACAATTATACTATATATTTACCTACTATTTATTCAAAATGAAAACTTGGCAGTAAACGTATTTTCGCAGCTGACTGTACCTAAAGACTGCCGTAGCGTCCTCATTGGATTATGAGAGTGAGGAAATAGAGCACACCTGTGCTTGCGCACATACATGTGCACTAAATGTACTGCACATTGCAAGTCTTCGTTGAGACTGGCCGCCGTGGTCGAAATTCAAAGCGTAACATGTCATGTAAGCCGAAGCATACAATTTCAAACCACAACACAACCACAAGTCATTGAAAAAGTTCCAGTTCAATGACCTATTAAAACTTCCAAAGTACCTGCTGACTACAGAAAATCCCCCGTCAACGCCCCCTACATCCATCTTGTTTAAATGTAAATACAGCAGCTGGGTCCGTGAAGCGCTGTAGCTAATTTATTGTACGGCTACAAAGAATTCGATTAAAGCACCTATTCGCTGCAGATGCGTCAACAGTTACTACGAAAAACGACACAGATTAGCTATCAGTTTGTAAGCCACAGAATAGTGAGTATAGATAGGCTAGCCCTTTGTTGTTTGTAATTGAAATATTTATCGCTGAAAGTGCTGTCAGGTTAAAATTTGAAGAGGGAACGAATTACGAAAGTATTTTATTGGACGGTCGAGAATGCTTTTAAGTGGGGGCTTCAAGTCTAAAATCTTATAGAAAAGCGGTTCTTTTCTGCAAAATCAAGCGCTTCTCAGTGACAATAGAATCGTTAAAGAATCGCCAACATAGACACGTTTTAGTATTCTATAACGGCGATTCTGTAACCAGGTATGGTATGGTCATTTACCAGAATTGGGCTCGTAGATTTTATACAAACATTTCAAAAGAAAAATTGTTGGCACTGAATGAAACTGAAATAAATTATGACAAGATCCAGGTACAAGCAAATTCAAAAGTAGGTACCCCCTTGGCCACAGTAGGTAATATTTTTGATAAGCACTTGTGCCCACGATTGTAGATCACACATAGTTTCTTACAGCGAGGTAGACAACCTCAGACGTGTCCTAGCGACAAGGATTCTTTCCACTTACGAATTGTTTTCTACTGGTTAAATTGAAAATGTATTTAATTTGATGCTGACCTCTAGTTTTTTAAGTTCTACGCGTTCGCGTTTATGTGAAAGTTACCTACTGCTTCTGTTACCTATCTTTGTTTATTATTTCTTTAGAAAAAATCTAATCAAATAGAATATTCAAACGGAATTCCAAAATTAAACATTGAACGACACATAAAAAAACCACATGTAAACTTTTTGGTTTAAAATTCATTCATTCATTCATTCATTCAACACTCCAAAATTTGGAATTCCATTTACAAACTTCTAACACCTCTAAAACAAAATGACATGATGAACTCCATAGGTGCAATTTTAATAAGATTTTGATGTAGGAAAATAGAACCAAACACCCTTCACTTAAAGGTCAAAGTCCCATTCAGCTATCACGAGAATAACACTACAACAACGTCATTTTATCGTGTTTTTACTGTCGAGTCATAAAATAACAAGTTTACGGGAAGTTTGCGTTTGTTACTTTATAGTTTTGAACTTTACCTTCCTTAAATAGTTTGTTACTAAAGTTCTGCTATAAACTTCGTTATCATAACTACGTGACGGCATACTATATCATTATTTTTCTTCGTATAGGTCACTAGAAGATCGCCACAGGTGTAGTTCCCGTTCACCACCGTTGGTGGTTTTTAGGAATTTTCTTACAAGAAAAAACACAGTAGCAGCCCGGAGTCAGGAAGTTGTCGATGTTACATTCCCGTGCCTCGGAAAGCACGATAAGCCGTTCGTTCTGCGCCTGACCTCTACCCGGTCGTGTTGGTCTGTCGTTCCATCGGATTATGAGAGTGAGTAAATAGAGAGGGCACCTGTGGTTGCGCACACACTTGTGCACTTGACTATATAATAGTATTGTCCTGAGCACATAGCTAGTTTCCGTATTGGGACTGGCTGCCCTAGCCGAAATTCGGCTATCATGATGATACTTACCAATTTTAAGCAATGAGTGTTATTTTTAGCAACTTTTCACTGTCTGCCTTTGACTCTACATTGTCTCTGGTGGACCTTAGTCACTAAAGTTTATTTAAATAACCTCTGATTTAAAATGTTTAAAAACTGTAAGTTTGACGTTACCAAGTGTTCCAATGGGTACCTATGGTTTTTAATAAACGAACTGAACTGAACTTGTTCCAATCGCAGTCTCAATTTCATAGTTTAAACAGGCAAGTACCTACCTAAATTTCTCCATGGATATTTTTTTTACTGTCACTCATTTAATTATATTTACCACTCATTGGCTGCATTTGATTACGAATAAAAATGAAAAGTAAATGAACCTATGAGCGGCAAAAATATGAATGGAATACATACCTAGTATAGCATGTATTTCAACACGTTATCCCGCATTCATCCCACTTCACTCGGACCGAATGCGGAAAATCAATTTTTATGCACAAATCGTTCCTTATTCGTCCCACTTTTCAAGGCAGGAAACAAAACTAAACAACATGGAGGTTTTTATACTAAATTTCACAAATGGTGGGTGTCCAGATTATGGGTGATACATTCACGAAAACTACATACTACATTTAAATCGTTCTGCTGCTATGGCTCATTTTGCGCTGTGTCCATCCTTCTCAAGTTTCATCTTCGTAGAATCCAAGTCGGAAGATTTTCCAGAACGTGGAACACCCTCATTAAGGTCTGTCCCCGTTATGTCTTTATTTATCCTTGTGTATCTCACACGCTTGATCCGGGACCAACTGCACTTCGGCTTTATGGACCATTAGCTTTATGTATCACTTAAAATTTGAGATTACTTACGTGAGATAATAGAACCGACCCCTTTGAAGTAGAATACCATGGTTTATGTTATGTTAGTAGAGTTTTTTTAAGTTTAGAAAGTAACAAAAAGGTCTATGAGTCATTATTTGAATTATTAATTCTCAATGTAGCTTACAATTTATTTATTGAGCTAGTACCTATAGAAATACACTTCCCCCAATTACACTAGTCGTACAGGATTTACAATAAAATAGATACAATATTAAAAAGTGATGAGATAATACTTACCTATTATACATATAAAAAAAACAGTAACTCTAAGAACTTTCAGTGTCTTAAAACCTTTTATATTTATTTAAACCTTCTATGAAAGAAATAATTAACTATCCCTATGCATAAAATAACATATCTACATGAGAAAGCTCTCCAATACCGTCTTGACACCTCCAGAGTTACAGGTGCCTCCAGAGTTACAGGTACTGGCCGTCATGGCGGTATTGGCCGACCAAAGTTGGCGCAAATGTCTTTTGTTTTTACGACGCGCTGTGTATGCTGGCTCGGACATGTCGAGAGAATGGAGGAGTATCGGGCCGTGAAGAAAGCGTATGAGGGAAAACCATCGGAGCGTAGACAAGTGAGCCTCCAGTGTGCGGCCACACTGGATGAGCGGTGGCGGGGGCCTAGGCGGGCGCGACACGCGGGCGCGCGCGGTGGCCACAGTGACGCGCGAGCTCTTGTAGCGGTTCGACGTATATCAGGTGTCGCAAACTATGGATCAAGATTTGCTATTTTTGCTGGATAGTCCTATCCTGAGATGGGAGGTGTTGAACACTAGAGATGGTGTGCACGAAATAAATAAAAACAGAGGAGTAACTGGTGAATTTTGTAGCTTATACGAAGAGTTGAGATTCTACCCTACAAAATTTTTTGAGTACACTCGAATGCCCGTGTCAACATTTGACTACATACTAAGTAAGATATCAGCTAAAATTAACAAAGAAGATACTAACTTTCGCAACTAAACAATTCAATATTTACAACCATTTCACGACAAGACGCGCAAACGCCGAGCGACAAGACCGAACTGGTTTGATATCCCCGCCAACCGCGCATTGGGTCGCTCGCGCGCTAGGCCCGTAGTGTGGCCAGAACGCGCGGATAGGAACGTTTGATAATTACGCGCGCTGTCTCGCTCAAGCCCGTCGCACTAGGCTTCCGCCTAAGTCACTTCACTGTGGCCACAAAGGCGCGTTTCATATGTTTGATATTTCGCGCCCGTCGTCGCAACCGCGCTAGGCTCGCAGTGTGGCCACACACATAGGCTAGGTATATTTTATTCCGGAATTCCCACGGGAAAGGAAACTACGGGAGTGAAACCGCGAGGCGATCGTCTAGTAAGTAAATAAATAATGCTGGACAATCCACACAGCATCATGAAGCCCCAAGCTAAGCAGAGCTTGTGTTATGGGTACTAGATAACTGATATACATAATACAATACACTGAACTTCTTATACATAGAAAACATCCAGAACACCAGAACATATAACCCGCAACCTCATGCGTCGCAGGCGGACCTTCGCCCGCTGTACCACTGAGGTCGTCGGTGAGGTCGAGAGGGTATCGGGCAAAACGGGGTGAATAGACTCAAGACTAAAGCGTCCTTAATCGTGAATATAAATGGATGAACACTGGAGCAACCTCCTTCTGCGGAGGTCAGATCAACTGACACGGAAGGTGAACAGTCACGGAATGATACTTCGTAGGTAGTGGTGATGTGACCGACCATGAGTCTATCATAAGATTGTACCTTGTACGTGTAAAACTCTCACCTCACCCCACCTCAACAGCCTATATTAGTCCACTGCTGGACGCAGGCCCCACCCTGCGCTGTATTGCCTTTTATCTGATAGGACGTAATGCCCATAATCCCCACCATGCTGGGCATGCGGGTTGCAGTTTGGTGGTAGATTTGTTCTGCAGGGGACGCTGCTGCCCGCTCCCGGTTGATATCCCTTAGTCACCTCTTACGACACTCACGGGAAGAATTGGGGTGGTGTAAATTCTAAGCCGGCACCACACAGCTAAAAATGTGTGATATTTCTAACTTCCGTCTATTCGCACATTCGTAGCACATCTACCACCAATTTATTAGATAGGTATCTAATAACATTTGCAGTGTTCCCAATACAAACACCATTAGCCATTAATCATTACATTAATTGTCGCAATATCGAATACCGGGTATTATCTGGAATCCGATAGTCTAAGTAAATGTCTATGCTACTTACAGAACGAATCGGACTGGAATTTAGCATGCAGGTAGTCACTACCTGTAATATCATAATGGGCTACGTTACTATCGCGAAAATAAATAAATAAATAATGCACGACAACTCACACAGCATTATCTAGCCCCAAGCTAAGCAGAGCTTGTGTGAAAAATTAAATTATCAAAATTTAATTTAATTTTTATGAAATTAAATTTTTATGAAATTTAATTTTTTATGATACCTAATTTAATTTTTCATTCGTTTTATTTTTAGCTTGAAGCCTCGAAGCTTTATTTCGAAGATCGAAATAAGTCAAAAAAGGGAGAAATGTTTACCTTGACGTCCGATTTATGGGCTGAAAAAAAAAAACTTAAATAATATGCAATGCTATTGCGTCGCCTGTTTCATTCCGTACATGGGTGATGCTCTATCTCGCATCTGGATACCGGAAGGCCTATCATAATTCTCCAAAATACGAAATTTTAAATTTTTTTGTCATGACGAGTTTTAAGGGCTCAATCTAGACTGATTCGTAACGTCAAGGGAGCAATGGGAGAGAGCCCTACATAAAAGAGCCCAGCTCTTGTTGGTGTAATGAATGATGCAATTTCCTCCACTTTTCTCTCCAATTCAATGTCTTTTCCATCTTTAAAATACATGACAGCGACTTTCTGCTTGATCTGACATTGCTATTTCTTGGTCTTCCCCTTTCTCGTCTTCCTTCTATGATATTACACGTCATGCGAACTTCATAATAGGCCTATTAAATTTCACGATTTACCGGAACGGTGCGCCGTGGCGGCGGAAAGGACGTTCTGATTACACTGCACGGTCGCCGCCTTCCTAACTCAGTTGCCAGTCGAAATTAGTAGGAGTATGGCGCCTGTGCTCTCAAAATTATAAAAATTGGAATCGCCCTTGCCGCAACTGCGGCTGTAAATGTGAGAAGGAATATTGTGGCTTCACTGTCAAATTTTTTATAAACTTCTAAAAGAAAACAAAATCCGTCGTGTCTAAGCTGTTTATTTTTGTATTCCTGATGAGTTTTGTTCCATAAGTTAGGCATGTCTTTATGCAGTTCTAGAACATTGGACAATACATCCTTTTCCTTTTGGGAAGTTATTTTTGCACGCAAGGCTCGCTGATGCACGTCCGCTCACAATAAACGCCTCGCGCGACTGAGCGGCCGGTCTCTCTTTCAGCGATTACATTTGCCGGTGCACCGGCAATTAGGAAGTTAGGACGGCCGGGAGCGCACGGTCTTCCGGTATCGGCATCCTTTCTTCCTAACAGCGATTACACCTTCCGTTTTAAGCTTCCTAACTCTTACCGTTGACGGTAAACCGTAAAGTGTAATCGAGCTTTACGTTGTCCCATTCTCCCTCTTCTGTTTTTAACAGTGTTAAAACCAATATAATAAATGATCCTGTGTGAATAATCCAGCGTTATTTATTTATTTCATTTCATTTATTTTTGCTGGTATGTAAATTTGTTAATTTATTTAAAAACTACAAAATTTTAAAAGCTATCATCGTTAAATTTGATTGTATTTTATATATGGGATTAGGTTATAGAGAAATAAACCTTGAATCTCATAATTAGGTGATATAAAAGTTGGAATATCACTAGGTCACTATGTTGTCTTTGTTATTTTATACAACAAGAAATGAACGCCATAAATTCGTAATGACCAGCAGAATTTTAATTGGCAGTAAAGTTTTACGACGTTTTTGAGTTGTGAAAGTAAAGTTGGGTAGTAAACACTAAATAAATTATGAGCGGTTACCGGGTTATGGCTTCCTTCATGTTTTCGTTTAAATTAAACTATAAACTGTACTCTTAGTCTAGTATTTAGTGCTGAAACTAGATGGCGCTACTTTATAACATGATTTTCTACGTATTTGCGTTGTGTAGTGCAATCACACTAATATTATAAACGCGAAAGTTTGGACGGATGTATGGATGAATGGATGTTTGTTACCTCTTCAAAACTACTGAACGGATCAAGCTGAAATTTTGCATACACGTAAATCTAATCCTGGAATCAAACATAGGCTACTTTATATCCCATAAATCAGTTCCCATGGGATAAGATATCACCTTAAACGATTAGTATAGAAACAACGCGTGCGAAGCCGCGGGCATAAACTAGTAGATCATAAATCTGCATTTTTGGCATTTTTAGACCAAAACCACAATTATTAATTCACATATTTGATTATTAGGACTATAACTAATTGATTCGATTAAGTTAGATAGTAATTGCCCAATAACTATTTGTTTAGGGAGCGATTCACTTGAAGTGTCTACAATAGATACAAAACGTTTATAGTCTCAAAGGTTACAAAACTTACAACTATACATATTGTCAATATTTGGATTGAACCGTTATTAGTAAGTATCATAGATCTAAGTAAAATTTTGTTACAAAAGATACATTTTGACGACCTCTGTGGCGCAGCGGGCGAAGGTCCGCCAAAGGGCCTCGGGACAAATGTTTGTACGATCTGCAGATATTTGTTCAGGGGTTCTGGATGTTTTTCTATGTATATAAAAAAATATCTATCTATGTAGTGTATTGTATTATGTATATCAGTTATCTAGTACCCATAACACAAGCTCTGCTTAGCTTGGGGCTAGATAATGCTGTGTGAATTGTCTAGCATTATTTATTTATTTATTATTTATTTATTTTATTAGGCTGGCAGTGAACGAAAAACTGAAAAACAAACTTATCAGTTTCTACGATTTTGAGGAAAAAAAAACAACTGAAGGCACATAGTTTTCAGTTTTCATGCAATGCTTTGTGTTCTTGAGTGGAGATTGTGTCTTGGCAAATGTAGTGAAAGATGCCCACCGGTCAGGTGGGATGACGACCTGTGAAATACTGCTGGTAGATTCTGGATGCGCCAAGCTGAAGAAAGGGGGCTATGGCGCTCATTATGGGAAGCATACAACCAGCATTGGACTAATTTATTAAGCCGATGATGATGTTAAGCTAAAAACTGATTCCTTATCGGAGAGCCAGGACACAGGTAATTTTTTTACAATAAGTAGGTAAGTGCTTTTTTTTCGTTTATGACTACTTAAATTCATAAACTGTACACAACACAAGATCTGTGTTGACGCTGATGTGTGAATTGTATAAGTATTTATATTTTATTAAAAACTGAGGGCTTACTCACTTAAAAACATATTAAGCACATAAGTAAGTGTAGTTTTTATTTCAAGTGGGTAAACTTTTGTACTGGAAGTTCCATTTCCTTATCTTATAAGCTTTTAGAGCTGATGGGCATTTTAAATTTAAAGTCCCTGTCTATTTTCAACCCTTAAATTGCTATTTATACAATTTATAACGCAAATTAACCTGTTTTAATTCCGAAAGCGAAACTGCAAATGAATGGAATTGCCTGTTTCGGATGCCTTAATTGTTTGACTGGGCAGTTAGTTTTATGTCAGTTTTAATTAATACGGGTTCCTTATTAGAAACGGACAACCTTATTTCTGCGGCTTCGCACGCGTTTTCTTGGGGTAAGAATTATATAGCTTATATGTATTTCTGGTATCTAGTAAAGGTGATAACTTTGATTAGGCAAAGATGTAGATCTATGCTTCACTACCGATAAGGCGGCCACTTCCATGACCTTTCTATAGGAAAAATACCGAATCCGACTAATATAATTTGATCCTTTAGTTTTTTTGTGTTTTTTTAAGTTGTGGGGAATAACTACTAATTAATTCCTTGGAAATATTTTTTTATGGGATCATCTTGGGATAATTCTTTAAACTTACAAAAGTGAAAAAAATCAAAATAATAATTGATGGATAAATCGACGCACTTATTGAAACATACATACATACAGCCGAACATAGAATATCTTCCTTTTTTCGAAGACGGTTAAAAAGGTATACCAGGGGCTTTGTTCATCACGAGTCAGGAAAAATGCTTAACATAAAAATAGTAATAATATTGCTGGACAATTCATATAGCATCATTTAACCGTTGAGTAAACACGGCTTTATGTTATATGTAAATACCAGAAGACTGATAATACAGATGAGCTTAAAAACAAACTTTTTATTTCCGTGAAACTTCCAGAATTACCTACACCGTAATTCCTTTAAAAGTTCTTAAACAACGGAGTAGAAGTTTAATCGCTCATTCACGTGCGGATATCGTATTTCGATAAAATGTATCTGTAGACGAAAGTTCGTGTACATGACGTTAGAAGTAGGTACGAGAACAATCTTCTGGAAAATTTACGGTAATATGAAATAGCGGTATGATCTTACGAGAAAAGGCCGGTATGCGCGATGATTTCAGACGCGTTTATGAAAACGTGTCCTTCAGAGCGTTTTACGTGGCAAACTACCTGAGTATGTAAATAAAGTGGTTCGCCAGAGGACAAGAAGATTGACGGTTATCTTCCGAACCACGTGACAAAGTTGCGCACAGCGCAATTTCTTAGGCGAAATTGGTGGGCAACTACTGTGCCCAAAATTATTTATTTATACGCCTTTTACCTTTGGCAGTGACGACTGAGGCACCAACGAACTTGCGATACGGCATCTCTCGGCGGTTTTCCCGATAGAGTACAATCTTGTAGTCTTCAAATCCAGGGTAAATAAGTTCCTTTTATTCAAGCGTGCTCCATTTTAGGCCACATCTGAGTTGGTGGCCAAACACTTGACCAACATCAATGAAAAAAAAAATCGAGACAGGCCAAAACCTTTGGCCAAAACATAACACGCCACGTTTAACGTTTTGACCTAGGTACGTGTCCTAGAATACCGGCCATGGTACAACGTAACAAGAACAAAACAGTTGAGGTTTGAACGTGAACTTTGTTTAATATGAGTTGAACAACGGTAGCGAACTTGCGGGAGCGTCAGATAATTGCTACCTCGGAGATTAATGACTTGGAGTTAACGGCACGGGTGTTGAGACTTCGAATATAACAGTACCTGCCTACCCCACAGTGCGTGATATCAAACACAACGTGTAGTATTTAAAAAAGTTTTTACAAATATTAGTAATATTAATATGGTATTGATATGGATCAGTTGAACTACATACCTGTAAATTGTTTGCAACAGTCTGCAGGCTCATAATTGAGCCTAATTGCAGAAACTAATTACAACTTGTATTTTATACTTGTCCTAATTAGGTTCTATTAGTTGATTGTAATTTTATTATATATGTAGGTATATATATACATATTTTAATATTATATTATTATAATACATATTTTAATTTCTATAATCTATTATAATATATCAGTTATCTAGTCCTCATAACACAAGCTTTGAGTAGCTTACTTTGGGGTTAGATGGTGCTCTGTGGATTGTCCAGCGTTATTGTTTGTTGATATAGACCTAACCGCTCACGTGTACCGGCCTAACTATAAACCCCGCCCCCGGTGTACGTGCGTTTTGGCGGGAAGTTTTGGCGCGCGCGCGCATGCGGTCGGCGTCTGCGTAAAAGGGCTACTGACGAGATTTTTTCAATGGGCGCGATGTGCGCTTGTTTTTTCTGTCAAGTGTGCTGGGTTCAAGCTTTTTATGATTGCCAGCTTATATCGGTAATTTTGGCGGGATATTTTCGAAATCATAGATTGAAAATGATGAATTCTGATTTTTACCTAAAAGTTTGGGTTTGAAAGGCTGTAGTTTAAATTTTTTATACATTTATTGACATGTTTTGGTGTTTTTACGTAGCTTAGAATGTCCACTCTTTAAATATACTAAAATATGTAGGGGTCTACGAACAAAAAACTAAAAATAAATGAGTTGGAAGAGCCCCCCAAAACTGCAAAATTGCAACGATGCAAATTGCATTTGCAAACTTTGCGAATCTTTTAAATATTATTTTTTCTTCGTGCATGTTCAACTTAGATGTTATTATCATAGCCAAGACGCTTGGGAACACCCCCATAAACGCTAATCAGACACAAACTAAACAGATACTTAGATAAAAAATAAATAGTGACCGAGCGTTGCAAACTTAAGTGCCACTTCACTTAGTCACGTGGTCATGTCACTATAGTGACCATGTACACTTTAGCTTTTTAAAAAAAGTTAACTTGAGTTAACATGTACACGTCCTCTTTCGAGTATAGGCCTGTTCATAGTTTATACAGCCCTGTCTGTTCTGGGCTTTCTCTAGCCATGTTTTTCCAGCGGTTTTTGTAATTTTCTCTTCTAATTTTAGATTTTTGGTTTTCTTAAATATTAGTATTAGATATAAGATATAACGGGAACGATATGATTGTCTGCTGCTTTCTTACCGCCGCCGCCGTTTCCGCGTGGTTCTGGCCTGGTACCGGACCTGATAAGAGAACCATTGTCTATGGCTCTGTGCGAGCACATTTCAAAGTTGGCCAGCAAAAGCAAAAAAGTATACATACCTACCTTAATCACAAGATAAATACAGCAGTTTCTGCTTATTAATATTATCGTCCACTGAATTAACAAGGATAAGCGATAATATAAAGATAAATAATATAAGTGAGAAATCTCACAGAAATTATTAACATTTGTAATCCTACAACTTCAGGGCACAAGCATTATTCTACAAAGTAAATACTTTACGCTCATTAAAACAGTGGCAATTAATTTTATTAAGTGTTGTTTGTAGCAAACGAGAGACCCATACTTTAATTACGTATTATAAACATTTAATGGCGTCACAGCCATAGGAGAACAGCTTGGTGAGCTCGGCCAAATCAAAACAAGTTTTGAAAGAAGCTGAACGGTTCAGCCTTGCGGTGCATGATATTACCATTAATGTGGATTCAACCGTAATCATAATCTTATACACCTTTATCCAAGACCAGTTGTCGTACATGGCCACTTTCGTCTCGAAGTCACCAATATCGAAATGGCTGGGAAGCATTTGGACAACAAATTCTCGTCATCCATACCGCAATGCTTAAAAATAAAGTTTTCAACCAGTGAGTCTTGCCCGCTATGTTCTACGGAGCTGAGACCATTGCTGCGTTCCGTTTATAAAATAATCAATTTCAACGCTACCAGCGCTCAAAGTCGTTTCGATTTCTTTGAGCGCGATATCGACAGATATCGGGATATTTTCAACGGAACGGCTATAGACGCGCTCACATCGCTCACGTAAACATAAGTAAGTTTATGGTTATTTTGACAATTTCTTATGTGAATTTGTATAATCATAACATATGACAATTTGACAGATCGTTCACAGCGACCATGCTCGGTAGCGTGAGCGTTGTGAGTGCAAAGATGGCGCCGGTTATGACGTCATCTATGACGTTTCGTTAACAACCGTAGACGCGTTATCTGATTAACGGGCCGCTTTGTGAGCATTCAAATCGATTTTGTCTATCAACGGAACGCAGCAATTGACACTCAAGGCACGGCTGGTCCGTTAGTTCATGGTCACTCAGTGAACTATGTAAAGAGTATATAGTACCAGAGGATGTACATTATGCATAATAATACTAACATATAGACGTTCGATGATCGAACTAATGAATCGAACTAGTGAGAACAAACGGAATGGACACTCTTCGCCCCCAACTGACGGAACATCCTATCCCGCCGACCCCTAGGCGAGTTTTATTGCGGTCCAAATGCAAGGGTACGTCCCTTGCATTTGGACCGGCGCTGGTGGCGCACTCACGGGGCGCAGATGTCATGGGTAATGATTTTGACGGAGGACGCCGACGGTGTTCGATATCTTGTTTGTTTGGTCATGGACATTTGTGAGAGGTAATAAAAAAAAATGTCTTTGAGTTACTTCGCTAACCATCTCACTCGCACAATATGTTCATGAACTCAGAGACTCGGCTAGACGTCACACTCACTCAGTTCCGCATGTTTGTACCGAGACGCGACTTTTGTATGGAGAAATGGTCCAATGTCCGGGGTGTGTACTCTTTACAGTTATGTGGTTCTGGTCGTCCATTGCATTGCACCAGCCTTTCAGTCGAGTCTGTGGTCGAGTTTGCCACGCCATGCGTTTTAATTAACATAGGATAGTAATGAGAAATGTTTCATTAAAATGTTTGATGAAAATTGACGTTAAAATAATGTCGTACATTAGATGACTGGTTGATACAGCCAGCATCATGTCAGTGTTGAAGTTCAAACTAAGTTACTTAATTGAAAACATATAGGTAGACCAAAATACATCGAAGTAAAAAGGAACCTAAATTATAATCTACGTAAACATCAATCTACGTACACGATCTATCTAAATTCTTTGAAAAATTAAATTATAAGCTATCATTGTCACTCCATCATGATTAATGATTCATGGAGAATGCAACTGTGTAATTTTTTTTCATTTCATAGCGAAATTTTCTGAAAAAAAGAAAAAGCATCACGTACCCTATCTCTTCAAAGTTATATCTCGTGTTTATTTACCTTAGATACTCCGTTTTTGTTAAACGCTATCTTAGGAGTTACAGGAAAGTATAAATATAGGTAGGTAAAAATATAGGCGTTTTCATTGCGTTGCAAGTACACAATTAAATTTATTGTCAAACGAAAACATATTTGTAGGGTACCAATTACCACCAGCAGCTAAATCTGCACACGGTTTTTAATTAAGTTTTCGTGGTCAAAGGCACTTCGGTACTTTTCCGTTTTTTCTCGGCCCATGCGGTTGACAGAGTTGACGTGGGTTCCGTATAAAAAGGTTCCACCATTAGCATATGGAACCCGTCAAGTCGTGAAAACAAAAGTAGCTTATTTGAAGCTTTGTGGGTTGATAATGTTTTTATAGTGGAGGTACAGTCAGAGATACAAGTTGAAATGTAGGGTCATTCTGTGAGCTATTCTAAGAGAAAGTGTTTTGAAATTAATACACCATCAAAACTTTTATTTTAGCTATTCTTGGTTACCAACTTATTTTTGGAGGCGAAAGGTTGTCGCAGATCCGAAATGCACGTGTTACAGTTTTATTAATAATACCTGTGTTTTGAACTAATATTATAACTATGAAATACTAGGTACAATTAATTATCATTTGCTATTGTTGAAAATACAGCGGAAAATCCCCAAGAAGCACAAGCAGCCTGAGTCACGCGCACCTGCACCTTGTTTTGGCGACCCGAGACGAGCCGATGAGTGCCGAGACGAGCCGACGAGCGTCAGCGCGCTCGATCGGAGCCCATTCTCACGAAAACCACAGAGCTAGACGAACGTTGCTACTTTGCTTGTCGATATACCTTTACCATTTTCATTTTGTACTTGTAAGAAGAAGTTCGTTTGTTCCTAATTGTTCTTAATGTAAATTCCGTTGCAAGAAATTAAAGTAAAATCATCCTCTAAATTGTAAAAGTATTTCAATACATAAAGTATATACGATAACTGTGTTTTATGTTGAGATCCTGCCATCCTTCTGAGTTTATGGTCAAAAGCCTCCTATAGTTCAGAATCGAGATTCGAAAAGCTACGCACACAAAGAAGTGTAAGTACACATTTTGTTCCAAGTAATATAAGTGTTGTTTATTTTTGCCGATTTCTTTGTCCCATAGTGCCAGCACTGGCAAGAGAAACCGATCGGGGCACACCCCGTGTTTCTCTTTTATGGTGTTTTTCCGCGTTACTCCGAATACTTGGCCGGGGCACTCCCTTGCAGACCTTGCAGTATTTCGCAGATCACGGTAGCATGAGGTACGAGAAAGACTAGTGAGCATAAAAAAAAAATTGATGGGGGCACTCCCGTAAATTTTTTCATCCATTGCGTAACTGAATGGTCTCGAATACGTCGCAAGGACACCCTCTTGTAGTATTTTGAGGCTTACTGTTATATCATAAGGCATTCGACAAGAAAGGAGGTAACTTATGTTATGTTATGATTTATCACACCAACTCTTGCACCAGCCTTGGTTTTTACCCGTCAGTTTTTTCTCTACCCTCATGTTGAGAGATGAAAGAATCTAGATATGATTTTAACCTTTTACCACTATTGATAATTTATGAGGCACTTGTTCTTGATTTTCACTAGATCTACCTTCAAAGAAGGTTTATAACTTTATTCGGTAAATTTAATAATTATTTGACGAAGTACCTACGTCACGGTCATGTTACAGACCACGATGCAGGTCATGGTTCAGGTTATGTTGCAGACCACGTTGAAGGTCATGTTCTTATAGGCTATAATTAGAAACAAATAGATCGAAAACACTTTATTATACCGTAACGGTTAAGTTGTGATTTGTTCGGGCTGCAACCTACTATTGGCTTAGAATAGGAAACGTTACGATCTCAATCACTGATTTTTATAATTGTCTACTTAAATATGAGATGTTTACGTATTATGTAAATTACAATGGTTTTCTTTCTTCCGAGGTTATGGGCAAACAGAAAACCCGAGGTCTAAGTTCAAGAATGCAGCAACATCGCGCCACCAGGTTGCTGATTCTGATGAAAGAGAGGCCAGGCGCAGCTAGTCACGGTGACGAGTGGTGTCCCGTTTTCGCACAAGGCAGGTTGCAGCAGGTCGCGGTGAAGATGTGAAGGCAGGCCACCTGTGCGCCTGCATGTGACCAAGAACCACTAAATGAACCGTTCGGGAGCGCGCAACTTACTGTTATCCTATAACGTCACACGCAGCGAGCGCTGCGCTGGCCGGAGATTATCTTAAGAGATTTCGAAGGTTTAGAAATCTAAATGGGTCAATATCCTCCTTTGTAACGAAAAAAGTCGTACGTTTAATTATTGTTAGACGACCTCTGTGGCGCAGCGGGCGAAGGTCTGCCTGCGACGCAGGAGGTTGCGGGTTCGATTCCCGCCTCGGGACAAATCTTTGTACGATCTGCAGACATTTGTCCCGAGCGTTCTGGATGTTTTCTATGTATAATAAAAAATATCTATCTATGTAGTGTATTGTATTAAGTATATCAGTTATCTAGTACCCATAACACAAGCTCTGCTTAACTTGGGGCTAGATAATGTTGTGTGAAGTGTCCAGCATTATTTATTTATTTATTGTCCGAGACTGAAATTGTTTTGCTCAAACTACAAACCATGAAATTGCCGGTTGCCCAAAATCAATTATTCAAATGCTTATTATACAACATCTTTTTAATGGACGTACTATGGTACTACGGTTATCCTAACATTTAACATCTTGTTTAGACAATATTTACCGCAGTCAATCTTCTACCAACAAAGCAGTAATCAAGCATTTCAAATCGGACCAGTATGGTCAGTGTTAATTTTAGTAATACCTACCTAGAATAGAATCATTTAAATGTATTTTTAGAAGACATGTCAAGTGTTGCAGTGCTCTTAAATTTATCAGCAGCGGTATCAATGCAATACTATCAGTAGTTTTGGACTGGTATGAGAATATTAATATATAACACAAGCTCTGCTTAGCTAGGGGCTAGATGATGCTGTGTGGATTGTCCAGCATTATTTATCTATTTATTTATATATCTACTTAATAAAAATAATGATTTAGAAAATGCATTTAAAATGTATTGTCTGCGCAACATTAAAATATTCTACCAGGCTATGAAACAATGACTCGGTTATTATTTTATTTTGTCTATTTTTAAACATAGTCATTGGCAAGTGCTTAAATTCCTTTGGTAATGTAATAGATGTCTGAAATGCCATGAAAACTTAGAATGGTGATTTGGAATATAATATCTTATTTATATGTCTAGTATGCCTGGATAAACTTCGCTTCTTTTGAAATAATGTAAGTATTGTTTAACGAATATGCAGATTTCTACCTCTATAGTGTAGGTACATAAGTGGCAAGTGAAGAACTTAGTTTTTTTAAGTGGTTTATGCTATCAAGTAACCAGGCTCCGCAAAGAACACGTGTGCATTTTTTGATACGAAAAGTCTCAAAAAATGCAGGCGCTGAGTAACTCCGCCGAATTACCTCGCAATGGTGACCCATAGAGCAACGCAGAAGACAAATAATATTAGTCATGGTAGGCAGCCAGTGTTGCTGTTTGTGACACAGTTTTCCTAATTAACTATTAATATTAATCTTCAAGGTAAAACAAATCTATGATTGCTACTAAAATATAGTCAACATCCGGCTTCCAATTAGGATGTTCGTCAAGTTTAATACCTAAGAAAATACATGATTCAACACAACATCTTACATTAATTGATTGATATTTTAGGTACAAATTTATTGATTTAATTTTTGTAATTTTAAAATTACACAAGTTTAGTCATGTCAATTTTAATAATTTATTTATTTCATTTTTGTACAATACAATCTGTACGTTTAGGTAACTACTACTGTCGCGTCATTGGCAAAACAAATCAAACAAAAAAAAACTATATAATTTAATAAAATACAATAAATGTACGCTTAATCAAATTATAAAATTAACCATTGACACCGTAACAAAGTGATCTTTTTGATTTCTGTCGCTTCGGTATGTATACTAATGTAAAGAAGTGACGAAGAAACCTTTATCCTGTTAGTTTTTATTATGTTTGTTATTTTTTTGAGTTGAAGCAAAGGCTTCCCAAGCTTTTCTATCTTCTAGATATTGTGGTATTTTGTAGTAAGCCTTATTGCACAGGAACGTTCTGACAATTTGTTTGACCTAATTTTGAGATTGAAAGTCACTAGTTTTGTTGTTGAAGTACACATTGCCTTTAAAAGATACTTGAATTTTCTGTAGCCTAGTTGTGGGCACAGGGAGTTTATACTTATATCTAGTATTCAAATTACGTATTTCACTATTTTTAGGGTTCGATTGATATTTCCATGAGTGCACAACAAGTTTTCTTATATTATATTGACATAGTGCTGTCATAATTATGGTCATGATATAGTTTGAACGATAAATACACCTTCAGACCAATCACAGAGGGCCGTATTAAGAATTTTGAAAGTAGAGTGATTAATTTTTGATTTTGAACTAAGTAGCTAACAACAATATTGCTTGTTCAGACGACCCCAACGATCTTTTTGCCAATCTCTTGAATGTTGTAAACAAAAAAAAAAGCAGTACTCAAACTTATCACATTGACATATAGGGTCAGGTTTACTGATTGGGCCACTCCCGGTATTATATAAAAGTAGGATTAGGTTATAATAATCGGTTTAATCTTTATGGTGCTAGAAAAACTATGACACATGATCCTGCGTATTTTGTTTGTATATACCAGAATATAAAGCTATAACCAATTGCTCTAAAATGTTTAAGAAATTTTCCAAGAAAGCCAAATTTACGATTTTAACTATAATAATAATAATTATTACAAACTCCTATAATAAAGTATAAGCAACATGGAGACTAACAAATAACGAAACTGGTACATCAAAGCCACGAATAGAAGAATGAAGTTAAAAACTAATAATTTAATTCTTTACAAGAAAAAAAATGATGCGGTTTTTGCATTCAAAGTTGTTCCCTAGTCTTTTTGCTCTTAGGCATCAACGGCAGTTGAATTACTATTTACTAATTGTTGAAAATGTAAGGAGGTCTTTCTCTTTAGTCATGTAAAGTGCTGATTACTTATTGAAAAGGGTTTAAATCTGTTAACATCAAAAATACTGAGGATCTCTGAGGTATTTCAACCAAAGTACGATGCTTTGAGGAAGTGGCTCCCTGTTTGGTGTACATTTTCAATAATTGTGTCGACGCGGGAGTTGTTTTCCCTGATCTCATGAAATATAGTAAAAGGGTCGCCTGTTTATAAATCTGGTAACTGATCCATATGCAATTCCGCAATTAGAGACCGATTTCAATACTTTCCACACTAAAATAACAACATATTATATAAGTTGTTATTTTAGATTAGATTAGATTTCGATAAGCTATTCCATGGACATTAATTTGGTTTCACCAAGGGTAGATCTACAACCCATGCTGGTATAGTACTACTAAAGCATATATTTGATGCGTGAGGTAAAGCAAAAATAAAAAATGCTATTGGTATATACTGTGACCTTTTGTAAGGCTTTTGTTTGTCATTCATGGTACACTAATTAGGAAATTGAAACACTATGGAATTAACAAGAAGACACTGGATCTTATATAATCATACTTTTCTGATAGAGTTATAAATTTAAATATTGCTAAAGAAAGACGTTTGTGACGTAGTTTTATTTCTGATAATTTGTTATTTGCTTAATTGATTTTTAGAGATGACAGCAATGTATAATAACAATGAAGTTAATGATTCACTTTCACGAATACTTACTAGATTGGTTCACCGCCAATTCATGTTACCAAATGTAGAATTCTCAACCAAAATTATGCTAAAAGATGAGATTGTTCACTTTATGATTCCATTGTTTTCCTAGAGTTACTTACATAATTATTGATTCCTGTCTTCAATGGAAGCCATAAAATGATGCTTTCGCATGCAGACTTAGTTCGAACAATTAGACACATTACCAATGAAGATACAGCTATGTAAGTTTATTTCAGTTACTGCCATAGTATTATGTCTTATGGTATATTGCTTGGAGACAGGCAGATGACATCAAAACTAGCTTTGTTCTTCAAAAAAAAACAAAGGAGCAGTAGTTACTATTGCGTTATTT
Source organism: Eupithecia subfuscata (assembly GCA_963564075.1). Classification (NCBI taxonomy): domain Eukaryota; kingdom Metazoa; phylum Arthropoda; class Insecta; order Lepidoptera; family Geometridae; genus Eupithecia; species Eupithecia subfuscata. The sequence continues at coordinate 1,597,348 of OY751097.1, read as the reverse complement.
GTAAATTGAAGCCTTCTCAGTTCTTTGAGGGATTTTGTTTGAAATAAATAAATATTCCGTGATTTTGATTATTCTATGATATATTAATAAATATTAAACAGAGTCCTTACACAGAAGAAATGTAAGTAACTTTGTTCCATCAGTTTCAATTTTGAACTGATCACATAAATTCGTCTTTGTATGTTTCACGCTTTATTCTTGATTTTACACAAAAGCGTGAATTTAGGTTATAGCACTATCAATTTTGGACTGATACCACACATTGTTATTTTTATGCGCTTTAATCAAGTTAAGATTTTACACAAAAGCGCGTAGTAACTCTCAATTTTGGACTGATATCATATTGACGCTTGTATGTGCTTTAATCAAGTTACTATTGTATATACATGTATGGTAAATAGCGTGTAGTTATGTACATGTAAGATTCGTATCGCTATCACAGACAACCTCAAAAATATTCAATTAAGTGTGCTAGTCAATGTAACGGACTTTCACTGTAAATCGTAATCAATAGCTGGTAACGATCTATGTTATGGGTCGAGCTACAGATTCAATATTATCACTGGCTGGTAACGATCAATGTCATGGATCGAGCTACAGGTTCAATATTATCAATGGCTGGTAACGGTCAATGTCATGGGTCGAGCTACAGATTCAATCATTATGAATGGCTGGTAACGATCAATGTCATAGATCGAGCTACAGATTCAATATTATCAAAAAAAAAAACATTTTCATTTATTTTAATTTAAACATTTTAATTATTAAAACATTTTAATTTAATTTATTATTTTGAAAGTAACATTTTAATGTCGTGGATCGAGCAACTAATTAAAATTTATTTAATGGCCGGCGGCGGCTAGTGTCTTGAATCAAGCAACAGATTCAAGTTTATGTACCCTAGTTAATATAATGAACTAGCTAATAAAGTAAAATATTTTTTTTTTAATTAACAATAACGAAGGGACTCGTTAGTGAGTGGATGGCCGAGCTGTTACAGTTTTATTAATAATACCTGTGTTTTGAACTAATATTATAACTATGAAATACTAGGTACAATTAATTATCATTTGCTATTGTTGAAAATACAGCGGAAAATCCCCAAGAAGCACAAGCAGCCTGAGTCACGCGCACCTGCACCTTGTTTTGGCGACCCGAGACGAGCCGATGAGTGCCGAGACGAGCCGACGAGCGTCAGCGCGCTCGATCGGAGCCCATTCTCACGAAAACCACAGAGCTAGACGAACGTTGCTACTTTGCTTGTCGATATACCTTTACCATTTTCATTTTGTACTTGTAAGAAGAAGTTCGTTTGTTCCTAATTGTTCTTAATGTAAATTCCGTTGCAAGAAATTAAAGTAAAATCATCCTCTAAATTGTAAAAGTATTTCAATACATAAAGTATATACGATAACTGTGTTTTATGTTGAGATCCTGCCATCCTTCTGAGTTTATGGTCAAAAGCCTCCTATACACGCTACCATGGAATGTACCATGCTTTAAAAATATGGGATTTAACTCGTTAGATTTAGATGCATATTACAGGGTGTAAGGGTAAACAGCCTTATCCTTGAAACCACGTATGTACACCCCTAAAATAAGACGATACAAGTTATTATTAAAAATAAAAGTCAATTTGTTTCGATGGAATTTCATAATTCATTTCTCTGCTATCCTACGTGATTTCATGGACACCCTAGTGACCTTATCACGCCGCGCCGCCCGCTCTCGCCTATAGCCGGCCGGTGGTGTAGGTATCGAACCACTCAAATTGTAGGTACCTACAACTTGTGATGGAACTTTCCCTTCATACTTTTCCTGGCTTGGTCTAATAATCCCCTTAAAGATTCCCCTGCGAAGGGGATTATTAGACTTTTTGTCTACAAATCCCCTTACAATCGGATTTAGCTGAGGCAGGGGATTATTAGACAAAAAGTATAGAAATCCCCTTAACCGCAATTTATGTTGGTGGAAGGGGGTTATTAGACAAGAATAAATAAATACTCTTAAACCTTTATTTTATTAAATTAAATAAAGTTAATTCGTATAGGCCGGGTGAATTAGCCATAACTAGCCTACAATTTATTTAATGTGACATCTGACCCACCGTAGCTCACTTGTGAAATGCCCACCCTGGATAGGTGATCCAAGGCCTGGCCGGGTCTGGGGGGTAAGAAACACCTAAGGCAGCTGCGCTATGAGTGCTACCAATCAAATAAAAACAACGAATTAAATAATCACAAAATCTTTATTTATTTTACGTAATTTAGTGGTAGGTATAACAACAAAAATCAACAAAATTTATACAAAAAAATTGTGTAGTCTCTTACTGCTAGCTTTAAATAATACGAATGATGTAGGAAATAGGGAATTTCGTAAACATGCCAAATAATTCGTGGTTTTTATGATAATGAAAAAAAATAGTTATTGTTACAATAGTATTTAACAGTTATTATAAGCTAAGTAATCTAAATATCACAAGTATTGAACAGTTATAAGCTAAGTACCTAATCAAAATATCACAGAAAATCAAGATTTTTACAGTAAATTTGATCAAAATATGGTGCACATTGGATCAGCAACACCGTACAAATAACCTGGTGGAAGCCTGGAATGGAAAAATCAAGAAACGAATAGCTAGAAAAAATCCCAGCTTAGTACGGCTACTCGCTGTTGTGTCGGAAAATGCATCTTTCTACAATATTCGCGCTAAAAAGTTTTATTATAACGGAGAAGGAATTTCAAACCGATTAAAAAAGAGCATTGACTACGATCAATTCATACAGGAAGTCCAAATGGAACTCAATAACGGTGTCATAACGGTTGGGCACTTTTTAGAAAAACTTCGTTGATTTATTGTTAACCTTATGAAAATGTAACTTCGTAAAATGTAACTTGAAGAAGGAAAAATCTTAATTTTATATGATATTTTGATTATTAAGGTGTAATTACTCAAAAACTTGATTATCGTGATTATTTTTCTGTGATATTTTGATTATTAAGGTATAATTACTCAAAAACTTGATTATGTGTGATATTTTGATTACTTATTTATAACTTTATAATATGTTTTAATATTATACGACTATTATATGACGACCTCTGTGGCGCGGTGGGCGAAGGTCCGCCTGTGACGCAGGAGGTTGCGGGTTCGATTCCCGCCTCGGGACAAATATTTGCACGATCTGCAGATATTTGTTCAGGGTGTTCTGGTCGTTCTCTATGTAAAATAAGAAATATCTATCTATGTACTCGTATATTATTCTGTATATCAGTTATCTAGTACCCATAACACAAGCTCTGCTTACCTTGGGGCTAGATAATGCTGTGTGATTTGTCCAGCATTATTTATTTTTATTTATTTTATAGTAATTATTTCTAGGCACATTATTGTAAAAATCTTGATTTTCTGTGAAATTTTGATTACTTAGCTTAGAACTGTTCAATACTATTGTAACAATAACCAGTTTTTTTACATTATTATAAAAACCACGAATTATTTGGCATGTTTACGAAATTCTCTATTTCCTACATCATTCGTATTAATTTAAAGCTAAGATAGTACGTACGTAAAACGTAAGAGAGTACACAATTTTTTTGAATATATTTTGTTGATTTTTGTTGTTATACCTACCACTAAATTACGTAAAATAAATAAATATTTTGTGATTATTTAATTCGTTGTTTTTATTTGATTGGTAGCACTCATAGTGCAGCTGCCTTAGGTGTTTCTTACCCCCCAGACCCGGCCAGGCCTTGGATCACCTATCCAGGGTGGGCATTTCACAAGTGAGCCACGGTGGGTCAGATGTCACATTAAATAAATTGTAGGCTAGTTATGGCTAATTCACCCGACCTATACGAATTAACTTTATTTCATTTAATAAAATAAAGGTTTAAGAGTATTTATTTATTCTTGTCTAATAACCCCCTTCCACCAACATAAATTGCGGTTAAGGGGATTTCTATACTTTTTGTCTAATAATCCCCTGCCTCAGCTAAATCCGATTGTAAGGGGATTTGTAGACAAAAAGTCTAATAATCCCCTTCGCAGGGGAATCTTTAAGGGGATTATTAGACCAAGCCCTTTTCCTGGCTTAGGACAGGCAAAAATAGCTACTCTAACACATTTGCCAGTAAGTATGCAGGTAGGTACTTTTGGCGTATTTAAAAAGTTCATCATCAATCAAGTTTTATGTACAATTCAATTAAAATTTACAGCTTTATGTACATTGATTTACTCACATTAGGCATAAAATGTTTTCATGACTTGTGCATGACTAGGCACGGTGAACTGGCCGTAGGCACGTAGCCTTTGTGTAGCCGCTAGGATCGTTTGCCGGCTTGGCACACGTTGTTCTGGGAACCGCTCTGCGTACATCGTACGAGCCAAGTTCATGTTGTCACCAGCGATGGCATAAAGTCGCATCATTTCAGTCCACTGTTCATTTGTGAACGACATCGTCACTTCTCTACTTAACACAATACGCGAACAAATCGGCATATCACAAATTAGCACGGAATGCGTCGTGACGTGCTCACTACCTAGCAGACTGACGAGCGCGCGAGCGGCGTCTTTGTTTGAAACCGACAAAGCAGGCGAGCGGCGCGGACGCGGCGTAGGTACATACCTACGCCTAAGCGGCGCCTTTAAGTCGGCGCGCGAGCGGGTCTTTGTTTGAAACCGACAAAGCAGGCGGCGTAGGTATAAATGTAGGGTGAAATGCTTTTATGATGTATGAGGATATTTTTTTCAAAATTATATAAAAAAAAGTTTAGTTTTTTCATCGGTTTTGGACTCTGCTCATGATTCTGAACTTCTGGTTTCAAGGATAAGACTGTTTACCCTTACACCCTGTATATTGACGACATCAGATGACAGACAGCGCGCGGGCCGTTTGAAGCTTGTGGGAAGCAATTTTGTCACTGTAAAATGTATTTAAAGCCCATATTATTATTTGAATGCACATAATTATTTGCGCTGCGTTGGATCAATGTGTGCAGAGCTTTACCCATAATACGTTGCTATGGTCCGAGGCTGATAGGTAATAAACGCGGGAAATATCTGTGAATAGTTTAAACAAATTTAATGTTGACCCTGTTCAGTACTTTGGTAGATGACTGTACATTATGGAACCTAGGTTAAATCATTATCCACACGTTTCAAACATTCCCTATTTTATTTTATCTAAGCTTCTCTTCTACGGTGTACCTATGCAAGAAAACGTTGCAAGCTCAAAGGAATTCCCCTGATTTTCAAAGCACATCGTGGGTAGACAACCTTATCCATGTCTGGGATTAACGCAACACATTAAATATAAGACTTGGGTAAGTCGGCACTAAGCTGAGACTCTCCGATTATAAGAGACAGCTTTGACAGAGTGTGTCCTAATCTTTAGATGTACTAAGATCATTTTACACTTAAGGACAAAATTACAATTATCAGCGTTGGTCAATCTTCTCAGATTTGTATTGGCTGACATTCCTTCAAACTTCCTTTAGTTATTTAGCTATAAAGATTGGGCTATAAATAGCACGCACCAATTTGTATACACGTTTCTCATCAGTGAAAAAAAAAAATTAATAAGCAACAAAATAAAATACTATATTCTCAATCAGCGACCTCTGTGCTATGGGAAAAAATCCCATTGACACGCAAAAGGATAAATTCTTGGTAAGGAATTAGATATTTTATCTGGTAGTAACCCAAAATAAAAAATCTACTTTCTGTGGGGCAGTATGAAAATGTTCCTAACTACGAGTAGGTATTTGAAATGATTTAGGAAGACAGCGCCGCATAGACATTATCATAGCCATTTGAAGCCACTGCTCTATTATTTAGGGCACAAAATATTTGCTGTGCTTAACATTTCCAAGCCCTCTAGAAAAGCATCCAAAGTTTAATCAGAATTCAAGTAACTACTTGGTACTTCGTTTGTATCCTACAAATATTATAGAAGCGACAGTTTGTGTGAATGTTTGTTACCACGTATCTCCGTAACTACTTAACCGATTTGGATGAAATTTTGAACCTAGATAGTTTAGGTTTTAAAATAACATAATATATATCTAATCTAATTTACAAAAATATTTGAGGGGTGAAAATGGGTGGAAAATTTTCTATGGAAAATTATTATCCCTTGGTTTGATTCACTCAAACTCGTGTATTAAATAATCCATAAAGTAAAATAATGAACCATGTATATATTATATTTATAAAACGACTTCCAGGGGGTATGCAATAAACTGAAATATGTATGATTTGCACACGGGCGAAGCCGCGGGGCGCAGCTTGGCGCGGCGTGACTTCGCGGGCGTTGTTTCTATGTAAACGTTTTTTATGGTTATTTCTATCGCATGGGAACTACTTCATTGGATAAAAAGTTGCTTCTGTTTTATTCCATAAATATATGCGTGAATACATGTTTGAAAATTTCAGGCTGTTCATTCCAATAGTTTAGCTTGAAGAGGTAACAAACATCCAATCATCAATCCAAACTTTCGCATTTATACTTATTACAACAGTTATGTTAGTGTGATTCCCATTCTCTGGTACCTAACTTACATCTTCCTAATGCTGTAAGATTAACCATTTGATTCTTGGGGAGTTTTGTTTCAACACGTGTCGTGTTCTGTTTATTTTGCACTCAACTCTACAAAACGAATCTAATCTCTCTGCAAAGAGGATAATCTTCTTAGTACCTACTACATCTAGACAGATTTGTGACTATTTGTTCTAGTAAATACAAATCATAAGAAAGGATAAGTGAGAACCAAAATATTTTGGCAGTTTAAACTGCTGCTGTGGCATTACTAGGAAGACGAAATCTAAAATCGAAAAAGTAATGAGCGGGAAATGAGAAATGAGTTAGAAATTAGTCTTTCCGCTTGACTATTTGCTGGTTGAAACATAAGTATGCAGTTTACTCTTGCGAGTTAAACGGAGTCCTGAATGGGTCCGCTCAGCTCGCGGTGGAAACTCGGTTTAAATAAGGAAAGGTTTGAAAATGTTTGTGGTGTACGTTCATAGTATTATGTTGCTGCAGGATTTCACTGCGGGGTTCTCCTCTAACCAATCTCTATTTAGCTAAGGTAATTGTAAATAGTTGGTCCCAAAACACTATAGACTGAAATGAAGTGAGAAATTTGCCTAGGAGTTGGATCCAGTGGGCTGATTTTATTGGTCATCAAGATTTTACTATAAAAACTATCGTTGTTTGACGAATTTATTACGGATGTAAGTCATAATGATTGTAAAAGCCGTTTTAAATTTCAATCAAACCATGAATAAAATAATTAAGTTATATAAATGGCAACCCTTGACTGTAACTATGTTGTCCAGGTTGTCAAATCATCTCAAAGGAATTTTGTGATTAATCGTTGACCATTTAGACAGACAATTTAATAAAGTATTTCGATCGAGACAAGATTAAATTCCTGCAAGTAGCCCGTAGTCAATGCTTTGCGCTACTACGGATATAATGTGTTCATCATGGACATGGATGCAATGTCAGTGTTGTACTTTAAGTAGAGTGTGAAGAAGATATAAAACTAAAGTAAGATTAACTTAAAACAGGTTAAAGTTTATGTTTTCATCCAACTTCAGCGTCGCGAAAAATTCAGCTTTTTCGTTCTAAAAAGCATTTTTTGTAAAAATTCTACCAGGAAGGATTTAAACTTGATGTGAGCAAAAAAATGTTAAGAAAATTCATTTCTAGCTCGCTTAGAGGTATGACCGAGCCAACTGAGGTCTTACATTCTATTGAGGCTGAGTGTTAAAATAAACCATGAGCTATTTCGGGTACGTATTCGGTTGGATGTGGCGGTTCCGGCGGCATAAGAATCGACCCCTGCAACTCAGCCCGTGGTTGTCGTGACTACGACTAAGAGACTTCTTACGACACTGAGAGAGTACTGAGTACTGAGGAACTCACCGGAGGAAGGGCAACACTTCCTTCTGTTTATATTAACACCTCACCAGCCTATATTGGTCCACTGCTGGGCGCAGGCCTCCATAAGCGCGTTATTGGCTTTTAACTCATTGGGAGCAATGCCCACAATCCCCACGCCGGGCATGCGGGTTGGGGGTCGCATGTTCGGTGGTAGTATTGTTCTACAGGGGGCGCTGCTGCCCTCCCCCGGTGGATATCCGCGGGAAGAGTTGGGGTGGTGTTATTTCTTAGTTGGCACTACACAACCATACATATGAGTATATGCCCAATCCGCCTGCTAAGCGGATTATAGCGAAACTCCTTTCGTTTGGGGAGACAAGGTCAGTATACGTTTATGTGCTGATGGGGATTCGATGGGTACCGAAAGAGGATCACTTTTTGTCAATTCTCAATGGAACGATTTTTCTTTTCCGAATGGTGCATATCCGCTTCCGGTTTTGCTAACAACCAGTAAAGGCAGTAGAAAGAAACAGTTAAAAATGGTTTTATCCACTTTTTGATTATTTCTTTGTATGGCCAATTTCTATTGGAATGCAGCCAATGTGCATTATTTAAGTTTTCACAGACGATGAATACAATGTAAACATTTGAATTTCAATTCGATTACGAATATTGTACCGGCTCTTAGTAAAAGAATAGCTAGAACTAGTAAGTTAACTACAAATTTAAGTTGTACCTACGAAAAACTACAGACTTGAATAATATAAACTAAAGTCAGTATTATATTGGAAAGCCCAAAACACAAATCATGGTTAAAATCCCGTTGTAAATGACTTCAGCTACTACTTTACATATTTGTATGTTATGAGTGTCCGCAATTTTATTAGATAAACGTTAGCTCCATTGCAAGATCCCAGTTGGATACGAACATCCCTACTTGGCTGTACCTACTTGAAATCGTTACGAGTTCAAAATGAAAAGGATTGCGCTGCGAGCTGTTCACTGAATGAATAATGCCTTGTGTACGAGGTGAAAACGGACGTCTTTTTTATTGGTTTAACGAATTGGTTCCGTACCTGCATAGTTGCAGGCGTGTACAATAAATTACTTAAATAAAATGATAGTAAATCAAAACTGACTTTAAGCAAAACAGTTACATCATTTCGAATAGAGGGCATATTAGGAGGTAATGTACTGTAACATTGCTACTGTACTGTACGAGTATGAAACGGTTATTTACATAATTTCATCCGTAATAATAATTCAGGAATGGCCTACTCTGCGGAAAAAAATAGTATGCCATTAACTCATATTAATTTACTTTAGAGTAACAAATTCAATTTCATTGGAAAACTTCTATTCATTCTAACAACATAACAAAATATCACTAAGCCCTTTTCATACACAAATTTTCAACATTATCAAAAAGTTATAAAACTTTTACAACCTACAAACGACCCCATCTTTATACTCAACACAAAACATTTGTCACAGTTTGTCGTCGCTGAAACTTTTTCAGTTATCCCGCGCTGAAAGAGTTTGCGTTTCTCGGTTTCTGTGTTGAACCCTAAAAGTCGGGACTGCGGTTTCAATTATGGCCGCGCGTTAATGTCATGCAAAAGTTGTTTTGTAACGTCGATTTTTGTAGAATGAATAAACATTTATGTTGGCGAGATCATACTTCTTTCTTGATTACCTACTTGTGTATTGATCTGATTTTGCATAAAATGTTATAGAAAAAAATCTAGTTTAAACAGATTTCTGACTCACTCAGCTCCAAGCTAGGCCTAGCTAAGCTGACATGGCACCTAGATACACCCTGTTCTCAATTAAAACACATTACATTATTAATGCAAGGCTTTGTCATTTCATTTGTGACACAAAAGTCAATGTAAATGGTACGTACAGTCAGCGTCAAATTGATATGAGCATCTAGAGTAGTCAAAATGATCTGAAAAACATAAAAGCAATTTGATATACGGAGTTCGAATCACCATATTGTTGTAAGGCACCCAAGGTGTTCAAAATATCTTACTATTCCTTGTTTTACATTTATATTATGAGCAGTCAGGGTGACTGACTGCTCATATAAATATGATTATTCGAAGGGTGTATATCAAATTGCTTTTATGTTTTCAGATCATTTTGACTACTCTAGACGCTCAATGCTCATATCAATTTGACGCTGACTATACGTAGGTACTACCCAAAATCCGGGTCTGGTTATAACCAACTTCGCCTGAGTATCTCCACGGAACATGTTAATGAGATGAATACGGAATATTAACTCTCAGGGGTACGGTTTAGGGTTGGCTTTTAAGAAGTTGAAAAGTTTAGGGATAGGGGGTTTGATTGCAAAAAGGTCGTAGTGAGTTTGTGCGAAATGTTCTTTTTGCTAATTCGTTTTTTGATGCGTGCGTCAAGTTTTTGATGCGTGAATGGCTCTTAGACGAAGGTCTAGCGGGTTTAATAGGATCTTTGGCTATGACATCACATGGTTAAGTGGTGTTATTGTGAGTGAATTTTATAAACCAAGGGTGGAACAATTTTGTCATTAGCATAATTATCGTCTTCACTATAACTTCAGACATATGTATATTGTGATTGACTTACATCAAGTACTTATTTAAAAACAATTGGGATTTGAAACAGCAATCAGTTGACTATCTTCCCACTACACCACAGAAGCTGTAAAATCAAAACCAACGGTAAATGTCAGACTACGCAGCCCTAACAAGCGTCAGATTGTGCAGTGTAATCCGCTCATACATATTCATTCGCGCAATTTTGTACGGTTTTTGTGCATTTACACTGAGCTTTCGTTGCGGAACGCAACAAACGAAGGATTTCTTTTAAAATAACTATCCTAGGGTTCCTTCAGATATTATCTGGTTTTTAGCTTTTTATTTTTCTAAGATTTGAAGTGAATACATAGCTCGTGTACGATGGAGAGCGAGAAATGTAGCGGATTTTAAACAAATTTCAACAGAGGTTTTGCCGCCATGCAGGGTTGTGTTGAGTTTAAAGCCTGTTCAGACTTCCGCTACCGAAAGCAGCGAAATCCAAGTGGGTATACGGTTGTGGCGTACCTACGCGCCACTTGACACCGATCCGAAATGTGCGTTCCAAATTCTATCTTAAATTTGCATCTTGAAAATACAATTTTCATTTCGCATTATTCTTTCAACTAGGGCCATACCCCAATTGAACGGAACCTACACTTCGGACCGGTCTCGCTCAATCACTCACGCGCAGCCGGGGTCACCAATATAGGTACGGGTGTTCAGTCTAGGTGTTCCTAAACCCTGTACCAGTACCTGTTTGTAGAATGTCCTTGGTATTCCGGATGGGTTGGAAGGTTTGATTGTGGAAGAAATGAAGAGTATTATTTACGATAGAATGATTGATTTTAATGACAGATTTAACTAGATAGATAGAAGTACAAACAGAAAGCAAGCTAATATTACGAAAGAAATTACAAAGCAAGAATGTCAGTGAGCGCGGGCAGTTAGCAAGATGGCCAGTCGCGGAATGCCAATGCGAATGAATGAGCGGCTGCGCGTGAGTGACCGAGCGAGACCGGTCAGAAGTGTAGGTTCCGTTCAATTGGGGTATGGCCCTAGTTGAAAGAATAATGCGAAATGAAAATTGTATTTTCAAGATGCAAATTTAAGATACAATTTGGAACGCACATTTCGGATCGGTGTCAAGTGGCGCGTAGGTACGCCACACGGTAATCTTACTGTCACTAAAATTAATAATCGTCGGAATACCGCAGACCACGCGAAACCGAGCGATATCCAAGCGAAGCTTACCGCTACAGCTCTGTCTTATCGCTATCGCGTCTGACCTTTAGAAACCGTCACTAAAAACCCACCAACAAAATCCATTGGGAGTTAAATATTTAGTACGTAGTGAAGTCATCATGACCTAAAATATAGAGGAAAAGTAATAGCAAGAATGTTCTATAGACGAATAGCAGTTGCCGTAAAAATAGAGAGCTTTTCAGAAATGTATATTCCAGACTTGTTTCAGAATTAGATAATAGCTATTCTAAAATATCTTAGGTACATAATTATTTTCAACGTTATTGGGACAAAAGTAATCTAGTGCGGTGTAGTTTTGATCGAAACCAATCAACTTTTGATTGTTAGGTACTAGGACGTTTTCTTGTTGTTTTCACATTCATTGAAAATATTCTTAATATTCAACCACAGAACATTCACAACAAGACTGTTTTTGCTGTGTCCACACCACACCCGATGTAAATATTTTGATAGTTTCTGCCAAACTCATAAAAATTTGGTTCCGAATGTTCGTAATAATAACAGAACATGCATTTTGGTCATATAACGAGAAATTTGCATTCATATTGCAATTCTGTTTCGTTTTTAATTACACAAGTTTTTATTGTTTTGTATAAAATTGAAATGGAAAACAAAACATGTATTTTTTGGTTAGATCTGACTCTGCTCATTGAATGCGAGTATTTCATGGAGTTAAAATAATCTGAAATCGACCCTCTCATTGGAATAGCTCTTAGGTGAAATTCTGTGTTTATGCCTTCGTGATTCAGTTGTCCAAACTGTCATCTAATCAATTTCTGAGTAACCAGCTACTGCCCGCGGCTTTGTACGTCTTTTTGGATTAAAAAAGAGCCTACATATTATTATAGGTTCATATCTGTATGTGTGCAAAATATCATGTCGTTCCATTTGGTAGTTTTGGCGTTGTCTTCGGCCAAACATCTTCAATTGCACGCACTATCGCCTTGGATTAGTCAATCGAAGGACTGTTCATAATTATGATTACTCTCTTCTAGCATTGTATATCCCAATTGTGTAGCCCAATTGAAGAGCAAAGGCTTTCTTAATGAAGTGTGAAGGGGAGAGTTTTCACACTTCGTCGTCCAGAGCTGAACTGTTATGGTGGACTCAAGCTTCTCAAACAAATCTAGTTCATCCTATCATCTTGGCTATTAATTGCCTCGCTACCATCTTCCTTTGTTTCAGGCCCAAGGTTATGCCTAAGTAAAGAATCATTTATTTTTTAAGTTGGATTATTTTTAAAGATTCCCTTTAAGATAATTAAGAAAACTATCAATCCCTCCCTTCATTCAATGAAGATATTGTCAAGAGTGTCACGGGTGAAAAATGTGCGGAACCGTTTAGGCCGGAGTGACGCAATCAATCAATGGGAGAAATTGAGATAGCTCAGGGCATTTAGAGATGGGTACAAGTTTGGAGATTGTGACTTTGCAAAATATAAAATAGGCAGTATGATCCATAATTCTAGATCAAAGCATTTTCGTTTTATTTTCGGTGTGAACTGCAAGCAGCTGCGACGGCTGAGAAGCCGCCAGTCAGCGACCGAGGCAGCGGCCACCTCTGGTGACGCTAAGTTTGGAGTGTCGGCTTCTTGGTCTTATTTATTTATAAGTTCACAAAACAGAGTAAGATCCTTATAAAAATACAGTAGATAAATTGTTGTTACGAACTAGATTTAAGACAATTATGCAAATACAATAAGTGATGATTAAAACGTTAAAAGCTAAAATTTAGAGAAAGAGAGAGAGAGAGAGAGAGAGAGAGAGAGAGAGAGAGAGAGAGAGAGAGAATATTTTATTTGCAACTTAATCAACAAAAACAAACATTATTTAAAAATAAAATAAAAGATACAGCTTCTGTTGATTAAAGTCACAAAACGGTCTCTTTTAAGATTTGCCCAAAACACTCGAAGACAAAATTTGTAATTAAAAGTAATAAAAATTAACACAAATAAAAAAAAATGAGTTTTCTGGCGTAGAGCTTGTTTTGGCGCTTTCAGGGTTCGTTCGGTTGTCTGGCGTGTTGTCGGGCGATCCCTCTAAGATGCTGGTGCTTGAAAGCGTCTGTTTTTCCAAACATGTTAGAGAAGAACCGTCTTTTAAATTTCAGTTTAAAATATTTCACTTGATTGTATTGTGTCGCATTCGAAATGTGAATTTCAAACCATGAATCCAAATGACTTATTTACTTTAGGGTTTATTACCGAGTTTAATATAGTAGTACCGTATAATTAAGGCAATAATAATAATTTTCCATTTTAATTTTACCACCCTTTTCAACCCTCTCTAGGTTAATTTTTGAAAATTAGATTAACTTATGTGTAATTTTAGAACCTAAACTGTCTACACATCAAATTACATTCAAATCGGTTAAGCAGTTATGGAAATGTTTGTACGATCTGCAAATATTTTAACCGGGTGTTCTGGATATTTTCTAAGTATATTAAAAGGTCTATGTAATGTATTATGTCTCCCAGTAATACCAGATGCTGTGTGGATTGACCAGCATTATTTATTTAAAACTTACTTGAGGTAGAACTATCCAATGACGGTAGGTACCTTTTGTAAGATACCTACCAATTCGTTCCACGTCCTTCACTTGGCCCAAACCAGCCATCAAGGCCCATCAAACAAGCATTTCCGGAATAGCCTGTCATTAGCTAGACAAATATTTAGCTACCGCTGTAAAGGCTGGTCGGGTAAGATACCAGCCAAGGCCGGTCACTGACGGGAAATCCATCTAGGTCTCTGTTTGTACGATTACCAGCTGGCTAACAGCACATCTACCGCAATCCGAGGGGCAGGAGGAACCAAATTGAACGCTGATGAGTCTTTCGATTTGGCACAGAGTTTCATCAAAAATCCTAGTTCGAATTCTGAAAGGCTTGGTCAAACTTAACGTGTTCGGTTTTAAAAAGCAATAGGTAATTTTCTGCTTTTTTTTATATCGTAATTGCTGAAAAGAAAAATTCAGAATTAAATGTGAGGCATAAGTCGCTTGAAGTGATTTAATAATATAACATTATAAATGTGTTTTGATTTCGTAAGGAAATACACGTTATTGATTCGGATTCTCAATCGTAAATGAAGATGAATCATGAAGCCTCCATGGGTGTGTAATTTTTATAGTTTGGTTGGAGAACGTAAGATTTGATCAAATATTCGGTCAGAAAAGCGCCTCTTTAAATGTAGTAAATGAAAAAGTTAAATATTTTTAATGATTGGTTTCTTTGAACTTCTCAAAAATAATTTAAAATTACTTTTGAAATACTTTCCAAGTCTTTCTTTAAGAAAGAATTTTTAATTACTTATAACTTGCTCCAGCTTCTTCGTTTGAATGTACATCTACCGAGAAATGAGGAACAAAAAGCAAAAGTTGTAGGAACTTATAAGTTATAACAGAAAACACTACTTGGGTTCTAAAGAAATTAACGGAATTGAAATATTTTCCAAACTAAATGAATGGATATTATTAAAAAGCCTGAATCTTCCTACTTAGTCTTACAGAAGCCAATCTGCAAAGCCCTGAGGCATCGTAGAGGATAATTGCTTGTATTTTTGTGACACATAATTTATACTTTTTACTCACAAAATGATTCAGTAAATTAGTCAACAGATTTTTTTATTTGTTCTTCCCAACATTTAATTCTAGACCGTCTTATGCAACCTTATTTACACAAAAAAATATTAAAACGACAACCTTTCATTCAAAAGTTGAACATACAAAAGTTACAGCACGAATTTCTGTCTCCGATAAAAGTTAATTAAGTTTAAATTCGGGGATTTTCTTAATTAACATTTTGAACAAAATTTTGTCAAAACATGTCCTTTGAGTATTTTATTAATTTATTAAAAAGTTATGAACGTTTGTACCAAAGGTTTCCACGTAAGGACACTAATATTTTGTAGAATATTTTCAATTTTTAATTACTTTGTCTCACATTCTCTGAAAGCATTTAAAATAATAAATGTTTAAAAATTACTACGTTTTTATTTATTATTTATTTAATAAGAGTGTTTTTAGATATGATTTTGTCCAACTAGTGTATGGTAAGTTCTGGGAGAAGACGAAAAGTAGCGAAATATTTTCAGACGCGCATGAGTGTTGAAACAATCAACTAAACTTCGGTAACCATAAAATAATAATAAAGACTTAAATAAATTGTTTTTATTTTGTAATATAAAGTTGCCACATAACAGAACAGAAACTACAACTAAAATACCTGATAAAATTCACTCTACTTTACCCTCTACTCCTGTAGCTATAAAGTCCTACCTCGCCCCATCGCCTCCAATAAGTTCCCTATTTAAAAGTTATAAAGTTAAACGCATTTACCGACTTACGCTTGTCGGTGGGACTTAGTGCTAAAAGTTATTAATTTTCGTTCGTCTGCAGGCTTATGGGCTTTGGAAGTTATAGTGTCGGTGATAGGTGAAGGGAAGGGGTTAAAATGCAGCAGTTTTTCCTGTTAAGAAAGTTTTGTTACTTCCTTATACTTGTTGCGTTGTTGATGGAAGCTATAATTGTAATCTAACTTGGCTATGAAAGGCGAAGTATAAAGCACACAACATACACTACAAGTAGTAAGTATAGGTAAGTACATATAAGTACATTTGTCGCATCTAAATATTCACCACCGATGTAGTTGTCGTTTCGCGACCATTAAAGATTAGCATTGGTGCGGAGTATAATCACACTAATATTATAAAATGCGAAAGTTTGGATGGATGGATGGTTGTTACCTCTTCACGCCAAAACTACTGAACGGATCGGGCTAGAAATTTGCATACAGGTAATACTGATCCTGAAATCAAACATAGGCTACTTGTTATCCCATAAATCAGTACCCATGGGATCGAAAACGTTTCCACAGAAACAACGCGTGCGAAGCCATGGGCAGAAACTAGTTTATTATAAATGCGAAAGTTTGGATGTACGAGTTTGTATGGATGGATGGATGTTTGTTACTTTTTGCATACAGGTAATCTTATTTCTCGAATCAAACATATTTTTTATCTCCTAAATCAGTTTCTATGGGATAGAAAACACCTATAAACGTTTCCATAGGAACAACGCGTGCGAAACCGCGGGCAGAAACTAGTACATCATAATAACACCAATATATTGTTTATTAAATCGAGACATCGAACAAATTATATTGAATATTGATATTGAAAGTAATAACTTTCAATTTGCTAAAAATAGACGTAAAGACGACAAACAACAATTAAAAACTGGCGAAGTAAAATTTACATTGTTATAAAAAGAAAAATGTGGCAAAAAATCTCACCAAGAAACCTCCATGAAAATAATTAATGAAAAATACCTTCAGTAGCCTTATAACTGGGGCGGCGCTATTTTCCTGCACCCTGTACTACTCACAGGGCTCTCGCGCCCGTCAAAAACAAATTGTTCTAAAATTGGCAGCGTTAATAACTGCCGCACAAGGTAACGTGCCAACAGTAGCTAAACTGCCTAGACTCAGACCCGTAATATGAGAGCTTGCTGCTCGAAATACTTGAGTGACGATTTTCTATGGGATAGGCGTTGTTCAAGCAAAAAACGATGACTGAGTAAGCATTCAGTACTCGTCGATCAACACACTAACTCTAAAACTATTACGCAAAATAGTACTTGGATTTAAGGACCTTTGTACTGCGCTAGAACGTCGAGACCTCTGTATCTCACCAAGGCATGGTGCCCACTATCCCCGGCTCCTCGTTGCAATCATATTTCTGTATCTTTTGCTAAGTATAATCCCTTCTGCGTGGACGCATCCCTGGCATTTCCAAGAAAGATGTTTTTGCGCCGCATCTCTAATGACCTGTTTCCACCTTTGGGACTTTAAGAGGCGTAATTGTCACTTCCCTTTTTGATTGATTCAGCGTCCCGTCAAGAGATTTCACTAGTTGTCGCCAACGCCGCCGCTTCACATAAACATAACGAAAAAGAAAAAACATCAGTCTTAGCCTCAAGTCTCAACTCAAGTCTCAAGTCAACTCAAGTCTCAACTTATCACAGCTTAAAGAGCCATTATTTTTGACCTTTCGTGACAATTAACATTCTATTTCACCAAAACTATCGCATATGAATTTCGTAATACAGATCAGAGATCTTAATTCATTTTTCGCTGTGACGTCTCCAACTAGAATGAATAATGTTACATGCATCTCTAATAAAGCATTATATATATACGAAATATTTCCGTTAAATTACCATTCATGAAAACTAAAACTTTCATGACGAAAATACCTATCGTTGACCATTTGCAACGCTTATAAACCCTGACGCGTCCAGTTACGTTTCTTTGCGCCACGTATGGAGACTTAATTAGTTCTTATTCCAAAAAAATGCCCTTTAGAATCAAAATCCATTGCGAGAGTTTATTGTTTTAAAGTGTTATGTGTATGTGTATGCTTCTCATGGCTTTTGGGTCTATTTCCAGCGTGAGATAAATTTTAATGACTTGCAGACGTAGAAATTGCTCCAAAAACAAAAAAAAGAGTCACGTTTTCAAATTTTATTTATTTTTTACGTAGATAATTTAGGAGTAACAAATATAATAATTTATATGGCAGCGTACACGAAATAAATAATAGATTCAGGCGTTACTTTGCGGAAATCCATTGTATAATATTATGATAAAACAATATTTAGTAACAATTCCGCGCAAAACCTTATCTGATAAGATCCTACAAAATGTAATCCGTGTGTACCGCCCGCCCTCCCACAAATTGATCCTACTTAAAATTAGAGAAGGTAATCAATAGACTTATGTAATATAAAATAACCTAATTAAATTACCTACCTACCTCCTTAAATTGATCCTACTTAAAATTTAGATAAAGTAAACAATAGACTTATGTAATATAAAATTGCCTAAGTAAATTACCTTCCTACCTCCTTAAATAGATCCTACTTACATTTAGAGAAGTCTGTTGTTTAACTTCTCTAAATGTAAGTAGGATCTATTTAAGGAGGTAGGAAGGTAATTTACTTAGGCAATTTTATATTACATAAGTCTATTGTTTACTTTATCTAAATTTTAAGTAGGATCAATTTAAGGAGGTAGGTAGGTAATTTAATTAGGTTATTTTATATTACATAAGTCTATTGATTACCTTCTCTAATTTTAAGTAGGATCAATTTGTGGGAGGGCGGGCGGTACACACGGATTACATTTTGTAGGATCTTATCAGATAAGGTTTTGCGCGGAATTGTTACTAAATATTGTTTTATCATAATATTATAGCGTACACGAAGTTTCAACGTGTGAGCTGATGGGTAATAGCAGAGCACATCAGAGTCCTTAAAAAGTTTTTGTTTCCTTTCATACATATTATGTCGCCTTGCAGCGCCTATACCGGATATAAAAGATCTACTTTTTGTAGTTTTGATGGCGATAGAATAGTTTCAAATCGATTTCGACTAGCTTAAGAGAACTGACAAAGGCAATTTTTACTGTATTCGTCTCTTTTTCATAGAAACTATAATCTATCGAGGTCACCAATTTTTTTTCGTATTCTTATTTTGGCTGCGTGAGCAAAATAAGAATACGAAAAAATTCTTTATCATCCATTTCTATTTATTCATTTGTATTTCAACCTTTTTGTTCTTATTCTGATTAACAATCAAATCTCATTTCAAATATTTGACTAAAATATTAACAATTTACTAAAATATTTGACGGAGCCCCATTTACGATATTTTCCGTGACCACTGCGCGCAGTTAGAATTATAAAGAAGTATCTAACTTAAAATATTATTAGTGACTGCCGTATAATTTTTAATTTTTTAAACAACCTTATTTCTGTCAGTATATTTTTTAAATGATGACCAGTATTTTTAATAAGCTGTAAGTGTGTCTACTGTATGCAGCCGACCACAGCGTTAGTAATGTAGCAGGAAGCTCATTTTGTTCCGTGACTTGTTCTTTGTAAGGCGTGGCGGAGTCTTGAGTTCCCTAGTTCATTGAAGTTTCGCTGGAAAGTTTCAGTAGTTTGTTGTTTTAAAAGGTTTAGAATGTGGATATTAGGTGCTAATGAATTTTTTAGCGCTGACAAGGAGTTTCTATAGTTGACTTTGTTTCACTTTTTGAAGGAATTTAATTTGAGAATTTACTGTATGAAAGAAACTATCATAATTTTCCTGTTTGCACTGAGTTGGGCAAATCCTCAGAATTGACATCGATTCAATTCTTCGGCTACCTCGGCACTTTCGGCTGAGGAAGACGTGAATGTAGACAGATAAATAAGCATATTATATAAAATTAGGAAACTGAGATAAACTTACATAATACAGAGTTGTAATATTGTAAATATTTATAGTGTTATAACAATATAGTACAAAATTAAATTATTCATAGAGTAATTTACAAAAAAAGAGTAAAATATTACTTATCGCTTCAATCCAAATCTCCAAAGCGGCCCGTAGACCTCTACCCACCGTTGATGATGATGTTCCTCTCTTATAAATTTCCCGCACCGTGAAACTCTTTACCCTATCATTTACCATCATTATTTAGGGATGTATCGCAGAAAATGAGGCGTTACGAGATAATTTAGTGGAACGTCTTACGTAATGCGAACTATCAAGGAGGGCGCAACGTAGCGAACGAAATAAAGATGCTGCTTGATGGTAATTACGGTGCTTTGGTGTAGGAATGTATGGTGTAGATAGTACAAGCAAATAAAGAATGAATATCTGGAGAAATAAATGTAACGTAACGAGATCAAGGCTATATCCAATAAATAAACGATATGCTTTGTTTCAGTAGTCTATATAAAACTAACACAATAGGTACACACAGTTTAGTCAAAGTACAAAAATAATTTCGTTCCCACGGGCTGGAATGCACTCAGTGCCAGATGTAGGTGGAAAGCTCTAAATGCACTCCTGCCTATGAAGTGGCTGTGCAGGTCTTCAGCCATCGCTGCCAGGAGGCTGTGGTAGATGGGCGCGTAGGCGACGCAGTGAGCTCGCATCACCGCTGGGAAGCTACCCACGCCCGCGTCCACCAACATGCCCGACGATCACTTTTATTTCAGGTACACACATGACAAAATTAACTCAGGCGGTGGTTGTCGTAAGAGCCAACAGAGAATACACACCAGGGGATGGCCAGCAGCTTACTTCTGTGTATTTTTAACACCTTCACTGAGATCACCAATCCGCCTGCCAAGCGACAACGACAAAATTCCACTTGTTTGAGGGAGGGAGCTTTGGACCTTTGTGTGCTGATGAGAAAGATGTGGATAAACAGGATTAATGAAACAAGATCAAGGGGTTATAAAATGACACTTTGTTTTTTCTAGCGAGTTTTTTTGTAAGACAAGAAACAGTTTCGTACGGCGTATCACGTGCTACGATACTGTCGTAGCACGTGCTACGCCGTAGCTTCGTAACATGTAGCTCGTAGCATGATATTTACAAGTAAATAAAGTTTTTTATAACATAATGTAGGTCAAGTTTTTCTTCAGATGGCCTCGCGATTGTAAATACTTAACAGCGAATTTATGAGTAATTTAAATTATAAAAAAGATCTATCTTTGGCAATTTATTAAGAAAACTATATCAGTTATCTAATATCCATAACGCAAGCTCCAGGGCGCTCTTACTTTGGGACTAGATTATGCTTTTAGTTACACACTTGAGAAAACGCAAAATCATTAAAAGGAAGATCTCAAGAGGCGCAAATATGCAGGTCTCGACAGAGCCTACACATTTGCTCCCCTTGGAGTCGAGACCCTAGGTCCGTGGAGTACCGAGGCTCTTCGGGTTTTCAAAAAACTATCTGAGCGTCTGGTCGAAGCGACGCGTGACCCGAGAGCTGGTGAATATCTGGCACAGCGTATCAGCATTGCCATACAGCGTGGCAATGCAGCCAGCGTCTTGGGGACGCTTCAGACTGTTTGCAACAGTCAGCAGTTAGCTCAATTGTTTCATTTGTAAATACTAGTATAATTTTCTTTGTGAATAAAGTTATTTCCTTAAAAGGAATGCAGAAATGAGTGATGTGATCTTTTCGCTGAAAACGATTATGAAACCTAAACGTCTTTGATAACATGAATCAAAAGATGTCAATAAGAGTCAGGCCACTCTTATTTTGTTTAGAAGCCTCTTCCGTATAAAGTACGCCAAAAAGCTTAATGCTATGTATTCATCCTACTATCTTCAATTCGCATGGAATTATTACAAAACCACAGACTGATTTATGGTGGTGATAAATCGAGCCCAACTTATCCGTACAAATAGATTTGCATTCGTTATCTACTAATGATTAACTGGGCCTTTTTGTGATAGTGTCCCTTGTAGGGTTAGGGTATGCTTTTTTAAATTTATTGTCACGTATTTGGGCGTATTTTTTGAAAAATTTACCAATTTCCCAATAAAAAAGTGGCTTTTGAATCACTTTGTACTGGCATGACTTTTCGTTTCGTAATCAATAAATAAACAACTAAATATCATTATAATCGTACTGAAGGGCAATCATAATTATAATGTTTCTATGAGTCACATTTCTGCAGAAAAAAACCAATGACAAAACTTACGTTAAAACCGCACCGTATATTATAAACATTATTATCTAAATAAATTCCGTTAAAGGGACCCTCTGATATTGTAAACATACTCTCAGAGTAAACTTATAAGATCTTTTCATATCAGAAGCGACATCATTAAACGATTTGCTTTCAAGTACGGTCTATTTTAATATCGGAACAGGCAAGCATATCAAAATGACTCAATATCGAACCGAACATAACCAGTAATAACCAGAATGTATAAAAGAGGCTTTTTAATATCAGAGGTTCAGAGGGCATTATTTTCAAACGTTTATGAATCTGGATATTTAAGCTTTGAGAGCTTGGTGTCGTTTGGTTTTTTAATTAGTAGCTAAAGCTAGACAAAAAAAATTGCAGAAGTACACAGCTAAAATAGATTACATGTTGAGCGAAGAGACCACAAAAGTTAAAAACAGCGGCGTAGTCTATTCGCGCGCCTCCTGACTCGACATTAAAGTAGACCATAAGTAACAAAGCATTTATTATTTAGGTGTTTACAATACTAATATGTAGGTAATTATATTGTGGTTTCATAATTTAGGTAGGTACATGCAAAGCAAAGTAGAGGAAAAAAAATAAAAAAATTATCACTGCCTACTAAAAACTATTGTTAATTACGCCTCCAGCGTAAGCTAGTCCGCACTTAATTCCAGATCAAAGCAAAAATTAATCAACACTCCTTTCCAGCTCTACGCAATGTAATAAAACCTACACTTTTCTTAGATTAACAGACCCACCCCCAAAATGGAACCCGCAATATAGACATGCAGAAATTCCAGGATATCAAGAAAACTACTGCATCTATCAAGGTTTGAAGAACTGGAAATAATGTAATCATCATGATTTCTTATCGTATACAAGGTATTCGGTAACGAACACTAGATGATGTTTATAAAATAAAAAAAATTAAAAATTAAAATATTTTATTCCGAATATCAATTGATCCATATTTTGTTAGTAACACGATTATAGAAAAAGCTTAAAATTATGGTTAGTAGCAAATAATCACACACACTAATTTTATGTTTATGTACGTAATACGGAGCTTTGTAAAGTAATAATAAATACTAATAGATTGACTAATGTTATACTTTATTATAAATAATAATCAATTTTACTTACGCACTTCCTATTATAAAAGTATAAATTTTACAAATTGAATTTGTTATTTATAATCTCTACTTTACTGAGCTTTATCTACCTGTGATACCAAGAGGCTCATAAAAATAACTTACCGACGTCGATGCCTCACAAATAAAAACACTTACGACGTGCCAAAACAATTCACTCTATTTCATCTAAAACATTTGTTTCCCTCGTATTTTTTCACGGAACCTAATTTATCATGAAGCCTTTTACAGCCGCTGAATATATTCAATTTGTCACAAACGCAAACGGATGTAAACGATGTCACTTATTAAGATGATGTATTGTCTTTTTGTGTACAGGGTGAACTAGTTCAGAGCTTTAATGTTAAAGATCATAAGCGGTGGCCGCAGCTTCTCACAAGTCTTGTTACTTGACTGACTGGCACATTCAGTCTTAAATAACCCATAAGGTACTTTAAATTCGAAAATCAGTGTATTTTTATTTATTTAATCTATGATATCTATGATAATTATTAGATTTGAAGAATTAAAATTTTTCTCAATATGATTAATAGCCTACCTTTTTTATGCCGTCTTGTTACAAATATATTAATTTTTAAAACGTAAGTAGGAATCATTTTTGCTACAACTTGTACGGAATGTTGGGTCGAACGCGAAAGGGCGTTATGAAAATAGATGCGACGGCAATAAAAATACATTTTCAAGTAATAAAAGGTGATAAAATGTTATTCGGCAGGTACCTTCCTCGTTTATGTATAAGGACGAGTACTGCCATTTTGTTTTCGAATATGGTGCATTACACCACAATAATGTAACAAACAGCGGAAGATTTATGTAGTTTGCTAATGCTTAGTTCACGGCTTAGTTGAAGGGGTACCTGTCGCAATCACTACCTAACTAATTTCACTACCTCATAGTTTTTTTTGTCGAACCTGCCCGCGGCTTTGCCCGCGATGCTTCCGGAATAAGATTAAAAATGTACGTTTTGGGTACGTTAAACGAAGATCTCATAATTGTTCTAGGTCCATATCCACATTATCCAAATCCATGGGAACTGATTTAAAGAATAAAAAGCTTGTGTTGATTTATAAAATAAAGAATAATAAATAAATAATAAATAATGCTGGAAAACCCACACAGCATCATCTAGCCCCAAGCTAAGCAAAGCTTGTGTTATGGTACTAGATAACTGATATACATAATATATAATACATTACATAGATAGATATTTTTTTTACACAGAAACGACCAGAACACATAAAAAGTATTTTGACAAATTTTGATTATGAAAAAATCAAACACGTCAAAATACTTTTTTTTTTTTCAGATCCGTTCAGGACTTTTGGCGTGTAGAAGTAAAAATATCCATATAAGGAAATATTTAAGGTTAGTGCCTTTTCTAATTACCCGGTAACGTTTCGGTACGACATGAGCACGCTCGGTATACGCGGTACCAAAACCTTACCGAGTGCCTATATTTCTGTGTAGCGTTCTTGGTTAGGCGGTAAGTACGGTAAAATGTGGGATGACGCGTGCAGCTCAATTTGTAAAATTTATACTTTTATAATAGGAAGTGCGTAAGTAAAATTGATTATTATTTATAATAAAGTATAACATTAGTCAATCTATTAGTATTTATTATTACTTTACAAAGCTCCGTATTACGTACATAACTTAAAGGTGAATAACTTGAAAGGTGGCTCCATAAGTTTGATTCTCGTGGAATTGATGATGTGCGCCTTAAAACGTATATAAAACATCATCACATAATAATTTTCACAATCACTGGTTTAATTATTGTTAGTTATTATAGTTTTGCTAATGGTTTCCATGGCAACGGGCGTAAACAAAGGACTACTTAGAGAAACAAATTACAAAGTTGACGGAAGGATGAGCGCTTAAAACGAAGGATGACCGATCCTTTCTTTCGATGACCCTCCTATAAAAATTATTTTGACATTTATTTCTTAGAGATCCGAAACTAAAGGTGTCATTTGGTGACGCGTCCGAAGCAATCAACGTTTCCACGTTCGGCAGTAAGGTTGTTCGTTTCGTGCTATCCGTCAGCCGAAACTTTGTATTTCGTGTTTCAAAGTAAGCCTTCTTTCATTCGTCTTTTCAATCCAAATCAGACCCAATTTTAACTAGATATTGCCCCAACAAAAATTTAAAGTCAGCTTATAGTTTTTTAAAACACGCCAAATTATTTTATGAACTAGTTACTAACCCTGTAGAAGATGATTTTCATTGTGAGATACCAATAACTTTACCTAAAGCCAAAAAGTCTCTTCCATGGAGGTCTGTGGTTTAGCCTTATCACAGGCATCATCGCAAAAAATAAAGCGGTCCCTTTCTTTGATAAACCCGCGATACATTATCTGTTAGTCTAGCTAGACATGAGTGATGGATGAGACCAAACTAATTTGAAACCTAATTTCTTACGAATACAAGATGTTTTCGTGAAAGCAGTTTGTATGGATCATTTAGTTGGGTACAAATTGGTTCGTGAAAATTTGTCTAAATAATTAAATGAAGCTTTCCAAAAACGAATAGTTTGGCTAATGCCTTTTGAAAAAATGGACTTGATAATAGCTTAGGTATTTTTACTTTTAGACATGGCATTCAATCCTGAACAAAAATTTTAATAATTTTATAATTTTAATCAATTTGGATCTTCACACAACCCAAATGTAAAAATATCTACTGACAGTTTATTTCTTTGGTGAAGGTGTAATTTGTATGTGTAGCAAATTAGGTATAGTATTCTCATATCCATCTGATGCTGTGTCAATTGTAGAACATTATTTATTTACCTTAGAAAATACGCCTAGGCCTATATATGGATAAGACCGCCACTTGTCACTTAGTTTTTAAGCTGTTTTGCTGTATTGTTTCTATCTATAAGTGTGCAATAAAGAATTTTCTATCTATCTATCTAGGAAACTCAATTAAGCCACTTGTAAACAAATTTATCTTCTCCATTTAGAACTCAATTTAAAAGTAAAGTTTGGTTTTAAATAAAATTTTATTTTGAAATACAAGCCTCTGCTAAAAAATTTAGTTTCTAGATAGCCCGAGCTGCTTTGCTTTTGACACGTCAATTATACTTGATGGATGGGAACGTAACGGGATGTACGCAGGACTGAACATCGAGGGGAAAATGAATATCAGTAATGGAGAAGAAAGGAGAGCAGGAATATTAATTTTAGCTGAAGAATATTGCTGAACAAGTCCAAGCTTCATGTGCAAAAGTTAATTAAATTTGGCTCAAATTCATATCATGGATATAAAGAAACTTCTCTGTATTAACATGACGTTTAAATAAAAGAATCAAATTATAATTTGTATTTACAATTGAAACGGTTGAACTACCTGCTGATGCAAACAATCAAGAGATATCTCAACTGATCCATATCAATATCAATCGGAAGCGTCCCGAACACGCTGGCTGCATGGCCCCGCTGTACCGCAATGCTGATGAGCTGCGCCAGATACTCTCGCGGATGTATTAATAGGTAGAAAAAGTCACTGAATTCTGAAGGTCACCAACGTGTGTCTTGAATCATACGTTATCATTGACAACATTAGTTGAAAGTTTCTTATTAAAAAATTAGGTTTAAAATGCCAATCGTTTTTCCCAGGCCGTAATTTATACTTCATCAAACTAATTTTAAAAACTTCTTCAAGAAACTTTCAGCGGGCTGCCATCTTGTGCCCCCTTTTTACTCCCCTGAGTACGTAAACTGCAGTTGCTCACCAGAACTAATTGAATATATCTGATCATGACTCAGTGATGGATCACAACAGACATTGGGCGTGAAACTGATTTCCGGCCATTATAATCATTTAGCATTTCATGGTAGTTAGGCCTGAACTACGCAAATAATGTGCTAAATTACGCAACACTCAACCTTATAAATTATAAAGATAGGTATGGTTCCTTTTCATTTTTTTGGAAGGATTCGGGAGTTAAAAGATCCATTTTATGGAAACCGTAATTAAATACTATTGAATTTTAGTGTACAATTATCAAATATTAAGTTTTCCTAATTCAGTTACACCAAAAATATCAAACTCGGAATTGCAATTCAATTGCGGCAATTCGACGACTTCAGTGGTGCAGTGGCCTACGGTCCGCCTGCGAACAGCAGGTTGCGGAACAGAGGCCTACCTCTATCGGTCGTAAGTGGAGGCCTTCCTGCCAAAATTTAATTATTTAGCGAAACAGTTTGATAGCATCGTGTAATTCGGGCCTATGTTAATTTATTTGAGCTATTCATATTGCGTTTGGACTTTTGTCAGTTAAATGCTAAATGGACAATAAAATGAGCTTTTGAATAGTTGGATGATAATGGACCGTATAGAATTTATAACTATCGTATTGTGGTTTTAACCATTAAATGAATTGTATGGAAAAATGAATTAATAGGGGAGGTTGTTGATTGTCAGAATTTAATGATTAACTAGCTTTTTAACTTACCAATGTTATTTTGCTTACCGATATTAAGATAATGTAACGAAATGGTTAAAAAATTAAATAAATTTATATTTTTATGGTCCCTAAGTATATCGATTTCCATAGCTTAACGTCTCGCCTCTGTTAAATAAATAAATAATAAATAATGCTGGACAATTCACACAGCATTATCTAGCCCCAAGGTAAGCAGAGCTTGTGTTATGGGTACTAGATAACTGATATACATAATACAATACACTACATAGATAGATATTTTTTATTATACATAGAAAACATCCAGAACGCCCTGGACAAATGTCTGCAGATCGTACAAACATTTGTCCCGAGGCGGGAATCGAACCCGCAACCTCCTGCGTCGCAGGCGGACCGTCGCCCGCTGCACCACTGAGGTCGTCTGTTATCCTAAATGAACGAATAAGCTGACGTCAAATTATAGAAATTGTTGTTTTTATACGAACTTAAAACCAACTGAATTGTGTGCACAAACACAGGTGCACCTCAAGTCCCTCACTCTCATCATCAGATAGGACGGCAGAGCGACACGACCGGTCAGGCGGACAGGTGCCTGACCAACGGCTTAACGTGCTCTTTGAATCACGGGGCTCTAACACTGCCTACTTCGTGAATCCAGGCCGCTACTGTGAATTAGAATAGAGCAAAGATAGAGGAATAATACGAACATCTAAGAAGGTGTAAGACCCGTATTATGAAAGCTTGCTAGATAACGCTGCTTGAGCAACGCTTTTCTTTGACATAAACGTTAAGCATAAATCTAACTGGGCATACTTTCACAAAATGGGCATTAGAGTGACTATAATTCACAAACTTTATCGCCTCATTCAAAAAACCATAATTTGCCAGTATTAGACCACAGAACAACTATTTAATGTGGCGTTTTTTAAAATTAGAAATAACCCTATTTATCTAAGAACTAATAGATGGTGTGCGGATGGCTTTTAACGCCAAAGAGCTAGGTTGTCGATGGAATGTCATTTACAAATACACTACTTTAATTTGACGGCGGCCCCAAACTGTTTCTTTTTACAATTTTAGACGTTAAGAAAACGCCTCATTATTCAGCGTTAACACATTACGTAATCAAAACAAAGAGGCACATCGCAGTGCAATTCGTGCAACATTGGTAGTGCAATTCGTGCAGTGCAATTCCGGAAAGGCTCTCCATAATCCCGTAATAACGAAGTTGCATTCAATTCCGGCCTGGTATGTATCTAACCTAACCCGTGAAATAGGAGGCCTACTTTGGAAAACGAAACACGAACTTTCGGATTACGGGTCGTACGAAACGAACCATGAACTTCCACATGCTACGTTGTTGCTAAGGACGCATCAACTGACACGATTTGGATCTTCCTACTAAAGGCCATATAGTATACTTATCTAACATATTGTAAGTAGTTTCTGAAGATGTACCTAATTATATAAACATAATCTGTAACCTTATATCTACAAAACTACTGAACAGATCAAGATGTTTGCGACATCAGACAACGCAAACACAATCAGACTCCTAAATAGGCAACTTTTTAATCGGTGTATGGGCGTGCGAAACTATGAGCATTAATTAAACAAAGGTCAAAATCATTGTAAGTCTCATCTTTCGATGAGACTTAAAATGATTTGACGAATCGGTCGTAGGATTAGAAACATCAAAAAAATGTGTCACCCGAAACATCGTATTTCGTTTTTCAAAGTAGACCTCCCGGAACAGTGCACAGTAACGTTGAACAGCGAACTAACACGAGCGGCTAAAATGTAGTCTGATTAAACACACTATACTTTTATCTTTGCCTACAGAGAATGGTAAAGGAAAATAAAGTTTATTTTCTGTTATTGTGAAGAAACCTTTACTACAGTTTCTGACTTTCCTGAGAGTACGTGTGGTTATACTCGAAGCTGTGCGTTATAATACAAATTTTGCTATAGCTTGTTTATTTTACTTTATGTCAATCTTATTAGTATAGTGGAAATGTGGCCCAATGGAGTCTACACACATCAAAATCTGCGACACTACCCGGTGCATGGGACATTTCAGTGTATGAATATTGTAGGCATAGGCGAAGAAGCGATTTTCTTTTGTTTTTTCGTCCAAAGATCCTATGACTACGACCTATGCAATTAACCATGCTGACGTCACAAATTAAGCCCCCAGTAGGCATATGAAAAACAAAAGGGAATCGGAACATCTTTTAAAAAATTATCTAGCAATAGGTTGTCAACTCGCTGGCGCGGCGGCCCGCCGACTTTCGTGTGTAGACTCCATAGGGCGGAGCTTTTTTGCCTACATAATTTGAACTTACTTAAACTGAACTAAATCACTCGTGACGTGTTACATAATTAAATTCTCGAAGAAATCAAGTCACACCAATTTTGGTATTCACCTAAATGTATGACCATACTATGATCCTGCCTGATTTCATTCCTAAGTCGTTTAGATGAATACAAACCTAAATTAATAATGCGGTAGTTTTAAATTAAATAAAGCAGCATTTTGCCGCTCTTTCAGAGATCACATATCCATCTCTGGATGATCTCTACATACCGTAGTTCAGTGGATCAGGTCTGAAAACACGACTGAGATGCGAACGAAGTTTACTGATTTTAATCTTACGGATACGGATATACCAACATCAAAGTATTTATTAATTATTAACGCATTTGACTCTACCCACTTAACATTAGAAAAAAATTGGTAGGTCATAATATCAGCCCAGATACTTCCACTGCTGAACATTGGCCTCCAGGCCGCCATACCAAAGATTAGGTAATGTTACTTTGACCATATGACGTTACAAATAGCGGTCCTTAGCCGCATCCATCCATCGACCCCCTGCGACCGCTACAATGTCGTCAGTAGGTCAAAATAAATTAGTAAAATTAACAATTTTTGATCGAAAATCTCAAAGGTCTCTTTTACGTCAGACCTTCGCTATTTCAAAACATTTTGATTAATTCTCAGACGCGAAAAATCAGCCACGCGAGAAAAGTTAGTAGGTCACGAATCTATTAAAAAGAGGCATTGTTTTTGCCAATCAGCCGCTATATTCTTGGCAATCAAGCTGAAATATTACCAAAGAAACCTCATCAAAATGTAGTGAAGTGATAGATAGCTGGTTGTCTTGACCAGAATTCTTAGTCTTGACCGCTTTAACGATTTGAAGCGGCCACAATTAAATTAACTGCGTTCAGTTAACTGACAAATTGCAGGTTGTCTTGACAAAAATATAATGGGCTTATCGGGTTCACCCCGCAGCTTCAGCTATGTCACCTGCAAGGGCTTTACAATACGTGGTATTGATCTGTCTTTTAAATCTGTCTTTTGTTTGAGGTTTCATGCGCGCTGTTGTGGTTCTAGTAGCTTTTCCCAACCGCCATATTGGACTGATTTGTAGTTGACGTTTTAAAACTTACTAGTTTCTGCCCGCGGCTTTGCACGCGTTGTTTCTCAAGCGTCTTAAGGTTATTTCTATCTTTACCTGTAAGTACGTACAATTTCCGCCCGATCCGTTTAGAAGTCCTAGCGTGAAGAAGTAAAAAATATTCATGTAAACATCCAAACTTTCGCAACTGGTCGCATTTATAACATTAGTGTGACGTCAGTTTCGTTATTATCTATGTATGTCCAATCTAACTAACCCAAAAGATCACAAAACGATGGCCCTACCTAAGTACGTAAAGTAGAAGTCAACTGTGTCTGAACAGGGATCAAATTAAACAAAAACGCTTGTAAGTATCTAGTAACAAAGTCAACAACTTTACATAAGGCAGATTTTTACGTATTGACTTAGGACAAGAATCGAGATGGATTTCATTTTATGTTTTAGGTAAACCGAAACAAACGAACTGAATATAAATTGAACGTTTCTTTGGAAAAGGCAACTTACTCTCTTCTTTCCATAAAAATAGATAGACACACAAATAATGTGTTTTTTTTTTTATTTCTGTCGCTTCGGTATGTACATAAATAAACTTATGTAAAGAAGCTACGAATTAACCTTATGCCTGTTAGTTGTTATTTTTTGAATTGGAGCAGATTGCAACGTAAAGTAGTGTCCTCGTTGTAATTACAGCGACCAACGTGAGTACTCTTGCAGTGGATGGAAGCAATTTTAATTTTGCAATATAATGACTGCAAGCTATTTATGCATACAAAAATTTGATTGTAAGTATAAAATCTTTATACGCTCGAAAGAGTAGATTGTGTAGACCGAAACCTATATTTAAGACCTGATGTATTACCTACCACAATCACAATGAATAAATGGTTTCAAGTGGCACCGTCTGGTTGCGAGACGTGTTACTTAAGTTCCATTAAGAAACTTGTATGTAAATTAATAAGAATCAGCATTATTACGTCCACTGTTGAACGTACCCCCTCACAAGGGAGGTTTTTGCATAATCATCACGCTTGACAGGCATTTGTATGCCAGGTGATCGCAGTAGAGGTGTTAAAAATGGAGGAGGAAGCTGCTACCATTCCTCTGGTACGCTCTCTTAGTCGCCTTTTACGACATTGAGTTGGACGAATCGCCGCGACGGTCACAGTAGTTAACGAAAATTGTAAACTCTGTATTTGCCAGACTTATTGTAAATAAGTTAGTCCGGTCAATTTAGACATCCAACGTTACAAAAATTCGCAGCCAGCTGAAAATTGCTAGGATTGTTTAAAATACCTCCTGTTTACGCCTGACGTGAAAAGAAGAGCAATCACCAAGATAGTTTGTTTTCTCGCAGGCATTTATTTATAAATTTGACAGCTACCATTCGACATTCTATCGCGAGGCTAAACGTTTGTTCCTCCGCTAACCTTTATCCCTAAAACACTGTAAACTTATCAATACAAGTAATCTTTGCATTTCGGGAGTTTCATTTGGGTGCTGTTGTGCCTAAACATCTGGCGACCGTGAAAACACGAGCTTGCGAAAGGAGATATTCGCAAAAAAAACACCGAACGAGCACGCGCCGGCAGCGCCCGCCATTGACGTCGGACTTCTCGCCGGGCCATTGCAGCGCGTTCCTTCCTATCTACAATTTCAAGTTCAAGGAAACACCTGAAGGTCCAGCCATTGGAGCCATTTGCAGTTCATCGATCCAGCGAAAGCGTCGAGCTGCATTCATGCCAATGAAGCTAAGTGTCCCTTCCTAATTTTTCCCATTCAATTTTCTTACCTAAATTCCCGAATTTATCCTATTCACATACATCAATCGGTCAATATTTGTGCAATCTGTTTATTTACAGTGTTATTAATTAAGGCTCAATAATAAATCTATTCATAGTAAATTCAATCGCAAAGCTCCCTAATTCAATTCGTATGTTTTATCTACCCTCTGGTAAGAGATAAAAAATAATAAATAAACCTACAAATTACGTTTGTTCAATGTCGTTGACCTAGTTTTGTGTAAACAATTGCTAAGATTGGATAATTACCCAGTCAAAATTATCCCAAGATTTTTGCCCCGACAGGTGCCTAGTTATTCTGTAGGTAACGTGCATTCACCCATCTCGCCTAATATTCCAGGTTTCGTTGCGTTATCGCACGGACCTGCTAACTTCCTTGGAGAATTGGGCTCCAGCCACCGACCAGCGGCCAGCGCGCAGCGGTCGCTGCCCACGCGTGGAGTTGTGGACGCCGAATACCGGTTCACAGGTGACGCCTAGTCGAGGAGCGTGAGACAATTTTCACTACCTACCTTATCTAAGATCAATTATTTTTATTGCCGTTTTTTGCACTTAGTTTTAATTTGTTGTAACCTCAAGTCGATTTCTATTTTTGTTTCTATTTACGGTTTATTGTTATTGTTTCGATGGGAGGTGAAACTAGTGCAAAGGACTCTCAAAGTTTAGTCGATCTTTGTACAAGACGTAGCTCAGTTAGGGGCCAAATTACCAAGTTTAAAAACTTTATTCAACATGCCGGTACTAAGGAAAGGCTAACGCCCGATGAGTTAGCTGAGTTATCTCTTAGACTTGGTAAATTTGAGTCACTTTCTGGTCGTTTTGACGACTTGCAAAGTCAGATGGAGGTGTTAAATCCTAATAATTTGAGCTCCGAGTTGGACGAGCGAGATGAGATTGAGCAGCTGTTCATCACTCACATTGCTTTGGCTCAGAGTTTAGTACAAAAACAAAACGCACAGCTGCGTCAAGATGAAAGCCTCAACTCAAGTCACTTGTCCTCGGCTCAAAGCCACATAGACCAAGAGTCTTTCGGTTTTAAATTACCGCAAATACAAATAGCTAAGTTTGACGGATCATTCTTTCGTTGGCTTGAGTTTCGTGACACTTTTTTATCTATTGTGCATAACAATGACCGCATCGCGAACATTCATAAATTTCACTATCTAATTTCTTATCTAACGGGTGATGCGGCACGAATTATTTCTAATTTTGAAGTGTCAAGCGCTAACTATAAAAATGCTTGGAAATTATTATGCGAACGTTATGACAATAAGCGTCAGTTGATAAATCATCATTTAAATTCGCTATTTAGTATCGAACCAGTTACTCGCGACTTCGATAAATCGTTGAAAAGTCTAGTAGACAACGTCAGTAAGAACTTACGCGCGCTTTGCAGCTTAGGGCTGCCCACGGACCAGTGGGACGTATTGATTGTCCACATGATGGCTTCTAAGCTTGATAATAATACTCGCGTAAAATGGGAAGAATGGCGTGGTACGTTAGATGAGTACCCTACTTTAAAACAATTCAAGAAATTTTTAATCGATCGCGCTGACGTCCTCTCTTCTATTCATCATAACTCCAATGCTAAGCAAACTCCGCCGGCTTTTAAGGCTTCTTCTAAGCCACAAACTAAATCTTTTGCATGCGCAAGCGAAGAGAAGACACACACAGCTGCTTCTGTTCCTGTTATGCAGTGCGTCATCTGCCATGAAGGGCATCGTATCTACGACTGTCCTACCTTCATGGCCAAGAGTGTAGAAGAGCGCATTGCCGAAGTGCGTAGGTTGAAGTTGTGCTTCAATTGTCTTCGCCCGGGTCATTTTCCACAAATGTGTCCGCGGGGCCCATGTCGCGTATGCAAAGGAAGACACAATAGTCTCATTCATAAACCAGACAAGGTGTCCACTAACAATGCTTCTATTTCCAGCGCTGTTGAAGCCACCCCTGATAGCACTGACGATACTATTGTCAATTTTTCGAATCAAAGTTCTAATCAAGTTTTACTGTCCACTGCATTCATTGAGGTAGCCAATCCGCGGACGAAACAAGCCGAAAGGATTCGGTGCCTCTTAGACTGTGGCAGCCAATCGTCAATCATCACACAATCTCTCAAGAATAAGTTAGGCTTACCTTCTAATTCAAACTGCCTGGTCAAAGTCCTCGGCATTGGCAACCAGAACTCTGGACAGGTCACCGAGTCCTGTGTGGCTCAATTGAAGTCTCTAATTAACGGCTTCAAGGTCACATCAGGGTTCCTAGTTCTACCACAAATCACAGGTGATTTGCCTAGATTTCCTATTGACGCTTCAAGGCTTAAGATAGCTAACAATATTAAACTCGCAGACCCCATGTTTCACCAGCCAGCGCCGACTGATGTTCTCATCGGCGCCGATCTTTTCTGGGACATTATCGGCCGCGAGCAGCAGTCTCTCGGTCCTAACAATCCCAAGCTCGTGAATTCCCAGTTTGGTTGGATTATTTCAGGTCCTATTTCAGCAAGTATGCAAGCTACCCATGTTCGATGCAATCATTCCATCATTTCAAGCGCATTGAATGATGACGATATTCAAATGAATCGTGATCTCGCGAAGTTCTGGGAACTTGAAGAGGTTCCTCTAAGGTCTACACTTAGCGAGAGCGAGAAGGCATGTGAGTCTCATTTTATCTCTCACACTTTTCGCCTAGATACAGGTAGGTTCTCTGTAGCTCTGCCACTCAAAGATTCAGCCGATTGTCTTGGACAATCCTATAATGCAGCTAAAAAACGATTACTCAATTTAGAAAAACGATTTCGCAAACAACCCGATGTTAAATCGCAATACGTTCAATTTATGCGTGAGTACTCTGACCTAGGTCATCTGTCAGAGTCTCCTATTGCTATGCCGCATGTTTCCTATTTTTTATGTCACCACGCTGTCTTTAAGGACAGTAGTGAGTCTACGAAGATCAGAGTCGTGTTCGACGGATCCGCTCCCACGTCATCCGGCTATTCCATCAACGATATTCTGAGGGTAGGACCCAACATGCAGGACTCGCTCTTCTCCATACTCATAAGAGCTCGGTTCCACAAGTACCTCCTGACCGGCGACGTGGAGAAAATGTACCGCCAGGTCCTTATCAACGAGGAGGACCGAGACCTCCAGCTGATACTGTTTAGAGAAGATGAGTCACTGCCGATTCAAACTTATAGATTGAATACTATTACATACGGAATGGCTAGTAGTAGCTACTTAAGTACACGATGCCTATGGCAACTAGGTGAGGAGTGCATAGATCCAGCTATCAAGGATATAATCCAACACGATTTCTACATCGACGATCTCATCACCGGATCCGAGAACGAATCGGATCTACGATACATCCATCAATCTGTTTCCGCAGCTCTTCAAAAAGGCTGCTTCAATCTCCGAAAGTTTAAAACTAATTTACCCGCGATATTAGATTCTGCAATAAATTCCAACGACAATTTGATTGTCAGCGAGTCTTCCTCTACGCTGGGAATGGGTTGGAACCCATCTACTGATCAGTTGCATTTTCCTTTCAAGGTTCCGCCCCCATCTGATGATAAAATTCTAACTAAAAGATTAATTCTTTCGTCGCTATTTAAAATATTCGATCCACTAGGATTGCTGAGTCCCTGCGTCATAAAGGCTAAAATGCTACAGCAGCAACTTTGGTTGCAGAAACTAGGCTGGGACGATCCAGTCTCAATTGCCATTCAAAGGGATTGGAATAAGTTTGCAAAGACAATACCTACTCTGTTGGACCTAGAGGTTTCTAGACGAGTTCTATGTGATAATCCAGTTTCAATAGAACTGCATTCCTTCAGTGATGCCTCACAAAACGCTTACGGCGCCTGTATTTACTTGCGCACTGAAGACGCTGAGGGAAATGTAACCGTCAATCTTCTCTGTTCCAAATCGAAGGTGAGTCCTCTCAAGGCCACCACAATCCCACGTCTGGAACTATTGGCTGGCCTTCTGGCAGCCAAACTATGTAGGGCTGTCAGGGAATCTCTTCGATTCGAAATAAAAACGCAAGTACATTGGTGCGATTCAACTATTGTACTTTGTTGGCTACGAAGCAGTTTCGAACACTTAAAGATGTTTGTTGCTAATCGCGTATCCGAGATATGTGAACTGACAAACTATGCTGCCTGGCGCTATGTTCCTACGTCAGCCAATCCTGCGGATCTCATATCCCGCGGGATCAATCCCGATCTATTAAGCACCACTACGCTGTGGTGGTCAGGTCCGTCGTTTCTAGCTCACCCTGAAACCGAATGGCCTATCCTCAATTTTAATAAAATTGACACACAAAATTTACCCGAATTAAAACCTAACTTAGAATCAGATTTGACTATGACTAACCTCACGACTAACTACGATGCTATAGTACATTTTAAAAACTATTCTAACTTTCCTAAATTAAAACGAATATTTGCCTATCTAATGCGATTCATTCATAATTCGAGACACTCGTATAACAAAAGAATCGGCTCGTTATCAGTAGACGAACTCGATGCGTCATTCATTAGCTTATGTCGCCTTTCTCAACGTGAATCTTTTTCACTCGAATTTAACTTGCTCGCAAATAAAAAATCGCTAAGCCCTAAATCTCCTCTTTTATCTTTGTCTCCGTTTTTTGACAACGGCTGTGTAATACGTGTAGGAGGTCGCCTTCAAGCTTCGGATTTTAATTTCGACAAAAAACATCCTATTCTGTTACATGCTACGCATCATTTTACAAAGATTTTATTTGGGCATGAGCATAAGCGCAATTTACACGCCGGCCCACAGCTGCTATTAGCTATAGTTCGTGAGTATGTGTGGCCAGTAAACGGAAGGTGCTTAGCCCGAAGTACTGTCCGTAATTGTTTTAAATGTAGACGGCTACAGGGTAAAACAATGAAACCTATGCAAGGTAACTTACCGTCTCAGCGTATTACGCCAAGCTTTCCATATCAAACTGTAGGTCTCGATTTTGGAGGTCCCTTTTTAATTGTCAATAAAAAAGGCCGAGGTGCTACGCTTTCAAAATGCTATCTTTGCATTTTCGTATGTTTACGCTACAAATGCGTGCATCTTGAATTAGTAAGTGATCTTTCAAAGGATGCCTTTGTCATGACGTTTCGCCGTTTTGTTTCACGAAGAGGCAAGCCAGCCGAAGTTTTTTGTGATAACGGCCGCAATTTTGTTGCGGGCGCTAAAGAAATCAATCAATTTTTAAAATCTAACGCATCTGATTTATCTGACTTTGCAAGTGAAGAAGGAATTAAATTTTTATTTTCTCCACCTTACGCACCTCACTTTGGCGGCATCTTTGAAGCCGGTATAAAATCCGCTAAGTTTCATTTAAAACGCGTTATGGGTAATTCACACCTAACGTTTGAAGAGCTTTCTACTCTTTTCGCACAAGTAGAGGCCGTATTGAACAGCCGTCCACTCTGTCCATTATCGTCCTCTCCCGATGATTTCCTATGTCTTACTCCTGGGAACTTTCTCATTGGTCGGGCGCTCACCACACTACCTTCGCCTGCTTTGGAGGACTGCAACCCTAACAATCTGAATCGTTACGAAAGGCTGCAGCAAATTCACCAACACTTTTGGCGTCGATGGCAGCGAGAGTATATTGCTGAACTGCAGCAACGCCACAACTGGAAAATCGGTTCTTCAAACCCAAAGATTGGAGACTTGGTACTCATTCAAGAAGATGACTCCCCCCCGCTCTGCTGGAAACTCGGACGTATCTCCAAATTATTCTATGGTCCTGATGACGCTATAGCACGAGTTGCTGATGTAACTACAAGAGGAGGATGCATGCGCCGTCCCTTGGTTCGCCTGTGCCCACTTCCAACTGCTGAAGAACTAGAAAATTGAAAACCGAGATTTTCAATGGGGGCAGGATGTTTACGCCTGACGTGAAAAGAAGAGCAATCACCAAGATAGTTTGTTTTCTCGCAGGCATTTATTTATAAATTTGACAGCTACCATTCGACATTCTATCGCGAGGCTAAACGTTTGTTCCTCCGCTAACCTTTATCCCTAAAAC
This sequence comes from Eupithecia subfuscata, assembly GCA_963564075.1. Lineage (NCBI taxonomy): Eukaryota > Metazoa > Arthropoda > Insecta > Lepidoptera > Geometridae > Eupithecia > Eupithecia subfuscata. The sequence continues at coordinate 1,558,230 of OY751097.1, read as the reverse complement.
ACTGTAAACTTATCAATACAAGTGATCTTTGCATTTCGGGAGTTTCATTTGGGTGCTGTTGTGCCTAAACACCTCCGATAACCTTATATCCGCCATCTTGGATACAAACAAATGACAGGATAATAAGCCACATTTGACAGTTGGCATTCTTATAGTATGAGATCCGACTGCAGAATTAGTGCACCCATCGAGTATGAACTAAAAACCAAATTTTTACGCATATTTGTGATAAAGATAATATAATATCAACTAGGTTGCCTATCAAAATGAGGCCGTTAGTATTTTTAATAAAATTATATTTACTTGATTTTTGAGAAAAAAATTCACTCACTTGGCACACACACTACAGGTGGCAATCGCTCTCCTCGTCTGACTAGTGATGTTATGCGCTAGCTCTCTTTCACTCTACCTTCAATATTTACCACCTTTGACAGCCGGCAACCCTTATTTGCGGCCAAAAAGTAGTAGTAGAAATATAATTTAATTCATTTTCTATTGTAAAGTAAAAAGGCAGATACAATTTGTACCACAAAGGTTATTTATATAATAAATAAAACGTCAAGTGCGCACTGCGTCGAGTCGTACTCGCGCACTAAGGGTTCCGTAAGACTTTGTGTCTTGTCAAATTATCATGATTCTAGATCAACAAGAAGTAGGTACCCTTTAGATTTTGGTCCATAGCGAGCATTAAAAGTCATTTTTTTAGTGAAATATTTACATATTTCTGGTTTTCGGATTTTTCCCTTTACTTGTGCTTTATGACCTCGCTGCTTCGCAAGTACCCTATAGGTTTTGTGTGCTTGTGATTCCCTTGGAAATTTCATAATATTCGGACATAAATGGCTGTATCTTTTGAGTGCGTTGACTTAGAAGTTTTGTTTATATTGCGGCTTCAAGAGGTTACGAACTTGAGTATTTGACGTTAATTTCAACTCGATACTTCCACGCGTTCCTGAGAAATGAGGGTTGACAGACAGACAGACAGACGGACGGACATAAAATTGATCCTATAAGGGTTCCCTTTTTTTGACGTACGGAACCCTAAAAAGTCATAAGAATTAGATTTTCTTAATTGCCATGTCAAAATAAGCACGGTCTATGCATTCTCTTTGCAATTTTAATTTGATAGCTTAGCCAGTGATAAACACCCTTATTATTGAAAAATTGCATCATTTGAAAACTTATCTTTACCATAAAGAATGCACAGATAATTCCGTTCAAACATTAGGTACGAGTACGAAGTGGAGATCGGATAATTGTAGACAGGTACCTTCGAAGGGTTTCGCAAATTACACGGATGGCTGGCGGGTTTTAATGAGCAGCTGCCTTAAATTGCGAGTCGTCTATTATTGTTGATATTACTCTATTTTGATAGGAATGAGTTATAATTTTAAATGAAAGCTAGGGATTGTATTACCCTTAAATGAATTAGTAGACAATGTTTTAAATAAAAATGCTAGTGCCACAAGTACATACGCGATTTAAAGTCTAAAATTTAATAAATCAATCGCGCGAGTTACACTCTGTTGTAACTCGCGCGCCGAGGGTTTCTATCGACTGTCAATTGTAAAGATATGTACAGTCAGCTGCACAGACATATATACACTTCCAAGGTTTAACTTTGATTTTACGCGGAACTTTTCAAATAAAAGGCCACGCACACGTTTTTAGTACAAAGTAATCATCGTAGTTGTCAGAATGCGGTACATAAATTATCACAGTTACTAAAAACTTACTTGTCTTGTCAAATTGAAAACTTGGGAGTCTAAACATATTTTTGCAGCCGACTGTACATAAGGTATCGCTAAGAGATTCGCTATTTAAAGAATACCTAAAAATAGTGATACTTATAATTTAATACCCCACGTGACCCTGTTGATAGTCTTTAAAAATTTCTGAATCAAAATTAGTTCCTACTGAAAGTTTTCATTTTCTTTAATTATTAATTTTTTTTCTTTAAATTTGTACAAGCACATGACCTCCTCTTTTTGCGAATTCGCTGTGGCCGGTTGAGTTCCAGTCACCCTGTATAGGTGCGATAGTTAAAATTGTCAAGGAATAATCAAACGAGAAACATGAAAAATTATAGAAATGCACCGGAAACATGCCGGACTTTATAAACGTCTAGATAGATAAAAGGGCGTCCTGCACTACGTTTGCCTAGTCGCAGTCTCCACTCAAGAAGACGATTACCTCATCGGTAGTCGGTTCTTCGCAAGACATCCTAAATATACCAAACAGAAATAAACTCATCGCCATCTCATCAGAGCCAATAACCGACGATTGGAGTGAGCGAAGGGGTCCGATGGGCCGCCCTAAATACGCGCGACATTACATCTTTATCATTGTCAGGGGTGCGTGTGTGTTCGCAATTTTGTCCTGGGCTTAGCCCTAATAAATCACTTTCCTAACGCCCTCCCTGTGCGATGACGGGTACGGGCTTATTAGTACTTTTATTTATAACTAGCTCCTGAACGCGGCTTCGCATGCGGTCCTTGGAATATAATCTTAATCATAAAGCCTGTTAACCCATGTTAATCCTTAGTTTTAACCCTTACCTGTACGGAAAATTTCAGCCTGATCTGTTCAGTAGTTTTGGCGAGAAGACAACCATCCAAACAGCTGTATGAATTGTCCAGCATTATTTATTTATACTTATTTCGACACAAGTGGATGATTAACATTTTATTAAATTTCTCTCTTCCTTCCTCATACCTAATGACGCTTGACCGTTAGTTCCTGAGCTTGAAAATCACATCACACTAATATTATAAATGCGAAAGTTTGGATGGATGGATGGATGTTTGTTACCTCTTCACGAGGAGGTTACCTAAAACTACTGAACGGATCGGGCTGAAATTTTGTATACAGATAATTATAATCCTGGAATCAAACATAGGCTACTTTTTATCCCGTAAATCAGTTCTCATAGGATAGAAATCACCTTTTTAACCTTTCCATAGAAACAACGCGTGCGAAGCCGCGGGCAGCAGCTGGTTTGGAATAAAAGGGCCCAAGACCGCATACTGTGAAGAAAATTGGAGGCCAAACAAATTTTACCTGGGCGGCATTTTGCAGCGAAATTATTAATTTCGAATTCATTACAAAAATTTTCATGAAATGTGTCTATAATTATTTCAATGTTTTGTAAAGTTTATTTTTATTTATTTATTTATTTTTGCTTGCATGTACATTCATTCTTAGGTCTAAGTGAATGATTAGTTAAAGGCTTATTACTAGCTAGGTACATGCACCCTGGAAGGGCACTGCAAAACTGACGTACGTCCTACTTTATTTACACCATGTCAAATTGAGTTAAAAATACTTAATTTAAACAATAACATTAATGTCACTCAGAAAATAAGTTTACTAATAGAATTGAGTAAATTGAATCTAGAAGCCAGAATTCTTATACTAAGGCATTGTTTCATCATAGGTTAGTGTCATTTTAGTCCGTCCGTAGCGAAATGGTCAACAGAATAATAGCAAGTTTAGGAATTAAATGAAACTTGGAGTCAGTAGGCAGGTAATAATGGTTGGTAAGTTAAATTGAGTTGAAAAAGAAAAGGGTTTCATAAAAAAGTTTTTTGTACTCTTCATTAATTTTATTGTTCCTAATTTGAATTTAAAATTGTTTTTATCTCTAATTTCAGAGCTTTTTTTGATGAACAAAAAAAATTGCATTGTTTTGTGTTTAAAGCTTCCCCTATCTACTTTTCATTATAAAGTAAATTGTATTACAGTAAACAATACATATCTTTTGCTAAATATATAATATTTAATAAATTTCATTTGTTAAGCACTTTTCTTTTAAAATACTGGACAATTCACACAGCATTATCTAGCCCCAAGCTAAGCAGAGCTTGTGTTATGGGTACTAGATAACTGATAAACATAATACAATCCACCACATAGATCGATATTTTTTATTATACATAGAAAACATCCAGAACGCTCGGAACAAATGTTCGAACGATTTGCAAATATGCAGATCGTACAAACATTTGTCCCGAGGTGGGAATCGAACCTGCAACCTCCTGCGTCGCAGGCGGACCTTCGCCCGCTGCGCCACAGAGGTTTACATTACTGATATGAAAGTGAGGAACTTTTCCAGAGAGTTTTGTGTAAACGAGGAACGTTATGGATTTTATAATATTTTTTGTAAATGGCAGTACCTACTTAATTAGGTACCTGTCTCATCTTTGTTGAAAAGTATAAGATCTTTTTACAATACGTATGGCCTAGCTAGGCACTTGTGATTACGTAAATGTCACCAAAACATTCTTGCTACAAAAACCCATTCGTACATAAGCACTTCTTCATCGAAAACACTCTGGCGCAATTAAAATGAAAAATAATGACACAAAATCACTTTTAAAAAACAATTTGGACCACCGCCAGACGCTACCTTTTATACCTTTGCCAAGCTGCGATATTGTTTTTAGCGTTTTAATTTTCACCTCGGACTTGCAAAACTTTGCAGTTTAAATAAGAAAAACACTTGCTTGAGAGGTTGCGGATGTTTTTTTACACAAACTGGGCGTCTATTATAACTGTAACTCTTGCATTTTATACTCTGCTAAGTTTTTGCAAGATTTTAATTACATACACATATTATGTATTAAAACAATACGTCAAGATTTAAAGAGCCGAACTAGAGACTAACGTTTCGTTCGTTGGTTTAACTTTTCTCTACCGACTTTATGCTTTGTCATCGAATCTCAATTATTTTCTTTGTAATGTTGGTATGTAACACAGAACTATTGAAGAACAGTTTACAACAAAACAACTTCAAACTAAGTGACCGTCGGCAAACACCAATGAACAGATGAATCATCTAGCAGATTTAAATGTCATACGAGGTGACTACGAGTTTTGAAAATTGTCAGTATCTGTATGTTTAAATAACATTTTTATCATTTTGTTCCTGGAGTGTACCTCTCATAAACAGAATTTATAAAATTCTAGGAGATATTCTACTTTTTTAATCAAATTACGGATGATTTTTTAATGCAGTGCCCAAAACTTTGAATTGGACTTCTGCTAAAGTATTTTACCTTTCCCGCTCAAGGTGTATTAACTCCCATAGAGCTTAAGTCAGTTCAGCTGGTCCACTTTTGCTGATACACGTGAATAAGATTTATATTAGACCGGTCTATGTCTGGGTCGGGCCGAGGCTGGGGTGGGCCGGAGCGGATCCGAAGAGAACGTTAGTAGACGGGCCCGGACGGGACACGGATCATACACTGTTTAATATAAACAACTGCTTCATACAAAATTTATGTAACGTTTTAAGTTCGTGCCCCGTCCGGGCCACGTACACGGTACGCTCCGGGCACGGCCCGGTCTAATTAAATCTATCCTAAGGCGATGCACATCAGCTTTCTGAAATTGAGAAGTAACTGGTGACTCAAACTGTAGAAAGTATATTTATTTACAAGATACTGAACTTTGTCAATGAATACCTGTAGTGTAGAAGTAAAGCTGTCTCAACCGGGGATGAACAGCACATATTAGTAAGTCTGCCAAGAACAAACAAAGGGCATTGGGTAAGTTTGTATGGAGTCGTGGCGTTGTTTTTTTTTTTATGCGGCCACTGATTAAATTTGTGTTGAATTTAAGTACTACACCTGTATATTCATTATAAAAACAAAATACGCCGTAACTTATATCGGAGCCGAAATATTCGACTTTGAAGTTGAGAACAATATCATCTAAGTTAGTGATAAAATGCACTTTAATTTCAAAAATACTATTATTTTACGTATGGAACGAGTAAGTTATGAATAAATAACATGTATCCCATCAATAATATTTTATTTCTAATACATACTACTATATAATATGTAGGTGTTTATGGTCATATGGCTATTTTGAAATGGACATCTTTTTCGTAATCTACACAGTCGAGTTAGTCGAAAACGATACCCATATAAGTAGGTGTGACGTGTGTCGTATTGACGCCGCCGTCATCAAATTCGTAATCCTCATCCCCATGTTAGTCGAAAACAATACCCATATCAGATTTTTGGATGGGGAAGGGGGTTCCGGGGGGGGGGGGGGGGGTCACAGCACGGCTCGCTTCGCTCGCCGTGCAGTTCCCCAATAGTCGCATTGCTAACAGGTAAACGAATAGAGCGCTGTGATTGGTTAGCATAACTGAACCGAGCTCCGGGCCGGTTTACAATCGAGCTCGTTATGTTTAATTTCATTCTACTACTTCTATGAAATGCAATGGTTACTAAAAACTGTAGGGAAGTCTTGTTATTTGTTTATTTAGACGATCATTTTATGATTTTTTGCCATTCGATATCTCGCTTCCGATATATTTTAGATAGTGGCTGTGGTAATGAAAGTTGCTCATTTTTGAGAGTACTAATTAATGGCAATAGTTTTTTAACTGGCCGCGGACCATCAAAAACAACGCCACTTTTACCCAATGCCCTTTGCGTATAACGCGGATCCTTACGTGGAAGTCTATCCTCTTTCACACTTTAAACATTACCTTCAAGTTTCAGTCAACATTGAAACTTGAAGGTAATGTTGTGAACAGCCGGTGTCTTGAGGACGCTTCCAATTGGTGGGATCGGTTGACCTACTCTAGATTGTTTGCAATTGGAAATACTAGTTCTAATTTGTTTCTATTCGTTAATAAATCACACTAATATTATAAATGCGAAAGTTTGGATGGATGGATGTATAGATGGATGGATGTTTGTTATGCCTTCACGACAAAACTACTGAACAAAAATGAAATTACCTTTGAACGTGTCCGTAGAAATAACGCGTGCGAAGCCGCGGGCAGAAGCTAGTGATATAATATTTTTAGTCAAAGAGGAACTAATTTTGAGTTGGAACACTTTACGAGTGCGAAGTGGGCTAGCTGTATCCCCAAGTTCTTGTGTGGGGGCGGAACAGAGGCCCTAAGCACTCAGGCCCAAATAAACACAATTGTCCGGGACCAAACCTTTGGACACAGAAATTTGCATAATTTATGAAACTCAACCTTCACCAACTTTGCAATTTGTGGAGCTGAGCGTTCTGAGATTGCTGAAAGCGGCATAACGACCAGGCAAAGTACGATAGATAAATAAATAATAAATATACATGAATAATGTTGGACAATTCACACAGCATATAAAGTAGCACAGATAATAAAGTTGTACAATTTTACTACCATTGCTTTAATTTTTTTAATTTTTAATGGACTAAATAAAATAACGTTTTCGACTAGATTTGGCTAGACTGTCATTGGTTTGGGTTAGAGTTAAGGCCCTATCTCACCGGGACGCCACGGCGACATCGCTAGCAACGCATGCAAACTATTGTATGGCAAATGAAGTTGCCAAACCGTCGCCAAGTCAGTTAGATAAGCGCAAGTTTCAAGTAGAGAACGTGGGAAGAACTTTACCCATCGAAAATCCTTCCGAGATTCTACGTTATTTCCCGTAAATGAAGTCTACCGCTTTTGTAGAAACACGTAACTTACAAATAGAAAAGTTCATATTTACATGCCCCTAGGTGAGCCTAGTTGGCTGAGTGAGATCGCTTTAATCCCTTCGGATTCGTGGGTTTGATGCCATACTGGCACAAATATTTTCTTTGGGAAGGTACAGTTGGGACAGACGGACTAACATAAAGGTAACTTTATGGGTTATTTTATTAGTTGATCTTCAGCCATTATTGTCACAATGCCGACAAAAAGCCTCTCTCTTCTCCTTCGACTCCTCGCGATTAAACGCTGTCTCAGGCCATGATGGATGATGTGCGTTTCTTTATGGGTTACGTATATAAAACCGTTTATTTCAAAATTAAATATCTCCACAAACAAGTTACAGGTATGCCCGGTCTTTGTTTAAGTTTTTAACCGACTACCAAAAAAGGAGGAGGTTCCATGTTGGGATGTATGGTTTTTTTAAGTAGGTACATGTACGCCGGTTTCTCTGTCAATTGTAGACCGATTTTAATGATGCTTTTGTAATTATATAGATAGAATACAATCTCGAGATGTGTATAAATTTTATTCCCGAGGGATTGGTACTTCCCCCAAAACCTAAACATTCCATAATATTTAGGTAGGTAGTGTAGGTACACTACTTACACTACCTACCTACACATTAAGGAATTTGATGTCGTTTTTAAGAATTTTCAAATCAAAAAAATCACATTTCACACAAAATTTGGAAAAAAGCATCTGTTATCCATTTTACCATTTTCACAAAATTAGTTCTCCCAATAAATTCTACTTATACCAAGCAAAAATAGTAAAACACCACTTTATTGCGTGGAAGTTTATAAATGTAGAAGATACTTGCGTAAACAGCAGACCTAAGTAACTAGAAAGATAGTAAAGTTGTTGAGGTGGGCCAGAGCTTGTGACCGACTTTGGACAGGTCTAAAGGTCTGGCCTTAAAGGGATTGAGATGTACTTTTGCTTTAAGGTCAACCAAATAAACTTTTTGGTATGGCCTTCTCTGGCTTACAATATACGTTTTTGGTTAGTAGAATAAAATTAAAACCTTTAAGAATAAATAAATTACAATCAAATAATGGAAACACATTAGAACTAGTATTTACAATTAAAATTATTAAGCTTACTAAAGACTGTTGCAAAAATTCAATGATTAATTTTATCCATTAAATGATTAAGAATTTATTGTGTTCCTATCACTCCAATATTTTGAAAAAAGACGAAGATTTAACGAGAGAAAAACCAATAATATAAAAAAAAATTGCTATCAATTATTAGAAACAAATTAAAGACATTTTGTCGCATCTCGACATCATATATCCAAAGCACAGAAATTGACTGGGGTGATGATCGATGATTGATTTCTAAGAAACGAAAATATAACCATATGGACATTTGCCTCTGAACAGACTGTCGTTGGTTAAATCATAGCCAAAGGCTAAAACTCGTTTAGCCATATATGTTTCATTTTAAGTTTTATCTATAAGGAGTTTTTTATAAAAGAACTTTACGAAAGTCAACTCTTACGACATCCACGGCCCGAGTATCAATCGATTTTAAAGCTGGGGCCGCCGATAAGATAAGATATTTTCAAGATAGGACACGGTGTAGCGGTTCTGACTTCATACTGACATGTTAATGTGTTATTGTTTGTCAAGTATACATGTTAAGCTAACATCATAAATAAACAGCTGTTACTAATCTGTTACCGGATTTTTCAATTCAATATTTTAACAAATTTTTTAATAAAAATCCAACATGCACTCACAATAACGTAATTACCTTCACAGAAATCCCGTTTACCGCAATCCTGCGCAGTCAGCGGGCAGCGTTAATGGAAAACATGCGTGTCTATTGATTTCCTTTAATGGAACCCGGGCCAGTTTGGCCTACGCACAATACGTTGGATACAGTAGAATCAGTTTATTTATAATGCAGTTAAATACAAAAACATAATGATTTCCAAAGGATTTTCTTCAGCTTCACTGCTGATCCATATTTCATGGAATAATGACATATTTCATAAAAAAATTAAAATACAACTTCAGTAAGAAGGTAATCCCAAGGTTGTCTGGAAGAGATCGCTCTTAGCGATAAGGCCGCCCATTGTACAACTCTGTATCTCTCTTTTCCTGTATTTTTATTTTTGTATTTTCTTGGTGTGCAATAAAGTGTAATTGAATTGTATTGTATTGTATGGTAAGAAAGAAAATGACAATCAAATAATAGTTACAAATAAGAACTTGAATTTACAATGGAAACAGTTGAGCTAACTGCAGACTGCTGCAAAACAACATACAGGTATCTCAACTGTTCCACATAAAAATTGATAATTATTATTCACTTACAACATAATAGGCTTTTTTATTTTATTTAGTTACTGATCGGTCTTACTGATTATATAAATCCACATCGTGCAATAAAGCGACTCATTACTTTTTCACGGCTGTTTATTTCGAGTGCGGCAGATGCTCTCAGGGATTGTACAAGGAAAATAGTTCAGCTTTAATGTGCCGGGGGGCTGTTTTTATAAACACTATCCATTACCGAGTAATACCAACAGAAAACAGGGCGCTGGGAAAGTCACTTTCACCTTTTAGCGGGAAATTCGGAAATGATTTTGGGGCAAAATGCTTGAGGCAACACAGTTACTATATTGATCTGTATTGTAGGTATTATGTGGTATAAAGTGATGTTGTGGCTACAGTGGCTTTGAGCAGCCATAGAGTTCAGGAAAACACAATGTCGTAAATAAAACACAGTTAAAAGTTTCAAGAGACCATGTTTTGTTTTAGAACGAAGTTAGACTTTGAAACGCCTTAAAACGTCATTGTATGCACCGTGTGCTCCTCAACTTCAACAGCCGCTTTGGGGAAAATTCACCTAAAGCAATTCGTCTAAAACAATTCGACTAAAACACAATTCGACTACAATATTTCGACTAACGAATTCTTTGAACAACAAAAAAAAATGTGTCCACATATGGCTCTGGGGGCAATTATACATATACCCACCATTTCAGTCACAGTCGAAATTTTAGAGTTTTTTTCATGTATGGACGATGTTATAGTAAATGTGATTGGCAAACAGAATTCGGCTCCTGATGACACGTGCTTTATCGTGGTCAAAATACAGCCAATGACGGCGAAAATGGTATGAGTGGAACACTTACGAAAACTTCCGAAATTATAGTACATGTTAAGCCTTGGTCTATTCATCACCATGCAGTACGCTGCGTTATGCGGTATGCAGTGCCGGATACAATCGTATTAAAACCGTAGAATGGTATTATGTTGTGTTATGTTTTGAAATCCATCTTCATTCACGACTGTCTGTCGATTGTCTGGCTCATCCAGCTTTTCTGCTTTTTTTACCCAAGAAGAGATCTTAACAAGTGTTATTTTACATGTACACCTAGGCGAGAAGGTGCCCAATTTCTATAGAGTATGCTTTAAAACACACGAGGTAGGAATTTAACACTTTCTCCTTAATGATACATAGAGCTTTATAGTACACCTCCGAGGAAAATTATCGTTTTTGAATCTTCAAAATCACTATAGTAAATTCAAATTGTAAACTCAAATGTAGGAATAAATACGTGCACGTGCAATTTTCACATGTTTGTTTTTAAAATTATTGTTCCGAATCGGAAGAGGCCGATATCATATGGCGGATACAGAGCAAAAACTTTTTGTCGTTTGTCTATTATGGAAATAACCATAGCTACCGGCTGATATTACAGAAAATTAAAAAAAAATAACACCTTAGAAATGGGTTTACATAGATACACTTTTCTCTCCCGCTAAACGCGTGAGAAATAAAATTCCATAGAGTTTTCCCTGCCTAATTTTAGTACGTCTACTTTTTTCTACCTTATGTGTGGAAAAACAATAAGCAACTTTCTGAGCAGGTGTAGTATAAATACTATTATTAAGCACCATACTAACAACTTATTCATAAGAGAAAATACTGTCTCATAAAACTTTGTACGTAAATGAGTTGTTCCGGTCTGATCCCCCTTGTTGTGATCGACCAGGGGGATCGTCATTATTTAAAATTAAGAGATGAAATGAAAAGGCTGAATTATTAATTATTATTTTGTCCCGAACTCCATTTAAACCGCTTTCTAGGATAAATACTGACATATTCCTCGATCTTCCTTCAATGTACTATCAAAGCAGAGTGTTACCCGCAAAGTGCATTTACCGGTGCCAAAGTGGCTCCAACTAGCGAGAAACTAGGGTACTTATCGGATAAATTAATGGTCTTGAATCTGTTTGCATTGATTACAGAATAATACCTAATGTCCTTACAGACTAGGTGATTTGGAACCAAAATTAACCATTATTCAAAGGCAGTTTAGGTATACGCCGCTAGTCGCGCGTCTGTAATTTAAAATAGATTGAATGTGGCGAAGGATGTACACCTAGCCGAATTGAGACCACGGACAAACTACCCATGAACGCAGGACATTTATAGTGCACAAGTGGTTTCGCAAGCACAGGACAGAGGTGCACTCTCTATTTCCTCATTCTCATGATCCAAATTGGGGAAGAAGACCGACACGAGTGGAGTCAGAGGGAGTCAGGCTCACAACCAACGGCTTAAACTACTTTCTGAGGCACAGAGGTTGTTAAATACTTATATTCATACTCATTTATTTGCCGTAGAAGCACAAGTAACACGTGGAAAGGGTTAAAATATGTGGTGCTTAAATTATACTTTAAGCACTACAAATTCAAAGCCAGAAAACAGACATGACAGAAAAATAAACAAGGAACTTAAGAATATAACATACACAAATAGATTAATAAATAGATCAGCTAAAATGAGCATCGTTTCTAAGAAATATTAATTGACCGAGCGAACAAAGTGGCGAAAGTCTCTGCTTCAAGTCTGAATTTTGCTAAATTAGCGTTTCTGTCAGTATGTCCGTACTCCAGTCAACTACAGGTCGTATTTTACAACCAATCGGTACGAAACTTGGTGTACAGACTCTACGATTTTATAGTTTTTATTTTTTTTAATGATCATTTTTTGATTAAAGGCGTACTTCCTCTAAAAAAAGGCAAAAAGGGGTATTTAGAATATCTCCACATTAAGACATCTGATTTCGATGATTATATTTTTGATTGAAAGGTTATTGTTTTTAATTCTTCTCATAAAAATTTGGTGAAGACCTGATCAGGATTTTCGGCATGGCAGAATTTTTGTCAAAAAAAATCACAGATATATACCTATCTATATTCCTGTGAGTTAATTAATTGTTGAAAAAAGTTAGTGCTCGCGACGTTTACTGTTCGTAGAACTACTAGTTATAAATACATGGTGCTGCTGTAAAATGGTATTGTTTGATATAATACACGGTAGGAAGCTGCTGCCCTTCCACTGGTATCCCTGGGTTTCATGGGTCCATTCTACAATATCTGTTTATCATTGCGTTCCATTCTTACATTTCTTACTCTAAGCAAGAAAAACAGAGCGTCCGTTTAACCTCTAAAAGTCCAATATTTCTAAATATAATCGAGCTAATAGACCACCCAATATGTACAAGGACTTTTTGATCGTTGTTGTTCAACCAATTAGTTGAAAGCCATGTTTTTAGATTGGCTTGCTTGTTAATAGGCTAACGCTGTTTGCTAAACTGTTGTGGTTTGAATATATACGCGAATTTGAATTTGAATTGAACTATGTTGAAAGGCTACAACCGTACTTACAGGCTTCGTTTGCTTACCTATCGTGAATATAAATGACAAATTTAAATAAATGTTTATAGAAAAAAGCAGTTTTAGAGTTTATCCGTCTTTTGAACTTAAGGAGTATGTAACTCTTTATGGGCCTCGTCTTTTCACGCCACCTCAAGCGTTCTTGTGCGAGCCACTTTCAAAGTAATTTATCTTCAAAATAGGTATGAACCATACCAAAACCACAGACACAAAGCGTAGCACACACAAAGACAAATAAAATACCCTTAACAATGACTCTACCACTCTTTTTCAGTACTTTGGAGCTTAACCGTAGCACCCGCCCAGTTTGGGTATAATCCGCCTACGATCAGAATGGAATAGAACCATTTCAACTTAAACAAAAGCGTCCATTGCTTCGACAAGTTTCCATTCCTGTTTGACAGCGGCGGAGCGTATGAGAAATATTAATATTAATAATACTGGACAACTCATACCCAGCTTCATCTATCCCCAAGCTATGCAGAGTTTGACTTGTGTTATGGGTACTAGATAACTGATATTTATATAATACAACACAATACATTGAATGTACATAGCAAACGCTCAGAACACCCGGAACAAATATCTACAGATCGTTCAAAAATTTGTCCCGAGGCCATCGAACGTGGAACCTCCTGCGTCGAAGGCGGACCTTATTTGCCACAGAGATTGTCTCGCCCGCAGCATGTCATATAATAATAATAGTCATTTATTTCATGGCAACATAAGACAAGTACAGATTAACTTAACTAGAGCCCATTTATGATAAATACTTCAGAGACTAACATACATTATTATAAAAAGTTAATAAGAATCGTGTCGGGTCGACGACGTGCGCACGGTGTCGCGTATCAGCCTTCCACAGAACCTCCAAAACACGTCACCCTTCGGACAAAATCCGTTATCCATGAACGTCGAGAGAGGATCCGTCGCACTCCCACCATAAATGAAGCGAAGTTCACATTACGGCGTGACTCCAACTTATCGCCTCTCCGATACCGGATTTTTATCGCAGGTCACGTAGGTACGTGACCACATCCTCGATTGTCACGGCGGCGTAGTGGACTCGTGTCCTTGTACAGTGTCGTGGTGGGACTTCGGCACGTAGCGGGCATGGGTGCCTCGATGCGGCCTCTTCCCTTTCCTCTTCTTCCGCTGAGCAAGTACAATATAATGTGCCACGGTCTATATTGTTCTTTCATGTCCAGTCTATCCTAACGTTGCATCGAGAGATCGCTCACAGCGGTAAAGCCGCCATATATACTTCCTCTAAGCATTTCTGTCTGTCATTCATATTTCCTGTTTTTCTGCTATACCTATTATAAATTATTTTCTATCTATCTATGAGACAGAAAGAAAGAACGAAATTTATTTATAACAACAATGTTGAGAAACAAAAACACACTTATGGGATAGGTATACTATATTATATAGGTATAATTATTGTATATATAAAGTTGTTACAAAAAGGCCCTAACTCAGTATAATGCTGGCTAAGCTCCCGTAAGAGACCTAGCCAGCGCTGGTCTTCCGTTAGGACCCGTACAGATGACATCACGAACGGACCTACGCCTACTCTGCATATAAAGTACAATATAAAAACTAGATAGGTAGTACAAAATGAACTATGCAACTTAAAAAAAACATTGAGATACAGTTTACAAAAGGAACATAATAGATTGGTATTATTTACTTCACAAAAACACCATAAAAGGTTTTTGTTATTATAGTGCGTAAGCCTTGCACTCTAGCAAATTTCTAACTTCAATGTTTCCCCTGTAGGTGGAGCTAACGGCGCTTGAGTCCGTAGAAAGTCGCAAAGATTTTCGACTCCCACGTCACTTGACTTCGAGGTGTAGTTGGTTATCACATTCTCGTACTGAGGGGAGGACGCGGGTTCAAGTCCCGTCGAAGTCGAAAATATTTGCGATATTATTTGATTTCTTAGAAATTAGTAAGACCATAAAAGTACATAATAGATAGGTATTATAGCCAACATCAAGTTATTAAGTTATATAGTAGAGCTGTAGAGTGTTTGCAACAGTCTGCAGTTAGCTAAATTGTTTCAAGTGTAAATACTAGTTCTATTAGTTGATTGTAATTTTCTATTTGAATAAAGACTATTATTAAAAGTAAGCAAAAAATACTACTTATACATAAAATGCCAATATTGACGATGAACAGATGAGATTATGTAACGTAAAATATTTACTTCGACAATGTCCCATACTGACCACGCGCGTTTTACCTTATTCATTTGCGAGCAACGCTAGGCCATAATAAACTAATCCCCTCTCCCACCAGCTCCATTAGTACCTCACCGACCAATCTTCATCACAATCAATCATAACCACTCGTTAATCTTGCCGACGTTGACTTATTGTCGCGATTATTTCTTACTATTGTGACAGGACAACCGAATGACGAACTATTATCGTGATAAGGGAAATATGGATGTTAACCGTCTTTTGTGGCGGGAAAGCTGGAAGACGCTGATGGGTTTTTGACCAACTCAATACGTTTCCTCAGTTCGGAGCCTCAGTATGTTTATTCCAGCTATAAAGTTCATATTTTAGCAATGGATAAATTAAGGTAAGTAAAAAAACATTTGAAATCGGAAGGGACGTACAATCTGTCTTCACAAACGCAGCACGTGTATGCGTCCAATGCTTCATGAAAGCGCAGTTCGTGTTTATCCTTCCAGTTATTAAGTTAACTAAGTTTCAGATAGCTACTGGTTTTGTTACGGATGACTGCGTAAAAGTCATCAATTTCGTTGACCTTGGCATTTTCCTTACTGATTTTCTTCTCATAAATTCTAGAGAACCTTAGCCCGTGAAAAGTAGAAAGGAAGTAAGGGATAGCAGCAGAATATCAGCAGAGTCTTTCATAGTACGTTTTACATAGGTACCCATGATTTTTCCCAGTGATCATCACTAAATCTAACTAATTTGATAGGTAGTCAAATGTTAAATATATAAAAGTTTAAAATGTTGCATGTTTAATGACCTTATTTTGTAAGCCTGAGGAAGTATTTTTTTTTATTCTGATTTTAAATAATTTTTTTTAACATAAATGTTCAACTGTGAAATACCTCTCTTTCGTTTCTTTTACGAACTAACGCTACACAAGTTTATGAAACAAATGATTTGAGGACAGTTAGGAACGGATTATTGAAAGTCAGTATGACAATTTATAAAAGATCCAAATTTACGTAATTAATATTTTGTAAGTGGTGTTTGGTTTTTGAGGCAAAATTTAATCTCATATAATGTCTGAAAGTATGAAAATAGCAGCAAGAAGATGCTTAAATTTTTAAATTGTAAAGGTACCTACTGAAGTATTGAATACTCAAGAAGATGTATACTCAAAGATTGGAAGCAACCACCCGAGCAGTTCCACCCTAAAGAGCCAGTTACACGGAAAATACACAGGCATCTTAACATGGCGGTCGCCGCAAATATTTCAGAAGGAATTTCCTTAGATTTATATTCTCTTACGCTGAAATAATGCTAGCAATTTTTCCAGAGCGCGATGACTAAGCACTCAGACCCTTTCACATTAGCCGATAATGTTTGCCGTATCGATAATTCATGACAACATAAAAATAACTCTGAATCGGCAGTTTATCAACTTACTACGTGAGGAAACAATGATGCTGAAAAACCGCATTCAGTCGTATTCTAAATCGGAGTGGTTTTGTATTGCTGTTTGCCTCAAATCTACAAACAATAGTAAGTCTTACCGTTAGTTTATTCCCAGTTGAAAGCTTAGAGTAAAGTAAAAAAAAAACCATTTGGGCACCTGCCTTTAGGCGTACTTTGGACAATTCTGTTATGCACATTCATTTATCTGCGTTGAACTATTATAATCGTTCACGAAATGACAATTATCGTATCGGATAGTGTAAAAACTTGCAGCAAAAGCTCGCAAATGCTTTGAACTCTGTGCTTAACTGTTTCATCTGATGCCCCGCTGCATGAAGATGTGCTCAGCAGCCAACAAAGTATAGGATGTACCAAGCATTCATTTTCATAAAATGGTAATATCACTAGTGGCGAAAGAACCACTCAGAACTGAGATGGCACAAGATATTATTTATTTTTGTGTTTGCCAAGATTCACCATGGCCAGATCAATTATGACTCAGTCTTAAAGAATAAAATAAAAGACATACCTAGATTGGTCGAAAATATCTACATGTAGATATATTTACTTATAACGAAAATAAAACAAAAATACCTCAGTTCAAACATTTACTTTGCCGCTAAAATTATTTTAAAGTCGCACGAAAGGCAATGATAAAACTGTATAATAGATACTGAGGGTCCTACTCCAGTCTCATTAACTGCCTATTGGCATCTTTATGGGATTCGGAAAACCAAGCGATGAATTACCCACCTACTCCTTATACACCCTGTATTTTACCCAACAAGCAAGTTGAATATCTGGCTTGCAGTTTTGCTACAGTTTGATCCAAAACATTAGAACTACATTCGTGTATTTCTGTGTATTCGTAATCTACTTGCCAAAGTTGGGCTTTATCTCAGTGTTTTGGTAAAGTGAAATTTTGTCTACTATATACACTAGAATTTTAGTCAGACCATTCAATGTATTTATTTATTTTACAATTTTAGGAAAACTGGCAGCTGGGTAACTGTATAGCAAAAATAGTGTGTAACTAACGGTTAAATAGAAGTTTTCACATAACTAAAATTATTATTAAAATAGTAAAAAGTAGGACGTTGACGGCGGCGCGTATGTAACCTATTGTATATAATATTATCAAGAAACCTATTAAATCTTTAACAATTAACAACAATTGCGTTCCAGAATAATCATAAAAGAAAATAGAGCAAAAATTGATATGCAGACCCACCCCCTTTCGGCTTAGTACGTGGCAGTTTATGAAAGAAGAATAAACGTAAATGTAGGTTAACAGATATTATTTTTGTTTGATCTACTTTGTTTCTATTTCTAGGTCCTTTTGAGCATAAAAATGAAAGTCTTGTATTGTTTTATTTGCTTTGTGAATAATGTTTTTTCTCTAGGTACATTATTTTCTTTGCTAATGTTACCTCTTAGACTTAAAGAACACGCTTAATCTTTACATGCCCCAAGCACAAAAAAAATATTTTCTTATATTTTGTCCTTTGCAAACTTCTTAGAACTATTTACCCACTCTTTGTAAGGAATTTTATTTTTCCATTGCCACTTTGTTAGTCTGAAGAAGTTTCTTATTGTTCTCTTTGAGGTTACTTTTTGCTAGATAAATGCTCATAAATTAAGTAAACTAGTAAAGTAATATTATTCGCTTAACACTAAGCAAATTGTATTGCGGTTGGCGTGATTCCATCAAGTATCAATCAAGTGCGGTATGTTTTCAATTTTTAACCGACGAAAAAACGGAGGAGGTTCTCAAGGCGACGCGTATACTTTTTCTTATGTATGACCACGCATAACTTTTCATTACAGAGTAGTCTGATTTTGATAGTTCTTTTTTATTTGTACGAAAATTACAAAGAAGGCCCTCTTCTTGCTCTACCAAATTTGTCACCTACAAAAATGGGTCATTGTTAAATGAAACTGGTTAACCTGCAACGATGTTGGAATATACTGTACAGTACTGTTTTCTCGCACTAGCTTGTCACATCCTGCGGCCTCCAAGAAGTCAGTTTTAGATAACCGTTACCAAAACTACAAAAAACCTAATCAGATTCCTGTATGAAATGGTAGATAACGTACTGGTTTGTGAGGAAGGCGTTGTCATCTGCGACGCAGTGTTAAACATAACGCAGGTGACATCATTTTTTAAAACTGTTTCTGTTCCCTGTCCTGTACCAAACAAGATCCGTCAAGTGCGAGTGTAACTCGCGCGCCGAGGGTTTCGAACGTTTTTCAATTTTACAAATATGTATGTACTAAAGGTACCGGTAAAAGATATTTGATGAATATCTAAAATAGTAGGTACCAAACTACATTTTAGATGGATAGGTTCTACCTACTTCAGAGATTATGTAAGTTTTTTGACATATTTCAATATATTTCAAAAAATATGAAACCAAGAGATATTTCAAAAACTGTTTACCTTTCATTTCTGTTACCTCACTCAGTGAGGTAGCCCCTTTTTCAAAATTATTCCCCCCCTGTTTGGCCATTTTTCAAAAAGTGTTCGTTTTACAAAGTTTTCTACATTTTTCCTGTAAATTAAAGATCCATATCTACAAACGCTACACACATTTTGGATGGATTGCTGTGCAATCTTCGGAGATAGGGGGATTTCCCGAATGGGCAAAATTTCAACTTTTTTCAAAATATTTCGAGAAGTATGTAACCTACAGAAATTTAAAAAACTATTTTTAAATGTACAAACTGATACGTTTCATTTGATACCACACATGACCCTGTTGGTATCTTTTAAAATTTCGACACCTCAATTTGTATGAAAAATGTTCATTTTCATTTTTTTCGTTTTTTTTCTTATAATCTGTTAAGGCATACGAAATGTATTATTAGTTTAAATTTCAAGTTGATAGCTGCTGTAGTTGCTGAGTTACTATGGAGGGAATAAAAGACAGACAAAGCGAGACCATAAGGGTTTCGAAACCGATCTTCGAAACCCTAAAAACGATTTTGAGTTTTTTACAACAAAAAAAAATTGGAAAATCGGCCATAATATTGTCGCTTGCCACACAACGGTTTCATTTGACAGGCCATATTATGGCCTCTTGCCACGGGAAAGGTTAAACGTCAGTCTTCGTGCGTGCATTCATAACGCAAATGAATGCACACTCGTAGAAAGATTAAAATAAAGGACTAAAGCTTCCTTAATATAAATTTTCTACGGTCTCTCGCCGCTCGCATACATCACACACACGAAGTGACTAGCTGTCTTCCATGAGGACACAAACCAAAATTGCGCCTAAGTCCATGACATAGGTACCTTACCTATTAGTCTATTGCGAGGTCCAGTTTTAAAGCCGGGGCCAGCGCTAACATACAAACCAACCGCTAAACTAAACTGAACACGTCGCAAAGCTTTGCCGCGGAACAGCGAGATTATTGTTGCAATCTAAATTTACGCTGCCTGCTGCATTTTATGGTAGAAATCCGTTGTGGTAAGTAGCTTGAGTTTACTGGAGAAACGTTTAAAGTTGCTGTTTTATGTGTAGCTGTTGATTGAAAGTTATAAGTTTGCGGAGAATAAAAACAAGACGTGAGATGGGAAGTGAAGCCAGTGCCTCAAAAGCTGGTAATTCACAGTCGAGCTAGGAGTTAACTACAAATTATCAAGAAATATATTATTATAAATGAAATTCATAATTTTTGAGACAAAGATTAGATATTTTTAACAATATTTATTGAAGATAGATCATTTAAAGTAGTTGTCGATCAAAAATAAACAGTTTCGGGGTCGTTCACTTAATGTAGTTTTAGCAATTTTTTAATCCCCTCTCCCTTCCCCTGGTGATTTGTGGTGAGGTTTTAGTTTTAGGGTACCATTAGCATTTGGCCCTATTAGACGGTCTGAGAGGCGTTATGGGAGTAGTTCGTCACTGTGTAAGTTCATTTGTAAGAAGTCATCTATGACAAGGTTGCCAAGCACAGAGCGGATCATATTATGGCCCATGCATAAAAACTGTAGCCAAAAAGGCGTCTGTAATGTTGTATTTGAAGGTTTTTCATTTAGCTTCATCCAATTCCTGCATATACCATCAGCAGTAGGCATCAGTACCTAGCGTCAAAATAAAAGGTGATCTTGTATTTACTTTTTACTTTAACTAATATGTAGTGACATAAGACTTAGTATTATATTAGCTCGTACAGTGCAGTCGATACCACAACCAGTTTCAGAACTTACATCTCCAGTAACGATACACAGCGGAGACCTAAACTTTTCCATCCGGATTCTGATCTCCGACGCAATAAATCATGTGACGTGCGCAGTACCCTGGACCGCCGCCAACCGGTGGATACCGGATTGACTTATAGGGTTGGCACACAGGCTTTTGGGGATAGCTAGGTGGCATGTCTAATGCTTTTCAAACACAATCCTATCTATGAAATGCAGGAGGATGCTTGCGGTGACTACTCGACCAATGTTTAACTAAAAGGCTTGCGGTTAGGCCTTGTCAACCCCTGCATTCCAAACAGTCAGTTTCTATGAAATGCACGAGGAGCGTCATCATCAATCAACTTGGTCATTTTCTCTGTTAAAGACTTTGATTGAAATTGCAGACGTTTCAGGTAATGCCTAGCTGTGTAAATTTATCGATTTGGTGGAAGTAAGAATTAAATTAAAACCAGTTTCAGCGTCTGTTTAACAAAGATTGAACATACCGATTAAATCCCTCTACAGTGAACCTGGTAACCCTAAAGCTTCGGCCAAACCTGCGCATGAAACACGCACGACGCAGGAGGCAAAGCTCCCGCCTTGCCTCCTGCGTCAGCCACGCGGCGGAAGCTGCAATAACAACTCGATGGCGCCTAGCACACCTACGCGACCGAGACACCGGAACTTATTTTCGCGTTCTTGACGCTCTCGCTTTGCGTCCCGCATCCCGCTTGTTTGACGCGCAGGATTGGCCAAATCTTAAAAGTCTTCACTTTAACAGTATTTTGTACCATTTGCACCTACGTACCTATTTGGTTGTCACCTAGATAAGTAAATAGCGCAATTACGTAATTAATTAAACCATAGGTAATAGGTAGTAATTAAGCTCAGTGGTTTAGCTTAACTACATGGCATAGGCAAGGTAACTGGTCCACATGATTTAGGCCTTGCCCAGATTATCCCAGTGCGTGTCTAACGCATAAACTTGTCTAGGTATTTCCGATAGGCTGTGATTTATGTTAGGACATAGAGACAGTATTGATTGCTTTTCCTGGTAGGTCTTTGGGGGTTGATTAATAAATGACGTATTGCAGCTGTGATACGTTTATTCTGAGAGATTAAATTTCGTTTTGTAGAAAATATTTTTAATTTTTCTAAGTTTTCTAAGTTAAGTTATTGAGTTTTGTATTTGAACATTTCAAATGATTATATAATTTAGAGGTTTATTTATCCTAGATTTCGAGCGCAAAAAAAAGTACCTTACCTACTATGCAAAACGCAAAAAAAATACAAATATCTTTTCAATGTTACCGTTACCATCGTTGTGTTTATTTTATTTAACATCACCTTGTTAAAAATACCAAACACTAACAAAGCAAAAAATACACGAACTTTTATCGAAATAACCGGAAAAATTAAATTGTTACAACAAAGGTTTCCCAAAAACCGCAAGCCTTTCGTCCAAATTGGCACCAAAGTGCACAAAAAAGGTAAAAATAGTGCAGCACTTGAAAACGCTGTTTCGCTTTCCAATACTTTGCCGTCAATCTTTCAGCGCTGAAGTTATCAGACTTTAAATATTTCACTCGTGACACCTACAAGGTTATATCTCACCAGGAGGGGGCTATTTCGGAATCTCGTATGCGATCTTTATACTCGTACTTGTGGTTACAAAGTAAGTAAAATTTCATTTCCTTCTGTAGGGATTTGATTGCTTTGATTTGTTATAGCGTTATGTAAACAACGATGAAACCTTATAAAAACTTAGTCATGATAACGCCTCGTGTTAGTAATTTTTTTACAAAATATCCACAAAGCGTGTGGCTCGTACGGTGCGAGTATCTCTGTAGTTTATTTTTGTTATTATAAATGGTTAAGTCTTTGTACCAGTGAATCGTGGTTCAAGAAATTACTTAATTTTGAATAAATAGGTACTATTGAAAATCATAGCATTGTGGAATAGCCTTGTTCTTACATTAAAATATCAACGTCTACGAGAATTGAACCCGCTGGCTTTCTGCCAATGTTTCCGTATCACCCAGAATTCCTTTGATGCACACAACATTTTTATTTAGACACCCGGAAAACCACCTTATTCCGTCACAGTTACGGTCATTATTCTTCTACACACAGTAATACCATGAACCAACTGATCAGGGGCAAATGTCTACGACGACGCCGACGACGTTAGGAACAATTTAATAGAACTTAGAGATTATTGTTTTTGGAGAAAAATTCTGTGAAACGACTACTCATTGAAAATTTTTAAATTAAGTGCCTACTAATTATGTTCTCAATGCTGAAGAGCAAAATTTTCGACATCTTATGTAGCGTGGATTTTTTTCGTGCATTTGTGTTCATTAGAGTATAATGTAATTTTATGCCACAAGGGATGTTGTGGATTTAGGTATATTTGAATAAATAAATACCAACCAAACTTTTTACAGACTCCACAGTTGAACGGAATGCTGGGTTTTATTTTTGTTAACGTTTCGATTAGCATTGACGTTCAACGTGGCAAGGCAATGCTACCAGCATTCTAGGCACTCTGCTTTTTGCTGATGGCTTTTGTCGTTTTTTTTTCCTAAATAGTATACAGTTCCTTATGTTTTTATTGTTCAATAAATTAAGTTTTTCCTTGTAAAAATTATTAAATTTATTAAACGTTTATCATCTCATTGCGGTAGTTAAAGTGAATTCTACAAAATTGTCCGAAATATATTTGAACATGGCGAGATAATTTATGAATGGTATAATTTAGCCGTAACACAGGGAAATGATTTCAAACACAACGAATAACTCCGTTTTCACACGAGGTGACCAAATTATAATAGTCGCAACAGATCCTGATCACTTTAGTAAATACAAATAACAACTATAATATTAGGATAAGACAATATTTTGTAACAATTCCGCCCAAAACCTTTTCTGATAAGATCCAACAAAATGTAATTCGTGTGTACCGCCCGCCCTCCCACAAATTGCTCCCACTTACAATCAGAGAAGGTAAACAACAGACTTACGCAATATAAAATTGCCAAGTAAATTACCCTCCAACTTTAAGCTAGAACACAACTTAATTTGTAAAAGAAAAGACCACACCAATTACAAAATAAAAAAAACTCATCAAAAATATGAGACATGGACTTAGGTCACACATGGTAGACATAAAATTAGGTCGAAATCTTATTAGAGCACAACCGGTCAGTGAAAAACATGCGTTTTTGAATGTTTTCTTTGTGACACCCGGAGGCTTCATACGGTTTGTGCCACGTGCCAACAAGCTAAAAAACGCCTATTGTCATGATGAATTTTATATGGCAAAAAACATACCTACTTAGCAACAGCAACCTTTCCATTATGAATCGTTTAGATTCATTTTGTTGGGTTAACAAAGAACCCAGTTTTATAATGAATTCATCAAACTACGAAAGTTTTGACGTGACAACGTCTTATAAATTGGTTTGCCGGGTGACACTTCAAGAAACTGCGTTACGCGTTACGCTCCGCTCACGTTATGCGCTCACAAAGTCGTTGTCACGTAAAACTTTCGACCGTATACCGACTTTACAGGCAACCAATTTTTTTTATAGTAAAACAGCAACCTTGTTGCTCGTGTGATAATAACCTAAATTAGCGTTAAATTTTCTCTGGATAATTGGTTCGCTATTTCAACGGGATTTTAGTTGCTGTCCGCGGGTTTACTCGACATTAATACGGATTATTGTTAACTCGATTTCAGATTAGTTTGTACCTACTTACCAACGTAGTAGTGTATGGGAAATTTTTGGTTAGGATTTTTTACTAATTAGTCATTATACTTTATACAAATAAGATAATAAAATGAGATAAAGTTTAGAAACTTGTATTGTATGTAGGAGTTAGGTATTCTTCCGACCCGATTTTAAAATTCCTTCACAAGCAGATATCGGAATTATCCCAGAGTTACATGTAACAAAATCAGAAATCTTAACAGAGAAGTGGGCCTCTCCCCAGTCTATGCTGTGGTACTCAAATAAATAAAGTACTTAAGTACATTTATATTTAAAAACTGCACTTTTAACAGCTTACCCGATTTTGTCTGTCCAAAATAAAGCCCACCCGTTGTACCTTAGTGCAACAAACTTATAAATAAATAAATAAAATGCCTATCCAAAGATGTATCACACACAAATTTAGCATCACTCTTTCCCTAATTGACAAAAACAAAAGGCCTTCCTAAAAACGTTTTCCGTATCTTACTTTCAAGCAGTTAAAAAGGGTCAATGAGGTATTCATATACATGGTACAAAATCAACAAAATAAATCAACTCTCCAAATACTTAATTAATTAATTTCAGGTTAAATACTTAATTAATTCCCGGAGTGTTGAGGATGTTAAATACATTCTTGTTACGAAGTAGACGCTATTTAACCCCTGGACTGTGTCAACTGGACTTATTTGGTAACGGCAACAAGTTGTTAGCGGATGAGCGAGATTTTTGGGTCATGTTGGGATTCTTTTGTCACACTCTTTGACGACCTTCGTTTTTCTGCGGTTCCCGCCTCGCTTCAAATTTTTGTCTGCTGATATTTTCAGGTGTTTCATATACATATTATATAATATTTATATTTATACATGTAATGTACTAAGTACATTACATTAGTTATCTAGTACCCATACTCGTATTACAAGCTCAGCTGACTTTTGGGTTTTATGATGCTGTGTGGATTGCCCTGTAAAGCATTTTTATTTTATTTGTTACAAACGTCCTAAATCCTACGGCTTGATCAGAGATGTAATTATGTATCTATTTGAGAAGATTCTTGGAGTGCCTACGGTGGACATCATTTCTATGACTGTATGAAACCTCTGCATTACTAAAAAATAATTTTTAAACACATGTTTTGAGAATAAATAATTATTTGTGGATTGTTAAAAACTTAGAGGAGGGAAAATATGCCTCTACACTGTGCATACGTACCGTATGCGTTTCTTTCGATAAAAATGTTGGAGAAAGCCCCGCTTTATCTTCTACTTTAGAACACAAAGACCCAAAAAGGTCGAATAGCTCTAATCGACCTCTGTTAACCCTTCAGACTGAGGTGTTCCGTATAAAGCTGCGTCCTACCTTCAATTCTACACAAAATAGGTCTATTTCAAGTTGAAGGACTTTGGTGGGCGTCATATCCAGGGATTTATTACGGAGTAGTGTCCCATCCCGGCTTTGAAGGGGTTAAATTTATTTTACAGTAAAACCTTCCGGTTAAAAGTAAAATTGACACCTCTGTGGCGCGGCGAGGAGGTTGCGGGTTCAATTCACAAATCGAGAAAAATATTTGTACGATCTCAGTGTTTAATATTATGTTTATCAGTTATTTAGTACCCATAACACAAGCTCTGCAAAGCTTGGGGCTTGATGTGGGGCTGTGTGAATTATTATTATTAAAATCGTTGTAAAAGTTTTGACAATATTTTTCTTAAAAATATATGCAGGTACATTCTACTAATAGAGCCCTGATATTGACTTATAAGTAAATGGTGTGGAGAAACATTTAGTCAGAACTTTTTTTTGTAACTATACAAATAAGACCTTGAAGGCCTACAATAGGCTCAAAAGGTTTTGTTCCAAATTACCATTTACAAGAGTTTGAGTCTTTCCGCTCCAAGTATTTACCCTCGGAAAGTCTATCCCTGTCTGGTCCATCAAATAAAGTGTGCGGTAAAGGTTCATTTAATACTATTTGACCAATAATATAAGTAAGTAAGGAAGCTAATCGATTATTATCATCTATTACACGCAAAACTTACAATGTATAGCTGTTAGTATCTCAAATGAGAGAGTTAAAGAATTTTTCGAAATCTCAAATTCAAAACCAGTACCTACAAGGCAAAACAAAAAATAAATGCATTGATATTGGGCCACAAAAAATCAAAATCAAAAACTCTTTATTTCCATAAATACAATAAATGTACACTTAGAAAGAGTCAAATTATAAGACTAAACATTGACAAGGAAATAAAGTGATATTTTGGGTTTCTGTCGCTTCGATATGTAGACTAAAGTAAAGAGGCGACGAAGAAACCTTTAGCCTGTTATTTGTTATTTTTTGAGTTGGAGAAAACCCGTCCCAAGCTTTATTATCCTTGAAATAATCTGATATTTTATAGTAAGAATTTTTGCACAGAAAGTTTTGACATTTTTTTTTTTTATTTATTTACTGATAATTTTTGCAACTCACTAGGAGTTTTGTTGTAGAAGCGTATACATTGCCCTTTAAAGATACATTTATTTTGTGTGATCTAGTTGTGG
Source organism: Eupithecia subfuscata (assembly GCA_963564075.1). NCBI lineage: Eukaryota > Metazoa > Arthropoda > Insecta > Lepidoptera > Geometridae > Eupithecia > Eupithecia subfuscata. The sequence goes on along the minus strand of OY751097.1, from coordinate 1,530,907 downwards.
GCACAGCGAGTTTATGTTTATTTCTATTATTAAAATTATGTTTATCGCTGTTTTTAGGGAACCGATTTATATTTCTATCATTGTATGCATAGTACTGTCATTATGTTTATTTCTTTGAATTTATCACGTAGAGATTCTCTGGGACCCATATTATACAAAGCTACGCTACTGGGATACTGTCTACCTCCCTGCCAAATTTCATTAAAATCCATACAGCCGCTGAGGTGTTAAAAGGGAACAAACGGACAGACATAATAATCATGTTATACATACGTATTATTTAGACAGTCGAAGGAGGCCTTCCCGGCTTTAAACCCGAGATTCTCCCGAAAACTCCTCAATCTGAAGCGTGACAAGCTCCGACAAATCGTCGGTATTGTCACAGGACACTGCATGCTTAATAAACACCTATTTAATCTGGGTATTACGGACAGCCCCCTATGCAGAGGGTGCATGAACGCAGAGGAGACTGGCCTTCCTGGAGGACATCGGGTGGTTAGATTAACAGCCCCCCCCCCACCCGACACGCAAAAAGAGCCCACCCGTGGCCTAGTTGCGGAAACCAGTCCAGAAACAAGTAACAAGTACGTATTATTTACCTTTTATTCGGTCTACAAAAGCGAAAGTAATTATTACTTTCGCTTTTTTAATATTAAGATGATGCTGTGTGAATTGTCGAACACTATTTAATTTGACTTACTTAGGTATAGAAATTAGCAAACCTGAATTCATAAACAAACATAAAACAAAAATGTTCAACCAATTACCTTCAAGCGAAATCAATTACGCACCTTATACATTTTCCGTATAAAACCACACTCGCTGTCGGTAAACACACGATAAATCATGCAAAAGAAAATTACTCGCATCAGCTGCTGGAAACATGATTAGTGACGTCACGAGATGCTGAATATTCAGAGGAACTGGAGAACTGTTACTGTATATGAACAACAAATTGACTGAAATAAATGACGTCGATTCACGGAATTAAACTGTAGGGATCCCTCTGCCTTATCCGTCCATGCATTTATTTTCTATGACTGAATGAAAGAATGCTATATTTCGTAGACTCTGTTTCGTTTTAATAACATGGATGCAAATCTATCGTATTGAAACATTTTCGGACTAACGAGAGCTTCGATATTTTATTAATTTATTTAAATTATTATTGTTTAAACTAATATTTTATGTACTTTGATTTTATTGTGAATTTTTGTATGTTGTAACCATGGATTATATCTGAAATATATGAGTAAATAATAAAAAAAATTAAGTCAAAGAAAATAAATGCGTGGACGGAGGAAGTATAAAGTGATTGTTGATAAAGGTGTCGAAAATATGTCTAAATTGAATAAAAATCAGACTCACGTATACACATTGTTTCTTTTTCAAAATCAAACGTTGAATTCGAAAGTTTGTATGTTAAGATGTTTGAATGTTTGTTGACTATTCACGCCAAAACTACTCAATTCATCGTTCTGAAATATTGCATAGATTTAGTTTTAGATAGATCTGTTTTAGCATTCGGTATTTATTTATAGGCCCGGAAAATGCGTGAACTGCCAGCAGAAGTTAGTTCCTTCGAATAACACAAAAAAGATAAAATATTTCTGTCAAATGCGCTGGAAATCTACTACTGAAATTTGGTACTGGTATTCCTGCAGCAGTAGGCGTAAGCGTCGCCGCGCTCGTGTATTTTGTAGGAAATTTAACATAGTGATGAAGAAAAACATTTTATCAAGTCAAACTCTGCAAATATGATTAGAAATATTAAGTCTCTTCAGTGAAGTGCAAAAAAAAATTTAAAATATCAGTAGTTCAGACATAATATTGAAAAAATATTACAAAAAGGGGTAACTTTGGGATTTTTTTCTATCGACTGCACTTCTTCAGATCTTGTAACTAAATGGGATTTTGACTGGACTAGATCCTTGAGTATTATTATGTCTATCTTTATAAATTCTTACTACGTATATTCTTATTTTTTCAAAATTTTAAATATTATTGTCTCAGATAATTTTAAAATCAAAAAAGTGCGGCCTATGCCGGAATACCTGGACTATAAGTTAAGCTAAGTTGAAAACAAGCAGAGCAGTAGATAAACTTAGGCTTAAGATAATGGTAACACTTTCCTATTCTATGGTAGTATTTATCCCAAGAAAGTTTTTATGAAATTAAATCGCAAATATGTTATCTTACATAATTATCTGATATCTTTGTGTGCCAGACTAAAACCCGTACATTGTATCTTCAAACAAGAAAATCCATGGTGATTTTGGCGCGAGTCTTATGAATAAACCATAAATCTCCTTCATGACAAAAGACAAGATGAGTTAAACGATACCTGAAACAAAGTTTTCGAAATATGTAGTTAAATTAAGGTGTGACTAAAAAGGCATTTTGAACTTAAAATTGTATTGGCTCAAATATCTTCTTAAGGAAGGTTTTTTAGTGGCATTAAATAAATTAGCTTCCTTTGACCTCTGTGGCGCAGCGGGCGAAGGTCCTCTTGAGACGCAGGAAGTTGCAGGTTCGATTCCCGCCTCGGGACAAATGACTGTACGATCTGCAGATATTTGTTCTTGATGTTTTTCAATGTATAATAAAATAAATATCTATCTATGTAGTGTATTGTATTATTTATATCAGTTATCTAGTACCCACAACACAAGCTCTGTTTAGCTTGGGGCTAGATAATGCTTTGTGAATTGTCCAGCATTATTTATTTGATGAACATTATTTTTTATCATTATTTATTTGACGGGCAGTCTACATTGGTCCACTGCTGGACGCAGGCCTCCCCCTGATAAGCGCCTTCTTGTCTTGTTCTTCAGCTATTCAGTAATGGTGAAAAAAACAAGTTCTGGATGTAGAATTCCTCCTCAATTTTATAACTTGCCACTTCTAAAGGGTTTTTATTAATTTACTTCCAGCTATTAGTAACAAGCACAAAAAAGCTGTTATAAAAGCTTCAGCAGCTGAACTCTCATGGAGCACCATTAATCTTGTACTACGGCCGGTGCAAGGCAATCTATCATCTCCTTGCGAGTCATTCTATTACTGGACTTGTTATTACGAGGACTTTTGATGCTAAAGGTTTAATTAAAGTTTTCAAAATAAAACATTATAGAAACCAACCATACCTGTCTTTTTTGTAATTTATTTCCTCTAAAACACGTTTGTACAAAACTTATCACAAATCAAAACAAAAACTAGAATGTGCTCTATTGGCAATTAATTAGAGAGTTCAGCAATGAGGAGCAAAATAAGTGGAAGGTTCATTGCTCAACTTATTGCATTGGAGCATTCGCAGTTGAGCATCTGGGAACTCGCGGACTATTCCTTGTTTGAGATGAGTGGTTCTCATTTTTAGGGTTTCGAAGATCGGTTTCGAAACCCTTATGGTCTCGCTTTGTCTGTCCTTTTTTCCCTCCTTAATAACTAAGCAACTACAGTAGCTATCAACTTGAAATTTAAAATAATAATACATTTCGTGTGCCTGTACAGATTTTAAGAAAAAAAAATGAAAAATCAAAATGAACATTTTCCATACAAATTGAAATGTCAAAATTTTAAAAGAGACCTACAGAGTCAAGTGGGGTATCAAATGAAAGGTATTAGTTTGTACATTTCAAAATAGTTTTTGAAATTTCAGTAGGTTTCATACTTTTTGAAATATTTTGAAAATAGTCGAAAAAATACCCATTCCCCCCCCCCTATCTCCGAAGTTTGCAGAGCGATCCATTCAAAATGTATGAAGCGTTTGTAGATATAGATCTATATTTTACAGGAAAAATATAGAGAAGTCTGTAAACTGAACCCTTTTCGAAAAATTGACAAAAAGAGGGGGGATAATTTTCAAAAAGGGGAGTTACCCCATTGAGTGGGGTATCATATGAAAGGTATCAATTTGTACATTTCAAAACAGTTTTTGAAATTTCTGTAGGTTTCAAACTTTTTGAAATATTTTGAAAATAGTCGAAATTTTACCCGTTCCCCCCCCCCTATCTCCGAAGTTTGCAGAGCGATCCATTCAAAATGTGTGAAGCGTTTGTAGATATAGATCTATATTTTACAGGAAAAATATAGAGAAGTCTGTAAAATGAACACTTTTTGAAAAATTGTCAAAAAGAGGGGGGATAATTTTCAAAAGGGGAGGCTACCCCACTGAATGGGGTATCATATGAAAGGTATTGGTTTGTACATTTCAAAACAGTTTTTAAAATTTCTGTATGTTTCATACTTTTTGAAATATTTTGAAAAAAGTCGAAATTTTACCCGTTCCCCCCCCCTATCTCCGAAGTTTGCAGAGCGATCCATTCAAAATGTGTGAAGCGTTTGTAGATATAGATCTATATTTTACAGGAAAAATATAGAGAAGTCTGTAAAATGAACACTTTTTGAAAAATTGTCAAAAAGAGGGGGGATAATTTTCAAAAGGGGAGGCTACCCCACTGAATGGGGTATCATATGAAAGGTATTGGTTTGTACATTTCAAAACAGTTTTTAAAATTTCTGTAGGTTTCATACTTTTTTAAAAATTTTGAAAAAAGTCGAAATTTTACCCTTTCCCCCCCCCCCCCCCTATCTCCGAAGTTTGCAGAGTGATCCATTCAAAATGTATCAAACGCTTGTAGACATAGATCTATATTTTACAGGAAAAATATAGAGAAGTCAGTAAAATGAACAGTTTTTGAAAAATGATCAAAAAGAGGGGGGATAATTTTCAAAAGGGGGGGCTACCCCACTAAGTGGGGTATCATATGAAAGGTATCGGTTGGTACATTTCAAAACAGTATTTAATAGCTGTAGGTTTCATACTTTTTGAAATATTTTGAAAAAAGTCGAAATTTTACTCGTTCCCCCCCCCCCTATCTCCGAAGTTTGCAGAGCGATCCATTCAAAATGTGTGAAGCGTTTGTAGATATAGATCTATATTTTACAGGAAAAATATAGAGAAGTCTGTAAAATGAACACTTTTTGAAAAATGGTCAAAAAGAGGGGGGATAATTTTCAAAAGGGGGGGCTACTCCACTGAGTGGGGTATCATATGAAAGGTATCAGTTTGTACATTTCAAAACCGTTTTTGAAATTTCTGTAGGTTTAATACTTTTCGAAATATTGAAAAAAGTCGAAAAAATTACCGCTACACCCTATCACCGAAGCATGGAGAGAGATCCATCTGAAATGTAGGTTGGTACCTACTAGTGTTAGGTCTTCATTAAATTTCGGAGTTTCTAACCGGTACCTTTAGTACATACCTACTTGTTCACAAACGTTCGAAACCCTCGGCGCGCGAGTTACACTCGCACTTGACGGGTCTTGTTTAATTACGATACACTCGTACAAAGGTGAGATATCTTTGTATGTCGTAATTAATTAATGGTATTTACTCTAAGCCACGTTCTAAGAAGCTACCACAAATGAAGAGGCTCTCATGAGGCATTTTCGCTTTGCTAGACCATTACCATCCCGTGTAATTCGCGACAAAGTGCAAATGCCCTGCTCTGGTTTATTCCTTGGAATTTTACGTGAGTGCTGACGCTTATGCGCTTTGCTCATTACGAATTCATTTAGTTAGGATTGCAGGAAGGGAATTTTTGTGGTTTCTAGGAAAATTCTGGAGCGGTTTCAACCGAATTCAAGGAGGTTATATTTTGACTGTTCTATTCTTTTGATACTTGACCTCAAAGCTTTTGCCTATTATTGGGAATTGATTCATTCAGTAACTGATTTCTGAAAAAAAGTTTGTACTAAGTGAATGTAAGCGGGTTAACTGCGAATCTATTTTGTTGCTTACATTTTTAATGATTTTGTCACTAAGAAAGTTTTCACTATTTAGAAAAGTTTTTTTTACGTTGATTAGCTATTCAATGATTAAGTCTCTTGTCAAATAGTTTTTCTCTAGCAGAACCGACGACGTTGCCCTTGCGATGATTATCTGTATAATACCTTTAGTAACAAAAAACATTACAATCAAATAATAGAAAGAAATTTGAACTAGTATTTACAATTGAAACAGTTGAGCTAACGGCAGACTGTTGCAAACAATCAACAGGTAGCTCAACTGATCCATATCAATTCCAGTCGGAGGCGTCCCTAAGACGCTTGGCTGCATTGCCCCGCTGTATGGCTCCATAATTTCCCTTATTCTTTCAAAGTAATAAAACAAAATCAAAGACGATACATGTAAATGAACCAATAAATTATTCATTTCCAATTACTCGCCACGCCTGGGAAATTCCGTTGAAAATGAAAATAGAATCGAATTATCGTTTGATCATATTTACTTAATTGATTCGATCATAATTTGAACATTTTTTTTTAAGGCAGATTTTGTTACACGTAAGCTATTGTTCGGAGACTTTCCTGATAAATAAAAAAACCCTCATCGCGATGACGGGCCGCTTGAAAATTCAACTCTTCTTTCTTAAATTATAATCTCTAATTAGAAATATTTATATCAAAGGCTAAGAAAGTGTTAATGTAAGGTTTACCTAGATTTTGTAATTCCTTGGTAAGAATTTTTCTACCTAACACACCTTCTACCTCCTGCCCGATAATTACAAACGATCATCTTGGTCACCTTGTAGAGATGGTTGGGCTTTGATTGTTTCAACCTCAACCCTATCGTTAAATTCAAAGTATAATTTTTTTTTCTTAATCTGATTTTTTTTCTTTTGTAATGCTTTCTTTGAATTTATCACTAGTTGATAAATTCAAAGAAATAAAAAAATAAACACAATGAAAAAATAAAGAAATAAACATAATGACAATACCATGTCAATTTAATTATGAATACTTGTTGTACACTCATAAAAATATCAATCGATTCCCTAAAAATTGCGACATACATAATATAAACACAAGAAATAAACATAAACTCGCTGTGCCCCACAACTAGGCTACACAAGATAAATGCATCTTCTAAAGGGCAATGTATACGCTTCCACAACAAAACTCCAAGTGAGTTGCAAAAATTATCAGTAAATAAATTCAAACAAATTGTCAAAACCTTGCTGTGCAAAAAGGTTTACTATAAAATATCAGATTATCTAGAGGATAAAAAAGCTTGGGACGGGTTTTGCTCCAACTCGAAAAATAACAACTAACAGGCTACAGGTTTCTTCGTCGCTTCTTTACTTTAGTCTACATACCGAAGCGACAGAAATCAAAAAATATAACTTTATTTCCTTGTCGGTGTTTAGTTTTATAATTTGACCTTTTCTAAGTATACATTTATTGTATTTATGGAAATAAAGAGTTTTTGCTTTGATTTGGTTCGATTATCGTATACCTACAGGGTGGTGGTTGACAGACGATCGATGTTGAAGGCTACAGCTAGTCTCCAAATATGCGACAGTGTAGGTAAGTACATCTACATAACATTAGAGGTAAATTAATATCCTATGGCACATTACTTATACGTAATCCAATAGTTCCTCTCCGAAGTAGCGACAATATTGGCATACACTGGTATGCCAGCTATGCTCTATCATACGACATCCCAATATATCACTCTCGACAGCCATGCATCAACGTCATACAAGCTTTGATAAGGAATTCCCTCATTTCACGGCGAATTGAATATCGATTTCGTATCAGGACATTAGTTGCATAGAGGTGGGTTGTCAGGAGCCAGTTTGAATCATTTTCTTCTGTAGCTAAGGTTCCGGCGTTTGTAGTTAACCAGCTAATAATATTACTGAAATCGATGAAAGAGAAAAATTTCGTATTATTCGTATAGTTCATATTATTTTAACGTGATATCGCGTAGAGGAAAGTTTAAAAGAAAACGCTATTTGTAGTTATATACATACCCAAGAGTTCCACCATTTATTATTTAATTTATTATTACAGCGGCTGTGTTATTTAATTAAAATATGAAAGCACAATCCCACTAATTAAATTAATAAGAAAGTTTTCGAATAACGCTCAAAAGCTTAAAAGCGAAACGTTCCGTTCCTCGCATAATTCCTTTGCAAAATCCTCTGAATAAACTGTAGAGGAAGGCCTCAAGGAAGGAATTTGAATCTAAAAGTAAAACCAAGTAGCCGAAACTTCATCATCATTCTTTGAATTTTTTTATTTCAGCGTTTCCAAAATTCCTGGTCGAAAATCTTTTGCTCGCTGTACGCCAAAATGGTCTGTAAGCCTGGCCAGGCGAAAGGACAACAGGTGAAGATCTGACACTTCGAGAGGTCACAAATACTACGTCATAGGCGGATAAATGGCGGTTCTCAAACTTTTTAGTTTGGGGAAAAAGTAGATCATTCATAAGCCAAACTCTATGTAGAATGTTTGTAAACAAAACACGACACGAAAAAAAAGTTACTTGATTCGTGTCGAGTTTCAGATATAAATATTTTGACCAAAGCATGGATTTATAAACAAGGGATGTCCACCGACACGGTGGGTTGACGATATCCAAAAGACAAGTGGTAGGAAGTCGTACAAAATGTCTCAGGACCAAAATGATTACCAAAAACGTAGAGAGGGTCTCGTCAGCCGTCTTCCTCTGAGTGGAGTGAAAGTGGGTGATGCCGATGGGTGGTGATAGTGATGATGCGGAGAGCGGCTCATGATGATAATGATATTTCAGTGTACCTTATCTATAATTAGGTACGTAATACTACTGATAATGATGACGATGTTGCTCTCCTAGCCGAATTTTCGGCCACGGCCGCCAGAGTCAACGAAGGCTAGCCAGGTGCGCAAGACAAATTCTAGTGCACAAGTGTGAAGACTCACATGGCCGGGGAGAGGTAAAGCGCAGTAACAACAGCTTAAAGTGCTTTTCGAGGCACGGGAGTGTAACACCGCCAACTTCCTAACTGCGGGCTGCTACTGTGAGCAGGCAAAAGGGTAATTAATACTAACACGTACATAAATATAATAGGCATAATAAGCTCTGCGTATTAATTCTAAAAAGCTAATAAACTAGTAATCTAGCTGTTGATTTTTATATTTTTTATAGTCCTTGTCAATTCGAGACCTTTTCTTCAATGAAATTTGTTAACAAAAAGCTGATTAAATCAGACTAAATTTAATAATAGTAACGAAAAGGTTACTTGTCGTACCTGCATGAATTTTCAAGATAGCAGGAAAAATTGCTAGATACCTACTCCCTGAGCTAGTGAAACGGAACTCTCGAGCTAAAACTGATCTCAAACAACATTTCGCTGCGAAAATACAGAAAAATGATTTTGCAAAGTGAAAATGTTCCCTGGAGTACCACTTTATAAAGCTAGAACGGTTAAGTAAAGTCTGGAGTAGGTACGTTTTGTACCTAGAATATAGAAATTCTCGGGGGATCATAACCACCTCTTCCAGGAATTTCATTATTTGATGTTCAGGTTGCCAACTTAATATGTATTTTGAAAGTGCTTTTAAGGAGAAAGGTAAGAAGGCATGTGGTTATGAAGAATACATCTAAAAAGACAGACAACAATTTAATAGAGCGATTACACGAATATTATAATTTAATTTATGAGTGATTGTTAAGACAAACTGATTATCTTGTCCGCTGACGAGTTGTCCACTTCACTTTGGACTCGTCCTAATCAAAAACCAAGAGACATCAAAATGGGACGAGTTGTATCCTTACTCAAAAGTGAAGTGGACAACTCGTCCGCGGACGTATTTATTCGGGGACGGGATGTACCTAACCTAACTAGCTTGTATATAGGTACAATTAATAATAAATAATGCTGGCCAATCCGCACACCATCATCTAGCCCCAAGGTAAGCATAGATTTAAACATTTTAAGCGAATTATTAAAATAGTTCAAAGTTGTTTCTATTATTTTTTTGTAATTTACTTTTGTTAATAAATGATTATGAATCTACTTGTTCGATAGTACAACCCATAACAAGTCAAAACCGCTGTTTTTCGGCAGCTCACATAACTGTATTGTGCTAAGGGGACTGAATATGTGAAAGAAAATGCCAAAATCTTAAAGCCTTTTTAGCAAGCAACAAAACTACCTACTACCACAGATATTATAATACTATACCAGTACTATTACACACATTGCACAATGTACCGACTTGTCACAAACTAACTAAATTCAGCGTTTCAAGTAAGCATATGGTGATCTAATTTAGTATTTCATCTAAGTTTATCAGCTGTTTCATACAACTTGATGCAGCTAGGTGGCCATGCCGGAGGTTGCAGAAGTTGTTAATATTTCAGGATAAATAATGCATTTTATGAACAATACGGAAGGAAAATCTGTCAAACATGTAAGCCTTCTCAACAGACAGAAGAAACATCAGCGGTCATAAAAATCAGATCTCTAACCATTGTTTCAGATACCTAACACTGTTCCGGCTTCTAGGTGCTATTTAATTATTTATTTATTTATTATTTAACATAATACTAACAACTGGCAGAAAATACCTTGGATATTCTGGTTCAAAAAATCATCAAAAAAATTCTAAAGATTCTAAACAAAAAAACCTTATCAAACAACCACTAAAAACGGGTTCGTTTTAATGACAAGTGAACCTCTTGCTGCTTGTGACAGTTACGTTTACACCCGCAGCTGGACAATACTCTTTCCCGTGTGTTTTCTTCCTAAATACCCAGACAACTAGTCAGGAACAATGCACGTGCTTACGGCTTTGTACTTACTAGAGCTACTCGCTAAGTAGTTTCGAAGGAGCACCTGAGGAACCCCGAACATTCTCTTGGGTTTGTAATGGAGGTGAATCAACGGTAAGCAGGGTGTGAAATGTACTATTTATGGAATAGCTAGAAAGTGTAATTTAAACAACGTGTCTGAAAGTCACTATTTTGATATGGGTTAAACCACCAGTCGCTAATCACTTACTATTTATCAAATCTCGGATGAAAGTCACTCAGAATTATAGAGTAATAACGTATACAGGTCAAATAACCATAAATTTGTCAAAATGGAGTACCGAGTATATTAATTAGTGAATTAGTCAATTCTTGTTCCGTTTATGTTCATGGTCCACTTGTGGCCAAAAAAGGATAAAATTCTATTCTATTCCACCCAAATCACATTCAAAATTTAAAACCATCTGCAACTTTAACTTCCTATAACGTTCTTTGACTAAATCCTCGAATGAAACGGCGGAGGCCCCATCAAGAAGCAATAGCAAGTAGACTGCTAGAATAAAAAGCCGTCGCTTCCGAGAGCGTCGATATTGCTTCCTCCGTAAGTGCTATCGTTAGCTTCCTAGCACTTTCAGCCATTTAACCGACTGCCAAAAAAGAGGATTTAAAAAATTCTGGTAGAATGTTTTTTTTTTTTTTAAGTTGAGTCCTTATCCATAAAGATGCCCGTTCGGTACAGGTTTCCAAGTGTCTGCGCAGGATTTTTATAAGCACTTAATGAATTATCCTTAATATTAACTCAGATCTCACAATTTGTTTAAAATCTAATACATACTTACTGCAGCTTTTTAATATAAAATGGTACTGACCTATGATCTATGTTTTTTTACGCATATGCAAGCCTTATTAATATGCTGTGCTAAACTTAAGTTAAAATTATGTATAACATCACCGCTAATTCATTCCATAAAGTCAACTTTACAAAACCACAAAAACTAGGTTACCTACCTACCCAGTTTTGCTCCCATAGGTCTATGTGAGTGTTTACGCGCACACTTGGGCACTATAATAATGTCTTGCGCACCTGGCTAGTCATCGTTGACACTGGCCGCTGTTACCGAAAATTCGGCTAAGAGGGTATATTCGTCCTCATTATCATAGTAGTATTACATAGTTATAAGGTAAAGTTGACTCGTAATTGGGTTGGGCAAAATAATATTTTCCCAAATAGTCTGTACAAAATAAATTTCTCCTTATAATTACTATTTACTACCCTAAGGCACACTCACATGCTCCACTAATCCACATGACTCCCCCGAAGTGTCGCATTAGCACCACGCACTGCGGTAAAGCTAATGTTTTATTATAAGTAAAAGTGCCGGAAAATCGCGTGGGTCGCGTGGGTAGTCCGGGCGGATTTGCTGAAAAATACCTAACAGGATTTGAGGACCTTCTTAGTTATGTAAGGAAGGTATTTAAAATGAATAAATGAGTTACCTAGCTACCTATCCACCACCTACCTGTAAATCCGAACTGAAACCGACAAAAAACCCCTTTATCGATCATCTCTCAACCAGTCTTCCACCGATGATGATCTACATGTATCTATCTACCTACCTACCATTTTGGTAAAGTTTTAGATTTCATTTATAAATCCTTCAAAGAAGGAACGAAGTTTTCAAGGCAAAGGATTTTTCCAATCTTGATAGAAAACAGCTCTAAACCAGGTGCCTGTTTCATAAACGACGTACCTCAGTCCACATCATCATCACGATCATTAACCAATGTTAGTCCACGGCTGGACATAGGCCTCCCCGTGTGTCGTAGCGCCCTGTCTTCAGCTTACCCCATCCAGCATCTGCCAGCATCTTTCACAGATCGTCATCCCACCTAGCTGGAGGGTGTTCTATACTACGTTTGCCAAGTTGCGGTCTCTATTCAAGAACACGTTTACCCCAGGGGTGCCGGGGTGGTCGGTTTTACTGCCACTTCAGCTTTCAAATTCTTTGAGCTACGTCGATAGCTTTGGTCAGTCAATATGATCTTGTGGAAATATGAGTTTTCTGAACAAACCACTGACAAGTCATTTCATAGTTATTTTAACATTGCGGTTTTAGACTAATAATGTACAATAGTGAAGACTTTGGCCCTAGTAAGTATTAATACCAACCGTCCCACCATACTAAATCCGCCTAATGGGGCACCTAGCAGACGAAGGAAGGACGAAGAAAAAAGTCATAGCCAGATGCTGTCCTATAATTTTTTTTTTCTTCAATAGACCTGAGTTTGACCACAATCTCACATGATCTTCCCACGAAGATCTTGTCTTACCGCAATCTTGCCCTAACCTCACCCAAAACCAAATCTTAAGATAATTTACAGGCAACGTCCCCATGATAATAGGCATTCCATAATTAGATATGACGTAAACAAAACGAACTGGGCGCGGATAGAATCTCAAAACGCCGCCCGCCCATCGTTAACGTCTAACGACGTGAGCACTTCACGTAGGGTGTCCGCACTTCAGAGCAGAATGCGGACGCTTTCGCGGTGGAAGAGTCGTTGGAGAGTGATCGATGAAAGGGTTATACAAAAGGGGTTAGTTTACTGTCGGGTTGAGATCGTATTTGTAGGTTAGATATGACTAAAAATAAAATACATGATATTTTTCTTCATTTCATAAGCCAATTACAATTTATTATAATATAATTTCACAAATAGGATAAGCTTAGACAATCCAACTTGCAACCGCGGGCGTATTTTAACCACACCAACAAGCCGTCATGATTATATGAAAAGTAATTTTTATTAACCAAGTAAGACCAATCAAGACATTTGATAGATATTAAGAAGGTAAGGTTTAAAGAGTACTAAAGCTCCTTACAAGTGGAATTTACTAGAGAAATACATTTCGTACTTAGAGTACTTACCGAGTACTAGCCGTACGTGCGAGCAGCATTGCTGAGTCCCGGGTTATAGGGTATGGTTGCCGATAACATAGCATACACACACAAGAGACCTTAGGTTGAAGAGCCAGAGCTATAAATTTTCTAACAACGTATGTTCTGACCCTGTGTACATACATAATCTTCCGACTACATATTTTGCTACGGCAGTCAAAAGTCCTGCAAAACTTTAAAACGTTGCCACCCCATGTCTCTCGACCCGGCAACAAACGTGTACACACTGCACTTTTTGCCTGGCTAATGATTCTTAGGCGGGGTTCTTAGCACATCATCATTATCATCTCGCTTTTGTCCTTCGCTGTGTAGAATAAGTCCGATTTCGAAATAACGGTTGTAGTTGATCTAAAAGTTACTGGTTTAGGTTTAAAAATATTCACTCTCAAAAAAGACACAGTGACTTACATGAGAATAGTTATTTTACTCAGTTCTTGTTCGGTCCGAAGGTAGTAATAACAGTTTAGCTTATATAAAAAAAGAAAGGTACAAAAATGGTAGACACACGAAATAAGATTAAGTTATACTACACGTTCTAGAATTTAACAAACTTAGGTTTTACAAAGATTTCCTTTTTTTGCTGTCCGAAATTTGGGCATGAGCTTTGATAAATAATTTAATAAGGAAGGTTCCGCGTGTGAAATTTTTAGAAGTAATCAAATATCTGCTCCCGCTGTTCACCGATCACAGCTTTATTCGAAGCCCTGAAAACAAACTTCTTATGAGATTTAGGTCCCAAAACTACAACTTCTGGATAGGTATTCTATTCGAGAAGTTGAACCTATTTGAAAGAAGGAGATTCCCTTGTGTGTAGTAGTGAGATCTAGGCCCTGATTCCGTGCAAAGATTTTGATATACTCAAAGTTTACGAAAAAAAACGAGAAGAAAATAAACGAGTCTACTTAGATAGTCGTCCTTTTGGGTGGTCCATAATGGGCCTCGCGGTTTACAACCGATTACCTGAAAAAACAAGAGATGCCGCTTCCTCCAACATATTCAAGCACTGACTTAAAATATGGCTGGAGAGAGTGTTCTACAGCTTCGGTGAATTTCTAGAGTTACCTGAACTGTAGAATACAATCCCCGTGCCTGATGTAAAGATCTGAATATAAAAAGACTATGTCTTATAGTAACGAAGACTATGTCATGTAATTTTATTTGACGCGTAAAGGGCATTGGGTAAAAGTGGCGTTGTTTTTGATGGTCCGCGGCCAGTTAAAAAACTATTGCCATTAATTAGTACTCTCAAAAATGAGCTACTTTCATTACTACAGCCACTATCTAAAATATAACGGAAGCGAGATATCGAATGGCAAAAAATCATAAAATGATCGTCTAAATAAACAAATAACAAGACTTCCCTACAGTTTTTAGTAACCATTGCATTTCATAGAAGTAGTAGAATGAATGTAGTATTATAAGAGAGATTGATCCGAGATCTGGAGACACGAACCCGTTATGTGACTTCATAATCGCAAACAATCTGAACAGAAGACGAACTAATTTTCAATCAATCACAGCTAATGTACCTGAATTCGACGAATTTCCACAGATAAGTGTTGAAGATCTGATAATATTCGCCCTTGGTACATACCAAATAGCCAAAGCACGAAGTTATTATGGGGAACATATCAAGCAAGGCACTTATAAAATTGAAGTATGTAAGGACTTGAATACAAACCAACTACGTCGTCGGAACCCTGGTGGCATCAATCCATGGTTGTTACGAGGTAGGATCCAATCACGACATACAAACAGACGAACCTATTTGGTTTATATATTAGTTGAACGAGAAGTTCAAGGGCGACAAGCCATATTAGGACACTATTGTACGTGTATAGTGGGGAAACGCACGTTAGAGTGTCGTGCTCACATAATGTCTTGTATATGGTACCTGGGGTGGGGGCGATACCAAGAAGATCTATCTCCCCCGGCACAATTTCTAGACCTTATAATCAGAAACGAAGTGGAAATCGAAGCTTACGACGAATTGGAGGAATGATTGAAGAAGATTAGATTAATTATAAGTTATCCGAGTGCTATATGACCATAAACACCTACATTATTATATAGTAGTATTAGAAATAAAATATTATTGATGGGGATACATGTTTTTTATTCATAACTTACTCGTTCCATACGTAAAATAATAGTATTTTTGAAATTAAAGTGCATTTTATCACTAACTTAGATAATATTGTTCTCAACTTCAAAGTCGAATATTTCGGCTCCGATATAAGTTACGGTGTATTTTGTTTTTTATAATGAATATACAGGTGTAGTACTTAAATTCAACACAAATTCCATCAGTGGCCGCATAAAAAAAAAACAACGCCACGACTCCATACAAACTTACCCAATGGCCTTTATATTTATTAATAAAATCTTTCTTCAGTCTTGTACGTCACTCGTGCTAAGAATTTAATGTATTGCTCAGCGTCATTGTTCTTCAGGCAAAAAAGTCTCATGGCCAGTAATTTCACCAGCAATCGAATTAGTTTTTGTTTGTTTGTAGTATTTGTTTGAACGAAGTATGTGGGATTTGAAAACCTTGAAAACTGACCAAAATCTGCCACTCTCCGCTCCCGCTGTCTATGTACTGAAAACGCAGCCTAACTTCACCTGTTTTGTGCGATCTGTCATTCAAAACTTTGTATTTCATTGATCAAACTAGGTAGGTAAAGAGGTAAAGAGTCGGGGCCGTGTTTTGTACAAACAATACAAACTGTCGTTCGTCTTCCTATGCTCAATCGGCTTCCGGAGTGGATGACAGACGGGGTTATTGTACAAGTTTGGATCAAGTTCGAATGTTCTTTGAACGAACTCAATATTACGGGACTGTATGAATGGATTGTTTTCCATTTCATCCTGGAGAACATGGCAGCAAAAAGACAAAAAATAACGTACGTAGCAAAGATATTCAGTCGACGTGGTGCTCAAAAGACGGATGAGACTTGTGCAGGACCGTGTGCAATAGGGCTCCTTCCCATCTCGCAACCTTCCCATATTATAACCATTTTATAATGAGTGTTACAGTCAACTCGAATTACATAATACGGGTGTCAACGAACTGAGATGATTATTTATTCATGGTGATCTTTAAATCTATTGTTCAAAAAGGTCTGCACTATTAGCGTTTGAACTGGAGGAGGCCCTGTCGCAAAAGTTATTAGTAAACTTTTGAACTTACATTATGATCATCATCATCATCAACCTATATTAGTCCACTGCTGGACATATGCCTCCCCTAATAAGCGCCATAGCGCCCTGTCTTCAGCTTGCCGCATCCAGCATCTGCTTGCAGTCTTTCGCATATCGTCATCCCACCTTGCTGGAAGGCGTTCTACACTACGTTTGCCATTATGTTGTTGTATAATTCGTGGCCGAGTAGGTACTGAATTCCAGGTATTTAAAAAAAATTACTTTTGACCAATAGACTGATAGATGTGTGTCAGTGTCGTTTAGATAAGAATATAATAAGATTTGACTAATAAAAAAGATACAGAGACTACACCGATTTTGTGGCTAGATTACAAAACAAAGTTAAAATAACAATGCGCTGCAGCGCTTTCTGCAACAAATGAAAGCACTGAAGTAATCAAACCACCACAACAACCTCCTACTAGTTAAAGCAAATTTTGGATTCTCTGAGTTTTCAATCAAAACTATTCTGAGAGCTCAATCCACCCATTTGAATGGAAGTTTGGTTGATTTGGTTGATATTCAAAGCGGTTTCCTATCTCACACATAACTCAGAAGCCCACTGTTATATCAATAACAATAGAATCACAAAATCCTTTCATACTTATTCATACCTAGTTTTGTAAGAATGTGAAAGAATTTCTGGTCTGTTTGTTATCATTCCACGATTGGCTGGTGGGGTGAATGTGTTTATTATGTAAGATATGCCATGGCAAATGGTTATCGCAATTGCGGTCAATTTAACCAATTATTGACCTACAATATTAAATTGTTCTATTAGATATACTAGTGATATCGATTAACAGTCGCAATCACGACAAGGAGTCCTTAGTGAATAAGAGAGCTAATCTCTAAAATATTTTTTATCGAGAGAGACCAAAATTTAGTTTAGTCTATAGAAATAGTAAGACATATAACACGTGAGCGTAGCCGCGGGCAGAAGCTTATATAAAATAGATCGGGGAACTTATTCACAGTTCTTTGGAAATATATTTATTCTCTTGGAGTTATCTTCCAAAGATTGATGGCTGTGCACCTATATCCGGATTCGGATTCAATATGTTTCAATAATACTTCTTTTATACGCAAGCTTTAAAATAATGGAAGGAAATTGGAAGATTTGTAGTCCTTAAACAACGTGCCACGAAACGTGTTAGCTAAACTGATAGGGTATAATAAAATTCTGGGCCACTTTTAATTCGTTTTCATTTTTGGACGGTCTATTTCTTATTTTACGGCTTCATATATTCAGCTATATTTTCAATGATTATGATTAGGTTTGGGAATTGTGTCGTGTTTCACTTTGATGATATTCGGAATATTATTCTGAAAAATAATTTACAATTCTATAGATTAATATAAATTCAGGTTTAGTTTTGATAAATATTATTGTTCTTGAGTAGTTTTTTTGTGAAATCCTTGTCCAAAGTATTTATACATTTACCTGGGCATCTTAGCAGGGCAAATAATTTAAATATTTGTAGCAAAAATAAAATACATATTTTGTAAAGGCCTTAACTTTTTAAATCATATCCGGAACCCGTCAACAGTTGAAGCAAAAGTCACTGTCACGAATACCCTCAAGGGAAATTAGAGTCTACGTACAGACGATAAAGTTCCATGTCAAACGGAATGGATTAGGGGCTTTGAATTGTTTTGAGTATTGTTTCGTTTCGTGTTTGCAAAAGGCCAATGGTCTGTTTAATGGCATTGTAAGAGGTAGTACTCACTAGTGATTCCAAAAACTGTTTGCTAAAAGCAGTCAGAAGGAGTCATCGACAAAACGACCGGTTTGGCAAATAGCAATATTTATGCGCTAGATTACCTTTTAATCATAAAAAACCGACCAAGTACCTATGAAGGTTTCATTCGTGCCATCGTACAAGATTATACACTAGGCTATACACTAGGTACAAAACACGTTTCTTGTACGAGGACCCCTGTTTATAACATACCTTTGTATCTCGAGGCTAACGAATGTTAGTGTTTTTTCCACACACTCTTTGAACGATTGCATGCCGCTGGACTCACAACTACAGTTAGTAATTACAGAAAGAGCCATAGTTGAAAGACGTTAGCAAGTGTGTCTATTTAAATACAAAAAATAAAGTTATTTAAGAAAAAAATAATGTTTAGGCATACATTAAAATAGAGAGTACTAAGGAGCTATTTTTATTAGTGAGTATCCGTCATTGTGCACCACAGTCAGAAGATTGACTAGTTTCTATGGTATCAAAGAAAACTTTACATATTTAATACTTTTGAAGTTAAAAAGTGTGTTTCTGATGGGGACCTATTTATTTTTCACTGGCACGTTTCTGAATATTACAGACTGTTAGTGCACCCGCGGTTTTGCTAGCGTTGTTTATATGAGAACTTTTTAAGGTTAATTCACTGACGTGTGAACGGTTCATCCATTCAAACTTAAAATATAAGTGAGGTTTTATACGCAAAGTCGCGGCTATAAGCTAGTCGGGTAATCAAATAAGTAGAAGCAGCTAGCGTGATTGCCCGCTATTAAAAGCAAACAAACGTAACACGATAGCAGTAATCAACATTTTTCATGTAGCTGTAAATCTAGTAATATCATAAATTTACTAAACCTACTCGTATGTTAGAAATGTAAGAATGTGTATAACTATTAAGCGCAGGTAAGTTGCTTTGCTTTGTCGAGGTCACGTTTGCTGTTATATAAATAATAAAATAAAATTTATATTTTGGTTACAATGCAATCAGTTTCACTAACTCACGTGTGTGTAACAAATCATTCTACTTCATTGGTTTGACTTCCTCTGGTCTCAGGGAGTGTCACTTGTATCAGTAGCTACACTAGGGCTAGCACGATAGGTAGGTATAAAATGTCAACTAGCTTCTTTTCTTTGATTCCCCGCGAAACAAGCATAGCCTACTGCCCGGATCATAGATAGATAGGTAATACTTTATTGTACCACACAAAGACAGATAACAATACAGAAGTAAATGCTAAGAGTAGACGAAGTACAAAGGCTGCCTTATCGCTATCGCTATCGAGCAATCTCTTCCAGGCAACTTTGGGATTGACTGGACATGTAAGAACAAAATAGACGGTTTCACGCGAAAATAAAAACAAAATAATACTTACACTACATACTATAATACCTACTAAAAACAATATAAATACACTTACATTAACATAAAAATACGGTGGTCTAACTTCATAGTTAACCATTAAATCCACTTAAACTAGTTACAAGTCCAAAACCTATTTCATCAATTGTTAATTTTAATGGTGTTTTTATAAGCTTTTGGAAATAAACTTTTTGTATTTGTATTTTGTGTTCTGTCTGCGGGTTCACCCGCACTATTTCAATCATTCCAATCAATCTCGCTTGCTAAGCTTCATCATCATTCATCTGCTCTAGTTTTACGTGAAAAGCTTACAGACATACAGAATTACTTTAGCATTTATAATATAGACAGTAGGGGAGTAAGGATTAGCTTCCATCAAAGGGCACAAAGTCGTGTCACCAACTAAGCAAATAAGGATCAGCTCCCTCGAAACAGAAATGTCAACGAATTTACCATTTCCTTCAAAGAATTCGTTCACCACCTTTGTTTATATAGCCGACTTCCTTCATTACCACAAAATAAACAGGATCTTAAATGAAATATCAGTTAAAGCGGAACTCATTACCACGCACTGTGATGGTTTAATTATTATTGTCATAGAGCTTTGTTCGAGAACAAAGGAGTCGAATTAAGGAACTGGGCTAAATGTGGAAATTTGGTCGGAATTTGAACCGTATGGCTTTGAAAGTGGCAAGCCTGGAGGTATACGATATATTGCTTCAGCAAACACTGAACTATGTGAATTATGCAGATGTCTCTTTGAAGTATGTATAGTGCGCGGTTTGTTTTTTTTTTTCTCATTAAAAACATTTTTATCTATTTCTATTCAATTTAAGTAGGCGCATTGCGCGCCATTTTGTGAAAAGGATGGGCATAGGATTTCGTGTTCCTAGGAGCGGGACGGAGCATACGTTTTTGGAACAGCGTAAGCGCAAAAATGATGTTGTTGCTTATTTACAAGAAAACTACACAACTTATGAAGAAACTGTTCGAATCAAAACATAAATCTTTTCTATAGACCGCAGGGATCCTGAGGTCTCGATCAAATTAGGAGCAAAACAGTGCACTTTCGTGATTTTTTTATAGTAATTTTTTTCCCAATCGTTTTTCTAATTAAGGCACCGAAGAAAAAATGTTGAATTTTATGTAATTCTAGTTTTATTACCACGGGGATCCCGTGGGTTGATCTAGGCCCAGTATGACAAGGCAACCCGCTATGTTCGCCCCTTAAAGCTTTGTTAACTAGCCATCTACAATACTTTTGTGGCTAAATATCAATGTTTAGACAAAATAGCAAGAGACAATCACGAGGAAATGTCAACCATAGACCTAAGACAATGGTGTAGTATGGCCAACTTCACAATATTTCGGGATACCAAATCAAATCCCGATTTTACCCACACAAAAATTCGCGTCAGGCACTCCGATTGGAATGTTGGTAAAATGTTGGTTCTCGGAGAAAACATTTCATAAAAAGGACCTCAGAAAATATGCGCTATTTGCCTAAAAAGAAAATAAGCTTCCGGAACCGAGGGAAAATTTACAAATTCGTTCACACTTGGGATTGGTATCGGCAATTCAGCATGCAGATAAACTTACCCAGCTCATGTTTTACGATTTATCAGCATCGGTAAATTCTTCATTATACCTACTCTATCTACTCCTCAACCTCAACCTTAACAGCCTGTATTGGTCCACTGCTGGACGCAGGCCTGCCCCTGTTAAGCACCTTGTTGGCTTTTATCTCATGGGGGTAATGTTCATAATCCCCACGCTGGGCACGCGGGTTGGGGATCGCAATTCGGTGGTAGTTCTGCAGGGGGCGCTGCTGCCCGCCCCCGGTGGATATCCCTTAGTCGCCTCTTACGACACCCGCGGGAAGAGTTGGGGTGGTGGAAATTCTAAGCCGGCACCACACAGCCACTCTACGAGCTACGTCATAATGATTTCACAGTCATTGCATCACCTCTGGACGGATAAAATAAACGAACATTTCTATGTTAAATCTGTGGCTTAGTCTGTGACCTAGATTTCACCAGTGGACTTATGCCCTCTTCTCGTTTGAACCACTAAACAATGATTTAAATAATTTCCCAAAAATTTACGACCTAGATGGGACTTAGACCCGCAACCTTCCACTCAGTACGGGAATGCGCTACCTATTGCTAATGCTAATAATGCTAATGCTAATGCTAATGCTAATCCTAATGCTGTGTGAGTTGTCCAGCATTATTATTTATTTATTTATTTATTATTATTGCACCACAAGGACTTACCTAATGACTGAGTCTCTGACGTAAGTAACGAGGCGTGATCGTGACGTCAACTTTTTGTATGGGTTTGGCGTTGTTCTTTGTCCGCACGGTAACCTGTACCAAATTGTATGGAAAAAGGGAGACGTCTCGTTACTCACGTCAAATAGACTCAACCCGATTACCCTAGACAACTATGTTGTTTTTGGGTACACTATGATACAATATACAAAACGTATGATCCTGTGAGTACCTGCCCTACGTATCATTCAAAAAGCTTTTGAATGTTCTCATAAAATTGTTCATCTAAAATGTATCCGTCTCGTACGTTCCATCAATACCCGAAATTAATTCTCCGTACAATACACCGGAGGGCAGCCAGACATACGTTTCATAAGGCTTTGCATATTAATACAACCCTGGAATCGGATTAAAGCTTACTTTCTCGTTTTAGAGTACCTACGCGGGCTAATTTCATTTTACTTACTTGTGGATGGGTGCGGGTTTGTGCGAAGCACTTTTTAAATTAATTACGGTTTTGATTCTTTTTTTGAGTTTTTACCAGTTAAAACTGCAGGGCAATGGTTGTCTTTTTGGGTTGTTCTGTTATTACATAGACGTCTGTAGGAGTCGTAATTTTTCGTTGAATACCAATGACCCCTCGTATTAAAGAGTGTTGGATGTATTATTTATTATAAAATTTACGATAGTTTGACGAATTCATTAATTCATTTAAATAATATTCAAGAAGATCAAGATATCAAGAAGATATTATTTTCAACTCATTATGAATGTACTAATAGATATGTCTAGTACAGTTTATATACATTTTATTTATAACTTTTAGATAATGTTTGTTATATATCTACCAGTGCTCACCATCGTGGCCAAGAAGAGCAACTTCGGATTTCTGCCTACACTATACAAACTAAAACTATTACAGAGGCATTAAAAATAAGCTTGATATGTATAAAAACTGCAAATTTAATTTTTAAAAATTCCTTCGTTTAACATAATAAAATAGCTGGTGGTGCTGATTTGGGTCGGGTATGCGCCTCTATCAAGCCTGATATTTTGTATCATCCAAGATACCATCTTCTCAAGACTTCATCCGCACTCACCAAGCAACCTCTTCCTGCTTCATAATTAACCTCTACGGTTTTCGATTACGTTTCCATAATTCCCCATGGGTGTAGTCTTTATTCGTTACCATTTGTTTTCCCTTCTACGTGACTCGAGTGTCGATGAACCATGCTTCATTTCAAGTCGCTTGGTTTAAATAACTTGAGTGGGTAATGTATGTCTGCGGTGGGGTTCAATTTCGTATGATACATTGGTAGGTATTAGAGAATATTAAACTTGAAGTCAACGCAGGAGTAGAATATTGACAAAACAATAATCGAGTCCCGGCGAAAGGGTGCGAGAAATAAGAGATGAGTAAGCGGAGTTCAGATCAACGCTTTCTGCTCGCTTACACCTCTCCGCTCGACTATTTTTCTGCTCGCGTATTAGTCCTTTCTTCTAGACTAATTGTTAGTGGAAATACAAATACGCAGTTTACTCTTACGAGTTAAGATGGGTCCGCTCCATTCGCGGTGGAAACCCGGCTTTAGGATGAGTTTCACTTATTTTACGAAAACCATGAAAGTTTTTGATTTCTTCCATACATTTTCATACATTACATAGTATAAATAGGTATCTAGCTAATTGAATAAAACCTCGCTCAAACCTAGACATATTCATACGCCCTCAGGGTAACATGCAGTGACTCTAATACCTACTTAGCGATAAGACCTGACATTGTATACCTGATGCATCTTTATTAATAAATAAATTTAAATTTAGTGCCTTGCAGCACCCCTTCCGTATCTCTATACGGAGAGGGCGCTGTAAGGCATTCCTCTCTAGGAACAACTTTTTGTAGTAAATAATAATATCCAATCCCAAAGTCGCGAAACTTGGTCGCGTCCACAAAACGCACGCTGTCGCGTGGCGTCTACGCGCTGCTACGGCCTACGCCGTAGCACGTCGTAGCATGCCGTAGCCGCGTAGCACTTGTCGGCGTATAAATTATTATGAGTGATCTAAATAGTTTCTTACAAACTCTACAATTTTGAGTGTTCATTGTTTTTAATGCATTTTAGCGGTACAATTTTTAAAAGTCAGCGGTAGACGAAAACTTGAATTTCAAACTTTGAATTACATAATCTAATTAAAATGATCATGCAAATTTCTTTTTTTTTTTTTTTACTTTTTAATTTTACTTCCCTCCAACTCCCATTCTGTTTCTACGCAGCGTTATTATGGAGCTAATTTCTTTTGACTCGTCGAGATTTAATAGGTACCTAAATCTTCGGATATTAATAACGCAAAAAACCACTAATTTCTCCAGTAAATTACTTTTCTACCCAAAACCACTGTTTCTTATTACACCGACTAGTAAAACATGGCCTCTCATTTCCTCAACAAATAAAACAAGTGGAGCTCTAAATGCTTGCACTATGCAAACAAAGAGAAAAATAAACGGAGGTGTAAGTCATCATTAGCCGAAAAAGACTTTTTGTTTCTTCAGGGCAGGTGGTAAATATTCATTAGACGGAGTACGTTTGCAACTATGATGGGATTTAGTTCTAGCGGAGCGGGAACGGGACGGAAGTCTTGCGTCCGCCAAAATTTGTGGCGAAGCTACGCGTACTTCAAGTGGTGGGAACTTGAGTTATTGACCTCAAAATCGGCCTTATTATTCATCAAGGACTTGGTTGTGATCGCGGCTTTTTACGTGATTATAAAGAAGCATGTTAATCCAGGTCTAGAACATAGGATTTAAAATTGCAGCCCAGTCCGGTCAGTGGTTTTGGCGTGTAGAGAAAATAAACATAAATACTTTCGCATTTAAAATTATTATTGTGATTGTTGCCGTTACTTATTTTCGCGATGCTATCAATAAATTTATACTTGGCGTGAAATGTTTTGTTATCTAATGAATGAGTGCCAACAATCCTTCCTGCTTACTCAGAAATCTTTTTACTTGTCTTTTCTTTATAATAAATCATTTTGAAACCTGTGTACATAAGTATAAATTGCCATCGACCTCTTATGCCAGCAGCTTAAACTCACTGAGGCACCCCGAGACAGACTGAGCACGAGTGTGTACTTGGTGCACTCGTCTCACCTCGTGGTCTAGGCTCTCGTGTTGTCTCGGTCGCAGTTCAAGTAACACAACATGGTGCCGCTCGTTGAGATTACGAGCACACGAAATATTCGACGCGAACTCTCGGCGAGAGTATACTGGAGGTATTTAATTTGGTATCTCCCGTTGTCATGTAAAAACACCTACCTATCTCTAGGGGACAGTGTGGCTTTTAGGTACAGAAAACCTTTATTCAGTAACTCCGTGAAATAACTTGGCAGTGGTTTTATAATCCAGATACTAGGCTCAGGTAATTTTTGAACCAAGATATGGGGTTAGAATTATTATTTGTTTCATTTACAGAGATTTTTTTTATTTTAATTCTTAATGCATGACTACTTTGTACGTTATGAACACAGATTTTAAAATGCCCGACAAAAATTCAGAACGCTATAACGTATAAACTTCTTTATAGAAAGGGCCAGGAGGTATCTTCTCCCACCATAAGAAGGAAAAGGTAGGTACTAAAAATATAATCCTGAACAGTATTTTTATCATAAGCGAGCTTTAAGATAATCAATCGACTCAGGATGTGTGCATGTTTATCTTGTAAACAAAAACACAAGAAAGGTGGAGAAAAATAAATTCTTGCTAGACGAAATTGGATCACAAATTTCCTGATTCATGTCCTGTTTACATTCAAGAGCAATACAATTTCTCGTTCGTACAATATTTTTTCTGCCATCAAGCAATGAAAACATAATTTAATTTGGAAGAAAAAATATGAATAAATGCAATAGAAAATATCAATTTCGTATAACGAGGTTCATTTATGATTTTCGTATGTGATGTGAGGGGCTGAGGCGAAAATTCTGATGTGTTTTCAAAGAAATTGTCGGTTTTGGGTGGATTTATTATTGTTCGGAAAAATTCATTCAAATAACGGCACGGAAGTCGAGCTACGATCGAGTAGACGTAAGTAAAACCATAAATATCTCTCGATTTAAGCATAAAATTTGATTTTCCGCATTCGGACTAGTTTGGTCCGAACGCAGTAGGACGTATACGGAATAATTATTTTGTCCGGTAGCAATCTCGGAGCCTTCAAATCCGCAAAAGGCATGCCTCATCTTATCGACACGTCCCTAAGTGTGATGGTGGACAAATGCTTTGCCATCCCCAATAAAAAAACTATAGATTTCAAAAATTTTTGGGCTATCAAATTTTACAAGAGAATATCATATTTTTTTTCTTCTATCTTCATCTTCTCATCACAAGTTCCAGCTCTATTTAAACTTGAGAAACAGCATCAAAATTATCATTTGCATTCAACTATTTGACTTGCAACTTTCCCACAATGGACTAGAATTCAATTTAAGTTTGACTTCAGTCCTGCTTGTTGCGGTTAGGTAAACAGCTTGAAGTAGCTATTGACTCGATTTTCAACTTACGTTATTGAGTTTTAAAGTTTAGTTTTGCATGAAGTTCTGATAGATGGCCGCTAAGTTTCTCGAGTTAGGTCAACAAGTAAGAAAAAAATATTCTGCATATTGCAGATAACACGATCTGTGGTTTTGAATTCCTGACTTGTTTACAAATAAAATTGAGTCTTCTTTGTTTACAGTTTACGATTCTTTAAGAAAACATTTAGTTGAAGACCTGTTAAGTGTATTTTAAAATATGATATTTTTTAGATGCTAGGACTAGCTTTCAGAGTTATTTTTTAAATTTTAAGGATCTACCTTCATAGGCGAGTTGTTTGCTGGATAGTCTTGTTGTGTCACTTAATTCCATAAGAACTCAATGAGCAAATTCTAAAATTCACTACTAAAGCGTATCTGGCAATAATTTGAGGCGACATTATCACGTAGGAGATCCCCTTATGAAGCTGCAGGCATAATTCATAACTCCACGTCATCAGCAATTCAGAATATTGGAACATTAAACTGGAGCCGTCATATCTTGGCTCCAGATAAATCCATTCTGGAGTCGCAGAGATTTATTGCTTCCAATTGAACGGAGAGTCGGTAATAATCGTCGTGAGTGTTCTGTTGGGCTAGTGGTAACTTGGTCTCGGTGCCTCGGTTACACCTTGACATCTACAGTCAAATGTTAAAAATGCTATTTTTTTAACTCAATAGTACACGAAATGTTTATTGCAATAATATCACAAGTAATTAATAATAGAAAATAATAACAAGATATGGATTAGTTGAGCTATCTGTAGTGTAGACAGTTTGCAACAGTCAGCAGTTAGCTCCATTGTTTCAATTGTAAATACTAGTATAATTTTTTTTTGTGAATAAAGATATTTTCCATAACAATTATATTTATATCAATTTACTGAGTCCCGTGTTCCGAGTTTGCCTTTACACGTAACATTCTTGCGCACACGCTTACTAAGTACAGGTTGGCGGATAAAACTGTGCAAATCGCACACACTCCAACACGTGCCAATTCCGATGATGTGCCCCGCGCGATCAGCCTTTAAACGGCCGCTCTTTCCATTTTGACAAAAAGTGACGAGTAACCACGCGAAAGAGCGCGCAGATTAAACAGCTTCAAAAACATAATCGCGTACGATTGTGTGTGCAGGCTTTCGGGCGCGCAATTCTGTACGCTCCTAATTACGCGTGATAGAGTGTCTGTTTAAAGGTTGTTACTTTGAATGGCAATGCTAATTCGTTAACCGAAAAAGACAAAAAAAAATGTGTCTGTCTGTGTGGATTATAACTTGTCACTTGGCTAAACACATAACTTATGCATTAATGTCTCTCTCCGTGTTTTCCAATTTTATATGTTTTTTTGTGAAACAGTGTTAATTTTATATGGTGATGAAACAAAAAAATTATGTCATGCATGAAAGCAAAATAATCTTAACCAGTATCTATAGTTTCCAATAAAAAAATGCTCATAAAAGTCAACGTACAAAGCCAGCCAACCACTCAATTACCTTTCAACCTGCCAATCCGACAAAAAGCGGTGTCAATTTTTAAAACAAACTCGCCCAAAAGCGCTTTTAAGCACTAATGGGCTTTTTCCCCTTACCTGCATTATTTAGCTCGGCCAGCCGGAAAACAGATATAAATGACACACTTTCCGGGATGCACGCCACGGAGTGTTTACTATTGGAGAACTGGACTGAACGGATCAGGACGAGAACTCAACTGGACGAAATTAAATAATAAATAAATAATGATGGACAATTTGTACAGCACCATCTAGGCCCGAGCTGAGCGGAGCTTGTGATATAGGTTCTAGATGACTGATATAATTAATAGAATAATCAAGATGAAAAGCTATCAAAATTCTATGCGAAAAACAATTAAATATAGGGTTTTGAAGTAGTATAATTTTTAAAACAATAGCAATGGCCTTGATGATGCTTTGAAGACGACTGCTGTTCAGATCTTTTCGTAAATTTACAGTCCAGTGTTCAAACCTCAAAGGCCACACCGCTTGAAATTTCACGATCAGCGGTTACCAAGTGGATCGGAAAGCTGACGATTCTTATACCCTGGCGTAAACTGTTTCTGAAATAGTTTAAGTTATAAGAGTTCTAAAGAGCAATTAACGTGTTTTGCAAAGTGATTATTTAATCTCTCTTTTCTATTTGGTACTAGCTTCTGCAAGCGGCTTCGCTTCGGGTAAAAAGCAGCCTATGTCCTTCCTCGGGATATTGTCTACTTCCCTGTCAAATTTAATTAAGATGCGTTCAACCGTTCAGGCGTGCGGTCAAGGTTATGGACGGAATTTCTAACGTTTGATTTAGATTTTATTTTATGAGGTGACTCCAAGGAACTAACTGCATTTACTCGATCCTTTCGAATATAAAATCGAATACAACAAATAAAATTGAGTTAGATTGTTAAAACCTATACAATTTAACTAATATACAGGATGGAAAGGGTGAACTAAGCCGAAAGGAGGTAACTCTGGACTTTTAGGTATCAATTTGTGAATAAATATTTTTTAATTTGTTTTTTTTTGGAAAATATAAAGTTTTTTCCATCCTATTCATGTTGTTTTACGCGCAATCATTATCCTTACAAAATATTCCACTGATATTTTATGCTTGTTTTTTCAGCAAAATCAGTGTTTTGTCAAGAAATTATTACAAAAAAATTATGTGAATCCTTTGAAATTTCCAAACACCAATAATAAAGTAAGCATATACGTGAAAAAAACCAATATGAAGAAAAAACGTCTCTAATTTTTTCAAATTATGTAAAAAAATGTTCGCAATTCAAAAAATTATAGAAAAATCGATGTCCAGAATCACCCCTTTCGGCTTAGTACACCCTTTCCGTGGCACCCTGTATAAAATGGAAAGTAATGTTTACGAAGACTTTATCTATACTTATAATAAAACTGTAACAGGTCCAATTCTGTACATTGAAGATATTTTGAAAATTTTTTTTGGAGGGCACTCTATTATCGATACTGAGGCAAAAACTGTAATTTTTTTCATTCATGTCTGTCTGTCTGTCTGTCTGTCTGTCTGTCTGTTTCTTAAACGCGCATCACGCCGAAACTACTGAAGGTATTGAAATGAAACTCGGCACGATCTTAGGTCATACTACGAGGAAGGACATAGGATACTATTTATCCTGGAATTCAGTCAGGTTCCCATGGGAGAGGAGATGAAAGTAAAATTCTTTAACCGCGCATCGCGCCGAAACTGCTAAGTGAGTTAGAATGAAACCTGGCACGATTTGAGTTCATACTACAAGAAAGGACATGAAATACATTTTATCCTGGAATTCCATAAGGTTCCCCTGGGAGAAAGGATGAAAGTGAAATTCTTTAACCGCGCATCACGCCAAAACTGCTAAATGAGTTGGAATGAAACCTAGCACGATTTGAGTTCATACTACAAGAAAGGATATGAGATACATTTTATCCTGGAATTCCGTAAGGTTCCCCTGGGAGAGGGGATGAAAGTAAAATTCCTTCACCACGCATCACGCCGAAACTGCTGTATGAGTTGGAATGAAACCTGGCACGATTTCAGTTCATACTACAAGGAAGGACATGAAATACATTTTATCCTGGAATTCAGTAAGGTTCCCCTAGGAGAGAGGATGAAAGCATAATTCTTTAACCGCGCATCACGACGGAACTATTGAATGAATTCGAATGGAATTCGGTATGATTTGAGTTCATACTACGAGAAAAGATACATTTTATCCCGGAATTCAGTAAGGTTCCCCTGGAAGAGGGGATAAAAGTAAAATTCCTTCACCGCACATCACGCCGAAACTGAACTGGTACGATTTGAGTTCATACTACAAGGAAGGACATGGTATACATTTTATCCTGGAATTCAGTAAGGTTCCCCTGGGAGAGAGGATGAAAGTAAAATCCTTTAACCGCGCATCACGAAGGAACTACTGAATGAATTCGAATGGAAGTCGGCACGATTTGAGTTCATACTACGGGGAAGAACTTAGGATACATTTTACAGTAGGCACGGTTCTCTCGGGAGAGGGGATAAAAGTCAAAATGTGAAGGTACTTAGTTGTAATTCATTAACGCGTCGTCCGATTTCATGCACTCTTTTTTGTTAGGAACAGTGTTGCAAGATCGAATTTGACTAAGTCAGTAGAAAGTCGAGTAGTGGATTGATGAAATAATCTGTAGATTGAAGAAAAAAAGGTAAAATAGGGGGTAGGTAAGTTCAAGTTATCTATTTATTTTTCCAAGTCGCACCTATTAGTTAGGTTCCTACCTTAGTAGGTAGGAACCTAACTAATGAGTGTGTCAACGCCTGTTTCAGGCAAAGTAAATGTACAAATGGTCCATGCAATCTTCTTAAACATGATATTTGGTGGTTTAGCTGGTTCAGTTAACTTCACCACCGAAGTTTGGTTGGAGTAAGTGCTCTAATTAAACTAACTGGACCACAGAACATTTTTTTTTACTTTGATACTCAATCAACTGTACCTACCTACTATCGAAAAAAAATTAAGTCAAATGGATCAAGAGCCCAATTCTACAATACAATTGCTTCACTATGACAATGGAATCGTCGCAGAATTATGACGTAGAATTTCTAGATTAATAAAACTCCAGATAGTACGTGCGAGATAAATTAATGGTTTCAAACCTGTCGCGCGTCTCTCCATCTGCGTTCATCATAATTTCTTTCATCTAAGGTAGAATACCAAAACGTGTCATTCTGTAACGATACCCCTATCATAGTGAAGCGATTAGTTTAGCAGAATAGGGCCCCAGCTGAACAGAACCATGAGTAAGAAGTGAAACGAATATGACACTTCTTAACACTGACGCTGGCCGAGTCGTAGCTAAAAGACGTGTGGATAAAGAATGCGATTGAAGATGACAACATGCTATCCCCCGTAGACCCTACCCGATTTATACACAATTTAACAAGGATCCAAATATAGATGCTTTTATTAAAAGTGTAATAGGTCCAATTCTGCGCATCGAAGTTTTTTTGCACGGCGGCGTTTCATATTTTGAGAGAATTAAATGTGAACTTAATTAGTCGGCAGGTATGGCAATCGCTAACGAAGTCGCGGGTACAGCTAGTTAGACATAAAACCAATTTCTAAAAAAACTCTCTTTATAATCCAACGCAATCTAATTTCCCAATCGTAGAATGCATTCAAATAACTAGACTCTAATCTAATAAATGCGTCCGAAGATTGCATCAATTGCAAATCTTTGCATGAACTTCGTCGGGACAAAGTCTGATTTATTTGTCTCGATTTGCAAGTCTCGCTGTTATTTATATCTTCACTTCAGTAGATCTCTGAAAGCAAGGATTTTGCTGCATTTTCAGTAATTTGTTTAGCTTTTACTTGTCAAGTTACGACAGTAATATTGTTATTTTACACGATTTCTATTTTCTTTTATCTTCGCACGAAAATCGAGACCGAGGATAGGGTTGGAAAGATTTAGTGATACAAAGCAACGTGGTAAGGACGTCACCGACTTGAGATGACGTAAGAATGCTGGATAGGAGCGGACAAGGTAAAGACAGGGCCCGAATTTTGCTTACCATTCACTTTACTCTGACAATCGTCCATAGATGAAAGAAACTCTAGATTGGTTTGACGACTGATGTGGTTCGGCGGGCGAAGGTCCGCCTGTTACGCAGGAGGTTGTGGGTGCGATTCCCGTCTTGGGACAAGTTTGTACGATCTGCAGAAATTTCTTCCGGGTATTCTGGATGTATAATAAAAAATATATCTATGCAATGTACCTCTATTGTATTAAGTATATCAGTCATCTTGTACCCATAACACAGCTAGGGGCTAGATGATGCTGTGTGAATTGTCCAATATTATTTATTTATTTATCTTTAGGTTTCAAGCTTGACTTTTTTGACCAGCGTCTCTCTATCTGTAGTTATTTCCATCAAAGGTAAATTGCCAAAATGTATAAGATGATACCATTTATATGGTAAAGGTATTAATTTACTGAAATTTGGCCCCAAGGCGTTATGGCGTGCAGTATGGTAGGTTAA
The DNA here is from genome assembly GCA_963564075.1 of Eupithecia subfuscata. Lineage (NCBI taxonomy): Eukaryota > Metazoa > Arthropoda > Insecta > Lepidoptera > Geometridae > Eupithecia > Eupithecia subfuscata. The sequence continues at coordinate 1,498,176 of OY751097.1, read as the reverse complement.
ATAACTATAATATTTTATTGATACGAGGTTCCAATGCATAATACATCACCGTATTTCAATGTTTTCTTTACTTTAACGAATTTTAATTTTTGAAGTCAACAGCTACTGGTACAGAATTTACATTAAAAAAAAACAAAAAGCGCTTTTGATTGATTGATTATATTTGTAGCAGTAAACTAGCATTGGCTACGGATTATATACAAGAGAGAGTCATACATATGTTTCGAAGATACCGTCGATAGAATAGCGAAGTACATAACAATAACCTGGCCCCATCTGCAGATATAACTAGTTTAAGTCGTTTAGGTAGTTTAAGTGCCGGTATAACTAGTTTAAGTCAAATCAAGTCGAAGTTCTTTATTTACCCAAGACCAGGCACTTGCAGAAGGCAGAATTTTAAAACCAAATAATACGTCGACAAATATACCGAAGCTCTCAAAAATGTCAGGTATTCATAAATTTAGAAGCGCGACTCGAAGGAGAGGTATCTAGCGCAGCGCCAAGTAAGACTAAGTATTGCCATACAGTGGGACAATGCAGCCAGCGTCTTGGGAACCCTTCCAATTGGTATTGACGTGAAGCAGTGGTGCTACCTCTAGATTGTTTGCAACAGTCAGCAGTTAGCTCATCTGTTTTAATTGTAAATACTTATTGGTTTTAATTTGTTTCTATTGTATAATAATACTTCAAAGATAACAAAGATAAAGCTTATATAAAATGAGATTACCTACATTTCTGAACTTTCAAAATAACAGGGAACTTACCATTTAACGGGATGTTTTAGAGCCTTCAGCTAAACGCCGTAGAAAGTTAATGTTTTGTTTAATGAGTCGTATTATCTTCTCATTTTCCTTGAAGGACTTTATTGGCGAGAGGTAGCCGAGATTTCTTCGAAAAGGACCAAAGGCCCTGATCCTGGGAGACGATGAACCACATCGCCACATGTTTTGTTGTGCCTCTTTTCTAATAGAGTCTACACACCTAGGTCGGCGGACCGCCAACAGTAGGCCTATTACGGGGATTGTTACTTAGACACGAATAGAGAAAAATACGTCACATCGTCATCGAATATGTAAGATATTTGAAACTCTGCTTCAACTTCAATAATTTTCGCAATGTATGACGATGCGATGTCATTTTTCTCTATTCTACCCTGGACAATAATCCCCGTGCTAGGCCTACAGGTTGTCAAAACACTGTCAGCTGCCTACTATACCCATACACTGATATGTTGCACCAACCAGCCGGGTTGTGTCCATGACTATGGTGTGAACTCATGTAGACTCCATAAAGTTGACACTTTATAATGATTCAGAACGTGTGTTCTAGAGTTGAGGCCTAGGTAGAAGAGCTATCTTTGAGGTCAATTATTTTCTATCTATCCTTTTTCGGCCATTTTCACAGATAATCTTGGCAAGTAGACGAAATGCCAAACCGAGCTTTGCGAAGTCGACAGGACTATTTGATGCGCCCACTCCATCAAAACCTAAGCCATTCTTCGATAAGACGCGATCCGTCAACAAAGCCTTAGTTTAGTAGAGCCAGCAAAACTTTTATACTTGATGTACCTTATTTCATTTTATTTATTTATTTTTAAGGAAGGTCTACCAGTTTATAAATAAAACGTCAAGTACGAGTCGACTCGTGCACTTAGGTTTCCGCGTACATAGTACTTTGCTTCTTGCCAAACATCATGATTCTAGGTCAACGGGAAGTAACTTCCCCGGTCCAACACCGGGGAAGTGGCTCACCCATGGTGAGAATCAAAAAACATTTTTTTGTGAAAAAACTACATATTTACTGTTTTTGGATTTTTTACTTTACATGTGCTAAAAAACCCTTGCTTCTTGAATCTAGTTTTGAATTTCATTAATCAAGGTCTACAGGAAGTAGGTACCCTATAGGTTTTGTGCGCATGTGATTCCCTTGGAAATTTTAAAATATTCAGACATAAACGGCTGTAATTTTTGATTGCCTTTGGTAAAAGTTTTATTTATATCGAGATACCTACACACTTTCCTGAGAAAAGGGGGTTGATAGACGGACAACAAAGTGATCCTATATGGATTCCTTTTGAGGTACGGAATCCAAAAAAGTAAAATAACTCTGCATTTGTCACACATCAATACACAAAATAAGTGCTCCTTTTTTTGTGTAGTTATAGTATGGGTACTAGATACCCGCAAGTAAATGTCTACAGGCAAGTCGTGAAAACATTTGTCCCTTTTGTCCCGCGGAGGGAACCAAACCCGTAGCGGGTTTGATCCTACGTCAAAGGTGAAGTAACAATTCGTATACCTAAGTTAATTTCAAAATTTGTTGCGGTAGCGTAAGAATGCTAAGACCACTGGACGTAGATGAATCGATCTGATATCCAAACAGAAAAAAAGTGTTGGTCATTTTATTCAAACGCAAATAATTGTCTTGAAATATCTAAGCCTGAGGCATTCCAGTTGTGAACTTCAGTGTGAATAAGACTTATTGTGGAAGACAAATTTACATAAATATTAGTTGTAGACAAAAGCAGAAAAAAAAACCAGTTTAGTGTAATATAAGTCATAATAATTTCAGAATAAGTCATTATTTGATTTGAAGCGTACAATATAATAATAGTCTTGTGGCACCCTCTGGGTACGGAACCCTAAAAATGATTTGTTATCTAAAAATTTTTAAATAGTACGATCAGAATACAAAAACTTTTCACGGGTAATCAAACACGTTTATTTTTCTATTTTTCCCGACGTTCCAACAGATTTACACACTGTCGTGGTCACGGGATGACTGATAACTGTGAATAGTTATATAAAATGGTTCATGATCTTTCGATGCATTTAATGACAATTTTAACTGCGTTTCAAAAGTAGGTCTTGTTAGACACTACGATGAACCCACCATTTTGAAAATTAATTCGAAGAAACCCTAACATTTGCCGGAGCGAAATGTAGAAGATAGTAGGTACCTTTGACAATATTCCCTTGAGATATTTGAATTCTGTGCGAGGAAAATCCCAGCTAATTGCTCTATACGTCACGATACGACGTCAAATTTAGTCACCGACGTAATTTCGGCCTAAAAGTTATACAAAATGAGAGCTAAATATTTTGTAACTCTTGTAAAGCATAAGAGTTTTGACCATATCAACGTCGTGAGGCAAACTTTTATACAATAGATACTCATACAAATTTTCTAAAATTTTATTGCTTGATTGTGCTATGCTATCTGAATCTATAAAAGAAGGAAAATAACAACCTTTGGACTGTTTTTCCTTCTGCTAGCTAAGTTAATTTCAGAACTTTCTATGATTATCGAATGAAAGCTCGAACCACATGAAACAAATAGTTAAATTTTTATTTAAATGTACTTTCATAAAAATCAAAACCAAAAACTCTTTATAGATACAATAAATGTACACTTAGAAATATAACAAAGAAAATTAGAATCAAATACTTACAAGAAACCAATCAGATCTCGTATTTACAATAACATAAACAAGACAAAATTAAAAAAATTAAAAACCCGCCGACGTTTATTGGCTGAACAAATTTTCATGAAACATGGCTAAGAACACTCGGGCTAAAATTAAATATGACACAAAAAAAATTAAACGAAAATCGGTTCATTTCTGTTTTTCCGTCGGGGGTTAAAAACAATTGAGCTAACTGCAGACGGCTGCAAACAATCTATAGGTAGCTTTCATTTTTTACTAATTAGAATCCTTTGGCTTCTTTGGCACGGTTGATTCAAAATAGACGTATTTTGATAAATTGTATTTTTTAAAGTTAGATGAATAGTCAAAAAATTCTTTTCTCCGAATGAATCCCATAACGACGACGATCGACGGTGCTCTCGCATAGTATAAAAGCTACTTAAGTATGTGATTGAATCGTACCTTGTACTTATTGTACGTGTAATCCCGTGGGATTACATCCCTGATAATGGCCTCCGGGAGTGTTAGGTAATTTGCTTTTTTTGTCTCTTTTACGAAAACACCCCATTTGCGGGGGAATTGGGTCACCTGATTCGTTGACGTGTTTATTTTATTTTCGAGTCGTGCCTTCTGGTCGGTCGTGGATGACTAAGTGGATCGATATACACTTTATTTCATAGCTTTTAAAACTGTTTGGATAATACTTAACGAAGCAATGCAAATCTTGGATAACAAATAAGTAAAAAGGCAAATAACATTATTATGTTCTTATTAATAACAAAGAAAATTACAGCAAATAATTAATATTAAATAATTTTTTTCTAGATATTAAAACTAGTATTTACCATTAAAACAATTATGTATTGACCGTGCAATAAATAAATAATTTATCTATGTATCCAACAAACTTTAAACAAGGATTTAATCCTATTTCATTTATTATTTATTAAGCATAATTAATTATGTGTCGGAAGAGCGCAATGAATAAAATATGAAAGTAAATAATTGTTTTGAAAATTTGTCATATCAACACCAAATAATGTAAGATAATTTTTTAATATAATATTTAATTTTTTAGAAAGTCCAAGGCTTTTTCTTCTATCTTCGTCCGATCGGACCATTTGGATTTTTTTATCCAAATGGTCTCGAATTTTTCCGCCGCTAATTCAACTGATTCATATCAATACCAGTCGGAAGCGTCCCCAAGACGCTGGCTGCATTGCCCCGCTGTATGACAATGCTGAAGCGCTACGCCACCAGCTCTCGCATCACGCGTTGCTTCGACCAGACGCTCAGATATTTTTTTTTTAACTTTTTTAGGTTCTCGGTTCTCACGGACCTATGATCTCGACTCTAAGGAGAGCAAATGTGTAGGCTCTATCGAGACCTGCATATTTGCGCCTCTTGAGATCTTCGGCAAAATCTGCCGCCGCACCCGCCCTCATGGATGTCTTCGGAAGATGGGAAGGCGCAAGTGTGTCGACGTATGTAGCGTCCCACACAATAAGCCTTGCCAACTCCCATGGGACTAGTGTCGTACCGTCGGGCCTCTTACCATCGTCACGTAACAGACCATTCGGTAAGCATCGGGGCAAGCACTATGACATGCCGTTCGAGCTTCGTCTAAAAATGAAATTTTCAATGACATTCCAGGTGGGACCAAACGAGATGGCTTTAAAATTTTCACAACTAAAGAAATAATGCTGTAGACAGAAAACAAAAACGCTGGTACGCCCTGAGTTCTCTGTTACTACACTTGAAATTTTGCGTATACCTAAGCCTCCCAATTTGACAGGCAGGGAGGATTGCGATTTATCTACAACTGGGGGCCAAACTATTTAATTTTCCAATGATAATGTTTTTGTCGACACAAGAGTCCGAATTATAAAGCTCGCACTTTAAAATATGTAATTCCAAACCTATTTGTAGAAATTCGTCTGTGATGATTTTAAGATCATCAAAAACTGTGTTCACCTCTCCACCTAATGTTCCATCATCCAAATATCAAACGTAAAAAAAAAAACTTGCAATTTTGGAATTGAACTGCCATCTCCATCGCCTTTTGACTAAAATCACTAAAAGCAAATACCTAGTAATTCTGTGCTAAAAGCAATGACCAACCTACCCCTCGAACCCGTGTAAACTATTTCTCTAAACGAAGTATTCCAGCACAATCTGCTCTGCACTAAATAAATTCCAAGCTCATTAGTAATGCAGGTAGCGCTAATGGTCCTGTATGTTTGAACTGAATCTGTACGTGAAACGGGTGATGGGAAATTTAATGGGGTTTGAACGGAATTCATTCGTTAGACATGGATGAATCTACCGATCATAAGCATCATTACGAGTACTATTTCACTCAACAGATTTGCTATTAACTGTGAATGTTTTGATGCATGTTTTGTTACAACGGAGTCATCATCATCATCAGCTTGTTCACGTGGACTGCTGAAATGCTGAACATCCGAGCTACTCGAATAGGAACCTGAGCCGCCTCCAGCGAAACTACTGTGTGGGTCGGAATAATTGGAGTACCTCACTTAGAACTCCTTTTCTTTCTTGACCTCAAATAATAATTGTCGCCGTAGCTCACTATGGATGTGTGTGGTTTAACTACGAACCTAGTTTGTGTTAAAAGAACACTGTTTAGCTCTGTTTAGCAGCTCCAGATCCGACGGAGGCGCATACATGCAACCGAGGCGCGGGCATTCAACGGAGGCGCGGGCCTTTAGGATCCAATCGGTCGTAGGCAGAAGGGGTAACCAAAATAGGTACTTCCGTGATACCTCGTCGGCCACATCGTTACTATGTATCAGATGAGATTGTGGTCAAAAAAGGTCTATAAAAAATTGAATACAAAAAACCTAGATGTTTCCAGGGAGTGTCTTAACAGATTTTTGACGAATTTAAAGGAAATTTCAGGTTTTGAAAATTTCTGCTGTCTGTCTGTCAATAACCTGTTACCTCTCGCGCTTACAACATAAAGCACTACTATAAAGTTTGATCAAGACAGAGAGACACCGGCTAGTTGCATAAGAAGGTAGTACCTTAAACAAAATAACATTATCATACTAGTCAGTAGGTAGAAAGGTCCCTATCTACTATGTGCTTTCTATTTAAATTAAACCCATCTATACCGTGTTGCTCTAACCAAATCCACCGCAGTATTAGGTACCAGGCGGTTCAAGAGGACAAATTAAAGTTTGGATAGGACATCAGATAGTGTGGTCACGGAATAAATTATACAATATGCATCACAGATAGTGGAAGTAAGAAAATTAGTTCTGTGGGTTAATGACGACTCTGGTACTTTTATGGATGAGGAGAAGGTTCTGATTTCGGTGATTCGCTCAAGGCATTTTAAGCTCGTTTTATATAGATAGATATAGAGAAACATTTAATAAACAACTCAGTTACAGCACAGAAAATAATTAAAAAGTTAAAAAGTAAATAATTATACAATTCAAAGTAATTAATATTAATAAATTAATAAGTTGAAATGCACCTAGGTAGGCATCTACTTACCATGTCACAGCGTGTGGGTTGCAGGTACCCCTTGTTACTCGTACATTACCGAGTTACATTACCAGCAATGTACAAGGAAAAAATATTCGTCGCACAGAACCGGGTAATGTATTATGAAATATTTTGTTCTTAGGGGATGCATACATAAAATCTACATAGGTACATAAAATCTGCAAATATAAAATCTATTATACAGTGGGTGAGCATATTTTAACTATAAGTTGCTACGGTAACAACAACCTACTAATAAATACCTGGTTTGGTAAGCTAACGAGTGTAGGTATGCTCCATGCTGTAACGGTGTAGGTCAAAGGGTTGCACCTCCGCTAAATGCTACCTTACATTAATGCAAAGCAGCGCTAGTTTTCATATGGAACCTGTATGAGGTGACCTCACAACCGAACAATCACGATAGACCAGTACGAATATGAACTGGATTTCTTAATCAGTTATGTACGTACAGGCACCGTTGTATTAGCTAATTAGGCCGTCTGCTTATCCTTTAACTACCTAATTTTTTGTGGTTCAGCTACCCATACTTTTGTCATGCGTAAGAGTTTCTGAATACCTACCTTATTATCAAGGATAATATCTAGTCGAGGAAGGTAATTTAACGACCGGCCCATGAAAAGTTGTTGAATGGATTGTGGGTGCATCACATCTCTGTACTGGGGTTCACACGCACGAAGGTAAGCCCCCTTTTATAGCGTTTAAAAAAGTTTAAATAAGCCACAACAAGAAATGTGTTAAGCAAAATGCGTCCGTAGCATGAACGTTAAAAAATAGCGTTAAAGCCAGGCTGACTTATCAATTGCACGCTAAAATACCAGTAAAATTTTTTTTCTTTAAAATCTAAATCTATTAGAAAAGCCTCATCCTCGTGAAAACTCAAGAATAACACGTTTCAACGTGCCAGCCAGCTGTCTAAACAAGTTCTAGAAGGGATAGGTTCCGTCAACAGTACGGGGCTTACCCTGAAAATGAGGAGGTGGAAATGCTTTTGGATTAAACTGCTTTGAGTTTCCATCAACTCTACTCTACTCTTGCTTACTTTTATTGCTCGGGGAATATACACAGCTATAAGTAAGGGGTCTCTCGGTACTTTCCTCACCTCACCTCAGCTCAACAGCCTAATTTGCCCATAATCCCCACGCTGGGCATGCGGGTTGCGGATCGCAGTTCGTTAGTAGAATCTTTCTGCAGGGGACGGTGCCACCCGTTCCCGGTGGATATCCCTTAGTCGCCTCTTACGACACCCGTGGAAAGAGTTGGGGTGGTGCAAATTCTAAGCCGGCACCACACAGCTCTCGATACAAATAGACCATAGCCATCATCATAGCGTCAACAGGACATAAAATCTGAGCAAGATGATGATGGTGATGATGTCTTCCTAACCGATCAATCTCGACGGAAACTATAGACATGTGCGCAGGAACTATTCAGCACAAGTGCCTAAACACAGGTGCACTCAATCTCATAATGCAATAGGAAGGCAGAGCGACACGACTGGGGAGAGTTCAGGTGAATTTTCAGCACTAGACGTTACGTCCATCGCTCTGAGTGGACACTAAACATACGTCCAAGACGCATAAATAGATAGATACAAAACCTTTTTTATGTATGACTAGCTGCGCCCCGCGGCTTCGCCCCCGTGGAAATTTATGTTTCCAACTTTCTTAATTTTTTCTTTCATAAGAACCTTCTCCTGACAATAACAAACACAACAAAGAAAGAATTAGCGAAATCGGCCCAGCCTATCGTTCACGCGTGATGCCGTGACCAAGGAAAACGGGTTTCATTTTTATTGTATGATTCCAGGGTTAGACTTACCTGTTTGCAAAATTTCAGCCTGCCTAAGTTTTGGCGTGAAGAGGTAACAAGCATCCATCCATCCATCCATCCAAACTTTCGCATTTATAATACATATTAGTGAATACTACCCCACCAAGCTAACAATCTATTCAGTGCCAAATATAAAGCATACTTACTCACACTGCAAAGTTATCTAATACTATTCGATCTTTGGTCCCATGAAATCAACCTGCAGAAAATCCTCTTAGAGGCTAAAGAAACTCAATGCAATGCCGCAATTGGTTGCACGATAGAAGTAAATTAGTTTTCAGAAACGTGAAATCTGTGGAGCCTTCAGTTTATTTCAGTTCCTTGATACTGATAAAACTACGTAGGTTATAATATAATCTAATAGGTATAATTAACATGGATGGAAGGAGAGTATTAAATTATAGTAGCTTCTGCCCAACCTCAACCTCAACAACCTATACTGGTCTACCGCTGGACGCAGGCCTCCTCCCGATAAGCGTCTCATTGGCTTTTAGTTCATGGGGGGTAATGCCCATAATTGCAGTTTTGTAGCTCGTGGGGCCAGATGATCCGGTGCGTATCGCAGTTCGGTGGTGCAATTTTTCTACAGGTGGTACAGCCCACCCCCTGATGGATATCCTTTAGCCACTTATGACACCCGCAAGAGTTAGGGTGGTACAAATTCTAAGCCGGCACCTCACGACAGTGAGAGGAAATGACATGAAGTCGTGGAGAAACCATAATTTTCAAAGAGTAATCCCGGGGAGTGACTACTATGTTAATTTTCTAGTTGATAGGTGGCTTCTTCTTCTTTGTCGTATTCTTCATTGCTGAAGGTCACGCTCGTCCTGGAAAGCTTTCTCGGAGACGCTGATGAATCGCTTTCACACTACTCTGTCTTTGGCATGTCTCAGGGCTGCAGGCAAAGTGAGTCCCGTTATTGCCATAATTTGGTCAGACCAGCTGGTTGCTGAGCGTCCTCTTGGTCTTTTCCAACATACGATAGGTGGCTATAACGCTATAAGCTACGTTGAATTTAGGTACGAAGCCGCATGCGGAAGCTAGTGGTTAATAACTTTGACCAACAACCTACAAGATTTAGCCGTGGCGGTTGTGGCGTGAGAACCGACCCTCGAACTTATTAAGTAAATGTCGTAATAGTCGACTATGAGAACTTACTGATGAAGGACAGATGCTTCATTATCTGTATTTTTGACATCTCTTCTGCGATCACCAACCCGCCTGCCAAGCGCGGTGGGTATGTCAAAACCCCCCTTGTTTGAGTAGGAACCTTCTGCAGTGTATGTACTTCTACAAGATTTAAACACGCTTTTCCATAAAAGCGATTTAAGTTTTAAATTATCTCAATTTTAGAATTCTTAAACACAATGGGCGATTAAAGTTCTTTCTCATTATAACTTCGCAATTTCTGACCTGAAACTTTGCTCAGCGGTTTACCTTTAACTTTTGACTCTCGACTTAGCTAAGTAGGTACCTACCTTCGTGTTCTCTAGACCCTCGATCAGTTGAGCCTTAAGGCAGTTAAAGTGTGATACAAATTGGACGTCATGAATAACTAGTTTCTGCCCGCAGCTTTTCTTGTTACCTGATACGCGAAGCCTATATTAGGTAATATAGGCTTCGCGTATCAGGTTACAATCAAATTCTTTACAAAATTTCACTCACAGAATTCCTTTAAAATAAATCGTCAAGTGCGAGTCGGACTCGCCCACTAATGGTTCCGTTTAATTGTAAGACCTTGTTTCTTGCCAAATATTATGAGTTTAGGTCAACAGTCAACATGAAGTAGGTACCCTGTATATTTTGGTGGAGGGAGAAAATCAAAACTTATTTTTTTAGTTAATAACCTAAAAATTTACGGTTTTCAGATTTTTATCGTTATTTGTGTTATATGATCTTGCTTCTTACCAAATTTTATGATTCTAGGTAAACGAAAACGACCCTGTAGGTTATGGTCTACAGCAACAATTAAAAATATTTGTTTTTGGTGAATAAACCACAAATTTACGATTTTAGGATTTTATCCTTTACTTGTGCTACAGGACCTTGCTTCTTGCCAAATTTTATGATTCTACGTCAACGGGAAGTACCCTATAGGTTTTGGTCCATGGCGAGAATCAAAAGTATTTATTTTTCTGAATAGACAACAAATTCACTGCTTTCTGATTTTTATCTTTATTTGTGCTATAAGGCCTGGCTTCTTGCCAAATTTCATATTACTAGGTCTACGGGAAGTACCCTATAGGTTTTGGTACATAGCGAGCATTAAAAGTAATTTTTTTGGTGAATAAATTACAAATTTATGTTTTTCGGATTTTCCCCTTTACTTGTGCTATATGACCTTGCTGCTCACCAAATTTCATGATTCTAGGTTTACGGGAAAGTACCCTATAGGTTTTGTGTGCATGTGATTCTCTTGGAAATTTCAAAATTTTCGGACATAAACGGCCGTAACTTTTGAGTGCGTTGACTTAGAAGTTTAATTTATATCACGGCTTTAAGAAGTTACGGACTTGAGTATTTCATGTTAATTTCAACTCGATACCTCCACGCGTTCTTGAGAAAAGAGGGTTGACAGACGGACTGACAGACAGACAGACATACAGACGGACAACAAAGTGATCCTATAAAGGTTCCTTTTTTCCTTTTGAGATACGGAACCCTAAAAAGGAAAAGGGACAAGGTAATAAATGGCTTAGCTAGACTAGAGAAAAAAATGCAGTCAAATTACCTATTTTCGAAAATAGCCTAACGCCAAAAAACTCATCAGCCTTCGATTCCAGTATAGAACGTAAAGTTGGATTGCAACATTCAGTTGTTATTAAACAGGCACGTCGTGGCCCGCGCTTCGTTTGTGTAGGTGTTGATGGCTAAATCACAGAGCAGCTAAACATCTGAATGTTTTTAAACATGAACTGCAGGTTTTCTCTTACACGTCCAACTGTACACTTTTGTTGTGCCTATCCTTTATCGCAACGAATCGGCATAAAACTAGATTATAATTCCCAAACTTAGTATAAAGATTTAAATAATCTCTAATCTAAACTTTTGATTAATATTAAAGATTCAACGAAATCACCGCGACGAGGTTATAAAACTCTCGGCAGTCGTTAGAACGCAGAGCACGCTCGTTCAAGTAATTTTATATCGAGCCAATATCCTGGATGATGCGCTGCAGTCATTTGTTTTAGCCGCGGAGTAAGATTGATAGAAGACTTTATTGCTGAATGGGTAAAGGTGTAAAATACATTAGCAGATACTTGTCTTTGTGAGAAAAATGTGGTGGGTGAAAACGTCTTTTGTGGAGACTCTTTCCTCTGAGGCACGAAACTTTTATTTAATTACTGATATCGATCTATCACCTGTCAAATAACAAGTAAACACAAGCCAGTTATAGGTTGATCAATAAATCGCAGACATTTAAAACTTACTGTAATGTTTACATTCGAGGAACGTTGATGATGGGTCAATTCAGATAAAATTAAAATAAGAGAAGAAGAGATCTAGAGGTCGACCGGAGAAGGGATGGCAAGACATCTTTATGAAGAGAGCTGGTCTGGATGGCTAAGACCAGAGATAAAAAAATATGGAAGGAGCTGGGGGAGGCCTACGCCAAAAAAGGCAACTGCTAACTTTATCAAAGTTTGTAAAAAGATAGTAACGTAAGTAGTTACTTATGAAGTATAATGTAAAATAAAGGAAGCATAAAATAAAATATTTTAAGAGACTAAAACTTACTGCAATCGAATGTTTTGTGAAACCTAAGGCTCAGTAACCCGAAGTATGCCTTAGCCTCCGATAAGATAAAACTGTACCGTGCCCGCAGTTCTGAGCTTGTAGCAAACACGGGTTCAGTATTTGTGAAAATTGCCATACTATTTCACAGAAAATCAGTTTATTATAAGACCTTCTATCGGTATCTATTTCTCAGCAAAAACCCGTCTTAAAGGCTCTAGCGAAGCCCGATCAATCGAGTCGCGATACAGCGGTCGATTATCGAAGAGACGTTTGTTGTTCGGAGACGGATCGAGACAACTTTTTAAGGGATTGCCTTTGTTCGAGAGGCTCATTTATTAAATGAGATGTTTGTTTACGGATGGGTTGACTATTGGAATACTTTCTTCCTGGTCTATGGAAGAAAAATCCTAATATTGTAAAAATTATGATTAACGGTTGCATTTAGTTGATGTCTGAAGTGTGGGTGCATGGAAAAACAAACATTTCTTTTATTGCAAAAATGGAGTTTATTTTTGTTCACGGAGGGAGAACGACTTCCATTTTGTCATTACAATGAGACCCGAAAAGACGATCCCGTCGACGACAATTTTCTGTCATACGCTTTGTTGATGAAACTCGTGCTTCAGTGCCAGCTTGCATTTGCCAAGAACTTAACTATGTGCTTTGCTCAAGAAAAAAACTTCTGTTGGAAACAGGTGTTCCTTTTAATACTAGGACCGATACCTATCTAAAGCATCTGAACATAAAAGCCTCGAAAATAACTGGGTACATTTTTACAAAATAAATGTGGGCTAAGATTTCAAAGCCAGTCGTTCTCAAGAACGCAATAAACTTTATAATCCCATTTCTACACAAAACAATTTATTGGCTGTTGCCTGGCTGTACAAGAAGCTCTCAATTCTACAATAAGCTATAAAAAACGATTGCTTTACTTTTAAGGTACGCCTGTATTATTATACAGGCGTATTCGCGTTTTTGATGACCTCGAGTAGCTTGTTTCGTATGTTTTACTTTATTATAAAACAATAGCACCAATAGAGGTCCCCTGAAGGTTGCTGGACCTAGGCCTCCCCTAATAAGCGCCTTAAGAGTTGACTGTGCAGTAAGCAACTGATTTGTACCGTGTCAGTACCGCGGGACCCACGTAGTATACTGTAAGAAGAGGCTATTCTAAATATGTATTTATTTATTGAAGTGAACATGGCATTCGTTTTATAGCACGCGACCCGCAAATTCCACAGAATGTTGGGGTAAGAGCGTTTATTTGTTCAGACTAATGCACATTTTATGCGGGAGCCCATCTTATGACTTACGTGACGTAACTGACGGGTGTAAGGCGAAGGAACTATACGATTCATGATTTCTTAAGCATGATAAATTGGTATTTTAAAATCATTTTAAGTCATTGGTAAGCTCTGATTTCGAAAAGATATTTGCTCATCAAGTTCAAAGACTGGCAATTTCTTTTTATTGTAATAAATTATGGTGTTTTTCTTCCACCAGATTCTTTTATAGGGTTTACACGCATTTATACGTAAAAATAACCAATGTTATTTCAGGTCTAAAAGTATTAGTAATGTAAATTTTTCACCCTTATCTGTTGAGTACTTTTTGCATAGTGGCAAACCTTCATCATCATCATCATCATAAACCTATATATTAGTCCACTGCCTGGACATAGGCCTCTCCTAATAAGCGCCAAAGCGCCCTGTCTTCAGCTTGCCGCATCCAGCATCTGCCTGCAGTCTTTCGCTGATTGTCATCCCACCTGGCTGGAGGGCGTCCTACACTACGTTTGCCTAGTAGCGGTCTCCACTCAAGACACGTTTACCCCAGAGGTTGTCGGTTCTTCGCGAGATATGGCCGGCCCACTGCCACTTCAGCTCGCTAATTCTTTGGGCTATGTCGATAACTTTGGTTCTCTGTCGGTTTGTTCCGCCCAGACAACCAAACTTGACAACTGGTTGTCTACGCGGAAGAAATTTTCCGCGGGGACAACCAGTTACATGGGCGGAATTTTATTTCCATCTACACAACTGCTTGGTAACTAGTTGTCTGGACGGAAAATTATCGGATGTATTCGTTACGAATCCTATCCTTCAGAGAGACTCCGAGCATAGCTCTTTCCATAGCTCGCTGAGCGACTTTGAACTGGTGGACCAGCCCTACCGTGAGTGTCCACGTCTCAGCTCCGTAGGTCATAACAGGTAGGACGCACTAATTGAAAACTTTCGTTTTCAAGCATTGCGGTATGGATGACGAGAATACTCGACGTAATTTTCCAAACGCTGCCCAACTTACCTTACAAACGTCTAAACACGACGTATTCAAAGCAAACTTTCAAATCTTATAACATTAAGTGAGATGTGTTTCTAATGATGTGATATTGTAAAAATAAGCTGGGCCTATTGCGAAATAGAGCCCTTACAGGAATGTCGCTATGGAATGTGTATCAAATCTATAATGGAAGAAGGGGAGGGGAAGCAAATCGATGATGTCATCTACCGTTTCCCTGGTTTTATAGGCGTTGCAGTTGATAACTCTATCACTATCTAGCTCCTATTCGCAACGGTGTCCGCCATAAACTAAACCTCTCTGGACATAAACTAGCGTAGTTATGCATAAATTTTTGATGGAAACCTATTTACTGGATAATATGCTATTTGTTCGAATAAATGGTTATTTGTGTATGTGATAGTGACTTCCAACTACCTACTTAGCTGGTGCATTTATATTGTTTTGTTGACTATTCATGATTTTTCGAAAATCTTTTCTGAATAATAACTTTAGATTAAATAGTCTCATTTATTTACCTATGAATTGAACGTAGTGTTGTTACTAATGTGGGCCTTACTCGTTCCTGTTTTTAAAAAGCACTCATAGACAGGTTACCTACATTTAAACATGTAGGTGCCTACTGAAGGTTGCCGGTTTTAATGTCTATGGATTATTTATACCGTTATGACGATATAACAAAAGACACATAGGTAACTCGCTGAAGCCTGTGACTTTTACAGCGCCGAAAAACTACCAGAATGAAAAGAATAGGTCGCCTCGTAAAATTCCCTCGTAAATATGAAAGGAAAAGATTTCGCGAAAAAACGTCCCACCATTCTTTTCACAGCATTGTAATGTGATACTACTAAATGAGGATTTGTAGATTTTAGTTCGTTGCTGAAAAGTTTAGCTATGACTTTTTATTTTGGTTTGCTAAATTGCGAAACTTGGGGCATTCCAAGTTATTGGGCTGCCTTTTTAACCCCCTGTACCTAGTTGTATCTTGGAAGTATCTTGGAATTATTGAGTAGATTTAGAGTCAGCACTTTCTCAATGGTTATCGCGCGGAGCGTTTCAAGATTTATTGCAATTGAACAATACAAAAAATTCTTAAGAGCATAAAACAGATTATTCATGCAAAACTTAGGACTAAAGAAGTGAAAACAAAGTGGCGAAACAGTCCAGTGAACATCTTATAGAAAACAGTAAGATTTTAGACAAAAAAAATTTTCATTATAAACAGATGTTTTTTTTATGGTAATAGGAAGAGTCTCCCCTACAAGTGTGTTACTTTATTTAAATATCTCATCACACAAAATTCTGACAAGCTCTCAATTAATCGAAAATTATTTTCTTCTCGTTAATTTGAAATGAAAATGGCTTCATCGACGTTCTCTCCGAATCGAACCCCAAATTACAGCTCACGTTGCGCTGATTCAGCCAATCTTGTTTCAATTTAAATGTATTCGCACGAATTTTGACGTCTCAGCTTTTGGTGGGTCCATGAGGACCTTGTTAAAATCTCTGCACTACTATAATTGAATAATAGTTTTTTTTACACAGTAAGCAAAGCTTCAGATAAGGACACCATCAGATAAACTACATGAAGAGACATATTTTTTGTAAATGAGTTGGAAACCATAAATATTCCATAATAATTATAATAAACACTGGTCATTAACCAATATTTGCAAATCGACACAAATGTGTGAATCAAACTCGTCACCATCAGCGTTACAGTCGGACTTTCCCTTCACCCATTCCGTTCTAAAAGTTGCCAAATGTGGACAACGTCGTACCATAATTCCCTACAATAGGTTTCTTTTTGCTTTTCAGTTCTTCACTAACCCAAATAACCAACCAAAGTGTGGTGTCCGGCAGGGGGACAACCAGATAGATGACCTCAGCAGCATGCCAGTCGCATGCTGCTGAGGTCATCTATCACCAATATTGACGGAGTTAGTGTCAATAATCACAGTTATGCTGATGACATGGTCCTGCTGGCCCCATCTATTGGGGCTCTTAGAAGTCTTTTAGTATATTGTGAAGCCTATGCTGCAAGACATGACTTGAAGTATAATGTAAAAACAAGTGTATTTATGTTGTTCTGGCCAAGCGGCAAAAGCCCAAGTTATGTGCCTCCAATTATATAATTATATTGAATGAAATGCAATAAATAGAGTAAATGATTTCCGATACTTAGCACATTTAGTGACTGAAAATGGAATATAAGAAAAGGAGATAGGTATAGAAAGGGAGCGAAGAGCGTTGACGGTGAGAGCTAATATGCTGGTTCGTAGGTTTGCTCGTTGTTCAGAAGAGGTAAAAATAACTCTGTTCAAATCATTTTGTCAGACATTTTACACGAGCAGCCTGTGGTTAACATACACTCAGAAATCCGTCAATGCTATTCGCGTCCAATACAACAATGCATTCAGGATGTTGCTGGGGCTGCCGCGGTTCTGCAGCGCGTTCGGCATGTTCGCCGAGGCGCGCACAGATGGGTTTGCCTGCATGAGGAAGAAGGCAGCCTCACTGCTGAGCAGAGTCCGTGGGAGCACCAACAACATCCTGCAAATGATAGCGGACAAGATGGATGGCCCGCTATGCAGACACTGCCATACTGTACTGACTAAATAACTACACCTACTTATATAATTATTAAACTAACATAGACTTAAGACTTAGTTATAAATTAACCCGATTAAGGGTCTTGTGTTATCTGAAAATAAACGATTAAGAGAGTATTTAATAATAATATAATAAAAGTAATTGTATTATTATTAAATAATCTCTTAAACTTGAAAATAAATGAAACATCTCACAACATTCTATGGGTATTTGACCTCAGATAATTGGGAGCAAAACGGAGATGTATCTCGTTCGCAATTCTTCTCGTCTTGAAGGAAAGTAAATTGTTTTGTATACATAATTCAAGCTCTAAGCTGCTGAGGGACGGTTCAATTTTCTTTTTTGGCAGAAATTTTGACTTTGTTTTTTGCATTTAACACGCAGCTTATGAAATTCAAGCATTCTCGTTACATCGTGGGTGAAAATTGCGTTTACTTCAAAACTTTAATAATGCTCACCCGAATTTCAGTTAAGCATCATTAAACGTGGCCAGTCTCAACGGAGACTAGCCAGGTGCGCAGAACATGCCATGGTGCACAAGTGTGCGGGCAAACACAGGTGTTCTCTCTATTCCTTCACTCTCATAATCCGATGGGACAACTGACTAACACGACCGGGGAGAGGTAAGGCCCAGGACCAACAACTTAACGTGCTTTACGGGGGTGTAACATCGTCAACTTCCTGACTCTAGGTTACTACTGTGAATTTTTCTAAGGATTTCAAAAGTTTTATATTATAGGAGCCTAAATAGATGTGTACGTAGGTTAATTTTTGGTTACAAACCCGTTCTATTAATCTAAAACTTTGGTCATCCATTTCACTCATCCAACAATGACACAAGGATAAAACTTTGAGTATGAATGACAAATCACGTGGGCTCTTCTACGAGTCATTAACGGACCCTTCCGCGTAATAAAGCCTCACAGGGATCAGGATGTTGACCCTACAATACGTACGTACGTACTTCAGTTATACGTGCCGTTGGGCAATGCTTTTAAAAGGCTGCAGTAAGGTAGTACGAATTCGTAATCGGAGCCCTGAATTGAGTTAAAAGGTTCCGGTTAACTTTCAAGAATATTATATGTTAAATGCATGGACAAAGTTTAAATGAACATTAGTACCTATTTTGTGTATATTTAGATAAACTATAGACAACTTATTTCCGGAAATAGTATGCGATCGGCACTAGGAGGAAGAAAATGAAACAAACTACTGGCTATTTTGAACGCGGCTAGTAATTTTCTCCCGTCATAATACGAGTACGTACTGAAGGAGGTGACAAACTCTCGCGAGGACTATAGTTACCTACTCGCGCAGCTTAGACGGTGCCCCTGATCGCATTCAAAAACAGATCCATCAGCATTTCCATTTCAAGTGACCCTGCTCGAAGCAAAGTTTTAAATGCTGTACTCTTTGTCCGTCACCCCACCTTTAAAATGATTGTCTGTAACCTAGTTATTGAACGAGGGGATCCCCTTGTCAAGCTTGTCAATAAAGCTCCTTTTATCAAATCCCTAATGAATATTATCAAGCTATTACCATTATTTAAATGAAAGGTTCGCGAAAGCATTAATCAAGCTTAGATAGCATCCCTATTGGTCTTCGTAAACGTTTGATATCAGGAAATTGTGAGAATATTTATTGATTTTTATCGCTTTTGTAGGCCTGAACGAGACAAGGGAAAGGCCATTGGAGTAAAACCGTGACAAGGATGATAAGATGAGGCTCGATGATCAGTGATATCCAAGAGTAGGTAAGCTGAAGAAATAAAAATCTTCCGTTTGCATGATGTTTTGACGATATCGTCAATATTGCAGGTCGCATTTAGACGCGAGAAATACAAACTGCAATGAGCCAGGCTATTGATAGGTACGCGTACGGTACGTTAAGAGAGATTTTTGACGATGTTTTGAAGAATCACACTTCCTCTAATTACAATTTTCTTGTAAA
Source organism: Eupithecia subfuscata (assembly GCA_963564075.1). Lineage (NCBI taxonomy): Eukaryota > Metazoa > Arthropoda > Insecta > Lepidoptera > Geometridae > Eupithecia > Eupithecia subfuscata. The sequence goes on along the minus strand of OY751097.1, from coordinate 1,478,786 downwards.
GTTTGGCAATGGTTCAGGAAAAGACGAATGGCGTGAAAGCGATTAAAGTTCGACACTCCGGTGAAACATCGGAAAAGTTCAAATCGGAATCTGTTCACAGCTGGAGGATCATTTTGTCTTAATTTAAATGGGGATTTGTTTATCTGATCAGCAGATTTTCTATTAATAAAGTTTTGAAGGTCGCTATTGAACAGAAGTAGAAGTCAATTGCTTAACTGATTTAGATAGGTATTTACATAAGACTGTACAAGCTATCCGTCTTTGGAATGCTCTTCCTCTAGACATCAGACGTGCAAAATCACCCCCAATCTTCAAAAAACTGCTTCATTGACATTCTTGCCTGACCCTGTTTCATCCATGCAAAAATTTATACAACTTTATGTTTATGTGTATGTAAGTTTATCATAAGTAGGTAGTAGGTATTATGGCATGTTAGGTATTGTAGTATGTAGTATAGCTATAATTATAATTGTTCTCATTTGCTTAAGTCAAACGCCACGGTCTATATTGTTCTCTTATGTCCAGTCCATCCCAAGGCTGTCTGGCAGAGATCATTCAAAGCGATAGGGCCGCCCCTTGTACTTCCTTGATTCTCAGTATTTTCTTCTGTGTTATGTTTTGTGTTTGTGTGGTTTAATAAGAGTTATATTTTCACTTATTTACATACGAGCTGACCCGCCGCGATTTCATTGGCGTGGACTTTAGTAGTAGTACTAATGTACATCCGAGTAATATAACCCGAGTATCACGCGTTTGAAGCCGCAGATAGAAGTTTAGGTGAGAACATAATAACCCAAGAATGTGAATTTCTAAAAAACTGTTCTTAATAGGTGTTTACGTCCATAACTAAATTTTCATGCAAAATTTCAGCCTCGCAGCTCTTCTAGATAAGTCAGTGAGTGGCCTAACTTTGTCTCCACAGTATTGACCTTTAGGGTCAGAATTTCAAAAAACCTTGAAACACGTATCTATTTATTTCAAATCATCTTCCTATGCTACAAATTTTGACGCGCCAACAGTTACGGTTCTGAAGTTATTATAAAAATGACCTTTGACCCCATTACAATACGAATTTTTAAAAATCTGTTCAGCGAGTGCCGACGTCCTGAAAGGAACCTCCATGCAAAATTTAGATATGATAGATAGATAGATAAAAAAATATTTGATACTACACACATACAATTTTTTTTTTTTTTTTTTTTATTTCACACAACACAAAAGGCTTTGTCGCTGAGCGACCACATCGCCTTACACACATACAATTAAAAAATTATCTATTCACTGATTTTGTATTTCGTTTTATAAATAGTATTTTTTTAATATACTATTTATAAAACGTTTATAATACTATTTATAATATAATTTTAACTATTTATAATATAATTAAAAAAAAAAAAAAAAAAAAAATTTTTGATTTTTTTTTTTTGTTATTACGATTTCATCCCGTGACAGGTGTGATTCGTCTTTATTGCTACATCAGCCTCTACAGTCTTTAGTGGACCACTGCTGGACGCAGACGTCCCCTGATAACCTCTTATTGTATTTCATCTCATGGGGGGTAACGCCCATAGTCCCCACGCTGGGCATGCGGGTTGAGAATCGCAGATAAGTTAAGGAATCGTTCTGCAGGCGCTGTTGCCGGGAGCAGTCCCTTAGTCGCCTCTTACGACACCCGCGGGAAAAGTTGGGGTGATGCAAATCCTAAGCCGGCACCTCTCGGCAGCTTGCTTTTATTGTTAATCTTCAATAAATAAAGAAAAGTGTAAAATAATAGCCCGAAATTGACTTTATCATTTTATAAAACACCTAATATTCTCTGAGGTTACTAAGTGGGTAGTACGACACAATACTGTGTAGGTACTGTATTGTATGCCAGCTATCTATCATCGAAGTAGTTTCATGAAAAACTCACTTAAGCTCTCAAGTTAACAAGAACATGCCTCGGAACTTTATAATGAAAGCCTCTTACACGTGGCTAAGGGTTTCCCAAACTTTTCTTTAACATTTTAAAGTTTTTTATTCAAGTGACTGACGTCATGACAGTTCGTAGTCAGGTTGGTCTTGTTATTTTTATGTACTCGTACGTCGAAAACTCTGTCAGTGTCGAAAATAAAACAGGATTAGGACCTTGAACATGCTTAGTAAAGTTACTGAAAAAGAAACATTGGTTTTGATAGTTAAGGCGAATAGTAGGGTGGATAGTGGCGCCACTACATATTTAATTTTATAATTACGTTATACAAAGGAATTATCAAGAAATCGGACCGCGCGTAGACGATATCTATCATAAGCTTTTTTAAAATGTATCTTTAATAGTTTTGTACTGTATTATTTAGGCAGATACTTGTTTCAAGAGTTTAGTTCCTATTGGTGGCCACCAAGCTCTCCAAACAAGGTTTTTGATTGAATAACACAAAACAAAACTATTACAAATACATTTAAAAAAAGCTTATGATAGATATCGTCTACGCGCGGTCCGATTTCTTGATAATTCCTTTGTATAACGTAATTATGGAATTAAATATGTAGTGGCGCCACTATCCACCCTACTATTCGCCTTAAAGCTCAGCTTAGTTGAACGTGTATCGTCATTTTAACTTTGATCTTTTCCCTCTACAGAGTAAGTCATTGACTTGACGAATTTCTTTATTACAATACATTTTATGATAATTACAACTCTATTACCTCCCTTTTGTGGTTTAAAATAAGTTGATGATGATAAACCTTAAACTCCTTACAAAAGTTTGAGCAACTCCGTCTTGAGAACAAAAGAGAAAACTTGCGACTTTCTGATGCTCTAACAATGGACGAAGAAAAGTTGTAAACCATTGGAACCGAGGCCAACCTAATTTTACCTTCTATGACATGCTTTATTGTGTCGATTTATAAAATGAGACTTGTGAGTGTTACACCAAAGTCGGCGGGCCAACGATAAAAGCTGACAAAACACTATCGTCGATAGTGATTATACCGTCAGTCGATATTCATACACTGAAATGTCGCACAAACCCGCCCTGGGCTGTGTTGCTAACTTTGGTGTGTAGACTACGTTACCCCTACTATTATATTCTCAGACCATGTACTTACCTTTCTAAGAAAAGGCCTACGAAGGTGTGTTGTTTGTGTTTTGGTTTGTGTTGGTAGGTATCGACTAAAGTTGTTTTGCTCTTTAAAATAAATGAAGCACTATATAGAGCCTTAAAGTGCCAAACGGGCCAAAATGAATGGAGTTTAACAATATTTATTATTTGATGAAAATGGAAACTCGTGTACAAGCTGAATCGAACGGGTGTTGTCAGAGTTCAATGTAAATTCAGCCTCAAACAAATTTACCATGAAACTTTCGTGAAACAAAGTGCAGAGCTAATACAACATTTCCGGGTAATAAATTGAGGCTGGGATCTTCTCTGCATCGGATTTATGCCGACAATGTCACCGTGCGAGTGAAACGATGAACAGATTGACGAGAGCGTCAAGAAAATAGGTTATGTCGGCTTGTCGCATATTGGGGAATTTCTAGGAATTGCACAACATTGTTAAGCTTGTCTACGAGACCTACCTAAGGTAAATAAAGTAAAAAATCTCCGTGAAAGTACATAACATAACGTACGTCCGTCAATGAAGTATTATTTTGTTCTTAGTATGAACATAATTGATGGGGACATATTTCAGACCGAATTTGCTGAATTAAGATCCCGTTGTAATTTAATATTTTTTCTTACTAGACACTTTCTACTACTAGGTACAACAAATACGAGTAAAAACAATATTGTCTGTCGTAGCAAACATAAATACATTAACAAAATCTTTGCTGACGTCATGAGCAAACAATTCTTGTAATAAATTAACAATTATTATCTCCCAGTTATTTTCACTGAACTTAAATACAGTCAGTGATTTATATGAAGGACTTGGTTTTGTGTTGTGTGCAGTTCACAAAGTGCAAATTGGTATTTACGTTCAGAATTTATGCTAGAATTTGTTATCATTTTAATGAATTCGTGAAACATATAACAAACGTTTTTGTGCCAAAAACTTTGTTTATTTTTACCAAAACAAGAGCATTTGTTTGTGGCAGTGTTTTTGTTGGTGTAATGCGTAAACGTAATGAGGTTTGCATGTGTAATACGATATTTTCAAGTACTAAAGTCATTTGCAACGCGATATTTACCATGATTTGAGTTTTCAATATCGTGGTAAATATCCCGTTGTAGGTGACTTTAGTGTTAATAACCATGATGAATATAAAATATGTAGTTACCAATACTAAATTAAGTGACATTTCTATGGCTAACTCTCTACACTTCTTGTTATTCTCCATCATCGCCGAACGAAAAACGCCTCATTGCCTCTAGAAAAACTTTTATAAATAGATTGCGGTTTCACTGGTCCAGGGCATTTATTCTGTTTCTCCACATCCAACATTGTCGACATGCGACTAACACACGGAACTGGAAACTATTATTTTACACTGTCTATACGTGTATAATTATTATTATCTTACAAAAATTTCAGTAATAAATGGACAAAATATGGTGAAATATATAACTACGAAAATGAAAAGGCTTCAGAAAAAAACCTGTCCAATTCAATCTCTCGTTCGTACATTTTGTCCATTAGAATAGAGGTGCCAACCGCAAAAGCCGTCACTTCTAACTTCGTGCCGTAGGTTCGAGTTTTGGTGAATTAGATTACCGATTTGCCGAAACAATGCACGCAATAGCCAATTTTGGAAAATTAAAATAGACCTCCTGGCATATAAATATGATTTAATTTTCTCAAAAATTATGTAAATTTTACCGATTCGGCCAATGCCACTGCTGCATTATCTAATTAATACCTACATTATTTAATGTTACGTTTCGGTTGTGTTTTAAAACGTGTGTGGTGTCTCTCGTTATCAAATACCTATATAAAGATTTCAAGTAATATCCCTAAATTTGATTTTCTTAGATATTACCCTGAATGTGAGGGCTTACGCACTATAATAACAAAAACCTTACCTAAGGATCATTACACAAACCGTGAAACTGTAAATTAAATCGTTCCTGTAAACAGCCATAAAAATAGGTAATATCCTTTGAAAAATGAAATCTTGCTCAAGTTCAAAGCACCCTGTTTCCCCAACATAAAATATCAAACAGATATTCAGCCAGCACATAAATCTCCGACTCAGACGAGCCTAAACAAACATAATAACCAGCCACAATAAAGAATCCTTTCATGGCCCATCTTCAATCTTATAAAATGGCCGCTTTTCATTTCCGGTGTGTGAAAAATTAACTGCTGAATATTTTGGGGACGTTATTTATACAGTTGCATGTCAGTTTGAGAAATGTAGGAGAGTTCGCCTGTTTAGAAAAGAAATAGCTTTGAATATTTATAAATTATTACTTTTGTAAACCTGTCCCTCTGCGGAGCTATGAAGGCGTTATTTTTTTGCACTTTTGTCTGTTTTTAAATGGTAAAATTTCTTTTTATAAGGATTTTTGTAATAAGATGATTCTTATTTCCTATCTATATATACAGATTTCTTTCTTATGAAATGGTGATTAAGTACGTAAAAGAACTACTAACATGTAGTTTCCTACCGATCAGCATCGTTGTGGTTTGGTTCAGGTCATGACGTGACAATGGATCGTCAAAAGATAGGGCTAGATCTCAGTACTCACGGAATCCCTGTGGTAAAAAACTCAAATTAAACAAAATTCAATTTATTTTCTTTGGTATGGCACGATTAGGAGAAAGATACTAAAAAAATCATTGTTTGGTTCCTTTAACCAGTTTCTTCATAAGTTGTATTGACAATTTTAAGATTTTAAGCCCACATTTGAATGAAAATTTTTGTGCAGTGCAGCAGTTGTGCGTATCCAGGTCTGCGACAACCTTTAAACATTTCAGATTTGGCGTCATCATAAAGCAGGATTTATCAAACAGTTGCGTAGGCTGGTTAGGCAGTTGAGGCTTATAAAAATTTACGAATTTGCCACCGTAACGAGCCAAGCTAATATCCACCCTAATGTCCTCCCGTTTAGTCACATAAAGGCGTATTACCCTGTAATTTACTTGCCAGTGATTTGGCTAATGTCATGTGCTCTAATGCGAAAAGAATATTATGGCGGGCGCTTTGAGGGTAATTTTAGGTTTGATAAGATTTGATGCAGAAATATGTTCGTTCTAGAAACACAAAGCTCTCAATTAAAAATATATAAAAGCTACCTTTATGAGCAAATGCGATACAATGCGAAAAAGAGACGTTTAGGATGGCTTTGTAGCGGTCTCAGGGAGTTGATGGATGGAGGTGGCTCAGAACCTCTATTTGTGGTGTCGTATGGGGTAGGCTACGGTATGTCCAGCAATGGACGTGTTTAAGCTGATATGATGATGATTAGGTGTGAGCAAATTAGATCCATTATTCTCCACACACATTAGTCCACTGCTAAGCAATCTAGGGCTTCCAAAATAACACAAAGTTTGCAATTCTTAAAAAAGAATTGACATCCTTAAAAGATGAAGTAGAAGATTGCCACCATTTAGGTTACACAGATTCACGCGAAATTCAACTATATTAGGGTTTGATTCTCGGCGTATTTGTCTGCGAATTAAACTACCAGAACAGTAGTTTTCCATAAGTAATCAAACATGGTCTTATGAACCCATAAAAATCGCTAAAATATTTGGATTTCGCGCAAATCTGTCTTAGATTCCGTGTAGATGACTCGGTAGCGGAGAGTCTGAATAGCCCTGCAGGTCCTTTCATAGAAAACTTCAAGTACCAACAACCGTGCCAATAAAACACGTCAAAACTCGATCCACTGCAGAAACATTGAAACCTTTTACAGAATTCCAGCAGACGTACGTTTTACATATCAATGAGTTTTCAAACTTGGAATTTATGCAAGCTGTTGTGTGGTTTTATTTCGAACCAAAGAGTTTTGAATGCTCGGAACCTTTATGCCGAACATGTTGAGGAAAATTGATTTCCGTTTGCTGTTTTTGTATGGAATTTTTCGTTCCAGTTCTTTCGATTGCTGCTTTTGACACCGTGTATTTGTTTTTAATTGTTTTGTCATAATAAATTAGAATTGTCAGGGCAGAACCAGGCATTATTCACACGAAACCTTTCACAAATTCCTTCCCGAAACAGACATAATGCCTGTGTATTTGGCATTTTGGAAAACCATTATTAAATATTACCATACAAGGAATATAATTTTATTCAGAAAAAATGCATCTCCTTCCATGCTACGGGTATTTTTTCTGTGATGAAATCAAATACCACAAAATGAGAAAATATAGGAAGCAAACTATAGTTTGATAGAAGATGCTCTCAACATCTCTCTTGGTCACCACCATAGCCCATTATCATCAATAGCGTCATACACTCCATTTGCATACATATTACTTGGCGCAACTTCGCCCGTGTTGAGTGTGCATGAATTTTAAAATTTTCGATTTGCCGCACCCGCTCAATTTTCTGTAACGACTTGTATTATTGAATCCACCCTTGTTATTTTCTGGTCTGTTTGTCCGACAATATCTTTTATTGTTGGGGCTTCGTATGTGAAATTTTCACGTGGTTTTGGTTATGTTTTATTTATACAACCGATTTTGTTCTAAAATTTTGGTACGATACGCTTGGTTTTCTTTTTGTTTGTTTTTATGCTACGATACGTTCGATAGTAAAATTCTCAGTTATTTTGAAAACCATTGTGCCGTTATTTTAGAAGAAAACAATATTGCAATACAAGTTTTGCGCGACCGACAACGAAAACTTTCTGACAAATGAATATCGGATAATTTTAAATCAAGTAACCGGACTCTGATTTTAATGAACGAAAATGATTTCATGGCGGATGCATTTTTTATTCAAGAGTAATTATAATTTAATATTTAAATGCACAGCGATGCAATTAGTGCAGACCCAATGGGTGGGTGCTACGTAGGCAACGTCAAGTTTGCCTATAGCCGGATTGTAAAACATGTTTTTATACTAACGAGCATCATTGTTTAAAAAATTATCTCATATTAGTTAGGTTATATTGGTAATTGGTGGCTTGGTGAGCATTTTGTTTATTGTTATATTCGGTCCTGTACGGTCTCAGAGAAATGAAGATTGTTTGATTCTGAAACCCCGCTAAAACTCGAAATTTACGTAGGTTTAACTGCTCGGTGGACACCGGGAGCGGGAACAAAACGGATTTTTCTATGTATAATTAAAAATATATCTATCTATGTAGTGTATTGTATTAAGTATATCAGTTATCTAGTACCCATAACACAAGCTCTGCTTAGCTTGGGGCTAGATAATGCTGTGTGAATTGTCCAGCATTATTTATTATTATTATTATTATTATTTGGACCATTTTCTTTGGAAGTCTTGCAATACAACGCCGAAAAAATAACACAAAATTCATATCATTTTTCATCTTACACAAGGAAAAAATACTTTTGTTAAGAGTTTATTAACTCGTTCTCGCTTCTCCTTTCCCTATCTACAAAATTTCAAATCTTTCAATGACATAGATACTTAAACCCAGCCTGAGTAAAGTCGCGTCCACAAAGCGAACAAAAGGAAAGTTGCCTAATTAAATGGCTTTGTTACACATTATGTCAGATTCAGACTCGATGCTCTTGAACTTTTTGTTGGATTTCTTCAACGGAATTTTGGGCAGAGCTTAATTATATAGAATATTTAGGATTCGGAGACATAGGTAGATACACAATACAAAATCATTTATTGAATTCTATAGGTATATAATAAATTATCACTATAGCTGCCCTGCTGGGCACACAATATTTGTATAGAGAGAGAGGAGGACGTCAATGTATATTTTACTTATTTGCATATTTCTTATTATTCGTTTAAAATATTCATCAATCGCGTTATATTTAGATAAAAGTTTGAATTGTTTAAGAAATTGTTTTTCTCAATTTTCTTTTACGTTTTTAACATTTTTAACGCGTCAGGTAGTTTAATTTATGATTTAACTAGTTTCTGCCCGCGGCTTCGCACGCGTTGTTTCTATGGAAACGTTTTATAGTTATTTTTGTCCCAAGGGAACTGACTTATGGGATGATAAGTAGCCGATGTTTTATTTTGGGATTAGAATTACCTGTACCTATTCAAATTTCAGCCCGATCCGTTAAAAACACTATATAGTTAAACATCCAAACTTTCGCATTTATTATATTAGTGTGATTGTCATGTAATGGGCTTGAGGTACTTCTGTTGTATAACGCTTTTGGTATACTGCTAGGTTGAAATGGTGAATTGTGCGCGCGCTATCATTTTTTGGGTGGTTTTTGATAATGTTCATCTTAATAAAAAATACTTAGTCTGACAGACAGTTTTGTAACAATAATATCATATTCATTATGAATGTAAGCGGGTTAACTGCGAACCTATTTTGTGTTGGAAGAACACCAACGTTTCATCCCTTAACGAGGGACTTCATCAGGGTGAGTGTGGTTCGCGTCGCGCCTGTACCGCGTCCTTCCGCGCACTTTTTAATAGTAGAATAATATCATAATCCAGAATAGATAAGGCGGGTTCTTTGACATGAATCCTTGAAATATACCGTCCTTTATTCAATTCGACAATGCGCCACAACAAAACTCGAAACCTGTAAATCCCTTAAAACACAAAAATCTCTAACAAAGTTGGATAATCTCTGAAACCGTTGTCTCGAAAAGTCCGGCTTGGGCTTAGAACGTCTTATCTTGTTACCAAACTTTTACAATGGTCATTAGCAAGGTATAATTGGAGGCTAGTGGATGCTCCAGAATTTTCTTACCGCGACCTTCAAAATTAAAGAAAATTTACTGTTGCCCGCAGAATTTAAAGGGGATGAAAATCCTCAATGGCACGTAAAGCATTCTCATCCTCAGTCACTACGTAAAGCATGCTGTTCACAAGTGTGTTGGTGTCTTTAAAATGTAAAATAAAACATGTTGAGCTACAATCGCGCACATCAGCAGGGTTATTCAGATACTCCGCTACCGAGTCGACACGGAATGTGACACAGATTCGCGCGATAATTTATACACTGTAGCGGTTTTTAATATTTTCTGCGATCAGTAAGGAATTAAACTACCAGACACGTAGTTTTCCACGAATCGTGGACCATTGATTTTCTATACACCTATGTTACAAAAAAGAGTGTAATGAAGCTTTTCGTAATAATGTTGATTATTAGTAATAAATCTCTTATATTATTAATAGCTCCAAAAGTTGCTCGGTCGACTCGGTAGCGGAGAATATGAATAGTCCAGTTGGGACACGCATTTGTTCTAACTCCGTTTATTCCTACTAGGTTATGATGAGTCATGAATTATAAAAAACTTGGGTTCTAGGTTAAAATAGCTATCGTGAAAAAATAACTAGCAATCACATCAGGAATCTCTATCAGGGTCGTATTCGAAAAACGGGGATTAATGGAGTTCAAGATTTTGATCTAGTCCCATTTCATCTGATCAAATGGTTTCGTTTTGTATCGGATCAAGCCAAATATTAATAAAATCAATGAGATAATTAATTCTCATTAAGTGTCGTTGACCAGCTATAAAGTTGTGGCTTACCTAGGGGTTAAAAGAGGGCTATTTTAACCCCTAGGTAAGCCACAACTTTATAGAGATAGACTTAATAAACATGTACATACATGTGTAACAAATTTCCTACAAAACGGTTTACCTGATGTATTAAAAGTTTACCATGAAGTTAGCAACAGCTGGAAGCGAAGAAACGGAAAATATATATGTTTATTTAGCCATGTGATCTAAGATAAATTTATGCATGCACTTTAATACCATGTCATACTGACAAATGCGTACTGACAAAAGGAACGCAGTCGTCGAGTCAGTCAACTATTTTAACAACAGTTCTAAATATTTTAGTGCCGTTAAATCCCCTGTTCAAAAATTTTTCCGTTTCTAATAGATATACGGGCTGACCCAAGATTCCCAATTTATGTAGGTAAGTAAATAAATAACGATATTTTTTTCTCAGCGGGAGCTAAGCCCTTCTCGATCACCTGTTACTATCCCACGCAATGGTAGATTGATGACGAGGTTGTATTGATAATTTTTCTTCTTCATCCTAGCGTTAATAACCTGGATATTTGTGTATCCCTGACAGTAAGAATCGACCCGTTTAAATCAGCCCGTGGACGTAGTAAGAACTGATTGAGGGAATGCACCAGAGGAAGGACAGCAGCATGATTCTGTGTATTTTTGACACCGCTCCTGTAATCACCAATCCACCTTCTGATTACGGCAAAATCCTCCTTGTCTGGGCACGTTTGCAGTGGACGTAGGAGTACTGATACGACATCCTGAGTGAATCCATGTCTGAGTTGAAGGGATTGATTCTTACGCCAAGACCACAACGCCGTGTGGCCTAAAGTTAACACCACCCCAACTCTTCCCGCAGGCGCAGGCATCGTGAGACGTCTAAGGGATATCCACCGGGAGCGGGCAGCAGCATCCCCTGCAGAACCATTCTGCCACCAGACTGCGATCCCCAACCCGCATGCCCAGCGTGAGGATTATAGGTATTGCCCCCCATCAGATAAAAGGCAATAATGTGCTTATCAGGGTCAGGCCTGCGTCCGGCAGTGGACCATTATAGGCTGTTGAGGTTGCGGTTGAGAACCACAACGGCTCGCAAATAATGTTCATTATTTCCTTAAAAATATATCACTAACAAAACCCTCCTTTGACAGTTCACAGTCGGTTAAAGCCCAACCCAGCCCTTCCACTGAATTGATTCATTTTATCGCGGTGGTTTTTATCCGAAGATAATCTAGTAGGCGCTTTTGCTGTGCAAATAGATTTAAAATTCCTTGTAGGGTTAGTTTAATAAAGGCGACTTTTCTCGTTCTAGTTTTTTTTCGAAGAAATTTTCTTCTGTTGTTTAAAAACCTTTATTCGAAGGCTTGTATCATCAAGATAAAATAACGTGATAACTCATTTCTAAGGTCTCATTATAAAACAAATATATTTGCTGTCTATAGCCGCTAATCACCCATTTGATCCAAAAAGCGATAAAATCCAAAATAGCTCACATTCCGTACGTTGTTTTACTCGACAGAAATTCTAAATTATTAGAAGAAAAGACGGTCTCTAAAACCACTTGCACAAAACCGTCTGTTTAGTTCTCGATGAAATTGTCACCGTTCTAAAATGCGACCCTAGACTTACTTAGGCCTAAGACATACGACAGCTTGCATCGTCTTCGAGAAACGGACCCTTAAACCGCTTGTGGGAGCCGTAGCCCCGTAGATAACAGGGTTATACCATACCCACATATTTCTGACGGAATTCCACTTCTGTCACTATTACTCTTTGGAGATTTTCTTTGAAGGATTAGGATTGTAAGCAGAATGTTTTGTAGAAAATAAATAGTTTTTATGAAAAGGACTAAAGTTACCTATTTTTTTATGTAGGTACCTCCTAAGTCGAGTAAGGTTTTTTCATTTCACAAACCTTATTCAATATCTAGCTTACGCTTGCGGCCTTACACGTAATGTATTTTCCTGGACAAAAAAGCATAACGCTATGTCAGGAGCACGATTCTCGAAAAGGATATATTATCACCGATTTTTTCTCTGGTGTCGATGAAAAAAAATTGAGAATAACTATGTCCAGCTGTGGACTATCATGGGCTGATGGAGATTATGATGACGATGACGTGGGCCAACAATCAATTTCATCTTCAAAAGTGGTTGGAAAGTGTCAATGGGGACAACGAGAACACATCGTTTAAAATTCTGTTTTATCCTATGTTAATTAATACACTTATTCCTTGATTTATATTTTGTTTAGTTCCCAGGGAATGTTTGGTGAAAATGAAGAATTTGATCTTGCTTTGTGGTTTGGTTCTGTATTGTGAAAATAAGATGGGGCGGGCATACATGGATATTGTTCAATAGATGAGTAGAGAAGAAAATTGATTTCTGAACTTAAATGGCTAGCTAGCATTTTTTTTGTATTGTGTCATTAAATTATAAAAAATATAAACAACTACCATAAATAGTAACGTATTACATAATAACACGAATGCTAGTAACTTCCCATTTGTAAGTATTGTTGTAGGCTGTTTTACTTACTGTTCTTAAAGACTGGTAAAATTTCATGCCGCGTTTTTGCAGAGCGACAGATTTTATGACGTTATTGGAAAAATGGTCAATCCATAAACCTTAGTCGAGCCAACATGCATACCTTGAGCTATTTACTACTTGACAAAATTTTGACCAAGTTTGAACCAGTATTTGGCTTCGGTTTTTTACCATGAAATGTTTCGTAGTTTAACGAATTTATTATGAATGTTAGCGGGTTAACTACAAACCTAACTTGTGTTGGAAAAACACCAACGGTTCATCATAACGAGGATGGCTTAGTTTTCTTATGGTTTGTTTACGATTTAGGTAAGTAGGTTGTTTAAGAATCGCGTCTGATTAGTATGTAATGCCACTGAACCTGCACGTGACGTAAACCCTAAGTTTAACTGAAGTCCTCACTTCAATCATGACCTAACTTGTCAATCGCGACATGTCGATCTGACAAAGTTTTCGCAGCTCGCCATAAATTACGTGTCGACCCATCTCAAGCAACGTCGCTTCCAGTCTTAGACCACAATGTATGGAAATTTATTGAATTTTTTACTTATTATAAAGGCATTTTTTGGAACGAAGTTCCTTATCGCGTGTTGCGAAAGGGGGCTAGACGGAAAAAATTAAGACCAAAAGTTGTAACGACACTTCTTAGACCAAAAGTTGTAACGACACTTTTTTGACCAAAAGTTGTAACGACACTTTTTGCTATAGTTGTAAGCCGTGCGGTGTGCGCGTGTTTCTCTGTCTGTCTCTCTCTCTCTCGTATAGAAAGCAAGCCAGTTATTTTTGTTTCGTCTTTCTATTTCGCATTAAAAAGGAACTACATTCCATCCGGATGTACCTTGACACCTGTCAAGTTTTTTTTTATTCTATAATGGTACTCTGGTGTATGTATTCTGTCCTATTCATTCAAAAATCATATAACTTTTAAAGGGACAACAACGTCCAAAGAAATAACCATCAGAGTTTTATATTTTGCTTAATTAAAATGTACCTATATTTAAGCAAAACAAAAATTTTAAACAATATTCTCATTCTCTTTGTTCCATAGATACTGGGAGTTTTCGCGGAAGGCTCGGTATTACTCCTTTGTCAAAATCAGAATTACAGGAAAACATAATTACCCCCAGAACACAGGACGCTATAACACCCTTACAAACTTTAGTAAAAAAGGTACCTATCTGGCGAATATAGAGAACCACAAGAACCAAAATTTTTTAAAAAACAATATTTAGAAGTTCTAGGGCAAGTCGAATGATCGTATGCGTCGAGCCAGGCATATAATCACATGCAACTGTGTTTCGTTTATGTTGCGTTTTGTTTACAACCGGGTACTGGCCGGTGTTACTAGATTGAAAAACAACTAATAAATATAAATAAATAATAAATAATGCAATTCACACAGCATAATCTAGCCCCCAGTTAAGCAGAGCTTGTGTTATGGGTACTAGATAACTGATATACTTAATACAATACACTACAGATAGATATTTATTTATTATACACAGAAAACATCCAGAACTCCCTGACCAATATCTGCATATCGTACAAGCATTTGTCCCGAGGCGGGAATCGAACCCGCAACCTCCTGCGTCGCAGGCGGACCTTCGCCCGCCGCGCCACTGAGGTCGTCAAAACTGCTTAAACTAACTTAAATAGAAGTACCTTTGAAGTAAGTATGTACTCGTACCATTCGCAGCGAGCATGAAACGTCAAAAATCCGTGTCTTTGCTCGTTGCGAGCGCCTTCTTTCCACACGGCTCATACTGACTGCACGAGCACTCACTGTGTGACATTACGCCTTGTAACACTGGTCAGTACCCAGCTTTAGAATGCGACCCTCAGGAACGGAGTAAGTAGGTAGGAGTTTGTCTCAGGTAAGTAAGAAGTTTTCACTTACCCAGCCGGGGCTTGCCTGTTCCCACGCTGTATAAAAACAACTCTACTAGCTTGAACTTGAGCTACTGCTTAATCTCTACCCTGCCCGTTCGAGAACGTGTTGTCACCTCGTAATTAATTATTTCCCTTGAATGATTAAAACTCCATCCGCGGTGTTCCCCCTAATTACAACGAAGGGATCCTCAGGGTAGACGGATAAAAACTGTGAGATAAAAATTAGAATGGACTAGGAGACTCGAAATAATCTAGAACGTCTCACGGGTGGCATTAGAGTTTTCAGGGATGAAATGATCTCTGTTTCCCAGCAAAATTTCGTTTTATTTAGGGAATTTTATTTATGAGCACAGTGGAAGTAAAATGTGGTGTAGGGATTCTTTGTAATTAAACTTGCTTCTACCCGTGCCTTTGCACACGTTTTTACGCGATTAAAATAAGATTATTATGTTATTTCAGGCCTACGATTAAATTTATGCATAATATCATTTTTATCTGTTCAATAGTTTTAGCGTGAAGAGGTAACAAACATCCAAACTTTCGCATGTACCTATATTACTAGTTTCTGCAGCTTCGCCCGCGGTGTTTCTAAGGAAACGTTTAAAAGTTATTTCTATCCCATGGGAACTGATTCATAGGTTAAAACTACCCTATTTTATTCTATGCCTAGAACTACATCTATGCAAAATTTCAGCCCGATCTGTTCAGTAGTTTTGGCGTGAAGAGGTAACAAAGATCCATCTAAATGTTGAAACTTTTGTATGTGTAGTTGTAGTGTGATTCGTGTGATGTGATGTGATCTGAGCTAGTGAGTACGTACACGTGAATGAATGGATCAGGATCAGGGTGTCAAGAAGGGCATGGGGTAGTCGGCATCAGGTAGCGCTGGATTGACGAAGTGGGGACCGATCTCTGTGAACTCGACTAGCTAGCTCAGAGGGCCTATTTTAATTCTACAACACGAAATTTCGTGTTTCGTTTATGCCAATTGGTGTACTCTAATATACCGATTAAGAGTGCCAATTTACACAAAAATACTAAATTTAACAATCGATTGCGTTTTGGGGAATTAAAAAGGCCTTTGGAACATAAAGAGGCTTGTAGAGGCCCATTGAGTCACTAATTTCAGATCACATTAAGCCTAAGCGTGGTCATTTCATCGGGAAAGGGTTGTGTTTTTCTAGTGTTTCTATGTGGTTATGTTACAGTATTTATTTTGTTAAACAAGGCACAAAATACTCGTGTAGACTCTTTTATGGTCCTACATTTTGTAAGACCTTGCCCTCCCAAATTTTGTAAAAAAAGTGAAAAAGCGGAGACCGAGTCAGGTTGTTTAAAATTTAAAAATAAGGGGCGAACCTAACGGGTTTGTTGTCAAACTAAGCCAAAATCTCAGTACTCACAGGTTCCCTACCGTGGTACAAAACTCGAATTACTAATACTTCGTAAAATTTTTCTTTGATTTATTGAATGTGTTTTCAACACGATAGAAAAAAAATTAAGATAAAAAAACAGTTGGGTAGGTTTCTTGTCAATATGCAAAAACTTGATTTTTGTACTTACTCTGTTCCAAAACGATAACCGTTCCTATGAACGCGAAATACTATGCCTATCCTTTTCACAAAATGATGCGCATTTCGACCTTTTCATGTTTGTGAGATATAAACATTAGAAAAGGCGTCTCTTAATAACCTGAGAATTCTCTCTTGAGTTGCTAATTCTATTTGCTAATTTGATACTCTTCTTGAGATTGTGTTATGCATAATTTACCGACACATTAACGTGCTACAATTTCTGTTTGAGAAGGTAATCTAATTCAAAAAGTTTGAAGAAGGAGTTCTTACTGAGATTTGAGCCCAAACGAACCAGCAGAAGGTGTCTTGTTATGTTGGATTGCTGGCGTGAATGAGTCAATGATCTTTATAAGATCGCTTGTAGCTCATAGCTTAATTTGCTTAATTTGTATGTGTGTCACCTGCGGTTTAAAAAAAACTGCCTCGTTGGTCTAGCGGTCAGCTTATTCAACAAATAATTTAATTTTACATTTAAATAGGCCTCTTGCAAAAGCTTGTCTTCCTCTCATGGTATGCGAGTTTAGATAGGGGGGGTGCGTGAAAAATAAAATACTGGCTATTTACAAAAAACTGCCAACTGTAATTAGTTTTTTTTTCAACTTTTTACTTCCTCTCCGCTGTCACTGTCTCATCGCTCATCTACCTACATTCATAGGAGGTTACCAACTCTCGTGCGATCTATTTAATAATTAAGTCAAGTAAGATAAAACATGCGAACTTAAAAAATGGGATTGAGAATGACACGCTCATATCGGATTCGAACTGACCAGACAGCGTGAAATGACATCATTATCAATCCCTTTCTATAACTACGCGGGCTATATCTACACTGCCCAATCGATGAGAAAGTACCTGTAGCCCATTGTCTAAATTCCTCTAATCTAACTTATTTAATAACGATTGACAAGGGACCGAGGCTTTCAGAACTACGTAACAGCTCAACTTAGCACTGCTGCGGTTGAAGTGTATAGCTTAATTTTGATAAAGGTATTACGGCCCTAAGGGCCCCAATTGACGAAAGGTGGGCCTGGGCCCGTACTCTTAAAAACGAAATCAAATCAAAGATTAGTTTTCGTGCAAACGCTAATCTAATGCAAGCGACATGAGAGTTGGTTTTGCATGACAACGAAAACAAAACTTCGGTTTTCCTTTTCCAAGTCATCTTCAGCTGGGTCTACGATACCGTACCGCGGCAGACCTAGGTGAAGATGGCACGACCAGCTCGATTGAGAAAGATTGGTGCTTATGAGGCCGAGACTATGTTGAAAGGGTGTTGAAGAGGTTAAATAAATTATAATGTACATATATCAGTCATCTGGTACCCATGACACAAGGTCTGCTTACGTTGGCCAGATGATGGTGTGTGAAAATATCCAATAGGTGTATTTTCAACTTTGGATGCTTGAAATTTTAATGCCTATTAAATTGAGGACACTTTGCTTCTATGAAACTTTAAATTAGAACACGTTATCGTATTTTTTAAGCGACTTCTATAAAATGAGGAGGTTAAATCTTCGGCTGTTTCTTTTTTATGTTCTATGTTTGCTGATTTCGCCGTTAATTTAAAATATGGAAAATAATTTCAGGGTGGTTTCATATAAATTTTATTCCCGAGGGATTATTAATTGTCCCACGAAAATGATGAATTCATTTTATAAAAGCGTCATTTCAGCTTAGTTATTTTAGGCTTTATTCAATGATCTAAGTCTGGCCGTAGGTACTTGAACGCATCGCAGTTGCCGTCTTTATGCTACAAATTCAAACTAAATGACTCCCAAGTAAAAAAGCAAAGTTCTAACTTGATTAATCCCCCTCTTCAATCGTTTTCATCTAAAAATTACATGCTAATTGGATTGAAGTTAAATTATAATAAGTTACTTTCCGTGAGGCGACTTGAGACGTTGCACTCCACTTCGAATAAATTGATTAGACCTTGCCCATACTATGAACAGATGCGACGAATCTGATCGAGATCTATTCCATATACATATCTATTCGATATAATAAAAGTACGCTTCGTTCTTCACCACTGGGTTAAACTATTTATGAATAAGCTATCATTAATTTTGTTATACATGTCTTTTATTTTGTCTGATCTATAATGTCAACCCCTCAGAAATTCTGATGAGATCGTAGTGAGATATAGATGTTATTGTGTCGAAAATTTCGTCAAAGATCCTTAGTAGAGTCCAAAAATAACTGCATTACAAACGGTCTCCGAGCGAAGATTATCCAGCTCATCCAATTATGGCAGGTCATGCCTTCGCTCCATCTGTCGAACTGCCTTCAACTTATTATTATTGTTAATTAAACCACCAATGTCCTGTTACTGGTAGCGTTAAATCACGATCAATAGAATTAGGACTTTTCTTATTCGACTCATCGAATTTGACGCTTCCCTTCCTAACAAGTTCCATTTACGTAGTTTACGATAAACTGTAGTTAAAATTTCAATAAAATTCACCATGTAAAATGAGCGAACAGCTTGACGAGCTTGCGAGCGAGTTCTTGAAGGATCTTGCAAATCCCTGGTACAAAACAGAAAGTTTTTTAATTTGTATCAAAATGACCAGATCGCATATTTGTACGCGGTAAATAACATTAAAAAATCCTTTGTCATTTCGAATTATTCCACCAAAATATATCCTTTGATTATGATTCCAACAGAAAAAAGCCTTATTGGCGTCTTCCCTTTTATTCCCTATTCCCAATTACATGGATACTGACATCCTGTTCACATAATTGATTCGGTTAGGCATCGGCACATTCGGCACAAGGTGTGTCATTCGCAGTAACTACAGTTACTGTCAACATGATGCACAGTACATTGCAGTAATAATTGTAGCCGGACTACTGAGGCTACACGTTCTGCAAGCCTCTTTGGTATAACACAACTGGCATTTATTAAAGGCGACGAGACAAACGTGCATTGGTCCATGCAAAAAACGAATAAAGCTAAAAATGTATACAAAGATTGAAGAGTAAAATCTCGCTGTTGTCGCAGCAAAGGGATAGTGTCATTCAAGAATTTGTCAATTTGTGTAACCAAAAACCGATGTGTGTTTTGACAGCACGTAAATACAGTGCTTTCACTCACACATTCGTATGATTAAAAATTGCAAGTGAATGGTATTTTCCCTACAAAATTGGGTAACTGAAGCAAAGTTTCAATTTAGCATACATTCATCACCTATCGTTTTATTTTTCTGATTTATTTATTCCAATTTACTGCAAGTGTCAATATATAATAGTTAATTGTGAAATAGCTAAAATCTAAAAAACATCTATGGAATCCATGTCTAATGTCTTGATTTTTTTATTTTACGAAATATCAGCTAGTTGCTATAGTTACTATCATTATACCTAGGTTATACGACAAAAAGGTTTTACTCCAAGTACCTACGCCTCATACATAATATAGGCTTCTCTCGTTTTCGGAACAATAATTTTAAATAAACGGTCAAATACGTGTGGAGCCACGTGCAGTGTAGTCGCACGGTAATTACCAATTCATTATCAATTGCATTACCTATCTGCAACCATTTTACCTGTTTTACACCTCCAACAACCCTGGTATTGATATGTATTAGTTTAGCTGCCGCTTGACAGTTTGCAACAGTCTGCAGTTAGCTCAATCATTTAAATTGTAAATACTAGTTGCAATTTGTAATTTTCTTTGTTTAAAGTAATTTAAGTTTACAATTTGAATCTACTCAGAATATCGTCGAGTGATTTAGAAAATTCTAAAACTGTGATTTTTCTCGTAGTTCGATTCTTATGTACTAACTCATGTGAAGTCCACCCTTTTTTCTACTATTTTCATTACAAAGTAACAACGCCTGACGAAAATAGGGAGCGTGTTAATAGCTGGAACAAAAATTTAAAAAACAAGATATCCCCTACACTAAATATCAAGAGACACTCTACAAAATATCAAGCTACTAGAATCTTTAACAAATTGCCTCTAGATATCAAAGAAGTTATACATCAGAGAACACTTCTAAAAGTCAAATTAAATAGTTTTCTTCTGGAGAAGTGTCTCTACGGCATTGATGAGTTATAATTCTGCTGACATGTATTCATTTAATTTTTATTTTCAATTGACATACTTATCATGTTGACATTGTAATATTGTAGATTGACATTATAGTTATCGGGCTGACATTTTAATATTCAAGTTGACATTGTATTCAAAATATTCAAATGATAATAATTATAATTATTTTTCATGAGCTTTTGTTGCGCTATTACTATGTGTTTCCTCTTTGAATTGTCTTAAAATTGATTTTTTGTACAATGTTTTTTGTGTACCTACTCCGGAGTTTTAGATTTAAGTTTTCCACACACAATGTATTTTGTTTATAGGAAATAAATGAATTGAAAACCGGAGTATGTTTTTCCCCGTGCAAAGCAACATTTTCACGAATAAGGTTGTCAAAATTTTTCAATTTATATACGAGTTTTTATTACCGTTTATCGTAAAATAAAAAATTTAATATTAGTATTTACCAGTGAAACGAGACTGCACTATTATTTTTCTTGAAACTGGCGTATAATCAAACACCCTTTCACCGCACAACACACATTTCAATATTTTTATGTGAGAGCTGCTTTACTTTACGCGTAATTTAAGTATTGTAGTAACAGCTTGAAATTAAAATTGAAAAAAAAAACAATTTGTCGCAATTTACCTTGTTTGTGTCAACTATTATTTTAAGCCTTCTTCTTCTAAGTATGTGAATTTCAAAAAAAACTTTTCTAACTTGGCATGGCTGCCAAGTGTTCAATAATTTATTACACTACTGTTACCGCCACTGTTTTGTGGCTTCAGGAATAGTTCAGTGGGTATATTGAATAAGTTTGCAGAAGGTCGAATATTATGTCTGTCCTTGGAACATAATATTTTCGGTTTATGCTTTTATTGTTATTTGGTGTCGGAACAAGTTTGTGGGCATTCCGTAGGTTCCAAAATGAAATATAATTCCAGTTTTTATTACGGTTGGGAGAGATTCGATTCGTTATTTTATTATTGGTTTAATCGAGAATAATAAAATAACCTTTCGTGGCTACATTAGGCTTATAATTGAGTTGAAACCAAAATGTATGTATAAACTAAATAATTAAAAAACATGACATGTCACTGTTTTAAGCTCTATAATTGAGAGCAAAATTAGTACAATAAAAAAGTTTCTAGTAGACATCAAAAAAAAGGAACTCTCATAATTTACAAATATTTTGTTGACAATTAGTAATTTTTGTTTTTCTTCCGATACGAATTCAAGTTGTAACACAAAAATACCACCAAGCTGCTTATTCAAACAATTCCCCCAATTTCCCAATCAAGCGTGGAATTCTCCCTCGAGGATGCATATCTATATGGCAACATTGCACGGATATTTCCGAATTTCAGTTCAGTGGACGATGTTGTCTATCCATCAATTACATGCGCTGGCTGGCACAGTTGCTGGCTGGCGGATAAGCATGAGGATAAGTGATTTCAAAATTTCTAACCCCATATTAGTGTAATGTGTAATACAATAATTAAATTAAAAATTTATTTTACAAAAACAGATAGGTTATGTAAAGTTATGTTTTAAGGGCTATTAAGAAAATTCTAAACTACAAGAAATAAGAATGAAGATAAAAACTTATATTTGGACGCCAACCCCCTGTAAAAACATTGTGTTTTTGGTAGGCAGATAGAAAATGCCCCGCCATTGAGCCTACCCTTTGTACCTCAGTGCAATTAAGTTGTAAATAAATAATAAATGAAAACCATGAAAATTCGTACAATTTTGGTCAATAGACAATTGACCTAGATGCCATTTTAGACTACCGTTATTACAGTTAATTACAGAAAGATAGATTAAAATTATCAAGACCATAATTCTTGCGCAAGGTGCAAATTATTCCCGGGAAAATCTCGGGAAAACTTAATTCATTAGTGGCAACACCGCGCTCCTAGATAGCTCCCATTTTCAGCCGATTACATTTCCTCGCCAATTAGGTAATGAGTAGGAATGATGTTCGTATGTGGTTGCAATTTGAGTTAATTCTCTGGGCTTATAATGATTTTGTTGATTTAGATATTGTTCTCTTAATAAGCAATGAAAATAGAAAATAGGATTTGTTTTGGTTAGAATCAAAACTTTTGACTTTAAACCAACCATCTTACAGTATGTATAACAATATGATAAGAATCCAAATTATTACGAAGCCTACTACCTACTTTCTATGAATGGATTAAAACGAGCGGAATGAAACATAGCACTGAGTAAAAGTAGTACAATAGTACCGGTAGTTTTTTGAGTGTAAGACATGAATAAAGTTAGTCGCAGATGCTTATTAATACACTTTCAAATACAATTGTTTTCACTTTGTTGTTGATTTCATTATTCTCATAGACCTAGAACCCATTTTGAATGAGTCGTTTTCCAGAAAAGAAAAACTACTAGGTACTCAAAAACTCGGCACGATCAATTCTATTTTAATTTGACACCCTCCACGCTACAGCAGCGTCCTCTTTTTAGCCTGAACGAACTCTTTTTTAGAAAAATACTCATAAACATAATTTTTTTCAATTATGTAGTGCGCATACTGATGGGGCTCTTTTACCTGCTACCACCTTCGATCAGGTATTCCGCGGCCGCGGCGTAGATATAAAAATGACAAAACATACCTTACAAAAATCACACTCAGAATTGTCTACTATACAACTTGTTTTGACGCAGATAAACACTGACATTAGACAGTTATCTATCAGTTACGCTAATTTAAAAAGTCTAAATTCGTCAGATTTTCGTATTTATGGCCTTTATCAGTTGTCGAATGTTGATCACGGGGATTTACCGCTATTATTACTTGCGGTCGCGCCTCTGTGGCTTGCGGCTTACGTCCCGCTCAATCACTACGCGACCGTCAAGAGTGTGTTGTGTTTGCTGTAAGTGAATTTCTACGTGTGAGTGGAGATGTTTTAAAACGGAAGTGGGGTGAATTTTTGCAAAATATGTATTTTTTTAAAGTAATCATTGTTTCGTTTAAATGTGTTTTTTTTTGTTTTAATTTAGCTAAATCAAGCTATCGTATAAATGAATGGTATAAAAATATTTGCGAATTAATTTATAATTTAGCTTTGTATTGCTTAATAATGTTAATTTTATTTTTAGAGAAATATTTTTTTTATGGAATTTTTTCTAGAACAAGGATTACAAGCTACTAAGGTTCTGTATAATTTTGGTATTTTTAATTTTTGATCTCATTTCGTATCGTTTTCTTGTTCAATGTCTTAGTCTTAAACATACACACACAAAATTTAATCGTTTGCGGTTTGGTTTGTTCACCGAAGATCTGCCAGGCGAATCACCTTCAGTATTATGCACTTATTTGAAAACACCAATTTAAATTTGATTTAATTTTGATTTAATTTTGTACTTTTGTCCACGGCTGTCCTTAGATAAATCAAGGCGACTAGTTAATTGATATCCGCGTTATCTATTCATGTTTGCGGGACAACCCGAGTCTGTTATTGTTCCACGTAATACGTACGTACCACGTATCTAATACATTATGGGATACGTGGTCAATTTACCTGCATCCTCGAGAGATAAACCGTAGTGTTGGTCTAACACCAATTATGGTAAGAAGCAAAATTACGTTTGTCTTTCACAGCCAAGTCACAACAAAATGTAATAAAAAAATTATGTAATCTCAAAAATGTATCGACTTTGACGGGGCTACAATAACACACTATAATAACCAAAACCTTAAAATGTAATTATATAAGTCCACTGCTGGACATAGGCCGGATCCAGCATCTGCCGGCAATCTTTCGCAGGTCTTCATCACACCTGGCTGACCTTTGCCGAGTCCTGGTCTCCACTCAAGAACACGTTTACCCCAGCGCTTGTCGGTTCTTCGCGAGATATGGCCGGCGCACTGTCACTTCAGCTTGCTAATTCTAATGGACATAGGTCTCCCCTAATGAGTGCGATAGCGCCATAGTACCGATTCACCTCATAAGCGTAAAAAGGGAAGGAAGTGTAAAAAATACAAGCAACTTTTTTTATGATATGTAAATGTACGCTTGAAGACTTACATAGAACATAGAACGACCTATCATTTGCACAATTTCACACTGAACCAGTACCTAGCTTCACCCCGACCAAAATCGGTAATATCGGTATTCAATTCCAATTTTAAGCCCGAGGACACCAGCAGGTGTTCAGAACAGTTCCAGATCAATGTCACATAGAAATGCACGTCACGTTCTAAGCCCGAAGTAAATTCTGAATGGCCCTTCTATCGGAAACCTTAATTCGGGACGAAAAATGGATCTTTTCTCATTTCCCCCCTTTGTTTGTGACGGAAGTGATTTTAAATTACATTTTGATTGGCGTTTTTAAAAGTGCTGAGTACATTTTGAAGGCCGTTTTGGGAATTTACGAGCTATTTCGGGGAAATGTATTTTTGGTTCGTTAGGGGCGTTATTATTAAAATTTTGACAGGATTCCTGTTATGACTGGATGAATAAATTGAGCCAGTTTAGGTTATCCTACTGATATGATTTTTTAATGTAAGTACATATACTTTTAATAATAAATATAAAATAAGCCTTTATTCAAACGAAGTATTCACAATAATTACATAATGACATACTACTTAAAAATTAAGAATAAGTATTAGTTTGTTTGCCGCTTGGCTAAGGCCTTCCTCAGTCTACTCTACTCCTCCCTGTCTTGGGTTCTCCTCGTCCATGTCTTGCCTGCTCCTTTGACCAGCTCATCGGCCCGTCGAGTTAAAAGTCTGCCCTTTTTCCCTTTTCGGGGAAACTATGTTGTTGTTTCTTTGCTCTATTTATCTGGACCTCTCAAACACCATTTGAGCTACCTTACTTTGTCAGATATGTCAGTTTTCTACTCTCTCTCTCTCATATGTTAGATTCTTATTTTGTCTTTCCTTTTAATATTTAGCATGCCCCGTTCCATTGAGTTTTCACATGCTCTGAGTTTTGTTAGTTGTTGCATTGTGAGTGCCCAAGTTTGACAGCCAATATGTGAGTATTAGTAAGATGCAAGTTACGAACAATTCGGTTTTTACTTTTATAAGAGACTTTCAAAGATAAGCATTACATTCTATGCTTATCTTTGATAATCTCTTTTAAAGCCTAAATATCTTATCCTTTCAATTTAAGAATTTAGAAAGGAACTTTTAACACTCTATTTTTTACTAGGATGTCAAAGTTCAAACACCGTTGGGCAAAACCAGAGGATTGTATATTTAATTTGATTATTACAACTCTCTAAACCATAACTATTCAAAAGCTATAAAACACCTAAAGCTATAATAATAATATTCCCAATCATCAAAATAGAATGTCCGATCGAACGCAATCAAGGCGTTATCAGGAAGCAATAACAATAGTTTTACAGCCTCAATGGCTGTTACAATTAACGTGAGCTCATAACGCCGTTATAGGCGTTGTTGGTAACTGGTTATTATAGGGACCGCAAAATTGAGGCGATGATAAGCGTGAAAATAGACGTAATAATGTTAAAGCATATCAATAAACGTAAGTGCACATTGAATTCGTATATATACGAATGCACTTTCACATACAGATCAAAATTTGATCTGTATGCAAAAGTGCATTCGAGAATGGAAAATGAATGAAATAATTAATTACAAGATGAAAAAATATTTTTAAACAAATCGAAGTTTGATTCAGCGTTCTATCCGAATAGTGCGCGCGTAGAAGTAGCTATGGTAGTAGCGTGTAGGTGATTTTGGTGACTTATTTATTCGAAAAATAGGTCAGTCAGTGTATGTCAAAAACTCTCGAATTTTCAAGTGTTTAAAACCGCATTATTAAAATATTGAATAAGTAGTTGTATTCAACAAATCACATAAACCGGGGCGCCAAAAAACTCGAACAGGAATAAATTAATTTCTAAATTTAGTTTCAAACTAATGTATTCACGTTCTTTGAAGTTACTTCAAGTTTTTTCGTTAAACAGTGAAAATTTGTCTACATGACCAGCTCCTAAATACCGAAGGAGCTCCCACAGCATCATTATCCACTACCTAAACACGGCTCCTAATTTATTCATACTCTGAAACCATCGTTTACGCAAGTTAACCACAAAAAATGACCGGGGACAGGGTCGAACTTGAATTTGAAAGGGTAGGTGTTCAGTTTAAATAAATACATAGCTACTGAGAATAGCTTTAAATGTTTCTTCAAGAGGATACTCAACTACCATCTTTCAAGATCAGCTGGTGCAACCACGGGGTTTATATGAATGAGGCACGTTTCAGATTGATTGAGATTATTGACGTCGTGAACGTTAGTGAACGAAAGTCTTCGTTTCAGGTCTGGCCAAAATGGCGTTTTTGTCAGTATGTCCGTACTCCTCTACAGGTCGTATTTTACAACCGATCCAGAAGAGATCTGATTTTGATGATTGTACTTTTAATTGAAAGGTAATAACTATATACTGTTCCTATAAAAATTTGGTAAAGATCTGATGAGGATTTTCGGCATGACGAGCAGAATAGCTTCGTAAAATGCAGTAATATGCAAGAGAGCATTTACAGTACAGCGCCAACTATTAGAACATCTTTGTAACACTTCGAGAATTATATGAAATAGCGCGGCCGCATACACCGTCGTCGTCGGTTAAATAATAAAATAACAAAAACTTTGGGCTGATGGATCAACGCCATCTGTTGATACTAGGTACAAAATTTCGAGCTTTGCTGAGGAACGTAACTTAGGTACTTTGTATGGACAATTGGTCTAATGGTTGATGTGTTTGTGCAACATTTAGTTCAAAATTTCCGACAACAATCGTATCGCAAGTGAAGTGATCTGTAATACCTACCTACCTTTCCAAGTGCACCTTACCTACCTCACCTACCCTACCCACAAACAAGATTGAATCCGTTCAGGAGAAACAGACGCCTATTCTTGCACGGTGGGCATTATTTCAAAGGTAGGTACCTAAGGAAATCATTTCATTAGTTTTGAGCTAGGTATATAATTATACCTACTATACCCTTACCTACTTACCTACCACCTAAGGTTGGTAAGTTGCCCAATGCACACCACACTAGCGTAAACCAATATTTAGGTAGGTACCTATCTACCCATAGGATTTTCTTACAACGCGTCCAAAAGTAAGAGGCACCGATAATTACATAGATATTAGGTAGGTACCTATAATACTTATGACAAGTTTAGCGCCATTAAAGGAAGGCTGGCGCCTACCTATGCTGGTGCTTATTCTGATAAGAGGGCACTTTTGCTCCGTGATAAGCTTGCTTTCACACTGGCATGGCGATTTGCAAGGAGTCACCGCCTAAAAACATGGTAGGTACATATACCTAAGTACCTAAATATCCCGTTTTATATAACTTTAGTAAGTACTTAATAAAATATAAGTTACTAATATGTTAAAAAAAAAGTTAGTGCTTGCGAGGTCTACTGTTCGTAGAACTGCTAGAACATCATTGAACTACTAGAACATGTACAAGAACTTTTGAAAAGGTGTTAGTTTTACATACTTCCTGTAAAATAATAATAGATCCATATCCACAAACGCTACATAGGTAGGTACCTAGGTACATTTCAGATGGGTCGCTATGCAATCTTCGGAAATGGGGGGGGGGGGGGGGTAAAGTATGATAATTATACTCACTAACGGTACCTACAGATATTTTCACTGTTCATTGCATTTTGACTGAAAATAAAATGGAAAGAAAGCTAATCATTTAGAGGCAAAAACAGGAATTAGGCCAGTATTAAATTAAGGTACCAAAAACAATACCATAGAAACCAAAAAGTGATATAGTAAAGGAAAAATAAGAATTTTATTGAATGTCTCAGACATTTCACTAGATAAATTGTATATTACGAAATTTTAGTAAATGATAGGTTCATTTACTGAATTTTTTTCACATACAATTTAGACTTTTTTCTGCATTAAAGATTTATTTAATACTAGCTGCGCCCAGCGGCTTCACCCGCCTGGAAATTTATGTGTCAAATGGAGAACAAGATGTCGAAGATTGAGATTAAGATTTTTTTGTCCAAGTTTTACATTAAACTTGGGTTTTTGGATTTTAGAGCCGCGGGGAGCGGACGTGCGCTCTGAAATATATCTGTGCGTGTTTATTTGTTTTTGTAATCAAGTCATAACATACAGTCATACGTGTTTCATTATTTAAATAATTTTTACCATGTTTTGAGTGAATGTGCGTATCAGGAAATATATATTTTTAAACGAATTTCAGAAATTTACTGCACATGCCCTAGGGGTAGTTTTGTAAAAATAAAAACACACAATCCATTATTTACTTTGTAGTTTATTTATAGCGTGTTCTGAGTGAATCGGACCAAGGAATAATAATTTTCCATAGAAACTTTACCACACTACTTTATCCATTTTAACCCCATAGGTGGCTATTTTTTGAAAATTTGATTTATATATTAATTTAGAACCTAAACTATCTACAAACCAAATTTCATCTAAATTGGTTAAGTAGTTACAGAGATGCGTGGTAACAAACATTCACACAAACTTTCGCATTTATCATAATATTCGTAGGATAGGATTTAAATTTCAAAGTAGTAACTTTAGTGAACAAAACACTACTGACAGTTACAAAGTTTAGAACCCAAGAAGAACTTTTGAAAACAATAAAACATGTACGTTCCTGGAGTTAAAGTGTTATTTTGCTCACTGAACTTCACACCCCAACCTTTTCCATTCTAACGCCTGTTATTCAAAACATAACAGGGGGTATTTAGCATAATTTTCTTACCTTCTCGTCGCTCATTTTGTCGTGTTAAACAAGCTCTTCCTTATTTTGTTACCTAGAGTTATAAAGAATACTTTGTTTTGTTGGGCTACTTTAATCAATTTTTTTTATATTAAAAACAGCATAAATTTATCTACCGTCAAGTTTTGTCAGGGTATTATACAAAATAAGATAAATAAATAAATAATGCTGGACAATCCACAGTCCACACAACATCATCTAACCCCAAGCTAAGCAGACCTTATGTTATGGATACTAGATTTTATTGTTTTGTGCGTATTTATTTATGCATTTATTATTTGGATAAGTTACGTTCTTTACTTAGGTTTTATCTTTGTTTGTTGACCAGCTTATGTACCTACCTAGGTACTTAAATCCTTACGGCAAGATTTCATTGTCTGCTTTGTTCTGTGTTTGTGTGCCGAATAGTATTTTAAATTGAAAGATCTTCCTAACTACCACATACCTTTATTCATTTACGAAAAAACCACCCTGTTATTCATGTCTCTGCCTCGCGTTGATAGACATTTTAGAATTATTTAATCATACCCTGGAAACGCAGTTTTTCAGAATCAAAAGTAGCCTATGTACGGGATATAATCTAAACTATCCTGGCACTAAATGTTATCCAAATCTGTTTACCTGTGTGAGCGTGAAGGAATAACAGACATACACAGACATGCCTTTTTAATACTTGTGTGATGATTTCTTGGCTTTTTTTTCCTACATGATTTTAAGTATGCATGTCCCACTTCCACTCAGTCCTTATTCCACCCCTGCCGTTAAAACCACCGTAACGTTTTGTGTACACACCGATATAAATGGGCTCATTTCTTGTTATGAGGAAAAAGTGAGCCGTACAATTGAGGCGGCTTTCTTTCGGGTCGCTCCCATTTCTCATGGTTACCATATCGCGATTTACATTACATTTACTTCGTCAACTTTGGTGCTTAAAGAGAGATTATTAAGGTACACTTTTAATGGTACGTTTCCACAGATGATGGCAAACTGCGAACTGACGGAATACCTACAAGACAGTCAATTGGGTTTGATAACCGTCAGAACTGGAAAATATTATAGCCGTAACCATAGAGACCTACCAGAAGGTGGACAGCAGCTTCTTTCTGTATATTTTTTCTGTGTTTTTGTATAAATGATGTCTAAGTCTATCGTCAATCCACCTGCCAAGTGTGGTGACAAAACCTCCCTCATTTGGGGGGACGGATATTTAGCCGTGGACGTAGGTATGTATGTGTTCTGATAAAGAACATACTTCACTAGATACTACAATCATACTACAATTACAAACTACATATCACTTACTTCTGCCCTTTATATGTAATTTATTACAGGATGTTGATGTTTTTGTATCAAGTTTTCATGTAGAGCCGCACCAATGATAAAAAGCGACGTGGAAGGCCCAGGGTGGGAGGAGGTGGCGAGAGCAGCTCGAACATTCCCATTTCAACCTGCTACTGAGTGGAATAGCGAGGATAGCAAGAGGAGTCCTTTCCCAACAGTAGCAGTAAAATTAAAGACTATTTAGCCTCCATACTAATATTATAAAGGTAAACGGTTGTTAAGATGTTGGCTGAAGACAACGCAAAAACTATGGAACAATAAAGCTGATATTATACAGAGATATATTTCTAGATCAGGAGTAACTAAATATGCTTTTTATAATGCTAAAACGCGTGCAAAACAGCAGGCACATGCTTATCATATCACACTTATATTATAAATGCGAAAGTTTGGATGTTTAGATGTATGGATGGATGTTTGTTACCTCTTCACGCCAAAACGACTGAACCGATCGGGCTGAAACTTTTCATTGATGCAGCCCTAAGCTTGGAATCAAACAAAGGCTTTTTAACCCATAAACCGTTCCCACAGGATATAAATAACGTTTAAACGTTTCCATAGAAACAACGCGAGCGAAACCGGAAACTAATTCTAAATATTCTTAGAAATCCGTAATCAGTGTTCTTGTCTCTACCAACTCTCAAGAACATTGCGAAAGAAATTTAAGTTCTTGTAAGTATGAACCCTGCTGAAATATGTTTTGTAGAAAAAGCACTTCTTCTTTTTGTCCCGTAAATAGATTTTTCTCGTACGCCGTCGGGGCACAAGCTTGTGGGCATGGACTCGTAAATCTTCGGATTACGTATTTGACGGAAAAAATACCGATGACAAGTTGCGACTATTCTGTCGTGAAATGATTTTGTTCTAAGCTGGAATTGGAGAATTATAGACGTCGTCGATAAGTCAACTTTGACTTGGACTACTTGGCTTTTTCTATATAAGCTTATACTAAAACTATACTATGCTAGGCTGTGCTCTTGACTGGAGACCGCGACTCAGAAAACGTAGTGTAAGACGCCCTCCGCCCAGGCGGGATGACGATCTGCGAAAGGCTGCAGGCATATGCTGGATGCGGCAAGCTGAAGACATGGCGCTATGTCGCTTATTAGGGGAGGACTATGTCCAGTTGTGGACTAATATAGGCTAATGATGATGATTATGAAGAAAATGTTTTTGATATTTTGTGACGCCGAATCTCATAGATACCTTGGTAGAGTCTTTGTAAGCTCAATCAAGCTCTCCACTTTCAAGAGAATTAAATAGTGGTGCAAAAAGTGTAATAAACTCAAAATGAACTTAATTACAAAGTCAAAATACAGCATCTCTTTATTTATGCTTGTCCTCGTGTAAATAAGGTTTGTTTGAATTCTAATTGTATGGAAATTCCAATTTTCATCATAATATGTACATAATATTTAGTGGAAAGTTGAGCTTCTAATTAATTTTCCTTATCATAACAATTAGAATAATGCTATTAAATTAAACACTATTAAATAATACTAATAAATTGTTGTCATTTGTCGCACTGGAGTTAAACATAATTTTTATTAGTGAAATTGTATTATTGTTCAGAAACTGAGATGTGTTCAATTTTATTTATTTTAGGTGTATTCATTGATAATTTTGCCCAACAGCAGAACAAAACGGGGCCATCCCGTTTCTATATTTTTGTAAAAAAAAAATAGTAGATATTATTATAATATTAACAAAAATCGTCGACTTAACAAGGTATCAACGTAAGGTATCGATATTTAGTACTTACCAGTGAACAAAAAAGTCGCAGAAACAAGAATTCGAAGTATCAGTACCGATGAATCGTTGCGGAAGAAAAAAAATTGATATCGTATTTTGAACTCACATAGACCCCAAATTTAAAATACCTTTAAACTTGTATAAAATTAAAAAGAAAAGCCGTTAATTTTAAGCTAAAAGACTAGTTTTTTCTTACAATTTCCTTGAATAAGCGCTCTGATATAAATGTTAGGATAAACACAAATAAAGAGAAACAACACAGGATTAACTAGTAAAAAATGACGCGACAGGACGAGACACAATGTATCAGGATTATCATAGAAGATATGGGCCAAGATTTCTACCAGCATGTTGGCAAGTCATAGAAAAACAAGAAACATCGTCTTGAAAATTCAAGACGCGTTGAATTTCGGAGTCGTTAGTGTGAGGGAATTTCGAAAGCTCGTTCTCTGTTTGTATGAGATAAAGTACTGTACTCTATACCTTTTCTGAACTAAATTAAGTTTGAAAAGGTTGCTTTATTAACGAATAAAATCGCACTGCAGATGCCTAGGTAGGCGACCACGACAGAACAATGCTGGCGAGGACTTTGCTTTAATTTGTCTCAAGCATTGTTTTCATTAGTGAGGATAAAGTGACTGGACAAGGACTTTTGCTTTGGACAACAGTATTTTAAAACAATTACACAAAAGCTTTGGATTAAGCTTTTTGTTCACAGGATAAGCAATAGGAAATTAAAATCAAGTTGACTGCGAACAACATATTTAGGGTAATTAAAATTCCAACAAATTAAGATATAAAAGCGCGTTGTTTTTGAGCCTCGTATGTTTACAAAATAGATTAGCAAGCGAACGAGAAACACTTTTCAGCGAAGCAATTTGTGTAAATATTCACGTTAATCCAGTTTTGTAACTTCCTTCCTTCCGAGATTTGATTTTGAGACTTAATTTATATTTAACGTTATGGGACGGAAGGGGTCGGAGTTTTCAGTAATATTTTGAAAGTGTCTATCCGATATCTGAGAAGGTGCATCCACACTGAAGTTACTTTTTGCAGTGCAACTTAAGCTTTCCATAACTTTTGAATATAGTTTAACAAGTTTTCGTCGATGCTCGAACTCTTGCAAACGTTGCATGCACCTCTTTCGACCTCTTCGCAGTAGCAGGCATCTAAGGACTTCCGTTCTCACTAATGTTTAGAGTAATAAAAACGAAATTCCCGGATAGGTTCGTCTTCTCGACCGCCGCGCCGTCCATTCCTCATTTTATTTTCAAAATAAGAAATGGGATATCAATTCCTTCAATGAAATCATTTTGAATATTACATTAAATAAGTACCTTTTTAATCAAACAATCAACTAACAGAAATGACTTACAACTAGTATTTACAATTGAATCAATTAAGCTAACTGCAGACTGTTGCAAACAATCTTCAGGTAGCTCAACCTTAAATTTCTTAATTCGTTTATCGTTCCTGTGTACCTACTAATAAACACCGAAACAACGTACTAAATACTGAACCGAAAACGAAGAGCCTCGTAGTTTTGGCTAACAATACAACTAATGACATCCCTCCTAACCGAATATCTGCATCCTGAGCCAAACAAATGTGCACCGTACTGTACATACCGCATACATTGTATCGTTACAATGTTCTTATGTTGGCGACAACATTGGCACGAATGTTGCAGTCAATGTTGGGAACAAGAATTCGATTTGGCGCCAATGTGATTTGTAAAGATGGATGGCCAGCTTTTTGGGCTAATGTTGAGAGTAGAAGTAACTGGACGGCCTTGGAAAAGGGGTGTTACTCTCAATATTGGCCCAAAAAGCTGGCCATCCATTTTGACTGTATCACGCATAGTAGTTTGGATCCACACACAGTAGTTTTCATCCTGTTTTTTGCGATAGAGTAACAAGCGGTTACTAGATGTTCTAAAAAAATCCACCTCTCCCCGCTCCTCGCACCCCATCCTGCAAGAAACGGTATGCAGCCAGTGGGAACTATAGTTTAATGGAAGGAGTTTCCATGTAAAAAAAACTTTTAGTGTGAGTGTCGACGTCACGGTCACATCTCGTTACTAACGTCAAATAGACTCACCCCTCAGGATACTCGTGATTGAAACACGTACACTAATAAACGGGATCCTGCAAAAAACCGTACTTGCAAAAAAGGAGATGTTGCCGTGGGAAAGGGTATTTTTTCTACTATTTTCCAAATATTACAAAAAGTATGAATTCTACACAAATTTTACAATAACAAATTTTATCATTTGATACCCCTTAATGACCTTGTAGGGTTTTTTAAAATTTAAAGGGAAAATTTCGAAAACTGTAATTTTGTACTTTATTCACTAAAAAAATTACTTATAATGCTCGCCATGGACCAAAACCTATAGGGTACACCCGTAGACCTAGGAGTTATGAAATTTGGCAATAAGCAAGGTCTTATGGCACAAATAAAGGAAAAAAATTGGTTGTCTGTAAAGTCGGTTTACTGACGATAGTTGAACGTGACAACGTCTTAAGAAAATACTGATGGAATGGTAGCATTTAATACTCGATCAAAACATGTAAATGTACTATAGTATAGCAGCTGTCCACGCAGACGCATCGCTCACTCAAGTAGGAGAGAGACGGATGTCGAGCGCTCTCGCTTGCACTTCAAGCCTTACATGGAACGCCTCAGAGCGAGGTAACGCCGCATGACGTCATAGCGAGGTAACGCCGCATGACGTCATGTTTTTTCGTGCGTGCAGCCGGCTCTATCGAATTATAAGACGTTGTCACGTCAAAACGCCATACACAGTAACAAAGGCCACTTTTGGCGTTTGTTAATGTGACATGGGTTTACAGCAATCCGCCAGTTGTATGGTCTACCTATGAAACCTCCTTTGGCGGCGATGAGTTAATTCGGGTTATTCCAGTTTTCCCCCTTACAAATCCCCCTTAAGGACTAAAACTGGAATTTATTTTCTTTAAGTCCAGTTTTCCCGGAACTTGAGAAAAAGGTTTTAAAGGGGAAAATCTACCTCTGAATCGAATAATTTGTTTTTAAACTTCTATATACCATTTTGTTAGAGGAAGTTATAGATCCTAGCATAAAAGTAACCCAAAATTATAAGTGGAGTGGACCAATTACAAGACCCAGCGATGTTAAACATGTATTAAGTAACCTTTCCTGCTAATAAAGTTGTTTCCTCTTACGAAGATCTTCGAAACTTAAAATAAGTTCGGAAGATTTGCCAATACTTTCAAGCGTGGAACCTCGAGTGCTGTACGACTTGGGTTGTTAATAAGTTGAGATGTGTAGTTTGCAATTTTGGCATGCATCATCGCCGCCTTGCAAATTCTGTTATCCTAGTAATACAACTGTACGGTCTACAAAGCTCTGTGGTTTGACTCAGTCGGCACAGTTTCCCAAAAACTAAAGCCAGGTTTTCACCGCAAAAGGGTGATGAGCGTGAAATGAGAGACGAGTAACCGTAGTTCAATTCAAAGCTTTTTGCTCGCGCATCTTTTGAGGCAAATACAAGTAAGTATGCAGTTTATTCTTGCTAAAGTCCTGATTGAGTCCACTCCGCTCGCGGTGGAAACCCAGCTTTAAGACAATCACGCCAAATCTGGTTGCACTATACTTAAAGGTATATCCGAGGGCGATCTGAAGGCTCCTTCCCATCTCGCAACCTTGCCATCTCGTAAACACTTTTATAATGAGTGATACAGTCAGCTCGAATTACATCATACATACCTACATGTTCAGCCTAAACTACCTAGGATAGATGAAAGATGAAATTTAATTGAATTTTAAAATTGCCATGCTAATATTTATAATTGCATTTTAAAAATATGAGCATAGCAGCCCCAAAATTACTGGGCATAAATAATCTCGGCATTGAGGTATTACAGGATGACAAAAGTGATTTCGTTCGTCCAAGAAAGATTGTAAGTAATTTTCTTCATACATGCGTAGATCAGTCTTGTAGGTATTTAATTTGTCCATTGGCCTATAACAATTTCAAACTGAAACAAAAGAGTGGATATGTAAGTAGACGGAACGTAGTCATACTTGATCTTAGGTAGGTAGCAACTGATAGGTTCCATTTCATTTTCACAACGCGCGGATTATTTATGAGAAATAGAATGTGAAGTAAAATATTTACTTTAAGACGCTTCATTTTTGGTATGTTTATGTATTCTGATTGATATCCAGGTATCTTGAAGCTGTGTTTTAATTATTTTGTGCAATTAACTGTAGGTACCAAGTATCTATGTACAATGTACAGTACATTTCTATGGCTTCAAAGACATTTTGAACGCGTCTCGTAAAAAGTAAAATAAAACCTATAACAAAAGGCTTCCCTCCCATATCCAAATAAATATTCCTACAACATCCAAACACTAAAGTAAGATCTCTCGTAATTCAGAATGATATAATACAAGGTCACGTGACAGGGTTGTCAAAACATGCGCGAGATGTGATTCTTATTAAATCTGGTTGAATGTATTGCGAGAAGTTTTTCTTGGAGCTGAGTTATTGTCATTCAAAGATCTTGAGGCGGCAAATATTTACTTTAGGCATGTTCTACTAGCATTCAAAATATAATGATCATTGTGGATACAATATGAGTACATGTTTATTTATTCATACCGTTATTAACAAAGAAATTTACGATCATAGTATAGAAACCAATTAGAACTACTATTTACAATCGAAACAATTGAGCTACTTACAGACTGTTGCACAATCTACAGAGACCTCAAGTTATCCATATCAATATCAGTCGGAAGCTGGCTGCATTGCCCCGCTGTATGATGTTGCTGATGCGCTGCGCCAGATACTCATCAGCTCTCGGGTCACGGGTCGCTTCGACTAAATGCTCAGATATTTATTTAAAAATCTGAAAAACCTCGCTACCCCCACGTATAGCTTACCGTTTATCGTAATACTTTTTTTGACGACCTCTGTGGCGCAGCGGGTGAAGGTGCGACGCAGGAGGTTGCGGATTAGATTCCCGCATCGGACAAATGTTTGTACGATCTGCAGACATTTTTCCAGGGCGTTCTGGATGTTTTCTATGTATAATAAAAAATATCTATCTATGTAATGTATTGTATTAAGTATATCAGTTATCTAGTAGGTACCCATAACACAAGCTCTGCTTATCTAGATAATGTTGTGTGAATTGTCAAGCATTATTTATTTATACTATAGCTTCGCAGGGAAAATTTACACAATGTTAGATTATACAGCCGATATTCTAAATAATGTTCTCATCTTTAGTGTGCTACATCGATTTTTTTTGGTTTGAGTTTAACAAACGGCTGATTAGAATGTATGTATTTTGACAGTCACAAATCAATTCTACCTTAAACCATTATTTTGTATTGTTATCTATATAATGTATATTTATATATATGCATTTTTAATATATCTATTTGTTTCAAAATGTATATTGTGTGTATGAATGTATAGGAG
Organism: Eupithecia subfuscata; assembly: GCA_963564075.1. Classification (NCBI taxonomy): domain Eukaryota; kingdom Metazoa; phylum Arthropoda; class Insecta; order Lepidoptera; family Geometridae; genus Eupithecia; species Eupithecia subfuscata. The sequence continues at coordinate 1,440,793 of OY751097.1, read as the reverse complement.
TGGTAGCAGAACGTTAATACCTTTGGATGGAAAACATTATTATTTTTTTTTAAACGTAATTCCTAAATAAATACAGTTATCGACCTATACAACACAACTAGGCAAACGTAGTGTAGGACGCCCTGCAGCCAGGTGGGAAGACGACCTGCGAAAGACTGCAGGCAGATGCTGGATGCGGCAAGCTGAAGACAGGGCGCTATGGCGCTCATTAGGGGAGACCTATGTCCAACAGTGGACTATTATAGGTCGATGATGACGATGAAATAAATACATCATAGTATTGCAATCTTGTCTAAGACTAAAAGGTAATTTAAGTTTGACCTTCTGCTGCTCTAATTCTTGGATAATAAAAATGTGTAGGTAAATTAACACCTTTTTGTCTCTATTTAGCGGGAAGAAACTTTGTTCATGTGTTCTTTATTAAAATACTCAAAATTTCTCACGTACACATCATTAAACCAACTCCAAAGGTTTTGTCCTGTTCAGTTGTCATAATATACCTGTGTTGTCGAGGAGCTGGATAGCCTCGACATTCACGTGGTGATGAAGTGTCTGTTCGTGAGCTTTGAATACACTAACAACAAGTTCCACTTTAAGGTCCCTGTGGAGGTCGTCGTTTCTTATGTACCAAGTACGTCACAAGTACAAGTACAAGTCTTATGTATTAACGATGCCTCTCAGTACTTTATTCTGAAAGCGCTGAATGATTTGAATGTTCGTCTAAGTGGTAGACCCCCAAAGTTGTATAACATAAGTCGAGATCAACTTATTGTATTAGGACTTGTTTGTAAGGAGAATATAATAATACTTTGGAAGGAAAATATGACTTTTTTATGAATGACGAAGTTTTGTATGGTAAAGTGGCAACCCTATCTGATTGAAGGTCTCGCTTCAAATGTGGTTATGTCAGTTTGTCCCCACCATCACGTGCCCCTATAAATAACCGCTATGAATCTCAAGTACCATCTATCTCTTTCTTTCTCCTTCTGTGCAATAGAGATGTCCGTACTTTTTGATAGATAAAGGAACCTTCTGTCTATCGCTCAAGAACCTTACGATAAATAATCCTCATGCGATCAGAATGGGTCGGAACCTTGTCAAAGTAAATATGTTAGGTACGTCAAATTTGTCATCAATAAATAATGCTGGACAATCCATGCAGCATCATCTAGCCCCAACGTAAGCAGAGCTTGTGTTATGGGTACTAGATATTTATTGTAATACATAGAAAACACATAGAGCACAGGGAAAAATATCTGCAGATCGTACAAACATATTGGTACCGAGGCGGGAATTGAACCCGCAACCTCCTGCGCCGCAAGTGGACCTTTGGCCGCTGCGCCACAGAGGTCAAAGTAAATGTCCGACCTCTTTTATTTCAGTTCGAAATGGTTTCGTCGCATTCAGAGCGCGAGCGGACTATCCAGTGAATAAAATTGGGTTAACATTTCTGATTTATGTGGTAGTACAGGACATAGTTGACTGTGGTGGTCGGTGATAAGATAAAGGTTCCTGTATCTATAATTTTTTTTTAAATACTTTATTGACAAAACAAACGTATAATTAAATAATAGAAATAAATTAGAACTAACTAATTAGTTGATTCATACATCGGAAATTCATAAACTTTTCTCCACTAACGTTTTTTTAAAATTAATTTGGTGAGCGTTATACAATGGGATCTTTTTCTACAAAAATAGTAGAATTTTATATATAAATTTAAATTCAGCATGGAAATCAAAAAGCCCAGGGCAGAATTTGTGCAATAAATTAGGTTATTCTGGTGGTCGATTAAATACTTTCTACGTGCAGCCACTGAACTAGGTCATAAACATTGTTGCTTTACAAAATTAAGCGTGGTCACGTTTTTGCCAAGTAATAAAAACTGTGGACAAACGTGTTAGAGCCGAAAAGTCAATTAGTTTCGTGTTGACTCTGATATTTTTCATGCGGGTACCACAGGACCAGTCATTGTGTCCATCTTTGGGGTAGGCCTATGTCCAACAGTGAACCTTTTTCGGATGATGACAAATTCGCACAAAATATTCTAAATAATTATAAATAAAATGAAATTATTTTGTTACAGATACCTGTGATCAATAATTTGTTAGTAGCAGAAATATCTCTTTATTAAAACGTTAGTATTTTTAGTATATTTATACAACTACTTCCATTATGTATACCTTGAAAAAATCTTTCATCTATTTGTTTTTGCTTCATAAATATTGGAATTTCTCTAAATACAACAAAGTTTCTTTTGAGCACAAACAGTTTACTTTTCTTTTTAAAGCCACAAAGTATGCAAGCAAATGTCACCGCCTTCTAGTTAAACATTTATGTATTTTAGTAAAAACCAACCACATGTTAGTAATTGAAATGTGGTCCAAGTCATAAACAAAATCTAATCTAAGTATATTTATTGCTACTTTTTTTGCATATTGTGACCATAATCTTGATCTCTTTTCTACAAAAAATACTGAATTCCAATAATTAGAATCTATAAATTATTTGTTACGGCTCTTGAAAATGTTGAGTTTGCACAAAGTGGCAACCCAACATAACACTTTCTTGCAGGACAACATTATGTCAAGGCTTTTAAAGTTGTAAATTATATAATATAATTATTAATGGATAGATTAGTTTAAAACTAAGGGATTCAAAGTCAGTTCTTAGTTTTTTGAAAACAATAAAAGTACTAGGAACAGTTTTCAAAAGTCATAGTGAAAAACAAAATCCCGTCAAGTGCGAGTGAAACTCGCGCCGAGGGTTTCGAACGTTTGTCAACAAATTAGGTACTAAAGGTACCGGTTAGAGACTACGCAATTTTATTAATACCTACAAATAGTAGGTGCCAACCTACATTTCAGATGGATCTCTATGCATGCTTCGGTGATAGGGGAGAATGGATAAAATTTCGACTTTTTCAAAATTATTCAAAAAGTATGAAATCTACAAAAATTTTAAAAACTGTTTTGAAATGTCCAAGCCAATAACTTTTATTTGATATCCCGCTCAGTGGGGTAGCCCCCCCTTTTGAAAATTATCCCACACACACTTTTTGAAAAATGGTCAGAAAGGTATTCGACCATTTTTCAAAAAGTGTTCTTTTGACAGACTTGAATATATTTTTCATGTAAAATATAGATCTACAAACAAAAGAGTGATCCATTGCATCTGGATTGTATTAAAAGTATAAAACCTACAGACATTTCAAAAACTATTTTTAAATGTACAAACTAATACCTTTCATTTGATGCCCCATTACACTTTGTTAGTCTCTTAAAATTTTGGCATTACAATTGGTATGGAAAATTTTCATTTTCATTTTCTTTTTAAATATTTACAAGCCAATTATGTACGGCTGCTAGGGAGGGTACAGAAAGACCGAGTTCTCGTGCAAAATTTAATAAAAAATAAATGAAATTACAAAATTATCTTATGAACTATTTGACTCCATCGATGTTAGATTGAAAGTGAGTCGGTGAATCAGACAGAACAAAGGGAACAAAAGATACCGCGACACTCATTGTAACTAAAACTCGCATCAGCACACATTGTCTCTTTCGTGTTAGCGCGCCCGGGTGGTCAAATCGTTACGAAACTGCATGGATTCTTGGTAAACGGTAACGGCGGTAACCAAGTGCCCGTCTTGATGTCGCAATGGTTTAACATCTCCCTCCGCAAGATCTGCATCTATTTGCAGACTTTCGTCGAGAATAGTGCAGATAAAGGATGAGCCGGTTTCTCGGAAGTGGTTTCATCTTTAGATGGACTCGGATGTTCCTCTTCCTTCTTAGAAAAAGCTTCCAGTGGTATGTCAGCGTTGACTTCTCGTTGATTTCTATTGCGTCGAAGTATCACGATGATAATGAGTGCAGCTGCACCGAATAAAATGTAGATGGGTATCGTAGTGTGATAATTATATAACATCGATGTTCGATGATTTCAATGATACTGGTTCTTGGACAGCGATTTCGGAGTTACTTGAATGTAGCTGGCTCAAGTCAATGGTGTTCAGTTTTATGGTCTTCTTCACTGGTACTTTATAACTCTTCTCTTCATTGACTGCTGTATCCATGATCTTCAATATCTTCCCTTCAACTCGATCATGTTCGATCCTTGCCGTAAATGCTGGAGTTTGAAGTTCGCATCCTTTAGGTATAACAGCTAGGTAGCTTAACCTTTAACCGTTCTAGATTGGTCTTCAGAGCAGGTGAGGCGTATTTTCGTCAGATTCGGAATGCTGAGAACGTAGTGAAGATCATCTAACTGTTCCATGGCTTCAGAAGGTAGGATAACTGAAGTAAAATGGCAAGTTTCGTGGAAATGCTGCCGCAGCAAAAGTTCCCGGATACAGATCGACAGGTCCCCCTGATGATGGCTTGGGTTGTCTTCGCAAAGGTGACCGTGACTATACTTCGGACATTCTGTCTCCATATACAATAGGTCTTCCTGGTGAATTGCCACATAAGGATAGGTAGGGGACAATACTTTACTATCGTGGTTAGGTGCAAAGGATAGTTTGTGAAGGATAGGATAGTTATTAGGACGTAAAATATGTATTTTTATAACTAAGATTATATCGTTACCCTTAAACAGTACCCCAATTTAATTATTTCAAAACACTCTAAAACTAATTTCTAAAATTTCTTTCTTATCATATAAAATAGCTAACCTACTCATCATGCTCTTTTAATGTTTCATAATTGATTGCTGAATGATGGACACTCATAGCTTTAACGAAATCTAGTAGATTTTCTAGTAGTATCTCATCCGCTTGTACTAGCTTCGGGCTCAGGGCCAACGTCAGAACGACCAGCAGTTTCCTGCAACAAACGAGCACTATTAGGTACCCGTTTTAGACGTGACTTAGCTACACGTCCCTTATTTCTAGTGTATATGTGTATCGGCAAATTTTCCACAACCGTGTCTCGTGTATATCTAGGAGCTAGTTTTTGCCTATTAGCTAAAGGATTTCTAATGAATACATCCTGTTCAGGTGTGTAATTGCGTTCGGGTTCTCTATCCTTATTAACGTTCTCGGTTATTTTAGTGCGACGAGGTAGAGCATTTTCGTTTATAATTTCGTAAACCTTTAACATACGAGTTCTATGATCCTGAATATACTCCTGTAGTAAATGTTTAGTCACATTTATATCTAGGGGATCGCGAGGGTCTAAGTGACCGGTGATGATATCAATCGGTCTACATTTAGTAAAACTATGAATAGAGCTGTTATAGGCTAATACGGCGTATGTCATAAGGTTTGAAATTTGGTCGTCACGACGTTCCAGCTTTAATATACGTAAATGCTCGAGGAGAGTGGAATGTAGTCGTTCTACCATTCCGTTTTCGTTCGGGGTATAGGGACATGTTTTGTGGTGATTAATTTTGTGCAATCTGTTGAATTCTAAAAATAACTGATTGCTGAATTCGGGGCCGTTATCGGTGATAATAGAAAGAGGAATTCCGTGATGTGAGGAGAACTTTAATAAGGCCTGAACTACGCTTATCGCGGTAGCATCTCTCAGAAAATATGCTTGAGCATATTTTGAGAATGCATCAATTATGGTGAGAAACTTATGGGACTCTACACTAAGCAAGTCCAAGTGAAGGACTTCGAAAGGTTTTGTTGGTGGAGGTACAATTTGGAACCGAGGCCTCACAGGTTTACGGTCATACTTAGCTTGTCCACATATTTGACATTCATTTATGAATTTAGTGACGTGTTCCTTCATCTTAGGCCAGTAGTACCTTTGTGAAAGAGCGAGAAAGCATTCGTTAATCCCTCTGTGATTCGTTTTTCCCTCATGGTAGTTTTTAATTTTTTCTTGTTGACTCAAATAGTCAGTAACATTCTCCAATTCAGATTTAGTAAGAACAAGGCGCATTGCTGAATTTTTAAAACTTCTCTGAATAATTGGTATAATTGAATACATTTCTAATGTAGGTTTAATTAGAATTCCGGTTTTAACTTTGGGGTTAACGAATTCTTTGATTGAATCTATAACGTCTTGTTCTAGATTAGACTTAGAGACCTGTATAGAAACTCTACTATAGGTTTCAAATAGCTTAGTAGCATTGGGCTTACTTTTAATATCACTTACGACGTTGAATACGATCTGTTTGCAAAATCTATTCAGGGGATCATCTGAAATAGGTACTTCCAGGATAGGGTTTTCCGCATCACTATGTATACTGTCGGTTCTAGAATCTGACCTCTGCGAAACATTAACTACAACGGAACTAGATTCCTCGTTATGTAGTTCAATTCGAGAAAGGGCATCTGCGTTTGTGTTAACCTTACCTGGCTTATACTCACAGTCAAAGTCGTATTCACTTAGCCGTAGTCTCCAGCGGGTTAGGCGGGAATTGGGTTCTTTAATGTTCATTACCCATTGTAAAGGACGATGGTCAGTCAGTATTTTAAACTTCCTACCAAAGAGATAGGGCCTAAAATATTTCGTAGCCCATACAATAGCTAGCATTTCTTTTTCTATTGTGCTATAATTTATTTCACTCGAATTTAAAGTCCTTGAAGCATATGCTATAGGCTTATCAGATCCAATAGGACCCTGTGAAAGGATAGCTCCAATGGCAAATTGTGAAGCATCAGTTGTTAGTAAAAAGGGTTTCGCAAAATCTGGATATTGTAGTATTGGGTCATTTATGAGCAACATTTTACATTTTTCAAAGCATTCAATGTAATTGCGATCATGGATGATTTTTGAACCTTTCTTTAAGCATTGCGTCATAGGCTTGGTTATTTTCGCGAAGTCTGGTATAAATTTTCTATAATATCCAATTAATCCTAAAAATCTTTTAATTTCTGTGTTGGTTTTTGGCATAGGATAACTTTGTATTGCCGATACTTTATCCGGATTGGGTTTGATTCCATTTTTAGTTATTACATGACCTAAGTATGACGTTTCTAATTTGAGAAATTCTGATTTGTCCATCTGAATTTTAAAATTTGATTCACGTAGCTTTTGAAAGACTTTTTGTAAGTTAACCATGTGTTCCTGAAGGGAGGTGCTGAATACTATTATATCGTCAAGATAAACTAGACATATGGTATTCTGAAGCTCTCTTAGCACATTGTCCATGACCCTTTGGAAGGTAGATGGGCTATTTTTTAGGCCCATTGGCATCCTAATTAACTCGTAGTGGCCATGCTCAACATTGAATGCAGTTTTAGAAATGTCCTTTGGATTCATTTCGACTTGGTAAAAGCCGCTTGCCAAGTCTAAGGTAGTGAAGTACTGGCAATTGCCCAATTTATCTAGGACGTCTGAGATGTTCGGAATCGGGTATTTGTCATCCACGGTTTTCTCATTCAGTTTTCTAAAGTCGACCACGATCCTCCACTTCACTTTACCTGAGGCGTCAGCTTTTTTAGCTACGACCCAGATCGGTGAGCTCCACGCGGAACTGGAATGCCTAATTATTCCTTGACCTAACATCTTACTAATTTGATCTTGTACTTCCTGTCTGTGAATATACGGATACCTGTAACTTTTCGTGTAAACTGGAGCCTCATCTGTTGTTTTAATAGAGTGCTTAATTTTATTCGTAAAAGTCAAAGGTTCGCCTTCCAAGTAAAAAACATCCGCATATTCTGCACATAAAAGTTCTAAGTTCATACGTTCTTCGACGTTCAAATGCTTTGTACGAAGGCGCGAGAGTACTTCGTTCACGCGAGGCGAGCATTGCTCGGTGCATTCGATAGAATGTACTTCGGCAGTTAAGGCACGGTCCATTGAAAAGATTACGTCATTACGGCTCGGGTTAACTATCTCAACTAATCCCCGGTTTTGACTAACCATAGTTAAGCATTCTCCTATGACACAGTTAGAAATTGTCTGTTCTTCTATATACGCGTCACAATCGTGAATATTGATGGGAATTTTCACTAATTTGGATGTACCTGCCGGTATAATTTCTTCGTATAGGTTAGAGTTACGAGAGTCATAAACTTGTATAGGATTCGAAGCAGTTTTAGTGGTAAGGATTTTATTCTTATAATCAATTACCGCTTCCCATTTGTCCAATAAATCAGTCCCAATAAGCCCATCGAAAAAATCGTGGAACTTGTAGACATACAATGTTACGTAGCTGGGGTCATTAAATTCAGAAAAGGTAGGCAGTGTGATAGAATAGTTACTCCTACTTTTAGCATGAACATTGCACACTTGAAACGGGTCATAATTTAACCGAACATCAGCAAAAAAATTTTGCACAACCGCAGGGCTTAAAAACGACTGATTTGCTCCCGTATCTATCAAAAGTTTCATAGGTGGAGATGAAATTTGGATATATGGAAGTTGTCGTTGTGATTGTAGATTTATTTCTATTTTAACTTGTCTGATTTTGGTGTTTTCTGAAAATCCCGACCTTTTTCAGTGACGTCATCGACCTTTTCTTGTGGCATCGGTGGTGCTTGAATGGATTCAATGCAATCCTGAGCAGGTGACTCATACATTGCATAAGAGTAAGGATATTCTACATACTCATCGCAGTAATAAGGTTCATACTGTTCATACCCGCAATACTCGACGAAGTAGGGCTCGTTCATACAATCGTTGAAGTTCATCTCCCTTGTCCTAAAATAATTAGTAGGGGCTGGATTACCTGGTTTTCGCCAATCATTTCCTGGAACTGCGGGTGCTGTTGGAGGCAGCGTTTTCGTGACGTAGTGACTCACACCACTCATTGGACGAGGTTGTTGAGGTCTAGGTGCTATATGGAACGAGTTATCTTGCGGATTATAATTTGCGGGAGGAGCCCGGAACATTTGCTGGGTGCGAGTGGGACCAAACTGGCGGGGTTGGTAAATCGGTCTAGGCTGTGGTGGTACTGGTACGGCAGCACTGCCCATCGCACCAATTGTATCTTGAATAGTGTTAACTCTATTCACTGGTATAGAATAAGGCATGCTAAAGTTGTTGGATACTGGCATGGAATTCATCATTCTAACGGGAAGACGCTGGTTTCGTTTTTGCAAATAGATCGTATTCATTTCGTCTTGCACAAGCTCTAGCGCCTTTTCGATAGTTTCGGGGCGCATACAACGGATGCGCGATCCCAAGGGATCATTTAAGCCACGTAGGTATGCCTGAAGGGTTAACTTTTTGTACAAATCACGCTTAGAATTAATCACGACTTGCTCGGTGTCATGTAAAGTAATATACGTCATGATAGTACTGAACAGTGTCTGGCAGCGCTCATAGTACTCTTGTGGAGTACTAGGACCTTGAACTAGAATAGCCAGGTCGTTGTAGAGTGAGCTCTCATCTCGTTGGTCAGCAAAATTATTAATTAACGCACTACGTATGCCATGCCAATCATTGGGAACACCATTGGAATTAATTAAGCGAGCAGCAGGGCCTATCACTTTATTTAATATCCCATTGATAAAGGAATATTTCGCAAGACTACTACTCTCTGCTTTCATAAATTCCTTCGCTAATTCGTCACAAATCTGTATGAATCTAGTCAGTACGTTCGGATTTCCATCAAATTCAGGAACCAATCTAAGAGCTTTGTATATCGTGTCTACATCGGACACAGACATGATGCTAGGTTCTTCTTCTAAAATACTATCCAAGCTAATATTTCTCAAACTGTCTACAAAAATTTCTCTGCTACTACTACTTATCCTAGGATTCCTTGTTCTTCGTAAATGAAAAATTTTGATTTTTTTTTTAAATTGTCCGAAATAAATTTAATAAATTTATTTTAATTTACCCAATTAATTTTTTTTTATTAAGCTGTCTTCTATCTTAATATCTTTTTTATTTAATTTAATTTAAAAAATGCAATTAAATTTTATTACCCTAGAGCACAACTCTATTTCTATTCATATATAAAAAAATAATAACCTATGTAAAATAAATTCTAAGCCCAATCAGTAAGCTATCATAAAAATTCTAGGAATTAATAGGTAAGGATTTATGATCTAGGAAGTGAGCAATCACTAGAAAGAATCTAATGTACTCACGTGCACATAATGCGGTCACTCTGCGTTATCGATGTCTGGATACCTCGGGAGCAGCACGAACGTGTAGATTCTGGTACTCGGGATAGATCAATCCACACGGGCGGAGTTCTATGCGTTACGGAAATCTTCTACGCGAAACCGACCGCGAGTACCCCTTTTCGCCTGCGCCAATTATGTACGGCTGCTAGGGAGGGTACAGAAAGACCGAGTTCTCGTGCAAAATTTAATAAAAAATAAATGAAATTACAAAATTATCTTATGAACTATTTGACTCCATCGATGTTAGATTGAAAGTGAGTCGGTGAATCAGACAGAACAAAGGGAACAAAAGATACCGCGACACTCATTGTAACTAAAACTCGCATCAGCACACATTGTCTCTTTCGTGTTAGCGCGCCCGGGTGGTCAAATCGTTACGAAACTGCATGGATTCTTGGTAAACGGTAACGGCGGTAACCAAGTGCCCGTCTTGATGTCGCAATGGTTTAACAAGCCCACGAAATGTATTATTATTTTAAATTTCAGCTGCGGTAGTTGCTGAGATATTATACAGAGAAAAAAGGACAGACAAAGCGAGACCATAAGGGTTTCGAAACCGATCTCCGATCTCGAAACCCTAAAAACCGTGTTTTGTTCAAGATTGGAACGCCGTGAGTTCAAACCTTGAACAGCGTAACATAAAACAAGCGACCGTTCCGGATTTACGGCCGAACGCGCAGGCAGGCCTCCGGGAGACGCGACCGTTGGAACACTCTATTAGCTGTGTTCAGTTGTAGTTATTTTACTTCTGATCTTATCACCAGTATGGGAAGAGTTTATTTTGTCACTAATTTGACTTGTTATTTTAAACACGAAATAAAAACTCAACGAATTTAAGGGCACCTTTCAGAAAACCCGGAAATGAAAAATAACATTTAGTAGAATTGACTAAGATGCAAAAATAATACGTCACGGATAATTCATTTCAATGCATTTATTTCAGCTTATTCAGATAAAAAGATACATATTTCAGCCGTAGATTATCTATACTAATATTATAAAGAGGAAAGATTTGATTGTTTGTTTGTTTTGAATAGGCTCCGAAACTACTGGACCGATTTGAAAAATTCTTTAACTGTTAGAAAGCTTACTTTTCAGGGAGTGACATAGGCTATATTTTATCCCGGAATTCCCACGGAAACGGGAACTACGCGGGTGAAACCGCGAGGCGATCGTTTAGTTATTAATAATATTAATTATTAGTAATTTATTACAATATATACATTATAAATAAATGGGACACATCTTCTTATTCGCATGGCACTATGTGTGCGTGTTTATACACGCACACTTACAACCTTCAAAACTTTTATTTATATATAAGGTTTTGAAGGTGTTGAAAAACTTTTGGTAGATTGTCTTCGTTCATAGATTTTGGTATTCCCTAGTTAGTAGGCTTACCTTTCACATATAGCGCTGTAGATTTTATCAAAACAGACAAAAATCCACGTTCAAGTAAAGAATGATATAAAAGTTTAAGTCTGCCTGGGAGAAATGCCTCCTAGCGATAATGCCGCCTATTTTACTCATCTCAATAAATAATAAAAAAAAATGTGTTTGTATTGGTACAATAAAGTGTTAATGTGTTAAGGATGTACATATCACAAAATATTATAACGAAGAACAACAAGAAAAAGAAACGTGTAGGTTCCTAGTATCTTTTAAAATGTCTGAACTAGAAAATGTGCCTTCATCCATCCTAAAGCCCTTAGCTCACAGTGTTAGTGCTCTTGTTAGTAACTAAGTATCGGCTCGAGTTCTCCAATAACCATCATTACGGAACTAGCGAAGATTAATGGCGTATAATAGGAGTGATCAGGAAGTTAGAACTATTAGGTTGTTTGTTCGATGCCGTCGCTATTTGTTGGGGAGGTTGACTGAAACGTAACTGTGAAAAGTAACACTAAATACCATGTTGTTACTAATTGATTTTAATACTCAATAGGCTTTTAACGTACCGTGTTCTATTTCAGTATTTTATTAATGTAACATTTCATTACAAAAAATATTATTGGCAGGTCAAATTGATAGGTACTGTTTGATTTTAAATATTATAAATAGTTATTAATGGTAATTATTTAGTTTTTGTATGAGTGTGTCGGATGACGCTAATAACGAATTTATCTTATCTACTTATCTGTCTAATGCCGACGTCAAATTTCGTTTTGAATTTACAGGTATGAGTGATTGATTACTTACGAGCAATACAAAAAAAACAAATGTTTTTCAGCTAGCTAAGAAGCAATTTTGTACCTAACATTATGTGAGGCCATAATCATTAGATTATGATATAGGAATGTTTCGCGTTCCATGTTTTTTTGCTAACGTTACGATAATAATCATTATCACGTTAAAAAACCGCCAATGGAAAAAATATAGGATTCTCAGTTTTATGTAAATCGCTAAAACAAAATTTGTTTCAAGCTACATCTAAAGTTCTGGATCTACATAAACGAGATGCATAAGTCCTAACTGATCTATAATCAAATTTTGGCACCTCTAACGACCCTTACACCGACTTCACTGCCACTCGAAAAAACCACCAATTTCTGGTGTATGGGTTACCCACTTTGTGGAAAATAACGAACGTTCGCAGAAGTGCATAGTTATTCTGTGAGATGGTACTATGTGGAGTGTAGGTATGTAGGTTCTATTCAACGGGGGCTGTAGCGAGTGGAATTTCACCTGCAGAACGGAATTTCAAACTCCGAGTGTTGGCTTATTGTTGCGAATTCTTTGTGGAATATGGATATGGATGGTAGAATAACAGGCTATTTTATAGTTGCTGCTTATATTAAATAGAGGAGTTTCAGCCATATACCGCTGAAGTAATTTTTACCCGACTCTCAACGAAGAGTAGTTATGAAGTCTGAACCCCATTTATGTTAATATAGCGCCAAAAATACTGGTTCGATTGTAACAAATGAGAAATCGAATGATTTGTGATATAGGCTATGTGAAGCCAGATAAAAATAGGGGTCTAACAAGACAGCGGTTTGTAAATATGCTTGTGTGGGGCATCGTTACAAAGACCTTTGTTTGTACTTTCCAAAACTGTTTCTTAAACTTTAGTTAGGTTTACTATTCTAGATTAGCAATCAGCAGAAATGTTATAGTTAAAACTCATTACAGTTTTGAGAAAATCACCGATGTAAACGGGTTAACTACGAACATCATTTGTGTTGGAAGAACACCAACAATTCAGTCGTTAGTAGTTAACCTGTAATAAATTCTTTAAACTACTATAGTTTTTATAGTAAAATATAAAAATTTGAGGATTGGCAACAGTTTTGGTTTCGGATAAAAATGGGCAAAACCTTCTGCCGCGCTGAAACTTATGGAATCTCAACATAAATTGATAGTTATTTTGAATCTTGGATCTGCTTTTTTATCCCTGGCTATTCCAGAGAAACAACGCGTGTGTAAGATATTGTAATTTATTTAATAATTAATATATAATATAACAAGTATATATAGTGGTAAACAATAAGGTTTCAAAAGATATTCAAAACTAAAATGTAACAGGCCTGATTTCCTACTTGTTTTCCCCGCTCAAATTCAAATTCTAGGACAAATCAGTTTCATTTAATAATTAAACTATTTCATATTGCATTATATTGAATATACTAGGTATCTTAAATGTTAATTTATATTTAAGAACATTTGTCATGGATATTATAGCATATTAGAAGATATTACAATGTATTTAGTTGTGAAATGTTATAACAAACCATTTTGCCGATGTTTTGACGGAATGGCTCAAGGTATAACGACAGCCAACGGTTCGTTGAACTAAAGATATTTATAAAAGATGGTGGGCTGGCGCTGACACTCTTTGATGGCCCTGTAAGCTGAAAGCATCTCTCATTATGGTAAGATATTTTACATTGTAGAACCTTTTTCTAGATATTGTGTCCTAGTTTGTTTTAGCATTGAAATTATTGAAGGTCAAGATTAAATTATAAGGTTATCTATTCTTTTATAATGTTTCTATTCATATGATCTAATGCTTTTGTTTTAATAACGAACATTGTAAGTATTAGACTCTTATGTGATTAAGTATATAAATGTGCTGGTGGTTTCTTTTTCACTTCTTCCACTGGTGGACAAAAGATTGAAGTGAAGAGAATTTCAATAACACTTTATTTCTTATTTGATAGTAATTGATGGGTAGACTTGTCTATGTGTTTATCTTGTGAGCCTAAAGGAATAAAGTTATTGACTTCTGACTTCTGATTTCATTATTTCCAATTCCTAAATTGTGAGGTTGCATTGTAAGGTAGGTATTCCATGATTTTATCGAAATAAGATCATTTTATAGGTAGGTAAAGGCCATGAATCTATCATCAGAAGTGGGATAGCCTGGAACTGTTTCAAAATTCTAATACATTCATGTACAAGTTCCAGACTGGATCCCGCAGCAGACCTTCGAGTACGAAGGTCTGCTCAAGGCGATTTCTGACTGTGCGACGACTGACGCTGTGTCTTCCAATCTGCGACAAGATGGTGACGTGATGCTACCAATGTCCGATCCCACGACGACGGCGCTGCTATTTGGTGCGACCACATTGAGATGCTCATCAACGATATTTGGACAAAGGAGCAGCGTTGCAGTAACAAAGTTTCTTAAGGGTTCGTAAACTTGGTACGACCACGTGGAATCCTAACGTTGGACGATACTAACGAAATTTCTTTATAGCAAAAAAACTTTTATTGTATCCTTAAAAGAAACCTGTTCAATAAGATGTTTTCATGTTCTATTTTCAAATTCGTAAAAACCTACACAACACTAAAGAAATATGAAACAAAATTTGCCAGTTCTAGTAACGTTTGATCCATGTTTCTTGCTAACCAGCCTATTGATCGGGAATTCGAGTTGTTGACGTTATTTCTAACTACCGGCAGTTAATAATTTTTGAAGCTTTTTTTACTTCTGTACGATTAGCATTGTTACTTTTAAGCACAATTAGACATTTTATAGGGTTGGTTATAAAAGTGCTTTAGAAGGCATTTAGAATAATTAAATGAATTGCTAATATATTTTGTACTATGCTCAATTATGGGGGCACTGTCAAAATAAACATATTTGCACAACATAAATATAATTTGAAGGCCAATGCAATAAATTAGTGAGCTATTTTAATTTGATCGAAACAGTTTTATTTTTGTGTAGTCAGCTTGGCCGAGCGATTTGTGTAAGGTTCAGTAACCAATAAATACATCCATACGAAATAATTATCCAGGATTTACCCCACTCTGATTACTTTTTTTATGGAAGTTGAGGCTAATAAACATACCTACTGGGTACTACTAGAATAAATGACGTACTTGGTGATACTCGCCTAGATCCACAGATAGATGCTCGATCTGTTACGGATGATGTACATATATAGGTACCATTATCTTAGACTAAGTTATTAGTTTTAGTTAGTCTTAATTATTAAACATTTATGTGTCCTTATGACAAAAAGGTTGGTTTTAAGTAGGTACCTATGTTGAAAGTGATAATAAGAATTGAGAATAAAAAGAAAATAAAACTCAGTAAATTTTAATAAAACGAAAACAAAAATACGAAATAAATTCCGCTGGCGATCGTTGACTTGGTCTATCGATCAGAGGAATACGAGGACAAAATTACTGGATTCGAAATAAAAATAGTTCCTCCCGCTAGTTGACCGTACACTTAGCGTATACTTTGGATATTGATAGCGGGTATAGCGAGTATATGGCCGAGGTATACGGTAAGAGGAAAACATAAGATGCTTAATGAATTAGGTCCTTCCGCTGGCGGCCCACGGACTTGATGTATACTTTGGATATTAGCAGCGGGTATAGCGAGTATACATGTCGAGGTCCCTCGGTCAGAGGAAAACAGACTTGTGACTTCACTTTCTACGACTAACTTTTAATATAACTATACAGATATAATGATGCGTGTCCAGATGTTGGACTATAAAATAAATGAAAAATACTAATAAATAACTTTTAAAAATAAAATCAATGAAGGTACCTACATAATAATGTGCTTGATGGTTCTGTTTCCCTTAGATATAAGTAGTTTAATAAGAATTAAAATACGAAACATTTACAAAATGTGTAGGTACTAACATAGTTGGTCTTGTGAACTACTTGTAAATTGTTCAACAGGTTGTCTTCTCATAAAATAATAGCATTATTATTAACATTCATCAATAAACTTAAAATTAGAAAATGTGTAATAAAATGTAAAAATTACATGCTTCGAGAACGAAGCATTTGTCAGAATGGCAGTGTAAGATATTGTAATTTATTTAATAATTAATATATAATATAACAAGTATATATAGTGGTAAACAATAAGGTTTCAAAAGATATTCAAAACTAAAATGTAACAGGCCTGATTTCCTACTTGTTTTCCCCGCTCAAATTCAAATTCTAGGACAAATCAGTTTCATTTAATAATTAAACTATTTCATATTGCATTATATTGAATATACTAGGTATCTTAAATGTTAATTTATATTTAAGAACATTTGTCATGGATATTATAGCATATTAGAAGATATTACAATGTATTTAGTTGTGAAATGTTATAACAAACCATTTTGCCGATGTTTTGACGGAATGGCTCAAGGTATAACGACAGCCAACGGTTCGTTGAACTAAAGATATTTATAAAAGATGGTGGGCTGGCGCTGACACTCTTTGATGGCCCTGTAAGCTGAAAGCATCTCTCATTATGGTAAGATATTTTACATTGTAGAACCTTTTTCTAGATATTGTGTCCTAGTTTGTTTTAGCATTGAAATTATTGAAGGTCAAGATTAAATTATAAGGTTATCTATTCTTTTATAATTGTCGGCGACCGATATACTTAAGTGTAGATTAAGTCGGTTAAGCTAGTTTTAAGATTTTATTTCCACGTATTGTCAGTCGAACATTCTAGAGCTTTCGAAGAAACGCGTAGAAAGCTTTGGAAAGTTGTAGAATATTCTAGAATAGTTGAGAACATTCGGGAACTTTCTAGAAACTTCTGGAAGCCTGTGGAACGTTATGGAAGTCTGTAGAATATTCTAGAAATCCATGGAAAGATTTAGAACCTTGTGGAATATTCTAGAATCCAAACCCACGGCTAGGTATAAGTATGTCAAAGTTCTAGAACAAATCGAAAGAAAAGACAAGGACAGCGAAACGTTCTCGAGTTAAGAACGAGATAGATATAGCTTCCAGAAAACCGTGGAAATGTTAGACAAGGACGGCTGACAATACGTAGTACGAGTGAGTGAGACAGAGCTAGTTCACTGGATATTACGAGAATATTCTAGTATGTTTTCAAAGGCCGACGGAGGTATAAAAACCTGAGCTTGTCCGTCGGTCAGTCAGTTCTATTTTAGCAGTCAATCTGAAGTGATCTAATACGAAAAAGTGAACAAGTTCTGATCTGCTCTCAAGGCCCGAGCCTGAGGAAAAGTGTTCCTAGTCTTGTGTGAATTTCTGAAAGTTTCAGTAGTGTTTCAGTGCTTATTAGTGTTTAGTGTTTGTAACTGTGTTAAGTGCTGTAAAATAAGTCCGATTGACTAAGAGCTTTAGTGCTAAGTGTCTGTGTGCGCGGAAATAAACGCATATTTGGAAGGTCGGACTTTCACTGGATTATCAGGGATTCCTTCTAGTATACGCCGGTAGCTAGGTTTCCATTCCGCTACAGCGTTGGGTGGCTGGTTAAACAGCTGCTTGTAAGTCATCTACTTCACGCCCCTCAACCTCGTCACCGGACAGCAGACGCAGACCGGGTTTGCCGAGTGCCACGTGTAGAGCACCGAGTTGAAGCTTTGAGCTCGCACACCGCGAAGCTTGGCATTGCCTGCACTGACCCTTGGCCTGGCGATTGAGTGCAGAAGCTGGTATCTTGAACCGATTGCACTCGCCGCAACAGCTGGTCCTTCGAGCCGGATTTGCATCACTGGATACTAGTGACAGGAAGAGGTGGTTGCTGTTAGTAACTACCGGTACTAGAAGATACGAGAAAGTGCGTTACTGCAGAGAAGAACAGTCTAACTGATTGGTGGACAGTGGAAAAATGCCTGTGACGAGAAGTGGAAAAGACACGTCATGTCGTGTGCCTGAGGAGGAGCCCTCTAGCTCAAAAGCCAGGAGGAACCCGGTGACAACTAATGAGTCATCTGGTCCCGCAGGTGCAACGACAAGCGGCATTATGAATACCACCATCGAAACGCACACGGAAGGAACAACGGTGAGGAGGCGGGAAGCTGCCCGCTCATCATCAGTGTGCTCGTCGATTTCGAGAGCTAAACGAGAAAGAAAACAGCGTGAGTTGGAACTCCGCATGATTATCAGCCAAAAGAAAATGGCTTTAATCCAAGAAGAAATCGCTCAAGCTGAAGTTCAGAATGAAATCCTCCAATTGAAGGAAATGGAGGAAGAAGATGAAGCTGAAAGTTCTGCAGAAGATGAGCCTGAGGGAAGAGAGGACGATGTCAGAAAATGGGTTAAATCTCAGGTGAGCAGGATGTCAAGTGAAGGACATTCAAGGCTAGAGGAGCCGTCCACAAAGGGGCGACTACCAGAAGAACTTTTCTCGGGAAAACACTTCAATGAACCTCTAGACCCGTCTGCAGAGATTAAGCATGACATCAACTCCAGGGAAGACGCAAAGGATAGTGGCATGGATGCCCTAGCCATGGCAATCCTGAAGGCAATTAACTCAGCACAGAGACCAAGCGTAACACTTCCGCCGCCGGCATTCATGTATGAACTCCCAGAATTCGACGGCAGTTGTAAGAAATGGCTGGCGTTCAAGACAGTTTACGAAGATACGCAGGCGCTCTTCAGCAGCGTTCAGAACATGGCGCGGCTAAGGAAAGCGCTTAGAGGAACTGCCGAAGAAGCTGTCAAGAGCGTCTTATATTCTGAATGCCACCCAGAAGAAGTGATAGAATCGCTTCGACGAAGATTTGGTAGACCAGAGATTTTGGTGTTAGCCGAATTGGAAAAATTGAGAAACCTACCAAAGGTTACAGAACATCCTCAAGACGTGTGTGTGTTTGCTAGTACAATTAACAACACCGTCGCAGCGATAAGAGGTTTGAAGAAGGCGCACTATCTGAACTCACCGGAGATGATACGAGTGATCATTGAGAAGTTGCCTATGATCATTAGGTATCGCTGGTTTGACTTTGCCGCGGACTACGAAGATCCAGACCTGGCACTCATGGCCATGTTTCTGAACCGAGAAGCAGATCGATGTGGGCCTTACATGATACTAGAGACTACAGACGCTGGCAAGAAGGCAAACCGCCAAGCCACGCACGCTACTGTAGAAGCAGATGAACAAGAACAACGCACCTGCCCGCATTGTGAAAAGAACCACCACATCGAAGATTGCAGGAAGTTCCAAGAGGCACCAGTGTCAGAGAGGTGGGACATTGCCAAGAAGATGAAACTTTGTTTCAAGTGTCTTCGAGGCAGACATAGGAAGGAGTCCTGCCACAAGCCGTCTTGTAAGAAATGTCTCAAGGGGCATCATCGGCTTTTGCATAAAGAACGAGATCCTGAGTCTCAACAACCGGAAGGCAGTTCAGAGAAAAATGAAGTAGCCAACAATTGTCACCTGAAGAACCAAAGAAGAGCGTATCTGAAGATGGTGCCCGTAGTGATCTACGGTCCTAAGGGAAAGATGCAGATCTTAGCTCTCCTAGATGAAGGTTCAACGGTCACCCTATTAGACCGAAAGGTGGCGGGAAAAGTAGGACTCAAAGGACCTAGGGAACCACTGTCCCTGGAAACTGTCGGCGGAAGAGTCATCAAGAATGACAACTCTATGAAGATCAACATGAAGTTGAAAGGCCTACATTCAAGTCAGAAACGACAGATGAGCGGGGCACGAACGATCGAGGCTTTACATCTAACGCCGCAGAGGATTGACAAGGCAAGGTTGAAGGAATACGGTCATTTGCAGAAGATTGTGGATAAGCTGCTGTACGAGGAAGAGTCGCCGAAGTTACTGATCGGGCAAGATAATTGGGAGCTGATAGTTTCAAGGACTACGCGCAAAGGCAAGAAAGGCCAACCGGTTGCTTCCCTGACCCACTTGGGGTGGGTACTTCATGGAACGGATGGAGAGGGAACTCTTAATGTGAACTACGTCACATGCGCACACGTCAACGTCAGCGACCAAGCCATGAGTAATAGCAAAAAGGAGCTCTTAGTAACCGACTCAACCAGTAGACAACCTTACCGATCGATGACGAACGCGGAAGAACATACCGCAAAATTCATGGAGAAGGATACTCGAAGAAGGGAAAACGAACGTTTCGTGAAAGAAACAGAAGTACTTCGGATATCGGAAAGTGATGCCATCAACATGGAAACGGGGCGGGCACCCAACATAGAGAATGTCCAGAATGGACTCAGCCAGAACAAGACGTGTCCACAAAAGACAAAGAACACCATCACGCAAAAACGAGAACTAGGGTGCATCCGGTCTAACACCAAGGGGGAGATGCACGTGCACATATCCACAGCACTAGGGGGAGAGTGCACAAAGAAGAATTTCGATTTGGTACTCGCACGGCCGTTGTTTGTGGCACGTAGAAGAGCGAAGAAAACGAATTTGTTGAAGCTCGCGCAGTGGCGCTGGATAACACAGACAAACCCAGCAGACGACACCACCCGGGAAATCCGACGAGACTTGGACAAACGCCATCAGAGGAAAACGAGACCGGAATATCCTGATGGAAAAGAAGATAAGTGGCTTAAGGCGCGCTCAACGAGATACAGGACGACTGGAGAAGAACAGCAGGCAGCTGCAACAGCCCAAGTGACAGAATATGGAACTACAGAACCCAGCATATTCTCTCAAGGGCCGCAAAGAAAGGTCTCCAGAGTATCGACTTTGGTAGCAAGAAACTGGCAGAGAAAATTAATAAGCATCCTTAGAGCCCCCTGTTCCAAGGCGGAACTCCTAGTTCCAGAGGAGGAACAGAACGTCGTGACGACAGAAAGACACTCAACGAGGTTGGCGTACCTAAAGTCGGCAGAACTGCGTTCCTCATCGAGGAGGAGAGGCAGAGCTACGGGATACGTGTCAATACTACACAGCAAGTCATCCACGACACAGGAGTCGCCGAGACAAGGGAGTGTGTTAGAACACAAGGGGGAGGATGTCGGCGACCGATATACTTAAGTGTAGATTAAGTCGGTTAAGCTAGTTTTAAGATTTTATTTCCACGTATTGTCAGTCGAACATTCTAGAGCTTTCGAAGAAACGCGTAGAAAGCTTTGGAAAGTTGTAGAATATTCTAGAATAGTTGAGAACATTCGGGAACTTTCTAGAAACTTCTGGAAGCCTGTGGAACGTTATGGAAGTCTGTAGAATATTCTAGAAATCCATGGAAAGATTTAGAACCTTGTGGAATATTCTAGAATCCAAACCCACGGCTAGGTATAAGTATGTCAAAGTTCTAGAACAAATCGAAAGAAAAGACAAGGACAGCGAAACGTTCTCGAGTTAAGAACGAGATAGATATAGCTTCCAGAAAACCGTGGAAATGTTAGACAAGGACGGCTGACAATACGTAGTACGAGTGAGTGAGACAGAGCTAGTTCACTGGATATTACGAGAATATTCTAGTATGTTTTCAAAGGCCGACGGAGGTATAAAAACCTGAGCTTGTCCGTCGGTCAGTCAGTTCTATTTTAGCAGTCAATCTGAAGTGATCTAATACGAAAAAGTGAACAAGTTCTGATCTGCTCTCAAGGCCCGAGCCTGAGGAAAAGTGTTCCTAGTCTTGTGTGAATTTCTGAAAGTTTCAGTAGTGTTTCAGTGCTTATTAGTGTTTAGTGTTTGTAACTGTGTTAAGTGCTGTAAAATAAGTCCGATTGACTAAGAGCTTTAGTGCTAAGTGTCTGTGTGCGCGGAAATAAACGCATATTTGGAAGGTCGGACTTTCACTGGATTATCAGGGATTCCTTCTAGTATACGCCGGTAGCTAGGTTTCCATTCCGCTACAGCGTTGGGTGGCTGGTTAAACAGCTGCTTGTAAGTCATCTACTTCACGCCCCTCAACTTCGTCACCGGACAGCAGACGCAGACCGGGTTTGCCGAGTGCCACGTGTAGAGCACCGAGTTGAAGCTTTGAGCTCGCACACCGCGAAGCTTGGCATTGCCTGCACTGACCCTTGGCCTGGCGATTGAGTGCAGAAGCTGGTATCTTGAACCGATTGCACTCGCCGCAACAATAATGTTTCTATTCATATGATCTAATGCTTTTGTTTTAATAACGAACATTGTAAGTATTAGACTCTTATGTGATTAAGTATATAAATGTGCTGGTGGTTTCTTTTTCACTTCTTCCACTGGTGGACAAAAGATTGAAGTGAAGAGAATTTCAATAACACTTTATTTCTTATTTGATAGTAATTGATGGGTAGACTTGTCTATGTGTTTATCTTGTGAGCCTAAAGGAATAAAGTTATTGACTTCTGACTTCTGATTTCATTATTTCCAATTCCTAAATTGTGAGGTTGCATTGTAAGGTAGGTATTCCATGATTTTATCGAAATAAGATCATTTTATAGGTAGGTAAAGGCCATGAATCTATCACGTGCGAGACCGGGAGCAGAAACTAGCACTGTCACACAGGGGGGTGGGCTCTGTAATGTGTAAATAATTAACATGCATGAAATAACCTACAGCATTTCCCATTGTATACCTCACCAATGTATTCATTTATTCATCAGCCATGTAACAATGCCGTCGTTTAATGATTTATAACGAAATAATGGGTATGGCTACCTATTGTTACGGAAATTAAGCTCATAATGGCTTGGCAAGATTGCATCGTCCATTATAAACCTCAGTATAAAACCTACGTTGAGTTCAGTATAAAACCAACGTAAGAATTATTTTGATGTGTGCCTCTATTTGTGCGCATATGGGACTATCAATTTTTATAAATATCCACTCAACGTGACTAACTCTGCCACCAATCTGCGATCCTCAACCCGCATGTACAGCGTGGGGATTATGGGCACTACCCCCCATGAGATCAAAGCCATCGAGGGGCATATCAGGCCTGCGTTCAACAGTGGACCACTATAGGCTGTTGAGGTAAGGTGAGGTTAACTAACCCACCGCTACAATATTACATTGTTATCAAAATCTTGAAAAATGGCTCTAGAACAGCATTTTGGTATAGTTTGGTCCCAACCTACCCCCAGGTGCAGGTGCCCTGGTGGTAGGATGGGTCCGCAGTGCATCTGCAGTTTAATAATTCAACTCACGGAAAACTACAATTTTTATTTGATAAGAGACCTGTACAAAATTACTATTCCTACACTGATTACAATCTCAATAATTTCTAATGCATGCGCATATCCGTATGAAAATAACAAAACTTATGCAATAACAAGGATAATTAATAGTTACGAGTGTTGCAAACTGTAATCTAACAAATAGTTACTAACGTCGGACAAACAAGCTAATCGCTCAAACTTCCGCTGCTCCTACTCCCTCTACTGAACGATAAGCGATATAGTTACCTACCGCGATACATTTTTTCTGAATTTTCGATGGAAAGCGGAGGAAAGATGCTCCACACTTCATCAGGGTAGTTGCGGTTCAAGTCGGTTCAAGTTGCACGGGTTCTCCCAACACAAATTAGGTTCATAGTAAACCTGCTTACATCCGTTAAGGTGGTATCAGACGGTTCATTTTTCGTTCATTTTCGTCTTTCATTCGGCATCTTTCACTCGAAATGAAACGTTTGAACACAAAATAGTGCCGAATGAATTCAATAATGAACCGATCCGACAATGTTAGATATTTTCATTCGCATCTTTCACTCCCACTTCGAATGAACGAAAAATGAACAATCTGTTCAGATTGTTACAATACAATCTGTTCAGATTGTTCATTTTTCGTTCATTCGAAGTGGGAAGTGGGCCGAATGCGAGTGAACATTCACTCTGTGTTCACAGAGTGAATGTTCACTCGCATTCGGCCATTTTGTTTTGAGTCCTGTAGCAGACGAAAGTCAGGTCGACACTTCATTTGACGACATCTTGAATGAAAAGAAGAGGTGAATGTTCTTTTTTAAGTCATTCCAGCTAAGCTAAGAACATGGAATGAAAGAAAAATGAAGCATTCACTCGAGTGAACATTCATTAAAGTAAAAAGTAAAGTAAAATTTGTTAAATTTGTTGCACAATTCAAACAGTATAAATAAGAAACAATCAATTACAGTTACAACAAAATGGCCAACACTCAGCGGGTGCTAGGGCAGGAAAATCCTGAGCCGCGATCGCGGCGTGTTAAGTGTAGTTACTTAATATATTATATTGGCATTACGGCTCAAGAGTCAGGAGTCGAAAAGTAAGCTGGCATCGGACAATCCGCTCTGGCCCCTTGTTTAGTGCAAATGACGTCATTCGGATTGCCGTTCAGTGGACGCACTTTTCAATGGATTGTGATTGTTAATAGATAACTGAAAAAGCTGACTCGTGAGCATTTTATCAAAATTCTTTACCCGCCTTCTTGCTAAAGAACCGTCATTTCGCTACAAGTATACCTTAAACTACAAATTTTGATTTAGGTAGGTATCTAACTACTTAATCTTTTGTATTTCACAGTAGACATTTTTATTAAATTGCTGTTTGTCTGTTGTATACATAATTTATAGCTTATTTAAGCTTAAGTCTAAGTTTAAACACGCCTTTTTGTCGTTGTTGACCTTGTGTGGTTGACAGGTAGAAAATGCCATCGGCATTATGCCCACCATTTGTATATTTTTAAAATTGTGTGCAATAAAGTCACACTAATATTATAAATGCGAAAGTTTGAATGGATAGATGGATGGATGTTTGTTACTTCTTCACGCCAAATCTACTGAACGAATCGGGCGGTAATTTTGCATACAGATAATTCTAGGCCTGGAATAAAACATAGGCTACTTTTTATCCCATAAATTAGTTCCCATGGGATAGAAATCACCTTTAAACGTTTATAGAAACAACGCGTGCGAAGCCGCGGGCATAAACTAATATTAAATAATAATAATAACTACACTTACCAGACCGTGATCGCGGCCCTGTTTTTCCTTGCAAGCCAGAATGAGCGCG
Source organism: Eupithecia subfuscata (assembly GCA_963564075.1). NCBI lineage: Eukaryota > Metazoa > Arthropoda > Insecta > Lepidoptera > Geometridae > Eupithecia > Eupithecia subfuscata. Next base: position 1,415,637 of record OY751097.1, on the reverse strand, counting down.
TGTGTATATACTTATCTCCGCATTATCCACATCGCTAAAACGGAACTGAGTAGGACTTAAGAGACTCTACCCTGTAAGAACTTTAATAAATAAGTGTAAGAACCTCGCACAACTTCCGCCGGCTTAGTGTACCGTAATTGCCTAAGCCACCGACTTGGAGTTACTCCGCTACTTTAGACTTTATTTATAGCAGGATAGATTTTATTTCAAGATTTTACTTTTGAAGCATTGCTGTGTATTAGTGTTACCAGCTGAGGATTTATCTTCTGACAAAACGCTTTCTATGAAAAGCTGAAAATATATTGGAACCAATAGCAGAATGTGTAGGGTCTCTAAAAGAAAAATGCTCTGTAACATATTCGGGTTGCCACATGTTATCTTACAGTATGTTATCTTCTGGTCGAAGCAACGCGTGACCCGAGAGCTGGTGAGTATCTGGCGCAGCGCATTATTGCCATACAGCGGGGCAATGCACTCACCGCCTTAGTGACGCTTCCGACTGCTATTAATATGGATCAGCTGAGATACCTGTAGATTATTTGCAACAGTCTGCAGTAAGCTCAATTGTTTAAATTATAAATACTAGATTCTTGACGAACGGCGATATGGACGAATCGCTTTTTGGACGAACCGGTAACAAATCGTTCTAATTAGTTTTTGTTATTTGATTGTTATTTCTTTGTTAATAAAGACTATGGTTATTTTACAATAATAACCTCCGTCAGGAATTATAATAATAATACTAACGCCTGCGTACTCAGAGAATGCGATTGAGAATTACGTCTGTTTCTTCTGAATTTGATCTGAACAGGACAGCATGACAGATGACGTCACTTTGAATCCCATCTATAAGACCGCAGGTTATACCAACAAAGTACTCTACATTTTTAAAGAAAAAGTCAGCTTTGACTGAGCTTATGTTATGGCAAAGGAGATTATGCCATAGAACTGGTATTCCGTCATAAGCATGTTGTAAAAACATAACCCTCCTTCTTGCGCAGTCGGGTAAGTAGGTGCTATTTTAGTTTCTAAACATTCCAATCGATCGTGACTTTGGTTCCTAAAGAAAGGCATTTCCTTAGTTTTTCCCTCATTTCAACAGACGATCTCTATGACACAGCGGGCAAGAGTCTGCCTGCGACGCAGAAGGTAGCGGGTTCAATTACCGCCTCGGGAAAAATGTTTGCACGGTCTTTAGATATTTTGATTACGGGTGACCTGGGTGTTACCTATGTTAAATAGAAAATATTTATCTATGTAAAGTATTTTATTATGTATAACGTCATCTAGTCCCTATCCATTACACAAGCTATGCTTAGCTTGGGGCTAGATGATGCTGTCTGAATTGTCCAGCATTATTTATTTATTTGCTCGGTAGTTACAACTAACCGTGGTATCTTGCTACTTAGCCTATGATGGTAGTTACACTGGTCTATCCAGACGTGAGCTATAAATCTAAGCTAGCGCTCGCCCCCGGCTACGCTCCGTCAAGCTGCGAGCATCAACTGAGTGCTTGATGGCGGGACCAATCAGAAAGAAGCTTGCTAAGTGTAGCTATTCGTACTCTTTATGTCAGTTTTGTAGATGTAGGGTAAGTCCAAGATTGTAGTTGGAATTTACTTTTATACTACAGCTTTGGATGAGCTTGATCGCTTGACACACACACAGGTGGGAATGGAAATAGAATGATAAAAAAATAAAATTAGCAAATTTTAATCATCACATGATTTCCTAGTTTTAATTAAGTACTTTGAATTTTTGTGACGTTTCCAAGAGTCAAGGTCTATAGGACAAAAACACTGATATTTATTAATGTTTAAAAAAAAAACATTAACATTTTTTATGACAACATAGTATTATGTAAATATCATAGTATCGCATTAAAGTATTTTACACCATTGTTGTTTCTTGGCCATTTAAAATTGAATTTGCTTATTAATGTACATACTTTTGAGAGATAAACCTAAGTGTACTACATTAATTTGATCTTGTCATTTTGCGAGCCCTAACCGCTTCTTGAATAATACAGCGTACTGCTTTCGAATTATACACGCAAATTTCTAGGGTTGTCCCTAGACATCACGCGTAATAATTTGCAATCAATATAAATGACAATTGTCTCAGGTTTTAAGTGGGTCGTCAGTGAAAGAAGTAAGCACTTGCTTTTAATCACACTAATTTTATAAATGCCAATGTTTTGATGTGTGGTTTGAGTGTGGAACAACCAATGATCAGTAGTTTTGTCGTGGAGACACGTTGAGAACTTCAAAATTACTCACTCTTAACGTTTTTCAACGTTTTTTAAATGGCTTTAACAAACTGTGACGTATGAAGTGCTTTTAGTTGTTTAAAATCTCTGTGCTAGTGTATAGGTACCTTACAAAGAGTCACAATATAGAAGCTAATTCTGTAGGTAAAATAAAAACCTTGTTAAGAGAATTCCCTTATCTTGTCTTAGGTGACCAAGAAAACAAAACAAATAAAGCCAGTTGATTTATCTAGATTAATCAGACCTACAACCCTAGCAACATTAATAGACATCCCCAACACAAACCGTCAGTTCCCAGGGTTGCCACCATCCGTCACGCACGCAACAATGCCCCGCCACAATAGACATTATTCAACCTGTAATTATTTACTGGTAACACCTGGATGGTACTGTTGAAAGGGTAAAGTGATTATAGTTTATGACAACTATTAGAAGTTCAAAGTTCGGTGCTTTGGTACAATAGGGTACGAGGTACGGTACCCATCCACGAGTTCATTAGAATGAATGCCAAGGTGACTTAGGTAACTGTTCAATTACACTTCAAGATTGAAGGGTCTGAACTGTGAACTTAAACACGTTAGCAATAAAGCTCCTTACCCAACCTAAAGAAATTTAAACCGTAGTAGATTTAAATTATTGATGTCTTAACAAAACATCTCTCCACTCCACTGTCGAGATAAGGTAATTACATTGACAGATATTACTGTCAGCTTGAAGTTTTTAACAATACACCACTTCGTTGCTGCTGGCCACTGAATACTCAGAGTACGTCCTACATACTGAGTGAACCCGTAAAAACATTAGAGTTATGACTCAAATAAAAGTCAACAGAAAGTATCTCAGCCAGTAACATTCCGAATGCTTTTACAAGCCTACAAAAACTGTAAAAGCGGCTAACCATGTGACCCCATAAAGCTATGCTGTAATAAAGTGCAGCGCGCGCGGTGGACTGTAGGACTGACAGCGTGACGGCTCAAATTACTACCAGCGCGGTGTTTATACTCGTCAGGCGTCAATCTATGTAGGAGAGTTACGGTTTTTGATGTGTGTAGCCTGTGCTATAAATTGGAGACGAGAGTTTCCATGCCGGAATTGAAAAATATCTACTTCTTTTTGTCGACACTGTCACAGGCGACAAAATATGTGAACTGTGACGCTGGTGTTTCCTGATTTTTTGGTAGAACAGGGATGTGACAAATAACTACTTACTCGTATTAAGGTGCTTAAACTTCACTCACGTGATGAGGCGAAAGCATATCCTGCGCGTCTTTTTATGTATGTATAGCTAGATTATAATAACCGTAGTTGAAACTCGAAGTCATAATATTTAGAGTAAAAGAGTTTTACGAAAAGGGCTAACTCGCTAATAAGCTCATCAAAATTCCGCTACTTTTCCCGCCTAAAAACAATTCCGCAAAAGAATTCATTACGTATCAAGTTCCGGAAATCAAATAAAATTCTTTTTATTTAATGTCCATAAATTAAGCGAGGCGAGGCTCAAACACGATGAATAAATAAATGTAAAATGTGTGAATGGTTCTTTGCAAAAAGCTGCTGATTGTCGGAGTTTCCAGAAAATTTAATAAATTTGTGAAAAGGCCGTTCTATAATTGTATTCTAGGCTTTCATGCTGTCGAAATTCGTGGATGTTCGATGCTGTAAGCATTGTTAATGGGTTATTAATTGTACCGTATCACATTTCGAAGTAAAAGTTGCATGCTAAACTAATTATATCACATTTATTTCAGGCAACGATTATCAAGGGATATTCGTAATGGATGGCTTAGTAAGCCTTCCATTGATTACCTTGTAACCATAAAAGTGCATCCATCTACTACTGATAATAATAATATTCTAGCCCCAAGCTAATCGGAGCGTTTTGGGTACCTACTACATAACTGATAAAGATAATGCTTAATACCATACATATACTGCTACCGTATAATTTTATTTATTTTGCTCACGTTTAGAACGTTTCGATGTATTTTAAAGTACCAAGGCAATGCAGCAATAGGTATCCTCTACCGTGTTTCAAGTTTCGCACTAAAGCCAACAGAACCCCAGAAAAATCCGTGTAAATTCAAAAGGTAAATTTTACTAAGCCAGATTACTTGTACCGAGGTTGCTTATAAACTGCGGTGTTTTTGTTAAATTCGGCCATTATCCCTGAAACGATCTTGAAAAGTAAATAAATTGTGAGTTTGTTTGGATTAAATCAGAGCCTTGATAATACTTTGAACAAGAGAAATAATAAGCTAAAGCAACTAGGTAACTACAAGAAAATACCGGAATGGTATCGAAGGTTTTCACGGTTTGAATTTAATGTAGTTACCATCCGGGGTAGGGTAAGTACTTTTTGTTTTTATATTAGACTAGACAATCGCCTCGCGGTTTCACCCACGTAGTTTTCGTTCCCGTGGGAATTCCGGAATAAAATAAAGCCTATGTCACTCCCTGAAAGTAAGCTTCCTAACGGTGAAAGATTTTTTCAAATCGGTCCAGTAGTTTCGTAGCCTATTCAATATAAACAAAAAAACAATCAAATCTTTCTTCTTTATAATATTAGAAAAGATTATTATTCAGACGAAGAAACGCATGACATGTTTACATGCTACCTGCATGCAATCATGCACTTCTTCAATGAATAAAATTTGGTTAAATTTAATTCAAATGAAATGTTCAATTCGAAAGGTCATTATCGCTCTTCCATATTATTTGAATCCAATGTGAGCGGAATTCTAAGTACGGAAATTGAATACGGAATAACATTTTACCATGAGGCAACTGGATTCTATCTCTAGTGTGTACAAGATGAGTTTCTTGTGTGTGTCCGTGTGAGTGTCTCTTTGGGTCATTACAATTTTTGTTTATTTTGATAGAGTATTTTCACTTTATTCTATAGTGTGTTTATTGAAAACTCTAGTAACTATAATATCAATAGAACTTTAATAGAATCAATCAAGAATCAATAGAAATTTAATCAATAGAACTTTTTCTGTGAAAAAAAGAAAAAACTGTAAGTACCTATCTATTTAAGACCACAGCATACCTACCACTACAGGGCAATAACGGCGTCCTCCTTCCCGTTCATTTATGCCATAAAAAATTTGGTTTAACAAAAGTCTTCTATTCTTCTTCCTTCACTCAAACAATCTCTGAGGAAATCAATTATTTTCAGAGAGCAAAATGGAAAGCAGCGCTATCGAGATAAGGTAATTGCAAAATATAAAATGCCAATAAGCTACAAACCTCGCGGGCCTGAAGTTTTAATGCTAATCGTAATCCAATGGAAGCTTATTCTGAAGTTTTGTTCGAAACATACGACGCATTATTTCGTTGCTTTCACGCATCGTTCACGTTAGGTTCATCGTTATTGATTTCACTCTTAACTTATTCTCAAAAGAAAACAGAATAGAGACTATTCTGCTCACTACACAATAGCAAATCAAAAACAATGTGTTGTTCGTACTTCTACGCTTCCCGTAGCACTTTGCTACAAACTTCTTCGCTTGCCGTAGCACTGCTACGAACATCTAGCATATAGCGTATCGTCATAGCATCGTAGCAGTGCTACAAACTCCAACGCTGCCCGTAACAGCTTTACTGTAAACTGCTACTGACTACGAATTCATGCTATTACAGTAGATTATTAATTAATGTGGGTGGCCTACGTCTACATCACTATAGCACTGCCATATGATTATAATAAAAACCTGTTAAAATTATCTTTCTGTATGTTTCCACGAACACTCCAGGGTGTACTAGGTCCTTCTAAGTTTGACGTGTGGCCAAAAGAACTCGCGCTCTGGGAGGCCTAAAGATTTCTAACACAACTTTGGTTTCAAGAGTTTTACTAGCTTTTTATTTTTTCGATTACTAACTGAGATCGAAATGGAGTGAAAAGTTTGAGGAAAATATAAATATATACTTACTATAATTCCTCAAACTATTTTTATTTTTCTCAAGCTTTGATTTATAATTCATATAAGTAAGTTCGGTTTTCGGTAAAAATGATAGTTTTAGAAGTAACTTTAGTTTTTTCAGTAAATAGAAAAAGGGAAACCCGAAACTATGTTCAGGAAAAAAGGTCGATCTGGTAAAATAACTTCTTAATCAATTATAGCAAACTTTGATTTACAAAGAAAACAAAGAATAACTGAAGTATTTTTCTTGTATTAGCGTTGGCTTGGTGTGTGATTTCAATAAAATTATACTTAAAAAAAAAACACTAGTAGTAATTCTGTTACCTACTTACACAGGCAGATAGAAATTTAATATATTCTGGGCAAAATATTATACGAATGGGTTGTTCCGCACGTGAACAACATCTCAAGAACTTCTCGTCAATGATTCTAGCATAAATTTATATCAATCAGTAGTGCAGGAGCGAGCCGGAACACCTTTACGAGAACTGCCAAAAGATGTATTTTGGCATAAGCGTAAGCGCTTATCTAGTTATCTGTAAAATAATACTATTCATAAATCTGTAGAATTAGCCTAGAAACTATTGATAAATTAACATACCTAATGTTATTGTAATATTTAAAGTTTTAACCATTTTAAATTACTTGATGTTTCATAGAAATAATTACAATAAATAATGCTGCACAATCCACACAACATGATCTAGCCCCAAGCAGAGCTTGACTTGTGTTTTAACTACTAGATGATTTGACATGATTTTGCACGGTATTAAAATCTTCAAAATACATACCTGATGTAGGCGATGGCGTAGACGATCTTGATTAAACGCTGGAACAAAACGAGTCTGTTACATCACGAAAATTATATGTATTATTTTATCTTCACTATTGAAAAAGATAAATAATAGACGATTTAGATTGTAAATCACAACGCTCTGACTTTCGTGAGACGTTGGCCATAGGTGCATTTTCGTGAGACGTTGGGAACGAGCACGTCTCACGCGAGACGTTGGGAATAACTCTTTTCGCGTAGGTACCGATCGTTCACTGCCGTAAGAAAGTAACAACCACCTCTTGTCCCAAAAGCTTGTTCATACAAAGGGCCATGAATATGCGATGGCACTGTCAACGGTTTAAGAGATGTAAATAAATTGCTCACTTAGGCGGGAGGTCTTAAAAATGGGCATTAAAGCCATTACGGGGAATGGGCAAAGTAACGGGGAATGGGCAAAGTAACGGGGTTTGGGCAAAGTAACGGTCGGAGAAAAGGGTAGGGTTTAGGATGTTTTAGTTTTTACGTGAGGGGTGTATTGCACTGGTGATTACAAAACGCTTCTGAGGCAATCGTCAACGGAAATGTTGAATTGGCCTAGATTGTTGATGTAGAAGTGTTAGAGATTTAGTACAATCAGTTCCACTAGATTTCTAATTGAGTCTACAAAACACAGCACGGCGGGTTAGTGACGTAAGGAATAAAAAAAAATGCTGGACAATTCACACAGCGTTATCCAGCCCCAAGTTAAGCAGACGTTGTGTTATGAGTACCAGATAACTGATATACTTAATACAATACGCTATATACATATATATATAGATATTTTTAATATACATAGAAAACATCCAGAACACCCTGAACAAATATCTGCAGATCGTGCAAACATTTGTCCCGAGTCGGGAATCGAACCCACAACCTCCTGCGTCGCAGGCGGACCTTCGCCCGCTGCGCCACAGAGGTCGACGTGTATGAATATTGTAGGTAGCCCACGGTATTATGTCAATTGTCTGGGCTTTGTTGGAGGGACCAATTCCTACGACGCATCTACGTTGCGACCGCCACGGCGGCCCTGGCTTTCTTATTCAAGTCTAGAAAATCTTATTATACCTGAGATACCGCCAAGAATCCTGCCACGTCGCCCCGGTGCCAGCCACGTCGCCCGATCGCCGCTTGATATAAACGCTCGCTTGACAAGCACCAGTGTGATAGCCTTATCTGGAACAATGGAAGCGAGAAATGAATTCTGTGTAAAGCTACCATTTACGGTCGAATTTAGATTTTTAGTTCCATTTTGTGCTGTCATTGTTATTTACGAAACACTTAGTAATTGTGGTAGTTATTAAAATATATAGGTTATTCTATGACTACCTTCTTGGAAAGAAATAACAGGACTGAGATCATTGAAGGAGTAAAGAGAACATCGTTGCCCAGAAATGGACAAAGTAGAAAGAAGGTTACTGGTTATTGATCATCAAATGAATTGTGATTCGCCGCCACAGCAAGTCAAGGACCGTCAAGAGTCGCCATAACTCTATCAAGATGCTACTGACCTGAACCAGGAGACGTTCTTCTACACCTCACAAATCATTCACTGCTGAACATACATACTTCATCCAAACAAGGGGGGTTTTGTCATAATCATCACTAATAGAAGAGTGGATTTTTTATGGAAGGATTTATTATGAATGTTTTTATCTCTGACTGTACCTTTCCACACTTTTAGTTCACTTAGGCTCTTTTATAAATTTGTGGGTTGAAACGACAATCTTAATAACAGCCGGTGAGAAACGACACAATTATTATTACTTTTGGCTTGTGGTGCGAACAATTTGGTGCGAAACACCGCTACACCAACATACACGACGACTTCTGTGGCGCACCGGGCGAAGGTCCGCCTGCGACACAGGAGATTCGATTCCCGCCGTTTGACAAATGTTTGTACGATCTACAGATATTTGTTATGGGTGTTCTGGATGTTTTCTACGTATAATAAAAAATAGCTATCTATGTAGTGTACTGTATTAAGTTTATCAGTTATCTAGTACCCATAACACAAGCTCTGCTTAGCTTGGGCCTAGATAACGCTGTGTGAATTGCCCAGTAATATTTATTTATTTATTTATTAATATATTAATAGGCAGACGAGTTATTGCAGAGGTGTTGAACTCACTGTCTATGAAAGAACAGCTGCCTTTCCTCTGGTAGGTTCCCTTAGTAGACTCTTACTGCCGTGAAACGTTACAATAACAAACCCTTCTATCACTTCTCAAGTAATCTTCTTGAAAAATAGTTGTGCACTGTCACGTATCACGAGGGCGACCATTCCTCACCTTGTTTTTTTTTTCTGAAATCGGTCATTATTGACAATGACTATTCAAATAGTAGTTCATTTCATTCCAGATCGAACGACATAGGTTACAAGCCATAGTAAACCATTACGTTTGCAAATAAAGTTTTAATTGGTCTGTATCAGTCCCGGAGTGAGACAAATTCGCCTTGACTGTGTTACAACAAGTCCGTCCCTGGGGGCGACGGGGACGAATTCTCCTCTAGAGGTTTAGTTCAATTTTACCATATAAGGATAAACCAATATTTAGTAACAATTCCGCGCAAAACCTTTTTATTCCTAAAATTGCCAAGTAAATTACCTTCCAACTTTAAGCAAGTTAGAAGGTAATTTACTTGGCCATTTTATATTGCGTAAGTCTGTTGTTTACCTTCTATGATTATAAGTAGGTTTAATTTGTGCGAGGGCGGGCGGTACACACGAATTACATTTTGTTGGATCTTATCAGAAAAGGTTTTGCGCGGAATTGTTACTAAATATTGTTTTATCATAATATACAATGAAGAATCTATTATTTATCTATTTTACCAAAAGAAAAATTTGTTACGAGACGAATTATGCTGATAAGGACGTACAATTTTTATTATGGTCTATTCAACTTTTGTACTAAAACATTGCAATCATACTCCAACCAACCCCAGCCCAGGCAATAATTATCAGCCGATCAGTCAGCATTGACAAATGCGCGACACGCAGCTCCCATCAATCACTGACCTTCGCCCTCGGACCCTGCACGGACCGAAGGTACTCCAGCCGAAGGGATCCATCATTCGGATTAATTTTTTCACCATTCCAGTAATGGGAAACGGAGTGTTGGGTATAAAACCGCTTATGAGATGCTTTGAGGGAGATTTGTACGCTGAATGCGAGGGATGTATTGAATGGCATCGGTTCATGGAATATTTATCTCTTAGGTAAGCGTTAAGGCATATGATCAGCAAGACCCGGAAGGAATGTGAACAGGAAGAGATCACTTCGAATCAATAAGTCTTATGTAATGTCTTGTGTGAAATGTATTTTTGTGTGTGTACATAAAAGTATTCTGTATTTTTATGTACTTAATGAATATTATTAATCTTCTTCTCTTAAGTCAAAAAATATCTCACAACATATCGCAATCACGAATACCTCTCCATTACCAAATCGTCTATTCCTTATCACTCAAATGGGACACTCTCCAACTCAGCAGATCTCGAGCAGCTTCAGATGTTCCGAAGTATTCCACGGAGACGTCTTGTTACACAATCTGACTTGCAGAGCTAAGCGGTCAGGTAATGTCTGGTCGTTCTGAGTTCTACTCATTAAAGGTTTTAGGGTGTGTTTCCACTGACGCGGAGCTGGGCCGAGTGGAGCGGAGAAGAGCAGTGAAAAGTGGCAAGTGTTTCCATTGAAGCGGAGTAGAGCGGGGTACACACACACACCACAGCCTGGGCTGCGTATTCATATATTTTGTTGGAAAGTCCGCTCCGCTCCTCTTATACTTCTTTCGATTGTTGCGGAGTGGAGATTTCGAGCATTGTGATTGTGACCAATTCACGGTCTGCTCCTCTCCACTCCGCCTAGCTCTGCGTCAGTGGAAACGCACCCTTACGTAGCAACCGATTTATTCTGTGCGAACATAAAGGTGAGTCTAGATCTAGATAACTATGGGTAAGAGTCGAGTATCGAGAGCAAAAGCAGGAGCATTTTTTCGGGCGTTTTCAATGGAGCGCTCGGTTTAGGTGGCCTGTCTGAAGCTTGCGGTGATCCGTTTTATTACTGTACAATGCATCTATAGATTACGGGTTTACGCAAAGATTGATATAAATCTTTAAGTTTAACCTAGTAGCTTATTATTTGAATGCTTATATTTGTACTGTGCGGTAGCGGTGCTGGACGTTTGTGCTATGTCTTTTATGCCAATGAGAACGGTACCTCAAAGTCACTAACAATCTACCTAATTTAGTCTCACCCACTCTCGCTTGTCCGTACGATCCGATTGATATCAAACTTCTGTTGTAACTATCGTGAATCCGCTGAATTTTAAATCGAAGACAAAGGTTCCTTTGAACTAGATTATTATTAAATAAGATTGCTTTTCATTTGAGCGCGAAACTTTTATTAATTTTGTTTGAATATTTACTTCTTACCATTTGATTTTATCTACGAGTAGGTACTGAAATTATTTTAATAAACATTCATAATTCGAATGACCTTTACATTGAATCAGTAGTATCAAAAGGTTCAACGTTAGGAGCTTATTCTGTTTTTGAATTGAGATTGGTAAGTAGTGTAACTAATAAAATACCTACGAGTTTTTTTATGGGAGGTCAAAATAAAAGGATGTTCGAATACAAAACTCTTTGAAATTCTTCCACGAAAATAGGAAACACACTAAAGGTTGATGAAGTAGAACCTTTTTGGGATTGCATCGCGTTTCAAAGCCTTTGTGGTAGAATTATTCTTGTTGACAGGGGTCTGAGGAGGGAGTGACAAGTGTGCATTTTTGTAACTGGCTGGTAATAAATAATTTGATTTGGATTGTGTCTTTGAGGATTTTTGGTAGAGAGGAAGTTAAGCTCTAAGCGAAAATAAACAACCACGGTGTTACTACGTGCTACTTTTACTTACTAAAGTATTCTACATTTAGAGTATACATATAACAATTGCACCAAAGACTGTCAACTAATCGAGCAAGTGACTCATCATATTTATCTTGGACTAATAATAGACAACAGATTCAACTGGGCGAAGCATATTGACAAAACCTGCAATAAACTTAGAGCCATTGTGGCCAAATTCTGTATTATAAAAAGTAAAATTCCAAATGACATTCTATTAACCCTATATAAAACACTAGTAGAAAGTATTATATCATACGGACTAAGTAGCTATGGCAGGACTTTTAAAACTTACCTAGATCAGATCCATAATATTCAGTATAGATTACTCAAACTTATAGTGCCCTATAAAATAAAAACAAAGTACTCAGGCGATCCTGATGGACTATTTAAACACTGCGGTGTTTTGTCAATTCATAAGAAAGTGGAACTTACCTTACTTATAGAACAGTACTTTCGTCCAGACATCCAATCACTCAAAAACCACACTATAGTCACTAGAAGCATAGCACAGAAAAAGCTAAAAATACCAAAATTTAATAATCTGTACGGCAAACGGACCTCCCAATATTTAATTCCTTATTTAATAAATAATATAACAATGGAAATTACAAGTAAAATTAATCGTAAAAACATTAAACACATTTTAACAAAATATTACTCATCTTAAGTTCATTTAATTAATTAATTTTTAATAAACTTATTTTTTATTTTATTTTTTGGAGCTTCACTCATCTATGTTAACGTTTGGAAAAAAGGAGCATCCTGTAGCTGAACTCAGGCGCATTAGAGTTCGCTGCTCGTGCGTGATTGGTCGATCGCCTGTGTGCGGCCCGAGCCATGCAGCGGACAGCGAGGTCACTGTGCTTGTGTGCGTAGCTGCCTACCGCATTAATTTCCGATGCTAGCTTATAAAAATTATAATTAAGTATTACGTAGAGAACTCTAGTGTCTAGATAAACCTATGTTAGGATTTAAGACGCTATTAACAAATTGTAACAACCTTGAAACAATAAATAAATATCTATCTATCTATCTATATCGAATTACCTAGATAGTACATCACAGTTTTAATCAAAGTGTACTACGAATCATTTTTAAGACTTTTATAGTCATCGAAATATCACCAACAAATTGGTTTATAGGACAATAATATCCTGGTACTAACTTTATTGAATCAAATATGTAATCAATCAGGTTTTTATTATCTTATTTTTCAATATATTTTTTAAGTCCATCACACTGAAGATTTTATTTTCGTTTATCAGGCCGTCAAGTAATAACAAAATCTTCAAACAATTTCCTGGAACAACAAAAACTAAATTAATTAACGAACAGAATTGTCATTCCGAATGGTCCCGAATCGTTCCGAGTGTTTCTATAGAAATTAACTCAGGGGTGTATTACACTGGCGCAGGGCAACGTTTTGAAAACGGATATAAGCGGGGTTTTCAAACAGTTTGTCCTTATGTGATTTAAGTTCTTGATTCAAACAAAGTTTTACTTAGCTTGACAGTTATTCACAAACGGGTAAAACGTGTAACGTGAACGCAATTGTGTCAATAAGTATAGACCGACCAATCAAAACAGAACCATTTGGGTTGGTTTGGGTAATAATAAAACGGTACAATAGTTTAAACACTCGAAAAAGTTTAGAGGATAAATAAAAAATGTATCTACAAAAAATATTTTTACTTTACTTTTTTAGTTTTTCTAATATCTTGATTACTGCTAAATTTTGTTTTTTTACTCTGCCACGAGCAAATTCCTACACGTATTGTATCTTTCTCAATAGTTTGACCACTTTACTATGGTAGTAATTTAAATCCATTTATACATCACAAGCAAGTCAAAAATATCACATCCACTTATTTTCACAAATTGACTTGATAAACCGTTTACAAATCGCCAGTGTAATATACCTCTTAATTGAATTCTCTTGGAAGATGTTTGAGGCGTAAAAATAACAGGAGTTTAATGATCAATTTGTTGTGATGACGGAAAATTGAAATTATAATGGTGACAGATAAATCATAATATTTGTTGGGGAACTCTCGGTGTTGACGAGACAAAATTATTTAGGCATGGCTATGAAATTCAGTTTTTTGCTTGCTGTTATTCAAGTACGTAATTCGATGAATATTATTCAAATTAAAAAAAAAAAATCAAAAACTCTTTATTTCCATAAATACAATAAATGTACACTTAGAAAAGGTCAAAATATAAAACTAAACACTGACACGGAAATAAAGTGATAATTTTTGATTTCTGTCGCTTCGGTATGTAGACTAAAGTAAAGAAGCGACGAAGAAACCTTTAGCCTGTTAGTTGTTATTTTTCAAGTTGGAGCAAAACCCGTCCCAAGCATTTTTGTCCTCTAGATAATCTGATATTTTATAGTAAGCCTTTTTGCACAGCAAGGTTTTAACAATTTGTTTGAATTTATTTACTGATAATTTTTGCAACTCACTAGGAGTTTTGTTGTAGAAGCGTATACATTGCCCTTTAAAAGATATTTTAATTTTGTGTAGCCTAGTTGTGGGCACAGCGAGCTTATGTTTGTTTCTGGTATTCAAATTATGTTTATCGCTATTTTTAGGGAACTGACTTAAATTTTTATGAGTGTACAACAAGTTTTCATAAATATTATATTGACATGGTACTGTCATTATTTATTCATGATTTCAACAGGTTTAAACTTATAAGTGTCTTTATTCACAGTTCTTTGCATATTGTATAGAGATATAAAGGTCGCGTCTTTACTTGATTGCGAAAAATCTTAACCTATCTTTTTACAGGTCTAAATCGAGGTACATCTATGCAAAATTTCAGCTTAAACCGTTCAGGTGCTCTGGTTTTAAGTAGACAAGAAATATATGAGTGGTTTTTAATTGCAATAATTGAATTATTCTAAATAATCCAATCTCTTTAGTGCCAAATTTCAGCAATAACAATAAATCTAACAAATAATATGTCTTGTTAAATAAGGTGGCGACACATTTTAATAATAGCCAATAAAAGTTACAGAAGTCGTTAAGAAGGGTTGTTAATAATAACCTTGTGAATATAAATTTGATTTAAGTGCTAGGTTAAAATTGGGCCGTTGGTTATATTAAACTGTCTTAATTTATAATTATGAGAAAGTTATAATTTGACTCGGAAGCGATATTTATAACAAGAACGTTAAACGCATTTTTTTTACTCAAGAGATAGTCGCCCCCTGCGGTGTGAATTTTTTAAAGAAAAACAAGAACTTAATTAGTTGAAAACAAACCCGACTCGGTCCCAGGTTTTTTATTTTATCGCACTAAATGAGGCAAAAGTTTCCAAAATGTAGCTAAGTACCAAATAGGAGTTCAGATTATATTTTCCCAAAGTATTACATTTCGCGTTTGGAAAAAATCTAATATGTTTTCTTAGGCGTAAACCACGGTATCGACATTTAAAGATCCTGGTGGACCAACGGGAATTCTTTTCTCCCGTGGTCTACCAGGTGGATTACACAGGCTGGTGGACTACGGACAAAAGACGCATTTTTTTAGTAACTACTATCCGTCCCCGTCCAAGAGCTTAATAATTAAGCTCTTGGACGGGGACGGATGTGGCAGTTATATTATATCAACGCCAACCACAGGAAGACAAATAACGAAATTCGTGATTATTTTAAAATTTTGATTGAAAACCTAAACAACCTAGTTTCTCGTATGCTCTGACGGAATTACGTAGGGCCACAGACCTCAAAACAAGTATATCTGCGTACAACGCATATGCCTTTGCGTAACTCCGGTACCGGATTACATTTTGGGGGGCCAGTGCGAGTAAATATAAGAATACCAGAAACAGTTTACTATAAAACCACACTTCCGCGAGCTTCGAATTCTTACCTTAACTTCAATGTACATCCTAGAAATAAGTAAATTTCTAAGAAAGTACCCAAATTTCTTTCAAATAATAATTGAACAGCTACTCCGTTAGCAAGGAACAAAAAGTCTCGTGATACCTGCATCAAAATATAAAGTACATTAGACTAGTCCACACTTAATGGCGGTAAAATAAAAGTCAAGACAATAATAATATTATTTAGATTAGATTAACGGAAATTATTTTGGAAGAATGCTATTATGAACTTAATGACTTTTAAGGTGATACTTTCGGTGACTTGTTATTGAAATTGAAATTTTTACATTATTATTTTATTAGAGATACTATTATTAAATTAGTATTATGTTAAGGTATCTGGCCGTCTCCCATTGCAACGCCCTGAATGGGTACATAATGTGTTTAGTCCTTAATATAGTCAATAAGCCCTGACAAATTGTATGTACTATAATATGACGCAATAAATAAATGAAATGAAATGACCTAAGAAAGATGCTGGAAAACCTCAACACCGTTTTCCGACAGGTGGGTTGGAGCATAAATAAACATTTCACCCAATTTGTATGATAAAGTTACTAAAAAGAACCTAAAGGAAACAGACACAAATAAATAAATTAACTGCTAAAAATAACCCCGACCAACTATTCCTTTGAGTTGATAATTTAATAGAGAACATCACCGATCAATTAATTAATTAGAAGTTATAATTGACTGCGGTCTGTTTGTCACGTAGTTTGACTCTTGTAGTTTGTGAATTCACTTGAGTATCGTAAATTGACGAAGTGGTTAAATTGAAAAACGATTTTTTGTAGAGAACTCATAATTAATTTGCGTTAAAAATGTCAGTGAAGAAAAACCCTTCCTTTTCTAACCCCTGAAAACTCAAGCTCAACTTCTGAGTTGAGTTGGGGGCTTAGGCAAACCTTAGGTTAGACGACCTCTGTGGCGCAGCGGGTGAAGGTCTGTCTGCGACGCAGGAGGTTTCGGGTTCGATTCCCGCCTCGGGACAAATGTTTGTACGCTCTGCAGACATTTGTTCAGGGCGTTCTGGATGTTTTCTATGTATAATAAAAAATATCTATCTATGTAGTGTATTGTATTAAGTATATCAGTTTTCTAGTACCCATAACACAAGCTCTGCTTAGGGGCTAGATAATGCTGTGTGAATTGTCCAGCATTATTTAAATTTATTTAAGTCGCGTATTTTTAGCACTAAAAAATCTGTAAAAAAATCGTGACTAAATCTGAGTTTTATTTGAGTAGGTATAAAGGTGTTAGAAAATACCCATCTAGCTCTGTTCACTTTATTCGTCGGTATATTATTTTATTACCGTCGCAATACACATTTTAAATCCTTACAATGAAAACGTAATCTTGTTTGTGGACCCCACAAACATAACTTTATTTCATCATCATCTACAGCCTATGTTAATCTACTACTCCAGCAGCATCAAGGGAGACCTATCAGTCACATAGGCCACCCCTGATAAGTACCAGCTTTTATCATCAGTGGTAATGCTTTAATCAGGGCGGGGCCAAATGAGTAATTTAACTCATGCAGATTGGAGAAGTAGAGATCCACTCATAACTACCTAATTCTGTATTTTTGATGTCTTCATAAATAAAACTACTTAATTTTGTCTTTCTGATGATAAACCAGCGTTCATCAAAAGAACCTTCTAACATCTATTTCCATCATAATAGATAATTATAACTATAATATAAGGTACTAATATATAAAAAATGGATAATGCATAGAGCATTATCTAGCCCCAAAATGGGCTTGCTTTTGTTATGGGTACCTACTAGGTAACTGATACATTATGTACCTGTACTATAGTGCATTTTAAACCAAGGCGAGAAAGTGATCAATTCCTACCGAGTGTGTCGTTTTGGGCCCGAGGCGTAGCCGACTACCTTAAAACACACGAGGTAGGAATCGCACTTTCTGCCGAGTGATAAATAGTGCTTTATACTACACCTTCGAGGAAAATAAAAAGCAGAATTAAATATTAATTGAAATCGCGCCCAATGATGTTGGTAAAACCTCACTGACCGCGCCAGCCTTTGGGTTCTTTTTTCAAAATATTGTTCGGAAATCGGAGGAGGCCTAATGGACTTGGAGTAAAAACTTTTTGTCGTTTGACCGAACGAAAATAACCATAGCTACCGGCCGAGCTTTTAGGAAATTAAAAAAAAATAACACGTTAGAAATGAATTTCCATACACTTTTTCCTCCCGCTAAAACACGTGAGAAATGAAATTCCATAGTTTTTCCTCCCGGTTTCCTATAGGCCTGCAAAGACATACTCTATTCTATAAATGGAAAAGGAATAGGCAACTTTCCGAGCAGGTTTAGTATAAAATACATTACATCACAAAAAATATTAAAATTAATTCATAATAATAATGCCATGCAAACTTCCAGTGATGTTTATAAAGGCTCAAGTGAGTTAAACCTACTGTCAAAGTTTACAAGTCGTAAAGTTCAGTACTAGCACATAACAGTATCTAATAGCATTCCAAAATATTTATATATTTACTACTACATAACCGGTAGCAGCATTGTGTAAATTGAAAACTGAAACACCAAGATACTCAATTCCGATCACGTCCGAACAACGTGTTAATCTTTTTAAAGGGAAATGAGGAAACTTTACCCGCTTAATGTTGCGGATGTTTTACTTTGCCGAAGTTTTTTAAAGGAGATTAAAAGATTCCGCGTTGCCAAGCCGCGAGGCGTTTACTACGTGTTGGCCTAGTGAATGTTACCCGAATTTTTAACCACAAAACTTTAAAATTTATAATGTGGAGGCGAAACTTGGTTCAGTTATTCTAGACTTTATGTCTTTGTAGTAAGACTGGGTTTGCTCGTGTGATTGTTGCAATTTAACATCCATATAAATCCATTCTAGAACTGGGCTTTTTTCCTACAGTGGAGCGGTGGCCATTATATAAAGTACATTAAAATAATTTACTCTAGACGCTACAGTTATTTCGAACATACTACAAATAAATTATGAATTGTTTTGAAAAAAATAAAACCCGACTACGAATCCCATGTCCGAATGTTTTTAATTTTGCGGGATAAATACTTATCACTCGAGTTTTTTTTAGGACCACCTCAGGAACATCCTATATACAAAAGCAAAAGAATCATCGAAATTGGTCCAATAATGACGGAAAAATCGACGAACATACAAAAAACATGCATACAGCCGAACATGGGACCACCTTCTTTTCTCGAAGTTGGTGAAACAATATGGCTTGGCCAATATTCTATTTATCTCTGAATTAGCCTATACCTAGTTGAATTTCTTATTTTGTCAAATCCTCTCAAATACAGCGTCTTGGGGACGCTTCCGACTAGTATTGATCATAATGGATCAGTTGAGCTACCTGTAGACTGTTTGTAATAGTCTGCAGTTAGCTCCAATTGCTCCAAGCTGTTTCAATTGCGATTTGTAGAAAGAAAATAGAAATTAGTATAGTCCCTCGAACAGAGTTAGTGTCAAATAAAGTTCGCTACATCTCTTCTATCTTTGTACAGTAACGACATTAGATATTATCGTTATCTCGGGGTACTTTATAGTATTACATTATCTATCTCGGGTAACTATTAGCAACTGTGCTCCCTCGCCGCCAGACTTAGCGAAGGATCTATGAGACACCGTACAACCTCTAATTAGAAGTAGGTACGTGTATCATTGCCTTATAGCGAGCAATTATTTCTATACGCGTGAAAGCAAAGAAAACCTACATATTGTGCAGAAAGGCTAGATAACAAAACGAAATAAATTCTAGAAATAAAACATATACGCGATCATCATTGTAGTGAGAGCACGTATGATTTTTTATTGACAAATAGATGGTTAAGATCATTTGTCAGTTGACTTATGGAGCAAGCTGTTGTGAAGAGTAAACAAGAATGTACTTTTTCTAGATTGAAGATCACCCATAAAATTGAAAAAAGTGGATGAACCGAGAAAAACAAAACTGCAGTAGGCGATGCCTTGTGTGTAGTGTTTCTGTTACCACCATTTTATTTTTTCCCTTCTTTGAGTCCTCAAACAGGCAGTACTTTTGTAGGTATTGTTTAGAAACAAGGGCTCTTCTGTAGTAGTTACATAAAATCTCTATCCTAGGTTACGTTATCCAGAACATTAATCTAAGTTAAGTGTCAATTAAGGCAAGACGTCGGCGCCTATGGATACAAACGTTGGCGGGATGCAGCCTGAATTATTTATTGGTCATGGAAACTCCCATGAAAAAATTAAAAGAAAAGAGTAAGAGAAAATTACTTTTTGAGGTTAAGTACTCAAATTACGACTGAAAAGCGGAGCGGACGAACGGATTTAATTTGGACTCCACAGATTATTCTAGGTTGTATTCTAAAGGCAACGTGTGGTGCCGGCTTAGAATTTGCACCATCCCAACTCTTCTCGCGGGTGTCGTAAGAGCTTAAGTGTGTTTAGGAGTCGTAGGAGCTAGTAAAAGCTCGCTCTGCTTACCGTTATTATAATCATAGCCATATATATCTACCACTGCACAGTCTTAAAAATTTTCGGAGCTCGCTTTGTTTGCTCTTATTTCTTTTCTCATATAGAGCACCTATAATAAAAGAAATAACAGCGAACAAAGCGAGCTCCCAAAATTTTGAATGCGTACTTTTCACATAACTAACATTGGTTCCCTCGGGTATTCTAAGAACATAGGTTAACATAACAATTGTCTGAAAACTATAAAAAGCCCGACTCGGTTCCCGCATTTTCACTTGTACATCATCTTCTGGGCCGGCATCAACTAAGGTAGACCCTTAGTCCAAGCCGGCCCATACTGAGTTTCATTCGTAATAATTCAAGCTTAAGCCATTCAGCCGTACGCTATTCGAGTTTAACTAAATCATGTCAGTTTGAAAACAGTTGAATGCCCACTGTGATGTTATGGGGCGTGGGTATGGCATCTCCTGCTATTGACAATTGCACCCGATTAGACCGAATTATGCTGAAAATGTTTGGCGTGTTTGCTGAAGCTTGAATCCAATTAGTATTTTGTGTTTTGGTGTTTAATAATGCTGGTTGGTTTCACACAGCCTAGTCCTTGCATTACCAGCACACGTATGTCTACTGCTGTATATGCCTCCACAAGACAAGCGGAGTTTTTCTATATTTATAGACGACACATGTGGCGCAGCGGGCAAAGTTCCGCCTGCGACGCAGAAGGTTGCGAGTTCAATTCTCGCCTTGGGACAAATGTTTGTACGTTCCGCAAATATGTTTTCCGGGTGATCTGGGTATTTTCTATGTTTAGTGAAAATATATATATCTATGTAATGTATTGTATTATGTCTAGTACCCATAGCACAAACTCTGCTTAGCTTGGGGCCAGATGTTGAAGTGTGTTTAATCCAGCATTATTTATTTAATACACTAGGCAAATGGATTGGTGATCGCAAGAGATAAAGATACTCAGGACACTGCTGCCCTTTTTCTCTAAAAAGATTGTTGCAACGCCTTTAAAGAAGGGTTCATGTACCAATATTCTATCTAAAAATTGTAATACCTTGTGAAATTAATGCATTAAATAAATAAACAAAAAAATATTCACAAATGACTTTAAAATTGTACAATTCAACGAATCGGTTTGAGGATTTGCTAAAATAAATCCGAGTTGTCGAGAAAAACATGTTTACAATGAAAGGAAAGTTTCGCGTCAACATGTTTTCTTGTAGGCGCTCCTACTAATTGTTATTTAAGCTTCGCCATTCCTGGACTGATTGTTTTTTCTTTAAATAAGCTTGGTTTTAGTACTGAAATTTTCTTATTTTTAATTAAGAAATAGTATAGGTCTCTAACACATACTCGTAATTCAGAAGAAGAACTGATTCCAGATTTTGGTGGCCTTTGCGCGGGTGAATAAAATTTTATTCCACTCTGGATTCCACCATGCAACTTTGCCCAAAGACGAAAAAGATACCCATTTTTTAGGCCTTTACTTATTCATAGGCATTACCAAGCTTTTACCGTACTTATTTATTCCATGCCAAAACTCTCATCGGGCAAAAAATATACGCCACCACATTTCAATTTATTCGCTTAGTACATGAATAGGTTTTCTACTCGATCTACCAATGCCTTTGTAGACAGATTCTCCACTCAAATTTGATAGAAAGCTTTCAGGAATCGGATTTGAGCATGCATTCGGTGTTGCCAGATGGAGCTTGAATTTTGGGAATTTTAGTTGGTTTTACCATTAAAAATGTCTTTCGAATCGGTTATTTGAAATGCTTTTGATGTGAAACATGAATGAAGATGTTACTTTGAGCTTGTAGAGCTTTTGAAAGCCCACATTCGATCAACTGGAGACGATAGAAACTTTATATACTTAACTACTATTTGTGTTCGCTCTTACCCTACTACAGAATCACTGTATAGAAAAATTATTATTACCTTACAGTTGGTGTTTGTGGGTTCAGTAGGTAGGTTCACAGAACTTTCATATAAAACATGTGTACAGCTGTAACCGACGACTGACGACTGACAACCGAAGGGTTTCTTTTCAAATCGAATAAATTGACTACTCTCGATTATCGACTTAAAGTCACACCTAACGCCGTGTTTTGAGATTAAAAATCTGCGAATCTCCATAACCCAAACCAGTTCTTCAAAAACAAAAAATATAATAGGCTGTGAAGAAAATTTTTCGCTCAGTTTCAATTTTTCAAGCAGAATGTTTCCTTCTCTTGGGAAATTATAACTTGAAGACTCGTTATTGTTATGAAAGAAATTCAGCTGGTTCACTGCAGTTCTAGCTTTATGTGGCGACTTGAAGTGCCATAAAAATACTTGGTCCCATCTGGGTATTCCAGAAATCGTGACTGGCTTTTTAGCGTTACTGTGGAAAATAGGATTTAGTCGGAATGCAGGTGTAAAAACCTGTTTATTCATAGTTTTTGGAATAAAAAATTGTGAAATAAACATTGCTATTGTTGTAATGTGAGTGATGTTTGTAAATCCTACTAATATTATAATGGCAAAAGTTTGTGCCGTTGTGAAGATGTTTGGCCAAAACAACGCCAAAACTCTGATATATGAATGGATCAAGCTGAAATTGCACACATAGATCTGGAATAACGTTAGACTTTTTTAATTCTCTAAAACACGTGTGAAGCTGTCGGCATAAACATTATACTACTAAATTAGGTTTATTTATGCGCAAAAGTAACGTTGTTTTTTAAGAACCTAAACTAACATGTGAATACAATATTTACGTTAAAACGTGAATTTATGTTGAATCAGTCAGCCAGTCGTAAATGTATGTAGAAAAAGCATTTGCTTCAGAAAAAAACGATTTTATCGTCATTCTTCTTTACTAAAGATAAGACCGAACATACTATGGGCTATTTTCGTGAACACAGAAGGGGGTCATCATTACTGAAGTGACCCATCTATTTCCATTCATCTATGAT